>CM033727.1:18598085-21449042 GCA_019671005.1 Hibiscus mutabilis | reverse complement strand
CTTTCCAAAATTAATCTCACCCACAATATTTACTACCTATCTTTTCTATATAACCCATCACCCTTAACTTCCAAGAAACCTATTCCTACTTTTCATCTTGCAACTCTTTAGTTTCTTTTATTTTCTTTTCTTTGTTTTACAAAACCAAGAAAGATTTTACTCCAAGTTTGAAAGCCATAAGATTTACGAAGAACAAGGCTTTGAATACTCTAACTCTCATCAAGATTTTGGCCTTGACCCATTCATCTTCGGGAGGATTGCACATCAAAAGTGGCAAATCTTTTGCCATCAATCGAACCGGGTAACATCTCATGGGTAAGAGAATTCTATGCTCACTCACCTAACACGGATAATCCTTATGTTTTTGTTCGTGACAAGGCCATACTCATCCGCCTAAAAACTGAAAAGTGTTCAAACGCACCTTTTTTACCCTTTTACTCATATTATTGTTAGACATAGGCTCATATTAGTTGAATAGTTAGCCATTCATGCATTAATCCATGTTTCCTTCCATCGCTGAGCTTGATTACATAACTTGGTAGTTTTTGTGGAAAAGATGCTGCTTTGGTGTGCTTTGTGTGTGTATGTGCAAGATCACTTGCCAAAGCAATGCCGAGCTAGTTGCCGTGGCAATGCATGAAAGATATACTGAGCTAGTTGCCGTGGCAATGCATGAAGGAGACGCTGAGCCAGTTGCCATGGCAATTGTCGACAAAGAGAAAATGTAATAGGAATGTCGAAATTGATGACTATACAAGCCCAAGATGACATGGAGCAAGGCCCAATCCCAAAGGAATTTGATTGCCATGCAGAGATTAAAGAAGAATTAAATTCCAAGAAGATAGGAGAAGTTCTAGTAGGAATACAATTATACTAAAGAATTATATTCTTTAAAGATAATTTAATTCCAACTCAAACTCCTCCTCAAAGAAGGACTTTGGCCTAGCCCTATAAATAGCAAGGAGATTTCGACAATAAAAAAAAAGAGCATTAGGGGAAATTTCGACAAGAACCAAGAGAGAAAGCAAGGGGAATTTTTGACAAGCATCTAGGGCAAGGGATTTTCGACAAGCTTCATCTTTTCTTCCTTGTTCGATTGGGTTCATGCTAGGGATTGTTTATCTTGTGTTTTTTTGGAACCTAGCCATGAACTAAATCTACTTGGCTATGGTTATTGTGTTTTGTGGTTGTGAGAAACTATTGGTTTTTGTTTAGGTAATAAGAGTTTGCACTTTTCTATTTCAAGGTTTATTCATTCTGGTTCTTATTCTTGTTTATGAGTGAATTGGGAGATGATCTCGTGATTTCATCTATTTATCTAATATCGGGAGAGTTAGATTCAAGAAACAAATGAATATGATCTTTATTCAATCTAATGATGGTGAAGATTAATCCGCTTAGGAATAAGTTAAGGATTTCAACGGCTAAGAGGAGCGCAAGATTGGTTGTTGTTCACCCTTGATTCACGCAGGATGTATTATCAAGGCATGCACAAGTAGCTAGAGTTTCGACTTAGGGATAAGAAGAAACCATTGAAGAACGTCACCAACCTTGAAGATTGCTGCCCGTGACGCCCAAGTAGTTGCCCAACTAGTTGCCCAGCAACCATCGATTAGTTGCCAAGGCAACCCCACAGTAAGTTGCCACGACAACCGAGTTGCCCATGCACTCTTTTACCAAAACGATCCAATCGGCTATCACACCTCAACTCACAATAACCTCGCCTATCTCTCTTTCATTTGATCTCATCTTTTCATTTACTTAATTGCTTTCTAGATTAGTTATTAGTTAAAACTTCTATAATCCTTTACTTGTGTTTTTACTTTTTACAAAGGCAAGAGACTAGATTCTTGAAGTGGCACCAATCCTCGTGGAGACGATATCTTTATACTATAACTTGCGACGTGTATACTTGCACATTTATGTAGCACTTATTACGCAAGAACAAGTTTTTTGGCGCCGCTGTCGGGATTGGCAATAGCGACTTTGTTTTTATTTTCTTGCACTTTCTTTTACTTTTCTTGTTTAAAATTCAAAGGGCTAACAAACTTTGGTTTTGCATTGGTATATGACCAGTATGAGACCAACTTCACTAGAATATCCCTTTGATCTAGAAATCGAACGAACCTTACAAAGACTTAGACGAAGGATAAGAGAAGCAATGGCAAATCAAGACGGTAATATGAATCAAGATGTTTGAGCAGGAGGAGGAGTGATTCTTGCACGAAAATGTAACTATTCGAGACTATCTTGAAGAAGATCTTGATGGACTTAACCCAGAGTTGTCGCACTAAATTGAAGCCACCACTTTGAGTTGAAACCGTAATGTTTAATATGATCAACACAATAGGTCAATTTGGCGGCTCAAAGAAATGAAGACGCACGACAACATCTGAAATCTTTCCTCGAGATTTGCAACTGCTCAAGATATACTGAGTCACCCCGATGTATTACGATTAAGATTATTCCCTATTCACCGAGGGTTAGGCGAAAGCATGGTTGAATAGCATTCTGCCGGATCCATAGCATCTTGGACCGATCTTGTCGTGATTTCCTTGCTAGATTTAATCCTACAAATTTGACTGATAAGCTTCGTAACGACATTACTTCTTTTCGGCAGGCAGATGATGAATCCATGTACGAGGCTTGGGAGCGATATAGAGAACTTCTACACAAATGCCCCTTACACGGATTCCCGGTGTGGACTCAAGCAACAATGTTTTACAACGCCATGAATACACCATCAAGGATGATGCTAGATGCCTCGGTAAACGACATACTCTTAGATAAGTCGCCGGAGGAAGCGATGCAAATTTTAAACAGGCTGGCCAAGAATGATTATCAATTCCCATCTACTAGAAGATGAGGAGTTAGACGCCAAGCCACAATACATGAACTAGGATCATCAAATTCAATTTCGGTACAATTGGCCACTTTGACCAAGATGGTCCGGAACATGCAAAAACCAAACAACACACATGAAGTCAAGGTAATGGATTCTTTTTGTGAGTTATGTGGTGATAACCATAATTCTTCTGAATGTATGCAGAATTCGGAATCCAACTTCTATGTGGGGAATTACAATCGGAGGAACAACGTGATGTCCAATACATACAATCTAGCTTGGAAGAAGCACCCGATTTTTTCATGGAGTAATCCCAACAATGCTCTAAACCAGAACAATCAGAATGCACAAGCATCGGGATTCCAGCAAAATATGCCACGGCAACAGATGCCGCAGCAACAACCGACAACATCTAGTTCTTTGGAAAATTCTCTAAATGCTTTTATGATGAAAACTGAATCTTATATGGCTGAGAATAGTAATTTCATAAAAAGAACTGATGCTTTTATTAACAGGACCGAGATGAGATTGCAAAACCAAGAGGCGGCAATCAAATCATTGGAAAATCAAGTCGGACAGTTTGCTCGAAATCTGAATACTAGACCACAAGGAGGTTTACCCAGCGATACTGAAGTCGCAAGAGGAACTGGCCATGAGCAATGTAAGGCGATCACTACTGGAAGTGGCCAAAAACTTAGAGAGGTTCAAACCCGCTCGTCAAACAAAACTCCACAAAAAGATCAGGTCGAACCTAGCAGCAAAGCCTCAGATGTTGAACCAGGAATTACCGCGGCAACCGGCAATAAGCATACCTCGGCAACCGACGATAAAGACGCCTCGACAACTCCAGATGTCCCGACAATGCCGCCAATCAAGTTTCAAACCAATGAAAGGATCGAAGATATCCGTCTTCCACCACCATTCCCACAAAGGTTGAAGCGACAAAAGTAAGAATACCAATTCAAGAAGTTTCTTGATATCCTAAAGCAAGTCCACATCAACTTGCCACTGGTGGAAGCAATTGAACAAATGCCAAACTATGCCAAGTTTCTTAAAGACATTGTGTCCAAGAGAACAAGGCTAGGAGAGTTTGAAATAGTTGCCGCGACAGAGGGATGCATGGCAATGTTGCACAATCGTATGCCACCCAAGTTGAAGGATCCCGAAAGTTTCACAATACCCTGTTCCATTGGAAATCACTATGTCGGGAAAGCATTATGCGACCTTAGGGCTAGCATAAACTTGATGCCGAAATCGGTTTTCCAGAAACTAGGAATCGGGAAGGCAAGACCTACAACAGTTATGCTGCAGCTAGCCGACAGATCCTATGTGCATCCAGAGGGAAAAATCGAGGACATACTGGTAAAAGTTGATAAATTTATTTTTCCCGCCGACTTTATTGTTTTGGATTGTGAAGCAGATGAGCATGCACCTATCATTATCGTGAGACCATTCCTAGCAACAGGGAGAACCTTGATCGACGTTGAAAAGGGAGAACTCATAATGAGGGTGAATGACCAGCAGGTCAAACTAAATGTGTTCCAAACACTAAGGCATGCCGATGATCCAGAAGAATGCCAACTTCTTCATGCCACGACAGAGTTTAACTTCGATGAGGAATTTAGTTGCCTCGGCAACTACATTGCCGACCAAGAGGAACATGAGGAGTATGAAGAACCGGTCGATGAGGAACAACCAGAAGAGGCAAATTGGCTAGCCAATCGACCAGGTACATACTTTGAACCACTGGACTACTCAGGCAAGGAAGGTAGGCTCAAAAAACCCTCTATTGAACAACCACCAATTCTTGAGTTGAAACAATTGCCAGAGCAACTAAAATATGTATACTTAGGGACCAATAATACATTGCCTGTAATTATTTCTTCTAAGTTATAGCCTGAGCAGGAAAAGAAGCTGATCAAGATGTTGAAGCTACACAAAAGGCAATAGGGTGGACAATTGCCGACTTGAAGGGAATTAGCCCGGCGGTGTGCATGCGCAAGATCTTGTTGGAAGATGATCACAAACCTTCAATTGAGGCCCAGAGGAGACTGAATCATGCC
Organism: Hibiscus mutabilis; assembly: GCA_019671005.1. Classification (NCBI taxonomy): domain Eukaryota; kingdom Viridiplantae; phylum Streptophyta; class Magnoliopsida; order Malvales; family Malvaceae; genus Hibiscus; species Hibiscus mutabilis. Next base: position 21,444,134 of record CM033727.1, on the reverse strand, counting down.
ATGAAAGGGGTTGTAATGAAAGAAATCATCAAGTGGCTTGACGCTGGCATTATATACCCTATCTCCGATAGTACGTGGGTAAGTCCGGTACAATGTGTACCGAAAAAAGGAGGTATAACAGTGGTAAGCAATGAAAATAATGAACTTATCCCAAGCAGGACTGTGACCGGTTGAAGGGTTTGTATGGACTATCGAAAGCTAAACAAAGCCACTAGGAAAGATCACTTCCCATTACCCTTTATTGATCAAATGCTTGACCGTCTTGCAGGTAAACACTTTTATTGTTTTCTTGATGGTTATTCAGGTTACAATCAAATTTCCATAGCACCAGAAGATCAAGAAAAGAGAACCTTCACATGCCCATATGGTACTTATGCCTTCCGAAGGATGCCGTTCGGATTGTGTAACGCCCCGGCAACCTTCCAAAGATGCACGATGGCACTCTTTTCAGACATGGTCGAAGACTTCCTTGAGATCTTCATGGATGATTTTTCAGTTTTTGGTAATGACTTCGACGGCTGTCTCGGCAATTTAGAGAGAGTGTTAGCAAGATGCGAAGAAACGGATTTAGTCCTCAATTGGGAGAAATGCCATTTTATGTTAGATGAAGGAATAGTGCTCGGCCACAAGATTTCATCCAAGGGAATTGAAGTAGACAAAGCCAAGGTGGACGTGATCGAGAGATTACCCCCACCAAGTTCGGTTAAAGGAATTCGAAGTTTTCTCGGACATGCAGGTTTTTACAGGAGGTTCATTCATAATTTTTCTAAAATCACTAAACCCTTGTGTAATCTGCTTGAACATGATAAAGTCTTCGATTTTGATGATTATTGCACCCAAGCATTCGAAACCCTAAAGAAAAAGCTTGCCTCGGCACCCATTGTCGTTCCACCAGATTGGACGCTACCTTTTGAGCTCATGTGTGATGCAAGTGATTTCGCGGTAGGAGCAGTCCTAGGCCAACGCACAGGTAAGACCTTCCATGTGATATACTACGCTAGTAAAACTCTTAATGGTGCTCAAGTGAATTACACAACAACGGAGAAAGAGTTACTAGCTGTAGTTTTCGCATTTGACAAGTTCCGATCCTATTTAATTGGTACAAAGGTAATTGTTCATACGGACCATTCGGCAATCAAATACTTATTTGCTTAAAAGGATGTTAAACCTCGTTTGATTCGTTGGATATTACTTTTACAAGAATTTTATATTGAGATTATGGACAGGAAAGGAACAGAAAATCAAGTGGCCGATCAGTTATCACGGTTGGAACACAATATGGAGGAGGACTCGGATCTAGAGATATGCGATGCATACCCGGATGAACAAATTTTAGTTGCCTCGGCAACCCTCGATGCCTCGGCAACCCACGACGCCTTGGCAACCCACGACGCCTCGGCAACCATGGATGCGCATGCCTCGGAAACCCTTGACGCTGCAGCAGCCTTTGACGCGCACGCCTCGGTAATTTTGGGAGCAGTCGCCACGGCAGCAGATGCCTCGGCAATACCCTGGTACGCGGATTTAGTTAATTTCCTTGTTTGTGGTATTTTTCCTTATGGCATTACTCACCAAGGGAAAAAGCGATTCCGCCATGATGCTAAGCATTACTTTTGGGACGAGCCTCTTTTGTTTAAACAATGTGCAGATCAGGTTATACGCCGATGTGTCCCTGAAGAAGAGTAACAGAATGTACTCCGGCAATGCCATTCTTCACCCTATGGAGGACATTTTGGAGGAGCTCGTACCACGGCCAAAGTTTTGCAATCCGGGTTGTATTGGCCAACATTGTACAAAGATGCCCAAGACTTTTACAAGCAATGTGATCGTTGCCAGAGGACGAGCAATATCTCTAGACGACATGAGATGCCACTCCAGAACATCATAGAGGTGGAACTGTTCGATGTATGGGGGATCGACTTTATGGGACCTTTCCCATCTTCATTCGGCAACCTCTACATCTTACTTGCCGTCGACTACGTGTCTAAATGGGTAGAGGCAACTGCAGTTCCCAACAACGATTCCAAGACCGTGCAATGATTCCTGCAAAAAACATATTTACACGGTTTGGGATGCCGAGAGCAATTATCAGCGACGAAGGCAAACATTTTGACAACAGACTAATTGCCAAGATGTTGCAACGCTTCGGCATATCACACAAGATCGCCACGGCATATCACCCACAAACCAACGGGCAAGCAGAAATTTCCAACCGGGAGTTGAAGGGAATACTCGAGAAAGTTGTAAATCCCTCAAGGAAGGATTGGTCATTAAGACTAGATGACGCACTTTGGGCATATCACACTGCATTCAAAACACCCTTAGGTATGTCCCCCTTCCGACTTGTCTATGGTAAAATATGTCATCTACCGGTGGAAATCGAGCACAAGGCGTACTGGGCAATCAAGACTGTGAATATGGATTGGGAAAGTGCCGGACAAAAGCGTTTGATGGATCTCAACGAGATAGAAGAATTCCGTGCACTCGCCTATAACAATGAACGTATCTACAAGGAGAAAACAAAGCGATGGCATGACAAGAAACTATTGTCATGGCAATTCACGCCAGGGCAACTAGTTCTCCTATTCAATTCTTGGCTAAAACTTTTCCAGGGAAAGCTGAAATCAAGATGGTCGGGACCATTCGAAGTCGTCACACCATTCTCCCATGGTGCTGTGATAATCAAGTCCATCTCTGACAACCATGAATTCAAAGTTAATGGACAAAGATTGAAGCACTACAATGGTGCCCATGTAGAACGTAACAAAGAGGTGGTCAACTTAGGAGATGCATGAGCATGCTCTCCTTTCAATATTTTCTTTTTCTTTTCTTTTTATTTTCATTTTTATTTTTAGGAGATATTTTATTTTTCTTCATTATCTTTAGTTTTCAGGTTTCCTTTATTTTCTTTTTCACAACAAGACTCACAACTACTATGCTAAGGAAATTTATCACCGAGATCCCTGCCCGCAACCAACCCCAAGATGCCACAACAACCAAAGCTAAAGACATCCCAAAGAACAAGAAAACAACCATCGCGCGTTCAAGCAAGAGAATCAAGACACCGACTAGAAGGAAACTAATCATCTACGATGATGAACTCTCGGAGTAAGTCCTCGTATGCATTTTTATTTTTATTTTTTATTTTTTTTCATTATTTTTATGCATGCATTGAGGACAATGCCTCACTCGAGTTTGGGGGGGGATTGTTATTAGTAGTTACCATGTTTAGTTATATTCATCTTAAGGATACATAAATTGCTTGCCATGCCTTTAATTGGAACAAGAATTGCTTAGATTTGATGAATATCCGATGATGACTTTGCCAATGCACTTAATTGATAGAATTTTTATTCTAGGATAACCATGGAGAAACTTAGAATTTTTACTATGATGCTAAATTTGATGAAACACTGTTGTGGTTTGATTGATTTAAGGAATTCTAGTAAACTTAGGTTGATAATTAACAAATTGGGGGATTAGAATAAAAATTGGATGAATTCTAGAGGTGCCCTAAATTGGCTCTAGCATGTGCTAAAAAAAATTGATCACTAGAGGTGCCCGAAACTGGCTCTAGGATGTGTTAAAAAAATTTAACTAGAGGTGCCTGAAACCGGCTCTAGTCGATTAAATTAACTTAAGAAAACTAAAAACAAAACACTGGAGGTGCCCAAAACTGGCTCTAGTTAAAACATGTTAAAAAGAACCCAATGAAGTAATTTGAAAACCTATTGTTTGCATAGAATCCGAAAAATCAACTTGCACACAACTCCGCACACACTCACAAGCATTATAGTTTGATTCCGAGTAAATTCCTAAGTTTTCTGAAGAAATAAAAAGCCAATCATACTTTGTGCCCCGGTTCAGAGGATTGAAATCAAGTTCAAAGCTAAGTTTGTGAAAATTGAAGTCTTGGCAGGTAATTATGAGTTTGCATTGCTTGAGGACAAGCAATAGTTCGAGTTTGGGGGTGTGATAAGTGTTCAAAAGTACTATTTTTCTTACCCTTTTTGCTCATATTATTGTTAGACTTAGGCTCATATTAGTTGAATAGTTAGCCATTCATGCATTAATCCATGTTTCCTTCCATCGTTGAGCTTGATTACATAACTTGGTAGTTTTTGTGGAAAAGATGCTGCTTTGGTGTGCTTTGTGTGTGTATGTGCAGGATCACTTGCCAAAGCAATGTCGAGCTAGTTGCCAGGGCAATGCATGAAGGATATGCCGAGCTAGTTGCCAGGGCAATGCATGAAGGAGACGCCGAGCCAGTTGCCATGGCAATTGTCGACAAAGAGAAAATGCAATAGGGATGTCGAAATTGATGACTATACAAGCCCAAGATGACATGGAGCAAGGCCCAAGCCCAAAGGAATTTGATTGCCATGCAGAGATTAAAGAAGAATTAAATTCCAAGAAGATAGGATAAGTTCTAGTAGGAATACAATTATAATAAATAATTATATTCTTTAAAGATAATTTAATTCCAACTCAAACTCCTCCTCAAAGAAGGACTTTGGCCTAGCCCTATAAATAGCAAGGAGATTTCGACAATAATAAAAAGAGCATTAGGGGAAATTTCGACAAGAACCAAGAGAGAAAGCAAGGGGAATTTTTGACAAGCATCTAGGGCAAGGGATTTTCGACAAGCTTCATATTTTCTTCCTTGTTCGATTGGGTTCATGCTAGGGATTGTTTATCTTGTGTTTCTTTGGAACCTAGCCATGAACTAAATCTACTTGGCTATGGTTATTGTGTTTTGTGGTTGTGAGAAACTATTGGTTTTTGTTTAGGTAATAAGAGTTTGCACTTTTCTATTTCAAGGTTTATTCATTCTTGGTTCTTATTCTTGTTTGCGAGTGAATTGGGAGAGGATCTCGTGATTTCATCTATTTATCTAATATCGGGAGAGTTAGATTCAAGAAACGAATGAATATGATCTTTATTCAATCTAATGATGGTGAAGATTAATTCGGCTTAGGAATAAGTTAAGGATTTCAACGGCTAAGAGGAGCACAAGATTGGTTGTTGTTCACCCTTGATTCACGCAGGGATGTATTATCAAGGCATGCACAAGTAGCTAGAGTTTCGACTTAGGGATAAGAAGAAACCATTGAAGAATGCTCTGCCGAACCTTGAAGGTTGCTGCCCAGACGCCCAAGTAATTGCCCAACTAGTTGCCCAACTAGTTGCCCAGGCAACCATCGATTAGTTGCCAAGGCAACCCCGTTGTGCAAGTTGCCACGGCAACTGAGTTGCCCGTGCACTCTTTTACCAAAACGATCCAATCGGCTATCACACCTCAACTCACGATAACCTGGCCTATCTCTCTTTCATTTGATCTCATCTTTTCATTTACTTAATTGCTTTCTAGATTAGTTATTAGTTAAAACTTCTATAATCCTTTACTTGTGTTTTTACTTTTTACAGTGCAAGAGACTAGATTCTTGAAGTGGCACCAATCCCTGTGGAGACGATATCTTTTATACTATAACTTGCGACGTGTATACTTGCACATTTGCGTAGCACTTATTACGCGCATCAAAAACATCAACACCTTTTACGGGCTCTATATTGAGAAGGACGAGCATCAAGCATTTGTTGATCAAATCACGCCCAAGCAACTCGACAAGGTACTTCAAGAACTTACTCTACCAGGAACTCATTGGAACGACGGTAAATACAAGGGCACAGTAAATCACCTTCGGCTTAAACCCGAGGCAAAACTATGGAATAAGTTTGTTAAAACTTCTTTAATGCCCACCACACACAATACTACCGTTGATATACCACGTCTTTTGCTCATACATTCTATTTTGCATAATCGCATCATTAACATTGGAAAATTATTTGTGATGAGATTTTTGTATGTAGTTCAAAAGACAAAGGTTCTCTTTTCTTCCCTTGCCTAATTTCCAATCTTTGCAAGGAGATGCATGTCCCAAGTGAGTCCACCGATGAAAAGGCCCTACCAAAGTCCAGTTGGAATCAAGCACAAATCCGAAAGCTAATGGGAGAGGCACCGAAAAAATCCTCAATGCCTCCAATTACCGCGGCAACTCCTGCAACCTCGGCAATCCCTAATGCCCAAGCACCTAACGCCCGGGTAACTCGACCATCAACCCCGGGACACTTTGAAGCACTCTTGCAACCATTGGCGAGCCACCTTAGGCAAATTGAAGACCGGCAACTAATGTTCATGTGGTACATGAAGGAGCACAACAATGCCATCACCCAAGTAATCCTACAAAAGTACCCGGACAGCTGCGTGTCGTTCCCAATCTTTCCTGCCGAGATCCTTGCCCCGACAACCAATGAAGCAGTCACCACAACAACCGCAACAGATGATGCCACGACAACCTACACCGCGCCTGCCCAAGCAGTTGCCACGGCAACCAACCCTGAAGATGCCACGGCAACCAAAGCTAAAGACATCCCGACAACCACTGCAAAAGCCAAAGGTAAAGCACCTATGCCCGAATCAACTCGTACGAATCATTGTCTGATTTTTCAGATTCGGACGAGTCCTCCATTGCACCAACAAAGACCGCACCAATTGAATCCTCCAAGCGAAAAGCCAATGACATTGATGAAGAGGACGATGAGGACAACTCCGTACGAGGATCGATTCCACCATCGGCAACAAGGAAACAACCATCGCGTTCAAGCAAGAGAATCAAGACACTGACCAAAAGGAAACTAATCATCCATGACAACAAACTCTCGGAGTAAGTCCTCGTTCGCATTTTATTTTTCTTTATCTTTATTTCTCTTTAATGCATGAATTGAGGGAAATGCCTCACTCGAGTTTGGGGGGGATTGTTAGTAGTTAGTTACCATGTTTAGTTGCATTCATCTTAAGTATTGTATTTAGGATACATAAATTGCTTGCCATGCCTTTAGTTGGAACAAGAATTGCCTAGATTTCATGAATATCCGATGATGACTTTGCCAATGCACTTAATTGATAGAATTTTTATTCTAGGATAACCATGGAAAAACTTAGAATTTTACTATGATGCTAAATTTAATGAATCACTGTTGTGCCCGAAATTGGATCTAGCATGTGCTAAAAAAATTGATCGCTAAAGGTGCCCGAAACTGGCTCTAGTATGTGCTAAAAATTGATCGCTAGAGGTTCCCGAAACCGGCTCTAGTCGAATAAATTAATTAACTTAAGAAAACTAAAAACAAAACACTAGAGGTGCCCAAAACCGACTCTAGTTAAAACATGTTAAAAGAACCCAATGAAGTAATTTGAAAACCTCTTGTTTGCATAGAATCCAAAAAATCAACTTGCACACAACTCCGCACACACTCACAAGCATTGTAGTTTGATTCCGAGTAACTCCTAAGTTTTCTGAAAAATGAAAAGCCAATCATACTTTGTGCCTTGGTTCTGAGAATTGAAATCAAGTTCAAAGCTAAGTTTGTAAAAATTGAAGTCGTAGCAGGTAATTATCAGTTTGCATTGCTTGAGGAAAAGCAATAGTTCGAGTTTGGGGGTGTGATAAGTGTTCAAAAGTACTATTTTTCTTACCCTTTTACTCATATTTATTGTTAGACTTAGGCTCATATTAGTTATATAATTAGTCATTCATGCATTAATCTATGTTTTCTTCCATCGTTGAGCTTGATTTCATAACTTGGTTATTTTTGTGGGAAAAGATGCTGCTTTGGTGTGTTTTGTGTGTATGTGCAGAATCACTTGCCAAAGCAAGGCTAGAGCTAGTTGCCAGGGCAATGCATGAAGGAGATGCCGAGCTAGTTGCCAGGGCAATGCATGAAGGAGATGCCGAGCTAGTTTCCAGGGCAATGCAAGAAGGAGATGCCGAGCCAGTTGCCAGGGCAATTGTCGATAAAGAATAAGGTGATATGGTAGTCGAAATTGATGACTAGACAAGCCCAAGATGACGTGGAGCAAATCTAAATCCCAAAGGAGTTTTGATTTCCATGAAGAGGTTAAAGAATAATTAAATTCCAAGAAGATAGGAGAAGTTCTCGAAGGAATATAATTATAATAACAAATTATATTCTTTAAAGATAATTTAACTCCAACTTAACTTCCTCCACAAAGAAGGACTTTGACCTAGACCTATAAATTAAAGGCCATGCCGTCAACTCCAAGGGGGAGAGAGGAGAGAATTTTTGACAAGCTTCAAGGGGAGATCTCGACAAGAAGGCTTCATCCATCCTTCATCTTTTTCTTTCTTGTTCAATTAGGTTCATGCTAGGAATTCTTTATCTTGTGTTTCTTTGGAACCTAGCCATGAACTAAATATATTTGGCTAAGGTTATTGTGTCTTGTGGTTGTGAGAAACAATTGGATTTTGTTTAGGTAATAAGAGTTTGCACTTTTCTATTCAAGGTTTATTCATTCTTGGTTCTTATTATTGTTTACGAGTGAATTGGGAGAGGATCTCATAACTTCATCTATTTATCTAATATCGGGAGACTTAGATTCAAGAAACGAATGAATATGATCTTTATTCAATCTATTGATGGTGAAGATTAATCCGGCTTAGGAATAAGTTAAGGATTTCAAAGGCTAAGAAGAGCGCAAGATTGGTTGTTGTTCACCCTTGATTCACGCATGGATGTATTATCAAGGCATGCACAAGTAGCTAGAATTTTGACTTAGGGATAAGAAGAAACCATTGAAGAATGCTCTGCCGAACCTTGAAGGTTGCTGCCCAGATGCCCAAGTAGTTGCCCAACTAGTCACCCAGGCAACCATCGATTAGTTGCCAAGGCAACCCCGTTGTGCAAGTTGCCCTTTCACTCTTTTACCAAGACGATCCAATCGGCTATCACACCTCAACTCACGATAACCTGGCCTATCTCTCTCATTTGATCTCATCTATTCTTTTACTTTATTGCTTTCTAGTTTTGTTATTAGTTAAACTCTTATAATCTTCTATTTGTGTTTTTACTTTTTATAGTGCAAGAGACTAGATTCTTGAAGTGGCACCAATCCCTGTGGAGACGATATCTTTTATACTATAACTTGTGACGTGTACACTTGCACAATTGCGGAGCACTTATTACACGCAACACTTACCTTTGTGCTCATAAGTCATATCATATCGGATGTCAAATTGAGCCTTAGCTCCATGTATCATATCATAGCTTATCCATATCAAATTCACACATAGCAAAATTTAGGTATCGTATATGAACTTACACATATTAATCCATGTCGGAAACTTACCACTCTTACTATTAGCATCCGCACAAGCTTGCTCTACTTGAGCCCTTAAACAAAAATGCAAATTATAACACAAAACGAATGCAACGAGATAGCACCTTGCCTATCCCTTGACACAACTACACTCACCTAGTGCACGGAAGCTTTTAAGATTCCCGAGTTTCGATTCCTTTGCTTCTAGGCTTGGATGAAGGTGATGAATTATTTCTTTCCATTTTTTGAACTAGGAAGAAACACAAGGAATTATTATAACCACTATAACGATATAGTACTTATTTCAAAGATTAGGCTTAGAATTTTGATTTGAAATTAAACCCTAATTATTCATGGAATTCGATAATTGATTGAAGGCTTTTACTTACCCGATCAATAGCTTTGCTATAGAGGTTTCAAATCAAAGAAAGCTTGAGCCTAAGGTAGTCAATAAGGGAGGTGTGTGCTTGCTTAAGGTTGAAGACAACAATGGTGGTGCTTGCTTTTTGGATGGCAAATGGTGAGTTTAGCTTTCGGGAGTTGCATGACAAGACCAAAGCTTTCTTTCTTTTATCCGTTCTAAGAGAGCCAAACTTAATTATTTCCCACCTTCTTAACAACCAATAGTTGGCTTACCCACCATTGAGGGTTTGCTAAACCCAATTCAATATCATTTTATGAATTAAAGATATCTATCATCTCTTCAGCACAAAAATGACCCAATCACGTGGGGTAGGCAAGCAAAGTGGTGAGTCAGCACCTTGCTTTCCATTTTTTTAATTTGGCTGTTAAAACAGCTTCGAACAGGGGACTTGTATCGATACACCTTATGGATGTATCGGTACGGCTAGGCTAAAATAGGTAAGTTCGTTATGGAAGTTAAGCCGTATAGATACAAGTCTTTACTGTATCGAAATGCCTAGTTCAAACTGTATCCATACCGGTTCAGCCGTACTGACATGCCTAGTTCAAAATCATCATTTTTAGCTTTGAATTTCTTACAAAAAGGTCCCCACAACTTAAATCAAGTCCAATTAACTTTCATTGTTACAAAATTGGGTACAAGGATTGAGAGATTAAATTTCCGAGCATATCTGGTACAAAATTTCTTGTCACTAGAACCAAATTCTGACTAGGCCAATTTTAGGGATGTGACAACTCTCACTCTTAAGAAAATTTGTCCTCGAATTTTCACTCTATTTGAACAAATTAGGGTAATGCTTTTGCATCGTCTCCTCTGGTTCCCACGTTTCTTCTTCAACTGAATGACTTCTCCAAAGGACTTTTACTAAGGGCACAGACTTATTACGAAGTCTTTTAACTTCTCATGCGAGGATCTGCACAGGTTTTTCCTTATACGTCAGATTAGACTGAATCTCTATAGACTTTAGCTCGATCACATGAGAAGGATCCGACTGAACATCCACAGACTTCGGCTCGATCAAGGAGAGCTAGTCTGTAAGCAACAGGTCCAACTCTCTCGATCACCTCAAATGGACCGATGAAACGAGGACCCAGTTTTCCCTTTTTGCTAAATTGAAGGATCTTCTTCCACATAGATACTTTAAGGAAATCTTTCTCGCCAACCTCATACTAAACGTCCCTTCTTTTTAGATCAACATAAGCTTTCTGTCGGTCAAATACAGCTTTGAGCTATCACAGATAATGGTCACCCTTTCTTCGGTTTCCCAAAGTAAGTCAGGACCTAACACCTTGCCTTCACCAAGTTCGATCCAATAGAGAGGGGTCCTTCATATCTTCCCGTAAAGGGCTTCATAGGGTGCCATTTGAATCGAGGCATGGTAGCTATTGTTGTAAGCAAATTCCACCAAAGGCAGGGATTTCTCTCACGTATTCTCAGAGTCAATAGCACAGGCTCAGAGCATATCTTCCAGAATCTACAAGGAAGAATCAGAATTCGCATGGGTTACTTATACACACAAATATAATGGAGATATAAGGTTACCTAAATAACCCTTTCGGATTAACCATCGATCTGAGGATGGAAACCAGTGCTTAGGTGCACTCAAGTTCCCAAAGCCTCTTATAGGGTCCTCCAAAATCGAGATGCAAACCGTGGATCACGATCAGAAATAATGGGCATAGGAACTCTGTGCAAATGGATAACTTTTTGAATGTACAATTCAGCAAGCTTAGGCAAACTGAAGTCCATTCTCACTAGAATAAAATGAGCAGATTTGGTGAATCAATCTACAATGACTCAAATGGCATCATTCATCTTCGGTTTCATTGGTTGACCACTTACGAAATTTGTTGCGTGTAATAAGTGCTACGCAATTGTGCAAGTATACACGTCGCAAGTAATAAAGTGATATGAGTATCGAGTATCGTCTCCACAGGGATTGGTTTGGGCCACTTTGCTTAAGTTACTGCACTGTGAAAAGTAAAAACACAATTGATAATAGGAGTTCTAATTAACGAGTAAACTAAGAGCAATAAACTAAAAGAATAGATGAAATCAAAAGAGAGAATGGGTCAGGTTATCATGAGTTGAGGTGTGATAGCCGATTGGATCGTCTTGGTAAAAGAGTGCAAGGGCAACTCAGTTGCCGTGGCAACTTGCACAGCGGGGTTGCATTGGCAACTAATCGATGGTTGCCTGGGCAACTACTTGGGCGTCTGGGTAGCAACTTCAAGGTTCGGCAGAGCATTCTTCAATGGCTTCTTCTTATCCCTAAGTCTAAACTCTAGCTACTTATGCATGCCTTGATAATACATCCCTGCGTGAATCAAGGGTGAACAACAACCAATCTTGCGCTCCTCTTAGCCGTTGAAATCCTTAACTTATTCCTAAGTCGGATTAATCTTCACCATCAATAGATTGAATAAAGACCATACTCATTCGTTTCTTGAATCTAACTCTCCCGATATTAGATAAATAGATGAAGTTACGAGATCCTCTCCCAATTCACTCGCAAACAAGAATAAAAGCCAAGAATGAATAAACCTTGAATAGAAAAGTGCAAACTCTTATTACCTAAACAAAATCCAATTGTTTCTCATAACAACAAAACACAATAACCCCAACCAATCAAGTTAGTTCATGGTTGGATTCAAAAGATATACAAAGAATAATCCCCAAACCATGAATCTATTGGAAGAAAAGAAGAATAAGAAGAAATCAAACTTTCTCCCCCTTGCTCTCTTGTCGAAATTTATCTCCTCTTGCCCTATGGGGTTGTCAAAATTTTCCCTCTCTTGCTCTCCTTGGAGTTGTCGAAATCTCCCTCTTATTTATATGGCTAGGTCAAAGTCTTTCTTTGAGGAGGAAGTTAAGTTGGAATTAAATTATCTTTAAAGAATATAATTCTTTATTATAATTATATTCCTACTAGAACTTCTCCTATCTTCTTGGAGTTTAATTCTTCTTTAATCTCTTCATGGAAATTAAATTCCTTTGGGATTGGGCTTTGCTCCACGTCATCTTGGGCTTGTCTAGTCATCAATTTCGACTACCATATCACCTTTGCTCTTTGTCGACAATTGCCCTGACAACTGGCTCGACGTCTCCTTCATGCATTGCCCTGGCAACTAGCTCGGCATCTCCTTCATATATTGCCCTGGCACTAGCTCTAGCCTTGCTTTGGACAATGATCCTGCACATACACACAAAACACACCAAAGCAGTATCTTTTCCCACAAAAACTACCAAGTTGTGTAATCAAGCTCAACGTTGGAAGGAAACATGGATTAATGCATGAATAGCTAATTATGCAACTAATATGAGCCTAAGTTTAACAATAATATGAGTAAAAAGGGTAAGAAAAATAGTATTTTTGAACACTTATCACACCCCAAACTCGAACTATTGCTTGTCCTCAAGCAATGCAAACTCATAATTACCTGCCAAGACTTCAATTTTCACAAATTTAGCTTTGAACTTGATTTCAATTCTCTAAACCGGGGCACAAAGTATGATTGGCTTTTTATTTTTCTAAAAACTTAGGAGTTACTCGGAATCAAACTATAATGCTTGTGAGTGTGTGCGGAGTTGTGTGCAAGTTGATTTTTTGGATTCTATGCAAACAAGAGGTTTTCAAATTACTTCATTGGGTTCTTTTTAACATGTTTTAACTAGATCCAGTTTTGGGCACCTCTAGTGTTTTGTTTTTAGTTTTATTTGACTAGAGCCGGTTTCGGGCACCTCTAGCGAAAATTTTTTTTAGCACATACTAGAGCCAGTTTCGGGCACCTCTAGTGATCAATTTTTTTAGCACATGCTAGGGCCAATTTCGGGCACCTCTAGCATTCATTCAATTTTTATTCTAATCCCCCAATTTGTTAATTATCAACCTAAGTTCACTAGAATTCCTTAAATCAATCAAACCACAACAGTGTTTCATCAAATTTAGCATCATAGTAAAATTATAAGTTTTTCCATGGTTATTCTAGAATAAAAATTCTATCAATTAAGTGCATTGGCAAAGTCATCATCAGATGTTCATCAAATCTAAGCAATTCTTGTTCCAACTAAAGGCATGGCAAGCAATTTATGTATCCTAAATGTAATACTTAAGATGAATGTAACTAAACATGGTAACTACTAAAAACAATCCCCCCAAACTCGAGTGAGGCATTGTCCTCAATGCATGCATTAAAGAAAAATAAATTGCATACGAGGACTTACTCTGAGAGTTCATCATTGTAGATGATTAGTTTCCTTTTGGTCGGTGTCTTGATTCTCTTGCTTGAACGCGATGGTTGTTTTCTTGTTGCCGGTGGTGGAATCGATCCTCGTACGGGGTTATCCTCATCATCCTCATCATTAGTGTCATTGGCTTTTCGCTTGGAGGATTCAATTGGTGCGGTCTTTGTTGGTGCAATGGAGGACTCGTCCGAATCTGAAAAATTAGAAAATGATTTTGTAGGAGTTGATTCGAGCATAGGTGCTTTACCTTTGGCTTTTTCAATGGTTGCCGGGATGTCTTTAGCTTTGGTTGTCGTGGCATCTTCAGGGTTGGTTGCCGTGGCATTAGCTTGAGCAGGCACGATGTAGGTTGCCGCGGCATCATCTATTGCGGTTACCGTGGCGACTGCTTCATTGGTTGTCGGGGCAAGGATCTCGGCAGGAAAGATCGAGAACGACACGCGATTCCCGGGTACTTTTCTAGGATGACTTGGGTGATCTTGGTTGTGAGTTTTGTAAAAACAAAGAAAAGAAACTAAAAAGTTGCAAGATAAAAAGTAGGAATAGGTTAAGGGTGATGGGTTTTATAGAAAAGATAGGTGGTAAATATGGTGGTTGGGATTAGGGGAAAATGAAAAAAGGGTTTTGGTTTAGGGAGAGGGTGACGGCAAATTGGGATTGATTAGGGTAAATTGGAGGCTTTATATAAGCCTTAGATTCAGCCCATTAGTTTCCTTGTTGAAGTTGTTTTCCTTCTTGGATTAAAATTCCTCTTTATCTTGAACTGTTTTCCTACAATTCAAAGACAAATCAAAGAAGGATTAAAATTAAAGATAAACTAATAAAGAAAATAAATAAAGATGTGTAATGGGATTCTTAAACTTAAAAAGATAAATAAATAAAAAAATCTATCCTAAAGAATAATAATTAGAAATAATAAAAAAATAAAAAATCAAAAAATCAAAAAATAAAAAAAATATTAATCAGAAAAAAATAAAAATAAAAATAAACATAAAAATAAAATATCAAAGGGAGAACATGCTCATGCATCTCCTAAGTTGACCACTTCTTTGTTACGTTCCACATGGGCACCATTGTAGTGCTTCAATCTTTGTCCATTAACTTTGAATTCATGGTTGTCAGAGATGGACTTGATTATCACGGCACCATGGGAGAATGGTTTGACAACTTCGAATGGTCCTGACTATCTTGATTTCAGCTTTCCCGGGAAAAGTTTTAGCCGAGAATTGAATAGGAGAACTAGTTGCCCTGGCGTGAATTATCGTGGCAATAGTTTCTTGCCATGTCATCGCTTTGTTTTCTCCTTGTAGATTCGTGCATTGTTATAGGCGAGTGCACGAAATTCTTCTATCTCGTTGAAGTCCAACAAACGCTTTTGTTCGGCACTTTACTAATCCATATTCACGGTCTTGATTGCCCATTGGTTTGTAGGTGATATTGCCCGTCCTCTAGCAACGATCAGATTGCTTGTAAAACTCTTGGGCATCTTTGTACAGTGTTGGCCAATACAAACCGGATTGCAAATCTTTGGTCATGGTACGAGTTCCTCCAAAATGTCCTCCATAGGGTGAAGAATGGCATTGCCGGAGTACATTATGTTACTCCTCTTCAGGGACACATCGGCGTATAACCTGATCTGCACATTGTTTAAACAAAAGTGGCTCGTCCCAAAAGTAATGCTTAGCATCATGGCGGAACCGCTTCTTCCCTTGGTGAGTAAGGCCATAAGGTAAAATACCACAAACAAGGAAATTAACTAAATCCGTATACCAGGGTATTGTCGAGGCATGTGCTGCCGTAGCGACTACTCCCAAGGTTGTCGAGGCGTGTGCGTCTAGAGTTGCAGAGGCATACGCATCCATGGTTGCCGAGGCGTGCGTATCGGTAGTTGCCGAGGCGTCAAGGGTTGCCGAGGAAACTAAAAGTTGTTCATCCGGGAATGCATCGCAAATCTCTAAATCTGCATCCTCCTCCCTGTGAGTTGGCCTAGGATTGCTCCTACCGCGAAATCACTTGCATCACACATGAGCTCAAAAGGTGGCGTCCAATCTGGTGGAACGACAATGGGTGCCGAGGCAACTATCGAACTCATTACCAAAAACGAAAAAATCATCCATGAGGATCTCAAGGAAGTCTTCGACCATGTCTGAAAAGAGTGTCATCATGCATCTTCTAATGTTACTGAATATCTGAGAAAACTTGAGGAGGGTCATTTTCGATACTTCTTATAGTCCATCCGTACCCTCTATCGGGTGACAATATTGCCCAAAAAGAGTTGGGCCAATGTGCTCCCAGCTACTCCCTTTTGCATTACCATGGTGGAGGTGTCTTTCTTCTTTGTTCGCTTGTAGTCCATGTATACTCTCCACCTTGCTACTATTCTTGAAGGCACAAATATATTAATAGGAAAAATTATATCCATTCTCAACCATTCAATTACCTCATTCTTGTCGACTTCTATCATGGTTGGATGTAGCCTTTGTTTTCGTGGCAATTGCTGCTCAAGCCAATTGTCGTGGCAATCAGTTGTCAAATTTTGCTTTAAGTCAAGGGAAGAACCAATTTTTTGAAAAGCTTTATGAATCCAAACACCTTTTTCTTTTGGCCTCTCAAATATCTCCATCAGTAGTGATTTTGATGGCTTCATATCTACCAATATCGGTTCCTCAAGACATACCTGCAATGGATGAGGTGAGTTTTTAAAGAATTCAAAAGGTTCAACCATTACCTGCTCATATTCCATTAGCAAAGTATTATCATCTCGTTGATCTTGCATGTGGTCGTGTAATTACCGTGGAAACTGTATATAAGAGCAATCTAAAGATTCCTGCTTCAACATCAACGTTGTAACCTTCTGGGCATCAGTTTCCTCAGAATTTGTTGTAGTATTGTTGTTCTCAACTTCACTGAGTGTTGTCGCGGTATTGCTCTGTTCAGGCTCATCAATCATTGCTGAGGCAATTTGTTGCTCAGGCTCATCATGTGTTGGCAGACTTTCTCATCAACATACTCTCGACTTTGAGGTTTTAGTTGTTCCTCACACATCGAATATCTTTCCTTGCATTGTTCCTTGTCCTCTTGTCTTGGGACTTCAGTATCCCTAGGAATGAATTTTTGGTGCATTTTATCCATTACATACGTTGATCTCCTCGATTGATCTTCTGAATCCCCCAAGGTTACATCCCACTGAGCTATCCTCGTATCCATGGACTTTGATAGCTCTCGAATCTCTTCAATTGATCCGTCAAGTCTAGCCAAGGAAGCTAGCAATGTTTCCTCCAAGGAATTGGAATGCTCTTGAAAAGGACTACATTGCCATGGCATACCTGTTGCTGCGGCAAAATTGTTATGGTAAAAAAAAATTGAGCTTTTTGACCATACCATGAAGAATTTTGTTGTTGGTTCCCTCTATGGTCCTCCATGTAGTTATATGCACCGAAAATGTGAGGGCAATTTTCAAACACATGATGTTCTCCACACATAGCACAAGATTTTTCCACGGTATAAGTTCTTTGGGCTTTTCTCGGTTGGTATAGGTAATCATCAAAGGGTGCAAGAAACTCTTGATTGGATTGATTCATATCTTCCAACAACATCTCTCGAATAGATTGGCTTTTATTTCCTGACATGTTGATGTCCCTTAACTTGTAGCGCACCTATTTTTTTAATAAAACAAACAAAAAGAAAAGTTAGTAAAACTAATAGAAAAAATGCAATAACAAAAACAACTAACACCAATTGCCAATCCCCGGCAACGGCGCCAAAAACTTGTTGCGTGTAATAAGTGCTACGCAATTGTGCAAGTATACACGTCGCAAGTAATAAAGTGATATCAGTATCGAGTATCGTCTCCACATGGATTGTTTGGGCCACTTTGCTTAAGCTACTGCATTGTGAAAAGTAAAAACACAATTGATAATAGGAGTTCTAATTAACGAGTAAACTAAGAGCAATAAACTAAAAGAATAGATGAAATCAAAAGAGAGAATGGGTCAGGTTATCATGAGTTGAGGTGTGATAGCCGATTGGATCGTCTTGGTAAAAGAGTGCAAGGGCAACTCAGTTGCCGTGGCAACTTGCACAGCGGGGTTGCCTTGGCAACTAATCGATGGTTGCCTGGGCAACTACTTGGGCATCTGGGTAGCAACTTCAAGGTTCGGCAGAGCATTCTTCAATGGTTTCTTCTTATCCCTAAGTCGAAACTCTAGCTACTTATGCATGCCTTGATAATACATCCCTGCGTGAATCAAGGGTGAACAACAACCAATCTTGCGCTCCTCTTAGTCGTTGAAATCCTTAACTTATTCCTAAGCCGGATTAATATTCACCATCAATAGATTGAATAAAGACCATACTCATTCGTTTCTTGAATCTAACTCTCCCGATATTAGATAAATAGATGAAGTTACGAGATCCTCTCCCAATTCACTCGCAAACAAGAATAAAAGCCAATAATGAGTAAACCTTGAATAGAAAAGTGCAAACTCTTATTACCTAAACAAAATCCAATTGTTTCTCACAACAACAAAACACAATAACCCCAACCAATCAAGTTAGTTCATGGTTGGGTTCAAAAGATATACAAAGAATACTCCCCAAACCATGAATCTAATGGAAGCAAAGAAGAAGAAGAAGAAATCGAACTCTCTCCCCCTTGCTCTCTTGTCGAAATTTCTCTCCTCTTGCCTTATGAGGTTGTCGAAATTTTCCCTCTCTTGCTCTCCTTGGAGTTGTCGAAATATCCCTCTTATTTATAGGGCTAGGTCAAAGTCCTTCTTTGAGGAGGAAGTTAAGTTGGAATTAAATTATCTTTAAAGAATATAATTCTTTTTTATAATTATATTCCTACTAGAACTTCTCCTATCTTCTTGGAATTTAATTCTTCTTTAATCTCTTCATGGAAATCAAATTCCTTTGGGATTGGGCTTTGCTCCACGTCATCTTGGGCTTGTATAGTCATCAATTTCGACTACCATATCCCCTTTGCTCTTTGTCGACAATTGCCCTGGTAACTGGCTCGGCGTCTCCTTCATGCATTGCCCTGGCAACTAGCTCGGCATCTCCTTCATGTATTGCCCTGGCACTAGCTCTAGCCTTGCTTTGGCAAATGATCTTGCACATACACATAAAACACACCAAAGCAGCATCTTTTCTCACAAAAACTACCAAGTTGTGTAATCAAGCTCAACGTTGGAAGGAAATATGGATTAATGCATGAATGGTTAATTATGCAACTAATATGAGCCTAAGTCTAACAATAATATGAGTAAAAAGGGTAAGAAAAATAGTACTTTTGAACACTTATCAAAATCCATCGTAATATGTTCTCATTTCTATTGTGGAAGTTCAATATGTTGTAAGAGACCAGTAGGCACTTTGTGCTCGGCTTTAACCCGTTGGCAAGTCAAGCATCTAGCTACAAAGTCTGTGATCTCACCTTTCATGCCAGACCACCAGTACAACTCTTTTAGGTCCTTATACATCTTGATAGCTCTAGAATGAATAGAAAAGGAGCTCGAATGAGCTTCATTCAAGATTTGATCCCGAAGATCATCATCGTCAGGGGATACAGATACGATTCTGAAAATACACCAGACCTTTAGAATTCATAGCAAAGTTAGGATCTGGCTTATCCTTGATCTTAGCAATAAGAGTTCGCAACTCCTCATCAGATTCTTGTAGTGTTTTAATTTGAGACATGATGGTTGACAGAATTCTCAATTCAAGCAATAGCTTGCCATGCTTCTTGAGCCGAAAGTGAACATTCAAACATCTTGAAGAGGGAGTGGGCTTTCAACTAAGAGCATCTGCCACAACATTGGCCTTACCAGGACGGTAGTCAATGACCAAGTCATAGTCTTTCAAAAGCTCCATCCATCGTCGTTGACATAGATTTAACACTTTCTGAGTTAAAAGATATTTTAGACTCTTGTGATCAGTGTATAAGTAATACTTCTCACCGTAAAGATAGTGCATCCAAATCTTTAAGGAAAACACAATAGCGGCCAACTCCAGATCATGTGTCGAATAGTTTAGCTCGTGAGGTTTAAGCTAAAGTGAAGCATAGGCTATGACCTTTCCTGACTCAGGTGGGATGCATCACTCTATACGGTAAAGTCCTTACCTGACTCAGGTTGCACCAAAACAGAGGCATCGGTCAGAACTTGCTTAAGCTGATAAAAGCTCCTTTGTTGTTCCATGGTCCATACAAAGGGAGTTTCTCTACAGAGAAGCTTTGTCAAGGGTGCAACAATCATCAAGAATCCCTTAATGAATCTATGATAGTAGCCTGCAAGGCCTAGAAAGCTACAAACTTTTCCAACATTCTTGGAAGGAATCCAATCAAGAACCGCTTGAATCTTCTTTGGGTCCGCCTGAATTCTCGCAGAAGAAATCACATGTCCAAAAAAGGATACTTCAGATAGCCAGAATTCACATTTGCTGAACTTGGCGTACAACTACATCTCTCAGAGAGTTTGAAGCACAATCTGGAGATGTTCTTCATGAGTGGCTATGTCTTTAGAGTAAATCAAGATTTCATCTATGAACACAACCACAAACTTATCTAGATAGGGACAGAACACACGATTCATCAAGTCCATGAAAGTTGCAGGTGCATTTGTAAGCCCAAAAGGCATCACTAGGAAGTCATAGTGGCCATATCTAGTTCGAAATGTAGTCTCTAGAACATCAGAATCCTTCACTAACATTTGATAGTATCTGGATCACAGTTCTATCTTAGAGAAGATAGAAGCACCTTTCAACTGATCGAAGAGGTCATCGCTCTTCGGTAATGGATACTTTTTCTTGATTGTTACTTTATTCAGTTGACGATAGTCGGTGCATAGTCGCTTTGATCCATCATTCTTCTTGACAAATAAAACTGGTGCTCCCCAAGGTGAGAAATTCGGTCGGATGAATCCCTTATCCAAAAGGTCTTGGATTTGGGCCTTCAACTCTTTCAATTCAATCAGAGACATCCTATACGGTGCAATGGAGACTAATGCAGTTCCAGGTTGCACTTCAATTTTGAATTCCACTTCTCAGGTTGGAGTAAGTCTTAGAAGTTAATCGGGGAACACATCATGAAATTCTTTCACAATTGGCACATTCTCAAACTTTGGATCGTCTTTATTTTTTTCTAGGTAGCCTTACTAGGCTCGAATTTGGTTTTCATCAAGGTTATGCTTTCCTTGCCAAGTCCTCGGAGGTATAGTTTTTTCTTCGAACAATCTACCCAGGCTTGATGTTCAACTATCCAATCAAGGCCTAGGATAAGATCGAACTCACAGAAGGTCAAGGCCATCAAATTGGCCGGAAATGGAATCCCTTGGAATCTCAAAAGGTAAGCTTTATAGATTGATTGACTAACCACACTATCTCCTAGTGGGTTAGAGACAACAATCTCAGAAGTGACTAGCTCGAATTCTAAGGCATACTTTCCAATTAGTGGTTCACTAATGAAGGACTGCGTAGAGACTGAATCTTCCAAAGCATAAACAAGGTCAAAACATAATTCCACCATACCTGCTTTCACATAAGGATCATCCTCTTGCTCTCGGCCCTGAACATGGTACAACTAGGCTGAGGAGGGTCACGTCCAACTGAAGGAGTGTTGGCGTTACGAGGTCTCCCTGCTGATCTAGACAACACTTGCTTTGCTCATCTTCCCCTGTTCGGGTTATTTTGAGAAGCCATAGAGGTAGGAGCATTTGGATTCTGCGGGCACTGCCTGATAAAGTGGCCAGACTCACCACAGAGGTAACAGGATCCAGACTGCCTAAGGCATTGTCCAGGGTGCCTCTTCTAACAAAAGTTACACAAGGGAAGTTGTGAACCTCTTATGGAATTGTCCGTACCATCAACTGAAGCTGTACGAGCAACAGATGTCCCTGGAGATTGAGACTGTGGCACGTATCCTGATCTTGGTAGTTGTTGAAAGGTGACAGACTTCTAGTCCCATTGTCTACCCTTCTTTTGAGGCATAGGAGGTCTAGAATCGTCTCTGAATCTCTTGTTAGATATGTATTGGTTCCCTTTCCTTCTTTTATAAGCCTTCTAGGAGGCTTCAATAGCAATGGCTCGATTGACCAAGGTTTGGAAATCCTTTATCTCCAAGGCAGTGAAGAGAGGACATAGTTCATCACAGAGGCCATCAATGAACATTCTATATTTCTCCTTTTTCGTACGTATGATCTCAGCACCATACCTCGCATTCTTGTAGAAATTGTGGATGTGCTACTCCACATGCCTTCCTCCTTGTCTCAAGTGGAGGAACTTCTTACGTCTTTCAACAATGTAGTGCTCACTGATGTATTTCTTGCGAAACTCTTGAAAGAAGAAGTCCCACGTAACTTTATGCTCAGGTACGGTGAGTGTTACATTGTCCCACCAACTCTGAGCCTCTTCAGAAATCAAAGCTAGAGCGTATTCTAGTTTGTGCTCTTCGGGGCACTTCATCTGCTTGTTCAAGACTTTAAGAGTATTCAACAGCCAATACTCTGCTATCTCAGGATTATCCAGGTCCTACCCATTGAAGGAGTAAATTGAATACTGACGGAGCTTGTCAACAGGGGCTCTCAAAACTGATGATGGTGCTTCAGCAGGCTGAAGGGGTGGTTCTTGCGTGAGAGACACGACCACTTGCTTAATCATGTCGGCCATCGACATTAGGTACTCCCGCTAAGCAAGATGCATCGGAGGATGATAAGGTGGGTCATTCTTCCCCACTTGTTTAGGTCTAAACTCGGCTCTTAGATTATCCCCTTGTGTCGAGGAGGAACCGGGGTGTGTTTCATTTACGGCACACCTATCAGTAGGTACAGACATTTTCAGGTATAATCATATAGAAAAGATTTAATCATGTAAGTCGTAAGCCAAAGATAACATATACAAATAAACTCCTAGGTGGCATAAGCAGATGCAAACTCATAACACTCTTCAGTTTAGTCCTAGAACTGACTAAACCTAGGCTCTGATACTATAAATGTAACACCCTCTTCCTGGCCTGATAGAGAACTAGGTCGGAAAGTGCTACCAGAAAATATATCAGAGGTTTGGAGTTAAATTCAGAGTTCAGAGACTTATTCGGGAAGTTTATTAAACTTTTTAAAGCTTAACAGATCTGTTTGTTGACTACTTATTCGATTTAGGGTCAACTTTTAAACTTTTTCAAACTTAAGGACTAAATTGTAATTTTTACAAATTAGAGGTCCTTATTGGGATTTCTTTTCACTAAATTACAATTAAACTTACCAATTATTAACTTGTGAAGTTTTGTTACTAACGGAGATCGTTTACCTATCAAATTAGGCCATTTTAAACTTATTGACAAATTCGTAAACTGTTTTAAACCGTAATTTAAGACTTTTAACAGAATTAACTGACTCCGTACCGGTACGCCTAAGACCGTATTGGTACGCTAAGCTAATTTCTCAAATTCCAGGTTCAAGTGTAACAAGATGGAATCGATACCTCTAAGCCCGTATTGATACGCTTGACTAAGGTTGACCCGTTTCAGCACGACCTAAGGCCGTATCGATACAATTAAATTTTCAGACCTTACTATCCAATTTCGTATCGATACACCCTATTTTGCATATTGATACGCCACATTTTACTTAATCCAATTATGCAAAGCCGTATCGATATGCCATCACCCGTACCAATACGCTTGCCCTGCAATGACAAATTTTAGTTGGTTTTTAATCAATTGGACCGGTTGAATGTTGTCCAACCTTAACCAAATTTTACCAACAAGTCTAATATCCATAATTTTAATAGTATACAAAATTTTAGGGTATTTCGAATTCATTTACTAGGATTTTACCTTTTGGTGCCTTTAAGCTCATTTTGACTAGTTGACCAATTCAAAACATACCAACTTTCACATTTAATACTTAGACTACTAGGCTACAATACACATATTAAACTATGCAAACATAACATGTTTGAGTCATATGCCACCTTACTAGGAATTCAAAGCAAAAGTTAAGCATACATATGATTAGTGGATGTGACTTGCAACCGCAACTACATGATCGGAGCCCGGAATACTTTAAGATCCTGAAATGCATGAGACACACGAATGTTAGGCTTACATAGCCTAGTGAGACAGTCATAACAAATGCATAATAAATTTACCAGATACATGGATGACATATAGGCATTCTTGGTTAACAATTTATATAGCATCAATCATATAAGATCATGTTCAAATAAATAGTCATGATTCCATGTAGCAATTATAAATCATATAAACATATCATTTCCTTGTACATGGTAACCAATGGACACGTGGATTCCCATGTATACCACATATATTAGAAATAGGCCGTAGCCTTGAGTGGTAGCTTCAAAAAATATCCCTTACACAAACCAACCTTATCTCACCACATATAGGTTGTAGCCCTGGACCGTAGTCCAATCCCTTCCTTGGTGAGCTCAAATAACCCTATGGCATGACAATTGTATACAATGTCCAAGGTCACATATTTCATTATAATTCTTACCTTTCGGATCACATATCACAACATAATCTTACCTTTGTGCTCGTAAGCCATGTCATATCAGACGTTAAATTGAGCCTTAGCTCCACATATCATATCATAGCTTATCCATATCAAATTCACACATAGCAAAATTCAAGTATCGTATATGAACTTATACATATTAATCCATGTCAGAAACTTGCCACTCTTACTATTAGCATCCACACAAGCTTGCTCTACTTGAACCCTTAAACAAAAAATGCAAATTATAACACAAAACGAATGCAACGAGATGGCACCTTGCCTATCCCTTGACACGACTACACTTACCTAGTGCACGAAAGCTTTTAAGATTCTCGGATTTTGATTCCTTTGCTTCTAGGCTTGGTTGAAGGTTACAGATTGTTTCCTTCCAATTTTTCAACTAGGAACAAGCACAAGGAATTATTATAATCACTATAACGATATAGTACTCATTTCAAAGATTAGGCTTAGAATTTTGATTTAAAATTAAACTCTAATTATCCATGGAATTCAACAATTGATTAAGGGCTTTTTACTTACCCAATCGATAGCTTTGCTTTGGAGGTTTCGAATCAAAGAAAGCTTGAGCCTAAGGTAGTCAATAAGGGAGGTGTGTGCTTGCTTAAGGTTGAAGAAAACAATGGTGGTGCTTGCTTGTTGGGTGGCAAAGGGTGAGTTTACCTTTTGGGTATTGCATGACAAGACCAAAGCTTTCTTTCTTTTATCTGTTCTAAGAGAGCCAAACTTAATTATTTCCCCAACTTCATAATAACCAATAGAAGGCTTACCCACCTTTGAGGGTTTGCTAAACCCAATTCAATATCATTTCATGAATTAAAGATATCAAGCTATCATCTCTTCAGCACAAAAGGTGACCCAATCACGTGGGGTAGGCAAGCAAAGAGGTGAGTCAGCACATTGTTTTCCATTTCTTTTAATTTGGCTATTAAAACAGCTTCGAACAGGGGACCTGTATCGATACACCTTATGGCTGTATCGATATGGCCAGGCTAAAATAGGTAATTTTGTTATGTTAGTTAGGCCGTATCGATACAAGTCTTTGCTGTTTCAAAATGTATAGTTCAAACTGTATCGATACAGGTTCAGCCGTACCAATACGCCTAGTACAAAATCAACATTTTCACCTTTGAATTTCTTACAAAAAGATCCCCACAACTTAAATCAAGTCCAATTAACTTTCTTTGATACAAAATTGGGTACAAGGATTGAGAGATTACATTTTCGAGCATATCTGGTCCAAAATTTCCGGTCACCGGAACCAAATTCCAACTAGGCTAGTTTTAGGGATGTGACAATAGCTTTCACTTTTCTTTCCTATTTTCCTCTTGTCACAGTCTGTTTTCGGGGCTCAACGTTTTAAGAACAAAAACAACGAAGTCGCCACAATTTATTTTTCAAGGTATGATTGGATCACCTAAAAATGGGTCATTTTAATAAAAACATTTTATTTTATTAAAACAACAATTTTGGTCTTCGAAAATACAAAAATGGGTTTGGGAGTCGGTTCCGCATGGGGAAGGGTGAACACCCCCACAACGACCAATAATGGGTACCTAGCCGATTACAAATTGTTTTTATCAGAATTTGCAAGTTTGTATAATATTTAAATCATTTTCTATTTGTGAATATGTGTTCATTTTAACGGCCTTACCATCTGAGAAATAAAAAATAATCAACACCAACATTTCTAGCACTAACTTGTTACCCCTAATTGGTGAGACGCCGCATTAACAATTAATATATTCGAACAAACATATAAAAATATAAATATTAATAGATATCTATTACCAAATATAAATACTTCAAACACGTGTATAAAAACACGCACTAAAGCAAAAACATATAATTTGTTTATTTACTAAAAGGTTTACATAATAATAAATTTCCAAAAAGTAAAAAAAAACACTAAGAAAACTTGAACAAAAAGAAAACACTAAGATAACTTCTGCTTTTTATTTCTCTCTAGAATGCCTTGTGTAAGCCGTTGTTGTTACAATGCTCTCTCTATGTTGTGTTGTGGTGGAGGTGAAGTGAATGGTGGATGTGATTACAAAGAGAGATGGAGGTTGTATTTATAGGTATCTTTCATACCTAAATTACAATGAAGAATAAAATTAAAATCCCTAATTTTGGTGATTGCTTCCCAAATTTGAGCTCATTTGGATTCCTAGGAGGTCAAATATTATTGTTCGTGGAAATGAAGTGGCAGGGAAACAACATCAACAACTGCCCTCTTTGGAAGATAAAATGCTTTGGTCTCCTAGAGTAACCTGATATCACCCGTCGCACAAAATGAATTCATAGCTTTTCCTGAAACAGTGACATGTCGTGGTGAAAAGGCGAGGCGACATGCCTCCTATTTGAGAATGAAGTGGCATAGGGACGTAACCAACTAATGCCATTGATAAGTGTTCAAAAGTACTATTTTTCTTACCCTTTTTACTCATATTATTGTTAGACTTAGGCTCATATTAGTTGCATAGTTAGCCATTCATGCATTAATCCATGTTTCCTTCAATCGTTGAGCTTGATTACATAACTTGGTGATTTTTGTGGAAATAGATGCTGCTTTGGTGTGTTTTTGTGTGTGTATGTGCAGGATCACTTGCCAAAGCAATGTCGAGCCAGTTGCCATGGCATTTGTCGACAAAGACCAAAAGCAATATGGATATCGAAATTCATGACTTTACAAGCCCAAGATGACATGGAGCAAGGCCCAAGCCCAAAGGAATTTGATTGCCATGCAGAGATTAAAGAAGAATTAAATTCCAAGAAGATAGGAGAAGTTCTAATAGGAATAAAATTATATTAAAGAATTATATTCTTTAAAGATAATTTAATTCCAACTTAAACTCCTCCTCAAAGAAGGAGTTTGGCCTAGCCCTATAAATAGCAAGGAAATTCGACAAATCCAAGGGGGAGAGCAAGAGTTAATTTCGACAACTCCAAGAGAGGAAGCAAGGGGAATTTTCGGCAAGCATCTAGGGCAAGGAATTTTCGACAAGCTTCATCTTCTCTTCCTTGTTCGATTGGGTTCATGCTAGGGATTGTTTATCTTGTGTTTCTTTGGAACCTAGCCATGAACTAAATTTACTTCGCTATGGTTATTGTGTTTTGTGGTTGTGAGAAACTATTGGTTTTTGTTTAGGTAATAAGAGTTTGCACTTTTCTATTTCAAGGTTTATTCATTCTTGGTTCTTATTCCTTTTTGCGAGTGAATTGGGAGAGGATCTCGTGATTTCATCCATTTATCTAATATCGGGAGAGTTAGATTCAAGAAACGAATGAATATGATCTTTATTCAATCCAATGATGGTGAAGATTAATCCGGCTTAGGAATAAGTTAAGGATTTCAACGGCTAAGAGGAGCGCAAGATTGGTTGTTGTTCACCCTTGATTCACGCAGGGATGTATTATCAAGGCATGCACAAGTAGCTAGAGTTTCGACTTAGGGATAAGAAGAAACCATTGAAGAACGCTCCGCCGAACCTTGAAGTTGCTGCCCAGTCGCCCAAGTAGTTGCCCAACTAGTCGCCCAGGCAACCATCAATTAGTTGCCAAGGTAACCCCGTCGTGCAAGTTGCCCGTGCACTCTTTTACCAAGACAATCCAATCGGTTATCACACCTCAACTCACGATAACCTAGCCTATCTCTCTCAATTGAATTCATCTTTTCTTTTACTTAATTGCTTTCTAGATTAGTTATTAGTTAAAACTTCTATAATCCTTCACTTGTGTTTTTACTTTTTACAGTGCAAGAGACTAGATTCTTGAAGTGGCACCAATCCTGTGGAGACGATATCTTTTATACTATAACTTGCGACGTGTATACTTGCACAATTGCGTAGCACTTATTACGCGCAACAAGTTTTTGGCGCCGTTGCCGGGGATTGGCAATAGCGACTTTGTTTTTACTTTCTTGCACTTTCTTTTTATTTTTCTTGTTTAAAATTCAAAGGGCTAACAAACTTTGGTTTTGCATTGGTATATGACCAGGGCGAGACCGACTTCACCAGAATATCCCTTTGATCCAGAAATCGAACGAACCTTACAAAGACTTAGACGAAGGATAAGAGAAGCAATGGCAAATCAAGACGACAATATTAATCAAGATGTGGTGATAACCATAATTCTTCTGAATGTATGCAGAATCCGAAATCTAGCTTCTATGTGGGGAATTACAATCGGGGCAACAACATGATGTCCAATACATACAATCCAGCTTGGAAGAAGCACCCAAATTTTTCATGGAGTAATCCCAACAATGCTCTAAACCAGAACAATCAGAATGCACAAGCATCGGGATTCCAGCAGAATATGCCACGGCAACAGATGCCGCAGCAACAACCGACGACATCTAGTTCTTTGGAAAATTCTCTAAATGCTTTTATGATGAAAACTGAATCGTATATGGCTGAGAATAGTAATTTCATAAAAAGAACTGATGCTTTTATTAACAGGACCGAGATGAGATTGCAAAACCAAGAGGCGGCAATCAAATCATTGGAAAATCAAGTCGGACAATTTGCTCAAAATCTGAACACTAGACCACAAGGAGGTTTACCTAGCGATACTGAAGTCGCAAGAGGAACTGGCCATGAGCAATGTAAGGCAATCACCACCAGAAGTGGCCAACAACTTAGAGAGATTCAAACCCGCTCGTCAAACAAAACTCCACAAAAAGATCAAGACGAACCTAGCGGCAAAGCCTCAGATGCTGAACCAGGAATTGCTGCGGCAACCGGAAATAAGCATGCCTCGGCAACCGATGATGCCTCGGCAACTTGCGATAAGCACGCCTCGGCAACCCCAGTTGGTAACGCATCGGCAACTCCAGATGTCCCGGCAATGCCGTCAATCAGGTTTCAAACCAATGAAAGGATAGAAGATATCCGACTTCCACCACCATTCCCACAAAGGTTGAAGCGACAAAAGCAAGAATATCAATTTCAAGAAGTTTCTTGATATCCTAAAGCAAGTCCACATCAACTTGCCATTGGTGGAAGCAATTGAACAAATGCCAAACTATGCCAAGATTCTTAAAGACATTGTGTCCAAGAGAACAAGGCTAGGAGAGTTTGAAACAGTGGCCGCGACAGAGGGATACATGGCAATGTTGCACAATCGCATGCCGCCCAAGTTGAAGGATCCCGGAAGTTTCACAATACCCTGTTCTATTGGAAATCACTATGTCGGGAAAGCACTATGCGATCTAGGGGCTAGCATAAACTTGATGCCTAAATCGGTTTTCCAGAAACTAGGAATCGGGAAGGCAAGACCTACAATGATTATTATGCTGCAGCTAGCCGACAGATCCTATGTGTATCCGAGAGGGAAAAATCGAGGACATACTTGGTAAAAGTTGATAAATTTATTTTTCCCGCTGACTTTATTGTTTTGGATTGTGAAGCGGATGAGCATGCGCCTATCATTCTCGGGAGACCATTCCTAGCGGCGTGGAGAACTTTGATTGATGTTGAAAAGGAGAACTCACAATGAGGGTGAATGACCAACAGTAAAACTAAATGTGTTCCAAACACTAAGGCATGCCGATGATCCGGAAAGAATGCCAACTACTTCATGCCACGACGAGTTTAACTGATCGAGAATTTAGTTGCCTCGGCAACTACATCGCCGATCAAGAGGAACTGAGGAGTATGAAGAACCGGTCGATGAGGAACAACCAGAAGAGGCAAATTGGCTAGTCAATCGACCAGGTACATACTTTGAACCACTGGACTACTCGGGTAAGGAAGGTAAGATCGAAAAACCCTCTATCGAAAATCCACCAATTCTTGAGTTGAAACAATTGCGGATCAATCAAATATGTATACTTAGGGATCGATAATACATTACCTGTAATTATTTCCTCTAAGTTACAGCCTGAGCAGAAAAAAGAAGCTGATCAACATGTTGAAGCTACATAAAAAGGCAATAGGGTGGACAATTGCCGACTTGAAGGGAATTGGCCCGCGGTGTGCATGCACAAGATCTTGTTGGAAGATGATCACAAACCTTCAATTGAGGCCCGGAGGAGACTAAATCATGCCATGAAAGGGGGTTGTAATGAAAGAAATCATCAAGTGGCTTGACGCCGGGCATTATATACCCTATCTCCGATAGTACGTGGGTAAGTCCGTACAATGTGTGCCGAAAAAAAGTGAGGTATAACAGTGGTAAGCAATGAAAATAATGAACTTATCCCAACCAGGATCAGACCGGTTGGAGGTTTGTATGGACTATCGAAAGCTAAACAAAGCCACTAGGAAAGATCACTTCCCATTACCCTTTATTGATCAAATGCTTGACCGTCTTGCGGGTAAACCTTTTACTTGTTTTCTTGATGGTTATTCAGGTTACAATCAGATTGCCATAGCACCGTAAGATCAAGAAAAGACAACCTTCACATGCCCCTACGGTACTTATGCCTTCCGAAGGATGCCGTTCGGATTGTGTAACGCCCGCAACCTTCCAAAGATGCATGATGGCGCTCTTTTCGACACACATGGTCGAAGACTTCCTTGAGATCTTCATGGATGATTTTTCGGTTTTTGGTAATGACTTCGGCGGCTGTCTCGGCAATTTAGAGAGGGTGTTGGCAAGATGCGAAGAAACAGATTTAGTCCTCAATTGGGAGAAATGCCACTTTATGGTAGATGAAGGAATAGTGCTCGCCATAAGATTTCATCCAAGGGAATCGAAGTAGACAAAGCCAAGGTGGATGTGATCGAGAGATTACCCCACCAAATTCGGTTAAAGGAATTCGAAGTTTTCTGGACATGCGTTTTTTTACAAGAGGTTGATTCATAATTTTTCTAAAATCACTAAACCTTTGTGTAATCTGCTTGAACAGATAAAGTCTTCGATTTTGATGATTCTTGCACTCAAGCATTCAAACCCTAAGAAAAAGCTTGCCTCGACACCCATTGTCGTTCCACCGTTATTGACGCTACCTTTTGAGCTCATGTGTGATGCAAGTGATTTCGCGGTAGGAGCAATCCTAGGCCAACGCACAGTAAGACCTTCCATGTGATATACTACGCTAGTAAAACTCTTAATGATGCTCAAGTGAATTACACAACAACAGAGAAAGAGTTACTAGCTGTAGTTTTCGCATTTGACAAGTTCCGATCCTATTTAATTGGTACAAAGGTAATTGTTCATACGGACCATTCGGCAATCAAATACTTATTTGCTAAAAAAAAGGATGCTAAACCTCGTTTGATTCGTTGGATATTACTTTTACAAGAATTTGATATTGAAATTAAGGACAGAAAGGAACAAAAATCAAGTGGCGATCACTTATCACGTTTGGAACGCAATAGGGAGAATGACGCGGATCTAGAGATATGCGATGCATTCCCGGATGAATAAATTCTAATTGCCTCGGTAACCCTCAACGCCTCGGCAGCCCATGACGCCTCGGTAACCATGGATGCACACGCCTCGGCAACTCTCGACGCCGCAGCGCCTTTGGACGACACGCCCTCGGCAATTTTGGGAGCAGACACTACGGCAGCACATGCCTCGGCAATACCCTGGTACGCAGATTTAGTTAACTTCCTTGTTTGTGGTATTTTTCCGTATGGCATTACTCACCAAGGGAAGAAGCGGTTCCGCCATGATGCTAAGCATTACTTTTGGGACGAGCCTATTTTGTTTAAACAATGTGCAGATCAGGTTATACGCCGATGTGTCCCTGAAGAAGAGCAACATAATGTACTCCGGCAATGCCATTCTTCACCCTATGGAGGACATTTTGGAGGAACTCGTACCGCGGCCAAAGTCTTGCAATCCGGTTTGTATTGGCCAACATTGTACAAAGATGCCCAAGACTTTTACAAGCAATGTGATCGTTGCGGAGGACGGGCAATATCTCTAGACGACATGAGATGCCACTCGAACATCATCGAGGTAGAACTGTCGATGTATGGGGGATCGATTTTATGGGACCTTTCCCATCTTCATTCGGCAACCTCTACATCTTACTCGCCGTCGACTATGTGTCTAAATGGGTAGAGGCAGCTGCAGTTCCCAACGACGATTCCAAGACCGTGCAACGATTCCTGCAGAAAAACATATTTACACGGTTTGGGATGCCGAGAGCAATTATCAGTGACGGGGCAAGCATTTTGACAACAAACTAATTGCTAAGAAGTTGCAACGCTTCGGCATATCACACAAGATCGCCACGGCATATCACCCACAAACCAACGGGCAAGCAGAAATTTCCAACCGGGAGTTGAAGGGAATACTCGAAAAAATTGTAAATCCCTCAAGGAAGGATTGGTCATTAAGACTAGATGACGCACTTTGGGCATATCGCACTGTATTCAAAACACCATTAGGTATGTCCCCTTTCCGGCTTGTCTATGGTAAAACATGTCATCTACCGGTGGAAATCGAGCACAAGGCGTAATGGACAATCAAGACCGTGAATATGGATTGGGAAAGTGCCGGACAAAAGCGCTTGATGGATCTCAATGAGATAGAAGAATTTCGTGCACTCGCCTATAACAATGCACGAATCTACAAGGAGAAAACAAAGCGATGGCACGACAAGAAACTATTGCCACGGCAATTCACGCCAGGGCAACTAGTTCTCCTATTCAATTCTCGGCTAAAACTTTTCCCGGGAAAGCTGAAATCAAAATGGTCGGGACCATTCGAAGTCGTCAAACCATTCTCTCATGGTGCCGTGATAATCAAGTCCATCTCTGACAACCATGAATTCAAAGTTAATGGACAAAGATTGAAGCACTACAATGGTGCCCATGTGGAACGTAACAAGGAAGTGGTCAATTTAGGAGATGCATGAGCATGCTCTCCCTTTTGATATTTTTATTTTTATTTTTATTTATTTTTATTTTTGTTTTTGTCGATTATTTAATTATTTATTTTTCATTTTTTTCCGATTATTTTTTTATTATTTTATTATTTTGCCGATTATTAGTAGTTTTAGGATAGATTTTTTTATTCAAGTCTAAGAATCCTATTAAACATCTTTATTTATTTTCTTTATTAGTTTATCTTTAATTTTAATCCTTATTTGATTTGTTTTTGAATTGTAGGAAAGGAAGTTCAAGAGAAAGAAGGAATTCTAAACCAAGTAGGAAAACATCTTCAACAAGGAAACTAATGGGCTGAATCTAAGGCTTATATAAAGCCTCCAATTCATCCTAACCAAAACCCCTTTGTCGAAAATCCCTACCAAACCCTAAACCCTTTTTTTTTCAATTTCCCCTAATCCCAACCACCTATCTTTTCTATAAAACCCATCACCCTTAACCTATTCCTACTTTCTATCTTGCAACTTTTTAGTTTATTTTCTTTTCTTTTCTTTGTTTTTACTCACAACCAAGATCATACATGGCATCCAAGATTAAACTTTTAGTTCATCCAAGTTCCTCCAAAGAACCAAGATACAAGAAGTTTGCTACACCGCGGTTCAAGAAAGATTTCAATCCAAGTTTGAAAGCCGGAAGATTCATGAAGAACAAGGCTTTGAATACTCCAACTCTCATCCAGTTTCGCCTTGAACCATTCATCTTCAAGAGGATTGCACATCAAAAGTGGCAAATCTTTTGCCATCAACCGGAACCGGGTAACATCTCATGGGTAAGAGAATTCTATGCTCACTCACCTAACCCGGATAATCCTTATGTTTTTGTTCGTGACAAGGCCATACTTATAAGTCCCGAAAGCATCAACACCTTTTACGGACTTTACATTGAGAAGGACGAGCATCAAGCCTTCGTTGACCAAATCAATCCCAAGCAACTCGACAAGGTGCTTCAAGAACTCACTCAACCGGGAACTCATTGGAATGACGGTAAATACAAGGGCACGGTAAATTGCCTTCGGCTTAAACCCGACGCAAAACTATGGAATAAGTTTGTTAAAACTTCTTTAATGCCCTCCACACACAATACTACCGTTGACATACCACGTCTTTTGCTCATACATTCTATTTTGCATAATCGCATCATTAACATTGGAAAAATTATTTGCGATGAGATTTTTGTATGCAGCTCAAAAGATAAGGGTTATCTTTTCTTCCCTTGCTTAATTTCCAATCTTTGCAAGGAGATGCATGTCCCGAGTGAGTCCACCGATGAAAAGGCCCTACCCAAGTCTGGTTGGAATCAAGCACTAATCCGGAAGCTAATGGGAGAGGCACCGGGAGATTCTTCAAGGCCTCCGATTGCCACGGCAACCCCTGCCGCCGCCGAAATCCCTAATGCCCAAGCACCTAACGCTAGGGCAACTTCGGTCATTAATCCCGGACACTTTGAAGCACTTTTGCACCCATTGGCAAGCCGCCTAAGGCAAATTGAAGATCAGCAACTAATGTTCATGCGGTACATGAAGGAGCACAACAATGCCATCACCCAAGTCATCCTAGAAAAGTACCCGGACAATCGTGTGCCGTTCCCAATCTTTCCCGCCGAGATTCTTGCCCCGACAACCAATGAAGCAGTCGCCACGGCAACCAAGGAAGCAGACGCCACGGCAACCAACCCTGACGATGCCCCGGCAACCACTGCAAAAGCCAAAGGTAAAGTACCTATGCCCGAATCAACTCCTACGGAATCATTTTCTGATTTTTCAGATTCGGACGAGTCCTCCATTGAACCAATAAAGACCGCACCAATTGAATCCTCCAAACGAAAAGCCATTGACATTGATGAAGAGGATGATGAGGACAACCCCGTACGAGGATCGATTCCACCACCGGCAACAAGAAAACAACCATCGCGTTCAAGCAAGAAAATCAAGACGCCAACTAGAAGGAAACTAATCATCTACGATGACGAACTCTCGGAGTAAGTCCTCGTATGCATTTTTATTTTTCGTTATTTTTATGCATGCATTGAGGACAATGCCTCACTCGAGTTTGGGGGGGATTGTTATTAGTAATTACCATGTTTAGTTACATTAATCTTAAGCATTACATTTAGGATACATAAACTGCTTGCCATGCCTTTAATTAGAACAAGAATTGCTTGGATTTGATGAAAATTCAATGATGACTTTGCCAATGCACTTAATTGATAGAATTTTTATTGTTGGATAACCATGGAAAAAAAAAACTTAGAATTTTACTATGATGCTAAATTTGATGAAACACTATTGTGGTTTGATTGATTTAAGGAGTTCTAGTAAACTTAGGTTAATAATTAACTAATTGGGGGATTAGAATAAAAATTGGATGAATGCTAGAGGTGCCCGAAATTGGCTCTAGCATATGCTAAAAAAATTGATCACTAGAGGTGCCCCGAAACTGGCTCTAGGAGGCGTTAAATTTTTTTTAACTAGAGGTGCCCGAAACCGGCTCTAGTCGATTAAATTAACTTAAGAAAACTAAAAATAAAACACTAGAGGTGCCCGAAATTGGCTCTAGTTAAAACATGTTAAAAAGAACCCAATGAAGTAATTTGAAAACCTATTGTTTGCATAGAATCCGAAAAATCAACTTGCACACAACTCCGCACACACTCACAAGCATTATAGTTTGATTCCGAGTAACTCCTCGCCTTTTCGAAAAATAAAAAGCCAATCATACTTTGTGCCCGGTTCGAGAATTGAAATCAAGTTCAAAGCTAAGTTTGTGAAAATTTGAAGTCTTGGCAGGTAATTATGAGTTTGCATTGCTTGAGGACAAGCAATAGTTCGAGTTTTGGGGTGTGATAAGTGTTCAAAAGTACTATTTTTCTTACCCTTTTTACTCATATTATTGTTAGACTTAGGCTCATATTAGTTGCATAGTTAGACATTCATGCATTAATCCATGTTTCCTTCAATCGTTGAGCTTGATTACATAACTTGGTGATTTTTGTGGAAATAGATGCTGCTTTGGTGTGTTTTTGTGTGTGTATGTGCAGGATCACTTGCCAAAGCAATGTCGAGCCAGTTGCCATGGCATTTGTCGACAAAGACCAAAAGCAATATGGATGTCGAAATTCATGACTTTACAAGCCCAAGATGACATGGAGCAAGGCCCAAGCCCAAAGGAATTTGATTGCCATGCAGAGATTAAAGAAGAATTAAATTCCAAGAAGATAGGAGAAGTTCTAATAGGAATAAAATTATAATAAAGAATTATATTCTTTAAAGATAATTTAATTCCAACTCAAACTCCTCCTCAAAGAAGGACTTTGGCCTAGCCCTATAAATATCAAGGAAATTCGACAAATCCAAGGGGGAAAGCAAGAGTTAATTTCGACAACTCCAAGAGAGGAAGCAAGGGGAATTTTCGGCAAGCATCTAGGGCAAGGAATTTTCGACAAGCTTCATCTTCTCTTCCTTGTTCGATTGAGTTCATGCTAGGGATTGTTTATCTTGTGTTTCTTTGGAACCTAGCCATGAACTAAATTTACTTGGCTATGGTTATTGTGTTTTGTGGTTGTGAGAAACTATTGGTTTTTGTTTAGGTAATAAGAGTTTGCACTTTTCTATTTCAAGGTTTATTCATTCTTGGTTCTTATTCTTGTTTGCGAGTGAATTGGGAGAGGATCTCGTGATTTCATCCATTTATCTAATATCGGGAGAGTTAGATTCAAGAAACGAATGAATATGATCTTTATTCAATCCAATGATGGTGAAGATTAATCCGGCTTAGGAATAAATTAAGGATTTCAACGGCTAAGAGGAGCGCAAGATTGGTTGTTGTTCACCCTTGATTCACACAGGGATGTATTATCAAGGCATGCACAAGTAGCTAGAGTTTCGACTTAGGGATAAGAAGAAACCATTGAAGAACGCTCCGCCGAACCTTGAAGTTGCTGCCCGATCGCCCAAGTAGTTGCCCAACTAGTCGCCCGGCAACCATCAATTAGTTGCCAAGGCAACCCGTCGTGCAAGTTGCCACGGCAAATCGAGTTGCCCGTGCACTCTTTTACCAAGACAATCCAATCGGTTATCACACCTCAACTCACGATAACCTAGCCTATCTCTCTCAATTGAATTCATCTTTTCTTTTACTTAATTGCTTTCTAGATTAGTTATTAGTTAAAACTTCTATAATCCTTCACTTGTGTTTTTACTTTTTACAGTGCAAGAGACTAGATTCTTGAAGTGGCACCAATCCCTGTGGAGACGATATCTTTTATACTATAACTTGCGACGTGTATACTTGCACAATTGCGTAGCACTTATTACGCGCAACAGCCATCATCTGAAGATAGTGACGGGAACAGAATCAAATGATCACTTTAAAAGTGGGGCACAGGGGTGTAACCAACTAATGCCTCCAACTCAAAAATGAAGCGACCTGGGGACGTAACCAACCAATACCATCTCCAGTAAGTAGCGATAGGAGCGGGGTCAACTGATCACTTTAAAAATAGGGCATGGAGACGTAACCAACCTATGTCTTCTACTTGATGTGGCATGGGGACGTAACTAAATAATGTCATCATCTGAAGATAGTGACAGGAACGGAGTCAACTGATTACTTTAAAAAGCGGGGCATGGAGACGTAATCAACTAATTCCATCTTCAGAAGATAGTGATAGGAACATAGTCAACTAATCACTTTAAAAAGCGGGGCATGGGGACGTAACCAAGTAATGCCTCCAGCTTGAAAAATAAAACGGCATGGGGACGTAACCAACTAATGCTATCTTCATGAGATGATTCCAAAATCCTGTAGAAATGATAATGTTTATGATTACTATGCTTATGGTGATGCCTAGTATGTGAATGCATGTATTTTCTCTTTTTTTTCATTTTTAAATTTTTTTCTTCTACTATTCCCTTTTTTCTTTCTCCTTTAGGGTTTTTCCTCTTTGCTTTTTTGCCCATTTGCTCATTCAACTTAGAAAGATAGCCTTGCTCTGCCATTCCATTGTTTGTATCTCTTTGCTTCATAGAAAGCATCTGATCTTTGTACATTTGATCCAGACGTTTATCAAAATAGTCTATTTTACCATTCAGGCGTTTCTTTGAATAATATCAAGCACCTTCAACGCTTCTTGTGAGCTCTCAAATTCTTGCCCCTGCACGGCACCTTGAAGTGCTTGCATATAAAT
The DNA here is from genome assembly GCA_019671005.1 of Hibiscus mutabilis. Classification (NCBI taxonomy): domain Eukaryota; kingdom Viridiplantae; phylum Streptophyta; class Magnoliopsida; order Malvales; family Malvaceae; genus Hibiscus; species Hibiscus mutabilis. The sequence goes on along the minus strand of CM033727.1, from coordinate 21,405,719 downwards.
TCTTGCAGCAAAGCTTATTTCTACCTTGAATGTCTTCGAATGATACTGGAGTCTTCATCTCTTCCTCTTGTGCCTATTAACGTTGAGGGCTTTAAATCCTTGGCCAATGCAAACTGCCCCAATCTGATGGCATGGTTTACTTATCATGTGTTACTTCAATTAAAGATGCCTTTAAGACCAAGGGAATCGTCTTTTTTAAAAGGAAAATAAAATAGGATGCCCCAGATATCAAGTGCATGAGTGTCTCTAACTCAACCTTCCACTGATCACTTTAAGCATAGCTTAAGTCTTTGAAAACATTGAATGTTGCGGTGATATTTCGAAGTTGTTAAATTTCTCCTAGACTGCTCAGTTCATCCTTATGAATATCACATTACATGATCCAGTTGAAAACAACCCCTTTCTAGTTCTCATCATTCTTCTCCATTCAAGAATGTGCTCAAGCTTCTTAGACTTGCTTAACCAAGGGAGTGAAATAATATCTTTCTAATGATAGAATTCTACGAGTGCATGTGTGTGTTTTTTACTGCAACTAGCCACTCTTTTATTAGCTTTTTCTTTTTCGACCTCCTCGAGATTTCATTTCATTAATCTGTTTGACTTTGTCAGGATCTGAAAATGACTTATGATGCCAAAACATTAAGTAGGTAAAGCATTGCTACCTTATTAGATACTCGGACTCACAGCTAAGCGGGGTGCCCTCGAGATTTTCTTTTTATCGGTCGTTTTTACTTATTTCACGATTTCATCTCAATAAAATTTGACTTTGTCAGGATTTGAATACCACTCATGAAGTCAATTTATAAAATAGGTGTAGCATTTCTTCCTTATTAGATATTCAACATTATAGCTTCAGCAGAATGCCCTCGAGATATTCTTTGAGTTACTAGTTACAATTGATGTCTCTTTATTGGGTATAGAAGATTATTATTAGAATTTCAACTTTAAGCAAATACCCTTGGTTAAACTTGCCTAATTCTCAATTACACATTTATGAATTTCAAAGATTTTCTCATCATTGAACATCATTAAAGGTGTGGCAGTCTTCTTTTTCTTGCTTTGTTGACTTGAGCAGCCGAAGAAGCAAATCATACTTCATCATTTTCACAACAATCAATTGATCCTTATATTGGAATCAATGTCACAACATGCAATTAATATTCCAGGCCCTACAAGGGTAGGGCGAGATATATATATTCAAGGTTTCATGGTCAAAGACGCATCCTTCATTGAAATGAAAAACTTTGCAAACCTGCCATGAATGCCCCTACAGAAAGAACTTTGCTATTTTCAGGCAAAAACAGAGAAGATGATTCTACCATTCTCATCAAAAATTGACTGAACCCTAACACAACAACGTCTCGTTAGGCTTGCGTGATTCTATCGAGCCTGTCTTGAGTGTTCTAAAGTTGAGAATCTTTCTTCAATGGTCATTGCTTTGGGTTTGTGTACAAGAATCATGCTTGTGTGAATTTTCCATTTTAAAATCTTCTTAGGATTTTACCCTTATTATATGTGTACGTATGCCATGTTCAAAACATAAACTAATGCAAACATAAACAACACGATGCAATGAAATGCATGAATGCAAGCGAAGTGCAATGATTCCATAAATAGTTGCTCTAGAAGTAGCTTTTATTGGATGACAAAGGTCTTTATTATGAAAGGTAAAGATATATTCTACAAATATGTCTCAGCATGAGCACCCAGCTCCTTTATTTCTTCGATCAGCCACATGAGTCTTGGTCCCACTTCCCCTATTGGCCTGACATATGGGCGAAGAGTTGTAGCTTCTCTAGCTAGCATCATCACATGCTTAGTTACGTCTTGAATTTACGGTATGATACTCTTGTCGAACTCGCCTTGCACTTGGGACCTTTTGGCATTGTCTTTAAGCTGAGTGAAATAGTAATCATTCCCCCTTCATTGGCATCTTCAAGTACCAAAGTCTTCGTTTTGTAAAAACTGCTTGGTTGCACAGTCAAGTGGTCATATAGCACTTCCAGCTCATGCATGTTATTCTGCTTGACACTGATGTGAGCAAACTCTGATGTTTTGTCATTTGTTTGCCTTACAAATTATCTCCCTTTGCCCGTTGGTTGACCTCAGGCCAATGACATATATTCGCATGGTCTTCCTCTTTCTTTAGGTGCCTTCCATCCATGGCAAAAGTTATTTTCTAATTGAGAAACTGTCTTGAGAACCAACCCCTTCTAAATATGAAATCATGATGCAAGAAACAAATATGCAAAACAACAAAGCAAAAAAAAGAAAGGATTTGTATCTTGAAAAAACAAAAATAAAACCTAAAAGGTCCAAAATAATTTCATTGTATGAATAATAACTGGGTAACGCATTCCAACATTTCTGGACATGTCTCCATGGACTATTCTTACGAAAAAAATCTTGACCAAATTCTACTTCTACTGTTTTCCACATGGCTTTAACGGGGTAGGCTCCTAGATTCACAGACAAAGGTTTGGTTCTAAAGAGGTTCTCAAGCTGTCTTCGTTGTCCCCTACTAAGAGTAGCAAGGCCCTTGATTCTCACCCATTATAGGCTTCAAACGAATCAAGTTCAACTTAGGGGACCCATTTTCCTATGTCCATAAGAAGAATTAGTATCTTCGCGAAGACATAGGGCATATGAGCCCCGAAAGTACTTGCTAGGCCCATACGGAGAATCGGTATTCTCACGAGAGCAATAGCATTTTCCCCTCACTTAAACGAATAGGAAGAAGCTCGGATATAGAGCTTATACCAAAATTTAAATGCTTAAAATGAAATCATATTCATAAATGGATAATCAAATTAAATTTTACACGAACTTAGCAAATTTCAATATTAAGAAAACAGTGTAATCGGCTTGTGGCTAGACTCTCTTTTTTTGTAAAAAAAACAAAAACAATATCCCCAATGGGGTCGTCAAGCTGTCGCAGCTTTTTTTTCGAGGCTCGACGTTTTAAGAAAGAAAAAGAACAAAGTCACCACCAATCTTTTTTCCGAGCTATGATTGAATCACCTAAAAATGGGTCATTTTAATAAAAATATTTTATTTTATTAAAACAACAATTTTGGTCAGCAAAAACATAGAAACGGGTTCGGAAGTTGGTTACGCATGGGGAAGGGTGAGCACCCCACAACGCCCAAAAATTGGTACCTAGCCAATTACAAGTTGTCTTTTTGTCAGAATTTGCAAGTTCATGTAATATTTAAATCATTGTCCATTTATGAATATGAGTTCATTTTAACGGCCTCACCATTTGGGAAATAAACAATAATCACCGCCAACATTTCTGTCGCTAACCCGTTACCCCCATTTGGTGAAACGCCGCATTAACAATTAGTATATTCGAAGAAACATATAAAAAAACTATACATGTTAATAGATATTTATTACCAAATATAAATACTACAAACACATGTATAAAAACATGCGCTAAAGCAAAAACATATAATTTGTTTATTTACTAAAAGGTTTACATAATAGTAAAGTTCCATATATGAAAAGAATATATAATAAAGTATAAAGTAAATCTTATATTTTAGGTGGAGTAAATCAATTTACATATGTATCTATATTTAAAAAGGTAATAAAATATACATAGATTAAAATCTTATAAAAATAAGTTATATGTATTAAACAAAATCAATTTACATATACAAACACATTAATATAGATGTGAAGAAAGTTATTACGGTAAAAAAAAAAAGCAAATATGTAAACAAAGAATTAATTCTAATTAGTCAACTACCATAATTAATAAAAACACATACCAATAGTAAATAAAATATGTACATTTATAAAACAGTAACTATATATATACAACTATAGATGAAAAATAAGGTAATATAAATATAGGTATAAAATATAAATATATATGTACTACGCAAATAATAAGAAATATATAGATAAAAATAATGCGTAAAGATGTAATAAACATAAATATATAAAAATATGTATGTGATTATAAAATAACATATAATACATATAGATGTATAGATACTACATATATTTTACGAAAGAACAAATATATATTATCTACAAATATACACAATTGAAACAAAAAAATATTGAACAGAACAATAGTAAACAACAGTTATAAATAAAAATGAAATAAAACAAAAGAATCAAAACACTAAATATAAATATAAAAAGAGGAAAGGCTAGTATTTTACAAAATTAGGACGGAAGGATGTCGTAACACCTTGAATACTCACTATTTCGAAGAAAAACTGAAAGTGAAATCTTGAACAAAAAAAACACTAAGAAAATGTTTATTTTTTATTTTTCTCTAGAATGCCTTGTGTACGTCGTTGTTGTTACAATGCTCTCTCCATATTGTGTTATGGTGGAGGTGAAGTGAATGGTGAATGTAATTACAAAAGGGATGGCGGTTATATTTATAGGTATTTTTCATACCTAAATTACAATGAAGAATAAAATTAAAATCCCTAATTTTGGTGATTGCTTCCCAAATTTGAGCTGATTTGGATTCCCATTCTTCTTTTGTTTTTTTTATTAATTTCGTTTCCCCGTTAATTGCTTGAATTGTGGGCTGGTTTTCCTTTTTTCCCACTCGATTCAATTCTGATTTGGAAGTTAATTTTATTTTTTATGTCGCGCTAAAAATCAGTGACAACACCTCTTAATTTGGAGAAAAAATTATTTGTATATGAGCAAGAAAAATTACCTCTTCTCTTATTTTCTTTCCTTCTAATTTTTTACTCTACCATGCAACCCATAAATTCATTTTCTTTCTTGTTTTCTTTTTCCTTCCATTTTCTTATCTACCAAACAAAGTCTTAGGCTTTGCTTGATAAAAAAAACTAAAAGAATAAAAAATTGGAATGGTAGAAAAATAGAATGATAAAAATATTTTTTTTTCTTTTCATTGACGTGCTTGGTTGGGATTGGGATGATAGAAAACTAAAAAGGAAATATATTTCTTTTTCTCCATTACTTGTTACAGTAGAAAATGAAAGGAAAGAAAAATTATTTTACTACTGTATCCTTATACTTATATTTCGTTTAGTAATAAAATTTATTGCGATATTATTTAAGTATAATTTTTATTAGGATAGTGTTTATTTAAAAATTAAAGCTTTCTTTACTTTTTAAAATCTTAATCCAAAAAATATATTTTCCTTAAAAAACAGTCTAATTAAAATGGAATAGGTCAAAATTCATCCAGCAGCTCCAGTTTTTATGTTCTTAATTTTACGAGTTAAATTTATCAACTAAAAATAATGAATAAATAGCCCAATCTTTGAATACGTAAAAGTAAAAAAAAATGTTAAAGAATTTTTTTGCTTGTTTAATTTGAATGCAATTGAAAATTAGGATTTGATATTTTTAATTATATATTACAAATTTATATTATTAAAATTATTCACTTCCACGTAAAAAAAATTAAACATCTTTTAATTGTTCATATATTCTTGAATAGATGGTTAAATGTTTAAATATTTTAAAAAAATTTAAAATCGTTACATCTTTCCATAATTATTAAATAATAGAAAATTTTAATTTTTTATATTTATAATTTTAATTATTTTTATTAAGAATAAATTTTATCTAATTAGATGTTGACACAATAAATTTAATGACAAATAATATAATCATCGATGATTATGCAATTAAAAAAATTTAATTGACCACATATTTTAAATAAGGGCTTAATTTATTTATAATTAAAGTTAGAATTTATTTGATTTTTGAGTAAATTAAAGGCTGAATGTATATTAAAAGCAAACAAAAATGAATTTATGTTTTGTTCAAAAAAATGAATTTATGTTATCGAAAAAGGTTAAAAAGTGAAAAGACTCATGAGTGAGCATGACGTGTCTGGAAGAGCAAAAGTATTTCCTTTAAATTTAGGAAGGTAATGTAATAATTTTATTATTAAAATCAGATTGGTTAAGTTTTCTTCGAACTTTTCCGTCCAAAATTAGATGGATGGCCATTTACACAGTGCTAAGTAAAATCGCTTCCGTAGCGATGTAAAATTTTGTTAAATGAACGCCGAGTTTCCGAAGTGTTTGTGGTTTTTCGGGTATTAAAATATTTATTCCGCGGGATTTTAAAAATACTGTATTTTATTTAAAGAAAGGGAGTCGCCACCGGCCACTTAGGTAGGCCGAACACCATAAAAAAACCAGAGATTTTGAAAACCTTGGGTTCGGGAGTCGGTTACGGATGGGGAAGGATTAGCGCCCCCACACCGCCCAAAATTGGTACTTTAATAATTACCGCTTTATTAAAATTAAACTTTCCGGATTAAAGTGACGATTAAGTTAAGATTCGGTTATAGGTGCGAGTATATTTTAAAGACCCCGTTATCCGAGAATAAACGCCCAACCACCATCACTACGCCTGATACTGACCCCGTTTATGCTCGGATAAAAGGGCACCGCATTGACAATTTATATTCCATTATGCAACCTAGAGCTAATTAAATAAATAAATATATAAAACATTCACATGGAGATGGTATGTACAAAAAAAAACATAAAAAAAGGGGAATACTACAAAATTAATAAGAAGATAATAAAACAAATGAACAAAAACGACACATCATAATAATAAAAAGACAAAATAAAGACATGAACAAGACAAAACATTCTTTAAAAACTAAATTAATTAATCCTAACATACTTAAACACATACACGACATGATACTAAAACATAAAAAGGAACATCATAATATTAAACAAAAATAATGAAATGCATGAGCATAGATATAAATAACACATACAAGGATCAAAACTTCATACAAAAAGAACATAAACGCATGGACATGGTAAAGAGAAGAACAACATGCTTTTAAATCAAACTAATTAACTATACCATACTTGGACATAAAAACCAATGCAACATGTGCATGATATATATAGAGCAAGAAAGATACTAAATTAGCAAAACAACAACTCCACATAAAATTATACTAAAACTTTATCATATGACACAATTTTTATATCAAGGATTTCACTAATATTAACACAGTCATGGCAAGAAACGTACATGGGCTAAAAAACACGATACACACATAAATTACACTAAAAACTTAAGCTATTTAAATAAAATAATAAAATAAAAAGGGATGCAAGCATGAACTATTGGATTTAATAAAAACAAAATAACATTAACATAACACATATTAATAAAGCTCTAAGAAAACATACCATAACACATGCCAAGCATATAACCTTAGACTAACATGTGATCTACAATGTAAAATAATAGTAAAACTCATGTAAACATACTACCAATTAAACTAAACATAACATATAAAACAAACATGCACATAACACGAACAAATAAAACATGATATCACCCATATTAATACACATATTGAAAACATAATATTTAAACGTAAATACACACACGAAAGAAAAGCAATACAAACATTATAAGAAAATAAAAACAAGGATAAAATATTTAATACATGAAAAGGGACTGAAATGCAATGAAATGAAACATAACGGCAGAAATTAAAAACGATTTAAGGACGGAATTTCAAGCTACACAAAACCTGAAGGGACCGGTTATGTAATTTGCCCCAGGGGCAAGCTCAAAGTGCAAGAAATAGAAACGCGGAAGGACTTTGAAGGTATTTATGCCATTTAAGATCTAATCCAATTTAATTTCGGGATTGAATTGAACGAAAGTGAAATGGATATGCTGATTTGAAATAAAAAAGGGATGCAAAAGCATGCGGTAACAGAGAACAGGGATTGAAAATGCAATTATCCCATGACCAAAAATAAAAGCGGGAAAGGGTAAGAGGTTCTCTCATGCAATTAGACCATTTGCCAAAAACACGGATCCTCCCCGGGCATCCGGGTCACCGCGGGTCGGGTCGCTGCAAAACTACGTCGTTTCATTTGTATGGGTTTAAAATATATGGGGTTTCATTTTTCAATTGCAAACAGAAATAATAACCTAAAATCTATCTCAATCCTATCATTCTTTCACTCGACGGCGCCGCTCCCCATGGGGACCTCCATGCTCGGCCGGCCTTTACGCGTCGTACAACGGCGGCTCGGCGTCACGGCGAAGAGAGAACGACGGCAGCAACCCTGGAGCGAATGGTAAGCCTTTAGAAACCCCTTTTTTTTACTCGAATAAACAACAAAGAAACTTTAGATTTCGAGCTAAAAAAACAACAGATTTCTTTGAAATTTTTCTTTGTATTGATCTGAAATTTTCTTTTCGAATCCTTTCTTACAAAAGCCTTTTGAACTCAAAAAACCCCCAAAATTTTTGTTTTCTAAAATCCCCCCTCTGGATCTTTTCTCCCCCTCCTTTTCAACATGCAAAAATAGTAAAAGTAGATCTAGTGTTTTCTGTTGACAAGCAATTGATTGGATATGAAATCTCAGAACCCATGCTTGATCTGACTTGTTTATTTGTTTCTTGCATGTCCGGTTTGGTGTGGGCCGGTGAGATCGTACGGCGGCAGCAGGCGGATCGGTGATGCGGCCACGTGGCAGAGAAGATAAGAAGTTATCTCGGTCAGATCTGCTTTGGGCCGTTGGATCAGATTTGATCCAACGGTTAGGATCACTTGGGGCATAAACGGTCACGATCATTTCTGGAGTGCGTGGTGGTTGCTGGAGATGATGACACGTGGCAGAGGAGATCGAACGGCCCAGAGGTATGCTTCACGCGCGCTAGATGGCTCATCTCGGGTTGATCATGGCTGTTGGATCTGGATTTGATCCAATGGCCCTCCCTCAGCTGCTGCAAGAAAAAATGATATTAGATATCATATAGGGTTTTAGGGTTAATTAGATGGGATTAGGCTGGCCGAAAATGGGCCTTGTAAATTATATTATATATTTTTTGGGTTTTTGTAATATTATGTGGACTTGGACTGTTATTATAATATTTGGGTTTTATGTTATGGATTTTATTTTACATTAGTCCAATAATAATAATAATAATAATAATAATACGATATTACATACATACGTACACGTGCACACTCATATATGTGTAACATACGGATACACATGCAAACATTAATTAATGTAACATACTAACATACATGCATATAATCATACACGTAATGTACACATACAAACAATGTATACATAAAGCATAAACACGTATGACACAAATAAATGTTAACACATACATAATATGTATAATATGCATGCACTTACATGCATCACACCTATTTCTCACACACTTTAATCACATATAATATGCATACATACAATAATTATTAAACTAACACAATACTTATATACCGGATAAAAATGAGTGATTACATTTGCCCCTCTTTGCTTGTTCTTGTGGAACGAGAACAAAGCAAGACCGAAAGCACTCATTTTTATCCGACTTCCCTACTCACGACTTCAGAATCACGTGTTCTTCTGGAACTCTTCATTTTTCCTCGGCCAAATCTTCAGGCTCGTAAGTTCTCCCTATATAAAACTTATTCACCTTTGGTTCTTTTTTTTGAGATTCTAGAGTTAGGGCTCTTCCTATATGGAACATTTCACTGAGGCTTGAAAACGTAGGTTTCTCATTTATATAACCTTTGTCTTCGCTTGTTCTTTCCTCTTTTTCTTTTTCTTCTTTTTTCCTCGTTTTTTTCCTTCTTTCTCTGTTCTTTTTCCTTTTTCTTTTTCTCTTTTTCTTCTTTTTCTTTTCTTTTCTACTTTTTCTTTTTTCTTTTTTTTGTTATTTTTCCTTTTTCTCTTTTTCTTTTTTTTCTGCTTTTTCTTTTTCTTTTTTTCTCTTCTTTCTCTTTTCTATTTTTTCATAAGGCTGTTGATATCTTTGGACTTACGCTACTAAAGCTGCCACATCATGCCCGAAGGACTTACTGATGGCCCGAAGGACTTATCACCATGCTCGAAAGACTTAATGGTGGCCCGAATGACTTAACATCATGCCTGAAGGACTTACCGATGACCTGAAGGATTTAACATCTGGGCCTCACGCCGCTATGGCTGTCGATCTTTCTGGACTCACGCTACTAATGCTGCCGCATCATGCCCGAAGGACTTATCACCATGCTCAAAAGACTTACTGGTGGCCCGAAGGACTTATCACCATGTTCGAAAGACTTACTGGTGGCCCGAAGGACTTAACATCGTGCCCAAAGGACTTACCGATGACCCGAAGGATTTAACATCTAGGCCTCATGCCGCTATGGCTGCCGATCTTTCTGGACTGACGCTACTAAATGCTGCTGCATCATGCCCGAAGGACTTACTGATGGCCCGAAGGACTTATCACCATGCTCGAAAGACTTATTGGTGGCCCGAAGGACTTAACATCGTGCCCGAAAGACTTACCGATGACCTGAAGGATTTAACGTTTGGGCCTCACACTGCTATGGCTGCCGATCTTTCTGGACTCATGCTACTAATACTGCCACATCACGCCCGAAGGACTTACTGATGGCCCGAAGGACTTATCACCAAGCTCGAAAGACTTACTGATGGCCCGAAAGACTTATCACCATGCTCGAAAGACTTACTGGTGGCCCGAAGGACTTAACATCGTACCCGAAGGACTTACCGATGACCCGAAGGATTTAACATCTGGGCCTCACGTCGCTATGGCTGCCGATCTTTCTTTTCTTTGGTAAATTCTTCGACAATTCTTCAAATACCTGTCTAGGAACAAGCAAAAATTGACATGCCTCTATCTATATAATGCATGCAATGTCGTGCTTTCTTCTTCTTCTTTTTCTTCTTCTTTTTGTTTCTTTTTTTCTTTTTTCTTCTTTTTCTTCTTTTTCTTCTTTTTTATCATCATTTTCTCTCACTCTCTTTTCTTTTTTCTTTTTCTTTTTATTGTTAGACTTGTTTTAAAATCTTATGTCCTGAATAGTCATTCTTCGGATTTCTCTGTTTCCTTTCTTTTTGCGGCATGCTCAGTTTTGATCTTCATTTCTGTCAAATTTTGTTAAATGAGTACTCGCTCTTGTTCTTTTGCACGAGCACTTGCCTTTCTTCTTCGGGGTCTCTGCCCGCTTCACCAACAAACTCTATATCATGCATGTGCAGAGATTCTTACCATTCTTTCTGTTCTGCATTGCCCCACTCGATCGTGCTCGGCTACCTTCCAACTCTTTTAACCCAACATTCTGAGTATTTGTTAGTTTCGTCATCAGGGTGAGCAAAATGCTTCTTAACCTCAATCTTCTTGTTGCCTCTTGACGGGAATCATTCATCGATCTCTGTACTTTAATTCTTTGGAGACTCGATGTTTACCTCTTATTGTCCCTGTATTTTATAATCTCATTCTTGTCCTGGTTCGTCCTTCACTTTCTTGAACTAACCAAGGCATCGTAGCTAAAACCCGCTTCTTGTTCTTGAGTTGTCTGACACATACGCTCTTATCACCACCTTCATCTTATACATTGTGGGGCCGTTTCTGGTTAGGTGCTCCAATAATATCCGCAACCTTGTGTTCTGGATCTTATCTCTGAAGTAATACATGGGAATCTTTGTTGCTTTACCTTGTCAATTTGTTGATTGGTATTCCACTGAAGGGTATCATTAACATACAAAATCTTGAAAACACAACATAGGAGCTCTGGATATCATGTGCAAGAGCGGCTTAGATTCAACCACTCAGTAATTCAAAGATGTGAAGTCTTCCCTGGTGACTCGGTTCATCCTCATGATTACCGCATTGCTGCAGAGTACTACTCTTTCTCAATTCTCATTATCTACTCCGCCCCCAAAAAGGGTGGGCTTGTATAACCACTCGAGCGCAGAAATATTACTCTAGGAATAGAGTTCTGGGTGGTGTGAGTCTTAATTTTTCCTATGATATCGTCTATTTTCTCTCTTTTCTTTTTTCTTCCTTTCTCCTTCTTTTTCTTTTTCTTTTTTCTTCATTTTTTCTATCTATTTTTCTTATTTTCTTCTTTTTTCATATTTCTCTTCCTTTTTTGTTTGTTTTTTTCGTTTTTGTTTTTTTGTTTTTGTTTTTTTTTCTTTTTTTTCGCTTTTATCATTATTTGAGGAAATCAATTCGTCACAGTCCTTTGTCTTGAGGACAACGATGGAGCAAACAACACTGCCCCAAGTTACTCGGTATAGTCACAATTTAAAAATATTACCATCACTCATGAAGCTAAGGTTTCTTGAATTGGATGATGTGTCTCCACCTTATCGCCTCAGCGGAGTGCCCCAAAATTCCCACACTCTTATCCGAACAAGCCTTTTACCAGGTTTCAAACATATGAGTGCTTTTTATTATTCTTTTCTCTTTCTTTCTTTTTTTCTTCAATTCTTTCTCTTTTAATTCTTATTTTTACTTATTTACTACCTAGAAGATTATGCCTAGAGTTTCAATTTCAAGCGACTCTACATGGTTGACATTTGGAGCTTTTTCGTCCTTGAACATCATCGAGAGAGTAGTAGTCTCGCTTTGCTGACCAAACATCTATCTAATATCACATCTTGCAATTGATATCCAGTGTCCTACAACGGCGAGAAAATATATATCTATGTACTTTCAAGAACATTATATGTTAAGCGAAATGTGTTCTTCATTGGAATAAAAATCAACAAACATGCCCCATCACAAAAGATCTTTACCACATGTGGGCCCCATGTAGTAAAGTTGATTCCTTGTATTACTTCAGGAAGGTCTTTTAATGTAGAGACATCTCTGGCTTCTTCAGCACTATGTAGACTTGCCCCTCATCCTTGGTCCTCTACTGCTGGATCAACTCTCGTGTCACGGTTCCATCATTGATCAGCTTCTTGATTTCCCCTAATAAAGGTTTACATTTCCTGGTGGGATGCCCCGGTGCCCCCATATGAAATTCACATGTGCTACTCGAGTCAAAACTATGGGCAAACGGATCAGGTGCAATCTTCATCGGCCTAGGAACAAGATAGTGACCCCCTACCAGATGAGGCCAAATATCTGAGATAGATGTTCCAAACACTTCCAAATTTGCGCTCGTCCGAGGAATTTTCCTTGATGACTTGGAGGTGTCAGTTTGTCTCCTTCTTTTACGGCCACTCGAACCCTAGAGATGACACTCATTTACCTCTCCATCTTTATCTATCATATCTTCGATTCGGTCCTTAGACTTAGACCCCAATTTTCCTTCTTTGATTGCGTATTCTATCCTCTCTCCAATCGTCATAAAATCTTTGAATCCGTTTCTCGATTTCTCCAACATCACGTCGAAGAAATGAGAGGGAAGTGTTGCATGGAACAGGGGAGTCAACTCTTCTTCCGCTATAGGAGGCTGGACTTGGGTCGCCAAACATCGCCACCTTAGTGCATATTCCCTGAAGCTTTCATTTGGTCTCATTTTCTCATTCTGAAGAAACTGACGACAGGGTGCTAAATCTAAGGCATATTTGTATTGACCCAAGAAGGCATTAGCGAGGTCACCCCATGACCTAACTTGGTTTCTGTTCAAACGGTTATACCACACTGCTGAGGGTCCCGTCAGGCTATTATAGAAGTGGTGGATCAACAACTCTTCATTCTTCATGTATCCCTCCATTTTTCTACAGAACATGGTTAAGTGAATCTTCGGGCAGCTGGTTCCGTCATACTGCGCAAATTCGGGAACCTTGAAATCTGAAGGAATGACCAAATCAGGGACTAGGCAGAGTTCCCTCGTATTGAAAACATTTATCTTTTCTTTCTTCTTAAGCTCTTTCTCGATTTTTTCTTCTAGATGGTCAAGCCTTGACTCTTCGGTTCGTTCCATTTTCCAACTAATTCTGACATCGAACCCTAAGTGTTAAATGATGAAGTGCGATAATAAAATTATTAAACAATGAAAAGGACGTAATACAAATGCAATGCATGAATGCAATAAAGCATCGATTCCGCAAGTGATTTGTCCCTATAGGACATCTTTTATTTAGACCAAAATGTTTCATTACATCCGGTATTAGGGTTTTACAGATAGCGGTGAGCCCTGGCACCTAATGTCTTGACCTTATTCAACAGTCCTGTCAGCTTTCCTTCGCGGTCAAACGCTGGATCCATATTCTGGCTTATTGGTGCTGCTGCATCGGCTAAATCTGCTACCTGTTGAGCTACTTGTCGGGCTTGAGTCGTAACCATCTTTATGTCCCGGTCTTTCTCCTGTATTTTTTGCTCGGCCTTTTGTAGCTTAATGGTCATTGTCCCAGCACGGATCTCGCTGGTACGTAAAAAAGTCTCGAGCCTCGCTACATGTTCCTTGAATGCTGCGTTTTCCATTTGAAAGGCTTGTGATTCATTCCTTTCCTGCTGCAGACTTGATTTCAGGATATCTTCCATGTCCAGACTGTTTTCCAACTCACTTTGGAGAAGGTCGCGTTGGCCCTCAGCTTCTTCCAGCTTCTGTGATAATGATCTGACTTTATTCTTACTATTCTTGCATTTCTGCTTCCAGCGTTCTGAACCGTTCCTCAGTTGAATCATACCATTGACCCACTCTTCTACGGTGTCACCCAGACCGACATTCTTGAATTCAAAGTGCAGCTTCTGGTACTCGTCTTGTACATTCTTTAATTTCATGCTCAGATTGTGCCTCTTATGCTCGAGCTAGCCGCACTTGTGTGTAAGTTCATCTTCAGAGACTCTTTTATTCTTGACTCCTAAATTCATCCTGCTTGAGTGACCCACTTCTGTGTTACCCGAACCTTGGGCTGGGTATTGACCCTCATTCGACTTTGCCCCTTGGGCAACAGCTGGCTTGCTGTAGAACCGGGGTTGTCCGTTTTCGAAACCCAAAACTCCCATTCTAATAAGATCTTGAACTCTGTCCTTCAGGGCCCTACAATTTTCAGTGTGATGACTCGAATCGCCTATGTGGTAGCTGCACCAGACACGACCGTTGTAACCCGTCGGATAAAGAGGTTTTGTTGGTACAGACTTCATTGGTATGATAAGGCTCCTTTCGACAAGCAACGGAAGTAACTCGGTGTATCTCATAGGTATAGGATAATGCCTTTTGATGTCATTGGATTCTCGAGCTTCCCCTGGTCTTGCCTCTGTTCCCTTGATATTTACCCAGATATGTTGCTTGTCTGCTTCTTGAGATTGATCACAAAGGGATTCGATTTGTCATATTTAACGGTGTTGTCTGTCTCGACATTCTGACCATTCTGTTCCACATTCTGATCCTCGAACGAATATTTTCTGAGTTCGACATGCTGCTTGCCTTTCATCATAGCATTCATCTGGTCCATCATCTCGGACATCTGCTTCTTTAGTTCTTGTATTTCATCTTATTTGTCACCAGAATTGACTCTGCTTACCGAATCTGTTCTGGAGTCCTTGAATGATTCTTCTTCGGCTGTCCCTGGCCTAGTCTCGGGATGGAACTCTGGAATTAGACCCTCTTCCTTCAGGTCAAAGAACCTTTGGTCCATCATGAACAATCTTCTATTATGGGAGAAATCACTCGGGAATCAATGCCCTGTGTAATGCGAATGCGATGATATGCAAAAACAAAGCAAAAAGAAAACAAGTCAGTACCGGACAAAAATGATAAGTACAAATTAAATGCGATAAGCAAACAAGGCAATCCTATTTACATTCCATCTAAGACACCTAGGTTATCCGCATGGCTCTAACAAGGTGGGTTTCTATGTGTTCTCTATATGCAGTTTTGGTTCTAGGAGGTACCCGAATTGTCCTTGCTGTCCTCTACTAAGAGTAGCAAGGCCCCCGATCATCACCCATTATAGGCTCCTTTCAACCGGGTTCAATTCAGGGGGACCCATTCGCCTATGCCCGTACAAAGGAACGATATCCTTACGAAAACATAAGGTACTCGAGCAACGAAGGTACTTGTTAGGCCCATACGGGGAGAACGATATCTCCACGAAAGCATTAGCGTTTTCCCCCCACTAAAAAAAACGAGTTTATATGTCATATTTTAAATGCGTTAAAATAAACGCGCAATTATAACCGAATGTTAATTTAATAGTCACTTTAACCCGAAATTTTTAATATTAGTAAAGCGGTATTATTTAAAAAGCTTGACTCTTTTCTTGCTTTCGAAAAACAAAAAAAATTTCCCCAGCGGAGTCGCCATTTGTAGCGATGTCAAATTTTTTTAAATGAACGCCGAGTTTTCGAAGTGTTTGTGGTTTTTCGGGTATTAAAATATTTATTCCACGGGGTTTTAAAAATACCGTATTTTATTTAAAGAAAGGGAGTCGCCACCGG
Source organism: Hibiscus mutabilis (assembly GCA_019671005.1). NCBI lineage: Eukaryota > Viridiplantae > Streptophyta > Magnoliopsida > Malvales > Malvaceae > Hibiscus > Hibiscus mutabilis. Next base: position 21,389,546 of record CM033727.1, on the reverse strand, counting down.
CAACTTAAGTAGGCCGGACACCATAAAAAAACCAGAGATTTTGAAAACTTTGGGTTCGGGAGTCGGTTACGGATGGGGAAGGATTAGCACCCCCACACCGCCCAAAATTGGTACTTTAATAATTACCGCTTTATTAAAATTAAACTTTCCGGATTAAAGTGACGATTAAGTTAAGATTCGGTTATAGGTGCGAGTATATTTTAAAGACCCCGTTATCCGAGAATAAACGCCCAACCACCATCACTACGCCTGATACGGGCCCCGTTTATGCTCGGATAAAAGGGCACCGCATTGACAATTTATATTCCATTATGCAACCTAGAGCTAATTAAATAAATAAATTTATAAAACATTCACAAGGAGATGGTATGTACAAAAAAACATAAAAAGGGGAATACTACAAAATTAATAAGAAGATAATAAAACAAATGAACAAAAACGACACATCATAATAATAAAAAGACAAAATAAAGACATGAACAAGACAAAACATTCTTTAAAAACTAAATTAATTAATCCTAACATACTTAAACACATACACGATATGATACTAAAACATAAAAAGGAACATCATAATATTAAACAAAAATAATGAAATGCATGAGCATAGATATAAATAACACATACAAGGATCAAAACTTCATACAAAAAGAACATAAACGCATGGACATGGTAAAGAGAAGAACAACATGCTTTTAAATCAAACTAATTAACTATACCATACTTGGACATAAAAACCAATGCAACATGTGCATGATATATATAGAGCAAGAAAGATACTAAATTAGCAAAACAACAAATCCACATAAAATTATACTAAAACTTTATCATATGACACAATTTTTATATCAAGGATTTCACTAATATTAACACAGTCATGGCAAGAAACGTACATGGGCTAAAAAACACGATACACACATAAATTACTCTAAAAACTTAAGCTATTTAAATAAAATAATAAAATAAAAAGGGATGCAAGCATGAACTATTGGATTTAATAAAAACAAAATAACATTAACATAACACATATTAATAAAGCTCTAAAAAAACATACCATAACACATGCCAAGCATATCACCTTAGACTAACATGTGATCTACAATGTAAAATAATCGTAAAACTCATGTAAACATACTACCAATTAAACTAAACATAACATATAAAACAAACATGCACATAACACGAACAAATCAAACATGATATCACCCATATTAATACACATATTGAAAACATAATATTTAAACGTAAATACACACACAAAAGAAAAGCAATACAAACATTATAAGAAAATAAAAACAAGGATAAAATATTTAATACATGAAAAGGGACTGAAATGCAATGAAATGAAACATAACGGCAGAAATTAAAAACGATTTAAGGACGAAATTTCAAGCTACACAAAACCTGAAGGGACTGGATATGCTGATTTGAAATAAAAAAGGGATGCAAAAGCATGTGGTAACAGAGAACAGGGATTGAAAATGCAATTATCCCATGACCAAAAATAAAAGCGGGAAAGGGTAAGAGGACCTCTCATGCAATTAGACCATTTGCCAAAAACGCGGATCCTCCCCGGGCATCCGGGTTACCGCGGGTCGGGTCGCTGCAAAACTACGTCGTTTCATTTGTATGGGTTTAAAATAGATGGGGTTTCATTTTTCAATTGCAAACGGAAATAATAACCTAAAAACCTATCTCAATCCTCTCATTCTTTCACTCGACGGCGTCGCTCCCCATGGGGACCTCCATGCTCGGCCGACCTTTACGCGTCGTACAACGGCGGCTCGGCGTCACGGCGAAGAGAGAACGACGGCAGCAACCCTGGAGCGAATGGTAAGCCTTTAGAAACCCCTTTTTTTGACTCGAATAAACAACAAAGAAACTTTAGATTTCGAGCAAAAAAAACAACATATTTCTTTGAAATTTTTCTTTGTATTGATCTGAAATTTTCTTTTTGAATCCTTTCTTACAAAAGCCTTTTGAACTCAAAAGACCTCCCAAATTTTTGTTTTCTAAAATCCCCCCTTTGGATCTTTTTCTCCCCTCCTTTTCAACATGCAAAAATAGTAAAAGTAGATCTAGTGTTTCCTGTTGACAAGCAATTGATTGGATATGAAATCTCAGAACCCATGCTTGACCTGACTTGTTTATTTGGGTTTTATGTTATGGATTTTATTTTACACTAGTCCAATAATAATAATAATAATAATAATAATAATAATAATAATAATACGATATTACATACATACGTACACGTGCACACTCATATACGTGTAACATATGGATACACATGCAAACATTAATTAATGTAACATACTAGCATACATGCATATAATCATACACGTAATGTACACATACAAACAATGTATACATAAAGCATAAACACGTATGACACAAATAAATGTTAACACATACATAATATGTATAATATGCATCACACCTATTTCTCACACACTTTAATCACATATAATATGCATACATACAATAATTATTAAACTAACACAATACTTATATACCGGATAAAAATGAGTGATTACAGCTTCCCTCCCTCTTTTCTTTCCTTTCAACTTTCTTTTATACCAAGCAATCTAAAATTTTATTTTCTTTCCAATTTTTTTTCTCTTCATCTTTATTCCTAGTCTTCTACTGAACCAAGCAAGGCCTTAGAGTTAGTCATGACGTGTTGCATGTTGGAGATATAAACTTGATGTTTGTACAAATTAGAAAATATATATATATTGTGCTTTTAAAATGCTGAAAATAGTATCCCACGATTTGTAACGCCTCTTTTTATGCACATGCAAACTTATTTTGATACGGTTTTTGTTTGATTATGTGTTCATTGATTTGTTCGATCCCATGGCGACTTACCCTGCTTTGGTTAGTGTTCTTGGCGAGACTATTTTACGTTGTTACTGAAAATGGTTGTATGGTATAAATTAGTTGCTGAAATTAGAGTTATAAGACTGCTTTATTTCGTATAAATTCCAGCCTAAGAAGATTACCTTTTGCACTTGAAAAATACTTATTTGGGGGTTCGAAAAATTGTCTAGTTTAATGTTAAGTTGTCTAGAATTATTTGATAGAAATCCGTAATATCTCATGCTGTAACGTTCAATTATTTGCACCATGTAGTAGGTAATTTAGTAAAAAAAAATAGCAATTAGGTTGTGCACACAACATCCCTTTTAATTCTGGCATGTCTTGTTTATGCACGCTGTTATACGTTGGTAACAAAGGTTAAAAAGGAATTTGGTAACTGATGTGTATCAGATTTGCTTTGTCATTGACCTTATAAGATAGGATGAATATTTATTAAAAAAATCGGATTAATATTGAATGTTATGATCTTGATTTACATAAATGATGCTAGTAGAATTTTTTATTTTATAGATATTGATGAATGCACTATTATGTGCTCGAGGTCAACAAATTCTAGAGCAAGTGGTTAAAGCTCTCAGTTGACACTTTCCCCTTCTTCTAAGTTGTGAGTTCAAGATCTAATAAGAGTAACTTTTAGAAAGTCAATAAGGGACAATTTGAGTAGAACATGAATACTAAATAGGCGATAGAAGTTGGATTATATGTTAGCAAGTATTAAGTTACATATTCGTGATTAATCGATAATCCTTTTTAATGTTATGCACATATCTGTAGTCTGGTGTTTATCAAAGTTGAGGACTGTTTGGTACCAGATTAGGATTAAAAAAAATGTTGGATTTTCAATTGTCAAAACAATAATTATTGATGTACCTAGTAGAAGCAGTCGAACATGTTTCATTTTGTGAAGTTATGCTCTATTAAATACTTGCCTTAGGAGCTGTATAATGACAGTTAAAAGTAGCAAGAAACCAATGTTAATTGCCATTAATAATAGTAAAGCAGGTATGATTCCTTATATACAGTGGCGGATCTTGACAACGAAATTTGAGGGGTTTATTTTAAATTTTTAAAGGTTGTAATTTTAAATTTTCAAAAAAAATTGAGGTCTAACTAATTTTTTTTTAAAATAAATTTAATTAGAATTTATAAAAAAAATTAGGAGACTTACTTTGAATTTTTTTAAAAATTTGAAATATAATAAGAATCTTTTAAATTTTTAAATGGGCGAAACTAAAATTTTTAAAAATTTTAAGGGACTAAATACTGATTTTCCAAACTTTTGGAGGGCCAGGGCCACATAAGAGTCCGCCCCTGCCTATGTATATGTTAAATTATCTATCGTTTTCTGGATGGCTTTGTAGATCAGTTACCATCTAAAGAAAGGCTTGGAACTATGGGAACGAAAGTGCAACTGGATTATAATCTTTGCATTAACGGTCAAAGGACCATATCTTTTTTTTTTTTTTCATGCCCTTTTTCAAAGAAGATATGAGAGTTTGTCTTTGGCCTCTGTCATATTCATAGAAGAGGTTTTAGCTGGAGTCAAGAAATTTAATGAGCTATAACATGGTTTAAAGGCACATCACTTCACACTTTTATATTGAAGCTTATCTTACGCTTATTGTCTCGGGATAGAGTTTCGACCTAATAAACTACCCGGCCTTAGACGATATTCTCGAGACAAACGCCTTAGTCAGCTTGAAACCACTCTTCGAAAGATCAACCTTTTCTTAGGCACTATAACGACGAATCATTTTAAGCGGAAGCAAATTAAAAGATTAACAACGAAAAAAAAAACTCTCTCAAGAATATATAAGAACACAAGAGAAGATTAGAGTAAATGTCGTTGTACTCAGAGAATTGGGTGATTACAAATGAGAAAGAGATTAATTTTGACCGTCAATAAAAATAAATAAAAATCGTCGGATGTAAGAGATGAACCGCAACATTATGTTCTTATGATTTAGAGTGGGAAATTGAAGCATTTAAATAATAAGCAGTGTACAGAAGAACAAATTGTAAATGGAATTATAGAAATTGTTAGGTGTAGATTAATGGTAGAGCGTAAAATATAAATAGTCATTGTAGTAATTTGAGGTTAGTTGATTTTGTTATCAACCTATAAAATATAGGTGTTAAAAGTCTCATGTATGTTGCTTCTTTGTTGCGAATTTGTACTTTTCCTAAGATAATACAATTCAATTATCTAAAAAATTTATAAGATACCAGGTTTATGTATATATTATATCTTTCTTCTTGATTCCTTTTAATAGTGATCAGTCAATGAGCAAGCATATTTGGCCAGATGACCAAGCTGCTCATCTTTGTTTTCTCATATTTCCTTAGGTCATGAGTTTTAGACTCACTAAGAACAAACTCTTCCTTACCTAGTGTCTCCTTTCCTCTCTAATTTTCTTTACATTTTCTAGTAAAAACATGTATTATTGTAAGTTACTGATATTATAATTTATATGCATTTATGGAGAGTCCCTTAGAAATAAAAAAATGAAAGAAATAAAACAAGAGGAGAATATTCAGAGATGCAAATTAATAATAAAATTTTGGTTTACAAGCGGAATTAAAAAATTTACATGTCTCATTTATTTATTTTCAAGTTAAATGCAACTAAGAACATATAATAGCTTTTGAATTTCTCGGATATTAACTATTATATTTTATATAAAAAATAAATTTAATATTTATGAAAATTATTTAAAATTTGTTGGTAATATTACTGCAAAAGCAAATTGTTAGCACTGACTGGATAATAATAAACAGAAATTAAAGGCTGATAAAGAAACCATGTCGTGCTATAAACTACTGCCTTAAAAACGATTTCGCCTCGATGTGTGTAATCGCTGCAGAAGGCAGTCGTTCTCGAGGTTAACACGGTAGCTCCGATAATTGTACACCCAAATATCAAAGTGGACTGGAGCGAAATTGCTCTTCTCACAAAAAGAATAAAACTAAGTTTGAAAGCAAAGTTCAAGATACCTAGAATTCTGAAAACCCCTCTCTATTTATAGGATGTATACGCAGGCTAAATATGGCAAATAAAATCAGTCTTAAACATTGATTTCCGTATTTCAAGCCTAGTCAACTATTGAATTTAAGCCACTCGTTTAATTAGGGGATAAGAATCAAGAATTAAACAGCAGATTAATTCTGATTTTATTCTAATTAACGGACTAATTTACAGCTAATTAAAATGTTTCAGTGCTGATAAACAACCCGTAAAATAGGTTCATAAAAAGGTCTAAAGAAATTATTCTGATTTTTCTCCAAAAAGATAGAACGCACGCGAATGTGTCGAAGACACATGTTACCACGACCGAACCGTACCGAACCGAGCTGGCCAGTGACAGCAGCGTGCGCGTGCGAGAGAGTTGTTTAACCACATTCAACAAGGGAGGGTAGGAAAGACTCTTTCCCAATGGATGTTCCCTCCCAATGTGGGATACATATAACAACCATTCCCCTACAAATCCGGAAGAAGTTCTTTAACAGACAAATTTTATTAAAATCGAGAGAAGAGCAATTGCGAGGTTTGATGCTTAAGCACTAGTGAACACATCTTGAACTAGTACATAGCGATGATGAGTAATTCTTCTCTTAGATAAGTGAATGAATCTTGAACTTTCTAAGATTAGGGTGAACTCATAACACACAACTAACCTCTTTACCCACCGAAGTCCTCGATGTGTCTACAAAGAGTATATACATATGTGTATATACGTGTAGCCCTCTTTCCTTAGGATTCTAGTAAGTGTACTAGAAAAATAGCCCAACATTTTTCATAGAAGATGGCTATCCTTCTCATTTACATAGGTTATTTCATCAAGTTTGTCTCTCAAGGACCACCCAAATCAAGGGCTATGAAATAATTAAGAGCTTTTTATAACAGCCCAACCTTACAAAAGGTAAGGTGATTTTTCTTCAAGTTCACTTTAAATGAATCACCCAAATTTTAGGATAAGAAAACATTAAGAATAAATATTCAACCTTACTAACCGGTGAATTCAATATGTCTTTCTCTCTAGGAACACCCAAACTCTTGGGTTTGAATTCATTAAGAGTTTTAAAAAAACTCATCCTTTCTTGGCGGTAAGTTCATCTAGTCCTATCGCGATTTAGGACTACCCACTTTACACTTAGTTATGAACTTATTAAAAATAGGTATAAATTCCTCAAGTATTTCTAACTAAGACCACCCAAAGCCTGGGCTATGAATTTATTAAGAGCAATTAAGCTCATCTTGTGCATGTACATTGCTCATCATAGGGATAGGTTAGAGAAATGTACACTATGATTCTTTCCATGGCTTTGATTGACCACATTGAACTTAGATAACTATGTTGGGTATCCACCATGAATTCCTTTACCAATGGGCTTTAGACCCATCCCCCTCGACGAATCTAGAACCAGTTTCCGACTGAACCCTTTGGTAAGCAGATCATCAAGGTTCCTCTCCGACTTCACATACTCTAAAGAGAGTACTTTGTTCTTTATTAAGTGTTTTACTAATTCACGTCTTATGTGAATATGTCTTTTCTTACCATTGTAAGCATGATTTTGAGCCACACATATCGCAGCTTGTGAATCACACAATAAGGACACTAGATGAGTCGTTTTTCCCCACAAAGGTATTTCTACCAACAAATTTTTAAGCCACTCAACTTATTGCCCAGGTAAATCAAGAGCAATAAACTCTAATTCCATGGTAGAACGAGCGATACAAGCCTGCTTAGCAGGCTTCCACGAGATCACTGTGCCACCTAAGGTAAAGACATCCCCACTCATAGAACTTACTTCATCATTATCGGTAACCCAGTTGGTGTCACAGTATCTTTCTAAGACCGAAGAGTTACCAACAAAATCGAGTTTCCAATCCATAGTATCCTTAAGATACTTAAGTAAGTGTCTCAAAGCAATCCAGTGTTCAACACTAGGGTTATGAGTATATCTACTCAACCTACTCACAACATAGGCAATATCAGGCCGAGTATAGTTCATTAAGAACATAAGGATTCCAATGATTTTGGCATACTCTAGTTGGGAAACACTACTTCCTTTGTTTTTCAAGAGTCGTATACTAGAGTCATAAGGAGTTCTAACATTGATAACATCAAAACTGTCAAATTTCTTTAACGCATTCTCAATATAGTGTGTTTGATTCAAAGAAAATCCATTTTTAGTTTTGGTAACTTTAACTCCTAAGACACATCAACATCTCCTAAATTTGTCATCTCAAATTTAGTGGACAAGAAATTTTTTGTTTTGTTAATGGATTCAATGTTGGTACTAAATATCAACATGTGATCAACATACAGACTTATGATGACATATTTAGTTCCAAACACTTTTGATTACACGCATGCATCCACTCCATTTACAATAAAACCAAAACTCAGAATGGTTTTGTGAAATTTCTCGTACCACTATTTTGGAGCTTGTTTAAGGCCATAAAGGGACTTTTTAAGTCTACACACTTTCCCTTCCATGTCAGGTGTCTCAAAACCTGGCGGTTGCTCCATATAGATCTCATCATCTAGATCTTCATTAAAAATGCAGTCTTTACATCCATTTGATGTATGTGCAACTTACGAATGGATTCTATCGCAAACAAGGCATGGATTGTTGAGATTTTCATGACAAGAGAGTAGCTGTCAAAGAAGTCTATACCAAACTTTTGAGTGAACATTTTGACTACTAGTCTTGCCTTATATTTCTGGATTGACCCATCGGGTCTAAGTTTCTTTATGAAAACCCACTTATAATTGATAGGTCTAAATCTTCTAGACAAATCAAACAACTTCGATGTGTGATTAGACATTATTGACTCTACTTTATCATTTATTGTAGCTCTATAGAAACTACTGTCAATTGAACTTATAGCTTCATCATACGAATTTAGATCCTCATCTAAAAGGAAAGTCTGAGGTATAGGAACAGAGATTGAGTCTACATCACTTATTTCAGAGATAAAAGAAGCTAGGAAATCAGGACCAAAGGTAGAGGCTACCCTTTGTCTCTTACTTCTTCTAGGCCCTTCTATCTCTAGAGAATCCTTTGCATGATCAGAAGAAGTTGAGGCATGACTTTCCACTTGTGCTCCAACACTTAAACTAGGTTTCTTTAAAGGAAATATATCCTTAAAGAACACAATATCTCTAGTTTGACAAATAGAAAAGTCATGCAGATACATGAATCTGTATGCAACACTGTTTGAATCATACCCAATAAACTATGCATCAACAGTTTTGGGACCGATGGTGGACTTCTTAAAGTTATGCAAACCAACATTTGCCAAACACCCCCACACTTTCAGGTATTGCAAATTGGGTGCATAACATTTCCACATCTTGTATGGGGTAGAATCTAATTTCTTATGAGGTACTCAGTTCAAAATATGATTGGCCGATAGAATGGCTTCCCCCCACATATTGTCAAACAATCCATAACTTATCAACAATGAGTTCATCATCTCTTTTAAAGTTTTATTTTTCCTCTTGGTTATGTCGTTTTGTTGAGGAAGATATGGGGTAGAGGTCTCATGAATTATGTCATTCTTCTCACACACCTCTTTAAGAAAATTAAATCTGTATTCACCACCTCTATCGGATCTAAGTCGTTTTATTATCTTATCTAACTAATTTTCAACTTTTGCCTTATAAATAAGAAAGTAGTTTTTAGCTTCATCTTTAGTTCTTAGGAGATATACCTTTGTGTATCTTGAATAATCATCTATAATGGTTATGTAGTAGTGTTTGCCTCTCTTACTTTCAGAGTTTCTAAAGTCTGCTAGATTAGAGTGTATAAGTTCTAACAATTCTATTTTCTCTTAGAAATTGTCTTAAAAGAAGGTTTAGCATACTTGGCTTCTACACAGATCTCACATTTGTTAAAGCTTTTCTGGTCTAGATTAGGAAGAAAATTCATTTTAATTAGTTTCTTTAGTAAATAAAAGTTCACATGCCCTAATCTAGCATGCCACATATTAAAAGATTCAGCAATATAAATAGATGTGGTGATTTTATTACTTTCATTAAACTGGATTTTGATTACAAATAAACCACCGTTCAAAAAACTCTTCCCAACAAAAACCTCGTTCTGGAAAGTACAAGTTTATCTGCTTCAAACACCAGTTTAATGCCTGCCTTATTGAGTAATCCACCACTAATCAAATTTCTACGCAAGATAGGTACATACAGAACATTATGCAATGCTAAAGTTTTCCCCGATGTCAGCTTGAGCAAAACTTTTCCTTTGCCTAGAACTTCAGAGCTGCTAGAGTTCCCCATGTACACTTGTTCACCATTCTTCACATCTTCAAACTTAATGAACAACTCCCTTTTGGCGCATAAATTCTGGAAGTGCCAGTGTCTACAACCCACTCAGGATTGTTTTCCACTAGATTGACTTCAGAAACCACCGCTGCTATGATGTCGTTAGGATTTTCAGCAACATTCAGCTATCGTTTGTTCACATTCTGGCGGTCTAATCGTTGTTGGCACTAGTAAGCTTTGTGTCTGGCCCGTCCGCACACATAGAAATTGAGAGGTTTTTGTGGAGCCTTATCTTTCGTAGGCTTATTGAAGTTGGCAGCCTTCTAAGCTTTGACCTTCTATTTTTGGCCACCTCTTCTTATTGTCTTATTAGGTTTGGACCCTGAGGCAGATCCAGATTCAACCAGATTAGCGTTAAAAGAAGGATTACTAGAAGAAATCAACTTATCTTTAAGTTGGTTAGCTTATTTTATCTTCATGTGGCTCATTAACTCCTCGATTGTAAACTCTCGCTTTTTGTGCTTTAGAGAGTTGCGATAATCGGACTAAGACTTAGGCAGCTTCCCAATGAGGACATTTCCTTGCAAGACTTCGCACACCTTCATGCCCTCTGTCAGGATATCGAAAACCAGCTTATCGTAATCATGGACTTGATTCATGATCGATTTGTCGTCGGACATCTAGAATTTTAGCCACTCGCCGACCACGTACTTTTTTATTCCAGCATCTTCAGCTCCATACTTCTTTTCCAGCGTGTCCCATATAACCTTTGCACTTTTCTCCATAATGAACCATGTCAAACAGTTTTTTTGTCATGTTACTTAAGAGAAAGCCACGAACAGTTTTGTTGTCCTTCTCGCATTTTTCGATGGATGCTTGAGTAGAAGCACGAACATCTACAGTTTGTAGGACAACACTTGTAGGGGCAGTAGTCTCGTCGCCGCCAGTAGATGATTGTACACCCAATGATCGTACACCCAATGATCAGAGTGGATTGTGGCAGAATTGCTCTTCTCACATAAAGAATAAAACTAAGTTTGAAAGCAGAGTTCAAGATACCTAGAATTTTGAAAAAACCCTTTCTATTTATAGGTTGTATACGTAGGCTAAATACGGCAAATAGAATCAATCTTAAACACTAATTTCTGTATTTCAAGCCTAGTCAACTGCTAAATTTAAGCCACTCGTTTAATTAGGGGATAAGAATCAAGAATTAAATAGCAAATTAATTCTGATTTTATTCTAATTAACGGACTAATTTATAGCTAATTAAAATGTTTCAGTTTTAATAAACAACCCATAAAATAGGTTTAGAAAACATGTATAAAGAAATTATTTTGAATTTTCTCCAACAAGATAGAACGTGCGCGGACGTGTTGAAGACATGTGTTACCACTACCACGACCACGAACAGAACCGAGCCGAGCCAACCGGCGGCGCAAGCGTACGAGAAATTTGTTTAACATAACCAACAAAATTTAAGTTTAATATTGATAGATTGATCGTAGTGTATGGTTAGAGGCTGATTTATAGCTATCTTGGCGGGAGTAGGTGCATTGTGGGTTAGGTGTAGTGTTCGTCGTAATGTTTGGCGTTTGTTCATGTATGATGTTTAACGAGGCTTGTGCTAATTCCTATTTGTATGATTTCTCATGAATAAAATCATACAAGCTTGATAAAAAAAATTAAGTTTAATATATTAATTACGTTAAAAATATGTTAAATATAAATTTGTTCCTTAAAATTTAGATAGTGTAATGAAAATAATATTGATATTCTAATTTATATGAATATATTGAGAGTCGCTTAACAATAAGAAAAATGAAAAAAAGAAGAGGAGAATATTCTGAGCTATACAAATTAAGAATAAAAATCTGATTTACAAGTAGAATTAAAAAATTTATTACATGTAATATATAATTTTGAATAATACTATAGCTCTCGAAAACCCTAATAGTGCTGCAAACCCTAACAACCCTTTGTATGATCGTCCCTTGCCTTATGAAAGTCCTAGCGCCCGGTCGCTAGATGGACACATCCATTTTGATATGCAGCCGGTCCTGGAACAACTGACTTCTCCTTCAGCTTTAGTTGACCAACGTATCCCTAAGAAGAGTAGGGATCAGGATAGTCGTTTAGTGGATGAGACTTTAGATTCTAGTGTTATGGTTGTTGATGGGGAAGGTGGTCCTAGTGACCATATTATTGTGGAAAACCAGACTCATCACCAGTCTGTATCGCTGGGAGGCTCGGTTGAGGCTGCACCATTGCATTCGGACGTTAAAGGCGGTAAGAATGTGACTTAAGCAAGCAAGGTATCTGAGAATAATTTCGGAAAAGGTCTTAAGTTGAGTTGGATTGAACAGGAAGTGATTTTGCTTGATGAGGATATTCTGGTTGACGCTTCTAGTCCTTTTCCAGCAATTAGGTTTTTTGACGGGGTCCATGATCAAATTTATCATAACATGCGTAATGTGATCATTGTCAGGCTCCTAGACGACAGATTGGGTACAAGGCCATGCTTGCTCGAATTCATGCACTATAGAATCCTTTGGGTGAAATACACATGATAGATTTAGATAGTATTTTTTTTTTCTTGGTTAAATTTGCGGATGAGAGAGACTATTCGGAGGTGCTTACTCAAGGGCCATGGACAATCTATGAAAGTTATTTAATTGTGCAACCGTGGAGTAGATCCTTCTTTACCGTAGAGAAGTATCTATCTCATGTTATCATCTAGGTCCGGTTGCTAGGCCTTCCATATCGCTATTATACGAAAGCGTTGTTTTGTCGTCTTGCAGGTTACATTAGACGAGTGGTTACAGTTGATTACAATACACAAATTGGTGAACGTGGTAAATTTGCTTGTCTAGCTATCTAGGTAGATCTGAACAAGCCCCTTCTTTCTTGTATTGGAATCGACGAGTTTATCCAGAAACTTGAGTACAAGGGCCTACAACAAATTTGTTTTGAGTGCGGAACTTATGGCCATGCTAAGGAGAATCGTTTGCGGGTGATTCAATCTGTTGCGGGTATGGAGTAGATGAGTGCGGACAAGGCAGTCCCGAGTTCTTCAAATGTTTTTGGGATTACAGAAAAGAACCTGTTTGGGCATTGGATGATGGTTGATACTCAACGATGTCGACCTTCCCCAAGTGTGTCGTGATAAGGAACCAACTGTTACAAAGGAGTCCGCTGGTGGTTCACGTTTTGCAGTTCTAAAGGATGATTCAGACGAACTGTCGAATGAGGATAGGGTTGGGAATGACAAGGTGGGTGCACGAGACAGTGATGTGGTAAAACAAGGGACTGTGGCTTCTTTGTCTACTAAGAATGGGTAGCAAGGTAAAGAAGAATGTCGATTATATGGCATCTAACCTAGAAAAACAAAAGAAAGATTCAAGGAAAATGAGGCAAGGGTCATGGTGGTCCCTATGGTTGATGGTCAAAGTGCCAAAATAGTGGAACATCGTGTTGGACAACTCAAAGGTGGGCCGAAATGTGATCACACAAATATAAATATCATAGAGAAGGGCATAGGGGAGCGTAATGCTATAGCTGTGAAAATTGGCAAACAACGAATTATATTGAGCAAAGCTAATAAGGAGAATATTTTCACGTTGATTGAAAGTCTGTAATGTAACACCGCCGACTCGAGTGTCACAATTGGGCCTCAAGCCCAATTCAAAAACTATAAAATTTCTCAAACTGGATTTAACCCAACAAGGTATTTCTCAAAAAACATTTAGATCTGATAGTTGAAAACATGGATAAACAATTTAAATCATTACAAAAAAGCTCCAATTAATTTAAAGCATTTAAACATTTGATTTGATAAATACAATTTCAAAAGAAAGATTTACAAACTTGACCATGTAAGGTCCTATGAATAAATAGCCCACTAAACACAAGTATCGTAAACTGAAATCCTCCAAATGTTGGAATCTCGTACTAATAGTGCTCCTCGATCCCACGATCCAGTAATCAACCTACGCATAGAAACAACGATTTTGAGCGCTGAGCTTACAAAGCTCAGTGGTACGCATCTACTCTACTATACTTCATATTTATCATAAATATAAGCATGCAAGCTAGTACGAGCAATAAGGAGAGATAAATAAACACGTGGCACTACCACTAGTTGCCTAAACACATGCTCTCATATCATAGCAAATCATCACACGTGGCCTACAAGGCCCAACCATACTCAGAATCTCACCAGATCATCCGAGCGAATGCACACAAGTCATACCACAAACCTGGAGTGACTCACATGTCTACACAACATCAAGATCGTACACTCCGAGTGACGCCCGTGTCCACAAAGCACTAGGATCCTACACTCCGAGTGAGGCTCGAGTCCACACAGCATTGGAATCTTCCACTCGTAGAGATAAGGCCTACATCCACACAGCATCGGAATCCTACATCCATGCTCGAGATCTCTCATCAAGCATCTTCGAATGAGGCCCGTGTCCACACAACATCGGGATCAAACATTCAAAAATATTCAACCATGGTGTTGCAACACACTCAAACTCTCACTGAGTATCTGGATCCTACCAATCAAGTGACCCAACCACACAAGTGCCCTTACTTGACACGTAAAAACACACAATCCACCAAGGACCCCTACGATTGCTATTACAAACAAGTCACTCAATATTTACCGATTTATTACTCATTAGGCTCATATATAATTAATCTCAACATTTACCGATTTATTACTCATTAGGCTCCATTAATCCATGTTATCACATTTATTCGAGGCGTAATTCAATTATTAATGTTCACATCGATTTCCATCCTTAACTTGCATTTATATATTATTTATTTATTGGGTACCGATACTTATACATAAGTATCGATACGGTACTCTCGGGTATCAGTACTGACACACATACAATTACTAAAACTGCTCACTATAAATCTTTAATTTCCACAAGTATCGGTATGGGCGGACCCGTACTGATACGACCCCTAATCGCGTACCAGTATGGCAAAGCTTGTACAGATACCTTATTTACGGGTTCACACAATTTCCTCAAATTATGATATTACAACGCATATTCGATCCCTGAAGCTTATGAAAGTCATTAGGGTTTGTTTACTGACGCATTCATTCAATTACTATTTATTATCACCTTCATAATCATGTATTCGAATATTATTATTATTCATCCTTTAAACAATTTCTATCGAATACAATAATCTATTTGAATAAGTACACAAAGCAACAAGATTATCAATCAATCAAGTAATTATACAAGCATTTCAAACGACCCTACACAGTCTCTAAAGCCTCCACAAGTCTCAACATATTCAAAGAATCATCATGCATCCCATAAATATCGAGTCTTATAATACCAGTCTCTACTGATACTTATTCATCGTCTACCTATTTTGCGGATACTAACACGCAAAGCAATCACATTTATGATGCTCATGAAGCAATAGGAGTTCGAGGTGTACTAAACTTAAGCCAAAGTGATAAATCCTCATATAAGCTTCTCGAATACTCTACTAGTTTCGAAATTTGATCTCGAATATTCCTTGAATAAATACGAATATAATATACATTACTTTTCCACTTTTGCTATGCAATTCTCAAGGTTAAACATGTAAAAATAGTTTTCCAGGTTTGAATTTGGCGAAACGAACTGCGTCATTAGACTCAAAACGTCGAGAAACCCCCAGATAGAGTCCCCTGAAAAAAGTCAACAGTCAGTTAACGTCGGTAATGGTTGGTCAACGGTGTTAGGAGATCCGGTGTGATGTAGGTGCAAGGAACATATGGTGCACCCCTAGGAATAGGATCCAGTGTGGGCAGATGCACGGATGCTGCGGTGCACCCTAGGAATGGTTGTGGCACTTATTTCAGCATCTACTTCCTCAGGCCATTTTACTGCGAAACGCAACAATTAAGGGCCCGACGCCGCACCTTGTTGATGATGCTATCGGGTGGCAAGGTGGTTCCAATCATTAGTTCTCGGTGAAATCTACGTATAACATCTGGGAAAAATTAGTTGATATGGAGCACAATAAGTTATGGAAATTTATTCATGCATTCAAAGGACTTCAGAAAATTCAGATCTTCATGTGGCTTATGTGCTGTGATAAGCTTATGACCAACTTAGAGCGCGTTCAACGCCACTATGCTACGAATAGTAAGTGTATTGTTTGTCAAGAGGCAGAGGAGGATATTAACCATGTCTTGAGGATGTGCCCTCCGACGCAATCGGTTTGGCATATCTTGGTTAAACAAGATAAATTAGTTGAGTTCCTGGCCATAGACATTAAGGCTTGGTTTGGGATCAACCTTACCAATCCGAGCGACTTTTCTTTGAACCCTTGTGATTGGGAGCTCTTATTTGGTGTAGTGATATGGTATTTATGGCTGCAAAGGAATGAGATGGTCTTCAATAATCCTTCGATGATGAAAGAGAGTGTGTTGATGCGCAGTTACCGTTTGGTTACGATGTCCTGATCTGCACTTATGAGAGAGTGGATTTGCTTAGTTTGAATTCAACATTGGACAGGGGGGCGAATATTCGGTTCTCGCCGGATGAGGGGTGGGCTGAACTCAATATTGATGTTGTGTAGTGCTGCGTCTTCTGTTATGACATGTGGAGGGGTGTTTCGCAACCACCATGGACACTGGCTCTTTCGTTTTACTAAAGTTATCGACGATTGTTCGGTAGTTTATGCCGAGCTGTGGGGTGCCTGTGTGGGACTGTCGTGTGCTTGGGGTCAAGGCTTGCGCAGGGTTCACTTGGAAGTCGATAGGCTATGTGGTTCATTAAGGATGCTCAAAAAGGGAACGATGGACATACACTGTTGTTGCATATCCAGGAATTACGAGAGCGGGAATGAGATGTTCGAGTCTCCCATGTTTTACGCTCTGATAATATGGTTGACGATGCTTTAGCGAAAATGGCGTCATATGAGGATCTTGAGATCCACTACCTCCAGCATCCCCCGAATGATGTTTGTGCGTTGTTGCAGGAAGATGTAACTGGCCATGGTTCGTACTTGGCCATATGGGTGCTGCTTATTTTTCTAATGTTAGGTTTCATCTTGTAATTTCATTCTCAAGCTTGTCTTGTTGTTAAACTTTGGGTATTATCAAATTACTCATTTTCTCCGACTAGGTTTAAGGAGTTTTTAACGAGGCCTCAATAATATCATTATGTATACTTTTTTTGTCTACGAAATCATATCATTTTCACCAAAAAAAATATTACATGTCTCATTTATTTATTTTTAAGTTAAATGTCACCGAGAACAAATGATAGCTTTTGAATTTGATTATGAAAATAATAAAAATTCACCCCAATAATAACTTTTACCTTTAAATTCATCTTTGTACTATGAATTTGTCTAATATTAACTATTATATTTCATATATAATTAATATTTAAGAAAATTATTTAAAAATGTAAGTTTAATATATTAATTATGTTTAAAATATGTTAAATATAAAATTTTCTTTGAAATTTAGATAGTGTAAGGAAAATAGTTTTGTGAATTTTATGCAGTTATTTTCAATTTAACAATGAAAGTTTAACTTGTTAGAAAGAAAATTTATCATAAGGACAATTTAGTAAAATTTACTTCCAGGTAATTTTATATTCCCTAACAAACACGGTCATCTTATATTCTTGTCAAATAAATCAAACAAAGTAATACAACATTCTCAGTAAATATGTAGTAATGTTACATTCAAATAATCATATTCCTGGAGATAATTTTAAATTGTGAACAAAACGCTCTCATTCATCAAATTGGTGGTGACTCACAAATATAGTAGAGATTAAAAAAATATGAATTAACAAACTAGCAAACAAGTTTCTTAAGAAATCATCTCTCGTTACCAAAAGAGAGAAGAGAAAGATCATAGCTGAAAATATAAATATTCAAATTTCCGACAGTCGTGAATACTTTCAAGATTATTGTCCAAACGACGAGGGAACCAAAAAGGAACGAATGGTGAAACCAAAATATGAAATTGCAAGAAACATTTACTTCCTCGGACAGAGCAGTTCTCCAGATTCAGCCTATCTTTGCCTTGCTTGTGCTCAGAAACATTTCCTATGCACAATTGAAGGGCCAGATTCATCATATTCACCTTTAGCAATCCACATCTACAATTACACGAAAATTACAGTCCCGCTAGTCAAGTGCTTCGATAAAATTTAGCAAAGATATATGCGTACCTGTTGGAAAGTGCTGAGGGATGCTAATATGGAACCACCGATCCACACACTGTACTTCCTCTCAGGTGGTGCAACCACCTTAATCTTCATGCTGCTAGGAGCTAGTGCTGTAATCTCTTTGCTCATTCTATCGGCAATACCAGAGAACATGGTGGTGCCACCACTAAGCACAATGTTGCCATATAAGTCCTTTCTGATATCGACATCACACTTCATTATGGAGTTGTAAGTTGTTTCGTGGATACCAGCAGCTTCCATACCAATCATAGATGGCTGGAAAAGGACTTCCAGGCATCGGAATCGCTCTGAACCGATGGTGATCACCTGACCATCAGGCAACTCATAGCTTTTCTCAACAGAAGAACTGGTCTTGGCGGTTTCTAGTTCTTGCTCATAGTCAAGGGCAATGTAAGCTAACTTTTCCTTCACATCCCTCACGATTTCCCGTTCAGCTGTAGTGGTGAAAGAGTAACCTCGCTCGGTTAAAATTTTCATGAGGGCATCAGTGAGGTCACGACCGGCAAGATCAAGACGCAAAATGGCATGTGGAAGATGTCACGTGGCTAGAGTTCCAACCAGCCCACCGTGCGGCCTTAGGCGATGTGACTCAAGACAAACGCCTAAGTAAGCCTTTTCAACCCTCTCGGAATATCAAACTTCCCAAGCACCGACAAACGCAAAGCGTTCTACGCGGAATCGGATCAAAAGAGATGAGCGAAGAAGAACTTCGAAAGAACGCTCAAGAACAAAGAAAAGAACACAAGAACACTCAGAGGATTTAGAGTAAATGCCTTTATTCCTTGGAAACTTGGATACTGAATACAAAATGAGGAGGGGAAGGTATCTATTTATAGTTGAGTTCCCTCCAATCCAACGGTCTATACAGATTTACATCGACGGTCAAGATGAGAGCCTCTATCTTATCTACAACATTTGAATTTTAAATTTCAAACAATAGATAATGTGGGAATTATCTTCAATTATCTTTAATTAAATTAAAGATAATTTACTATGGTAATTACTATGTCTTCTTGGATCTTCCCACGGGTCGGGCTAGTTTGGTGGTCTTTTGGAGCCCAAAGTATGCCTTTGAACCCCTTGCGCAGCTTGTTGCGACAACGACTCGGACCTCAACTCGTGGCCCGTGTCAACCTCCCCCACCAAACTTGGCGACGCCCTCGTCGCTCCTGTCGAACAAAGTTGAGATCGATTCTGGAGCTTCCTTCCGCGCACCTTGGCTTGCTCCCAACTCGGTATCTGGCTTGATTGTCCCCCCATAAGGACCGCTCTCCCCATAAAGAGTACCGGACTCTGATTCGGTTGTCCTCCCATAAGGACTGCTCGCCTTGGCTCGCACCGCCATGTAAAATCAACCGTCCCAGGCACATCTTGATCGTAGGAACTTTTTCCGACCAGTTCTGACTTGCCCCGATTTGGACTCTCCCGATCCTTGTGCACAAACTTGGATGCCTTCACATTAAACACCGAATGAACCCTCGGTACTTTGAGTGGTTGCTTCGGCCCGCACCAAGTCTTGGCAACTCCATCTGATGGGTTAGGTTTTCTGCGCCCTACACCCAACAAATCCTGCAAATCAAACTGTAAAACACTGTCACCGTGCTCAAGACGTACCTCACTCATTTTCCCAGCATTTACTCTACACATCAATCCTTCGTCCCTGAAGTTTGATGCCTCATTGTTCCTCGGCAATGCAAAACCCATCGACACTTCTCTCCCATTGAAGTTCGATACCTCGGCCACCTCGCTCATGGATGGCTCCTCGACGGCCTTCATGCCAACTGCCTCGGGCAACTCTCGCCCATCCAAGGTAGTGTCCCCAACTGTCGCCTCCAACTCGATGCCTCATTGGCTTGGAGCATCTTCGACAAGCTGAATGGCTGTCAGCTTCTTGGTTCCTCGCCCGTTGTCTCGGCACACAGGCACAACGCACCGTTGTCTCGGATCCAAGATGCACACGACGTTGGCATATGGAATGATGAGAGCTTCAATACGGTCAAGGAAGTTTAGTCCCAAAATAAAATCAAAGTCATCTAACTCGATTACCTCAAAATTCTCCTTGGCCTTCCAATCCCCAATCTGTAACTCGATCTTCCGCATTGTCCCTACAACTGGAACTTCCCTTGAATTCACCGCCTTGATCTTACCGGTTGAGTCCACAACTTTAAGACCAAGCTTCTCGGCAGCCTTCCTGGACATGAACAGATCGCTTGCCCTAGTGTTCACCAAAGCACTCCTCGATCGTCCTGCCACGTTGATATCGACAAACATCAACCCATTATGCTTCTGGCTCTTCCTCGCCTTGACAGAATCCAATATCATCGAGCCAAGCTTCGCAGCCTCATCACTCTCGGGCTCGTCCTCCTTGGACTTCTTAACTCGATCAGGGCATTCTCGCGCTAAATGCGGCCTTCGATGTACTTTTTCCCCCCTCGGCTTCCCTCCTTTGATGCTAGCGATTGCACCAACTCTACCGGGTTCTCCATCTAACTCGTCGTCCTCCTGGACAATGGCATCGAGGTGGCTCCTCTTCTTGGGACAGTCTTTCACTACGTGTGGACCATCACAATGGTAGCACCTTATGGATCCTCGATCCTTCCGATCATCTGGCTTCGCATACCGGTTTGGCTTGGTCGATGGCCTCTCCTTGCCATCATCGCTGCTATCTCCGGACACGTCATCGTCTCTCCCACCAATACCCTTACCATGGGGCTTGGAAGACTTGGACTCCATGGACTTGTAAGCACTATAATCGGTCAAGGACTCCGCGATGGCTAGGGCTTTGGAAAGTTCCTGCACATCCCTCCGCTCTAACTCGGTCCTGGCCCATGGCTTCAATCCATCCATAAACGTGAAAAGCGCATCCTTCTCACACAAGCCGGGGATAAGAAGTTGTAGTTCACTAAACTCCTGGATGTAATCCGCAATGGATCCATCGTGTCGAAGCCTCCTAAACTTGGTCATGGCTTCTTTTTCCGTGTTACTCAGGCAAAACTGCTGCTTGAACTCCGCTTGGAACTCCTCCCATATTCCAACGCCCGTGCCCCTACTATTCTCATCAAGGCACCTACATCGCCACCATAACAAGGCAACGTCAGTCAAGTAAACAACAACAGTATTTACCTTCTCGGCATCGTCTGTGATGCTCATTGCCCGAAAGTACCGCTCCATGCACCAAATGAAGTTCTCAACATCTTTCGCCGACCTGTTCCCCTTGAACTCTTTTGGCTTCGGAATGTCCTTCATCGGTCTAGGTGTCGTCGTGGTTAACACACAGTTCCGCATGGCAGCCTGATAAACCATCACTTCCGCCTTCAGATCCACCATTTCCACCCTCAATGCCTCCAACATGGCTTCGAGAGCATCTCTCTTTCCCTCTGACTGATCACCCTGGTTATCCAGCTCCTCGATCCGTGTATCCACCATGTCGAGTCGCTCCACAGAATCCTTCATAGATCCCTCAAGCCTGGTGACCCTCTCCTCGAGTGCCGATAACTTGTCCCTCGAGTTTGCTTGACTTCCTTTGTCCGCCTGGGTCTCCACACCCTTCTGGCTCGCAGCAGCATTCTCTCCCTTCTTTGGTGCCATCTTAACTCGATGCTTCGTGCCTCGAATCAGCTCACGTCGCTCGAACAAGGCTCTGATACCAACTGTCACGTGGCTAGAATTCTAACCAGCCCACCGTGTGGCCTTAGGCAATGTGACTCAAGACAAACGCCTAAGTAAGCTTTTTCAACCCTCTCGGAATATCAAACTTCCCAAGCACCGACAAACGCAAAGCGTTCTACGCGGAATCGGATCAAAAGAGATGAGCGAAGAAGAACTTCGAAAGAACGCTCAAGAACAAAGAAAAGAACACAAGATCACTTAGAGGATTTAGAGTAAATGCCTTTATTCCTTGGAAACTTGGATACTGAATACAAAATGAAGAGGGAAAGATATCTATTTATAGTTGAGTTCCCTCCAATCCAACGGTCTATACAGATTTACATCGACGGTCAAGATGAGAGCCTCTATCTTATCAACAACATTTGAATTTTAAATTTCAAACAATAGATAATGTGGGAATTATCTTCAATTATCTTTAATTAAATTAAAGATAATTTATCATGGTAATTACTATGTCTTCTTGGATCTTCCCACGGATCGGGCCAGTTTGGTGGTCTTTTGGAGCCCAAAGTATGCCTTTGAAGCACTTGCGCAGCTTGTTGCGACAACGACTCGGACCTCAACTCGCGACCCGTGTCAAAGAGCATATCCCCCGTAAATAGGGACAGTGTGGCTAACACCATCTCCAGAATCAAGCACAATCCCTGCAGAAAACACAAAAGTATCTCACATTACATAACTCTGCATTGCGTTGTTAAATACAGCCATCCAAGCATAACTACATAATTCGATTTGCAAATTGATGTATGAAAAAGACGTCTTTGCCTATGTCAAACACAAGATTTTCTTATAAATACTGTTCTATTTTCGAAATTTTATTTCTCCCAAATTTTCTAACAAGGTACATTAACAAAGCTTCCTAGTGAGAGATCTTTCCATGAGATCCCAAAACATTGCGAGACAAATCGAAACAGATCATATTTTAGATTAAACAAATGGCTTACCAGTAGTTCGACCACTAGCATACAGGGAAAGAACAGCTTGAATAGCAACATACATTGCAGGAGCATTGAAGGTTTCAAACATGATTTGGGTCATCTTCTCACGATTTGCTTTTGGGTTAAGAGGGGCTTCAGTGAGGAGAATCGGATGCTCCTCCGGTGCAACACGAAGTTCATTGTAAAACGTATGATGCCAAATTTTTTCCATGTCATCCCAATTATTGACAATGCCATGCTCAATTGGGTACTTTAGAATTAAAATACCACGCTTAGATTGAGCCTCGTCGCCAACATAGGCATCTTTCTGCCCCATACCGACCATTACTCCAGTATGGCGTGGACGACCGACGATGCTAGGAAACACTGCCCTTGGAGCATCATCCCCAGCAAATCCAGCCTAAGAAACAATTCTCAAAAATTGACATTGGAATAACATTTAAATAAATGAAACAATTCTCAAAACAATGTTAAACTAAAGTTAAATACTCATTATTGGAAAAGCATTTAAAGTAATGACAAGGAATCAAGCCCTGTACCTTAACCATTCCCGTTCCATTATCGCAGACAAGGGGTTGAATATCCTCACCATCAGCCATCTTTTACAGTCTGAAATAATAAGAAATAACATCAGTACGAAGTAACAAAGTCCTAGGCAACTGAAGTCATATCTGACAACACCATAGATTGGTATGGAAACAAATAACTTAATAATTCAATCATAAATCCTTTTATTATCCGCATATTACTATCCAAATAATATAAATTAATTAAATCAACAGCAGGATATTCAAATCATTTAATGAGTACAAAAAAGTTTTAAAAAGTAAAATGGACAATGAATTTGTGTAGCGATGTCCGTTTCGCTAAAAAAAATGAGTTTTCGAAGTGTGTGATTTTTCGGGTATTAAAATATTTATTCCGTGGGATTTTTAAAAATACCGTATTTTATTTAAAGAAAGGGAGTCACCACCGGCCACTGGGGTAGGCCAGACACCATAAAACCAGAGATTTGAAAACTATTGGGTTCGGGAGTCGGTTACGGATGGGGAAGGATTAGCACCCCCACGCCGCCCAAAATTGGTACTTTATTAATTACCGCTTTATTAATATTAAACTTTCCGAATTAAAGTGACGATTAATTTAAAATTTGGTTATAAGTGCGAGTAGATTTTAAAGGCCCCATTATCCGAGAGTAAACGTCCAACCACTATCACTACGCCTGATACTAGCCCCGTTTACACTCGGATAAAAGGACACTGCACTGACAGTTTATATATCTCGATATGCAATCTTAGAGAAATAATTCGGAATATCATTTGCATTCATATGGTAAAGGACAAAATAAATAATAAAAAAACATGGATATCACAAAATTAAACAATTATGATAAAAAACACGAACATGGCAGATCATAATAATAATAATAATGAGGCATGAATAGAAACATGTAGTAAATAAAGAAACCATACTTCAAGAATACATACAATGTAACATATGCATAGCATGAATGTATTATGATGTCAATCTCACCAATCAAAACAACATACTAATATAGAAACTAATACCTAGCACATAGTTTGCGACATAATTTACATACGAAAAATAGAAACATGGTATTATACATGATAAAGAAAACATACTAACGTGTAACCTAAAAGCAAAGAGAACATACAATACATGCTAAAATACAAAACATGTCGTGTACGAGCCGACTAAAATATCAATCGAACATGTATGATACGAACGACCGAACAAACGTATAAAAATACATAATCACCATAAACTAAACATATACATATATATATATATATATAAACATGAGAATACGAAACATGTACAAGAAACACATGAGAATGCAAAAGGTCTACATCAACATATACGATCATAATAAATAAAAATGAATATTTAAATATGGAACAAGACTGAAATAAAAAAAACGGAAATAGGAAACAGAAATTAAAAGGTAATAAAATGCAATTTAGGGACAAAATTACAAATCAAACGGAACCTAAAAGGACTAAGTCTGTAATTGGACCAAGGGGCAGGCTCGGAGTGAAAATTTCAAAAACGCGGTGGGACTGGTGAGGTAATTTTGCCATTTAGAATCTGAATTAGGTTTATTTGAGGGCTGAATTGAAAGGTTTCAAAAAAGGAAGGGGACTGGGGTTGTGATTATACCAAGGGGCAGACTCGTTTTGAAAAATACCAAAACGCGGGATGGTTTAATGAGTAATTAGGCCATTTTTTTAAAACTCGTCTATAAACACCCCCAACCAGCCTACCCTCTTTTTTTCCCCTTTTTTTTGAGTCTTAGGATAACATCTCCCCCCACTCTCTCATTTTCTCTCAGACAATCAACCTCAAACCCTTGACGAACCCAGAAACCGGTGACCCTCCGCCGCTAGTCGGCGGTCGACGAACCTAAAAAACCACCAGAACAACCCTTGCTTCAACTCAAACTCAAATCACAACTTAGATTCCCAGAAAAGACTCTCATTTTTTCTAGATCTAAGAAAATACGAGGATGAAAACCATTTTTTTACAAAAACGAGACCGAAAGGGATCTCTCCCCCTTTTCAGTTCACCTTGTTCAGTTTTTGAGAAACTGATGCGGCTTATTACTAGCGAGGGGAGACCTACTGATGACTAGGGTAAAGATCCTATCCATTCCTCTCTCTTTCTTTATTGCTTCTTATTTTTTTTGTACATGAATGCCAGGGAGTAAGAAAAAGAAAGAGAGGTTACCATTGAAACTTTGTGCCTCTTTTCTATTTTTTGTAACTGATTACAAGTGAACTCCCCCTTTACAGATTACTTGTTTCATACATATATCCCTCTTTTTTTGGTTTGGTAGAAAATCTGTTAAATACATATTTTTGGGTTGATTTGATACTGACGAAAGATCTGATTTTCCTTGTCTTCGGTGATCTCTGAGCGCGGTGGTTGGCACGACCGGCATGGCGTGGTGGTGACCGTTCTGCCAAAAGCTCCTAGGGCCATTGGATCAGATCTGATCCAACGGGTGGATTTGCACGAGAAAGGGACCGTTCTGATGCAATCTGGAAATCGGTGGGAATGCCCGGGATGAAGCCACGTGGCATCTTGATATTTGAAGAGTCGACGTGTGCAAGCCACGCGCGCGTGGAAGTACAGCAGCTCCGTGAGTGAGTCGCACGCGCCCTCTAGAAGGTTCTCCCTTTTTGATCAGGGCCGTTGGATCAAAATTTGATCCAACGGCTCAGATTGGGCTGCGCAAGGAAGAATGATGATTAAGGTTAGCTTAATCTGACTCGGGCCAAAAATGGGCTTTGCAAATTTTAATTTTGGGTTTTGATTTGTAATAGAGGACTTGGACATTTAATTTGTCAAGGTTCTAATCTATCCATTTATTCGTATTTAATTTAGCCCAACCCTACTAATAATATTAATAATAGTAATAATAATATAGGCATATACATACGAGTACACATATACGTAACATGCAAACATTAATACGCAATACATCCTTAGTTAATATGACATACCGTCACATACGTATATATCTATACGTATAATTACCACGAATACCCACACATATACAATGCACACATAAAATATAAACACACATATGACATCCATAGACTATAAATATTAACATATACACCCATAGTACGTATAACATGCATGCAGTCGTATACGTCACAAATCAATCACACATATATAACAAACACATAATATGATATGTATACATGCAATAATAATAATACATTAATTATTAAATTAACGTACATTAATACAATATTTATACAACGGATAAAAATGAGTGATTACAGTTGCCACTCTTTGCTTGTTCACGTGGAACGGGAACAAAGCAAAGATTTATAAGCACTCCTTTTTATCCAACTTCCCTGTTTGTAGCTTTGGAAACAGGTGTTCTTCTGGAACTCTCCGCTTTTCCTCGGCTGAATCTTCAGGCTCGTAAGTCCTTCCTATATAACTTCTTTCCCCTCAGATCTTGGAGCTACAGGCTCTTCCTATATGAAGCCCTTCACTGTGAAGCCTCAAGTTATGAGTCCCTCCTATATAGAACTTTTCACTCTGAGACGGTAAGGCTTGAAGTCCTTCCTATATAGAACTCTTTTCCTTTAACACGGCTGGTTTTTCCTACATAAAACCTTCTGTGCCACGGATGGGTTCTTCTTACTGGGAGTTCCTCCTGTATAGAACTAATAGTCTTCAAACCTGGGAGCCGCCAATCCTTCCTATATAGAACTTTTAGCTTCTGAAATCTCGGAGCTATGAGTTCTTCCTATATAAAATCTCTCACTCTAAGACAATAAAGCTCGGAGCCCTTCCTATATAGGACTCTTCGCTTTTAACGCAACAGGTTTTCCCTACATAAAACCTTGTGTGTCATGGGTGAATTCTTTCGGCTGGGAGCTCTTCCTATATAGAACTGCTAGTCTTCACCCCGGAGCTGCGAGCCCTTCCTATACATAACTTTCAGCTCTTAGAATCCTGGAGCGGCGGATTCTTCCTATATAGAACCTCTCGCTGCAGGCGCTTGGAAATATAAGCCCTTCCTATATAGAACCTTTATCTTCACATTTGGGATTCACACCAGGATGGCTACCGATGTCACTTTGAATTTGTATATATATGTCTAAAATAAGACAAAATGCTATGACAAATGAATTAACATGCTCCTCATCCTAGGGATGTCTAACTATTCATGATGCATGAGTGTCAATATCTTGGTGGGCCTGCTTTAGTCCTCAGCCAATCTCGACCTTACGCTGCTTGCTTTCTCCTTTTTCTTCTGGCGGCGATACCCCATTTCACTGTCAGGTTCAACCATTCCAACCTTTCTCTCTCTTTTTTTGTTTTTTTTTCTAATTTAGGGTTCTAAAGCACCCTTTCAGGTTTTTGCTTTAGAGGTTTCTTGTTTTTCTTTCCTTTTCCTTCTTTCTCTTTTCTTTTCTTTCCTTTTTTTAGGTGCCCTTCCGGGTTTTCACATGGGAGATCTCTCTCGTTGTCTCGCATGCTTTCTCTTAAACAAGCAGGGCGTGCGCCATTGGTCATCCTACCCTAGTGCTTGAAGCCTTCTGCCTACCCTGCCAACAGACATTATGTAAGCAGCTAGAAGGCAAGGTTAGCATCGTTTTCTAATCGCCTGTATCTTTAAGGTTAGATCACAGTAATGCTCAGAAATCTCCTGTTTATCATAAGCCTATGTTAGCTTATTTGCATGATATTAACAAGAAGGCAAGGAATGGATGCTCAAAAATATGATTTTATTACGATTAAGGGTTTGGGACAACTTTGAGAGAGTCGTGACACATATGAGGAAAAGGAAAAGCCAAACATGAAATACAAGATCCCTCATTTTCTTTAGTATGAATAATACATGATTCTTTCAACCAGCGTAGAATCCTTGCCTGAAGCTCCCTCTTCACAGGGTTCATGGGGACGACCCTTCTCTCCGAATATCCAACCTCTCAATTTATCTGAGTCGCCCTTTACGGGTTTTCGACTCGGATCCTTCATTTGCTTTAAGACGCCCTGTTTCGGGTTTTCGCCTTGAGCCCTCTATTTTTTTTAAACATAGTATTTCTTAACAATATCAGAATTTACAGGGCTTTTCAGCTCGTTTCCATCCATTTCCATTAAGATTAAGGCTCCTCCTGAGAATGCCCTTTTTACCACGTATGGCCCTTCCCAGTTGGGCATCCACTTTCCTCGAGAATCTTTCTAAATTGGGAGGATTTTCTTGAGCACCAAATCCCCCCCTCTGAATTCTCTTGGGCACACATTTTTGTTGTATGCCCGCATCATTCGTTTTTGGTACATTTGGCCATGGCAAATGGCCTTTAGTCTTTTTTCTTCAATGAGATTTAGCTGGTCGAGTCTAGCTTGCACCCATTCGGATTCTTCCAATTTTACTTCATTTAAGACCCTGAGTGACAGAATCTCCACCTCAATGGGGAGTACTGCTTTGGTACCATACACCAAGGAATAGGGTGTTACCCCTGTCGACGTGCGAATGGACGTCCTATAGGCGAAAAGGGCAAATGGCAGCTTTTCGTGCCAATCCCTGTAGATATTTGTCGTCTTTGCTATGATCTTCTTTATGTTCTTGTTTGCTGCTTCCACTGCCCCATTCATTTTAGGACGACTGTGGAATTGTGATGTGTTATCTTGAATTGGTTGCACACGTCCGTCATCATTTTGTTATTCAGATTAGAAGCATTGTCGGTGATAACCCTTTCTGGCAGACCGTATTGACAAATGATCTCCTTCTTTAGGAATTTACATACTGTGGTTCTTGTAATGTTGGCGTAAGATGCTGCCTCCACCCCTTTAGTGAAATAGTCTATAGCGACCAAAATAAAACGGTGTCCGTTGGAAGCCTTCGGGTGAATCTGCCCGATGACGTCCATGCCCCATGCTGCAAAAGGCCATGGAGAATTCATGGTGTGTAAAGGTGATGGGGGAGCGTAAATCTTGTCAGCATAAATTTGGCATTTGTGTCATTTCCTGGCGTAATCGATACAATCTCCCTCCATGGTCGACCAGAAATAGCCATATCTCATAATTTTTCGGGCTATAGACAGCCCGTTGGCGTGCGTCCCACATAGACCATCGTGTACCTCGGCTAAAATCTCCTTTACCTCCCGGGTATCCACACATCTCAACAATGTCTGATCATAGCCTATTTTATATAGGATCTCCCCATCTAGGACATATCTTGTCGCCATTTTCTGAGTGTTTTTCTGTCATTGTCACTTGCCCCTTCGGGATACTTTTGAAGCTTGACATATTGCAAGATGTCATAGAACCATGGGTTTCCATCAATCTCTTCCTGCACATTACAACAATGAGCAGGTCTTTCAAAAGTCTGCATTTTAATGGGCTTCATTTCTGCCCCAGTGTTCCTTTTAAACATGGAAGCCAGGGTTGCCAAGGCGTCTGCCATATGATTTTCTTCTCTGGGAAAGTAATTGAAGCTGACCTTTTCAAACTCCTTGGTGAGCTCTTGAATCAATTCATAATATTTGACCAACTTTGGGTCCTTGGTTTCCCATTCCCCACGCAACTGGTAAATCACTAAGGATGAATCTTCGAATACTAGAAGTTCCTTAATCTTTCTTTCAATAGCACAGGCTTCGTATTCAGCTATATTGTTGGTGCAGAAGAATTCTAGTCTGCTGGTGAAGGGATAATAGACATTCTCGGGGGAAATTAGCACGGCCCTTATCCCATGTCCGAGGGCGTTAGAGGCCCCATCAAAGTAGTATGGTACAGCATATACTGCCTGAGTCGCTTGGTAGCCCAAACCAAAGCACAACACAGCTTCTGAACTAGCGGGTACCGCATTTCGCAATCATTGAACTTTCTACTTAGGTAATAGACGGCTTGCTCCCTTTTCCCTGACTCATCGTGTTACCCCAATACACACCCCATTGAATTCTCAAAGACTGTCAGGTAGAGGATTAACGGCCTGTCTGGTACTGGCGCGACTAAAATCGGAGCATTTGTCAGGTACCTTTTGATCTTTTCTAGGGCTCCTTGACATTCCTTATCCCACACACCGGGATTATTCTTTCTAAGAAGTCTGAAGACCGGGTCACATCGATCGGTTAATTGGGAAATAAAACGAGAGATATAATTTAACCTCCCCAGGAAACCACGAACCTCCTTCTGAGTGTGGGGTGGTGAGAGATCCTGGATGGCTTTCACTTTATCTGGGTCGATCTCAATCCCTCTTCGGCTCACCACGAACCCCAAGAGCTTTCTAGAAGTAACGACGAAGGTGCATTTGGCAGGGTTAAGTCTCAGCTGGTATTTCCGTAGTCTTTGGAATAGTTTTCTTAAGTTCTGTAGGTGCTCCTCTTCTGTTCGGGACTTGGCGATCATGTCGTCCACGTATACTTCTATTTCTTTGTGCATCATGTCATGGAAAAGAGTCACCATTGCTCTTTGGTAAGTTGCTCCTGCGTTCTTGAGCCTGAAAGGCATCACCCAGTAGCAAAAAGTGCCCCACATGGTTATGAATGTAGTTTTCTCCATGTCGTTAGAGTCCATCTTTATCTGGTTGTACCCTGAAAAGCCGTCCATGAATGAAAACCATGAGTGTCCCGTAGTGTTGTCAACCAGCGTGTCAATATGTGGCAGGGGGAAGTTGTCTTTAGGGCTGGCTCGGTTTAGATCCCTATAATCTACACACATACAGACCTTTCCGTCCTTCTTCGGTACTGGTACGATGTTTGCAACCCATTCGGGGTATTTGGCTACCTTTAAGAAACCAACATTAAACTGTTTTTTTACCTCTTCTCTAATCTTTAACAACATGTCTGGTCTCATTCTCTGGAGTTTTTGCTGTATTGGTTTGCACTCCGGCTTCGTTGGCAGTTTGTGCACCACATGTCAGTATTCAAACCTGGCATATCTTGATAAGTCCAGGCGAAAACATCCTTAAGTTCCTGGAGTAGGGTTATCAGTTCGTGCCTAGTTTTCGAGGAAAACGTCGTCCCTATTTTTACTTCTTTTCTCTCTTCTTCAGTCCCCAAGTTTACAACTTCTGTTTCTTCTTGGTAGGGCATGATTCGTCTTTCTTCGTTGGCCACCATTCTCCTCAGCTCTACAGGGACCTCACATTCTATCTCATCATCTTCTTCTTCAATTCCCTCTGAGATCTCAGGGCATTCAAAATTCACTCCGGGATTGGATCCGGTATCATTCATACAGTCAATCATGAGAGACCTGCATTAAATGAGAATGAATTGTATTGGGAAGAGAATGGCTTTATATGAAGTTAATGAACATGAAGAATGAATAAATGAATTAAATGAAATGTTTGTCATTTAAGAAAACGGGGAAGATATTTTCATTTCAACAAAAAGTTAACATAGGTGCCCTATACAAGAGATCCCCATTGTTTATGGGCAAAAACAAAAAATTGATTTGGAGCATTACTCTGATCTAATCCTAAAAACCACAGGTAGATCAATATGGCTCCAGTTATCAAGAGTTTCCCCGGGATGGCAGGGGCGGATGTTGGTCAACATTTTGCTGACTTGGCCCTTTCCAGCTATCATGTTGATGTGCATCCCTTCAAGTGATTCATTAAATATTTCCTCCTTGTTGAGTACATCATTTTCCTTAATTGCCTCTTCAACTTCTTGTCCTGGTTGGTAGAATCCTCCGGAGACAAAAGTGGTTTTCAAACTAGGGAAGGACATTGGTCTCCATGGAATGTCTTCTCCTTTAAATCTGGCTTTTCTTTGTTCTTATTTTCTCTTGTATTCTTCTTTTCTCTGTTGGACACTTGGTTTGTAACCCAGCCCAAAACAGTCTTTCTTGGTTATCATACTTTTGGCTCGTAGGCTCCCTTGCAATCTCTTCCCCAACCTTCTTCCTGCTTTGGCTCCTCGTCCCAAAGTTTCAGCGACGGTCATCTTGGTACAATTAGATAACCTGGGATAGGGGATCCGACTTCCCTTCGCGACGAAGGTGGCATTCACTAGCTCTAATGCTCAAAAAGAGCATTCTGCAGCATCCTCGTCATTTTGAATGTAGGGGGCATCTGATGCCACTGAAACAACAATTTCCTGCTTGGCCTCTACTGTGACCAATTTGCCTTCGATTACGAATTTTAATTTATGATGTAATGATGAGGGGACAACTCCTGCGGAGTGGATCCATGGCCTTCCCAATAAGCAGCTGTAAGATGGTTTTATGTCCATGACCACAAAATCAATCACGTACTCAGTCGGCCCGATCAATAGAGACACCTCGATTTTTTCCATTGTTCCTCTTTGTGTGCCTTCAAAAGCTCTCACGGAGTTATGGCAGGGCTTTAGGTGAGAACTATCTATTGGTAGTTTCTGCAAGGTCACCATAGGCAGCACGTTCAGTGCTGACCCGTTGTCAATCAGTACCTCCGATACCACATACCCTTTGAAGTAGGTTGTGATGTTAAGAGCTTTGGTGGACCCCATTCCGCCCTCGGGGATCTCGTTGTCACTGAATGTTATATGGTTATAGGCAGTGATATGACCAACTACCGTGTCCAGTTTTGCCACAAAAATGTCCTAGGCACAAAAGTCTGGTTTAGTACTTTTAATAGTGCCTCACGGTGTCTTTCTGAACTCAAGAGTAACTCCAGCATCGTGATCCTAGCTGGTTGCTTTCATAGTTGTTCAACTATGCTGTATTCGCTATGTCTCAGGAACTTTAGAAATTCTTTGGCCTGAGCCTCGGTTACCGGCTCATTTATCTTTGGAAGAGGTTCTTCACCGAATATCTGCGCGGGGGTAACCGGTGTATCATTTCCTTTATCTTTGGCCGCTTCGGCAGCCCTCAAGGTCTCAGAGGAGTAATATCTGCCGCTCCTCGTGAAATGGCTGACCTCACCGACATTCACATCACTCTTGCTTTGCTCGTCTTTCAGTGTAAGCTCTTTTACCTCACCAGATTCTGGCTTTTCTGGCGTGGTCATATTTACAACATAGTTCCAAGGAGTTTACCGCATATCCTTGAATGGGAACGGGGATGGTGCTGAGATGATGATCTTGGGATTTATCTTAGTGGTTTCTCTTTGGGAGGCACCTGCACTCCCCGGCCTGGAGGAGATGATAAGAGGTCTATCTCTCCCATATTTAGCGATAGGGCTATCCGTCATATGTACGTTCGACCCCTTCTTTCCTATGGGCTCTTTGAAGAATTCTATTTGCTTTTCATTCATCAATT
Organism: Hibiscus mutabilis; assembly: GCA_019671005.1. Taxonomy (NCBI): domain Eukaryota; kingdom Viridiplantae; phylum Streptophyta; class Magnoliopsida; order Malvales; family Malvaceae; genus Hibiscus; species Hibiscus mutabilis. The sequence goes on along the minus strand of CM033727.1, from coordinate 21,355,802 downwards.
GTTGTATCAATCTCTTGAACTCGTCCCACTTTTGGATGCCATGCCCTTCGTCCTGATGGAATTCGCAATACACTTCACATCCTTTCTACCTTATTACCATGCCTTTGTCGATCACATGGGCCATGCACAATTGTTGAAATATCCACCGCAGAGGAGATTTAATTTCCGACACATCATCCTTAATCTTCCTGGTAAAGCATTCCTCAATAACATTTACTCCTATGTTCCCATGATTAGGCAACGGGTTAGTAGCTACACTTGGTTCTTCAAACTTCAGTATCCTAGAATCAATTAAGTTCTGCACAAGTTTTTTGAAAGCAAGGCAGTTCTCGGTGGGATGACGAGGGGCACCGCCGTGATAGTCGCAATGCGCGTTCAGGTTATACCAGGCCGAGAATGGCGGTTTGAAAGGAGTAACGTAATATGGACGGACCAGGTCTGCTTCATACAACTGGGAGTAAAGCTCTGAGTACGGAACAGGTAGTGGAGTAAAAGTTTGCCTCTCTTTCTATTTTCTCGAGGTTCTCTCCTCTCTTTGATTCGAGTTTTGCACTTTTCCCACATGTGCTTGTGGCTGTGAGACTGTAAAATTCTTTGGGGCAGTGTAAGTACTGGCGGCGTTTACTTCATTCTTCTTGCTGTACTTTCGAGATCCTTCCCCGCTATCAATTCTACCACTCTTAATTGTCAATTCAAGGGACTCCCCAGTCCTAATCAAATCAGCAAAATTCTGTGTGGTGTTATTAATGAGGCGATCGAAATGTGCCCCCTTCAAAGTATTAACGAATAATGGCGTAATTTCATGTTCCGAGAGGGGTGGCTGAATTTGGGCGGCCACTTCCCGCCACCTTTGAGCATACTGTCGTAGACTTTCGTTGGACTTCTGCCCCATATTTTCTAACATAATTCTACTGGGGGTCATATCTGTTGCATGCTTATATTGCTCAATGAATGCTCTTGAAAGGTCTTTCCATGTTTTGACATTTACCCTGCTCAACTGGGTGTGCCACCGTAACGCCGCTCTAGTTAGGCTGTCTTGGAAACAGTGAATCAGTAGCTTCTCATCCTTAAGGTAGGCCGCCATCTTCCGGCAGTACATCGTTATATGCGCGAAAGGACACGTGGTTTCATCGTATTTGCCGAACTCAGGCATTTTAAATTTTGGTGGTAGGACAAGGTCGGATACCAGACTCAAGTCACTGGCATCATTTCCTGATTCTTCCATAGTTTGCAAAGTTTTAAATCTTTCCTCCATGAGGCGAAACCTCTCCTCCCACTTTTTTTTACCTCTGTCCTGATCCTTTCGACCAAATTCAGGTCTGGCACATCCTCTTCATAGAGTGCTTCAGTGTCAAGGGGTTGAGTCTTAGATGCCCCTATCGGTATATTAGTAGACATCCCTGCAGGGTCGATATATATCTTTCTACTCAGATTCGGCGCGGCCGGTTGAACCTTATTGTGAACCGGGGTACTTTCCAGTTCTTGGGCGGTTTCTCCTTCAACTCTCTTTTCGAGACTCTTAGCTAACAATGCGGTTATGTCGGATACTATTGATGCTTGTGACTGGGCAATCTGGTCACTGAGGCTTCTTTGGGCCTCGTCAAATCTTGCCTCGAGCTCTCTTTGTCCCTTTTCTAGACTGATTATCATGTCTTCTATGAGCTTGCTTTGTAATCGGGTAAGATATGGATGATGAATGATTGCGGCTTAACTTCTATTTTCACACTGCCACAATATTTATAACATTAATATGGTTGCAAGGAAAATAAATGCGTGTATAATGATGCGAATGTCATGATGCAATGTAAGAATGTATGCAGATAAAGGTACTGATTCCGCTAGTAATCACCCTTTTGAACTACTTCCACGGGAATTAAAGGGTCTAAATTACAACAGAGTTCATATTACAAAATGAAACCCTAATACAAGAGAGTACTAATTACAATACAGAGCCCTACAGATAAGCCCTAGCTCTATCTCCTAATTTTCCAATTGCCCTGAGCAACTTGATGAACCTGGGAGCTTCTTCCGTTTCTGGGACTACGAAAGGTCGGAGTGTTTCAGCCTCGATGGCCAAATCATTCACATGCCTGGCGACTCGCTGTATGTCCACCATCAGGTTTACGTAATATTGGTCCTTATCCTGCACCATCCGGGCAGCGTCACGCAGTCTCCTTTGCCAATGAATGTCCCCTCCGGCTGTAGCCTCTTCGAATACACTAATTCTTCCCTTATAATCCTCAACAATTGCTTCAAGGGACTTAATTCGGGTTCGTAACGTGCCTACTTCGCGCTCTCTTTCTTGTAGCTCAGTAAAGTCATTCCTCTGACAGTAAGTTCGAAAGGAGTGTTCTACTTCTGCCACCTTTTATCCTAACTCGACATCCTGACTTTGGCTTTGATCCAGACTTTAGATAGTGTCTTCGTACAACCTTTGCATCTCTAACAGTCTATTCCGACTACTCATGGACCTTCTTTTCCATGCGGCGACATTACAAATCAAACAGAACCTAAAAGGACTAAGTCTGTAATTAGACCAAGGGGCAGTCTCGGAGTGAAAATTTCAAAAACGGGTAGGACTGGTGAGGCAAGTTTGCCATTTAGAATCTGAATTCGGTTTATTTGAGGGCTGAATTGAAAGGTTTCAAAAAAGGAAGGGGACTGGGGTTGTGATTATACCAAGGGGCAGACTCGTTGTGAAAAATACCAAAACGCGGGATGGTTTAATGAGTAATTAGGCCATTTTTTTAAAACTCGTCTATAAACACCCCCAACCGGCCTCCCCTCTTTTTTCCCCATTTTTTTAGTCTTAGGATAACATCTCCCCCCACTCTCTCATTTTCTCTCAGACAACCAACCTCAAACCTTTGACGAACCCAGAAACCGGCGACCCTCCGCCGTCTTTTCCGCCACCGGCCGCCTCTAGTCGGCGGTCGGCGAACCTAAAAAACCACCAGAACAACCCTTGCTTCAACTCAAACTCAAATCACAACTTAGATTCCCAGAAAAGACTCTCATTTTTTCTAGATCTAAGAAATTACGACGATGAAAATCATTTTTTTTACAAAAACGAGACCGAAATGGATCTCTCCCCCTTTTCAGTTCACCTTGTTCAGTTTTTGAGAAACTGATGCGGCTTATTACTGGCGAGGGGAGACCCACTGACGACTAGGGTAAAGATCCTATCCACTCCTCTCTCTTTCTTTATCGCTTCTTATTTTTTTGTACATGCATGCCAGGGAGTAAGAAAAAGAAAGAGAGGTTACCACTGAAACTTTGTGCCTCTTTTCTATTTTTTGTAACTGATTACAAGTGAACTCCCCCTTTACAGATTACTTGTTTCATACATATATCCCTCTTTTTTTGGTTTGGTAGAAAATCTGTTAAATACATATTTTTGGGTTGATTTGATACTGACGAAAGATCTGATTTTCCTTGTCTTCGGTGATCTCTGAGCGCGGTGGTTGGCACGACTGGCATGGCGTGGTGGTGACCGTTCTGCCAAAAGCTCATAGGGCCATTGGATCAGATCTGATCCAACGGGTGGATTTGCACGAGAAAGGGACCGTTCTGATGCAATCTGGAAATCGGTGGGAATGCCCGGGATGAAGCCACGTGGCATCTTGATATCTGAAGAGTCGGCGTGTGCAAGCCACGTGCGCGTGGAAGTCCAGCAGCTCCGTGAGTGAGTCGCACGCGCCCTCTAAAAGGTTCTCCCTTTTTGATCAGGGTCGTTGGATCGAAATTTGATCCAACGGCTCAGATTGGGCTGCGCAAGGAAGAATGATGATTAGGGTTAGCTTAATCTGACTCGGGCCAAAAATGGGCTTTGTAAATTTTAATTTTGGGTTTTAATTTGTAATAGAGGACTTGGACATTTAATTTGTCAGGGTTCTAATCTATCAATTTATTCGTATTTAATTTAGCCCAACCCTACTAATAATATTAATAATAGTAATAATAATACAGGCATATACATACGATGTACGTACGACATATGAGTACACATATACGTAACATGCAAACATTAATACGCAATACATCCTTAGTTAATATGACATACCGTCACATACGCATATATCTATACGTATAATTACCACGAATACCCACACATATACAATGCACACATAAAATATAAACACACATATGACATCCATAGACTATAAATATTAACATATACACCCATAGCACGTATAACATGCATGCAGTCGTATACGTCACAAATCAATCACACATATATAACAGACACATAATATGATATGTATACATGCAATAATAATACATTAATTATTAAACTAACATACATTAATACAATATTTATACAACGGATAAAAATGAGTTATTATAATTTGACTAATCAGATCCTTAAATAAAATGAATTCAGATAATGAATATTTGAGTGTCTATATCCGTCTTTGCAACCGATCCACCGCAAATAGCAACTAGAATATCTGAATTCATATATGATCCGAATCCGTAATATTTGAATATGCAAAAGAAAAGGTCAGATATCTACAAATATCTGATTCCGCACTGTGATCCCTAAAGTTAACCAACATTCCCAGTTTGAAACTAATAATGGATTGGTTCAAAAGATTAACGAATCAAACAAAAGGGGAAAGAAACAGTATAAAAGCAATTACATTTTGGATATATATATACACATCAAGAGATTCGCACAGTTCATAAGAAAGAAATTTCATTTATGCCAAAAAAACATGATTTAACATAAGAGATAACAGATCAAGAAAAAGAAATTACAAGCTCCAAAGCAAAACATTACCAACTGCGGCAGCCAAATCGAACGAATAACAAAATCAAAGATCGAAAGAAGAAAAACCTAATAATGGATGGAAGATTTAACCTTCCGAGAAGAAAAGGAGAATAAAGAAAGGGTGAGTTGAGAGATTTCGGGTTCTTTGAGGTTGTTTTCTCAACTAAAGCCCGCGTTTGGAGCCTTGCGCTGCGTCAAAAATGGAAAGAACTAAGAATATTGGATACTTATATGACAGCATAGGGAGATTGTAGGGGAGACAGCCTAACAAAAAACATTAAAATTAAAATTTATAAAAAAAAAAAACTTTTTTATGTAGGATGTAATTTACCATATAATACATCTTAACTGTAGCAGATAACAAACATTCGATAATTCCACGTCGTGAATGCCCTCCATTTGAAAATTAGTAAATTACCCGCAAAAAAATCAAAGCAAAGTTGTCGGATTTTTCTAAAATTAGATTATACAGAAATTTTTATAAAAAATAGTAAGAATTTCAGTATCGACTTTTATGTATATACAGAAATTTTTACAAAAATAGTAAGAATTTCGGTATGTACATAAAAATCGATACTGAAATTCTTACTATTTTTGTAAGAATTTTTATATAGTCTTATTTTATAAAAACTCGAAAACTTTACTTTGATTTTTTGTGGGTAATTTACTAATTTTCAAATGGGGGGCATTCACCACGTGGAATTTATCGAATGTTTGTTATCTGCTACAGCTAAAATGTATTATATGATAAATTACATCCTACATCAAATTTTTTTTTATATAAATTTTAAATCTAATTCTAAAGGAGAGAGAAAGGGAGGCTCTAAAAAGGTAAATGTGTGCTCTTAGTGAGTCTAGAACTCATAACCTAAGAAAATATGAGGGTACAAAGATGAGTAGCATAACCAACCGGCCAAATATGTCTGCTCTACATAAAAAAAAGCTTTTAGATTCAGTGTAATCGAATAAATTACATTCTGTATCAAAAAGTTGTAATCGAGCCATTTAATTAATCGATTATAATAATAAAATCATCCTGTCTTTTAACTCTCAATGGCATTAAGATTCAATGTTGTAGAAATTATTTTTAGATTAGAAAAAAAATTTCTCGTGTGTTCAAATTAGAGTCTCTATCGATTGTTTTGGACTAGATATGACTGAATACTTGTAAAATTACTGTTATGAAAAGATTTTTGAATTCTTTAAAAATGTATATATAAATTTGGTAGTTTGCGTTTAGAATCAGAGTAAAAGTTTGATTTGAAAGTTAATTATGTGTGGAATGTTAATGCACTCCCATGACAACCAAAATTAATACCTTTTTAAAATTATGTGTTCTCTTGTTTTTTTAATTAAAAACATAAATTTAAATTTAAATTGCGATCCATTGAATGAACGTAATGTTACGAAAGATATTTATTTGCCGCGAATAACTATGAAAATCGCAATCTAATAAGTTTGGATATTACCTCGTTAACTAAAGAAAGAAGGTAACATTGCCTTAGTTTTTAAAATGCTAAAAAGTGTATTTTGCCTCAAGTTCGTACCAGATAATCAATTTAGCCCGTCGTAAAAAATGCATCCCCTCGAATTTGTGAATTACATCAATATAATTCTTTGACTAACGTCGATTATTATTGTATTGACGTGGCCATTAACGATATTAACGTGGCAGTTCATATGTCAATAATGACGTGGTAGTGGGTAGGGTTGTGCATTTTCATATTTAGATTGACAAAATAACAATCAGTATTCGATCCAAAAAACTAAATATCCAATTTTTGAGATCGAATATATGGTTTTCCAAATTATTGGTGGTAAGATTAATTTTTTTAAAATTAAAATAATAATAATAATAATAATAATAATAATAATCTAGTAATGAAAATAATAATATAAATTAAAATTTCATAAACTCAAGAAATTAATGAATGAATAGGGGATCACTCACCCAAAAACTCCAAAAAGCTATGGCCGCCAGAGAGAATGGAGTGGATCGAAGGAGGTGCTGAACACTCTTTATCAACAATTTTACCAACATGTCTACACTGAAGTGGTGGTAGATGTGTTTATTCCAAAGAAAAGAGCGTTGGATAGGTCTTGCTTCGGATTCGTAAGGATGAAATGAGAGTAGGATGCGTGGCGAGTAATGAGCGGCTCGATGGGTTTTGGTTATATGGAACAAAAGTGAGAGTTGCAATGGCACAATTAGGGCCACGTGATCAATTCCGGCAGCACAAAAAGAGAGTTTGCAAACAAGGATAGAGGTCTGTCATGGATTAATCACGAGCCATCAGGATGATCCAAAGGCTATCCCGATGTCGGCACCAAAGAAAAGGGCTCAAGGGGTTGTTGATGCAACCAAAATTGAAATTTTATGCAGCTGTGCAATTTGGTGGTGTAAACGTCCAATGTTGATTGACGATTTGTCGAAAGAATTGCATATTGCCAATGTGCAAGGAGTTACCATTATGGAAGTTGTGGGATCGATGGTCCTCCTAATGTTTAACAGTATGGAGATGCGGCGTGAGACATTGGATGATAACGCGTGGGAGAAGTGGTTTAGTAAGCTGATAAATTTGTCGTCGAAGATTAAAATGACTTCCAGAAGAGCATGGCTATCTATTTGTGGGGTGTCAATTCATGCTTGGTTATAATGGACTTTTGGAAATGTAGATGCCCTTTGGGGATCATTGGTTTGTATTGATGAGGCAACAAAGGAATCTACATCTTTTCATAGGGGTAAAATATTAATTGAGATTGAACATTTTGTGACAATCGATGAGACAACGGAGTTACACATTGAGGACCAATGTTTATCGTCCGAGTGACTGAGTTGGATCCAGGGGTGAATGCAAATGGACAAGGGAGCAGTTGTGAGGAGAAGGATAAGGACAACAATGCATCAGATGATACTGAACTATCTAATCAATTCCATGATGTCGCGAATTCACCATGTAAATTTTAGAACGAAGAGCAGGGTGTGGTGGAGGGGAAAGCTATTTGTGTGGTTAATCAAGAGGAAATATCGAGCAGTGTAGAGTGTGTAGGGAGTAGAGGTGATCACACCATGGATACGATTGTCCCTGACTCGGTAGGGGAGCCAACAGTTTTGTGAGATAATCACCTTTGGGAAGTCACACGTAGACTGGACTTACGGGTGGAAGAGGATCTGGAACACTCAAATGAATGGATGTTAGACGAACAAATTGGTATGGTGCCGAGAATGGACAAGGTAGGGCGAGTAGATTATGATGTTATTGTCACGGGGCTAGACTTCTGAACCAACCCAACGTGCGGCCTTAGTCGATTTCTTAAGACAAACGACTAAGTAAGCCTAAATCCTCGATCCGAAAGATCGAATACTCCCAAGTCGCAGAAACACAAGATCGTTCCAAGAGGAACCGAACAAAAGAGAAAGGCAACAAGAACAAGAGAAAGAACGCGAAGAACACTACAGAGTGTTTTTAGAGTAAATGCCAAGTGTATTACTCAAATGATGGATGATCCAAGTGAGGTGGGGAGGCCTCTATTTATAGTTGAATCTCCATACAATGAACGGACGAGATCGAATCACACTAACGGCCCAGATTGAAAGTCACCTACCAAATCTACACTAACTAAGGAAACTCTATCACTATGATATTCTTTCCTTAAGTTTGTGTTTACATTGAGAGATATTCTTATCCCTTGGAATATTCTCCGGTAAGATGTCATTTATTAATTTACCAGACTCAATGTACTTGGGCTTTCTTTCAGCCTCCAACGATCGGACCAAGTCTGGTGGTTTTCTTGTCAAGCCTAGAACCTCTTGGGTTACTTGTTGCGCATCTGTCTCGGACCAAAATGTGCGGGCCGTGACATTATGCATTGTATAAGTGAGCAGAATCTGGTGGCCAATCTTGTGCAGAATGAGGATGTTGGCGTTGATAGGCGAAATATGTAGGCGTTGATAGATCGAGGAAACATCAAGAGCTTATATTATAAATTATCAGGGGTAGAGAGAAAAGCTAAGAACGTATCAGAGTTGGTATTAAGCTTCCTATCATCGGAGGAGAGGTGTGAAGCAGAAAATCAATTTAGTAAAAAAGGGAGAGGATGACCGTGGAAAAACCCATCTAAGCAGCAAGGTCTTGCAAATGATTCCTTTTCCGTCTCGTAATTCCTCAACAGAAAATGAACAATACTAAGAGAGGCACATGCGACCTGGGAAGCACGGGTACGACATGAGGGTGCCGTTTCAAGTACCCTAAACATCCCTAGAACGGGTACGCGACGGGTACGGTCGGGGACGTCCCACATGAACGGGGTACAGCTGAAGTTGATTGGGGATGGTTTGAATATGTTTGAGGACGTTTCGGGGACGTCATGCGACCTTCACGTCCGTCCCCAAGGGTATTTTGTGCTGAGAGACGCGCTTTGACAGGGATTCCGACGACAGCCTCACCCAGCTCTAGCTGGTGGCTCTCCAGCGCTCCTTTGGCTTCAAGCGTAGAGTTGAGCAGATCCACATTTTACTGGTCGATACGGGTGCTAGCGGCAATGGTTTAGATGAGGGGTAGAATAAAAAGGAGAAATAATCCCGTGAAAGAGAAGAGAGATCAGCAGCGGCGAATTTCACAGCGACCGCTTTACAACCTGAGGATAAACATGCTTTTGTTCAAAAAGGAGACTAGAATTAATATTTAGGTAAAGTACACAAATGGTCACTAAACTATACTTGAAAAAATAAAATGATAATTAAACTTTAAAAAATTATAGAATAGCAATTAAACTTAAGTTTTGTTACAAAATGATAAATGTGATATTAATCTCCGTTAAAGAGGTGACAAGGCTGTTAATTTTTTTTATATAATAACACATTTAGTCATCAATAGTTACACATTCAATCAATTTAGTCATAATTTAAAAAAATTTAATAAATTTAACCCTCAATTTTTACACATTGTTATAATTTAGTCTAATTCTAAAAAATTAACCCTTGATATTTGAAAATCACTTCAATTTAGTCCATCTTTATCCCTTCATCTTTCTATTACCTCTCTTACCTTTTCAATTTTTCTCCATTTATTTTTTTAGTAAATCGACATGAAAAATAACTAATATAATAAAACTATTCTATTCTATCCCGTTCTTTCGAACTATTTTTCAGCTCCCATGTTCGTAAGCTTAAGCTTTGGAAGATCCCATGCAGCACAGGCTAATAAAAGAACAGAATAATACACACAGCTTTAGACTAAGGCCATAAAAGAACAGAATAGTAATGGTCTAGTCAGTTGTAATTTCAGTTTGATAAACATTACGCTAGTAGTTTATATCCTAACTAAGGGCATGGTGGGAAAATTAAAAAAATAGTATACACAAAAGCTATCAATAATACTGCATAATTAGATAATCATAACTGCACAAAAGTATGCAGTTCCAAAAAGTAGGAATGCATATTAAACAAAACTTGTGTTTTAGCGTGAGTCGGGAATCGTTACACGTTTGCAAGAAATTCCAAGTTTCTTGAGCTTAAGAGTGTGGGTGACGAGCAGTTTCTAAAAGTCACAAATTTCGAATTCCAGCTCTGCTACATGTGTTTTAACCCTATTTTTTACTCATTCAAAAATTCTGTTATTCCAGCTTTGCTGGCAAATAGTTCGAAAGAGCGAGATAGAATAGAATGGTTTTATTATATCAATTATTCTTCGTATCAATTTATAAGAGAAAAAAATAGAGAAAAAAGTTGAAAAGGTAAAAGAGATAATGGAAAGATGAAGGGATGAAGATGGACTAAATTAAAGTGATTTTCAAATATCAAGTGTTAATTTTTTAGAATTAGACTAAATTATATCAATGTGTAAAATTTGAGGGTTAAATTTATTGATTTTTTCAAATTATGACAAAATTGATTGAATGTGTAACTATGGAGGACTAAATGTGCTATTATATAAAAAATTAACAGCCCTGTTACATCTTTAACGGAGGTTAGCATCACAGTTACTATTTTGTAACAAAACATAAAGTTTAATTGCCATTCTATAATTTTTTAAAGTCCGATTAATATTTTATTTTTTCGGGTATAGTTTAGTGACCATTTGTGTACTTTACTCTTAATGCAATATTCGTTTAAAATAGAAACACCTAACCTGCCATGCAATATCCGTTTACTCAACTCCTCAATGCAAATGCATGATTCTACGAGTTAAATGCATGGATATATATTCAAAGTCAAGCAAAAGCCTGAGAATATATATGTGAAAATAGTACTTTTGAGGAGTTAACACACCTCAAACGTAGCTCAATTATTGTCCTCAAGTAATGCAACTTAAAACAAAGAAAACAGAAAATAAAGCAAAGTACCTTGGCAAAATTGTCCTGACTAACAACACATGCTAGCAAGCAGAATATGGCTCTAGTTTCTATTCTCAACATCTCGCAATAGTAATGCTAGCAGAACTTAAAGAAATTTTAAGTGCAAAAATATAACTCTAACCTAAGTTCATGAAGTGTGCATGAAGTGTGGGTGGTTTGCATCAAGTATCCCTCAACTCCCTTAGTCCAGTTTTACTTCCCAAACTCAGAAGATTATTTTTTATTTACCAAGTGTTTCTTTTCTTTTCTTCCTTTTGACATTATTTTTAGGTTCACTTCATAATGTTGTTTGGTGTGAGAAGTAAGCGAGAGCATACCACGAACCCCCACGTTAATCCAGACTACATCACTAAGCTAACCCATTACACTCATGCCCAAAAGTTTTTGTTGGCCTGAGAACTAAGAGGGAGCAAACCACAAAGTCCCAAGTTACTTATTGTCTCTAAGGAAGAGGAGTGTTCTATTTTTTTCTTGCCTTTGGCAAAACATTTTTGCCTTATTCTTTACTTTTACCCTGCCATTTTTTTCTTCTTCTTTTTTTCGTTCTGAGTTCAGTTTCAAAAATCCTAAGTTTATCTTGGGAACTAGATGCATACTACGTGTTTGAGTGAAACTAAAATTCCCTAATTTAGAGATCAATTTCCAAGCAACTCGTCATTACTAAGTCTACTGGCTCTTACTAAATCTAGAGATTTCATAATTCTTCATCGAATAGGGGCTACAACGAAATCTAACTATGCTAACAATGTGTTTGACAAATTATCAGTTCAAAATCAAGCTGTGGCAAAAAATATTAATAGTTTCGTATGTATGGTTCTACTTTGTCTATATGGCAACAACAGAATACAAACATAAACATAAAAATGACTATCATGACAATAAATGTGAGGCAACACACACCCCCAAACCTAAGGTATGCATTTTCCTCAATGCATGAAAACACATATATACAAATGTAATGTTTGCTTGAAATGGAAAACATGAATGTAAGGATTTAAGGGGATGAGGACTCCCTTGAGGAATGATTTTGGCGAGTGGAGTGAGCTTTTCTTCAAATCAGTCATGGCATCATCGGCAAGTACATCATCCTCAGACTTAGCATCCATATGTTGAGTCTCAGTCTTGGCAGAATCTTCTTGGGTAGGTGACACTGGTATAGTGGCATCATATTGCTAGACTAGAGTATGATTAGGCTGAGGTCTGGCTGGCATTCCTTCCGATGCATGAAGCTCAGTTGGGAACTTCGGATATGGTGGACATTGCTTTAATAGTTGCCTTCAGGGCAAGGTCTTTGTCCCCAATATACTAGCAGAGTGCCAGGTTTTGTTCCTCAGCCTTTTGGAACTTCTAAAGGAGGAGTTCTTGGCATTGATAGATCTGAGAGAGTAATGCCACAACATCAGCTGGCAATTGAATGGTTGATTCAGCCTTGGGTGTCTTGGCAACAGAACTCGACATTGTCACTTGGCAAAATTTCCTGTGCTAAGAATCAAAGACCTTTCAAAACAGAAAAAATAAAACAAAAAACTAAAAATTTAAACTGAGATATTCTGATAACTGAAAAAAATAACTCTCCTAAACCTATTTACAATGATCAGACTAGGTTGGGAAAAATTATTGAATGTTTGCAAGGAGAATGGTCTTTTGGCATTAATCTAACTTCCTTCCCAGTAGTGCTTCAGGTTTTGGACGTTGGTTGGTGGATGGTAAGTTGGGGCAATATTTTGTTTGAATAACCAATGTAAAAAGCCGAAGGACTGCTTTTTTTGAGTATTCTAAACTCTCGATTGCACAATGAAGGATAATGTTTTGCCAAGGTGGATTTGATCAACCACCTTAGAAAACTGAAGTATCTTTTTGTTGTAGGTCTAGAGAACCTTTGATCGAACTCAGCACCCCAATAGTGCCTAGGCTTTGCTGCTCCTTTCTCCTTTGATGTCGAGGTATGTTTGAGGTGACTTGGAAATTATTTCAGTTCCAAGTTTGGCGGCTCCTTACTAGACGGCTTTGGTGCTCTGATATCTCTGCCAGCTAACTCAAATGGCTCATATCTCCTGTAATAACTCATGACTTCATTCAACATGGTTGGTTCTTTAGATTCTTCACTCGTCATATGTTCATCATCCTACTCTATAGCATCAAATTTTGTACCCTGACAGATCTATGCTATGCCCACATTGAAAATAGACTCAATTAGCTCAATAGATTGGCATTTCTCAGGTTCATCTGCACACTTAAGAGCTTAAAAAATGTTAAATGTAACATACTAGTCATTCATATGCATAGTAAGCTCACCTTTTTGAAAATCAATTAAGGTCCTATCTGTGGTGTTGTCACTGAATTTTCACCTAACTTCTTTCACTTTCATTGTATTAATTATGACATTTCCAGTTTAGTAGTATATTACATTGTTAGTGTTACATCATAATTGGTATAAGTTCCATTTGTTAGTGTTACAAATATTAATGTAGTAATTAGTATTAGAATTATCTAGGTGCCATATGATATTGCTAATTTACTTTGGGTATTATAATATATGGTAGCTAGAATTAACATAGGTTATATGCATTAGATAATAAAACCCAAAAAGAAATGTTTTGAATCAGGCATGTTCGACACATTTACTAGTAAAGTTAGAACTAAAAGCAAATAAATATTGTATTATAGTTAGTATAATTAAGTTAGTATGAAATCCAAAAAATAAAAAATAGCCCATTTATATTAAAATGTCTATCACAAAAAGAATACATTATACAAGGGCCCATTCGGCCCGTTTTCATGGATAAACTAAACCCTAACTTCTATCTTTTATTTGTTGTACAGCCAAAAGGAGGCCGCTGGATCAATCTGCGATCCAATGGCGCAGATCGCGCCAGCTGGGGATGATATAACGCCACACTCACATAGCCGTTCGATCAGGACGAGATCTGATGGCCCAGATCACTTCGGGGTGTATCACGTGGATCACCACTCGTGCATAGTAGCCACGCGCGCGCCTTTCCAGCCTCTGGCAGATGTTTCATCTTCCCCGACAGATTACTGCACCATTGCTGCCTTGAATCGCTCCTTCCCGGTGTCTCCTCAGCATTTGAAGTTATCAGAAACATACAAAAAGGAAACAAAAGGGTCAAATCCTAAATCAGCAAAAGCAGAAATCCCTAAATTTAAGCTCTAGCAAAAATCGAAGCAACCAGATGAAATTTGGAGCCAAATTAGAGGCAAGGTCAACCAAAGCAGAAAACCAGAATCCCCAAATCGGTGTCATGGCAAAAAATCAAGCAATCAGAGGGGAAGAAATCGGGTATTTAAGCTTAGGATTTAGGAAACTCTTGTACTATAAATAGCACTGTAAATCATTGTAACAAACACAAAACAATTACAGAGAACACACATTAGATACATACATACAATTAGCATTCAAAAGTTGTAAAGCCATCAAGCAAGGATTGTAATCAAGGTTTCAAAGCAATAAGAGAAGCAAGTTTCTGGTAAGATTTTCTATCTTTTTTTTCTGTTTCGAATTTAATAAAGGAAAAGGGGATTGTTTTTTTACATTTATAATGTTTAAAACGTCGTTGTGATTTCGCTTCGACGTAGCTCTGGTGGAAAAACACGATTTGGCTTCAGTTTATGAAGAACACGATGAATGTTATTAGAGGAAAAATCAAAATCGGTTTTGATCCATTTTGAGAAGAAGAGAAATAAATGAAATATGTTTATAATATTAGCTATATATACCAACCCGTTTGTCCTAACTCGAACCCGGTTATAACCCGCGCCCTTCTTTCACGGTTCTTATACCGTAACACCTTTGTTTTAAATCTATTCAATTTTGTCCTTTTTCATTTCAATTTGGCACTAAATTTTTAATTGTTTTCAAATTAATCCTTACATTTTGTTTTCTTTTAATTTAGTCACTAATACAGATTTAAAAAAAAATTAATTACCCTTTTCTTTATTTCAACAATTATTTTGATTATTAGTTTAATTTAAGTAATTTTGTTCTCTTTTGTTTTTATGAGTATATATGTATGTATGTTAAACCTCTGGACTAGGGACTTAAAACCTAGAATAGAGACGTGTATGTTGTAAAATATTCTTTACATTTTCAATAAGACATACTTAATTGTATCTAAACCTTGATAGTTAAAATGAATGTAGGTGTTTCTTTAGGTGTTAATCATTGATTTGATTTTTATTGAAAAACTTTAACTCATCTAATTTTCTTGCTGATTTGTCAAAAAGTGAAAACTTAATTGATGTGGTGTCTTATCAAACGAGAATGACGGGTTAGCGCCGGAAGTGTTGGCGGTGATTAAAGTTCATTTCTCAGGCGATAAGGTCGTTAAAATAGATTTACATTCACTTTGCGGATAAATAAATTGAAATGTTGTGAACTTGCAAATTCCAGTTTTAATGCACTTTTTGAAATCAATTAGGTACCAGTTTTTGAGCGTTGTGGGGTGCTAACCCTTCCCTACACGTAACCAACCCCCGAACCTATTTTCTTTGTTTTCAGTATACCAAAATATTATTTTGATAAATAAAATGTTTTATCAAAATACCCTTGTTTTAAAAGTGATCCATTCACAATTTTTTTAAAAAAAAAGATTGGTCGTGACTCCGTGATTTTATAAAAGTTTTCCAAAACGTCAAAACTCCTAAAAAGTGTTGCGACAGCTTGGCGACTCTGTTGGGGACATTTTGTTTTTTCTAAAAACAAAAGAGGGTCAGGCCACAAATTATTTTCAAAATGTTTTTAGAAAAAAGGAATTTGCAAGTTCGTAAAGGTTTCAACTTATTTGTCCACTTAATGAATGTAATTCTATTTTACGCATTTTAAAAAATTGTTGCAAAAGCTCTGTTCCTGAGCTTCACCCAATTGTTAAGTGACGGGAAAACGCTTTGCTCATGTTAGAATATTGGTTCTCTGTATGAGCCTAGCAAGTACCTTCGGGACTCATATGCCTCATGTCTTCGTAAGGATACCGATTCTTCGAGAAGACATATGAAGTGAGTCTTCCCGAGTTGAACTTGGTTCGTTTGAAACCTATAATGGGTGAAAACCAGGGGTTTTGCTACCCTTAGTAGGGGACAACAAGGACAGTTCGGGTACCTTTTATAACCCAAATGTTTGAGAACTTAGAGCCCACCCCAATAGAGCCATGCGGAAAACCTAGGGTTTTAGTAATAAGGGGAGACATGTCCTGGAGTGTTGGAATGTGCTGCCCAAAATTGTTCGTGAAATTATTTTGAATTCTTTGTGTTTTCTTGATTTTAATCTTCTTTTCCCTTGTCTTGTTGTTTTTGCATATCCATTCATGCCACATCATTACATATTTAGAAGGAGTTGATTCTCAAAATCATTGCTCAACTTTGAAAAGCTCTTATTATGGACGAAAGGATTTTGAAAAGTGAAGATGAGAATGAAAAGGTGCGACATTGGTCTGAGGTGAATCAGTGAATATTTGGAGATAGTCTAGCAGCTGATCATGAGATAGAGACTTCAGAATATGCTCACATCAGTATCAAACAGAACAATATGCAAGAATTGCAGGAAATTTGGGAGCACTTTGATTATGGGACTAAGCAGTTGTTCCATAAAGTCTATGGTGACATAGCCTATCTCTTGTACGTGAAGGTCGATGAACAGTTTCTGAAAGCCTTGGTTCAATTATGGAATCTAGGGTATTGCTATTTCACTTTTAATAAAGAAGATATGATGCCTACATTTGAGGAGTACTTAGCCCTTTTCAACCTGTGCAAAGTGAAGAAGAACTAGGTCTATGCCAATCCTCCTAAAAACAAAAACCCACATACAAAGCTTCAAGCGTTCCCTGGCATGAGTGATGGTTGGGTCAAGGGGTTGATACGGAAGAGAAGAGGCACCTTTAATTTCCCTTGGTCAAGCATTAGAAGTATAATTTCAATTCATCCCGATGGGAAAAAGAGAGTTGATCTTCTAGCCATTGCAATTTATGGTTTAGTCATCTTTCTGAAGGTTCCAGGGAATATTGATGTGGCATTACTTGATTTCCTTGAACAGTTAAAGAGAGGAGTCAATCCGGTGCCAGCTGTACTTGCTGAGACCTTCATTTCCCTCAATGCTTGTCGAAGATGTCCATTTTGGAGGATGTGCTCCGCTTTTTCAAGTTTGGGCTCTTAGTCACTTTTGGAAATGCCCAACATTGGCCTTATCAAATGTCTTGGCAAAGGAGTAGCTCGTTGTTAAGAAGAATAAATGGATTGATATATTCAGGGATCACCGCGACGAAGACATCAGAAGGAGGGTTCCTTGGATGGGTCATACCAAGCTTTTGTATAAGTGTGGAGATTTCAACTTCCTAATGCTGCTAGGTTTGTAGGGAGGAATTGTATGTGCTCCTTTGCTAGTATCTCATCAATTTGGGTCTCGACAGTTCATCCCATTTACTACTGGTCTTGGCTTATCAGAATTCGAGTTCCAAGGAGAGTTCAGACAGAAGGTTCAAACAATCAGTGATGCTAAAACCATTGTTATCATATGAAGTTAGAATCTGATAAACATTGCATGTACACCCTAGACTATGATATTTGGAGGCATACGAGAGTAAATGGCAAAGTTATAGCACCTACATCCGGACAGGCCAAGTCTCTAGAAGAACACTTAAAGGTAGTCCCTACAGAAGCTGACATCCTAAGAGAAGAATTAAGAAGGGCTAAGTTGGGGGATAGAAGCCTTACGAGAGCATAACCAAAGAGATAAGTTTGAGTCAAGCCTTGATGTGGAGAAGTATAAATGGGAGACGAAGCGAGTGATAAAGCTGTATGAAGACCTAGAAAAGAAGCTCGAGGTTCAAAGGGTTGACTTCCTCAAGCTCCAGACTACTGTTAGGAATGTTGATCTAAGAAAGACTCTAGAACAGTGGAAGCAAGAAAATTGAGCATGCTGTAGGAAAAGAAAAGGAACGAGGAAGGCGCGAGGTTGATAAATATAGACGAGCCCTTGTTGAAGAAAAGAAGAAGGGTAAGCTGGCAACTGAAAATCGAAATGGCAAATGGGTTCATGAAAGTGAAAAAGAAAGTGTGGCTGCATGGAAAAGGAAAGCCCATGACAACAAGATTCGCTTATTTGAGTTGCATAAGGCATATGACCAGACCAGTGCGAAGCTAAAACAGAGTCAGGCTTGTGTTACTGAGTTGCAAGCCAAAATAGATGATTTGAACCAATCGTTGCATAGACTCCAGAATCATTACACTTATATTAAACTTCAGGCCCATCTAAGTGAAAATGATACCTTGAAGAAACAGGTTGAAAGAATGGATAACATCATCCAAGAATATAGGACGAAGATCATGGTCCTTGAAGACATAGCTGAGGGAGGTAATGATTATTGGTTCACTCGTCTTAGAGACGTGGCTAGAAGATTTCAAGAACGTGATGAGTTTGATAGGACTGTCATGAATGAGGTACAAGATGTGGCTCAACACGTGGTGATGTTAGCCACTGAAGCTACAGCTCTTCGTCAGTACGTCAAGCCAGCAGGAGAAGTAGGACCGAGGCTTATTTGGCTCATTGAAGAAATCAAGGAACTAGGAGTTCAGGCTGAAAAATATTTGTAAAACGAAATTTGATGTAGTAAGGACTATTTCATATTTAATAAAAGAGTTGTTTCTTGAGCAGATGTTTCATGGAATTGATGGCCCTTCGCTTGCATTCATGCATTTGCATTTGCATTCTTCTGTGTTTCATAGCTTTGCATCTGTGTTTACATTTGTGCATGCATACATGACATAATAAGAATCTAACTTAAATAAAATGGCAGAAAATCAAAATAGCAAAAACAAACAACAAGTACGGCACTCAGTCTTAAGTCAGAGCAATGGAAGATAGAGTTACAGCCTTAGAAAACAACCATAAAAGTACCCAGGATAGGTTGGATAAGCTGGAGACAGACTTGAAGCAACAAATGGAGTTAGTTCACCAAAAAACAGTTGGTTCAATCGCAGCCGTGTTAGGTTTTAAGGACCTAGATGCGGTAGAAGCTGGCGAAGAAACTAATGTTGTGCCAAAATTTCAAATGATGGCCTTCGTTCATCCAAGCATGCAAAGAGAAGCTCAATCTTCTAAGGTCAAGATTTCTCCATATTTTGCTGAGGCCTGGGCGCGAAATGATAGGAAGATAAACTCTGAGGAGGTCATTGAGGTGCTTGATCTCGATGAAATTACCGACAAGGTGAAAGCTGAGAAGAAATAGGAGGATCGCTATGAGAAGTTGGAGGGAATGATTAAGTCTTTCCAAGAATGAGGTATTTATGGAGGAATGGATGCCAAGTATTTAAGCTTAGTGACTGACCTAGTAGTACCACCAAAGTTCAAAGTCCCTGACTTCGAGAAACATAGTGGAACTATGTGCCCTGCAGCACATCTAACTATGTATTACAGGAAAATTTCGATGTATCTTGAGAACGAGAAGCTGCTTATCCATTGCTTCCAAGACAATCTAGTAGGATCAGCTGCACGCTAGTACATGCAACTAAGTCGAGTTAACATCAGATCGTGGAAATATTTGTCCAGAGCCTTCAGTGAGCAGTACAAGCATGTTTCAGACATGATTCCAACCCGTTTAGTTCTGCAAGGGATGGAGCAAAAGCATCATGAGAGCTTTCACCAATATGCACAAAGGTGGAAGGATGTAGCTGCCCAAGCCCAGCCACCATTGCTGGAGAATAAGATCACCCCAATGTTCGTTGAGACATTAAAGGGTTTTTTCTATGATCGTATGCTTAATCATGCCACAAAGAGTTTCGCAGACATGCTTTTAAATGGAGAGTTAATCCTTGCGGCCATGAAAAATGGAAAGTTGGATAGTGGGGAAACAAAGAAACCATACAAAAAGAGACACAATGAAGTCAATGCCACTAATATCTACAAGCCTAGTTACTCAAAGGGGGTAGTCCTCAACAAACCCAATGTCTCGACCATAGCTCCAACAGTCACAAATCCTCCGAAGGAAGAACGAAGATATTAAGGGAGCTCGAAACCATATTTCCCTCATATCCCAATGTCATATGCATAATTATTTGATGAATTGGTCAAATCCCAGATGGTGCTGCCAAGACATGTTCCCCCATTCTCACCGCCATACCCACCATGGTATGATGAGAAGGCATAACGTGAATATCATGCAGGAGTTAGGGGGCATACCATTGAAAATTGAACTGCATTCAAAGGGTAGTGGATGACTTAAGGAAAACAGGAATGTTATCATTTGATATGTTAGAAGATAAGGGAAACCCTTTGCCAAATCATCAAAAGGCATGTGTGAATGCAATTATAGAGGAGGAGGATAAGGTGGTTAAGGAATGTGTTGCTGAAGTTAGAACTCCCATGAAGTGGGTATGGACACAAATAGTGGCAGTAGGGATGTTGGAAGAAGGAGCCCAAAAGCTGGAAGCTAAAGACGAATTGTACGGTAAATACCACATGAAGGAAGGACATGAAATTGATTGTTGCATAGAATTTAGGCAACTAGTTTAAGACAAGATGTATGAAAAAAACTTGAGTTCTTTGAAAAAGAAGACAAGGAATGCATGTTGGACATATGTGCATCAGATGAGTCACCCTCTAGAAGAGATTACTCTGGAATGAAGCCTTTAGTTATTAAGGCTAAAACAAGAGTTAGTGAGCCGGCAATAGGTGTAACCCCACGGCTTATAATTAAAGTGCCAACCCCGTTTCCATACAAGGATAGCAAGTAGGTTCCTTGGAATTACGCTTGTGCTGTGGCAGCTCCGGGAGAAACATCTGTTAAAGAGAAAGAAAAACCAGTCAATGAGGTAAGTCGTTTCACAAGGAGTGGAAGGCTCTATTCCCAACCAATAATAGAGGATAGGGATGTAGCACAAAGGAAAGCTTCTGCAGAAGAACCTGAGAAAGAAGAGAACATAGACTTCTTCAAAGAGAAACCAACAGCATATCACGAGCATGTAAAGAAGTTAGAGGCTCAAGAATTCTTGAAGATTTTAAAACATAGTGAATACAACGCTGTGGAGCAACTCCAAGAAATTCCGGCTTGAATTTCTATGCTTTCTCTTCTTTTAAGTTTCGAGGGCCATCGTGAGGCTTTGTTAAAGATTCTAAACCGGACATTCGTACCAAAGGAAATTACAACTGATAAGATGGACATGTTAGTCGGTAACATTGCTGTCAACAACTTTATTTCATTCAATGATGATGAAATACCAGGTGAAGGAACGAGATCGTGCAAGGCTTTACACATCACTACCAGATGTAAAGGGCATATGTTACCTGGAGTCCTAATTGATATTGGATTGGTGCTAAATGTTCTACCGTTAGCCACACTGAAGAACCTACCAATAGATAGTTCTCATATGAAGACTTATCAAAATACGGTAAGAGCATTTGATGGAACTCAGAAGGATGAGTTAGGGAAAATTGAGGTGCCTTTGCAAATTGGACCAACAACCTTTGATGTTGAGTTTGTGGTCATGGATATAAGACCTAGCTACAGCTGCTTGCTTGGGTGACCATGGATCCACACAGCAGGACCGGTCTCATCTACTTTACACCAGAAGCTGAAGTTCGTGATCGATGGTCAGTTAATAACTGTCAGTGCAGAGGAGGAAATCATTGCATCAATAACCACTGATGCACCTTTCATTGAGATCGATGAGGGTGTGCTCGAGTGTCATTTCAAGACATTAGAGCTAGTCAATGCAACCTTTGTCACTGAAGGGAGCAAGGTGCCAGAACCATAATTATCAAGCTGTACGAAGATGCAGGTAAAACAAATTCTTGGGAAAGGAGCTGAAATTGGAAAAGTGTGTGGAAAGAGACATCAAGGGAGGTTGTATCTTGTAGTAATCCCAGCAAAAAAGGATCGATTTGGCTTGGGCTTTAAGCCCAACAAATGGAAAAGAAGTGCTGAAATTAGAAAGCTTCAAAAGAGGAGAAGAGCTAGAATGAAGAGAGAGGAAATTGAGTGAGAGCCGATGACTTTCCCTCCCCTGAGCCATAACTTTATATTTGGAGGCATGTTGGATCCAAGTGCCCCAATTAGTGATGAAGGAAAAGGAGAGAGTGCTCTATGTGAAGCGTTTGAAAAGCTGAGTATTAACATTGTGATCAACAAGGAAGAAGAGAACCAATACCTATCAATGATTCGCCCTTGCTCTGAGCTTGACAATTGGACTGCTGAAGAAATTCCTGTTGTCTTCAAGACATATTTAGAATAATTCTCAAAACCAACCTCTTTGCTCCAGGCCTGGAGACAAAAGGGATCTTATGTAAAGGGCCTATGTCAAACTTTTAATTTGAATTCAATAAAAGATGCATTTCCTTAAATCTTGTGTGGCAAACTTTCTTTTCATAAGTAAACCAAAACCAAATGAAAACCATAAAAGCATAAAAAAACATTCCATTCATTTTGTTTTTTTTTCTTTGTATATATCTTTTGCCTATTTCATTTTCAGGTTTTCAGATATCAGTGGTGTAAATGAATCCAGATCTGGCTTCAAGGTTGACTTTGAATTGCCTCTATGGTTGGAAGAAGTTGGAAAAATCGAAGATGAGGAAGAATATGATGTACCCAGTGACATGCTCAGAATGGTAGAAGGAGAGAAAAAATAGATTCTACCACATAAAGAGGAACTGAAATTTTAAACCCCGGTACCGAAGAAGAAAAGCGAGAGGTGAAGATTGGTACTACCATCACAGCCAAAACTAGATAAAGTTTGATAGAGCTCTTGAAGGAATTTAAAGATATTTCTGCTTGGTCGTGTCAAAATATGCCCGGCCTTGACACTAACATCGTCATGCATAGGCTCCCTATAAAGGAAGGATGTAAACCTATAAAGCAAAAACTTATAAGAATGAAGGCTAAAAAAACTCATAAAGATTAGGAATGAGGTAAAGAAACAATACGATGCAGGATTCCTCGAGGTAGCCAAGTATCTGGAATGGGTGGCGAATATTGTCCCAGTACCTAAGAAAGATGGAAAAGTACGAATGTGTGTTGACTACAGAGACCTCAATAAGGCAAGCCCTAAGGACAATTTCCCACTCCCACATTTTGACACTTTAGCTGACAATACAGCTGGTCATTCACTCTTCTCTTTTATGGATGGTTTCTCCAGGTATAACCAGATTAAGATGTGCCTAGAAGACATGGAAAAGACAACTTTTGTAACGCTATGGGGAACTTTTTGCTATAAAGTGATGCCCTTTGGACTTAAGAATGCAGGGGCAACCTATCAAAGGGCCATGGTCACCCTTTTCCATTATATGATGCATAAAGAAATAGAGGTATACATTGACGATATGATCGCCAAATCTCGATCTGAGGAAGAACATTTCGTCAATTTAGAAAAGCTCTTCATAAGACTAAGAAAGTTCCGGTTAAAGTTCAACCCGAATAAGTGCACATTTGGAGTCACATCTGAGAAGTTATTGGGTTTTGTTGTGAGCAGAAGAGGAATTGAGATTGATCCAGATAAAATAAAAGCCATACAAGAACTTCCCCCACCTCAAACATAGAAGGAAGTTTGAGGTTTTCTAGGACGATTAAATTACATCACACGCTTCATTTCTCAATTAATTGATAAGTGCGATCCAATGTTTAGTTTACTCAGAAAGAATAACACGGGGACATGGAACAAAGAATGACAAGTGGCTTTGGAAAAGATTAAAGAGCAGTTGAGTAATCCTCTAGCAGTGGTACTACCTGTTTCAGGGAGACCACTAATTTTGTACTTAACGGTCTATGAAAACTCCATAGGTTGTGTGTTAGGGCAACATGACGATACTGGAAGAAAAGAAAAGGCAATATACTACTAGAGCAAAAAATTCACTGATTGTGAAACCAGATATTTGTCGATTGAAAAACTATGTTGTGTTCTGGTCTGGGCAACTAAAAGGCTAAGACAATATATGCTTTATCATGTTACGTGGCTAATCTCAAAGTTGGACCCACTGAAGTTCATGATGGTGGCCTCAGCTCTATCAGGAAGGTTAGCGCGTTGGAAAATGTTATTATCAGAATTTGATATCCAGTATATGAGCCAAAAAATGATAAAAGGGAGTGCCATAGCAGACTTTTTGGCAAGTCGCGCTTGTGATGACTATGAAGCATTAAATTTTAATTTTCATGATGAAAACTTGATGTGTATCTCTGAAAATGATGAGGCTCCCACAAAATCTTGGGTTATGAAATTTGATGGTGCAACAAATGCATTAGGAAGAGGTATAGGGGCAGTTCTGGTTTCACCAGAGGGAGATTATTACCCTTTTACCAGTCGTTTGAAATTCTTCTGCACAAATAACATGACAGAGTATAAAGCCTGTATAATGGGACTAAGAGAAGCTATAAGGAGGAAAATCTGTTCTTTAAGAGTTTTTGGGGACTCTGTATTAGTCATTTATCAGATACGTGGCGAATGGGGGACAAAAGTTGCAAAGTTGTTGGAATACCACAAGTTGGTCCTTGAGTTGACAAAAGAATTTGATGAGATCACTTTCAAATATCTCCCCAGAGAAGACAACCAAATGGCTGATGTTTTAGCCACCTTAGCCGCCATGTTTAGGGTAAGTGAGGGTTCTGAGATATGCCCATTAGGTTACATATGCTAGACTCTCTAACTCATTGTTATGTGGAAGAAGAGATGGATGGATTGCCATGGTACCATGACATCTTGCAGTATGTAAAATTCAAGCAATACCCGCTGCAAGCTACAGAGAATCAAAGGAAAATGATCAGAAAAATGGCATCAGGGTATTGCCTTGATGGAGAGATTTTATACAAAAGAAGTCGTGATCAAGTGATTCTAAGATGCGTGGGAGAAAAAGCGGCTCAATTAATTGTGGAAGAAGTTCATGAAGAAGTTTGCGGAACCCATACTAGTGGTTTCACCATGGCTAGAAGGATTATGTGTCTTGCATATTATTGGTCAACCATGGAAGGTGATTGCATCAATTATTCTCACAAATGCCACAAGTGCCAAATCTATGCCGACATGGTCCATACGCCACCTCAACCTCTTCATGTTATGACAGCCCCTTGGTTGTTCTCTATGTGGGGCATTGATGTCATCGATCAGATTCACCCTAAGGCATCAAATGTGCATCGTTTTATCTTGGTAGCTGTTTATTATTTCATGAAGTGGGTAGAAGAAGCCTCGTATGCAAATGTCACCAGATCCACGGTTTGCAAGTTTTTGAAAAAGAAAATTATTTGTCGATACAACTTGCCTGAGAGTATCATCACTGACAATGCCTCTAATTTGAATAACAAGATGATAAATGGAGTCTGTGAGCAGTTAAATGTTAAACATCGTAATTATGTGGTATATCGCCTGAAGATGAATGAGGCAGTAGAGGCAGTGAATAAGAATATTAAGAAGATTGTTGCAAAAATGACTGATAGCTATAAAGATTGGCACGAGAAGCTGCCATTTGCTTTTTATGCTTATCAAACCGCAGTAAGAACTTCCATTGGGGCAACACCGTTGTCATTGGTATATGGAGTAGAAGCTGTGCTACCCATCGAGGTTGAAATACCATCGCTCCATGTCTTAATGAAAGTAAAATTAGAGGAGGAAGAATGGATGCAAGCAGGATATGACTAGCTTAATCTAATTGATGAAAATAGGTTAAAGGCACTGTGTCATGGGAAAATGTATCAGAGAAGGATGATAAGGGCTCATGAGAAGAAAGTTTGCCCAAGAGAATTCAAAGAGGGGAATTTGGTGTTGAGGAAGAAGCTGCTAATCCAAAGTGATCATCGAGGAAAATGGGCACTGAATTGGGAGGGACCTTATATTGTAACAAAGGTTTTCTCATGGGGCATTAATTTTAGCCGAAATGGATGGAGATGAACTCCAAACCCCGATAAATTTAGACTCGGTTAAAAAGTATTATGTTTGAGAAAAAAAGAAACAGAAAAAGAAAAAAGAGAAAAAGAAAAAGAAAGGGAAAAAAGAAAAAGAAAAAAGGAAAAAGAAAAAGAGAAAGAGAAAAAAAGAAAGAAAAAGAAAAGTGGGGTTCAAAATGAAAACCCAAAAAGGGTTTTTTAAAACCAAAGGAGGATCTGAGTTGAAAACCCATAAAAGGCGGCTCAGACAATTTGCAGATGAAGCCTTTCTCGGGGTTTGACACCTAGTAGCTTCATATCTTTCTGTATAATCATTATTTCCAGGGCCCGCTCAGCATAGTTGACATTCAAGGCATCTTATGAAGTCATGACATGAGGAGTTTTGGTTTCTGATATCTGAATGCCTATTCCTTTCCTTGTAATTTCCTTTTGTCTTTGCCACAAAACTGTAAAATTTTGTTGTGTTGACCTTTTCTTTTCCTCCTTTGATATTTTTCCTTTCTATAAAGCATCTTGCATTGAAATAAGAATTAAAAAAAATTTGACATCACTTGAAATATACAAAAGATTTCTGGGCATTACTTTGAAATTTGTCTGAAAGGGTATTGGGACTATGAGGTATTCCATGGTCAAATTTGGAGCTTAGGGTATAAAGCGCAGTGAACTTATAAGGAGATTCAAGATGGAAATAGGTTTTGCTGCAAATCTCTGCGGAGGACCCTCAAGAGATGCTTTGAAATTACCTTAAGGCAGCATGTTGCAAAACAGAGATGCTTACACGGAATAATTTTTTTCTACAACAATGAGAACAATTTTACAAACATTGGAGGAAATAGTTAAGGGTATGAGACATTGGAAGAATAGCAGGATTCTATGAAGCCTGTTACTGAACATTGATGTATCAACTACAATGATAACTTGATAAAGGCTAAAAGAGTGTTGAAGAATATGAGGATAAAGTTAGCTTTTCCAACCAGGAGTGCAAGATAACTGGATTGAGCGAGCAAATGTATAAAGATCATATGAAGCAAAGAAGTACTAAGAATGAGAATGGAAAAGCAGAGATGATGGAGATTACTATCTATAATTATTTGGTCAATTATCGTAGCATACAGTTGCAACTTTCAAATGATTTCCCACGCATTAATGTATTCCTCATATCCCCACGGAGTTTCACTTTTAGGTGGCCTAGCAACAAGGAGCTTCCCTGTTTGAAAAAATCAAGGCAGAAGTCACAGGAAAGGGTGAATGTATTGTCTAAAGTGATGTTGAATCCACGATGCGGTGTGGTGAATGAAGAAGTTAAGAGTAGGGTAATGGTGAGGATTTCTTTCCAGGGAATGGTTGGTGGAATTTTAACAACAAGAAAATGGAGAAGTCAACTAGTGTTGAAGGATGGGTTGGTACAAGTTTACTCGCTCATTGTGATTCTAGTGATATAGTGCAAAGCCTTTTAGTGTAGAGAAATGAAAGAAAGTCATACTGCTTCCTTTGATGTGATAGATCAGAATAGACACTTACCATCCGTTGTCAGAGTTGAGAAAATGTTTGAGATGATATAATTTAAGAAAACTGATAAAAAGATTATAAAAGAAATAAGATTTACATTCACGACTAGGCATCCCTAGGGACATATGCATCTTAATTGGATCATTTGCATTTGACAGGTTTTGGAACCTGCTTATCCATCCAAGCATAAGGAGGGTGGAACCTTTTTGAAACTGCTTATCTATTCGAGCATTTGGAGAATAAAACACGTCTATTTGTTTGGGCATTTGGAGAATAGAATCTGCTTATCTATTTGAGCATAAGGAGAATAGAACCCGTCTATCCGTTCGGGCATTTAGGGAATGGAACCTGCTTATCTATTCGAGCATAAGGAGAATATAATCTACCTATCTGTTCGGGTATTTGGAGAATAGAACCCGCTTATCCATTCGGGCATTTGGAGAATGGAACCTGCTTATCTATTTGAGCATAAGAAGAATAGAATCTGCCTATATGTTCGGACATTTGGAGAATAGAACCTGCCTATCCGTTCGGGCATTTAGAGAATGGAACCTGCTTATCTATTCGAGCATAAGGAGAATATAATTTGCCTATCTATTCAGGCATTTGGAGAATAGAGCTCGCTTATCTATTCAAGCATTTGGAGAATAAAACTCGCTTATCTATTCAAGCGCAAGGAGAATAGAACCTGCCTTTTTTTAGGTGTTGACGGTTTAGTAATTGGTGAAAATCATTTTCTTTTGTTCTTTGTTCTATTCTGGTTTCGCTGAAATGACCAAAGAGGGGCAGCTGTTGTCACTAAATTTTCACCTAACTTCTTTCACTTTCATTGTATTAATTATGACATTTTCGGTTTAGTAGTATATTACATTGTTAGTGTTATATCATAATTGGTATAAGTGCCATATGTTAGTGTTACAAATATTAATGTAGTAATTAGTATTAGAATTATCTAGGTGTCATATGATATTGCTAATTTACTTAGGATATTATAATAAATGGTAGTTAGAATTAACATATGTTATATGTATTAGATAATAAAACCCAAAAAGAAATGTTTTGAATTAGGCATGTTTGGCCCATTTACTAGTAAAGTTAGAACTAAAAGCAAATAAATATTGTATTATAGTTAGTATAATTAAGTTAATATGAAATCCAAAAAATAATAAAAAAACAGCCCAGTTATATTAAAATGTCCATTACAAAAACAATCCATTATACAAGGGCCCATTCGGCTCGTTTTCTTGGATAAACTAAACTCTAACTTCCGTCTTTTATTTTTTGTGCAGCCGAAAGGAGGCCGTTGGATGAATTTACGATCCAACGACACAGATCGCACCAGCTAGGGATGATATAATGCCGCACTCGCATAGCTATTCGATCAGGACGAGATCTAACGGCCTAGGTCACTTCGGGTTGTATCACGTGGAGCACCACTCTCGCGTGGTAGCCACGCACGCGCCTTTCCAGCCTCCGACAGATGTTTCATCTTCTTCTATAGATGACTGCATCATTTCTGCCTTGAATTGCTCCTTCCCGGTGTCTCCTCAACATTTGAAGTTATCAAAAACATACAAAAAGGAAACAAAAGGGTCAAATCCTAAATCAGCAAAAGCAAAAATCCCTAAATTTAAGCTCTAGCAAAAATCAAAGCAACCAGATGAAATTTGGAGCCAAATCAGAGGCAAAGTCAACCAAAGCTAAAGACCAAAATCCCCAAAACGGTGCCATGGCAAAATATCAAGCAATCAAAGGGGAAGAAATAGCACTGTAAATCATTGTAACAAACACACAACAATTACAGAGAACACACATTAGATACATATATACAATTAGCATTCGGAAGATATAAAGCAAGCAGGCAAGGATTGTAATCAAGGTTTCAAAGCAATAAGAGAAGCAAGTTTCTGGTAACATTTTCTATCATTTTTTTCTGTTTCGAATTTAATAAAGGAAAGGAGATTGTTTTTTTACCTTTATTTTGTTTAAAACGCCGTTGTGATTTGGCTTCGACGTAGCTCCGGTGGAAAAAACACGATTTTGAGGTCACCAAAATCTGGGGAAATTAGGGTTTTTTGGGAATTTTGCCGCTGGCAATGACGGCTGGAGCCGGTGGAAGGCGGCCGGTATGGCGGACCACCATCGTGTTCTTCAGTTTATGAAGAACACGATGAATGTTATTAGAGGAAAAATCAAAACCGGTTTTGATCTATTTTGAGAAGAAGAGAAAAAATGAAATTTGTTTATAATATTAGCTATATATACCAACCCGTTTGACCCAACCCAAACTCAGTTATAACCCGCGCCCTTCTTTCCCGGCTCTTATACCGTAGCACCTTTATTTTAAATTTATTCAATTTTGTCATTTTTATTTCAATTTGGCACTGAATTTTTAATTCAAATTAATCCTTACATTTTGTTTTCTTTTAATTTAGTCACTAATACAGATTTTTTTTTAAAAATAAATTAATTACCCTTTTCTTTATTTCAGCAATTATTTTGATTATTAGTTTAATTTAAGTAATTTTGTTCCCTTTTGTGTTTATGAGTATATATGTATGTATGTTAAACCTTAGGATTAGAGACTTAAAACCTAGAATAGAGACGTGTATGTTGTAAAATATTCTTCACATTTTCAATAAGACACACTTAGTTGTATTTAAACCTTGATAGTTAAAATGAATGTAGGTGTTCCTTTAGGTGTTAATCATTGATTTGATTTTAATTGAAAAACTTTAACTCATCTAATTTTCTTGCTGATTTGTTAAAAAGTGAAAACTTAATTGATGTGGTATCTTATCAAACGAGAATGACGAGTTAGAGCCATAAGTGTTGGCGGTGATTAAAGTTCATTTCCCGGGCGATAAGGCCATTACAATAGATTTACATTCACTTTGCGGACAAATAAATTGAAATGTTGCGAACTTGCAAATTCCAGTTTTAAAGCACTTTTTGAAATCAATTAGGTATCAGTTTTTGGGCATTGTGGGGGTGCTAACCCTTCCCCACACGTAACCAACCCCCTAACCTATTTTCTTTGTTTTTCGTGGACCAAAATGTTATTTTGATAAATAAAATGTTTTTATCAAAATACCCTTATTTTAAAAGTGATCCAATCACATTTTTTCACATTTTTTTTTTAAAAAAAGATTGGTGGCGACTCCATAATTTTATAAAGTTTTCCAAAACATCAAAACTCCTAAAAAGGGTTGCGACACGTGGCAAGAAATGGTCTTCCCAACATTATTGGGATGTCAACATCAGCCTTATATTATAAAATAATGAAATTAGCAGGAATATAAATTTATCTAGCTTTACCAACACGTCCTCAATCTTACCCTTGGTATATGCATAAGATCGATATGCCAACTAAAGTGTTACTATGGTAGGCCTTGCTTCTCTAATACTAAGTTTCTTGAAAACTAACATTGGCATCAAATTGATGCTGGTACCCAGATCACACAGTGTTTTACCCTTGAATTTATTGCCAATATTGTAGGGAATAGTGAAACTCCCAGGATATTTTGGTTTTTGTGGCAACCTTTTGATTATCATTGCACTACATCCTTCAGTAAGTGCGACCGTCTCAAAATCACTCAGCTTTCTCTTTTCGGACAAGATGTTCTTCATGAATTTAACGTAGTCGGGCATTTGTTTGAGAGCATCCACTAATGGTATGTTAATCTACAGTTGTTTAAGGACTTCCAAGAAGCGCTTAAACTACTGATCCTGCTTGTGCTTCTAAGCCTTTGTGGAAAAGGTGGTGGCGGATAAACGAATGTTGGCTCCACTGCCAAAGTAGTGCTGACATCAGATTGACGTTTGGCATCAGGTAGCAGTCTAGCATCAGATTGGGATCTGGTATCAGATTGTGGTTTGGCATCATCAATTTTTGCCTCATCTTTCTCAGCTTCCTTGGGTTCAATTGCTGGCACTATATTCTCGTCATGGCAAATAGTTGGCTATTTGATAGACGTCTCAGTCTCTAATTGTTTACCACTCCGAAGAGTAACTTCCTTGCATTGTTCTCTCTCTTTTTGTCGAGCATCTTTCGTATCACTTGGCAAATTTCCCTAGGGTATGTTACTAAGTGCATTGGCAATCTGCCTTAGCTAAACCTCCAAGTTTCGCATAGATGCTGCTAAACTCTAGACGGTTGCATCATTTTGATCCATGTAACCAGTTAATGAATTCCTCTTTTTAGATCTCTTTCCTTGATGAAAATTATTTTGTGCTCTCTGTGGTATCACATTCTGATTGAAACCTGACGGCGCATTTTTGTTTTGCCGTTGGGCATTAAATTGGTTGCCGCATTGTTTTGCCTAAGAAAAGTTGAAATGCTACTTCCAACCTGCTTTGTAAGTATTGGAATATGGGTTAAAATTACGATTGAAATTACCAACAAAATTTACCGATTATGGGTTTGCTGGGTATTCATCCACATTATGATCCTCTCCACAAATAGTGCTAAATGATTCCAATGCCTTTACTCCTCAGACTTTAGTAGGCTTTTGCAATGTTTTCACTATGTTAGTGAGGCTGGAAATTTGAGCATTGATAGATGAGAGTGCATCAAGCTCTAATTTCCCAACGACCTTCGTTCTGGTTCCCAATCTAGCCGTAGGATATTGGAGATCATTGGTGGCAATCCTTTCTAGGATGTCATATGCATCATTATAATTTTTTCCAACAACAAACCATTTGTCAAGGCATCTACAATGGTCCTGGCATGAGTATTGAATCCGGTGTAAAAAAATCTCCATCTGGGTCCAAGTGGGAATCCATGCACGCGACATTTTCTCAAAAGATCCTTAAATCGCTCCTAAGTATCGTAGAAAGTTTCATCATCAGCTTGCCTAAAAGTAGCGATTTCAATCCACAGCTTGGCATTTAATGTAGGAGACTGGGATATTAGTAGAAATTTCTGGCATAAATTTGACCACGTAGTGACTGAACCTGGTGGCAAATAATTTAGCCACAATTTTGCCCTATCTCGCAAGGAAAACGAAATGAGCTTCAGCTTTATTGTCTCTTCATTCACACTAGGCTGGTGGAATAGTTGGCAAACCTCCATGAATTGCTCCAAATGCTTCCTTGGGTCTCCATTAGGTGATCCATCAAATTGACCTACATTCATTAGCATTTGAATCATTATCAGTTTAAGCTCAAAGTTTATTTACCTCTGGACTGATCAGTCCTGGCATCAAATCATCTATAGTGGGTGCTAGGTGTTCTCTGATATATCGCTCTTTAGGTATTTGAGTAGCAATATCAGGAGCGAGCGGTATATCTGAAGGTATTTTTGATTTCTCCTGGTTATTGGCAGTATTTAGGACACTTCCTAGCTTACCATTCCCTTTACGAGTCTTTTCTCAACGTTCTCTTCTTAACATGTAGAGGTTTCTTTCAATTTCCGAGTCGTATTGTAAATCTTCCTTCTTAGTGATGCTCCTATACATATACCAAATGAAATAAAATAAATAAAAAATGAAAAAAGTAAAAATCAAAACAATTAATCTCGTTGCAATCCACAGCAACGACGCCAGAAACTTGTCGACGAAATAGTGCATAGAAAAAGATTGACAATTCAGTGTAAATATGCAAGTAACTAATGCCAAGAGTACGTCTTTTTTCCAATTAGCAAGTAATATAGTAGTGAGTTGAGTATCATCTCCACAGGGATTATCCAAGAATTAATTGCCACGATTAGTACTTGTCAACTGAAAAATAAAGGTGATGGCAATTGAGTGAGGTAGCATGTAAAAATAAAAAAAAAACTAAAGAAATTAAAATGATAAAGGAAACTAAAGTAAAGATCCAGGTAGATTGGCAAACAACAGGTGTAATGATGTTTGGAAGGCTTGGTAAAGGATGCTTGGATTTCACGATAGCAAAGGCAGCAACTAATAACACTAAAATTTGGTTTTAATGCCGAGCAGATTTTAAGTTAGTATTGTCGCTGTCACTGCCAATACCCCAGGTTAATTGATTTTAACACCTATATGTCTATAGCGAGTTTTCAAATAATTAACTTGGTGAAGATTCAATATTTACTCCTAAGGGGTAGAATCACTTCAGGTGTAAGTTCATCTTCTTGAATATCTTATGTCGAAGTTTATCTCCTTAGTATTTGGCAATTAATTGTTATCTCCTAAGTCTGTTAAGATATCAAGGGATAATGAGCATTCAATGGCAACTGTCGATGGCAATAAATATATGAAAAGTAAGCACATGCGAAATAGACAATAATGCCAAAGCACGTAATTCTTAAAAATTGAAAATACTAAGTTTTCATCGCAAACACCCCTAGCCAATGTAAAAGATCAGTTCTTGGTAGGGAAAACCAACAAAAAATCATCGTTCTGATTCATTATCACAAAAATCAAAAATAAATCATGAAAGATGAATAAAAGAGGGAGTTATTTCGATGCAACCCCTCAATAGAGCTCTCGACAAAAGTGCCCATGTTGCTTCTACCATTCTCTTCTCTTCGCGGCTGCAGCTCCCCTTTGGCTCATTCTTAAACTCCTTTTTGTAGGCATTTGCAAAGCCCTAATTAGGATTTTCAGTGCCACACTCTTTAGACGCAACATCCATGCGTTTTAGCAACTAGGGCTGACGTCATCGTTGAATGCAACATCTACACGTTATTGCAACTAGGGTTGACGTAAAATCAACCAGCGTGAGAAAGAACTTTAGGCCAAAGGACAAGATGTGAACATTTTAGGAGAGTTGAGGGATCTCAGAGCAAAGCTTTGGAAGGAGTACTCCAATGAGGAAAGATCCTGGTTTCAAAAGTCTCGAGTTAAGTGGATCGTGGAGGGGGATAGAAATACCAAATACTTCCACTTGGCTGCTTTGTTAAGGCGAAGGGCAAATTCCATTCTATCCTTAAAAGAAAATGGTATGATCATCTCGGAGCCATCTTGCATAAAAGAATGTGTCTTTGAATATTTTCAAAGGGCATACAATTCAAAAAGTGCCTTGGAGGTGGACGTCCTCAATCTCAAATTCAACTTCCTTGAGCTTGAAATTGCTTATAATCTGGAAAGGAAGTTCTCGGAAAATGAAATATGGCAGGCAATTCAAGAATCTGACAGTAATTGAATCCCGGGACCGGACAGTTTCAACCTTGGCTTTTTTAAAAAATACTGGCCGATGCTAAAAGAAGATATTATGAATTTCTTCAAAGATTTGTATGCGAACTGAGAATTGGAAGTGTGTAAACCATTCCTACATTACTCTTATACCAAAGAGGCAGTAGCCTAGCTCGTTGGAGGACTACAAGCCCATTAGGTTTGTGAGTTCCATGAATAAAATTCTTAGTAAAGTCCTTGTAAATTGATTAAGATTAGTCTTGGGCAGTTTGGTAAGTAAGAAACAGTTCGCGTTCATTTCAGGACGCCAAATCTTGGATTGCTCGATGATTGCAAATGAAGTAATTGATTTTCTGAATAAAAGTGGAAGGAGTAGGATCACGTTCAAAATTGACTTCAAAAAAGCATACGACTCAGTTGACTAGAGCTTTTTAATCTGTGTTCTCAAGGAGATGAGATTTAGAAATAGGGGTGTGGATGGATGAGAAATTGTATATCAACAACAGTAATTTCTATCTTGGTAAATGGATCTCCCACTGAAAAATTTACCTTATCTAGAGGATTGAGGCAAGGCTGCCCATTATCCCTACTATTATTCAACCTTGTTGGAGAAGCTCTAAATCTAATTATTAAGAAGGCGGACGAGACTAGACTGTTCCAAGGTGTTCTAGTCGGACGAGAAGGTAACTCCATTGAAATATCGCACCTACAATATGAAGATGATTTGATCATCTTCTGTGGTGCCTCAGAGAGACAAGTGCTAAATGTGAAAAGAGTGTTGCAGATTTTCGAGCTCGCTTCTGGACTTCAATTAAATCTAAAGAAATGTAGGATTTTTGGATCTAATATTGACGAGGATCTGATCAGTGTTTGGGATGATCGAGTTGGTTGTTCTGTGGGAAGATTCCCATCTGATTATCTTGGGCTTCCCCTACGGCCCAAAAAAAACTTTGCAAATTTGGGAACCAGTGATCTCTACTTTTAACCGAAGACTTGCGGGGTGGAAATCAGTATCACTTTCATTTGGCGGCAGAATCACCATGATTAAAGCGGTGCTATCCAGTTTGCCTACGTATTTTCTTTCATTGTTTCAGATGCCTACTGTAGTATACCAAAAATTAAACCAGATTATGTCTACATTTCTGTGGGGAGGCTCCTGTAGGTCAAGGTATGTCACTTAACCTACCATAAAATATTTGGGTAAATTACATTAAAGGTCACTCAATAATTAGTAAAGTTACAATTTGGTCACTTATTTTTTAAAAGTTTCAATTAGGTCACTTGAAGTTTTAGTTACAATCGGATCACTCCTCCGTTAATACAAATAGACATATAAAAAGATTTGGTATAACAGTTTTAATCCTCAAACTTATATATTCTACCAATTTAGTCATAATTCAAAATAATTAAATAAATTCAACCATTCATATTTAAATAAGACATCAAATTAGCCATTTTCTTCTCCCAAATTGATTGCATACCCTCGTTAACACCACAATATTTCATTTAAAACCTAATACACAAATTTATAAATGTAAATATATTTATAATTAATTTTTAATGTTAGATCTATAATTAGTATCTACATTAAAATTAATAAAATCTATTTAAAATTATTCCTGAAAACCTTCAGTTTTAGTTACGGTTACCACGTAACTTTTTACAAAAAATTCATGTTTTCGTATTATTATACAATTTACTTAGTGATTTTATGTTTTCTAATGACTTCATTATTTCCCTTTTATTTTAAAATAAATTAATAATTAAAATTTTTTAGTTACTGAATTTTTATTATTAAACATATTTCATAAATTTTTAACAAGTTTGTGTATTTTCATTAAAAATGTTCTATAATTTTTACAATAATTTTAAAATTTTGTTATTATCTACAAATTTTATAATTGTTAAACAATTTTTATTATTATGAAAATTTATAATAAAAAATCTGATATCTTACTATTTACTCAAATCTTGCACTTTTGAAAAGAATAAAGAACCCTTTTAACAAATAAAAATAAAATATTTTGTAAATTAATAAAGATTTGGTAATAGATGTGAGCGAAAATTTATATGAAAGTGTTGAAAGTTATTTATATATTTTAATTACTTATAAGTAATATGAAAAGTTTTATGTTCAGAGTATTAGTTGTAAAAATGATCTTTTGGAATGAGTTGATTAGGGAGAAGATTCATATAGACTAGTGTGCTTCCTCTAAAAATGTATTTTATTAAATAAAGTTAGTAACTAAATCATATTGGACTTCTTACATATACATTCAAGTGTGATTGGAGGGTTTTTTGTCCTCTTATTTATGAGCATCTTTAAGTAATTTTCAATGATTTACTCAATTTACTAAATTCAAATTGACTAGTGTGCTTCCTTTAAAAATGTGTTTTTATTAAAGAGAGTTAGTAACTAAATCATAGTAGACTTCTTACATATACATTCAAGTGTGATTGAAGGATTTTTTGTTCTCTCAGTTATGAGCATCTTTAAGTAATTTTCGATGATTTACTCAATTTACTCGTATCTCACATACGATTTCATTGGGTGAACTATCAAGTTTATATTTCTAGATCCGCCTCTGCCTGTGCAAATAGAAAATTCCATTGGGTTCGATGGAGCGAGGTGTGTGCACCTTTGGAGAATGGCGGTTTGGTTATTACAGACTTGGGAGTCAAAAATATAGGACTCCTCGGTAAGTGGAGTTGGAGATTTGGGAACGAGCCTCATAGCTTGTGGCATCAGACAATATCTTATAAGTATAACCTTCATGCTTCTGATATCCTTCCCCCTGATTCCCCTCCAAACGGATCATCATGGATATGGAAGGGTATCCCGAAAGCTTATTCCAGCATAGGACAATTGGGTAATTCCATAAAACAAAACCTGAAGGTACAAGAATGAAATGGTAAATCAATTCGATTCTGGTCAGAGGAATGGATTATAGACAGACCGTTGAAAGTTTTATTCCCTAGAATTTTTGCATTAGCCCTGGATAAAAATGGTTTCAGGACTTTGGCGTAAGACAGTCGTTTGGATGGTCGTGGAACATTCAACTCAGACGCAGGCTGTTTGACTTGGAACTAATACAATGGAATAACTTATGCAACTACTGAATGAGTTTATGGGATCAAATTTGAGATCAGATTGGGTGAAGTGGCTTTGTCCCGTTGATGGATCGTATACAGTAAAATCAGCAACGCTGTTATTGGAGTCGCATGCTCATTAGGAGGTAAACTGGAAAAAATATGTTTGACTTGCTTTAGCTCCTTTAAAAGTCAAAGCTTTTTTATGTCTTGTTTTACATGGGAGAGTGATGATTAAATTAGAACATTTTAAAAGAGATGTACATCTAAACTCAGATGTTTTATATCCAATGTGTAACCGTGCTCCAGAGTCGGTGGAATATCTTTTTTTCTCATGTCAGGTAGCCTGGAGAATTTGGAATCATATGATGGCCTTTTGGGGGGTGTATATACAGTATTGCATCAAGAACCTTTGAGGTTCTGGGTAGATTGGCAAGATCATATTGGTGTAGGATCTAAGAGGAGTATGTGGGACCTAATCCCTTTTGCAGTTATTTGGTTCATTTGGTTGTTTCAAAATGAAATCATTTTCAAAAATAAAAGTTTGGATCAGCTACGAATAATTTTCCTGGTTATATCACGTATAGCTTCGTGGTTTAAAGCTAAATTCCCTGATAGCTCGATATCAATGGAAGACATAATGGCCAATCCGGCCTTGGCTGATAAGGCAGGGGCCTGTATTCAGAAATGGGCAGCCTCCATTGCTTGGCATTCTCCCCTTCCTTGTTGCTTTAAGTTCGACATAGATAGGGCTATGAACTTGGATGGTACCTCCGGTGGTATTGGGGGCATTCTTCGAGAAGAGGAAGGGAGGAAAATTTTATCTTTTTCTTGTCAGATTGGACCTGGGAGTTCGGTGTTATCTGAATTGCTTGCTGTCGACCAAGCCATTGATGTGTTTCTCAAATCTCCGTGGGCGATGAGTCGTAGTCTCATAGTGGAGAGTGATTGCTCGAACATTGTCAGATGGATTCTTAATCCCTCCAAGGCCCCCAATGTTTCCTAAGCAAAGTATTGTTCATTTCTTCTAAGGTTCTTAGAGCATGCATAGTGATCAAGCATGTGCCCTGATCGAGTAA
Source organism: Hibiscus mutabilis (assembly GCA_019671005.1). Classification (NCBI taxonomy): domain Eukaryota; kingdom Viridiplantae; phylum Streptophyta; class Magnoliopsida; order Malvales; family Malvaceae; genus Hibiscus; species Hibiscus mutabilis. Next base: position 21,317,026 of record CM033727.1, on the reverse strand, counting down.
CACTGAAGCTGACTCTCTAGGAAAGGGGGCATCGGGCTGACTCAGTCACCTGGGGATGAATAAATGCGTGGCTATCTCGTCACTCTGCGAAAGGGAAGTGGAAATGATATTAGTAAAATTAAAGCTTGGTGATGGGCCCAACAATTAAAGGATATGCACTATGATATTTGGGTTCTAAGGTCTGATAGTGTGTATAATGTCTAGCTGAAGTTTGTAGTGGTGTGAGTTATTTACGTTTATTAGATAGTATCTGTGTTTAAATTGTGGTTAAGAGGATATTGTTTATCCTTTCAAAGTATGTGATATGTACAAATGTTCTGGTGCTAGTTGCGATAATATTAATAAATCTTTGGCACTCTTTTCCTCTATCCGCAAACTGATATTCAAGATCTGCTCAACATTAGTTTGGCAAAAAAGGAAGAGGTTTTTAACGAGACCCTTTTATTCCTTTCAAAAAAAGATACAATCGTTACTCCTAAGGGGTAGAATCATTTCAGGTGTAAGTTCATCTACTTGAATATCTTCTGTCGAAGTTCCTCTACTTAGTATTTGGTAATTAATTATTATCTCATAAGTCTATTAAGATATTAAGGGATAATGAGTATTCATTGCCAACTATCAATGGCAATAAATATATGAAAAGTAAGCACATGAGAAATAGACAATAATGTAAAGCACGTAATTATTAAAAACTGAAAATACTAAGCATTCATTGTAAACAACACTTGCCAATGTAAAAGATCAGTTCATGGCTGGGAAAACCAATAACAAATCATCGTTTTGATTCATCGTCACAAAAACCAGAAATAAATCAAGAGAGATGAATAAAAGAGGAAGTTCTTTCGATGTAGCCCCTCAATGAATCTAGAGCTCTCGGTAAAACTGCCCAGGTTGCTTCTACCCTTTTCTTCTCCTCGCAGCTGCAGCTCTTCTTTGGCTCATTCTTGAACTCCTTTATATAGGTATTGGCAAAGCCCTAATTAGGTTTTTTCAGCGCTGCACTCTTTGGATGCGGCATCCACGCATTTTAGTAACTAGGGCTGACGTCATCGTCGGACGCGACATCTACGTGTTATTGCAACTAGGGCTAGCGTGGTTTGATTTTTTCAGGCATCATTATTTTGCCAACCAAGCTTGGCATTTTTCTCCCTGGTATTTCAACCACACATGGTATTATCCTCATGTATCTTTTGCCATCCGTGCTTGGCATTTCCGTCATGCATTCTTTTGTTATCCGTACTTGGCATTCTCCTTACTGGTTTGCTAACCAACCTTCGCATTCTCCTCTTGCTTTTTCCAACCAACCTTGGCATTCTCCTTCTGCATTTGCCAACCAAACTTGGAATTCTCCTCCTGCATTTGCCAACTTTCTCCTAACCTGCCACCAAAGCAAAGAAATACACCTTTACTTTGGCGAAAGAAATGTTCCTCAACTCCTTAATGCAAATGCATGATTTTACGAGCCAAATGCATGAATAATATTCAAAGTTAAGCAAAAGCATGGCAATATATATAGGAAAAAACTTTGATACACAGGCCGTGTAAACTTTAGTTTACACGTGCCTTTTAGTTTTAGGGGTTAGGGTTTTAGTTTAGGGTTTAAGATTTAGGTGTTTAGGTTGTAGGGTTTAGAATTCAAGGTTAGTGTTTGGAATTTAGGGTTTAGGGTTTAGAGTGTGGGTTCAATTTTTTAGGGTTAGGGTTAGGAATTTAGGATTTGAGTTTTTAAAGTGTAAATACACAGGCTTGTGTAAAATTAATTTTACACAGCCTGTGTATCAAAGTTTTACCCATATATATATATGAAAATATTACTTTTGAGGAGTTAACAGTGGAGCAATCGAAGCAATGGGAGAATCCTCAATTGGTTCATCATCAATAGAAGCTTGACCGGGAAGTTGAGCATTGTGAACCCATTAACCATTGAAAAAAGTAAACTTTGCTTTCCAAAGGGATCTCGCATCAATTACCTCAGTAAGAGGAACCCCAAGGTCAAGAGAGCAATCAATTTGAAGGTTGTTGACAATATGGACCATCTCGACAAAGATGATTTGGGCTAGGTTAGGACATTTTCTCTCACAAAAGCAATGAAGCTGAAAGTCATCCACCACGCGAATAGTTGACCACTTACCACCGGATGGACGAAACCACCAAGTGATGAGAAGGTGAAGGAAACACTCATGGGCTTCAAGAACTTTGACTGGGCCACTATATGTTGTAGAAAAAGCATTTTCATCATCAATACCCACATTTTCTAAACCCAAATGATCGACCAATTTTTGAGAATCAAGAATAATGGTTTTTCCCATAAGATAGGCTTCAATGACAATAGTTTCAGTTTTCTCTTGATTTAAAACACATCGGGCATTGAAGTAAAAAATACGGACAAGTTTTTTTGTAAACAATGCAGGGACATTTAAAAAAATTCATGAACTTTCATTCCCTTATTAAATCAAGATATTTAAAACAAAACTTATTGGAGCAAATATAAGTGTAATCAACAATTCACTCACGATAGATTTTAAAATTATGAAATTGTTTGAAATATTCCATGGCTTGAGGGTATTCTGATTCATTAAAATGATGGACAAAAGGTTGCACAAGGTTAGGTTTGGTACCATTGTTATCGGGGTTGGAAGAACTAGCGGTGAGACCGTTTCTAGGTCTCTTTCTAGGAGGCATGGTAATGAGTTTTTGATAAAACCTACAAAAATTCAAACCACAAAAATATATGTATACAAATACATTAAATTCAATCCAAAATCAATCTAATAATCAAGGTAGGATAAAAAATCTATAATGTATAGTTTAAAAACACATACAAATATAAAGAAATTTTTTGATAAATTTAAAACTTGAAAGCCGTAAAATAAAATATACGAGTATAATATATTCAAATAAAAAAAATTCAGTTTTGAAAAACTTTTTGTAAAAACTTTGAAATTTGGATATATACATCCTAAATATACAAAATTTAAACCTAAAAACTATACAAGTATAAAGAAAATTGAAATAGTATAAAAATAGGTTTTTACCTTGAATGATGGATGGATGAATAAGGAGATGATTCACACTAGACTTGATGATCAAAGCTTGGGTTTGATATTTAAAGTAAAAGCCCCCAAAAGATTTGATGAAATTTGATGAAAAACCTAGAGATTCAGAAGGCATTTAAAGATTTTTTCGGCCTAGGGTTTTTGAGAAAAGTTAGAGTTTGAAACAAATTAGGAAAACCCTTACTTAATGGCTCCAGTGTGAATACGTACTGGTACGGTTAAAGGGCATACCAGAACATCGCGTACCGGTACAAATTTACCCCGTACTAGTACAAACACATTTGTACTGAAACGCTGCCCCTGATAACCTGTATCGGTATGGCTACCCTCTGACCAAAATTGACAATTTTGGATACAAAGGACCCAAAAAAATTGCTTTGCTCAAATCGAAATGCATGAATATGATATGAGAGCAACATGTATGGGCAAAAATAGATACATGCTCCCCCTAACAACATGAATAGATGCATTTAAGGAGAAGATCACGTAAACATGGAAATCATACTAATTGAAGCAATTTTAAGTTCAAACAAAAGGCTCTAAGGTTCAAGAAATGCTAGTATGCCCAAGCTTTCTTCTAAGAGTCCAAAAATGCTCCTTATCAAAAGGTTTGGTAAAGATATCAGCTACTTGATGCAAGGTATCTACAAACTATAGAACTACATCTTCTTTTAAGACATGATCTCTAATGAAATGATGCCTTATTTCTATATGCTTGGTTCTAGAATGCTGGATGAGATTTTTAGTGAGACAAATAGCATTAGTATTGTCACACTTTATGGGAATGGTACCTATATCAATTCCATAGTCTAAGTGTTGTTGCTTCATCCAAAGGACTTGAGCACAACAACTACCGGCCAAAATATATTTCGCCTTGGTGTAGAGAGCGCAACGCTATTTTGCTTCTTAGAAAACCATGATATAAGCATGTTACCTAGGAATTGACAAGTATCAGAAGTACTCTTTCTATCTATCTTACAACCTCCATAATCTGCATCCGGATAAGCATGCAAACTAAAGGACGAGTCTCTAGGATACCAATGACCTAAACAAGGTGTGTCTCTAAGGTATCTAAAGATTCTCTTAACGGCTTGTAAATGAAATTCTTTAGCACTAGCTTGAAATCTAGCACACAATAAAATGCTAAACATAATATATGGTCTACTTGTGGTAAGATAAAGCAAAGATCCTATCATAGATCTATAAAGCTTAAGATCAACACATTTACCTCCTTCATATTTGTCAATTTTTTTAGAAGAGCTCATTGTAGTGGCTTGAGGCTTCACATTCTCTAACGAAACTTCTTGAGCATATCCTTGATGTAATTTGCTTGATTGATGAAGATGTCATCCTTTGCTTGATTTGGAGTCCTAAGAAGAATGAGAGCTCCCCCATCATGCTCATTTCAAATTCATCTTGCATTAACTTAGCAAAATATTGGCAAAGAGATTAATTAGTAGAACCAAAAATAATATCATCAACATAATTTTGAACTACTACAATATTCTTGCCTTTTATTTTTATAAAAAATGTAGTATCAACCTTCTCTTTGTCAAAACATTTTCTACTAGAAAATTTGACAATCTTTCATACCAAGCTCTAGGATCTTGTTTTAAACCATATACAACTTTTGAAAGTTTAAAAACATGGTTTGGATATTTTGGATCTTCAAAATCGGGTGGTTGTTCTACATACACTTCTTCATTTATAAAACCATTTAGAAAAGAACTTTTAACATCCATTTAAAAAATCTTGAATTCATGAAACATGCAAATGCAAGCAACATCCTAATAGCTTCCATTCTAGCTATGGGTGCATTCCTTTTTCTTGAGTGTAACCTTGAGCAACAAGTAAAGCTTTGTTTCTCACTATGTTACCACTCTCATCTAGTTTGTTTCTAATAACCCATTTAGTATCTATACTAGAATTATTACTAGGCCTATCAACTAATGTCCAAACTTGACTCCTCTCAAATTGATTTAACTCTTCTTGCATAGCCAATATCCAATAATCATTATTTAATGCTTCTTTGATATTTTTAGGCTCTATGCATAAGATAAAAGCAACTTAATTACAAGTATTTCTAAGAGAAGATCTAGGGGTTACTCCTTGGATGGATCACGCAAAATTTCACCACCTTTGACATAGTTGAATTCCCTTGGATAGGTGACCTCCCTTTCCATTAGAGACATGTCCTTCAAGGCTTCTAGAGTTGGATCTTGTTGTTATTCTTTGGATGAAACTTCATCTACCTTTGATGGTTGTCCTCCACCATCATTGGAATTAAAAATTCCTACATCATCATCACAAGTATCCTTCCTCGGAAAGAGGTTATCATCGAAAACAACATGTATAGACTCTCCAACCACTAAACTTCTTTTTTTAAATACATGATAGGCTTTATAGTTTAAAGAGTAACCTAGAAAAATTACTTGATCAGTTTTTGCATCAAACTTGCCTAAATTGCCTTTTCTATTGTTTAAAATAAAACATTTACATCCAAAAGGATAAAATAGCTAATGTTAGGCTTTTTATTTTTGAAAAGCTCATAAGGTGATTTCTTTAAAAATGGCATAATCATTACACGATTGACAATATAACAATGGTATTTGTGGCTTCCGCCCAAAAATACTTAGGCAAATTATTTTCACAAAGCATGGTCACTCCTAACATGAGAAATGGAGTATCCAACGTCATTTTTTTGAGGTGTGCGAGGAGCCAAAAAATTATGGCTAATTCCATTTGAGTTACAAAACTCCAAGATTTTAAAATTCGGTTCCATTGTCACTCCTAACATGAGAAATGGAGAATCCAACATCATTTTGGTTTGCTTTTGAAAATTTGATGAATTTTTTTAAAGCCTAATCTTTGGAACTTAAAATAAAACCCAATTAAATCTAGAGTAATCATCAACAAGAACAAATGTGTCATACCCCAAAAATCGGTCTAGTCGAAATTAGGTTCCGGTGATCAGAAATTTTGTACCGATTATGCCCGAATGGTGTAATTGCTAAATCCTTGTTGTAATATCCTCAAAACTAGTATAAATGAAGTTACTACAATGCCTTAAGTTGATCCCTAATTGATTGAAAACAAGATACTAGGTTTAGTTATTAAGGACTAGAATGCTATAAATGAAAAAGTGGTAACCTAATGTATAAGTGACCAAACCGAAACAAGTGACAAATTGAAGGAATGCATGATAAATTCTCACATTACTAAAATGCCCCTACACATGTCATTAATTAGTGGATAATTAAGGATAAATTAGTCATTTGGGAGGAGATAATGGATGATCCATTATCATCTTCTTCTCCCATTGCCGTGTAGATGAATAAGAAGAGAAAAAAGGAGTTGAGTGAGAAAACTCCATGATTCATTGATTCAAGCTTGAAATTTGGTGAAATTGGAGTTGCTAACATTCATATAATCTTGATAGGAAGGTAAAATCTCTTCCTTAATGTGTTATAGATTCAAATGATGCATGTAGATTTAGGGTTCTTGCTTGAATTACATGAATTTGATGAATAGATAGTGAATTGATGCTATGAACTAGTTAAGAAGTTCAATTGATTGGTGAATTGGACTGATCTAGACATGTAGGAATATGAATATAAGTTGAATTATAATGTTAGAGTCTTGTTTAGATGAATTATAAAGCTAGAAGCTTAACCTAGTGTAATCTGCCCAGAAAACTCTGTTCTGGGTAGTAACTTTGAAAAAATCACCATAAATTGTATATATGGAATTTAAGGCTGAAATTTTTATGGAAAGTGCCTTAACATGTCTAAATTCATTAGGATAAAACAGAACTGAATTCTGGATTGTAGAATGAATTGTAGAGAAGAAACTCTAGGGATAGTGCAAATTGTCTAGTGTTGTAAATTGCCCTGTCTTTAAGCTAAAAACTGTATTAATTGGCAAAGGATTAAAATGAAAGACCTATAGGGTTAGAAATAAAATTAAGTTAGCTTTCTAACGGTGTAAAATTTTTGAAATTCTGACGTACGGAATAAAAGATATGAACATTTAAGTAAGCAGTGCACATGCTGCCAGGCAGCAACAGTCTTGATATTTGTATTGAATTGAATGCTTGAGTATGGAGTCACATAATGACTCAATTGGTTGTTGGATTGTATCTAATACACTATGTATTGTATGAATGTTAGATCAAGTGGAAATTGAGGAAAAAGAGGCTCATTTAGATCAGCAAGCTAGTAGAGGGAAAGGGATTACAATCCGGGATCGACAATAGCTCGGAAAATTCCTGTGAGTGTAGTTTAAAGTTTGGAGAGAGCGGTAACCTCTCCAAGTCTAATTCTGATTTGTATTTCTTATTGATTCTTAAGTATAAATTGTATAATGAGCTTGCTATGGAGTATTAGCAAGGTAAGTGCTCTTTTGAGTGGTTACTTGATTGTGAAGCATGCTTGAATTGGTATTGATTGACATGATTGCTTATTGCCTAATTGAACTATCTTGAAATTAAGCATGATGTTATAGATAGAAGTAATTCAATTCATTGTTTAATGGCATATTTTTAAACACCTTTATTAAATATTGAAACATTGATATTGGTATTGACTTGAGCCCTATTCGAATAAAAGAGGGATATTGGCACAAAATGTGCACATTGAAATGAATCATGTTTCTAATTGATTGAAAGTGATAACTATTGTAAGCCTTGGTCTCGAGTCGGTCTTATATATAGTTGGCATGCCATAGAGTCTATAGAGATCATTGTCGGGGTGGACTACAGTCCGGGACATTGGTCCCTAATTGGCGACAGTATGAGGGAAGTATTGTTATTGGTCATTGGCAGTAGGAGAGATTTGACCAGGTACTTGGTACCATATTGACTATTGTTATTGGTGACAGTTTTCTTGGAGACTCGAGTATCTAGAATGAGTAATTGATTCTCAAGGCTATACCTAAAATGAACTAATAACTCATGTACATTGAACCTATTGCTACATTGAATTGCATTGATTGATTGTAAAGGAAAATTGATATTGAACATTGCTTATGAGATTGCTTGATTGTAAAGAAAACATAAAATGCCATGAACTATTGAACATTGCTTAGGAGATTGATTGTGTATTGAAACATTGATTGAACATTGCTTTTGAGATTGCTTGATTGTAAAGAAAATATCAAATGCCATGAACTATTGAACATTGCTTAGGAGATTGCTTGTGTATTGAAACATTGATTGTGTTCAAAGGATATGTTATGCCTAAAGAAATTGAATTGGATGATTAAGCATGTCTAAACTTCAAGCCTTGTATTGATATTGAATTGAAAATTAAGCAATGTACCTAGTATTGTTTGCCTAGTTTCGAATGGTTCCTTATTGATAGGGGAACCATACCATCTATTTGATGGTTCGTAGTTGAGACTTATTGTATTGTTGCCTAGTAACTTTAAATCACTCACTAAGCTTTACTTATTCAAGTCTCATTTCTATGATACAGGTTGATGTTGGATACTATCCCGAAGTCTAAGCTCGTACAAGTCACATTTTTCTTAAAAGAGTATGTTTCCATCTTGTTATAGTTCTCCTAGGATGGTGGCACCTAAGACATGTATATTCATGATCACTTAGTTATGTTTTTATAAATTAAGCTCATATATGATCTATAAGAGCATGGTATGTATATATATAAGCATGTATGCACTTTAATGAATTTGTGTGCATGTTAGCCGAATGTTAGGTTTCTATGGTTGAATTATGCATGAAATGGTTGAATAGATCTTTTGAAAATGGATATTTAACATCATGTAAATGTAGTAATCCACATGTTTTGACTTGAACCACTTTGGTCACATATAGAACTAGCCGAATGGTGTATAAACATTGTAAGCACATATATTTGATTAAAGTCACATAAGTGAATCATGTAAATAACCTAATATTATGCTTAATAGCTACATTGAATGGAAATTAGCTATTAGGCTTCTCATTTTGTTTCGAATGGTTGCTTAGAGTTCAAGTAAGTCTTAAATGGTTTTGATTATGTTAAAATATTGCATTATGGGTCATAATATATCTAATAGGTGCATCATGCATTGTTTAGTTCATTGGGTCCTCTCCTATTCAAACACTTGCTTAATGAGCAAGAACAACTTAAAATGAATTGAACTCACTACCTTAAATTGAATGAATCATTGATTGTAATTGTAGTAACTTACCTAATCCTACTAGGGTGGTTAGAGTATGTTACACTTGTACCCAATTTTGAAGTAATGAAAGTTATTTAGGCTTAATTAAAGTTGTTGGACCTTTCTGTAAGGAATAGAAGTCATTTAGTGACTAAATTGTGAAAATTCAAAGTTGGGGTTTTATTGGAAATGCTAAAAATGTTGAAGTTGAGCTAGACATATCGGTACAGTAGGACCTATATCGATACAACTCAATTGTTTTAACTAACTTACCCAACTTAGCCTAGTCGTATCGATACGGCTATAAGGTGTATCGATACGGGTCCCTGTTAAAAACTTGTTTAGTGATTAATTTGTAAGAATTAGAAATTGGGGATGATTCACCTACTTGCTTGCCATCCCTTCATGTGCGATTGATCAGAAAAGGATGAAAAATAGTCATCAATTGTCAAAAGTTGGAAAAGAATAAGAAAAAGGTGTTAGTCAATGGTTTAAGCAAACCCTTGGCTAAGGGAAACCCTCTTACTGGCCCTTGGTGAGGTGGAAAATGATTAGGGAGTATAGTTTCTTAAAGAGGAATTAGGAAAAGCTTTCTTCTTTGTTTTGAATATCCCAAAACCAAAACTCAATTTTGATTGAAGAAACCAAGCATACACCTCCATTGTCATCTTCTCCCTCAAGCTCAAGTAAGCACCTCAAACTAACCCTTGATCTTTGTGTGTTTTCAATACACCATTTGGAAGCTTGTAATTGGGTAAGTAGAACCCCTATGTCAATTTGATGATTCCATCAATCCTTAGAGTCTAATTTCAAGATTTAAGTGTTGAGTGTTCAAGCTAAGCCCATGTGTTAGAAAGCCAATTTCTTTGTTTCAATGTTGTCTACGGACTTTGGTAAGCTTGAAAAATGTTTAGGAATCATTAGTTTCTATCCTAATGCAATTCCCTAATTTTGAACTAGCTTAAGTAGTGGAAGACAAGCCATCTTCACCAGCTTCGTTACCGAGAACTTCCAATCGCAAGGGGATCGCTATTCGAGAACCTTGAAGCCTCTGAGTACTAGGTGAGTGTAGTTGTGTCTCAGGATCGGCTAGGTGCCATCCCGGTTGCATTTGTTTTGTGATTATGTTGTATCTTCATTTGAGTAGCTCAAGTAGAGCCTACAAGATGTGAACTCCATGTGGTAAGTGTGGTAAGGTCATCCTATTGTTTTAATGCATTACGATATGCCATGACTTAATCGTTATATGATATATGTGAAGGTTGCTTGATGTTAACATTGACACATGTGGAAATTGATATATGCATAAAGGACATGATATGTGATTTAGAGCCAAGGCTCAATTTGCAATTCGATATGATACAGCTTAAGGGCACAAAGGTAAGCTTCATGGTGATATGTGTAATCTTGGACACTTGTAAACTTTGGACACAATTGGCATGCCATAGGGTTATTTGAGCTCACTATGTAAGGGATTGGACTACGGTCCGGGCTACGACCTATATGTGAGGAGAAAAGGTTGGATTATGTAAGGGACTCCGAAGTTACGGTTCAAGGCTAAGGCCTATTTTTGATATGTATGGCGTAAAGGGGAATCTGCGTATCCATTGGTTGCTATTGTCCAAGGGGAAAATGAAGAATATGTGTTTTGCATTTGATACATGAAATTACTATATGTTGTTGTTAAACATGAGTTGCATATGTTAATGTTATGCATATGCCATTCAAGCATGCTTACACGTTATACACATCATTAAAGAACTTTTTGCATTTGTCATAACTAGCTCACTAGGCTATGTAAGCCTAACATTAGTGTGTCTAATGCATTTCAGGACCTTGAAGAAATCCGAGCCTTGATCGTATGGTTGAAGTTACAAGTCACTCCCATAAACTATATGTATGCTTACTTTTATTTTGAACTCCTAGTAAGGTGGCATAAGGCTGGACATGTTATGTTTGCCTATTTTGATATGTGTGTAATGGCCTAAGAGTGTCTAGGGGTTAGGTGTTCATTTTGGTATGGTTGTAAAATAGTAAAACTAGTTAAATGGGCTTAAAGGCACCAAATGGTAAAAAAATTAGTGAATGGATTTGAAATGCTCTAAAATTTGGTGTGCTATAAGAATTGTTGATTAACGTTTGTTGGTAAAATTTGGTAAAGTTCGGACATCGTTTGATAGGGTAATTTGAGTAAAAACCAGCTAAAATCTGTCATTATAGGCAGGGCGTATCGATACAGGTGATGGTGCATCGATACAGCCTTTGTAACACCCCCTGCCCCGGCTAGTAGCAAACTGCCTCGGGAGCGTTACTTAGGCAAGTAATGGCAATGGACAAGGCAAGCAATACAATACAAGAACAAGCAAGCAACCAATCATACTTACTTATCATACAAGCAACTCATATTTGATTTCAAATCATCAAAGGCATTCGAACAAGGCATATTGTTGTTTCCTTTTATACTTACTCTATAGGTTGGTACTTACATGATTCATCAACTTCATCTTATACTACTACCTATTCGATTTGCCTAAGTGTGCATTATTATACTTTCAATTCATTTCATTGATCCTAAAATGCATACATGTAACATCTCTTACCTATTTTACTAAACATGATATTTGAACATACAATTGCAAGAACTTGTTTCCAATCAAGCCTTACTCTATTCCTATGCATTCGACAAGCATCATACTAATACAAGAAAACACCTACATCATTCGAGTGGCAAGACAAGTAGGCATGGTTCATTTCATTTTGAATTTCAATCCAAGAAAGCTACCATTGTCATTTCTAACCATTGGTAGCCACAAAACTACGTATACATACATAAACATGCATGCTATTCATTCAATCATTCACATGTTCACTAAACAAAGTAATCAAATGGTTCAATGTAATTTAACTCAAACACATGATCATTCCAATGTATAATCAAATGCGCAACAAATCCATTCCATTACAAGATATTTTAAGTTCATTACATACTTGACAATAGGTTCATAACATAGTAGGCCCATCAAGATCAATATACACAAGTTTCAAGTGTACCACAATGCATGATCAAGCTAACTATATACAATCTAGTGCCACCATTCTAGGAGATATACAAAACAAGTATGAAACCATACTTTAACTATGCTTTTGTCTTGCTTTAAGCTCAAGTAATCATGCTTCAAGATCAAGCAACACTCGTATCCTTTATCCTGTAAGTGGGGAAGAATGAAAATGAGAGTGATAAGTACAAAATTTTACTTAGTGAGGTAGTACTAGATCTAACCATTTGTTATGCCAAGTTTTGTGTCATTTAATCAAGTATAGTCCTAGCTAAGGATTTCAAGCATCAAGATAATCCTAGCTAAGGCTTTCAAGCATCAAGATAATCCTAGCTAAGGATATCATACTTCATGTTTTCATATCATGAATCAAACACATCATGCTTACAAAACAAGTAATCAAGGAAGTCATGCTTACATGACAAGTAACATACAATTCATGGCTTTCATGTCAAGTAACATACTATTCATAGATTTCAAGACAAGTCATGTGTATTTTAGGATTGTTAATACATTTGTTATCATTTAAGCAACCCCTTGGTACTTAGTTTATATAGGTAATCGAGTCTCCAACCAACTGTCGCCACAAGATAAACCGTAGTGCTGGTCAACCCACATATGGTAGCCAAAGATCACATACGTACCCTCTGTCTGTCACTGAATAGAGGCCTTAGCCCTGGACCGTAGTCCACCCTGACACAATGAGCTCTAGACTCTAAGGCATGCCCTTCTACCTAGTCCAACTAGCTACCAAGGTTGTTCGATTTACCATTTATTCAAGTGTTTCAAGATCAAGATCATGTCAAGCAAGTTCATTTCATATTAGGCCCTTAGACCATTTGAGCCATAGCTCACATTTCATGTAATTTTCATGTTTCATTTCATCAAGTAGGATACATTACAAGCAAGTTGTTTAAGCACTTGATCACGTACAATATCACACATATAAGTACCAAGGGTACCACTTAATCATGTTTAAACATTCGAATTAAACATGTATGCAAAGTTGTGATCAAGTTTCATGCATTACTAGTCATTCTTCCCTTATTAAGTCAAGTCCATGATTAGGTTCATTTAACATTTCAAGAATGTAAACAAGTATGCTTTTGGTTAGGACCTAGTCCTAACCCTAGAGATAACTACACTCACAATACTCCAAGCTTAGCTAGTCTTGGATCCACACTCCTTTGTTCTTGGATTTAGAATGATCCACTCTATCCTCTTCCACCAAGTCTACTCCTGGTTCTATCACATTAAAATTAAAAACACATGTCAAAAGAAGATCATATGATTATTCAATCAAGGTAATGTTTCAAACACATAACATACACAAATCTGGCAGCATGCTCATATACATTCTCCATTACACTTAACTAAACTTATCTATACTCTAGTTAATGTAAAACAAGGTATAATCAATGTCCTAAAACTATTTACAAAAGAATTTACAAATGGCCACAAAACAATGTGTAATTGCCTATACTGCTGCTGCCAGGCAGCTTGAACTCTAGTCACTTAATCATGCATATCTTTCATTCCGTAAGTTGGAATTTCAATTGGTTTACATTGTTGGAAAGCTAATGTAATTTTATTTATAACCATATAAGACTTGCATTTTATTTCTTTTCCAATTAATACAGTTTTTAACTTAAAGACACAACAATTTGTTACATTGGACAGTTTGCATTGTCCCTAGTGTTTCTTCTCTACATTTCATTCTAAAACCCAGAATTCAGTTCTGTTTTTCCTAATGAATTTAGACATATCAAAGTGTTGTCCATAAAAATTTCAGCCTTAAATTCATTTTATACAATTTATAGTGAGTTTTCAAAGTTACTACCCAGAAAAGAGCATTCTGGGCAGATTACACTAGGTTGAATTTCTAGCCTCTTAACTCATTTTAACAAGGTTCTAACATGGCAATTCAATTCATTTTCATGTTCTTACATGCCTAGGTCATTCTAATTCACCTAGTCATGTGCTTAAAATAGAGCATTATCATGTTGAACCTAATTTGATCTATTTGATCAACATTGCACATCCAATTTACCAATTGAGCAGTTCATTAACTAATTTAACTAATCCAATTAGATGTAGTCATTTTCCAGCAAGTTATCTATTCAATTAAATATTCATTTTATCTACCAACATGATCAAAATAGTGTTCTATATCCACTTGACATGTTTACACATTTTCACTATCCAAAACAGTCCCTAATCAAGACTATTTTAAACCATGTACATATTTCTCAAATTTCCAGAAACCATCTATATTTCCTTTATCAATTTGGCTACTAGTATCAACAATTTCAAGTTCAAATTGAAGCTAGCATGACCCTAACATACATGGAAATCATTCAATTTTCACAACAAGAACATCATTAATCACTCATTCAAACAAGTTGCTAGGGAGGAAGGATTTAGAATCCATTTACAATCTTCCTAGCTATTCATTTTTCATGCAATTGTGATCTCATGCAAGCTTTCTTCCCCAACAATGGTGATTTTCTTTTCCTAGATGGATGAGGAGAGTTTCAGCCAAGGTGGAGTGGAGAAGATGATAGCAAGATGGCCACTTGGCCATGGTGTTATCACATGGCTTAGCTATTTGCCTCCACTTGGCAAATTTTGGTCTAATTGCTTCATAAATCCTTAATTACTCATCCTTATTTCATGCAATTCTACATTTACAATTTGTTACTATTTGATCCTTCATGATTAGGCTACTTCTTTAGCAATCCATCTAATTTAGTCACTAGGTTTAATCAATTATTCTAATTTGTAGATTGTTTGTACAATTGCATTCTAATTAGTTTATGACATGTTGCTAGGCCATGATTTGGGGTATTACAATTCTCCCCCCTTAAGATAAATTCGTCCTCAAATTTACCTAAATCGAATAGGTGATGATATTGCTTCTTCATGACTTCTTCATATTCCCATGTTGCCTCTTCTACCTTGTGATTTCTCCACAAGACTTTGACAAGAGGAACAATTTTGTTCCTGAGCTTTCTAACTTCACGATCAAGAATCTGAATTGGTTCTTCTTCATATGACAAGTCAGGATTCAATTCCTCGTCTTTAGGCTCAAGAACATGAGATGAATCAGACCTATATCTTCTGAGCATGGAAACATGGAAGACATTGTGGATCTCATCGAATTCACTGGGAAGTGCCAATCGATAAGCCATTGGACCAATCCTTTCAATGATTTCAAATGGTCCAATAAATCGAGGGCTGAGCTTTCCTCTTCTTCCAAATCTGAAGACTTTCTTTCAAGGAGATACTTTGAGGAAGACCTTGTCTTCAACGTTGTATTGAATGTCTCTCATTTTCAAGTCAGCATAAGCTTTTTGCCTATCGAAAGCTGCCTTCAATCGATCATGAATGATCTTCACTTGTTCTTCGGTTTCTCTGAGCAATTGAGGTCCTAAAACCTTGCTTTCTCCCAATTCAAACTAGCACAAGGGAGTTCTACATTTTCTTCCGTATAGAGCTTCGAAGGGAGCCATCTAAATAGATGTCTGGTTGCTATTGCTTTAAGCAAACTCTACTAGGGGTAGAGATTTCTCCCAATTCTTTCCGAAGTCTATAACACAAGTACGTAGCATGTCTTCAAGTACTTGGATGATTCTTTCAGATTGTCCAACTGACTGAGGATAAAAGGCTGTACTAAGGTGCACTTTAGCTTCTAGATCTTTCTGTAAGGAATTCCATAATAGAGAAGCAAATTCGGGGTCACGGTCAGAGATTATAACTGTAGATACACCATGTAATCGAATCACTTCACGGATGTAAAGCTCGGCTAAGGTTTCCAAGATCATGTTTATTCAAACAGGGATAATGTGAGTAGACTTTGTGAATCTATCAACAATCACCCATACAACATCATTATTTCTTCGAGTGGAAGGAAGACCAGTAACAAAATCTATTGTAATTCGATCTTATTTCCACTGAGGGAATTTGATTGGTTGGAGCAATCCAGTAGGAACTTGATGCTCGGCTTTGACTCTGTGACAAGTTAGGCACTTTAAAATAAAGTCTTGATAGCCGATTTTATGTCTGGCCACCAGTATAGTGGCTTTATATCCTTGTACATCTTAATCGATCCCGGGTGAATCGAGAAAGAGCTTTGGTGAGCTTCTTGTAACATCTCATGTTTTAGTTCCTCTTTGTTAGGAACACATACTCTATCCTTGAAATAGAGGAGTCCATTTGACTTGAGGGAGAAGTCAGAATTAGACTCAGAGTTTAGCTTAGATCTAATCTTCTAAAATCTGGATCAATTTGATGGAGTTCTTTGATTCTCAAGATTAGACTAGATTGAACTTGAAGTTTAGACAAGAATTTCTGTCATTTGGATAAACGGAAATGAGCATTGATAGCCAAGGAAAGTACAAATGAATGAACAAGATCATTAAGGAAAAGTTTTGAATAGTTACTTGTAAGACAAGAAAGGTCTATTCGAATGGATTACTTATAATCCAAGAAAGATTAAATTCAAATGAATTATTCTAGTATTTAGATTTAGGGGTTTACTCGAGTATGGTTTGAGACTAAGGGCATCAGCAACTACGTTTTCTTTCCCTGGATGGTAGTCGATAACCAAATCGTAGTCTTTAGCAATTCTAGCCATCTTCTTTGTCTTAGATTCAAATCTTTTTGATTCAGGAGATATTTGAGACTCTTGTGGTCTATGAACAGGTTACATTTCTTCCTGTACAAGTAATGTCTCCATATTTTGAGAGAAAACACGATAGCTGCCAATTCTAGATCGTGTCTAGGGTAGTTCGACTCGTGTGGTTTCACTTGTCTTGAAGCATAAGCTACCACTTTTCCATCTTGCATTAGGACACATCCTGGTCCTAAATGAGATGCATCACTATAGATAGTGAATTCTTTGCCCGATTCTAGTTGGATAAGAATCGGAGCATGAGTCAGGGCTTGTTTAAGTTGATCAAAGCTTCGTTGTTGGTTCTCTGACCAAACAAAGAGCGTATATTTACGAGTTAGCTTAGTCAAACTTGCGGAAAAGGATGAAAATCCCTTGACAAAATGCTGGTAATACCCAGCTAAATCAAGAAAGCTTCTGACCTCACCAACATTCCTCGAAGGTCTCTAATCCATGACAGATCAAATTTTGCTCGGGTCTACTTTAATTCCTTCTACCGAGATGACATGGCCAAGTAACGAAACTTCTGATAGCTAAAATTCACACTTAGAGAACTTTGTGAACAATTGACGTTCTCGGAGAGTTTGAAATACAATTCAAAGGTATTCGGAATGTTTTTCATTATTCTGAGAATACACCAAAATGTCATCAATGAAGACGACCACAAATTTGCCAAGATAGGGCTTGAATACACGGTTCATGAGGTCCATATAAGCAGCCGGAGCATTTGTCAACCCGAATGGCATTACAAGGAATTCAAAGTGGCCATATCAAGTATGAAAGGCTATCTTGGGTACATCTTCTTCTTTTACCCTCATTTGATAGTATCCCGATCGAAGATCGGTCATTAAGAATACCGAAGCATCCTTGAGTTGATCGAAGAGATCTTCTATCCTTGGGAGAGGATATCGATTCTTGATAGTAAGCTTGTTCAATTGTCTGTAGTCAATACAGAGTCTCATAGTCCGGTCTTTCTTCTTTACGAACAAGACTGGAGCACCCCAGGGAGATGAGCTAGGCCGAATAAAGCATTTGTCTTGTAGCTCTTGGAGTTGCTTCTTGAGTTCCTTCAATTCAATATGTGCCATTCGATTGGGTGTGATGGACATCAGAGTTGTTCCAGGTTGAACTTCAATCCTGAACTCTACTTCTCAGGTTGGAGGGAGACAAGGGAGTTCCTCGGGAAAAACATCAATGTATTCAGATACAATTAGCATACTAGGTAAGTCAAATTCAAGTTCATCTTGCATAGTCATTGCAGCAAAGATGGAGGTTAGTTTTCTATCAATTAGGAGGATTGATGTTTTCTTAGCCAATATATTCCTTAAATCGATCCGGTTATAGGGGTAGAGATTTCTCCCAATTCTTTCCGAAGTCTATAACACAAGCACGTAGCATGTCTTTAAGTACTTGGATGATTCTTTCAGATTGTCCAACTGACTGAGGATGAAAGGCTGTACTAAGGTGCACTTTACCTTCTAGAGCCTTCTGTAAGGAATTCCAGAATCGAGAAGCAAATTCGGGGTCACGATCAGAGATTATAGCTGTAGATACACCATGTAATCGAATCACTTCACGGATGTATAGCTCGGCTAAGGCTTCCAAGCTCATGTTCATTCAAACATGGATGAAGTGAGTAGACTTTGTGAATCTATCAACAATCACCCATACAACATCATTATTTCTTCGAGTGGAAGGAAGACTAGTAACAAAATCCATTGTAATTCGATCCCATTTCCACTGAGGGAATTTGATTGGTTGGAGCAATCCAGTACGAACTTGATGCTCGGCTTTGACTCTGTGACAAGTTAGGCACTTTAAAATAAAGTCTGTGATAGTCGATTTTATGTCTGGCCACCAGTATAGTGGCTTTAGATCCTTGTACATCTTAACTGATCCCGGGTGAATCGAGAAAGAGCTTTGGTGAGCTTCTTGTAACATCTCATGTTTTAGTTCCTTTTTGTTAGGAACACATACGCTATCCTTGAAATAGAGGAGTCCATTTGACTTGAGGGAGAAGTCAGAATTAGACTCAGAGTTTAGCTTGGATCTAATCTTCTAAAAATCTGGATCAATTTGATGGAGTTCTTTGATTCTCAATAGTAGACTAGATTGAACTTGAAGTTTAGACAAGAATTTCTGTCATTTGGATAAACGGAAATGAGCATTGATAGCCAAGGAAGGTACAAATGAATGAACAAGATCATTAAGGAAAAGTTTCGAATAGTTACTTGTAAGACAAGAAAGGTCTATTCGAATGGATTACTTATAATCCAAGAAAGATTAAATTCAAATGAATTATTCTAGTATTTAGATTTAGGGGTTTACTCGAGTATTGTCTAAGACTAAGGGCATCAGCAACTACGTTTTCTTTCCCCGGATGGTAGTCGATAACCAAGTCGTAGTCTTTAGCAATTCTAGCCATCATCTTTGTCTTAGATTCAAATCTTTTTGAGTCAGGAGATGTTTGAGACGCTTGTGGTCTGTGAACATGTTACATTTCTTCCCGTACAAGTAATGTCTCAATATTTTGAGAGAAAACACGATAGCTGCCAATTCTAGATCGTGTCTAGGGTAGTTCGACTCGTGTGGTTTCACTTGCCTTGAAGCATAAGCTACCACTTTTTCATCTTGCATTAGGACACATCCTGGTCCTTAATGAGATGCATCACTATAGATAGTGAATTCTTTGCCGATTCTAGTTGGATAAGAATCGGAGCATGAGTCAGGGCTTGTTTAAGTTGATCAAAGCTTCGTTGTTGGTTCTCTGACCAAACAAAGGGCGTATCTTTGCGAGTTAGCTTAGTCAAACTTGCGGCAATGGATGAAAATCCCTTGGCAAAACGCCGATAATACCCGGCTAAATCAAGAAAGCTTCTGACCTCACCAACATTCCTCGAAGGTCTCTAATCCATGACGGATCAAATTTTGCTCGGGTCTACTTTAATTCCTTCTACCGAGATGACATGGCCAAGTAACGAAACTTCTGATAGCTAAAATTCACACTTAGAGAACTTTGTTAACAATTGACGTTCTCAGAGAGTTTGCAATACAAATCAAAGGTATTCGGAATGTTTTTCACTATTCTGAGAATACACCAAAATGTCATCAATGAAGACGGCCACAAATTTGCCAAGATAGGGCTTGAATACACGGTTCATGAGGTCCATATAAGCAGCCGGAGCATTCGTCAACCCGAATGGCATTACAAGGAATTCAAAGTGGACATATCAAGTACGAAAGGCTATCTTGGGTACATCTTCTTCTTTTACCCTCATTTGATAGTATCCCGATCGAAGATCGATCATTGAGAATACTAAAGCATCCTTGAGTTGATCAAAGAGATCTTCTATCATTGGGAGAGGATATCGATTCTTGATAGTAAGCTTGTTCAATTGTCTGTAGTCAATACAGAGTCTCATAGTCCCGTCTTTCTTCTTCACGAACAAGACTGGAGCACCCCAGGGAGATGAGCTAGGCCGAATAAAGCCTTTTTCTTGTAGCTCTTGGAGTTACTTCTTGAGTTCCTTCAATTCAATATGTGTCATTCGATTGGGTGTGATGGACATCGGAGTTGTTCCAGGTTGAACTTCAATCCTGAACTCTACTTCTCTGGCTGGAGGGAGACAAGGGAGTTCCTTGGGAAAAACATCAATGTATTCATATACAATTAGCATACTAGGTAATTCAAATTCAAGTTCATCTTGCATAGTCATGGCAGTAAAGATTGAGGTTAGTTTTCTATCAATTAAAGGTATCGATACGGTTATAGGGTGTATCGATAAAAAGTCAATGTAGTCAACCTGTATCGATACGGCTCCAGCTGTATCGATACGTTCTTGTTACCCTTGAATCTAGAATTTGAAAATTTGGCTTAGCATACCAATACGAACGTAAGTGTATCGGTATGGGGACGGTTAATTCTGATAAAAGAGATAAAATACAATTTTGCCTTGATTACAAAATGGTTACCAGAAATTGTGTGGTCTAATGTGATAGATAAATGACCTCTGTTTGTAATGAGATTTCACATGCTAATAATTGGAAGGTTGGATTTCAGATTGATAACATGAATTTCAGTTAAGGACCCTCAACTTTAAAATTTATAGTCTAGTCCCTAAGTTCGAAAAAGTTTAAAATTGGCCCCAAACTGAGTAAGCTATTAATAAGTTAATTCGATAAGTTGTAAAGGAGATTAATAAGACATTTTGAATAAGTTGCAAACTCCGATTAAATTTTTGATTTCCAAATATGCATCCCGGTAAAACTTTCCAGCCCGGTTCTCTACCTGGCCGGGACAGGGGTGTTACAAAATGCATATTGTTTTCCACCCAACCTCTTACTAGATCATTAGAAATCAAAATTTCCAAAACACTAATGCTAGCATGTCCTAGTTTTCTATGCCACAACAAAAAAAAACATGTTCATCTTTTTTAACAAAAACATGTATTTGAAATATGGATGTCATCTAGATGCACCATGTAAATATTTCCTATTCTATGACCACTAAGCACATTATTATTAGATGCAATGTCAATGATTTTGCAACCATTGAAATCAAGCATAACATTCTCAATGAGTATGGATGAGTGATTACCAATGAAGCCAATTCCTTCAATGTGGCCTTTGGAGTTGTCACCAAAGTCACTACTCCTACACTCTTTGGTTTTAGCTCCAAGAATCGACTCTTGTCACCAGTCATCTGTCTCAAGTATCCACTATCAAGGTACCATGAGTTTGCACTTGAAGTTTGGGCCTTGTAGCAATGCTCCCCCTTCAAACATAAAATCAAGTCTGGATTCTTGGTACCCAAATTCTTTTGGTGTAACACCCCAAAAGTAGGGCTAGGTATTTTGAGGTTAGATCAGGTGAGGCTCGACCTAGTCGAACCGAATTAATCGGTGAAATAGGTTTCAAGGAAATTAATATGTTAAACATACAATTTAAGGAGATAAAAATTATTTAGTTTTATAAAAAATGTTTAAATATATTATCAAGTGTTTTGGTAATTAATTTGGGAGTTAATTAAATGGTTTCAAGTGACATTGTAATTTAGTGACTAAATTGTAAAAAGTGCAAAACTATTTTAATGACTATTTTGTAAATGGGCCAATACTAAGAATCCTTAGAGAACTATATTTTCTAAATGTTTTAATCTAAAAATACCACCTTAATTGAGTAAAGAATTGACGGTTAATTGTTTTCCAAATTATTTTCCTATTACCTTGTTTTTCTCTCATTTTCTCTCCTTATTTTCCCTCGCTTTCCATTTCAACTTCCAAGCAAGATTCTCCAAAATTCTTTGCTGGTTTTCAATGGACAATTCATCAATTGATTCTACATTCGTTTCTTAACAAAACCTCACAATATTTTCTCAAGGATTTCATCTATTTCACAAGTTAAGTTTTAAGAAAACCTTACGTCAATTTTGGTGGGAGCTTCTTCAAAGGTGAATTTCTTTTCCTCTCTTTAAACTAAGGTTATTTATTGATATTCCCTAGTAGTTGGATGATTATGGATTGATATTAACATGGTTTTGCAATAGATTTCAAGGTTTGAGCTATTAATGGTAATTTTGATGATTTGCTTAAAAATTTGTTTAACTTGATGAAACCTGGAGATTTTAATTGGGTTATTTCATGTTTTTGATAAGGTAATCGTAATGTGTAATGAGAGTATGAGAATAAATCCTGAAACTATTTAATTGGCTAGTTTTTATGTGAGTTTTTAATGGTTTTTGGGGTTGATCTCTGTGTTTTTTAGTTGTTGGAGTTATAAGTATGTGTAGAAGGTGTTTGTGGTTATGTTTTGATTTGGATTGAATGTTATAATTGCTAGTTCGAAGTTTGGACTTGATAGAGTGAAGGTTGGTGTTGTTTTCGGTAGTTTTGGCTAGTTTTTGGAAGGTAAGTGTTAAGGATGCAGGGGATCATTGTTTAGCAACGAGTTGAATGCATAATGATGCATTTTCCTCTGGTTTTATGTGGTTAAAACAAGGGACGATCAAGGTGAGGTTGCCTAGTTGCGTACGTTGCTTACAGGTGGCTCAATTCGCGTTGGCAAGCAAGGCGATACGTATCGATGAGTGCTTAAATGGGTTAAAGCTCTTTAAAGGTTTGATCGATGGATCATGAGGGTTTAGTTATAGCCTAACAAGCTTAACGAAGATCAAGCGTAAGTTTCCCTAATTTCTCTTGGTTATCAGCTTTGATATGAGCTTGCAGATTTCATGTTTTGGGATTAAACATGGTTTGGTTTACTTACTATAAATGCATCATATTGGATTAATATGCAATGCTTAAACAATGTAATGAATGCCCATGAGCATTGGGATTTGTTCCCAAAAGGAATCTGTTGTTTCCTTTGGCAATGTGATTTTGCATATAAAACGGTTTTGTGAAATGCATTAGAAAACACTATGTAAATGTACTTGAAAATGATATATTGGCTATGTGATGTGTTGTGAAAGTATCAAATATAGTTGGCTAGTCATAGTATTAAAGTGCTATTGTGAAGTGATAGGGATAGTGCTATCACAATACGATAGGGTAGTTCTATTCCCAGCCGAAATGAGTTCTGGTGGAGGTAGTATCACCATGAGAAAAGACTTGATGGGGGTAGGGCCATCAAGGGAATCTGTATATCCAAACATGTATGGATATGGGTAATGCTATCCATGGATAGAGGTAAGTCTATCCGGGTCACTCTAAATGTTAATATATGAGAATATATGTGATAAAAGAGTTTTATAAATGATTATGATGCATTTGGTTGCTATGCATGATTTGTTTGGAAGAAAATGAGAAAAATGCTTAGGTAGTTAAGCATATTTTGAAAACAAGATGTTTATCATTTTCAAATGGATTTTCAATCAAATGTGAAATGCCTGTGTAGTTAAGTATGAGTTGATAACTAAACAATTGTGTTAATGCTTGCGAAGTAAGCATGTTTTGGGAAACAAGATGTTTTGTGGTTTTCAAACGGTTTTCATTTGCATCAATGTTGTATATGGGCATCCTCACTAAGCAATTGTGTTTACGCTCTCTTTTTTCCATTGATTTAGAGCAATAGAGTTGAGGGTTAGCATTGGTTTGGCAAGAAAGGTCCAAGATCAAGACATTTACTTGAGTATGAAAACATGGTTTTAAATTCGGTAAATAAGGCAATGTGTTACCATGTTTTGGGGTATTTGTAATTATTTTTGGTTGTTTTGTGATGGTTTAATTATCGTGGTTTGATGACTTTTGTGGTTGGATTTGAGGCATGATTGTTGATGACTTGCGAGCATGAGTTTATGCTTTGTGGTTTTCCCTTAGTATGCATATTGGTTGGAAATGCTTATGATCATGCTTTTGTGATGCTAACATACTTGAATTGTTGCTAAAAGGTTGTTGATGCCATGCCTACGATGAAATGTGCCTTGAATCTCTTTTTGAATGTTGAGTTGGATGGTTCTTAGGAAGCATGCTCTAGAATTGTGATTGATGTATCTCTTCATGAATTGATCATGTTACCTTGAGTTTATAGCATGGCTTGATCCTTATTTTAGTTGTATGTATGAATATGTTAAGTTAAGGTATGATTGAATCCATGTTAGAGATAAAAACTAGCAAAATTGGACATTACAGGTCTAGGCGTACCGATACGGAGGGCCTCGTATCGGTACATGTATGTATAATTATGGCCTCGTATCAATACACAGAGAAGTGTATCGGTACGCTTTTGAGCAAATGGAATCTAAATTTTGATAAATTTAGCCTGTGTACCGATACGCCTAGGGGTTGTATCGGTACGGTTGGGCGTTATGTTAGTTATGGAGGTTTTATGTTTAGAAATTCTTCTATTTTGGTCCCTAATTCTTATGAATGCAATTGGATGTGTTTGACTAATTGTTTTGAGCCAGTTTTTGGCAAGTAAGCATGTAACCTGACTAATTGAGGATTGGTAACCTTGAAATTAATTAAGTCCTCATAATTTTCCAGATTTTCAATTTGGTCCCTAAATTACAAATATGCACAATTGGTTGTCGTTTTGACGTTCGATTTAGTTAAGATTTCACCCATTGCTGGCATGCTTATCTTAGGTCATTATGTTGCATCTAGAGAAAATAAAAATTAAAATGGATCTAATCTTAGTTAATCGTATTGGGTTTTGTTTCGCCAAAACCCAATGTTGTTCGCTCGGCTTGGTCTGGCATATAGGCCGAGTCGAGGGGGTTACATTTGGTGGTATTAGAGACAGGTTTGCGATTTTTGGGTGTTGTTGGTTGCTTAATTGATGTTATGTTGTTTAAGTACATGTTTATGAGTGTTGCTGATGATAATTGCTATGTTGGGGTATTAATGGGAACAAATTGCCTATTATCGTGGTTTTAAAATGTTTTGTGAGGTTGTCTTGGATCTTTCGATGAATGCTAGCATGGCTTTATTATGTTATGATGTGTGAATAGGACTTTGTAAGTGTGGCCCCGTGTCGTAAGACTCGAGCAACTGTAAATAATGCTAGAGATGGGCAGAACCTTGAGTTACCTCCTCCTCCAACCTTTTCTTTGGTTGGTGCTGATGTAGGGGTCAGTGGTGTACCTCAAGCTTCGAAAGGGCCAGTTTTCAGCGATATGAAGCCACTGATTCAAGCAATGATGGGAGCCTTTCGTGCAACAATAGTTGGGGTGCATGTGCAAGCACCAACGCCTACTGTGGTCTTTAATCATGGGTTGCCTTTGGAGCGCCTTCATAGCTTGGGAGGTGTGGAATTTAGAGGATTGAATCTTGAGGTAGCTGAAGAGTGGCTAGAGAGCACTTTTCATATTCTAAGTCAGATAGACTGTAATGATACACGTAATTTGGGTTGTATCGTATCCTTGTTACACGGTGACACGTATTATTGGTGGGTAACCATGATTGTTGGTGTTCCTAAAGCTGATGTGAATTAGGAGTTCTTTCGGGCAACTTTCAAGAAGAAGTATCTCGGTCCGTAGTACCTAGATGCCAAAAAGCATGAGTTTATGTCATTGGTGCAAAGTGACATGACGGTGTCCAAGTATAAGGTGAAGTTTGTTTGGTTGAGCTAGTATGCTTATGAGCTGTTTCCCAATGATAGACAGAGGTGTGATAGGTTCTGTTATGGACTTGTTAAGGACATCAAGATGTACTTGTTGGCCACGGATTATACGGATTTTGATGTGTTGGTTAGCAAGGCTAAGGATATTGAACAATCCTACGATAGTTTGGTGCAAGTGGTGAATGCTAGATCAGGGAAGAGAACCACATATTCTAGCTTTTCTAAAAGGCAGAACAAGAGGTGGCATGATAAGCAATACAAGCTGGATTATAAGTGTAGTAGTGGTGGCCATAACCAAGGTGTACGTGTTGCTATCGAGTGTGAGCATTGCGGGAGATGCCATGTTGGTGAGTGTTGGGAAGCAGTTGGAACTTGTTGGGAGTGTGGGTCATCTGGCCATCTAAAGCGTAATTGTCCTCACGTTGTGAGAGATGCATTGGTTTAGGCTACTGCACCTGCTAGGAGCCGAGGCTATAGCAGGGTTAATTTTTAGAGGCGTGGTGAGGGTTAGAGGACTATGGCTCATACAGTTATTCTGCGTCTAGAGAGTGGGCCAGCTCAGATGTATGCTCATCACAAGGGTCGTAATGACACCAATGTGATCACATGTACTTTCACCTTGCAATCTTTGTCATTATTTCCCTTAATTGATTTAGGGTCCACCCATTCTTACAATCTAAGTGAGCATGCGCATTTGTTGAATGTACCTGTTGAGATCTTAATTGTGGGTATGTTAGTAACTAGTTCCTTTGGTGAGACAGATATGATTAGAAGGTTGTATAGGAGATATCTATTGGTTGTTCAAGGACATGATTTTACCGCAGACTTGATGGAGTTTCCATTTCACGGCTTTGATCTTATCTTGGATATGGATTGGTTAAGCGAGCATAAAGCGGTTGTGGATTGTGGATCTAAAAGGATTTCTTTGAGGCTTGCTGATGATTATGAAGTTGTAGTGGTTGGCGAGAATGTTAAGTTCTTGTCTAACATTGTTTCCGCTATGTAAGCTGATAAGTTGATGCAAGGAGGTTGTCAAGCTTATCTAGCAAATGTGATGAATCTAGAGGTTAAAGGGGTTCGAGTGCAAGACATTCTAACGGTGTGTGATTCTCCGGAGGTGTTTCTTGAGGAGTTGTTAGGTTTACCGTCAGATAGGGAGGTAGATTTTGGCATCGAGATGTATGGCTCCAGTGTCCATTGCTCCGTATCATATGGCGCCAAAAGAGTTGAAGGAATTGAAGACTTAAGTCCAAGATTTGTTGGATCAAGGATTTATCTGACCTAGTGTTTCTTCATGGGGTGCACCAGTTCTTTTTGTGAAAAATGATGGAATGATGTCTATGTGCATTGATTATCGGCAGCTGAATAAGATGATGGTTAAGAACAAGTATCCATTTCCATGAATTGATGATTTGTTTGATCAATTCCGTGAGGCGGTTGTGTTTTCCTAGATTGATTTGAGATCGGGGTATTACCAGTTACAGGTTAAGGATGCGGATGTGCAGAAGATTACTTTTTGTATGAGATATAGGCACTATGAGTTTTTGGTGATGTCGTTTGGTTTGAAAAATGCTCCAGCTATTTTCATGGATATGATGATTAGGGTTTTCCATGAATATCTCAATCGTTTTGTGGTGGTGTTTATTGATGATATTCTCGTGTACTCGCGTACCGAAGAGGAGCATGATCGGCATTTGCAGATTGTTTTTCAAGCTTTGAAGGAACATCAGTTTTATGCTAAGTTGAGTAAGTGTGAGTTTTGGCTAAGGAAGTGATGTTTCTTTGTCATGTGGTTTCGGCTAAGGGTATCTGTGTTAATCCACAAAAGATTGAGGCTATTCTCAATTGGAAACAACCTAAGTTAGTGTTTGAGGTTCGTAGTTTCATCGGGTTGGTCGGGTACTATCGTCATTTTGTGGATGGTTTTTCTAGTATTGCTGCCCTGTTGACAAAGTTTTTGCAAAAGAATGTTCCTTATGTGTGGACGGAGAGTCAACAATATAGTTTTGAGAAGTTGAAGGTTTTGACACACGCTCCTATTTTAATTCAACCTGAGTCTAGTAAGGTGTTTGTAGTCTATAGTGATGTGTCGTATGTTGGTTTAGGTTATGGTTGATGCAAGATGGTAAGGTTGTGGCTTATGCTTCAAGGTAATTGAAAGTTCATGAGCGCAATTACCCCTCATGATTTAGAGCTTGTGACAGTTATGTTTTCTTTGAAAATTTGGAGACATTGTCTATATGGTGAGAATTGTATTGTTTACACTATTTTTAAGAGTTTGAAGTATTTGATGTCTTAAAAGAAGTTGAACCTAGGCAACGAAGGTGGATTGAGTTGCTTAAGGATTGTGATTTGACATTGGAGTATCACCCCAGAAAGGCTAACGTAGTAGCAGACGCATTGACCCGTAAGGTTGTTGTTGAGCTTAGAGTGATGTTTGCAATGTTAAGTGTGACACAGGAAGGTGGTTTGTTGGCTGAGTTGCAAGTTAAGTCTATGTTGTCTCAAAGGATTAAAGCGAGGCAACTGTATGATGATTAATTGTCACCGCATGTTAAGGATATTTTGGATGGTAATTCGACAGGTTTTTATTTTAATGATGATGGTATTTTGTGATTTAAGGGTCGAATAGTTGTGCCAAATGATTCAGAGTTGAGGCGCACTATTTTGACTGAGGCTCATTCTAGTCATTTTTGCTATTCATCCGGGTAGTACAAAGATGTACTAGGATTTGAAGGATTTGTATTATTGGGTTGGTTTGAAGAAGGATATGCTCGAGTTTGTTTCTCGTTGTATGGTGTGTCAGCGGGCTAAAGCCAAGCATTAGTTTCTTTCTGGGTTGTTAGAACCTATTCAGATTCCAAAGTGGAAGTAGGAAAGGATTACCATGGATTTTGGGATGGGTTTGCCTTTGACACCGTCCAAAAAGGATTCGATATGGGTGATTGTTGACCGTTTTACAAAGTGTGCACATTTCCTTGTTGTGCATACGATGTATACATTGGATAAGTTGGCTAATTTGTTTATTGATATGATTGTATGGTTGCATGGAGTTCCTAAGTCTATTATATCAGATAGGGATCCGTGTTTTACATAAAAGTTTGGGAGAAGTTTTCAAACAACTTTGGATACAAGGCTTAATATTAGTATGTCTTATCATCCTCAAACGGATGGATAGTCTAAATGTGTTATTTAGATTTTGGAGGATATGTTGAGGTGTTGTGTAATTGAATTTCAAGGGACATGGGAGAAGAAAATACCATTGGTGGAGTTTGCTTACAATAATAGTTATCAGTCGAGTACCCAGATGGCTCCCTATGAGGCTCTGTATGGTCATAGGTGTCGTACACCTCTTTGGTGGGCATAATCGGGTAAGAAGCATGTGGCGGGACCCGATTTGCTTAATGGTACGAATGAGAAAGTGAAACTCATTTATTAAAGACTAAAGGCGGGTTTGAGTCAGCAAAAGTCCTTCGCGTATTTGAAGCGAAAAGAGGTTGAATATAAGGTGGGTGATAAGGTGTTCTTAAATGTTTCATCTTGGAAGAAGGTGATGAGATTTGGACGCAAAGGTAAGTTGGGCCCTAGGTTCATTGGACCTTATGACGTGATCGAGTGTGTTGGCCTGGTTGCGTATAGATTGAGAATACCGATCGACCTTGAAAAGATACATGATTTTTTCCATATGTTGATGCTTCAGAAGTATAGATCGAATCTGTCGCATGTTGTGCTTGTTGAGGAGATTGAGCTGTGTCCGAATTTGTCTTATGATGAGGAGCCTGTAAAGGTGCTGGATTCGAGCACTAAGGTTCTTCATGGGAAGACCATAGAGTTGGTCAAGATATTGTGGCGACATCGAGGATTCGATGAAGCCACTTGGGAAACAAAAGAGGACATGATGAAATAATTTCCTCATCTTTTTCCTTCAGGTAAATTTTTAGGATGAAATTTCTTAAGTGGGGGAGAGTTGTAAGACCCCAAAAATAGGGCTAGGCGTTTTGAGGTTTGATCAGGTGAGGTTCAACCCGGTCAAATCGAATTAATCGGTTAAATAGGTTTTGGGAAAAATAATATTTTAAAAATACGATTTAAGGAGATAAAAATTGGGTTTTTTTTTTATCAAAAATGTATAAATATATTATCAAGTGTCTTGGTAATTAATTTGGGAGTTAATTAAATGGTTTCAAGTGACATTGTGATCTAGTGACTAAATTGTAAAAAGTACAAAACTATTTTAATGACTATTTTGTAAATGGGCCAATACTAAGAATCTTTAAAGAGCTCTATTTTATAAATGTTTTAATCTGAAAATACCACCTTAATTGAGGAAAGAATTGACGGTTAATTGTTTTCCAATCATTTTTCCTATTACCTTGTTTTTCGCTCATTTTCTCTCCTTATTTTCCCTCACTTACCATTTCAACTTCTAAACAAGATTCTCTAAAATTCTTTGCTGATTTTCAGTGGATAATTCATGATTTGATTCTACCTTTATTTCTTAACAAAACCTCACAAGATTTTCTCAAGGATTTCACCTATTTCACAAGTTAAACTTCAAGAAAATCTTACGTCAATTTTGGTGAGAGCTTCTTCAAAGGTGAATTTATTTTCTTCTCTTTAAACTAAGCTTCAAGAAAATCTTACGTCAATTTTGGTGAGAGCTTCTTCAAAGGTGAATTTATTTTCTTCTCTTTAAACTAAGGTGATATTAACCTGGTTTTGCAATAGATTTCAAGATTTGAGCTATAAATGGTAATTCTGATGATTTGCTTAAAGATTTGTTAAACTTGATGAAACCTGGAGGTTTTAATTGGTTTATTTCATGTTTTAATAAAGTAATCATAATGTAGAATGAGATTATGAGAATAAATCCCAAAACTATTTAATTGGCTAATTTTTATGTGAGTTTTTAGTGGTTTTGGGGTTGTTCTCTATGTTTTTTAGTTGTTGGGGATATAAGGATGTTTAAGAGGTGTCTGTGGTTATGTTTTTTTTAGATTGAATGTTAGAATCCCTGGTTCAAAGTTAGGAGTTGATAGAGAGAAGGTTGGTGTTGTTTTTGGTAGTTTCAGCTAGTTTTTGGAAAGCAATTGTTAAGGATGCAGGGGATCATTGTTTAGTAACGAGTTGAATACATAATGTCATCATTGTTTAGCAAAGAGTTGAATACATAATAGGATCATTGTTTAGCAAAGAGTTGAATACATAATAGGATCATTGTTTAGCAACGAGTTGAAATGCATAATGGGATCATTGTTTAGCAACAAGTTGAATGCATAATGATGCATTTTCCCTCTAGTTTTTATGTGGTTAAAACAGGGGACGATCAAGGAAAGGTTGCCTAGTTGCGTACGTTGCTTACCGGTGGCTCAATTCGTGTTGGCAAGCGAGGTGTATCGGTGAGTGTTTAGGAATCCAAGAAGCAATAGCATCAATGTTGTTAAAAGTTACAAATTCCTTAGGAACCCAAACACTTCTAACTCTCTTACCATTAGAGGGCCTTTGGAAGCCTCTATGCTTGTACCCATTAAAGTTCCTTTTAACAGAGTTGAATTTTGAATTAATTCCTTTTTCAAAAAGTGGTGCCTCAACTTCCTTTTGGTGATCATCATGGCTCTTGAAAGTAAGTTATGCAAGTCTTGATTCTTATTTTCAAAATATTTTTGTTTTGCTTTCATATCTTCAACTTTTCTTTCAAGTTTCACATCGATTTTGGATAAAGAATCATTTTTTTCAAATCTGAAATAGTTTTCTTGTTTTTCAAAATTGATTCTTTATACTTCAAAACCAATTCATCGTAAACCTCTTGCAATTCATCATAAGTTTCTTGAAGCTCATCAAAAGTAAAATAAAATGTAGATTAATTTGAGGTTACCTTAAGATCATGCTCCAATGCCATGAGACATAGGTTAGCTATCTCTTTCTCCTCCTCATCGGATGAGTCTTCATCACTCCAAGTAGCTACATGTTCCTTGAGCTTATTCTTCTTCCCGAAGCTCCTTTTCTTTAGTTGGGGACAATTGAACTTGATGTGTCTCAGGTTTTTGCACTCATAGAAAATGATTTGATCATTCTTCTTCCTTTGGCTTGTTCTTGAAACCCTCTCTTCGTTAGAACTTCCTTCTTGGGTTCGATTTCATGAACCTTGTAAATATCTTGGCTAGCATAGCGATTTCTTCATCTTCTTCTTCACTAGAATCACTCTCTTCTTGTGAAGCTTTGAGAGCAATTTCAACCTTCTTCTTCTCCACTTCTTTCTTCTCTTCCTTCTTATTCTCCTCTTCTTTTCTTCCTTTCTTCATAAGCTCATGAGTGAGAAGTGACCCCATGAGAGCATCAAGCTTCAAGGTCTTGAGATCCTTGGCTTCGATGATGGTGGTCTTCTTCGAATCTTATGACTCTAAAAGAGAATAGAAAAGCTTTCGAACATGCTTGTCTTCCAAGATGACTTCTCCATAGCCTTTAAGCCAATTGACGATGACAGAGAAACGATCGAACATCTTGGTGATGTCTTCATCCGGTTCCATTTTGAAGTTCTCATAACTAAGATGGAGGAGTTAAATCTTTGTCTCCTTCACTTTATTAGTACCCTCATGAGTAACTTCTAGCTTATCCCTTATCTCCTTGGCACTTGAGCAAGAAGACATCTTGGCATACTCGTCCGGTCCAAGGGCACAAAATAGGATATGCATGGCTTTGTCGCTGAGTTGCAACTTCTTCCGATCATCATCAGTGCCTTTTGTAGAACCCGATATCCTCAACTGATTTACCTGCCAAGTGGTGGAGAAGTGGTTTCTTGGGTGAAGGTGGTGGAAGCAAAAAGATAGAAAAAAATAGACACAATAATTTTAGAGTGGTTCGGCTTTCTAACCAAAGCCTCCATCCACTACCTTAGCTTCCCCACTAAGTATTTCCAAATTCACTAGAATTTCTTCCCCTTTTCAAGGCTTAGGAGGCAACCTTTACAACCTAGACTTAAACCACTAAGTCTAGCAACCAAAGCTTATACTAAGCATTGGGAACCCTCTTTACAAAAGAAATAAAAGCAAACTGGAATCCCTCCCACAAAGTGAATGTTTGCACTCTAAAGCTCTCACCCAAACCTAATACACTTGAGCATACATTGAAAATTTTGCTCACAAGTGTTTGTCTATATAAAATTTGCAAAAAATTGAGCACTAGACACTTTTGATATTCATGGAATGTTGACTTGATGATTCTTAGTCTTCCATAAATGCTTGCAGGGGACTTCTTTACCAGCCATAAATTCACTTCTATAGTAGGGCATATCAGTACACGGGGTCTGGTATCAGTACAGTCCTGAAATAGAAATAGTTGTTGGGCATTTAAAGCACAAGGTATCGATACGCTTTGAGGCGTACCGATACGACCCCCTCTGTATCAGTATGACTAAACTTGTACCAATACAGGTTTTTGCTACTAGAATTTTCCTATAGCTGAAACCCTAAAATGTATCGATACGGTGTTGTTCTGTATCGATACAAGATAGAGAAAATGGCTAGTTTGGCTATATAAAATCGTTTTAAAACATGCCAAAAGCCTTAGAAACATTTTCAAACATATTTTCAAGTTGTTTGTACTTTAATACAAGTTTGTAAAATATTCAAACAAGTCCAAAAACATTTTTCAAATTATTATATCAAAACAAATATCCTAACAATCTCCCCCTTTTTATATAATAAAACCAACTTGAAAAATTGTTTTTGTGATCCTCCCCCTTAGTCAAATAAAATTTTGAATAAGATAAAATAGATTCAAAAGAGTTAAAAAAAACTCCCCCTTATTCATTTGAAAATCCAAAATTTCAAATCATTCTCCCCCTTTTGTTATATCAAAAAGAATTTTGTAACTTAAGGTCCAATAACAATGGAGGTTTTAAAAAGATTTTGCAATTAAAAAATAAATTGGCTCCCCTTTACTCAAGCATCAAATAAGATGTTAGTCCAACAATTCATGATTAACTAGTTGAATTAAAATAAAT
This sequence comes from Hibiscus mutabilis, assembly GCA_019671005.1. NCBI lineage: Eukaryota > Viridiplantae > Streptophyta > Magnoliopsida > Malvales > Malvaceae > Hibiscus > Hibiscus mutabilis. The sequence goes on along the minus strand of CM033727.1, from coordinate 21,283,018 downwards.
AAAACAAATTAAAACAAATAAATTCAACTAATTTTACCACTTGAACCAAAGGTAGGATGTAAAGCATTTCTTCTTCAAGTGATCTCCCTTGTGTGTATAGAGCTTTCTTGGTTCTTCAACTTTTTGGATCAATGCTCCATCGCACCTAAAATAAGACAATCAAATAATTTTTGGTATCCAAATTGTTTTGGATCCATTGGCATTAGTAGCACAATTTTTTGTCCCCTGGAATCCATTTCACAATTTCATCCTTTTTATTTGAAGTAATTAGTCCTTTTGGGACCCAAATACTTCTAAAACATTTTCCGTTCAAAAATCTAGGGGCACTAGATTGTCTTTGATAAAAGTTTGATTTTCCAAGTTGTTTTTCTTTTCAAGTTTGGAAATCAAAGCTTTTTCTTTCTTAAGATCATCCAACTCATTTTCATGATCTTTTTCCATATTTTGAATCAAATTTTGTAAATTTAAAACTTTTTGCTCAAAATCCTTAAATTTTGCTTCAAACTCCAAATTGGTTTTTAAAAGAAAATCATTTTCGATTTTTAATTTTGAAATCAACTTTTTATTTTTTGAAAATAAAGCCTTCAACTCAAAAACCAATTCGTCGTAGGCTTATTGTAACTCATCAAAAGTGTAAGAATTAGAAGTAGATGAGTTAGAAGTAACCTCACCCTCTTGGAGGGTCATAAGACATAAGTGGGCGACCTCATTGTCAGTGGAGTCTTCTTATCACTCCATGTTGCCACATATGCCTTCTTTGAAGATGATCCCTTTTTCGTTGAAGCGAGGGCAATTGTATTTGGTGTGTCCTTGCTTCTTGCATTAAGAGCTCTTTTGGGGATCCTTCATCTTCTTCTTCAATTCATGTTTGGATCCTACCATTTTGCTCTTCATGAATCGGGCAAACTTCTTGAAGAGATAGGCCATATCTTCATTTTCACTTTCCTCCTCAATTGAATCTTCTTGATGGCCTGTAGAGGATTGAAGAGCAATGATGTTTACATCTACTCCTTGCTCTTTGATCTTATTCTTCTCCTTTCTCAAAGGTTGAAACATAAATTCATGGGTAAGTAAAGACTCAATGAACACATCAAGCTTGAGCTCCTTCAAGTTTTTAGCTTCGATGATTGTCGTCTTCTTTGACTTCCATGATTCGGGAAGTGAATAAATCAACTTCCAAGCAAGTTTGTCTTCTAAAATCTCCTCTCTAAATCCTTTTAGCTCGTTGACATCCGTGGAGAAATGGTCGAACATACTCTTGATGTCTTCTTCCAGGCTCATCTTGAAATTTTCATGGTAGTAGACCAATCTTTGTCTCCTTCACCTCATTTGTACCTTCATGGATCATTTCAAGCTTTTCCCAAACCTCCTTGGCACTATCACAAAAAGAGACTTTGGCATACTCTTCTGGTCCTAATGCATAAAATAGCATTAGTAAAACCTTCGAGTTTAGCTCCATCATCTTCTTGTCATTTGCATTCCATTCCGCCCTTCTTCTTTGAGGAGTGAATGGTCCATCTTCGACAAGATCCCAAAGATGGTAGTCTTTAGCCTTGATGAAGTACAACATCCTATTCTTTCAATAGGCATAATATTCACCGTTGAAGAATGGTGGCTTGTCTATTGATTGTACCACGAATATCGGTTGATTGTTTGTTGATCGAGCTTGCCAGGATCGTCTCAACCAGATGTTAATCCTTCATGATTGAGCCTCGCTCTGATACCAATTGTAGAACCCAATATCCTCAACAATTTGCTTGCCAAGTGGTTTCTTGGGTGAAGGTGGTGGAAGCAAAAAGATAGAAAAAAACAAACACAAGAATTATAGAGTGGTTCGACTTTATAACCAAAGCCTACATCCACTATATTAGCTTCCCCACTAAGGATTTCCAAATTCACTAGAATTTATTCCCTTTTTTAAGGCTTAGGAGGCAACCTTTACAACCTAGACATAAACCACTAAGTCTAGCAACCAAAGGTTATACGCAAGCCTTGGGAACCCCTCTTTACAAGAGAAATAAAAGCAAACTGGAATCCTTCTCACAAGGTGAATGTTTGCACTCTAAAGCTTTCACCCAAACCTAATACACTTGAGCATACATTGACAATTTAGCTTACAAGTGTTTGTCTATACAAAAAAATACAGCAAATTGAGCACTAGACACTTTTGATATTCATTGAATGTTGACTTGATGATTCTTAGTCTTCCATAGATGCTTGGAGGTGTCTTTTAAACCCTCTAACAACTTCATGGTCGGTACTAGCCGTTGGGGTGGTTTAGAGTCGTTGGGGACTTCTTTACCAGCCATAAATGCACTTGTGCAACAGGGCGTATCGGTACATGGGGTCTAGTATTGGTACAATCCTTAAATAGAAATAGTGTCAGACATTTAAAGCATACGGTATCAATATGCTTTGAGGTGTATCGGTATGACCCCCTTTATATTGGTATGACTAAGCCTATACCGGTATGGGTTTTTGCTACTATAATTTTCATGTAGCTGAAACCCTAAAATGTATTGATGTATTGTTGTTTTGTATCGGTACGAGGTTGAGAAAAATAGTTTGGCTATATAAAATCATTTTAAAACATGCCAAAGCCTTAGAAACATTTTCAAACATATTTCCAAGTTGTTTGGACATTAATACAAGTTTGCAAAATATTCAAACAAGTCCAAAAAACATTTTTCAAATTATTATATCAAAACAAATATCCTAACACCTTTCCTTGGAACGAGCCGTTCTCCCACTCTCTTCATCGGAATTGTCGGTCCATCCACCACTACTTCACAAAGGAGGTAGTCATTAGATTTGATTAAGAGCTTCATTCTATTCTTCCAATAGGGGTAGTTTACCCCCATTGAAATAAGGTAGTTTGGAGATAGGTTGAGATTCCTCATACTAGTTGCCGGAAGTAGAGGTCATGACTTGTGGATTGATTGAGCAACCTTTGGATCTACTCAAGAGGATGTGAAGCCTTCAAATGTGTGTAGCACTGATACCAATTGTTGGGTTGAACAATCAATGGAAATGGCCAAGAGGGGGTGAATTGATAAATAAAAATTTGGTGAAAGCTAGTTGAAAAGGCAATAAAAATGAGACAAGATATTTATAGTGGTTCAACCTTCTCAATAAGGTTTACATCTACTACCTTAGCTATCCACAGTAAGGATTTTCACAAATTCACTAAATTTGTCTTTTCTTTTCGGCTAAAGAAGATAACCTCACAACCTAGACTTATACCCCAATGTCTAGTGATCCCTATTTCCCTAAAGGATGAACACAAATAAGCAAACTCAGAAAAATGTCACTAGGCAATTTGTTTGCACAAAGAAATTTCACTAACCCCCCCACATACTTTAATAAAAATATTACAATGAAGAACACTCAAGTGGGTTCACAAGATTTAGACAAATTAAGCTAACGGATGTTGGATATGTGCTTGAATTCTTTTGAAATGTTTATCTTATTGTTGAAGAAGCTTTGGAGACTTGATTTTATACCCCTCATTAATTTCTAGTCATTTGGCTAGTTAGGATATTGAGTAGAGCCTTTGGGCTACATTTTTCTCGCATTGCAACACAAGATATCGGTACCTAGCAAAAGAAGAAAAAGCCGTTGCAACAAAGGGGTACCAGTACGCAGGAAAGCATATTGGTACGGAGTGAAGATTTAACAAAGGGTATCGGTACAGGTTGTACTGTACTAGTACTTATTTTTCTTAATGGAATCCTTGGAACAATCGGTTAACGAGACGTGTCAGTGCGCATATAGCTGTACCAGTACGCATAACTAATCTTTTAAAAATTAGTTCCAAGAAATTCTGACAAGGCAACGGTCAAAACATTTATTAAAAATATTTTAAATTTCTTGATCCCCGTACCGGTACGCCATAGGCCATACCCTAAAAATATTTAGGGATTCAAAAATTGACTTAGAAAATTATTTAAGTTCGAATGCCTGTCAATTTAGTGTGTAAATTAAGTACCCTACAAATTTATTTGTTTTACAATTTAGTCCTTGTTATATCAAAATCAAATATAGGTTTAATAATCTCACCATTCAATTTGATCTTATCAATTTATATTAATAACATGTTATATAGAATTCATCGTATCACATATATGAAAAGCAGCAAAAGATAAATTCATCGTATCACTAGAAGTGACCCAAAAGATAATCTAAGCTAGAAGTCACTTCTCAAGCATCCACTTTTGATCGACACATCCTTCTACTTTTTGATCCATGCTTTTCTCGTATGAATTGCGATTTTGAAACTCGTTTTACATACAAGTTCAAACGCATAAAATACAAAATCTATTAACAACTTATAATGTCATAAGATTAAAATGCTACTCACCCGTCTTGTAGGTACAAAATTCTTCACACATTGAGGCCATTTATGCATGAATCTCAGTAAACTACGAATCAACATGATGTTGAATCTCAATATATTATGAATCAACATGCGTATGAATGTCAAGAAACTACGAGTCAACATGCTCACGAAAATTAACCACGTAGTCGAGAAGTGACTTGGCCTAATTCTTTGCCACCAGGATCGATTAGTTCATGGGCAGATCTTTGCCAAAATATTTTGACACGATTTTAGCTGCCAACACTCACTGCCAAGATGAGGGGTGAGATCATTACATTCAGGCAGACTGATGATGAAACATTATATGATGCCTGAGAGATTTAAAGATCTGTTGAGAAGGTGTTCTATGCATAGATTCTCAAATTAGACCCAAATTCAAACCTTCTACAGTGGATTGAATGCACAAACAAGGACTGTTGTTGATGCTTCAGCAGTCGGTTCATTGCTAGACAAGAAGTACTCAGAGGCTGCTGATATTCTTGAAAGAATTTCAATTAGTGATTTTGAATATCCTATTGTTAGACTCGGGATCGAAACCAATGCCAGTAGAAAATTGAAGGTTGATGAACTAACATCCATTCATGCCGAGATTTCCAACCTCACCACCATGGTGAGATCGTTGCAAAAGAACAATGAGTCCCGAGAAGTTAAAGCATTAAACCCCTTCTATACAATCTATAGAGAGAATTGTCATGTGGAAGAATGTCCTGTCAATCTTGAATCGGTAAATTTTGTTGGCAATGCAAATCGTTACTATAATCCTAACTCCAATACTTATAATGCAGGTTGGAGAAAGCACCCTAACTTAGCTTGGGGAAATCAATGACGTAACCAGTATAATGCACAGGGCCAGAATGCCTAGAGGAATAATGCCATGCCAGCATTCTATCAGAATAACATGCCACGGAAAGCTCAAAACAATTTCCAGCAAGGGTAAAGATTCAACCAAGGATGCACTCTTACTGATTACATGGAGAGGAATAATGCCACAGTCCAGAGTTTGGCAGCATCAATGAGAAACTTGAAAGTTCAAATTGGGCAGATTGCCAATGCACTTAGCAATCGACCCCAATGAGCATTGCAAAGTGACACAGAGGATGCTCAACACAAAGACAATGAGCAATGCAAAGCTATAACTCTTAAGGGTGGTAAGCAGTGTGAGGCAGAGATGGATACCAAGCAGCCAATTAATTACCAAATTGAAGAGCCAGTGCTGGTAGACAGTCCTATGGAAGAAGAGAAGGAGGAAAATAAAATAGATGATGCCAATAGTAATGCCAGTATCAGTGCCTGAACCGAAGCCAATACTGATGCCAACACCAATGCCAAAATGGATGCCAGTGTCAATGCCAAATAGACCGAGGCCAAACAGCATATTTATGCCAAATAAACTGATTCCAACACTACCTTGGCAGAGACAACAGCGCCAGCATATGTGTATCCACCAGCACCGTTTCCAGCAAGACTTCAAAAGCACAAGCAGGACCAACAATTCAAGCACTTCTTGGATGTTCTTAAGCAGATGCAAATAAACATTCCATTAGTAGAAACCCTTGAGAAAATGCCAAACTACGTGAAATTTATGAAGGATATTTTGTCCAAAAAGAGGAAGTTGGGAGATTTTAAAATTGTTGCTCAAACCGAGGAATACAGTGCCATGATTCGAAACTGATTGCCACCAAAGCTAAAAGATCTAGGGAGTTTTACTATTCCCTACACCATTTGCAACAAATTCATTGGCAAGGCACTATGTGACCTTGGAGCCAATATCAACTTGATGCTAATGTTAGTTTTCCGAAAGCTTGGCATAGAAGCAAGACCTACCACAGTGATACTTCAGCTGGTAGACCGATCCTATGCACATCCCAAAGGTAAGATTGAGGATGTGTTGATAAAGGTAGATAAATTTACTTTTCCAGCTAATTTTATCATTTTGGATTATGAGGCCGATGTCAATGTACCGATTAATTTATGTAGGTCATTCCTTGCCACGGTTAGGGCTTTTATTGATGTTTATAAAGTGGAATTAACAATATGTATGAATGACCAACAAGTTAAATTTAATGTGTTTCGAGCTTTGAAATGTGCAAATGAACCCGATGAATGTCAAGCTGAGGAGATGATGGAGTCTATTTGTACTTTGGACATGGCACAGTTATGCCATGATACAAAATTTGATGTCAGCATGCTTGATGGCATAACTGAACTCTTTGAAGAACCTGAGGAATCAGCCTTAGAGGCTGAAGATGTAAGTTATTTTGAGCCTCTACAGTTGGCCGGCAAAGAGATACAAGAACCTAAACCATTAATTGAGGAACCACCAAAGTTGGAGCTAAAGCCACTGCCAAATCACTTGAAGTATGCTTATCTAGGCAAACACTCAACTCAGACAGAAATCATTACCACTGATCTCACTAATGATCAGGAGGAGAGATTGTTGGCAATATTAAGAAATTATAAGCAAGCGTTGGGTTGGACCTTGGCAGATATCTGAGGCATTAGCCCAACCATTTGCATGCACAAAATCATTTTGGAGGAGTACCATGGTAGGACCATTGAAGGCCAAAAAAGGCTAGCATAAAAGATGTAGTAAAAAAGAGATCATAAAATGGCTTGATGCTGGGATTATTTATCCCATTTTCTGATAGCTCATGGGTTAGCCTGGTGCAATGCGTGCCAAAGAAGTGTGTCATGATCATGGTACAAAACAGTAAAGAATAATTAATTCCCTCCAGAAATATCATAGGATGGAGAGTGTGCATGGATTATAGGAGGCTAAACAGTGCCACAAGGAAATACCACTTCCCATTGCCTTTCATCGACCAAATGTTAGACAGGTTGGTAGGTAATGCTTTCTATTGTTTTTTGGATGGTTATTCAAGTTATAATCAGAATGCAATGCCCCTGATGATCAAGAGAAGACTAGGTTTATATGTCCCTACGGGATGTTTGCTTTTAGAAGGATGCCATTTGGCCTTTGTAATGCGCCAGCAACGTTCCAATGTTGCATGATGTCCATTTTTTCCGATATGATAGAACACAATATGGAAGTATTCATGGATGATTTCTCAATGTCTGGCAAAACATTTGAGGAATGCCTTCATAGTTTGGAGCAAGTCTTAAAGAGATGCATTGAGATGAACCTAGTGTTGAATTAGAAAAAATACCACTTCATGGTGAAGGAAGGCATTTTTCTCGGGCACAAGGTAACCGAGAGAGGATTAGAAGTAGACTGAGCGAAAGTGGAGGTAATCAAGCAATTGTCGCCTCCAACAAGTGTAAAAGGTATAAGGATTTTTTAGGACATACCAGTTTTTACCGCATTTTATTAAAGACTTTTCAAAAATTGCTAAACCTTTATGCTTGTTATTAGAACATAATGCTACTTTTACATTTGACGATTCTTGTTTAAGAGCATTTTAGGAGCTCAAAGAAAGATTAGTTAATGCCCTATAGTCGTAGCACCGGATTTGAACGAGCCTTTTGAGCTCATGTGCGATGCTAGCGACTATACCGTTGGAGCAGTTTTGGGACTATGGCATGGCAAGGTTTTCCATGCCATCGACTAGTCCAGCCGGACTTTGAATGAAGCACAACTTAATTACTCTACAACCAAAAAAGAATTTCTTACAGTTGTATTCGCTTTCGATAAATTTAGATCTTATTTGATTGGTAACAAGGTTGTAGTTTTTACAGATCATTCGGCACTGAAGTATCTCTTGGCAAAAAATGATGCCAAGCCCATGCTAATATGATGGACGCTCTTACTTCAAGAATTTGACCTAGAAATCAGAGACAAGAAGGGCAGTGAAAACTTAGTAGATGACCACCTCTCATGTTTAGAGCATCATCTTGAAGATGGTAAGACCAATGTTATTAGAGATGATTTCCCTAACGAATATTTGCTTGCAGTTAGTGTCATGCCATGGTATGCTGACATTGTCAACTACCTGGTGAGCAATATTCTTCCACCAGACTTGGCATACAATGCCAAGAAAAGGTTCCTGTGAGAAGTTACTCTATACTATTGGGATGAGCCATTTTTGTTTAAACAATGTGCCGACCAAGTGATCCGCCGATGTGTGCCTGAAGATGAGCAGCAAAACATATTGCATTTATGCCATGTCGCACCATACAGAGGTCACTTTGCTGGGATGAAGACTGCTACCAAGGTGCTGCAGTCAGGATTCTTTTGGCCGACACTATACAAGGATGCCCGCGAGTATGTCAAGGAATGTGACCGATGCCAACGGACAAGAAATATCTCTGGCAGACACCAACTACCGCTACAAAACATAATGTCTGTGGACTTATTTGATGTATGGGGATAGAATTTATGGGTCCTTTTTCCTCCATCATTCTATAATGTATATATATATATATGTGGCTATTGACTATGTATCCAAATGGATAGAGGTTGTTGCCCTGCCAACACAGGATGCTAAGACCGTTGACAAGTTTTTGCACAAACACATTTTTACCCGATTTGGTGCCCCTAGAGCAATAATTCATGACGAGGATACTCATTTTAAATGTAATATAATTTCTAAAGCTTTGTGCAGATATGGTATTCGGCAAAGGGTAGTCGTAGCATACCATCCACAGACAAATGGGCAAGCTAAGATTGATAACAAGAAGATTAAGAACATTCTAGAAAATACTATAAATCCATCGAGGAAATACTAGTCCTTGAGACTAGATGAGTCATTGTGGGCTTATAGAACTACATTTAAAAATCATTTGGTTACTTTACCATTTAGACTCATTTTCGGAAAACCATGCCATCTGCCAGTAGAACTTGAACATAAAGCCTACTGAGCCATCAAAACACTTGACATGGCATGGAGAGTTGTTGGAGAAAAAAGGTTACTAGATCTGAATGAGTTAGAGGAATTCAAAACACAAGCCTATGAGAATTCTAGGATTTACAATGCTAAGACATTTTGAGGTAGCCCAACGTGTTCTATTGTTTAATTCACGCCTTAAACTGTTTCCAGGTAAACTCAAATTGAGATGGATGGGTATTTATGAAGTTGTAAAACCCTACGCCCATAGAGCTATGGACATTAAGAACTTGAAGACATGAGAAATTTTCAAGGAGAATGGCCAACTTATAAAGCATTACATGGAAGGTGATTAGAACAATGCCAAGGAGGTGATCCTCTTGGCAAAGGTAAAGTGAAACCATCATCAGGTTTGAAATTTTGTAAATATTAGGATAGTTTTTTTATTTGTTCTAGGATTTGGGGTTTTTTAAATTGATTTTCTTTATGTTAATTTTCATTTTTATTCATTTGCTGAGTTGAACAAATTCCTTTAAGTATGTGTAGAGTTACTGCTTGGAACAATTCTAGAATTTCTGCTAGGAAATTTACCAAAACTATTGCCAGGATCATTACCTAGTGCAATGCCAAGCACATTGCCATGCACAATGCCAATACAGCTTGGCATGCAGCGGATTGAATGTTGGGAAACATATTCTTGAACCTTAAACCCTAGCCAACACTAGGTTAAAATTTTAAACTTCACCTAACCACCCTATCACTTTAAATCCTTTCCAATAAAAACTTTTTAAACTTCCATCATTATCCATATTTATTCGGCTATCATCATTAAACCCTCTTAAACACTCAAACTTTTCACTTTCTTTACCCTAGCCGAATATCAAGAATCATATATCTCTCTCTTTTTTCGATCACGATTCAAGAACACAATTATCTTTTCTTCTGCTCCCTTCATTCAAACTGACTCAAGCTCTCGTCAACGGCTTCCTCATCTACCCCATTCAAACGATTTTTCAATGAAGAAATTTGAAAAATATTTGAAGAAAACGTTGTTTCAAGATCTTTTTATTATGATAAGCATTTTGATTTCAAGACCGACACCACCATTGGATTTCCTGACAAGTTTATGGCCATAGTCGACATGCACAAGTGGAGTTCCTTTTGCCAATAACAAGGGGAGATCTACACCACATTAGTTCAAGAATTGTATGCCCATCTTGTGACAAAGGATTCGTCATTCTTGATTATTAGAGGTAAATGTGTGTGTTTCAATGAAGGGTATATTAACTCTACGTTTGCGTTGAATGATACAAGGGATGAATATTATGACTATGTTGAGTCCCTGAATGATGCCAAATGCAAGAAAATGCTGGCAGACTTGTGTGAATCTGGCACGATTTGGACAGTTTCATCAATGGGCCTCCGAACGGTGAAAAGGTTGGCATTAAAAATGAGAGGCTAGAATCACTTTATCAAGGCAAATCTAATGCCCACATTTCATAACGAGACTGTCTCGGAAGAAAGATTGATTTTATTGCACTCCATCGTTAAGGGGCACAAAATCAACATTGGCAAGATCATCATCGAGGAAACCTATAAATTTGCAGCAAGAGGTAAAGGCAGTTTGTTTTTCCCTTTGCTTATTTCTAACATTTGCATGCGCCATGATGTGCCTAGGCTTGATGACTAAAGAGATAATCAAGGGAACGACAATCACTACTGCCATATGGAAAATCTCACTACTGCCGAGCCAAAGGACAAGGGCAAAAGGAAAGCAAAAACTGTCATGCCAAAGGCAGAGCAAAGCACAGTGCCAGAGACCATGCCAGTAAGTTCACTGGTAGTGTTGTCCCAGATTTATCAATGCCAGGAGATCATTCTCCAAAAGCTAGAGACAGTTGAGGAACTCAATGTTAAGATGAGGCACTACACAAAGGAAAGGGACGCTATAATCAGGGAATTTTTGGAAAAAATATCCCCTGATTTTGTACTAGTATTCTTTGTTTTCCATGCCGAGCCTGTTGCCAGTGGAAATGTCAGTCCAGTTATGCCAGCCAGTCCTGCCAGTCAAGCATTCAATGCCATAGTTCCCCTATCTCCAGTCCAACTTGATTCTGCTAGTACAGATTCCTCATCTAAAATAGAGGAAACCACAGTCAAAACACCAGTTGAACTTGCCAAGCAAAATGAGGATGTTGGAACCCCCACTGCTGCTTCAAAACCAAGCATGAAAGGAAGGAAATGAATAGCCCTTGATCATGGGACATTTGTGAAAAGAAAGACCCAAGTCACACGAGAAGAAGTTTCCGAGGGGGGTCATTTTCTTTTTAAACTCCTTTGCATTCACATGATCATGTATTTTAGTTTCTGTTTTAATTTTGTATATATGTGTTGTTTCATGCATTGAGGACAACGCACATCTTAGGTTTGGGGGTGTGCGTTTCCTCACATTTATGTCATGCATTTCATGTTTAATTTCTGTTGTCATTCCATTTTAGGTCATTTAGAATAGATGCATGTCGAACCACTAAAAAAAGAAAATTTTGCCTCAGATTAATTTTGAAGAATGTTAACATTTGTTTGGCAAGTTTAATTTGATCTAGATGTCTGCCTGATGAGGAAATTTTAATCTTTAGTTGTCATGCCATGCCAGCAGAGTAGTATGCCAGGTTAGCTTGGCAATTAATCTCTAGTTTAGGGAATTAAATTTACACTTAACACGTGATATGTATCTAGTTCCCTAGCAAACTTAGACTATTTGAAACTGTGCTTAGATTGAACAAAAATGAAAAATGATGCCAGGGGTAAAAAGAAACTAATAAGGCAACAATGTTCTGCCAAGCAATAAAAAATAGAACTCTCCTCTACTTAGGGATAATAAGTTACTAGGGGCTTCGTGGTTTGCTCCCTCTTAGTTCTCAAGTCCAAAACCCTAGGGTATGTATTGAAGAGAAAGCCTAGTGATGTTTGGATTAAGGTAGGGATTCGTGGTATGCTCCCTCTTATCACTCACGCTAAATAGTGTCACGAAAGCAAGCTTAAATTAATGCCAACAGAACCCTTGGCAAGAAAGAAAAGGAAACAAAAAATGATGAAAATAAATATCTAATTTTTGGTAGTAAATTTGGCTAAGGGAGTGAAAGGATATTGGATGCATATTGCCTACACATCATGCACTCTTCATGAACTTAGACTACAGTTATATTGTTGCACTTGAATTATTACATGCTTGGCATTATTGCATTGAGATACTGAGGGCAGAAATAGAGCCAAATTCTGCTTGCCAGCACTTGTTGGCATTATAACCAAAATTTTATCGAGGTAACTTTTTCACAATTTTTAATTTTCTTTGTTTGCATTACTTGAGAACAAGCAATGAGTTAGGCTTGGGGATGTGTCACCTCTCCAAAATTACAATTTTTAATGCCAATCTCACAATGCTTTTCCTTGTTTTTAGGTACATTTAGTTGCATTAAGCTGTAAAATCATGCATTTGCACAAGGAGTTTAGCATTCTGCCTATGCAAGTGTGAAGGGTTGTTTTGTGGCTATTTTGCAAGGTTGGCATAGAATTTGGCACAGGAATGCAGCGCAGTAAAGAATTCCAGAGAGAATGTAGAGTGTTGTTGGCATAAAAGGACCAGATAGTGTCAAGCATCGGTTGGCATAGAGGTGAGCTTGATGCCATGCCAAGAGGCTATTGAACCCTGGAAAAATAGGATGAGATCAGGCTCCTAAACGATCGCAATTGGATCAACCTCTGAGAAAATTACGGATAAGGTGGTGCCAAGGTATGTTGGCTATGTCATGCCAAGCTTGATTGCCAAGACAATGTTGGTAATATGACATCAGCATTAGCCTGATAAGCTATCATACAGATCAGATATGACATTTTTACTTCACTCTTATTTCTTTTCTTTTTATGTATTCCCAAAACAAACTTTCAAAACAAACATCTTTTCTTCCAAGGCAAGTAACAATCAAGCAATCGAATTCCAAGACAATCTCTATGGGATCGATACTCAGCTTAATTGTTGTATTACTTGCAGACCATGTATACTTGCACGCAAAAGACTCTTGGCACTGATTTACTAATACATACATTTTGCCCCTTTTGCTACCATTCATAACACACTTCTTCTAGAGAGTCTACAATAACCCTCCCAAATTGTATACACATTCCACGATACATCTAAAAACTTAATAATAAGTATAAAAAATTAATGAACAAAACAGTTGGAAGGCCAACAAAAAAAGCTACAACTATCTTTAGCATTTAAGGTTTTGAGTTTGAAACCGAAAATGTTATCATTGAGAACCTAATATGTTAACAGTTTCGATACTTATCTAGAAGTTTCGAGACTTATAAACAAAATTGTGTCATTTGAAACTTGGCTTGAAGTTTTGATACTTATACAAACAATTGTGAAGGTCCAACCTAAAATGTTACTCTTAACTGGTCATTAGATTCAAAACTATGTTTGAAGATCTGATACTTATAAATAAAATTGTGTCATTCCAACTTAAAATGTTATGCATAATGGTTACATTTATTATTCCAACCAACTATTCATAGTTTTAAAAGTTCCAATAAATGTTGCAACTACCAGAGACTACAAACTTCAATAAACGTTTCTTTCCTCTTCATCATCTTCACATAGTGTTATTCAACTTTTGTTTCCTCCTCAAGCTCATCAACATATTTTCATTCTTCACCTAGCAACCGTTGTATAAATAAGGTAACAAATTTGTCCTTAATCAACTCATACATTTTTCTATAAGCATTTTTTATAATCTCAATTGCTCTTGAAATGTCCAATTTGAAGTATAACCTTAATTTTTTTTTAACTTTTATATTATGTTCTTCATTTTATTTTTATCTTCCTTGATGTATAAGAAATTCATATTATATTCTTCATGGACCAAAGTATTATGGAACATCCAACTATAGAAGCTGATGTTAAAACAAAATGACATACTGGATAAAGTTTAAATAACCTCGATGGTATGAAATTTTCATCACGTGATGATGCATGGGAATTTTATAAGGACTATGCAAATAAAAGGGGATTTAGAGCACGACGGGGAACAACTTGCCATAATTTAAATGGAAATATGAAAATACAAGAGTTTTTTGTTCAAAAAAAGGCTACAGAAAATCAAAAGTATATGCGTTTAAGCGTTCACGTGCTTCACGACCACAAACAAGAACCGATTGCAAGGCTAGAATTGTGGTCTACTCAAAAGATTCGCTTAGTTGGGTAATATCATTTTTTGATAATGAACATAGTCATCCACTTTTTCCACCATCTATGACACCATTTCTTCATTCGCATCAAGCAAGTACACTGACCGATCTTGTAGAGGCTACAACATTGAAAGGTGTTGGTGTCAGAACATCACAAATTATGAATTACTTCTCGCAACAGTCGGGGGGTTTCAAAATGTCGGTATTATTAGGAAAGACCTACACAATGCATTTCACAAACTAAAAGCCAATGAATTTATTGATGGGGACATCAGTGTAATACTTGCTTACTTTTTTTTCTTGATACGTATGATTTTATTAGATGGAAAATCATACAATGAAAGGAACGATTGCCTCGTTAAAATACCCTTAAACCTACATGCAAAAAAAGAGTACACATGCACCATGAAGCAAGAACGAAAGCCAAAACAACGACACTCTAAAACAATCAAGCAAACACACACGCCATCATCATCCTACAAAAGAGCCTGAAACACCAAGACCCGATCCACCCCATTCCTTAGCTAAGGCATCAACAATTCCATTTGCCTCACAAAACACATGTGCGAAACAAACCTTTTGTAATGAAGCACAAAGGGAATCAATACTAACAAATACCTCCCAAAACTACCATAATTGTCGAGTTGCACATATCACCCAACCAATAGCAACCCTCGAGTCAAACTCGACAATCAACAACACCCATTGCTCCACCCTGGCCGAGCAAACATAGACAAGACAAACTCAAATGCATGTAACTCAGCCTCGTTCGACTCTATAAACCCCAAAAGACCAAAAAACACCACTAATATATTTCCAATCGCATCCTATAACACCCCCCATAACTTGCCACACCCGGCTTACCACGAGTGGACCCATCCACATTAAACTTCAAATAGCCCGAAAGAGGTGGCCACCAAGAAACATTATCCTAGCCACAAGTAGCACCCAAGAGCTATGAACACAACTTAGGGCAGCTCCACCATTGTGCCTCATCCATAAGAGTAGCCTCATGAGACACAAGAACCCAATAAAACGCCTAAAGCTTTTCCAAAAAGAAAACCTCATCCATCGCCATTCATTTAAAGTTAAACACAAGCTCATTTCGTGCAAGGCAAAGTGACCAGATGAGGGTCGCAACACCAGAAAGCCACCATTGTCCAACTTCTCCTACAAACAAACCGTGCAAATTTGGACAAAGTAAATCAACCAAAGATCCTAGTAATGACAAACACACATCCCACCACCCAACAATCCAGGCCCCCACAACCCTTATAACTGGGCATGAAAAAAGAATATGGTCCATCTCATCATCCCCACCCCGCACCACAAACAAAGTCCATGCCCTTCCCGAAGAAGCACACCCCGACAACACAAAAATGCCAACGTGGGTAGTATATCTAAACATGAGAACAACAAGGAGGCTTGAACCTTCGGTGGCAACAACACCTTCCAAACAATGCAGGCCCCTACTGAATTATCCCCAACAACTTGCAATAGCAACCTCTCAGTTAAAGCCTTCACCGAGAAACACACCCTCGGATCTGGCTTCCACACAAGTGTATCGTGCACCCCTTCACGCAATACAACCAGGATAATCAACGACCATAACTCCTTGAGCATCCGTACCTCAAACGATCGCAATGCACGCCAAAAAAATGACTACCATATATCATGTCCAAATAAACCCAACATCGTGTAATCTTGTACCAATGCCAACTGATTTGCAGCAACAGAAAAAAACATCAGAAACACAACTTTAAGAGGTTCTTCAACGGACCAAAGATCCAGCAAAAAAAGAACTGAATCCTATGTGCCAATTTTCTATATACTTTTACACGAACAAATGGTCATTCACTCAACGTGCATCCACTTATCGACATCGAAAACAGGTTATCCATACTTGCTTCAAAAACGTTATTCAAACATAACGATGAAGATTCTTTGCCATAATATCTCACAATGTATCTAGAAACTTTGAAACGACTACAACACACAACAACATTTAACTAACTCGCATCTCAACAATTCGAGGCAAACTCACCCCTAGAATGGCTCCCATGAGCAACTCAGAACTTAACTTGGACCTCGTAGACCACGATCGTAACCATCATATCGTCGCAAAATTAGACATACCATTAGGATTCCAGTCTTAAGGAGTACAAACTTGATTTAAGGTCTTGCATTCACTAGACATCTTACTAAAACACCTATACCACCCTGGAGTTTCTAAGAACTGGCTAAACCTAAGCTCTAATACCACTATTTTAACACCCCCAACCCGGAAGTCACAATTTGGGCCTCAAGCCCAAATCAAAAACCATAAAATTTCACAAATAAATTTAGCCCAAACAAGGTAATTCCAAAACATTAAGATTTGATAGTTGAAAATATAGATGAACAATTTAAATCGTTACAAAAGAGCTCCACTTTAATTTAAAATGTTTAATATTCGACTTAATTAATACAATTTCAAAAGTAAGAATTACAGACTCAACAACGTAAGGTCCCATGAATACATAGCCCACTAAACACGAGTATTATACTCTAAAAACATCCACATGATGGAATCTTGTACTGATAGTGCCTCTCGTACCCATGATCTAACGATCAACCTACGTATGAAAACAACAATTCTGAGCACTGAGCTTTGTAAGCTCAGTGGTACACATCTATTCTTCTATACTTCATTCTAATCATAAACATAAGCATGCAAGCTAATACGAGCAATAAAGAGAGATAAATAAACACGTGGCGCTACCACTTGTCACCTAAACACATGCTCTCATCAAGAAATCATCATACATGGCCCACACGGCCCAACCATACTCGAGATCTCACTAGATCATCCGAGCGAAAGCACACAAGTCAACCATAAACCTTGAGTGAGGCTCGATGTCATATAGCCTCTGGAACATACACTCTAAGTGAGTCCTAGTGTCACACAACCTTGGGAACATACACTCACTCTCTCTACATGATGCCCGGTGTTACACAGCCTTGGAAATGTACACCTATACTCGGCATCTTTCCTCGAGTATAATCGGATGAGGCCTAGTGTCACACAGCATCGGGAACGTACATTTGACATCTCTAACCATGGTGTTTCAACACTCTTTCTCTGAGTATCTAGATCCCAACAACCAATGGTGACTCAGCCACACAAGTGCCCATACTTGGAATGAAACAACACATGAGCCACCAAGGATCCCTATGGTTTACTATTATAAACAAGTCACCCAACATTTACCAAGGTATTACTCATTTTGAAGTTTACATTAATCATCTCTATTAATCCATATTATCTCATTAATATCCCACGTCAGTTTCCAAATTTTTATTAGTATTAGAGATTATTCCATCCAATGGGTGCTGATACTCGAACAAGAGTATTGATACGGTAACCTTGGGCACCAATATTCATACGCGTATCGATACTAATATTACTTATTAGAAATATTTCCAGAAGTACCAATACGGGTTGACTCGTATTGATACGACCCCCAATTGTGTATCGGTACGGCCAAAGCTCGTACCGATTACCTAGACACTGGTTCGCACCATTTTCTTGAATTATGATTTTACAATGCTTACTCGATCCCTAAAGTTTATGAAAGTATTTAGGGTTTGTTTACTAACGTGTTCAATCAATTAATAATTACCGGCTTCATGATCAATTATTCAAATATTACCAATTATCAGTCCACTTAGTATAATTTCCATTGAACATGCCAATTAATATTCCAAACACTCAAGCAACACAACATGTAAATCAACCAATCAGATAATCATACCAATATTCAAAGACCCTACATGGTCTCTAAAGCACATAATATTCCCTAATATTCTCAAACTCATCGGGCATCTCAATATTTACCAAGTCTCACAATATCGGTCTCTAATCATGCTTATTAATCATCTACCTATTTTGCAGGCACTAACACGCAAAGCAAACACATGTATGATGCTCATGAAGCAATAGGAATTTGAGGTGTACTAACCTTAAGCCAAAGTAATAAATCCCCATTCAAGCTCCTCTAATCATCTATTTAATCCAATACTCGAGTCCACCAATTCCTCGTATAAAAAATACGACTACATAAGCCATTTCACACTATCAGACTATTTTAGGGGATAAAAACACGTAAAAATAGCTCATCAAGTTCGAATTTGGCAAAAAAAGACTGGGCCAAATGACTTAGAATGCCGAGAAACCCCCAGGTAGGGTCCCTTGATAAAAGTCAACGATCAACGGCTCATCTCGGTTCAACCTGGTTCAGCTCAGCTCGGCCCAACAGAACCTACATGGTTCAACAGACCAAGCCCGGTTCAACTGGCAGGGCATGCCCACGCGCAGGCGGCGGCGCATACGACGGCCTCTAATGGTTAGACTAGTCGGCGAGTTCCAAATTGGCACTCCAAGAGACGGCGATCACAGTTGTGGCAGCAGCTCGCAAAAATGACCACTGGAATGTCTCTTTCCAACCTCTTCGAAACTTTTCGAGCTCCCCCCAACGAGTAACGGTGGCGACGAGGCGACCACCAGCGGTGCGTCTTGACGAGATCTACCTGATGGTTGCGGCAGTGAGAGACACGGCGGCCTGGACGGCGGCGAAACAAGGCTTGAAAGTCCCTCAACCTTACTTTCTCTCATTTTCCTCTCTTCAACACAACCCCACCTTTTTCATTTTCTCTCTCTTCATAAAACATTCTCCATTTGTTTCCAACCATCCACATATATTTAAAATTCAAACACCACCAACAACATCCTCTCTTCCAACTTGGATAAAGTAATTAAAATAAAGGCCCAAAACCAATATCCAAATTCTTTAAATGGCCTCCCAACATAAAGGCTCAATACTCAGGTCCGAGGCCTGATTTGTTAACCCTGAATTCAGGTCGTTAAAACGTTGATCATGATTTCCTATGATTAATTTATGCTTAATGTTTTGCAATGTGTTAAGAACTTTTCGTGTTTTGAAATTACTGTTGAAACTCCTGTAGCTTTCAATTCACATGTTGCATACCTTCTAAATGCTATAAAACCTTGGGAAATTCTAGGTCGACTCTCTGATACTGAAGCATAATAATTGTGAATAAACTGAATGCTCAATGTAGCAATTAAAGGCTTAATTAAACTCCAGAAAATTGAGAAAATAATGAAGATTACTTAAAACTCGATGCCATGGGCAAAACTATTGAGAGAAACTCTTATGTGCATCTTGCTACCTTTGTACAATATGTGAGTTGTGTTTGTTCCATTTAACTTTCCTGGTCGGAATAGTAGTACTGGCATAAGAGTGAATAGAAGTCTTCACATGATGACTCTGCTCTTAGGGCTCAAGGATGGGCTGTTTGGCCCCACTCCATCTTCAAGTCTAAAGAATAGTTGTGATAAGCTGAAGCCTCAGTGATACAATTTTTAAACTTAAAAAGAATGAAGGGGGTACAATATTGTGCTTAAAAGAAAAAATATGTCGAGGCAACAATAGAGAGCAATCCTTATTTTTTCTAAGGCTATTAAGTGATGAATGCATGTAAGCACCCACTACACCTATAGTAGAATTGATCCTTGGAACAAAACTGTGAGCTCTGATACATTGCATTTCATTAAAATAACTGATGAATGAATTACTGCTACATCATAACTTGGAATTCTTGTAATCATAGCTTAGTTGGAACCTTGGAAATTATGGATTGTTTATATTTCTATTTATGTTTTAGTTTTGTTTTTGTTTTTCATGCTTACAGAACATTGCTTGAGAACAAGCAACAGTTCAATTTTGTGTAACATTTCTTTCCCGTATTTATTACCAAATACGAATCAGTGATGTTACTGACCAATTTTAAACCCTACTATTTCTTTTCCCTTAGAAAACGGGTAACCTGCACTACTTTACTTAAAAAAATTATAATTTTTTTATAGACATCTAAAATTCATTCCAAAATTTTCTAATTAAACTAGATTCATTAAGCTTTCTATCCATATAAATTATTATCCCAAACTCGTTACACAAAAATTCAAATAAATTCCTAAATTCATGTAACAGTCCAGAATTTCTGAAATTCTGCTACCCTGTTTTTCTAACCTTCCATCGAATAAAAATTCATAACTTTTTACATACAACTCAAAATTAATCACCGTAAATTTTGTAAGAAACTAGAAAAAATTTCTAGTTCATAAATATATGATTCACTGTCTATTTCTAATTGTGGAATTTATGCTGATTTTTCAAACTCACTGCCTTTGCATACACATTTGACAGATTTTTAATCTTTCTACCTTAAGACCCACATTTAATAAAACTTAGTCCATTATCATCTATAAACATAATAGGGCTTACTAGTTTCATCATCTATATTATAGAAACTACTAACTAACTACATTTGGTGATAAGTTATTACAACCCCATTGATTATACATGCCATCTAGTACATTTCTAAAAGAAAGGATGGATGTCATTACATTACTATGAGTATGGAGATATACCACCCAAAATATGATAGTGATGCTCAGCTACTCTTCCCTCGAATCTCCTTTAAAACCTACGCATGAAAGTCATCATACTCTAAGCATATACTTAGTGAGGCAATAACATTTAATTCAAATGAAATTTCACATAGATATCCATATAATAAAATAACAATGCATATGATCACCTAGCATTTTATGCATATTAGCATATATGACACGATTTATATGTATGATAACATATTACATGGTAATAACCTTGATTCTTACCAATATCGTTGCCATATTCATCATCGAGCTTTCAAGCCTTTTTATCTTGTTTTTCAATTCATTTAGCCCAAGTATTGAATTAAGGAAATTTTTGTATGCGAGTCATCCCCCCTATACTTGAGTATAGTATATTATGTGCACTTTACTGGAAGTGCTTTGCACCGAAGCGCTTTGTATACTTATCGGAGTATACAATTATTAATTATTTTGCACTTTACCTGAAGTGCTTATAATAAATTGCACTCTACCGGGAGTGTTAAAATGTTTATACAGCTTTTTATGACTCTATGGATATCCAACTATACTTTTGATTTCCTATTTCATACTTTGGGCTTCATGTCAATCATAATCTCATACATGGCAACATATATTTACATATTAAGCAATTTATACGCAAAATAATATTTCATGAATAAGTAGTGATCCATGCATGAAACTTTCAATTCTTGACATATTTTTAACATGTCAATTATATGATGAATGACATAAAGTTCATCCTATACATGCATTGGACTCACCTTGACACTTTCAAAAGTAAACTTTATACTAGCCTCACTAAGCTCGGTTACCCTTTCTATCTTTCTTCTTCACTCGTTTGATCTCGAACTTGCTTGTTCTCTGTATGCACATTAAATACATGACACAAGCAGCCTTAAGTACATGTCCAACCTTTACTAATACATGTACATACCAATATGGAAAATTTAATATTTTCAACCAAGCACTCCTTTGCTACCACAATACTTCCTATACTTTAATCTCATTTCAAATTACACACTACAACCAATAATTTGATAATTTCCCTTTAAACCCTAAATTCTCTCTCTTAGGGTTTATAAACTAAACTTTGGAAACTTCCACATTTCATCTCCTTTTTCAAAAATATTAATACCAAAATGGCCATTGTATCATAGCAAACAACATACCATGCTTCTTGAATATTTTCCAATTTTTCACTTATTTCACCCAATTTACACAATTCACAAATTGGTTTTAAAATGATGTTTTCTTCAATCCAACAACATAATTCAACTTAGAAAACATCATTCTAATCAAATCCATCATCAAAATAATTTTTACAAAATTCCCCCTAATATTCTTCATTTTGCCAAAATGGTCCCTATAGGTTTTCCAAGAAGTTTTCATCTTTTCAAGCATCTAAACAACACTACAACACCATTTCCAACTTGATTAAGCCTTAAAACATGAAATCTTAACATGCTCTTCAACCACCCTAATCATCAAACTCAACTTAGAGACATGAAAACTAAGCAAAACTTATGTCAAAAGATAGAGAATTCAAGGAGATCAATTTCTTGTTTCATTTCTCTAGCCAATAATCAAACAAATCAAGTCAAAAATTGAATTGAAAATTTCTTACCTAGTCCCCTTGAGGTTTCGGCAGCCTTGGAGAAAGATGAACACAATTCCACCTTTTTTCCTTTCTTTTATTAATGCCAAATGTCTTTAAATTTGGCTATATAATAATAAAAATTTCTAAAATAGTCAAATGACTAATTTACCCTTTAATTATAACTAATCACCATTCAACACCTACACTTTATCTTCTTCCATAATTAATTTTCATTAAAAAGTATAGGTGAAATGTCAAAAAAGCCATTAATGAAATAATTTATTTTCAAAAATGTCATTCCATCACCTATACATAATACTGAATAGAATCGAATGTAGACTGATTTAAAAACGATTCGAACTTCGATGCTATGCTCTTCGGGTCTTTTTAAGACTTCCTTCAAATTTTCATAAAATTTTGAGCTCATACGATTACCCGAATTACACTTAAACTTTAACGTAAATTTCCCAATAATAGAAACATCATATCAAACCATAGTTTTTATATTCGATCCACACCCTTGGATGATCTATCTATTTATGGAATAAAAATAATTATTGGGAAAATTATCATGTTGGTCCTTGAACTTTTCTCAACTTTTCACTTTTGTCACCAAACTTTAAAACTTTACATTTTAGTCACTGAATTAAAACCACTAGCTTTTGATTCTTTGCGTTTTGGTAACTAATCAAATAATGGGATATTACATTTTGTGGGGATTTGACGAGTGTGTAAATAACCTATTTTACATACCCCTTTAGCTTGGCTTTTGCGTGTTCTTAAGCTCATTTAGTTTCATTTAAGAGTAGTTAGCATATAGTTTGCATATAGTTAGGGAGTTACACTACTTGTGCTTAATTGTTATATAATTTGGTGCTTTTAATGGGAAAGGTAATGTTTTGTGGTGCATGTGTAGAACCTAACAGAGCTGGAGGAATGTTAAGCGGAAGGATAGAAGATTTCTCGGTATGAGCTAACAAGGCAAGAAGTGTTGGAGATAAATCTACCTTTGGCTTATGTGGACTCTCCTTGGATACGAAATTCATTAAAGATAGCGGGAAAGCAAGATCCTCTTAAAGGAGGTTGCCCATTTTAGGGTTACATAACCCTAGCTTTCTCGTCTATATAAAGAAGAATTGGACTACAATTAAAGGGAGCTCGATCACAGACAGTAGCCCTTAGTCTTCGCTATCGGAGAACCACCATGGTCGAAGTGATAGAGGAGTCTCCACACGATGAAAGCGATTGAGAGAGGCTGAAAGAGTGCGAGACCTGCAACAACAGTTAGAAAGCTTGGAGGAGATTATCGATGACGCTTGACCATTTTTCTATTCCTTGCTTGATAAGTGCTATGTTTTAATTGTTTTTATTATGGATGTTTTGGCTCAGAAATGAGCTAAATACTTTTACTTGGGTTTATTGCTCTTTAGGACTTTATGTTTTGAGCACTTTATTTTAATGCAATAGTTCTTTTCCTTTATCTATTATGCTCATCATTCTTCATGCGTAGTTATTGTAAAAGCAATCGGGAGAAGCCTTTTATCTATTGACCTGTGGCCCAATATCGAGATAATTAGGTTAAACAAACGTGAACAGTGAGCCTAAGCTATTAAATTAGTCTTAATTGGAAGAACTTAAGCAGATAATAGAGTTGTTAAGGTTCACGCAGACACATGTATTACCTTAGCTTCAATGTTATCAACTTCTAGGCATCGAGAGAGTCAGAAGTTCATTAGAAAATCTTGTCGAGTAGATAAATATCTTAATGTTTTACGCAGACATGTATTGTCAGTTGCTATAGCATTGAAATAAGTAATCAAGCATTCCTAGCCAATAAACCCAACTTCCATAATTGTTTGTTATTTGCCGCAACATATGTTTGTCTTGATCATAGTTACTTTACTTTATTTGTATTTAGTTTTAATAAATCACCATCAACCCAATACTTGCTCAACCTTTCCTAAGTACGATAACTTCATATTTATTGATCTAATCCTCGTGGGTTTGACACTCTACTCTATCATTTTATTATTTGATCGACGAGTATACTTGCTCTAAAGTGCATCACTATTCTACAAGCATCAATAACATTACATTAATCAAGCACAGAAAACAACATGAACTGCAAAAAAGTTTATGGTTTTACCTTTGCCTTCTTTGGTGCTAGACAAGAAGACTCTAATTCCATGACCTTCAAGCACATAATGTCAACCCATATTATTGCAACGTATTGAAAAAGAATATTGAATTTATCTCCTGACATCTTACCATCAACCTTCAGCGTGTTTTGATTCCCGTGATGGCAACCTCTTTTAGCATATTCACCTTCGAAATTAGATGTTGAAGTATCTCCAACAACATATTACTAGTACCCGATACTCTTGCACCACCATCATTGTATTTTGGAACATCATCCTCATAGGAAATAACCTTCCAAATTAAATAAATAATTAACATTAACATTTGACATACTAAATGAATAATACTAATAAAAGTATTACTTTAGGTCTCTTCGAAGCTTTCCTGCCTTCGGGTGATTCCTTGCCTTTAGGGGCTTCCCTGCCTCCAGGTAAATGATGCTTCGAGGTAATAACATTCAAAATGAAAAAAAATAGTTGTACCATTTCACATACTAAATGAATAAACTAATGGTTACCTTAGGTCTCATGGAAGATCAGTCGATCTTCAAGCGTGAGGCAACATACGATACCTCTGATTTCATCTAATAAAGAATGTGAGGAACACCATTAGAAGATGTAGTGACTATACTATCAAATTCATACCAATAATCATACAGCTGAACCTGGATTCCAAATCAGTCACAACATAACATTAATAAGAGAGAACTCAATAGTATTTATTTTAAATAACTAAAAGGGTGATCTAACTTTACCTCTAAGATTGCAAGATACCATTTTAGGTAAATGCTTCTTTCAAGATACTGTATAAGGATTATTGTCTCAATAAACGTGTCATAAACAAATTTGGCCTAATTCACTTTGCCTTGTAAGCCATCGTCGCACAACAACTTCAAATAATCTACACTTGAGCTTGTCTCATCAATGGGACACAAAAAAACTCCAAGAATGTACAACAATACCCTTTCTTTCAAAGCATCCTCTTCAAAAGTGCCAAAAACTATTTCGTGCTTAATTTTAAAAAGTTTAACCTTAGTGTTGATGTTATACTTTGAACAGAGTTCTCTTCTATTCTCCCTCGATGGCACTTTAAGAACATCAACACTCGCATTCCTAAGCCCAATATAGCTCATACATCTTCAACTAATAGGGTAATGTTGTGTCCTTCAAACTGCATAACACTCCTTCTAGAATTAAATATTTCCATCAATTCCTCATATAAGTCTCGGCGAAGTTGTCAAAAATTTACGTTAAGTAAAGGGCCAAAACCAAATTCTGCTACAAAATAATCAATCTGCATCATTTTCATATCTTTCAATAACTCATACAATTTAATTTGACTACACCTTATGTTAAAAATCTAACCAGATAAGATAACAATAATTACCTCAATGACATACTATAGCAAAACAACCATTCTTTATATTGTTCTTACCTTCTTCTCAACGCCTGATTTTCGTTCTGTGTATGCCTCATTCTCCTATTCATCCAAATCAATGTAAGGTTGTTTTTCTTCCTTTGGCATATTCTCTCATTTCTTGGATAACTCTTTTCTAGTCTATGAATGAAAAATTCAAACGAATTTAACATTTTACATATGGATTTAACACAAACCAGTCAGAATATTTCACCAACTTGATTAGTAATTTTCTCCTTTGCTTGCTTCATCCTTTGACATTCATTTTTACTTAAAAGATTAAGATAAAAAAGTATCATTTCCATTCATTCATTGTAAGATACAATAAGGCACTTGAATACCTAAATATCATAAAATTATACTTACTAGAAGTGAATGTAGGGAGGACATGTTTTTCGTAGATGTGGCCTATCATATATGGCCAATTTTTCATCATCAGAGCCATGAAAAGCGATATTCAAATTTTGAGTAGTCATTCTAAAAAATAAATTTCACGTGAATAATGTATTGTTCTTACTAAAGAAACGAAACCAAACCAATTGATCAATAATTTCCAACATAAAATGTTACAAACAATTATAACACTTTAGGTTGGAAAGTGTAACATTTCAAGAAACATAAATAGAAAAAAAATTCAGTAAAAAATGTTGAATAATATATTGTTTAAACACACTTTCGTCAACCTCAAATGCCATTCCATAGCTAGTTTTTCAAAAACAAACCCTAGCCTTAAATTTCAAGTATTTCACAAAAATAAAAACCTAGGGTTTTGATTGTTATCTTCATATTGTTCGAAATGGAGAAACTTGAGTGAGGATTCGACAGATTTCAGTAGCAAACTTAAATTGTTATGTAATAAATGAAGTTTTGATTCTTAATATTGCCTTCGCTTTGTTCGAAATAGAGAAACTTGAGTGAGGATTCGAGAGAATCGGTGGGCGAATTTCAGTAGCAAACCTACAATGTTATGAAACAAATGAGGTTTCAATTCTGATTTGGGGTATATTCACGATAAGTACCGAAACGAGCCAGTAAGTTCTGAAACCTAGCTCAAACCTAAAATGTTACTCGTTAAACCTAAAATGTTATATAATTTGCAAACATTTTAGGTTGTGATGATCCCAACATTTTTTACAAAAGGTTTTGATACTCTTACATGAGTTTCAATACTTATCGGTTAAACCTAAAGTTTTAGTACTTGTTCGTACATTCCAATATCTATCCTATAAACCTAAATTGTTAAAAGCTTTTTTTAACATTTTAGGTTTACATATTTTCTACAGGTTTCGGTACTTGTTTCAGAGTTCCAAAACTTACCATGTCAACCTAAAATGCTATGCATAATGTTAACATTTTAGGTTGCAACCGAAATGTTATCCCCACATATGTCATGACAAGTTTTGATACTACTTAATACGTTTCGATATTTACTAGCAACAATCAGTTCTCAGTTCCATAATTTTTTTATTTCTTAATTCAGTGATCAAAATCAAAATTTTTAAAGAAGATGCTTATGCAACACTTTTAACATCCCGCCGTTCATTAACTGAAAAATGACACATTTCTTTAAACAAACCGTATGGTTTAAGCAACATTTTTAACATCTCGCCGTTTATTAACTGTAAATTGAAACACGTTTCTTTAAACAATCCATATGGTTTAAGTTTGAGAATAATAAAAGGTGACAAGGGACAACTCTACCGTGAGGAAGACTAAAAAAGGCTAAAAAAGGTAGAAGGGTATTATCGGTATTTAGTTCTAACATAAATTCTTACAAGCGGTAACATAAATGCTTACCGTAACTGTAAGAAAAATGATAGTTACACAAATGCTTATCATGGTAAGAAATTGTGTGATCACCTAGATGGTTACCCAATATTATTAATTCTTACAAAATGCATAACAAATACAGTACCTACACAATGTTTTACAAGACAATCAAAAACGTTTATGGAATTAATAAGACAAAAAGTAACTACAGAAATTATTACCCCATATCTCGTAATCTAAAACAAACCAAACTTATGGTAGAAAATTGTGTTATTACACTGTGTTGAAAGATAATTCTATATGAGACCAAAGTCATAACAAATAAAGTACCTACACAATGTTTTCCCAAACCTACAAAAATGTGTATGGAATTTATAAAACAAAAAGTAATTACACAAATTATTACTCATATATCTCCTAATCTAAAAGCTACCAAACTTATGGTAGGAAATTGTGTTATTACACAAAGTTTTAAAGGATAACTCTATATGTTACCAAACTTATAACAAACAGAGTAGCCACAGAAATGTGTATGGAATTTATAAGAAAAAAGTAGGTAGACATATTAGTACTTTATATCTCCTAATCTAAAACCAACCAAACTTATGGTAGGAAATTGTGTTATAACACAAAGTCTTAAAGGATAACTATATATGTTACCAAAGTCATAATAAATACGATACCTACACAATATTTTACGAGACCTACAAATATGTGTATGGAATTTATTAGAAAATAGTTAGCTACACATGTTATTACCCCGTATCTCTTAATCTAAAACCAACGAAACTAATGGTAGGAAATTGTGTTATTACACAAAGTCTTAAAGGACTCTATATGTGACCAAAGTCATAACAAATAGGGTACTTGCACAATGTTTTACCAGGCATGCAGAAATGTGTACGGAATTTATAAGAAAAAAAGGTAGCTACACATATTATTACTTTGTATCTCCTAATCTAAAACTAACCAAACTGGTGGTAGGATACTGTGTTATTACACAAAGTCCTAAATGATAACTCTATATGTTATCAACTCATAAAAAAACAGAGTAGTAACACAATGTTTTACCAGACCAACAAAAATGTGTATGAAATTTATAAGAAAAATGTAGGTACACATATTAGTATCTCATATCTCCTAATCTAAAACCAACCAAACTTATGGTAGGAAATTATGTTGTTACACAAAGTCTTAAAGGATAAATTTATATGTTACCAAACGCATAAGAAATAGGGTATCTACACAATGTTTTACTAGACCTACAAAAATATGTATGAAATTTATATGAAAAAAGGTAGCTACACATATTATTACCCTGTATCTCCTAATCTAAAACCAATCAAACTTATGGTAAGAAATTATGTTATTACACAAAGTCTTAAAGGATAACTCTATATATTGCCAAACTCTTAACAAATAAAGTACCTAATAATATTTTACAGTACCTACAAAATTGTTAACGGTATTTATATGAAAACAAGTAACTATAGAAACTATTACCGCATATCTTCTAATCTAAAACCAACCAAACTTATGGTAGGAAATTGTTTTACTACACAAAGTCTTAAAGGATAACTATATATGTTGCCAAACTCATAACAAACAGAGTAGCCACACAATGTTTTACCATACCAATAGAAATGTGTGTGGAATTTATAAGAAAAAAGTAGGTACACATATTATTACCCCATATCTCATAATCTAAAACCAATCAAACTTGTGGTAGGAAATTGTGTTATTACACAATCTTGAAGGATAATTCTATATGTCGCCAAAGTCATAACAAATAGAGTACCTACACAATGTTTTACCAGACCTACAAAAATGTGTATGGAATTTATAAAACAAAAGTAACTACAATAATTATTACCCATATATCTCGTAATCTAAAACCTACGAAACTTATGGTAGGAAATTGTGTTATTACACAAAGTCTTAAAGGATAACTCTATATGTTACCACTCATAACAAACAGAGTAGCCACACAATGTTTTACCAGACCAATAGAAATGTGTACGGAATTTATAAGAAAATAGTAGGTACACATATTAGTACCTCATATCTCCTAATCTAAAACCAACCAAACTTATGGTAGGAAATTGTGTTATAACACAGTCTTAAAGGATAACTATATATGTTACCAAAGTCATAAGAAATATGGTACCTACACAATGTTTTACGAGACGTACGGATATGTGTATGGAATTTATTAGAAAAAATGTAGCTACACATATTATTACCCCATATCTCCTAATCTAAAACCAACAAAACTGATGGTAGGAAATTGTGTTATTACACAAAGTCTTAAAGGATAACTCTATATGTTACCACTCATAACAAACAGAGTAGCCACACAATGTTTTACCAGACCAATAGAAATGTGTACGGAATTTATAAGAAAATAGTAGGTACACATATTAGTACCTCATATCTCCTAATCTAAAACCAACCAAACTTATGGTAGGAAGTTGTGTTATAACACAGTCTTAAAGGATAACTATATATGTTACCAAAGTCATAAGAAATATGGTACCTACACAATGTTTTACGAGACGTACGGATATGTGTATGGAATTTATTAGAAAAAATGTAGCTACACATGTTATTACCCCGTATCTCCTAATCTAAAACCAACAAAACTGATGGTAGGAAATTGTGTTATTACACAAAGTCCTAAAGGATTCTATATATGACCAAAGTCATAACAAATAGGGTACCTGCACAATGTTTTACCAGATATACAGAAATGTGTATGGAATTTATAAGAAAAAAGGAAGCTCCTCATATTATTACTTCATATCTCCTAATCTAAAACTAACCAAACTGGTGGTAGGATATTGTGTTATTACATAAAGTCCTAAAGGATAACTCTATATGTTACCAAACTCATAACAAACAGAGTAGTCACACAATGTTTTACCAGACCAACAAAAATGTGTATGGAATTTATAAGAAAAAGTAGGTACACATATTAGTACCTCATATCTCCTAATCTAAAACCAACCAAACTTGTGGTAGGAAATTATGTTATTACACAAAGTCTTAAAGGATAAATCTATATGTTACCAAATGCATAAGAAATAGGGTGTCTACACAATGTTTTACAGACCTTCAAAAATATGTATGAAATTTATAAGAAAAAAAGTAGCTACACATATTATTACCTCGTATCTCCTAATCTAAAACCAACTAAACTTATGGTAGGAAATTATGTTATTACACAAAGTCTTAAAGGATAAGTCTATATGTTGCCAAACTTATAACAAATAATGTACCTACATAATATTTTACAGTACCTACAAAAATGTTAACGGTATTTATAAGAAAACAAGTAACTATAGAAATTATTACGACATATCTCCTAATCTAAAACCAGCCAAACTTATGGTAGGAAATTGTTATACTATACAATGTCTTAAATGATAACTCTATATGTTACCGAACTCATAACAAACAGAGTAGCTACATAATGTTTTACTAGACTAACAAAAATGTGTATGGAATTTATAAGAAAAAAGTATGTACACATATTAGTACCTCATATCTCCTAATCTAAAACTAACCAAACTTATGGTAGGAAATTGTGTTATAACACAAAGTCTTAAAGGATAACTATATATGTTAGCAAAGCCATAATAAATATGGTACCTACACAATGTTTTACGAGGCCTACATATATGTGTATGGAATTTATTAGAAAAAGGTAGTTACACATGTTATTACCCCGTTCTCCTAATCTAAAACCAACGAAACTGATGGTAGGAAATTGTGTTATTAAACAAAGTCTTAAAGGACTCTATATGTGACCAAAGTCATAATAAATAGGGTACCAACACAATGTTTTACTGGATATACAAAAATGTGTATGGAATTTATAAGAAAAAAGGTAGCTACACATATTATTACTTTGTATCTCCTAATCTAAAATCAACCAAACTGGTGATAGGAAATTGTGTTATTACACAAAGTATTAAAGGATAACTCTATATATTGCCAAACTCACAACAAACAGAGTAGTCATACAATGTTTTACCAGACCAACAGAAATGTGTATGGAATTTATAAGAAAAAAGTAGGTACACATATTAGTATTTCATATCTCCTAATCTAAAACCAACCAAACTTTTGGTAGAAAATTATGTTATTACCCACAAACTTAAAGGATAAATCTATATGTTATCAAACATATAAGAAATAGGGTATCTACACAATGTTTTACCGGACCTACAAAAATGTGTATGAAATTTATATGAAAAAAAGGCAACTACACATATTATTACCCCGTATCTCCTAATCTAAAACCAATCAAACTTATGGTAGGAAATTATGTTATTACGCAAAGTCTTAAAGGATAACTCTATATGTTGCCAAACTCATAACAAATAAAGTACCTACATAATATTTTACAATACCTACAAAAGTGTTAACGGTATTTATAAGAAAACAAGTAACTACAGAAATTATTGCCACATATCTCCTAATCTAAAACCAACCAAACTTATGGTGGGAAATTATTTTACTACACAAAGTATTAAAGGATAACTATAACAAATAGAATATATACACAATGTTTTACAAGACCTACATAAATATTTATAGAATTTATAAAAACAAAAGAAACTACACAAATTATTATCTCACATCTTCTTATCTAAAAATCAATAAAATTTATGGTGGGAAATTGTGTTATTATACAAAATTGTAAAGGTTAACTTTATATGTTACTAAACACATAACAAATATTGTACCTATACAATATTTTACAAAAATCTATAAAAATGTTGATAGAATTTTTGCAGAAAAAGTAACTACACAAATACTTATTGGTTGACCTTTTTAACCTTATGCCATTTTTTAAAAATCTAACGGCTTCGATTTATTTTTATTTGATCCAACACTTATACTGGTACTACCTTCTTTTAATTTTTTTAAGCGCCTTCTTTTAGACTCACGGTGTTTTACTTTTCTGGTCATTTCCCAACTGCCACACTTAGATGCCGTGGGCACCTAATAATTATATAATTCAACTCCCCATATCCACACGCAACCCCTTTCCTCCCCTCTCTTACAAACACCACCACCACTTCGCTGCACGACATTCAAAGCCGCGTTTCATTCCCTTCGTATAATTGTATCCTAGGTCATTCCAATTTCCCACCTTCCCCCCACAGTACACCATTATTATTATTATTATTATTATTATTATTATTATTGTGAAAAAGAAAGCAACCTTCTTCTTTTTTTTTTTCTTTTCCTATAATCTCATCTGTGAAATTAGAATCAATTTCCGTGGAGCTTTTATCTCGTATTGGGATGAATTAAGGTAAGGTTTCTTCGATTTTTGTCATGATCATCCGTTTCTTATGCTCTTTTAGCGTCCTTTCTGTTGTTTGCTTAGATAATCAGATGAGAAATAAATAAAATTTGATATTTTCCGTTTTTGATGATGGAGATGTCAAAAAGTTCATGCTTTTCTTTTCTGGGTATCCTTTGTTTTCTTCGGTGATTCGATTTTCGTAGGATTTATGTGTTTTGCTTGGGGGGAGGGAGGGGAATCTTAATTAATGATAAATTGGATAGAATCTTTTTCTAATTTGTTTCTGTTTATTCAATTGTTTGGCAGTGAATAAAGTTTAGTTAGTTCTCTCTGCGCGTGTCCCGTTCTCTTCTCCAATCCTCCAAACCTCAAACTCAGAAACCCCTTTTATTTGATCCCCAAGTTGACCCTTTTGTTCAATATAGCAACATAACAAGTCTTGCCTACATGGAGGTTAAGCTATGGAACGACAAGCGCGAGAGAGAAATGTATGAGAACTTTGCAGAGCTGTATGCCATTATCAAGGCAACAGATATTATTTCATCATCTGAATATGAGACCGGATGCCAAAAGCTTATTGCCCATTTCAAAACCTTGGCTTCTACTCTCAAAGACACTGTCCCTAGCATTGAACGCTTTGCAGATACATATAAAATGGACTGCCCGGCTGCTATAAATCGTCTAGTCACATCTGGTGTGCCTGCCACTGTGGAGCACCGTGCTGCGGCAGCTGCCTCTGCAACTATTTCTGCTGCCATTGTGGTTGAATGTGTGCAGAATTTTATTACTGCCATGGATTCATTGAAACTTAATATGGTGGCAGTTGATCAAGTGTATCCTTTGTTGTCTGACCTCTCAGCATCACTCAATAAGCTTGGTATTTTGCCACCTGATTTTGAGGGGAAGATAAAGATGAAGGAATGGATCTCGAGGTTGGCTAAGATGGCAGCATCAGATGAGTTAACAGAGCAGCAAGCTAGGCAGCTCCACTTTGACTTGGAATCTTCATACAATTCATTTATGGCAGCTTTGCCTAATGCTGGTACTTGAACTCTAGAAGTAATCCAATATGTCATATTTTTGTTTAGTGCTTCACTCTGGTGGATTCCCAGTAATGTCTTGAACGTTGTTTTTTAAGTTGATAAAATTGTATTTATTTTGAGAGATCTTGGATTGTTTAAGCTATTGTGTTGTGATTGTCACTTTATGAGAATGGATATGTGCTTGGATTTGGTTTTTGTAATATTAATATATTCATTCGTCTTGATTGTTTGTCTTGTCTATAACTTGTTTGAAGTCTGGTGTAGTTCCTACACGAGGGCCGACATTGCTTTTCATATATGAATAAACAAGCCAGTGAAATATCTTTCAAAAAGGGATGCCAAACAAGCTTCCAGAAGTGCAGGTATCTTTCAACTAGCTGCACTGGATCTTTTTTAACCTTCAAGCTTTCCTTTTTGGTTTTGAATCTTTCAAGAACATGGGCGACAACGTTGTTGATTCGTGGTTGTTTAATGGTCTTTGCATTCATTGTTGTCCAGCTATGTCTCCGCCTTCTTTTTTGTATTCCTTGAACGAACTTGAGATGAAGCTACGTATGAACTAATCTAATATTAACCTATAACTTTTCGAAGTTGCTGGAAGATGTAGTCTTAGTCTTCCTCTTCATCAACTGCTATTGGGAAACCAGGAGAAAGCTAGGGGGGGTTGACAAAAAGGCTAATTTCCCATGTTATGTTTTAAGGTATTAGAGAGAGGCATAGATAACCTGAAAAAGGTAGACCGTTTGAGAACAATAAATCAAACCCTTTAGAGACCTTAAAATCTAACCCTTTGAATGCAGGGACTTTGTACATTTGGTGTAGGTGCAGATGTTTTAATAGAGAAAATTGCTGCATGTTGGTTACACTTACTGGTTCTAAGGTTGTTGACACTGCCAGTCTGGTGCTGATTTTCTCCTCTAGTGCCCTCATCCAGGTTGTCTGAGTAACTTTCGGATTATTACCATTACCGTACCGCCGCGGATGGACGACTGAGCATAATTCTAATTGTTTTGTTCTGAAGGAAAGGCATACACCATTGATCACTGTTATGTTAGGATCATCATCTGAACCCTTTTTGGGGTTTGAACTGCCTTCTCCTGCACCCAATACTTTATCAGGCAATCTGCGCCTCTTAAAAATGTTAAAACAATCTTCACACCGAGGCCACTGACACAAAAGATGGAGACATTGATATTTGCTTGGTTTAAGACAACTCTTGCTTACTAGAAGACCAACTATGCTGTAAGTTCGATTATTTCAATATCATACTTAGTTATAGAGGTTTCAACAAATTGTGATTATCATTCCACAACTATATATCAAGCTTGATTTGAGAAACAAGGAACTACAATGAAAATTCAATTACCGCAGCTTTAAGTAAAATGATGTTTAATGGTGGAAAAGTAAATGAATCATTTCAAAACATGAATTCTCTGAAATGGGCTTTTTTAGAGAAATAATGTACTGAAAATATGTTGGAGTTTATTTAGTAAATTAGGGTATTTGTTACGGTAAAAGTGAAAAATTTTGTGCTCTTGATGAGTTCTTTGTATTTTTTTAATGAGACAAGTAGAACTCGTCGTATGCTCCTGACGAGTTTTTCAAATATCACTGGGACAGTTGTGTTGAAATCGTTTTAGGTTTAAATTTTTTTTAACAAAATATATTTTTTAAAAGACGCGAGTCAGCGTCTTTTGTTTTGAAATTGTTCATTTTAGACTAAAGTATGATTGAATAGTCAAGAAAATGTTAGATTTTTTAAAATAAATAATTTTTGAAGGTTTTAACATCATAATAAAATTACCTTCACGATATCTAAAATTAATATTTTTTTTTATATTACATGTCTCGATTTTGAAAATTTTCGGAATGTGAATTTAAATTTAAAATGAAAGAGTGGAGTTATTTTACAAAGAAAAAAAATTCACATTGATTTTTAAAATAAATGCCGCTGCTTACTCGATCTGAAGGAGAATATTTCTTTATCTCAGATAATTAAAAGGATCAAACTCCAATAAGTTTAGAGACTATTTCATTGATCAACTTAATAGAAATACTGTATTTTAAGAAAGA
This sequence comes from Hibiscus mutabilis, assembly GCA_019671005.1. NCBI lineage: Eukaryota > Viridiplantae > Streptophyta > Magnoliopsida > Malvales > Malvaceae > Hibiscus > Hibiscus mutabilis. The sequence goes on along the minus strand of CM033727.1, from coordinate 21,246,752 downwards.
TATTCTTCAATGAAAATATCGAACTCCAGTAAATCTGAGCACATCTAAATAATAATTGTAACACATCAACAAGATGGTCTAAGTGATAAATGATTTGATATTGTTTAAGTAAGCCTCGATTCTATATGAAGAAAATTCATACGGGAAGATTTACTCACCTAAGTCAAGTGTATGGCGCGAATTGGTTTGAATTAGTCAGAATAAAGCTATAGAGAACTGAGAGGGCAACAAATAAAATTGTTTTAATTTCCAACTCCACTATTTCAGAATAATAATTTATGAATTTAATATTCTATTTTAGATGAATGATCCAAAATTATTAATATAATTTCTAAAGTATTTAAATTAAATTACGATTTATTAATTTAAAATTCCCTTTAGAGTCAATTAAACAATTATCCAATGTTATTATATAATTTTCATACCATTTTAATTTAAATAATGATTTATTAATTTAAGATTTTTTGTCAATTAATTTTGTCTCTATTATTTAAGTCAACGAATCATTTCACTATAACACCATGACTGGACTCTCACACATAATATTATCGAAAATTTACCACACAACTTTTGTCCAAGACCTTATCATAAATGTATCACCTTAATATGATAGTCATGATTTATTTTGGAGTAAATCTGTTCTATCTAGTTTGATCACTTTTTTTTTTCTCAATGTTCTATTGTAAATTAAATAGTGAAAATAAATATTACACAAAATAATAATAATAATTATTATTATTATTATTATTTATCCTTCACAAATAACTTGTGGCTACCTTCCATTTTCACAAACTATTACAATTTCATTGACAAAATATCATTTACTCTCCAAACGAGCTATGATTCAATATCTATATATATATTCACATTATTTTTTTTTGCTCGACAAACCGACTTTTATTTATCAATCACATACGCAAATATCACCTTTTAACTTACTACTCTGAGACACGTTCAATATTTTTCAAGCCACACACACAATTCTACATTTACTTAGAATTAAGGTAAACATATCATCTTTACATTTACTTTGAGACATTGTCCTACCTTAGTTATTCTCTTTAGATTAAATGCAGTCTTTGTTTTGTTATTACCCTTAGTCCTTGTTATATCTTTAAGCTTTCTCTTCCTTTGTCCTTGCGAACCATCAAAATGAGCTTATATATAACCTTTTTATATTGCTCTTAACAGTTCACAACATTCTAAGTAGTTGTGATAAGGCCTCATTGAGTTCATTCATGTTAAAATTTAGGATAAATTGATTAAAACTATCCAACAACGACAACAAGATAACATTAGTGGTCAACTCAAAGTTAAGAGAGAATTTTAATTTTTTAAGGCTTTAAATATAGCCGATCATCTTAAGAACATGAGTTCTCACAAAAAATTTCTTTACCGTCTTGCATTGAAACAGAGCATTACATATCTTATACCTCTCTTTACGTGCTTTTCCTTTATATAATTATTTGAGATGTTGAATTATCTCATATGCAACCATGTCTTCGTTTTCTTCTGCATCTCATAATTCATGCCATGTTGTCCATATACTTTTCTTTTATATAAATATCCTTATCATCTTTAGAGAATTAGTAGTCGGTTCAATAGGAACAAGTTCTTTAATGACGTGTAGTTTATTTCTTGTTTGAGAACAATTCTCAGATTATTGAACCAATCAAAGAAGTTTACACTCTTTAACTTGTCATTCTCAAGGATTGATCACAACAATAACTAATTTGTGTTGTTTTCCAAAATAAATTTACAATAATAAAATATGTTGATCAAATTCATTGATTTCATTAAAGGGGCTTTATTAAAGGATGCTCCCTTTATTTTATTTAAAATTAATAACCCTCAAATATTTATTTTAAAAAGATTTTCTCTAAAAATATTATAGTAGGTAAGGATCTATATCTCATCCTTTTCGTAAATCAGCTTTGCTTTTGCTCTAAAGGTTATGGTTATATAAGCAAGCAACATATATTAATTACATAACATGTAACTCATATATTCGGTAAACAACTTTTGTTCTAATCATCTCATGATTATCCAAATTTCTAAACTCTAGGTTTGTAATTCTATTAGAGTAACATATTTAAGTCATTAACTAATATTATAATCAACAAATATCAATTGCTTATTCTTCGAGTTTAACCAAAACAAATGTATGTACTTTGCTTCAGGCGGTACTCACATGTATCGATCGACCCCTTAACGAGGGTAAATATTTGAAGGCTCTCATAATTTAATCTTTTGATTGAGGCCTTTATAAAATTATATCACCATTTTCTCTATTTTTCACCAGAAAAGTTGCTTTTTATTAGAGTCAAAAGCAAGCACTAACCAATGCCAAGCAAGCTGGACCAACGAAAGCTATTGTCAAGACACCACACCAAAATAACATAGGCACTAGTCAACTAGAAAAACAAGATAAAACAAAAACCATCGTAGCTCATCTTGGTGACAAACGATCTGCAAACACCAAACCACTACATAGAATAATCAGTGCAACACTTGAAAGCACAACACTCTATCCACTCCAATCTTGGCCAACGCATCCGCCATTCTGATTGCTTCACAAAAAATATTATGAAAGTATACACATAATAAGGCACCACATGTGACATCAATCCTATTGAAGCATTCCAGAAATCTCCATGGCATACGAACACAATGTAAAATTCATGGCACTGCCACTATGGAGTCCGATTCAATCACTACAGCTTGTCAACTCTATAAAGATCACATCAATATCTCCAAAACAAAATCAATGGCATGGAGTTTTGCCTCATTGGAATCCATCACACGCAATGAACAAGAGAACAACACTAATATACAACCTTCTACATCTTACAAAAAACCCCCACAACCAGTAGGCCTCGGCTTACCCCGAGCCAAACCGCCAATATTAAACTTAATCGGTCAACCTACTAGAGGGCATCGTACCATTCTCACACGCGAACCATCATACTTAATGCAACACATGCATAACCATGGGTAACCCCACACTATGACTCCAGAATTAAATTTGCTTCCCTGCTCGCCTTTACCCAATATAAGGTTCAAAGTTTAACCATGAAAAACAATTCACCAACCAGTAGCCCTTTTATAGAAAATCATATCATTCCTTGCTAACCAAGCTGACTAAAGCACAACCGCACTTCCTGTTAGCTGCCATTGTCGCATCATACTAATGAAGAATCCACATGATCCATGAATCAAGAACTCATGTAATGAATTTGGTAGCACCATTGACACCTTGCACCACTAAAAAATAGAAACCAAAGCTCATGTATTATCAGGAAAGAGAAAAAAAATGTGATCAACTTTGTCATCCCCAATCTCGCACCAAACACATGAGATGACAGCACCATCAACAAATAATCATCTTGTCCTCAAAAAATGACAAAGTAGGTAGCCAAAAACAACAATAAACATTAAATTCTAGGAGGAACATCAATTTTCCAAACAATCATCTCCCCAACAGTCATCCTCAAGTGGGTGAACATTGCCCTCAAGTCTGACATACACTTTTGAATCAAAGCGTCGGCCATTACTTTTTCTTTTCCGGGATGGTACTCTATGATGCGATCATAATCTTTAAGTAGTTCAATCCATCTTCTTTGCCTCAAGTTCAACTCTTTTTAGGTGAGTAAATACTTCAAACTCTTATGATCAGTATAAATGTAACATTTTTCTCCGTACAGGTAGTGCCTCTAAATCTTCAACGCGAAGATAATTGTCGCAAGCTCCAAATTGTACATAAGGTAATTGCATTCATAAGGCTTGAGCTATCTCGAGGCATAAGCAACCACCTTACCCTCTTGCATGAGAACTCAATTGAGCTCATTCAAGGACGCATCACTAAACACCACATAATCCTTACCCGACTCGGGTTGAGTCAAAACTAGAGCCTCCCTCAAATAACCTTTCAACTACTTGAAGCTTTTTTGTTTTTTCTCGTTGCACTCAAACGGAACTCATTTCTGCAATAACTTTGTCATAGGCACAATTATAATAGAAAACCCCTTGACAAAACGATGGTAATATTTGACAAGTCCAAGGAAACTACGAACTTCTAAAATATTCCTAGGTGGTTTCCACTCCACCATCGCCTGAATCTTTTACAGATCAACGCGGATCCCATCCACCGCAACAATATGGCCTAAGAACGCCACCTCGAATAACCAGAATTCACACTTGTTGAACTTGGTGTAAAGTTGTCTATCTCTCAAGGTCTGAAGAACAACACGAAGATGATAGTCGTGCTCGTTCTCTGAACTCGAGTAAACCAAAATATCATCAATGAAGAACACCGCAAACTAATCTAGTTAGGGCTGAAAATTCTGGTTCATCAGATCCATAAAAGCGGCATGCGCATTGGTAAGCCCAAAAGGCATAACCAAGAACTCATAATGGTCGTACCGCATCCTAAAACTAGTTTTCTAGACATCCTCATCCACCACTTTTAACTGGTAATAACCCGACATCAAGTCAATCTTTGATAATACTCTAGCACCTCTCAACTGGTCAAACATGTCATCTATCATTGGAAGAGGATAATGGTTCTTTATCGTTACCTCGTTGAGATAACGATAGTTAATGCACATCCCTATTAAACCATCCTTCATTTTGAAAAGCAAGACTGGTGCACCCCAAGGTGAGATGCTCGGTCAGATAAATTATCACTCCAACAGCTCTTGAATTTGACTCTTTAATTCTCTCAACTCCGACGGTGCTATGCGATACATGGAAATGGACACTGACTCCATTCCTAGAATCACCTCGATCTGAAACTCTAACTCACGATCAGGTGGTAACCCAAGTAATTCTTCTGTAAACACATCGGGGTACTCTCTAACAATCTAAAGGCTCTCAAGAATCGAAATCTCAACTCTTGCATCAACTACATGAGTCAAAAAGGCCTCACAACCTTGCTGAATCAACCTTTGCGCTACCAAAGTCGACACTATAGTAAGAAGAAAATAGATTTTCTCTCATCTCATACTAGCTTAGCCTCGTCTGAACCATGAAGTTTAAGACTCTTAACCCTACAACCCAAACTCAAATCATGCTCAAATAACCAATCCATCCATAAAATAGAATCAAACTCTTAGAATGGTAAATACCATCAAATCTGTATAGAATATCAAACCTTGAACCTCTATCGGACACCTACGATAAGCCTTATCTACCAAGACATCATACCCCAAAGGACTAGTCACACGAACCCCAACCTCAAGGTCCTCAACCAAATTACCCCACTGATAAGATATCCCACTACGAATATAGGAATGGATAGACCATAAGTCTACCAAAGCAATAATAGGAACAAAAAACAAGGTATATGTAATTGAGATGACATCGATAGACTCATATTCCTCCTAAGCCTTAACTACATAATATCTTGCTGGTGCCCTAGAGGTAGACTAGAAAGTACCTCCACTATGTTGTCCAGGCATGTGGCTCGCTCCTCCTCTAATGAAACCTCGACCTCTCTAAGCCAAGTATGAGGTCCTATGAGTCTGAACCGGAGTGGTGTCAATAGCTATTGAACAATCTTTCACATAGTCGTTTGGTGACCTTCAACCATAGCATACTCTAGATGTTCCCCAACATTTACCATGATGCTTGCATCCACACTGATCACACACGGGTGTGCCCTCACTTTTCTATGAACCCTTAGAACTCATCACTAAAGAAGATGATGAAAGCCTCATACGACCGAAAGATTCTAACCAACAGTTCGATCTCAAACTCTGATTTGATGCTCCTCAACCCTGATTCTATTAACCTTTGTTCCTTTTAGAATAGGATTATGAATTGTTAGAGAAATTAGGGGTCCTTCCACTTGAACCTACCTGATCAATACTCTGGCCATACACCATACTACCGATGATAAGTACATAAAGAACCTATATTTTAGGCCCTTTTACTTAGCATATTGCATGTGTTTGAGCTCATTTAGTGGCATTTATAAGTAGTTTGTATGTAGTTATGAAGTTTCAGTCTTGAGCTTAATGTATATATATTGATGATTTTAATGGGAAATATATTTGTTTTTAGTGGTGCATGTGCATGAAGCAATAAAGTGAAAAGAAGTCGTGGAGTGAAAGGAGTATTTAAGATGTATCTCTCATTATGGATGCAGAGCCACAACATTTGTTGTGAGGATGGAGATGAATCTATGACCTTTGACCGACAATAAATGCGTGGACCCCTCTTTTTTATGGACTTATTGAATGCCGTAGAAAGCTAGATCCTCATTAAAGGATCATGTGGCCTTTAGGGTTTCTTAACCCTAGCTTTGCCTCCCGTCAATATAAAGACAACTTGGGCAACAATTTAGAGAAGCTGGATCCTACACAACAACCCTTTGTCTTCAACTATTAGAGAATCACCATCGTTCAGGACAAGAGGAGTCTCCAAATGACGAGAGATATTGAGAAATGCTTGGGGAGTGCAGGGCACTGCAACACAGTTCTAGGACTTGAAAGAGAATTTGAGGACCCTTGATTTTCTCCCTCCCTTGGTTGATAAAAATGCATCATACCATTATCATTCGAATAGACTAAGTGTACAAACATGCTTCCTTTCATTTCATTGTTCCTAGTTTTATACATGTAATATTTCATACCTAAATTACTAAACTTGATCATTTGAACATACAATTGCATGTAACTAGTTTCCAAACAACTAGACCATTCGTCCTTCACCATACAAACACACAACAACACTTACATCATGGTATGTTCACACACAAGTGACCATATAATTTCCAAGGCATTCGAATGGCTCAATATAACTAGATCAATCACTTGATCATTCCATTTGTATATTCATATATGCACAGCATAACACCATTCCTTTACATGTAATTTAAGTTCAATACATGTTTCACATTATCAACCAAGTTCACAACATAGTAGGCCTATTCAAGAACATATATATACAAGTTCAAGTATTCCAAATGCATGCATAGTTAACTATATACAATCTAAGTGCCACCGACTAGGGTAGTACAAAACAAGTATGAACCATACTTTAGCTATGCTTGTGTCTTGCTTCGAGCTCAAGGAAAAGAATCAAGCAATGGTTGAATCCTTTATCCTGTTGGTTGGGAAGAATGAAAACAAGAGTGATAAGTACAAGAATGTAATTAGTGAGGTAGTAACTAGTTCTAACCAATTGTTATATCAAGTTAAGTGTCAATTAGAGAAGAATGTTCCTTGCTAAGGATTTCAAGCATTCAGCTAGCATAAGAAACAAGAGAAAATGAATCATAATTCATGCTTCTATGTCAAGAATCAAGCAAATCATGCTTACATAACAAGAAATCAAGCAAATCATGCTTACATGACAAGTAATCAAGCAAATCATTCTTACATGACAAGTAGCATACAATTCATGGCTTTCATGTCAAGTAACATTCATTATATAAATTTCAAGATAAGTAACATGTATTATAGATTGTTATTTCATTTGTTATCAATTAAACAACCCCATTGGTACTTAGTCTGTATAGGTAATTGAGTCTCTAACCAACTGTCGCCACAAGACGCACCGTAGTGCTGGTCAACCCCCTATTGTTGCTAAAGACCACATACGTGCCCTCTGTCTGTCGCCAAATAGGGGCCTTATCCCTAGACCGTAGTCCACCCTGACACAATGAGCTCTAGACTCTAAGGCACGCCCTTCTACCTAATCCAACTAGCTACCAAGGTTGTTCGATTTTAGCCATTTATACAAGTATTTCAAGTTCAAGATCATGTCAAGTATTCAGCAAGTTCATTACATACTAGGCCCTTAGGCCAATTGAGCCATAGCTCACATATCATGTAATTCTCATGTGTTTATTTCATCAAGTTGGGATAACATTTCAAGCAATTTGTTTAAGCATTTGATCACATGCCATATCACACATACAAGCACCAACGTTACTACTTAAACATGCTTAGCAATCGAATCATACTTCCCACATTAAGCCAAGTCCATATTAGGTCCATTTAAACATTACAAGAATGTAGACATGCTTGCTTTAGTTAGGACCTAGTCCTAACTCTAGAATAAACTACACTCACAATACTCCAAGCTTAGCTAGTCTTGGATCCACACTTCTTTATTCTTAGCTTTAGGATGTTCCACCCTTTCCTCTTCCACCAAGTTCACTCCTGGTTCTAACACATTACACAAGTAAATACATATTAAAACAAGTTCACATAATCATTCAACCAAGGCAATATTACTAGTACACAACATATACAAATCTGGCAACATGTTCATATATACACTTTACTACACATAACTACACTTGTCTATACTCTAATTCATGTAAACAGGGCAGTAACCACTATCCCAAAACTGTTTACAAAATAGTTTTCAAAATTGTCACAAAACTGTGTACAATTACCTAAACTGTTGCTACTAGGCAGCATGTACTTTGCTCACTTAAACATGCATAACTTTCATTTTGTACGTTGGAATTTCAATTGGTTTACACCGTTGGAAAGCTAACTTAATTTTCTTTCTAACAATATAGGCATTGCATTTTAATTCTTTGCCAATTAATACAGTTTTTAACTTAAAGACACGGCAATTTACAACACTGGACAATTTGCACTGTCCCTAGTGTTTCTTCTCTACAATTCATTCTACAACCCAGAATTCAGTTCTGTTTTATCCTAATGAAATTTAGACATGTTAAGGTACTATCCATAAAATTTTCAGCCTTAAATTCCATTTATACAATTTATGGTGATTTTTCAAAGTTACTGCCCAGAAGAGAGTATTATGGGCTAATTACACTAAGTTGAGTTTCTAGCTTCATAACTCATCTAAACAAGATTCTAACTTTGTAATTCAACTTATTTTCATGTTCTTACATATCTAGGTCAGTCTAATTCACCTAGAAATGTGCTTAAAATAGGGCATTATAATGCTAAGTTCAATTTGATCCATTTGATCAAAAATATACCTCTAATTCACCATTAGAGCAGTCCATTACCTACCTTTAACTAATCTAATTAAATACATTCATTTTCCAGCAAGCTATTTACTCTATTCAAGCCTCAATTCATCTAGCAATGTGACCAAATTAGGGCATTATATACAATTAGCATATTTACACATTTTCTCCTAGTAAAACAGTCCATATTCTCAATTTCGAGCAACCATATACATTCTCTTTAGCAATTTAGCTACTAGCACTCATAATTTCAAGTATCATTAGAAGCTAACATGATCCTAACATACATAACAATCATCATATTCAATTTAGGCAAGAAGAACATCACAATCTTAAGATTCAAGCATTTTATAACATGTAGGAATCAAGCAATTTACCTTCTCCAAGCTAATTTGATCAAAGTTCAATCAAGAAACATGAATTGAAGATGATCTATGAAGCTTTCTCACCCCTTTCTCTCTCAAACAATTCGGCTATGGAGGATTTTGGAAGAAAAAAGATGATACAATTTTCGTTCATCTTTTCCCCTTAGGTGCTGTGAGTCATCACTCACAAGGCACATGTTCATGTGTCTAGGCCTCCAATTCTAATGCAATTTACATGTAATCTCTAGAGCTTTGCATGTTCACATTTCCATCCTTCCATTTAAGCCTTCTAGTTTTAATTTCAATTCAATTTGGTTCTAATTTCACTTATTTGATCTTAAAGATAGCTAATGTTCTTTCTTCTTTAATTTGATTAGCACATAATTCAATTAATCTATATCTTGGATAGTGGTAACCTTCATAGTCCAAGTTTAGCATGTTACAAATTTTCCCTCCTTAAAATAAATTTGTCCTCGAATTTACCTGAATCGAATAGGTGAGGATATTGCTTCCTCATGATTTCTTCATATTCCTAAGTTGCCTATTCTATCTTGAGATTTCTCCACAAGACCTTAACAAGAGGAACAATTTTGTTCCTGAGCTTTCTAACTTCACGATCAAGAATTTGGACTGGTTCTTCTTCGTAAGACAAGTCAGGATTCAATTCCACTTCTTTAGGCTCAAGGATATGGGATGGATCAGATCTATATCTTCTGAGCATAGATACATGAAAGACATTGTGAATCTTGTCAAATTCTCTGGGAAGAGCCAATCGATAGGCCACTGGACCAATCCTTTCAATGATTTCGAAAGGTCCAATGAATCAGGGACTGAGTTTCCCTTTTCTTCCAAACCAAAAGAATTTATTCTTTTCAAGTCTGCATATGCTTTCTGCCTATCAAAAGCTGGCTTCAATTGATCATGAATGATTTTCACTTGTTCTTCGGTTTCTATGAGCAATTGAGGTCCCAATACTTTGTTTTCTCCTAGTTCAGACCAGCACAAGGGAGTTCTACATTTTCTTCCATATAGAGTTTCGAAGGGAGCCATTTGGATAAAAGCTTGATATATATTGTTATAAGCAAACTCTACTAGGGGTAGAGATTTCTCCCAGTTCTTTCCGAAGTCTATAACACAAGCACGTAGCATGTTTTCAAGCACTTGGATGATTCTTTTAGATTGTCCATCCGATTGAGGATGAAAGGCTGTACTAAGGTGCACTTTAGCTCCTAGAGCCTTCTGCAAGGAATTCTAGAATTGAGAAGCAAATCTGGGGTCACGATCAGAGATTATAGCTGTAGGTACACTTTGTAATCGAATCACTTTACGGATGTATAGCTCAGCTAAGGTTTCCAATCTCATGTTCATTCGAATAGGGATGAAGTGAGTAGACTTTGTGAATCTATCAACAATCACCCATACAACACCATTCTTTCTTGGAGTGGAAGGAAGACCAGTAACGAAATCCATTGTAATCCGATCCCATTTCCACTGAGGGAATTCGATTGGTTGGAGTAATCCAGTAGGAACTTGATGCTCGGCTTTGACTCTTTGACAAGTTAAGCACTTAGAAATAAAATATGTGATAGCCGATTTCATGCCTGGCCACCAGTATAGTGGCTTTAGATCCTTGTACATCTTAACCAATATTGGGTGAACCGAGAAAGAGCTTTGGTGAGCTTCTTGTAACATCTCTTGTTTTAGTTCCTCACTGTTAGGAACACATACTCTATCTTTGAAATAGAGGAGTCCATTCGACTTGAGGGAGAAGTCAGAATTAGACTCAGAGTCTAGCTTGGACATGTTCTTCTGAAGATTTGGATCAATTTGTTGGAGTTCTTTGATTCTCGAGATTAGACTAGATTGAACTTGAAGCTCAGACAAGAATTTCCGTCCTTTAGATAAATGGAAATGAGCATTGATAGCCAAGGAAGCTACAAACAAATGGACAATATCATTAAGGGATATTTTTGAATAGTTGCTTGAAAGACAAGAAAGGTTCAATTCGAATAGATTACTTGTAATCCAAGAAAGATTAAATTGGAATAAATTATTTTGGGATTTAGATTTAAGGGTTTACCCGAGTATGGTCTGCTACTAAGGGCATAAGCAACAACGTCAGTTTTCCCTGGATGGTAGTCGATAACCAAATCGTAGTCTTTAAGCAATTCTAGCCATCTCCTTTGCCTCAGATTCAAGTCTTTCTGAGTTAGGAGGTATTTGAGGCTCTTGTGGTCTGTGAACATGTTATATTTCTCCTCGTACAAGTAATGTCTCCAAACTTTGAGTGCAAATACGATAGCTGCCAATTCTAGATCGTGAGTATGGTAGTTTGACTCGTGTGGTTTTAGTTGTCTTGAAGCGTAAGCTACCACTTTTCCATCTTGCATGAGGACACATCCTAGTCCCAAATGAGATGCTTCACTATAGATAGTGAATTCTTTGCCCGATTCTAGTTGGATGAGAACCGATGCATGAGTCAAGGCTTGTTTAAGCTGATCGAAGCTTCGTTGTTGGTTCTCTGATCATACAAAGGGCGTGTCTTTACGGGTTAGATTAGTCAAGCTTGTGGCAATGGATGAAAATCCCTTGACAAAACGTCAATAATACACGGCTAAACCGAGAAAGCTCCTGACCTCACCAACATTCCTCGGGTCTACTTTAATCCCTTATGCCGAGATGACATGGCCAAGGAACGAGATTTTCGATAGCCAAAATTCACACTTAGAGAACTTTGCGAACAATTAATGTTCTCGGAGAGTTTGCAATACAATTCAAAGGTGTTTGGAATGTTCTTCCTTATTCCAAGAACACACCAGGATGTCATTAATGAAGATGATCACAAACTTGTCAAGATAGGGCTTGAATACATGGTTCATGAGGTCCATGAAATTAGTCGGTGTATTCGTTAACTCGAATGGCATTACAAGGAATTCAAAATGGTCATATCGAGTATAAAAGGCTGTCTTGGGTACATCTTCTTCTTTTACCCTCATTTGGTAGTATCCTGATCGAAGATCGATCTTTGAGAACACCAAAGCATCCTTGAGTTGATCGAAGAGATCTTCTATCCTCGGGAGAGGATATCGATTCTTGATAGTAAGCTTGTTCAATTGTCTGTAATCAATACAGAGTTTCATAGTCCCATCTTTCTTTTTCACGAACAAGACTGGAGCACCTCGGGGAGATAAGCTAGGCAGAATAAAGCCTTTGTCTTGTAGCTCTTGGAGTTGCTTATTGAGTTCTTTCAATTCAATAAGTGTCATACGATAGGGTGTGATGGACACCAGAGTTGTTCCAGGTTGGACATCGATCCCGAACTCTACTTCTCTGGTTGGAGGGAGACCAGGGAGTTCCTTAGGAAAAATATCAATAAATTCAGATACAATTGGAATACTAGGTAAGCCGAATTCATGTTCATCTTGTAAGACCATAGCATCAAAGATTGAGGTCAGATTCTTGTCAATTAGAAGAATGGATTCCTTTCCTAAACCCCGAAGATAAAGGCTCCTATTTTGGCAATCTACCCAGGCTTCATGCTTACTTAACCAATCTAGTCCCAGTACTAGATTGAACTCACAAGTTGGCAAGACATATAGATCAACAAGAAAGGGTACATTTCGAATGAATAGGGGAAATTTTCTACAAATAAGGCTTATGTTTGTAATCCCCCCTATTGGGTTTGAAACTACAAGGCTTTGTTTTACAATTTCAGGTTTTAACTTCAATTTTGAAATCAAAGATGAGCATACAAATGAATGAGCGGATCCCGAGTCTATTAAAGCATAACTAGGAGTCAAATTTAGCTCAACGGTACCTGCTATGACATTGGGTGATTCTTCATCTTCTTTTCCCCGGATATGATAGATTCGAGCAGGATCCCGAGATTCTTGGTGAGTAGGGGTGTTCGAATGGGGTCTTTTGTTCTTCCCCTGATTTCTAGACTGAGCTTATTTAGAACCTTTGTTTTGAATAGAGGGAGTTGAACTAGCATTTTAAGGAGCTCGATTTGGAACCTTGTTAGGATTCTGAGGACAATCCCTGATATAGTGATCAGAGGCTCCACATAAGAAACATAGATTTTGTTGAGTTCTACATTGGCCAGTGTGATGCTTCTGGCAGAACTTGCAAGTAGGATATTGAACAGCTTTACCGAAATTCCCTGTACTATCAACATAGATGATCGGGGTTGAAGGCTTGGTTACCGATTGGGGTCTCGGTATAAAGTTGCTCTTCTGAACATGAGTGTAATTCGAAGAGTGTTCTTTGGAGTGTCCAGCCTTCTTTGATTGCAAGTGAGGCTTGTCATCATTCCTGGATCGTTTGTCTTTCCAGGAGTTACCACTTTTGTGTTTCTTAGAGGCCTTCATCTTCGCCTCGGTTGCAATAGCCCGGTTCACCAAATTCTGGAAGTTAGTGATACCCAAGGCAGTGAAGATTGGACTCAGTTCATCATTCAGTCCATCGATAAACATCCGACATTTATCAGCATCAGTCTTGATGTATTCCGACCCGTACTTGCAATACTTGTAGAAATTGCTCACGCATTGTTCAATGGGTCAGCCACCTTGCTTGAGGTACAACAAATGCTTCTAGCGCTTGGCCAAGTATTGTTCACTGATGAATTTCTTCATGAATTCCTCGAGGAAGAATTTCCAAGTTACAGCTTCAGCAGGAGCAGTTAGGGTAGTGGTTTCCTACCAACTCAGAGCTTTATCTGCCAATAGGGCTATGGGACATTCGAGCTTGTGCTCATCAAGACAAGGTAGTTTTTTAGTCAGGATTCGAGTAGTGGCATCTAACCAGTACTCAGCTACTTCGGGATTGGCTTCATTAGTACCGGTGGAGGTATAAGCCCGGTGTTGAGCCAACTTGTAAATCGGGGCTCGTTTGGCATAGCAGTAGGAAGAGGAATAGGATGGTCTTGTTCCAAAGTAGTTACAAGATGATTGAACATCTCCTTCATGCTTAGGAGACATTCCTGCTACACAGGATTTATAGCAGGAGCTTCCTATTGAGCAGCAGCTTGGGCTCAGGGTTGAGCTTGTTGTTGTGGAGGATTCTGCTCCATCCTCACACCATCTCCTTCATTCGAGGAGCCTTCATGACTTTCATCATCCCGAGTGAGCCTTGTTTCAGATATTCTACATCCAAATAGAACAATTAGGAATTCGGTTTAGTTAAGAAAAGACACAAGCTATACAATACAAGTCTCCTAGGTGGCACAAGTATCCTATATGATGCAAGAGAGCCCGGTTTAGTCCTAGAACCACTAAAAAGCTCTGATTACCAATAAATGTAACACCCCCTACCCGGGTTAGTAGCAAACCGGCTCGGGAGCGTTACCAAGCAAGAATAAGGAATTACAAGCAAGAACAAGGCAATAATAGATTAACTCATCCCTATTAGATAAGTTACTTAACTAACAAGCAACAAAGCATACTTAACTTATCAAAGAAGCAATCCCATATTTTGCTTTCAAGTTATTATAGGTTACTACTCTAACAATTCCATTAACTACATCATACCACTATCATTCGAATGGACTAAGTGTACAAACATGCTTCCTTTCATTTCATTGTTCCTAGTTTTATACATGTAAAATTTCATACCTACATTACTAAACTTGATCATTTGAACATACAATTGCATGTAACTAGTTTCCAAACAACTAGACCATTCGACCTTCACCATACAAACACACAAAAACACTTACATCATGGTATGTTCACACACAAGTGACCATATAATTTCCAAGGCATTCGAATTGCTCAATATAACTAGATCAATCACTTGATCATTCCATTTGTATATTCATATATGCGCATCAAAACACCATTCATTTACATGTAATTTAAGTTCAATACATGATTATCAACCAAGTTCATAACATAGTAGGCCCATTCAAGAACATATATATACAAGTTCAAGTATTCCAAATGCATGCTTAGTTCACCATATACAATCTAAGTGCCACCAACTAGGGGAGTACAAAAAAAGTTCATATATATTCTTTATTACACATAACTAAACTTTTCTATACTCTAATTCATGTAAAACAGGGCAGTGACCACTGTCCCAAAACAGTTTTCAAAACTGTCACAAAACTATGTACAATTACCTAAAATTTTGCTACTAGGCACCATGTACTCTGCTCACTTAAACATGCATAACTTTCATTCTGTATGTCAGAATTTCAATTGGTTTAAACCGTTGGAAAGCTAACATAATTTTATTTCTAACCAAATAGACCTTGGATTTTAATTCTTTTCCAATTAATTCAGTTTTTAACTTAAATTCTAGGCAATTTACAACACTGGACAGTTTGCGCTGTCCCTAGTGTTTCTTCTCTACAATTTATTCTACAATCCAGAATTCAGTTATGTTTTCTCCTAATGAATTTAGACATGTTAAGGTACTATCCATAAAATTTTCAGCCTTAAATTCCATTTATACAGTTTATGGTGATTTTTCAAAGTTACTACTTAGAACAGAGTATTCTGGGAAAATTACACTAAGTTGAGTTTCTAGCTTCATAACTCATCTAAACAAGATTCTAACATTGTAATTCATGTTATTTTCATGTTATTACATGTCTAGGTCAGTCTAATTCACCTAGCAATGTTCTTAAAACAGGGCATTATAATGTTAAGTTCAATTTGATCCATTTGATCAACAATATACCTCTAATTAACCATTTGAGCAGTCCATTACCTAGCTTTAACTAATCCAATTACATACATTCATTTTCCAGCAAGCTATTTACTCTATTCAAGCCTCAATTCATCTAGCAATGTGACCAAATCAGGGAATTATATACAATTAGCATATTTACACATTTTTCTCCTAGTAAAACAATCCCTATTCTCAATTTCCAGCAACCATATACATTCTCTTTAGCAATTTAGCTACTAACACTCCCAATTTCAAGTATCATTAGAAGCTAACATGATCCTAACATACATAACAATCATCCTATTCAATTTAGGCAACAAGAACATCAAAATCTTAAGATTCAAGCTTTCTATAACATGTAGGAATCAAGCAATTTACCTTCTCCAAGCTAATTTGATCAAAGTTCAATCAAGAAACATGAATTGAAGATGATCTATGAAGCTTTCTCTCCCCCATTTCTCTCCCAAATGATTCTGCTATGGAGGATTTTGGAAGGAAGAAGATGATACAATATTTGTTCATCTTTTCCCCTTAGGTGCCGTGAGTCATCACTCACAAGGCACATGTTCTCATCAAATGAGAATATGCGTCTAGGCCTCCAATTATAATGCAATTTACATACAATCTCTAGAGCTTTGCATGTTCACATTTCCATCATTCCATTTAAGCCTTCTAGTTTTAATTTCAATTCAATTTGGCTCTAATTTCACTTATTTGATCTTAAAGATAGCTAATGTTCTTTCTTCTTTAATTTGATTAGCACATAATTCAATTAATATATATCTTGGATAGTGGTAACCTTCCTAGGCCAAGTTTAGGGTGTTACAACAACCACAATAATAATCCTTATTCGAGCACCTATAACCTTGGGTGGCGAGAGCATCCAAACTTTGAATGGGGTAACCAAGGAGACAACACTTCCAATACAGGAGTTAAATAGAATGTTACAGTAAAACCTTTTGGATTCCAACAGAAAACCTAGAGGCAAAATTAGGGAGTTTCTTCTTCCAATTCTAATTTTTTTGAAACTTCATATCAAATTTTTATGGACACTGCTAGAGTTATTTTGTAGGATCATTCGATGAATCTCAAAAACCATGGAGATATGTTGACAACGCAAGCAGCCATGTTGCAATACAAATAACCAATCTTGCAAAATCAAACCACATCGTTAAGGTAATTGGAAACACAAGTTGGGCAAATCACCCAAATCTTGAAGACCATACCACAAGGCAGTTTACCTAGTGATACTAAAGTCACTAAGATCTTTGTTGTGGAGAAATGCAATGCCATTACGTTGCGCAGTGGCAAATAGTTGAAAAAAAAGATAAGTTTAGGGGAGAACAACTTGTTGATTCCACCCCAAGCAAGAAACCAGTTAATGTGACAACATCGAAAGCCGCACCACCTACGTCGGGCATAGTGAAGGACCTTGCTACTAATGGCAAGGAGAACAAAGAGCAGGATGCTATAACATCCAAAGCACCGTGAAATGAGCCTAGACCTCCACCTCCTTTTCCACTGCGGGGCTCAAAAACAAGATGTACAGTTCTAAAAATTTATCGACATGCTCAAACAATTGCACATCAATGTCCCATTCCTGGAGGCCATCGATCAGATGCCGATCGATGCAAATTTTCTAAAGGAGATCATGACCAGGAAGTGAATGGTGGGAGAGGCTAAAACGATTGCCACAGCAGGTGAATGTGTGGTTGTCTTGAGTAACTTACCGCCCAAGATGAAAGATTCAAGCAGCTTTACCATCCCATGTTCCATAGGCCAAAATTACACCGTACATGCTTTGTGCGACCATGGTGCTAGTGTGAAATTAATGCTAAATTTTTTTCATGAAACTTGGCATGGGAAGAGCTAAGCCTACATTAGTTATCCTACAATTGGTCGATCGATCCCAAGCCTAACCCGAAGGGCAATTGAAGATATCCTTTTCAAAGTTGATAAATTATTATTCCTGGTGGATTTTATCATCCTTGATTGTGAGGCAAATGAGAATGCTCCCATCATCATAGGGAGATCATTCCTTGTTACCGGGTGTATAGTTATCGATTGTGAGAAGGGTGAATTACTATGAAGATGAATGACCAAAAGATCATGTAACACTCTAAATAAGGGGTTTAGGAGAAAGTTATAATTTAATTAATTGATGAAACATTCCTATTTGATTAAAATAAATCTTTAAGGACTGGATTGGATGATGGCATAACTGAGTGACCATTCTTGAAAGGACCATATTGTAAAAACTATACAATCATGAGTTTACATGTAAAAGAGTGAGGAAACTAAGGATTTCTCTTAGATGTCCCTTGTATGAATCGGTCAAAACATGTAGACCATCTTCCTCCCTCAATTCTCTTATCCGGTTGCTATCTAGAGAGAGTGTGTGTGAGAATTCATAGGGAATCCTTGAAGAAATCAGTGGATTTGAGCTTGATTGGGAGGAAATTTTAATGCTAAATTGATTTTATTTTATGCCAAGCAAGGTAATACTTATCCTTATATCTTGATTGTTGGTTGTAGTTCGAATTATGAAATGGTTTGATTGGAAATGAAACTAGGCTATGGTTGTTTGAATTTAAGATAACTAGATGATAAATGAATAGGAATTGATTTGAAGGAATTTATGAAAGTTTGAATTCCTTGTCAATTATACATGTATGAATCGGTAATGTTGCTTGAATATGGAATTGAGATGATACAATTCATGTGATTGGCCATAGGGTCTAAGAAACCAAATTGTTATGAGTCGTTGATTGTTCACACGAATTTGAGCCATATGAATGACTAAAGGATAACTTAAAAAGAAAAGGGGATGAATGCACAAGGTAGGATGTAATAGAAATCACAACAAAACTGCCCTATAAATTGTAAGTTAACCGAGACTGTTTTTAGTGTTTGAGCCATCGATCAATGCTAGTAGCAAATTGAGTGATAAGAAAACTGTTTTGATCCAGTTTTTGGTGAAGTTTGGGACTGCCCTGTTTCGGTTTAAAGTATAAGAACTCTATAAGGTAAATAGATGGAGATTAGCTTAACAATAGATCGATAAGTGAAGTTAAACTATAAGAACATTGGTCAAAACAACTAAGGGGCTTAATTGAGAAATTGGAAGCTATTTTGATAGTAGGTTTTGGGGCTGCTCTGTTATAAATACAAAAGTACAAAAAATAGAACTAGTTAAAGTTCAAGTTTGAGATGTTTTATTCAATGATTATGTATGTTCATGAGAAGATATAAAATTGGGGTAGTTGGTCACTAAAATTTGAGCTTTAATAAATGTATGAGTAAAACAAATCAAACCATGAGATTAATTAAACATTATATTGTAACATGTTAGAAGATCAAGAAGATTTGGAAGACAAGAAAGCTGTGCTCGAACCAAACTGTGATATGAAGAAGGGAATTGTAATTCATGATCGTAACTAGCTCAAGAGATACTGTAAGTGTAACTTAGTTTGGGCAGATTTAAATGTTGTTTTCAAATGTTTGTATATTAAAATTTATATAAATTTCTTGATAGGCTCTTGAATTATGCGTATGGAAGATGCATGCTCGAAAAGGGTACATAAATGAGGTAAGTATCATCGAATTACCATTGTTACACTCTTGTAATTGCATTTGAGATTGATGCACATGTAATGAGATGATTAATTGATTCATGATATGATATCTCTTGCGAGATTTGATAATTTACAAAAAGGAAGGCCTTGAATCGAATTAGTTAGACATAAGTGGCAAGCCATAGAGTCCGTCGAGCTCACTAGTTAGGACTACGGCCCCCTATTAATAAGATCTAATGATCTTTTAGTTCCTATGGTACTCTTGCTCCATGTGAGATTGTTTCAGCACATTGGTGTCCTTAACTTGGTATTATAAGTACCCTTGATAATATTGATCTTTTTTGGATTCGTGTGTCTAACAAAAGTCGATCAAGGCTCAAGATAAATAAATGGTTACCTAAATAATTAAATTTCTTAGATAACTTTATTTATTTATTGGTTATTCGATGGTTGATAGAAATATCTTGAATTATTGGTGAACTATATATATATATATATCCCATGGATGCTGAGTTAGCTTTTGCAATGAAAATCTGATTTGTAATCATGTTGGAAATCTCAGCTACATACAGGCCTTGTAATTGTAATGGATAAAAGTTGGAAATAGTAAACCTAAGGGGTCTCAGATATAAGCATGTTAAAACTAGTCTCCAAGGACTCTTGAACCTTTCAAAATACATGAAGAGAATTAGACTATATTGATTGTATAATTTAAGTTTCAAGTTATATTCTTTGAATTCCTGAATTTCTCTTGAATGTATTTCAGGTCATTTTGAGTGCTAGTAGAATTCTTCCAATGGGTATAGCAAGATCCCAGGAGAACAATATATGTTTTGTTTATTGAATTTGACTCCCAGGATGGTGGCATTAGCATGTAAAGAATGTTTTGTTTTACATTTCGGTATGTAAATATTATGTGATTAAATCTTTGTGATGGTATGTGCGTATGTAATAAGATAGTTATAACCCTGTTATAAGGTTTATAATGTTGCTTCGACATGTATGATTGTGATGATACGTTTAATGGTATCTAGTTTATACCAAAGATTGATAATCCTATGGTCGGTTGCTAGCATTTCAAGCTATCGTGTTAATGATTAATCAAATATGATCTTTAAGATTAGGGGAAATAAGTAGTCGAAATGCTAATCTTTTTTTAAATAGTCCGAGAAAACTCAATAGAAACTTAGTTAGTTGGTCTAAATGTTAACACTCCATAACAGACTCTAAGTTAATTCAAGATTTTATCCTGGATGAATCTTTTAACCTTCACTAGTTACTTTACCATAGTTTGCCATGTCATATATATGCTGTAAGAAGGTATTGAAGATGACTATGAAATTTGTGGTTTGACTATGAAATCCTTGTTGAATTTTGATTTCTAGGTTGTAAGCATCTAGCTTTCTTGAATTTGATCACCACTTTGGTGAGCAAGTTAGCTTGTTTATATTTTTTTTTATGTGGTTGAAATTATTTGGGTTTAGGGATGTTTCAATTGGTAATCAGAGCTAATGTTTAGCCAGTCTAAGGGCTAAACCAGGATAGATTGTTTCATGTTGTGCCACCTAGGAGTCAATTGTAAACTGTATCTGTGATCTTGCTTATTAAATCTCTTTTGAACTTTATTGTTTGTCAGATGTCTGTAACACATCTAGGAAGGGACAAAGATAGTCCCACAACTTCCTCAAATGAAGAGGAAGTGTACGGATGAATCAAGAGCAGCAGGATCCTCAAAAACCTACTAAACCTCAAACTAAAGTACCTCAAATTAACCCAATCCAGAAAGAATGCTTCTTGAGCATGACCGAAATGTTTAACCAGTTCGTAGTTTCCCTAAAATAGAACATCTCTCTTGCACCCATTGCAGGACCAAGTAAAACACGTATTGATAAACTAGCTTCACATCGAGCCTATACCTTCTCGGGAACTGATGATGAGAACCCCGAAGTAGCCGAGTACTAGATAGAGACCACAACCAGAATTTTTACCAAGCAACTCCAGTGTTCAGATGAACACAAACTTGAATGTGCTTTGGCTTTATTAGCTGACGAAGCCCTGAACTGGTGGGAAACCACAACCTTAACTGCTCCAGCACACTCTATCAACTGAGAATTCTTCCTCAAGGAATTTTGTAAGAAATACATCAGTGAGCAGTATTTGGCAGAGCAAAAAAGGCGTTTCTTGTATCTCAAGCAAGGAACAAGCCTATAGAGCAATATATAAGTGAGTTTTGTATATATTGTAAGTATGGATCGAAATACATAAAGAAGGAAGAAGACAAATGTCGTATATTCATACACGGGTTAAATAATGATCTGAGCCCAATGTTTACGGCACTTGGGATCACTGACTTTCAAGAGTTTGTGAATCAAGTGATTGCCACTGAATCGAAGTTGAAAGCTTCTGACAGAAGAAAAGAAAGCTACTCAAGAAAGGATAAGAGACAAAGAAATGACAATAAATCTTCTTGGCCTTCTAAAAAACTGAAACATCAAGGAGAAAATTTTTCAAGCCAGTCCTCTCCTCCAAGGAGTAACTATTTGTCTAAACCTCAAACTGTGATTAAGACCTCTGTACCAAATGTCTTGATAAACAGTTCAGGGAACTCGGGTAGAGAAACTAAATCCCTGATTTGCAAGTTCTGCCAGAATTATCATACAGGATTGTATAGAAAGAAAAATAATGCTTGCTTCTAGTGTGGTTGACTATACGACTTTATTAAAGATTGTCCACAAGGTTCGAACAAAACCCCTGCTAAAACTTCTTCTGAGGCCAATTCGAACCATCCATTCAAGGGTAAGGGAGCAAAGCAAGCTCACTCTGGAAATACTGGAAGAAATCGAAACAACCTCCAACTTCAACTCACCAAGAGTCTTGGGCCCCTGCTTGGGTTTATCATGTCTGAGGACGTGAAGAAGATGACTCTTTGACCTTTGACAGACAACATTGTTGTGACGATAGAGATGAATCTTTGACCTTTGACAGACAACCAACACGTGGACCCCTCTCTTTTATAGACTTATTGAATGTTGCAAAAAGCTAGATCCTCATTAAAGGCTTGCATGGCCTTTAGGGTTTCTTAACCCTAGCTTTTCCACCCTTCTATATAAAGACAACTTGGGAAACAATTTAGAGAAGCTGGATCCTACACAACAGCCCTTTGTCTTCAACTATCAGAGAACCACCATCATTGAGGTCAAGAGGAGTCTCCACGTGACGAGAGCTATCAAGAGAGGCTTGAGGAGTGCGGGGTGTTGCATCACAGTTCTAAGGCTTGAAGGAGAATTTGAGGATGCTTGATTTTTCTCTCCCTTGTTTGATAAAACTGTCATGACTTACATTATTACTATTATCGATGATATTTACTCAAACATGAGCTAAATACTTTTTTGTTGGCTTTATAGTTTTTAAGATATTATGTTTTAATTATCGTTTAATGCCATAGCACTGGTTTATTATCTATTTTGTTCATTGTTCTTAATGCTTAATTATTGTAAGAGCTATCGAGAGAGGCCATTAATTAATGACTTGTGACTTAATATCGAGAGAGTTCAGTTAGACAAACGTGAATAGTGGAGCTTAAGCTATTATCTTAGGTTCTACTATGGCTTAGACATAAGTTTAGGATTTCAACGACTAAAAATGGGAGCTTGAATAGATAATAAGTTGTTAGGGTTTTACGCAGACATGTATCGCCATAACATCTTTTTATCAACATCTAGATATTGAGAGAGTTTAGGAGTTCATTAGAAAACTTTGTCAAGTAGATAAGAGTTCACCTTTAGCTATAGCATTAGAATGATAGTTGGCATATTTCTTAGGCAATAAACCTAGCATCAATAATCATTAGAATGTTTGCTACAACATCTGTTTGCTTTCTAATCATTGCTACACTTTACTTTTCTTGTTTTTAGTTCATAATTCCTATCACCACACCAATACTATTCCACTAACTCTTAAGCGTAATTGCTTTGAGTTTATCACTTCAATCCCTATGGGTTCGACATTCTACTTATCACTCTATTAATTGATTAACAAGTATACTTGCTCTTAATTTGAATACCTATTGCACACGCATCAACTGACCTGCTCAAGTGCCTTAGTACTCGTGGCTAACTCAGAAAATGTTGTTGGTGGGTCGGCAGTCAGATACATCTTAATCTTTTTCCTCAATCCTTGTATGAACCTCTACATCTTAGTTTATTAGTAGCAACTAACTCTAGGGCAAACCTGCTAAGCTGCAGAAACTCTTGTTCATACTCAAAGACAGATCAATTTCCTTAGACCAAATGATTAAACTGGTCCCTCAAGCTATCAATATGAGCCTCTCCTATGTACTTTCCTTAGCACTCTTCAAGGAAGTCTTCCCATGTCGGTTGGTTGGGATGTCATCCCAACTCCACTATTTCCCACCATGCTCGTGCATTCTCCTTTAGTAGAAATGTGATACATGCCAACATATCCTCAGACCCAAGCTGCATCTAATAAAGTATCCACTACATATCTCGTAGCCACTGGTCTACCTCAACTGGGCCATCCTACCCCGACCCAAGGAAATCCTTAGCACCATACCGACGAAGCCTTTCCACTAGTGTCTCTCGAGGAGTAGTTGTAAGCCTAAGAATGGCCCTTAAAATACGATAAAGGGCGCAATAAAGATGGGTAAAATAATTAGCCCATCAACCCCTCTCAACTCTTGACTCTTTCTTTATGTCGGGGACGTAGTCCTCATCAAGGTTCTCCTCATAAGAACCCAAGCTCTCTTCATGATCACGCGATCCTCTAGGCATACTAAATTCTTCACAAGAAAGGAAAAGGATTACACCATCAAATTTCAGCTTAAGTGAGTACATCTTCGACTTATGGGTAACGTCTTTGCTAGACACTTATACAACAATGAGGCTTTCCTAGAACCATCTAAATCTAGGCTCTGATACCACTAAATGTAAAACCCTAAACCTAGTGCCACATTTGGGCCTCAGGCCCAACCCGTAAACATAAAAATTTTGGCCTAGTTTAGCCCAATCCACAACTGATTTCAACAAACCCATTGAGTTCAAATGTAATAAGCATATATAAACATTTGAAAATTTTTACATGAGAAATCCATTTAAATTACAATTATAAAAGCATTCAACTCGAGTTATAAATTCAAAATACTAGTTACAATGCAAAATCATAGGGTTCTACGAATACATAGCCCAAATAAATCTAAACATTGTACTCTGAACAAGTGGATGCTAAAATCCTACTCCGATGGTGCTCCTTCAATGTATGTGCCAACCTACCAACATGCAAACGGAAACAATGATTATGAACACTAAGCTAACAAGCTCAATGGATACACTTCCACTCTACTATGCTTTATGCAAATCATAAATCTGAGCATGTAGCTATAGATGATGACATGGAAACATAACAACAGATGGCACTACCTATAGCCGCCTGAATACATAGCAAGCAATAGATGCATCGATCTCACAAAGCAAACATATGCATCAAGCCACAAACCTTGAGTGAGGCCCGGTGTCACAAAGCCTCAGGAACGTACATCCACACTTGACATCTCTCTTCAAGTGTCTTTGAATGATGCTCAGTGTCATACAACCTCAAGAATATACACTCTCTCTAGGTGAGTCCTAGTGTCACATAGCCTCAGGAACGTACATTCACACTCACAACATCTCTCCTCGAGTGTCTTCGAATGATGCCCGGTGTCACACATCCTCGAGATCATACACTCGGTGTCTCATCTCATGGTCTTGCAGCACACTCTCTGGGTATCCAAATCTCAACAACAAAAGGTGACTCAACCAAAGAAGTGCCCTTACTTGGCACGTAACATCACATGAATCACCAAGGATCTCCTATGGTTGCTATTACAACAAGTCACCCAAAGCTTTACCAAGTTATTACCCATTATGCTCATATAGAGGAGTAAAATCCTGATTCTCAATTTTATAGCTCGTTTTATCTCTTTAGGAACCCATTAAACCATATTCCGTAATTTCTCAGCCCTCAAGGCTTAAACTTAACATTTTTGGGCAAATTGCCTAGTAGGTATCGGTATTGTCCCTAGCGTACCGGTATGGTACCCCTAGGTACCGATACTCACATGCGTACCGATACCAATTTGGCTTACTGGAATTTTCTAAGCCTAGGCGTACCAGTACAGGTCGACCCGTATTGATACTGCCATGTTTGGCGTATTGGTACATGTTGAACACCATACTAGTACCCCTCTAGTAGTTCATCTTTAATCAACAGTGTTCTTCAACCTAGAACACTAGGGTAACGGTATAGGCTCCCCGTGTACAGGTACTGAAGCCTAAAAATAATTTTCTAGGCTCAAAAAATCATCCCCAAAGCCCCCAAATCACAAGCAATAAACATTAACTCGATCCAACCTCTTATAGAAGTTATTTAGGGTGATTTGCTACCATTTTATACTTTTAACATCAAATCCGAGTTATAGCATTAAAGATGGTTTTTAGCATTCAAACACCCAAAAACAACCAATCACATTAACTCAAGAAAACAAAACATCATCCTTAGGATGTACATGAAAGAAAGGAGTTAGAGGTGTACTGACCTTCCTTCAAAAGCTGGAAAAAAAGCTCCTTGCTGAACCCCTCACTTCTTCTTCTTCCCTTGCTCTTTGGAAGAGTCTCCAACTTCTTTCACTACACAATAAGTTGTAAATTTGGATTACAACTTGGCTAACAACAACATACTCTTAGGGTTGTAAAAACGAGATTAAATCCCCTCCTAAGCCCTTTTCCACCAAAACCCTTAGCAAAATCCATAACTTTGTTCCTCCACCAAACATATTGATTCTCACCTCTAAATGTAGATCCTCCAATGTAGATTACAATACTCTCAAGCTGAATTCTGAGATTTTCACTCAAAATAAAGAGATGTGGAAGGTGTAGAGACAAGAGTGAGATTATCTCCTCTTGCTTTCTGCAGAAAATTAAAGAGAAACCAACCTTCTCTATTTTAAAATGAGGTAATTTACCTCTTTGCCCCTCCAACATCCTCCCAAACACTCACAAACTCAAAGCTTCTAGCCCAACAACAACTTGGAAGTCCACTAAGGCTCTCTTAAGCACCCAATGGGCCCATAATCTCGGCCCAACACGTAAATCCCACAACTCTGGTGAAACGACCAACGGATTTCGAAATCCATGTCGTTACACGCTAGACCCTTGTCTGTCATTCTCCCCAACTGGTTCATGATTAACCTCCACTTGAGGACTGGTTCATGATTAACCTCTTCTTGAGGTATAGGCACTATGCAACTTTCTTTTATATGACCGTAAACATCGCATGTAAAAAAAATCTATTGTAGACCTTCATATTCTAACTATTGAAGTGACCCATCAATGTGAATGCTTGATAGAAGAAGCTTATTCACATCAACCATAACTGCCAACTGGGTAAACTTCTCCTTTTCACCCTTTTGCGTACTGTAATCAATCTTGACTATCTTACCGATGACAGAAGCAATATGACGAAAAAGTATCTTAGTGTATTAACGATAAGAAAAACCAGATAGGCACCTATACTATAACATGTGAGGGATGTTTATCGAATGTCATAAAGAACAACTCCAAGGTTGGACTGTAAGTAACTACTGTATATCGTCCATAGACCATCATTGAGAACCTTTGCAAGATCACGCTCATCAAAGAAGCGAACTAAGAAATAATTATTTCCCAGGTGAACCAGTTGAATCTCCCTTAATGGCTTCTAGATCGCATTTGTCCTAGATAACAACGTTTTGTATGCAATCATTCGTCCAAGCAGTCGCACAACAAATTGCGTTGCGCATTTTCTCGTCAACTTGTTCATGAACCCTATTCGAAAACCGGGTATAAGGGATTTGGTTCGGGGAGCAGCCTTACTCTTGCCAGGACCATCACTCGTCATTTCAAAACCATCCGAGAACTCAGTTAAACCACCACCAACAAAGATATCACTTCATTCGGCTTCTATGGCTATTTTATATATTTTTCATAACTTTTGATTTTTTTAAATTTAGATTTTTTTATAATATTTTTCATAATTTTTAAATTTTTAATACGATTTACAATTTAATAATTTTATTACTTTTAATTAAATTCTAATATTTTCAAAAAAGATAATTTAGATTTTTTAAAGTAAATTTTTCAAAATATTATATTTTTAAAATAAAATTCTAAAAATCACCACATGACGTGACTGTAGTGTTTGCCCTGTGATTTGATAATATCAAACTATTATTTAATTGTTAAAATTAGTCAAAATACTTAATTTGATGCAATTTTTTAATTCGAATGTTAAATTAATTTTAATTTCAAAGTAGCAAACTTAATTAAATTTTAAAAATATAAAAACTAAATTGATTAAAAATTACTTAAGGACTTTTTTAAACCCGTATACCTTTAAAAAAACATCACCTCTTCCAAATAGTTCAATACTTTGAACGAAGATGACGATAATCCGTTGCGTTTAGAAGTAGTTAATAAATGAGTTAAAGAGTGAATGAGTTGAAACATTCTATATAACCGAAGTTCTCTATGTCACATACCAACATAAAACATCACTACAGAAATGTTAACAGTTTTTAAGCAGTAAGCACTTTAATCTCACAAAGAAACCCACATTTCTTCATTACTTTCGGAGCTTACACGGGTAGCCATCTTTGAACGAAGATGACGATAATCCGTTGCGGTTAAATTCGGCCTTGTCTCTGTTAAATGCTTTCTGAACATCCTCCTTAAGCTCCCTAAAACGCGATCTCTTTATTTTTTGCTCCTCCACAGATCCACGCTCAAGGTAAAACAAATCAGAAAGGTCATCTTCCATGAACTTATCTAGCACTTCTGAGCAATGCGGGAAATAACGCCGTCCCATTTCGACTGTCGAAACAATCACAGTGATTAAAAATCACATGATTTTAACCGAACATAATCAGAAAACAGTGACAGGACTCTCTTAACTGCTAAACCAATACATACATGTCACCATTGAAAGAAGATACGAATGCAAGATTATATAAAACCTTAGATCACCTGTTTTCATAAGGGCCTCCATCCTTGCAAGAAGTCTTTTCTTCTGCATGACAGGAGTCTCATTCAAGTCAACCTGACTTAAGTTTCCATTTGAAGCTTTCGATGAGAGACCAGAAAACTCCGAGGTTCTTTCAGCATGTGCTATGTCCATGGCAAGTTTTGCTTCACTTGGGAAAAGTAACCTTGCGAATGCGACTGCAATAGGCAACATTTACCAAGTATTTCAGTGCAAGTAGATGAAGTAAACGCAGTTTTTCAGTGTAAGTGTAAGTAGATGAATACAAATGAGCAAAACTACCAAATTATAAAGAGAAAATGTTAGCATGAATGACTCAATTGAAAAGCCAAATGAGCAAAACCAGACTTTTACCAAGTATTTCATTACATCATACTTTTTCAATTAACAGAGAGTCATTCAGCTCAGAAGATGAACCGAAACACAGTTGACCGTTATTATGCAGTGAAGACACTCAAAGTTAAAACTACTATGTCTGTTTATTAACACTTCTAATCTCCTAAACATTATTCAGAAAGAAAATAACATAATACCATTTTCTGAGACATGATCGGTTTGTTTCATGCATGCACTACTATTCGCACAAACTTGAGATGGATATATTACAGCTACACAGAAATTGTCAAATCCGTAAAAGCTATTTACTTGTGTTGATAGTTTTACATTTACAACAATTATATATACCACAGTATTTAGCAGAATGTTCAAGAATGCAATCAGATGAATACTGGTGCAAATAGAGAGGCAAGGCAAATCCTGACATAGAGTAATACCTCGGTTCTCGAGGTACAGAAGTCGCATGTGCATATCATCAGCCAATGTATGGGAAGTAATGGAAACATCTCCAGCCATTGGATTTCTCCTCATTTCCCTCTCCAAAACATCAATGCATATCCGATCTTTATTTGTTTCCTTTCCTTGCTCTGTTTTTGCATGATAATCCTTCAGTCTCGTTAACCTCTGGCAGATGTTAAAAGCACTTCGTCCATCCAGAGTCAATTCTGAAGCAGATGCCCCTTTTGCTAAAAGCGACATTATCACTGACGGTTCTTTACGCATTGCAGCTACGTGAAGAACCGTATAACCTCGAGAATTCCTTTGATTGACATCAGCCAGATCTAGGGCAAGAATCTCGGAAACAATCTTGGGGTCACAATACGCAGCTGCGTAATGGAGGGCAGCGGCATCATCCAAAGTTATATCTGACTCTGTTAAAAGTAGTTTAACAAGTTCAACATCATCCGAGTCTAATGCTTTGTGTATTCTCCGGATTCCCTTTTCTCTCGTAGGATCAACCACTGCCTCACTATCTTCACCTTCAGGAGTAGACTTGCAGCGAAGCATGCGAATACTCTCCGCAACTTCGTAAGGAAGCTCCTTCTCGATAGTGATGCTGTCGAGATCTGACCTTGTCACTCTATCAACACACTGAGAAACAAGCTGACTACACTGGCAATGGAAAGCAACCACAAGAATCGGAATAACATCTTCTACGAGAGCCTTATCAACAAAATTAAGAAGCCGTCGCTGCAAATATAAATAAATGAAATTAATAAAATTATTATACATTCTTTTATTCAAATCAAGCCAAAATATACAGATGATTTCAATTACCATATGAACTTAATGGCTTTTTCATTACATATTCACTTAAGAATCCATAGGAAATAATCTTTTAAAGCACTCACCATATGAGTAATTAACATCCAACATATATATACAGAGATTATACCAAATAATCTTTCGAAAAATATACAGATGATGCATACATCAAGTATGATAATGTTTAAGCACCTGAAAAAGTGAAACCATCTCAGGTATTTCAAATACTGATGATGCATACATCAACTCCACAGCAAAATTAATGGCGGGTCGACAAGCGTCATGGGCACAAGCAGTGTCGACACAAGTGGAAACCTCCATGGGGGAAGGCTTGAGCTTACCGGTATACAAATAACTGGATATAACTTGAAAAGCTTCAAGCTCAATCTTGCCATAAGGCAAGAACTCACTCATGTTGTAACATGGTTTCCCCCCATCTTTTTCAAAAGACCCATTTTGTTTCTTGAAAAGTTCATTGAAGAACTTGCTTCTAACAGCTAAAATACATCTGTGGACACCAACTGGGACACCTTCAACAACTATATCTGCATCACTAAAAGGGGGGGAATTGTCTGAAACCAGCTGCTCTAAGCTTGAGCTAAGCTTGGTCAAGCTTATAACTTCAAGGTTGGCCGCCGCCCCAGTTTCAGGAAGGGAAACTGAGGGGATATTGTGAGCGATTGAGCCATTTGAGAGATGAGATGATGAAGTGAAGCTCAATGAAGATGATGGCTCAGATAAATTAGCCATCAAAATCTTAATCCAAGAACAAGAAAGATCAAAACTTTCACTTGGTTACAAATTCCAAAACAAAACAAAATTGAGAAAACTATGTACAACAAAGAGGCTGAAACTGAAGATCGCAAATTGAATTCTTTGGCAGTACAACTATTGTTATCAAATCACATGACTGAAAGCAATTATAAGAAAGCATCTAAAAAACCAACTTGCTTGAATTTCCAGAACCTCTTAATTATCATAATAATGAAAAAGAAAAAGAAAGATAAGGATTTTAGAAAAGATCACGAATCAGATCCTAGAAAAAGGAAAAACCCAATAAATAATAACGTAATTTACTTTATAAAATGGAATAAAAAGAGAAACTCGGCAAAGATCAAAGAGAGAATTTGATGTTCTTTTTTTTTTCTTTTGTGATAAACTGAAGAGCAAATGGTTAGCGAAGAGTGGAAGAGTTAATAATAATAATAATAATAAATTGGGGAAGAGAATTACTAAAAAGTAAATCCCAATTTTCGATTTTTTTTTCCAAAAAAATGAATGCTGTATGAGGAAATTTCATATTTCGCTTTCGAAAGGGAGATGAAGTGGTTTGGGATGACTTAAAAAGATGACGTGGTCAATTGGACCTGGGTTCTACTGAAGTCATTCATGACGTCCTTCTTGTGAGGGGATGGGGCTGTTGTCGATCATCATTACTCATCCATTTTCCTTTATTTTTTTTTCATATTTTAAGTTCAAGTTAGGCTTGAATTTGCAAAGTTTAGGCTTAGAGTTAAAAAAGTGTTCCACTTATAATTTTTTTCGGTTTGATATTTAATATTTTTTCCAGGCCACTTTAGTAGCTAATATTTTATTTTATAATTAAATTAAATTTTTTCGTCAAGGACCGTTAAAATTTTTTCGTTATTCAATTATAATATGACACATGGCTTATTTTTTATTTATTTAATTTCTGAATTTTTTTTAACAATATGAATTTCTTAAAAAATCCTTAAATTTTTAATTTATTTCCATCAAATCACATCTCCCTCACTGTCGGGCATCCCTACACGTCGACGGTTCATCATTCACCACCTAAGCATTGGGTACCTTACTATTTAGTATTCCTCACTCTCTAGCCGTTGGTTAGAAGCCCAATCAGTCTCTTTTTTCTTCATTTTTGGATGTTCGTCGACGAAAGAATTAATGGTTCATTCGCCAATTTTTGGCTATGGGATGATGGAGCTTTCAATCGTGAGGGGCCGGCGAATGCAAGGGTGGCCGGTGGTAGTTGAATCAGTAGTAGAAGGGGAGGAATTTAGGGATTTAGAGTTTAAGTTTGGGGTTTTAGAAAAATTAAAGATTTTGAGTTTTTATATAAAATTAAATATTTTCAGATTTTTTAAAAAAGGAAAATTATAGAAAATACCAGAAATATGCCACGTGTTGTGTTTTTATTGGATAACAAAAAAATTTTAACGTTTGTCACGAAAAAACTTAATTTGAGTTACAGAATGAAACGTTAGGCACCAAACTGAAAAAAAAAATATAGGTTGGACACCTTTTTTACTATTAAGCCCAAAGTTTAAATAAATTGTGTTTGCTTCATGTAATTAATTTTATAGAAAACATATTATTTTATCTTTCAAGTGTTTGATAGGGTAAAATAAATTCGGTCAACTAAAAAACTAGTTTCTTGTAAACATTTTAGTTCAAATTGAGCTTAAATTTGCAAATTTCAAGCAAGGGTGTATAAATTTCATGTAATTAGTTTTACAAAAATGCTTTCTTTATTTTTCAGTGTTTGGTTAGGGTAAAATGAATATGGCCAATATAAATGATTTTACAGTAAACGAAATAAAAGCTTGATTTCTTGTGAAATTACTTATGCCTTTTAATTTCATAATTCGTTTTTCCAACTTTTTACTTCTAAGCATAAACACCCAAAACAATATTATTATATGTATTTAATATTAAAATAATATTATAGTATTAGTTTTTAAAATATTAAAAACATATTTATTAACAATTTTAATAATATAATTTAATATTTTCATATAATATTTTTGCCTATTATAATAATATACTCGGTTATAATATAGTAAAATATAATATAATATTTTTATTTTAATAATATATAATAATTTATTACCAACATGTGTTTAGTGCATTGGTAAGGCACATTGCACTCTCAAAGAGAGGATGCGAGTTCAAATCTTGGAAACGACATTGTTGGGAGGGGCAACTTCGCACCCTGAATATGGATCGTAAGACAAACATGTTTATTACCAAAATATACATAATAATTTATTAATATAATTAATATTATTTATTATTTTCATAAAAAATATTTAATATTATATTGATATAAACAATATTTACTAATTATTTTAATATTTTAAAGATAATATTATTGGATTATTATTAATAGGGTGGAAATTGGGTAGGGAATATCGAAAACCGTAGAGATCCGAACCGATGGGGATGAGGAATAACCAAAATCTTCACCCATAGGGACGAGATGGGAGAAATTTTATCACCGAAGCTCAAATGAGGATGGAGACAGAGATTGTTATATCTAACCGTAGGGATAATCGAACCGTAACCATATAAATAACCTTGGAGATCCCCGAAAAATATCTGCAAGGATCATGATATTTTACAAAAAAATTTAATATATACTTAACTTTATACCTACCTATCTTATTATCAATGTTCCAGTTCATCAAGATATTTGTGTCTTTGTTTAAACCTTATTAAGTTTGGACGGTCTCTCTAGTAATTTATGTTGTTTTTTGTTAATCGAGAGTATATAATATATTCATCTCTCAATTTATGTCGTTCATATTACCCAAAAATCATATTCTCCTTCAAGCAAGCAACACAACCATTCTTTCAAACATGTCAGCCAACTACAACCATCTTTGATATTTTATCGTGACCATTGTCATTATCGAGACTGTTGGGAAATGCCGGTACACCCCATGGCGCAACAAAAAAATTATCCGGCATAATCCACCAGTGATCCATGTACAAGGGACGAATTTAGGGTGATGAAGGATGAAATGTTACCTTAATAAATCTGGAATATGGAAATTCGTAGGAAATTCGGAATAACCAAATTGAATATGAGTCGTCACAATAGCGTTCCGACCTCTACGCAGTCCACCCGAATGAAACGAACAGTATTTTTTCTTCTCTAACTATTAGAGAGGTTTTTCAAAACAGGAATAAATGGTTGTTAGACCTTATGCCTTTATATAGCATTTAAAAACCTAATTCTAATTAAATTCGGATTCTTAAATATACAATATATTTAATCGAATATAATTAAATATGTAGAATCTGATTCTACTTTAATTAGATTTCTTTTAGATATATATATATATATATACTTTAATAATATTTGATAATTACAATAACTTATCAAATATTAACATATATATATAAACGAAATTATCCATAATTATAACTATTTATGTTTCTCGCTAATTACGTGTACAACAAGTTTGTACACATGCTATCTAATCGATATTTGTTCGTTTCAATCATAGGGTGTGACCCTTGTAGGTTCATGTAACGTTAGCAGTAATATCCATAACAATTCTAATATTACAAGCAACGAGTGGCATCTAGCAATACATCATTTCTACCTAAGTTACATAAAATCGTGGTTCGATTTAACATTTTTTCCGTGATTAACTTTTTTTATGTATTTCATCATTTTGTCCTCATATCTAGATCGAACACAAGTTATGGATTAGCCACACTTGTATAGCCCATCTAATATTTCTTGATATCTTGAGTAGACTATTATAAATGAATAATTATGATATCCCATATCAATTTATTTGAGCATGGCCATGCATTTTCTAGTCTCACTCAATCAAGTGGCCAGTGATATTACTCATATTATGTAGGAGGGACAAATCCTATCTTGATCAACCATATTTCACAACAATGTTATGACATATCCAATATCAGTCTTTATAGTGTAGTTAGTTACGACACATGTTTGACCGTATCAAAATATGTCACTCACGATGTTGAAATAATGATGATCTCAAGTCTGAGGATTATACATGTAGTTATCACCATAAGCAATGTTGCTACTGTCACATAATAATCCAAGAAACATGCTCATAGTGAGTCAATCCAGTATGTTGTTCCCTAACACATACTTATGTATTGATTTTGACATCTTCATGTCAATGACAACACTTTGTCATCAATCAACTACATATTAGTCTTAATACATTATTGTTGTCCAAGCCCACAATAATTTTTGACTAAGGGCATTCAAGAATAATTATATTATTCTTAGGACTTTATTATAATTCAGTTTATTTATAGATACACAGAATAAGACTGAAATAATAATAATGGCTTTATTTTAATAAACAAGATAAAATAAGTATGTATTTTACAACCATCTCATGATTGGTCTTTGGTCATACTTCAACAATCTCCCACTAGCACTAAGACCAATCACTCATGTATCTAATACCAAGAGACTATGTGTGATGTTCATGCTTCTGCTGTGTCAGAGGCTTTGTTAGTGGATCGCCGATATTGTCATCTGTTGGTACTGTGCATATTTCTACATCTCATCGATTAATAATTTCACGAATGAGATGGTAACGCCTAAGTATGTGTTTGGATCGCTGGTGAGATCTGGGTTCTTTTGCTTGTGCGATGGCTTCGTTGTTATCACATCGTAGATCTATGGCATTTGATATGCTAGGCACGACCCCTAGTTTTTATATGAACTTTTTGATCCAAGCAACCTCTTTTGCAGCATTGCTTGCTGCAATATACTCGGCTTCTGTTGTAGAATATGCTATTGTATTTAAACTTTTCCAGCTTACAGCACCTCCATTAAGGCAAAACACAAAACCCAGTTGCGATCGAGAATCATTCTTATTAGTTTGGAAGCTTGCGTCAGTATAACCTTTTATACTTAGCTCTTCCTTACCTCCATACATAAGGAATGTATCATTGGTTCTTCTTAAGTACTTAATGATATTTTTGACTGCAACCCAATAACCTTCACCGGGATCTACTTGGTATCGACTTGTCATACTTAGTGTATGTGATACATCCAGACGTGTACATAGCATGGCATACATGATAGATCCAATGGCCGAAGCATATGGAATCTTACTCATGCGCTCTCTCTCTTGAGGTGTTGAATGACACATTTCCTTTGAGAGCGAAATACCATGTCTCATAGGTAAGAATCCTTTTTTAGATTCTTCTATACTAAATCTTTTCAGTACTTTATCTATGTATGTGTTTTGACTTAGTCCTAGAAGTCATCTTGATCTATCTCTATAGATCTTGACTCCTAATATGTAGGTTGTTTCACCCAAGTCTTTCATAAAAAACATTTTCCTAACCAAGTCTTTACAGACTGTAAGGTAGGTATGTCATTTCCTATTATTAGCATGTCATCCACATACAATACCAAGAATGTAACAGTGCTCCTACTAGTTTTCTTGAAAACACATGGCTCATCTTCATTTTTAATGAAACCAAACTCTTTGATTGCCTCATTAAAATAAAGATTCCAACTTCGAGAAGCTTGCTTCAACCCATAAATGGATCTTTGTAGCTTGCATACTTTTAGGGCATCTTTTAGATCAACAAAACCCTCAGGTTGTGTCATGTACACATCCTCATCTAATTTTCCATTAAAGAAAGTAGTTTTGACATCCATTTGCCAGATTTCATAATCATAATATGCAGCTATTGCAAGCAATATCCGGATAGATTTAAACATAGCAACAGGGGAAAAGGTTTCATCATAGTCTATATCATGAATTTGACAAAATCCCTTAGCGACCAATTGCCCTTTGTATGTTTGTATATTGCCATCCATGTCGATTTTCTTTTTGAAAACCCATTTGCACCCTATAGGCTTAATTTCTTCGGGTGGGTCAACCAAAGTCCATACTTGGTTTTCTGACATGGAATCCATCTAGGATTTCATGGCTTCTAGCCATTTCTTAGAGTCTGTGCTCTCTAGTGCTTCCTGATAAGTCCTAGGCTCATCTTGGTCCATAAGAAGAAAATCTTCATGTAATGTGACAAGAAATCCATATCTCTCAGGCGCATTGCGTTCTCTCATAGACCTTCGTAGTGGTTGTGTTTCAAGAACGATTGGATGTTCCTCAACTATTTGTGGAACTTGTTGTTCAATATCTGGTTCAGTGATCTGAAGTTAATCTTGAATTTCCTCAAGTTCAATATTTCTCCCATTTTTTTTCTGAAAATAAATTATGTTTCGAGGAAGACTCCCGTTCGAGCAACAAACACTTTGTTCTCAAATTGATTGAAGAAATAGTATCCTTTTGTTTCTTTAGGATAACCTACAAAATTACACTTATGAGATATAGGTTCGAGTTTTGTAGACATCTGATGTTTAACATAAACTTTGCATCCCCAAATTTTAATAAAAGACATACTAGGACGTTTCCCACTCCACATCTCATATGGTGTCTTTTGAACCGATTTAGATGGAACACGATTTAGTGTGAAAGCAGCTGTTTCTAGCGCATGTCCCCAAAAAGAAGTTGAAAGATCAACATGACTCATCATTGACCGAACCATGTCTAACAATGTTCGATTTCTCCTTTCAGAGACTCCATTGTGTTGTGGAGTACTTGGAGGTATACGTTGTGAGACAATCCCACATTCTTTAAGAAGTTCATCAAACTTTAGGCTTAAGTATTCTCCTCCTCGATCTGATCGAAGAGCTTCGATACTCTTTCCTAATTGATTTTGTACTTCATTCTTAAATTCCTTGAACTTTTCAAGGGCTTCAAATTTATGATGCATTAGGTAAACGTACCCATATCTACTGAAGTCGTCAGTGAAAGTAACGAAGTATTGAAACCCTCATCTGGCTTGTGTATTCATCAGTCTACATACATCACTATGTATTAGACCTAATAAACCACTTTCTCGTTCTTTTTTACCGTAAAACGATGATTTGGTCATTTTCCCATTAAACAAGGTTCACAAATATCTAATTGTTCAAAAACAAAAGAATCCAAAATCCATCTTTATGAAGTTTTGATATGCGTTTCTCACTTATATGACCCAAGCGACAATGGCAGAGATAAGTTTGATTATAGTCATTTGTTTTTGATCTTTTTGTATTTATGTTATATATAGAATTGTCTTGATCTAAGATATAGAGACCATTGATTTATTGAGCCATACCATAAAAACATTATTGAGGGAAAATAACAACTATTATTCTTAATAATAATCTCAAACCCAATCTTGTCCAAACAAGAAATTGAAATAATGTTTTTAGTTAAACTAGGTACGAAATAACAATCCTCTAAATCTAAAACAAGTCCACTAGGTAATGACAAAGTATATGTTCCTATGGCTAATGCAACAACTTCTTGCTCCATTTCCAACTCGTAGGTCCACATCTCTTTTTGCCAATTTTCTACTCATTTTTAGTCCATGTACAGAAGTACAAATGTGAGAACCACAACCGGTATCTAATACCCAATAAGTAGATGTTGATATATTAATATCAATAACATAAATACCTGATCTGGACTGTCCATTTTCTCTTGCCTTCTTGATGTCCTCAAGATAGTCAGGGCAGTTTCTCTTCCAATGTCCAGCATTGTTGCAATGGAAACACTTTCCTTCTTTTGCAACTCCTCCTTTGGGTTTCAATGCAGCCTTTCCTTTGTTGGGCTTTGGCTTTTCCTTGGTGTTGGGTTTTCCTCTTCTGTTATCTTTTTGGACCATCAGAATAGGTTTGCAACCAACCTTTTTCATGTTGTTCTCTGCTGTTCTTAACAGACAAAGCAACTGGGGCAACAATTTGTTAATTTCATTCATATTGAAATTAAGAACAAACTGAGTAAAACTATCCGACAATGATTGCAGGATAACATCAGTAGCCAATTCAACACTTAGAGGGAAGCCCAATTTTTCCAGGGTCTGAATATACTCTATCATTTCGAGAACAAGAGTTCCCACTGGAGTTCCTTCAATCATCTTGCATCGAAACAAAGCCTTAGAGGTCTCATACCTCTCTTGATGAGCTTGCCCCTCATATAATTCCTTGAGATTTTTAACCATCTCATAGGGAACCATGTCCTCATGTTGCTTTTGAAGCTTAAGGGTCATGGTCGCAAGCATCAAACAACCGACATCTACCATGTCACTTGAGTATTTTTCAATGGTTTCCAATTCATCTTTAGAGGCATCATCTGCTGGCTTTTTAGGGACAGGTTTTTTGATGACTGTTAGTTTTCGTTCTTGTTTGAGGACAATCTTCAAATTGCGAAACCAGTAATTTGTCCTTCTCAAGGACATATCACAATGATTATGTGTTTGCCATAAATCTACAATGATAAAATATGTTTTATATGTACCTATTTATCATGTTTATAAAGTAATAACATTCCCATTATTAAAAACCCTCAAAATCGAAAAACTTGCTAAAAGTATTTCTAGTGGGTAAGGATCCATATTTCATTTTATTCTAAGTCAGCTTTGGCTTTACTCCTAGAATTCAATTATTTAGGTAAGCAACACTTGCTAATTACATCTCATGTAATTCTTATATTTGATGAACAACTATTTGTCCAAAACAAAGTTCATATGGTCTAATAGAAAGAACAATAATGAATAGTGCACCAGGTAGGTAACTTATGTAAGAGAGGTGGTGTACTGAGCATGCTTAAATACCAAGTCTTTCAAAGACCAATCCTAGACATGCACTTTCGTATTGTTTTTCAATCACCAAAGTTCTTGAACAATCATTAGTCTTTAGGTTTCTAGTCTTATTAGAACAACCTAGTTTAACCAATATTACTACCAATGAATATCACTTGCTTATTCTTCGCGTTTAACCAGGATAGATCTAAGTATTTTGCTTTGGCAAAACCTACGTAGTACCGATCGAGGTTTTAACAAGGGCTAATACTGGATGACTAATTTTAATTAAATATGGAGGGTTTTTTGTTATATTAATCTCACCATTCTATTATGATCTAATCAGTTACCATCACGCTAAAAAACATACATTGTACCACATACATGTAAAGCAGTAAATATAAATGCAATGATTATAGCCCTTAAAACTAAGCTGGCCCATCCCAAGCCAATGGGAGAACCAAAATTACTAAAGATAGAACTTGCTTCTCAAGCACCTAGTCCACCTTTGATCGGCCCATCATCTGCTCCTTTGGTCCATTCTTTCTCCGTAAATATTACAAATTTTCAAAAACTCGTTTTACATACGAGGGAATAAGATGAAAAAAGAATTACAATAGAAGAAAGAAAGGCACGACACACAACCCGTATTTATATAAAACCAAAGTAATAGGCTATTTGGGCTATAACCATGCATTTTCAAACACCTTGTATATAGTCCAAAACATACACATGTTTTATCTTGTTAATTAAGATTACCTAAATAGTTCCTACGACCTTTGTTGCCTATGCAGTCCGGCAGATTTGGGGTCGTCTGGTTCGCCCGTATGCCGGGAAAATTTTAATTTTGGCACTTTGATTACTATGGAAAAACCTCATAGTTTGATAACTTTTATCAACGGATTCGTGTTTTTGGGATTTTTCAATCCCTAAGGATTTTCACTCTGGAACAACCATTATTCCTCTGCCAAAAATGATCTGCTATCTTAACCGCATGTTCATCATGTCAACTATTAACATATGATTATCAAAAGCTTACCGCAACAAACACATGATTAACACTTAACCATCGATCGTAAAAACTTGTTAAAACAAATTAACATATTAATCGCGTCTGTATTCGTCAAAATAGAAAAAGTAAAACATGCATCTCATACAAAAACATCATCCAAGTATTTAATTCTGAATTCGTATCGTACAAGTGGCTCTAATACCACTGTTGAGAAACACCGGTACACCCCATGATGCAGCAGAAAAATTATCCGGCGTAATCCACCAGTGATCTATGTACAAGGGACGAATTCGGGGTGATGAAGGATGAAACATTACCTTAATAAATCTGGAATCTGGAAATCCGTAGGGAATTCAGAATAACCAAATCGAATCCCAGACGTCACAATAGCGTTCTGACCTCAACGCAGTCCACCCGAATGAAACAAACAATATTTTCTCTTCTCTAACTATTAGAGAGGTTTTTCAAAACAGGAATAAATGGTTGCTAGACCTTATGCCTTTATATAGCATTTAAAAACCTAATTCTAATTAAATTCGGATTCTTAAATATACAATATATTTAACCGAATATTATTAAATATGTAGAATCTGATTCTACTTTAATTATGTTTTTTTAGAGATATATATACTTTAGTAATATTTGATAATTATAATAACTTATCAAATATTAACATATATATATATATATATATATAAACAAGATTATCCATAATTATAACAATTTCGGTTTCTCACTAATTACGTGTACAATAAGTTTGTACACATGCTATCTAATCGATATTTGTTCGTTTCAATCATAGGGTGTGACCCTTGTAGGTTCATGTAACGTTAGCAGTAATATCCAGAAAAATTCTAATATTACAAGCAACAAGTGGCATCTAGCAATACATCATTGCTACCTAAGTTACATGAAATCGTGGTTTGATTTAACCTTTTTTCTATGATTAACTTCTTTTATGAATTTCATCCTTTTGTCCTCATATCTAGATCGGAAACAAGTCATGGATTACTCACTCTTGTATAATCCATCTAATATTTCTTGATATCTTGAGTAGACTATTATAAACGAATAATTATGATATCCCATATAAATTTATTCGAGCATGGCCTTGCATTTTCTAGTCTCACTCAATCAAGTGGCCTATGATATTACTCCTATTATGTAGGAGGGACAAATCCTATCTTGATCAACCAAATTTCGCTCCATGGATTATGAAATATCCAATATCAGTCTTTATAGTGTAGTCAGTTACGACACACGTTTGACCGTATCGAAATATGTCACTCACGATGTTGAAATAATGAAGATCTCAAGTATGAGAATCATACATGTAGTTATTACCATAAGCAATGTTTTGACTATCACATAATAATCCAAGAAACATGCTCATAGTGGGCCAGTCCAGTATGTTGTTCCCTAACACATACTTATGTATTGATTTTGACATCTTCATGTTAATGACAACACTTTGTCATCAATCAACTACATATTAGTCTTAATAAATTATTATTGTCCAAGCCCACAATAATTCTTGACTAAGGACATTCAAGAATAACTATATTATTCTAAGGACTTTATTATAATTCAGTTTATTTATAGATACACATAATAAGACTGAAATAATAGTAATGGCTTTATTTTAATAAACAAGATAAAATAAGTATGTTTTTTACAACCATCTCATGATTGGTCTTTGGGCATACTCCAACAGAGCCACCATCATCTTTCTTATATTGTGCTAGTAAAGACCTTCAACCTCTTGTTTATTTATTTATTTTACGTTCAAACGTTATGTGTTTGCTTATATTGTTTAAACTTGTATACATATTTGCTTTAGCATACTAAACAAAAATTATTTAAATGTTTGCATAAACTTAGTATGTTGTAACTTGTTATTGTCACAAGATTCTATATTTAGATTGTAGTTTTCTAAATTGCAACTTATAGTGCACCTTTTTGTTGACATATGTGAGTTGATTAAGTTTATGTTTGTTTTTTAATGTATCATATTTGAGTCTATTCAAGTTGTCAAGAGTAAAACAAATATCACTACTAAGGGGTTGATTATATTGTTTCTCGTTCCTAAATAGTTTTACAATCCTATTCTAAAAATGTTGCTCCATTCCTCCAAAGCAAAGCCGAAAACTACGTTGAATAAAACATCTCTTCATGCTCTAAAAAATTATATTTTGGTTAGTAAAGTAGTAAATTGTGTTTAAGTTTTTTAGATAGGGATTCTCCAAAAATCGTAGAGATTCGATCGGTATGGAGACGAGGACAAAAAAATTACCGAAGCATGTAATGGGGATTCCCCGAAACCGTACTCACAAGTGTTGGAGACAGAGTGAGGAATACAAAACCGCCATCGCACTGCACGATTCCCACCCCTAATTATTAACTATTGATGGAAATTGATAATTTGGCTCGAAAAGTGAAGAAGGTGGTGTTCTGTCATA
The DNA here is from genome assembly GCA_019671005.1 of Hibiscus mutabilis. Lineage (NCBI taxonomy): Eukaryota > Viridiplantae > Streptophyta > Magnoliopsida > Malvales > Malvaceae > Hibiscus > Hibiscus mutabilis. The sequence continues at coordinate 21,203,616 of CM033727.1, read as the reverse complement.
CCCCCGACAGACCAACGTGATGACAGATTACCTTACGAAGGACGAACTATGTCGAGCTTCTATGTTCAAAGCGTGGTGGTAATCAAGGAATATTGGTTACAACTGAGTAAAGCGATATACACTAGGTTGGTGTGGTATCTTGTGTTTTGAGTGCTCTACAGTTGATGCTCGATTCAACTTTAAGGTGTTTTCGTTGAGTTAGATGATCTTGTTTGTAACCTTGTTGTTCACGTGATTGTGTTGTATTCTTTTCCTCTAACTAGGATTAGGAAGGTTTTTAATGAGGCACACAATCGGGTTAGGCTCGTTTCCCATAATAAAATTATTTTGCTGAGCAAAAAAAAAATATTTTAGTCCATCTACTATTAAAAAAATATTTTAGTCCCTCTACATTTGAAATGAGAGTATTTTAGTCCAAAATTTTAAATTAATTGTTAGTTCAACTGAAATTTTAGGTTTAAATACCTCTTAGGTCCCTATCAATTTGAAAATTCAGAAAATTAATCACGCTAAACAAACAAATTAATCTAGCCCCAACATATTTCGAAAGTGAGCAAATTACAAAGAAAAAACTAATAAATCTAAAAATATTATTTAGAATTAAAAATATAAAATTTAAAAATTACAAAATAAAATAATCTTCCAAAAAATAAAATATAACACTATATTCTGGAATTAAAAATAAAAATTATAAGAATTAAAATATATAGTATTCAAAAAATAATAATCTTACAAACGAGGCACCTTTTATATTCAAGAAAATTATTTAAAACTATGTTGGGGGCAAAAAATTCAACATAAAATTAACATGATTATAAAATATTTTTTATAATGAAGATAACTACAGTAAGTGAAATTAAGATCGACCCAACTTATAATCACTAAGGTAGTTTTATTTTTTAAAATAATATATGATATTTTATAGTATTTATTTTTTTCAAAAAATTAGATATTATTCCTTAAATTTTTCATTCTTTGAAGATTATTTTTAATTTTGTGTACATTTTTTAATTTATTTTTAATTTATTAACTGTATTTGCAAATGATCATTTTTTAATTCATCTTTTATAATTATTTTTTGATTTTTAATGATTTTTAGTTTTAAATTTGTTTTAATAATTTTTTGAGTATTTTTTTATGATTCTTAGTTTATATTTGTTTTAATAATTTTTTGAATATTATATAAAAAAATTTAATTTTAAAAAAATCAAATCACAATTAGACTCGTACTAAAAAAAAATTAATTGTGATGAGTCATCCTTATTTGCTCACTTTTGAAATATATATAGATTAAATTACTCCCTTGAGAAGGAATAATCTGGTCAATTTATAAATGACATGGACATAAGAAGATTTTAAACCCAATGTGTAAAACCAATAGTTGGTTTTGATATAACAAGGAATTTTAAGGACTATTTTGTAAAAAAGGAATGTGAATTTTAACTTAATGGCTATAGGGTACCGATACGCGTGTAGCCATATCGGTACGCCATTCATACCTGAGAATCAATTGGCCTTTGAGTATTGGTATAGCTCCATGCGTACCGATACAGGGTGTTAAGATTTTGTAAATCTTTTGTAATAAATATTCGACCGTTGCCTTCTCAGTTTATTGGAACCATAAGTTTGAAAAGTGGTTATATCGTACTGATAGCCTCTTAGGCGTATCAATACATTTTTTCATTCTCAACTTTCATAAATTCCAGTGAGAAAAATTGGTACCGATACGGCTTAGCTCGTACTGATACCCCTTTGTAAATTACACTCATCGTATCGATACAGCTTTACGCGTATCGATACCCTTTGTACAATGACTCTTTCTTCTTATAGCAGGTACCGATAACGATGCTCGTGTATCGATACCCTATGTTGGCAGACATTATTTATTGTGGGAAAAATGAAGTCCAATGGCTATAATTATGATCTCAGCTACGCAAACGGTTGGAAATCAATGAGAAGGTATATAATCAAGTCTTCAAAGCTACAACAACAACAATTGATTAAGTAAAAAGCATTCAAGCACACATCCAACAATCTTTGAGCCATTTAGAGTCAAATCTTGTAACCCACTTAAAAGAGTTTTATTGTAATCTTTTGTTTCAAGCTTGAGGCTTGAGTGAACTTGCAATTGGGCAAACATTCTATCTTTTGAGAGGATTTTTCAGTTTGCAATTATTCTTCTTGTAAAAGAGAGTTTTCTCAAAGCTTAGGGGTATAAGCTTTGAGTTTGTAAAGGTTTCCTCTTGAGCCTAGAAAAAGAAAGAAATTGATAGTGAATTTTGGAAAATCCTTAGTGGCCAGCTAAGGTAGTGGATGTAAACCTTGTTAGAAGGTTGAGCCACTATAAATTTCTTGTGTCCAATTTTTCTTTCTTTTCAATTTGCTTCCACAATTTTTAAATTGTTAATTCACCCCTCTTGACCCTTTCACCATTAATTGATCATCCCAACAATTGGTATTAGAGCTATACTCATTGGAAGGATTAACATCCTCTTGAGTCGATCCTAAGGTGATTCAAACAATATTTGTTCAAGCCGGGCCTCTACTCCCGAAAACAACCTCTACGAGTCTTAATTCATCACTAAACCACCTACTTCAATGTGGATAACTATCCTTATTGGTAGAATCATATGAGGCTCTTCATCAAATCCAACAACTACCTCTTTTGGGATGTAGTGGTAGATGGACCAAGCATACCGATAAAGAGAGAATGAGACAGGCTCGTTCCCAAGTCCAAGCAATAAATGACCGATGAAGATTAGAGGAAGTTGCAAGTCAACAACAAAGCAATGCACACGATCTTTTGCATTCTTGGACCAGATGAGTACTTGAAGATATCTTCTTGCACAAGTGAAAAGGAGATATGGGACAAGCTCGAAGTTACATACGATGGCACCAACGATGTCAAGGATACCAATATTGGACTCCTTAACTGGAGCTATGAGAACTTCAAAATAGAACCAGATGAAAACATCATCAAGATGTTCGATAGATTCTAGCCTTAAAGGCTTCGGAAAAATCATTCCTGAAGACAAGTTTGTTCGGAAGCTCATCTATACTCTTCCTGAGTCATGGGATGGAAAGAGAACAGTCTGTTAGGATCGCCGGTACACCCCATGGCGCATCAAAAAAATAATCTGACGATCTCATACAGGAATCCATGTACGATCAATCGAATTCAAGAGGAAAGGATGCGTGATTTACCTTGGGTTCTTAGAAAAAACAGCAAGTCAATAGTGCAATCACGATCAGTTTGAATCCCAAGCCTCCACGATAACATCTTGGCCTCTACTCAGTTCACCCAGTTAAGAGCAAATATTTTTTTTCTCAAAAACTGTTCTTGAGAATATCTCGTCTAAGCAAGAAGAACGACTGCTAGACCACACTTCTCCTTTTATATGCAGTTACCCTAACCCTTAGGGTAATTTAATCTAAATTTTATATCTATTAAAAGAATTATAATCATAATTACATTCTTTTAATATATATTTAACAAATTCAGGATAATTAAAAGTACACATGTATCAAATATACATATATTAACTTTAATTATATATTTCATCAATGTACAATAAAATTGTACAATTATAACTCGTTTGATATTTGCTTAACTCAACCCTTGGGTGTGACCTTGTAGGTTCTTGTAACATTAGTAGCAATTATTAGAACCATTCTAATATTACAAACCATGAGTGACATCTAGCAATATATCATGGTCATCTAAGTTACAAGAAGTCATGATTCGACATAACATGTTCGTGACTAGCTTCTTTATGTATTATATCCCTTTGTCCTTTATATCTAGAATAGGCACAAGTCTTGGAACAGTCACACTTGTATAGCCCATCTAATATTTCTTGATATCTAGAGTAGACTACAATAAACGACAACTTATGATATCTCATATCAACTTGTTTGAGCATGGCCATGCATTTCTAGTCTCACTCAATCAAGTGGCATTTGATATAACTCCAATTATGTATGAGGGACAAATCCTATCTTTATCATTCCCACCCCACTACATATATCGTGATATGTTCAACATCAGTCTTTATAGTGCGACCAGTCACGGAGCATGTTTAATTGTATCAAAGCATACGACAATATATGTTGAGATAGTAATGATCTCAAGTCTAAGGATCACATATGTAGTCACTTCCATGAGCAATATTGTGACCGGCACTTAATAATCCAAGACATATGCTCATTGCGGGTCAATCCAATATGTTGTTCTCTAACAACGTACTCATATATCAATTTTGACATCTCTATGTCAATAAGAACTCATCGTCATCAATCAACTATATGTTAGCATCGAACGTATTATTATTGTCCAAGCCCATAATAATACTTAGCTAAGGATCTTTTAATAACAATCATATTATTATATGGACTTCATTATATTTCAGTTTATTTAAGACATAGAAATATGACTGAAAAATAATAATGGCAATGCCTTTATTCAAAAACATGGTAAAGAAAGTATATCAATACAATCATCTCATGATTGGTCTTTGGGAATACTCTAACAATCTCCCATTAGCACTAAGACCAATCACTCACATATCTAATACTGAGTGACTCAGTGTGACGGTCATGCTACTACTGTGTCAGAGGCTTCGTCAAGGGATCAACAATGTTATCATTCGTGTGTACTCTGCATATTTCCACATCTCCTCGATCTATGATCTCTCAAATAAGATGGAAGCGCCTTAGAATATGTTTGGATTATTGATGAGATCTGGGTTCCTTTACTTGTGCAATGGCTCCATTGTTGTCACAACGGAGTTTTATAGCATCTGATATGCTAGGAACAACCCCTAGCTTGGATATGAACTTCTTGATCCAAACAACCTCTTTTGCTGCTTCACTGGCTGCAATATATTTAGCCTCTATTGTAGAATCAACTACTGTGTCTTCCTTTGAACTCTTCCAGCTCACAACACCTCTATTAAGACAAAATACAAAACCAGATTGCGATTGTGAGTCATCTTTGTTAGTTTGGAAGCTAGCATCCGTGTAACCTTTTACAATGAGCTCTTTTTCACCTCCATATACAAGAAATGTATCCTTAGTTCTTCTCAAGTACTTAAGGATATTTTTAACTACAACCCAGTGACCTTCACCGGGATTTACTTGATACTGACTCGTCATGCTTAAGGCATACGATACGTTCGATTGAGTACATATCATGGAATACATGATAGAACCAATAGCCGAAGCATATGGGATCTTATTCATCCGTTCTCTCTCTTGTGGTGTTGAATGACACATTTCCTTTGAGAGCGATATACCATGTCTCATAGGTAAAAATCCTTTCTTGGATTCTTGAATGCTAAACCTTTTCAGCACTTTATTTATGTATGTACTTTGACTCTGACCTAGGAGTCGTCTTGATCTATCTCTATAGATCTTAACTCCTAATATATACGCTACCTCATCCAAATCTTTCATAGAAAAACAACTACCTAGCCAAGTTTTGATAGACTGCAAAGTAGGTATATCATTTCCTATGATGATTATGTCATCTACATACAAGATTAGGAAGGAAACAATGCTCCCACTAGCTTTCTTATAGACACAAGGCTCACCTTCGTTTCTGATAAAACCAAACTCTTTGATTGCATCGTTGAAATGAAGATTCCAACTTCGATAAGCTTGTTTTAGTCCATAAATAGACCTCTGTAGCTTACAAACCTTTCCAGCATCTCCTAAAGCAACAAAACCTTCTTGTTGTGTCATATACACATTTTCTTCAAGTTTCTTATTAAGGAAAGCAATTTTGATGTCCATTCCAGATTTTATAATCATGGAATGCATCAATCGCAAGAAAGATCTGGATGGATTTAAACATAGCAACATGGGGGAAAGTTTCTTCATAGTCTATGTCATAAACCTGTCGAAAAAACTTTAGCAACTAGTCACCCCTTGTATGTTTGTACATTACCATCCATGTCGATTTTCTTCTTGAAAACCCATTTACACCCTATAGGTTTGACCTCTTCAGGTGGTTCAACCAAAGTCCTTACTTGGTTTATTGACATGGAATCCAGCTTAGACCTCATGGCTTCAAGACATTTCTCAAAGTCTAGGCTCGACACTGCTTCCTGATAAGTTTTAGGCTTATCTTGCTCCATAAGAAGAACGTCTCCATGTGTGGTAATGAAAAATCCATCTCTAAGGTAAATGACGTTCTCTTATTGACCTTCGCAGTGGCTGTGTTTCTAAATCTGTTTATTGTTCCTCAATAATTTGTGGAACCTGCTCAACCTCTGGTTCATTGATATGTTGTTCTCGAACTTCTCCAAGTTCAATGTTTCTATCATTCCCGTTCTTCGAAAGAAATTAACTTTTAAGAAAAACTCTCATTCGAGCAACAAATACTTTGTTCTCGCTAGGATTGAAAAATAATATCCTTTAGTTTCTTCAGGATATCCAACAAAGATGCATTTTTGAGATTTAGGTTCGATCTTTGTAGACATCTGATGTTTAACATAAGCTTCATAACCCTAAATCTTCATAAAAGACATACTAGGACTCTTCACAGTCCATATCTCATATGGTGTCTTTTGAACTGATTTAGATGGAACACGATTTAGTGTGAAAGCAGTTGTTTCAAGTGCATGTCCCTAGAAAGAAGTTGAAAGATCACTATGACTCATTATTGATCGAACCATGCCTAATAGTGTTCGATTCCTTCTCTCATAAACTCCATTCCACTGTGGTGTACTAGGTGCTGTAACCTGTGAGACAATCCCACACTCTTTTAGGAGTTCATCAAACTCTATGCTCAAGTATTCTCCACCTCGATCTGATCAAATTGCCTTAATATTCTCGCTCAATTGGTTATGTACTTCATTCTTGAATTCCTTGAACTTTTCAAGGGCTTCATATTTATGGCGCATAAGGTAAATATACCCATACCGACTAAAGTCATTAGTGAATGTAATGAAGTATTGGACCCCACCTCTGGCTTGTGTATTCATTGGCCCACATACATCACTATGTACTAATCCCAATAAATCATTTGCTCGCTCACCTTTACTATTAAAGGGAGCCTTAGTCATTTTTCCCAACAAGCAAGATTCACACACATCAAATTGTTTGAAAACAAATGAATCTAAGAATCCATCTTTGTGGAGCTTTGATATACGTTTTTCACTTATATGGCCTAGACGACAGTGCTAAAGGTAAGTTTGATTTGAGTCATTTGTTTTTGACATTTCTGTATTTATGTTATAAATAGTATTATCTTGATCCAAAATGTAAAGACCATTGATCAATTGTGCCGACCCATAAAAAAACATTATTGAGATAAAACGAACAACAATTATTCCTGATAATTATCTCAAAACCAATCTTGTCTAAACAAGAAATAGAAATAATGTTCTTAGTCAAACTAGGCACAAAATAGCAATTCTCTAAATTTAATTCAAGTCCACTAGGCAAAAGTAAAACATATGTCCTTATAGCTAATGCAACAACCCTTGCTCCATTTCTCACGCGTAGGTCCACGTCTCCCTTAGCCAGATTCTTTCTCTTTTGCAGTCTCTATACATAAGTACAAATCTGAGAACCACAACCGATATCTAATAACCAAGAAGTAGATATTGATAGTTTAACATCAATAACATAAATACCTGAAACGGACACTCCGTTTGCCTTCGCCTTTCTGACCTCTTCAAGGTAAGCAAGGTAGTTTCTTTAACACTACCCGGTCTTATTGTAGTGGAAACATTTTCCTTCCTTGCTCAATCCTCCTTTAGGTTTCAATGCATCATTTCCTTTGGGTTTGGCCTTGCCATTACCCTTAGGCTTTGCCACTGCTTTGTTATTTCCCTTTCCTTTGTCCTTGCGGATCATCAGAATGGGCTTAGGTCCAACCTTTTTCATATTACTTTCAGTAGTTTGTAACATGCCAAGTAACTGTGGCAAAGTTTTATTGATTTCATTCATATTGAAATTTAGGACAAATTGATTGAAGCTATCCAGCAACGATTGCAGGATGACATCAGTGGCCAATTTATCCTTGAGAGGAAATCCTAATTTCTCCAACATTTGGATATAGCCCATCATCTTGATGACATGAGCTCCTACAGGAGATCCCTCTGCCATTTTGCATTGAAATAAAGCTTTAGAGGTCTCATACCTCTGTTGACGTGCTTGCCCTCATACAATTCCTTGAGGTTTTGAATCATATCATATGCAACCATATCCTCATGTTTCTTCTGAAGCTCAGGGGTCATGGTGACAAGCATTAGACATCCCATGTCAACATGTCATCCATGTATTTCTTATATTTGTCTTTTTAGATCTAGAAGCAGTAGCTACCGGTTCACTAGGAACGGGTTCTTCAATGACATATTCCTTCTGTTCTTGCTTGAGAACAATTATCAAATTACGGAACCGATCAAGGAAGTTCAAGCTATTCAACTTATCCTTCTCAAGGATCAATCACAATGATAGTGTGTTGTTATTTGCCATTAATTCTACAACAATGGAAACATATAAAGTAAGTAAATTTACCAGGTTTAGAAATTTATAAAAAGGCCTTCATTAATAAATTACTCCCGCTATTTTATTCAAAGTTAAAAACCCCATGTTTTAATTTCGAAAAACTTCTCGAAAGTTTTCTAGTGGTAAAGGATCCATATTTCACCCTTATCCTAAGTTAGCTTTGGCTTTTCTCTTTGGAGAATGGTTATTTAGGTAAGCAACACTTTGCCAATCACATCTCATGTAACTCCTTCATTTGGTCAACAACTCTTGTACTAATCATCTTATGATTTGTCCAAATAACTAACCTCTAGGTTCCTAATCCTATTAGAATAACCTGGCTAAGTTATTACCAATATTTCAACTGGCGAATATCACTTGCTTATTCTTTGCATTTAACCAAGATAGACATATATGCCAATGCTTTGGCAAAACCCATATAATATCAATCGAGGTCTTAATGAGGGTAAATATTGGATGGTTAGATTAACTTAGATTTTATGGAGGGATTTTCATTATAATCTCATCATTATACCTTTTAATATTAGGCCCTTATTGATCTCATCAATTCATTAGCATGCTAATATACCATCCATTGCATCACATACATGATATAAATAAAACAATAACTAAAATGAAATGGTTATAGCCCAAATAAAGAACTAAGGTGGCCCATCCGAAGCCAATGGGAGAACCAATAAACTTAAAGGTAAAGACAACTTCTCAAGCATCTTCTCGCTTTAGTCAGTCCATTCTTCTGCTCCTTTGAATCTTCACATGATTACAACTTTAGAAACTCGTTTTACATACGAGGAAGTAAGATGAGAAGAGAAATAAAATAGAATTATAGAAAGGCACGACACGCAGGCTATATTTTAAAATTACAACCTATGTAAATAAACAAAATGCGCTTACGAGGCTATAACCATGCATTCTTAAACACCGTGCAAATCAACCAAAACATATACATATTTTATCTTGTTTATTAAAATCATCTCACACTTATTCCTACGACCTTTGTTGCCTACGCGGTCTGACAGATCCAGGGCCGCTGGGTTCGCCCGTAGAGTGTAGGCCGGCAGCCCCGGTCTACCGGGAAACTTTTTAATTTTAGCATTTCGATTACTATAGAAAAACCTCACAATTTGATATCTTTTATCAACAAATTTGTGTTTTTGGGATTTTTCAATCCCTAAGGTTTTTTGCACTGGAACAACCATTGTTCCTCTGCCGAAGATGATTTGCTATTATAACCATATGTTCATCATGTTAACAATTAACATACGAACGCTAAAATATTGCAGCAAAAAAAACACATGATTAATGTTTAACCATCGATTATAAAAACTCGTTTAAAAAGATTAACATCTTAACGCGTCTGGATTCGATTTCTTTATTTTACACAAATATCGTATACTCGTCAAAAACAGAAAAAACCAAACATGCATCTCATACAAATGCATCAACCAAGTATTTAACCCGAATTCGCATCGTACAAGTAGCTCTGATACTACTGTTAGGATTGCCGGTAGACCCCATGGCGCAGCGGAAAAATAATCTGACGATCTCATACAGAAATTCATGTATGATCAATCAAATTTGAGAGGAAAGGATGCGTGATTTACCTTGGGTTCCTGGAAAAATAACAAGTCAGCAGTGCAATCTCGAACAGTTCGAATCCCAAGCCTCCATGATAACGTCTTGGCTTCTACTCAGTTCACCCTGTTGAGAGCAAATATTTCTTTTCTGAAAAACTATTCTTGAGAATATCTTGTCTAAGCAAGAAGAACGGCTGCTAGACCACTCTTCTCTTTTTATATTTAGATACCCTAACCATTAGGGTAATTTAATCTAAATTTTATATCTATTAAAAGAATTATAATCATAATTACATTATTTTAATATATATTTAACAAATCTGGGATAATTAAAATTACACATATATCATCTATATATATATTAACTTTAATTATATATTTCATCCATGTACAATAAAATTGTACAATTATAACTCGTTTGATATTTGCTCAACTCAACCCTTGCGTGTGACCTTGTAGGTTCTTGTAACATTAGTAGCAATTATTAGAACCATTCTAATATTACAAACCATGAGTGACATCTAGCAATATATCATGGTCATCTAAGTTACAAGAAGTCATGATTCGACATAACATCTTCGTGACTAGCTTCTTTGTGTATTGTATCCCTTTGTCCTTTATATCTAGAATAGGCACAAGTCTTGGAACAGTCACACTTGTATAGCCCATCTAATATTTATTGATATCTAGAGTAGACTACAATAAACGAACAACTTATGATATCTCATATCAACTTCTTCGAACATGGCCATGCATTTCTAGTCTCACTCAATCAAGTGGCATGTGATATAACTCCTATTATGTAGGAGGGACAAATCCTATCTTGATTATTCACACCCCACTACATATATCATGATATGTTCAACATCAGTCTTTATAGTGCGACCAGTCACGGAGCATGTTTAACTGTATCAAAGCATATGACAATATATGTTGAGATAGTAATGATCTCAAGTCTAAGCATCATACATGTAGTCACCACCATGAGCACTATTGTGACCGTCACATAATAATCCAAGACATATGCTCATAGCGGGTCAATCAATATGTTGTTCTCTAACAACGTACTCATATACCGATTTTAACATCTCTATGTCAATGAGAACTCATTGTCATCAATGAACTATATGTTAGCCTCGAACGTATTATTATTGTCCAAGCCCATAATAATACTCAGCTAAGGATCTTTTAATAACAATCATATTATTATATGAACTTCATTATATTTCAGTTTATTTAAGACACAAAAATATGACTGAAAAATAATAATGGCAACGCCTTTATCCAAAAACATGGTAAAGAAAGTATATCAATACAATCATCTCATGATTGGTCTTTGGGCATACTCTAACACAATCATCATAGAAGCCAAGGATCTCAAGACCTTGAAGCTTGATACACTTATGGGGTCGCTTCTCACTCATGAGATCATGAAGAAAGGAAGAAGAAGGAAGAGACGAAGAAGAAGAGAGGAATTGCTCTCAAAGCTTCACATGAGGAGAGTGATTCTAGTGAGGAGGAAAATAAAGAATTGGCTATTCTAGCCAAGAGATTCACTCGTTTCATGAAATCCAACCAGGGAAAAAATTTCCATCGGAGAGGAGAATTCAAGAACAAGAACAAAGAGGAAGAGAGTGATCAAATAGTTTGCTATAAGTGCAAGAAACCAGGGCACATCAAGTTAGATTGTCTCCAACTAAAGAAGAAGATCTTTGAAAAGAAGAAGATGCTCAAGGCTCATGTTGCTACTTGGAGCGATGAGGAATCATCCAATGAAGAGGAGCAAGAAGTGGTCAATCTTTGTCTCATGGCACTAGAAGAGGATCCTAAGGTAACCTTGAACTCATCTTCTTTTGATTTCACATTTGATGAGCTTCAAGAAGCTTATGATGAGTTACAAGAGGTTTATCATGAGTTGGTAGAAAAGTATAAGGAATCACTTTTGAAAAACAAGAAAACGATTTCAAATTTGAAAAACCAAATTGTTTTCTTTTCTAAAACCAACTTGATACTTGGGAATAAGGTTTTGGGTTAACAAGCAAACCAAAGTGATTTTGAAAAGAAAAAACAAGATTTACATAACCTTATTTCTAAAGTCCATGATGATCACCAAAAGGAAGTAGGTGATCTCAAAACTTCTTTGAACAAAGTTGGGAAATCAATTTTTGAAAAAGGAACATCTTCGAAACCCAACTATGTGAAAAAAAACTTTGGTGGCAACAAAGAGGCTTCCACAGGCTCTTGATGCTTGTACAATAGTGATGCACTTTAGAGCAAAGGTACTCATCGTATCAAGTAATAAAGTGAGGGTAGAGTGTTAAACCCACGTGGATTGGATTAATAAATATAAAGTTATCGTACTTAGGGATGTGTTTGTAAGTATTGGTGAAGGTCAGTTTAAGTAAACTAAATTGACTAATCTAAGATAGCAAAAATAAAGACAAACAGTTTCAGCGACTTAAAAATTAATTATGGAGGTTGGGATTATTGCTAAGGATATATGATTGATTACATGCCTTAATGCTATAGTGACAAGCAATACATGTCTGCGTAAACCCTAAGGTTCTTCATCAACTCGACAGGATTTTATAATGAACTTTTAACTCTCTCGATGCCTAAAAGTTAATAGCTTTGTAATTAAGGTGATACATGTTTGTGTTAACCCTAACTACTCTATTATTTGTTTAAAAACTCCCTTTTAGTTGTTGAAACCCTAAACTTATGTCTAAGCCAGATTAAGACTAAGTTAACAACTTAGTCCCACTGTTCATGTTTGTATAAGTTAACTCTCTCGAATATCAAGCCACAGATCAATAGTTAAGAAGCCTCTCTCGAATAGCTCTTATAATTAACTAAGCATTAAGCACATGAACATAATAGATGAAGATGAAAACAACTAAAGCATTGAAATATAATAATCAAAACATAAAATCCTAGGACACAATAATCCCAACTAAAAAGTTTAGCTCATGTCTGAGCATAAAGAATCCATAATTAAAAGTATAAAGTATGACAGTTTATCAAGCAAGAAAATAAATAAGCCGACATCCTCGAAAAAAGCTCCCTCTGTGCCGTCCAACTGTGCTGCAGGCCTCCTCTCCGTCAGCCTCTCTCGATGGGTTCGTTCAATGAGGAGAATCATTTAGCTTCACCCTGGTGGTTCTCTGCAAGCTCGGACTAGGACTATCATATGAATTGTGCTCTCTATCGATCCGTCCCCCTTTTGAGTAGTGTCAAACTCTTCTTTATATAGGTGGTGAAATTAGGGCTTCGGTACCCTAAAGTTTCACGGCTTCATTACAGAAAACCAATTGTTTCCCGTTTCATTAAATGTTGCGTATCTGGGAGAAAGTCCACGTGGGCAAAAGTAGATTCATCTCAAACTCTTTATGCCTCGTCAGCTTTAGCCATATGATTTACATGCAAAACACCAGCATCCTGCACATAAACCACAAAACACCACCTTTCTCGTGAAAAGCACCAATATATATGACAATTTAAGCACATGCGGTGTAACTCTATCTACATGCAACTATGTACAATCTAACCTAAATGCAACCTAAATGAGCATGAAAACATGCAAAATACAAGGATTAAGGGCATACAAAATAGAACATTTACGCACTCGTCAAATACCCCCAAACTTGAACTATTGCTTGTCCTCAAGCAATGCAAAATAGAAACAAGAAATATAAAAACCAAAAATAAGAACAGTAAACAACCCATAAGTCTTAAGGTTCCACTAAGCTATGATTACAGTGATTCCAAGTTATGATGCAATAGTAATTCATTCCTTAGCCATGTTGATGATGAGCAAGTGCATTAGAGCTTACAGTTTTATTCGAAAGATTAAATGTAACATCCCCCACCCAAATTGGTAGAAATCTGGGTCGGAGAACGTTACTGATGAACAATACAGTGATCGGTGCAATAAAATTGAATCATATCAATAGTTAACCAATGAATTTCTTAAAAATTAATCCAATATCAATACCGATGACTTGGGGATTCATTGCAATGCTAGGATGACCAATTAAGGACTAATTTAGGCTTTTTACGAGTTTTAGGGACTAAACTATAATTTTTGTAATTTAGGGGTTATTTTTGAAAATTAACTATACCATAATGAAATTTAATCCCTAGTCAATATTCATGCAAATTTTCAGTTTAATCGGAGTTCATTTACTAGTTCAATTAAACCATGTAATACTTAGTGACCAATCTGTAAACTATTTAATATAGTGTTCATAGCCTATTAACAGAATTAACTATCACCGTGTAGAAATGCCAATGAGCTGTATCGATATGGGTATGAATGATTAAAGCCATAATTCGAAACTGTCAAACCTTGTTCCAATACAGGTTGATCCGTATCAATAAGGGCTAACGAAATTAACAGACACCGTAACAAAACACCTAAGGGGTGTATCAATATGGGTTGACCTCATTTGATCTGCCTATTGACCCCTATTTAGATACACTTAAGGCCGTATCGATACCGATTTGCAGAGGTTCAAGCCCTAGATGCTAACGATGCTTACCTGTTCTGATACAGCTAGGGCTGTATCGATATTGGTTGACTATGGTTAAACCGTGTTGGTATGCCTTAAGGCCGTATCGATACATTTAAATTCTCTAACCTTACTGTCAACTTCCTGAGTCTGTACCAGTATGCCCTAGTTGAATTAAGCTTTGACCGACCAAATATGCAAGGCCGTATCAAAATAGCTTGACCTGTATCGGTACGCCTACACTGTAACGATGAATTTCTTCTAGTTTTTACTCGATTTGACCCGTTGAACGATGTCCAAATGAAATGATTTTTTACCAGCAAATTTTAAACACTAAAATCGACTAGCATGGCAAATTTCATGGTCAAATGAATCCACTTACTAGGATTTCACCTTTTGGTACCACTTGTGCATTTTTAGCCATTCTAAAAAGTCATTTAGGGTCATAAGAATTATTACAATTTAAGCATGACTTATACACACTAAAAGGGATATATGTGACTAGTTTAGCTATTTTTCCACCATCCTAGGAGTTCAAGGGCTAGATTAACATTACATATAGGGAATATGACTTCCTTCAAAAATGCTTCTTGCTCCAATCCTTGATCCAACTATGCTTTAACCAGAAAATGCATGGAAATGAGATGCATTAGGCTTACATAGCCTAGTGAGGTAGTCATAGACAATAAAATGAACATCCATGAAAGCAATGGCATGTGTATCAATGTAAATGCATCTCAAATCACATATTTGCATTACTGGAAATACTTATTCACTTATTTATCTTCCTTAGATCGACATGTAATATGGATACGCGAATTCCCATCCAACATCGCCAACAATGAATGGTCAATATCCTCAAACATCGCCAATAAGACCAATACAATCACATTCTGCCAACATCGCCAATGAGAGCCTTAGCTCAAGGACCATAGTCTACTCCTTACTAACGAGCTCATGAATTCTATGGCATGCCAATTGTATCCCATGTCCATTCGTATCCAAGGATTTCAATACTTACCAATGCCAATGACAATATCAATAACAATAACGGTAGCAATGTTAATACGGTAACAATAAGAATAATCGCATGGCATGTTTATTAAAGCCACTTTCAATACTTACTTGTATCAATGATCGTATAAAAATTTGATAATCGACTTGGTAATGTAATGAGCTTACCAAAGCTTACCGATAACACCTCTCATGATATTTCAATGCAAACATACTTCGGTCAATGATGATGATGCCATAATTCAACATCAATGAATTTTGGAAAGGCACCTAGACAATCCCTTGACTCTGACTACACTCATCGATGATTCAGAGGATTTCAAGTCTCCTAGATGACAACTCCCTTGTACTTGAAATTGGTGGAATTTGGAGGATTTGGTGATTCTTCACCGTGGTTTTCTTAAGCTACAATGGAGCAAGGATATCAATACCGATAATAGATTCATAGCAACTCAATAGCTATGAAAAACAATAACAATTAAGCTATGATATCCCTAGAGAAATTCTAGGGTTCCATGATCCTAAGACATTGAAATTAAACATGGTTTAACCATGAAATAGATAATCCAATTGAGGGGAAATACTTACCCAATCAATAGCTACAATTTAGGATGGATAAACTTAAGGAAAATAAAGCTTGACTTATCCTTCAATGGAGGTGCTTGCTTGTTCAAGCTAAAGGAGGAAGATGATGAAGATGGTGAATTCCAAATTAATCGGGTAAGTTTTTCACTTTTCTTTTTATTCATTCCTTTATTTAATATTAATTAATAGATTTCCTTTAATTGAAGAAAGCTATTTTAATCATCCCACGTAAGTGGTGATGAGGTTTGTGTAGGGGGTAATCGCAAGATTAGTCACTCAACTCTCGACATTCTATGCTTTTGACCCCAGACTCTTAATTTCTATAATTTGGTCACTAAAACGTGTTTCAAAGCTTGCAATAATGTCCTTAACAATATCAATGCTTAATTAGGATTCAATAACTAATAATTGGTCACTTGGTCAAAAGTCAACCTTACAATTATGACTCTCCATTGTGAAATTTCTGGCAAATTTCGACTAGGCTCAATTTTGGGATGTTACAACTCTCCCTCTTAAGAAAAATTCGTCCTTGAATTTTTTCCTTAATCGAAAAGACGTGGATATTGAGTTCTCATCCTTTCTTCTCGTTCCCAGGTAGCTTCTTCAACTTTGTGACTTCTCCATAATACTTTGACTAATGAGATATTTTTATTTCGATGTCTCTTGACATCCCTTGCTAATATTTGCATAGGTTCTTCCTCGTATGCCAAATTAGGTTGGAGTTATACAGATTCGGGTTCTATAACATGTGACGGATCAGATCTGTACTTACAAAGCATCGATACATGGAACGCGTCATGGATCTTGCTCAATTCTTAGGGCAAAGCTATTTACTCTATTCAAGCCTTAATTCATCTAACAACATGATCAAAACAGGGAATTATATACACTTAGCATATTTACACATTTTCACCTAGCAAAACAGTCCCTATTCTCAACTTGTTTCAACCATGATCCCTATTTTCGATTCATAGGCAATTCAATTCAAGCTACAATTCTAGATAAAATTTCAAGCATAACATCATCCTATTCAATTCCATGAATCCAAATTCAATCTCTATCATCAATCATTCATTCAATCAAGTTGCTAGGGAGAAAGGATTTAGAAACCACTTACAATCTTCCTAGCTATTCAATTACATGCAAATGTGATCACATGCAAGCTTCCTTCATCTACAATGGTGGATTTCTTTCCCTAGATGATTGAGGAGAATTCGGCCAAGGTAGAAGAAAGGTGGAGTGGAGAAGATGATAGGAGGATGGACACCTAGCCATGTTGTTATCATTTGGCTTGGCTATTTGCCTCCACTTGGCAATTTATGGTCTAATTGCTTCATAAATCCTTAATTACACATCCTAGTTGCATGCAATTCTAAATTTACAAATTGTTACTATTTGATCCTTCATGATTCGGCTACTTATTTATCAATCCATCTAATTTAGTCACTAGGTTTAATCAATTCTTCTAATTTATATATTATTTGTACAATATAGTTCTAATTGGTTTGTGACATGTTACTAGGCCATGATTTGGGGTATTACACTTTAAGCTCGGTGAGTTCTATCAGTGCCATCCGATAGGGTGCAATAGAAACCAGAGTGGTTCCAAGTTGCACTTTAATCCCAAATTCAACCTCATGGGTAGGTGGTAAACCAGAAGCTCATCAGGAAATACATCAGGAAACTCTTGCACAGTGTCTATATCTTGCAACTATGATTCTTGTATGCTTACTGTAGCATACAACAATGATCTTTTACCCTTGGATTCCATGAGAGTCACACTCTCCTTGGCAAGACCTCGAAGGTATAATTTCCTCTATGAATAGTCTACCCAAGCTTAATGCTCCTCGAGCCAATCAAGCCCCAAAATAACATCAAATTCATGTATAGGTTGGGCTATAAGGTTGGCCGGAAAAGGTATCCCTTGAATCACAAGGGGAAAACTCTTGAATATTAGCCTAATTACAACATTATCCCCTAAAGGGTAGGTCACGATGAGCTTGGAGGATATAGGCTTAGATGTTAACTTAAATCTCTAATCAATATAGTACTTATAAAGGAATAAGTGGATCCAGGATCAATCAATGCATAAATAGGACGAGTATACAGTTTAACAGTACCTGCGATGATGTTAGGGTCCTCGTCCTTTTCTCGGCTCCTTACATGGTATACTTGTGCTGAAACCTTAGACTCTTACCGATTAGGATCCCTTGTAGAGCCACCAGATCTACCAGAAGCTCTTGATACATCTTGTCTTGGCCCCTTACCCCTGAAGGATGGAGCAGGGGACGTAGGAACCATTGGTACAGAAGATTTGGAGGTGTTTATTGGACAATCCTTAATATAGTGGTCTTGTTTGCCACAAAAGAAACATGCTCTAGATTGCCTGCAACATTGCCCCATAGGGTGCCTCCTTTGGTAGAAATTACAAACAGAGAACTGTGACTCATGTCTAGATGCTCCAGTACTCTCAACAGAGGCGGTTCTTGCAACTGACTGGGACATGGGCTATGGCTTGACAAAATTGCCCGATCTAAAGGATTATTGATGATAAGATTGCTTGCACCCTTGCTGTTGCTTGCTCTTCTTGTACGATAGAGGGGTCGTGAATCATCTCGTGGCCTCTTCTTGAACCAGTTAGGCCTATTAAACTGATATGGCCTTTAAGTAGCTTCAGTGGAGATTGCTCAATTCACAAGCTCCTAGAAATCCTTGATCCCTAGAGTAGTAAACAAAGGCCGTAGCTCATCACTCAAACCTACATTGAACATTCTACACTTTTCTTCTTATTTATTGATGTATCCAGCCCCATACTTGCAGTACTTACAGAAGTCATAGATGTACTACTCCATCGACCTTCCACCTTGTTTCAAATGTAGAAAGATATCACGCCTCTTAGCTAGATAGTGCTCACTGATGTATTTCTTCTTAAACTCACGTAGGAAGAAGAACTCCCAAGTTACTGCTTCCTCGGGAGTGGTAAGAGTCGTGTTTTCCCACCAACTTAAGGATTTATCAATCAACAAGGCTAGAGCAAACTCGAGCTTATGCTCATCCGAGCACTATAATTGCTTAGTCAAGATTCTTATCGTACTATCCAGCTAGTGCTCCGCTACTTCAAGGTCTTGCTCGGCTTTACCCCAGAAGGTAGTAGCTCAATGTTGAGCTAACTTGTCGATAGGAGCTCGATTTGTGGAAGTAGCAGTGGGGAAAGACTGTGTAGACTGTTCGGATTTGAGGGTAGCAATGAACTGTTTAAACACCTCAGTCATGTTCTTATAGCACTCGAACTGAGCAGCATGTAACACAGGCTTAGTGTTCACTAGTTCTTAAGGGGGTACTTGTGGGTTAGGAGGATTCTCCCCCCTTTTCTCTTCGCCATTGGTCGAGGAGCCAACCGTGTGCTCAAATTCTTCATGAGCCTTATCGGAGTCATACATCTTTACACTATAAAAGGAAGAAGGATCAAATTAGTTGCAAGTCACAATATAACAATTAAAATCCTAGGTGGCGTATGCAATAACTATGCAACAAACTTCAGTTTAGTCCTAGAATCAGCTAAACTCTAGCTCTGATACCACAATTGTAACATCCTCCATCCAGCCGGGTAGAAAACTGGGTCGAAGAATGTTACCGATGAACAATACGGTGATCGGTGTGATAAAATTGAATCATATCAATAGTTAACCAATGAATTGCTTGACAGTTAAGTGAATATCAATATCTATGACTTGGGGATTCATTACAATGCTAGAATTACCAATTAAGGACTAATTTAGGCTTTTTACGAGTTTTAGGGACTAAATTGTAATTTCTATAATTTATGGTTCCTTTCTATAAATTAACTATACCATAATGAAATTTAAACCCTGGTCAATATTCATGCAAAGTTTTAGTTTAATCAGAGTTCATTTACTAGTTCAATTAAACCATGTAATACTTAGTGACCAATCTGTAAACTATTTAATACAGTGTTCATAGCCTATTAACAGAATTAACTGTCACCGTATCGAAATGCCAAGGGGTTGTATTGATACAAGTATGAAAGATTAAAGCCTTAATTCAAAACTTTTAAACCTTGTTCCAATACAGGTTGATCCGTATCGATACGGGCTAACGAAATTAACAAACACCGCATCGAAACACCTAAAAGGTGTATCGATACGGGTATACCTCATTTGATCTAGCCATTGACCCCTGTTTCGATACGCTTAAGGTTGTATCGATAACGATTTGAATAGGTCCAAAACCTAGATGCTAACGATGCTTACCTATTCTGATATAGTTGGGGCTGTATCGATACTGGTTGACTATGGTTAACCCGTGTCGATACATCCTAAGGCCGTATCGATACATTTAAATTCTCCAAACTTACTGTCAACTTCTGTACCAAAAAGTCCCGAGCCTGTACTGATACGCCCTAGTTGACTTAAGCTTTGACTGACCAAATATGCAAGACCGTATCGAAACAGCTTGACCTCTATCGGTATGTGATAAGTGTTCAAAAGTACTATTTTTATTACCCTTTTTACTCATATTATTGTTAGACTTAGGCTCATATTAGTTGCATAATTAGTCATTCATGCATTAATTCATGTTTCTTTCCATCGTTGAGCTTGATTACATAACTTGGTGATTTTTGTGGAAAAAGATGATGCTTTTGTGTGTTTTTGTGTGTGTGCAGAATCACTTGCCTAAACAAGGCTAGAACCAGTTGCCAAGGCAATACATGAAGGAGATGCCGAGCTAGTTGCCAAGGCAATGCATGAAGAAGATGCCGAGCTAGTTGCCAAGGCAATTTTCAACAAAGAATAAGATGATATGGTAGTCGAAATTGATGACTAGATAAGCCCAAGATGACGTGGAGCAAAGTTAAATTCCAAAGGAGTTTGATTTCCATGAAGAGGTTAAAGAGAAATTAAATCCCAAGAAGATAGGAGAAGTTCTAGAAGGAATTTAAATATAATAAAGAATTATATTCTTTAAAGATAATTTAATTCCAACTTAACTTCCTCCTCAAGAAGGATTTTGACCTAGCCATCTCCTATTTAAAGGACCAAGCCGTCAAAGAGAGGTAAACAAGAAGATAGGATTTTCGACAACTCTAAAGGGCAAAAGAAGAGAGGATTTTCGACAACTCCAAAGGGCAAGAAGGGAGAGATTTCGACAAGAGAGTAAGGGGGAGAGAGTTCGATTTTTTCTTATTCTTCTTTTCTTCTATTAGATTCATGGTTTGGGGATTATTCTTTG
Organism: Hibiscus mutabilis; assembly: GCA_019671005.1. Taxonomy (NCBI): domain Eukaryota; kingdom Viridiplantae; phylum Streptophyta; class Magnoliopsida; order Malvales; family Malvaceae; genus Hibiscus; species Hibiscus mutabilis. The sequence goes on along the minus strand of CM033727.1, from coordinate 21,182,162 downwards.
TATATCTTTTGAACCCAACCATGAACTAACTTGATTGGTTGGGGTTATTGTGTTTTTGTGGTTGAGAAACAATTGGATTTTGTTTAGGTAATAAGAGTTTGCACTTTCAATTCAAGGTTTACTTATTCTTGGTTCTTATTCTTGTTTGCAAGTGAATTGGGAGAGGATCTTGTAACTTCATCTATTTATCTAATATCAGGAGAGTTAGATTCAAGAAACGAATGAGTATGGTCTTTATCAATCTATTGATGGTGAAGATTAATCCTGCTTAGGAATAAGCTAAGGATTTCAATGGCTAAGAGGAGCGCAAGATTGGTTGTTGTCCACCCTTGATTCACGCAGGGATGCATTATCAAGGCATGCACAAATAGCTAGAGTTTCGACTTAAGGATAAGAAGAAACCATTGAAGAACGCTCCGCCGAACCTTGAAGTTGCTGCCCAGCCACCCAAGTAGTTGCCCAGGCAACCATCGATTAGTTGCCAAGGCAACCCCGCTGTGCAAGTTGCCACGACAACTGAGTTGCCCTTGCACTCTTTTACCAAGACGATCCAATCGGCTATCACTCCACAACTTACGATAACCTGGCCTATTCACTCTCTTTTGATTTCATCTATTCTTTTAGTTTGTTGCTTTTAGTTTTCTTGTTAATTAGAACCTCTATTATCAATTGTGTTTTTATTTTCACAGTGCAGTAACTTAAGCAAAGTGGCCCAAACCAATCCCTGTGGAGACGATACTCGATACTCGTATCACTTTATTACTTGCGACGTGTATACTTGCACATTTGCGTAGCACTTATTAGTATGCCTGCACTGTAATAACGAATTTCTTCTAGTTTTTACTCGATTTGACCTGTTGAAAGATGTCCAAATACAATGAATTTTTACTATTAACTTTTAAACACTAAAATCTACTAGCATGTCAATTTTCATGGTCAAATGAATCCACTTACTAGGATTTCACCTTTTGGTACCACTTGTGCATTTTTAGTCATTCTAAAAAGTCATTTAGGGCCTTAAGCATTATTACAATGCAAGCATGACCTATACACACCCAAAGGGGCACATGTTACTAGTTTAGCTACTTTGCCACCATCTTAGGAGTTCAAGGGCTAGATTAACATTACTTATAGGGAATGCGACTTGCTTCAAAAATGCTCCTTGCTCCGATCCTTGATCCAACTATGCTTTAACCTGAAAATGCATGGAAATGAGATGCATTTCGCTTACTTAGTCTAGTGAGGTAGTCATAGACAATAAAATTAACATCCGTGAAAGCAATGGCATGTGTATCAATGTAAATGCATATCAAATCACATCTTAACAATACTGGCAATACTTATTCACTTATTTTTTTCCTTGGATCGACATGTAATGTGGATATACGAATTCCCATCCATGATCGCCAACAATGAATGGTCAATATCCTCCAACACCGCTAATAAGACCAACACAATCACATTACGACAACATCGCCAATGAGAGCCTTAGATTAAGGATCGTAGTCCACTCTTTACTAATGAGCTCATGAATTCTATGGCATGCCAATTGTATCCCATGCCCATTCGTATCCAAGGATTTCAATACTTACCAATGCCAATGACAATAGAAATGACAATAACGGTAGCAATGTCAATACGGTAACAATAACAATAATCACATGACACATTCATTAAAGCCTCTTTCAATACTTAATTTTATCAATGATCGTGTAAAGATTCGATAATCGACTTGGTAATGTAATGAGCTTACTGAGAGCACCTCTCATAAGGTTTCAATGCAAACATACCTTTGTTAATGATGATGATGCAATAATTCATCATTAATGAATTCGGGAAAGACACCTAGCCAATCCCTTGACTCAGACTACACTCATCAATTATTCCGAGGCTTTCAAGGCTCCCGGATGACAACTCCCTTGTTCTTGAACTTGCTGGGATTTGAAGGGTTTGGTGATTCTTCACCTTGGTTTTCTTGAGCTACAACGAAACAATGATTTACAAGGATTTCAATACCGATAATAGATTCATAGCAACTCAATAGCTATAAAAAACAAAAACAATTAAGCTATGATATCCCTAGAGAATTTCTAGGGTTCCATGATCCTTAGACATTGAAATTAAACATAGTTTAACCATGAAATCGATAATCCAATTGAGGGGAAATACTTACCCAATCGATAGCTACAATTTAGGATGGATAAACTTAAGGAAAATGAAGCTTGACCTATCCTTCAATGGAGGTGCTTGCTTGTTCAAGCTAAAGGGGGGAGATGATGAAGATGGTGACTTCCCAAATTAACCGGGTAAGTTTTTCCCCTTTCTTTTTATTCATACCTTTATTCCTTATTAATTAATAGCTTTTATTTGAATGAAGAAAGCTATGTTAATCATCCCATGTAAGTGGTGATGAGGCTTGTGGAGGGGCTAATCGCAAGATTAGTCCCTCAACTCTCGACATTCTATGTTTTTAACCCCAGACTCTTAATTTCTATAATTTGATCACTAAAACATATTTCAAAGCTTGCAATAAGGTCTTTGACAATATCAATGCTTAATTAGGGTTCAATAACTAATAATTGGTCACTTGGTCAAAAGTCATCCTTACAATTTTGACTCTCCATTGTGAAATTTCCGGTCACCAGAATCGAATTCTGACTATGCCCAGTTTTGAGATGTTACAACTCTCCCCTAAAGAAAAATTTGTCCTCGAATTTTTACCTAAATCGAAAAATGTGGATACTGACTTCTCATCATTTCTTCTGGTTCCCGGGTATCTTCTTCAACTTTTTGACTTCTCCATCATACTTTGACTAACGGGATATTTTTATTTCGACGTCTATTGACCTTCCTTGCCAATAGTTGCACATGTTCCTCCTCGTATGCCAAATTAGGTTAGAGTTCTACAGATTTGGCTTCTATAACATGTGACATATCAGATTTGTACTTATAAAGCATTGATACATAGAACGCCTCATGGATCTTGCTCAATTATTGGGGCAAAGCTAGTCGTGTAACACCCCATTCCCGGCTCGGTAGAGAACCTGGTCGGAAGATGCTACCGGAAAACTTATCAGAGATTCAGATATGTATTCGGAGTTCAGAATCTTATTCGAGAAGTTGATTAAAATCTTTTAAGATGTGGTAGAACTATTTGTTGACTACTTGTTCGATTTAGGGTAATTTTAAACTTTTTCGAACTTGAGGACTAAATCATAATTTTTACAAATTAAAGGTCCTTAATGAGATTTCTTTTTACCAAACTACGATTAAACTTACCAACTATTAACCTGTGAAGTTTTGTTACTAACAGAGATCGCTTACCTATCCAATTAGGCTATTTAAAACTTAGTGACCAATTTGTAAACTGTTTAAAACTGTAGTTTAAGTCTTTTAAAGAAATTAACTAACACCGTAGCAATACAATTAAGCCTATATCGGTACACTAAGTTGAATTTTGCAAATTCCAAATTTAAGGATAACCAGTCCGTACTGATACATCTAAGCTCGTATCGATACGCGTTGACTAGGGCTAACCTATTTCGGTACACCCAAAATTGTACCAATGCAATTAATTTTCAGACCTTACTATCTAAATCCGTATCGATAAACCCCCTTTGCGTATTGGTATGCCCTATTCTACTTAGTCCAATTATGCAAAGCCGTATTGATACGCCATCACCCGTACCGATACGCCTGCACTATAATGACAGATTTTAGCTGGTTTTTAATCAATTTAACCTGTTGAACGTTGTCCAAACTTTACCAAATTTTACCAAAAAGTCTAATATCCATATTTTTAAAAGCATAAAATGTTTTAGGACAATTCGAATTCATTTACTAGGATTTTACCTTTTGGTGCCTCAAGGCCTACTTGAACTAGTTTTAACATTCCAAAACATACCAATTCACACATACATCACCTAGGCACTATTAGGCTATTACACACATATGAAAATATGCAAACATGACATGTTTGAGCTATATGCCACCTTACTAGGAGTTCAAAGCAACAATTTAACATACATATGATTAGTGGGAGTGACTTACAACCGCAACTACATGATCGGAGTCCAGAATACTTCAAGATCCTGAAATGCATGAGACACACGAATGTTAGGCTTACATAGCTTAGTGAGGTAGTTATAACAAATGCACAATAAGTTTATCAAATGCATGAATAACATATAGGTATGCTTGGGTGACATTTTACATAACATCAATCACAATAAACATATTCAAAGCCAATAGTCATGATTCTATATAGCAATTATAAATCATATAAACATATCATTTCCCCTGGACATGGTAACCAATGGATACGTGGATTACCCATACACACCACATATATTAGAAATAGGTCATAGCCTTGAGCCGTAGATCCGGATAGTCCCTTACACAATCCATCCTTATCTCACCACACATATAAGCCGTAGCCCCGAACTGTAGTCCAATCCCTTACTTAATGAGCTCAAATAACCCCATGGCATGCCAATTGTATCCAATGTCCACAAATGTCCAAGTTCACATATCATCAAATCTTACCTTTGGTTCCCTTAGGCCATAACATAATGGAAGCAGAATTGAGCCTTAGCTCCACATATCACATGTCATAGGTTATTCATATCAATCTCACATATAGCGTGTCTTGATTAGCACACATAAGCTTATAACATACCAACCATATCGAAGACTTACCATGCTCGCCATTAGCATCCACAAATATTGCTCTACTTGAGCATTTACTCAAATGCAAACATAATCACAAAGCAAATGCAACGGAATGGCACCTAGCCTATCCCTTGACTCAACTACACTCACCTTGATTCTGAAGCTTTCAAAGCGCCCGAATTACAATTCCTTTGCTCCTAGCTTTGGTTGGGGATGACGGAGTGATTTCCTCCAACTCTTGAGAAAATTATGAGCTTTCAAACGACGTGTTTAAATCGAACAAAGGTTGAGGATTGAGCCGAGGTGCTTGCTTAGCTTGAGGTTGAGGATAACAATGGAGGTGCTTGCTTATTTTGATGTTAATGGATGGATTTTGCTTCCCAGAGTACAAAGTGATGAAGAGAGCTTAGTTTCTAAATTTTAAAACCTTTTTCCAACCTTTAATCTCTCCCCACCTACACATGAGCCAATAGAAAGCTTTCCTATTAGCAAAAGAAAGGTTAAATAATTGTTTCCCATATTTTCATTCCATTTTCCAAATTCTAGGCAATTGATGGCTACTCATCACTCAATCTGAGTGATCCCACGTGAGGGAGGCAAGCAAGGAGGTGACTAAGCACCTTATTCTCCATTTCCTTCAATTTGGGCCTTAAAACAATTTTGGGCAAAGCGTCGTATCGATATGCCATACAGCTGTATCGATATGCCTAGGCTAAAACAGGTACATTAGTTATGGTTGTTAGACCGTATTGATACTGGTTTTACCGTATCGATACACTTGACTTATTTTCGGCATTTTAGCTTTGAATTTCTTACAAAGAGGTCCATAGATCAATTTAATGCCCCACAACTTTCATTGATTATAAAATTGGATACAAGGATTAAGAAATTACATATTCGGACATATCCGATACAAAATTTCTATTCACCGGAGTCTAATTTTGACTAGGCCAATTTTTGGGATGTGACAATTCTCATCGTTTAAGAAAATCCGTCCTTGAATTTTTGACTCTAATTGAACAAATAAGGGACTACTTTTGCATTGTCTCTTCCGGTTCCCATGTTGCTTCTTCAACTGAATGACTTCTCCAAAGGACTTTAACCAAGGGCACAGACTTATTACGAAGTTTTTTAACTTATTGTACGGGGATCTGCACAGGTTCTTCCTAGTACATCACACCACACAACAAGTTTTTGGCGTCGTTGCTGGGGATTGGCAATTGGTTATTTTGAGTTTAGTCTTTGCACCAATTTATTTCTTCTTTTTGTTTAGTTTTATTAGCTATTTTTGTTTATTCTTTTCCAGGAGTTGTGCTATTGCATGACCCACGGAAGACCCGAAGAAGCCTTAACACCTATAGTACCTGAAATCGAGCACTTGTTTCTCCAAAGAAGACGCATACAAGAAGCCTTAAAAACCATGTATAGAGGTGGAAATCAAGGGAATCAAGTAGATGAAAATTTGGATAAACCTAATGCTGTAGCAATTCCTGAAGCGATAGTTCAACCTCAAGCTATTAGAGACCACTTGAATCCTATATTTGATGATCTTAATCCTGGAATTGTAGCTCATGAGATTCAAGCAGCTCATTCTGAATTCAAGCCTGTAATGTTCAATATGTTGAATTCCATTGGGCAGTTTGGTGGATCGCCTCATGAAGATACAAGACAATACATTCGAGCATTTTTGGAAGTTTGTGATTTTTGTCAACGATAGGGTGTGCATGAAGATGTATTGAACCTCAAGCTATTTCCTTTTTATTTGTGTGATTGAGCACGAGCTTGGTTAAGTGTTGTACCAGCCGGTTCAATGGAATCATGGTCAGATCTGTGCAAAAGTTTTTTGCTACTGTATAATCCACCTAACATGAATACTCAATTGAGGAATGACATAGCCTCCTTTCGTCAAGCTGATGACGAGTCATTGTATGAGTGCTGGGATAGATATAAGGGACTGCTCCGCAAATCTACAAATCATGGATTTTAAGACTGGACGCAAGTCGTCATGTTCTACAATAGTGTCAATGCTCCCACAAGGATGATGTTGGATGCTTCAACAAACAACACTTTGCTGGACAAGTCACCTCAAGAAGCATTTGATATCCTTGACAAGATCGCAAAGAATGACTACCAATTTCCTACTTCAAGACTTAGTACGGGAAGAAGAACTCATGGGATGCGTGAGCTCGACAACAACGAGTCAATTTCAGCCCAATTGTCAGCCATCACCACCATGCTAAAGGATCTCCAATGTCTGAGTGAGGTAAAGGAAGCAAAAGTGGTCACTGCTTGTGTTCGGCGCGATGAAACCCATCATATGAGTGAGTGTCCTAAAAATCACGAGCCTACCAATTATATGGGAAACTATAACAAGAGTAATCACAACCCTACTCAAACACTTATAATCCAGGGTAGCGTCAGCATCCTAATCTTGCTTAGGGGAATCAAGGAAACCACAATGCTAGTAGCTCGAGTAGGCACCACAATCAGACTGAATCCCCAGGTTTTTAGCAAAATGTGCCGTGGCATAATGATAACAAGGGTTCGGCCTCTTCATCGAACAACAGTTCCTTGGAAGCTAGTCTTCATGATTTTATGTCAACCACGAAGGCTTTATTCCAAGACCATGCAGTGTCTATAAAGAGCCAAGGTGGATTAGTTTAAAGCCATAGCCCTTCCTTGAAGGCTTTTGAAACCTAAATGGGACATATTGCACAAGCTCTGCATACTCGGCCTCAAGGTAGTTTTCCTAGTGATACTGAAGTCACTAAAAATCATGGCAAGGAGCAGTGTAGTGCACTCATTTTGAGGAGTGGCACCCAACTTTACAAAGAAGATGAGTTTGAGGGAAAGAAAGTGGAAGACCTCAACCCTAAATCTATGGCTAAGGAATAAGCTTTGCAAGAAGAGTTAGCTCAAGAAGGGAAAGAGAATGATGGCTCGACAAACGAACCTGCTAATGGAGAACAGAACGTTGCTATAGCTAAAGAAAGATCCCCACTAGAGAGGAAGAAGTCAGACCCCCACCATTTCCTCAACGGTTGAAGAAGTAAAAATATGACCTTCAATTGACAAAATTTGTCGATATTCTTGACCAGGTGCATATCAATGTCCCATTTTTGGAGGGAATTGACCAAATGCCTACATATGCTAAGTTTCTCAAGGATATTGTCACTAAGAAAAGGTTAAGAAGTACGCGATTGTTGCTAGAGTAAAAGAATGCTATTTGGTGCTAAGCAATTTGCCACCAAAAAAGAGTGATCCAGGCACCTTTATCATTCCATGCTCCAGAAAAGGTTGAGAAGTACGAGACTGTTGCTACAGTAAAAGAATGCTATTCGGTGCTAAGCAATTTTCCACCAAAAAGGAGTGATCCAGGCACCTTTATCATTCCATGCTCTATAGGAGATAATTACGTGGGGAAAGCTCTATGCGACCTTGGATCTAGTGTCAACCTATTGCCCAAGTTAGTCTTTACGAAGCTTAGAATAGGAGATGCAAGACCCACCATAGTGATTTTGCAACTAATGGATAGATCTCAAGTCCGACCAGAAGGAAAGATAGAAGATGTTGTGGTTAAAGTCAGAAAATTTGTTTTCCCAACTGACTTCCTTATCCTTGATTGTGAAGTAGATGACAAGGCACCAATTATCATGGGCAACCTTTCTTGGCAACCTGTCTAATTTTAACCGACTGTGAAAAAGATGAGTTCACCATGTGAGTGGCTGACCAGAGGGTTACAATAAATATCTTCAACACCCTCAAATATGTTGTAATGTCCTAACACTAGTCTAGGAGAACAACCAATCGAGATGAACAATCGTACAATAACATACTCATTATACACAAGCTTTCAATCAAAACATGAGTTTCTCAAAGGTTCTTTTCCATCATATTAAGTTGTTGTAGCTTAAGACTATAGTCAAAAGATTAATCCTCCTTTCCTAATCAATTACTTAATAATTGAAAAGTTTTATAGGCTTACCACAAGTTCAATTTTAAACAAAACTAACTTATAAGAAAAAGAAATAACTACACCAATTATTCTAACCTTAATCAATCTAGCCGATTACTACTTTTCAAATTACTTATTTCATCTAAACAATTTAGGTGATCACTATTACTTACAAAACTAAATCATTACTATAGGCAGCCTAACTAAACATTTCCATACGCAACCATATAGGAACTATGAGACCAACCACAATCAAACGAAGATTTACGCTATCACAACAAGTGTGAGCAACCACAAACACTTAGTTAATACTTACTTATCATAGCAAATATAAGCCTTGCATAACCAAGCAACCACAACATAAATCATACATTAGTGCCACAATCCTAGGAGTTCTTAATAAAATATAACTACATACACTTAATTCCAAAAGGTGACTTGATCAAGCTTCTTGTGATTTCAAATCCAAAAAGGTTAACCTGAAATGTAGTGAAAGTACTTAAATTAAGCAAAAGCTTAGTGAGTGAGTTTAAAGTTCAATAAATATAAAAGTCCTTCACTACTACGAACATTCATATAAATTCATAGAATCACACTTAACAAATATCATTCGTAACAAACAATTCAAATAGATTTAATGATACTAACATGTCTTGTAAGTTCACTTGATCAAACATATAACACATACCAATGTGATTAAAATAGATCACTAGATGAGTGTTTCGAATACCATTATAGTATCTACTTTTATTCATGATTTATTTAGGCAACAAATAATCAAGTTACAATAACCTTCATACAAGCAATATAACCAAATCGTCTGTTAACACTAAAATGTTCCTTGAGAATCGATGACTCACTTTAGAGACACGAGTCCCCAACCAAACTGTCGCCTATAAACAATATGGTACAATAGTACCGGTCAATCCCTCTTACTATCGCCAAATGACCAATCACAAACTTCTCTCCTACCGTCGCCAATTAGGGACCATTGTCCCGGATCATAGTCCACCCTAACACTGAGCTCTATGGACTCTATGGCATACCATCCATATCTATAACTGACTCGAAACCAAGGCTTACGATAATTTATTAATCTTAGAGCTTAGCTCAATTCAATATGCACTCCATATGCCAATAATCAATAACAATGAAACATACAATATTCTTATTCAATATTCAATAGTTCGATCTTTCATTATTAAAGTGTAAAATGATCAATACCAAAGTCACAATACTCAAAAATCTATAACAATCCATCCATGACCAATTGTGCATTTAATTCACACCTTATAGTGCCCATATTCTAACATTCTTTCATTTTAATCAACAAATAACCTGTTACTTAACTCTAATATCTCACATGACAATGATTCACATTAAAGCAATCCAATTTACTCTAAACATGCTTTCAATTTATTCAAATGCATAAGTATTTCCCAATGAAATACTTACCTCAATTCCATGCTTGCTAGCCATAGATTAAGTACACAACAATTTTATTCATTCTTCCGAAAGGTAACAAAGTAATATTTAAAGCTCGAAAAGGTGAGACTCATTTTTGATAATTTAAACTGTACTCACAAATTATTCTCGAGCTATTAACGACCTCGGATTACAACTCTCTTAAGCCTATCAGCTTGCTGATCCACGTGAGCTTTTTATCTTCAACTTCTTCTTGATCTAGCATATCATATAAATTGCATTCTTATTAATCATAAAACTAGCTATTTGTTTCCATAATCCATTCAAAAAAATTTTCTACCAAACATGGTTTAAACTTAACAATCATTTGGAAATCTCACTTAAAATTATCACAAAATATCAAACATAAATCAATTTCCACATTAGTCAGAATCATGAGATTATCATTTAACACTCTATCTTTCATTAAACCAATTTTGTTACTAAGATTACCTTATTCCCAAAATAGGGCAATCCACATGAAATTAACAGTCGTACATTTTCCTTTTCCCTAAACAAGGAAACAATTTCCTACTTACAACACCAATTAGCATTCAATCAATTGTAATTAGTCATTTTAACAATGTATATCACCATTTTCTTTTTATACTTATCCCTATAATCATACTCCATCGAATATACCAGCCCCCAATTCAAAATAGTTCCAGCATAACAGAGTGCAATTCAACACTACAATCTATCTTCAAAATGAACGATTCAAGGGTAAATCGAACAATGATCCAATGAACTAGCAAATAGCATTCCAATCCTCAATCTAATCTATCTATAAAAATTTCACTAGCAAGCTCAATTTATCAATATATATATATATATATTTCATTATACTTTCAATCAAGATAGCATCTACTCTTTTCATTCAATTTCATCCAACAATTTAATAGTTATTAAGAATCAACCTACATGCAAAGTATTGTGGTTGAAGGCATTACCTTCTTAAAGATTGATGGAGCTCAAATCGGTAAAACACCAACCCACAAGACTAAATTCAACAGAGTTTCTCTTTCAATTCTCACTCTTTGTCTAACTAATCGGTCAAGGAAACACATGGAAGAAGATGACTTTTTTTTGAGTCTTAATCGAGTCTCCTAGGAGACATGTGTATTCACCCTTAAAATTTTAAAGTGTTTACATACAATTCATCTAATAATTAATTATGACAAATTGGCCCTTTATCAATTAGACTCTTAATTAATCTCTTCTTCCATTTTAGTCCCCTAGACAATCAATTTATATAAGCACTTGATACTTCTATCTATTCTTAATTACAAGTTCATCCTAATCGATAAATTTTGGAGTATCACAACTCCTCCCCCTGAAAAGAAATTTGTCCCTAAATTTACCTGTAGGAAAGAGATGCAGGTATTGATTTCGCATAATAGCTTCAGGTTACCTCGTAGCCTCTTCAACGTTGTGATTTCTCCATAATAATTTAACCAATGGTACTATCTTATTACGAAGTCTCTTATCTTTAGAATCAAGTATTTGAATTGGTTCTTCATCATATGATAGATCTGGATTAAGTTCAAGTTCATAAGGTTTCGGAATATGTGAGCGATCAGATCGATATCTTCTTAGCATTGATACATGAAAGACATTATGAATTCTATCAAATTCCTTGGGAAGTGCTAATTTATAAGCAACTAGACCAACTATTTCTACAATTTCAAAGGGTCCAATAAAGCGAGGACTTAATTTGCCTTTCTTCCCAAATCTGAGAATATTGTTCCACGAAGATACCTTCAAGAATACTCGATCTCCTACTTCTTGTTGAACATCCTTTCTCTTGATATCAGCATAAGCTTTTTGTCTGTCAAAAGCTTCCTTTAATCTATCGTGTATTAACTGAACTTAAATTTCAGTTTCTCGAAGCAATTCAGGCCCTAAGACTTTATTTTCACCTAGTTCAGACCAACATGAAGGAGTCTTACATTTCCTCCCATATATAATGCTTTGAATGGTGCCATTTTGATGGATGATTGGTAACTATTATTGTGAGCAAATTCAGACAATGGTAGAGACTTTTCCCAATTTTTCCCAAAATCAATCACACAAGCTCTGAGCATATCATCTAATATTTGAATCACTCTTTCTGACTGCCCATCAGTTTGAGGATGTAATGTAGTACTAAGGTTTAGTTTAGTCCCCAAAGCCTTCTAAAGAGCTCTCTAAAATCAAGAGGTAAACTGAGAATCTCGATCGGATATGATAGATACAAGAACACCATGAAGTCTGATTACATCTTTTATGTATATTTTGGCTACTTGCTCAAGGTTCAGGTTTATATGAATAGGTAGAAAATGTGCCGATTTAGAAAATCTATCAACAATGACACAAACAACATCATTCTTCCTTGGTGAAAGGGGTAATCTCGATACAAAATCCATAGTTATTCATTCCCACTTCTATTGAGTCAATTCAATTGGTTGAAGAAGTCCAGAAGGCACTTGGTGTTCTGCCTTCATTTTTGGCATGTAAGACATTTAGACACAAATTCAGTGATGTCTGATTTCATCCCCGACCACCAATAGACTTCCATTAAGTCTTTATACATTTTGACTGATCCCAGGTGGATAGAGAGGAGGCTATTATGTGCTTCTTGCAACATTTCTTTCTTTAAGGCTTGATCATTAGGCACACAAACTCTATTTTTAAAATAGAGTATACCATTCGAATTTAGTGAGAATTCAATATTTGTATCAGATTCAATTCTTCTTAATATCTTTTGAAGCTCAGGATCATCTTGTTGAAGCATTTTGATCTTTGAATTTAATTCCGAGTGGGCTTTAAGCTCGGCTATGTGCTTTTGGTTCTGTAGAAGCTTAAAATGGGCATTGTAGGTTGTTGGAACTAAAAACCAAAAGACATTTTTAGGCAAATTTGAACCATAGTTTTCAAATAGAATAGAATCAAGCATAGATCGAATATGATCTTACCCACTGAATGTTTGCGACTAAGTGCATCAGCCACTACATTTGCTTTGCCCGAGTGATATTCGATGATCAATTCGTAATCTTTGAGTAATTCTACCCATCTTCTTTACCGGAGATTTAAATCCTTTTGAGTTAAGATGTGACATCTTTCTCCATGTAAATAGTGCCTCCAAATTTTTAAAGCAAAAATGACATCAGCCGATTCTAAGTTATGTGTCGGCTAATTCAATTTGTGTGGCTTTAATTGCCAGGAAGCATAAGCAATCACTTTATCCTCTTGCATTAAAACACACCCAAGACCAAGATGAGAAGCATCACTAAAGACTGTGAAATCTTTCCCTGATTCGGGTTGAATTAGAATATGAGCTCGAGAAAGGACCTGCTTTAATTGATTGAAGCTTCTTTGTTGATTCTTAGCCCATTCAAATGGGGTATTCTTCTTTAGGAGCAAAGTTAAATGTGCTGCCAAAATCAAAAACCCTTTTACAAACCTTCTATAATATCTAACTAAACCGAGAAAGCTTATAACCTCTCCAACATTCTTCGGTGGTTTCCAATCAATAATAGATTGAATTTTTTTTGGGTCCACCTTAATACCTTCTGCAGATATTACATGTCCAAGAAAGGACACTTCCAAGAGCCAAAATTCACAGTTGTTGAATTTAGCATACAATTGCTTATCCTGAAGAGTTTGCAATACAATTCTCAGATGACCAGAATGTTCTTCTTTACTTTTTGAATATACAAGGATGTCATCTATGAAGACTACAACAAACTTGTCTAAGTGAGGTTTGAAAACTTGGTCTAATAAAGCCTTTGTCTTGAAGCTCTTTCAATTGACTCTTAAGTTATTTGAGCTCGATCGGGGCCATACGATAGGGTGTAATTGAAACTGTTGTTGATCCCCGTTGAACTTCAATTCTGAATTCTACTTCTCTCGTGGGAGGTAATCCCGACAATTCATCGAGAAAAACATCAAGAAATTTGGATACAGTTAAAATAGATTCAATGGGAAGTGTAGATTCATTAAAACTAGATATAGGAGCAAATAAGGCTTTTGGTTCGAAAGGTTCCTTGCTTAGCAAGCAAGGTAATGGATTCTTTTCCTAAACTGAGGAGATACAATCGTTTATTATTAAAATGAACCCAAGCCTTGTGTTTTCCCAACCAATCTAAGCCTAAAATAAGATCAAAATTAAATATGGATAAGGCTAAAAGATCAGCAGGAAAACGTATGCCTTGTATGAACAAAGGGCAATTTCTACAAATTTGATTTACCCTTACTCTATCACCAATAGGGTTTGTAGCTATAAGTTCATTATTTGTGTGATCAAGCTTTAGGTTCAACCTTTTAATCAACGAAAGGCTTATAAAAGAGTGGGTTGAACCCGAATCGAAAAGAGCATAACAGGTTGTGAATTAAGGTAAATTGTACCTACAATTACATCAGGTGATTCCTTATCCTCTCGAACTCGGATATGATAGAATCGAGTAGGGGCCCGAGACTCCTGATAGGTAGCATTTGACCCTTGGCCTCTAATCTTTCCATAATTCATAGAGTTAGACTGCTTCGGCCCCTTTCCTCTAGGTGACTGGTTCTGGTTCAAACCCTTGGACACATGAGAAGGTAGTTTGTTCGTGTTTTAGGGACAGTCTTTAACATAATGAGTTGTGTCTCCACACAAGTAGCAAGCATTGATTAACTTTATGCACTGCCCCGTATGATTTTTCTGATAGATTTTACAAGCAAGGATCTGAGTCTCCCTTCATGTATTCCTGGTGCTATTCAAGAACACTGTGGGTGTAATTGTTTTAGCCACTGATTGAGGCTTAGGAATAAAATTACCCATTGATTAATTGCTATAATTAGAAGAATTTCCTCCTTGATGCTTTTGTTTCTTATTCTGCCAATGAGGTTTGTGGTCCACCCTTGACCTTTTATCACATTGAGATTGATTTTCTTTTCTTTTCCGAGAAGTCTTCATCCTAGCTTCGGCAGCTATGGCTCGGTTAACCAAATCTTGGAAATAAAAAATCCCCAAAGTAATAAACATGGGCCCTAACTCATCATTGAGTCCATCTATGAACATTCGACTTTTATCCTCCTCATTCTTTATAAACTCTGACATGTACTTGCAATATTTGCAGAATTTGTTAACATACTGCTCAATTGGTTTCCCTCCTTGATTTAGATACACGAATTTCTTCTTACACTTTGCCAGATATTGACCACTGATGTATTTCTTTTTGAACTCCTTGAGGAAAAATTCCCAGGTAACGGCTTCCTCCGGTGCTGCAAGAGTTGTAGTCTCCCACCAATTTAATGATTCTTCAGCCAAAAGGGTTACTGCACACTCCAGTTTATGTTCATCTGAACATTATAACTGCTTAGTTAAAATTCTTGTTGTAGTTTCCAACCAATATTCGACTTCTTCTGGCTTCTCTTCACTTGCTCCTGTGAAGGTATAAGCTCGATGTTGAGCTAGTTTGTCAATTGAGGCTCTTTTTGATTTAATTACTGGAGAGTCGATAAGGGTTGGAGGGTTCTGTCTTAAAGAGACAACCATCTAGTTGAACATTTCCTTTAAACTAGATAAGCATTCTTGTTGTATGGGATGGATTGCAGGAGCTTCCTGCTGAACTTGTTGAGGTTCAATAGGCTTTTGAGGATCTTGATTCATCCTTACACTTCCTCCTTCATTGGATGAACCAGTTGGGCTTTCATTTTCTTTTCCCAACCTTGTTTCAGGCATTGTAGAATAAGAAGAATAGAGCTTGATCAATTTCAAGTCACAATAGATATCCAATTAACTTGTAATACCCCAAAATTTGGCCTAGTCAGAATTGGGTTCCAGCAGTCAAAAACTTATATCGGGAATGTCCATATATTGTATTGATATTGACTACAAGGTTGATAGTATCGAAAGTGGACTTTAATTGGGTCGAATTATTGTTAAAAGACCTTAATGGGTTTATAGGGAATCTTTTAATGGCTAAATTGTAAAAATTAAAAGTTTGAGCATAAAAGTATAGTCTACCGAGAGTTGAGGGACGAATATTGCGATTAGCCCCTTCTCAATTATAGACCAATTCACGTGGGGAAATCTGGTGACATTCCTTCATATGAAGGAAAGCTATATTCATAAAATAGATGGATAGCTAAGTTTGGAAGCTTACCCGAAACTCTTTCAAGCAAGCACCTCACCAAGTTGTCATCTTCTACCTAAGCAAGCACCTCCATTGGAGCTTGATTCAAGCTTGATTTTTCTTTGACTTACTGCTATCAAAACATTGCTAGTTATTGGATAAGCTATAACCCTCAATCAATCATTGAAATCCATGAATAAATCAAGCTTAACCCTAAGCTAGGGTTAGGCTATCCATGGAGCTTGCTAGCTAATGGCAATTTTGAACTTCGATATTGATTTTGATATCATAATATTGATTTTGGTATCGTATTATTGAATCTAATTGAATCCTATTATTTTTTCCTAGCTCAAGAAGTTGGTAGAGATCATCCACCGCCACCAACAAAAGCTAGGAACAAGGTAATTTCTATCTGGGAGCCTTGAAAGCTTCAGATTATCGAGGTGAGTGTAGTCGAAGTCTCAGGATCAAGCTAGGTGTCTTTCCCAACTTGATCGTTAATATACTTATCATTGTCAACCCCGTTGTTAGGGATTAATGCGTCGAACCACTTATCGGACATTATGGTAAGCATGGGTAAGCTATCGTGTCGAGCATTTAACAATGTTATTGTCATCGCTATTTCTACTGAACATCGGACATAGGTAGCGTTATTGTCAATGAATATTGTTATTGTCATTACCATCACCATTTTCATTGAACCATGAAAGTGTAGGATACTTGCATAGCATCAATATAACATTCATATAGCACTTATGAAGCCATTGTCATCGATCATTGATGTTAGCATCACTATTGTCATCGAAACATTGCAAATGAAGCATCGACCATATAGATATCATCGAGACCATCAGACATTGTCATTGTTATTGATATTTCCATTGAACATAGACATTGAGA
The DNA here is from genome assembly GCA_019671005.1 of Hibiscus mutabilis. Lineage (NCBI taxonomy): Eukaryota > Viridiplantae > Streptophyta > Magnoliopsida > Malvales > Malvaceae > Hibiscus > Hibiscus mutabilis. The sequence goes on along the minus strand of CM033727.1, from coordinate 21,165,074 downwards.
TATTATTTATTGTTTATTGTCAAGAACATCGAAGATGGTTATTGATATTGATGTGAATTATCAATATTGTTACCGGGCCTTGGATTCGAAGGACATTGGATACAATTGGCATGCCATAGAATTCATAAGCTTAGTGTTGTTGTATTGGTCATATTGGCGAGGTGGAGGGACTAGACCATTTATTGATTTGGCGAGGCGTAGGAATTCACGTATCCACTATCCGAAATCGATCCATGGGTTATTGATGAAATATGGACTTGTTGTTATTGAGCATGAACATTGCATTGCTATCATAGATCTATTGCATGGTTGTTGGAAATATATGAATTGTAATGCATTTCCATGACATTGTGTTATTTTTTACCACCTCACTAGGAAAGTATGCCTAATGCATTACATTTCATCTATTTCAGGTTAAGAGATTCAAGTTGGAGATTGGAGAAGTTGTTGCGTTGCACAAGTCACAAGCAAACTTAAAGTAATGCATATCATACCTATGAACTCCTAGTAGGGTGGTAAAGTACCTAGAACAATCATATAAGGTTCTTTTGTTATGTATATTATGTGCTTGTGGAATGATAGCATATAGGGCCTAAAATAAACTCCTAGTAGGGTGGCAAAGTACCTAGAACAGTCATATAAGGTCCTTTTGTAGCATTGCAAGGACATATTTTAGATTGAATTCCAAAGGACTTCTATGTTTTCGTGACCGGGTCTGTGTACCTGATGATGAATCTCTTCGTACTGATATCCTTAAAGAAGCTCATTCGAGCTCTTTCTCTATTCACCCATGGTTAGTAAAGATGTACAAAAGCCTACATGAGCTTTATTTGTGGCCGGGCATGAAACAAGCCATAGTTGAGTTCGTGTCCAAGTGCCTCATGTGTCAGCGTGTTAAGGCTGAACATCGTGTACCTATCGGATTACTACAACCAATTGATCTACCACAATGGAAGTGGAGAAGATCATGATGCAATTTGGGTCATTATGAATCGTTTAACAAAGTCAGCATATTTCTTACCGGTTCGAATGGACTATGGACTTCCCAAGCTGGCTGACTTGTATATCAAGGAAGTCATTCGACTCTATGGAGTACCTTAATCTATAATTTTCGATTGAGATCCCCAATTTCCATCTCTATTTTGGAAGTCATTGCAAGGAGCTCTGGGCACCAGAGTTAATCTTAGTATGTGTTATCAGAGTTAATCTTTCACCCGTAGTTCGATGGTCAATCAAAAAGAGTAATACAGATTTTGGAAGACATTCTACGAGCATGTGTTATCAATTTTGGTGGGTCATGGGAGAAATCCCTACCCCTTATTGAATTTGCCTACAACAATAGCTACCAAGCTTCTATCGAGATGGAACCTTATGAAGCATTGTATGTGAGGCATTGTCAAACTCCTTTATGCTGGTCTAAACTCGGTAAAGGCAAGATGTTAGGCCCTGAGTTACTTTGGGAAACTGAAGAATAGGTTGCCATTATCTACGATCGTTTGAAAGCATCCTTTGACCGAAAGAAGGCCTATGCTGACTTTAAGCAAAGGGATATTCATTATGAAGTGGGTGAAAGAGCCTTTCTCAAGGTTTCACCGTGGAAGAAAATTTTGAGGTTTGGTAAGAAAGGGAAACTAAGTCCCCGATTTATCGGACCCTTCAAGGTTATGAAAAAGTTGTCCTTGTGGCTTATCGTTTATTGTTTCCCTCATAAATGAGCAAAATCCATGATGTGTTTCATGTATCCATACTTCGAAAGTATCGTTCTGATCCTTCGCACATTATTAAACCTAAATCTGTGGAAATTCAATCCAACTTATCCTTTGAGGAAAAACCAGTTCAAATTCTTGCAAAGAAAGTTAGGAGGCTTCGTAACAAGACTATTCCGTTGGTTAAAGTGCTCTGGAAGAGCCATACCGCTAAGGAGGCAACATGGGAACCAGAGGAGACAATGCGGAAGCAATATCCTCACCTTTTTGATTCAGGTAAAATTTGAGGACAAATGTTTCTTAAGGGGGAGAGTTGTAACACCCCGAAATCTAACCTAGTCAGAATTGGGTTCCGGCGATTAGAAACTTATATCGGGATTGTCCAAATATTGTATTGATATTGACTACATGGTCGATAGTATCGATAGTGGACTTTAATTGGGTCGAATTATTGTTAAAAGACCTTAATGGGTTTATAGGGAATCTTCTAATGGCTAAATTATAAGAATTAAAAGTTTGAGGATAAAAGTATATTCTACCGAGAGTTGAGGGAATAATCTTGTTATTAGCCCTCCACAATTATAAATTAATTCACATGGGAAAATCTAGTGACATTCCTTGATATGAAGGAAAGCTAAATCCATAAAATAGATGGATAGCTAAGTTTAGAAGCTTACCCGAAACTTTTTCGAGCAAGAACCTCACCAAGTTGTCATCTTTACCTAAGCAAGCACCTCCATTGGAGCTTGATTGTTCTTCGACTTACTGTTATCAAAACATTGCTAGTGATCGGTTAAGCTATAACCCTCAATCAATCATTGAAATCAATGGATAAGTCAAGCTTAATCCTAAGCTAGTGTTTGGCTATCCATGGAGTTTGCTAGCTAATAGCTATTTCAAGCTTCGATATTGATTTTTGATATCGTTATATTGATTTCGGTATCGTATTATTGAATCTAATTGAATCCTATTATTTTTTCCTAGCTCAAGAAGTTGGTAGAGATCATCCACCGTCACCAACAAAAGCTAGGAACAAGGGAATTTCTATCTGGGAGCCTTGAAAGCTTCGGATTATTGAGGTGAGTGTAGTCAAAGTCTCAGGATCAAGCTAGGCGCCTTTCCCGACTTAATCATTAATAAACTTATCATTTTCAACCCTGTTGTTAGGGATTATTGCGTCGAACCACTTATCGGACATTATGGTAAGCATGGGTAAGCTATTGTGTCAAGTATTGAACATTGTTATTATCATCGCTATTGGTATTGAACATCGGACATAGGTATCGTTATTATCAATGAATATTATTATTGTCATTACCATCGCCATTGTCATTGAACCATGAAAGTGTAGGATACTTGCATAGCATCGATATAACATTGATATAGCACTCATGAAGCCATTGTCATCGATCATTGATGTTAGTATCGCTATTATCATCGAAACATTGCAAATGAAGCATCGACCATTATAGATATCATCGAGACCATCATACATTGTCATTGTTATTGATATTGCCATTGAACATAGACATCGAGATATTGTTTATTGTGAAGAACATCGAACATGGTTATTGATATTGAATGCCAATTATCGATATTGTTACCGGTCCTTGGATTCGAAGGACATTGGATACAATTGGCATGCCATAGAATTCATGAGTTCAGTGTACGGGTGGACTATGGTCTTAGAGCTACAACCTATATTGATTTGGCGAGGCGGAGGGATGTGTTGTGGCATTGGTCACATTGGCGAGGCAGAGGGATGTGTTGTGGTATTGGTCATATTGGCGAGGTGGAGGGACTAGACCATTTATTGATATGGTGAGGTGTAGGAATTCACGTATCCACTATCCCAAAGCGATCCAAGGGTTGTTGATGAAATATGGACTCATTGTTATTGAGGATGAACATGGCATTGCTATCATAGGTCTATTGCATGGTTGTTGGAAATATATGAATTATAATGCATTTCCATGACATTCTATTAATTTTGACTACCTCACTAGGCAAAGTATGCCTAATGCATTGCATTTCATCCATTTCAGGTTAAAAGATTCAAGTTGGAGATCGGAGAAGTTGTTGCATTGCACAAGTCACAAGCAAACTTGAAGTAATGTATATCATACCTATGAACTCCTAGTAGGGTGGCAAAGTACCTAGAACAGTCATATAAGGTCCTTTTGTTATGTATATTATTTGCTTGTGGAATGTTAGCATATAGGGCCTAAAATGAACTCTTCACTTGGCATAAAAACGACTAAAAATGCAATTTGGGCTGAAAAATGTAAAACATAGCAAATGGATTCGATTCAACACGAAATTTGGCATGCTAGTAGTTTATGTTGATTAAAAATTGTAGGTAAAGTTTCAGTACATTTGGACCATGATAGATAAGTCAATTCGAATGTAAACCAACAAAAATCTGTCATCTTAGTACGGGGCGTATCAATACGGTGGATGGTGTATAGATACGACCTTGTATATTTGGTCAGTGTTGGTCAACAAGGGGAGTATCGATACAACCTAGGCGTATCAGTACGAGTTTTGGATACTGGAATTTGGGATAAAAATGGTATTGGTACGAGGTCAAGGTATATCGATACGGAGTCAACATGGTCAACTAGTATCGGTACGACCCTCAACCGTATCGATACAAGGGTATTGCAATTGAATCTGAATTTGGGAATTAGGTTAAGGTGTACCGATACAGCTATAAGGGTATCAGTACGGTGACAGTTAAATAGGTTAAAAGGTGAAGAACACAATTTTGCATTATTTACATTTTAGTCACTGATTAATGCAAGGTTGAATTGAATGGACAAATGAACTCCGAATGATTTGAAAATTTGTTTACTCACTATTTTAATGATGAATTTCATCGTGATAAGGTTAATTGGGGAAAAGGGCCACTAAAATACTAAAATTATATTTATGTCCCTAAAGCTTGTAAATGTTATAAATTGGTCCTAATTGGCTAATCATTGACTTGAGATAAATTGATGGCATTAGTGTAATGCTTTTTATTGTATGTTAAACCCAAAAACATCGTTCATTGCGTGAAAAATATCGTATCGACCACTGTTTAGTCCATCGGTAACATACTCTGGCTTGGTTTTCGGCCAGGCCGGGAAGGAGGTGTTATATAACTCCTAGGTGGCACTAATGTCATCAATAACAATATAATTATACAATGCAAGTCTTCAATAACAATACAATCATACAATGGCACTAGAATCATGTAACCTTTAGCTCTGATTACCAATCTGTAACGTCCTAACACTAGTATGGGAGAACAACCAATCGAGATGAACAATTGTACAATAACATACTCATTATACACAAGCTTTCGAACAAAACATGAGTTTCTCAAAGGCTCTTTTCCATCATATTAAATTGTTGTAGCTAAAGAGTATAGTTAAAAGATTAATCTTCCTTTCCTAATCAAGTACTTAATAATGGAAAAGTTTTATAGGCTTACCATAAGTTCAATTTTAAACAAAACTAACTTATAAGAAAAAGAAATAACTACACCAATTATTCCAACCTTAATCAATCTAGCTGATTATTACTTTTCAAATTACTTATTTCATCTAAACAATTTAGGTGATCGCTATTACTTACAAAACTAAATCATTACTATAGGCAACCTAACTAAACATTTCCATATGCAACAATATAGGAACTATGAGATCAACCACAATGAAACGAAGATTTACGCTATCACAACAAGTATGAGCAACCACAAACACTTAGTTAATACTTACTTATCATAGCGAATATAAGCCTTACATAATCAAGCAACCACAACATAAATCATACATTAGTGCCACCATCCTAGGAGTTCTTAACAAAATATAACTACATACACTTAATTCCAAAAGGTGACTTGATCAAGCTTCTTGTGATTTCAAATCCAAAAAGGTTAACCTGAAATGTAGTGAAAGAACTTAAATTAAGCTAATGCTTAGTGAGTGAGTTTAAAGTTCAATAAATATAAAAGTCCTTCACTGCTACGAACATTCATATAAATTCATAGAATCACACTTAACCAATATCATTCATAACAATCAATTCAAATAGATGTAATGATACTAACATGTCTTGTAAGTTTACTTGATCAAACATATAACATATACCAATGTGATTAAAATAGATCACTAGATGAGTGTTTCGAATACCAATATAATATCTACTTTTATTCATATTTATTTTGCCAACAAATAATCAAGTTACAATAACCTTCATACAAGTAATATTACCAAATAGTCTGTTAACACTAAAATGTTCTTTATTTCCAATGATACACATTCGTTTATACTGCATTATTATACTAATCTAACCATTATAACATTTCATTTACAAATAGTTCATTTTAATCAATTTTGATTTAGCCTTGAGAATCGATGACTCATTTTTGATACATGAGTTCCCAACCAAACTGTCGCCTGTAAACAATATGGTACAATAGTACCGGTCAATCCCTCTTAGTGTCGCCAAATGACCAATCACAAACTTCCCTCCTACTGTTGCCAATTAGGGACCATTGTCCCGGACCGTAGAGCACCTTGACACTAAGCTCTATGGACTCTATGGCATGCCATCTATATCTATAACTGACTCGAAACCAAGGCTTACGATAATTTATTAATATTAGAGCTTAGCTCAATTCAATATGCACATCATATTGCAATAATCAATATCAATGAAACAAAGACAATATTCTTATTCAATACTCAATAGTTCGATCTTTCAATATTAAAGTGTAAAATGATCAATACCAATGTCACAATACTCAAAAATCTATAACAATCCATCCATGACAAATTGTGCATTTAATTCGCACCTTATAATGCCCATATTCTAACTTTCTTTCATTTTTAATCAACAGATAACATGTTACTTAACTCTAATATCTCACATAACAATGATTCACATTAAAGCAATCCAATGTATTCTAAACATGCTTTCAATCTATTCAAACGCATAAGCATTTCCCAAAGAAATACTTACCTCAATTCCATGCTTGCTAGCCATAGATTAAGTACACAACAGTTTTATTCATTCTTACGAAAGGTAACAAAGTAATATTTAAAGCTCGGAAAGGTGAGACTCCTTTTCGATACTTTAAACTGCACTCACAAATTATTCCTAAGCTATTAACGATCTTGGATTACAACTCTCTTAAGCCTATCAACTTGCTGATCCGCGTGAGTCTTTATATCTTTAACTTCTTCTTGATCTAGCATATCATATAAATTGCATTCTTATTAATCATAATACTATTTATTTGTTTCCATAATCCATTCGAAAATCATGTCTACCAAACATGGTCTAAACTTAACAACCATTTGGAAATCTCACTTACAATTATCAAAAAAATCTCAAACATAAATCAATTTCCACATTATTCAGAATCATGAGACTATCATTTAACACTCTATCTTTCATTCAACCAAATTAGTTACTAAGATTACCTTATTCCAAAACAGGACAGTCCGCATGAAATTAATAGTCGTATCATTTTCCTTTTCCCTAAACAAGGAAACAATTTCCTACTTACAACACCAATTCACATTCAATCAATTGTAATTAGTCATTTTAACAATGTATATCACCATTTCATTTTTATACTTATCCCCATAATCATACTCACTCGAATATACCAACCCCCAATTCAAAATAGGGAAACATAGTGCAATTCAACACTACAATCTATCTTCAAAATGAGCGATTCAAGGGTAAATCGAACCATGATCCAATGAACTAGCATATAGCATTCCAATCCTCAATCTAATCTATCTATAAACATTTCACTAGCAAGCTCAATTCAACAATATATATATATATATATATTTCATTATACTTTCAATCAAGATAATATCCAGTCTTTTCATTCAATTTCATCCAACAATTCAATAGTTATTAAGAATAAACCTACATGCAAAGTACTGTGGTTGAAGGCATTACCTTCTTAAATATTGATGGAGCTCAAATCGGTAAAACACCAACCCACAAAACTAAATTCAACAAAGTTTCTCTTTCAATTCTCGCTCTTTCTTTATTTTATCGGTCAAGGAAACACAAGGAAGAAGATGACTTTTTTTTAGTCTTAACCGAGTCTCCTAGGAGACATGTGTATTCACCCTTAAAATTTTAAAGTGTTTACATGCAATTCATCTAATAATTAATTATGAAAAATTGGCCCTTTATCTATTAGACTCTTAATTAATCTCTTCTTCCATTTTAGTCCCCTAGATACTTCTATCTATTCTTAATTACAGGTTTATCCTAACCAATAAATTTTGGAGTATCACATACATGGATGAATATGAGGAGTGTCAATACATAGATGCTATGCTAGAAGATGAAGCTACATAATTATGTTGCAGCAATTTTGTGGAAATTAAGGACTATATGAAATTCAATGAGGAGGACAATGAAAATCTTGAGGAATTTGCAACAGTCCATCTTGATTGTCTCTAGACTATGTACGTACTTCAAACATTTAGAATTTGCCGAATTTGTCCCTCCTAAACCCTCACTAGAGCATGCACCCACGCTAGAGTTGAAGCCATTACTTTACATCTTAAATATGCTTATTTGGGGTAGTAATGAGACTTTGACTATGATAATATCTTCTAGCCTAACCCCTAAACAAGAGTGTAGCTTAATAAATATGTTATCTCAACATAAGAAAGCTCTAGGGTGGACTATGGCTGATTTGAAGGGTATAAGCCCTACTATTTGTATGCACAAAATTTTTCTTGATGATTGTCATAGCAATTCTGTTGAACCCTAAACAAGGCTCAATCTATTCATAAAGAAGGTAGTGATGAAGGAGATAATCAAATGGCTGGATGCGGGAGTTATCTACCCAGTATCCAATAGTTCATGGGTCAGCCTGGTACAATGTGTACCAAAGAAGGGAGGCATGACCGTTGTAAGAAATGAAGATAATGAATTATTACCAACAAGGACTATTACGGGGTGAAGAATTTACATGGACTATCATATGCTCAACAAGGCAACCAAGAAGGATCACTTTACCCTCCCATTCATTGATCAAATGCTAGATCGATTGGAGGGCAAATCCTTCTATTGTTTCCTTGACAGACACTCAGAGTACAACCAAATTGATATAGCACTGGAGGATCAAGAGAAGGCAACCTTCACTTGCCCTTATGGTACCTACACATTTTGACGAATGCCCTTTGGGCTTTGCAATGTTCTAGCTAATTTTTAAAGGTGCATGTTGGCCATCCTTTCTGATATGGTTGAAGAATTTTTGGAGATCTTCATGGATGATTTTTTAGTTTTTGGAGATACTTTTGACTTGTGTTTAGGCAACTTGGCCAAGGTACTTAAAAGATGTGAAGAAGCAGGCTTAGTGCTCGTGACTGAAGGGATTGTTCTCGGCCACAAAATCTCTCAACAAGGGATAAAAGTGGACAAGGCCAAGGTTGAAGTAATCGAGAAGCTACCACTACCCACCACTGTGAAAGGGATTCATAGTTTCTTGGGGCATGTTAGTTTCTATAAGAGGTTCATTAAGGACTTCTCCAAGATCTCCAAGACATTTTGTAATTTGCTTCAGCAAAACCAGCCCTGTGTCTTTGATGCATAATGCTATAGCGCATTTAAAGAAGTCAAGGAGAAGCTCATCTCCGTGCCCATAGTTGTTCCCCCATATTGGACCTCACCATTTGAGTTGATGTGTGACGCAAGTGACTACGTAGAAGGGGTAGCACTTGGACAATGTTGAGGTAAACTTTTCCATGTTATTTATTATGCTAGTCGCACCTTGAATTATGCACAAATAAATTCCACAACCACCGAAAAAGAACAGTTGGCTGTTGTATTTGCCTTTGATAAATTTAGAGCATACTTGATAGGCACTAAGGTTATTGTTCACACTAATCATTATGTTATAAAGTACTTAGTGACCAAAAAAGATGCTAAACCTAGACTTATTAGGTGGATACTTTTTTTTCAAGAGTTTGATTTAGAAGTTAAGGATAGAAAGGGTTGTGAAAATCAAGTGGCTGACCATCTTTCTAGGATAGAAAATAAGGCTAAAAACAATGACAACTTAGATATTAAGGAGGAATTCCCTGATGAAAAAATATTATATGCTACAACAATTCCATGGTATGCTGATATCGTTAACTTCTTGTTAGTGGCATTTTTCCTCCTGATTTTAATAGTCAAGGCACAAAGAAGTTCTAACATGACGTGCGATTCTACTTTTGGGATGAGCCCTCTTTGTTCAAGCAATGTGCTGACCAAATAATCTGAAGATGTGTCCCAGGGGAGGAGCAAAAAGAGATCCTATTCCATTGCCATTCTTCTTCGAGTGGAGGGCATTTTGGAGGAACTAGGGCTGCTGTAAAGGTCCTACAATCATGGTTCTATTGGCCCACACTTCTCAAAGATGCACACGAATTTGGTAAGGCATGTGATAGATGCCAAAGGATGGGGAATATATCTCGCAGACACGAAATGCCATTGCAAGGTAACCTGGAGGTGGAACTCTTTGATGTATGGGGAATTGGTTTCATGGGACCCTTTCCATCATCTTTTTGAGACATCTATACCCTTTTAGCTGTTGACTATGTGTCAAAATGGGTCAAAGCAATAGCTACACCGATGAATGACTCCAAGACTGTTGAAATTCCTTCACAAGAACATATTTACAAGATTTGGAGCCCCAAGAGCCATCATTAGTGATGAAGGTACCCATTTTGACAACAAAGTCATTGCTAAAGCATTACAAAGATATAGAATGCAACATAAAATTGCTGCAGCATACCATCCTCAGACCAATGGCCAAGCTAAAATCTCAAATCGAGAAATTAAGCAGATTTTAGAAAAATGTGGTTAACCCCAAGAGGAAAGATTGGTCTCCAAGACTCGATGAAGCACTGTGGGTTTATAGAACAACCTTCAAGACACCCTTGGGGATGTCTCTATTCAAGCTGGTCTATGGCAAGGCTTGTCACCTTCCCGTTGAACTCGAACATAAGGCCTATTGGGTAATCAAGAAGCTTAACATGGGTGCCCAATTAGCTGGAATGAAAAGGCTTTTGGAGCTAAATGAAATGGAGGAATTTAGGACCCATGCTTATGAGAATGCACGTCTCTATAAGGAGAAGACTAAGAAGTGGCATGATAAACGTACTTTGCCAAGGCATTTTTTGAAAGGCCAACAAGTCCATCTTTACAACTTTCGTCTTAAACTCTTCCCAGGCAAACTGAAATCACGAGGGTTAGGCCCTTTGCTAGTGCACAAGGTCTACCCTCATGGTGTTGTGGACAACAAGAAGTTGGATGATGACACTATCTTCAAGGTAAATGTTCAGAGATTGAAGATCTATAATGGAGCCTCGATCATGCGAGACAAATCCTCCATGCTTCCCAATGATACACAAGAGTTTGTACCCCCTTCTCCTTTCTATTTTGCTATAGCATTTTCTGTTTTTAATGTTCATAAATCAATTTATTATGACTTTAAACTATTTGTTCCTTAGTCTTTTATTTTGTCTTATGCCTTTTTGATTTCTTTAATATGTTTTGTCAGTTCTACCCCAATGGTTTCAGGTGGCAGGCTCGGGTTTCTTGCAGGTTTGGCTCAACTTTAATTTAAGATGGGCTTTGTCCTTTTCCACATAAGGGAAGTTATATAGCAAAGTTTTTCCTATTTTTTTGGGGGCATTAAAAATACAAAAAATGAGGGAAAGAAAAACCCTAATTCATCATTACCTCCAGCATACCCTCTCTTCTACCTTTTACTTTTCATTAAACCCTTATCATATCGTTTCTCTTCCCCAGAACTCTAAACTGCCATCAACACCCTTCGCTCTCCTATAACTTGTGTCAGTTACCCTCCCTTAAACTTCCAATCCCTTAACTCTCCTCTTTTTCTTTTATTCCCTTAAACTCTACTTCTTCATCTTCCCTACCAAACTTGTTCGAACTTCCCCCAAAAACTATAAGAGTTTCAAAAATCACTACACTCACATTGCAACCATGGCTCACTACAAAATGTTACTGACGCTTCCAGTAGTGCCCAAATCCAACAAACTGTTGAAATCAAAAAGTTCTTCGATGAAGGAGCCAAGGAAAGATTCCAACAGATCAAAGATTGCAAGGTCTACCAGGAACAAGGCCTGAAAGTTCCATTGGAAGGAGAAGGAAGCTTCGACAAGGAAGTCCTGGATGTTATTCCTGCGCACAACTGGGGGACCTTTGTATAACACTCTGGAGACATCTCTGCTTCCTTGGTCAGGGAGTTCTATGCCCATTTGACGAGCCCCACCCAATCTGTCGTTTATGTGTGAGGGGAACAAATTAAAGAATGTCATGGACCATCACACTTCCTTTGCTGACTCCGCAAACGCATAGACATAGAATGAGGTCTTAGAAGATCTATGCTTTTCTGATATGGAATTGGACCCCGCAAATAAGGTTGTTGACAGAGGACGTCTCAAACTTGAGGCTAAGGTGTGGAACCATTACTTGAGGACTCGCCTGATGCCCACCTCCCATACTGCCACAATGCACTTAACCAGGTTACTGTTGCTACACTCTATCCTCAATGGACGACAAATTGATGTGGGTAAATTAAATGTTGAGGAAGTATACTCTTGCTTAAAGAGAAAATCGATCCCTCTCATCTTCTCTAATCTCATTACGGCACTTTATCGAAAAAAGTAAGTCTTTGAAGAACCTCAAGAGGATGAGATCGAGAAGGGCAAGGGCGCATTAACCCCAGACCAAATCCCTGGACTAAGAGGATTTGATGAGGATGCTCCAGTGGAAACGTTGGAAGGAGGGGCCAGAACCATTGTTGTAGCAAGAATTGCAACCCTTGTTGCCTCTACTAGGCGCATGCTAGAGGAGATGGACAAGATAAAAGGAAACTTGACAACTTATTTCAAGTATGTCAAGGCAAAGGATGTGGCCATTAACACTTACTTCAAGGAAATGCTCCCGCACATGGAGAATGACTTGCCACCCTTCCTGGAAGACCTTTTTATGCCCAAGAAGGACTAGCTAGCCCAGCAAGCTACACCAACTCTGAAGGCAACTCCGCAAAGAGACCCATCTCCAACTCCAACACCTGTTCCAGAAACAACACCCACTACCACTGTCAGACAAAGTTTTCGGACAGTGAGGCAGAAGAAAAAAAAAGCTCCCTTCAATACCCCACCACCATCAAAACCCCCTCTCGATGACCCTGTCGATATTGATAGTGAGGAAGAGGAGATTGCTGACATCTCTCCTGCACCTACACCTACCCTGACTCCTGATGCTACAGCAAAGACGAGGAGTCATCTCAAGCGCACGATGGCTCGTGTATGGAATACCTCTCATGATGATGATGATGAAATCCAGTCAGCCCAGGAGGAACCAGTTGACCAACCAAGCCAGCAAGATGTGCCCGGTGAGCCTATCGCAACCCTGAAAAAGAAGAAAAAAAATCATGCACCAAGGAGTCAAACCAGAACACCAAAATAGCTTTTTAGGAGGTAACCTGCATTTTCATTTGCATTTTTAGCTTAGTTCATTTTTATTTTCATACTGTATCCTTCAAGTTTAGGGGTGTTGGTGTTCATAGTTAGTCACCTGTATTAGCATTTGGTGATAAACAGAATTTTGCTATGGCATTTAGCTAGTCTAAAGACTATTTTATGAATAAGTTGATGATGTCCGATGATTAGTATTTGAATCTTATGGCTATAAATTGATTGAATTCATGTGACTACTGAGATTGGTAGAACTACTTTTAGGTTTTGATACTTCATGATATGAGTGTTACATGATGGCATGCTCTCTAAGTTTAAAATTATTAGATGATTTTTGGTGAAAGAACTCTCGTATGCTTTAGTTTAAATATGCAAAATAAACTTGAATGATAAATGAAAGCATAAAGGCTTAATTGGCTCCATTTTTGTTTGTGTTAAATCTCGAATAAATGTTTTGGCATAACTGTAGAGGGACACTCCTCTATGTGTTGCATTGCCTAGAAAACCCCCTCTTAATAAATGGTAACAACAAAACATGAGTGAATGAAAGTAGTCACGGGATGACTTTGCTCAATATGCTAGGGAATAGGGTGTTTGCTCCACTTTATTTTCATGTCTAGGAAGTTAGTTGTGATAAGCTGACTCCCCTCGTAGCAGTTCAAAAAAAAGAAGGAAGCTAAAAATGGGAGTATCTTGTGCTTAAATTAATTAAGAAAAGCTAGGGCAAGTTGAGAACCTAACCAATGATCTCGTAACTTTGTTAAGCATAGGGAGGATGTAATAACGCACAAACAATCGAAGGGTCTTAACCTAAAGGAAAGTTATTAAATCTCAAAACTGTTAAACCATGTTGAAGCCTTTATTTTCTGGGGACTAAAATTTTGCCATAGCTATATCTTGAGCTGATTCAATGCTGTAGCATTCTTTTGTTTGTTTCTCTTCATTGCTTAAGGACAAGCAATAGCTTAAGTTTGGGGGTGTGTTAACCTTGAAAAAGGTTAACATTTCATGCCTTTTTACTTAAGTTAATGTATGAAATCAAGCCCATTTAATCTCATTTCATGGCATATAGATGCATTTAGTTCATATACTTGCATTTGGTGTTGTTTGTTTTGCTTTCTTTGTTTATTTACAAAAACTGGTGTTGCTTTGGAGGGTTTTGGTTGGCGTGGTGATGTGCAGGGAAAAGAGAAGAAATGCAGGGAAAATGTCAGAGCATTTTGGATAGCATTTATGGGCTCGCTAGAGGATAAAGAACTGAAGATATTTTGCGGCCCCCGCACCTGATTCCACTAGCCAGCTGTGCCCCTATGTGTGAAGGGAATATTCCCTTGGAATTAAGGGTACAAAATCCTAGGAGCCTCTACTATATAACAAAAAGGAAACCCACGTTAATGGGGAGAGCCAGAAAAAGTTATTGGGTGAGCTAAGAAAGAGAGAAAATGGCGGCTGCCTTTCTTCATCTTCTCTATCATGGTGTCCTCCATTGTTGAAGCTCCAAGGGGTGTTCTTCCTAGCTTTTGAGAGAAGAAGCAAGCTTAGAGTGGTTCACAGCAGTCCAAGGTAGCTTTGGAGTTTTTCCTTCCCTTTAGTTGCTTTTGCTGTCTCATTTCCTAGCATTTGGATGGGTTGTTTTGAACGTATGAGTGTGGATGATATTTGTCCAGCCATGAACTACTTTAAGTGGCTTGAGCTTGTTATGGTTTTATTGTTTCCATTTTAAATGAATGTCTCATTACTTTCTTGTTTCTTTCATGCTTTGTCTATTTTTCTTTTATGCCTTGAGCTTGTAAGAGCTTTCAAGATTTAACCTTTGTTTAGGTGTTTGATAGCTTAATATTCGAGAGAGTTAGGCTTAGATCTACGTGGACAATGGGGTTTGATGCTGAGAGGCAAAATCCTAACTCACCTTAGAGATAAGTGTAGAGTTTCAATAGCTAAGAAGAGTAGAACTTATAGGATAATTGTATGTTAGGGTTTACGCTGAGAGGTATTGCCATAGCATTCTTCCTATCAGGTTTCTTGCTAGAGATAGTGTAGAGACATCTTGGTATTCTCTACCGAGCGTGTTGTGGGCAAGATAGTTCAAGACATCATTTAGGCTTAGACATAGAGATCCATAGCAAGCCCAGCCGGTCATTCCATTAGAGAGTTTCTTACACTTGAGAGGATGTTCGAAGTATCTTTATTTCAGCTCAGTTTTCATTACAGTTGTTTGCTACAACATTTTTGAATCTATTGCCTATTGCTACCACATTTACTTTCATTTCTTATTTTGTGTGTTAAGCTAAGTTAAATTTGGCCTCCAATATCTGTGGAGACGATACTCACTCATCACTTTACTACTAGTTTGATGTGTATACTTGCACTATTTGCGTATCATTTATAGTACATCACACCACGTAACAATTATTTTACTAATACATATATTTTGCCCCTTTTGCCAGCATTCATAACACACTTCTTCTAGAGAGTCTACAAGTTTTTGCTGTCGTTGCTAGGGATTGCATCAAATTTGATTGTTTTCAATTTTTACTTGTTTTCTTTTAGTTTTTACCCTATTTTTGTTTTCATCGGTGTATGACTAGAAACCACCTTGTGCTGGACAATTGGCCATACGATCCAAAAATTAAGAGAACCTTACAGAGATTAAAGAAGAGATACCAAGAAATGAATCACGATAATCAAAGGAATGGTGCGGTGAACAATGATGGAGATCCACCCAATAATAATGCACCACCACCTTCTAATGTCCCAATTGCTAATGCAAAGGAAGAGAGGCCAATCCGAGAACATTTAGCACCCGATATTGCAAATCTAATTTTAGCACAGAGGTAAATGAACCAAATTTTGAACTTAAGCCGGTAATGATTCAAACTCTTTTGAATATAGGCCAATTTGATGGAGCACTTACTGGAGATCCGATGGAACATCTAAAGCAGTTCATGGAGATTTGCCAATTATTTCAACAAACTGGAGTATTTGGAGACATTGTGAAGTTAAGGTTATTTAATTTTTCCTTGCGAGATAAAGCCAAGGCTTGGTTCAATTCCTTGCCACCAGGCTCAATCACCTCATGGGGAGACCTATGCTAGAAGTTACTAACACATTTTCAACTGCCAACACTCACTGCCAAGCTGCATGGTGAGATCATTACATTTCAGCAGGCTGAGGATGAGACCCTATATGATGCTTGAGAAAGATTTAAGGATCTGTTAAGAAGGTGTCCTATGCATGGATTCCCGAATTAGACCCAAATATAAACCTACTACAATGGGTTGAATGTACAAACGGGGACTATTGTTGATGCTTTAGGAGCCGGCTCATTACTTGACAAAAACTACACAAAGGCTGTTGGCATTCTTAAGAGGATTTCAATTAATGACTTTGAATATCCTGTTGCTAGTATTGGGACAAGAACCAAAGCCAATGGGAACTAACCTTGCTAGGCTTGGCACAAACGAGGATTTCAATTAATGCACAAACTACCATTGCCATGGGTAGGGCTCTTATGATGTTCATTAAGGGGAACTAACAATGCGTATGAATGACCAACATGTTACTTTTAATGTGTTTTAAACTTTGAAATGTGCAGATGAACTAGATGAATGTCAAGCCGAGGAGCTGATGGAGTCCATTTACACTGTGGACATGGCACAGTTATGCCATGATACAAAAGTTGATTCCAGCATGCTTGATGGCATAGCTAAACTGTTTGAGGAACCTGAGGAATTAGCCTTGGAGGCTGAAGATGTAAGTTATTTTGAGCCACTACAGTTTGCCTGCAAAGAGATAAAAGAACTTAAACCATCAATTGAGGAACCACCAGAGTTGGAGCTAAAGCCACTGCCAAATCACTTGAAGTATGCTTATCTAGGTAAACACTCAGCTCTGCCAGTGATCATTGCCACTGATCTCACTAATGGTCAGAAGGAGAGATTGCTGGTAATATTAAGAAATTATAAGCAAGCGTTGGGTTTGACCTTAGCAGACATCCGAGGTATTAGCCCAACTATTTGCATGCACAAAATCATTTTGGAGGAGTACTATGGAAGAACCATTGAAGGCCAAAGAAGGCTAAAACCGAGCATGAAAGAGGCAGAAAAAAAGGAGATCATAAAATAGCTTGATTTCGGGATCATTAATCCCATTTTCGATAGCTCATGGGTTAGCCTGATGCAATGTGTGCCAAAGAAAGGTGGCATGACCGTGGTACAAAACAGTGAAGCTGAATTGATTCCCTCCAGGACCATCACCGGATGGAGAGTGTGCATGCGTTATATAAGATTGAATAAGGCTACAAGGAATGACCACTTTCCATTGCCTTTCATCGACCAGATGTTAGACAGATTGGCAGGTAAAGCTTTCTATTGTTTTTTAGATGGTTATTCGGGTTATAAACAGATTGCCATTGCCCCTAATGATCAAGAGAAGATCACATTCACGTGCCCTTATGGGACGTTTGCTTTTAGAAGGATCCTGTTCGTCCTATGTAATGAGCCGGAAACATTTCAATGTTGCATGATGTCCATTTCTTCCAATATGTTCGAGCACAACATGGAAGTATTCATGGATGATTTCTCAGTGTTTGGTAAAATATTTGAGGAATGCATTCATAGTTTGGAGCAAGTCTTAAAGAGATGCATCGAGACAAACCTAGTGTTAAACTGGAGAAATGCTTCATAGTGAAGGAGGGTATTGTTCTCAGCCACAAGGTAACTAAGAGGGGACTAGAAGTTGATCAAGCCAAAGTGGAGGTAATCAAGCAATTGCCACCTCCAATGAGTGTTAAAGGTATAACGAGCATTTTAGGTCATGTCAATTTTTATCGGCGGTTTATTAAAGATTTTTCAAAAATAGCTAAACCTTTATGCTTGTTGTTGGAACATAATGCCACTTTTGCATTTGACGATTCTTGTTTGAGAGCATTTCAAGAACTTAAAGAGAAATTAATTAATGCCCCTATAGTCATAGCACCGAATTGGAATGAGCCCTTTGAGCTCATGTGCGATGCCAGTGACTATGCCGTTTGAGTAGTTTTGGGACAACGGCATGGCAAGGTTTTCCATGCCATCTACTATGCCAGCAAAACCTTTAATGAAGCACAACTTAGTTACTCTATGACCGAAAAAGAACTTCTTGTGGTTGTATTTGCTTTTGATAACTTCAGGTCTTATTTAATAGGTAACAAGGTTGTGGTTTATACAGATCATTCGGCATTGAAGTATCTTTAGGCAAAGAAGGATGCCAAGCCCAAACTAATCTGATTGACGCTTTTACTTCAATAATTTGACCTAGAGATCAGAGATAAGAAAGGCAGCAAAAACTTAGTAGCTGACCACCTCTCATGTCTAGAACATCACATTGAGGATGGTATGACGACCACCATTAGAGATGAGTTTCCTGACGAATACTTGCTTTCAGTTAATGATATGCCATGGTACGTTGACATTGTCAACTACCCGTTGAGCAACATTCTTCCACCAAACTTCGCATACAATGCAAGAAAAGATTCCTACGAGAAGTTAGGCAATACTATTGGGATGAGCCAATATTGTTCGAACAATGTGCCGACCAAGTGACCCACCGGTGTGTGCCCGAGGATGAACAACATAACATATTGCATTTGTGTCATGCTGCACCATATAGAGGTCACTTTGTTGGGATGAAGAATGCTGCCAAGGTGCTGCAATATAGATTCCTTTGGCTGACTCTATATAAGGATGCCCATGAGTATGCCAAGGCATGTGACCGATGACAACAAATAGGAAACATCTCTGATTGACACTAACTACCACTTTAAAATAGTATGCATGTGGGTTTATTTGATGTATGGGGAATAGACTTTACGGGTCATTTTCCTCCATCATTCGGTAATGTATATATTCTTGTGGTTATTGACTATGTATCTAAGTGGGTAGAGGTTGTTGCCCTGCCAACAAATGATGCCAATGCCGTTGCCAAGTTCTTGCACAAACACATTTTTACTAGATTTGGTGCTCCTAGAGCGATTATTCATGATGAGGGCACCCATTTTAAATGCTATCTAATATCTAAAGCTTTGTGCAGGTATGGTATACAACAAAGAATTGCCACAGCTTACCATTCGCAGACAAACGGGAAAGCTGAGATATCAAACAAGGAGATTAAGAATATTTTAGAGAAAATTGTAAATCCATCAAGGAAAGACTGGTCCTTGAGATTGGATGAATCCTTGTGGGCTTATAGAAGTGTGTTTAAAACTCCTTTAGGAACTTCACCATTTAGACTCGTTTTCGAAAAACCATGCCACTTGCCAGTAGATCTTGAACATAAAGCCTTTTGGGCTATCAAAACACTTGATATGGCTTGGAGAGTTGCTGGAGAAAAGAGGTTGCTTGACCTCAATGAGTTGGAGGAATTCAGGACACAAGCATATGAGAATGCAATGATGTATAAGGAGAAGGCAAAACGTTGGCATGATAATAGGATAATGCCAAGAGAATTTGAAATAGGGTAGTATGTCTTATTCTTTAATTCAAGACTTAAATTTTTTCCAGGTAAACTCAAATCAAGATGGGCGGGTCCTTATGAAGTTGTTAAACCATACGCCCATGGAGCTGTAAACTCTAGGAACTTGAAGACGGGGGGCATTTTCAAGGTGAATGGGCAACGTCTAAAGCATTACATGAAAGATAATCGAAATAATGCCAAGGAGGTGATCCTCTTGGCAGAGTTAACATGAAACATCATAAGGTCTGAACTCTTTATAAATATTAGGATAATTATTTTTGTTTGTTTTAGGATTCAGGTTTTGTTTTTCTTTTTGTTGTTTTATTCCCTTATTGCGTTGAAAAGTTTCTTTTGAGTGTGTGCAGAATTGATTTCAGGGACATTGCCAAGAACATTTCCAAGGGTGATGCCATGCACAACACCAATGTAGCTTGGCATGCGTCGGTTTACGTGATGAAAAAGGAAGAAAAAACCCTAGCTCAATTGAATGAGAAAGTAATTTTCTTGAGATTAACCCATAGCCACCCAAATTAGGTAAGAATTAAATTCACCATAATTATCCTATCACTTTAAATTCTTACCCAATCCTTATCACTTAACCATTATCACTTTAAAATCCTTTCCAATTAAAACTCTTGAAATTCCATCATTATCGCCCCATTTAATCGGTTGCCATCATTATCACTTAACCTTTCTAAACACTCTATCTTTTCTTTACCCTAGCCGACTTCTCAAGAAAAATACTTTTCTCATTCTCCATCTTTCTCAAGCAAGAATCGAGAACCCACTCATCTTTTCTCCTTCTTCTCTTCACATCGATTCAATCTTTTCTTCATCTTCATGGCATCTTCATCTACTCCCTTCAAATGGTTCTTCAATGAAGAAATTCACAAGAAGTTTGAAACAACTTTGCATCAAGATCATTTTTGTACGAGAAGCACTTTGACTTCTAAACCGACACCACCATGTGGTTCCCACCGAAGTTCATGGCCATTGTCGACATGCACAAGTGGAGTGCATTCTGCCAACAAAAGGGGAGATCTACACCACCATTGTGCAAGAGTTTTATGCACATCTTGTGATAAAGGACTCTCTATTCTTGATGATTATAGGTAAATGTGTGTGTTTTGATGAAGGGTGTGTTAACTCATTATTTTCTTTGAATGATACAGGGGATAAGCACTTTGACTATGCTGAATCCATGACTACTGCTAAATGCAATAAACTATTGGCAAACTTATGTGAGCTTGGCACAGTTTAGACAGTTTCGTCAATAGGCCACCGAACGGTGAGGAGGTTGGCGTTGAAAGCCACAAATGAGAGGCTAAAATCACTTCATCAAGGCAAATCTGTTGCCTACGTCTCACAATGAGACCATCTTGGAAGAAATGTTGATTTTGTTGCACTCCATCGTCAAAGGACGCAATATAAACATTGGCAAGATTACCATCAAGGAGAGTTGTAAGTGTGTTGTGAGAGGTAAAGGCAGTTTGTTTTTCCTTTTGCTTATTTCTAACATTTACATGCGCCATGATGTGTCTAGGCTTGATGAAAATCGAGGCTAGATTATAAAGGGAACGTCAATCACAACTATCATATGGAAAAATCTCACGGTTGTTGAGCCAAAGGAAAAGGGTAAGGAAAAGACCAAAACTGCCAGGCCAAAGCGAAAACTAAAGGCAGAGCCAAGTAGTATGCCAAAGACCATGCCAACCAGTTCGTTGGCAGTACTATCCCAAGTTTAGCATCGCCAAGAGATTATTCTCTAAAAGCTAGAAGCAGCTAAAGACCTTAATGCTAAGATGAGGCATTACACAAAGGAGATGGATGCTATTATTAGGGAGGTGCTTGAAAAACTATCCCCTTAAGTGATGCTTGGCATTACACAAAGGACATGGATGTTATTATTAGGGAGGTGCTTGAAAAACTATCCCCTGAAGTGATGCTAGGATTCCCAGTTTTCCCTATCGAGCCTTCTGCAATGAAGATGCCATGCCAGCCAGTCCAGTTATGCCATCTAGTCCAGTAATGCCAGCCAACCCAGCTAGTTCAGAGTCTATTATTCTTGTGTTCTCGATGCGAGTTGAATCTGCCAACACCGATTCCTCATCTAAATTGGAGGAAATCCCTATGAAAACACCCAAAGTTAAGCCAGTTACACCACTAGCCAACCCTGCCAAGAAAATGGATGATGTTGGAGCCTCCACTAGCACAAAGCCAAGCATGAAGGGAAGGAAACGAATGGGCGCTGATCGTGGGACATTTGTGAAAAGAACCGAGTCACACGAGAAGAAGTCTCTAAAGGGGAGTCCTCTTCTACTTAAACTCCTTTGCATTCCATCTTATTGCATTCACATAACCATGCATTTTATTTTTCTATTTTTTGTATATATGTGTTGTTTTATGCATTGAGGACAATGCACATCTTGGGTTTGAGTTGTGCACTTTCTCTCATTTATGACATGCATTTCATGTTTAATTTCTGTTGCCCTGCTATTTAGATCATATAGGATAGTTGCATACCGAACTGTTAAAAAAAAGAAAATTTTGCCTCAATTTAATTTCGAAGGATGTTAACATTTGTTAGGCAAGTTTAATTTGATCTAGATGTCTTTCCAATGAGGAAATTTTAATCTTTAGTTGTCATGCCATACCAACAGAGTAGTATGCCAGGTCAGCTTGGCAATTGATCTCTAGTTTAGGGAATTGAATTTACACTTAACACGTGATATGTATCTAGTTCCCAAGCAAACTTAGACTATTTGGAACTATGCTCAGATTGAAAAAAAATTGAAAAATGATGTCAGGGTAAAAAGAAACTAATAAGGTAGCAATGTTCAGCCAAGGCAATAAAAATAGAACTCTCCTCTACCTAGGGATAATAAGTTACTTGGGGCTTCGTGGTTTGCTCCCTCTTAGTTCTCAAGTCCAAAACCCTAAGGTATGAGTTGAAGAGAAAGCCTAGTGATGTATGGATTAAGGTGAGGATTCTTGGTATGCTCCCTCTTATCACTCACGTTAAACAGTTCACGAAGCAAGCTTAAATTAATGCCAACATAACCCTCGACAAGAAAGAAAAAGAAAGAAAAAAAATGATGAAAATAAAGATATGAGTTTAGGTAGTAAAATTGGCTAAGAGATTGAAAGGATATTGGATGAATATTGCCTACACATCATGCACTCTTCATGAACTTAGACTAGAGTTATGTTGTTGCACTTGAATTACTACCTGCTTCGCATTATTGCACTGAGATACTGAGTACATAAATAGAGCCAACTTCTTCTTGGCTTTCCAATCAAAATTTTGTCGAGGTAACATTTTTATAGTTTTTACTTTTATTTCTTTTACATGAGGACAATCAATGAGTTAGGTTTGGGGGTGTGTTAACTCTCCAAAAGTACTGTTGTTAATGCCAATTTTACAATGCTTCTGCTTGTTTTTAGGTACATTTAGTTGCATTAGGTTGTTAGAATCATGCATCTGCATAAGGAGTTTAGTTTTCTGTCTATGCCAATATGAAAGGTTGTTTTGTGGCTATTTTGCAGATTTGGCATAGGATTAGGCGCAAGAAAGCAACACAATTAGGGTTGCCAAGAAGAATGCCAAGTGTTGTTGGCACAAAAGGACCAGATAGTGCCAAGCACTTGTTGGCAGAGAAGTAACCTCGATGACACGCCAAGAAGTTGTTGAACCCCGAAAAAATAGGATATGATCAGGCTCCTAAAAGATAGCAAATGGATAAACTTCTAAAAAAATAGCGGATAAGGTGATGCCAAGCTATGTTGGCAAAGACATGCCAAGCTTGTGTGCCAAGGCAACATCGACATGATGACGTCAACCCTAGCTTGATAAGCTATCACACCGATCAGATAAGACTCTGTCTCTTATCCTTAGAGCATTTGAAATTCAAATGAAGAAGCTATCATAGTCCCTTCCCTTGCATGCCTATAGAAACACCAACCGATCCAGCATTTAGGGGGACCGTGAGGGAGAGATCGGGAAGGCTTAGAGTGATTGGTGTGAGGTGCGACGAGTGATGATCAGCTACACCGAGGAAGGAGGTTCAACCACTTGGCTAAGAGCCTGGATTTGAGGGCTGCATCGAGAGACCCCTATCGCCTATTCTCTTGGGTTTAAGTTGTTTTACTTTTATTTTATGAATGATTTATTTGAAAACGGTTATGGTTTTGATGGTTAAATCCCTTACCATGAACTAATTTTATAGTTGGTGGGGGGTCTTTGGTTTAAACGTTGGTTTCATGCCTTAGTTTTCTTTAATGACAATTTTGTTTTGGCAAAGTTTTTCTATTCGGCATACTTAAATTTTTCCTAAATACTTTGTCAAGCGAGAGCTAGCACTATTGGCCAATTGCTCCTCAATATCTTAACAGACTTAGGGTGGCAATGATAAAGTTGTTGAATACTAGGGAGAGAAGCTTTGGGAGAAGTCGTTCAAGTAGATGAACTTACTTCGGAAGTGATATCTACCCACTTGGAGTATAGATTGGTTCTTAATCAAATTATATTATTTAAAAACATGCACTATAAAGATATAGGGGTTTTTTCATAATCGACTTAGAGTAATGACCATTGAGAGAGGCATTGCTAATGTTGAATCTGCTCGGAAAACAATGCCAAGATAGTTTGCCAACAAAGGCTAGCATGAACAACATTAAACCCAAGCATTCCCTGCCAACACTCATCATTCACTAAGAACACCTTCCTTGCCAACGTTTTTCTTCATTTTTCTTTTATTTTTATTGACTCCAAAACAATCTTCAAAACAAACATCTTTTCTTCCAAGGCAAGTAACAATCAAACAATCAAATTCTAAGTCAATCTCTGTGGGATCGATACTTAGCTTAACTGTTGTATTACTTGTAGACCACGTATACTTGCATGAAAAAGACTTTTGGCACTATTTTAGTAATACATACATTTTGCCTCTTTTTCCAGCATTCATAACACACTTCTTCTAGAGAGTCTATATTGCACAGGTTCCTCCTCGCATGCTAAATTAGGTTGAAGTTCTACATATTCTATAACATGTGACAGTTCATATATGTACTTATGAAGAATCAATACATGGAATGTATCATGGATCTTGCTCAATTCTTGGGGAAAAGCTAGTCGGTAAGCTACATGGTCAATTCTTTCAATCACCTCGAAAGATATGTACTTATGAAGAATCAATTCATGGCTGGGCAAATATCATCCATAATCATTCGTTTAACACAACCCATTCAAAGAAATGAAATGAAACAACAAAGAAACTAAGATAGGGAGAAACTCGTGAGCTGTGTTGGATTTTCGTTCACTGATCTAAGCCTGTTGCTTCTCTCGAAGTCCAGCGATAACACCCCTTGGAGCTTCAACAATGGAGGACGCTTTGATGGAGGAAGAAGAAGATGGAAGGCAACCACCTCTTCCTTCTCTTTCTTAGCTCACTAATAACTTTTTCCAGCTCTTCCTTAAATGAGGGTATCTTGTCCTTTATATAGTGAGGGATCCTAGGGTTTTGTGCCCTACATTCAAAAAGAATACTCCCTTCACATGTGGAAATAAAACAGGCTGACAGGTACACGTGTAGGGCCACAATAAATATCTTCAGTCTGTTATCCTCTAGTGCGCCCATGAATGCTATCCAGAATGCCATGGCATTTCTCCCTGCATCACTCCTCATTTCTCTCCACACCAACAAAAACCCTCTAAAGCAGCACTATTGTTGCAAATAATCAAAGACAATGGGAAACACCATATGGAACTACATGAGCTAAATGCATCTATATGCCATGAGAAGTGATGAATTGGGCTTGATTTCAAACGATAACTCAAGTAAAAGGGCATGAAATGTTAACCTTTTGCAAGGTTAACACCCCCACAAACTTAAGCCATTGCTTGTCCTCAAGCAATGAATAGAAATAAGCAGAAAAATGCTACATTATAAAATCAGTTCAAGACAGAGCTACGGTAAAATTTCAATCCTCAGACAATTTTGGCTCAAACATGTTAGACAAATATGAGATTGTAAGAACTTTTTCCTTTAGGCCAAGGTTCTTCAAATATGAGTGCATGTGACTACATCCTCCTTATGCTTAACAAAGTTAGAAAATTTTTAGCTAAGTTCTCGAGTTTGCCCTAATTTTTTCTTAATCAAAATAAACATAAACTACTCTTATTTTTTTCCTTAAGGGGTGTCAGCTCATCACAACTACTGTCCCTAACCCTAGATGAATATGGAGCAAACATCTCACCCCGAGCTGGTAAGTAGAGTCATCTCGTGACAACTTTCATTCACTCATATGATGTTGCTGCCATTTATTTTAAGCATAGTAACCAGACACTACAACACATAGAGGAATGTCCCTCTTTAGCTATGCTTTTGCATTTATTCATATTTTAACAAAAACAACGAGGGAGCTAGTTAAGCCTTTAAGCTTTCATTTTTCTTTCACGCTTAACCTATATTCAATCTAAGGCATCCAAGAGTTCTTTTCACCAAAAATAATCTAACAGTTATAAGCATAAGGAGCATGCAATCAAGTAGCAAAGCATCACAAAAAAATTAGGTCCTACAGGCAGTTCTACCAATTTTACAAGTCAAAACCATTCAATCCATTCCTAGCCATAATAATCAAGTTCTCATCATCGTACATCATCAAATTATTCATACAACTATTTTTAAACCAATCAAAATGCTATATTAAAGTTCTTCGTATCACTGCATGCTAATGCAAATTATTAACTATGAACACAAACACCCCCAAACTTGAAAGATGCAGTGTCCCCAATGTATGAAAAATGAAATGAACTAAACTATAATGCAAATGCAAATGCAGGTTACCTCCTAAAAATCTACTTTGGTGTCACTGTCTTGGTGGTTTTGTGCTTGATTTTCTGTTTCTTTTATAGTGCTACGATGGGCTCCTCAACCTCATCAGGTTGGGTAAACTAGTTTTCCGGGTCCTCTTGGGTAAGGCGGTCATTGAGAAATTCATAATCATCAGAGTCAGATTGGGTGTTCCATACACGTCTAGCGGTGTGTTTAATGCGATTCCTTGTTTTTGCTAAAGCATCTGGGGCTGGCCCAGATGGCGATGCAGCTTGTTCTTCTTCTTCTTCTTCACTGTCGATAGGGACGGGCTCTTCGAGGATCGGTTCTGGTGGTGGCAGGGTACTTTGCAAAGCTTTTCCTTTTCGTTGCCTTGCTGTTTGAGGGCTTTGTCTGATATTAGTAGTGTTAGACTTCTCTAGAGCTGGAGTGGTGCTTGGGGATGGCTCCCTTGCTGGAACAAGTGGTGGGCACTTCGGTGCAGATGGTTTCTGAGTTACTAGAGCTTATGTCGTAGGCTGGGCTATCTTGGGTGTAATTAGATCATTGAGGAGAGGCGGGAAGTCAATCTCTATATTGGGTAGCATTTCCTTAAAGTGAGAATTGATGGTTGCGTCCCTCTCCTTAACATACTGGAAGTAAGTGGTCAGGTTGGCCTTCATGTCAGCCATGTCCACTTGCAAGTGCATAGAGGCTACAAGGGCAGCTATCCTTGCTGCAGCAATAGTGTGTGCTCCCCCTCTAGCATTTCTGCTAGAGCATCTTCGTCAAATCCCCTCAATCTAGGAATTTGGTCTAGTGTAAGGGCATTCTTGCTCTTCATTATCTCATCCTCCTTTGGGTCCTAAAAGACTTGATTTTTATGGCATAGAGTCGTGATTAGGTTCAGAAAGATGAGAATGCTTGACTTCCTCTTTGCACAAGCGTAGACTTCCTTAATGATAAGTTTCCCTACATCGATTTGCCGGTCGTTAAGGATTGAGTGTAGCAGTAGCAACCTTGTGATGTGGACCATGGCAGTATGAGAGGTTGGCATCAACCGAGTCCTGAGGTAGTGATTCCAAACCTTAGCCTCTAGTTTGAGACATCTTCTCTTGATTGCTCTACTTGCTGGGTCCAGCTCAGTCTCAGTAAAATAGAGGTTTTTCAACACTTCCTTGTGGGTCTGGGCATCTGTAGATTCAACAAAGGAGGAATGGTGGTCCATGATGTTCTGCAGCCCATAGAACTTGTTGATGGCACGACGGTGAACTTGACCTGGTCCCCTCGCACATAAATTGCAGATTGTGTGGGGCTCGTCAGATGGGCATAAAACTCTCAGACCAGGGAGACAAAAACGTTGCCGCTAGGGTGTTGGAAAAAGTCTTTCAGCCGTGCTTGGTGATGACATCTAGAATATCTTTGTCAAAGCCTCATTCCCCTTCTAATGGAGCTTTAAAGCCTTGCTCCAGGGAAACCTTTCGATCTTTCATCAGTTGGAATCGCTCCTTAGCACCATCATCAATGAAACACTTGATTTCCACAATTGGTTGGGATGGAGCGCTGCTACTTTCTCCGGTGACATTCTTCATTTGGGCCATGTCTTCGAAGTTGAGGGAAGTTTGCCAGAGAGCTTAGGGTTTCTTTTTGGGATGATGTTGAAGAGTTGTGGTAAGAAAGATGAAAAAGGTAGATAAGATGAAGTGATGGGGTGTTGATGTGTAACTGCTAGATGTTATAGGAGAGAGAGGGTGTTAATGTACGGGGAAGAGAATAGAGAGGACAAGCTTTTAATGAAAAGTAGGAGAGAGAAGAGATAGAGTAATCGTGAACTAGGATATTTTAAAAGGAAAATAACATCCCTCCCTTTTTTCCCTTTTAATGTTGCCCCTCAAAAAGTCAGGAAAATATATTTTGTATCTTCCTTAAAGTGGCAGATGACAAAAGCATCCCTTAATACAAAAGCTGTACTATCCCTGTAAGCAACCCTAACCTGTCACCTGTGTCCTTGGGCTTAAGTCTGCCAAGACAAAGCTTAGAAAAGACAGAGATTCAAAATTAAATAAACTATCAAGGGACAAAAGGCAAAGCTAAATAAAAGAAAGAAAAATATCATTATTTATAAACATCATAAACTTGAAATGCTATAGGAAAATAAAGAAAGAGGGAGATTGCAGAATTCTTATGGATCATGGAGAAGCTTGGCCAACTTGTCTCGTATGATGGGAACTTCATTGTAGATCTTCAGTCTCTGTCCATTCACTTTGAAAGCATTGTCACCATCCAGCTTTTTGATTTCAATATCACCATGAGGATGGACCTTGTGCATAACAAAAGGGCCTGACCATCGCGATTTCAGCTTGCTTGGGAAGAGCTTGAGTCAATAGTTGAAAAGAAGGACTTGTTGGCCTTCAGAAAAATGTCATGACAAAATATGTTGATCATGCCACTTCTTAGTCTTCTCTTTGTACAAGCGTGCGTTCTCATAAGCTTGGGCCCTGAATTCCTCCATTTTTTTAAGCTCCAAAAGCCTTTTTTCACCAGCTAACTGGGCATCCATATTGAGCTTCTTGATCGCCCAATAAGCTTTGTGTTCAAGTTCCACATGTAGGTGGCATGCTTTGCCATAAACAAGCTTAAATGGACACATCCCCAAGGGTGTCTTGAAGGCTGTGCGATATGCCCACAATGCTTCGTCAAGACTGGGAGACCAATCCTTCCTTTTGGGGTTTACCATCTTTTCAAAAATTTGCTTAATTTCTCGATTGGAGACTTCAGCTTGGCCAGTGGTCTGAGGGTGATATGCTGTGGCAACTTTATGCCTTACCTCATACCGCTGCAATGCTTTAGCAATAAGCTTGTTGTTGAAGTGCTTCACTTTTTCACTTATGATAGCTCGTGGGGTTCCAAATCTCGTGAAGGAACTTTAACACTATTTTTGAGTCATTCTTCGGTGATGTTGTAGCTTCCACCCATTTCGACACATAATCGACTGCCAATAGAATTTAGAGATCTCCAAAGGATGATGGAAAGGGCCCCATGAAATATATTCCCCACACATCAAAGAGTTATACTTTGATAAAATGCCTTGCAAGGGTATCTCATGCCATTGAGATATATTCCCCGTTCGTTGGTACCTATCGCATGCCTTGCTAAACTCATGTGTGTCCTTGAAGAGTGTCGGCCAATAGAATCCGCATTTTGGGACCTTTGTAGTAGTCCTAGTTCCTCCAAAGTGGCCTCCACATGAAGATGAATGGCAATGGAGTAAGATTTGGTCAACACATTTCTAGAACAGGTAAGGCTCATCCCAAAAGTAGAATCTCACATTATGTTTGAACTTCTTTTTGCCCTAGCTATTCAAATCATTAGGAAAAATAACACTATCAAGAAAGTTAACAATATCAACATACCATGGAATTGTTGTAGCATATAATATTCTAGAAAGATGGCCAACAACCTGATTTTCGTAACCCTTTCTATCCTTAACCTCCATGTCGAATTCTTGCAAAAGAAGTATCCACTTAATGAGTCTAGGTTTAGTATCCTTTTTAGTCGCTAGGTGCTTTATAGTAGAGTGATCAGTGTGTATGATGACCTTAGTGCCTATCAAGTATGCTCTAAACTTATCAAAAGGCAAACACAACGGCTAGCGGTTCTTTTTCAGTGGTTACGTAATTTAGTTGTGCATCATTCAAGGTGCATCTAGCATAATAAATAACATGGAAAAGTTTACCTCAACGTTGTCCAAGTGTTTCCCTTACTACGTAGTCACTTGTGACACACATCAACTCGAATGGTGAGGTCCAATCTGGGGAGCAACTATGGGTGCTGAGATGAGCTTCTCCTTGAGTTCCTTAAATGCGCTATAGCATTCTTCATCAAAGATGAAGGGCTGGTTTTGCTGAATCAAACTACACAATGGCTTGGAGATTTTGGAGAAGTCCTTAATGAACCTTCTATCGAAGCCAGCATACCCCAAGAAACTTTGAATCCTTTTCACTATGGTGGGTGGTGCTAGCTTCTCAATTACTTCAACCTTGGCCTTGTCCACTTCTATCCCTTGTTGTGAGATTTTATGGCCAAGAACAGTTTTTTCAGTCACCTTAAAATGACATTTCTCCCAATTGAGTACTAAGTCTACTTGTTCGCATCTCTTAAGTACCTTGGCCAAGTTGCCTAAACACGATTCGAATGTATCTCCAAAGATTGAAAAATCATCCATGAAGATCTCCAAAAATTCTTCAACCATATAAAAAAAGATGGCCAACATGCATCTTTGAAAAGTAGCTAGAGCATTGCAAAGCCCAAAGGACATCCGTCGAAATGCGTAAGTACCGTAAGGGCAAGTGAAGGTTGTCTTCTCTTGATCTTCGGGTGCTATAGCAATCTGGTTGTACCCTGAGTATTCGTCAAGGAAACAGTAGAAGGATTTGCCTGCCAATCGATCTAGCATTTGATCAATGAATGGGAGGGGAAAATGATCTTTCTTGGTTGCCTTGTTGAGCTTCTGATAGTCCATGCAAATTCTCCACCCCGTAATAGTCCTTGATGGTAAGAATCTATTATCTTCATTGCTCACCACGATCATGCCTCCCTTTTTTGGTACACATTGTACCGAGCTGACCTATAAACTATTGGATATTGGGTAGATAATTCCTACATCAAGCCATTTGATTATCTCCTTCATCACCACCTTCTTCATGACTGGATTGAGCCTTCCTTAGAGTTCAACAGAATTGTTGTGACAATTATCAAGCAAAAGTTTTTGCATACAAATAGTAGGGTTATACCTTTCAAATCAGCCATAGTCCACCCTAGAGCTTTTTTATGTTGAGAAATCATATTTAACAAGCTACATTCTTGCTTAGGGGTTAGACTAGAAGAGATTATCACATGCAAAGTCTCATTACTACCCAAATAAACATATTTAAGATGTGAAGGTAATGGTTGTAATTCTAATGTGGGTGCATGCTCAAGTGAGGGTTTAAGAGGGACAAATTCGGCAAAGTCTAAAGGTTCGAAGTGCGTACATGGTCTAGCGATGATCAAACTGGACTGTTGCACCTCTAATGGGAACTCCTCAAGCTTTTCATTGTCTTCCTCATTGAGTTTCACATAGTCCTTAATTTCCACAAAATTGCTGCAGCATAATTCTGCAGCTTCCTCTTTTGTCATAGCATCTATGTGTTGACACTCCTCATATTCATCAACATATTTGAGGGTGTTGAAGACATTTATAGTCACCTTTTGATCAGCCACCCTCATGTTGAACTCACCTTTTTCACAGTTAATTAAGATTCGACCGGTTTCCAAAAAAGATCGTCCCAAGATAGTTGGTGCTTTGTCATCTAATTCACATTCAAGGATGAGGAAGTCAGCTAGGAAAACAAATTTGCCCACCTTAACCACAACGTCTTCTATCTTTCCTTCCGATCGGACATGAGATCTATCTGCGAGTTGTAAAATCACTGTGGGGGGTCTTGCATCTCCGAGTCCAAGCTTTATAAACATTCACCTGGGCATTAGGTTGACACTAGACCTAAGGTTGCATAGAGCTTTCCTCATATAATTATCACCTATGGAACATGGAATGATAAAAGCTACCTAGATCACTCTTTTTGGGTGGTAAGTCGCTCAATACAGAGTAACACTCTTTTGTTGTAGTAGTAGTCTCGTACTTCTCCACCATTCTTTTCTTGGTGACAATGTCCTTGAGAAACTTAGCATATGCAGGCATTTGGTCAATAGCCTCCAGAAATGGGACATTGATATGTAGCTGGTCAAGAATATCCATAAATTTTTTGAATTGAAGGTCGTCTTTTTGCTTCTTCAACCATTGAGGGAAGGGTGGTGGGGGTCTGACTTCTTCCTCTACTGGTGGGGATCTTTCTTTTGCTATAGCAATGTTCTGTTCTCTATCAACAGGTCCTTTTGTCGAGCCATCATTCTCTTCCCCTTCTTGAATTGACTCTCCTTACAAAGCTGATTCCTTAGATATAGAATTAAGGCTGAGGTCTTCCACTTTTTTCCCCCAAACTTATCTTCTTTGTTAAGTTCGGTGCCACTCCTCAAAATGAGTGCACTACACTGCTCCTTGCCATGATTTTTAGTGACTTTAGTATCACTAGGCATACTACCTTGAAGCCGAGCATAGAGAGCTTGTGCAATCTGGCTCGTCTGGGTCTCCAAAGCCTTCAAGGAAGAGCTATGTCTTTGAAGCAATGCACCTTGACTCTTTATTAACACTGCATGGTATTGGAATAAAGCCTTCGTGGTTGTCATAAAATCTTGAAGAGTAGCTTCCAAGGAACTATTGTTCGATGAAGGGGTTGAACCCTTGTTGTGATTTTGCCATGGCATATTCTGCTGAAAACCTTGGGTTTCAGTCTAATTGTAGTGCCTACTTGAGCTGCCAGCATTGTGGTTTCCTTGATTCCCCCAAGAAAGATTTGGATGCTGACGCCACCCTGGGTTATAAGTGTTTGAGTAGAGGTTGTGGTTGCTTCTATTAAAGTTCCCCACATAATTGGTAGACTCGTGATTTCTAGGGCACTCACTCACATGATGGTTTCTGTCGCACCGACCACAAGCATGGACCACCATTGCTTCTTTCATCTCGCTCGGACGTTGGAGATTCTTTAGCATGGTAGTGATGGCCGACAATTGGGCTGAAACTGATTCGTTGCTGTCGAGCTCACATGTCCCATGAGTTCTCTATCCCGTACTAAGTCTCGAAGTAGGAAATTGGTAAACATTGTTTGCGATCCTATTGTATTACCTTAACCCCCAGGCCTAGAAGATAGTATTGATCTAGGAGAAGACAATCGAACTTGTCTAACAAGTTAGTAATCGAAGAAAAGGGTTCATGGTGAGACCTTTAGAGTACAAGCTTCAAAGATGTATAATGATAAATAGATAGCATACAATGCATCCTTAAACTCAAACATAGAAGATAATTCTATGACAATTCGAATAGTTAAGGTTATCAAAATCATTCAATTAACCGTCGTGGGCATGCATTTTAAGACATAATCTATGAAGCTAAATAAGGACTATGAGCATTTTAGATTCATTACAAAGACTTAATCCATTTAAGCGCAAGTGTGAGATCATTTTACCTATAAGCCTTTCGTTATATGTTTAATTCACTCATACTCAAATGAAATGAAATATATATGATCAAATGACCAAGCTATGTGAATTATAAGCAATCAAAATAACTCCTAATATGAGACTACATCATTCGAATGTTCATCCATAGCTATCTAGCAAAAAAATCAACCAATTTCTAAACATCAATCAAACACAAAATATATACATAAGCCTTGTCTTGTTAATGTAGTATTTACATCCCCCTAGAACCCTAAAGATTCTTAAGCTTGGTATTTCCAACTAGTTCCACCTTCTAGGAGTTTACATATAACAAAACATAACATACTTTCGTTGCCTTTAGTGGCCTTGCTTTATCTCTACAACTTTATCTATAGACCGGTTTCACCTGAAAAGTGACAGGGTGAGCAATTAGGTTGTTGGCTTCGAAACATAGATAACAACAATGTAAATGCAAGTTCTCAAATCACTTAGCAATAAGCTTATTTAAGCATAATTTCAAAATAGTAATATCATGCTTCCAAGGAGAAATGTGTCATCAAGAAACCACTATAGTTGTTCAGTTTAATAACCAAATCTATCATAGGTATACTGAATCGTTTAATACAACTCGTCTAGCTAAAGTATAGAAGGACATAATCAATCAAACATTATCAGGCAATGGTAACATGTGCCACTGAATGTATATTCTATTCAATCGAGTTTTATCAGGCAATGGTAACTTATACCACTAAAGTATATAATCCATTCGTTCAAGCACTATCAGGAAATGATAATCAGTACCATTGAACCCTATATTCTATTTGTTTAAGCATTATCAGGCAATGGTAATCAGTACCATTGAAGCATATAGTTTATTTATTTAAGCATTTTCAGGCAATGGTAGTCAGTACCATTGAAGCATATATTCTATTCCATCAATCCTTTCCAGTTAATAGTATCATGTACTGTTGAAACATACATGTAAACTATTTGGTTATTCATTCCTTATTTTGCTTAACTCATCGAGTACATAGCCAATTACATGAGACTTTACATTAAGCATTGCAAGGAACCAATTCATGGTTCAAATATAAAAGGGAACAAGTGATTGTTTCACTCACCTTGGCCACTATCATCTTACCAAACATTAGCAACTCCGAGCAATTATAGATAGTTTATGCCTCACCATACAACCAAGTAACTTAATAAATTCAACAAATCTATGCTTATTTAAACATAGTTATACTCACAAGTACACCTAGTTAATTCTGATCTTGAGTCACCAGTCCTTTAAGCCTCTCATCCCTTCATCGACTCCTTTGGTGTCTAATATATCAATAATTAGTGAAGAATTAGAGTCAATCCTTCATTCGATCATGTATGTCTAAAACAAAACATCACATACACTTATGCATATGCTCAATACATTTCAAGGTAACACATCCACATTTCTTGTTATATTAGACTCAGATCGAAACTACATTTTCTTTAATTTCAATTCACGATAACCAAGAACTTATTATATAAACAAACAGTCCTTTAAATAGGGTCAACAATTCGGGACTGCTCCTTGCATAATCTTCCTCTTTTACCTATTTAGAATGCCTTCTTATTAAGTATACATCCCAAATTTTCATTAATTCAATCATCCATCTCTAGAATTGTTCAATTAATAATTTAACTCTTCGTTATTTCTTATTTAAGAAATTAAGTTCCTATAAAATAGTCCAGTGCTGTTCTATTCATTTCAGGGTAGTTTCCTACTTGTTTAAAATTGTCTAAATTGTTACAACTCATTCTAACAACTTCCTCAATTCCTTTATAATTCTAGCCTTTGACTAACTCAATTCTAGGCACCAACTCATAATTTAGTCAATCTTTACTATGCCAAATTCCAAAACAGATTCATTAATGGGCAGCTTCAATCGAACAATTCTATAATGTCTAATTTGATTCAAATACTTGATCTAATGAACTCCATTCTTGAAATTACATCATTCAAATCATTTCAAGGTTCTAAGTTTACACTACAACCACCAATGCTACCAACACATGTTTCAATCGATCTTAATTTCATCATTCCACAAAATTCTATCGATCAAAGCTCCTAATTCATTTAGTAATCTCGATTGAGCAAGAACCGAATATACACATCAATTATAATGTTTAGTTTCAAGAACAAAGATACAAACATGAAGGGACTTACTTTCTTTGGCACAACAATAACTCAAACACTCTAAAACGCCTAATTCCAATGCAAGCTATGAAGATTTTCTTCCTTTTCTCTCAATTTTCTTCTTCAGTTTCCAAGGAGAATGAGAAGGATGATAAGTTTATTTTTGTCCCACTTAGACTTAGATTAACTACAAGTGGCTCCTTCATAACATAGCCACGTCATTAAGCTCTTCTCAACTTATTTATTACCATGCAATACTAAGTTTTGTGAAGGTTCACTAAATAGTCACCTTAATTTAGCATTTCAATTTCGTATTCCTATCAAATCGGCTACTCATAGAATTATCATTTAGTCACTTAATTAATTTCCTTACTAATTAATAATGGCCACTTCACTAATCATAATTTAGGATGTTACAAATCCCTCCCCTTAAGGGAAATTCGTCCCCAAATTTTACCTGAAGAGAAAGTTGTGGATATTGCTCTCTCATGGCAGATTCAAGTTCCCAAGTAGCTTCTTTACTCCTATGATTCCTCCACAAGACTTTGATAAGGGAGATTGTCTTGTTCCAAAGTCGTCTACTTTCGCAATTAAGAATTTGGATTGTTTCTTCCCCATAGTATAAATCCTGATTCAATTCAACTTCATCCAGCTCGAGGATGTGAGAAGGATCAGATCGATAGCTATGTAGCATTGATACATGGAACACATTGTGTATTTTGTTGAATTCTTCTGGAAGGGCCAACCGATATGCAACAGGGATAATCCTTTCAATGATTTTGAAAGGTCCAATAAATCGAGGACTAAGTTTTCCTTTATTACTGAATCTAAACCCCTTCTTCCACGGCAATACCTTGAGAAACACTCTATCTCCCACATTATATTGAATATCCCATCTTTTACGATCAGCATAAGCCTTCTATTGATCGAAGGCTTCACTCAATCGATTGTAAATAATTTGCACTTGTTCTTTAGTTTCTCGAAGCAATTGGGGTCCTAAGGCTTTGTCGTCTCCTAACTTTGACCAGCATAGAGGGATCTTACACTTTCTTCCATGAAGAGCTTCAAAGGGTGCCATTTGAATAGAAGATTGGTAGCTATTGTTGTACGAGAATTCTGCCAAGGGTAAAGCTTTCTCCCAATTCTTCCCAAAATCGATTATACAAGCTCGCAACATATCTTCTAAAACTTGTATAATTCTTTCAGATTGACCATCTGATTGAGGGTGGAAGGTGGTACTGAGATTGACTTTAGTTCTAAGAGCTTTCTTTAGAGAATTCTAGAATCAATAAGTAAATCTAGAGTCCCGGTCAAAAATTATCGAAGTAGGAATGCCATGTAACCTTATGATCTCTTGAAGGTAGATTTCTGCTAGTTGGTCCATACTCATGTTCATTCGAACATGAAGAAAATGAGCTGATTTCAAGAACCTATCCACAATTACCCAAATAGCATCATTCTTCTTTGGTGAAGAAGGCAATCCACTAACAAATTCCATTGTTATTTTTTCCCATTTCCAATACAGAATTTCAATAGGTTGTAATAATCTAGAAGGAACCTGATGTTCTGCCTTTACTTTTTGACAAACTAAACAATTGGATACAAAGTCTGTTATAGCAGATTTCATCCCGGGCCACCAATAGAGACTTCTCAAATCTTTATACATCTTCAATGATCCGGGATGTATTGAGAAAGAACTATTGTGGACTTCCTGTAGGATTTCCCTTTTTAAATTTGAATCATTGGGAATACACACCCTATTTTGGAAATAGAGTAATCCATCTTCCTTTAGAACAAAGTTTGATTCGGCATTTCCATCAAGCTTGAGTTTAATTCCTTGTAATTTAGGATCTGATTGTTGCAACAATCGAATTCTTGATATTATATTAGAGTGAATTCGAATAGAAGCCACGACCCCTTGCTTCCTACCAATTCGAAGGCAAGCATTGATGGAGGATAAGGCTACAAATATTTGCAAGGTAATATTAGATGATATCTATATATATATATATATATATATATATATCGAATATGAATAAGGGGGTTCAATTAAATCGAATACTAACCATATGTATGTTGACGACTAAGTGCATTATCCATAACATTAGCCTTCCCCAAGTGGATAATCTATGATTATATCATAGTCTTTGAGCAGCTCGATCCATCGTCTTTGCCTAAGATTGAGCTGTTTTTGAGTAAGGAGGTACTTCAAACTTTTGTGATTGGTGTAAAGGTAGCATTTTTCTCCATACAAATTGTGTCTCCATATCTTTAAGGCAAAGATTACTGCAGCAAGTTCCAAATCATGGGTTGGGTAATTCAGCTCATGAGATTTTAATTGTCGGGAAGCATATGCTACCACTTTGTCTCATTGCATTAAAACACATATCAAATCCCAAGTGAGAAGCATCACTAAACACTGTAAATTCCTTCCCTGATTTTGGTCGAGTTAACACTGGAGCTCGGGTAAGTACTTCTTTCAATTGGTCAAAGTTTCTTTGTTGTTGTTCATACCATATGAATGGCACATCTTTACGAAGTAGCTTAGTTAGGGGTGTGGCCAAAATTAAAAATCCCTTAACAAACCTTTGATAACATCTAGCTAAGCCAAGGAAACTTCAGACTTCACTAATGTTCCTCGGAGATCTCCATTCAATCACAGATTGAATCTTTCTCAGATCGACCTTAATTCTAGAGGCCGAAATTACATGTCCAAGAAAGGATACTTCAGGCAGCTAGAATTCACATTTATTGAATCTGGCATAGAGTTGATTATCTCTAAGAGTCTATACACAATTCTGAGATGCTTTGAATGTTCAGCTTCATCTTTCGAGTAGATAAGAATGTCGTCAATGAAGACCACGACAAACTTATCTAAGTAGAGTTTAAAAACTTAGTTCATGAGATTAATGAAAGCGGCAGGTGCATTTGTTAGACCGAATGGCATCACCAGGAACTTGTAGTGACCATATCGAGTCCTGAAAGCGGTCTTAGGTATGTCAGATTCTTTAACCTTCATTTGGTAGTACCTAGATCTAAGATCGATTTTGGAGAATACCGAGGCACGTTTTAATTGGTCAAAAAAATATTCAATTCTTGGAAGAGGGTACTTATTCTTAATCATAACTTGATTAAGTTGCCGGTAATCTATAAACTGTCTCATTGATCCGTCTTTCTTCTTGACAAAGAGTATCGGGGCTCCCCACGGTGATGAGCTCGGTCGAATGAATCCATTGTCTTGCAATTCTTGCAATTGCTTTTGAAGCTCTTTTAATTCAACAGGGGTCATTCTATAAGGAGTAATTGATATAGGATGGATTCCCGGTTGAATTTCGATTTTGAATTCTACTTCCCGAGTCAGTGGCAGTCCCAGAAGTTCCTCTGGAAAAACATCGAGAAATTCAGATATAGTTAGAATTGAATTTATATCATGCTCAGTTTTCATATTCCCAAGTATATTAGACAATAGGGCATTCAAGTTTTTAGGTTTTTGATCAATTAGGGATAACGATTCCTTTCCCAAACGCCCTAAGTATAGTTTCCTCTTTTGACAATCTACACAAGCCTGATGTTTTCCTAACCAGTCTAATCCCATAATTAAATTGAATTCGAAAAAGAGTAGCACATACAGATCAATAGGGAAAGGAATGTTTTGGATGTATAGGGGACAATTTCTACAAATGAGATTTATGGTCATAACTCCTCCTATAGGATTCGAAACTACCAGCCCTTGATTAACAATTTCAGATTTTAGATTTAATTTCACAAGCAAGGAAGAACAGATAGACGAATGGGTGAATAGTGAATCAATTAAAGCATATACAGGTTCATTATTTAATTCAGCAGTACCTGCTATTACATCAGGTGCCTCTTCATCATCACGGCTCCGAATGTGATACACTCGAGTAGGGGCCCGAGACTCTTGATGGTTGGTAGTAGGAGCTTGGCCTCAAGTTCTCCTCAAGTTTCTTGAATGTGATTGTTTTGGTCCTTTTCCCCTAGGAGATGGAAATTGATTCGAATTGGAGGCCACTTAGCCAAAGATTTTTCCAAGGTTTGGGGACAATCACGAACATAATGATCTAGGCTTCCACACCGGAAACATGCATTTGACTGCTTTATGCATTGACCAGAATTATAATTCTGACAAATATTACAATGTCGGGTCTGTGGATCTTTGCCGAAATTCCCTGAGCTATTGATAGAGATTGAATGTGCTGAGGATTTGATTATTGTCTGAGGCTTTGAAATGAATTTACCCCTTGGAGAAGAAACATAACTTAAGGAATCCCTTCCTTGATTTTTTGGCTTCTTGAAGGGCCAATTAGACTTGCCATCATTCCTTAACCTCTTGCTTTCTTAGAAAAGCTCTCCCTTATTTTATCGACTTCTTTCATCCTAGACTCGGTAGCAATCACTCGATTCACCAAGTCTTGAAAATTAGTTATTCCAAGAGTTGTAAACATCAGGTGCAACTCATCGTTCAGTCCTTCTATGAACATTCTGCATTTATCCTCCTCATTCTTAAAATATTCAGACCCATACTTGCAGTATTTGTAGAAATCACTAACATATTGTTCTATGGGTCTACCACCTTGCTTCAAATGTAAGAAACATCTTCTTTTTTCCGCTAGGTATTGTTCACTCACATACTTCTTTCGAAATTCTTTTAAAAAGAATTCCCAAGTGACAGAGTCTTCAAAGGCAGTGAGGATTGTAGTTTCCCACCAGTTTAAGGCTTCATCAGCAAGTAAAGCCACCGTACACTCCAATTTATGTTCAGCAAAACAGTAAAGTTGTTTACTTAGAATTCTGATGGTAGTTTCCAACTAGTATTCTACTGCTTCTGGATTCTCTTCATCAGAATGTATAGGATCGATGTTGAGCCAATTTATCAATTGGAGCCCTGGATTGAATCCCTATGGGTGTAGGATGATCATTTTGCTTCAGGTTAGTAACAAGTTGATTAAACACCTTAGTCATGCTGAGAAGGCATTCTTTTTGAATTTGATTAACTTCTGGAGCTTCATGATGTGGTTCTGCAGCCTTTTGAGGGTCTACTTGCTTCTGACACAATCTAACACTCCCTCCTTCATTGGAGAAGCCAATCGGGCTATCTTTATCCCGAACCAGATGTGTCTCAGACATCTGAAATTAGCATTTAAGAAAGATTCCATCGAACAAGGTCACATACACAATTCAATTCAACTCCTAGGTGGCACTTATATAACTGATGACACAACTGGTTTAGTCCTAGGATCGACTAAACCTTAGCTCTGATACCAAATTGTAATACCCAAACCTCCAGGCCTAAAAGATAGTATTGATCAAGGAGAAGACAATCTAACTTTTCTAACAAGTTAGTAATCGAAGAAAAGGGTTCATGGTGGACCTTTAGAGTACAAGAATTCGAACACAAGCTACAAAGCATCAAAGATGTATAATGATAAATAGATAGCATGCAAGGCATCCTTAGACTCAAACATAGAAGATAATTCTATTACAATTCGAATAGTTAAGGTTATCAAAATCATTCAATTAACCGTCGTGAGCATGCGTTTTAAGACATAATCTATGAAGCTAAATAGGACTATTAGCATTTCAGATTCATTACAAAGACTTAATCCATTTACCATTTAAGCGCAAGTGTCAAATCATTTTACCTATAATCATTGTGTTATCTTTTTAATTCACTCATACTCAAATGTAATGAAATATATATATGATCAAATGACCAAGCTATGTGACTTATAAGCAATCGAAACAACTATATGAGACTACATCATTCAAATGTTCATCCATATCTAATCTAGCAAAGAAAATCAACCAATTTCTAAACATCAACCAAACACAATTTATATATATATACATAAGCCTTGTCTTGGTAATGTAGTATTTAAATCCCCCTAGAACCCTAAAGATTCTTAAGCTCGGTATTTCCAACTAGTGCCACCTTCTAGGAGTTTACATATAACAAAACATAACATACTTTTGTTGCCATTAGTGACCTTGCTTTATCTCCACAACTTTATCTATAGACCAACTTCACCTGAAAAGTGACAGGGTGAGCAATTAGGTTGTTGGCTTCAAAACTTAGATAACAAAAATTTAAATGCAAGTTCTCAAATCACTTAGCAATAAGCTTATTTAAGCATAATTTCAAAATTGTAATATCATGCTTCCAAGGAGAAATGTGTCATCAAGCAACCACTATAGTTGTTTAGTTTAATAACCAAATCTGTCATAGGTATACTAAATCGTTTTATACGACTCGTCTAGCTAAAGTATAGAAGGACATAATCAATCAAACATTATCAGGCAGTGGTAACATGTTCCATTGAACGTATATTCTATCCAATAGAGTTTTATCAGGCAATGGTAACTTATACCACTGAAGTATATAATCCATTCGTTCAAGCACTATCAGGCAATGGTAATCAGTACAATTGAAGTATATATTCTATTTGTTTAAGCATTATCAGGCAATGGTAATCAGTACCATTGAAGCATATAATTTATTTATTTAAGCATTTTCAGGAAATGGTAGTCAGTACCATTGAAGCATATATTCTATTTGATCAATCCTTTCCAGGTAATAGTATCATGTACTATTGAAACATTCATGTAAACTATTTGGTTATTCGTTCCTTATTTTTCTTAACTCATCGAGTACATAGCCAATTACACGAGACTTTACATTAAGCATTGCAAGGAACCAATTCAAGGTTCAAATATAAAAGGGCACAAGTTATTGTTTCACTTACCTTGGCCACTATCATCTTACCAAACATTAGCAACTCCGAGCAATTATAGACAGTTTATGCCTCACCATACAACCAAGTAACTTAATAAATTCAACAAATATGTACTTATTTAAACATAGTTACACTCACAAGTACACTGAGTTAATTCTGATCTTGAATCACCACTCCTTTAAGCCTCTCATCCTTTTCATCGACTCATTTGTTATCTAATATATCAATAATTAGAGAAGAATTAGAGTCAATCCTTAATTCGATCATGTATGTCTAAAACAAAACATCACATACACTTATGCATATGCTCAATACATTTCAAGGTAACACATCCACATTTCTTGTTATATTAGACTCGGATCGTAACTACATTTTCTTTAATTTTAATTCAATGTAACCAAGAACTTGTTATATAAGCAAACAGTCCCCTAAATAGGGTCAACAATTCGGGACTGCTCCTTGCATAATCTTCCTCTTTT
This sequence comes from Hibiscus mutabilis, assembly GCA_019671005.1. Lineage (NCBI taxonomy): Eukaryota > Viridiplantae > Streptophyta > Magnoliopsida > Malvales > Malvaceae > Hibiscus > Hibiscus mutabilis. The sequence goes on along the minus strand of CM033727.1, from coordinate 21,122,034 downwards.
ACCTATTTCGACTGCCTTCTTATTAAGTATACATCCCAAATTTTCATTAATTCAATCATCCATATCTAGAATTGTTCAATTAACAATTTAACTCTTTGTTACTTATTGTTTAAGAAATTAAGTTCCTATAAAATAGTCTGGTGCTGCTCTGTTCATTTCAGGGCAGTTTCCTACTTGTTTAAACTTGTCTAAACTGTTACTTCCAACTCATTCTAACAACTTCCACAATTCCTTTATAATTCTAGCATTTGACTAACTCAATTCTAGGCACCAACTCACAATTTAGTTAATCTTTACTATGCCAAATTCCAAAATAGATTCATTAATGGGCAGCTTCAATCGAACTGTTCTATAATGTCTAATTTGATTCAAATACTTGATCTAATGAACTCCATTCTTGAAATTACATCATTCAAATCATTTCAAGGTTCTAAGTTTACAATAGAACCACCAATGTTACCAACACATGTTTCAATCGATCTTAATTTCATCATTCCACAAAATTCTATCGACCAAAGCTCCTAATTCATATAGTAATCTTCATTCAGCAAGAACTGAACCTAAACATCAATTATCATGTCCAGTTTCAAGAACAAAGATACAAACATGAAGGGACTTACTTTCTTTGGCACAACAATAACTCAAACACTCAAAAACGCCCGATTCCAATGCAAGCTATGAAGATTTTCTTCCTTTTCTCTCAATTATCTTCTTTGGCTTCCAAGGAGAATGAGAAGGATGATTAGTTTATTTTTGTCCAACTTAGACTTAGATTAACTACAACTGGCTTCTTCATAACATGGCCACATCATTAAGCTCTTTTCAACTTATTTATTACCATGCAAAACTAAGTTTTGTAAAGGTTCACTAAATAGTCACCTTAATTCAACATTTCAATTTTGTATTCCTATCAAATCAGCCACTCATAGATTTATCAATTAGTCACTTAAGTAAATTCCTTATCAATTAATAATGTTCATGTGAATCATAATTTAGGATGTTACAAATATCAAGGATATCAAATGCTTCTTGGAGTGATTTGTCCAGCAAAGTGTCGTTTGCTGAAGCATCCAACATCATCCTTATGGGAGCTTTGGCACCATTGTAGAACATGACGATTTGCGTCCAGTCTTGAAATCCATGATTTGTACACTTGCGGAGCAGTCCTTTATATCTATCCCATCACTCGTACATTGACTCGTCATCACCTTGACGAAAGGAGGCTATATCATTCCTCAACTAAGTGCTCATGTTAGGTGGATTATACCGTAGCAAAAACCTTTTGCACAGATCTGACAGTGATTCCATAGAACCGGCTGGTACTCTACTCAACCAAGCTCTTGCTCAATCACGCAAAGAATATGGAAATAGCTTGAGCTTCAATATATCTTCATGCACACCCTGTTGTCAAAAGAATCACATACTTCTAAAAATGTTCGAATGTGTTGTCTCGCATTTTCATGAGGATATCCACCAAACTGTCCAATGGAATTCAACATATTGAAACATTACGGGCTTGAGTTCAAAATGAGCTGCTTGAATCTCAAGAGCTAAAATTTTAGGACTGAGATCATCCAAGATAGGATTCAAATGGTCTCTAATAGCTCAAGGTCAAACTATTACTCCAGGATTTTCTATAGTATTAGGGTTATCCAGATTTTCATCTACTTGATTCCTTGATTACCACCTCTATACATGGTTCTTAAGGCTTCTTGTATGCGTCTTCTTTGGTGAAATAAATGCTCGATTTCAATTACTATAGGTGTTAAGGGTTCTTCAAGTCTTCCTCGGGTCATGCAACAACAGAACACCTAAAAAAGAACAAACAAAAATAGCAAATAAAACTGAACAAAAAAGAAATAAATTGGTGCAAAGACTAAACTCTAAATAACCAATTGCCAATCCTCAGCAACGGTGCCAAAAACTTGTTGCGCGTGTAGGTGTACTATAATTGATACGCAATTTGTGCAAGTATACACATCAAACAAGTAATAAAGTGATGAGTGAGTATCGTCTCCACAGGGATTGGAGGCCAAACTAGTTTAGTCAAAACACACAAATAAGACAGTAAACAAATGTTGTAGCAATAAGAAACAATTGTAGAAATGCTATGGAAAAAAGAAACAAGTTTATAAATGTTGTGGCAAACAACTATAAAGCAAACTAAGATGAAATAAGGTCACTTCAAACATCCACTTACGTATATGAAACTCTATATGGGAATGACTGGCTGAACCTGCTATGGACCCTTATACCTAAGCCTAATGAATGTCTATAACTAACTTGCCTTCATTATGCTCGATAGAGTTCACAAGATTGCTTCTAAAACTATCTCTAGCAAGAAACTTGGTAGAAGGGAATATTAAAGCAATACCTCTCGGCGTAAACCCTTAACATGTAACTACCGATTAAAGCTCTACTCATTTTAGTCCTTGAAACTCTATCCTTATCTCTAAGGTGAGTTAGGATTTTTCCTCTCAGCATCAAACCCCATTGTCCACTTTAGTCTTAGCCTAACTCTCTCGAATATTAAGCTAACCAAAACCTAAACAAAGGCTAACTCTCGGAAACTCTTACAAGTTTAGGGAAATAATGAACAATAGACAAGCATGAAATAAACAAGAAAACAACCAAACATTCATTAAAGCATCAAGCATAAAAACCATAACATACCCAAGCCACTTAAAATCAATTTATGGTTGTGCAAATATCATTCATAAGCATTCGTTTAAGACAACCCATTCAAAGAAATGAATTGAAACAGCAAAGCAACTAAGATAGGGAGAAACTCCTGAGCTATGTTGGATTTTCGTGCACTGATCTAAGCTTGTTGTTTCTCTCAAAGTCTAGCGAGAGCACCCTTTGGAGCTTCAACAATGGAGGACACTTTGATGGAGGAAGAAGAAGATGGAAGGCAGTCACCTCTTCCTTCTCTTTCTTAGCTCACTAATAACTTTTTCCAGCTCTCCCTTAAATGAGGGTATCTTGTCCTTTATATAGTAGGGGATCATAGGGTTTTGTGCCCTACATTCCAAAAGAATATTTCATTCACATGTGGGAATAATAAAGCTGGCTGGCAGGTACACGTGTAGGGCCACAATAAATATCTTTAGTCTGTTGTCCTCTAGTGCACCCAAGAATGCTACCCAAAATTCTATGGCATTTCTCACTACATCACTCCTCATTTCTCTACACATCACCACACCAACCAAAACCCTCCAAAGTAGCACTATTCTTGCAAATAATCAAAGACTACAAAACGAGAAACACCATATGCAACTACATGAGCTAAATGCATCTATATGCCATGAGATGTGATGAATTGGGCTTGATTTCATATAATAACTCAAGTAAAATGGCATAAATGTTAACCTTTTTCAAGGTTGACAGCTTGCTCCACCACAGCCGTCTATTGAATAAATTAAAAGTATGGTTCCATGAGACTGGCAACCGCACCTTGGACGATCTAGCAGAGGTCATGAGAAGATGAGGTGATGAGATCGATTGGCATGTTATATTCTTTCATTTGCTGAACCAGAGAAGGCATCCAACCAGTTTATGTTTCGATGATATTATCCCCCCATTCATCAACTCTTGCCTTCTGGCATATAGCTGTGATGACATTAGAGAATGGAAGGTCTTTGGGCTTCCTTATTGATTCTGCCCGATTTATGATGGTTTTCTAAATGTATTCATGCGGATTGATGCCCAATTGTTGAGGATAGAGTGTAGGAGAATTAGCCGGCGATAAGAAACTGTAGCTCGATTATGGATCGGCAAGTGATGGTGAGTTGTTAGACCATGATTCAGATAGAATGAGAGTTAAACAAGTCTTGAGTTCTAGGGTTTTTGGATTCAGATAGTAGGATGTGAAAGGTCAAGTGAAGGCTTAATGCTTTGTCTCTTACGAATGAGAAGAAGGGTAAAAATGGGGAAAAGATATGGTTAATCACGAGGGGTCACACTGGTCATTAATGTATAACCCTGACTTTGTACGGATGTTGAGTTGTGAACGACGTGTGAATAGATAGGTTACGTGCGGCAGGTTAGGGCAAGAGGGAAAGAAAGGGTTAAGTCGCTAGAATTTAGTTGTTGAAAAGGGTTGGTGTACTACTGAATTCTGGTATTCTGGCTTTATCTCTTGTCAGAGAATTCGTGAGTAAATCGACTTGCTTATTGTCCTTATCCTGATAACTGCCAAAATAAACCAAAAGCATAAAATAGAAAACTCTTAACTAAATCTAATGACTGAAATTAAAATTGCATAAAACTAAAATTTGGATAGAAAATTGGTAGTTAATTTTTTGAGACATGATTAGCAGGTTTTTCTCGGATAACTAGCGCCCCATTGAAAATCTGTAACCATTGAAGTGCCATGCCCGCGTGGCTAAGCTATTGATAATGAAGTAAACCTAGGTGTTTCATCAAAGATTGGAAACCCTTGGTGGTATCGTTCAAAGATATGATGGCATCATGTTTTGGCCAATTGCGTAGGTTTAGATTCATAATAGGCCATTTTGCAATAGGAGGGAGAATTCCATCCACACACCATTTGATGAATTCTTGCATGAGCATGGTTTTCATAGTTGGTGCGAGTCTTGGTTGGACCAGGTTGCTGAATTCATCTTCTATTAGGGCCTTGTATCTGCACAACTGGGCATTTAAGCTCTTGGATTTGGCAAAATGCCTATTTATGAAGCATTTTTCTTTTGCATCAACTATATGCATATTTACATCTGCTAGGTCGTCCTTGTTATCCACTAGCTAGCAATCTTTATGGTCATTCATGTGCGTGGGGGTTCTGAAGACGTTAATTATGATCTTTTGGTCGTTCCTCCTCATAGTGAAGTTACCATTTTCATAGTCGATCATTATCCATTCGGTGTCAAGGAATGGTCTTCCTAGGATGATGGGAGTGTTCTCATCTGCTTCACGTTCGAGGATAATAAAGTCTGCTAGAAAGTCAAACTTATCTACCTTAACAAGCACATCTTCTACTCTGCCCTCAGGTTAAATTTTAAATCGATCGGCCAATTGAAGGATCACTGATGTATGCCTTGCTTGTCCCATCCCTAATCTTTTAAACACAAGTTTCAGCATCAAATTCACACTTGCACCGAGATCACGTAAGGCAGGACCATAATAGTTATGGCCTATCGAACATGGAATAGTGAAGCTGTTAGGGTCCTTCATCTTAGGCGGTAAATTACTCAGCACAACCACAAACTTGCCCATGGTGGTTACAGTTTCAACATCACTCATATTCCTCTTCTTTGTCACTATCTCTTTCAGATACTTTACGTAGTTAGGCATCTAATCAATGGCCTCTAGAAGTGGGACATTGATCTGCAATTGTTTGAACATCTTCAGATATTTTTGGTACTGGACATCTTGTTTTTGAGCTTTCAAACTTTATGGGAAGGAAGGTGGTGGTAGGGACTCGTCTTGTGGCTTACTGGATGTAGGTGCATCTTTAGCTTTATCTTCCTTACCTTTAGAAGCAAGCTTACTCACTGTATCATACTCAAGAGTTGGTTCCTCTGGTGCAGGAGCATCGATGGATGGCATGCTTGGAGTAGTATCTACTGATGAACTTCCCCCAAACTTGGCTTCTATCCTCAATTGTGGGCCACAACGAAGAGTGATAGAATTGCATTGCTCTGCATTAAAGGCTTTTGTGACTTCAGTATCACTAGGTAAACCGCCAGGTGGTCTCGTTTTCAACATATGGGCAAATTTCCCAACTTGAGTCTCTAGGGACCTAATTGAAGCAGTGTTGTTTTGCATGATTGATTACTGGTTTTGCAACATGGCAGCCTACGTTGTGAGCATGTCACTGTGGCTCTTCAAGCGGGTTGTTCGATCCTTCATAATGACATGGGCAATTTCCATAAAATTTTGATAAGAATTATTAATAGAATTAGAGTTGGAGTTAGAAGCCCCCTGGTTCTGCCTCTAAGTCTTTTGTTGAAATTTAGGAGGGTCATTAGATGTAGCTGGTTATGCTCTTGAGTTTCCCTTGTGGCCTCCCCAACCAAAATTTGGATGTTGCTTCCACCCTGGGTTGTAGGTGTTGGAGTAAGGATTGTTATTATGATTGGTGTTCCCTTCGTAGCATCCAGATTCTTACTGTTGAAGGCATCCATTTGACTGATGTTCCCTATCACAATGCTCGCATGTATATTGCACCACCGTTGCCTCACGAACTTTGGAGGTTCCTTGCATGTTCTTGAGTATGTTGGTGATGGTAGAGGGCTGAGCTGTGACAATTTGGGACTCATCTAATTAAAGTTTTCTTGCTGCTTTAGGTCCAGACCTCAATCTCCCTAGGGGGAACTGGTAGTCGGCGTTAGCTATTCAGTCAAGTACTTTAAAAGCATAGTCAAGTTCTCTATCAAGCAAAGTACCATTAGCTGACGAGTCAATCGTCATCCTTGTTGGTGCATGGACGCTAGTATAGAACATCGTGACTTGTAGCCAATCTGCGAATCCAATAATCGAGCACCTTCGAAGTATATCTTTGTATCTATCCCATGCTTCATACATGGATTCATCATCTTATTGTTGGAACTAGATGATATTGCTTCGCCTTTGGTTGTGCATGTTCGATAGATCATATTGGTGCATAAACTTACTGCACCAGTCATCTCATGATGTAATTGATCCCACAAAACAAGTTTTCAACCATGCTTTGGCTCGATCTTGCAACGAGAAAGGAAATAGCTTGAGTCGCATGGCATCATTATGTATGTCTAGTTGCCTAAAGCAATTGCAGACTCCAAGAAGGCTTGAATGTGCTCACGAGCATCTTCTCTTGCAGATCCTCCAAATTGTCCAATATTATAGAGTACGTTGAACATAACGGGATTTAACTTAAAATTGGTTGTCCCTGATTAGGTACCACAATTGGTGGGTTGAGGTTGTTGAAAACGGGCTCAATGATGTCTCTAATAAATCTTTTGGGCCTGGCATGTGGTGGATCCCCCTAATGATTTTGGCCATTATTTTGAACTCCGCCGCCAACTCCTTTTCCAACAACTAGAAGTACATTGTCTGGATCATGCACATTCTAAGGTTGTTCCTTGGTGGAATCTCTTCATTGTCCTCCATAGTCTAGTTCTCTCGTATAAGTCTCCAGAAAGTTCTTTCGATCATTGGATTATATGGAAAAAGAGGTTCTTTGGTAGACCTTCTGGTCATGCACTAGAATGTACTTGAGAATAAAAAGCAAAATAAAAACAAAAATTAAATGCAATAAAAATAAAAGTCCTAAGTGCAATTACAAAGTAATTATCAATTGCCAATCCCCGACAACGATGCCATAAACTTGATGCTTTTCAAATAGTGATGCACTTTAGAGTAAGTATACTCATCGTATCAAGTAATAAAGTGTAATACCCCAAAGATTTGTTTAGTAGAACATTATTAATTTAGTACAATTTGATTATTTTTGCTTCGTTCTTAAACCTAGATTAATTAAGAGTCTAGGACCAAATTGAAAGAAAATGAAGAAAGGATGGCTTTTGTTTAAGGGACTAATCTGAATAGTATGGTAAGTGTGAGTCTTGCATGCTAAGAAAATATTAAATTATGGTTCTTACACTTATCAAGCAAGAAAATTAAACATGTGGGGGAAGGGATGTCTCGGTAGAAAGATGAAAGAAGCATATCCTTCTTCATCTTCTCCAAACCAAGCATGGTAGTTTGAGAGAGAGAAATCTAGGAAGTTTGCTAGGAAACAATTTATTGGAACCAAATTGGAGGATTTTGATTCAGGCAATTGAAAGTGGAGGGTAAGAAGCTCTTCCCACCCTTAAAAGTAGTTAAAAGCTTAGGTTTCCAATCTTAATCTCTTTAGGAGTACTTAGATTGTAGACCAGATGAATGAAATTTCGTGTATGCTTGAGCTAGGGATTGAATAGATGTTAGAATGATCATGCTTGGTATGTGTTTTGTTGAAGAAAAATTGTTGTTATAAATCTACATGTTAGACTATTTGAATGATATTTATATGCATGCTTAATTATCATGTTTTTGTGATTTTGCAAATGTAGTTGGGATATTAAGTTGCTGGATTTTTGAATTATGTCGTTATCAAGATAGGTTGAACGTTAGGATGAACCATCAATATATGTATAAGTTGAGCTTAGAATCGAATTGTGCTTACATTACTTGATAGGAAAATTAGAGGGTTGTTTTGTATATACATGAACATATAAGGGACTGCTCCAGATGTATAAATATGTATATAAGTGTAAATGCCCTATTTTGTGTATATATAAACACATGATAGATTGCTTTGGATTGATAAAAAACAGGGGAGGGGATGTTTTGCAAGTGTAAGGGGTTGTTAAGGCTTCATGTGGACTGTTTTGGTACATATATATATGTGAACATGTGTAATTGGGACTGTTTTGTGTGTAAATGAAAGCATGTGGGCTGTTTTGGTGTGTATAAGTATGTATGCAAGCATATGGACTGTTTTGAATGTATATAAAAATGTTATGGACTGTTTTGCATCTATATAAACATTAGGGACTGTTTTGTATATATATATATGGAAGTGCATCAGACTATTTTGAGTGAGAGTATATGGACATATGAACCTTAATAGACTTTTTTGCACAATTAAGAATATTAGTAGACTGTTTTTTGTGAATTCATATGTATACATAAGTAATTGAGTTGTTTTGCAAGCGAATGGGTGTTAAAATTGTTCTAATATATGATTGTACTCTTTTTTATATTTAGACCAAGAAGGAGTTGAAAGAGTGAGAACTAGATCAAATTGTAGATAAGCAAAAGAGGATTGTGATTCGGGCGCAAAACTAGCTTGGAACAAACTGTGAGTGCAGTTTAAAGTCTCGGGATAGGCTAGTAACCTTCCTGAGCATTTCTTGTTGTTTTTAACCACATTGTTTTATCTTCAGTAATGTTATGCATAAACAAGCTTGGACTTGAGGTAAGTCCCTAAATGTTAAGTATGATGTGTTATGTACTATTTGATTTAATGATATGCTGATGGTAAGACCAATGTATGTTTTCTAAGTAACTATTACCATGCTATCACTCCACTAAGAAAAGTGTTATGGATTGAGAATTATGTATACGAACTATATATGTACTTGATAGGATGACAATAAGTTATGTTCATACGATGTTCTGGTTAAGGTGATATGCTAATTCTATCTCTGATATGATAAGAATAAAATTAAAGCCTTGGTTCTGAGTCAATCTTAGGTATAGTTGGCATGCCATAGAGTCCATAGAGCTCGTGTTTGAGGTGGACTACGGTCCTTATAAGGTGACAGTAGGAGGGATGTGTTTTAATCACTTGAAGACAGTATGAGGGATTGACCTATACTTCAAGTATCATTTTATTGGTGACAGTTGGTTGAGGATTCGTGTACCTAGGCTACTTGATTCTCAAGACTATGTTAAAAGAGAAATCATGAAAGTTTATAAGATAAACTATTGAACTCTTCAATAACTTGCATAACAAATAAAATGTATTCTAGTTGAAGATTGTATACTTTTTTTGGAATAATAAATTTGCTTTGTTAGAATGCATAAGTAAATAAATGATCTTTTGTTTGAATGCTTATATATATATACATATATATTCTTTATTCAAGTATCCATGACTATTTAAGTATATGGTTGTTTCAAATGTCTTATTCTACAATAGCTAACTTTTTGTTCAACTTATATCCATACGTGATTACTAGAATTTGGTGAAAGGATAGATTACTTGTTTCATGCTATTAGTACTTTAAACTACCTCAATAAGTGTATACTTATGCAATCCTTTCACCACATTTCAGGGTAAAGCTTTGCTTGCTAATTACCTTTGGAGCTTGGTTGGATCACAAGTACATCAAAGTACATTTTGTAAGCCTTTTGTTTGAACTCCTAGTTAGGTGGCAACATGTTTTTAATGCATGTAGAATGGTTGATAAGTTTTGATATGTAATGCTCGAGGCCATTTGTAAGCTTTGTAAATATTTGTAAAAGGCCTATCTAATGCTTGGTTATGCTTAAGTAGTTAATACTTGGTTTGAAGGTTTGATAATCAAGGAGTTGAACATATGAATGCCTGAATGAGATAACTAAGTATGTCGAATGAAATATATGTAGGTTCTTAAATACTTGTTTGGTTTCGAGTTGGTCACTTACATTCTATGTATATAGATAATCCTTATTATGTTTACTTCAAGGGTTGCTAGTTTTAACATATTGATGAAATTGTTGCTTTTGGAATAGCTTCAAATGTTTAAATGAAGATTGAAATGTGATAAGAAATAAGTTAAACCAACTTAGAGTATGTTTTGAAGGGTGTCTAATACGTTAATAAGGTCTAGTGAATTGTTTGATGTTTATGTTACATTCTTGTCTTTCTCTCTTTTGAATGAAATGCACCTAGTCTAGTTTAAATTTAACATACTAATGAGGTAACAAGATGTTTAATAGCTAAGTTTAATTTAGTTGTAAAAATACATTGATCTTTGTACAACAAATCGCATGAATGGCCTTAATCCTTCTTGAAATTTTTATTTAAGTTCATCATGGTTTGTTGGTTGAATGTTCTTGATTGTTGGTTGAAAGTTCTTGTTTGTTGGTAATACTTCATAACATGGTTTATCTCCTAAATCGGTCATGGGGTGTTACATAAAGTGAGAGTAGAGTGTCGAACCCACGAGGATTGGCTTAATAAATACGAAGTTATCATACTTAGGGATGTGTTTGCAAGTATTGGTGAAGGTCGGTTTAAGTAAACTAAATTGATTAATCTAAGATAGCAAAAATAAAGACAAACAACTAAAACAACTTAACAAATAATTATGGTGGTTGTGATTATTGCTAAGGATATATGATTGATTACCTACCTCAATGATATAGCGACGGTCAATTCATGTCTGCATAAACCCTAAGGTTCTTCATCTACTTGACAAAATTTTCTAATGAAATTCTGACCCTCTCGATGCCTAGAAGTTAATAACTTTTTAATTAACGTGATACATGGCTACATTAACCCTAACTACTCTATTATTTGTTTAAGAACTCCCTTTTAGTCGTTGAAACCCTAAACTTATGTCTAAGCCAAATTAGGACTAAGTTAATAGCTTAGTCCTACTATTCATGTTTGTATAACTTAACTCTCTCAAATATTAAGCCATAGATCAATAGTTAACAGGCCTCTCTCAAATAGCTCTTACAATTAACTAAGAATTAAGCACATGAACATGATAGATGAAGATGAAAACAACTAAAGCATTGGAATATAATAATTAAAACATAAAATCCTGAGACGCAATAATCCCAACTAAAAAGTTTAGCTCATGTCTAAGCGTAAAGAAACCATAATTAAAAGTATAAAGTACGGCAGTTTATCAAGCAAGAAAAGAAATAAGCTGAGCATCCTCGATAAAGCTCCGTCTGTGTCGTCCAACTGTGCTACAAGCCTCCTCTCTGTCAGCCTCTCTTGATGGCTTTGTTATATAAAGAGAATCATCTAGCTTCACCCCAATGGTTTTCTGTAAGCTCGAACTAGGACCATCGTCTGAATTATGCTCTCTATCGACCCGTCTCCCTTTTGAGTAGCGTCCAAGTCTTCTTTATATATGCATTGAAACTAGGGATTTAGTACCCTAAAGTTGCTCGGCTTCATTAAAGAAAGCCAATTGTTTCCCGCTTCATTGAATGTTGTGTATCTCAGAGAAAGTCCATGTGGGAAAAAGTAGATTCATCTCCAACTCTTTATGTCTCGTTACCTTTAACCATGCGATCTGCTCCTTTCCTGCTTCTGCAATCCTCCAACATCATGTACATACACCATAAAACATCACCTTTCCCGTGAAAAGCACCAATATATATATGACAATTTAAGCACAGGCAGTGTAAATCTCTATCTACATGCAACTATGTACAATCTAACCGAAACGCAACCTAAATGAGCTTGAAAACATGCAAAATACAGGGATTAAGGGCATACAAAATAAAAAATTTATGCACTCGTCAGCCCTCATATGGTAAGAAAGTTATAAGTGTTTGGGTTCCTAAGGAACTTGTTACTTCTAATGATATTAGTGCTATTGCTTCTTGGATTCCTAAGTGAACCAAGATTTTGGGAGCTAATACTCATGGACCCAAAAAGATTTGGGTACCAAAAATCAAGACGTGATCTTTTGTTTGTAGGGGGAGCATTGCAACAAGGTCAAAGCTTCAAGTGCAAATTCGTGGTACCTTGATAGTTGATGCTCGAGACACATGATTGGTGACAAGAGTCGATTCTTGGAGCTAAAACCAAAGAGTGGAGGATTAGTGACGTTTGGTGACAACTCCAAAGGCCATATTGAAGGAATTGGTTCCATTGGCCATCAGTCTTCTATACTTATTGATAATGTGTTATATGCCAATGGTCTTAATCCTAAACTTTTGAGCATAAGACAACTTTTTGATAAAGGTTTCAATGTGCTTTTTGATTTATATGGTTGCAAAATTATCAACATTGAAACTAACAAAATTGTGCTTATTGGTCATCGTATAGGAAACATATACATGGTGCATTTAGATGACATTCATATTTCCATTGCATGCTTTGTTGCAAAAGATGATCATGATTTGTGGTTATGTCATAGAAAACTAGGGCATGCAAGCATTGGTGTTTTGGAAAAAATGATTTTAAATGATCTTGTAAGAGGTTTGCCAAAAATAAAGTTTTCATATGACAAAATTTGTGATGCATGTGCAAAAGGCAAATACAAAAAAGTTTCTTTTAAACCTATTAATGATGTTTCTACAAGTAGAGTTTTACAATTGATCCACATGGATCTTTTTGGCCCTATTGGAACAATGAGTTTGGGTGGAAAATCATTTGCATTTGTTTTAGTCGATGACTACTCTAGATATACTTGGGTTCTATTTTTAAGTACCAAGGATGAGACTTTAGAAAAATTCATCACATTTTCAAAAGTGAATCAAAATGATGTTGGTCACTACATTTCTCATATTAGGAGTGATCACGGAACCAACTTTCAAAATCTTGGTTTTGAAGAGTTTTGTAACTCAAATGGTATAAGCCACAACTTTTCTGCTCCTCGCACATCTTAACAAAATGGGGTTGTTGAGAGGAAAAATCGAGCTTTAGAAGAAATAGCTAGAACCATGCATTGTGCAAATAATTTGCCTAAGTATTTTTGGGCGGAAGCCACTAATACGACTTGCGATATTGTAAATAGAGTAATGATTAGGCTTATTTTAAAGAGAACACCTTATGAGCTTTTCAAAAATAAAAAGCCTAACATTAGCTATTTTCATCCATTTGGTTGTAAATGTTTTGTTTTAAACAATGGAAAAAACAATTTAGGCAAATTTGATGCTAAAAGTGATAAAGTTATTTTCTCAGGTTACTCTTTAAACTCTAAGCCCTATCAAGTATTTAATAAAACAACTTTAGTAGTTGAATAGTCTATTCATGTGGTTTTCGATGATAACCTCCTTCTGAGGAAGGATTCTTGTAATGATGATAGTGTATGAATATTTTATGTCGATGATGGTGGAGGACAATCATCAAAGGTAGATGAAGTTCCAACTAAAGAGGAAGCACAAGATCCATCTCTAGAAGCCTTGAAGGACATAACTCTAGAGGGAAAAGAGGTGACATACCCAAGGAAGTTCAACTATGTAAAAGGTGGTGAAATTTTGGGTGATCCATCCAAAGGGATAACAACTATATCTTCTCCTAAAAATACTTGTAATGTTGTTACATTTATCTCATGCATAGAGCCTAAACATATCAAAGAATCATTAAATGATGCTTATTGGATATTGGCTATTTAAGAAGAGCTAAATCAATTTGAGAGAAGTAAAGTTTGGACATTAGTTGATAGGCCTAGTAATAAATCTACCATAGGAACAAAATGGGTTTCTAGAAACAAACTAGATGAGAGTGGTAACATAGTGATAAACAAGGCTAGACTTGTTGCTCAAGGTTACACTCAAGAAGAAGGAATTGGTTTTGATGAACCCGTAGCTGGAATGGAAGCTATTAGGATGTTGCTTGCATTTTCATGTTATCATGAATTCAAGATTTTTCAAATGGATGTGAAAAGTGTTTTTCTAAATGGTTTTATTATTGAAGAAGTGTATGTATAACAATCGCCTAGTTTTGATGATCCAAAATATCCAAACCATGTGTTTAAACTTTCAAAAGCTTTATATGGTTTGAAACAAGCTCCTAGATCTTGGTATGAACATTTGTCAAATTTTTTGATTGAAAAAGGTTTTAACAAAGGAAAGGTGGATATTAAACTATTCATAAAAAGAAAAGTCAGAGAAATCTTGTAGTTCAAATTTATGTCGATGATATTATATTTGGTTCTACTAATGAGTCGCGTTATCAAGAGTTTGCTAAGTTGATGCAAGGTGAGTCTGAAATGAGAATGATATGGAGCTCTCATTCTTCTTGGGACTCCAAATCAAAAAAAGGAAAAATGGTATCTTTATCAATCAAGCTAAGTACATCAGGGATATGCTCGAGAAGTTTGGCTTGGAGAATGTGAAATCTCATGCCACACCAAATGAGCTCTTCTACGAAGCTTGGCAAAGATGAATGAGGTAAATGTGTTGATTTAAAGCTTTATAGATCAATGATAAGATCTTTGCTTTATCTCACCGCAAGTAGACCATATATAATGTTTAGTGTTTGCTTGTGTGCTAGATTTCAAGCTAGACTTAGAGAATCAAACCTACAAGTCATTAAGAGAATCTTTAGATACCTTAGAGACACACCTTGTTTAGGTCTGCTATCCTAGAGACTCTTCCTTTAGTTTTCATGCTTATTCGGATGCAGATTATGGAGGTTGTAAGATAGATAAAAAGAGTACCTCTAGTACATGTCAATTCCTAGGTAGTATGCTTATATCATGGTTTTCTAAGAAGCAAAATAGTGTAGCATTATCTACCACTGAGGCGGAATACATTTCGACAACAAGTTGTGCTCAAGTCCTTTGGATAAATCAAAAACTCTTAGATTGTGGAATTGATGTAGGTATTATCCCTTTAAAGTGTGACAATACTAGTGCTATTTTTCTCACTAAGAATCTCATCCAACATTCTAGAACCAAACACATACAGATAAGACATTATTTCATTAGAGATCATGTCTTGAAAAATGATGTAGTTCTAGAGTATGTAGACACCTTGAACCAATTAGCAGATAGCTTTACCAAACCTTTAGACAAAGAGCGTTTTTGGTCTCTTAGGAGAGAGTTAGGACTTACTAGCCTTTCTTGAACCTTAAAGCCTTGTTTTGTGTTTAAAATTGCTTGAATTTGTTTGATTCTCGTGTTGATGTGATTTTGCTCCTATATGTATCTATTCATGTTGTTAGGGGGAGTATGCATCTGTTTTTGCTCATTCATTATGATCTCATAACATATGCATGCATATTGACTCAAGGAAAATTGAATTTTTAGGTTCCTTGCAGCAAAATTTGTCATATTTGGTCAAGGCATATCGATACGGGGTATAGAGTATCGATAGGGGTATTAGGGCCAGCATTTCAGTACATGATAGCTTCTACTGGTATGGGTTAAGGATCGTACGAGGTATCCTTGTACCGATACGCGGTTTTGATACGCATTTTAAGCTTATTGGTACGCGTAGCCGCTGAAGCTTTAAATAGGCTATTAAAAGAGGTTTTCCTATTATAATCAAACTCTAACTTTATTTCTCAAAACCCTAACCGGCCTCTCTTGTAAAAACACTTCAAATCCTTCAAGTTTTTCATAAAATTACATCAAAATTTTGGGGGATTTTTTTCAACATCAAACCCAAGTTATTATCATCAAACTTTGTGCAAATAATCCATTCATTCATCAATTCATCCATACTCAAGGTATGAACCCTATTTTCTTTAAATTTCAATTTCCTTCATATTTGTATATTCTTTTTGTTTCAAATATATATATTTAGAATGTATATATCATGTTTTTCAAAGATTGTACAAAATTTCTTTCAAAACTAAAAATTTTGGTTCGAATATAATATTATACTCGTATATTTTTCTTTATTGTTTTTCAGTTTTATTTTCACCAATTTTTTTCATGTACTCATATATGATTTTTAAACATACAATATATTTTTTAATACTTGATCATTGGATTGATTTATTGGATTGAATGTGATGTTTATGCATACATTGTTGTTGTGGTTTGAGATTTTCATGTTTTTAACATGGGTCCTAAGAAAAGTGCAAGAAAAGAGATCGGGTCTAGCTCTTCCAATCCTAATCCTACCGAAAAAATCCCAAAAATAATGGTACAAAACCAAACTTAAACCATATTTTTCATCATTATTTTAATGAACCTCAATATCCTCGCACCATGGACCTTTTTAAACAACACCAACATTTTAAAATCTGTCGTGAACGTGTTTTTCCATACCCTTTATGACTTTTGATGAAATTCACTTTCACTACCTTGATTTAATGAGACATTGGAAGTTCATACCTTTTTAAGCATACCTGCATTCTTTATAGAAATCTTATTCTTATTTTTTACTCTAATGCCTAATGTATTTATAACCAAGATAAAGCTGAGGTCGTTGCTATTGAGTCTTACCTTATGGGTCAAAAATTTCAACTTTATTCTACAAAAATAGCCGATCTTTTAGGTTTAGATGATATTGGTTTAGATGATGAAAATGTTTATACTCATACCTATAGTGGCTCCGTCTTCGTACTTGATTCTTATGAACGTTTCCCTCACCTTTCATCACTTGGTGGTTTCGACCATTTAGTGGTAAGTGGTCTACTATTCACCAAGTCGATGACTTTTGGCTATATTGTTTTCGTGAGGGTAAGCATCAAACCTATCCCAAATCATGTTTGTCGAGCTAGTGTTCCTTGTCCAACACCGTCATACCACCCTTGTTTTATCTTTCACCTATAGCACAGCCTTGAGTTACATATTCCACATGCTAGGGATCGTTTGTTGTTATGATCTTGCTTAGCCTCTCACTGATCCCATTGATGATCATTCTCTTCGTCGAGCAAAGTTTACCTACTACAATGGAGAATGGATTAAGATTGCGGATCTTCCTTGTGATGCTCAACCCGATCTAGTGGAGATTCCTCCAGTAGTTCTGGAAGCTCCGATTGCTCCACCTTCTCTAGATGCTCTCATGACCTATCTTGATGGGAAGTTTGCTACCATAGACACTCATTTTGTCAAGATGAACACAACGTTTGATGCTCTTGACACTCATTTCAATTCCTTGGATGCTCGAGTGACTTCCATTGAGACTCACCAAGCTTTGATGGATATGATTATCACCGCATTTCATGGTGAATGGCATGGTAATTCTCTTAGTGGTGATGGCATGGAAGATGAAGATGAAGATGAGGATGATGAGGATGAAGACACTTCTTAGGATTTTGCATATCATATCATATCAGATTATGATTTATGTCTATGCACCTTTGTTTTTTTTATTTGTTTCCCTACGACATTATGCTTTGAATATTTTATGCTTTTGGATTATGTCCTTAAGTTATAAGTTGGATATTTTCATGTTGCTTTGAATACAATAATATATATATTGTTTTATTATTGTTGGAGTTCTTTATTGTTTTATATCTTGTATTTATATTGCCCTATTGTTTTTATCTAACAAAAAGGGGGAGAAGTATGAGATTAAATTTTTCAAAAGGTTTTCAAAAATAAACTATCTTTTATCCGTAAAGATAGGGGGAATGATTCCAAAAGACTTAAAAAATTATTTTGGTTTTGCTATATTAAAAATGGGAGATTGTAAAACCAAAATTTGATTTTGATATAACAATGAATTTTAAGGACTATTTTGTAAAAAGGAATAAATTTTTAAGTACTCAAAAAGACTCACAAATTGACAAGGATTCGAACTTAAAATATTTTCTAATTAAAAAACATAAACCCTAAATATTTTTCTAAGTGTTTTGGTGCTCAAAATAGCCAAATTGGCCCAGGTGTATCGATACTCTATGCTGGCAGACAACATTTATTGCGGGAAAAATGAAGTCCAACGGCTATAATTATGATCTCAGCTACCCAAACGGTTGTAAATCAATAAGAGGGTATATAATGAAGTCTCCAAAGCTACAAAAACAACAATTGATTAAGTAAAAAGCATTCAAGCACATATCCAACAATATTTGAGCCATTTATAGTCAAATCGTGTAACCCACTTGAGAGAGCTTTATTGTAATCTTTTGTTTCAAGCTTGGGGTTTGAGTGAATTTGTAATTGGGCAAACATTCTATCTTTTGAGAGGATTTTTAGTTTGCAATTATTCTTCGTGTAAAAGAGAGTTTTCTCAAAGCTTAGGGGTGTAAGCTTTGAGTTTGTAAAGGTTTGCTCTTGAGCCTAGAAAAAGGGAAGAAAATGACAGTGAATTTTGGAAAATCCTTACTCGGAAGCTAAGGTAGTGGATGTAAACCTTGTTAGAATGTTGAACCACTATAAATCTCTTGTTTCCAAATTTTCTTTCTTTCCAATTTGCTTCCACAATTTTTAATTTGCCAATTCACCCCTATCTTGGCCATTTCACCGTTGATTTATCATCCCAACACAATGTTTTGGTTTAACTAATGGTAAATTAACATTTAAGACTAAAATATTCATTGTTTTAAATATACAGGGATAAAAATATCCCTTTTAATATTAGAGGGACCAAAATAGATTTTTGAGTGTAGTACAAGGGTCTTTAGTAGACTTTAACCTTATTTTATGTATTTGATAGGGGTGTAAATGAACAGAGCATTCGGTAAACCATTCGTAAACTATTCGTATAACGTTCGTTTATGTTCATGAACAAGCTCGTTTATAGGCTCGTTTATATGCTCGTTTCTAGGTTCGTTTATAAGCTAGTTTATAGGCTCGTCTATAGGTTGAAAATGTTTGTAGATGTAACTAAATACTACTTTTTGTTGTTGCTAAGGATGTTATATAAGTTCATGTTGAAATGTAAGATTTATTTTGTTGCTTTTGTTTTTTTAATTTATTGTTAATTTAGTAATATTTCTTAACATATAAACAAACATGTTCTTGAACACTTAAACGTACACGTTCTCGAACACTTAAACGAACATGTTCGTGAACACTAAACAAACGAACACCAACACCTTCAAAAATAAATAAACAAAAACGAACATAATATTAAAATTTTAAACAAACATGAACCGAACATGAACACGTTTAAATATAAACAAACGAACATGAATATAGTCTTGTTCATTCAAGCTTGGTTCATTTATACCCCTAGTATTTAATATTAATATAATATTCTATTATTACTTTCAAAATATTATTTATTAAAATGTATAAAATATGTTATTAATATTTTTTTTGATTACGTAGAGAGATATTACATTCCCAAAAAATATCGGGATTGAAACTCATACAAAATAAGACAACATGAGCATCGTTTGTCACTCTGTCAATTAGTGGATCTTTATTATTAATCTTTTTACTAATATAATATAATAACATTATATTTATAAATAACCAATACAACTAATAATATATATTATTTCAAAAAAATATATTAATCTTAATATTTTTAATTAAAAATTATAATATTTGATGAAGCCGTGGAGTGGTCCCAGTGGTAAAGGATAATGTATTTCATCTAGGTGATCCGAGTTAGAGCACAATGAATGCACGGTGTGTGTGCGCTATTAAAGGGCTAAGAAAATTAAACATATACTACCTTGTAATCACACCAACATATTCAAAAGAAATTGTAATATTTGATAATAATTATATAGTTATGAATAATATTTACTGATTATTAAAATAATTTAAAAATTATATTATTTAACTTTCAATAACGAGTAACAATATTTTATGCATTTAACATTAATAAAAAATTTAGTATTATTTTGAAAATATTAATTATTAAAATATATTTAATAATATATTATAGTATTCTTATTTCAATAAGAAATTAAAAAAAATTATTACTTAATAAATTATGCCAATCTTAATTTTTTATTTATAAAATTATAAAAAACAATAATAATAATATTGAGATAGACAATATTAAATAAATTAATATAATATTTTAAAAATTATAATTTTGAAGCACATAAATGAGAACCTCACAAAGGAAAAGTGTCTGCATAATTTAGCTCTCAACTAAAATCGTAAACACTTGAGCAAATTTAAAAATGAAGCTCACTAAGTGTTTTTCTACAAGAAATTGACAATTAAATACAAAAACTATTTTCTCTTTGCATGAATGTTGATGTTGTCTTTCTTGTTCTTCCAAGACTTCTTGAAGGTGTCTTTTAATCCCTCTAATGAGCTTGTTGTCATTACTAGCCATTGGGGACTTAATTTCCAGTATTAAATGCTCTTCTGGTGTATGGTGCATCAGTACGCGAGTCTTCGTATCAGTACCTACCTTAAGAAGAAAGAGTCATTACATCATTTAAGCATGGCGTATCGGTACGCGATACCTGAGTACCGATACGAGCCCTTGCATATATGTACGGAGGCTTCTGTATCAATACAAAAATGCTCTTCGAATTTAGAAACCCTTCCTAGTATCGGTACTAGCTAAGCCGTACCAGTATAGGTGTATGCGTATCGATACTAGAGTTGAGTACTAGTACGAACAATATATTTTTGACCCTTAAGATATTTTTGAAACATTGATATAAGTAAAAAAAAACACCTTAAAAATAGCTTCGAACATATTTTTAAGTAATTTGGACTTTGAATTATTTTTGTAATAATATTTAAGTCCAAAAATAGTTTTCATAAAAGTTATATCAAAATCAATGTCTCAACAATCTTCTATTTTTGATATTTCGAAACACTTTAAAAAATTGTTTTTGAAAATGCTCCGCCTTAGAAAAATAATTTTACAAAAAGATAACATTTTTAGAAAAATATTTAAGCTCCCCGTTTTTCTTTTTTAAAATGAATTTTTCAAACATATCTCTCCCCTTTTATTATATAAAAAATAATTCAAACAAAACTTGATACCAATTGTTGGTACATGATAAGAATGGAGAGAAGACAAAAAAATGCCCCCCCTTAATCAAGCATCAAAAGATTGGTAGTCCAATCATTCAAGCGAAATATTAATTTTCAAATTAAATAAATGAATTAAAGCAAGAAATTCAATAAACATGTCATATATGAAAAATAAATCAATAGGCATACAAAGGCATGGCAAAAGGAGACAAAATTTTCCCCTTTTTCCTGTACTTACCGTTACGCAAAGTAGCGTATTGGCACCGACTTTGAATGTCGTATCAGTACGGTATAGGCTGTATCAATACCGACTTTGAATGTCGTATCGGTACGCAAAGTAGCGTAATGGCTCTATGAAGTCCTAAATATGCTTTTAAGACATTTTAGCAACATGCTTTCAAAAATTATAATGTAAAATCTTTTAAAGCATGAAAATCATGATTTCACCAAAATCAATCAAGTATTACATGTTAATGACCAAAACATGAAATAAGCACAATAGGGCAAAAAATGTAACTCATGCAATTTGAGACTCCCTCTATCAATATGCAATCTAGCATCATTAAGAGTCAATCAAACATGCTTAGATCATCACAAAGAGCAAACAAGAAAAGCATGATCATGCAAATTGCATGAAATTAAATCTTTAGCACTTGAATTGAGGTAGGTTGGTTAGGACTCATCCTCTAAAAGTGACATTCCTCCTAGTGTGTCTAGAGCTGCCAAATTCCATGACTTCGCTCATCACAGCTCCAACACACCTACAATAGACAATCAAGTGTATTTTGATATCCAAATTGATTTGGATCCATTGGCACTAGTCCCATATAATTTAGTTCCATTAGGGATCCATTTTTCAATGGCATCCTTTTTGTTTGAAGAATGAGTCCTTTTGTGACCCAAACATTCTTAATCATTTTCCTTTTACAAATCTAGGAGAACTATAGATTGTCTTTGATAAAAATTTGATTTTACAAAATTAGTTTTGGAGTATTCTCGATTTTTCTTTTCAAAACTTTTGTAAATCAAACCTTTTTTCTTTCTTAAGATCATCTAATTCTTTTGATGATCTTCTTGAACTTTTTGAAGCAATTTTCGTAAATCAAGATTCTTTTGTTCGAACTCCTCAAATTTTTCTTCAAGTTCAAAATTGGTTTTAGAGAGTAAATCAATTTCAACTTTTATTTTTGAAACCATTTTCTTATACTTCAAAACATAGGTTTCAAATTTTAAAACCAATTCGTTATAAGCATCTTGCAACTCATAAAATGTATAAGAATTTGAACTAGATAAGTTAGAAGATACATTTGAATCTTCTTGGATGGTCATGAGACATATGTTGGCTACCTCATCTTCACCGGTGGAGTCTTCATCACTCCACTAGCCACAAATGCCTTCTTCTTATGGCTTGATCCATTCTTTTTGAGTCAAGGCCAATCATACTTGACGTGTCTTAGCTTCTTGCTCTTGAAGCATATGAGCTACCTTCTCTTCTTTGATTCATGTCTAGCTTCTGTTTTCTAGCACTTCATGAATCTTTTGAGTTTCTTGAAGAGCTTGACCATCTCTTCTTCTTCATCCTCTTCAATAGAATCTTCTTGGTGGCTTTAGCATTTTAAGAGAAACATTCTTCTCTTTGTTCTCTTCTTTCTTCTTGTAGCGACTAATTGAAAAATTTACTAAGTGTTCCCTCGCTTTTGAAAATATTTAATGAGGAGTTTTGGAAAAGTTCAACTTTTTAATGAAAAAAAAGGAGTCGCCATCAGTCACTTGGGTATGGTAGACCAGAAATCGGAAAAACAAAACTAGAGATTTACTGAGTTCGGGATTCGGATACATGTGGGGAAGGGTTTGCACGCCCACCACACTTGGAAATCGGTACCTAAGGGTTCGTATCACATTTACTAAGGAAAATATATATTCGGCCTAATTTAATTTTTAATCCCTAAAATGAATGAATGCATGGTCATACAATTCAGATATAAAACTAACTCGCAACCTAAGATAGCCAAAGAAAATGACGCCCGAAGACTCGGGACGACACTCCCAATAGGATACTGAACCTTGAGAACCAAACTAAACTAGTGTAACAAATAAATATGACAATTTAATATGCATGAAAAAATTAAGAATGCTAACATAATTAAAAGGAAATCATAAATAAAGCATAAGGAACAACTAGACATATATATAAGATATAGTAACACATTACAAATAAATAGTAAGTACATATAATAATATATGCACGCACATAGATATATATACATATAACTATATTAAAATATAGTAATATAATATATATATATATATCACATATAGTATATATATATATATAACCAAAATAAGCATATAAACAAACATATATAAACAAATGAGCAAGAAGGGTGATAATTAAAGAAATTAAATACATGTAAGAAACTAAATATGCATGTCAAAATAGGGATTAAAAGAGGAAATATACCACTGGAGTCAGGATTAAATTGAAAATAAAATAGATTAAAATGGATGAAAACGAAGATTAAACCATTTGAAATCTGATTAATCTTGAAACAAGGACGAAATTGCAAGATTTTGTAAACTCACAGGGACCAAGGGCATGATTTAGAAAGACGAAAGGATCAGAGAGGAGATTATCTTGGGACGAAGGTCTTTATGAAGCTAATTTCCCGTTTTAATTTTTAGAAAGCTTATAAAATACACTCTTTTAGCCGAAAATGAGCTTTTTTAGCCATTTTAAAAAAACTCTTGCTCGCCTCTCACGAAATCCTATGATAACAACATCAAAATCGCCTTATCACTCCAAAATTCCATATCAAAAAGTTGTTTGTTGGATGAACGCCATGGACGTTTTTGGTGTTCATCAAGAACCTGAGTTCGAACCTAAAAATCACATCAAGCCGCCACCCAAACCTAGAACACGGTAGAGGCTCCGCCATACCGGCCGCTGGTACTCGATGTTGGAAACCTAAACAAACTTTTCAAGCCTCTTTTCTATATAAAAAAATTGAAGCCCAGTTTTTAGAAATTAATATCAAAACCTCCTCCCTTTTTGAAAACAAAATCGAAAACCCTCCCCTTTTTAAAACAAAGATCTCTTCTCCCCTTAATCCAATTCACTTCACCTAGCCCAGAAGGAAACCACAAAGCTTATCATTAAAAGGGAAGAAGACTGGACGACAAAGGTAAAACCCTAACCCTAATGTTTTTTTTATGATTTATGCACTAAAATAAGAGACAATATACCTTGAAATTCTTGTTTTTGCTTTTCTATTGCTGTCTAAAATCATGAATTATGGTTTACAATGCTTGGGGCTTTCTATATATACCCTTGAAAAATTACAATATCTGAAGAAAGAAAATACTCTCTAAATTATGCTATTGGTTGTTGATTTCTATTTGTCCTTTTTGTTGTTATTCATGCCCATTTTTTAATTATTGGTATAATCGCTAACATTTTTTTCCTTTGTTATCTTATATGAGGTGACTAATCGGAGAGGGAGGGGACCAAAGAGAGAAACACCTTTGTACAATGACGTGGAAGCTAGTGGGTTGGGCGCGGAAATCCACGTGGAAGATGAAGTGTCTTGGCGTGGTGTCCTGCACGCGCGAGTGGTAATCCAAGAGGCTTGAGTGTGGGTTGATCCAAGCAGTACAATCATCTTCCAGATCTGACTGTCCATAATGGGCTGCGCAAAAGAGAAAATATAAGATTAGGGTTTTATATATTAGGGTTTTAGTTTAATTATTTGAGCCTATTGGGTCATGTATGTAATATGGGTTGTATATTGTAAATATTGGGTTGTAACTGGACAAATAACGGACTGGTTTTTTATTTAATTAGATTGGGCTGCTAATTAATTATATGTATATCTTTTTGATTTTTATATTAATAATAATCAATATTCATAATAAGAAGAAGACAAACAAATAAAATGAAATAATACTGCGTTTAAGACCCGGATAAAATTAGTGATTATAGCTAGTCTTTACTTTAGCATTCTCTTTCTCTTTCTGGCTCCTACGAGAACATACTTTTCTTTTTTAATCCATTTTCATCGGACTTATACGGGTTCTAATTAATAAGTAACTTACCTAGGGTGAGCTCCTCCTGCTGATCTTACTTAAGAGATTCAATATCACTGGAGAGAAAGCCTAGTCACAGGAACTGAAACAATTGAATTACCCGAGGCTATCCTAATTCCACTTTCGCTAACACGAGGAAAGTCCGTCTTTTTGGCATAATTTTTTCTTCCCACGAAGCTCTTCCTTATAGTATAGTTTACCTACGCACCTCTTTTGAAGTGAAGCGGTCTTCAAAGCTTTAAGGGCGTTTCATTTAAAATATTAAAGAGCTCAGACTTGAGCCTTTACCTACCTAAATCAATTCCTTCTTGCTAGATCGATCTTTTTTCTTCCTCTGGTCTAGTTAGTGACTACTCTTCCCGCCCTTAATTAGGAGTTATGTCTTTGTTAGCCAGGCCTTTGAAATCAAGGAAAACAGTCATCAAGCCAAAGCTAGTCTAACAACTACCAATTCTTCTAGGGCACTAAACCTACCTTAACCTAGGAAAGTGACTTCGATAGGCCTCCTTCCCCCTTTGCTGTTTGAAACTAAGGGTTTGGCAGAGAAAGCTAAATGTGCGATTTCAAGTTGTCGTCCCGCTTATGAATACTAGCTTCTTTCACTCTTTAAGACTGTTGAATGGTACTTGGTTGTTCCCTAAAGCTTTTCTCGTTCACCCCTTGGCTTCGTTCAATCAAAAAGCATTTCTTACCCCAAGTTTAGGGTCAAGCCCTTCTATGGAAAATTCGGTATTAAGTCATAGATGCACCTTTTGACTGGGATTCACTCCTCCAACA
This sequence comes from Hibiscus mutabilis, assembly GCA_019671005.1. Lineage (NCBI taxonomy): Eukaryota > Viridiplantae > Streptophyta > Magnoliopsida > Malvales > Malvaceae > Hibiscus > Hibiscus mutabilis. The sequence goes on along the minus strand of CM033727.1, from coordinate 21,096,151 downwards.
CCAACTGATTCAATGTCACTTGGGATCGGATCCTTCCAAAATTCATTTCCCCGGGAGCTAGGTCTTTCCTTTTGAAATCGATGATTCTTGGCTACTTGATTAGGCATTTCCATCTCTCAAACTAAAAAGCGCTTTAGCGTAGGAAAGCTCCTTCTTTTTCTACCGCGAGTTACGAACTATATCCATTCACAGTCACCGCTTTTCTACTTTATTTTTTATTAAACCGCAAATCTCACTGTATTTTCACTCGAGTGGAAAGAGCTGACCAAGATACAAGAGCTACCTCACCAGACTCTATTGCTCCTAATGCTTCTAAAGAGTCTTACTAATGGCATACTTATTCAGTTGAATGCTCCTAGGCAAAAGGAAGATGACATTGGCTATATCGTTTATTCAAAAGAGCCATTACAGCTTATGAAAGAGTAGCTTGGAAATGGCTAATTAGTTTAAGGTATTAACCAACTGACCCACAAAGAGCCCCTTTTCAGTGTTGGCAGAATATGACTTGTTGGTGGTTTAAAGGGCATTGCATTAGGATATGGAATAATTATGACTTTGGTTCCAGAGATTGTGATTCAGCTTAGTGAAAATAGAACTAAAGAGAATGGGTTCAACTTATCCTAATCCTCGCTCTGGACCAAGGTGCGTAGCCTTTTAACATTCTCTTTCTCTCTTTCTGGCTTAGCCTACCAGGGAAATGGCTCCTTCTTATTGATAGCACAGGTGAGAACACCCTTAAAGGGCAAGCTTAACTAATATCCTAGGAATGGGGAATGAAATAACTTCTACTATCTACTCACTCTTGCCACTGAGAGAGGATGAGTGAATACCTAGAAGATAAAGTTCTTTTATTCCCGAGCATCAATTGCTTAATTTATAAGTTCATACCCGATAGCAATAGGCAATGTCAGAATCAGAAGAGGATCCATTCGTGCTTTAGTTCTGTAGCTCTTGCCTAAGACGAAAAGTTGGCAAAGGCTTTAAACGAGGTCTTTGGTCTCTGTCTCCATTGCCCAAGGCATGTTTTATCTTCTTTCATAGTTTATCGTAATGTTGTATCATTAAGAGAAATTTCCCTATATGGAGTGTGAAAACACAATTAGTTAGTTGACTACCAAAAGAAAGTTCTACCACTCAGTTAAAGTACGAACAACAAAGGATCTCTTATCAGGCCAACTTTGAAGCGGCATAGAAGGTTATTCAAAACTTGGCTAGAATGGTAACTTATCCAGTCCAGGGATCGAACTCGAGAAGTAGAGGAGGAATCATTGTTTTACTACTGATTTGATGGAATATAGATTTGTATTTCCTCCACCAAACCAGTTTTATGAACTCATAAGACGAAATCTTTCCTTTAGCCACCCACCACACCTACTCGAGATAAATCATCTAAATTGTCATTATTCCATTTCGTCAAACCCTCAGTGTGCCTAACTGTATCAGCCGTATCGTGATCCAACACGTTAAAAATTACAAGATTTGTTTCCATGTAGATAAGGCTTGACTAAATATGGTTAACGCCAGGCGAACGTTTTCGCTCCTGATGCCACGCATGTTTTCCCTCCCCCACCGTGAGACAAGATAGGATAACATAAGAAAAACACCATTTATTTTATTCCATCAACCTGGCGTACGATATCCTCAACACAAATTAGACGGGCTGAATCAACTTATGAAATGAAAACATCCATTCAAATGAAAACATCCATTTGAGTGTATTAGACGGGCAGCAATGTATGTATATTCCAATAACATACTTAAACAACCCATTTTAATCACATGTATGCAGTACATGGCAGCAAGGTATGTAGATTCCATTAAATACATATATACACATATACAAGCAAAACAGTCTATGGTGACCTCTAATTTATTCAAATCTATCAATTTTACATGTTTATACATTTTAGCATTTCAAGACAGCTCATAATTTGATCACACATTGACAAAACAGTCCATATAGTATTCTTATACATTTTAACATAACAAGACAACTCATAATTTGATCACATATTGACAAAACAGTCTATATAGTATTCTTATACATTTTAACATTTCAAGACAGCTTATATTTTCATGTACAAGGTATATATGGCAGCAACACTCATGTTTTACATGTTAATCACATAAAAAGTCCATATTTTCATGTACAAGGTGTACATGGAAGCAACACTCAAGTTTTACATGTTAATCACATAAAACAATCCATATTTTCATGTACAAGGTGTACACGGCAACAACACTCAAGTTTTACATGTTAATCACATAAAACAATCCATATTTTCATGTACAAGGTGTACATGGCAGCAACACTCAAGCAATACACATTTTTATCAAGTCAAGTATAACCATAATGCATTTCACGCTTTTCATTCAAGACAAATTTACAAATAGTACTCATGAATTCAAGTAAGATCAAGATCTATTTCAAGTAATAATCATGTAGCAAGAAGTTCAAGTATACAAGTCAAGTAGCAAATAGTTCAAGTTTACATGTTTGCCATTTCAAGAATACATGTCAAGTAATCCAAGTAGCAAGTTTACATGTCAAGTAATTCAAGTAGCAAGTTTACATGTCAAGTAATTCAAGTATTCAAGTTTACATGTCAAGTAATTCTAGTATTCCAAGTAAACTTTATGCTTCATTTATTTTTCATTTGATTACTTTAGTTTATGCCATTGGTAATTCTTGTTTACTTTCTTTAATTTGAGCCTTTGGTATTTAGATGTTTTTTACTTGTTCACCTTGGATCATAGATTTAATCATGAATAACCTTGGTCTGAGTTTGACCGTATAGGTCCAAGCGATACTTAACTCAAAGCACAAAGCAAAGGCTAATAACGAAACATGTCAATCCTAACTTCACATCTATCCAACCAAACTGTCGCCAATCTCCGTACAACTCCCTCGTTACCTCCTACTGTCGCCAATAACATTTCACAAATCAATGGGGCGTCCCCCCGAGCCGTAGCTCATGGACCGTAGTCCCAAGGCAGACCAAGTATCACACTCTATTATCCAAGGACTTCCATTGAAAAAGCGACTTAGATATCTTATCTCTTTCAAGAATCAATTCAAGCAAGGTATAGCAACATCATGCTTTATTCCTTAGGCCAATTTAGCCTTAGCTCTTCAATTACTTTTTACGTTTTCAAGTGTTTCATATTCAAGGCAAGACAATTCATGTTCAAGGATCACATTCAAGCAAGTTATATCAAGGTCAAGCTTAGCCCTTAGGCTAATTGAGCCTTAGCTCATCATTTTGCAATTTAACTTGATATTCAAGTAAACATTTTACATATGCCATCTTAGGCATCAAGCAAGGTCTTTATTTCATGACTTAATTCATATTATCAAGTATTTTCATCATAGAAATCCATACAATCAAGCATGTGATGGTTCACACCCAATGCATCAAGAATCAAGCATTTACATCATAGAGCACTATCAAGCAAGCATTCGAATAAGTCATATCCAAGGCATGGAATCATACATTTGTTTTCACTTTTCTTTCTAATTAATTTATCAATTTACATGCTATTACTTACTCACAATTTTAGTTTAGTCCAATCTTCTCTTTTTATTCATATTCAAGTTAAATTAAGCTCATTATCATGGCATATCAATAGCAAGAAGGTAGTCATGCATATTTGGTCCTAACCCTATGGTAAACTACACTCGCAATACTCCAAGCTAGCTTATTTATCTTGTATCCAAATCCTCTTGTTTTTATCTTTCGAATGCTCCACTCTTTCTTCCTCCACAAGATTTACTCCTTGCTCTAACAATTCATACAAGTAAATACATGTCAAACAAGGTACATTGAGCATAATAATTACCCATCTCAAGCAGTCAAATATGTTTACACAATCACTTAACATGACAACAATATTCATACATTTCATGTAAGAAACAGACAGCATATTCATATATATACATTAATGCACATTACTACAATTGTTGAAATTAATGCATTGCTTACTTAAACGTACACAACTTTCATTCCGTACGTCAGGATTTCAAATCGTTTACACCATTAGAAAGATAACTTAACTATCTTTCTGACCATATAGGCCTTGCATTTTTATTATTTACCGATTAATACAGTTTTTAACTTAAAGGTAGGTCAAGTTACACCACTGGATAGTTTGCACTGTCCCTAGAGTTTCATTTCTATAATTTGTTTTACAATTCAGAATTCAATTCCACTTGTTTCTAATGAAAGTAGACATATTAAAGTTATAACCATATAAATTACAACCTTTAATTCAACCATTACTATTTATGGTGAATGTTCAAAGTTACTGCCCAGAATAGAGTTTTCAGTGCAGATTTCACCAAACTGGATTTTTAGCTTCATTAATCACTTAGATGGTACTCTAACATATTAATTCAACTTATATACATACTCATACAAGTCTAGGTCAGTTCAATTACGTGTTAAACATGTGAAATCAGGGCATTATTGATCAATATGTTCGGTCACTCTATCAGGGCAACATTTCAATGCTATTTTCTAGCAATGTGTTAACATTTCTCAAGCAATTTGGTTCTATTACAGCACCTTATAAGCTCCTAAAATAGACCCGATTCATACTCACATACATACATGCTCAGCTCAATCCTTTCATGCTCTTATATATATACATAAAACAGAACAGTCACATGTATACATTTAATCTGACTATGAACAACCAAAATTATGTTCAATGATTAACCAACCATATCAATCAAACAATTAACAAGAATTAACAACATGGATGAGTTTCTCATAGAATCCAGAAACACATTCCATGGAAAAGCTCATGGAAATTCAACAGAGTTACACCTAAAGGAGATAGAAACATTCACCTACTTCTTAGCATTTGGTAAGCATGAAAATTAAAACCAATTTGACTCTAACTCTAACATCCATGGTTGGTTCCTATCTCTCTCTCTCTCAACCATTTTTGTTTCAGTCTCACACTAGGGAAAGAACATGACTTTTTTTTTGTTAATTTTGAACCAAGTGGCCGGTTCATTTAACTCATGTCATCCCTCCATTAGACATGTATTAAAGCCACAAATCATAAATTGTTTAGCATGCAAAAGCTTCTATTTTTATAACTAATCTTTTTAGTACTCTTATTAAGGTCACTCATTTCTTCTTTTCTTTAGCTTAAACCCACAATCAACTCATTCAACTTTTGAGGACAAGTCAAAAGAGCTTAATGTTATTAATTTAATAACATTCTTCTAGACCTAATTTGGGGGTGTTATAGTCGGGACGACATATCAAAGATCCATGGTGACCTTGTTCCATGATATGATGCATAAGGAGATTGAGGTCTACGTGGATGACATAATAGCCAACTCTTGGACCGAGGAGGAGCACCTCCAAAAAATTGTGAAAACTCTTCCAGATGATAAAAAAGTATTTGTTGAAGCTCAATCCCGCCAAATGTACCTTTGCAGTAACATCCGAGAAGCTCTTGGGTTTCGTGGTAAGTTAGAAAAGCATCAAGATTGACCTCGATAAGGTCAAACAATTCAAGATCTCCCACCGCCTTAAACACAAAAAAGTATGAGGATTTTAGGGAAGGTTGAATTACATCTCTCGATTCATATCTCAGTTGACCAATAAGTGTGACCCTGTCTTTATACTACTCCGAAAGAATAAATTGGGAGTTTGTGAAGAAGATTGTCAAGAATCACTAGAAAATATCAAGAAGTATCTGATTAATCCTCTAATCTTAGTAGCACCAATACCAGATAGGCCATTGATTTTGTACTTGGCAATTTTTGAAAACTCTATGGGATGTATGTTAGGGCAACACGATGACTCGGGCAAGAAAGAAAGGGCGATCTATTACGTGAGCAAGAATTCACCAAGTGTGAGACACGATACCCGTTGATCCAAAAGTTGTGTTGTGCCTTGGTATGGGCTACAAAGCGGCTTCGGCAATACATATTGTATCACATCACTTACTTAATTTCCTGATTAGACCCATTGAAATTTCTAATGGAAGCACCAACACTAACCGAGAAAGTGGCCCATTGGCAAGTGCTTTTGTTAGAATTCGACATCGTTTATATGAGCCAAAAGATGGTGAAGGGAAGTGTGGTGGCAGATCTCTTGGCAAGTCGTGCTTCAGATGATTATGAACCATTGGACTTTAATTTTACGGATGAAGATCTGATCTGTGACCTGTCTGAAGGGACGTCTACTATAAAGAATGAAGGATGGAGGCTTTATTTTGAAGGGGCATCGAATGCCCTAGGCCATGGAATAGGGGCAGTTTTGATCTCCCCGACAATGTCTACTACCCTTCCACAAGGAGGTTAGAATTATTTTGCACCAACAATATGGTCGAGTATGAGGCCAATGTTATGGGACTCTGAACGGCCATAGAAAGAAATGTCAAGATGCTCTGGGTTTTCAGAGATTCTTCTTAATGATTTATCAGCTTCGGAAAGAATGGGAGACTAAAGATCCAAAGTTGGTCAAGTACTACGACTTGATCCAAGATCTGGTCAAGAATTTTGAAGAAGTTAGTTTTACCTACTTGCCAAGAGAGAATAATCAGACAGCTGACACCCTAGCAACTTTGGCTGCTGTGTTCGAAGCAAGCCGGGCAGCCGAGATGAGGCCAATTGAAATACAAACCTTTGAGGTACCATCCCATTGCTATAGTTTGGGAGAAGGGGAGGACCATAATCCATGATATTTTGACATCCTCCAATACATCAAGTTCCAGACTTATCAAAAGGGGCTGATGATAATTACAAAAGAACTATTAGAAGGTTACCGTTAGGATACGTCCTTGACCGGGAAATCTTGTACAAAAGAAGCAAGGATCAGATACTGTTGAGGTATGTCAGTGCTCAGGAGGCCGAAACCATTTTAGCAGAGGTCCACAGGGGCTTATGCGAAACCCACGCCAGTAGATTCTCGATGGCAAGAAAAATCATGATATATGGTTATTTATGGTCAACTTTGGAAGGAGATTGCATCAGTTATGCGAAGAAATGTCACAAATGTCAAATCTATGCCGATAAGATACACTCCCCGCTGGTGCCTCTCCACACCATGAATTCACCATGGCCCTTTGCTACTTGGGGAATGGATGTCATTGGTTAGATACACCCGAAGGCTTTCAATGGGCATCGTTTCATCCTAGTGGCTATTGATTACTTCACCAAGTGGGTAGAAGATGCCTCGTACACTAACGTCACGAGAACGACGATCTGCAAGTTTCTCAAGAAAGAAATAATATGTCACTATGGTTTTCCCGAGAGGATTATCACCAACAATACTTCCAACTTGAACAATAGGATGATGGCTGAGGTGTGTGAGCAATTCAAGATTATGCATCACAATTCTACTGTTTATCGCCCCAAGATGAATGGGGCGGTAGAGGCGGCAAATAAGAATATTAAGAAGATCATAGCAAAAACTACGGAGACATTTAAGGATTGGCATGAGAGGCTCCCTTTTGCTTTGTTTGCCTATCAGACATTTGTGAGAACTTCCACCAGGGCAACGTCGTATTCCTTAGTATACGGCACCAAAGCAGTACTATCTGTCGAAGTGGAAATCCCATCACTTTGAATTTTGAATGAAGTAAAGTTGGATGAAGTCGAATGGATGCAAGCCAGGTTTGATCAGTTGAACCTCATCGACGAGAAAAGGTTGAAATCTATTTCCCATAATCAGATGTACCAAAAGCGAATGATGCGAGCTTATAACAAGAAAGTTCACCTGAGAGAGTTTTAGGAGGGAGATCTGGTGCTCAAAAAGATCTTGTTGAATCAAAGAGACTTCTAGAGAAAATGGATGCCAAATTGGGAGCGGGCCTATATCGTGAAAAAGGCCTTCTCTAAGGAAGCGTTAATTCTAACGGAGATGGATGGGAAAGAATTGAGCAAATAAACTCAAACTCCGTAAAGAAGTATTATGCGTAAAAAAAGAAAAAAAAGAAAAGAAAAAGAAAAAAGAAAAGAGAAGAAAAGAAAAGAAAAAGAGAAAAAAGAAAAAAAAGAGGGTTTAAGGTAAAAACCCGAAAAAGGTGTTTTAAAGCCAAAAGAGGGTCTGAATTGAAAATCTGAAAGGGACAGTTCAGATAGACTTGAATTCTGACATCCAACTGATGAACCTTGGTTCGATTGAGAGTCTATGCTTCGGTCTTCATATCATCAGGGGAAATGGCCAAGGGTTGCTAGCGAGAAATCTGCTGAGGTTGATGGGTTCTCACCATTCATGCAATAGATATTATCTACATCTTTTTTTTTTGTTTTACATTTTCTCATTTTTGCCAAGACTTTTAGATTTATCCTAATATTCCTTCAAGTTTCAATAAAGTAGTATTTTAGTCCCTATTGTTTGTTTCACAGATAGATTGACATGGAATAAAAGGTAAAGAATTTCTTGGCATTACTATGATTTAACCTATTAAGTGCAGGTTTATTCTCAAGCAGGAAAGGAGTTCGCCAAAATTGCGACAAGAGGACATCGGAAGCACAGTTGATAAGATCTATCATCGAAAAGTGTCGAACGTTGTTCAGGTTGAAGTCCAAAGGACTAGAAGCGAAAACCCGTAAGGGCACCTAAGAAAAAGAAAGTAAAAAATAGAGAAAGAAACAAAAGAAAAAAAAAGAAAAGAAAAAAGGGAACAAAGAAGAAAAGAAAAAAGGGGAAGAAAGAAGAAAAGAAAAAAAGAAAAAGAAAAGAAAAATTCTCTAAAAGAAAAACCTGAAAAGGCAGTTTAAAACAAAAGGTTCAAGAACTCAAAAATGAGGCATGAAGGATGAACCTGAATGAGGGAAAAAGCACCGCCATCACAAAGAATAAAAAATGGAGGACACGAGTAAAAGGGGCAATAAGAGAAATTGCCCGAAAAAGTTTAAAATTGTTATCATTCATGTATCATGTCTAGTTAGGCATCCCTCGGTTAGGAGCATGCTAACTCATATCATCACAGTTTTTCATGTCCTCTCACAAATATCCAAAGAAAGATCGAAAACCCTTTGAGAAGAGGAGTCAGCGACGAAGTAAGATCTGGATAGGGTTTTAGGCAAAGGACTTCAAAATTTGCCACATCAAGATTTCGGAGCAAAAGAGGCAAATATCCCTAGCTCAAGAACTTTCGGATAGTAAAAAGCTCACCCCTATAGGTCCAAGAAGAATGGAATCTTCATAGCGAGAGTGGTCATTTGTTTCCTACCATTTCAGAGGAACACAACGACATATCTGTCTTTGTCATTCTAGAAAATGAGTTCACCTACCATTTGAGGACATCTAACTTGCTTGACAAACATGTCATCTTCGTCGGTTTAGTCTTCTGTCATTTCAAGAAAATAAGTTATTTGGATTAATTTGTTACTATTTTGAACGAGTGAATGGCTTATAATCTGGCTCGTCTATTGCCACTCCAGAAGGACTTACCAACGTTACCCAGTTTGTTTTTGTCATTTCAAGAAAATAAGTTATATAAATTCATTTGATGCCGCTTCGGAGGAGTGAATCATTTGTTATTCTGGTTTTTCCATTGCCATTTCGAAAGGACATGCCAGCACCACCTAGTTTGTTTTTGCCGTTTTGGGAAAGCAAGTTGTGTAAATTTGTTCACTACCATTTCGTCAGAATGAGTCATTCAAAGGTTAGTTGGCCCGTCTATTGCCGTTTCGAAAGGACATGCCAATGGTACCCAAATTGTTTTTTGTCGTTTCGAGAAAACATGTTATTTGGATTCGTTCGATGCTGCTTCAGAAGAATGAGTCGTTTGCTAACTGATCTGCTCGAAAGGACATGCTAGCACCACCCGTTTTGTTTTCTTCCATTTCAGGAAAGCAAAGTTATTTAATCTCATTCTCTGTTGTTTCGAAAGAATGAGTCATTTGAACATCAGTTGGCTCATCGGCTATCATTTTAGAAGGAAATGTCAACAACGCTCCCAATTTGTTTTCTGTAGTTTTGGGAAAAACAAGTTATCATTTGCTGCTCTGGTCCACCCATTGCAGTTTTGGAGGGACGTGCCAGTATCACCCAGTTGTTTTCGCCGCTCCAGAAAAATAGGATATTTGGATTTGCTCGTTGCCGTTCCGAAAGAACAAAGCTTCCAACATGGAAGTAGGACAAAATTAGTGCTTATGATCTTTGCTTTATTCTTGTTCAACAAGAATAAGCAAAGAGGGACAACTGTAATCACTAATTTTATCCGGGGGTTAACCCGTTTTATTTTTGCAGTAAAGGGTTTTAGCTATTTTATATATTACATGTTTGCTTATCATTAAAGTTAAAAGAAACAAAGACATTACTAGAATTATTTGTTTTATTATGATTAAGTATGCATTAGTGATATATAATACTTTCTACTATTATCTATTCGAAAAAACCCTAAATACTATTAACAGTATTTATCATTATTATTATCATTAATTACCAGTACTACTATCGGTATTATTATTGTTATATTATTATTAGTATTATATTATTATTGTCATTATCTACTATTATTATCATTACTAAACTAAAAATTTAAAAAAACTAAATAAATTAAATAAAAGCCCAATTAAAATAACTCGGCCCAAATTTATATATAATGACAATCCATTACATTTAAAACCCCAAAAAAACTATCACATATTATTACATTTGGCCCATTAAGTCCCATAAATAACTAAACCCTAAATAACCTAATCTAATAACCCTAATTAAAATAACTCAGCCCAAATTTATATATAATGACAGTCCATTTACATTTAAAAACCCAAAAAAAACTATCACATATTATTATATTTGGCCCGTTAGGGCCCATAAATAACTAAACCCTAAATAACCTAATCTGATAACCCCTCTTCTATCCCTGTGCAGCTGGATCAGCCACCATTGGATCTAGATTGCATCGGACGGCTCAGATTATCCCTGTGGCGTGTGCGACCATGCGTGACTCCTCGGCTATTTCCACGCGACGCACGCGACTGCTCAACTTTCACGCGTGCATTTGAATTCCACACCCCGCCATTCCATCTACCCACGCGCTCCTACCTGGCTTATTTGTCGGTCGAAAGAGCCAATAGGTCCAATGTCACCTTCGCACCGCCCCGCCACGTCGACGGTCACGACAAAGGCTTGCTCCCCAAGCTGGGTCTCTCTCTGGTCCCCTCTCAAACAGCCAACACATGCAACCAAAAGGACACAAAATCAGAGTCGACGTATCTCAACAACATTTTTAGAGGCAGAAATCACATATGAATAAAAACAAGGAAATAGGCAGCCAATAGCAAATTTTTCATCTTTTCGTATATATCAAATTCCATGTAATTACTAGGGATATATAACCAAAATCATCAAATTGTAAAAAACCCTAGAAGGGATTATTCAGAGCAATAAAAGCAACAAAAGCCTCAGTTTTCAGAGGTATACCATTATCTTCTCTTTTCATTTCAGAGCATACATTTACAAAACTAGGGTTTAGTTTTTTTTACCTTCGACCATTTGTTTCCTTGCGTCTTTTTCTCTTCCACATCGACGACAAGCCTTTCGACCTTTGCATGGCCGTGCGTGGTGACTCAATGGAGGGAGAGGCAAGAAAAGCTTTCGGCCTTTTTTTTCAAAAAGAGGTTCTTGGATATGTTTTTCAGTTTAAAAGGAGGGGTTTCTTGTAGTTTTCAAAGAACAAAGGGCAGATCTGGTTTTAGAAAAAAAAAAGTCGATCTCAAGTGGTTTTGGGTTAGTCGGCCGCCGGCGAGCGGAGGCCGACGCGACAGAGCCTCGCTGGTTTTTGGGTTTTGTGGTGGTCAGAGTGGCTAAGTCCATCGATTTCTGGGTTTATGCTGGGATGAACGGCGGTGTTCGTCCCATTTTCAGAGGGAATGAAGAGGGTTCTTTGATTAAAAGGGAAAAAGGTATGATTTGGGCCAAAAAATTGTGTTATATACTTATTTTTAAACGTTAAATGGGTTATTAGAATTTTAATCATTTCCACCCCCAACCTATTTACGCCAATAAGGCTTCCGCATCTTCAAATCTCAATAATAGTCCCTCCCCATGGGATAATTATATGCCCAAACCATTCTGCATTTCAAAACCCTTTTCCATGTCCCTGAAGCTTTTAAAAGATCTTCAATCACGTCCTTTTGGCCTCTAAGATTTTTGTTTTGTTCAAATTGGCCCCTTTCCAGTATTGAAAACCTTTTATTTTGTTTTCTTTTCCATGCATTTTAATTTAAGTCTTGTTTATATTTCTGTTAATTTCTAATTTTAATTCTAATGTTGAATTGTTACTTGTTAGTAATGTTTTATATATGGTTTGATTTGTGTATTATTTAGTATAATATATTACATATAGTATATAGTTATTTCTTGTATAATGTACAACATATATAGTCTCTATAATAGATATATAAAATATGTTTTTTATAATATATTTAATATATAGTTTTCTTTAAATATATAAGATTTTTTAATTATAATATATATGATTTTATAAAGATCATAGTACACGTGTTATAAAGTTTTTAATATATATATATATATAATAAGGTTTTGATTTTTTAAATATATAATATTGGTTTCTTTTCAATATATAATATAAGCCTTTATAATATATAAGTTCTTATAAAATATGTAATACATAGTTTTAAAAATATAATATATATGTATGAAATATACTTATTTCCTTAGTGTAGGTTTAGTTTAGATGTTTGAGCCTTTTTGTGTTTTGGGCTTAGGATTAGCTAGCTTAGTAGGCCTTGAGCTTAGTTTAGGTGAGCTTTGTGTTTGTTAAGGCTTTTGAATTAGTTTAGGAATTAATTTAAGTTGTGTGATTGTTTCATAGGGCACGATCTTTAAATTAATTAGATTGATTTAGGATTAACCTTTTAGAGCCTTATTTAGATTAGGGTTCAAATTGATTTAGTAAATTTAAATTTACCTTTGACTTATTGGGATAAATGTTAAGTTCATTAAATTAGTTGGACATTTCTTAAGTACTTTTAAGATAAAATTAACATGGAGATTAGATTGATATTTTAATTAAAGTTATGGTTGATTAACTTGATTTATTTTAAATAATATTCTTGACTTATTGGAATACTAATTTGAAATCAATCGAATTAATTATCATATTACGAGATAACTCATAATTTGCTAGGGTTTTCTAACCTTATAGGGTTAATTAATTTAGGGTTAATACTAGAATCACCTAATTAATAACTAGATCACTAGTTGGATCTTCCATAACTTGGGCCTTTTAGGTTAGAGCCTTGAGTGGGCTTTTGTGTTTTTTTAAGCCTTTTTATGACATCCATTTTTTAAATTGTCATTCATATGGCCCGTTATTTTGAATTAATTAATTTAAAATAATAAGAAAGGGAGGTATGTATTAATTTCGATATGTGTGTCATAACGGTCTTACCTTAATGGACGTTGACCAAATATTTGAATTAATCTTTACCGTTCCGAGGTAAATATCAATTAAAAGTTGATAAATCATGCCATCATACTTAAATGCTTGCATCATTGCATAAAGGTGATGTACGGAAATCGAACCATAAACTAACACAGTAGTTAGGCTTATTCGATGTTCGTTTAATCTACGGTCCAATGTATCGTCACTCTTATTAATTAAATGCCTAATTAATTTGAACCAACCAGTTTGATAAAGCCCATGTGATTAAGGTCAAATTTTCAATTAAGTACGCCGAGTTAAATTCAATTCAAATTCCAACAAAATCCATCAATTTGAAAAGCAACAAATGTTCAAGTACCGATTTCTGGGCGTGATGGGGGTGTCAATCCTTCCCCACGCATAACTAACTCTCGAACCCTTTCATAATGAATCTCTGATTTTCTATGGTGTTCGGCCTACCTTACCCAAGTGGTCGGTGGTGACTCCAAGTTTTCAATCATTTTTCAAAGGAATAAGAGATTTTTTAAGAGAATCCCGTTAAACTAAGATTTCAAAGAAATAATTTTGGGGATAACCCGTAGCAACCGAGAACCTATTATATTTTTAAAAGAATTCAAGGAAAGGTCGCTACAGGTACATGCCTTTAGAAGAAAGAGTCGTTACAACATTTAAGCAGGGTGTACCAGTATGCGATAGCTGAGTATCGGTACGGCCGTTGCATGTCGGTATGAAAAGTGCTCTCTAGACTCTAAAACCCTTCTTCGTATCGGTACTGGCTATGTCGTACTAGTATGGGTGTCTGCGTATCGATACTGGGAGTTGAGTACCGGTGCGACAGACTATTTTTGACCCTTAAGATATTTTGAAACATTGATGCAAGTAAAAAAATACCTTAAAAACAGTTTCAAACATATTTTCAAGTAATTTAGACTTTGAATTATTTTTTCAATATTGTTTAAGTCCAAAAACATTTTTTCATAAAAGTTATATCAAAATCAATGTCTCAACTATTTTATGTAGTATTTAATTTACTAAACAAAATTACAAATCTTACCTACACATGTGAAAAAGAATTTGAAAAATATATATGTAAATCATATATAGCTACAAATAATAATTTAAATTGAACCAATCAGCACCAACATTATGAATAATTACATTTAAATTAAACAAAAACTTGAACAAAAATATTTAAATCGATTTGATTCAACTCGACTTAAATTTCTTAAACTTGACTTGACTCGAAAAATTAAAATAAAGTTTGAATGATAAAATAGTAGTGGAGAGCTCAACCCGGACGAAAACTCGCCCCTAATTGGAATAACATTGTTTTTGAAGAATACATGAAAAAGTTCAGCTAAAAATTATTTTTAAATTAGTTTTGAAATGTTTGGTTTAACGTTTAATTGTTTATTATTATTGTTGTGGTTGTTGTTAATGCCGCTGCTTGTAACATAATATATAAATAATTATTTTTCTTCTCAAAATTTACAATAATAATAAACATTTACAGAAGATCTCTCCACAAGCTGGGAAGGGCGAAAAGTCGGGCCTATATTCTATCCGCAGCGGATACAAAATGCTACTGGAGTCTAACCTAGGACATGTTGATGCAACTAATGTTTTCAGAACAATTTGGAGAGTGAAATGCCCTTCAAAGGTACGCATCTTGTTATGGAAATTTGCTAGAAATTTTGTGCCTACCATGTTGAATCTTTACGATAAGAGAGTATCATCGAATCCCCTATGTCCTAGATGCTTTTCTGCCCCTGAAGATGTAAATCATGTGAGCAGATTTTGCAATTATGCTAGTACCATCTGGGGATCACTTAGTTTAAATTGGCCCCATTCTATTAATAATCCTGGATGTTTAATAACTGCTCTGAGAAGAATCGTCTTATGATTGCTATCATTCTTTGGGCATTGTGGTTCTCTAGAAACAATCTTATACATGAGGGCATAACTCAGAGAACAGAGGATGTAATTACCTTTGTGGAAAGTCATTGCTCTGAGCTTGAGGCCGTCAACTCATCGTTGTTTCATCCACACACTCATGTTGCCGTCTTCTGGTCTCCTCCTCCATCCTCGTGTTTCAAAGTTAATGTGGACGCTAGCTTTTCCTCTACAATCAATAAAGCAAGTTCAGGGGCTATTATTCGAAATGACGAAGGACAAATTATGGGTGCTTGTCATAAAACCCATTATCAGGTTCCAACTGTGTTTCATGCAGAGGCTATCGCGATCATTCAAGGAATTATTTTCGCTAAGGATCTGGGTATCGATTCTGTCATCATCGAGAGTGACTCAAAAGCAACAATTCAAAAGATTTCATCCCCACAATTAGACTATTATGAGATAAGCTGTCTTACCAGTGATACAAAGTTGTCGGCGAGCTCATTTTCCTCCTGCACTTTCAGCTTCACTGGGCGACAAGGTAATAAGCCGGCGCATGCATTGGCTGCTATGGGTTTGCGAACGCTGGGAGATCGTTATTTGGTGGAAGAGGCTCCACCGGAGGTAGTGTTGCTTGCCGATCAAGATCGCCGCTTCCAAGACCCTCCATAATTGTATCCGTTGATGGTTGTTTTAGGGGATTTATCTTCCGCATACCCCTAGCTCTTTGTCTTCTTCAGCTCTTTCTCTTCGTTGTTTATCATGTCTAGCTGGAGTAGTTTGGTCGGTTGTCCTTTGGATTTCTTCATTGTGTTTGTTGAAGAATCCAGACTTCTCTTTTGGTTGTTATTTTCTGTTTGTTTGTAATTGCATTTTTTCTTCAATAAAACCAACCGACACTTAATTCAAAAGAAAACATTTAAATGTTATAATATTTACTATTATAGGATATAAAATATATCAACTCAACTCATGATAAAATATAAAAATATTTTTTATCAGAAAAAAATTATTGTATTGTTTAAAATACTTTCTATGAATATATATATATATATATATATATAATTTTTATCTGAAAAATAAAAAAAAAAACATGATTAGATATAAAATTTTCAAACCTACAAATAATTTATTGAACATATAACTATATCTTCATAAAAATATAAATTTATAAATTGAAAAAAATCACCATAAAAATAATATACGAAGGTTTAAAATGTAATTTCGATTATAAATTTTAGCTTTTGTGTACTTGACTATAAATTGTATCATACACTCGGTATCATAGTTTTAATAGTTAAAAAGCGTAAGAGTGTTATAATCATTAATTTGAGGACTATGTCATGAAATCATAATCAACGTACCATATAATCATACATAAAACACGAAAATTAAGAATCACGGCCTGAATACAATATAATCATACATATTGATATTAATGAACCATGTTTTAACATTTCATTTACAGTTATGCACTCAAACAATCCCCGCATGAATGAAATTGATGCATTTTATCAAAATATTTTGACTGGATGTGGTGATAGTTTCTACGATTGATAGTTGCATAGGATAGGTAGGCTTCCTCCTTTGAACCTTCCTTTGTGAAAGTGTATTTACTTTATTGGCTATCTAGTAGACGTGATGTCCTTGAACTATTCAGCTGTTTGTGTAAACGATGATATACTCCACACAACTACATTCAGACATGAGTTTTGTTCTCATGGTTATGTCTATATGGCCTTGGACATCGCCTGGTTCTACAAGAGTTTGAGAGAACTGTGCCCAAATAGTCTCCTTGAAGCGGCCCCACTTCACTCTCACATAGGTGACTTATGTTGCTTGGCTCACCAAAGCACACAATGGTCATTAAAAGCTTTGCTTAGCCTGTTCCATTTTTAGTCACTGTTTTTCTCAAACAAGCTTGAGTTCTGATGACACTCGACATCTTACTTCAGCGCACTCTCAAAACTTGGTGCCCGAGGTCTTTTCATTGATTAAACCTCGGTATACTTGTTTCAACATGACGCTTGAATGTCGAGGTCAATTTATTTCTTTGACTTATCATGCCAAGCCTTTTTCTTTTCCAACATTAGGGCGAGAAATGCCTCAACTCCCTAAAGTCTTCTCAAAGTTCAATCTTCACTTTTGAACCCATCAAAGCATCTTGGCAAAGACGAACTCTAGAACCTTGTACTTGTTTTACATGCATTCTTATCATCCCATATGTGGTTTTCATCATCGAATCTCGATGTTACAACTTGAGCTTCCAATGATGTCCTTTGTGGGCATTACTTGTCAATCCTCATGCTTTCGAGTACTAAATACAAAAATGTCAGTCTACCTGTTCATTTCAATGCAAGAGACTTATGAGGATGAGCTAGATAAAATAATTAAGTTATTTTGAAAAACATTGCAAACAATTGTTAATAAAATCAAAACTAGGTATTGTAAAAAGAACAACCCAAGTGAAGCTTATGTTTAAAGGGTCACGAATGTTGTGGTGATATGTACACATGTGAAGTCCTTTTGGGGCCATTAGGCTTTCGAAAGGCACATTTCTCATATGCCTAATTTCTAACCCATTTGAGTGGCTCTCTTTAACTCACAAACTCACCGTGCCTCATCTTTCCCTCTTTTCTGATCTCAATCAGGCATTAGAAGTGTGGCAATCCTTGAAGAAAGGTTAATCCTGATAGACGAAATGTAATCTAAAATAGCTCATCTAACTCAGATATCCATGTATGATCAAAATGGTATTTCAAGGCTTGTAATGTAGGCCATGGCTCATGGTTATGAAAGAAATGATATGTAGGCCCAAATAAGTTTTTAAGGGTGATAAAACCAAGGATCCATTCTTCCAACTAAAATCTCAATTATATATTGTCTGATCTGATATGCTCAAATGAAATATTATTTTCTCTTTTATTCTTTGGATCGCTCTAGACTGGCTATTTTTGGGTTTTCACTTTAGAGTTCATTTCTTTTCATCTAGTGTAGCTTTGGACCAACTTGCGTCTTGACATTGTATTAACGCATGCTTTCATTCAAAGGTGATCAATCCTTCAAGGCTCTTTTAAATATAGATTCATTTAGAAGGAGAATTCATATAGCCATTTCTCTCTCTCTCTCTCTCTTTCTTCTTTTCTTTTCTTTTCTTTTTCTTTTTTTTACAAAATTGCACTTTTCAAATTAGTGCATTCACTTTCGGCTTCTTCAACCTTTATGTTGGTAACTATTAACTTGATTTGGTTGGCTCTTTGAGCACAAACTTTTCTTTCGACTGTTTCCTTTTTATGTTTCTCTTGCTAAAACTAAATCTTGTAGGTAACTATCAACCTTTATATCTCTCTTGCTCAAACTGAATAATGTCAATGCATTTATTCTCCTTTATTGCCCTAATTCATAAGGCCTCATCTTCATAGCATGATTGGAACCAAATGTCATTTATTTGTCTGCAAACTTTTATCTTCCTCGCCCCTAGTGTGGGGGTGATCCTTGGTTTGGTTTCAATCGAAAGAAAATTATCAATCTCAAAAGGGGACATCAATGGGTATTTTTCTTATTTTCTTACTTTGTGAAAGGAAATGAAGGAATGCCAAATGTCCTACCATACATGGATATCAAAACAGTCTTTACGTGGTAGATGTTTTAGGGTTATCACTTCGTTCAAGGGCCTTGAACAACAATGCCTAAAAGGAAAAAAATTCACTCTATGGGATTTCCATTATTCATGAACACTCTTTTTTGTTCTTTCGTTGGCTTAAATAGAATAGAGGGTGTTCACATTTGCAATACCCTCACAACATTCGATTTTTAAAATTGAATTAAAGTCACTCTTGCAAAGGTATACATATATGTTCGGGAAAACAAAAATAAGCTCATAATAATAAAGAATAAATCAAATATTTTAAAGAAATCAATGAATATAAAATTCTTTCCTAATGAAATGTATATGAATATCTCTTCCATTGAAATCAAAACAAGTAAACATGCCCTGACAAAAGTTCCTCATTTTTTCTTTTCTTTTCTTTCTTTCTCTTTTTCCCTTTTTTGTCAGACATACTCCTCTCAATCCAAGACTCCAAATTATCTAAAAAGCAGCTACTCATTCGAAATCATGTCTTTATCAGTATCTCTAATCCTAAACAATGTAGCGATCTGAGATTGAGCAATATGATTCTTCACACTTTTTTCGACCCTATCTAAATGGTCTTCAATGTCCTTTTGCCATTGCTCCATTTTGGCTATTCTACTATGCATCCTTCTAGTTTGCAAGTGGGTGCCGTAAGAGAACGAAATGAATGCAAATTGAGATTACATTTCTCGCAATTAATGTATGCAATGTATCATATGTACGACAATGAGATAAGTTAAAGGCAAGCAACAATTAATATATAAAATGTAAGGATGGATGCAAATAAGTGTTGATCGACAAACATCCTCATTAAAAAACTTTCCATAATGGAGATCAATCCTATTTCAATGAGAAAAGAAAATAACTACCCAATAGGGCACAATTAAAAACATAGGTTAACATTTCTCATCTTCTTGATCAATCTTGAACTTCGAGATTCTTCAACTAGTTATTATGGAATCTTTCTCCCATTATGAAAGCCTTCAATTTTAGATTGTTCGTGAATCAACATTTCATTTTGAAAATGCCATGAATATGCACAAAAATAAACAAACAAAACAAGAAAAGAAAAGTAAATGAGTTAGTAACAGATATAAGCAATTCAATAATGAATAAAAAGTAAACAAATAACACCAAAATGGAAAACAACATAAAGGCCTAATAGCATGAATTTTAGTTCGCTATGGTTATCCAAATGGCTCTAATGGGGTGGACTTCTTAAATTCTCACGCATGTGGGTTTGGTTCTTGACAAGGGTACCCGAACCTATCTTATTACCTACTAAGGTAATAAAAACCCCAATTCTGGCCCATTACAGGCTTGCAAATCGGATTTGATTCGAGGGAAAGTACGATCTAGAGATGTGGAGGGTTATTCAAGGATCAAAAGGCATGGATTCTGAAAGTGAATTGCCAGACCGTAAAGGGTTACTCACGGGATATTGGGCATCTCCACTCTTACTCAAGGGACAGAGCTCAAGTAGAAAGCTCGATGATTATGAATCAACACATGTCGTTGATTTCTTATAAATTAAATGAACAATTAATGCAAAACAATTAATTATCAAAGCCCACCTAATTAAAGTGTTGCCTTCAATAAAGAACAAATTAATTAAAATCAACTTGAATTTCAAAATTTTCATCGATAAAAGCAACATATGATTTTTTGGCTTAACTCTAAAAAATTAGTCCCCAACGAAGTCTCCATGTTGTAGCAATTAATTGAAAATCGATGTAAAGGTATCCCACGTTTTTGAAAATTGAATTTTAGGGGGATTTCTTTTTTAAAAAAATGTATTTCAAGAATAAAACTTGGAGTCACCATCGGTCACTTGGATAAGGTAATCCAGACACCACAAGACCAGAGATTCATTTAAAAATTAGTTCGGGAGTTGGTTACGCATGTGGAAGGATTAACAACCCCATAACGTCCGAAATCTATACCAAATCATATGTTTCTTTTTATCAGTGGAAATCATTGAAACTTAAATAGAATTTAACTAAATGTTCTCAATTGAATACAATTTTTAATTAAGTGGGCTTTAACATTTAATGAGTTTGAATTAATTAGTCATTTAATTAATAAGGGTAACTATACATTCGGACCATAGATTAAACTGACATCAAATAAGGTCGACTATCGTGTTAATTTATGGTTTGAATCAAGTACGTCACTTTTATACATGATGCATACAATTAAGTATGATGTTATGACTTGTCAAATTTTATTCATGTTAAGATTTACCTTTGGACAATACAAATTAATTTGAATATTGGTCGATATCCATTAAGTCAAGATTAATTAATTAATTAATTATCAAAGAGTTCAATGTAATTAAAAAGGTCAAATGAATGACAATTAAGAGCAAGTCACAACAAATATGCTAACATAAAATAAAACATAGCAAACACATAAATAAATACGAAACATAAGCATGAATAAACATAAATGGATGAGGGGAAATATGAAATCATATATATTAAACAAGAATACCATACAAGAAATAAATATACACACATATAAGCATAAACAAAAAAGGATAAAAAACTAAAAATAGTACTAAAAATTTAAAGAAATTAAGAACAATGCTGGAAATTAAAAATGCATGCAAACATAGGGGGACTAAACAAGCAAATAACCCACAGGATTAGGACCAAATTAGAAAAACAAAATAAATTAAAAGGGCAATAGGGAGCTTAAACCATTTGAATATCGAATTAAAACAAGGGAAGGGACGAATTTGTAAAACAATTTAAAGGTGTAGGGACGACGACTGTGGTTTAGAAATGTGGAAGGGCTAGGGGCGCAATTAATGAGACGCGGAGGTATTTAATATAGAATTAAACCATTTTAATATTTTTGAAACAATATAAAAGCTAGCTTTCGAATGGAAATTAGACTCTTTTCCCATTTTTTAAAAAACGTTTCCAAAATTTTATTATTCTCTAAAAACTGAACCCCAAACCCATAAATCGACGAGCCTCCTCTATACTAGCCACCACCCAACATCACCGGCCTCCATTCGTTGGCGCCGACGAGTTCAAAACTTACCCAATAACCTTCATTTTTTCCTTCTAAAATGTAACCCCCTAGACACACCTATGCGTTACATCTAATTCTAGGAGGTCACAACTCATAACCAAAACTTTCAAATGAAAAATTTTACAAATTAAAATCTCAAAATAGATAATAATCATATACCATAAGATATATTATCAAGTATTTAATCTAAGATCACATCAGAATTTTAGTTACAAAATAATTCCACACCGGGAAAATTAGTAGAGTATACAATATCAAAATATAGGCTCATGTCACCCTAAATAAAGACAATATCGCAGATAGAAACATTACAACAAAAGACGAGTACGAATGTGTCGATCCTCTAAGTGCCAAATCCAAGGGTGGCCAATCCAAAAGTATCTGAAAGGGGAAAAGATTTTTGGGGTGTGAGCTAGGGAGCTTAGTGTGTTCCAATAAGTACATATAAAACATTTAAATATTTCAGATATGCATAAATCATTTCAGTAACTCATATTATAAGGAAAACCAAAGTTTTTATTTAAAACCTAACTACCCTCCAATCGAGCGCTGATGTGCAGCCCCCATGAACTGCATCCCGAAGGACTTACCCTAGGCCCGTGGGCGTAGCAGCCTACCTAAGGGGATGCCTTAGGTCTAAAAGGACTTACTAGCTTGATCAGGGCCGAGCCTAACAAAAGGTACCAGCTGGATTAGGGCTGTACCTGTAGAGACTTAAAATCATATCCCGAGAGTATACCCCAAGTAAACTAGTTTAGAACAATATGCAGTGTAATTAGAAATCAGGAGGCAGAGATGTATTTATCTCAATGAAATAGAAATCAGATATCTTAATTTTAGATCAGACATAGGGCATACTTTCCAACAGATAAAGTAGACATGCATTTAGAATAAAAAAGTAGTCATGTTCCAAATCAGAGAATATCACATAATATATTCAGAAAAATCATGTTCAACAATTTGTGTAAAGCAGTAATATAGCATGCACGGAACACACCTCAAAAAACTAGTCAGAAGGGTCTATCGGGCACCTACCTTGCTATGCTCTTCCACTGAGCTAGATCCTATATCATAATGGAATAAGTTTACTACTTGAAATAAATTCTAACTTAATTTGTTCACAAAGTTTATAAGGTCCTACTAGTAACCACAGCGTTGAACGAGTCAGCTGATTGAGAGGAGCTGGGCTGAACAAATGAACGGTTGGGGGAGTCTCGAGTACCTTTAAACAGATAATAGTTCACATTAGTCTTTTATTCAATATAGCTCTTCTAATACAACAACTTAATACATATGCATGTTCGGGTCTAAGGTCAGATTTGGAGGCTTTCGGGTTAGAATTTCATGAAACAGACTTCAAAAACAGACTCAGTACGTCGAAAACCCAACATAAGAGTTTTAAGAAAAAGTTAACGTTTTGGTCAAAGTCAACGGTTAGAGGTCAATGGTCAAAGGTTAATAGTTAATGGGTTGACTCGACTGAGTTGACTCAGGCATGTTGACTCAGTCAACAGGTTGACTCAGTCAAACATGTCAGGTCAAAGGGATTAGATCGAGTCAGACTCGGGTCAAACTGGATGGGTCGGACTCGAGTCGGGCTTAAGACCCAAGGGCTAACGAGCCTTAAGAGATAGGCCGGCCCAAACTCACTAATAGGCTTGACGGGTTATCAGACCAGCCTAGTTAAATCACCCAGATCAGAAGATCGACCGGGCCCGAGGTCAGTTAAGCTGGTTCGACTCGAGGGCCACTATCCCAGGTGGTCAAAAATTGCCTTGGACGGTGCGTGACGACCACACACGGCCTAAACAATCATAAAACAACACTGAACAACAGAAACAATGAGAAAACTTAAGAGGCTGAAGATTTCACGAGATATCGAGGCTTACCACGGCGGAAACAACCATAAAATGGCTTCAGACTTAAATCGAAAAACCCTAAGAGTCTCGATGGAACTTTTCCACGTTTTTCACAGCAGACGATTGGTATTCGGGGTGAGTGGTCGACGGGTTGAGGCCGGGCTGAGGCAGTAGACACACTGACGACGGTGGTGCATGCCGCAGATGGTTGGAGAGGTCTCATCGGGGTTGGTCGAAATGGGAGGTAAGGGTATAAGTGAGAGCTTTTTGGGTAATCTAAATTTTTACATTCAAACATTAATGAGGGTAAATAGAGAGTCAGGCTTTTATTTAATGTTTGGTGATAACCACATCGGACAAGCTTAAAAGTAAATTGAGGTATTTCTTAACAAGGAATTAGCCTTGGCTCAATTGGTTAAGTCAAAGGATTACCCAACCAAGTGTCACAGGTTTAAACCCCTTGGCTGTCATCCATTTTTCTTTTTTTGCTTAACTCTTTTATTTTTAATTAAAAATAAAATCAGTGTTACATAAAACCCAATCTAAAATTGTTTTTCAAAACGAAACCTTGAATCCCCTATCTTAAAAAATAGAAGCAAAAAAACCATTTTAACCTATTTTTTTAAAAAACCAACCAGAACCTCATGTCATCGGTTCATGGAAGAGTCGTACATACTCTGAGAAGGCGAGCTCGACCAAGTGGCGACCATTCGAAGACTCGAAAGGTATAACCCTAAACCTTTTTTTGTTTTTATTGAATTCAAAATAAAAAAAGATAGCCAAGATACCTTTGTAATTCATCTTTTTCTTGTATTGAAATTCTAAAAATCATCGTCTAGGTTACAATATGTTAGGGCTCTGTTTATATAACCTTTAACACTGATTTACATCTTTAAAAACTAAAAATCTCTAAAAAAATCTTATTCGCTGAGGTCTGGTCATTTTGTTTGCATTCATCTTACAACCTTGCCATTGTTGGTTTGTCTTCTAAAATCCCTATTTTTTGTGGTTGCACCATCTAACATGGTCCGATTGTCCTTTGTATGCATGTGTTGTGGCTCTCATATGGGAGAGGGAGAACCAGCAATTGTGGTTGCTAGCTTGTTCGACTGACACATGGGGCTCGATCGAACGCAATAGGAGTGGGTGAGAGTGGAAAGCTGAAAAGCCAGTCTCCTTGCATCATCTAGACCGTCTGATTATTCTTGATCATATGGCTCCTAATTGGCTTCTCAAGGAAAACATATGACATTAGGGTTTTAGGGTTTCTTTATCAGATTGTATTTAAGGTTTTAAGCTTTGAGCTCCAAAACAGGTCGTATTATAATATATATTTTATTTTTCGGGCTTTTTCAATTTATGTATATGGACTCTTAAAGATATAAAGGACCAACATATTTTATTTATTTTGGATTGAATTTAACGTGTACTTTTTTAGTTTTGTTTTCTAATAATAATAACAACAACAACAACAACAATGATACTAATAATAATACTAATACATAAAGAAATAGTAAAAACCCAGGTCAAAAAACTTGGATTAAGTTAGTGATTACAACATGTTGCAAGTTCTAAACGTAGTCTTCGACACATTAGAGTCCTCAACCATCAAATTGTTAATATCATGATCTCATGTCAATATTAGAAAATATTGTGACTTCTTAAAATTGATCAAGCAAATCATTAATTTGTGGTAACGAGTATATGTTCTTAGTTGAAAATTATTTAGTTATTGGTAATCAATACACAATCTTTAGTTCTCGTCCTTTTTTCTACACGAAAAGAAGATGTGCTCCCATAATGAAACAATTGGCTAGATAAATCCTCGGTTTAAGAGCTCTTGAAGCTGAACCTTCAACTCTTTAAATGTCATTCGATAGGGTGAAATGGACATTGGAGCAGTTTTGAGATAAACTTCAATTCTAAACTCAAGTTCTCAATCACGAGGAAAATATGCAATTTGAGAAGTAAGGTTCAAAGTGTATCATAAATGCATGTGATAACATCATGTGCATCGTGATCATCACAATGAGAAACAACATACACCAGATGTGGTTGTCTAACCTCGATCCTACCAAAACTCTGACCATGTGCACGTTGTCCTTGACCATTTATACCAAGAGTAAATCTAGAACTAGGGGTAATACCATGACCTTGACCTTTCTATGAAATATGCACTAATGCTTGAGATCGAGTACGAGTTTAAGCAAAAGTTGGAAGTTGTGGACAATCTACCACATAATAATCAATGGATCCACAATTGAAGCAACCACTTGTCTTCTTTGGCACTTGTTTGATTAGTGAAAGAAATTTGAGATGTTTCACACTTAAAGGGAAGAGAGAAGGTTTGGAGGAAGCTTGCTAAGGTGGCATTTTGGGACTAATTCATAAGGTAGTACATTTCCAACTTTAAAATGCTTCTTACCTGTCATAAATGTGATTGCTTTGCATGGTAGTATTGTGTATGGTTGGTGTTTGGTGTTTGGTATGCTAAGCTTGTGGGATGATCTATAATGAGAAACTGATGTTAAGCATGTTGTTAAATGATCATAATATGCACATAGATGCCTTAGTAGACTTTGGTAATCACAAGGGCTTAAATATGGGTGATTAGAGGCTACTTAAGATTAGAATTCATGGTAAAAAATGCATATTCTAGGTTTGAGTACTAGCATCAGATCATCAAGAACATATACGGTCAAGGCCAACGGTCCATAGTCAATGATCAACTTAGATTAAATCGATCAATGTGTCATGTACATGTCAATGAGACATGTAACTGGTTTAATTCTAGATCCAATATAGTTCTGTAGGTTCAATTGAGTTGCTAGGTTCAGTTCAGGTTACACACTAGTTTGGGCTCACAGATCAACTCAAATGACTAGGTCAAAACTTAGGCCCACCGAACTGGCCTCATCACAATTGGGCTCTCATTGGACTTAACCATCAAACCTGAAGTAATACATGGCTCTACTAGAGGGAATCTAGGGTTTCTCCTAAAACTCTTCTTGACGGCACTATAGAAGAGACCTCGACGGAGGTGGCATTACAATAAAACTTAACGGCGGTGGTAAAGCCATACCATAACAACATGTTGCGATGGTGTAAACTCAACGATGACAACACGTAAAAAACAGATCCATAAAGAACATGGCCTGAGAACCGTGTTTGAGAAAAACCAAAATTCGATTCGAAAATGAATAAGAAGGCAAAGTGTTGATACTCATTGGATATGAATACAACAAAGAGAACAATGAAGAAAAAAGGCATACGAAAGATTGAACTATCATTTCTTACAAACAATGAGTGGTGAGGGTAAACGACTTGTAGGATTTTACTTGAAAAGGGACAATAAGTGTTCTGATGTGAGCATTGTTTTTCACGGCCAACTGTAGAGTGGTGGTTAAAGCTCTCGTCGAAAAAGGGTTAGACGAGAAGGTGAGAGAATCTCGTGAGAGAAAGAGGTGGTTGTAGAGAAAAATGGAATATGAAAGGTTTTTTTGAGTAGGAAAAGAGGTTAAATACCTCACGAAAAAGGTAAATTGCAAAAGAGGTCACCAAACTAATTAAGGGTTTGCAATAAGGCACCCAAGTTTTACCTGTTTAACAGACTAGTCACCAAAATTCTAAATTCAACACAAATAACCAATGAATTCTAATACAAGTTTAATCTAGTTCCTAATTTTTTATAAGGGTTTCGTATCCAAAATTCCCAATTGTTAGGGTTTAGGAATTAAAAATCCCCAAATTTTAGGGTTTCAAGTTTAAGAGATTTTTGGGGTGTTACAACTCTCACATCTTTAAAAGAAAATTTGTCCTTGAAATTTACTCGACTGGCTAACCGATTCACATAAAAGTCTTCCAAGAGTTTTTCTCATTTCTGTCCTTATCATTTCAAAAATTGTACTGAACCTTCTTGATTCTGTTACGCACTCTAATATCCTATGTACGTGTCGATAATCCATCATTCATTTTTACACTTTAACTCCATCACAAGTCACACAAAATACAGACAATTCCTACTTGCACTACTCTCAGACAACATTCAAATACTACCGTACAATCTAAACTTAACATTTACCACGTAAATCATAACTTAACAACAATAAAAAAGCACACGGTCTCTAATATTATTCTTACTAACTATGCTCGGAGGACGGCATCAGAGTCTCAGAATCGTGACAAAATATTTTAAAAGCTTTGTGGCATGATCTTTCATAAAATTATTTTCTTTAATTATTTTGAAATAAATTTGCTTTTTCTTGTAAAACATTTTCTGAAAATGAAGTGGCCCACATAGTTCAAGAGTTCAAACTTATATATGATACCATTAAGTTTAGATTGTACGGTAGTATTTGTATGTTCTTTGAGAGTAGTGCAAGTAGGAATTGTCTGTATTTTGTGTGACTTGTGATCAAGTTAAAATGTAAAAATGAATGATGGATTATCGACACGTACATAGGATATCAGAGTGCGCAACAGAATCATGAAGGTTCAGTACAATTTTTTAAAAGATAAGGATAGAAATGAGAAAAACTCTTGGAAAACTTTTATGTGAATCGGTTAGCCAGTCGAGTTAATTTCAAGGACAAATTTTCTTTTAAAGAAGGCAGAGTTGTAACACCCCAAAAATCTCTTAAATTTGAAACCCTAGAATTTGGGGATTTTTAATTCCTAAACCCTAGCAATTGGGAATTTTGGATACGAAACCCTTATAAAAAATTAGGAACTAGATTAAACTTGTATTAGAATTCAGTGACTATTTGTGTTGAATTTAGAATTTTGGTGACTAGTCTATTAAACAGGTAAAACTTGGGTGCCTTATTGCAAACCCTAAATTAGTTTGGTGACCTCTTTTGCAATTTACCTTTTCGTGAGGTATTTAACCTCTTTTCCTACTCAGAAAAACCTTTCCTATTCCATTTTCTCTACAACCACCTCTTTCTCTCACGAGATTCTCTCACCTTCTCGTCTAACCCTTTTTCAATGAGAGCTTTAACCACCACTTTACAGTTGGCCGTGAAAAACAATGCTCACATCAGAACACTTATTGTCCCTTTGCAGGTAAAATCCTACAAGTCGTTTACCATCACCACTCATCGTTTGCAAGAAATGATAGTTCAATCTTTCGTATGCCTTTTTTCTTCATTGTTCTCTTTGTTGTATTCATATCCAATGAGTATCAACACTTTGCCTTCTTATTCATTTTTGAATCGAATTTTGGTTTTTCTCAAACAGAATCATGAAGGTTCAGTAAAATTTTTGAAAAGATAAGGACAGAAATGAGAAAAACTCTTGGAAGATTTTTATGTGAATTGGTCAGCCAGTCGAGTAAATTTAGAAAACCGCAATAGAAACTTTACCCTCAAAAGCAACTCAAAATATATTTTAAAAGTATATCATAATAAAATAACAATAATATAATTCATTTCAAAAATAAAGAGGCCCAAACTCATGCCACAATTAAAAATAATTTTAAATTATTTAAAGCAAACAAAAACTCGACACTATGATCCACCGTATGTCGAATGGATTCTATAATCTAGAGCATCTAAAAGGAAGAGAAGAAACGGGGAGAGCTGGAAGCCTAGTGTGGTCCAAAGACACAAACAAACAACACAAAATAAAAATCACAAAAACACAACAATTTCTCTAATGTCTTTAAATTCTCAAATGACAATGCACAACACATGTCTTGATTTTATAAAACAAAATAATTTTCTCAAGATATCAAGTCACACATACACAACAATTCTCAACACACACACAAAGTAGTACTCAAGTCACTATAGTATGACTTTACAATCGAAATGCAATGCACCCAAACACGTGTAAACCAATGCATTGGAGAAGGTTCCCTAAATCTCCTCTTCACCATCGCCACCAATCACAGTGTGGCATATATTATCAGTCGTTTGAAGGGGTGATAACCACATCTTCTACCTTACAAACCCAACCCATGTACACACAATGATATGATGATAAAAAATCTGTATTTTACGGCACAAATCTATAATCATTAAAATCCAAGGTTCACATTTTTTGAAAATCTGAACTTCATAATCCTATAAATCTGATATTACACAGTCCAAAAATCCAATATTTCATAGTTCAAAAAATCAGGTATTTTGGTTGAAACACATTTTGAAACATTATGCATGTGAGGTTAGACATACAACCCACAATATAGATAATAATCACACAAAGTATAAAACACCAAAATAATAAAACATGTACCATAAAAGAAGCTCACACGCATTAAAACACAAAATAGATTTTCAAGGAATTTATTAAAAAAGGTAATAGAAAAACGCAATATAACATCAAAGCAAAGACATGGAAGAACACACACCTCTCATTGGCGACACACAAACCTCATACTCTAATACAATATTATTCCTTAACTCAAACTTCCTAATTTTGATTCCTACATCGAAAGAAATATGCAACTCTTCAGTTTTCAAGTCACAATATGAATCCTAAATTCACTTACAAAGTTCACATATTCAAAATACTTATCTGAATCATGACTTGTACTCTTGAGTTTGTTGTCGAAGTTCGATTTAACCTCCACAATATAAAATCTAAATATCAACCCTTAAATTTATTGAATACACTTAATTTAATCACTCTGAGAAGAAAACAAAGGCTTTCAGGGATACAATTTGATGAAACAATATGCAGGTTTGGACTCAAGACATTGAAAAACATCATGGTCAAAATGTTGGAGTATGCCCAAAGACCAATCATGAAATGGTTGTAAAAGACATACTTATTTTATCTTGTTTATTAATATAAAGTCGTTATTATTATTTCAGTCTTATTCTGTGTGTTTATAAATAAACTGAATTATGGTAAAGTTCTTAGAATAATATAGTTATTCTTAGAATGTCCTTAGTCGAGTATTATTGTGGGCATGGGCAACAATAATATATTAAGACTAATATGTAGTTGAATGATGACAAAGTGTTGTCATTGACATGGAGATGTCAAATCAATATATAAGTATGTGTTAGAGAATGACATACTAGACTGACCCGCTATGAGCATGTTTCTTGGATTATTATGTGACAGTCACAACATTGCTCATAATGATAAATACATGTATGATCCTCAAACTTGAGATCATCATTATTTCAACATTGTGAGTGACATATTTTAATACAATCAAACATGTGTCGTAACTAACTACGCTATAAAGACTGATATTGGATATGTTGCAATCTATGTAGGGGAATATGGTTGATCGAGATAGGATTTGTCCCTCCTACATAATAGGAGTAATATCATAGGCCACTTGATTGAGTGAGACTAGAAATGCATGGCCATGCTCGAATAAATTGATATGAGATATCATAGTTATTCGTTTATAATAGTCTACTCAAGATATCAAGAAATATTAGATGGATTATACAAGTGTGACTATTGCACGACTTGTGTCTGATCTATATATAAGGACAAAAGATGTAATACATGAAAGAGTTAATCACGAAAAAAAATGTTATGTCGTACCATGACTTCCTGTAACTTGGGTAGCAATGATACATTGCTAGATGCCACTCATTGCTTGTAATATTAAAATTTTTCTAGATATTACTACTAACGTTGCATGAACCTACAAGGGTCACACCCTATGATTGAAACGAACAAATATCAACTAGATAGCATGTGTACAAACTTGTTGTGCATGAAATAAGTAAAAAATCGAAATTATTACGATTATTGTAATTATAGATAGTTTTGTTTATATATATATATTAATACTAGGTAATTATTGTAATTATCAGATACCGTTAAAATATATATATATATATCCCTAAAGAAACTTGATTGAAGTAGAATCAGATTCTACACATTTAATCATATTCGGTTAAATATATTCAATATTTAAAGAATCTGAATTTAATTAGAATTAAGGTTTTGAATGCTATATAAAAGCATAAGGTCTAGCAGCCATAATATGCTTTTGCGAAAAACCTCTCTAACAGTTAGAGAAGAGAAAATTTTGTTCGTTTCATTCGGGTAGACCGCGTAGAGGTCAGAACGCTATTGTGACGACTTGGATTCGATATCATGCTAGAAGAATTGGATTTTCCTAACTCCCTGCGGTTTTCAGATTTAATTAAGGTAACATTTCATCCATTTTTAGCCCGAATTCATGCCTCGTACATGTATCACTGGTGAAATATACCGGATAATTTTTCCGCTGCGCCATGAGATGTACCGGCATTTCCCAACACAAAATTGTCTAAAAAAGTTGACTATAGTCAAAGTCAACGATTAACGGTGGTGGTCAACGATTCAACGTCAAGAGTCAGGTACTGTTCAATGGGTCAGGTATTCGATTGGGTTATAGATTTTGTTTGGTTCTGCCAGTTTAGTCTAATTGTTGAGTTCGATTGGGGTTACCCACTAGTTTGGGCTCAATCGGTTCACTATTGGATACACAAACTGGCGCAGCTGACTAGGTCAAGGCTTAGGCCCACCAAACTAGACTCGTCACAATTTGGCTCTCATTGGACTCAAACATCCAACCTGAAGCAAGACATGGCTCTACAAGATGAAATATGGGGTTTCCCATAAAACCCTTCTTTACGACACCATAGAACAAACCTTGACAGAGGCAACATGATAAAACCCAATAGAGGCAAAAAACGATACCATAACCGCGAGTTGTAATGGAGCAAACCCAACGAGGATAACACAACGACAACATATTCGCAACGAAGGTGGAAGGAGAACCATGTTTTAGTAAAACCAAAACTCGAATCGAAATGGAAGAAGGCCAAGCGTTGATGCTCACTGGATCTAAATACGGTAGATAGAACGATAGAGCAAAAAAGGATACGAAGGATTGAATTTGCATTTTACACAAACAGTGAGCAGTAAGGAGAAATTACTAGTGGGGTTTTACTCGAGAAGGGACGATGAACTTTCTAGTGTGGGCAATGTCTTTTATGCATGGCAGTAGAGTGGTGGTCGGAGCTCTTGTTGGAAAAGGGCTAGGGGAGAGGGTGAGAGATTCCTGCGTGCGAGAGAGAGGTGGCTACAGAGAAAAATGGAATAGTAAAGGTTTTTTCAAGGGAAAAAATGTTAAATACCTAAGGAAAGGGGTAAACTGCACAAGAGGTTACAGACTAATAAAGGGTTTGCACTAAGGCACCCAAGTTTTATCCGTTTAATAGAATAGTCACAAAAATCGCAATTTAGCCACTGAATTCTAATTCAAGTTCAATTTAGTATCTAATTTCAAATTAGGGTTTCAAATCAAAAATTTCCAATTCATTGGGTTTTGGAATTAAAAATCACCAAATTCTAGGGTTTCAAATTTGGGAGATTTTTGGATGTTACAATACCAATATTGTCTTAATATAGTATCGATATTGTTCATCCGGTATTAATACTCATAGGGCAGATTTTTGGGTGTTACAATACTAATATTGTCTTTAGTAGTCAAGTAAACTGGATGCAAACATTTTTTTATCATTTGATTAAGGTATTTCTTAATACAACTCTTTCACGGTAGAAATTAAGACATATCAATAATTCGTATCTATTACTTCCACCAAATTCAATCAAGCATCTAGTTGTCTTATATATATATCATTCGAATAGCACCATTTCTTTAGTTAAAAGAAATTACAAATATCAAGTAGGCACTTATTACTTGTCATGTAAGTTATCAAGCTTAGTATCTATTGACCCTCAAATACCTGTCACATACATTATCGAACATAGCATGTCATAACGTAGTCACTTGTCATATAAGATACCAATCATAGCATACTATAGGCAAGGATTTCTTATTCTTAAAGGTATAAAACATAACATACCATAAGCATGTGTTACTTGTCACTAAAGATACAAAACATAACATATCATAAGCACGTGTTACTTGTCACTAAAGATAAAAAAACATAACAAATCATAAGCATGTGTTACTTGTCAGCAAAGATACAAAACATAACACATCATAAGCATGTGTTACTTGTCACCAACGATAAAAAACATAACAAATCATAAGCATGTGTTACTTGTCACCAAAGATACAAAACATAACATATCATAAGCATGCGTTACTTGTCACCAAAGATAAAAAACATAACAAATCATAAGCATGTGTTACTTGTCACCAAAGATACAAAACATAACATATCATAAGCATGTGTTACTTGTCACCAAAGATACAAAACATAACAAATCATAAGCATGTGTTACTTGTCACCAAAGATACAAAACATAACATATCATAACCATGTGTTACTTGTCATCAAAGATACAAAACATAACATATCATAAGCATGTGTTACTTGTCACCAAAGGTATTAATATAATTCATTAACTTTGTTTGCAAATTTCATTATTTGATTTTAACATAGCCTTGAGACTCAATTTGCCTAGGTACACGAATCCCCAACCAACTGTCACCAACAAAAGGTACTCAAAGCACCAGTCAATCCCTCTTACTGCCGCCAAGTGACCACAACACTTCCCTCCTATTGTCGCCAAATAAGGACCATAGTCCAAGATAGTAGTCCACCCCAAACATGAGATCTATGGACTCTATGACATGCCAACTATACCTAAGACTGACTTGAAACCAAGGCTTTCAGTTTACTCTTATCATACCGGAGACAAAATGAGCATAGCTCCTTAATTAGAATATCATATAAACAAGCTTATTATTCTTTTCATATCAGGTATGTATTCAAATCATGAATTCCTCTATGCATCATTCCTCTTTTTTCGAATAGTAGTATAGCTAAGATTACTATCGAGCATGTACAAATGTATAGTTTTCATTGTAAGCATAACATCAAGTTCAAATAAAGCATATTATGAACAAGTGTTAAATATCATCATATTTATTATTTAGGGACTTACCTCAAGTCCAAGCTTGCTTTTGCATAATATAATCCAAGATAAAACAATGTAATTAAAATCAACAAGAAATGCTCGGGAAGGTTGCTAGCCTATCCCGAGACTTTAAACTACACTCACATTTTATTTTGAGCTAGTTTTGTTCCCGAATCACGATCCCTTTTTGCTTATCTACTGTTTGATCTACTTTAGCTCTTACCCCAACAATTCCTTCCTGGTCTAATATGACAAAGAGTACAATTATGCATTAGAACAATTCCTAATAACCTTTCATTTGTGAACTACTCAATTGCTCAAGTGTACATATAATTTCACACACAACAATCCACTATTCTTTATATTAATGTGAAACAATCCCAAATGTTTATATATTCACATAGCAGTCCATTAACATTCATACCAATGCAAAACAATCCTTATTATGTATGTTTTCACATATATGCGTACAACACAGCCCCTAACATCCATATCAATGTATAGTCCCTAAACATACATATTTCCACATATATACTCATAAAACGGCCCATACATTGGCATACATAGTTAAATACACCAAAACAGCCTCCAAGCTTTCATTTATGCACGAATCAGTCCAAATTTACTCATATTCACAAATATGCATACCAAAACAGTCCACGTAAAGCTTTAACAGCTACTTATACTTGTGAAACAACCCTATATATATTTTTTCTCTAAGCAATCCCTTGTTTTAAATTATCAGTTCTATCTATTTTTCTTTTATCAAAACAACCCCAAACATTTCTTTACTTCCACAAAATAGTCCATACTTTTAATACAAAACAACCCCTTAATTTAAATGTACAAACTGCCCCATTTTTATTATAAAAACAACCCATGTTCTTCCCACTTACAAAGAAGTCCCTTAGAATTACTAAATCAGTCCAAATGTTTACAAAATAATTTCTTAACAGCCTTAAAATTATAAGACAACCCCTCCCTTGTTTATTTCTTTATCACTTTTTAAAGAAAACAGTTTCAAAACACTTATAGGTGCATAAAATTGTTCATGACATTCACAAGTATCCAAATCAGTTCCTAATTCATAGATATACAATTATATATGCACACAACAGTCCTCTAATGTTTATATATATACAAAACAGTTCCACATAGAATTATTAGAAAGAAATATCACCAATTAAGCTCAAGCATCAATCATCCAACTAAAAGGATCTACTCGATTATTATATTCTCCAATCCTAAAGCTCATTATCAAGCATCAAATCCATTTCGAGTATGTTACCAAATTTTTTTATAGCTCTAAATCCATTCTCTAATGTTTCTAAATAATCTTACAACTAAGTACTACCTTTACCTGATTAGGGAGGAAGAAAAATGAGCTTACCTTTCTCCCAAGGCTACTTGAATGAAGATTCAAGCAAGGAATTTAGATGAACCATGCTTTTACAAGCTTTCTCTCTCTTTCACTAAGAGGTTCGGCCATGGAGAGAGAGGAAGAGGAAGATGAAGACTTGGTTCATCTTCCTTACCTAAATGCCGAGAGTTTTCCCCTTCCCCACACTAGCCTTAAACTTGGCTTGAGAATTGTACAAGACCTTGCATTAGCTTTTATTTAACATGCAAACACTAAACTAATCTAAATATTCAGTTTGGTCCTTAAAAATTTTCTATTCAACTCTTTATTGCTTCGATTTAGTCCCAACCTACTTAATTAATCTAATTGGTGACAATTCCACAACATATTAACATTTGATCAAATTTGTAGCTTACAACTAAGCCCTTATTTGGGATATTAGAATTCTCCTCCCCTAAGAGAAAATTTGTCCTTAAATTTTACCTGAGGTGAACAGATGTTAATATCATTCTTTCATAATTACTTAAAGTTCTCGAATTTCCCTTTTTGGTCTTGTAATTTTTCCAATATACATTTACAAGGGGACAAATTCGTTATGAAGTTATCTGGATTCACAATCTATAATTTGGAGTGATTCTTCTTTGTAAGACAAATCTAGATTGATTCTACTTCTTCAGGTTTATGAACATGAAAATGGTATGATCGATATTTATGAAGCATGGAATCATGGAAAACATTTCAGATAACCAAACTTGTACATTTGTTAATTATGCATTGATTTGAGGATCTCGAAGGGTTTGCAAAGGAGCTCAAGGCGTTTCAAATGTTCATTATCGTCTTTGGAGTCGATAAGAATGTTAGCAGTGAAGATTATTACAACTTGTTCAAAATAGGGCTTAAAGACGTGATTCACAAGATTCATAATCGTGGTTGGAGCATTAGTTATGCCCAAAAAGGCATCACGAGGAATTCATAATAACCCTAACAAGTTCTGATTGCTCTCCTTAGTACAACAATTGCCCATTGACTTCCATCTGATAATATTCTGATTGGAGGTCGATCTTAGAAAATGTCGTAGCATCCTAAGCTAATCGGATAAGTCTTTGGTTTTAAACTCAATCTTTCCAAATCAGAGTTAATCCCTGAAGTCCCTCAAATGATACTCCTAAAGTTTTAAAGTCATCTAGAATTAACACCAGGAGAAAATTTTGGTTTTATTAACATTAGATATAGCAGCAAATGCAAGAATTGATTCAGATGGTCTCTTATTTATAAGGAATATAGATTCTCTTCTAACCTGTAAAAGTAGGATTTTCTTACGATAATTTACTAAGTAAGATGTTTACTTAGTCAATCAAATCCCATAATAGGGTCAAATTCTAGGAAGGGTAGGATTACAAGTTTTGCAAGGAAAAGGATTCCTTGTATAAACAAAGAACAATTCTTATACACTCGGTTTATCACATTTTATCTCCAAAGAGTGGTGACGACAAGGTTATAGTTTATGGATGTAGAAGGAGTAATCAATTTTCTCAAGAGAGTGGAACACGAATATAAGAAAAGCGGTTGAATCAAAATCAAATAAGGCATAAAAAGGATTTGAGTATAATTCAATTATACTTGCGAAGGCGTAAGCTCTAGTATTAAACTGACTTGTCTATCGAAGTCCCTGATTGCACAATCAGAGAAAGAATAGAATGAGTTGGAGAGATTCGCTTTAAAAAAATAACAATGTAATACCCCAAATAATGGATTAGTAACTTATTATAAACTAATTAGAGTTTAATTGTACAAACAATCTACAAATTAGAAGAATTGAATAAACCTAGTGACTAAATTAGATGGATTGCTAAAGAAATAGCCTAATCATGAAGGATCAAATAATAACAAATTGTAAATATAGAATTGAATGCAATAAGGATGAGTAATTAAGGATTTATGAAACAATTAGACCAAAATTTGCCCAGTGGAGGCAAATAGCTAAGCCATGTGATAACACCTTGGCCAAGTGGCCACCTTGCTATCATCTCCCCCACTCCACCTTGGCCGAAACACTTTTCATCCAACTAGGGAGAGAAAATCACCATTGTTGAGAGGAAGAAAGCTTGCATGAGATCACAATTGCAGGAAAATTGAATGGCTAGGAAGATTGTAAGTGGATTCTAAATCCTTTCCCCTAGCAACTTGATTGAATGAGTTATTGATAATGTTCTTGTTGTGTAAATTGAATTGAATGATTGTTATGCATGTTAGGGTTATGCTAGATTCAATTAGAACCTGGAAATTGAATGCTAGTAACTAAATTGCTAATGAAATATATATGTAGTTGTTGGAAATTTGAGAAATATGAACATGATTGAAAACAGTCTTGATTGAGGATTGTTTTGATGGAGAAATTGTGTAAACATGTTAAATGAACATAGAACCCTGTTTTGAACATGTTACTAGATAAAATGAAGATTGAATTGAATAGATATGTTGCTGGAAAATGACTACAACTAATTGGACTAGTTAAATTAAGTAATGGACTGCCTAGTTGATGAATTGGATGTGTAAATGTGATCAAACTAGGTTTAACATGATAATGCCCTGTTTTAATCTCATTGCTAGGAGAATTATGATGACCTAGATATGTATGAACATGAACATGAATGAAATTGCCATGTTAGGACCTTGCTAAAATAAGTTAAGAAGCTAGAAATTCAACCTAGTGTAATCTGCCCAGAATGCTCTGTCCTGGGCAATGACTTTGAAATATCACTATAAATTTTATATAATGAATTTAAGGCTGAAATTTTTATGGACAACACCTTTTTATGTCTAAATTCATCAGGAGAAAATAGAACTGAACTATGGGTTGTATACTGAAATGTAGAGAAGAAACACTAGGGACAATACAAACTGTCCAGTAAAGCAAAATGCCCTATCTTTAAGTTAAAAACTGTATTAATTGGAAAAGAACTAAAATGCAAGGATTATATGGTCATAAAGTCAATTTTGTTAGCTTTCCACCAGTGTAAACCAATTGAAATTCCAACGTACGGAATGAAAGTTATTCATGATTTAGTGACTAGAATGCAAGCTGCCTGGCAGCAACTGTATAGGCAAATGCACATTATTTTGTGGCATTTTGTAAACTGTCTTGTAAACAGTTTTAGGCCTTTTATTATGCCTTGTTTTACAAGAACTATAATGTTGAAAAGTGTAATTAAGTGTAATGGAAAATGTATATGAGCATGTTGCCCAAATTTGTGAATATTGTGTGCTTGTAACTTTGTCTTGATTTGGTGATCATATGAACTGTCTTGACATGTACTTGTTGTGTAATGTGATAGAACCACAATAAAAACTTGGTGGAAGAGGATAGAGTGGATCATCCTAAAGCCAAGAACAAAGGAGTGTGGATCCAAGACTAGCTAAGCTTGGAGTATTGTGAGTGTAGTTACCTCTAGGGTTAGGACTAGGTCCTAACCAATGAATTCTTGTTACATTCTTGAAATCTTAAATGAATCTAATCATGAACTTGACCTAATAAGGGAAGGATGACTAAAGTAATACATGAAACTTGATCCTAGCCTTGTATACATGATCAATTCGAATGCTTAAGTATGATTATGTGATAACATGGATGCTTGTATGTGCTATGATGCAATGTGATTGAATGTTAAAGACTTGCTTGAGACATATTCTCATCTTGATGAAATGAAACATGAAACTACTTGACATGTGAGCTATGGCTCAATGGCCTAAGGGCCTAATATGAAATGAACTTGCTGACCTGATCTTGATCTTGAAACACTTGAATAAATGGTAAATCGAACAACCTTGGTAGCTAGTTGGACTAGGTAGAAAGGCACGTCTTAGAGTCTAGAGCTCATTGTGTAAGGGTGGGCTACGGACCAGGGCTAAGGTCCCTATTAGCCGACAGACAGAGGGTACGTATATGGTCTTTGGCTATAGTAGGAGGGTTTGACTAGCACTACGGTGCATCTTGTGGCGACAGTTGGTTGGAAACTCGATTACCTATACAAACTAAGTACCAAGGGGGTTGTTTAATGAATAAAAATTGAAATAACAATCCTACATCATATGTTACTTGTCTTGAATGCCATGAATTTGTATGTTACTTGACTTGAAAGCATGACTCCTTTATTTCTTGTTTTGCAAGCATGTTGTGCTTGATTCATAAAGTATGAATTCTTGTTGCTTGTACCTTGTTGGCCGAATGTATGATATCCTTAGCTAGGATAATCTTGATGCTTGAAAGCCCAGCTAAGATCACTCTAATGCTTGAAATCCTAGCTAAGATCACTCTAATGCTTGAAAGCCTTAGCTAAGTCTATACTTGATTAAATGACACATAAAACTTGAAATAACAAATGGTTAGATTTAGTACTACCTCACTAAGTACATTCTTGTACTTATCACTCTCGTTTCACTCTTCCCAACTACAGGATAAAGGATACGAGTGTTGCTTGATCTTGAAGCCTGTTACCTTTAGCAAGAAACAATTCACACAAGCATAGTTAAAGTATGGTTTCATACTTGTTTTTTTATATCTCCTAGAATGGTGGCACTAAAATGTATATAGTTAGTTGAACATGCATTTTGAAGCTTGTATATAATGTCTTGATGGGCCTACTATTTTATGAACCTATGGTTAAGTATGTAATGAACTTAAGTTTCATGTAATTGAATGATGTTTGATGCACAACGATTGAATTAATTCATGGAATGATCATATGTTGATCTAGTTTGTTACGTAGCAATTCGAAAGCCCTGTTATGTTCATGTGTATGCTTGAATTAAAAGTAGTATGTGATGAACCATGTTGCTTTAGTTTCATTCGAATTGCCATGGAAAGTATAGGATTCTCTTGTGAGTGTTCATGCCTTGATTATAAGTGTATTATGTACTTGTTTGATGCATGGCCGAATGGTCTAGATCATTAGGAACTAGTTACATGCATTGTAGTATGTATTTGGTGTCAATGGCCGAATGTATGAGTTAGTATAAGGCTTGAATAGAACTAGTTTCATGGTATTGAATGTTTAGATAATTATGCTTAGTAAGCATAGGAATGAAATGACTAAATGTATACAAACCAAAGAACTTTTAAATGAAATGGAATTAGGTAAAACACTTAGGGTCATTCGAATGCTTATGTTATAGAAGATGAACTAAATTGATTCATGAGAGTAGTAACTTATAGTGTAAGTATAAAAAGGAAACAACAACATTATGCCTAGTTTGATTACCTTTGATGATGTGAAGTCAAATGTGAATTGCTTGTTTGATAAGTAAGTATGGTTGTTTGTATTGTATGCATTCCTTGCCTTGTTCATTGTCTTGTATTGCCATTACTTGCCTGCTTGTTAAGTAAAGCTCCCGAACAAGGTTCCTACTAGCTCGGGTAGGGGTGTTACAAACAATTTAATTACTTATTTCCTATATACAAAGGAAACATCCTCATTGTACAAGACAAATTGGGGAAGTTTTTTACTGCTACTTAGTAGTACTCTAAAGATTTTGCCATTTCTAAGTCATCCTTACTCTTCCTCTTTCCTTAGAGGAAACAACCAGGCTCTCATCGTCCCGACCTGATATATTTTAAACACTTATTTTAACTATCAAAATTCAAAAGAACTCGTATTAATCACATATCACAAGTACTTGTAAAATTTAACTCCTAGGTGGCACATGCACATACTGATAATGCAACAAGACTCGGCTTAGTCCTAGAATCGACTAAAATCTAGCTCTTATACCAATAAATGTAATACCCCTTAATCGGTTTAGTAGCTAAACCGAGTTAAGAAGTATTACTAACAAACACAGCATACAAAAGTCAAACAAAAGTAAACATTAAAGGCTTACTAGAGAAGATAAGGACCATCCTTTGTCATTTTAGGAACAAAAATTTTCATTTGATTATAGGTCACTTTAAATTAGAACCTAGACATCAAAGCCAATAGAAAATTAGACCAACTTGATTAAACTCAAGACGTTGAAAGTGAGATACCTTAGTGCCCTTAGCTTAACCATTTACAACCATTTGTTACTCCAATTTCAAACTTGTTTTAATAAGCACTTAAAAAATCAGGAAAGGTCCATAGATCAAACTATTAAGTCTGATTCGAAAAAGAGAAGGTAAATAAAAACATTATCTAAACTCTTGGAATTACTACTAACTTAACAATAGGTTCATCCATTTAACATACATAATCCCTTTGAGACTTTTAACTCTTAAGATTCTAGCCCTTGACTTATAACATGATATATTCATTAGAGACTATTCAATTATCCTCTATTGAAATTAACCATTCAATCATAAAAAATACTAGCTATACAAGAAATCAAACAAAC
Source organism: Hibiscus mutabilis (assembly GCA_019671005.1). NCBI lineage: Eukaryota > Viridiplantae > Streptophyta > Magnoliopsida > Malvales > Malvaceae > Hibiscus > Hibiscus mutabilis. Next base: position 21,053,748 of record CM033727.1, on the reverse strand, counting down.
AAACTCCATGCTAACCTTTCCAAGACTATTTGAATTTGCACGAACGAACTCCTATAATTATTAACTAATAAACAACCATCTTATCGCATGTCAAGCATTTTAACACATATTTTAGTCTTGTACGAATCATATATATAACACCCCATCCCCGGGTTAGCAGTAATCCGGTTCAGGAGCGTTACCAAAGCGAGAACAAAGCAAAAGATAGGTTACTTGTCGAACAAGTAGCCTCGTTATAGATAACTTGCGATGCAAGTAACCTAAACACAACCATACAAGACATACAATTAATCCAAATTAATCAAAACAAACACACTTAGTATAATAATTTAGGTACTAATTTGTTTTATTTCATACTTATATTCTAAGTTACCACTATCATGTTACAATTCACCATTCCATTCCATTTCAATACACATACACCAATCGAACAACATTGACAATTGCGACATACTTCCCAATAGGTTTCTATTAGACATGAACCAACATACATTCTTATTACAAGATCATATACCCAATTCGAATGATACAAGGTGGTCACTTTATACATTTCATTTGTTTCTTTTTCAAACAAGACATACTATCTCATGGCATCCTTAGCTAGTAACCTTGTTAATGCATGATTGTACATACCTTAGCTCCAATCTAAGCATTGCCGAATCATACCAATGTTCACAAGAACAAATGCATGATCATACAATTTTTGGTCTAGCATTCTATTTATACAAGGTTTCATCAATCATTGGATTACTATCACAATTTGCACAGCATCTTACTTATTATATACATATCAACATAGTTCATATACATAGTTTAAGGTATCAAGGTTGGTTACATGACAGGCCAAACAAAAACATTACATATACTAGTCATATATATACACCCAAAATCCATGTTCAAAGCTAACTATTACAAGTTCTAGTGCCACGAAACTAAGAGTATACAAAGAGTATGAAATCATACTTTCAAGCTTACTTCAAACGTTGCTTCGAACTCAAGATATCCTCTTGAAAGTGTCCTTAATCTGTTATGGGAAGAATAAAGAGTAGAGTGGTAAGTACAAGTTATGCACTTAGTGAGGTAACACTAAGTCTAGCCAATTTCCAAGTTTACTTATCCAAGTGTACAAGCATTTCAAGGAATCAAAATCATCACTACAATTCATATACTATTCGAATTCAAGGAGTAAACATAGGCAAGCTTCACATATCAAACATTCAACATAGCAACATCCATCATATATACATCTCATGCTATTCGAGTTATTGCTTAAAAGACAAGCAACCAAATACACCAAATACCAAGTAGGCATTCTTACACAATAAATAATATCTATGCATTTCTTTCATGAGAAGTAACAATTTATACAATCATTTATGTGTTATCTTTCAAGATAAGGATGTTCATTCAAGAATATTACAAATCAAGTAATGTTCCCATCATACATTCAAGACAAACAATGTTCATTTCAAGTTATTAATTCATCTTCAACACCCTTGGTAAGTAGTTCACTAGATAATCAAATCTTCAACAATATGCACCGTAGTGCCAATATGCACCGTATAGCCAAAATGCACTATCGTGCCAAAATGCACCGTAGTGCCAATATACACCGTAGTGCCAATATAAGCTCTAGATTCTAAGGTATGCCCTCCTATCTATACAAACTAGCTACCAAGGTTGTTTGATTATCAATTTCATTCAAGCTTTATACAATTCATTAATCAAGACATGATTATGCCATTCAAAGGTCAAGCCCTTAGGTTTAAGGAGTCTTAACTCCTAAGACAAGATTATCCATGCCATTCGAATGGCATGAACACAAGGTGGTACCATTGTTCATTTCATTTCAATCAAGTCATGCATATCAATCACAAACACATTCATATGTATGCAATGTGCATACCTTATTCTCCAAGCAAGCATGCCATTTCTTACCTTTGGCATAAGCAATGCAACATGTCAAGCATTTCATTTCATTTGCTTAACAATCAAGTAAACAAGTAGAACATGGCATCAAACAAGTTGTCATTCATATCATTCTTCCCTTAATTAGCCAAATATATATTAGGCCATGTTACATGGCATTGTCATTGAATTAACATAATAGCAAGATTGGTTAGGACCTAAGTCCCAACCCTAAGGATGGTTACACTCACAATACTCCTAGCTAATCACTTGTCTTGTATCCAAATCCTTTTGCCTCTTGCTTTGGGATGATCACTCTTTTCTTCCTCTTCCACAACTTGCTGCCCTTGGTCTAACAAGCATAACACATACAATTCATCAAAACATGCACATAATGTCACACATATATAGTAATAGTGTTGCCACATTTGTACCTAACATTTAGCTACTGTTTATGCTTTCTTTTAAGCATTACTTACTTGTTCATCTCTATATCGTTATTACCTCATTTTAGGACATAACTGAACAAATTACAATGTCCCAAAACTATTTTGGAAACAGTTTGCTTCTAGGTGTAAAAACAGTCCCAAACTGCCCAGGACATTGCCACCTGGCAGTTTGCACACTGTCCATTTAAATGGTCATATCTTTTAATCCGTACGTCAGAATTTCGATTAATTTACACCCTTGGAAAGATAATATTTTTTTTTATTTATGACCATATAAGGCTTTCATTTTATTTCTTAGTCAATTAATACAGTTTATTGTTCAAAGACAGGGCATTTACACTGTCTGGACAGTTTGCACTGTCCAGCTATTTCTAATTACAGTTTCTAGCATAGGACCCAGATTTCAGTTTTATTTTAACCTAATGAAAGTAGACATACTATGGATCATGTCACTAAAATTTCATCCCTGAATTTGATCTATACAAATTTTGGTGAATTTTCAAAGTTACTGCCCAAAACAAAGCAATTCTGGCAGATTGCACCTATTCACATTTTAATTCCTTAAATTCATTTTAACCAATGTTTTGGCCCTATAATTCATTCATGGTCATGTTCATACATGTCTTGGCTATCATAGTTCACCTAAAAATGTTCTCAAAATAGGGCATAGTCATGTTATTCCTAGTTTAACCCATTTGATCACAATTACACATCAATTCATCAACTAGGCAGTCCATTACCTAATTTAACTAGTTCAATTAGGTTTAGTCACATTTTCCAGAAAGTTACCTATTCAATTTAATCTTCTTTTTACCTAGCAACATGTTCAAAACAGAGTTCTAAGTTCATTTAGCATGCTTACACAAATTTTCAATCAAAACAGTCCCTAACAAGACTGTTTTCTATCATGTTCATGTTTCCTAGATTTTCCAGCATTGGTTACTAACAATTTAGCTTTTTTAACACCTTAATTACATTACCTAATCATGATCATGCTCAATTCATTAGTTCCATAGCTCAATTACACGTTCTAACAATTCAATTCTTACAACATCTCATTTCAAATTTCCAGCAACCTAATTTTGTTACACCATCACTTACACAGAAATTCCACTCTAATTCAAGTCATCCATAGTGTATACAAGTTCAATTTCATCATTATCTTCAGTTCAAACAACCTAAAAACTCAACTAAGCATTAAACATCATTTAAATCAGAATTTTAAGCATGAATCAGTTTGGACAGCATTAATTTACCTTAGTAATGCTGCCACCAAGTTGAATTTAGCTCAATTTCAACTTTAACACCGTAAATCCAAGCTTTCTCCCACAAGAACCCTCTCTCCCTATTTTCCTTCTTCAAAATCGGTATAATGAAGAAATAGATGAAGATGACATCCCTTGTAGTGGATTTATGAAATGTCCAAAATGTATGCAATATAGGTCACTTATTTCAAAGGTATTAGGGGAATCAAAGAATTTAGCACGCAATCATCATCTTTCTCATTTAATTCAATTTAGTCACTTTAAATTGGTCACTTATTTCATTCATTCTTCTATTTAAGTCCTTTAATTTGGCATTCATATTTGCTAATTATTCAATTCAACCTTTAATTGACTTTACATAATTTAAGATGATTTAACTATTTAGAAATTCTAAATAGTGGTAACATTCTAAGCACTGTTTAGGGGTGTTACAATATAGGTGTCCTATTCACTTATTCATGACTTTAACACATTCGTAAACAAACAACCAAATCCAAACTTTAGCTAGTCATCAACCACCAAGCATTAGAGGCCATTTACATATTTACAAACCAAATTCAAATGCCCACAACATCATTTCAAACCTATCAAACATCTATATCCAAACCTAGGAGTTTTAGAAAAAGCTTTCAAAGCATACATCTTTGTACTTGAGATCTTGACCGAGCTCCGAGGAAAAAGGATTAGAAGTCTTAACCTGCAATATTGCCAAGTATGGCTAAGTAAGTAATCAATTAGTGAGGTAGTAAGGCACAAGCAAAAAGTGCAAATAAGTCAGTAACGAAATATCACAACCACATACATTTAGGGACAAGTCAAGCTCTTTTAAGTATCCAAATTCACTTAGGCATGAAAGTGAATCAAGCATTTAAATTCATATAATGCTCATTCAAGTATTTATAACATATTGTCATACCCATTGTTATGACCAATTCGAATTACAAGATATATAGAATAAGATATAACATAGTTATTCTTATTTGAGACACAAACGACCAAATTCCTATAACTTCTTTAATGTTTATACACAAGAAATCATTATACTAACTTTAGTAGTCAAGTAAACTAGATGCACACATTTTTTTTATCATTTGATTAAGGTATTTCTTAATACAATTATTTCATGGTAGAAATTAAGACATATCAATAATTCGTATCTATTACTTCCACCAAATTCAATCAAGCGTCTAGTTGTCTTATATATATATATCATTCGAATAACACCATTTCTTTAGTTAAAAAAATTACAAATATCATGTAGGAACTTATTACTTGTCATGTAAGTTGTCAAGCTTAGTATCTCTTGACCCTAAATACTTATCAGATACATTATAGAACATAGCATGTCATAACGTAGTCACTTGTCATATAAGATAGCAATCATAACATATTATAGGCAAGAATTTCTTATTCTTAAAGGTATAAAACATAACATACCATAAGCATGTGTTACTTGTCACCAAAGATACATAACATAACATATCATATGCATGTGTTACTTGTCACCAAAGATACAAAGCATAACATATCATAAGCATGTGTTACTTGTCAACAAAGATACAAAACATAACATATCATATGCATGTGTTACTTGTCACCAAAGATACAAAACATAACATACCATAAGCATGTGTTACTTGTCACCAAAGATACAAAACATAACATATCATAAGCATGTGTTACTTGTCACTAAAGATACAAAACATAACATATCATAAGCATGTGTTACTTGTCACAAAAGGTATTAATATAATTCATTAACTTTGATTGCAAATTTCATTATTTGAATTTAACATAGCCTTGAGAATCAAGTAGCCTAGGTACAAGAATCCCCAACCAACTGCCACCAACAAAAGGTACTTAAAGTACCAGTCAATCCCTCATACTGTCGCCAAGAGACCACAACACCTCATTCCTACTGTTGCAAAATAAGGATCGTAGTCCAGGATAGTAGTCCACCCCAAACACGAGCTCTATGGACTCTATGGCATCCCAACTATACCTAAGACTGACTTGAAACCAATACTTTCAATTTTCTCTTATCATATCGGAGACAAAATGAGCATACCTCCTTAATCAAAATATCATATGAACAAGCTTATTATTCTTTTCATATCAGGCATGTATTCAAATCATGAATTCCTCTATGCATCATTACTCTTTTATGAACAGTAGTATAGCTGAGATTACTATAAAGCATGTACAAATGTATAGCTTTCATTGTACGCATAACATCATGTTCAAATAAAGCATATCATGAACAAGTGTTACATATCATCATACTTATCATTTAAGGACTTACCTCAAGTCCAAGCTTGCTTTTGCATAATATAATCCAAGCTACAACAATGTAATTAAAATCAACAAGAAAAGCTGGGAACGTTACTAGCCTATCCCGAGACTTTAAACTACACTCATAGTTTATTTAGAGCTAGTTTTGTTCCCGAATCACTATCCCCTTTTTGCTTATCTACCATTTGATCTACTTTAGCTCTTACCCCCAATAATTCCTTCTTGGTCTAATGTGACAAAGAGTACAATTATGCATTAGAACAATTCCTAATAACCTTTCATTTGTGAATTACTCAATTGCTCAAGTGTACATATAATTTCATACACAACAATCCACTATTCTTTATATTAACGCGAAACAATCCCAAATGTTCATATATTCACATAGGTATTCACATAGATATTCGCATAATAGTCATTAGTATGTATATTTTCACATATATGCTTACAACCCAGCCCGTTAACATCCATATCAAAGTAAAATTGTCCCTCAACATACATATTTCCACATATATACTAATAAAACAGCCCACACATTGGTATACATAGTTAAATACATCAAAATAGCCTTCAGGCTTTTATTCATTCACAAATCAGTCCCTATTTACTCATGTTCACAAATATGCATACCAAAATAGTCCTTATAAAACATTAACAACTACATATACTTGTGAAACAATCCTATATATTTTCTTTTCTATAAGCAATCCCCTGTTTTAAATTATCAATTCTGACTATTTTTCTTTTATCAAAACAGCTCCAAACATTTCTTTACTTCCACAAACAATCCTTGCTTTTAATACAAAACAACCCTTTATTTAAATGTACAAACTGCCCCATTTTATTATAAAAACAGCCCCTGTTCTTCCCGCTTACAAAGCAGTCCCTTAGAATTACTAAATCAGTCCCAAATGTTTACAAAAGAATTTCTTAACAGCCTCAAAATTATAAGACAACCACTCCCTTGTTTATTTCTTTATCACTTTTTAAAGGAAACAGTTTCAAAACACTTATTGATGCATAAAATTTTCCATGACATTCACAAGTATCCAAATCAGTTCCTAATTCATATATATACAATTATATATGCACACAATAGTCCTCTAATGTTTATATATATACAAAAAAGTTCCACATAGAATTATTAGCAAGAAATATCACCCAATTAAGCTCAAGCATCAATCATCCAACTAAAAGGATCTATTCGATTATTATATTCTCCAATCCTAAAGCTTATTATCAAGCAACAAATCCAATTCGACTATGTTACCAAAATTTTGTGTAGCTCTAAATCCATTCTCTAATGTTTCTAACAAATCTTACAACTAAGTACTACCTTTACTTGATTAGGGAGGAAGAAAAATGAGCTTACCTTTCTCCCAAGGCTACTTAAATGAAGATTCAAGCAAGGAATTTAGATGTACCATGCTTTTACAAGCTTTCTCTCTCTTTCACTAAGAGGTTCATCCATGGAGAGGAAGGTAGAGGAAGATGAAGACTTGGTTCATCTTCCTCACCCAAATGCTGAGAGTTTTCCTCTTCCCCACTCTTGCCTTAAACTTGGCTTGACATGTGTACAATACCTTGTATTAGCTTTTATTTAACATGCAAACACTAAACTAATCTTGACATTCGGTTTGGTCCTTAAAAATTGCTATTCAATTCTTCATTGCTTCAATTTTGTCCTAACCTACTTAACTAATCTAATTGGTGACAATTCCATAGCATAGTAACATTTGATCAAACTTGTAGCTTACAACTAAGCCCTTATTTGAGATATTACACTTTAAGTTAGCATATTGCTTGTGTTCAAAAGTGTATTATTGCATTTAGGAGTAGTTTGCACATAGTTATGGAGTTATGGTGGTTGAGCATAATGTTCATATATAATGCTGCTATTAATGGGAAAGGTAGTGGTTTTTAGTGGTGCTTGCGCAGGAAGTAACAGAGCAGTGGAGCACTGGAATGTTGGAGTAGAATTCTCTCGTGATGCACTCGGTGCTACAACATTCGTTGTGATGCTATAGGCGGTTAATTAACGCGTTTCCCTTCTCTTTTATGAGCCATTAATGACGTGGAAAGCAAAGATCCTCTTTGCTGGATCACATGACACTTTATTAAAAGCAAGTGAGAAGATATTCTTTTTACTGAGCAATTAATGATGTGGAAACGCAAGATCCTCTTTGAAACATACTTGTACTTTAGGGTTTTTAAAACCCTAGGAGAGCCACCTCTACATAAAGATACCAAGGGCATCAATTGAATGGGGCTGCACCTAACGCAAAAACACGTAAAAAAGAAGCATTATTCAAGGGACAATCCCTTTATCTTCCACAGTGGTGAACCACCGTCGTCGAAGGTCAAGAGGAGCCTCAAAGTGAAGAAAGCTATCAAGTAAGGCTTGAGGAGTTTGGAGCGTTACAACATCGATTTGTAGGCATAAGGGGGCTTCTTAGGACGCTTTGATTCTTTTCCTTGTTGCTTTATTTGACTGCCATGATTTATTATTTTCCTTTGATGGATGTTATTTGCTCAGACATGAGTTAAATACTTTTAGTTGGGTTTATTGTTTTTAAGATATTATGTTTTAATTACTTGTTCAATGTTATAGCCTTTTCCTTATCTATTATGTTCATCGTTCTTCATGCATAATTATTGTAAGAGCCATCGAGAGAGGTCCTTTAATTATTGATCCATGACTTAATATCAAGAGAGTTAAGTTAGACAAACGTGAACAATGGATCTTAAGTTGTTAACATAGGTTCTAATATGGCTTAGACATGAGTTTAGGATTTCAACAACTAATAAGGGAACTTGAATAGATAATAAGTTGTTAGGGTTTATGTAACCCCCTTGACCCGACCTAGACGTCAGATTGAACCGAGTGAGCTACATTGGGTTTGCTGAAACAAACCCGAAACAATTTACTCCAAATTAGGTCCATTTTGCTTTTTATCTTGTCTAGATGCATATTTATATCCTAAGGTGAGCATACTGGTAGTGGTTAAATTATCGATTGAATCGAGTGTCGATTTGTTATTCAATTAAGGGTAATTGCATTTTAGGGACCAAATTGTAATTAAGAAAATTTGTGAGGACTTACATAAACTCGAAGTTGCCAACTTTCAATTAATCAGTTTACATGTGTTTCGGTTAAATTATAACGTATAACGATCAACCAAGCTCATTTAATTGCATACTAAAGGAAAAAGGACCAAAATGTAAATGAGACAAACTTCAACAATCCATTTACCATAAATAATAGGCTTGGTACCGATACTCGCCATGCCCGTATCGATATGGCTCTTAATATGCAAAGGGTATCGGTACGGTGCCATTCGTACCAATACGAATGGTCCAATTTCAAAATGATGGATTCTAGTAGCTAAAATACGTACCGATACGATTGCCTGTGTACCAAAACCTGGTATAATTTTCTCAATGGCGTACCGATACGGAGCTAGGCTTACCGATACACTTGTGCAGTTTTGCACAACTTTGAGACTTTCTTGGCCACACATACTGATCCCAGGGAACTTGTATCAGTACGGCTAGACCTATAATTACCTCTTGGCATAACATATGACACTTTGGCTTAAAGAAACATCACTCAAACATCTACTAAACATCAAACAACCCATAAAGCATCAAAATACCACAAATCTACATAAGAAAGATCATCAATCAAAGCACGTGAAGCATCAATCACAACCTATAGGCATGATTTCTACCCAAGCAAGCAAAAGCTATCCCAAGCCCAATATTAAACTTCAAACACCACAAAATACATCCATGGCAGTATATGAACTTGCTTAAAAATAGGGAGCAACAAATACAAGTCTCCCAATACCCATGGGCACACTGCCCTTTATTGCTACTAAATTCATTTATTAAAACCATACTTGCAAACCAAGTTATTGGATGATCCCTTGCCCAAATGCTACCTCCAAAAGATCTGTTTTTATACAAAGATTAGAATGGAGCGTAAGTACAAAATGCTTAGTGAGGGATGCTAAAAAGCACTCATCAATGCATTAAAACAAGTGTATAAAAATCATTATTGGAAGTTAAAAGATCATTTGCTAAACTTTCCAAAAAATATGCACAATTCACAAATCATTTCAACTCATAAGCATAATCATGTATCATGGATTTCATGCATAACTTCCTTACGCATCCTCAATTTAAGCTTCCTTTAGCTTAGACATTTCATTGCTAAGCTTAAAGAGCATCATAAACATTTATCACATGGTAAAAACCTTTTAACCCATCATGATAAATTATTCCATATATTGGCATTAGAGTAACCAAAACCACAACATAGCATTTTTAGATACTCAAATTTCTATGGTGGTTCCTTTAAACACACCCTTATATCCACCAACCAGAGAAAACTCGGTGGCATCCCACTCCTTGTCGGTTGCGGCTCTCAATGGTTGGAGAAAACACAATGGCATCCCATTCTTCGACAACCCATGAGGTGACTTTTCAAATCTTATAAAAACAATATGGACCAAAAATCGAGAGATCGAGAGAAAATCGACATTTACTTACTTCCGAGTTTAACCAAGCTTGTTAGGCTTGCATTAAACCCCCAAGATGACTTTTCAAACCTTTTAATTGCTTTGAAATACAATTCCACTCACTGACTACGCAAAGCTTTCCTCACCGATACAAAATCAAGCTTTCGATGCTTCCAACTCTTCACCAAACGTAACTGGATTGATCTCCCATGTTTTATCCATATAACAATAGAGGATTATTACATCATCATGCATCTAAAATCCCAGTAACGTCAATATCCAACAACACACATCCAAACTCCACCAAACACATCCAAAAACAACAAAAATCTACACAAATCTTCATCTAAACAAAACCCAGACATAACCTAATGATTTGATCATCCTACCAACATCAATTAACATTTTAAAAATTGCTAAACCAACCTTATACCTATAGCAAACTCAGAACACCATAAACACCTCAAAATCTAACTATTTACAACCTAGAAAATTAGCAATTCAATTGGTTTTGGGCTTTCTTTTGTAAATCTCGTTAAATAACATTAACAGATGCTTTAAATGAATTCTTAATCAATCAAGATCACAATAATTCACATCCATAGCAAAACTCAACCCATTTCTTTATTAAATCACTAATAAACCTTTAATTCTTGATTTAATCATCAAAACATATTAAGAATCAATTGCAAAAGATCAAGAACTTGGGAATTTCAATGAAGAACCTTTGATTTGAGGAGAGAAACGAAAATCACCTCTAATAGTGGACTCCTTCCTTAATTATCTTGATTTAGATGCAATCTCCAAAATTGAAGTAGAAGATCAACATAGAAACAAAGGAATCCATTGATCAAACCAAAAGTAGATTTAGAAAGATTGATTCCAAATATCTTTAAAGATAAAATAGTATACTTGCTTAATTTTCCATATCATTAGTTTATAGTTTTTATCCTCATATCATCTTATCATTATTATTTCACTAACTCTTAAGTGTGATTGCTTTGAGTTTATCACTCTAATCATTGTGGGTTTGACACTCGATACTTATCACTTTATTACTCGTGCAATGAGTATACTTGCTCTAATTGCGCATACTATATTTCACGCATCATGTTTTTGGCGCCATTGCTGGGGATTGGTAATTGATGATTATAGCTTAGTAGTTGCACTTAGTTTTTAGTTTCATTTGAAATTTTATTTTTTTGTTTCTATATTTTTTAATTTTTTCAGGTGTGTTAAAATGGAAGGAACATCGACATGAGGAGCAGAAAAGGTTGATCTATTCGAGACTATTTTACACCCACCATTGACGACCAATACCCAACCACTGGAGCATTTAGAGAGAGAAGAATGGATAATTTTTATGTAGATGTTGTTTTTCTATGTCTCTCGACACAAGCCATGACATTGAGTGACATGATCACATCAATGCAAATACCGAGAGCTGCCCAAAAGGTACATGCCATAGAAAATTCTTATGATTATTGTGGGGGACAACATTTGTGGAAAAAATTCCCATACAACCCTGATGCATAATGCTACAAGGAGGATCATAAATTGAGTGTTAGAGATCATCTTAAAGCCTACAACCAACGGTGTAGCCAACAACAAAACTTTTCGTGGTATGATCAAGGAGTTGAAAATTTTTATGACGATAATAGCTTTGTTGCTGTAGCACACATGTCTTGGAAATATAGTCCTCATCAGCAACCAAGCTTCTCACGGAATGCTCAAGAAGATGACAATTTATATGCACCTTGTAACCATGTTGCATCATTATAGTTCAATCACTTGTCATAGCTGCACAATAATCATCCAGAGCAATTAAATTCCATGGAGGATATGAAAGCTTGGATGGATGTTGTGTAATGCCTCGGCTTTGGGCCTAGTGGTTTATAGGCTGGTTAGATAGTCAAGTGGACCGGGTTAGAGATTCGAGTCAGATTCAACATTAAAATTGAATTAAATATTTTCGAGTGAGAAAATATTTGGGAAAATATCTAAAAATCATTATTAAATATATGGATATTTTTGGTAAATTCAATTTGGGAAAATGAGTTTTGGAAGTTGGACATTTTGATCTAGTGACTAAAATGTAAAAGTTGAAAAATTGTTTCGGTGAGTGTTTTGTACTCTTGTGGCTTATCGTTTTAGGTTACCTTTTACATTTTCTAATATTGATTTCAGAGATTGATTATCTTGGTTAAAATCACTTTTCTTACCTAAAGATGTGGCCGAATTTGTTGTTAGATGCATGGTGTGTCAGCATGTTAAGGTTGAACATTAATTTTCTTTCATTTGTGCAACCGTTGAGGATACCAAAATAGAAATGGGAGAGAATCACCATGGATTTGGGTTTGGGTTGCCGTTGAGACCCACTAAAAAGGATTCCATTTGGGTAATTGTTGATCGGTTTATGAAGTGTGGACATTTTGTGCCAGTGCATATGATGTATACATTGAATAAGTTGGCAGATTTGTATATCACTGAGATTGTGAGTTTACACGGTGTGCCTAAGTCCATAGTATCGAATAGGGATCTGCGGTGTACGACAAGGTTTTGGGAGTGTTTACATCAGGCTTTGGGTACACGATTGAGTTTTAGTACTTCGTATCATCCTCAAACGGATGGTCAGTTTGAACGTGTGATCTAGGTCTTGGAGGATATGTTGAGGTGTTGTATCATTGAGTTCCAAGGAACCTGGGAGAAATAGTTGCCTTTGGTGGAGTTTGCTTATAATAACAGTTACCAGGCTAGTATACAAATGGCACCTTATGAAGCCTTGTATGGTCGGAAGTGTCGTACACCTTTTGTGTTGGGCTAAGGCTGGGAAAAAGTATGTTTCCATGCCAAATGTGTTAAATGATACAAATGAGAAAATGAAGCTCATTTGTGATCCCTTAAAAGCGGCTTTGGATCATCAAAAATCCTATGCAGATTTGAAGTGTAGGGAGATTGAATATGCGGTTGGTGATCGTGTGTTCATAAAAGTGTTACCATCGAAGAAGGTGATGCAGTTTAGACGTAAGGGTAAGCTTAGTCCGAGGTTTATTGGACCTTATGAGGTTGTGGAGCGTGTTTGTCCCATAGCTTATCGTTTGAGGTTAATTCCTAAGTTGAAGAAGATTCATGATGTGCTTTATGTGTCGATGTTGCGAAGGTATCGATCAGATCCATCGTATGTTATGTCGGCGGAGGATATTGAGTTGCAACCGGATTTGACCTATGATGAGGAACCGATAGAGATCCTTGATTCTAGCAGTAAAGTTCTTCGTGACAAGATGGTTGATCTTGTAAAGGTGTTGTGGTGGCATCGGGGTGTTGAAGAGGCCATGTGGGAGAGCAAAGCGGACATGTTGAAACAAATTTTGCATTTGTTTCCTTTAGGTAAAATTTTGAGGACAAAATTTCCTAATTGGGGGAGAGTTGCAACGTCTCGGTTTTGGGCCTAGCAGTTTATAGGCTGGTTAGACGGTCAAGTGGATCGGGTTAGAGATTCGAGTCGGATTCAGGATTAAAATTGAATTAAATATTTTTGAGTGAGAAATTACTTGGGAAAATATCCAAAAATAATTATTAAATATATGGATATTTTTTGGTAAATTTAATTTTGGAAAATGAGTTTTGGAAATTGGACATTTTGATCTAGTGACTAAAATGTAAAAGTTGAAAAACTATTTTGGTGTTTGTTTTGTAAAAGGGGTCAAAACTTTGAATCCTTAAGGATCTATTTTCCCAATGTCTAATATCAAACTTTTATCCCTTAATTGGCTATTTTAAAAGGGTTTTGGAAAATACAAATAGGTTGGGAGAATTAATTTTATAGTTAATTGCTTAAACAAATTTCACGTAACTAACTTTCTCTAAAACGATTTTCTCTCAAATTCTCTCCAGCCAAACACGTTTTCTTCTTCAAAAGCTTAAGGTGAATTCTTGTTTTCTTTAATCTTTTAATTTCAAATGGATTCTTGATGGTTTTCTATTAAATCCTTATTGTTTTAATCTTGTTTTCTCATGTAAATCAACTCAATTAAGGGGGAAAGCAATCTATTGGAGGTGAGATTCATTTTTCCTATAATATAAGGTTATTTATTGAAATTACCAAGTTCTTGACTCCTTATAAATGATTTCTAATGAGTTTTAATGATTTAATTATGGAATATGGTTAAATCAAAGTTTAATTGATGAGTTTATGTGATTTTCGAATTGGATTGGTTTTAATCAAGATTTTGATGTTATATAATGTTAATATACTGATTTTAACATTAGAATCCTGAAGCTATGTGAATCTCTAATTTTCTTGGTTGCTAGTTATATGTTTTTGAGGAGTTGTGGGGGTTTAATGTTTGATGGAGATATAAGGATTGGTTTGGATTGTTTTTGAATTTCAATTGATGGATTGGAATGTTAGATTGTGGTTGGGTTATGTCCAGGTTAAGTTGGAAGGTGTTTTCGGAAGGCGATTGATAGATGTTTGTGAGGCGAAGTTTAGGAGTTGTGTTGCTAGGATTATGAATGCATGATGATGCATTAATCCTATGTTGTTATGTGATTAAAACAGGGGAGAGTGATCCAAAGGTCTTCGGTGAAGCTTTGGAGGCTTCAGACACTTGTTTTCGTATTTGCGATTAAAGCTTTGCGTGTCAGTGAGTGAAAACGTGGATCTCAACTTTTAAATGGTTTAAAGGTGGTTTATGTGAGTTTAAACATATCTTGAAATGTTGGTTCAAAGTTAGAAGCAAGTATAAAGGGATTTCTCTCTCGGTCGTGCTTTTATTGAAATGGTTTTATGCACTTGTTTTGAATTACATGCTACCTATTTTTTACGCATGTTTTAAAGTATGTTTTATACTGATTTTAATCATGAAATGGTGATGGATGCATGTGGTAAGAGATCCATGTAAGTATGATTTATACTTGTTTTAAAGCATGGTTTGTTGCTTTGGAAATGGTTTTGGTTTGATGCATGTAAAAGTAGTGAGGTACTGTAATATCCTCAAAACTAGTATAAAAGAAGTTACAACAATGCCTTCATTTGATCCCTAATTGATTGAAAACAAGATACTAGGTCTATTTAATAAGGACTAGGATGCTATAATTGAAAAGTGGTAACCTAAATTACAAGTGACCAAACCAAAACAAATAACAAAGTGAAGGAATGTATGCAAAATTCTTACATTCCTAAAATGCCCCTACACATGTCATTAATTAGTGGATAATTAAGGACAACTTAGTCATTTTGGGAAGAATTAATTGATGATATCTTATCATCTTCCTCCTTGTGGCCGAATAGGATGAACAAAATAGAGAGGAAAGGAATTGAGTGAGAAAACCCCATGTTCATAGATTCAAGCTTGAAATTGGAGGAATTGGAGTTGCTAACATTCATATTATCTTGAAATGAAGGTAAAATCTCTTCCTTAATGCATTATAGAATCAATTGATGCACATAGATTTTAAGTTATTGCTTGAATTACATGAATTGAATGAGTAGTTAGTGAATTGATGCTATGAACTAGTTAAGAAGTTCAATTGATTGATCAATCCATGAAATTTGTAGTTCCATTCGAATGAGTAGGAGAAATTGATGTTAAATTGATTGTGAAATGCTATGCTAATTGCTGGAAAAATTTGGATGATGATTAGAATGGATGATTGATATGTGAATTAAAATTCTGGTTGCTGGAAATTCGAGTGAATTGATGTCTTAATGAACCAATTTGAAAATATTGCTCAATTGCCCTATTTTTATAGGTTTGACACATAATTTGATTGACCTAGACATGTATGAATGAGTATATATGTTGAACAATCATGTTAGAATCCTTGTATAAGTGATTGATGAAGCTAGAATCTACCTAAAGGGAAGCTGTCTAGAATACTTTGTTTTGGGCAGTGAGTTTGAAAATTTGTAGAAAATTACATAGACCAAATTAGGGAGTAAATCTTATATGTATATAATCATGTGTATGTCTAGTTTCGTATGCAACAAACAGAATCGAATTCTGAGTTAAAAAACAGTTTGTATAGACTAATCTCTAAGGACAGTGCAAACTGTCCAGTGGCATAATTTGGCCTGGCTTTAAATAAAAAACTGTATTAATTCACAATGAATAAAAATGTAAAGCCTATATGGTTAGAAGGACAATTAAGTTATCTTTCTAACGGTGCAAACAGTTCGAAATTCTGACGTACGAAATAAAAGATATGAACATTTAAGTAAGTAGTGCACATGCTGCCAGATAGCAACAGTCTTGATGTTTTGAATTGAATGCTTGAGTGTATGGAGTCACATAATGACTCAAATGGTTGCTGGATTTTACCTAATACACTATGAATTGTATAAATAATATATCAAGTGGAAATTGAGGAAAAAGGGGCTCACATAGATCAGCAAGCTAGTAGAGAAAAGGGATTTCAATCCGGGATCGACAATAGCTCAGAAATTCATGTGTGTGTAGTTTAAGGTTTGGAGAGGGAGGTAACCTCTCCAAGTCAATTTTTTATTTGAATTTCTTATTGATTCTTAGTATAAATTGTGTAATGAGCTTGCTATGGAACATTAGCAAGGTAAGTGCTCTTTTGAGTGGTTACTTGATTGAGATACATGCTTGAATTACAATTGATTGCCATGATATGCTTCTTGCCTAATTGAACTATATTGAAATGAAGCATGTTGTTATAGATAGAAGTGACTCAATTCATTGTATAATGACATATTGGTTGACATACCTTCATTGACTATTGGAATATTGATATTGGTATTGGCTTTGAACCCTATTCGATTGAAAGAGGATATTGACACAAAATGTGCACATTGAACTGAATCATGCTTCTAATTGAATGAAAGTGATAACTATTGTAAGCCTTGGTCTCGAGTCGGTCTTAGATATAGTTGGCATGCCATAGAGTCTATAGAGCTCATTATCGGTGTGGACTAAGGTCTGGGACATTGGTCCCTAATTGGCAACAGTAGGAGGAAAGTATTGTTCTTGGTCATTGTCGACAGTAGGAGGGATTTGATTGGTACTATGTACCATATTGGTTATTGTTATTGGCGACAGTTTTGTTGGGGACTCGAGTATCTAGATTGAGTAATCGATTCTCAAGGCTATACTTAAAATGAACTATAACTCATGTACATTGAATCCATTGTTACATTGAATTGCATTGATTGATAGCAAAGGAAAATTGATTGTCCTGAACTATAGATATTAAGACATTGCTTGAACATTGCTTATATGAGATTGCTTGAGTTTGAAACATTGATTGTGTTCAAATGACATGTTATGCCTAATGTTATTCGAATTAGTTGATTGAGCATGTTAAACTTTCAAGCCTTATATTGATATTGGATTGTAAATTAAGCAAATGCATATAGTATTGTTTATAGTGTTATGAATGGTTCCTTATTGATGGGGGAACCATCCCATCTATTAGATGGTTCTTAGTTGAGACTTTATGTATTGATTGTCTTATAACTTGAACTCACTCACTAAGCTTTGCTTAATCAAGTCTCTTTACTACGATACAGGTTGATATTGGATACTATCCCGAAGTCTAAGCTCGTACAAGTCACATTTTGCTTGAAAGAGTATGTTTTCGTCTTGTTATAGTTCTCCTAGGATGGTGGCACCTAAGGCATGTATATTCATGATCACTTAGTTATGGTTTGTATAAATTAACTTCATCTATGATCTATAAAGAGTATGGTATGTATGCACTTTATTGAACTTGAATGTTTGTTAGCGTAATGTTAGATTTCCCATGGTTGAATTCTGCATGTAATGGTTGAATAGATCTATTGAAGTTGGCTAGTTAACAATAAGTAAATGTAGCAATCTACATGTTTAGACATGAACCACTTTTATCACTTAAGGTACTAGCCGACTGGTGTATACGACATTGTAGGCATATATGTTTGATTAAGGTCACTTAAGTAAAAGATGTAATCACCTAATCCTACTAGGGTGGTTAGAGTATGTTACAGAATAGTAATCAAAGCTTTAAGGTTGCATGATTCTAGGATCTATTGCATGAATAGGCTATTGTCATTGACCATTTAGGTGCCACTTAGGAGTTACTTGAATATTGATTGGATTGTGACTTGAGCTTGACTTCTCTTATTCCTTATATATAGAATGTCTGAAACAAGATTGGGCAAGGATAATGAATGCCTGACTGGCTCCTCCAAAGATGGAGGGAGCATAAGGATGAACCAGGATCTCCAGAAGCCTGCTGAACCTCAACAAGTTCAGTAGAAAGTTCCCGTGTTTCATCAAATTCAACGAGAATGCTTCTCCAGTTTGAAGGAGATGTTTGATCAAATGATTGTCTCTATGAGACAAAATCCTCCAATTCTTCCTGACCCTCCGGTAGCAAAATCGGCAAGAGCGCCAATTGACAAGTTAGCTCAACACCGAGCTTACACTTTCACTGGAACAAGCGAAGACAAGCCAGAAGACGCGGAGTACTGGCTGGAGAATATGACAAGAATCTTGTGTAAGCAACTGTAATGCTCATATGAACACAAACTGGAGCGTGCAGTTGCTTTATTGGCCGAGGAGGCACTAAATTGGTGGGAGACTACTACCTTGGCAGCACCTGAAGAAGCTGTCACCCGGGAATTCTTCCTTAAATAATTCAAAAAGAAGTATATTAGTGATCAGTATCTTGCTGATCACAAAAGGAAGTTCTTGTACCTAAAGCAAGGAGGGAAATCGATCGAGCAGTATGTTAGCGAGTTTTGCAAATAATGCAAATACGGCTCAGAATTCATAAAGAAAGAAGTGGAAAAGTGTAGAATGTTCATAGATAGACTCAATGATGAGTTAGGCCCCATGTTCACTGTTTTGGGGATTACTGACTTTCAAGAATTGGTCAACCGAGTCATAGCTACCGAAGCCAAGATGAAGACTTCGGCAAAATGATCAAAGAATCAGTCCCGAGATAACAAAAGATCGAGGGATGATCATAAGTCTCATTGGCGCAATAAGAAACAAAAGCACCAAGGATGAAATTCTTCCAATCAAGGCATATTCTCCAAGGGGTTTACATACCCAAGCCACAGGCTATGCCTAGAGCCTCGACACCTACGATATCCATGAATAGCACCGAGAATACCAGGAGGGAGACTCAAATCCATGTTTACAAATCTTGTCAAAAGAACCATACCAGAGTTTGTAGAAAGCTTACTAATGCTTGTTACTTATGCAGAGACACGACACACTACGTCAAAGATTGCCCCCAAAATTCGAACAAATTGCCCTCTCATGCTTCTCCCCATTCGAATCAGACTGCTTCACCCAAGGGAAAGGGTTCAAAGCAAGCTAACTCGGGTTTAATGCTACATATCAGGAGTCTCGGGTGCCTACTCGAGTCTATCATATCTGAGGTCAGGAGGAGGAAGAATCTCCTAACGTAATTATCGGTACAATCTACCTCAATGCTTACCATGTTTATGCTTTATTTGATGCAAGATCAACCCATTCATTCATAAGATCTCATTTAATTGAAAATCTTAAATTGAAGCCTGAATATGTCAGTTGTAGCTTAATTGCTACCAATCCTTTAGGAGACAATGTAATAGTGAACCGAATATGTAAGGATTGCCCTTTGTTATTCAGGGCATCATTTTCCTAGCCAACCTATTGTTATTGCCTTTTGTTGAATTTGATCTCATTCTGGATTAGATTGGTTAGGAAGGCATCAAGCTCGGGTAGATTGTCAAAAGAGAAAGTTGTTTCTCCATGGTCTAGGAGAAAAGTCCATTATCGTGATCGATAAGAAACCTATTAGCATCTTTTCTATTATGATTAAAAGTGATGAAATTGAATTTGGTGTGACTTCCTTCCCTGTTGTTTCTGACTTCCCTGATGTTTTTCCTAAGGAATTATCGGGATTACCCCCTATTCGGGAAGTCGAATTCAAGATTGAAGTTCAACTCGGGTGTGATCCAGTGTCTATTGCTCCATATCGTATGCCCCCTATTGAACTCAAAAAGCTTAAGCAACAATTGCAAGAGCTTCAAGACAAGGGCTTCTTCCGACCTAGCTCTTCGCGCTGGGGAGCACTCGTATTGTTCGTTAAGAAGAAGGACAAGTCGATTAGGCTATGTATTGATTATCGTCAGCTAAACCGGCTCACTATCAAGGACAAGTATCCATTGTCGAGGATAGAGGACTTGTTTGATCAATTCAAGGATGCCAAAGTCTTCTCTAAGATCGATTTGCAATCGGGGTACTATCAGATGAGAATACAAGACTCGTATGTACCCAAAACGGCTTTCAGGACTCGTTATGGTCACTATGAATTCCTAGTTATGCCATTCGGGCTATCCAATTCTCCAACGGCTTTCATGGACTTAATGAATTGAGTGTTCAAACCCTATTTGGACAAATTTATGGTTGTCTTTATTGACGACATTCTCGTCTACTCGAAGGACAAGGAAGAACATGCTAATCACCTTCGAATTGTACTCCAAACTAACTCTAAGAGAGAATCGGCTATATGCCAAATTGAGCAAATGCTAGTTTTGGCTCTCAGAAGTATCCTTCCTTGGCCATGTTATCCCAGCCGAAGGGATAAAGGTTGATCCTAAGAAGATTCAAACCATCATAGAATGGAGACCTCCAAGAAATGTTAGCGAGGTTAGGAGTTTTCTCGGTTTAGCCAGGTGTTACCGAAGATTCGTGAAAGGGTTCTCGATTCTTGCTACTCCATTAACTCAACTCCTTCGAAAGAATACTCCATTTAAATGGTTTGAGAACCCGTAGAAGAGCTTCGATCAATTGAAGCAAGTCCTAACTCAAGCTCTTATTCTAATCCAACCTGAACTGGGGAAAGACTTTACAGTCTTCAGTGATGCTTCCCACCTTGGTTTAGGGTGTGTATTGGTGCAAGATGATAAGATCATTTCCTATGCTTCTCGGCAACTCAAGCCACATGAATTGAACTATCCAACACATGACTTGGAGCTAGCTGCGGTCGTGTTTTCTTTAAAGATCTGGAGACATTATCTATATGGAGAGAAATGTTGATTATTTACGGATCATCAGAGTTTAAAATACATCCTAACTCAGAAGGAGTTAAATCATCGACAACGAAGATGGGTGGAACTACTAAAAGACTATGACCTAATCATTGATTACCACTCGGGCAAGGCAAATGTTGTGGCTGATGCGCTCAGTCGCAAACATTCAATTGGTAAGATCGAATACAAATTTTCAACATTGTTTATCCCTCTATTCGAATGGATGATATGAAATCCACTAATCAAAATCCTTTAATTGTAGCTTCAACTACATTCAATGCCCATTTTAAACACCTAAAGAACCGGAGATATGTGGTAGATCTTCAAGTTCAATTTGACTTGAATTCGAGTATCAAAGAGCTTCAACAAAATGATCTCGAACATCAGAAGATATTGAAAGAGATTGATTCCAAACCGAGCACTGAATTCTCACTTCGATCGAATGGTGTCTCTACTTCAAAAATCAGGTTTGTGTACCCAATGATCCAATACTTAAGGGGGAAATGCTTCAAGAAGCACATAGTTGTCCTTTTCAATACATCCGGGAGTGATCAAAATGTATAAGGACTTAAAGGAAGTCTATTGGTGGTCGAGATTGAAGGCCGATGTTGCTGACTTCGTATCAAAGTGCCTCACTTTCCAGAAGGTGAAGGCCAAACATCAACTACCTACTAGGCTCCTAGAACCCATCGAATTTCCTCAGTGGAAGTGAGAGTGTATAACAATGGACTTCATATCGGGATTGCCTTTATCATTGAGGAAAAATGATGCTATTTGGGTGATCGTTGATAGGTTCACCAAATCGACTCACTTCCTACATGTTCAAATGAACATGAGCCTCAAACAGCTAGCCGAAATATACTTGAAAGAAGTGATCCGACTTTACGACGTTCCCAGATCTATTATATCAGATCGGGACTTTTGTTTTACTTCTCGATTTTGGAGGGCACTTCAACAAGCTATGGGAACCAAGCTGAACCTTAGCACTGCCTTCCATCCACAAACTGATGGACAAGCTGAAAGGGTAATCCAAGTGCTTGAAGACATGCTTCGAGCTTGCATTATCAACTTCGGTAAAGATTGGGAGAAATCTCTACCATTAACCGAGTTTGCCTACAATAAAAACCATCAAGCTTCTATCAAAATGGCCCCATTTGAAGCATTGTATGGCAGGAGATGTAGAACTCCCCTATGCTGGTCTAAATTAGGGGAAAGCAAGGTCTTAGGACCTGAATTGCTTCGTAAAACCAAAAACCAAGTTCGGGTGATCCATAGTAGACTGAAAGAGGCCTTTGATAGGCAAAAGACTTATGCTGACCTCAAGAGAAGGAACATTGAATATCAAGTGGGAGATTACGTATTCTTGAAGGAATCTCATTGGAGGAAAATCTTCAGATTTGGGAAGAGGGGTAAACTAAGCCCTCGATTCATTGGACCCTTTGAAGTCTTAGAAAAGATCGGTCCAGTTGCTTACAAGCTAGCACTCCCCGCTGAATTCAATGGAATCCACAACATCTTCCATGTATCAATGTTGAGGAAATATCGATAAGATCCATCACATGTTCTAGAACCTAATGAGGTGGAACTTAATCCTGATCTATCGTATGATGAAGAGCCAATTCAAATACTTAATAAAGAAGTCAACAGACTTCACAAAATGACTGTGCCATTGGTGAAAGTTCTATAGAAGAACCACAATGTAAAAGAAGCCACTTGGAACCTGAAGCAACAATGAGTAACCAGTACCCTCATCTATTCCCCTAAGGTAAATTCGAGGACGAATTTCTTTAAGAGGGAGGGAATTGTAATATCCTTAAAACTTGTATAAAAGAAGTTACTAAAATGCCTTCATTTGATCCCTAATTGATTGAAAACAAGATACTAGGTCTAGTTAATAAGGACTAGGATGCTATAATTGAAAAAGTGGTAACCTAGATTACAAGTGAACAAACCAAAATAAATAACAAAGTGAAGGAATGCATGCAAAATTCTTACATTCCTAAAATGGCCCTACACATGTCATTAATTAGTGTATAATTAAGGACAATTTAGTCATTTTGGGAAGAATTAATTGATGATCTATTATCAACTTCCTCCTTGTGGCCAAATAAGATGAACAAAATAGAGAGGAAAGAAATTGAGTGAGAAAACTCCATGTTCATAGATTCAAGCTTGAAAATAGAGGAATTAGAGTTGCTAGTATTCATATTATCTTGAAAGGAAAGTAAAATCTCTTTCTTAATGCATTATAGATTCAATTGATGCATGTAGATTTTAAGTTATTGCTCGAATTACATGAATTGGATGAGTAGTTAGTGAATTGATGCTATGAACTAGTTAAGAAGTTCAATTGATTGATCAATCCATGAAATTGGTAGTGCCATTCGAATGAGTAGGAGAAATTGATGTTGTCAATAACGAAATTGATGGTGAAATGCTATGCTAATTGCTGGAAAATTTTGGATGATGATTAGAATGGATGATTGATATGTGAATTGAAATTCTGGTTGCTAGAAATTCTAGTGAATTGATGTCATAATGAACCAATTTGAAAATATTGCTCAATTGCCCTGTTTTTATAGGTTTGACACATAATTGGATTGACCTAGACATATATGAATGAGTATATATGTTGAAGAATCATCTTAGAATCCTTGTATAAGTGATTGATGAAGCTAGAATCTAGCTAAAGGGAATCTGTCAAGAATGCTCTATTTTGGGCATTGAGTTTGAAAATTTGCAGAAAATCACATAGACCAAATTAGGGAGTAAATCTTATATTTACAGAATCATGTGTATGTTTTGTTTTGTATGCAACAAACATAATCGAATTTCGAGTTATAAAACAGTTTGTAGAGGCTAATCTCTAAGGACAGTGCAAACTGTCCAGTGGCATAATTTGGCTTGCCTTTAAATAAAAAAGCTGTATTAATTCACAATGAATAAAAATGTAAAGCCTATATGGTTAGAAGGACAATTAAGTTAGCTTTCTAACGGTGTAAACGGTTCGAAATTTTGACGTACGAAATAAAAGATATGAACATTTAAGCAAGTAGTGCACGTGCTACCAGGCATCAACAGTCTTGATGTTTTGAATTGAATACTTGAGTGTATGGAGTCACATAATGACTCAAATGGTTGCTGAATTTTACCTAATACACTATGCTTTGAATGAATGATAGATCAAGTGGAAATTGAGGAAAAAGGGGCTCACATTGGTCAACAAGCTAGTAGAGAAAAAGGGATTTCAATCCGGGATCGACAATAGCTCGAAAAAAATTCCTGTGAGTGTAGTTTAAGGTTTGGAGAGGGCGGTAACCTCTCCAAGTTCATTTTTGATTTGAATTTCTTATTGATTCTTAGTATAAATTGTGTAATGAACTTGCTATGGAACATTAACAAGGTAAGTGCTTGATTTATTAAGACCTTGTGATAAGTTATTATAGAATTAAAAATAAAATAAATATATATTATAAAGAAAAGGACCGAATGAAGACTGTAGGAGTTTGTAGTGACCGATTTGGGAAGGACCTAATAGAACATTAACTAAACTCTAGGGATTGCATGTAAATTGATTTATTTTAAGGGGTGACTACACTTGTCATGCCATGGAAATGGCTAGTGTAGGGGGGAGTGAAACCAATCGGTCTTTGGAGGAAAGAAGATCAAAATTTGTAAAACTCATCTTCTTCTCTCTTGTTTCTCATTGCCGAAACACACAAGTCGGAGAGGGAAAAGAATTTTGCTAGGATTGTTGATAGAACCAACTAAGAGGCTTAGATTGTTGCGTGAGGTAGCTCTAGGAGTGGGTAAGCTCTACATTCTTTGTTGTTATTGGAATTTATGCCTTGTATACTATGAGATGTTAGTTCAAAAATGGTTATGAGCATGGAAACCTTATACATGATGAAATTGAGGAAATTGTGGAACTAGTTATGGTGTCATATGTTTTTATAAATAAAGATGTAAAATGTTATATATAGGAATGAAGTTTCGAATGGAACTATATATGCTGGTAATTTCCAAATTAAAATGTGGTGAAGGAAACTATCAATTGCTAGTTATTGAGTTTATTTTTGGTTTGGCAGTTTGGTCCATTCGAAACAGGGCAGGAAAATACTTAATATATTTAGAAGACAGTTTTGATGAAGTATGTTACTCCTTAGTATCTTTTTAATTAAAGGAATTTCTATACATCATAGTAGGCAGTGTTGAAATGAAATTGATTCTGTTGAAATTGTTTTCCTTGGTTGTAATCGACATAGGGTTATTTTGATAAATTAAGGTTGTTTCAATACATATAATAGGTAAAATGGGACTGTTGTGATTAAATAATTTTTTTTTTTGTAATAGAGCTGGCCTGTTTTGTGATAGATTGAGTCTAAAAAGGGATTGATTTATAACCACATAAGAGTAGTTGAGATAGTCTTGAAAGTATATATAGTATATACATAATTGTTTGGGCTGCTTGGAGTGCATAAAATGAATGATTAAGCAAACTGCCATGCTTTATACATGTATGTTTACATGGACTGTTCTTGTGATTGTAAGGATGACTAGGGATTTAATTGATGAGTTAGGGGCTGTTGGATGTAAAAATGAACTTTGTGGACTGTGTATATGAATCTATACAAATCTATATGAAATTGAAGACTATTTTGTGCGTAATTAATCACGTGCTGGGCTGTTTTGTGTACATTCTATGAAAGTCGAGTAATGAACTGTTTTTGGTGAAAGATCAAAATTTTAAATTGACTCTAACATATGGCTATATTGCTTGGTATTTTAGATTAAGAAGATGATAGAAAAGGATGGATAAGTAGCAAGTTATGATTGAGGAATTAGGTATCCCGTAACTTCGGGATAACATGTGAGTGTAGTTTAAAGTCTCGGGATAGAGTGAAGCTATCCCGAGCACCTTTACTTTGTGTAAAGATGGTTTTACACGTGTTTAAAATTAAACAGTACTAATGTGGCTAAGTTCGGATCCCAAGTAAGGGCAAATTACAGAATACGATGTGACAAGTAAAAGATTGAAGTGGAGATAGATATAATCGAAAATGATAATGAAACAGAACATGCTATTGTGATTTGAAATGTTTGTATGAAGTTATGTGAAAGTGAATATGATAAAATGTCTTGGAATACATGTTGGAAGCTATGTGTGATTAATCATGAAATGCTTTAAAAGGCTCGATAATTCGAAACCTATCTAAGAAAGAATGTGTTGGTCTTGCTATGCATTGGTACTAATTTGAAAGTTGTATACATGATTATATATGATTGA
Source organism: Hibiscus mutabilis (assembly GCA_019671005.1). Lineage (NCBI taxonomy): Eukaryota > Viridiplantae > Streptophyta > Magnoliopsida > Malvales > Malvaceae > Hibiscus > Hibiscus mutabilis. The sequence continues at coordinate 21,026,992 of CM033727.1, read as the reverse complement.
TAATTTGAGATGTTTGATATATATATATATATTGGGATGGGTAAGGTTTGTTATAGTAAGGATTGAGCTTTGATCATGCTTAATCATATGTGAAATTAGTGATATAAATATAAAAGAGCTATGATGATATGATGTGAATTAAGACTTTGATGATGATATGAGTTAAGAATGGTTCAAATGGCATACATTGTAACATCCTAAACCGGGGTTGGAAGAGGACCGAGACTAGGGTGTTAAAAGAGAACTAAACATTTCTACTTAAAGGTTCAAACATGTATTTCGAACAAAATAGGATCCTTTCTTGGAAGACAAGCAAGCATTTGATGTTTACCACTCAGCAAATAAATTGAACAGGTCATGCTTACACTTTCATATAATTCCTATCAAAATTAAATCTAGATGACTTGTAGTCTAAAAGCATTATTCTTAACCATGTGATGAACAATTTCTTAATTATAAATTCATACTTCAACTTACTTATGCAATTCATTTATACACATGATACTAATTTTTTTTCTAAATTATCGAATTCCTTTTAACATACTTGTAACATGAAATTTCGTATGAGCATGTCTATTATTCGAACTATCTAACTACACGCATCATAACAACAACCATTGATCATGCTTCATGGAGACAACAACAATCCATAGTAGTAACATAGACTAGGTCGTTACAAGATCATTTAATTATTCTCATTATCATATCAACTAATCTATCTTAACCATGTTTATACTATTCTTTAACATGCATGCTCACCATACCAAATATTAATCTATAGCAAACCTAGTATCCAACCCATACTGCTACTTGCATCCAAACAGAAACTTCAAAACAAACCTTACAAACATAACAAAATTAGGCATTACAAACCAAAATATTAACAACATATGAATATATACACTAAAGTGCCACCATCCTAGGAGTTTTTACATAATTACAAAACATACACATAGACAATCATAACAATGTAGGATCTCAAGCCAGCTCCTTCTATACAAAACACCAATTTATATCATATTACTCTTGTAAGTTTAATATACATCCAACTAGATCAAAACAGGGCAACTTCTAATCAATATAGATTCATTAGACTGAAACAGTCTCGAATTATCATTCATATTCATTAAAACAGTCCAATTCTCTATCTTTGAACACACAATCACTTGACCATTCATTTCTTTATCAAATCAGTTTATTACCTACACAAAACAGTCTCGAAATTACATGTTTTAGAGCAGAACAATTTTGCTTGTTCATAAGTATGTTGATAGACATTTAGGCAGCCTCCTAATGATTCCTACACATGCTATTCTGCTCGAATTATTTCAAGTACATTGTTTGTCTCGAAACAGCCATGTTTGTAATTAAATTGACTTCTTTCCTTTTAACATTGAATCAAACAATTCCATACACAACATAGCCATTCGATCCTACTTAGCATTCTCACTATAAATACATCACTGAGTAATCTTAAATCTTTCGTTTAGTCCAGCTCAAGGGATTCAACATAATTTTCCTAGCAATTACTATCATATAACTGAAACACCAAGACATAAACATAGAATGAACCATATTCAAGCAATTTACATCCTAGAAAGCATACACACATTCTACAATTTCAACAGGACATTTACATCAAGCTTAACTTCTAACATTGTATACAAAGGTCACATATTTTAACATATTTCAATTAATCGATTCAAACCATGAGGTTCTCAAATTCAAGAACCATACATATATTCTCTTAATTCCACCCAAAATCATAGAGTTAACTCTAACAATTACACATGCAAGACCATGTAAGGAGAATAGTTTACCTTCCTTGTCTTGCCAACAAAATTAATTCCCAAACAAGAATCATCCACCATAACTGAGCTTAAGCATTCAAGAATTTCTATCTTCTTTCTGTATCTAGAGGTTTTCGGCTTAAATAATAGAGAAGAAGAAAATGGTTCTTCTTTACCATTTTGACCGAAACAATGGGACAAGGGATGGACATGTGTAATGTCCCTAAATTCATTGAATCTTAGCATGCAAGAATAAAACTTTGCTAGTTAAGTTTTTAGTTCCTTTTTAGAATTTATCCCTTTGTTTGCATGCTAGATCAATTTAGTCCCTAACTTTGCAATCGATTTAATTTAAAACCTACTTCAACCATTTTGAATCACACAAAACAATCCAAGTCACATTTTGAAGTATTACATACATGATAGATATAATTGATTTTGAATGTTAAACGAATCTTGCTCATGATTATTCATATAAGAATCTTGGCATGTTATGTGATAAACATGTTACGAATAATTTATCAAACAGAAGCTTTGGGCTATAAGGCCATTCAAACAAGCAAATTAAAGGCTTGAAGTTCACATTGGTGAACATATGTTTGTACCCTATATGAGAAAAGGGTTAATGAAATCTTTATGAGATCAAATGGAGCTATGCTCACTATGTTAAGATTAAGAATGAAATGTGTTAAAGCCTTGGTTTCGAGTCAGCCGTAGGTATATTTGGCATGCCATAGAATCCATAGAGAGTGTCGGGGTGGACTACTGTCCGGGACAATGGTCCCTATTTGGCGACAGTAGGAGGGATTGACTGGTACTGTGAGTACCAAATGTTATTATATGGGCGACAGTTGGTTGGAGACTCGTGTACCTAGACTGGGAATTCGATTCACAAGGCTATGATAACAAACAAATTTAATCAAAATTGTTGAATTAAGAAGGAATTATGGTAACTTGCCTATTAAGCAATGTTTAACTAGTTTCATGTGTTTCTTACCTAAATGATATGTTATGTATCTATTTGAGTGGGTATAAAAGAATGAATCATTGAATGACTTATGATGTTTACAAGTTGAGATTGTTCGATTTATAACATATGATTTACTATGAGAAGTCGTTGATTCATGTGTGTATACTATGGAATAGAATGTTTGAATGATTAATGGGTTATGCTTATGATAGTTGGGTCTCTTAGGAGACGAGGAAGTTGAGTTGAGAATTGACAAACTGATCATATATATATATATACTTGTATGTTGTAAAATGTGGCTAAACCTTCTATGAAAGGATAAGATTTAATTGAGAAGATTTACATGACACATAGTAAACAAATTTTCAATTCATACAAGTGGATTTGTGATTTCTTAACAGTGATAAGTATATGGTTTACCATAAAAGTAACTAATTTATGTAAATGAATAAATGATTTGAATAATTTATCACAAAAGCTCTTGATTAGTTGAAAATGAATATTATGAATACTATGCTTGTTGTGAAAGAAGGTTTGAGTAGCGAATATATTGTAACCACCTGAGCATGATCTTGGTATGGTTGGTCGATTTTTTGATAAGTGTGGTTGATCACTAATCTTGCCATATATTGATAGTAAATATTAAGTATGATTTTGGAATGAAGGTTGGTTGTTATGTTTTGATGTTATGATTTGAAAATGGTTTCAAGGCTAGGTGGCGCTAGTCAATAGAAGTATTTGTCTCATGTAGCCTTGAAAGTGGTTTGGTTGTATTTTTTTAGATAACTATGTGTAAGACTTTATGGTAATACTTCTAAGGTCTAAACATGCCTTTAAGGTTGATAATGATTGTGCTGAAGCTTGCTTGATGAATATGTCTCATGTTAACAAGTTAAAGAATTTTTAGTATGTCTTAGAATCATGTTAAACAAAAGAAAGAGAGTTTATCAATTTCTTGATCTTTAAGTTAATTAATAATCCATTCGATTGTATACTAGATTATCATGTTAAATTTAAGTGATGTTGTAGATTGAATGGTATGGTTGCTATATTGGTCTTTCCATGTTTGAAGCTGGACATGTTACTGGTTAAACTCAGTCGTAACTTAAATAAAAAGAAAGAACAATCCAATTTCATGAATTAACCTGTTTGGATGTAATTGATACACTTGGGTGGATTCAAATGCCTTAGTGGTTATAAAATGTCATAATACACACTTGTGGATGGGCTGTATGCTCGAACGTTTCAATGTTATAACACTTAAATGTGTGGTGCTTATATATTATGTACCTATACATTGAGATGCTAAGTTGTCCTAATTGGAACTCGTAGATAAAAAGGTTAGAGTTGATTTACTACGTGATCGGATGGTTTTGATGTGTTAGTAATTAGGTCTTATTCGAACCCTAGGGGTAGGAAAGTGAAAAACAAAATTAATCAAGTTTGTTGTTGCCTGGATTCAATGGTTTTGAATAAAGAATATAGCGTGTTTATAAATATATTGAATCACATAATTTAGTTATTTAAGCTACCTCACTAAGCATTTCAATTGCTTATTTTATTCCTTCATTTCATTTCATGGTATGAGTGCTTTCAGATCCCTCTTGAACTGGGACGTGACTCACAAGTATCTGATTAGGGTATGAATTAATATCATTAGGACTCCTAGGAGGTGGCACATTATTGTTAAGATGCATAGTGCATATAGATCCATGTTTGATTAATTTAGGTGTATAATTTTTATATTTGTTCAAGTTTTGTAATGGGCTCTTAATTAATTTGTGATTGTTTGATTTATCTGATTTTAATAGTCAGTAGGTTATAATGATTGCATGAATATCTTTAGGATATTAGGGTGGTAATCTATCTTGATGCTATGAATGTTGTGAATTGGTACATACTCGTACTAACATGAGTTAGACCCTAAATACCATTAGCATGATTTAATGATTAGCTAAATGGCCGATATAAACAGTTGATTAATGAGATAGTTTGACTATTTGGTGTAGTAATAGATATGTATGCCACGGAAAATGACCGATTGTTGTTAATTAAGTCAGAAATATCACGCTGAGTGCTTGAGGTTATTGATAAATGATCAATTATGATTTGTCTAGTTAATAGAGAAATTGTTATAGCAAGATTTAATAATATTGAGTCAAGATGTATGCTTAAGGAACACTAAACAAAGGGTTGATGTCCTCTTTAATGTTTTTAGACAATGACTTGTATATCTTATGAATGGTTAGAGTTATACAAGGTTTAACCTTAATCTGGTGGTTAATAATGTGAATGAATGACAAGTATTAAAATGTGGTTGAAGAAATAGAGTAATATCCCTATGGACTGAAGTATCTAGATAAGAGATAAGTTGATAAATAATACTTGTCGTATGATTGCTCAATGAAAGTATGTTAAATAGAATATGAGTGTAAAGTATTATAAAGGAGATTTTGGTTCCCTGTTTATCCTTGAGAATTGACAAGTAGTTTAACTGGAAATCTTGGTTGCTTATGTATGCTCATGAGTAGTTTATCTAACTGAGAACGGGGTACATGGGTTCCTTGTAAATTGGAAGATTATAAGCTAGAGTTCAAATTTTGTTCTGTTAAATTGGTGTGATATGTATAAATAAGAGATGGCTTCGTTTGAATATGAATGTTGTTCAAAGTTTTAATTTATCCCGATTTCTAAGGGCATGCTTGATTTAGTTATACTAAGTTTACCATTAAGGTTGAATAGGTTTGTTTGGCATGCTCAATTTGATAGTTAAAGTACATTGCTTATATGTGTGTATGTGTCTGAAAATAATATGAGTTTAAAGTAAAACTTGAATGAGTTTTAAAAGTTTCAAATTATCCATATTTTTGGAAGCATGATCATTAATTTTTGAGTTTAGTTTATCAAAATGTCTGTGTGTTAGCTTCTTAACACTTCCTAATTCGGCTTACTCCTAAGCCGGATTTGGGGGTGTTATATAACCTCAAACGATAAGCTACAGGACAAACACGCTCTACAACCTCATACGGTCCAATAAACCTCGAACTAAGTTTACCCTTACGCCCAAACCACATCACCTTCTTCCATGGTGACACTTTTATGAACATGCGATCACCAACCGCATATTCAATCTCCCTACGCTTCAAATCCGCGTAGGATTTTTGATGATCCGAAACCGCTTTTAAACAATAAAAAATGAGCTTCACTTTCTCATTTGTATCCTTTAACACATTCGCCAAGGAAACATACTTTTCCCAGCCTTAACCCAACACAAAAGCTGTACAGCACTTGCGACCCTACAAGGCTTCATAAGGTGCCATTTGTATACTAGCTTGATAACTGTTATTATAGTAAACTCCACCAAAAGCAACTATTTCTCCCAGGTTCCTTGGAACTCAATGATACAACACCTCAACATATCCCCCAAGACCTGGATCTCATGTTCAGACTGACCATCCGTCTAAGGATGATACGAAATATTGAAAATCAATCCTGTACCCAAAGTCCTATGCAAACACTCCCAAAACCTTTTCATAAACGCAGATCCCTATTCGATACTATGGGCTTAGGCACACCATGCAAACACACAATCTCAATGACATACAAGTCTGCGAACTTATCCAAAGTATCCATCGTATGACTGGAACAAAATGTGCACACTTCGTAAACCGGTCAATAATCACCCAAATGGAATCCTTTTTAATGGAGGTCAATGACAACCCAAACACAAAATCCTTGGTGATTCTCTCCTATTTCCATTCCAGTGTCCTCAACGGTTGCAAAAACCCAAAAGGAAATTAATGCGCGGCCTTAACACGTTGACACACCATGCATCTAGCAACAAAATCAGCCACATATTTCTTTAATCCAACCCAATAGTACTCTCATTTCAAGCCTTGATACATCCTAGTACTAGCGAGATGCATAGAAAAAGGACTAGCATGTGCCTCGGTCAAGATGATCCGCCTCAACACATCATCTTAGGCACCACTATTTGATCTTTGAAACACAACACGTTATCATCATTAAAATGAAAATCAGTCAAATTCCCATCCACGATATCCTTGACATGTGGTACCAACGCATCATCATAAAGTTGATTTTCCTTTAAACAACTATGAAAAAGATGGCTTTACTTGTAACTCAGCCAACAAACCTCTATCCCGCATCACACTCAACTGTGCAAACATTAACCTGAACTCCACCGCAACTTTCCTACTCAAAGCATCGGCTACAACATTATAGTCTCTTGGATGATAATCAATAGTCAAATCATAATCCTTGGTTAGGTGTTCTTGGTTAGGTGTTTCAATACGGCCTTCACCGTATTCTGGGTTTGTGTTCTTGGTTAGGTGTTTCAATATGGCCTTCACCGTATCGATACGGGGTGCTGAGATTTTCAAATTTTTGCATTAAATTTTGTTACTGTTGCCTTGTCAGTTATTGGAATCACCAATCTTTGAAAATTGGTTACACCGTATTGATAAGCCCCTTAGGCGAGCCGATACACTTCTCACTAGACTTTTTCCTTAAATTCTAGTAAGGTAAAATCGTACTGATACGACTATATCGTATCGATATGCCCTTGCTGATACACTAGGTCCATTTTGATACACCTTAAAGCATATCGATAGGCCTTCGTACAATAGCTCTTTCTTCTTTTGGTAGGTACCGATACGGCTATTCGTGTACCAATACGGTTGGTCACCAAACAACATTTATTGCGTGAAAAATGGTCTTTAACAACTCTATTGATGATCTCAACCACCCAAATGGTTAGAAATCAATGAAAGGATATAAAATCAAGTCTCCAAAGCTACAACAACAACAATTGAACAACATTCAAGCATTCAAGCAAAAATCCAACACTTTGAGCTCATTAGAGTCATATCTTGTAACGCTCTTGAGTGATTTTCATTGTATCTATTTATTATCAAGTTGGGTTGAGTGAACTTGTATTTTGGGCAAATTATTCACCGTTGGTAGGTTATTTTTCATTTTCCATCATCTTCTTGTAAGATAATGAATCTTGATCAAGCTTTGGGTAGAGAGCTTGTCAGAAGCTTGAACCATTATAAATCTCTTTTCCATCATTTTTATTATTTTTGCTTTGCTACCCTTCAAAATTTTATTTGCCAATTCACCTCCCTCTTGGTCATTCATCGTTGATTTATCATCCTAACAATTAGTCTCAGAGCCGACTGATTTGAGGGATTAACATCCATGTGAGATGATCCTAGAAGTGATTCAATCAACCGACATTCAAGCCATGGCGTGTATTTCCGACCACAACATTTACGAGTCTTAATCGACCACTAAATTACCCTTTTTCAATGGGTACAACTATCCATATTGGAAAAATTGAATGAGCCTATTCATCAAATCCAACGATTACCTCATTTGGGATGTAATTGAAGATGGACCATCTATTCCAACGAATCAAAAAGGAGAAAGGCAAGTTCCCAAGACCAAGCAAGAAATGACTGAGGAAGAAAGAAGGAAGTTGCTAGTAAACGACAAGGCCTTGCAAATGCTCTTTTATGCACTTGGACCGGATGAGTACTCAAAGATGTCTTCGTGTACAAGTGCAAAGGAAGTGTGGGACAAGCTCGAGACCACCTATGAAGGCACTAACGCTGTAAAGGAGACCAAGATTAGACTCCTCAACTTAAGCTACGAGAAATTCAAGATGGAGCCCGATGAGAGTGTCAACAAGATGTTTGATCGCTTCTCCGTCATTCTCAATGGTCTCAAAGGCTTGAGAGAAATCATCCCCGAAGACAAGCTTGTTCGGAAGCTCATCTAGTCCCTTATCGAGTCATGCAATGGAAAGAGGACTGCCATCATTGAGGCCAAGGATCTCAAAACCTTCAAGCTCGATACTCTTATGGGTTCTCTCCTAACTTATGAGATCATGAAGAAAGAAAGAGAAGATGAAAAGAAGAGAGAAGAAAAAAAGGTCGAGAAGAAGGAAATAGAGAAGAAGAAGATCAGAATTGCTCCCAAATGATTCACTCAATTCATGAAATCCAACCAAGGAAGAAATTTCCATCGAAGAAGGGATTTCAAGAACACGAACAAGGAGGAAAAGAAGGATCAACTTATTTACTTTTAGTGCAAGAAGCCAGAGCACATAAGAAATGAATGCCCCTAACTCAAAAGGAAGAGCTCCGAGAATAAGAAGCTCAAGGCAAACGTTGCTACTTGGAGTGATGAGGAATCATTTGATGAATAAGAGCAAGAATTTTCCAACCTTTGCCTCATGGCTCTTGAAGAAGATCCTAAGGTAACCTCTAACTCATCCGATTTTGTTTTATCATTTAATGAGCTTCAAGAAGCTTACGATGAGTTGCAAGAGGTGTATGACAAATTGGTTGAGAAACATAAGGAATCCCTTTTGAAAAACAAGAAAATAATTTCAAATTTGAAAAATCAAAATGATTCCTTATCTAAAACCAATTCAGAACTTGAGAAGAAGATTTTGGACTTGCAAGAAAGCCAAAAAGATTTTGAAAAGAAAAACCTAGACTTGCAGAACCTTCTTTCCAAAGTTCATGATGATCACCAAAGAGAAGTTGGTGATCTCAAAGCTTCTCTAAACATAGTTGGGAAACTAGGTTTTCAAAATAGAAGTTCTTCAAAACCCAACTATGTGAAGAGAAACTTCAATGGCTACAAACAAAGAAGCTTCCCAAGGCCCTCTAGAGGAAAGAGGATTATAAGTGTTTGGGTTCCAAAATAACTCATCACATCTAATGACATTAGTTCTATTGCTTCTTAGATTCCCAAGGGAACCAAGATTTGGGAAGCTAATATTCATGGACCCAAAATGATCAAGGTACCAAAAATCAAGTGTAACATCCCTAAAATCAATCTAGTCAATATTGAGTTCCAGCAATCAGAAACCCTACATCAAAACGGTCCTAATATTGTCTTAACTTTGACCGTGAGGTCAATTGCATTGATATTAGACTCTTATTGAGTCAATTTATCGATCTTGGACCTTAATGAACATACCAAAAACCTTTTAATGACTAAATTATAAAAATTGAGAGTTTGGGGGCAAAATCATAGAGTGTTAAGAGTTGAGGGACTAACCTTGTGATTAGCCCCTCCTCAATTAAAATCACCACTTACGTGGGATTGTCTGATGTAATTCCTTCATAGAAAGGAAAGCCATCAGTTCATTGAGATTAAAAAGAATGAAAGAAAGAGTGAAAGTTGTACCCGACCCTTTGAGAATCAAGCACCTCCCTTGGCTATCATCTTCATCTAAGCTAACACCTCTATTGGAGCTTAAACTCAAGCTTAATTTTTCGTCGATTTATTGTTATCGGATCGTTTCTATCGATAGGGTAAGCTATAACCCCCAAACTATTGATGAAATCCATGGATAAATCAAGCTTAATCTTAAGCTAGGGTTTGGTCATCCATGGGATTTGATAGCCAATAGCTATTCTAAGCATTGATATTGATTTGATATCGTTATATTAATTTCAATATCGTACTATCAATCCTAATGATTTCCCTATTATTTTTCCTAGCTCAAGAAATTGATAAAGAGCATCCACCATCTCTATCAAGGGCTACGGGCAAGGGAATTGCTTTCTGAGAGCTTTTAAAGTTTCATATTATCAAGGTGAGTGTAGTCAGATTCTCGAGATTAGGCTAGGTGCCTTTCTCGGTTTCATTGTCATTGATTATAGTATGGCTAACACTATTGTCAATGATTATTGCATTGAACCACTTAAGTGGATTCCATTGGTAAGTTAAGGTATGCCATTGCATTGAATATCAACCATTGATATTGCTATAATCATTGCCATCGCTCATTGTCATTGAATTCGCCATTGATATAGTAATTGAGTTATTGACGCATTGAACATTGGACATAGAGCATAGTCATTGTATATTGATATCGACAAAGTTATTGTCATCGAAGCATTGTAAATGAAGCATTGACCATTGTTATTGTCATTGAGATCATTGAACATTGTCACTGATATTGATATTGCTATTGCTATTGAACATGGACATTATATCATTGATTATTGATAGGTACATTGAACATAGCTATTGTTATTTAACATCAATTATTGATATTGCCACCAGACCTTGGATTTGAAAGGACATTGGATACAATTGGCATGCCATAGAATTCATGAGCTCAGTGTATGGGTAGACTACAGTCCTAGGGCTACGACCTATATTGATTTAGCGAGGCAGGGGGATGTATTGTGATATTGGTCATATTGGCGAGGCAGAGGGACTAGACCATTCATTGACTTGGCGAGGCATAGGAATTCGCGTATCCACTATCCTGAATCGATCCAAGGGTTAATATTGAAATAAGCGAACAATGATGTTGAACATGATCATTGCATTGTTATTATTGATTTATTGCATAGTTATTGTTATTATATGAATTGGAATGCACTACATTGATATTGACATTAGTTATGACTACCTCACTAGGCAAAGTATGCCTAATGCATTTCGTTTCATACATTTCAGGTTAAGGAACTCATCGCTGGAGATCGGAGAGGTTGATGTGTTAGACAAGTCACAAGCAAGCTTAGAGTAATGTATATCGACCATATGAACTCCTACTAGGGTGGCAAAGTACTTAGAATAGTCATGTATGGTTCTTTTGATATGTATGTTTTATGGTTGTGGTGTAAAGCTGCCTAAAGCACTAAATGGCCTTTTGGAATAGCCTAAACTTGGTTAAAATGACATATTTGGTTCATAAGGTGGAAAACTTGGTAAATGGATTCGATTAACCCTAAAATTTGGTATGCAAGTAGATTTCAGTATTGAAATATTGTTGGTAAAGTTTCATTGCATTTGGACATTGATTGCTAGGTCAAATGGAGTAAAAACTAGATAAAATTTGAAATTACAGTGCAGGGCGTATCGATACAAGTCAAGCAGTATCGATACGGCCTTGTATATTTGGCTTGAGAAAGCATGAGTTAACCATAGCGTATCGATACAGGTCTAAAGTGCATCGATACATGTTTTGGCAGTAAGGTTTGGTCATTTAAATGTACCAATACGGTCTTAGGGTGTATCAAAATAGGCCATGGTCAAAGTCAACGTTAGTTAACTAGTATCGGTACAGGTCAAGTTGTACCTATACGAGTTCTTGAATTGTTGGGAATTGGGTTGTCACCCTCGCATGCGGTACCGATACAGTCATCGACCATATCAATACGTATTTGGATAGTTTCATTTGGAGCACAAATTCATGTACACCCGTACCGATACAACACCAAGGTGTTTTGGTACGGTGGTAGTTAATTCTGTTAAAAGACATTGAATACAATTTTGAATAGTTTACAAAATGATCACTCATTATTGCATAGTCTAATTGAACGGGTAAATGATATCAGAATGACATAAAACTTTACAAGCCTACTATCATGGTATTGAATTTCATTTTTGTATAGTTAATCGCATGGAAGGACACCTAAAACTACCATATTTATAGTGTAGTGCCTAAAACTTGTAGGAGTTAAGAATTGGTCTTAATTGAGTAACCATTGTTTCGTATGGGATAAATTGAACGAATATTGATATTAGGGTAATGTTTGAAAGCATAACATCAATTAAGTGTTAGTCATTATTGAAATTTTATTACATAGATCACTGCACCGTCCATCGGTAGCACACTCCGACCCGGTTCTTAACCAGGCCGGGAAGGGGTGTTACATCAAGACTTAATCTTTGTTTGCAGGGAGCATTGCTACAAGGCCAAAACTACATGCGCAAATTCTTGGTACCTTGATCGTGGATGCTCAAGACATATGATATGTGACAAGAGTCGATTCTTGGAGCTAAAACCAAAGAGTGGAGGAGCCGTTACTTTCAGTGACAACTCCAAAGGCCACATTGAAGGAATTTGTTCCATTGGTAATCACTCTTCTATACTTACAGACAATGTTTTATATGTCAACGGTCTAAAACATAACCTTTTAAGCATAAGCCAGCTTTGTGATAAAGGTTTCAATGTTCTTTTTGATTTAAATGGTTGCAAAATTTTAAACATTGAAACTAAAAAAATTGTGCTTTTTGGTCATCGCATAGAAAACATATACATGGTGCATCTAGATGACAATCATATTTCAAATGCATGTTTTGCTGCAAAAGATGAACACAACTCATGGTTATGGGATAGAAAACTAGGGATTGCAAGCATGAGTGTTTTATAAATATTGGTTTCAAAAGATCTAGTAAGAGGTTTGACAAAAATAAAGTTTTCTCTTGAAACAAATTGTGATGTTTGTGCAAAAGGAAAACATAAAAAAGTTTCTTTTAATCCTATCAATGATGTTTCTACTAATAGAGTTTTACAATTAATCTACATGGATCTTTTTGGCCCAGCCCTATTAGGACAATGAGCTTGGGTGGAAAATTATATGCATTTGTTTAGTAGATGATTACTCTAGATTTACTTGGGTTATATTCTTAAGTACCAAGGATGAGGCTTTAGAAAAATTCATCATGTTTTCAAAAATTACTCAAAATGATGTTGGTCAATCTAATTCTCATATTAGAAGTGACTATGGTACCGAATTTCAAAATTTAGGTTTTGAGGATTTTTGCAATTCAAATGGTATAAGCCATAATTTTCTGCTTCTCGCACTCCTCAACAAAATGAGGTTGTTGAGAGGAAAAATAGAAATTTAGAAGAAATGGCTAGAACCATGCTTTGTGAAAACAATTTGCCAAAGTATTTTTGGGCGGAAGCCACTAATATCGCTTATTACATTGTCAACCAAGTAATGATTAGGCCAATTTTAAAGAAAACTCCTTATGAGATTTTAAAATAAAAAAAACCTAACATTAGCTATTTTCATCCTTTTGGATGTAAATGTTTTGTTTTTAAATAATAGAAAAGACAATTTGGTCAAATTTGATGCTAAAAGTGATGAAGCTATTTTCTTAGGTTATTCTTTAAACTCTAAAGCCTATCGTGTATTTAATAAAACAACTTTGGTAGTTGAAGAGTTTATACATGTGATTTTCGATGATAAGCTACTTTCGATGAAGGATTCTTGTGATGATGATGATGTAAGAATTTTTGAAGCCAATGATGGTGGGCAATCATCAAAGGTAGATGAAGTTCCTTCCAAAGAAGAAGAAACACAAGATCCACCTCTAGAAGCATTGAAGGACATGACTCTAGAGTAGAAGGAAGTGAGCTACCTAGGGAGTTCAACTATGTCAAAGGTGGTGAGATTTTGGGTGATCCATCCAAAAGGGGTAACCACTAGACTCTCTTAAAAATGCTTGTAATGTTGCATTTATTTCATGCATTGAGCCTAAAAATATCAAAGAAGCATTAAGAGATGATTATTGGATATTGGCTATACAAGAGGAATTAAATCAATTTGAGAGAAGTCAAGTTTGGACATTAGTTGATAGGCCTAGTAATAAGTCTACCATAGGAACTAAATGGGTTCTTTTTGAAACAAACTAGATGAGAGTGGTAACATAGTGAGAAATAAGGCTAAACTTGTTGCTCAAGGTTATACTCAAGAAGAAGGAATCAATTTTGATGAAACCTATGCACCTGTAGCTAGAATGGAAGCTATTAGGATGCTTCTTGCATTTGTATGTTATCATGAATTCAAGCTTTTTCAAATGGATGTTAAAAGTACTTTTATAAATGGTTTTATTAATGAAGAGGTGTATGTAGAACAAAAACTCAGTTTTGAAGATCCAAAATACCCAAACCATGTTTCAAACTTTCAAAAGCTTTATATGGTTTGAAGCAAGCTCCTAGAGCTTGCTATGAAAGATTATCAAACTTTTTGATTGAAAAAGGTTTTGAAAAAGGAAAGGTGGATACTACACTCTTTATTAAAAGAGAAGGGAAAGACATTTTAGTAGTCCAAATTTATGTTGATGACATTATTTTCGGTTCTACTAATGAGTTATTTTGCCAAGAGCTTCCTTATGCAAGGTGAGTTTGAGATGAGCATGATGAGGTAGCTCTCATTCTTTTTGGGACTCCAAATAAAACAAAGGAAGGATGACATCTTCATCAATTAAGCTAAGTACATCAAGGACATGCTCAAGTAGTTTGGCTTGGAAAATTTGAAACCTCAAGCCACACCAATGAGCTCTCCTACAAAGCTTGACAAAGATAAAGGAGGTAAGTGTGTTGATTTAAAGCTTTATCGCTCTATGATTGGATCTTTGCTTTATCGTACTGCAAGTAGACCAGACATTATGTTTAGTGTATGCTTGTGTTCTAGATTTCAAGCTAGTCCTAGAGAATCATTCCTTATAGCCATTAAGATAATCTTTAGATACCTCAGAGACACAACTTGTTTAGGCCTTTGGTATCCTAGAGATTCCTCCTTTGATTTACATTCTTATTCGGATGCGGATTATGGAGGTTGTAATATAGATAGAAAGAGTACCTTCGGTACTTGTCAATTCCTAGGTAGTATGCTTATATCTTGGTTCACTAAGAAACAAATTAGTGTAGCACTATCTACCACCAAATCGAAATACATATCAGCCGAAAGTTGTTGTGCTCAAGTCCTTTGGATGAAGCAACAACTTTTAGATTATGGAATTAATGTAGGTACCATCCTTCTTAAGT
The DNA here is from genome assembly GCA_019671005.1 of Hibiscus mutabilis. Classification (NCBI taxonomy): domain Eukaryota; kingdom Viridiplantae; phylum Streptophyta; class Magnoliopsida; order Malvales; family Malvaceae; genus Hibiscus; species Hibiscus mutabilis. Next base: position 21,011,613 of record CM033727.1, on the reverse strand, counting down.
GTGACAACACTAGTGCCATATGTCTCACTAAGAATCCCATCCAACATTCTAGAACCAAGCACATAGAGATAAGACATCATTTTATTATAGATCATGTCTTGAAAATTGTGGTAGTTCTAGAATATGTAGACAACTTAAACCAATTAGCGGATATCTTCACTAAACTTTTAGACAAAGAGATTTTTTGGTCTCTTAGGAGATAATTAGGTTTAACTAGCCTACCTTGAACCTGATAGCCTTTTTAGTGCCTAAAATTGCTTGAATTTGGTTGATCTCGTTGCTATGTGTTTTTGCTTCTATATGCATCTATGCTTGTTATTAGGGGAGTATGCATCTATTTTTTTTATCATACATGGTGTTCACATATCATATTCATGCATTTCGATTCAAGTAAAATTGAATTTTTGAGAACCTTGCAGCTAAAATGACATTTTTGGTTCATGGGCACCGATACGGGGTAACGTGTATCAATACGGGTATCATGAGACAATTTCAGTATAGTTTGACCTGTACTGGTACGAGGTCGCGTATCAATACTTTAACCAACTTAACTGCTGGCCGTATCAGTACATGGACAAGTATATTGATATGGTTACAAATTTTCTAAAACTCAGATTTCAGTAGCTCAAACCCGTACCAAAACACTTCCTCGAGTATCGAAACACAGACCATTTTTTCCTGAACCCATACTAGAACGATAACCCACGTATTGAAACACCTATGCATTTCAAGCATACTTGTTTCGGTACAGGGTCATGCGTATCGAAATGCATGGACCCAAAATGTCCTAAATTGATGGTTTAACATGCTTTCAAGGATTCAAACCTATCCTAACATACTTCAGTCATATACACAACATTACTAAGGATCAATCCTTATCGTAGCACCACGTAAACATCACCACATCATGTCATTATGCTTAAGAATGTAATCTAGAGGCATGCTTCCTAGAAACCAAACCATTCAACATTCAAAACATAAAATCAAAGCCACAACCAACATAAGAGACCAATTATAGATCCAAAAAAACATTACAAACATGATTAAACAGGGAGTTTCTCAAAAACTCTCCCAAATCAACAATGAAACCTCATTGACTTCATTACTACAAGACTATTTTGAAACCATACATTCAATACCCAAAGTCCTTGATATCCTTCGCTTCTTTGTGCCTTTAAATCTTTAGTTCTCTGCATTGATGGAGAAAGAGAGCGTAAGCACACAAGGCTTAGGGAGGAGTGCTCAAACAGCACACCATCAATGTATTTAAAAACCATTTTTCCAAAACCTTATTAAAATCACCATTTCAATCATTGTATAAAACATCATGCCTTGAAAACCATGCACTTAACACTTTCAAAAACCATCATATTAAACCATATGCAACATGTATCATGGATCAACAACAAATCCTATTGCTAACTCTCAATTTAAGCCTTCCCATGCATAACTTTCAAGTGATCATTAAACAAATCCACTTTCCAAAATATTACATCAGATATACTGATCCCACAAGTGTCCTCTCAATACTTTATGCCATCTCAACCGGAATTATGGTGCCATTAACAACCCGAGGACCCCAACCCCAATCATCAGTTGGATGCATAATCCACGAATGAGAATTTTGGTACCATATAACCCCTCGACCGTTAGGGTACTCTTGGTGCAGTATTCGGTACACATAAACCCCTCAACACTCAAGGTGACTTATTTATAGTGCACTTAATCCTACAGCCGACCAACTATATCCGATAACATTTTAAACCACATCACTTGCCAATATAATTCATTATTAACCATGCACCTCACTGTCTTAATATGCATCAAATCAAAACCATTTCCAAAGCATTAACCCATGCTTTAACAAGTATTCCACGTACTTGCATAGATCATTTACCAAATGCATCCATCATTATTATATGATCAAAAATAGTATAAAATCTACTTTAAATCATGCTCAACAGTAGGTACCATGACAATCAAAACAAGTGCATAAAATCCATTTTGTAAAAGCATGATCGAGGGAGAAATCTCTTTATAATTACTTCTGAGTTTAAACCAGCGTTTCAAGCTAAGTTTAAACCCCTAATATAACCTTTAAACCATTTCAAAGCTAAAATCCACGTTCTCACTCACCGACAATGCAAAGATTTATTCGCCGATGCAAAAGCAAGCGTTCGAAGACTCTAAACCTTCACCATTAGCCTTAGGATCACTCTTATCTCTAACACTTGATTTTCCCCTTAATTGACAAGATTTGAATGAAATCTCCAAGGTTTGATGTAGAAATCAAGAGTAGTAATGAAGGAATCAAAAAGACAAATCAAGAGAATCAATCTCTGATCCTTTAGGAGTAGATAATGTAGGTTGGATGCTAAGAAAAAGGATAGAAAATTGAGAGCACAAGTAGTTACGTAAGAAAGGTGATTTTAACCAAATAAACTCATTTTTATTAAATCCCTTTTATTTCCCATTAATTCCTAATTAAAAACCAATATAAAATAGCCTTAATTAAGGGAAAATCTGATTAAAACCTTTAGGTAAATTAGCTCCTTAAATATTCAAAGTTTTGACTCTTGTACCAAACAGTCACCAAAAACAATTTTCAATCTTTACATTTTGGTCACTAGACAAAATGTCACATTTCCAATCCTTATTTTCCAAAATTAATTTTACCAAAAATATCCATATAATAAATAATGATTTTTAGATATTTTACCCAAATATTTCCTCACTCAAGAATATTTAATCTGATTTCAATCCTGAATCTGACTCAAATCTCTAACCTGGTCCACCAAATTGTATAATCATCCTATAAACCCCTAGGCCCAAAATCGGGGCATTACAATAAGTCTAAAAAAAATATGATTAAAAAGGGTGTAAAATATAGTACTTTTTCACACTTAACACACCCCTAAACTCGAACTATTGCTTGTCATCAAGCAATGCAAAAACTAGCAATTACCTACCGAGGAATTTACCACAAAACATGCTTCAAACCCGACTTCAATCCACAAAACTGTGGCAACAAAGAATTGATTATCTTTCGATCTTAAAAAAGTATAGAAATTTTCTTAAAATTAAAGTGCCATGTTGGTGAAAATGTGCGTACAGAGTTGTGTACAAGTCAATCAACAGAATTCCAAGCAAACCTCTATTTTTATTAGATTGCTGAGGCAATTTATTCAGCTAAAGCCAGTTAGGCACCTCTAGCAAAGTCTTTCTTCTTTTTTCCAACTAGAGCTAGATTGACACCTCTAGTAATTTTCAATATTTTAATACTAGAGCCAGATGGGCACCTCTAGTAATCAATTAACATTATTCATTTTTTACGGCTAGAGCCAGATTGTCACATCTAGCATAGTTTTTCCCCAATTTTTAATAACCTAACATTTACTAGGTATCCCTCATTCAACAAGTCACAACATTGTGAATAAAAACAACATCATAGTAAAATTTCAAGTTAATTCCATGCCAATCCTAAAATCTAAGATTTTCTCATCTAAGTGTAGTGGCAATTAACTCAGCTTATGATATCACAACAAGTTTTGGCAGTTTAACAGATAAGTGTCAAGGCAAGTAATATATGCAAACTAACATGAGACAAAAACAAACTAAAATGAAATATACTAAGTCAAAACAAAAAAACCCAAAGTCGATAGAAGCATTATCCTCAATGCATGCAAATGAGTTAATCAGAAAGGTCGTCACCTCGAATTCGTATAGTCCTTTTGGTTGTTTGCTTCTTTGCCTTGGTTGTTGTGGTGAAGCTGGTGTAGGTCCATGAACCTCAATTTCCTCAACCGACTCACCCTCTTTCTCAGCTTCCTCTTATGGAGAAGCTTTACGCTTCGATGTTGTCTTGGATGGCGTAGTTAGAGGTGTGGACTTCAATGGTGCAGATGTGGTGTCTTTAGAATCTAAAAAATCATGACAAGATTCAGTACATTTCAGCTCTTGAACTAGATCCTTACCTTTGCGTGGTGTAGCGGTTGTCGCGACAAAGCTACTTGCAGATGGCTTAGCATCAATTATCGGGGCAAGTAACTCAACAGGAAAAATTAGAAACGGCACAATTGTCTTGGGATATAAAATGGCATTCTCAAGGGCAATATCCCTATCCTTCAAATAACGACGGAGCTATTGTTTCTTGGCCTCCTATTACTCAAATTTCAGTAACATCAGACGAAGAAGATCCGATAGCACCTAGGGAGATGCAGCGACATTCGCACTTGTCGTTGTAGGTTTGGTAGCCTGCTCTTCCTTCGTTGCCATAGGCAATTGTGCTAGTCCTTCTTGCATTATCTTCATATAATTGCTCTTGGAGTAACCTTCCTTCAACTGCAGCATCTCGTCTGTTGCATTCGATGGCACCCTCACTGCCTTGCAAAGAGCTGTGATCAAATTAGGGAAATAAAGCGTACCCACATCCTTTTTGCTTCTTGCATAGATTTCATCAACAATTATATGATGAATATTAATAGTACACTTATGCAAAATAGAATGTAGCAAAAGTAAATAAGAAGATGAAATTGTGGTGTTGTGCGTAGTCGGTATGAAACAAGTTTTGACAATATTATTCCACAACTTCACCTCAAGCTTAAGCAAAACCCAATTCACCATTCCCTTCATATTCTCTTCATTCCGCGCAGCTCCTTTGATAGTGAGATCTGGGAAAACCTTCTCCAACTCATTCGAGGTTATATTCTCAGTAAACTCTTAATGTTCAACATTTTCCATGAACACCCTATAGTTAGCGCTAATGGCATTTGCGTCAAGGAAGACTACCCTGCCATGTACAAAAACCAAGAGATTGTTAGGGTTCGAAACATGAATATAAAATTCTCTTACCCATGAACAATTGATTTCTCCTGGTTGTTCGCAAAAGATAGACCATTGATGGCTATCAACTATCTCCAACACGGATTTCTCAAGACCGAAGTCAGATTTCTCCAACTCGAACGCAAAGCCTCGTTCTTCCCAAACCTTACGCTTGAGGAACTTCAACTTGTACTTTGAATCAATGGCCGGTGTGGCAAAATGACAAAAGGTAAAGTGGAAGCCTTGGAAGATCCTGCTCCGGGCATGGATTTCTTGGCCATGGTGTTTAGTTCGAACAAGAAAGAAAAAGAAAAAAAGAAAACAAGAAAAACTCACGAGTTTCAAGAAAATGGTTAAAAGAAGAAGATGGGTGTTTATTGTGATTTAATGGTAGAGTCAAAGGTTGGTGATGGAGATGAAATATGGAGTGGTGTTTTACCAATGGGTGAAAAAGAAAATAATGATGGGTGTAAGAGGAATGTGATGTGTGGCTAGGGTAAAGTGGGAGAGAGGGAAAGAAAATTTTTGGGTGAAATTTTTTAAAAGGTATTTAAATACCTAATAACTAGTCGACCCCTTGTCTCCTTTGGAGATAAAATTTTATTCAAATAAAATTCTATCTATTAAGCCCAATCTTCATTCATTTCAAAACTCTTATCCTAAAAATCAAAAACAAAAAGATAAAGATTAAATAAAGAGATAACATAAAGGAAAATAAATAAAGAAAAAGATAAAAGTAAAGACTAAATAAAAAGAAAAAGAAAAGGTTAAAAATGAAATAAAGAAAAACAAAGAAAATGAAAGATAAAAATAAAATAATAGAAAAAAAATAAAATTAAAAACACTTAGAAGGAGCATTTTCATGCATCTTCTAAGGATACTACTTTCTTATCGCGCTCGATATGTGGACCAACGTATTGCTTCAATCTCTAACCATTGACTTTAAACTCGCCTCCATATGTAGTTGATTTTATCACAACAATGCCATAGGACTATGGTTTAACTACCTCGAATGGCTTGAACCATCTTGACTTCAGTTTGCCCGAAAAAAGTTTTAAGTCTACAATTGTATAGAAGCACCAGTTGCCCTGGCAAGAATTATCGCGACAATTGCTTTTTGTCATTCCATCATTTAGTATTCTCTTTGTAGAGCTTTGCATTTTCATAAGCTCCTGCAAGGAATTCTTCCATCTCGTTCAAGTTCAGCAAGCACTTTTTTCTTTTCTCCCAGTCCAAGTTCATTTTCTTGATCGCCCAATAGGACTTATGCTCAGTCTCCATCGAAATGTGGAAAGTCTTGTCGTAGACAAGTCTATAAGGAGACATGTCTAGGGGCATTTTAAATGTTGTTCGGTAAGACCAAAGCGTGTCATCAATTCTCGCAGACCAATCCTTCCGTGAAGGATTGACAATCTTCTTGAGGATGATATTTAACTCACGATCATATATCTCAGCATGGTCGTTAGTCTGTGGGTGATATGCCGTGGCAATTTTGTGAGTTACTCCAAAGCACAAGAAAATCTTGGCAATGAGCTTATTGTCAAAGTGTTTACCCTTATCGCTGATAATTGCCCTCGACATTCCGAACCATGAAAATATGTTTTTCTGCAAGAATTGTTGCATAGTTGAATGGTGAAATAACGTTACACGACTTTTGAAAGCATACACACATTGATGCAAGTATAGTTGACAGCTGCAAATTTATCGGATATCGATCCCACGAGGACGGTTGTTCAGAAGTCTACCAATGTTAGTGCAATAAGTAAGAAAAATAAGGTAATTAAAATAACTAATGTCGCAGCAATGAAAGGTAAATCATATAGGTAATGTCGCAGCAATATACTAGAATTAAAATAGAAACAATATAATGATAGCAGTGGGGTTCGCTCGGTGATTCATCAACAGAATAACAAATGCTAGCAAGAAACAAATGAAATGATGATTGCCAATGCAATAAAGCATATGCATATCATACCAATCTTAACTTTTACCCTTAATCAAAGACTTATATGAGCCTACTGACCACACCTCTCAGTGATTGCTAATAAGCAAATACAAGAACAAATTAGTTGACTTTCGTTGTAATGGCTTGTTAAATTGAACTATCACTGCAACTCTCATTGACAGTGGCTGCAATAAACACTTTCGCGCATAAAGACATTCAAACCCAAAGATAAAAAGATAAAGGAAAGCTTAATAAGATAAACATTCAGTCAATATTCATAAAGTATTCTCATACAAAATGAAATAAAACCATAATCATCAATGTTTAAACAAAAGAACCATTGAGAACTAAATGAGGAAAGCTATCTCTAGCTATCTCGATTGCTCCTTGATGCTTTCTCTTGCTTTACACTCATTATGTCTACTTACTTCTGCATCGGATTCACCTCGGTTGACCCATGGAAGCTTTAGTACGCCTGTTGCATGTTGTGATGTACTATAAATGATATGCAAATAGTGCAACTATACACATTGAACAAGTAATACAGTGATTAGTGAGTAGCGTCTCCACAGGGATTGGAGGCTAAACAAGCTTAGTAAAAACATACAAATTTGCAACTTAAAAATCAATGCAATAGCAATAGGAAACATGTTCAGAAATGTTGTAGAAAACAACTGTAATATAAACTAGGTTGATCTCCTTATCTGCTTGATCTCTTAGGTTACGACCTCTATGCATGACTCTTAAAGCTTCTTGTATACGTCTTCTTTGACGAAATATGTGTTCGATTTTAGGAACTAGAGGTAGTAATGGTTCATCAGGTCTTCCTTGGGTCATGCAACAGCATAACACCTGAAAAAAGTAAACAAAAACAACAAATAAATCTATACAAAAAGAAGAAATAAAGTGGTGCAAAGACAAAACTCTAAATAAACAATTGCCAATCCCTAGCAACGACACCAAAAACTTGTTGCATGTTGTGATGTACTATAAACGATACACAAATAGTGAAAGTATACACATCGAACAAGTAATACAGTGATGAGTGAGTATCATCTCCACAGGGATTGGAGGCCAGACTAGCTTAGTCAAAACACACAAATTTGCAACTTGAAAATAAAAGCAATAGCAATAGAAAACAAGTTCAGAAATGATGTAGCAAACAGCTGTAATATAAATTAGGTTGAAACAAGGACACTTCAAACGTCCTCTCATGTGTACGAGGCTCTATATTGGGATAACAGGCTGGGCTTATCAAGGACTCCTATGTCTAAGTCTCAAGAATGTTTAGCTATACATGCACATATCATGCTCGATAGAGTTTACTAAAGTGTTTCTAAACTATCTCTATTAAGAAACATGACAGCCAAAATGCTATGGCAATACCTCTCGGCGTGAACCCTAGCAAGCTACCATCCTTGAAGTTATACTCTTTTTAGTCGTTGAAACTCTACATTTATCTCTAAGGTGAGTTGGGATTTTGCCTCTCAGCATCAAACCCCATTATCCATGTAGATCTAAGCCTAACTCTCTCGAATATTAAGCTATCCAACACATAAGCAAGGGCTAACTCTCGAAAGCTCTTACAAGCTTAAGGCATACAAAACAATGGACAAGCTTGTAAAGGGCAAGAAAGCAAACCAAACATTCATTCAAACTTAAAACATAAGTATCCCAAAACAAACCCACGCCACTTAAAATCAGTTCATGGCTGGGAAAATATCATCCACAATCAATAGTTTAAGACAACCATTCCATATATAAAGAAATGAAACAACAAAAGCAACTAAACAAATGGAAACTCCTAAGCCACCATAGACTACTGTGAACCGCCCTAAGCTTGCTGCTTCTCTCAAAGGCCAGCAAGAACACCTCTTGGTGCTTCAACAATGGAGGACACCACGATGGAGAAGATGAAGAAAACCAGCCACTTTTTTTCTCTCTTTCTTAGCTCACAAAGTAACTTTTTCGATCTCTTTTTTATGTGGGTGTTTTTTTCTTTATATAGTAGGGGCTCCTAGGGTTTTGTGCCCTTAATTCCAAGGGAATATTCCCTTTACATGTGGGGACACAGCTGGCTTGCAGGTTCATGTGTGGGGCTACGAAATATCTTCAGTTTGTTGTCCTCTAGCACGCCTAGAAATGTTATCCAAAATGCTAAGGCATTTTTCCTTTTCTCCTGCACTGTTCCTCATTTCCCTACACATCACCACACCAAACAAAAACCTTCCCAAGCAGCACTATTCTTATAAATAAACAATGATAACCAAACAAATAACACCAAATTCAACTACATGAGATAAATGCAACTATATGCTATGAAATGAGATGAAATGAGCTTAATTTCACGTAATAGCCTAAGTAAAGAGGCACAAGATGTTAACCCTTTTCAAGGTTAATGCACCCCTAAACTTAATCCATTGCTTGCCCTCAAGCAATGAATAGAAATAAACAGATGAATGCTACGACATTAAATGAATTCAAGATAGAGCTATGTTAAAATTTTAGTCCTTAGAAAAATAAAGGCTTCAACATGCTGGACATTTTTGAGATTTTAAGAACTTTTTCCCTTAAGGCAAGATCATTTTATGTGTGTGCGTAATTGCATCAAATTTATGCTTAACAGAGTTAAAAAATTTCTAAGTAAGTTCTCTATTATACCCTAGTATTTGTTAATCAATTAAGCACAAGTTTTCTCCCATATTCTAACTTGTTTTCTTTCTCTTCTTTGTTTTTTTCTTTTTTTATACTGCTACGAGGGGAGTCAGCTCATCACAACTATCATCCTTAACTCTAGATGAATATGGAGCAAACATTTCATCCCCGAGCTAGTAAGTAGAGTAATCTCGTGACTACATTCATTCACTCATTTGTTGTTGCTACCATTTATTTAAACGCGGTATCCAGGCAAACAACGCAAAGAAGAATGTCCCTCTACAATTCTTCCAAAGCATTTGTTCAAAATTCAACGCATTCAATAAGCACATAGGAGTTTAATAAAGCCTTTACTGCTTTCGTGCATCATTCAAGTTCATTCATATCATTCATACTAAGGCATGCAAGAGTTATTTCATAAAAAATTTCTAACAATCTTAAGCATAGAGAACATGCAATCGTGTAACAATTAAATCATAAAGCATCAAAAATTAAAGGCATTTCTACCAATCTTAGTAGTCATAAACATTCAATCAATCCATGACCAAAAGATTTTCATCATCTGACATCATCAACTCATTCATAAAACTAGCTTTAAACTAAACTAAATTTTATATCAAAAGTATGTTCATCACTACTAATGCAAATGTTTACTATGAACACTACTTCCCCTAAACTTGAAGAAAGTAGTGTCCTCAATGCATGAAAATTATCTAAAACTAAACTAAGTGCAATACAATGCAAGATGCCTTGACTAACTCTACTTTGATGGTGATGGGGTTGTCTTGTGCGCCATATGCTTGATGCGCCTTTTCTTTAGTGTTGAGGTGTTGTAATTTGTTATGCCATTGTGCTTGGAGGGACAACATCATTCATCTCATCGTTCGTACCAGCAACGAATGGTCTTCTTCCTTAGTAGTTCCCCCATCTATGGGGGCTTTACCCTTGACTACATATTTGGGAGTCTATTTTGCTAAAAAATTAATGTTAAAATTAAACAATAAAGAAATAAAGCAAAGAAAAACAATGAGATGAAAATTAAACGAAGGTGAGTCCTCTTGCAAATGAGATTCTTCAAGCACAATCTCGTTGCTGGGTTCTCTGAGTGTCTCTACCCAAACTTAGCTTCCTTGGTGATTTGGGTTCCACTACTTAAGGTGAACGCACTACATTGCTCCTTTCCTTGAGCTTTAGTGAATTCAGTATCAATTGGTAGACTACCTTGTGGGCGTGCATGTAATGCTTGAGCAATTTGACCCACTTGAGTTTCCAAAGCTTCCAAAGATGATTTGTGACTTTGTAGCAATGCTCCTTGGCTTTTGATGGATGCAACATGGTCTTGAAATAAATCCTTTGTAGCCTTCATAAAGTCTTGGAAAGTAGCTTCCAATATGTTGGTGTTCGATGAAGATGCTAACCCCTTGTTAGTATTTTGCCACATCATATTTTGTTGAAAACCTAGGGGTGTAGTCAGATTTTGTTACCAATTTAAGCTGTCGATATTGTTGATTCCTTGATTCCCCCAAGAAAAATTAGGATGATGACTCCATCCTGGGTTATAAGTGTTTGAATAAGGGTTGTTGTTGCTCCTGTTGAAGTTCCACACGTAGTTGGTAGACTCGCGATTTTTAGGGCACTCGCTCACATGATGAATGCCATGGCAAAGTGCATAAGAAGATCTTGCAACCTTGACTTCCTTCCCTTCCCTAGGATGTTGGAGATTCTTCAACAAGTTTGTAATTGCTGACAATTGAGATAAAACAAAATCCTTAGCATCAAACTCAAATGTCCCTTGAGTCTTCCTCCCTGTTCCTAGTCTCAAAGAAGGGAAGTGACAGTCGTTGTTTGCTATCCTATCAAGGATATCAAATGCTTCTGCTGGTGACTTGTCTAGCAAAGTCCCATTTGCTGAAGCATCTAGCATCATCCTCAAGGGAGCATTGACATTGTTGTTAAACATCACAACTTGCGTCCAATCGTGAAAAACATGATTCGTACATTTGTGAAGTAGTTCCTTGTATCTATCCTAGCACTCGAACATCGACTCATCACCAGCTTGACGAAAGGAAGCAATATCCTTCCTCGGTTGGGTGTTCATGTTGGGTGGATTATACTACAGCAAAAAGCTCTTGCATAAGCCTGCCCATGATTTCATCGAGCATGAAGTTACTCTATTAAGCCACGATCTTGCTCGATCTCTCAATGAGTATGGGAATAAATTTAATTTTAGCACACCCTCATGCATATCTTGTTGTCGTAAGGAGTCATACACCTCCAGAAAACCATGTATATGCTGCCTTGCGTCCTCATGAGGCGCACCACCAAGCAGGCTGCCTAAAACTTGAGAGCTATAATCCCAGGGTTGAGATCATCCAAGATGGGTGCTAAATATTCTCTAATAGCGCGTGGGTGAACTATAACTCCAGGATTTACGGTAGCATTAGGATCCTCCAGATCCTTATCTGCCTGATCTCCTTGGTTATGACGTCTATACATGACTTTTAATGCTTTTTGTATACGTCTTTTTTGACGAAACATGTGTTCGATTTCAGGAACTAGAGGTAGTAATGGTTCTTTAGGTCTTCCTCAGGTCATGCAGCAGCACAACACCTGAAAAAAGTAAACAAAAACAATAAATAAATCTATACAAAAAGAAGAAATAAACTGGTGCAAAGACTAAACTCTAAATAACCAATTGTCAATCCCTGGCAACGGCACCAAGAACTTTTTTTGTGTTGTGATGTACTATAAATGATACGCAAATAATGCAAGTATACACATCAGACAAGTAATACAATGATGAGTGAGTATCGTCCCCACATGGATTGGAGGCCAAACTAGCTTAGTCAAAATACACAAATTTGTAACTTAAAAATAAATGCAATAGCAATATGAAACATGTTCCAAAATGTTGTAGAAAACAACTGTAGTATAAACTAGTTTAAACAAGGATACTTCAAACGTCCTTTCACGTGTACGAAGCTCTTTATTGGGATGATAGGCTGGGCTTATCAAGGACTTCTATGTCTAAGTCTCAAGAATGTTTAGCTCTAACTTGCTCATATCATGCTCGACAGAGTTTACTAAGGTGTTTCTAAACTATCTCTAGCAAGAAACGTGACAGCCAGAATGCTATGGCAATACCTCTCGGTGTGAACCCTAGCAAACTACTATCCCTGAAGTTCTACTCCTTTTAGTCGTTGAAACTCTGCACTTATCTCTAAGGTGAGTTAGGATTTTGCCTCTCAGCATCAGACCCCATTGTCCACGTAGATCTAAGCCTAACTTTATCAAACATTAAGCTATCCAACACCTAAGCAAGGGCTAACTCTCGAAAGCACTTACAAGCTTAAGGCATACAAAACAATGGACAAAACATGTAAAGAGAAAGATAGCAAACCAAACATTCATTCAAAATTAAAACATAAGTATCCCAAAACAAGCCCAAGCCACTTAAAATCAGTTCATGGTTGGGCAAATATCATCCACAATCAATCATTTCAGACAACCCATCCAAATATAAAAGAAATGAAACTACAAAAGCAACTAAAGAATGGGAAACTCCCAAGCCGCCTTGGACTACCGTGAACCGCTCTAAGCTTGTTGCTTCTGTCAAAGGCCAGTAAGAACTCCCTTTCGAGCTTCAACAATGGAGGACAACACGATGGAGAAGATGAAGAAAGACAACCGCCTTTTTTCTCTTTCTTAGCTCACAAAGTAAAATTTTTGGCTCTTGTTTTAATGTGGGTTTTTTTCTTTATATAGTGGCGGTTCCTAGGGTTTCATGCCCTTAATTCAAAGGGAATATTCCCTTCACATACGGGGACACAGCTGGCTGGCAGGTTCACATGTAGGGTTACGAAATATCTTCAGTTCGTTGTTCTCTAGCGCGCCCAGAAATGCTATCCAAAATGCTAAGGCATTTTCCTTTTCTCCTGCACTGCTCCTCATTTCCCTGCACATCACCACACCAAACAACAACCTTTCTAAGTGCCACTATTCTTATAAATAAACAAAGATAACCAAACAAATAACACCAAATTCAACTACATGAGCTAAATGCAACTATATGCTATGAAATAAGCTGAAATAAGATTAATTTCACGCAATAACCTAAGTAAAGAGGCACAAAATGTTAACCTTTTACAAGGTTAACACCGCCATAGTCATCAAGAGAGAGCTCTAAAACCAAGGAAAAAGTTGATATATTATGAGCCTCATTTTTCTAGAGTAAGAATATATGTATATATATATATCATTTTCATCTTCCAATTGTGTGATTACAGGTGCCCTTTGTAGATTTACAGCCGTTAATTTCGTGCAAGGCAACTGTATTAATAGACAACTCATAATCCTTTTGATCTTATCTTGACAGCTATCATTGTGGCAACAATGACTATTCACATTACAGCGAACGTTGTGTAGACATCATGCCTAGACAAAAGTTGTTGTAACAAACTGTCAGCTCATCATCCTTTGATCTTATCCTTTTACTGACATCATTTGATCTTATGGTTTTTGATAACTGTCAATGTGGCAACAAATCTGGATGCAACCTGAACAACGCTTATGCAATGACATCCCAATGCAGTGACAGTCCTGGCTGCAATTCTGGAAGAATTTATGTAGCGACATTAGCAACAAAAATGTGATAAATTCAAGGATAATTAAAGAATGAGCTACTAAGTTAAGAATATGCAAATACAAAGATAAAAGTGCTAAAATGCATGCAAAGGATAACATGATGGAGAACAATTAATCAATAAATAAGGTGAAAACACATGTCTTTTAAAATACCATCACACCCCCAAACTTAAGTTTTGGCTTATCCTCAAGCAAAATAAAAAAGCAGGAAGGTTAAAACCAATTGATGAACATTCTAGCAGCTTGAATCATCTGAACTATCAATGAATCAATAACATCTACGTGATAGAATATTGCATTGACAAGTCAAGAATATGAATGAATGAACTTGCAAGTTCATCAATACTTAGCATCATGCCTCACATCACAGATTCTTTCTACCTAAGAATAATTTATTACAATGTACTATATAATCATATAATTCTTTTCTTTCTTTCTTTTTTCTCCATTTTTTCAAGCAGCAAGGGATAACGAACAATGAATGCACCCTAGATCTTGAGAAGTAAGATGTTGTGCAACGAACCCTCAATAAGTACTTGATTGCTTCGACACACACTCATGCAGAGACAACCTTTAGTAAGATTCTTTTTTCTAACGCATGCATTAGAGTGTTCCCCTTGAGATACTTTCATTATGCACCGACATTGGAGTGTTCTTTATTTACACATAATACAATTTGTAAACATATATAACAACAACTGAACTAGGCAGATTCATCTAACATCTAAGAGATGATGCTAGGTATCCATTACTCAAGCAACCAAAGTCATTTATAATAGAATTCTAATACAACATTCCATCACATGTATCCAACCAATTCATTAACAATCACGATTCAAGATTTAAGCATCGAATGTATGAGAAAAATTGTATAACACAAAACGAACCTTGCATTTGCTTAAAAAATTAAAATGGGGATGTATTTCAAATCCTAGGTGAATACCCCTAACTTAAAGATTGCATTGCTCCAATGCAAAAATAGAATGCAATGACAGAAAGAGGTTATAAAACTAAATGCAATTACAATGACAAAATGCAATAACAAAGTAAAATAACAACTACGTTAAATGCATGATTAGAAAAAACTAAAAAAATTAAAAACAAACTAACTAAGTATTCCTTTGCTCTTGATGTGGCTGTATGGTGCTTCTTCTTCTCGCTCCAACATTGTATTCTTAATAGTTGCATCCACAACATCGGATGCAATGACAAATTTTGTAGCCACTTCGTCATCATCTTCTTCTTTTCTCTTAGCTTAGTTCAGTCCGTAGATGCCTCCTTTTATTCTAGTTCAACTTTGGCAACATCTGCCTCCTCTTATTCTAGTGAAATTTGAATTCACCCACAATAAGCACCCATTTATTATTACATTGTGGCAGAGGTTGCCTTGGAGAGTCATTTCTGATGCTTCTTGTAACATCCCAAGATCTGTCTTAGTCGAAAATGGGTTCCGGCGATTGGAAACCCTACATAAAAAGGTCCAAATATTGTATTGACTTTCACCTCAAGGTCAATTGTATCGATATAGGACTCCAATTGAGTCAAATTATTTATTATGGACCTTATTGAAATTATCAAAAATCTTTTAGTAACTAAACTATCGAAATTGAAGGTTTGGGGGTATAAGTTTAGAGTATCGAGAGTTGAGGGACTAACCTTGCAATTAGCCCCTCCTCAATTAAAATCACCACATACGTGGGTGATCAAAAATAGATTCCTTCACCTTAAGGAAATCTTAAAGTTATAATAGATAAAAGAATGGAAGGAAGAATTAGAAAGCTTACCCAAGTTATAAGGAAGCAAACACCTCTATCTCATCTCCTACATCCAAACAAGAACCTCCATTGTTGATGTTGGAAAAGCTTAAGATTTCTTTGGTTTATCAATATCGAATCATTGCTATCAATCGGGTAAGCTAGGATCCTTAATTTATTATTAAAATCCATGGATAAATTGAGTGTAATCTCAAGTTAGGATTTTGACTATCCATGTGAATTAATAGCTAAATGGCTATTTTAAGCTTTGATATTGATTTTGATATCGTATTATCGATTCTAACTGATACCTATTGTTTAACCTAGCTCAAGAATTGGATAGAGATCATCTACCGTCACTGACGAAAGCTAGGACCAAAAGGAATTCGCATCCGAGAGCCGTAAGAGCATTAGATTATCAAGGTGAGTGTAGTCAGAGTCTCAAGAAAGGCTAGGTGCCTTTCCCAATCCCATCGTCATTGTTTATTGTATTGCTAACATCATTGTTAAGGAATATTACACCAAATTACCTTGAGGATACTATTGGTAAGCATCGATAAGTATAGTATAGATTATTGAGCATCGACATTGTTAGTGGACTTTGTTACTGATTTTACTATTGTCGTCATCATTGAATTATAGAAATATAGGACATCGATCATAGAGCATAGTCATTGTTATTTTCATTAAGCATTGTCATTGATATAGTTATTGTTATTGAAATATCATAAATAAAGCATCGATCATTGTCATTGCCATTGAGATTATTGAGCATTGACTTTGCTATTGATATTGTTATTGAACATTGATATTGAATCATTGCTTATTGACAAGAATATCGAATGTTGTTGTTGTTACCGAACATCGATCACTGATATTATTACCGGACCTTGGATTCGAAAGGACATTGGATACAATTGGCATGCTATAAAATTCATGAACTCAGTGTACGGGTGGACTATGGTCCTTGGGCTACGGCCTTTATTGTGGTGAGGCGGAAGGATGTATGTGTTATTGGTCATATTGGCGAGGCAGAGGGACTAGACCATTCATTGATTTGACGAGGTGTAGAAATTCGCGTATCCACTATCCCGAATCGATCTAATGGTTAATATTGAAATATGGATTTATTGTTATTGAACATGATCGTGCATTATTAACATTATGTTAATACATTATTAACTCAGTGTACGGGTGGACTACGGTCCTTGGGCTACGACCTTTATTGTGGCGAGGTGGAGGGATGTATGTGTTATTGGTCATATTGGCGAGGCGGAAGGACTAAGCCATTCATTGATTTGGCGAGGCATAGGAATTCGCGTATCCACTATCCTGAAATGATCCAAGGGTTAATATTGAAATATAGATTTATTGTTATTGAACATTATCTTGCATTATTAACATTGTGTTATTGCATTGTTATTGCCTATACATAACTTGAAATGCCTATCATTGCTATTGCTATTGTTTTAGACTACCTCACTAAGCAAAGTATGCCTAATGCATTTCATCTCATACATTTTAGGTTAAGAGGTCCGTAGTTGAAGATCAGTGAAGTCTAAGATTTTGGCAAGTCACAAGCAAGGCTAAAGTAATGTACTTTGTCTCTATGAACTCCTAGGATGGTGGCAAAGTAGTTAGACTAGTCATATGTGGTATTTTTGGTGTGTATAAGTTATGATTGCCTTATAATAGTGTTTAAAGCTCTAAATGGTGTTTTAGTGGAGCCAAAAATTGGCTAAATATGCATATTTGGCACTAAAAGGTGAAAACCTAGCAAATGGATTCAAATGGCCCTAAAATTTGACATGCTAGTAGATTATAGTGATTGAATATTGATGGTAAAATTTCATTGCATTTGGACATCGTTTAACAGGTTGAACAGAAGAAAAACCAGATAAAATTTGTCATTACAGTGCAGGGTGTACCGACATGGGTTCACCTGTTTCGGTACGACTGTGCATATTTGGTCAGTCAACGTTCAGGTCAACCTAGGCGTATCGAAACGTCCTAAAGGTGTTTCGATACAAAAACTCACAGAAGCATTTAAGATTTTAATCCTATCGATATAGCCCTAATAGCGTATCGAAACGGGCCAATGAAGGTCAACAGGCAGAGGTACCGCTTGCGCTGTATCGAAATGAGTTCTTGAATTGCTGGATATTGGGTTATGACCTTGCATGCTGTACCGATAAGGTGCTCGACCGTATCTAAACGAGTTTGGGTAGTGAAGTTTGGATTACATAATCCAATTGTTCCCTACCGATACGTCTTATAGTGTTTCGGTACGGGAGCGGTTAAATCTGTTAAAAGTCCATAATCACATTATTGAAACATTACATATTGGTCCCTGAATTTTGGTAAGCCTAATTGGATGAGTAAATGACATCAAATTAACATGAAAATTTGTATACTTACTTTCTACTAATTGAATTACATATTCGTGTGTTTAATTTTAGATAAAGACCCCAAATTCCAAGAATTTACAATTTAGTCCCTAAAAGTCGTACAAGTTTAAAATTTGCCCTAATCTAATTATCGTAGTTCCATATCGATCTATTTCCTCAGTGTATTGATACCGTATTGCATTGCATTGAATTCTTGTTGAAAAATATTGCTTCATTCACCGTACTGTTTACTATTAACACTTTCCGACCCAGTTCTCTACTAGTTTGGGATGGGGTGTTATAATTGTGGTATCAGAGCTAGAGTTTAGCTGATTCTAGGAATAAACCAAAGCTTATTTCATTTTTATTGAGTAACTTTGCCACCTAGGAGTTATATATTGTATATATTGTGACTTGTCGACTAATTCGATCTTTTTATGTTATAGTTATGTCTGAGACAAATGAAGCTCATATCATTGAGCTTGCCACTGGTTCCTCGACACATGGCAAGGAAATTAGGGGTAGATCTTCCTATCGCACCAGTTGTCTAGCACGCTCAAGCCCCTATTGATAAGCTTTCACAGTACCAGGCTTATAGTTTTATTGGTCAAGATGATGACAATCCTGAAATTGTTGAATATTTGCTGGACAGCACCCTACAAATATTGAATAAGTAGTTGCAGTGTTTGGATGAGCACAAGCTAGAATGCGCCCTTCCATTACTAGCTGATGAAGATTTGCATTAGTTGGAGACTACTACCCTTACGGTCTCTGAAGACATTGTTACCTAGGAATTCTTTCTTTGAGAGTTCCGCAAGAAGTACATTAGCAAGTTTTAACTCGCAGAAAGACCTCAAGCAAGATGGGCGGCCAGTCAAGCAATACATATGTAAAGTGTGTAAAAGTACTATATTTTCTACCCTTTTCTCATAATTATTTTTAGACTTAGGCTCATTTTAGTTGCATATTTAGTCATGCATGCATTACTTCATGGTTTCCTTCACCGTTAATTTTGATTACACAACGTGGTTAGTTTTATGGAAAAGATACTGTCGGTATGTGTGCTTTTGTGTGCATGAATTAATTGCCTTAGAAAGCAGGAAATTGCTAAAGAAATGGAGGATAAAGATGAAGAAGCTACCAATTTGATGACTGGATAATTCCACCTCGTTCGAGATAAGCACAAGAAGCAAGGATAAATCTTAAAGAGTTGGAATTCCAGGCAGAGATAATAGGAGATTAAAACTTCAAGTTTATGAGGAGTTTTTGGAGGATAAGGATAAAAAAAGAGTAATCGAAGCGCAACGTTTCTATCATTGAAGAGGCCGATCAAGAGCCTAAAGCAAGCGATGAGGTTGCGAAAGTAAGAGTTCAGGCCGTACCACCAGCCACATGCACTAAACCACCATGAACCGGCAAACGAATCAAGAAAATAGCTCGAAGGAAACTCATCATTCAAGGTGACGACCTATTCGACTAACTCATATGCATTAGGGACAATGCTTCTCTCTAGTTTGGGGGGAGTTGTTTGTTTTTATTTAGTTTCATCTTTAGGTGCATTCATCTATGGTTATTGAATAGAGGTTGCGAATATTACTTGTCATGCCTTTGATTGAATTTAATTTGCAAAGACTTGTTGAATATCCAATGATGAATAAATTACCACCGCACTTAATTGATAGAACTTATGATTTTAGGATTCGCATGGAAAACACTTAAAAGTCTACTGTGATGCTGAATATAATTTGACACTATTGTGACTTGATTGATTAAAGGAGTCTTAGTGAACTTAGGTTGATTAAAAATTGGGGATATTGAAACTTAAAATTTCTTGCTAGACGTGCCCAAAACTAGCCCTAGTTGTTACACATTAAAGAATCGCTAGAGGTGCCTGAAATCGGCTCTAGTCGACAAAAAAATTAAATTGCATGCTTTGCTAGAGGTGCCCGAAATTCGCTCTAGTAAAAATAAAATCCTATTGTTCATATGGAATCTTGATAATAAACTTGTACACAACTCCCCACACACACTCACAAGCATTATAGTCCAAGTCCGAGTAAATTCTGTGCCAACCAAAAAATTGAAAGGCAATCATACTTTGTGCCACAGTTATGAGGATTGAAGTCAAGTACGAAGCAAATTTTTAATGATCAAAGTCTTGTCAGGTAATTGTTAGTTTGGCATTGCTTGAGCACAAGCAATAGTTAGAGTTTGGGGGTGTGTAAAGTGTGTAAAAGTACTATATTTTCTACCTTTTTTCTCAAAATTATTGTTAGACTTAGGCTCATTTTAGTTGCATATTTAGTCATGCATGCATTATTTCATGGTTTCCTTCATCGTTAAGCTTGATTACACAATATGGTTAGTTTTGTGGAAAAGATGTTGTCGGTATGTGTGATTTTGTGTGCAGGAATTAATTGCCTTAGCAAGCAAGATATTGCTGAAGCAATTGAGGATAAAGATGAAGAAGCTACCAATTTGATGACTGGATAAATCCACCTCGTTCGAGATGAGCAC
Organism: Hibiscus mutabilis; assembly: GCA_019671005.1. NCBI lineage: Eukaryota > Viridiplantae > Streptophyta > Magnoliopsida > Malvales > Malvaceae > Hibiscus > Hibiscus mutabilis. Next base: position 20,990,890 of record CM033727.1, on the reverse strand, counting down.
AATAAGCAAGGATAAATCTTAAAGAGTTGGAATTATAGGTAGAGATCAGAGGAGATTAAAACTTCAAGTTTATGAGGAGTTTTTGGAAGATAATGATAAAAAGGAATTTATTATTTCTTTTATCCTAATAAATCCCAACTTAAAATCATCCTGATCCACAACAACTTGACCTAATCATCTCCTATAAATAGAAGACTCGGCCACAACCGAAAGAGTAGCCAATTTTGAGAGAGAAAATTAGGGGTTGTTCGACTTCTTCTTCTCATTCATTGTTTCCATTCGATTCATGTTGGGGAATTTTTATCTTGTATTTCCTTTGCACCCAACCATGAACTAAACTTAATTGGCTTGGGTTATTGTGTTTTTGTTGTTGCGAAAATGCTTGGATTTGTTTAGGTTTTTCGATTGCAATTTAAATTCAAAGTTTGTCCATTCTTGGTTCTTAATTTGATTGCGAGTGAATTGGGAGAGGATCTCGTGCATTCATCCATTTATCTAATATCGGGAGAGTTAGATTCAAGAAACGAATGAGCATGGTCTTCATTCTAACAATTATTCGTGAAGACTAAACCTACTTAGGGATAAGTTGCGAATTTCAACGGCTAAGTGAAGCGTAAGAACAATTTTTCACCCATGGTTAACGAATGGGTGTATCACCAAGGCATGCACAGTTGACCAATCTTTCGAGTTAAGGATAACAAGAAGCCATTGAAGAACGCTTCGCCGAGCTTTGAAGGAAGTCACCCTGTTGCCAAGGCAATCGTACCATTCCCAATTGCCACGATAATAGACGAATTGCCCAGACAATCCAACTAGTTCTAATTACCAAGTCAATTGCGTTGCTTCAGCAACCAATTACCATGACGATCCACCCGACAATCACACCACAACTCACGATAACACGGCCTACTCTCTCTTATTCGATTACAATTTTCTTTTATTTACTTGCTCATTTATTTTACTTGTTAATTTGAGCTTCGCCCCGTGTTTACTGCACTGTGCATCACTGAATTCCAAGACTCGGTGAACCGAGTCAAAGCTATTGAAGCGTCATTGAAAGCCCAAAGGACCACTGGGTCGGGCAAAGCTGAGAAAATGTTTAGAGATGATTACTGATCTCCTAGATGGAACAAGAATGGGAAGTATCAAGGCCCTAAGTAACATGTCTATCCGAACCCATCTCGTTCTGGGATCATTGAGAAGCCTCAAACTATGACTCAATCTCTTCCCAAGGCATCCTCGATTGAGAGCACTAGAGGCTCCAATAGAGGTTCAAAACACTTTATTTGTAACTACTATCAGAATAGGCATCTAGTAGGTCCATGCCGTAAACAGACTAGAGCTTGTTTCTTTTGCGGCGAGCAAAGCCACTTTATCCATGATTGTCCCTTGAATGCAACCAAGTCTACTACTACACCTGCTAACGTTGCAACCCCTACTTAGTCCTTCCGAGGTAAGTGGTCAAGGGTTCATCGGGAGCTGTGGGGAGACCTATTAGCTCTGGAAAGGTATTGAGAAAGCAAGAATCGAAGACACCTGTCCAAATGTATCATGTGAGGAGTAGGGAAGAAGGGGATGAACCTAATGCCATTACAGGTACCATTAAATTGTATTCCTATCCTTTATATGCATTAATTGATCCTGGTTCTACCCACTCTTTTATAAGCACCGTGTTGGTTGAAAGGCATAGATTATCGTCTGAACCAATAGCATTGAGGATTTCTGTTACAAATCCTTTGGGTGATTGTGTTACCATAAATCTTATGTGCAAGAATTATCCTTTAGTGATTCAAGTGATTCCTTTTGTGGCCAATCTATTGGCCCTACCAATCCATGAGTTTGATGTTATACTAGGTCTAGACTAGCTTAGTGAGCATCAAGCGTGGGTAGATTGTAGCAAGAGGAAGTTGTATCTCCGAGGTCTTGGCAAGGAGAGTGTCGTGTTGATGAGTTCAAGAAACCCTTCATTGCAAGCTTTGGCATTGGAAGCCGAGGATAAACTCCGATTGGCGGATGTTGACACCATATATGAATTTTCTGATATCTTTCCTCATGAACTTCTGGGATTGCCTCCAATTTGTGAAGTCGAATTTGGCATCAAAGTGCAACCTGGTAATGCCTCGGTGTAATACCCTTAACCTAGTTTGGAAGAAAACCGGGATTGAAGATATTGCCGAAACGAAAATCTAGAAACTATATGACTAAATTACGAAATTTAATTCAAATTTAGAATAGAATTGTCTAAATTTCAGAGTAAATTAAAACTTTTATTTAATTATACTTTGCATTAAAGCAAGTCTTTCACAAGATACACATTTTATGCTAATTGATAATTAATTTTTCTCTCGCCATAGCCTTTTTAGGCATAACTCAGGTCTAAGCGTATGTTTCCCATCAATTGAATTGTTAATTAATCAAGTATGAGAACCCACATACTAACTGAAACCCATCTTTTAAAGATCTTATTAGATTCATGTTATCTTTTTATAACAAGGCTCATATTCAATGTTTCCAACAAAACCATGCATACTATCACTAGCATGCAAGCATAACATCAAGAATATTAGTTTATGCCTACGTGACTTATCACGCAAGTAGATAATACAACTAAATAAAACTTATTATCCAAGATCATCATTCAACATATAACACAACTTAAGAAGCAAGCAATAACCATGAGTTAGTAAGAGGCCCATTACAAACTTATTAAATAAATAAGCTTATACACTTAAACATAACCAAAAAGGAAATCAGTAAGCACTATGCAATTTGATAACTATGTGCCACCATCTAAGAGTTATAAAGATACTAATTAGTATCCTACTCGGACCCTTGCAATCGCGCCCAAGCTAAGGAGAAATTCGTAAACACATTTACCGTGAAATGTAATGAGAGAATAGAGTAAGCAATTGAATTGCTTAGTGAGGTATTTCAAATAAAATAGAACATGAGTTAAATCTCTATTCTCTCTTAAAGACAATGGGTTTAGGTGAGTATAAACTTTTCAAGACATAATTCTTTCTATAAGCCATAGGGTTCGTACAATTCATTCTTACAGTGTAATGGTTTCAAGTGTCGTAACAAAATTGGCAGACCACATGCTATTATAGCCGCAAGCTTCCTAATACAACCCCAATCCTTATTCCAAAAATGCTCAAATTTTATTTAAACGTTGGTTTCTTATCATACAAGACTTCATTGTGTCTTATTAAATCAATTCATGGATTCTTTATCCTATCCAGTCAAGGCATCTTTTAATCAAAGATACTTGATTCATAAGTTACTTTAATTCTATCTTACATGACCCTTGAAACCTCAAATATACCATAAACATAGAATATTTAGAACCATTTTTCCAGCATTATCTTTATATTCTCCATCAAACTCATACTTTTATTTACATGTTTTCTAGGTTCAAGTCATATAATCAATTTAATTTTTAACAATACTTAAACCTGTATATACCCTGGTATATAGCAAGACACACTCATCTTCATGTACACATATTCACAAGGTCAAACCGGTTTATTAAGTCTTTAATTCCAGCAAAACAATTTCATTTACAAGAACACACAATTTAAAGATTTAACCAGCCCATTAAGACTATATTTCCAGCAACACAGTTTCTTTTAGTCGCACACACAACAACAAGATTAAATCAGTCCACAATATGCTTAAATTCATTCAAAACAGTCCACTATTCTTGTCTATACAATTAGACTCTAAAACAGTCCACGATGTGCTTAAATTCATTCAAAACAGTCCACTATTCTTGTCTATACAATTAGACATCTAAAATAGCCCACAATGTTCTTAAATTCATTCAAAACAGTCCACTAGACATATAAAAACATTTATACTTGACAAGACAGCTCGTGAACTAGGCATTGTCAAAGTCGTAACATAGCATGGTAAAATCATATCATTAATTACTTGTTATGTAAGATAGCAAGCCATGAATAGATAATCATGGAGCAATAGTTACATGTAAACCATTCGAATAAACTATTATACACAAGTATTTCTAGCCAATTTAAGATATAATAATTCTCCAAATCATGTTAACAAACAGGCTTTTTCTTCGAAGCATTATTTATATTAAATTCGTAACCAAGTTTCATTAGAGGCTCCTTTCTTGATAAGTAAGATATTAGAGTTCTTCATTTCTTATGATTACAATTATGTGCTTTTCTTTTTAACATAGCCTTGTGAATCGACCTCAGCCTAGGTACACGAATCCAAAACATTCTGTAACAACAAGCGTACATTAAGTACCAATACAAGGGTACACTAAGTACCATATCATCGTTTAACACGGGTACCAGTGGTACCAATAGATCATCCGATCGTTAGCAACAAGGGACCGTAGTCCAAACTAGCGAGCTCGACGGGCTCTATGGCATGCCAACTATACCTAAGACTGACTCGAAACCAAGGCTTTTCCTTAATCATCCCTTAACTTATCAAATGAGCATTGCTCCATTTCATTTGTCATAACTTGTATCATTTTTCCTTCCTCAATTAGGGATAACAATCTAGTTCACCACATGTGAACTAAGCATTTCTTTCTCTTTTAATCAAGGGCTCGAAAGCCAATATCACCTTTATCATTAGTTCATAAATTTCATGAGAAATTTAAGGTATCAATCTTGTATCACAAGCTCATAAGAGGCTGGTCATCAATTAATGAATCAATTTTCCCATTTAAACACATCGGCAAGCAATTCGAAATAACCATCATACTACATCAAATAATCATTTAGTCTAAAAACATGCTTTCTCCGTCAAACTTCACATTACCAAGCATTTGTCAATGAAACACATACATTTATCAAACATTACTTTCAATATCTGAAATTATATACATATATGAGCATCCATTCGAATAGCATGCAAATTCTTTTCTAGGCTTTCATCCACCATATTTATCAATAAGTACTTGATAAGTACTCACCTCAATCCAAGCTTAGAAGCATCACTGTACTTATTTATCAAACAACAATGTGAAATAGTAACAAATAAAGGTGCTCGGGATAATTCAATCTATCCCGAGACTTTAAACTACACTCACCTCTTATCCTAACGTTACAGGATACCTAAATCCACAACCATATTTTGCTACTTATCCAAATTCCCCCTAGCTTTTCCTTGGTCTAACAATTTACACGAAAAGTAATTAATATATTAGAACCCATTTGTCAACAATTTATTTTGCAAGGTCACACAAATTGAAGCACTCAAACATGTAAACACACAACAATTCATAACCAATTCAAATGCCAAGACCATTCCTACTTACACTTACTCACAAATATGTGTACAAAATAAATCACAAGATTCATGTTCACATAACAGAACAGGGCAGCATACACAAACTTATTTCTGTTCACTCAAGTCTCTCCACTATTCATATATATGTATGCATCAAATTCAAGAAAACCCATATGCTTTAATTTACCACATTAATCAGGTCTCATTCTTAAGATTCATACAATATCAAGTTGTTAAACTAGGCAACTATTTCCAAAATTTTGGTAGCATGCACTACCTTCAATGATTTGCTTCTACAGAAAAGAATACTCATTGTATTTTAACTTTCTTTACACCGTTAAAAACTATATTCGAATACGGTTCTAATTGTATAATCCACATATTTTAATAAAATCTAGAAAAAATATCAAAATTCCTTAAAGTACCGAAACAGAGACTGTCCAGAGTAGAAAACTGCTTCCAGATTTTCTGACCTACATTCGATTAAAAATTCATATCTTTTAATCCAGGACTCAAAATCGATCACTGTTTTCTTTAAATGAAACTATACATAAACATGATTATGTACATATAATATTCATTCTCTAATTTGATGTATGTGATTTTCTATGAATTTTCAAACTTAGTGCCATGCATAACTTGTAGGCAGATTTCACAAACTTAACCTTAAACTCCCATAACATTCATAAACACTTCCAAAACAATTCCTAAGCTTATAATTTAGCCTTTGATTAAACTATAAAAAATCTCATTGAATTGTATTTAAATGGCAGTTCTTAGAACCTAAACAATCCAGATTTCTATAAGGTTACCAACCTAAACACAACCACACATCAATAGCCACAAATTCATATTCAAACTAAGATTTGATTCTAATTACATCCTCAATTCGAAACACATAGTAATTAACCACACATCTTGTTCTAGAGAATTATACACATGCTTCCATAAGCTACCAATCATAATTCAAACAAATCTACACATTAAACCAATGATCTAAGTATATATACATATATATATGTGTAAGCATATACTTCATATTAAGAGCTAAACATTCGAACACCCATCATGAAGATCACAATCACAAAAAGTATTTTAACAAAACAGTTTGGAGGAGTTTAAAATATCACCTTATTGTGAAGCAATCGGCCAAGACACCCATTACACTAGGCTAGTTAGATCAACCAAATTTCCATGGAGTTTTTTCCTCATTTTCTCACTCCTTCTCTCACTCATTTGCTTCTATTCTTCTATTCCAAAGGAAGAAGATTATGGCTGATTAATCCCCTCGAAGAAATGTGGCCCCTAAACACACGTGCCTTTGTTAAGAGGCAACATGTGTGCAAGCCCTCTAAATTTACCTTCTTTAGCATGCAATCCTAATTTACAATGTAATGTACGGTTTGGTCCTCTCTAGGCAAGCTACGTACTTTAAGTTTGATTCAAAATGGTCCCCCCATCCTCTTAATTATCAATTAATTGACAATTTTCATAATAATAAATTATGGTTAAACTTATAATATACTTATAGGATAAGATTAGAGTCACACTACACCATTCAGTTCAAGTCACACTGGTTTGATAATAAACTTTTAGGCCGTAATTTAATTTTTTTGGGATATTACACCTAGTTTCTATTGCACCATACCGCACGGCGACCGTTGAGCTCAAGGAGCTGAAGGCTCAGATTCAAGACCTTTTGAATAAAGGTTTCATTCGAACGAGTTCCTCTCCATGGGGAGCATTGGTTATATTTGTTAAGAAGAAAGATGGTTCCATGAGATTGTGTATTGATTACTGACAGATGAAAAAGGTAACCATCAAGAATAAGTATCCATTGTCAAGGATAAATGACCTATTCAATCAGCTTAGAGATGCCTCTGTGTTTTCCAAGATCGATTTAAAGTCTGGTGTTAAGTGTCTAAAAGTACTATTTTATTCACCCTTTTTATTCATATTATTGCTAAACTTAGGCTCATATGAGTTGCATTATTAGTCATTCATGCATGTTTGCATTGTTTCCTTGGTGGACAAGCTTGATTTCATATTTTGCTTAATTTCGTGGAAAAAGGGTGCTGCCGATAGTTATTTTTGTGTGTGCAGAATCACTTACCTAAACAAGACTGGAACCAGTTGCCAGGGCAGTGCATGAAGGAGATGCTGACGCAGTTGCCAGGGCAATGCATGAAGGAGATGCCAAGCTATTTGCCAGGGCAATTGTCGATAAGGGATAAGATGATATGGTAGTCAAAATTGATGACTAGATAAGCCCAAGATGATGTGGACCAAAGTTAAATCCCAAAAGAGTTTGATTTCCATGAAGAGATCAAAGAGAAATTAAATCCCAAAAAGATAGGAGAATATCTAGAAGGAATTTAAATATAATAAAGAATTATATTCTTTTAAAGTATTTAATTCCAACTTAACTTCCTCCTCAAAAAAGACTTTGACCTAGCCCCTATTTAAAGGAGACCAAGCTGTCAAACTCAAGAGAGAGAGCAAGGGGGGAGAGAGTTCGATTGGGAGAAAGTTTAGAGGGAGAGTTCGATTGAGAGAGTTTCCAAAGAGGGCTGATCGATTTCTTCATCTTCTTCTTCGTTATTCTATTCGATTCATGTTTGGGTATTATTCTTTGTATATCTTTCGAAACCCAGCCACGAATTGATGTGATTTGGCTTGGGTCATTTTGGGTTTGTTGTTGTAAGAAACAATTGGATTTTGTTTAGGTAATAAGAGTTTGCACTTTCAATTCAAGGTTTGCTCATTCTTGGTTTTTATTGAATTGGGAGAGGATCTCGTAATTCTATCTATTTATCTAATATCGGGAGAGTTAGATTCAAGAAACGAATGAGTATGGTCTTTATTCAATCTATCGATGGTGAAGATTAATCCGGCTTAGGAATAAGTTAAGGATTTCAACAGCTAAGAGGAATGCAAGATTGGTTGTTGTTCACCCTTTCGACTTAGGGATAAGAAGAAACCATTGAAGAATGCTCTGTCGAACTTTGAAGTTGCTGCCCAGCCCCCAAATAGTTGCCCAGCTGTGCAAGTTGCCACGACAACTGAGTTGCCCTTGCACTCTTTTACCAAGACGATCCAATTGTCTATCACTCCTCAACTCACGAAAACCTGGCCTATTCCCTCTTATTTGATTTCATCTATTCTTTTAGTTTATTGCTCCTAGTTTACTGATTAATTAGAACTCTTATTATCAATTGTGTTTTTATTTTCACAGTGCAGTAACTTAAGCAAAGTGGCCCAAACCAATCCCTTTGGAGACGATACTCGATACTCATATCATTTTATTACTTGCGACATGTATACTTGCACCATTTGCGTAGCACTCAATACGCGCAACAAGTTTTTGGCGCCATTGCCGGGGATTGACAATTGGTGTTAGTTGTTTTTGTTATTACATTTTTCTTATTAGTTTTACTAACTTTTCTTTTTTGTTTGTTCTATAAAAAAAATTCAGGTGCACTACAAGTTAAGGGACATCAACATGTCGAGAAATAAAAGTCGATCTATTCTAGAGTTGATGTGGAAAGATAGGAATCAATCCAATCAAGAGTTTCTTGCACCCTTCGATGATTACCTATACCAACCGCGAAAAGCATATACCGTGGAAAACTCGTGCACTTGTTGTGGAGAACATCATGTGTTTGAAAATTGCCCTCACATTTTCGGTGCATATGACTATATGGAGGACCGTAGAGGGAACCAGCAGCAAAATCCTTCATGGTATGATCAAAAAGCTCAAAAAAATTTACCATAACAATTTTGTTGCAGCAACAGACATGCCATGGCAATGTAGTCCTTATCAGCAGCCTAGTGTCACGGCAACAAATATGCCATGGCAACGTAGTCCTTTTCAAGAACATTCCAATTCCTTGGAAGAAACATTGCTAGCTTCCTTGGCTAGACTTGACGGATCAATTGAAGAGATTCGAGAGCTATCAAAGAAAATGGATGCGAGGATAGCTCAATGGGATGCAACCTTGGGGGATTCAGAAGATCAATTGAGGAGATCCACATATGCCTTGGATAACATGCATCAACAATCCATTCCTGGGGATACTGACGTCCCAAGGCAAGAGGATAAGGAGCAATGCGAAGAGAGGTCCCTGATGTGTGGGGAACAACTAGAACTTTCAAGTCAAGAGGATGCCAATGAGAGAGACTGCCCAACACATGATGAGCCTGAGCAACAAATTGCCTCGTCAATGATTGAGGAGCCTGAACAGAGCAATGCCTCAACAACACTCAGTGAAGCTGAGAACAACAATACTACAGCAAATTCTGAGGAACCTGATGCCCAGAAGGTTACAACGTTGATGTTGAAGCAGGAATTCGTAGATTGCTCTCATCTACAGTTGCTACAGCAGTTGCACGACCACATGCAAGATCAACGAGATGATAATACTTTACGAATTCTTTAAAAACTCACCTCGTCCATTGCAAGTATGTCTTGAGGAACCGATGTTGGTAGATTTGAAGCCATCGAAATCTCTACTAATGGAGATGTTTGATAGGCCAAAAGAAAATGGTGTTTGGACTCGTGAAGCTTTTTAGAAAATTGGTTTTTCCCTTAACTTACAGCAAATTTTGGCAACAGATTGCCACGAGAATTGGCTTGAGCAACAATTGCCACGACAACGAAAGCTACATCCAACCACGATGGAGGTTGATGAGATTGAGGTAATTAAATGGTTGGGTGTTGATATTACTTTTTCTACTAATATATTCATGCCTTCAAGAATAGTAGCAAGGTGGAGAGTATACATGGACTACAAGAGAAAAAGGAAGAGAGATACCTCCACCATGGTAACACAAAAGGGAGTAGTTGCGAGTATATTGGCCCGATTCTTTTTGGGCAATATTGTCACTCGATGGAGGGTGCGGATGGACTATAAGAAGTATAGGAAACGACCCTCCTCAAGTTTTCTCAGATATGCAGTAACATTAGAAGATGCATGAAAAATGCCCTTTCTAAGAATTTTTAATTTTTAATTTTTTTTATTTTTGGAACTCTATTTTATTTTTGTTTTTTTTCTTTATTTATTTTTGGAAATTTTAGGAGATATTTTATTTTTTTGTCTTCATTATCTTTAGTTTCCAGGTTTTCTTTTCTTTTCCACAATAAGATCACAACTACCATGCTAAGGAAATTCCCTGCCGACTACTTGCCACGGCAACCGCAACAGAGGATGCCCCGACAACTACCTCAGTAGTTGCCACGGCAACAGAAACTAGCGATGCCCAGGCAACAACAATGGCTTCAGCAACTACTGATGCCAAGCAAGTGAACCTGCCTCGGCAAACATGGATCAAATCAAAGTAATACTATTCACGCAAGCATTCAACCACCGACCGGAATATGAATCAAGCAAATGACACGAAGGAAACTTATCACTCGAGATGACGACCTCTCTGACTAACTCATTTCATTTAGTTTCTTTTAAATTTTGTTTCACTTTTACGTGCATTGAGGACAATGCTTCTCTCGAGTTTGGGGGTGTTGGTTTTTAGTTAGTTTCATGTTTAGTTGCATTCATCTTTAGCAATCACATATAGGTTGCATATGTTACTTACCATGCCTTTGATTGGATTTCATTTCTTAAGACTTGTTGAATATCCAATGATGAATTTTTTCCACTGCACTTAATTGAAAGAACCTTTAATTTTAGGATTGCATAAAAAGAACTTAGAATTTTACTATGACGCTGATTTTTTTACACGGTTATGGCTTGTTGATTGGAAGAAACTTAGTGAACTTAGGTTGCTTAACATTTGGATGAATTTAAAATTGAAAATTAAAAGTTAAATTCTTGCTAGAGGTGCCCAAAATTGGCTCTAGTGAATATAAAAATAAATGCCCCGATAATTAAATTGATAAAAGCCTATTGTTCACATAGAATCTTGAAAATCAACTTGTACACAACTACGCACACACATTGTCACGAGAATTATAGTTTGATTCTAGATATTTTTTTTGCTATCCAAAAAATTAAAAGGCGATCATACTTTGTGCCACGGTTCTGAGGTTTGAATTCAAGTTTGAAGCATGTCTTTGATGATTAAAGTCTTGGCAGGTAATTGTTAGTTTGCATTGCTTGAGGACAAGCAATAGTTCGAGTTTGGGGGTTTGTTAAGTGTCTAAAAGTACTATTTTATTCACCCTTTTTTATTCATATTATTGCTAGACTTAGGCTCATATTAGTTGCATAATTATCCATTCATGCATGTTTGTATTGTTTCCTTGGTGGACAAGCTTGATTTCATATTTTGCATAATTTTGTGGAAAAAATATGCTGCCGATAGTTGTGTTTGTCTGTGTACAGAATCACTTGCCTAAACAAGGCTGGAACCAATTGCCAGGGCAGTGCATGAAGGAGATGCCGATGTAGTTGCCAGGGAAATGCATGAAGGAGATGCCGAGCTAGTTGCCAGGGCAATTGTCGATAAGGGATAAGATGATATGGAAATCAAAATTGAGGACTAGATAAGCCCAAGATGATGTGGAGCAAAGTTAAATCCCAAAGGAGTTTGATTTCCATGAAGAGGTCAAAGAGAAATTAAATACCAAAAAGATAGGAGAAGATCTAGAAGGAATTTAAATATAACAAAGAATTATATTCTTTAAAGTATTTACTTCAAACTTAATTTCCTCCTCAAGAAGGACTTTGACCTAGCCATCTCCTATTTAAAGGAGACTAAGCCGTCAAACTCAAGAGAGAGAGCAAGGGGGAGAGAGTTTGATTGGGAGAAAGTTTGGAGGAAGAGTTTGATTGAGAGAGTTTCCAAATAGGGCTATCATCTTCTTCTTCTTTATTCTATTTGATTCATGTTTGGGCATTACTCTTTGTACAACTTTCGAAACCTAGCCATCAATTGATGTGAATTGGCTTGGGTTATTTTTGGTTTGTTGTTGTGAGAAACAATTGGATTTTGTTTAGGTAATAAGAGTTTGCACTTTCAATTCAAGGTTTACTCATTCTTGGTTTTATTCTTGTTTGCGAGTGAATTGGGAAAGGATCTCGTAATTCTATCTATTTATCTAATATCGGGAAAGTTAGATTCAAGAAACGAATGAGTATGGTCTTTATTCAATCTATCGATGGTGAAGATTAATCCAGCTTAGGAATAAGTTAAGGATTTCAACGGCTAAGAGGAGCGCAAGATTGGCTGTTGTTCACCCTTGATTCATGCAGGATGTATTGTCAAGGCATGCACAACTAGCTAGAGTTTCGACTTAGGGATAAGAAGAAACCATTGAAGAACGCTCTACCGAACCTTGAAGTTACTGCCCAGCCGCCCAAACAGTTACCCAGGCAACTGTTCGATTAGTTGCCAAGGCAACCCAACTGCGCAAGTTGCCACAACAGCAGAGTTGCCCTTGCTCTCTTTTACCAAGACGGTCCAATTGGCTATCACTCCTCAACTCACGATAACCTGGCCTATTCCCTCTTATTTGATTTCATCTATTCTTTTAGTTTATTGCTCTTAGTTTACTCGTTAATTAGAACTCCTATTATCAATTGTGTTTTTATTTTTGCAGTGCAGTAACTTAAGCAAAGTGGCCCAAACCAGTCCCTGTGGAGACAATACTCGATACTCATATCACTTTATTACTTGCGACATGTATACTTGCACCATTTGCGTAGCACTCAATACGCGCAACATCTGGTTATTATCAAATGAGAGTTAAAGAATGTGACGTACCCAAAACTACCTTTTGAACAAGGTACGGACACTATGAATTCTTAGTGATGCCTTTTGGACTAACCAATGCACCGACAACTTTTATGGATCTAATGAATAGGGTTTTTAGACCCTACCTTGATAAATTTGTAGTGGTGTTCATTTTGATTTATTCTAAGAATCCTATCGAACACTTAGATCACCTCTGCATCGTGCTTCAAACCCTCTAGGAGAAGTAATTGTATGCTAAATTCTCTAAGTGTGAGTTTTGGCTCACTGAAGTTGCCTTTCTTGGGCACATTGTGTCAGCTTCGGGCATCCAGGTGGATCCAAAGAAAATCCAAGCCATTATTTATTGATACCCACCGAAGAATATTGGTGAGGTGAGAAGTTTTCTTGGTCTTGCTAGCTATTATAGAAGATTCGTCAAAGGATTCTCTATGATAGCAGCTCCTCTGACTAAGTTGTTGAGAAAGAAAGCTCCATTCATTTGGTCTGTGGATCAACAAAGAAGCTTTGATCAATTGAAGCAAGTGTTAACCCATGCACCGGTCCTAACCCAACCCGAGTCAGGAAAGGACTACACTGTTTACAGTGATGCTTCGCATCTCGGGTTAGGATGCGTATTGATGTAAGAAGGCAAAGTCATTGCCTATTATTCGAGGCAACTAAAGCCACATGAGATGAATTATCCTACTCATGACTTGGAGTTGGCTGTAGTTGTCTTTGTAATAAAAATCTGGAGACATTATCTCTACAGAGAAAAGTGTTATCTCTTCACCGGTCATAAAAGCCTTAAGTATCTATTGACTCAAAAAGAGTTAAATCTTTGGCAAAGGAGATAGATGGAACTCCTCAAGGACTATGACCTTGTTATTGATTACCATCCGGGCAAAGCCAATGTTGTAGCTGATGCACTCATCCGTAAACCTCTGTCTTCCCCTCCAGCTATCAATGCTCACTTCCATCTTTAGAAGCATTGTTATCTCGTGGCTAAACTTCAAGTTCATTCTACTATTGTGTTGAGAACTCAAGCATTGTAAAAGTAAGATTCTAAGCTTCAAGTTATCATCTCTAAGCTGCAAGAAAATCCCCACTTCAGAATCAATTCTGAAGGACTCTTATGCTTCCGTGATCGGGTATCTGTGCCTAATGATGTAGCTCTTCAGGGTGATATCCTTAGGGAAGCTCATTCTCTATTCATTCGAGTTCTGTGAAGGTGTACAAGGATCTTCGTGAGCTCTATTGGTGGTTGGGTATGAAGCAAGGCATAATCGACTTTGTGTCTAAATGTCTCATGTGCCCACGTGTCAAGGCTAAGCATCGTGTCCCTACTGGGTTATTGCAACCTATTGAATTACTGCAATAGAAGTGGAGAAGATCACAATGGATTTTGTTAGTGGTCTACCTTTGACTCCTACTAAACATGATGCCATTTGGGTCATTGTAGAGTGTTTCACCAAGTCAGCACATTTCTTGCCGATTCGGATGGACTATGGCCTTCATAAGTTAGCTGATTTGTATATCAAGAAAGTTATTCGACTCCACAGAGTGCCTCAGTCAATCATTTCTGATCGAGATCCATGATTTTCTTCTCGATTATGGAGATCACTGCAAGGAGCTATGGGAACCAAAGTTAATCTTAGCACTGCTTTCACCGTCAATCTGACAGCCAATCAGAAAAGGGTAATTCAAATATTGGAAGACATGCTCCGAGCGTACATCATTGATTTTGAGGGTTCTTTGGAGAAATCCCTACCTTTTATCGATTTTACCTACAACAATAGTTAGCAAGCTTCCATCAAGATGACACCATATGAAGCGTTGTATGGCAAACATTGCAGAACACTGTTATGTTGGTCTGAACTCGGTGAAGGCAATGTGTTGGGCCCTGACCTACTCCAAGAAATTGAGGAACGGGTTACCATCATCCATGATCGATTAAAAGCTACCTTTGATCAACTAAAAGCCTATGCTGATCTTAAGAGAAGGGATATACAATATGAAGTTGGTGAAAAAGTCTTAAGCTCTCGAAGTGGAAGAATGTTCTGAGATTTGGTAAAAAAGGGAAATTTGAATTCCAAATTTATAGGACCTTTCGAGGTTATTGAAAAAGATGGCTCTGTGGCTTATCGCTTCTTGTTGCCCCCAGAACTGAGTAAGATTCATGATGTGTTTCACGTATCAATGCTCCGAAAGTATCGTTATGACCCTTCGCATATCCTTGAACCCGAATCAGTGGAACTTCAACTAGATATGTCATATGAGGAAGAACTTGTTCAAATTCTGGCAAAGGAAGTTAAAATACTTTGCAACAAGTCTGTTCCTCTAGTTAAAGTGCTTTTGAGGACCCACTCTAATAAAGAAGGAACATGGGAACCAGAGGAAATCGATGAAAAAACAATATCCTCATCTCTTTGCTTCAGGTAAAAATTCGAGGATGAACTTTTCTTAAGGGGGAGTGTTGTAACATCCTGAAATCCAGCTTAGTCAAAATGGGTTCTGGCGATCAGAAACCCTACATAAGAAAGGTCTAAATATTGTATTGACTTTGACCGCAAGGTCAATGTATCAATATGGTACTCTAATTGAGTCAAATTATCAATTATAGACCTTATTGAAATTATCAAAAATCTTTTAGTGACTAAACTATAGAAATTGAAGGTTTGGGGGTACAAGTTTAGAGTATCAAAAGTTGAGGGACTAACCTTGCAATTAGCCCCCCTCAATTAAAATCACCACATATATGGGTGATCAGAAATAGGTCATTCACCTTAAGGAAATCTTAAGGTTATAATAGATAAATGAAAGGAAGGAAGGATTAGAAAGCTTACCCGAGTTATAAGGAAGCAAGCACCTTTATCTCATCTCTTACCTCCAAGCAAGCACCTCCATTGTTGAGGTTGGAAAAGCTTAAGATTTATTCGGTTTATCGATATCGAATCATTAATATCGACCAGATAAGCTAGGATCCTTAATTTATTATTGAAATCCATATATAAATTGAGTGTAATCTTAAGTTAGGGTTTTGACTATCCATGGGAATTAATAGCTAAGTGGCTATTTTAAGCTTTGATATTGATTTTGATATTGTTATATTGATTTCGATATCGTATTATCAATTCTAACTGATTCCTATTGTTTAGCCTAGCTCAAGAATTGGTAGAGATCGTCTACTATCACCAAAAAAACTAGGAGCAAAGGAATCATCATCCGAGAGTTGTAAGAGCATCGGATTATCAAGGTGAGTGTAGTCGAAGTCTCGGGATAGGCTAGGTGCCTTTCCCGATCCCATCGTCATTGATTATTGTATTGCTAACATTATTGTTAAGGAATATTGCTCCGAATTACCTTGAGGATGCTATTGGTAAGCTATTAACCTTGTAAAAAGTATACATTTAATGCCTTTTTACTTAGGTTATTGTTTGATTTTAAGTTCATTTCATTGTATATAGTTGCATTTAGTTCATATAGTTGCATTTGGTGGTGTTTGATTGTTTTTTTATTTATTACTAAAGTTCTTGCTGCTTGGGAAAGGTTTGTTATGGTGTGGTGATGTACAGGAAAAATGAAGAGCAATGTAGGAGAAAAGGAAAAATGCCTTAGCATTTTGGATAGCATTTTTGGGCGCGCTAGAGGGCACAAAACCCTAGGAGCCCCCACTATATGAAGAAAATGACACACATTAAAAAAGAGAGCTGAAAAGGGATATTTGTGAGCTAAGAAAGAGAAAAAGAAAATGCGGCTACGCTTTCTTCATCTTTTCCATCGTGGTGTCCTCCATTGTTGAAGCTCCAAGGGGTGTTCTTGCTGGCCTTTGGGAGAAGCAGCAAGCTTAGAGCAGTTCATGGCAGTCCAAGGCGGCTTGGGAGTTTCCGTTTCTTTAGTTTCTTTGTGGTGTCCTTTCTTTATATTTGGATGGGTTGTTTTAACGATTGATTGTGGATGATATTTACCTAAATATGAACTGATTTTAAGTGGCTTGAGCTTGTTTTGGATTATTATGTTTTAAGTTTGAATAAATGTTTGGTTTGCTTTCTTGTCCTTTACATGCTTTGTCCATTGTTTTGTATGCTATAAGCTTGTAAGAGCTTTCGAGAGTTAGCCTTTGCTTATGTTTTGGATAGCTTAATATTCGAGAGAGTTAGACTTAGATATACGTGGACAATGGGGTTTGATGCTGAGAGGCAAAATCCAAACTCTCCTTAGAGATAAGCGTAGAGTTTCAACGACTAAAAGGTTAGTAGCTTCCTAGGGTTCACGCTGAGAGGTATTGCCATAGCATTCTTGCTGTCAAGTTTCTTGCTAGAGATCGTTTAGAAACACCTTAGTAAACTCTGTCGAGCATGATATGAGCAAGTTAGAACTAAACATTCTTGAGACTTAGACATAGGAGAGTACGTTTGAAGTATCCTTGTTTCCACCTACTTTATATTACAGTTGGTTGCTACAGCAGTTCTAAATCTATTTCCTATTGCTATTGTATTTATTTTTAAGTTGCAAAATTGTGTGCTTTGACTAAGCTAGTTTGGCCTCCAATCCTTGTGGAGACGATAGTCATCACTGTATTACTTTTTCGATGTGTATACTTGCACTATTTTCGTATCATTTATAGTACATCACAACACGCAACAAGTTTTTGGCACCGTTGCCGGGGATTGGCAATTAGTTATTTAGAGTTTAGTGTTAGCACTAGTTTATTTCTTCTCTTTGTTTAGTTTTATTTGTTATTTTTGTTTACTCATTTTCAAGTGTTATGTTGTTGCATGACCCGAGGAAGACCCAAAGAACCATTAACACCTATAGTGCCTGAAATCGAGAACTTGTTTTGTCAAAGAAGACGTGTTATAAGAACCATGTACGGAGTTCAAAGTCCAGTTGAAGACCTTGTAGATCAAAATGCTAGAGCAATTTGCAATGATGGAGTTGTAGCTCGACCAAGACCTATTAGAGATTATTTAGCACCCATCTTAGATGATCTCAACCCTGTGATTATAGCTCCCGAGTTTCAGGTAGCCCACTTTGAGCTCAAACCGATGATGTTCAACATGTTAAACTCTATTGGACAGTTTGGTGGTTCGCCTCACAAGGATGCAAGGCAATATACAAGTGCTTTTTTGGAGGTGTGTGACCTCTTTCGACAGCAAGGTGTGCATGAGGATGTGTTAAAAGTAAATTCATTCCCATACTCATTGAGAGATCAAGCAAGGGCGTGGCTTAGTGGAGTACCTTCCAGCTCGATGAAATAATGGACAGACTTATGCAAGAGCTCTTTGCTACGGTATAATCCACCCAACATGAACACCAAACTAAGGAATGATATTGCTTCCTTTCATCAAGCTAATGATGAGTCGATGTTCGAGTGTTCGGATAGATATAAGGGACTGCTTCGTAAATGTAGAAATCATGGTTTTCACGATTAGACACAAGTTGTGATGTCCTATAGTGGTTTCAATGCTCCTATGAGGACGATGCTAGATGCTTCAGCAAATGGAACTTTGTTGGACAAGTCACCTGAAGAAGCATTTGATATCCTTGATAGGATAGCAAACAATAACTGCCACTTCCCTTCTTCGAGACTAGGAATAGGGAGGAAGACTCAAGGGACATTTGAGCTTGATGCTAAGGATTCTGTTTTAGCTCAATTGTTAGCAATTACAAACATGTTGAAGAATCTCCAACGTCCTAGGGCAGTGAAGAAAGTGAAGGTAGCAAACACTTGTGTCTGGTATGATGGACACCATCATGTGAGCGAGTGCCCTGAAAATTACAAGTCTACCAACTACGTGTGGAACTTCAATAGGAGCAACAACAACACCTATTCGAACACTTATAACCCACGATGGAGTCAGTATCCTAATTGTTCTTAGGGTAATCAAGGAATCAACAATACTGACAGCTCAAATCGTCAACAAAATCTAACTACACCCCTAGGTTTTCAACAAAATATGTCGTGGCAAAATACTAACAAAGGGTCAACATCTTCATCGAACACCAACTCTTTGGAAGCTACTTTCCAAGACTTTATGACGACTACGAAGGCTTTACTTCAAGACCATGTTGCATCCATCAAAAGCCAAAGAGCATTGCTACAAAGTCATAGCTTATCTTTGAAAGCTTTGGAAACTCAAGTGGGTCAAATTGCTCAAGCATTAAATGCACGCCCACAAGGTAGTCTACCAAGTGATACTGAAGTCACTAATGCTCAAGGCAAGGAGCAATGTAGTGCTTTCACCTTCAGGAGTGGCACCCAAATCACCAAAGAAACTAAGTTTTGGGGGAGACACTCGGAGAACCCAACCACGAGATTGTGCATGAAGAGTCTAAGTTGCAAGAGGACTCACCTTCGATGGAGAACAAGGGTAAGGGTTCGATGAGTGGACCCAATGATGACAGGCAAAATATTGCCACAGTAAAAGATAACCCCCCACCAGTAGGAGTGGATGACCAAAGGGTAACTATCAATGTCTTCAACACTTTCAAATATGCTGATGATTTTAGGGAGTGCCAATCGCTTCAAGATGTAAAATCTATGATGGAAAAAGAAGTTGTAGAATTTTCCTACAACAATTTTTTGCACAATGATGGTTACTTGAAGCTTGATGAAGAAGACAACGATGAGCTCAAGGAATATCCAAGGGAGCTACAATAGTCTAGCTTACTCATAGCTAGACCAGGTATGCAATTTGAGCCCTTAGATTTTGCTGAATTTAGTCCCACTAAACCTTCATTTGAGCACCCATCCACTTTAAAACTAAAGCCCTTACCTTCATACCTTAAGCATGCTTATTTGGGGTCCAATGAGACTTTGCCTTTGATTAATGCTCGTAATCTTAAGCTTGAGCTAGAGAGTTGTTTGATTCATATTTTAGCTCAACATATAAGGGCTTTAGGTTGTACCATTACTAATTTGAATGGCACTGAAAACCAAGCAATTGGTCATATTTCTAGGCTAGAAATTATGAAAGAATTAAGGTATAAAATAGAGATTAAGGAAGAATTCCCTGATGAGAAATTATTATTTGTTGTGGTAATTCTGTGGTATATTAACATTGTCATTTTTCTCGTTAGTGGTATTTTTCCTCCTGATTGAATAGCCAGGGAAATAACAAGTTCAAGCACGACGTTTCTTACTATCATTGGGATGACCCCTACCTCTCTCAAATAATGTACTGACCAAATGACTAGAAGATGCGTCCCCAAAGAAGAGAAAAAAGAGATCCTATTCCACTGCCATTCAGCTTCATGTGGATAACACTTTGGAGGAGAGAAGACTACTGCAAAGGCCCTACAATCTGAGTTTTATTGGCCTACACTCTTCAAGGATACCCAAGATTTCTATAAATCTTGCGATAGATGCGCAAAGATGGTGAACATATATGAAAGACACGAAATGCCCATGCAAAATATACTAAAAGTGGAACTATTATATGCGTGGGGCATTTTGGTCTATATTGGTGCTCCAATCGAACGTGACAAAAATTGCAAAATCAATTTAGGATGTTTGAGAGTTTGCATCCCTTCAAATCTCTAAATTCTACTATTGTAATTTTTGTTTTGTTTGTTTGTTTGTTTCTCTTTGCTTTATTTCTTTATTGTTAAATTTTAACATTAGTTTTTTTAGCAAAACAGACTCCAAACATGTGGACAAGGGTAAAGCTCCCATAGATGCAGAACCTAGTAAGGAAGAAGACCATTCGCTGCTGGCACGAATGATGAGATGAATGATGATGTCCTTCTACTACAATGCCATAGCAAATTACAACACTTCAGCACTAAAGAAGAGGCGCGTCAAGCATATGGCGCACAAGACAACCCCACCACCATCAAAGTAGAGTTAGTCAAGGTACCTTGTATTGCATTGCACTTAGTTTAGTTTTAGATAATTTTCATGCATTGAGGACACTACTTTCTTCAAGTTTAGGGGAAGTAGTGTTCATAGTAAACATTTTCTTTAGTAGTGATGAACAGACTTTTGCTATGACTTTTAGTTTAGTTTAAAGACAGTTTTATGAATAAGTTGATGATGTCCGATGATAGAAATCTTTTGGCCATGGATTGATTGAATGTTTATGACTGCTGACATTGGTAGAACTTACTTTAGGACTTGATGCTTTGAAATTAAAACCTTACATGATTGCATGTTCTCTATGCTTAAGATTGTTATAATTTTTTATGAACTCTTGCATACTTTAGTATGAATGATCTTAATGAACTTGAATGATAAATGAAAGCATTAAAGGCTTTATTATACTCCCCTATGCTTATCAAATGTGTTGAATTACGAATAAATGCTTTGGCATAACTGTAGAGGGACACTCCTCTTTGTGTTGTTTGCCTGGATACTGCATTTAAATAAATGGCAACAACAGAAAATGAGTGAATGAAAGTAGTCACGGGATTACTCTACTTACTAGCTCGGGGATGAAATGTTTGCTCCATATTCATCTAGAGTTAAAGATAGTCATTTTGATGAGCTGACTCCCCTCGTAGCAGTACTTATAAAAAAGAAAACGAAGTTAGAATTATGGGAGTAAACTTGTGCTTAATGGATTAACAAATACTAGGGTATAATAGATAACTTGCCTAGAAGTTTTCTAACTATGTTAAGCATAGATTTGATGCAATTGCGCACACACATGCAAAGCATCTTGTCTGAAGGAAAAGTTCTAAAAATCTCAAAACTGTCTAGCATGTTGAAGCCCATATTCTCTGAGGATTGAAATTTTGCCATATCACTATCTTGAGATAATATTTGCCATAGCATTTCCTTTGTTCACATTTACACTCATTGCTTGAGGACAAGCAATAGCTTAAGTTTGGGGATGTGGTAACCTTGTAAAAGTATACATTTCATGCCTTTATACTTAGTTTATTATTTGATTTTAAGCTCATTTAATTGCATATAGTTGCATTTATTTCATATAGTTGCATTTGGTGGTGTTTGATTGGTTGTCTTTATTTATTTATGAAATTGGTGCTACTTGGGAAAGGTTTGTTCTGGTGTGGTGATATGCAGGAAAAATGAGGAGCAGTGCACGATTAAAGGAAAAATACCTTAGCATTTCTGAGCGCGCTAGAGGACAACGAACTGAAGATATTTCGTAGCCCCACACATGAACCTGCCAACCAGTTGTGTCCCCACATGTGAAGGGAATATTCCCTTGGAATTAAGGGCACAAAACCTTATGAGCCCCCACTATATAATGGAAAAGACATCCACATTAAAAAATGAGAGCTAAAAAAGGATATTTGTGAGCTAAGAAAGAGAAAAAGAAAAGGTGGCTGCTCTTTCTTCATCTTCTCCATCGTGGTGTCCTCCATTGTTGAAGCTCTAAGGAGTGTTCTTGTGGCCTTTGGGAGAAGTAGCAAGCTTAGCGTGGTCCACGGAGTCCAAGGCGACTTGGGAGTTTCCAATTCTTTAGTTGCTTTGTTGTGTCATTTCTTTATATTTAGATGGGTTGCTTTAATGATTGATTATGGATGATATTTGCCCAACCATTAACTGATTTTAAGTGGCTTGGGCTTGTTTTGGATGATTATGTTTTAATTTGAGTGAATGTTTGGTTTGTTTTCTTGCCCTTTACATGCTTTGTCCATTGTTTTGTATGCCTTAAGCTTGTAAGAGCTTTCGAGAGTTAGCCTTTGCTTAGGTAATGGATAGCTTAATATTTGAGATTGTTAGGCTTAGATCTACGTGGACAATGGGGTTTGATGCTGAGAGGCAAAATCCTAACTCAGCTTAGAGATAAGCGTAGAGTTTCAACGACTAAAAGGAGTAGAACTTCAAGGATAGTAGCTTGCTAGGGTTCACACCGATAGGTATTGCCATAGCATTCTGGCTGCTAGGTTTCTTGCTAGAGATAGTTTAGAGACACCTTAGTAAACTCTATCGAGCATGATATGAGCAAGTTAGAGCTAAACATTCTTGAGACTTAGACATATGAGTCCTTGATAAGCCCAGCCTGTCATCCCAATAGAGAGCTTCGCACACATGAGAGGACGTTTGAAGTATCCTTGTTTTCACCTAGTTTATATGACAATTGGTTGCTATAGCATTTTTGAACCTATTTCCTATTGCTATTGCATTTATTTTTAAGTTCCAAATTTGTGTGTTTTGACTAAGCTAGTTTGGCCTCCAATCACTGTGGAGACGATAATCATTCATCATTGTATTACTTATTCGATGTGTATACTTGCACTATTTGCATATCATTTATAGTACATCACAACATGCAACATAAGCATCGATAAGTATAGTATAGATTATTGAGCATCAACATTACCATCGACATTGTTATTGGACTTCACTACCGATTTTGCTATTGTCATAGTCATTGAATTATAGAAACATAGAACATCAATCATGGAGCATAGTCATTGCTATCGTCATTGTTATTGTCATTGATCATTTTTATTGATATAGTTATTGTTATCAAAATATCATAAATGAAGCATCGATCATTATTATTGTCATTGAGATTATTGAGCACTGACATTGCTATTGATATTGAACATTGATATCAAATCATTGCTTATTGAAAAGAATATTGAACATTGTTGTTGTTACCGAACATCGATCATTGATATTGTTACCGGAACTTGGATTCAAAAGGACATTGGATACAATTGGCATGCCATAGAATTCATGAGCTCATTGTACGGGTGGACTACGGCCCTTGGGCTACGACCTTTATTGTGGCGAGGTGGAGGGATGTATGTGTTAATGGTCATATTGACAAGGCGGAGGGAATAGACCATTCATTGATTTGGCGAGGCGTAGGAATTCTCGTATCCACTATCTCGAATCGATCCAAGGGTTAATATTGAAATATGGATTTATTGTTATTGAACATGATAGTGCATTATTGACATTGTGTTATTGATTGTTATTGCCTATACATGACTTGAAATGCCTATCATTGCTATTATTATTGTTTTAAACTACCTCAATTGGCAATGTATGTCTAATGCATTTCATCTCATACATTCCAGGTTAAGAGGTCCATGGTCGAAGATCGGTGAAGTTGAAGATTTTGGCAAGTCCCAAGCAAGGCTAAAGTAATGTACTTTGTCTCTATGAACTCCTAGGATGGTGGCAAAGTAGTTAGACTAGTCATATGTGTTCTTTTTGGTGTGTATAAGTTATGCTTGCCTTGTAATAGTGTTTAAAGCTCTAAATGGCTTTTTAGTGTTGCTTAAAATTGGCTAAATATGCATATTTGGCACTAAAAGGTGAAAACCTAACAAATGAATTCAAATGGCCCTAAAATTTGACATGCTAGTAGATTATAGTGATTGAATATTGCTGGTAAAATTCCATTGCATTTGGAAATCGTTCAACAGGTTGAATGGACAAAAAACCAGATAAAATCTGTCATTATAGTGTAGGGCGTACCGATACGCGTTCACCTATTTCGGTACGGCTATGCATATTTGGTCAGTCAACGCTTGGGTCAACCTAGGCGTATCAAAACGGCCTAAAGGTGTTTCGATACAGAAACTCATAGAAGCATTTAAGATTTTAATCATATCGATATGGCCCTGGGTGTATCAAAACGGGTCAATAAAGGTCAACGGGTACCGGTACGGCTTGAGCTGTATCGAAATGAGTTCTTGAATTGTTGGAGATTGGGTCATCACCTTGCATGTTGTACCGATACGATCCTCGACCGTATTGAAACGAGTTTGGGCCGTGAAGTATGGATTACATAATCCAATTGTGCCATACCGATACGACTTATAGTGTTTCAGTACGGGTGAGGTTAAATCCGTTAAAAGTCCATAATCACAGTATTGAAACATTGCATATTGGTTCCTGAATTTTGGTAAGCCTAATTGAATGGGTAAATGACATCAAATTAACATGAAAATTTGTAGACTACTGTTTACTGATTGAATTACATAGTCTTGTGGTTAATTTCAGATAAAGAACCCAAATTCCTAGAATTTATAGTTTAGTCTGTAAAAGTTTAAAATTGGCCCTAATCTGATTATCGTAATTCCATGTTGATTTGTTTCCTTAGTGTATTGATATCGTAAAAATTTTATATTTTACATTGAATTGACCCCTTCACCTTCAATCTCGACGATTGACTAGAAATAGGTTATTATGATTTCAAGCAAGCCGCTATGGTGAAATTAGTAGACATGCTGCTCTTAGGAAGCAGTGCTAGAGCATCTCGGTTCGAGTCTGAGTGGTGGGATAGTATCTTCTAAAAGAGATAGAATAAGTCCTATAATGAATTTAATTCTTGATTTCCATTCCATAAAACCAAGAAACCCTCACTTTTTTCATCATTTTTATGATTTTTTCAACTTTAGAGCATGTATTAACTCATATATCTTTTTTAGTCGTTTCAATTGTAATTACAATTCATTTTTAACCTTATTCTTATTAGTAGATGAAGTCGTAGGACTATATGATTCATTAGAAAAGGGTATGATATTTACCTTTTTCTGTATAACAGGATTATTAGTCACACGTTGGGTTTATTCAGGACATTTCCCATTAAGTGATTTATATGAATCATTAATCTTTCTTTCATGGGGTTTCTCCCTTATTCATATGGTTTCCAATTTTAAAATAAAAAAGCGTAAAAATAATTTAAGCGCAATAACCGCACCAAGTGCTATTTTTACCCAAGGCATTCCACTTTGTGTCTTTTAACCAAAATGCATCAATCTGCAATATTAGCGCCTGCTCCTCGACCCCATGTCCGAATAAAAGTGGTGAAGGGTTGGAAATAAGTCATAAAAAATCAATCGATTCATGATAAAATCCCTCTACCTGCATTTTTTGAATTTTTTTGGTCGATATGATAGAGGGATCAAATGGTATAGTTCTTTTGTTGGTAGCTTAGAGGATTAGAAACATGACTATTTCTTTCCAATTGGTTGTTTTTGCATTAATTGCTACTTCGTCAATTTTATTGATTAGTGTACCCGTTGTATTTGCTTCTCCTGATGGTTGGTAAACCCTAAACATGTATTTCTTTGATAATTTACGAGATTACCAATTTGAAAATTTAACGATTTAATAATATATTCTATAAAAACTATTTAATGATACATGACTTACTATTTTAAACTTGATAACGAATTAGGATTATGTCCAATTTTATATATTTTAGAAATATGAATATCAAAATATTATTAATTGAATTTAAGTTTAATGAAAGTAAAAAAGAAAAATACAATCCCAAAATTAGTCAAAGATTCATTTTTTTAAATCAAGACCTGCATCGTTCAACATAACATTCGCAACACAATTAGGATCATCAAATTCGAACCAAATTGGTCCGGGAAATGGTGTTACACTTCTTAAAGTCCATCTGCACCCTCCAATGAGTGACAATTCTGCCCGAAAATAGTTGGGCTAGTGTGATTGCAAATATTACTACTTGTGTGGCCTAGGTGGAAGTGTCTTTGTTTTTTTTTCCTTTGAAGTCCATGTGTACCCTCCACCTTGCTACTATCCTGGAAGGCATAAATTCAATGTGAGAAAAAATTTTCTATCCAACCATTTAATTACCTCATACTCGTCAACTTCCATCATAGTTGAATATAGCTTTCGTTGCAATGGCATTTGCTGCTCCAGCCAATTGTCGTAGCAATCCTCAACTAAAATTCTGTGTAAATCAAGCGAAGGACCATTTACCTGAAATTTTTCAAGCATCCAACCACCACTTTG
Organism: Hibiscus mutabilis; assembly: GCA_019671005.1. Lineage (NCBI taxonomy): Eukaryota > Viridiplantae > Streptophyta > Magnoliopsida > Malvales > Malvaceae > Hibiscus > Hibiscus mutabilis. The sequence goes on along the minus strand of CM033727.1, from coordinate 20,964,225 downwards.
TTCATGCTTTTCAAACATCTCTAACTGTAAAGATTTTGGTGCAGCGATAATAATGGAAGGAAACACCATGGATAAAATATCTTCTCCAAAATGACCATACGTTTCTTTTGATGGCTTCAAATCTATCATCGCTGGTTCCTCAAGAGATGCATGCTTAGATTCTATTGGCAAAGTACTGCCATTTTAGATTTGAACACTTTGGATGTGAAGATTCTTCATATTGCACCAACACTTTGGATTGCGCCGACATTTTTGGGTTGCATCCACATATTAGATTTGAACACTTTAGATAAAAGAAGCCTCAAATCTTTGAACAAGTTTTGCCGGTACATCAACAAGCTCTTTAGATGTAATCTTTTCTTTATGATCCACTTCTCCACTTTCTTGAGTTGGCATATATGATTCCTTATCACTCAGAAGTGTGCCTTGCGGTTTAGGATTCATTGTGGAAGCAAGTTGTCCCATTTGTGCTTCTAATGCACGAACCGATGAGGAGTTTCCTTGAACAATTGCTTTCGTCCAAGTGAGATGCTCTTACATCAAACCTGCAAGAGCTGCGTAAGGATCAGATGTGGAAGTTGAGGTATATTGTGGTTGTATAGGTGCTTAAGCATGCAAATATGGCAAATGAAGATATTGTAGCTATAACGGAGTTTGTTATGACTGCAACTGAGTTTGTTGAATATATTGTGGCTGCAGTGAATTGTAATTCCCTTGTCTTGGATTATAAGCGCCTTGTGAGAAATTATTCTCATATCGGAATGTCCCAACAAATTGACCAAAACTCAGATTTCCCCAAGACTGTCGATTGCGTGTAGCAGCATTATATGAGTTTCCATACAAGTTGTTGCCTAAGAGTTGTGGACTGCCTTCAAAACTATGGTTGTCACCACAAATCTCATAGCTAAATGTAGGGACATCGACTCTTTGGGCTACTCTAGGCATTTGCATGGATTTAATCTTGTTGTCCAATTCTGAAATTTCTACCGAGAGTGATGCATAAATATCCTCGTGTACATCATGCCATCTCAGATGGTTGACGTCTACCCTCCATTATATTTGTTTCTCTCTCTTTATAGCTCACCTAAAAATGAACAAAACAAAATAAATTTAATAAAAATAATAAAAAATGCAATGACAAAAATAAACACCAAATGAAAACCGTCCCTGGTAACGGCGCCAAAACTTGATAAGTGAAATAACGTCACATGATTTGTGCAAGCATAGACACGTTGATGTAAGTATAGTTGACAGATGCAAATCTGTCGGATATCGATCCCATGAGGACATTTGTTACGAAGTCTACCAATGTCAGTGCAATAAGTAAGAAAAATAAGGTAATTACAATAAGTAATGTCACGACAATGAAAGGTAAAAGATATAGGTAATGTCGCAACAATATACTAAAATTAAAATAGAAACAATATAATGATAGCAGTGGGGTTCCCTCTGTGATTCATCAAAAGAATAACGAATGCTAGCAAGAAACAAATGAAAAGATAATTGTCAATGCAATAAAGCACATGATATCTTACCAATCTTAACTTTTGCCCTTAATCAAAGACTTATATGAGCCCACTCACCACACCAGTTAGTGATGGCTAATAAGCAAATACAAGAACAAATGAGTCAACTTTCATTGTACTCCCATGCAATTTTCGTTGTAATGGCTTGTTAACTTGAATTGTCACTGCAACTCTCATTGACCGTGGCTGCAATAAACACTTTTGTGCATAAAGAAATTCAAACCCAAAGATCAAAAGGTAAAGAGATATATTAATAAGATAAACATTCAATAAATATTCATAAAGTATTCTCATACAAAATGAAATAAATCCATAATCATCAGCGTTTAAGCAAAAGAAACATTAAGAAATAAATGGGGGAAGCTATCTTTAGCTAACTCGATTGCTCCTTGATGCTTCCTCTTGTTTTACACTCATCATGGCTACTTAATCATGCATCAGATTCACCTAGGTTGCCCCATGGAAGCTTTAGTACGCCATAGCCATCAAGAGAGAGCTCCAAAACCAAGTAAAAAGATGATAGATTATGACCCTCCTTTTTCTAGGGTAAGAATATATGTATATATAGATCCCTTTCATCTTCCAATTAGGTGCTTACAGGTGTCATTTGTAGATTTGCAGCTGTAAATTTCATGTAGGACCACTATATTAATAGTCAACTCATAGTCCTTTTGATCTTATCTTGACAACTGTCATTGTGACGACAATGACTGTTTTGATGTGCTAGCATTACAACAAACATTGTACCGACATCATGCCCGAAAAAACTTGTTGTAACAAACTGCCAGCTCATCATCCTTTGATCTTATCCTTTCACTGATGTCATTTGATTTATCATTTTTTACAGCAGTTAATGTGGCGACAGATCTAGACGCAATCTAAACAAAACTGCAACAGCATCACAATGCGGCGTCATCCTGGCTGCAATTCTAGAAGAACTCATCTCGCGACATTAGCAGCAAAAATGTGATAATTCAAGCATAATTAAAGAATGATCAACTAAGTTAAGAATATGCAAATACAAAGATAAAAGTTCTAAAATGCATGCAAAGGATAACATGATGGGAACAAATTAATTAAAAACGAATGTCTTTTATAGTACCATCAACGGTTTTTAAATCATTCCTGTTAACTGCAGCTGCCTCAACCCATTTGGACACATAGTCCATGGCAAGTAAGATGTATAAATTGCCGAATAACAATGGGAAGGGCCCCATGAAATCAATGCCCCACACGTCGAATAACTCTACCTCAAGGATGTTCTATAGTGGCATCTCATGCCTTCGTGAGACATTCCTCGTTCGATGACATCGATCACACATCTTGTAGAATTTATGGGCTTCTTTATAAAGAGTGGGCCAATAACAACCTAACTGTAAGACTTTGGTCATTGTGCGGGTACGTCCAAAATGGCCTCAATAAGGTGGTCAATGACTGTAACCCCCTTGACTCGGCCTAGACGTTAGACCCGAACCAAGAAGATAATACTGGGTTTATTGAAGCAAACCTGAACTTACTCAAATGATAGTCCATTTTTTCTTATCTAGATGCATTGTTAAGTCCTACCATTTTCATACAAGTAGCGGTTCAATTTTCATTTGATACGAACATCGATAAGACCAAAACATAGGGACCAAAACACAAATCCAAATAATTACAAGGATTTATACAACTTTCAAGTTACCAATACTTAATTAATCATATTTCATGCTAGCGTGTCAAATTTCAGCTCAAATGGATATGAAATAAGCATCCAATTTAGCAAAATACGAAACTAAGAACTGAATCGCAAAAGTGCCAAAACATAGGGACTAACATGTTTATCAAAGCTTCTTACAGCAAATAGATACATTAAAAGAATGCTTGCGAAATCTCATGCCAAACAGACATCATTTACTAATTCAATTGATGCAACAACATACGGTACACAGGATATCGTACCGATTCTAGAAAAAAATCGAAGCAACTATTATAATCGATACACTATAGGACGTATCGATACTCAATTACGCGTACTAAAACCCGATCATGCGTACCGATACCCACATACAATACTGAACACTAGAATAACCCCGCTTACCAGTAATAAACATTGAGCATACCGATACGGGCTGCTCCAATTTCATCTTAGGGGATTCGAATCCCAAACCAAACATACCCAAATTACATACAAACAACCTTTTCAAGCTCTTAAAACTATACCATCCTTAAACAAATAAACTCAATAAATTATGTGCCAATTATTCAACTCAATTCATATTCATATTCAACTCAATATAAAACATTATCCAACAAGCACCAAATGGTCAAGACTTCAACATAGGCTATAGATCAATTAAGAAATAGAAGAATATGACCATATGTACTCTTAGGACACAAACAACTAATCCAATCATTGTTTGAACCCTTTCAAATCATTAGATCACAACCATCAAATATACTTCACATTAAATAAAACCAAAAGCGTACAAATTAAGTAATGTCATCATCCAACATAATATAAACTCCAACCATATAATCATGCCTTATACAAAGTAACATCCTAACGATTAACCCAAGTTATTTTCCATAATTAATTAATTTGCTAAAGCCTAACCCAAAATTCCAACCTGATTCTGATAATTGACCTAAAACTTTTAGCTGTTTTCCAGGATGTTAAAACTCTCCCTCAACAAGAAATTTTGTCCTCGAAATTTACATAGAGGGAACAAAACAAATACAAATCTTCCTTCATTCAACAACTTCCTCAATTACACTTACGCTGCATAACTTTCACAAATTCAATCGTCTCGATGAGCAACACCTAGTTGCTAGAGACTTAATCAGAAACATCCTTTACTAATGGTAGAACCAACAATTCTCAACTTCTTCTTTACGAGGTGTAATACCCCCTCATCTAACCTAGGAGGTATAGCCAAACTAGAGCAAATCAAACTAACTTGCTAAACAAGAACAAGATCAAGATAACAGGTTCAAACAACACAACCAAGGAAGCAATATCAAGGCACCCAACTTTGTCCATTCAACTACTAGGAATATTTCTATGCCATGCTAATCTTAACAAGAAACCAAAATATCAACCCAAGCTTATAGACAAGACAACATGTTATAGGAACTTACAAACTATATACAACTCATCAAAAACTTCTTATCATAACATAGACATTATACAATTACTTGTACCATCTTCTAGGAGTTTTGAAATTAAACAAAAAAACATACTTTTCGAGCTCTTAGTGACCTTGCTTAACCTCCTTCTTGTACAGATTCAACTTCTCCTAAAAGAAAATGAAGATGAGCAATTAGCTTTATAGTCTTGCACGTTTGACTAAACAACTAAGTGTAAAAAAATGCCAAGCCAAAAACTCAAATTCATACAATAATATAATCAATACTATCTCGTAACAATTAACTTTTGATCACCTAGTTATCATGCTCAATAGCCATTAAGTGAGAATTTAATTCGAGGTTGTTCATCAACCCATTCAAACCAAACATGCTTCTAAAAGAATAACTTGCATCATTATATGATTGATTAATGTTACTCTATCAATCAAAAATTTTCTTAAAAGGTCAATTATACGAGCAACCGTAGTTGATTAATATGGCCTTGACTAGTTACTAGTCTAGATACTTAATTTCAATCACACTCATCAACAAGCAATGGCAACTTGGTACCATTGAAAACATATATTCTTTTCAAAACATTTACAAGGGTACTTTTGTACCGTTCAAGGGACTGTAGTCTGATTCAAGTTGAGCTTAGGAGATCTATTGGCATGCCAATCTATCTACGACTAAACTAATCAAGGCTCTTTATATAGTTTTCCAATTAGTCAATGTAATCTTTATTTCAATGAGTATTTAATCAGAAGCTCAAAATGCTATCTAAGGCATTCTAAGTCATCAAAATCACATTCATGACTGTTCAATGAATCTAATATACATACTTACCTTGGTATACTTACCTTACGAATAATTCTAGCAAGCACGAGCAAACATAGGCATTCAAGCCTCAATAACACTTGACTAAATTTAACTCATCCAATAGCAATAAGCTTATTTAAAATCATAGTTACACTCACATATATGCCGAGTTAATCCTGATCGTGAATCACCACTCCCTTCAACCTTTTGTCCCCTTGCTCGACTCATTTCTTGTATACTTTGGCCAACAATTATAATTTCAAGCATCAAATGACTAATTCCCCAAGTAAGATAATCACCATGAACAAGCTCTTTCTCTCTCCATTTTAATTTCGGTCTATGGCTAGAATGAAGAAGATGGTAGGAATTTATTTGTTAGTTTTCCATTAAGGATTAATTAATCCCACGTGTACTCCTTAATCTCAAGCCACATAGACAATCTCTCTTTAATTATTAACCAACCGTGCAACACTCAAATTTGAGCATTGATCTATGCAGTCGCTTCAATCTAGCACCTCTAAATTGCAACCTTCTAATTCGGCCCTTCATTGAACCTCAAATTTAGTCATCTAATTTAATTTCCTTACAATTCATATTAATTCATTTTCCTAGGTCACAAATTAGGGTGTTACAATTTCATTCGCCTTAGGGAAATTCGTCCCCGAATTTACCTGAGCAAAATAGATACATGTATTGTTCTCTCATGGTAGATTCAGGCTCCCAAGTAGCTTCTTTATCTTTATGATTCTTCCATAAGACTTTGACAAGGGAGATGGTTTTATTACGAAGTCTCCTATCTTCTCGATCAAGAATTTGAATTGTTTCTTCATCATAGGATAAGTCTTGACTCAATTCAACTTCATCTGGTTCAAGAATATCAGATGGATTAGATCGATAACTACGTAGCATTGACACATGAAATACATTATGTATCTTGTTGAATTCATTCGAAAGAGCCAATCGATAAGCAACAGGGTTGATCATTTCTAAAATTTCGAAGGGCCAAATGAACTGGGGACCAAATTTTCCCCTCTTTCTGAATCTGAAAACCTTTTTCCATAAAGATACCTTGAGAAACACTCCATCTCCCATATTGTATTGGATATCACGTCTTCTATGATCTACATATTCCTTCTGTCGATTGAAAGCTTCTTTCAATCGATTACAAATAACTTGGATTTGTTCTTTCGTTTCTCGAAGAAGTTCAGGCCCTAAAGCCTTATTCTCTCCCAACTCTGACTAACATAAAGGTGTCCTACATTTTCTTTCATAAAGGGCTTCAAAGGGAGCCATTCGAATGGAAGATTGATGGCTATTATTGTATGCAAATTCGGCCATAGGTAGAGCCTTCTTCCAATTCTTCCTAAAGTCTAATATGCAAGCCTGAAGCATGTCTTCTAAAACATGTATTATTCTTTCAGATTAACTATCTAATTGAGGATGAAAGGTTGTGCTAAGGTTTGTTTTAGTCCCGAGAGTTTTCTGTAGAGATTTCCAAAATCTAAAAGTGAATATAGAATCTCGGTCAGAGATTATCGAGATTGGAACACCATGGAGTCTTATTATTTCTCGAATATAAAGTTCTGCCAGACGATCCAACCTCATACTCATTTGAACAAGAATAAAATGAGCTGATTTGGAAAATCTATCAACTATCACCCAAATTGCATCATTCTTCCTAGGTGACAAGGGCAGCCCACTCACGAAGTCCATAGTTATATTCTCCCATTTCCATTTTGGATTTCAGTGGGTTGTAACAAACCCGAAGGAACTTGATGTTTTTCTTTTACTTTTTGGCATACTAAACATTTAGATATAAAATCTGTGATAGCAGATTTCATCCCAGGCCACCAATATAACTCTTTCAAATCTTTGTACATTTTCAACGATCCAAGATGAATTGAAAAATGACAATTGTGTGCCTCTTGCAAGATTCCTCTTCTTGGATTCGAATCATTAGGAACACAGACTCTATTTCAAAAATAGAGTAGACCATTTTCTTTTATAACAAAATCTGACTCGGTTCCTCCTTCAAGCTTTGCACAAAATTTCTTGTATTTCTGAATCAGACTGTTGCAAAAGTCGAATCTTTGAAACCAAATCTGATTGAATTCGAATTGTAGCTAGGAGCCCTTGAGTTTTGCACATTCGAATATGAGCATTGATGGAAGTTGGGGCTACAAAAGTAACAAGGTGGATTTTAGATGACAAGCTCACAATTCGAATAATTGCAAGGAAAACTAGTTTGATCGAAATCTTACCACAAGAATGTTGGCGACTGAGTGCATCAGCCACTACATTAGCTTTGCCCGGGTGATAATCTATGATTAAATCATAGTCTTTGAGTAATTCAATCCATCTTCTTTGTCTTAGATTAAGATCCTTTTGTGTAAGGAGATATTTCAGACTTTTATGATCAGTATAAAGGTAACATTTCTCCCCAAACAAATAATGTCTCCAGATTTTCAAGGGGAAGACCACGCAGCCAGTTCGAGATCATGAGTCGGGAATTCAATTCATGGGATTTTAGCAGTCAAGAAGCATAAGCTACCACTTTGTTTTCTTGCATAAGGACATGCCCCAACCCCAAGTGTGAAGCTTCACTAAAAACAATGAATTCTTTTCCTGGTTTAGGTTGGGTTAGCACTGGAGCTCGAGTGAGCACTTCTTTCAACTGAGATCCTTGGACCAAATAAAAGGCACATCCTTTAGGAGAAGCTTAGTTAGCAGAGTAGCTAAAATTGAAAACCCCTTAACAAACCTTCAGTAATAACCGGCCAAGCCTAAAAAGCTTCTGACTTCACTAACATTTCTCAGAGACCTCCACTCTGAAATCGATTGGATTTTCTTTGAGTCAACCTTAATTCCCGTAGCTAAAATCACATGTTCGAGGAATGACACTTTGGGCAACCAAAAATCACACTTGTTGAATTTAGCATTGAGTTGATTATCTTTGAGAGTCCACAACAATATTCGAAGATGCTTAGAATGCTCATTTTCATCTTTCGAGTATATCAGAATGTCGTCTATGAAAACTACAACAAACTTATCCAAATGGGGCTTGAAGACTCGATTCATAAGATCCATAAATGCAGTATGGGCATTTGTTAGACCAAATGGCATCAATAGAACTTTGTAGTGACCATATCGAATCCTGAAAACATTCTTAGGTATATGTGACTCTTTGATCTTCATTTGATAGTACCCGGATCTAAGGTCGATTTTGGAGAATACCGCAGCACCCTTCAATTGGTCAAACAAGTATTCAATTCATGGAAGTGTGTACTTATTCTTAATAGTAAGCTGATTAAGTTACTGATAGTCTATGCATAACCTCATCGACCCATCTTTCTTTTTGATAAAAAGCACTGGGGCTCCTCAAGGAGATGAGCTGGGTCGAATAAATCCTTTTTCTTGTAGTTCTTGCAACTGTTTCTGAAGCTCCTTCAACTCAACTGGTGTCATTCGATAAGGAGTGGTGGATACTGGATTAGTTCCAGGTTGAGTCTCGATTTTGAATTGCACTTCTCGAGTTGGTGGTAGTCCCGGGAGTTCCTTAGGAAAAATATCAAGAAATTCAGATATAGTCGAAATTAAATTGATATCAAGTTTAGCTTTAGAATTTTCAACCATAATAGCAATAAGAGGGTTTGAATCTTTGGGTTTTTGGTCAATTAGGAGTATGGATTCCTTACCTAAACCCCAAATATAGAGTTTTCTTTTATGGAAATCAACCCAAGACTGGTGTTTCCCTAGCCAGTCTAATCCCAGAATCAAATCAAATTCACAAAAAGGTAGAACATAAAGATCAATAGGAAAGGGAATACCTTGAATATGCAAAAGACAATTTTTACATATAAGATTTAGAGCTACCCATCCACCTATAGGGTTTGAAACTACTAGTCCCTTAACCATATGTTCGAAATTCAATTTAAGCTTTTCAAGCAAAGGGAAACAAATAAATGAATGGGTGGAACCCCGTTCAAGCAGGGCATACACAAGATTATCATTTAGTTCAATTTTACCTGCTATTACATCAGGCACATCTTTATCTTCTTGGCCTCTAATATGGTAAACCCGAGCAGGGGCCCGAGACTCTTGATGCATAGATGCAGAAGCTTGACCTTGAGTCCTTCTTAAATTTCTCGACTGCCCTTGTTTTGACCCTTTGCTCGGGGTGATGTAATAGGATTAGAATTTGAAGCTACTCGAGCTGGAGTTTTATTCATATTTTGTAGACAGTCTCTAACAAAGTGTTCCAAACTTCCACACTGGAAACATGCATTTGACTATTTCTTGCACTGACTCGAGTGATAATTCTGGAAAAAGCTGCAAAGGCGAGATTGAGAATCCTTGCTTGAATTCCCCGAACTGTTGATTGAGATTGCAAGTGCATAAGATTTAATTATCGTTTGAGGCTTCGGAATAAAGTTACCCTTTGGAGAAGGAACATAACTCGAGGAGTTTCCTCCTTGGTTCTTTGATTTCTTGAAAGGACATAGAGGCTTATTATCAAACCGGGATCTCTTGTCTCTCTTAGAATAGTTCTCCTTCCTCTTGTCAGCAACATTCATTCTAGATTCAGTAGCAATTGCTCAGTTCACCAGATCTTGAAAATCTGATATCCCGAGAGCCGTAAACATGGGGCTTAATTCATCATTCAACCCTTCAATAAACATTCCGCATTTATCCTCTTCCTTCTTGATGTACTTAGACCCGTACTTGTAGTATTTACAAAAATCACTAACATATTGTTCTATGGGTCTTCTTCCTTGCATCAGGTACAAGAAATGTCTTCTACGTTCAGCTAAGTACTGCTCACTTATGTACTTTTTCCAGAATTCCTTTAGGAAGAATTCCCATGTGACCACCTCTTCAGGGATCTTGAGAGTCGTAGTTTTCCACCATTTCAAAGCTTCATCAGCTAGTAGAGCCTCAGAACACTCCAACTTATGTCCATCCAAACATTGAAGTTGTTTAGTTCAAATTCTAGTGGTAGTTTCCAACCAATACTTAGCTGCTTTTGGGTTCTCCTCATCAGATCCTGTAAATCTATAGGCTCGATGCTAAGCCAATTTATCAATTGGAGCCTTAGATTGAACCACAACAAGTCCAGGAGGATTATTTTGCTTCAAGGTGGTAACAAATTGATTGAACGTCCCAGTCAAGCTGAGAAAGCATTCCTTTTGAATATGATTCATTTGAGGAGCCTCAGGCTGTGGTTCTGCAGCCTTTTGAGGGTTTGCTTGTTCTTGATTTAATCTAACACTTCTTCCTTCATTGGAGGAACCAACCGAGCTATCTATATCACAGCCTAGATGTGTCTCAGACATATGAAATTAACATTCAAGGGAGATTTAATCAAACAAGGTCACAAGTATGGATTGGATTCAACTCCTAGGTGGCACAAAATATAATTGACAATGCAACATAAATCGGTTTAGTCCTAGGATTGACTAAACCTTAGCTCTGAATACCAAATTGTAATGCCCCTCATTTAACCTAGGAGGTATGTCCAAACTAGAGCAAATCAAACTAACTTGCTAAACAAGTTAGAGTTCGAACAAGCTCAAGATAACAGGTTCGAACAACACAACCAAGGAAGCAATATCAAGGCACCCAACTTTGTCCATTCAACTACTAGAAATATTTCTATGCCATGATAATCTTAACAAGAAACAAAAATATCATCCCAAGCTTATAGACAAGACAACCACTTGTTATAGGAACTTACAAACTATATACAACTCATCAAAAACTTCTTATCATAGCATAGACATTATACAATTACTTCTGCCACCTTCTAGGAGTTTTAAACTTGAACACAAAATATACTTTTTGAGCTCTTAGTGACCTTGCTTAACCTCTCTCTCGCGCAGAATCAACTTCTCCAGAAAGAAAATCGAGGTGAGCAATTAGCTTGATAGTCTTGCACGTTTGATTATACAATTCAGTGTAAAAAAATGCCAAGCCAAAAACTCAGATTCACACAATAATACAATCAAGACTATCTCCTAACAATCAACATTCGATCACCTAGTTATCATGCTCACTAACCATTAAGTGAGAATTTACTTCGAGGTTGTTCATCAACCCATTCGAAGCAAACATGCTTCTAAAATAAGAACTTACATCATTATATGATTCATTAGTGTTACTTTATCAAGCAAAAATTTTCTTAAATGGTCAATTATACAAGCAACCTAGTTGATTAATATGGCCTTGACTAGTTACTACTCTAGATACTTAATTTCAACCACACTCATCAACATGCAATAGCAACTTGGTACCATTGAGAACATATATTCTCTTCAAGACATTTACAAGTGTACATTTGTACCGTTCAAGGGATCATAGTCCGATTCAAGCTGAGCTCAGGAGATCTATTAGCATGCCAATATATCTAAGACTAAACTAATCAAGGCTCTTTATATAGTTTTCCAATTAGTCAATGTAATCTTTATTTCAATGAGTATTTAATCACAAGCTCAAAATGCTATCTAAGGCATTATAAGTCATCCAAATCACATTCATGATTGTTCAATCAATCTAATATACATACTTAACTTGGTATACTTACATTACCAAGAATTCTAGCAAGCACAAGAAAACATAGACATTCAAGCCTCAATAACACTCGGCTAAATTTAACTAATCCAATAGCAATAATCTTATTTGAAATCATAGTTACACTCATAGATACGCCGAGCTATTCTTGATCGTGAATCACCACTCCCTTCAACCTTTTGTCCCCTTGCTCGACTCCTTTCTTGTATCTTTTGGCCAACAATTATAATTTCAAGCATCAAATGACTAATTCTACAAGTAAGATAATCACCATGAACAAGCTCTTTATCTCTCCATTTCAATTTTTGTCTAAGGCTAAAATGAAGAAGATGATAGGAATTTGTTTGATGGTTTTCTATTAAGGATTAAGTAATCCCACGTGTACTCCTTAATCTCAATCCAGATAGACAATCTCTCTTTCATTATTAACTTACCATGCAACACTCAAATTTTGAGCATTGAACTATTTAGTCACTTCAATCTAGCACCTCTAAATTGTAACCTTCTAATTTAGCCCTTCATTGAACCTCAAATTTAGTCATCTAATTTAATTTCCTTACAATTCATATTAAGTCATTTTACTAAGTCACATATTAGGAACTATTCTCTACAACCTTCATCCACGAAGAAATGTTGAGAAACACTTAATCACCGATATGATATTCGACTTCTTGTTGTCCCAATTCGTACAAAGTTTATCTATTTTCTCAATTAGATAGTTAAACTAATTTCGGGATCATACTTGCAAAACTGATTTTTAGATTACTATCAATCAATAGAAATCATTAGTACCCATTAGAAAATATTAGGTTTGAACAACCTAACCATGATTCGTTCTTAAAGCCATTATAAACCAGTTAATCACAATTAAATTCATTTTAATCACAAATGCTAACATAAATAATAGATTAATGACACAAAGCGTGTGGAATGTCAATAAGAAACCATAGCTCACCTTGCTTGATAGGAGTACAACCAAAATGAGCTCCTCCTTGTATTCTACCATGAAACCCATTGCTGACCAAAATCCACTGACTCGTTCAAGTTTAAAGATCATTTGGATGAAAACTAGATTAGAAATGAGATCGGAATATCATTTAGTCACTGAAAACATTTTAGAAATGTGGGGAATACGAGAACAATAGTTTTTAGTTGAGAGAAAATTTAGAGAACTCATGTTTTAGAGAAAATGTTAACCATCGGTAGTAGTTTTTTTTAAATGAAGAAAGAAAAAAATGAGTTATTAAAATACAAAGGGTGAAATTGCTCCTTAAAGATTCTTAACTTATGTCCCATTTCTATTTAATTCCCCAAAAATTAATTTAGGACCAAATAACATCTTTTCCGAAGTCATTAAAACACAATTCTCATTATTTAATAAACTAATTAAATAACATTCCAAAACGTTAGCCATGACCAATTCACCAAATTCATTTGAAAACATGTTCGATTATTAACCCAAAATTAATTAACAAACTAAACTCAATCTACAATCCCAAACAGAACCTTGAAAATCATCCAGTTCAACTGAACATCTCTTGCCACAACTTCATTAATGGTGCAACAATCTCAGAAGACTCCCCAACAAATTTCGATAATAATCAAATGATTCTAGAAAAATTACGTTCTTCTAACACAAATCTTGGTTGCTTCAAATCTAGAACAACTCTAACTTCAAAGAATCAATCTTTAACATCTTCTATTGTCTATGAGACCCCAGAGAACCTCATCACTAAAGCTACTTATATCATATCCTCATCGGCCTCCAAAAACTCATCCGTAAGTGTGAACATGTGTATGCATGATTACTTATATGCCCTCATAGACGTCTATGTATATGTATGAAAAACCTCTAATGTCATGCTCAAATGTATGCATGTACTGACATATTTAAATATATATATATATGAGTGTTTATTCATTGTGCATGTTCAACTATTGACACTTACAAATAATATTCTTAGAACCAACATTCCTTTCAACATGCCAAAACTCGCACTTACCCAAATAAGGAACAATCATTCGCTTTGCTACAAAATCCTACTAAACAATTCTTGGTTGTAAATGAAGATTATTCTTGGTACCATTGTACACAAGAACACCACCATTTGCTACTCACGAACCCAAGTATTCACAGAATAATCAACTCATTGCAACCTTGAATGCCACTAGTGCATTCGCCATCTACATTGCATAACTGAAAAGCCATACCAACCAAAAGCTCTTAAACACCATTATTATTAACAACCACGGTGGTGCTTCTGAAAATAGAACTTTTGGTCAAACCTATCCATAAACCAACCATTATTAAAATTACGTTCTCAACTCATACATTTCCTTAATACTCGTCAATACGACACAAAAAGGATTCGGGAGTCATACCAAGATATGTCTCAATACTGAACTCAACTTTGTAAACCTAGGACAACAAAGAAAAATCCCTTGAAAGCATTTCGAGAAAGAATTCCTAAACAACACAGACATACAGAACCCTAACATCCCAACAAAAGTGGCTCGTCCCAATAATAATACTTAGCATCATGTAGAAACCGCTTCTTTCCCTCATAAGTAAGGTCATAAGGTAAAATTGTAACACACCTAAATAGGGCTTAGAATGTTACCACTATTTAGAATTCATAAACAGTTAAATCATTTTGAATTAAGTAAAGTCAATTAAGGGTTGATTTTAATAATTAACAAAGTGAGTTGCCAAAATGAAAGATTAAAAGAGAATTGTGACCAATTTAGAATGACCAAATTTAATTAAATGAGAAAGATGATGATTGCATGCTAAAGTTCTCATTTCCCCTAACGCCTTTGATTAAGTTAATTATAAGGATAAATTAAGGGACATTATAGACATTTCATAAATCCATTAAGATGGATATCATCTTCATCCAATTCTCCATTATGCCGTTTGGAAGAAGGAAAAAAAAGGAGAGAGGGAAAGAGAGAAATAAGCCATTGATGAAGGGAAATTAAGCTTGCATGTATAGGACTTTGTAAGGAAATTAAAGCTAGAAACAAAGTAAGTATGATTCTACTCTTGTTTAATCAAATAGGCAACTATACTTGTTGACTTGGGCTGTTTTGATGATTTTAGATGAAATTAACTATTGAATATGATGTTAGATGATTGAATTATTGTAGAATCATGCAAATTTGGAGAATGAACTCTAGGTATTATGCTGGAAATTATGTGTTCGTGATAGTGTAACAAAGCTAGGTTGCTGGAAAATTGAAATGAGATGTTGATGTAAGAATTGAATGGTTAGAACTTGTAATTGAGCTATGGAACTAATGAATTGAATATGGTCATTATTAGATAATGTAATTAAGGTTTTAAACAAGCTAAATTGTTAGTAACCAATGCTGGAAATGAAAGATAAAGGTATGAACAAAGTCATATAGCTTAGAAAAGTGTTTTAGTAAGAACATATTGAGTAAACATGCAAAATTAAGCAATTTAACCAACTTACTCTGTTTTGGACGCCTTGAAAAATGAATTAACATTGACTAAACATGTTTACGATTTCATATGAAATGAATTATAGGGCCAAAACATTGGTTAAAATGAATTTAAGGAATTAAAATGTGAATAGGTGCAATCTGCCCAGAATTGCTCTGTTCTGGGCAGTAGCTTTGAAAAATCACCAAAATTTGTATAGATCAAATTCAGGGCTGAAATTTTAGTGACATGATCCTTGGTATGTCTAATTTCATTAGGTGAAAACAGAACTGAAAACTGGGTCCTATGCTGGAAACTGTAAATAGAAATAGTTGGATAGTGCAAACTATCCAGGGAATGTAAATGCCCTGTCTTTGAACAATAAACTATATTAATTGGCTAAGAACTAAAATGCAAGTCTTATATGGTATTAAATACATTTTTTAGCTTTCCAATGGTGTATAGTAACCGAAATTTTGACGTACGGATTAAGAGATATGACCATTTTAAGGGATAGCGTGCAAACTGCCAGGTAGCATGTCCTGGGCAGTTTGGGACTATTTTTACACCTAGAAGCAAACTGTTTCCAAAACAGTTTTGAGACATTGTAATCTGTCCAGTTATGTCCTAAAATGAGGTAATAACAATTTAGAGGAACTAGTAAGAAATGCTTAAAATAAAGCATAAAACAATAGCTAAATGTTATGTACAAATGTGGTAGCATTGCTACTATACATGTATGACATTATGTGCTTGTTTTGATGAATTGTATGTGTTATGCTTGCTAGACCAAGGGCAGCAAGTTGTGGAAGAGGAAGAAAAGAGTGGACATACCAAATCAAGAGGCAAAGGGATTTGGATACAAGACAATTGATTAGCTAGGAGTATTATGAGTGAAACTATCCTTAGGGTTGGGACTTAGGTCCTAACCAACCTTGTTATTGTCTTAATTCAATGTCATTGCCATGTAACATGACCTAATACATATTTGGCTAATTAAGGGAAGAATGACATGTATGACAACTTGTTTGATGCAATGATCTATTTGTTTACTTGAGTGTTAAGCAAATGAAATAAAATTCTTGACATGTTGCATTGCTTATGTCAAATGTAAGAAATGGCATGCTTGCTTGGAGAATAAGGTACGCACATTGCATACATATGCATGTGTTTGTGATTGATATACATGGCTGGTTGAAATGAAATGAACAATGGTACCACTTTGTATTCATGCCATTCAAATGGCATGGATAGATTTGTCTTGGGAGTTAAGACTCCATAAGCCTAAGGGCTTGGCCTTTGAGTGGAAAAATTTTGTATTGAATAATGAATTGTATAAAGCTTGAATGAAATGGATAATCAACAACCTTGGTAGCTAGTTTGGATAGATAGGAGGGCATGCCTTAGAATCTTGAGCTCATTTTGGCACGACGGTGCATTTTGGCACTACGGTGCATATTGGCACTACAGTGCATTTTTGCACTTCGGTGCATTTTGTTGAGGATTTGATTATCTATTAAACTAAATACCAAGGGTGTTATAAGATGAACTAAAACTTGAAATGAACATTCTTGCCTTGGATGTGTGATGTGAACATTGCTTGTTTTGTAAGTTTCTTGAACGAACATCCTTGCCTTGGAAGATAATGCATGAATGATTGTATAACTAGTTACTTTACATGAAAGTTATGCATGATTGATGCTTGTTGTGTAGAAATGCATATTTGGTACTTGGTGTATATGGTTGCTTGTCTTCTAAGCAAGATATTCGAATAGTATGTTATGGATATATGATGGATGTTACAATGTTGAAAGTGTGATATGTGAAGTTTGCCAATATTTACCCTATTCATTCGAATAGAACATGTCATGTAGTAATGATCTTGATGCTTCGAAATACATGTAAACTTGGATATGTATGCTTGGAAATTGGCTAGACTTAGTGTTACCTCACTAAGTACATAACGTGTACTTACCACTCTACTCATCATTCTTCCCATAACAGATTAAAGACACTTTCAAGAGGATATCTTGATCTCGAAGCAACGTTCTAAAGCAAGCTGAAAGTATGATTTCATACTCTTTGTATACTCCTAGTTTGGTGGCACTAGAACTTTTAATAGGTAGCCTTGATCATGCATTTTGTTGTGTGTATATGAACTATATTTAATGTTTTGTTGGGCCTATCATGTAACCAACTTTGATGACTTGAGCTATGTATATGAACCATGTTGATATGTATATATATATATATAAGTAAATGTTGCGCAAATTGTGAAAATTATACAATGATTGTTGAATCCTTGTTTCATTCGAACAATAGACCAATGTTGTATGATCATGCATTCATTCTTGTGGCTATGGTATGATCGGCAATGCTTGGATTGGAGCTAAGGTATGTTTAAGCATGCATTAACAATGTACTAGCCAAGTATGCCATGAAATAGTATGACTTGACTGAAAAAGAAACAAATGAAATGTACTAAGTGAACATCTAGCTATTCGAATAGGGTGTATTATCATGTAATAAGAATGTAAGTTGGATGCCTTGTATTGATCATGTTAATTGGTTAAATCAGTAGTATCTTGAGATGCAAGTAAGCTAATTGAAATGTGCTAAGTGACCACCTTGTATCATTCGAATAGGGTACATGAACTTGTAATCAGAATGAAAGTTGAATCATGTCTACTAGTAACCTATTGTGAAGTATGCCACACTTGTTATTGTTGTTTGAATGATGTATGTGTATTGAATGGAATGGTAAATTGAAATATGTTAGTGGTAACTTAGAATATAATATGAAATGAAACAAATTAGTACCTAAATTAGCATGCTAAGAATGTTTTGATTTATGTGGATTACTTGTATGACTTGTATGGTTGTGTTTAGGTTACTTGCATCGTAAGTCATGTATATCGAGGTTACCTGTTCAAAAAGTAACCTATCCTTTTGCTTTGTTCTTGCTTTGGTAACTCTCCTGAACCGGGTTACGGCGAACCCAGGGATGGGGTGTTACATTTATTGGTAATCAGAGCTTTTTAGTCGGTTCTAGGACTAAAATAATTTCACTTGCATCATATAGGATATTGTGCCACCTAGGATACTTGATATAAGCTTGTATTGTTGCTTAAATGTGAAAACTTAAACTCTTATTGTTTTAATTGAACTAGATTGTCTGAAACAAGACTTGGTCGGGATAATGAAAGTCCCGTAGGCTTCTCGGATGAAAGAGATAATCTTTCGAGATGAAACCTGAAATTGTAAAGCAAAGCCTTGTAGTTTTGAACCCAATAGAGGGAATCACATCCATTAACTTCCTTTGCAAGGAATGTTCTATAGTCAGTCGAATCATACCATTTCCTATTGATTTATATATATTGCCAAATTATGAATTGGATCTAGTGTTAGGACTAGATTGGTTAAGTAAACATGAAGCCTGGATAAATTTCCTAAATAGGAGACTGTATCTTCAGGGTTTAGGGAAAGAATTCGTTCTCTTAATAGACATGAAACCAGCCTCAATCTTTCCTAATATGATTCTTCAAGATAAAATTGAATTCGGTTTGCCTAGCAGGCCTATTGTTTCTGAATTCATCGATGTTTTTCTTGAGGAGCTCTCTGGTGTCCCTCCAACCAGAGAAGTAGAGTTCGGGATTGAAGTTCAGCTTGGAACAGCTCCGGTATCCATTACACCCTATAGAATGGCATCTGTCGAGAAGGAACTTCTGGAGCTGCAAGATAAAGGTTTCATACGGCCTAGCACTTCTCCATGGGGTGCTCCAATCCTGTTCGTGAAGAAGAAAGATGGGACTATACGGCTTTGTATTGACTATCGTCAGTTAAACAAGCTCACTATCAAGAACTGGTATCCCCCGTCTAGAATTGAAGATCTTTTTGATCAACTTAGGGATGCTTCTGTATTTTCTAAGATCGATCTTCGATCGGGGTACTATCAAATGAAAGTGAAAGAATAAGACAACCTTTCGTACTCGATATGGCCACTTTAAATTCCTCGTAATGCTATTCGGGTTAACGAATGCTCTGGCTGCTTTCGTGGATCTCATGAATAGGGTATTCAAGCCCTATCTTAACAAGCTCGTGGTCGTATTCATCGACGACATCTTGGTGTACTCTCAGAATAAGGAAGAACATGTGGAACACCTCCTAATTGTCTTGCAAACACTTTGAGAACATCAATCATATGCCAAGTTCTCCAAATGTGAATTCTGGTTACAAAAAGTTTCTTTCCTCAGCCACGTTATCTCAGCTGAAGGAATCAAAGTCGATCCAAGCAAAATTTAGTCTATTCTAAATTGGAGACCTCTGAAGAATGTAAGCAAGGTCCGAAGCTTTCTCAGTTTAGCCGGGTATTATAGAAGAAGGCTTGTTAAGGGCTTTTCCTCCATTGCCGCAAGCCTTACTAAGCTTACCCGCAAAGATACGCCTTTCGTTTGGTTGGATAACCAACAACGAAGCTTTGATCAACTTAAGCAAGCTCTAACTCATGCCCCGGTACTCATCCAACCATAATCGGGCAAAGAATTCACTGTTTACAGTGATGCTTCTCATCTTTGACTCAGTTGTGTCCTAATGCAAGATGGGAAAGTAATTGCTTATGCTTCAAGGCAACTAAAGCCACATGAGTCTAATTATCCAACATACGACCTGAACTAGCAGCTACCGTATTTGCTTTCAAGATATGGAGACAATATCTATACGGAGATAAATGCAATCTATTTATCGATCACAAAAGTCTCAAATACCTCTTAACTCAGAAGGACTTGAATCTGAGACAAAGGAGATGGCTCGAATTACTTAAGGATTACGACTTGGTTATCGACTACCATCCGGGGAAAGCAAACGTAGTTGTTGACGCCCTCAGTAGCAGACCATACTCGGGTAACTCTTAAATCTAGAATTCTGATTAAATTCATTCGAATCATACCTTCTCTTGTTTTGCAAACAATGAATCTAGAGCTTCCTTAAACTACAACTTACCATTCGAACACTCCTTGAAAAGTAAACTACCATTCGAATAAGAATAGTGCCTAAAATACATGTAACCATTGAAAATTGAGTCTTTCTTAGCTTGTAAGAAAGTATTCAAAACAATGCCTTGTTCTTCAAGAAACAATTCGAATAGTGCCTTGCATTGCAAGAAATCTATTGAAAATTATTCTAATGACCTTGTTAATTCTTTTGTAGCTACTACGGCTATCAATGCTCATTTCTGACTATCCAAGGGCCAGAAATTATTGTCTGAACTTCAAGTTAAATCCAATCTAGTCTCGAGGATTAAAGAACTTCAACAAGTTGATCCAGATCTTCAGAAGATCATATCTAAGCTTGCTTCTAAGTCTAGCTCTGACTTCTCTCTCAAGTCAAATGGACTCCTCTATTTCAAAGATAGAGTCTGTGTTCCTAACAACGAACAATTAAAGTGGGAAATGTTGCAAGAAGTACATCAAAGTTCTTTCTCGATCCACCCTGGATCGGTTAAGATGTATAAGGACCTAAAGCCATTATACTGGTGGCCAGGCATGAAATCTGCAATCACGAACTTCATATCCAAGTGCTTAACTTGTCAAAGCTGAGCATCAAGTCCCTACTAGACTGCTCCAACCTATTGAACTTACCCAGTGGAAGTGAGATCGAATTACTATAGTCTTTGTCACCGGTCTTCCTTCTACTCCAAGAAATAATGATGTTGTATGGGTGATTGTTGATAGATTCACTAAATCTACTCACTTCATCCTTGTTCGTATGAACATGAGCTTGGAAACCCTTGTCGAGTTGTACATTCGTGAAGTGACTCAGTTACACGGTGTACCTACAGCAATCATCTCTGATCGTGACCCTCGATTCACTTTTCAATTCTGGAATTCTCTATAGAAAGCTCTAGGAGATAAAGTACATCTTAGTACGGCCTTTCATCCTCAATCGGATGGCCAATCTGAGAGAATCATTCAAGTGCTAGAAGATATGCTACGAGTTTGTGTTATCAATTTCGGGAAGAATTGGGAGAAATCCCTACCTCTTGTAGAGTTTGCCTACAACAATAGCTATCAATCGTCTATTCAAATGGCACCATTTGAAGCTCTATATGGTAGAAGATGTAGAACTCCTCTATGCTGGTCCGAATTGGGAGAGAACAAGATTTTAGGACCCCAATTGCTTTGGGAAACTGAAGAACAAATCAAGATCATTCACGATCGATTGAAGGCAGCTTTCGATAGACAGAAAATCGTATGCTGACTTGAAAAGAAGAGATATCCAGTATGCTATTGGAGACAAAGTCTTCCTAAAGGTCTCACCTTGGAAGAAAGTACTTAGATTTGGAAGAAAAAGGGAAGCTCAGTCCCCGATACATTGGACCATTTGAAGTTATTGAAAGAATTGGTCCAGTGGCCTATCGACTAGCTCTTTCTAGAGAGTTCGATAGAATACACAATGTCTTCCACGTTTCAATGCTTATAAGGTATCGATCTGATCCTTCACACATCCTTGAGACTGAAGAAGTAGAATTGAATCTCGATCTGTCCTACGAAGAATAACCTATTCAAATTCTTGATCGGGAAGTAAGGAAGCTTCAAACAAGATTGTTCCCCTTGTTAAGATATTATGGAGAAACCATAAGGTGGAAGAAGCTACCTGGGAATCTAAAGAAGTCATGAGGAAGCAATATCCTCACTTGTTCAATTTAGGTAAATTTGAGGATGGATTTAATTTAAGTGGGGGAGAATTGTAACACCCCCTAAATAGGGCTTAGAATGTTACCACTATTTAGAATTCATAAACAGTTAAATCATTTTGAATTAAGTAAAGTCATTTAAGGGTTGAATTGAATAATTAACAAAGTGAGTTGCCAAAATGAAAGATTAAAAGAGAATTATGACAAATTTAGAATGACCAAATTGAATTAAATGAGAAAGATGATGATTGCATGCTAAATTTCTCATTTCCCCTAATGCCCTTGATTAAGTTAATAATAAAGATAAATTAAGGACATTTTAGACATTTCATAAATCCATTAAGATGGATATCATCTTCATCCAATTCTCCATTATGCCGTTTGGAAGAAGGAAAATAGGGAGAGAGGGAAAGTGAGAAACCAGCCATTGATGAAGGGAAATTAAGCTTGCATGTATAGGATTTTGTAAGGAAATTAAAGCTAGAAGCAAAGTAAGTATGATTCTACTCTTGTTTAATTGAATAGGCAACTATACTTGTTGACTTGGGCTGTATTGATGATTTTAGATGAAATTAACTATTGAATATGTTGTTAGATGATTGAATTGTTGTAGAATCATGCAAATTTGGAGAATGAACACTAGGTATTATGCTGGAAATTATGTGTATGTGATAGTGTAACAAAGCTAGGTTGCTGGAAAATTGAAATGAGAGGTTGATGTAAGAATTGAATGGTTAGAACTTGTAATTGAGCTATGGAACTAATGAATTGAATATGATCATGATTAGATAATGTAATTAAGGTGTTAAACAAGCTAAATTGTTAGTAACCAATGCTGGAAATGGAAGATAAAGGTATGAACAAAGTCATGTAGCTTAGAAAATTGTTTTAGTAACATATTGAGTAAACATGCAAAATTAAGCAATTTAACCAACTTACTCTGTTTTGGCTGCCTCGAAAAATGAATTAACATTGACTAAACATGTTTAGGATTTCATATGAACTGAATTATAGGGCCAAAACATTGGTTAAAATGAATTTAAGGAATTAAAATGTGAATAGGTGCAATCTGCCCAGAATTGCTCTGTTCTGAGCAGTAGCTTTGAAAATTCACCAAAATTTGTATAGATCAAATTCAGGGCTAAAATTTTAGTGACATGATCCTTAGTATGTCTACTTTCATTAGGTGAAAACAGAAATGAAAACTGGGTCCTATGCTGGAAACTGTAAATAGAAATAGCTGGACAGTGCAAACTATCCATGCAATGTAAAT
The DNA here is from genome assembly GCA_019671005.1 of Hibiscus mutabilis. Lineage (NCBI taxonomy): Eukaryota > Viridiplantae > Streptophyta > Magnoliopsida > Malvales > Malvaceae > Hibiscus > Hibiscus mutabilis. Next base: position 20,940,793 of record CM033727.1, on the reverse strand, counting down.
GCCTTATTTTTGAACAATAAACTGTATTAATTGGATAAGAACTAAAATACAAGTCTTATATGGTCTTAAATACAATTTTGTTAGCATTCCAACGGTGTATAGTAATCAAAATTCTGACGTACGGATCACCGCCATCAGTGAAGCCCAAAGTTGAGGGGCACCACGTGATGTGGGATGACGAAGAATCTTTGAGGTTAATTAACAGTGATGGGGTATCATTCTCCGTGGGGAAAAAAGGGATTTTGCACATAAGAGTTTGAATCAGAATAGATGAGAGATGGCGCAAGGCTCAAAAGAACTTGGTTAATGATTCCGATTACAACTAAGGTCACTTGACTTGGAGAATGAGCAACACAAATTTGGGGGCAATTTTTGCTGGGACATGGGTGGTTATAGTCCCAAGATGACAACCACCGTCTCTAGAGAACGAAGACAAGCTAAATTCATACATCTTTGCATTCTCATGAACACATGCATCTTTGCATCATGAAATACACTCATGCATCATTAAAAGCTAGACATACCTATGTTAGGAGCTAGCTAACTCATACCATCATAACATTATGTTCATTTTAAACAGGCTTTGGAAGATTGACAAAAGGATGGATCTACTGCTCTACGAGAGGAGAAATAGATCTCATAAGAATCAAGAGTCCTTCGAATGACATAATTAGGATTTCTAAAGGTCTTTAAATTTCTCAATTTAATCCCTCCTTTAGGATTTGTTGTAAAAATTCAAAATTTCTCAATTTTATCCTTCCCAAAGGAAGTTTTTCTCAAAATTAAAATTTCTCAATTTTATCCTTCTCAAATGATGTTTTTCTCAAAATTCAAAATTTCTCAATTCTATCCTTCCCAAAGAACATTTTTCTTAAAATTCAAAATTCTCAATTCTATCATTCCCAAAGGATGTTTTCCTTAAAATCCAAATTTCTCAATTCTAACCCTTCCAAAAGGACAATTTTCTCAAAACTCAATTTCTCAATTTTATTCCTTCAAAGGATGTTTTTCTCAAAAATTCCAATTTCTCATTTCTATCCCTTCAAAAAGGACGTTTTCCTCGAAACTCAACTTCTCAGTTTTATCCTTTCAAAGTATTTTTTTCTCAAAAATTCCAATTTCTCAATTCTATCCCTTCCACAAGGACGTTCTCCTCAAAACTAGATTTCTCAATTTCAACCCTTCCAAAGGGATGTTTTTTCTCAAAATCTAAATTTCTCAATTTTATCCCTTTCAAGAGGATATCTTTCTTAAAATTCCAAATTTCTTAATTTTATCCCTTCAAATAGTGTTTTTCTCAAAACTCAAATTTCTCAATCTTGATCCCCCTTTAGGATGTTTTCTTAAAATTCAGGTTTCCTGGTTTCAAAATCGAAAGGCCCGCAGCTTCAATACTTCAGAGCGAATGAGGCAGATACCCATAGTTGAAGGATTTTAGGCGAAGGGTTTTAAACTCGTCACATCTGGATTTCAGAGCAGAGGAGGCAGATACTCAAAGCTCAAGGGTTTCAGCTCAAGTATTTCAAACTCGCCACATTAGGATTTTAGAGCGAATGAGGCAGATACTCAAAGCTCAAGGATTTCAAGCTCGCCACATCAGGATTTTAGAGCGAATGAGGCAAATGCTCAATGGCTCATGAATCTTCAGTCAGGAAAGTCAGAAAAATAGCCTATCTGTTAAGGTTCATGAAGAATGGAAACTTTTAGCATAATAGTCTATCCTTAGGCCCAAGAGGAATAGAACCTTCAATTGAAGAATTGCTATTTGTTCACTGCCATTTCGGAAGGACGTGTATACACGATTGGTTTCTACCACTTACGGGGAAATAATTTCTTATACCATGCAAGGACATTGGATTTGTTCACTGCCGATTCGGAAGAACATGTCGTCTTTGCCTGGTTTTGTTTTTTTTTTCGTTTTGGAAAGGCAAGTTATTTGGATTTGTTCGCTACCACTTCAGAGGAATGATTCGTCTGTTATCTGGTCTATCCCTTGCCGCTCTGGGAGGACATGCCAGTGCTAACCAATTTGTTTTCGTCGTTTCGGGAAAACAAGTTATTTGGATTTGTTCACTGTCGCTTTAGAGGAATGAGTCGTTTGCTATCTGGTCCGTCCATTATCGCTCCAAAAGGACGTGTCAGCGCTGCCTAGTTTGTTCTCTCCGTTTCGAGAAAGAAAATCATTTAGATTTGTTCACTGTCGCTTCTGATGAGCAAATCGTCAAACAAGGAAGCAAGATAAAATTTGTGTCTTTCGTCTTTGCTCCATTCCTGTATTACAGCAATGAGCAAAGAGAGGTAGTTGTAGACACTAAATTTTGTCCGGTTTTAAATTAAAATGCTCGGAATAAGGTCATCCACATCACCCTTTTTAATACCAAAAACCATATCTTATACCCTAAGCCCAAAATTTCATGGCCCATTATATATGATTTTTCATAGTAAGAAAAAAAGGGTATAAAAAATAATAAAAATCTCAACTCCTTCCTCATTAAGGCTTGACCATTATTGGTTGAAAAGTACTTGGTGCCCAAGGTCTAGATTTTTATTGGTCTAAAAATACCCTTAATCATCATCATCATCATATATATATATATATATCCTAAGAAAACCCACGACCCTAATGATCAATTCCCCACTGCCTATTTTTTAAAATTTTCAAAAAAAGCTCACCCCTCAATCCCACTCTCAACACAGCGGCACCACCAAATACCCAAGCCCCCAACTTTCTCACCATTCGATTTCCTTATCCACTATAATTTTTTTTCTAATCGAAACCATTTTCCCCCATTACTAAACCCTTGAATCGAGCTTCTCAACCCCAACAACAACATGTAAAATTTGGTAGATCGAGCGAATATTTGGGCTTTGGTATTCTCTTTCCTTATTTTATTTATGTATAATTTATTTTCTTAGTTCAATGAAAATGTCGATGATTTTATTGTTAACCTTTTTTGTTTATTTTAGTCTGTTTTTATGTGTTTTATTTTATTTTTTATTTTTTACTTGTGATATGTATGTTATTTCACTTGTTGAATGTTGTTTAATTTATTATTAGCTTGTATGTATACTTTATTATCATGATTTCATATTATCCTTTTATAATATATTTTCTTGTATATGTATATAATATTTGGCTTCCATGTATATATTTATGTATATTATACATTTTTATATAGTATATATTTTGTAGCTTTTGTATACGTATATTGCAGCCAAAGCCAAACTTTTAACTTTATATGTACATATGGGTGCGTACATTTATGTATATACAAATGTTACTCATATATATACGTGGATATATATAATGCTTTATGTACGTGTGTATATATTAGCATAGTTCGAAATTCCATGTATGTTGCTACTACCAAATTCTATGATATGCATCTTATAATATAATATATATATATATATAATATATAACTTTAAATATGTTTTTTATATACAGTATAGAATATGTAGTAAATATACTTTTTTACATGCTTAGTTTAGGTGATTTAGGCCCTGTTATGTTTTTGGGCTTAGGGCTTGTTTAGTTTGGGTGGGCTTTGGGCTTGTTAGGTTAAGATCCTAGATTAAGGCGAGATTAATTTAATTAATTTAAATCGTGTGCTCATCTCATAAGGGCACGATCTTTAAATTAATTAGATTAATTTAGGATTAGTTTTTTAGAGCCTTAGTTAGATTAAGTGTCGAATTGGTTCAGTGAATTTAAGCTTACCCTTGGCTTATTGGGATAAGTGTTAAATTCATTAAATTAATTAAACACCTCTAAATTACTTTTTTAGGATAAGATTTATATTGAGAATGGGTAGACATCGAATTAAAATCGTGATTAATTAACTTGATTTGTTTTAAATAGTATTATTGGCTTATTGGAATACTAGTTTAAAATCGATCGAATTAATTATCATGTTTCATAATTTGTTAGTGTTTTTCTAGTTTTTAGGGGTAATTAATTTAAGGTTAATATTAAAATCACATATTTTTCAAATTAGATCACTAATTAAATTTTCATAATCTGGGCCTTTTAGGTTAGGGCTTTAGGGGACTTTTGTGTGTTTAATTTTCAAGCCTTTTGTGACATCAATTTTTAATTGTCATTCATGTGACCCATTTTTTTGAATTAATTAATTTAAATCATAAAAAAGGGGAGATATTTATTAATTCTGATATTTGTGTCGTAACAGTCCGAGCTTAAAGGATGTTGACCAAATATTAAAATTAATCCTTACCGTCCTAAGGTAAATAGTAATTAAAGATTGACAAATCATCACATCATATCTTAACTTTTTGCACCATGCATAAAGGTGATGTATGAGAATCGAACCATAAATTAACACGGGAGTCAGGCTTATATGATGTTGGTTTAATTTATGGTCCGATGTATCATCAACCTCATTAATTAAATGTCCAATTAGTTTGAACCCACCAAATTGATAAAGCCCGTGCAATTAAGGTCAATTTTCAATTAAGTAAGCCAAATTAAATTCAAATTTTAATTAAATTCCATCAATTTAAAAGCAAAAAATATTTTGATACCGATTTTCGGGCATGATAGGGTGCTAATCCTTCCCCAGGCGTAACCAACTCCAGTACTCTTTCAAAAAGAATCTCTAGTTTTTTTATGGTGTCCGACCTACCTTATCCAAGTGGTCGGTGGTGACTCCAAGTCTTCGTTGTTTTCCAAAAGACGAATTTTCCAAAAGAAATTACCCTTTCAAATAAATATTTTTCAAAAAGTGGGATACTTTTGTAGTTTTCAAAAAACATCATCACAATGAGACAACGAACACATTAAAATTGATTTAATCTTATTTTATGAACGTTTTGTTGGGTTTCAAGGCGTGCATGTCTAAATGAGCTTTTTAGAGGACCTGTTGGAATTTTAACCATGTAAAAAGCTTTGAAATTGATGCTAAGCTATATGGTCATGTTCTAAAGCCCGAAATCAAATATTTGAACTCATTAAATTTGATTTAATCATATTTTGTGACCTTTTTGTTAGGTTTTAAGGTGTGCATGTCTAAGTGGCCTTTTACAGAGGACCCGTTCGAATTTTAACCTAGTAAAATGCTCTGAAATTGAGGTTAGGCTATATAGTCATGTTGAGAAGCCCATAATCAAATATTTGAACTATTTATATTTTATTTGATCTTATTTTGCGGACGTTTTGTTGGGGTGTAAGGCGTACATGTCTAAATGGGCTTTATAGTGGACCGTTGGAATTTTAACCAAGTAAAAAGCTCAGAAATTGAGGTTAAGCTATATAATCACAAATAAAATCCTCTTAATCATATATTTAAAGTAATTATATTTGATTTAATCTTATTTTGCAGACGTTTTGTTGGGATTTAAGGCTTGCATGACTAAATGAGCTTTATAGTGGACCTGTTAAAATTTTAACCGAGTAAAAGGCTCTGAAATTGAGGTTAAGCTTTTTAATCCTTTTCAAAATACCATAATTAAATATTTGAAATTATTCTATTTAACTTTATCTTATTTTGGGGATGTTTTGTTAGGGTTTAAGGCGTGCATGTCTAAATGGGCTTTGTAGTGGACTCGTTGGAATTTTAGCCATGTAAAAAGCTTTGAAGTTGAGCTTAAGCTATATGATCATGTTCAAAAGCCCATAATAAAATACTTGAACTCGTTAAATTTTATTTAATCATATTTTATGGCCTTTTTGTTAGGTTATAAGGCGTGTATGCCTAAATGGATTTTTACAGTGGACCCGTTGGAATTTTAACCTAGTAAAAAGCTCTGAACATGAGGTTAAAATATATAGACATGTTCAAAAGCCCAAAATAAAATATTTGAACTTATTATATTATATTTTGTCTTATTTTACGGACATTTTGCTGAGGTTTAAGGCGCGCATGTCAAATGGGCTTTATAGTGGATCCGTTAGAATTTTAACCGAGTCATAAGCTCTGGAATTGAGGTTATACTATATAATCATGTTCAAAATCCCATAATCAAATATTCGAACTTATTATATTTGATTAAATCTTATTTTGTGGTTGTTTTATTGGGATTGAAGGAGTGCATGTCTAGATAGGCTTTTACAGCAGACCCGTTGGAATTTTAACCAAGTAAAAAGCTCTGAAATTGAGGTTAAGCTATATAATCTACTTCAAACTGCATAATTAAATATTTTAACTCATTATATTTGACTTTAACTTATTTTATAGACGTTTTGTTGGGTTGAAGGCATGCATGTCTAAAAGGGCTTTATAGTGGACCCGTTGAATTTTAACGAAGTAAAAAGCTTTGAAATTGAGGTTAAGCTATATGATCATGTTCTAAATCCCATGATTAAATATTTGAACTCGTTAAATATTCGATTTAATCTTATTTTACGGCCTTTTTGTTATGTTTTACGGTGTGCATGTCTAAATTGGCTTTTTACAGTGGACCCGTTAGAATTTTATCTGTGTAGAAAGATTTGAAATTGAGGTTAGGCTATACAATCATGTTCTAAAGCCTATAATGAAATATTTTAACTCATTAAATTTGATTTAATATTATTTTGAGGCCTTTCTATTAGGTTTTAACATGTACAAGTCTAAATAGGCTTTAACAGTGGACCCCATAGGATTTTAACCGAATGAAAAGCTCTAAAATCGAGTTTAAGCTATATAATCAATTTTAAAACCCCATAATTTAATATACGAACACATTAAAATTCATTTAATATTATTTTATGAACGTTTTGTTGGGGTTCAAGGCGTGCATGTCTAAATGAGCTTTTTAGAGGACCTGTTGGAATTTTAACCATGTAAATAGCTTTGAAATTGAGGCTAAGCTATATGGTCATGTTCTAAAGCCCGAAATCAAATATTTGAACTCATTAAATTTGATTTAATCATATTTTGTGACCTTTTTGTTAGGTTTTAAGGCGTGCATGTCTAAATGAGCTTTTACAGAGGACCCGTTCAAATTTTAACCTAGTAAAAAGCTCTGAAATTGAGGTTAGGCTATATAATCATGTTGAAAAGCCCATAATCAAATATTTGAACTATTTATATTTTATTTGATCTTATTTTGCAGATGTTTTGTTGGGGTTTAAGGCGTGCATGTCTAAAATGGGCTTTATAGTGGACCCGTTAGAATTTTAACAGAGTAAAAAGCTCAGAAATTGAGTTTAAGCTATATAATCATGCTCAAAATCCCATAATCGTATATTTAAAGTAATTATATTTGATTTAATCTTATTTTGCAGATGTTTTGTTGGATTTAAGGCGTGCATGTCTAAATGAGCTTTATAGTGGACCCGTTGGAATTTAAACGGAGTAAAAGGCTCTGAAATTGAGGTTAAGCTTTTTAATCAATTTCAAAATACCGTAAGTAAATATTTGAAATTATTCTATTTGGCTTTATGTTATTTTGCGGACGTTTTGTTGGGGTTTAAGGCGTGCATGTCTAAATAGGTTTTGTAGTGAATCGTTGCAATTTTAGTCATGTAAAAAGCTTTGAAATTGAGGTCAAGCTATGTGATCATGTTCTAAAGCCCATAATAAAATAGTTGAACTCGTTAAATTTTATTTAAGCATATTTTATGGCCCCTTTGTTAGGTTATAAGGTGTGTAAGCCTAAATGGACTTTTATAGTGGACCCGTTGGAATTTTAACCTAGTAAAAAGCTCTGAACACGAGGTTAAGCTATATAGACATGTTCAAATGCCCAAAATAAAATATTTAAACTTATTATATTATATTTTGTCTTATTTTGCGGACGTTTTGTTGATGTTTAAGGCGCGCATGTCAAATGGGCTTTATAGTGGATCCGTTAGAATTTTAACCGAGTCATAAGCTCTGGAATTGAGGTTATACTATATAATCATGTTCAAAATCCCATAATCAAATATTCGAACTTATTATATTTGATTAAATCTTATTTTGTGGATGTTTTATTGGGATTGAAGGAGTGCATGTCTAGATAGGCTTTTACAGCAGACCCGTTGGAATTTTAACCGAGTAAAAAGCTCTGAAATTGAGGTTAAGCTATATAATCAACTTCAAAGTGCATAATTAAATATTTTAACTCATTATATTTGACTTAAACTTATTTTATAGACGTTTTGTTGGGTTTAAGGCGTGCATGTCTAAAAGGGCTTTATAGTGGACCCGTTGAATTTTAACCGAGTAAAAAGCTTTGAAATTGAGGTTAAGCTATATGATCAAGTTCTAAATCCCATAATTAAATATTTGAACTCGTTAAATATTCGATTTAATCTTATTTTGTGACCTTTTTGTTATGTTTTAAGGTGTGCATGTCTAAATGGGCTTTTTACAGTGAACCCATTAGAATTTTATCTGTGTAGAAAGATTTGAAATTGAGGTTAAGCTATATAATCATGTTCTAAAGCCTATAATGAAATATTTTAACTCATTAAATTTGATTTAATCTTATTTTGAGGCCTTTTTGTTAGGTTTTAACATGTACATGTCTAAATAGGCTTTAACAAAGGGACCCCATAGGATTTTAACCGAATGAAAAACTCTAAAATCGAGGTTAAGCTATATAATCAATTTTAAAACCCCATAATTTAATATATGAACTCATTAAAATTGATTTAATCTTATTTTATGAACGTTTTGTTGGGGTTCAAGGCGTGCATGTCTAAATGAGCTTTTTAGAGGACCTGTTGGAATTTTAACCATGTAAAAGCTTTGAAATTGAGTCTAAGCTATATGGTCATGTTCTAAAGCCCGAAATCAAATATTTGAACTCATTAAATTTGATTTAATCATACTTTGTGACCTTTTAGTTAGGTTTTAAAGCGTGCATGTCTAAATGAGCTTTATAGAGGACCGTTCAAATTTTAACCTAGTAAAAAGCTCTAAAATTGAGGTTAGGCTATATAATCATGTTGAAAAACCCATAATCAAATATTTGAACTATTTATATTTTATTTGATCTTATTTTGCAGATGTTTTGTTGGGGTTTAAAAGCGTGCATGTCTAAAATGGGCTTTATAGTGGATCCATTAGAATTTTAACAGAAAAAAGCTCGAAAATTGAGTTTAAGCTATATAATCATGCTCAAAATCCCATAATCGTATATTTAAAGTAATTATATTTGATTTAATCTTATTTTGTAGATGTTTTGTTGGATTTAAGGCGTGCATGTCTAAATGAGCTTTATAGTGGACCCGTTAAATTTAAACGGAGTAAAAGGCTCTGAAATTGAGGTTATGCTTTTTAATCAATTTCAAAATACCATAATTAAATATTTGAAATTATTCTATTTGACTTTATCTTATTTTGCGGATGTTTTGTTGGGGTTTAAGGCGTGCATGTCTAAATAGGTTTTGTAGTGAATCGTTGCAATTTTAGTCATGTAAAAAGCTTTGAAATTGAGGTCAAGCTATGTGATCATGTTCTAAAGCCCATAATAAAATAGTTGAACTCGTTAAATTTTATTTAAGCATATTTTATGTCCCTTTGTTAGGTTATAAGGTGTGTAAGACTAAATGGACTTTTATAGTGGACCCGTTGGAATTTTAACCTAGTAAAAAGCTCTGAACACGAGGTTAAGCTATATAGACATGTTCAAATGCCCAAAATAAAATATTTAAACTTATTATATTATATTTTGTCTTATTTTGCGGACGTTTTGTTGATGTTTAAGGCGCGCATGTCAAATGGGCTTTATAGTGGATCCGTTAGAATTTTAACCGAGTCATAAGCTCTGGAATTGAGGTTATACTATATAATCATGTTCAAAATCCCATAATCAAATATTCGAACTTATTATATTTGATTAAATCTTATTTTGTGGATGTTTTATTGGGATTGAAGGAGTGCATGTCTAGATAGGCTTTTACAGCAGACCCGTTGGAATTTTAACCGAGTAAAAAGCTCTGAAATTGAGGTTAAGCTATATAATCAACTTCAAAGTGCATAATTAAATATTTTAACTCATTATATTTGACTTAAACTTATTTTATAGACGTTTTGTTGGGTTTAAGGCGTGCATGTCTAAAAGGGCTTTATAGTGGACCCGTTGAATTTTAACCGAGTAAAAAGCTTTGAAATTGAGGTTAAGCTATATGATCAAGTTCTAAATCCCATAATTAAATATTTGAACTCGTTAAATATTCGATTTAATCTTATTTTGTGACCTTTTTGTTATGTTTTAAGGTGTGCATGTCTAAATGGGCTTTTTACAGTGAACCCATTAGAATTTTATCTGTGTAGAAAGATTTGAAATTGAGGTTAAGCTATATAATCATGTTCTAAAGCCTATAATGAAATATTTTAACTCATTAAATTTGATTTAATCTTATTTTGAGGCCTTTTTGTTAGGTTTTAACATGTACATGTCTAAATAGGCTTTAACAGTGGACCCCATAGGATTTTAACCGAGTGGAAAACTCTAAAATCGAGGTTAAGCTATATAATCAATTTTAAAACCCCATAATTTAATATATGAACTCATTAAAATTGATTTAATCTTATTTTATGAACGTTTTGTTGGGGTTCAAGGCGTGCATGTCTAAATGAGCTTTTTAGAGGACCTGTTGGAATTTTAACCATGTAAAAAGCTTTGAAATTGAGTCTAAGCTATATGGTCATGTTCTAAAGCCCGAAATCAAATATTTGAACTCATTAAATTTGATTTAATCATACTTTGTGACCTTTTAGTTAGGTTTTAAGGCGTGCATGTCTAAATGGGCTTTATAGAGGACCGGTTCGATTTTTAACCTAGTAAAAAGCTCTGAAATTGAGGTTAGGCTATATATTCATGTTGAAAAACCCATAATCAAATATTTGAACTATTTATATTTTATTTGATCTTATTTTGCGGATGTTTTGTTCGGGTATAAGGCGTGCATGTCTAAATGGGCTTTATAGTGGATCTGTTAGAATTTTAACAGAGTAAAAAGCTCAGAAATTGAGTTTAAGCTATATAATCATGGTCAAAATCCCATAATCGTATATTTAAAGTAATTATATTTGATTTAATCTTATTTTGTAGACGTTTTGTTGGATTTAAGGCGTGCATGTCTAAATGAGCTTTATAGTGGGCCCGTTAGAATTTTAACCGAGTAAAAGGCTCTGAAATTGAGGTTATGCTTTTTAATCAATTTCAAAATACCATAATTAAATATTTGAAATTATTCTATTTGACTTTATCTTATTTTGCGGATGTTTTGTTGGGGTTTAAGGCGTGCATGTCTAAATAGGCTTTATAGTGGACTCGTTGGAAGTTTAGCCATGTAAAAAGCTTTGAAATTGAGGTCAAGCTATATGATCATGTTCTAAAGCCCATAATAAAATATTTGAACACGTTAAATTTTATTTAAGCATATTTTATGTCCCTTTTGTTAGGTTATAAGGTGTGTAAGACTAAATGGGCTTTTATGGTGGACCCGTTAGAATTTTAACCTAGTAAAAAGCTCTGAACATGAGATTAAGCTATATAGACATGTTCAATAGCCCAAAATAAAATATTTGAACTTATTATATTATATTTTGTCATATTTTGCGGACGTTTTGTTGAGGTTTAAGGCGCGCATGTCAAATGGGCTTTATAGTGGATCCGTTAGAATTTTAACCGAGTCATAAGCTCTGGAATTGAGGTTATGCTATATAATCATGTTCAAAATCCCATAATCAAATATTCGAACTCATTATATTTGATTAAATCTTATTTTGTGGATGTTTTATTGGGATTGAAGGAGTGAATGTCTAGACAGGCTTTTACAGCAGACCCGTTGGAATTTTAACCGAGTAAAAACCTCTGAAATTGAGGTTAAGCTATATAATAAACTTCAAAGTGCATAATTAAATATTTTAACTCATTATATTTGATTTAAACTTATTTTATAGACGATTTGTTCATGTCTAAATGGGCTTTAAAGTGGACCCGTTGAAATTTTAACCGAGTAAAAAGCTTTGAAATTGAGGTTAAGCTATATGATCATGTTCTAAATCCCATAATTAAATATTTGAACTCGTTAAATATTTGATTTAATCTTATTTTGCGGCCTTTTTGTTATGTTTTAAGGTGTGCACGTCTAAATGGGCTTTTACAGTGGACACCTTGGAATTTTAACCGAGTAAAAAGCTCTGAAATTGAGGTTAAGATATATAATCATTTTAAAAATCCCATAATCAAATATTTAAACTCATTAAAATTGATTTAATCTTATTTTTCAGACGTTTTGTTAGGGTTTAAAGCGTGCATTACTAAATGAGCTTTATAGTGGACCAATTGGAATTTTTACCAAGTAAAAAGCTCTAAAATTTTGGTTAATCTATATAATCATGCTCAATAGCTCATAATCAAATATTTGAACTCAATATATTTGAATTAATATTATTTTGCTACCTTTTTATTGGGGTTTAAGGCGTGCATGTCTAATTGGGCTTCTAGAGTGTACCCGTTGGAATTTTAACTGAGTAAAAAGCTCTGAAATTAAGGTTAAGCTATATAATCATGTTCAAAATACCATAATCAAATATTTAATCTCATTAAATTTGATTTAATCTTATTTTGAAAACATTTTGTTGTGTTTTAAAGCGTGCATGTCTAAATGGGCTTTATAGTGGACCCGTTGGAATTTTAACCAAGTAAAAAGCTACGATTTTTTTTTATGATATATATAATCATGTCCAAAAGGAGATAATTAAATATTTGAACTCATTTTATTTGATTTGATCTTATTTTGCGTATGTTTTGTTGGGGTTTAAGGTGTGCATGACTAAATGGGCTTTATAGTGGACCCGTTGGAATTTTAACCGAGTTAAAAACTTTGAAATTCAGGTTAAGCTATATAATATTGTTCTAAAGTGCATAATTAAATATTTGAACATATTATATTTGATTTAATCTTATTTTAAGGCGTGCATGCCTAAATGGGCTTTTACAGTGGACCCATTAGAATTTTATCCATGTAGAAAGATTTGAAATTGAGGTTAAGTTATATAATCATGTTCTAAAGACTATAATTAAATATTTGAACTCATCAAATTTGATTTAATCTTATTTGGAGGCCTTTTTGATAGGTTTTAACATGTACATGTCTAAATAATCTTTTACAGTGGACCCCATAGAATTTTAACCAAGTAAAAAGCTCTAAAATCGAGATTAAGCTATATAATCAATTTTAAAACCCCATAATTTAATATACTAACTCATTAAAATTAATTTAATATTATTTTCTGAACGTTTTGTTGGGTTCAAGGCGTGCATGTCTAAATGGGCTTTTTAGAGGACCTATTGGAATTTTAACCATGTAAAAAGCTTTGAAATTGAGGTTAAGCTATATGGTCATGTTCTAAATCCCGAAAACAAATATTTGAACTCATGAAAATTGATTTAATCATATCTTACGACGGTTTTTTTAGGTTTTAAGGCGTGCATGTCCAAATGGGCGTTATAGAGGACCCGTTCGAATTTTAACCTAGTAAAAAGCTCTAAAATTGAGGTTAGGCTATATAGTCATGTGCAAAAGCCTATAATAAAATATTTGAACTATTTATATTTTATTTCATCTTATTTTTCCGTCATTTTGTTGGGGTTTAAGGCGTGCATGTCTAAATGGGCTTTATAGTGGACCAGTTGGAATTTTAACCAATTAAAAAGCTCAGAAACTGAGGTTATGCTATATAATCATGCTCAAAATCCCATAATCATATATTTAAAGTAATTATATTTGATTTAATCTTATTTTGCAGACGTTTTGTTGGGATTTAAGGCGTGCATGTCTAAATGAGCTTTATTGTGGACCCGTTGAATTTTAACCGAGTAAAAGACTCTGATATTGAGGTTAAGCTTTTTAATACATTTCAAAATACCATAATTAAATATTTGAAATTATTCTATTAGACTTTATCTTATTTTGCGGATGTTTTATTGGGGTTTAAGGCGTGCATGTCTCAATGTGCTTTGTAGTGACTCGTTGGAATTTTAGCCATGTAAAAAGCTTTAAAATTGAGGTTAAGCTATATAATCATGTTAAAAATCCCATAATGAAATATTTGAACTTAGTAAATTTGATTTAATCATAGTTTATGGCCTTTTTGTTAGGTTATAACGGTGTATGCCTAAATGGGCTTTTACAGTGGACCCGTTGAAATTTTAACCTAGTAAAAAGCTCTGAACATGAGGTTAAGCTATATAGACATGTTCAAAAGCCCAAAATCAAATATTTTAACTTATTATATTATATTTAGTCTTATTTTGCGGATGTTTTGTTGGGGTTTAAGGTGCGCATGTCAAATGGGCTTTATAGTGGACCCGTTAGAATTTCAACCGAGTCATAAGCTCTGGAATTGAGGTTATACTATATAATCATGTTCAAAATTCCATAATCAAATATTCGAACTTATTACATTTGATTAAATCTTATTTTGTGGATGTTTTATTGGGATTGAAGGAGTGCATTTCTAGATAGCTTTTACAACAGACCCGTTGGAATTTTAACCGAGTAAAAAGCTCTGAAATTGAGGTTAAGCTATATAATCAACTTCAAAGTGCATAATTAAATATTTTAACTCATTATATTTGACTTTAACTTATTTTATAGACGTTTTGTTGGGTTGAAGGCGTGCATGTCTAAAAGGGCTTTATAGTGGACCCGTTGAAATTTTAACCGAGTAAAAAGCTTTGAAATTGAGGTTAAGCTATATGATCATGTTCTAAAGCCCATAATTAAATATTTGAACTCGTTAAATATTTGATTTAATTTTATTTTGCGGCCTTTTTGTTATATTTTACGGTGCGCACGTCTAAATGGGCTTTTTACAGTGGACCCGTTAGAATTTTATCTGTGTAGAAAGATTTAAAATTGAGGTTAAGCTATATAATCATGTACTAAAGCCTATAATTAAATATTTTAAATCATTAAATTTGATTTAATCTTATTTTGAGGCCTTTTTGTTAGGTTTTAACATGTACATGTCTAAATAGGCTTTAACAGTGGACCCCATAGGATTTTAACCGAGTGAAAAGCTCTAAAATCGAGGTTAAGCTATATAATCAATTTTAAAACCCCATAATTTAATATATGAACTCATTAAAATTGATTTAATCTTATTTTATGAACGTTTTGTTGAGGGTTCAAGGCGTGCATGTCTAAATGAGCTTTTTAGAGGACCTGTTGGAATTTTAACCATGTAAAAAGCTTTGAAATTGAGGTTAAGCTATGTGGTCATGTTCTAAAGCCCGAAATCAAATATTTGAACTCATTAGATTTGATTTAATCATATTTTGTGACATTTTTCTTAGGTTTTAAGGCGTGAAAGTCTAAATGGGCTTTTACAGAGGACCCGTTCGAATTTTAACCTAGTAAAAAGCTCTGAAATTGAGGTTAGGCTATATAATCATGTTGAAAATCCCATAATCAAATATTTGAACTATTTATATTTTATTTGATCTTATTTTGTGGACGTTTTGTTGGGGTTTAACGCATGTCTAAATGGGCTTTATAGTGGACCCGATAGAATTTTAACAAAGTAAAAAGCTCAAAAATTGAGTTTAAGCTATATAATCATGCTCAAAATCCCATAATCGTATATTTAAAGTAATTATATTTGATTTAGTATTATTTTGCAGACGTTTTGTTGGGATTTAAGGCGTGCATGTCTAACTGAGCTTTATAGTGGACCCGTTGGAATTTTAACCGAGTAAAAGACTCTGAAATTGGGGTTAAGCTTTTTAATCAATTTTAAAATACCATAATTAAATATTTGAAATTATTCTATTTGACTTTATCTGATTTTGCGGATGTTTTGTTGGGGTTTAAGGCGTGCATGTCTAAATGGGCTTTGTAGTGGACTCGTTGGAATTTTAGCCATGTAAAAAGCTTTGAAATTCAGGTCAAGCTATATGATCATGTTCTAAAGCCCATAATAAAATATTTGAACTCGTTAAATTTTATTTAAGCATATTTTACGGCCCTTTTGTTAGGTTATAAGGTGTGTATGCCTAAATGGGCTTTTATAGTGAACCCGTTGGAATTTTAACCTAGTAAAAAGCTCTAAACATGAGGTTAAGCAATATAGACATGTTCAAAAGCCCAAAATAAAATATTTGAACTTATTATATTATATTTTGTCTTATTTTGCGGACGTTTTGTTGAGGTTTAAGGCGCGTATGTCAAATGGGCTTTATAGTGGATCCGTTAGAATTTTAACCGAGTCATAAGCTCTGGAATTTACGTTATGCTATATAATCATGTTCAAAATCCCATAATCAAATATTCAAACTCATTATATTTGATTAAATCTTATTTTGTGGATGTTTTAGTGGGATTGAAGGAGTGCATGTCTAGATAGGCTTTTACAGCAGACCCGTTGGAATTTAACCGAGTAAAAAGCTCTGAAATTGAGATTAAGCTATATAATCAACTTCAAAGTGCATAATTAAATATTTTAACTCATTATATTTGACTTAAACTTATTTTATAGACATTTTGTTGGGGTTGAAGGCGTGCATATCTAAATGGGCTTTATAGTGGACCCGTTGAAATTTTAACCGAGTAAAAAGCTTTGAAATTGAGTTTAAGCTATATGATCATGTTATAAAGCCCATAATTAAATATTTGAACTCGTTAAATATTTGATTTAATCTTATTTTGCGGCCTTTTCATTATGTTTCAAGGTGTGCACGTCTAAATAGGCTTTTACAGTGGACACCTTGGAATTTTAACTGAGTAAAATGCTCTGAAATTGAGGTTAAGATATATAATCATTTTAAAAAGCCCATAATCAAATATTTAAACTCATTAAAATTGATTTAATCTTATTTTGCAGACGTTTTGTTAGGGTTTAAAGAGTGCATTACTAAATGAGCGTTATAGTGGACCCGTTGGAATTTTTACCAAGTAAAAAGCTCTAAAATTTTGGTTAATCTATATAATCACGCTCAATAGCACATATTAAAATATTTGAACTCAATATATTTGAATTAATATTATTTTGCTACCTTTTTATTGGGGTTTAAGGCGTGCATGTATAATTGGGCTTCTAGAGTGTACCCGTTGGAATTTTAACCGAGTAAAAAGCTCTGAAATTAAGGTTAAGCTATATAATCATGTTCAAAAGACCATAATCAAATATTTAATCTCATTAAATTTGATTTAATCTTATTTTTAAAACGTTTTGTTGTGTTTTAAGGCGTGCATGTCTAAATGGGCTTTATAGTGGACCCGTTGGAATTTTAACCAAGTAAAAAGCTACAATTTTTTTTATGATATATATAATCATGTCCAAAAGGAGATAATTAAATATTTGAACTCATTTTATTTGATTTAATCTTATTTTACGTATGTTTTGTTGGGGTTTAAGGTGTGCATGACTAAATGAGCTTTATAGTGGACCCGTTAGAATTTTAACCGAGTAAAAAACTTTGAAATTCAGATTAAGCTATATAATATTGTTCTAAAGTGCATAATTAAATATTTTAACTGTTTATATTTTATTTCATCTTATTTTGCCATCGTTTTGTTGAGGTTTAAGGCGTGCATGTCTAAATAGGCTTTATAGTGGACCAGTTCGAATTTTAACTGATTAAAAAGCTCAAAAATTGAGGTTAAGCTATATAATCATGCTCAAAATACCATAATCATATATTTAAAGTAATTATATTTGATTTAATCTTGTTTTGCAGACGTTTTGTTGGGATTTAAGGCGTGCATGTCTAAATGAGCTTTATTGTGGACCCGTCGGAATTTTAACCGAGTAAAAGACTCTGATATTGAGGTTAAGCTTTTTAATCCATTCAAAATACCATAATTAAATATCTGAAATTATTCTATTAGACTTTATCTTATTTTGCGTATGTTTTATTGGGGTCTAAGGCGTGCACGTCTAAATGGGCTTTGTAGTGACTCATTGGAATTTTATCCATGTAAAAAGCTTTAAAATTGAGGTTAAGCTATATAATCATGTTCTAAATCCCATAATGAAATATTTGAACTCATTAAATTTGATTTAATCATATTTTATGGCCTTTTTGTTAGGTTATAACGGTGTATGCCTAAAGGGGCTTTTACAGTGGACCCATTGAAATTTTAACCTAGTAAAAAGCTCTGAACATGAGGTTAAGCTATATAGATATGTTCAAAAGCCCAAAATCAAATATTTTAACTTATTATATTATATTTAGTCTTATTTTGCGGATGTTTTGTTGGGGTTTAAGGTGCGCATGTCAAATGGGCTTTATAGTGGACCCGTTAGAATTTCAACCGAGTCATAAGCTTTGGAATTGAGGTTATGCTATATAATCATGTTCAAAATCCCATAATCAAATATTCAAACTTATTATATTTTATTAAATCTTATTTTTTCGATGTTTTATTGGGATTGAAGGAGTGCATGTCTAGATAGGCTTTTACAGCAGACCCGTTGGAATTTTAACCGAGTAAAAAGCTCTAAAATTGAGGTTAAGCTATATAATAAACTTCAAAGTGCATAATTAAATATTTTAACTCATTATATTCGAATTAAACTTATTTTATAGACGTTTTGTTGGGTTGAAGGCGTGCATGTCTAAAAGGGCTTTATAGTGGACCCGTTGAATTTTTAACCGAGTAAAAAGCTTTGAAATTGAGGTTAAGCTATATGATCATGTTCTAAAGCCCATAATTAAATATTTGAACTCGTTAAATATTTGATTTAATCTTATTTTGAGGCCTTTTTGTTATGTTTTAAGGTGTGCGCGTCTCAATGGGCTTTTTACAGTGGACCCGTTAGAATTTTATCTATGTAGGAAGATTTAAAATTGAGGTTAAGCTATATAATCATGTTCTAAAGCCTATAAGTAAATATTTTAACTCATTAAATTTGATTTAATCTTATTTTGAGGCCTTTTTGTTAGGTTTTAACATGTACATGTCTAAATAGGCTTTAACAGTGGACCCCATAGGATTTTAACCGAGTGAAAAGCTCTAAAATCGAGTTAAGCTATATAATCAATTTTAAAACCCCATAATTTAATATATGAACTCATTAAAATTGATTTAATCTTATTTTATGGACGTTTTGTTGGGGTTGAAGGCGTGCATGTCTAAAGGGGCTTTTTAGAGGACCTGTTGGAATTTTAACCATGTAAAAAGCTTTGAAATTGATGTTAAACTATATGGTCATGTTATAAAGCCCGTAATAAAATATTTGAACTCATTAAATTTGATTTAATCATATTTTGCGGCCTTTTTGTTAGGTTTTAAGGCGTGCATGTCTAAATGGGCTTTTACAGTAGACCCATTTCGAATTTTAACCTAGTTAAAAGCTCAGAAATTGAGGTTAGGCTATATAGTCATTTTCAAAATCTCATAATCAAATATTTAAACTCTTTATATTTTATTTAATCTTATTTTGCGGACGTTTTGTTGGGGTTTAAGGCGTGCATGTCTGAATAGGCTTTATACTAGACCCGTTGGAATTTTAATCTTATTAAAAAGCTCAAAAATCGAGGTTTAGCTATATAATCATGTTCAAAATCCAATGATAAAATATTTGAACTCATTATATTTGATTTAATCTTATTTTGTGAACGTTTTGTTGGGATTTAAGGTGTGCGTGTCTAAAAAGAGCTTTATAGTGGACCCGTTGGAATTTAACCGAGTAAAATGCTATGAAATTGAGGTTAAGCTTTTTAATCAATTTCAAAATACCATAATTAAATTTTTAAACTTATTCTATTTGACTTTATCTTATTTTTCAGACATTTTGTTGGGGTTTAGGGTGTGTATGTCTAAATGGGTTTGTAGTGGACCCGTTAGAATTTTAACCATGTAAAAAGCTTTGAAATTTGGTTAAGCTATATGATCATGTTCTAAAGCCCATAATCAAATATTTGAAATCATTAAATTTGATTTAATAATAATTTGAAGCCTTTTTGTTAGGTTATAAGGCGTGCATATCTAAATGACTTTTTACAGTGGACCCGTTTGAATTTTAACCTAGTAAAAAGTTTTGAACATGAGGTTAAGCTATATAGTCATGTTCAAAAGTCCAAAATCAAATATTTGAACTTATTATATTTTATTTAATCTTATTTTACAGACGTTTTGTTGGAGTTTAAGGCCCTTGGAATTTTATCCGAGTAATAAGCTCTAAAATTGAGGTTATGCTATATAATCATGTTCAATATCCCATAATCAAATATTTGAACTCATTCTATTTGAATTAATCTTATTTTGAGGATGTTTTGTTGGGGTGTAAGTTGTTCATGTCTAAATGAGCTTTACAATGGACCCGTTTGGAATTTTAACCATGTAAAAAGCTCTGAAAATGAGGTTAAGCGATATAATAATTTCAAAAGCACATAATTAAGTATTTGAACTCATTATATCTAATTTAATCTTATGTTACGGACATTTTGTTGGGGTTTATGGTGTGCATGTGTAAATAGGCTTTAGAATAGACTCGTTAGAATTTTAACCGTGTAAAAAGCCTTGAATTTGTGGTTAATTGATGCATGTACCACAAGGAAACTCCAAGGCCGATATGGACTTACTTTTCTACTTGTCCCAATAACTCGAGCCAAGTCCAAGCTAATCAAGGACAAGTTGAATTTGACTATCCAAGGATTCGTGAGCAGAGGATTGCATGCTGCCATAAAGAAAGAAGAATTTCTTGAAGGAAGTCCACACTTAACATCCTTCAAGAATAACTGGTCACAAAAACTCAACTTGTTGCACCTTTGGAGATGGTCATCCATGAGCCTTTAGATGTCTATTAATTGGCCTTTTTTATTGTAATTAGACCCAATACTTGTTATTATAAAAGGATTGGGTCAGATTTTTATTTTTAACCCATATTAGGATTTACAAGTGTTATTTAGGCCTAGTTTGCATTAAAACGGGCCAAACATGCTTCCTTTCCCAAAAACCACTTACTTGCCGACCAAGTAAGCCCAAATACCCTTAATTTTTGTCCAAAAAGGAGCCTTAACAACCCATTACTTGCCCCCAAGCAACCAACCCTTATCAACTTATCACTTGCACTTATCAGCTTATCACTTACAGCCCAAGCCATCAAGGAATTTAAATGCTGTTTTTTATTATTTTAATTAAATTAGGTTTTCCTTGTTTTAGTAGAAGTTGAATTACTTTGTCTATACTTCACCTATAAAAGGATGAAGCCTCCAACATTTTAATTTAGATTTCTTTTGATTAATGAAATATTTAGTGAGTTTGTTTTTGCAAATGCAGATAACTTGTGCCTTAGAAGTCTTCTTCAACATAAGTCCGATGAGTTCTTGTGAGGGAGATCATCATCATACTCCTACTTTCCTAGGTATCTGTGTCTAAGAGGGTAGGTTAGAGCCGCTTGAGGTTTCTTGCTTAGGTAATTGCGTCTAAGAGGGTGTCGAGGACAAATCCACCAGGTCATCTCCATCTTCAACTTCACGCCATCTCCACAAACCATAAACAAAGCTAAAATTTTAGATTTGTTTTATCTATCCTTTTTCCATCTTTTTTAATTCTTTTTGTTTTTGTTCTTATTAATCTTCATCTAATCTTCCTTCATATCTTTGTTTCTTTGAATTCCCATCCTTGAATATGAATTTTTCAAGAAACGCCCATCCAATTCTTCTTGAAAATCCAAATTTGCACATAGCTTTCTTGATTGTGTCTAGAGCCTCTAGATTTTTACAACAACTTGATTGAAGGCTTCCAATCCACGATTGTGTTAATCTATCATTTGGTATCAGATTTAGGACGATTCCTTGGTGATTATATCAATATTCATCGTGTTCTTGGGAATATTCAAGTGGTTAAAGAAGTTCGATCCATCAAAGAGGCTAGTTGAGCAAAATTAGTGTTTCCCATATTTTAACCATATTTTCATAATTTCTTATTTTTATTTATTTTTCATTATCTTTAGTCAAAAGAAAATATAGAAAAAAAGAAGAAAAGTGACAAAACTCATCAGCCACCATCAATAATCATCAAGATCACCACCGTCCACCATTGCAAGCATTACATTGGAGTGGATTCAACATTTGGATTTCTTCCTCCAAGTTGTTTCCTGGTTTTTATCATCATTCTAAACTATTCTTTCTAATCTTAGTTATTTAAGTTAATTTGTTTTGCCTTTTTTTCTTCTATTACGCCATTAACACTTTCTTTTTCTTGTGTGAGTAGGACTAAAAGTTGCATTACAATCCTTCTTTCTTGCAACTATGCTTCAATTGTTGTCTTCCCTTTCTTTGGACTCCTAGTACACATAGGATTCGTTGTTAGGATTAAAATCCAATTATAACTTGTTGACTTGTGGCAGGAAGGCCTTTAAAGATTACAAGAGCTGATATATAAGAGGATGAAGAGGATACAATGACTAGGTCTGTTGTCGTTCTTAATGAAAACATTCTTGAGGTACTTGAACTCAAAACCTACTACATTCTTCAAAAGGCATTCCAATTTGCCATGATAATTGAAAAGCGCATCAAAGATAGACAACGATATCCGAAACGAAGTTATCAATACGATAGAGGGACCACTCAACCTTTGTCTCATTATAAGTCTTCTAATACTTTGTTCGACTCTAGTAGAATGTTGCGTGTTCAGAGCGCTTCGTAATTGGTGCAAGTATACACATCGCAAGTTATAGTATAGTTTAGATATCGTCTCCACAGGGATTGGTGCCACTTCAAGAATTTGTCTTCCTGCACTTAGAAAGTAAAAAACACAAGTGAAGATAGTTGGGTTGAATAAACAAGTAAAGTAAAGAAATCAAGTAAACTAAAGAGAAGCTGAATGATTAAGAGAATAGGCCAGATTAAAGGGTGTCGTGGTGTGGAAATTGAATGGACAATTTCGGTTTTGCATGCAAAGGCAGCTTGATTGCCTCGGCAACATGCAACATGATTGCCTGGCAATTAGGCAGCAACCTTCAAGGTTCGACAAAGAATTCTTCAATGGTTTCTCCTTATCCCTAATTTGAAACTCTAGTCAATGTACATGCCTTGATAATACATCCATGCTTTAATCATGGGTGAACATCAACCTATCTTGCGCTTCTTTTAGCCGTTGAAATTCGTAACTTTTTCCTAAGTCGAATTAGTCTTCATTGATTTGGACAAAAACCATGTTCATTCATTTCTTGAATCTAACTCTCTCGATATTAGATAAATGGATGCATTCACGAGATCCACTCCCGATTCAATCGCAAGCAAAGATAAATACCAAGAACAAACCTTGAACTTAAATTGCAAAACAAAAAAACTAAACAAATCCAATCGTTTTCTCATAACCACTAAACACAATAATCCTAGCCAAAAGAGTTTAGTTTATAGTTGGGTACAAAAGCAACACAAGATATAATCTTCCCAACAAGAACATAAACCGAAACAAGAAGGAAAAATAGGAGATATTGAGCAGCCCTTCGACTTGTTCTTTTCTTCAAACTGATCTAGTCTTCTACTCTATAGTCTACTTCCCCCTTTGAGGCTTGCGGCTTTGGGGTTTATATAGGGAAATGGTTTAGTTCTTCATGGACTTCATTAGGATGAGTTTAAGTTGGATTTAAATTGAATAAAAGAAATATTAAATCTCTTTTAATTTTATTCCAACTAAAACTCCTTCAATAGCTCTTGGATTTTGGTCTCCCTTTAATCTCCTCATAGTACTTTGATTCCTCTAGGATTCCTTGGAATTTTTGACTATATATAGGGCTGAATCCATGGAGAAATCGGAAGCTTCTTTGTTTCCTTCATTGCCTCGATAATACTTGCTTGGGCAATTAACCTACATGCTCCAAATCATATACCAAGCAGCTCATTTTCCACCAAAATAAGCTAATATAGATAATCAAGCATGGCAATGAAGAAAATAATGCAATTATACATGAATGGCTAAAAATGCAACTAAAATGTGCCTAAGTCTAACAATAATATGAGTAAAAAGGGTAATAAAAATAGTACTTTTGAACACTCATCACAACCCCCAAACTCGAACTATTGCTTGTCCTCAAGTAATGCAAAACTAACAGTTACCTACCAAGACTTTAATCATCAAAGACATGCTTTAAATTTGCCTTCAAACCTCAGAACCGTGGTGCAAAGTATGATCACCATTTGAATTTTTCGGATAGTACAAAAGTTTCCCAAAACCAAACTATAATGCTTGTGACAATGTGTGTACGTAGTTGTGTACAAGTTGATTTTCAAGATTCTATGTGAACAATAAGCTTTTATCGATTTAATTACCAGGATATTTATTTTTTTCTTTTTATTTGAGCCAATTTCGGGCACCTCTAGTAAAACAAGCAATTTCTTATTTTAATTAATTTTTTTGTCGACTAGAGCCAATTTCGGGCACCTCTAGCGATATCTTTAATGTGCAACTACTAGAGCCGGTTTTGGGCACCTCTAGCAAGAAATTAACTTTAAATTGTCAATTTAAATTTACCCAAATTTTAAGCAACCTAAGTTCACCAAGTTTCTTTCAATCAACAAGCCACCACCGTGTTCATAATATTTAGCATCATAGTAAAATTCTAAGTTATTTTCATGCAATCCTAAAATTTAAAGGTTATTTCAATTAAGTGCAGTGGCAAAAATTCATCATTGGATATTCAACAAGTTCAAGCAATTAAATCCAATCAAAGGCATGACAAGTAACATATGCAACCTATATACTATTACTAATTATGAATGCAACTAAACATGAAACTAACTAGAAACAAACACCCCCCAAACTCGAGAGAAGCATTGTTTTCAATGCATTAAAAAATTAAAATAAAATGCAAATGATTTAGTTGGAAAGGCCGTCACCTTGAATGATGAGTTTCTTTCGGGCCGTTTGCTTGATTCTTTTGTCGATTCGTGATGGTTGAGTGCGTGTGGCTGGTGTTGCCTCTTGTGCAGCAGTTGTCGTGGCATCCTCAGTTGTCGGGGCGAGTAAGTCAATTTTTGGACCTCCATGTTCACCAAAGTAGGGTCGGTTGCCTGGGCATCAAGACTTGCCGAGACAATAAGAATTGTCGAGGCAATTTTGGTTGCCAGGCAAGTTTTGCTGTTGGGGCTTTCTTTGGCACTTCTTGTTCCTTAGCTGGTGAGAAATTGTCTTGATGTTCTTGGCCATGGTGATTGTGGTTGTGGAATCAAAAACAAAGAAAAAAAGAATATGTGGAAAGATAAAGATAAAAAGAATAAAAATTAAATTAAAAACATACTTTTATCCTAAAAACTGAAAATAAGTAAAAAAAAATAAAAATAGTTCAAAATAAAACTGAAAAAAATAATAAATGCTAAAGAAGAGCATGGTCATGCATCCTCTAAAGTAACTACTTCCTTGTCACGCTCAACATGGTTGCCGACGTAGTGCTTTAATCTTTGTCCATTAACTTTGAATTCATGATCGTCGGTTGTGGACTTGATTATCATGGCACCATGGGGGCAAGGTTTGACCACATTAATGGTCCAGACCATCTCGACTTCAGCTTCACTGGGAATAGTTTTAGCTGAGAATTGAAGAGGAGGACTAATTGCCCAGGCAAGAATTGCCTTGGCAATAACTTCTTGTCATGCCAACGCTTCGTTTTCTCCTTATAGTTTCTTGCGTTGTCATAAGCTAAGGCACATAATTCCTTTATCTCGTTAAAGTCCAGTAGACACTTTTGTCTAGCATTCTCTCAATCCATGTTCACGGTTTTGATTACCCAATATGCTTTATGCTCGATTTCCACCGGTAAGTGGCAAATTTTGCCGTAAACTAATCGAAAGGGAGACATACCTAGGGGTGTTTTGAAGGCTGTTCGATATGCCCAAAGTGCATCATTTAATCTTAAAGACCAATCCTGTTGGGAGGGATTTACAACCTTCTCAAGTATCCCCTTTAATTCCCGGTTAGAAATTTCAGCTTGCCCGTTGGTCTGTGGGTGGTATGCCGTGGCAATTTTGTGTGACACTCCGAAGTGTTGTAACATCTTGGCAATGAGTTTGTTGTTCGAAGTGCTTACCTTCATCGCTGATGATTGCCCTTGGCATTCCAAACCGTGTAAATATATTTTTATGTAGAAATCTCTGCACGGTTTTGGAATCACTGGTAGGGGCTGCAATGGCTTCAACCCATTTGGACACATAATCGACGGCAAGCAGGATGTACATATTCCCACATGATTATGGGGAGGGTCCCATAAAATCTATCCCCCACACATCGAATAGCTCCACCTCTAGAATGTTCTGTAGTGGCATCTCATGTCGTCTAGAGATATTTCCCGTTCGTTGACAACAATCGCACTGCTTGTAGAAGTCTTGAGCATCTTTGCAAAGTGTTGGCCAATAGAAACCGGATTGCAAGACTTTAGCCGCGATGCGAGTGCCTCCAAAATGACCTCCATAGGGTGAAGAATGGCATTGTCGAAGCACGTTTTGCTGCTCTTCCTCAGGGATGCATCGCCTAATAACCTAATCTACACATTCTTTAAACAAAAGAGGCTCGTCCCAATAATAATGCTTTGTATCATGTTGGGACCGCTTCTTTCCTTGGTGAGTAAGGCCATAAGGTAGAAGACCACTAACGAGAAAATTAGCTAAATCTGCATACCATAGAATTGCCGAGGCAATTGCTGCTGCTGCTGCCATGGGTATTGCCGAGGTAATCCCTACTGTGGTTGTTTGGGCATCGCTAGTAGGGGTTGCATGGGCAATTAACAACTGCTCATCTAGGAATGCATCATGGATTTCCATGTTTGTGTCATCGTCTTTTCCTCATTCTAGGCATGACAAATGGTCGGCGACTTGGTTCTCGGTACCCTTCCTGTTCTTAATTTCAATGTCAAACTCTTGTAAAAGTAAAATCCAACGAATTAAACAAGGTTTGGCATCTTTCTTGGCAAAAAAGGTACTTAACTGTCGAATGGTCAGTATGAATAATTACCTTGGTCCCGATCAAGTATGAACAAAATCTATCAAAGCGAAAACTACAGCAAGTAACTCTTTCTCCATAGTGGTGTAGTTCACTTGAGCTTCATTAAGAGTTTTACTAGCATAGTAAATCACATAAAAGATTTTACCTCGTCGATGCACTTAATCTACCTTGTCAACGTCACCCAAAGCCATATTATCTACAATGGCTTCATGAAGGATCATAATTAAAGGTAAACAAACGTACCCTAATCACTTTCACTATGGGCAAATATTGTAATGACGTTTGGTGTGATGTTATCCCTATACAAGCATCTCACTTGCTTTTAGGACGAACTTGGCAGTACGATCGTGATGTAACTCACCATGGTAAGTTGAATAAGTATTCATTTCTATTCCATGGTAAGAAATACACATTGGCCCCACTTGATACAAAGTAAGTCTAAAAAGACCAAATGAGAATGGAAAAGTTTTGTGATAGGGTGGAAATAAAAAAATATGAAAATGAAGAAAAAATGAAAAACAAAAGGTAACAACAAAAGAGGCCAATAGTTATAAAAGCCAAACAAATAAAGGCTCATGGGTGGTGAGTGATCCTAAATGTGAGAAAAAAGGAGTGTCTCAAAATATTTATGCGAGAGAAAAAGAAGTGAGACAAGCCACTTTTCTTAAACAACCTTGCATCCTCATTCGCTTTAGGGACAATTTTTTTTATCTATCACTGACAATAACAAATGTTTTCCTAGTGTGTTTGTCTCTTTTTATAGGAATTTGATGATGTTTTAGGTGATCCACCCAAAGGTTTACCACCTTTACGTGGAATTAAACATCAAATTGACCTAATTCCAGGTTCTTCCATACCAAATAGACCGACACATAGATGCAATCCTGAACAAACCAAGGAGTTATAAAAACAAGTGGAAGAACTACTCAACAAAGGCTACATTCGTGAGAGTTTAGGCCCTTTTACCGTTCCAGTGCTTTTTGTGCCAAAAAAAACAGTTCATATCGAATGTGTGTAGATTATCGACCAATCAACTGAATCGCCGTCAAGTATAGGCATCCTATTCCACGCTTAGATGACATGCTTGATGAACTTTACATCACATGCATCTTCACTAAGATCGATTTGAAGAACGGTTATCATCAAATAAGGATGAAGGAAGGAGATGAATGGAAAACCATTTTCAAGACCAAGTTCAGATTATATGAGTGGACAGTCATGCCTTTCGGCTTAACCAATGCACCCAGCACATTCATGAGATTGATGAACTACGTCTTGTGGGAGTTTCTTGGTAAGTTTGTTGTTGTTTATTTCGATGATATTCTTATCTACTCTTCTTCTTTTGATTCACATCTCTCTCATGTGAATCCGATCTTTATAGTTCTCTGACTAGAACGGCTATATGCTAACATGGAAAAGTGCGTGTTTTGTAGTGAAAGTCTTAATTTTCTAGGCTTCATAGTAAGTGCACAGGGTATCCATGTTGATGATGAAAAAGTCAAGGTAATTAAAGAATGGCCCATGCCATCTTCCATAACCGAGGTGAGATTCTTCCATGGCCTAACAAGCTTTTATTGTCGCTTTGTCAAGGATTTGTCTACCATTGTAGCACCATTGACATATATCATCAAAAAAACCGGTAGGTTTCCATTAGGGCGAGGCACAAGAAAAGCTTTCCAAACACTAAAAGGTAAACTTTTTACTGCCCCAATTCTTCGTCTTCCTGATTTTTCTAACACTTTCCAGTTAGAATGTGATGCCTCTAGTATATGCATAGATGTGGTTCTTTTGCATGAAAACAACCAATCGCTTACTTTAGTGACAAGTTAAAATGAGAACATTTAAACTACTCAACTTATGATAAGGAGATCCTTGCCTTAGTTTGTGCACTTGAAGTTTGGCAACACTACCTTTTTTCCAAAGGAGTCCATCATACACATCGACCACGAATCCTTAAAGTGGCTAAATGGTAAAAGATGTGCTCGTTCGGTAGAGTTCATTGAAACATTCCCTTATGTGATCAAGTACAAGAAAGGTAAAGATAATGTAGTAGAGGATGCTCTATCTCAAAAGTATACTCTAATTACTCGAATGCATGCTACTATATTAGGATTTGAACATATAAAGGAATTGTATCCTAATGACCCAGATTTTAAGGAAATTTATACTCATCGTTTAAAAGGTGCTTTTAACCAGTTCTATCTTGTAGATGGGTTTCTTTTCCGAATGAACAAGTTGTGTATCCCACAAGGCTCCATTCGAGAGTTTCTAGTTAACGAATCACATTCTAGAGGCTTAATAGGGCACTTTGGCATCTCAAAAACCTTAGACATGGTGATGGAACACTTCTTTTGGCCTCATATGAGAAAAAATATGGAAAAAGTATGCACTTCATAGATTTTCAAAGATGGCTCACTTCACCTTGGGTCAATTTATCTATGGACTTTATTCTTGGATTACCTTGTACCAAGAGGGGTCGAGATAGTATTTTTTTGTGGTCGACAGATTTTCAAAGATGGCTCACTTCATACCATGCCACAAAACAGATGACGCCACATACGTAGCCTATCTCTTCTTTCGAGAAATAGTAAGACTTCATGAAATTCCACGCACCATTGTTTTTGATAAAGATGTCAAGTTCATAAGCCATTTTTGGAAGGTTTTGTGGAGAAAGATAGGTTCCAAACTCCTCTATTTGACTACTTGTCACCCGCAAACGGATGGACAAACCGAGGTAATTAACCAGATCTTAGGTGCGTTACTAAGAACAATTGTTGGTAAGAACACTAAAACTTGGGAAGATTATTTATCCTTTGTCGAGCTCGCTTACAATCATTCTATTCATTCATCCTCCGATTACTCTCCATTTGAAGTAGTTTATGGTTTTAACCCCTTAACTGCTTTAGACCTTGTCCCTTGTCCTATTAATAGTATTTCCAGCTTATATGGTGAAAATAAAGTGGAATTGGTTAAATCTATACACGCTAAGGCAAAGCAAAGGATAGAGAAGACATAGGAAAACATTACTACAAAGGTCAAATAGGGATGACGCCAAATTATCTTTGAACCAGGAGATTGGGTTTGGTTGCACATGCGTAAAGAGAGATTTTTGAACCATAGGAAATCGAAGTTGGATCCAAGAGGAGATAGACCATTCCAAGTCCTTGAAAGAATAAAAAACAACGCATACCGAATTGATCTGCCCGGTGAGTATAATGTGAGTAAAACTTTTAATGTTTATGATCTTTCCCCCTTTGATGTTTCAAATTCGTGGATGAATCCTTTTGAGAAGGGAGGAGATGATGCATGTACCACACGGAAACTCCAAGGACAAGATGGACTTAGTTTTCCACTTGGCCTAATAACTCGAGCCAAGTCCAAGCTAATCCAGGACAAGTTGAATTTGACCGTCCAAGGATTCGTGAGCAAAGGATTGCAAGCTGCCATGAAGGAAGTCCACACTTAACATCCTTCAAGAATAACTGGTCACAAAAACTCAACTTGCTGCACCTTTGGAGATGGGTATCCATGAGCCTTTAGATGTCCATTAATTGGCCCTCTTTATTGTAATTAGACCCAATATTTGTTATTATAAAAGGATTGGGTCAAATTTTTACTTTTAGCCCAGATTAAGATTTACAAGTGTTATTTAGGCTTAGTTTGCATTAAGACAACCCAAACATGCTTCCTTGCCCAAAAACCACTTACTTGCCGACCAAGTAAGCCCAAATACCTTTAATTTTCGTCCAAAAAGAAGCCTTAACAGCCAATTACTTGCCGCCCAAGCAACTAGCCCTTATCAGCTTATCACTTGCACTTATCAGCATATCACTTGCAGCCCAAGCCATTAAGGAGTTTAAATGTTGATTTTTTTATTATTTTAATTAAATTAAGTTTTCATTATTTTACTAGAAGTTAAATTACTTTGTCTATCCTTCACCTATAAAAGGATAAAGCCTCCAACATTACAATTTAGATTTCTTTTGATTAATGAAATATTTAGTGAGTTTTTTGTGCAAGTGATGATAACTTGTGCCTTAGAAGTCTTCTTTAACATAAGTCTGACGAGCTATTGTGAGGGATATCATCATCATAATCCTACTTGCCTAGGTAATTGTGTCTAGGAGGGTAGGTTAGAGCCGTTTGAGGTTGCTTGCTTAGGTAATTGCGTCTAAGAGGGTGTCGAGGACAAAACCATCAACAAATCCATCAAGACATCTCCATCTTCAACTTCACGGCATCTCTACAAGCCATAAACAAAGCTGAAATTTCAGATTTGTTTTATCTATCCTTTTTTGTTTTTGTTCTTGTTAATCTTCATCTAATTTTCCTTCTTATCTTTGTTTCTTTGAATTTCCAGCCTTGAATCTGAATTTTTCCAGAAACGCCCATCCAATTCTTCTTGAAAATCCAGATTTGCACATAGCTTCCTTGATTGAGTCTAGAGCCTCTAAATTTTTACAACAACTTGATTGAAGGCTTTCAAACCACGATTGCGCTACTCTATCATTACGCTATATCATTATGTTCTAATGCCCGTAACTAAATATTTGAACCCATTAAATTTGATTTAATCTTATATTGTGGCCTTTTGTTAGGTTTCAAGGCGTGCAAGTCTAAATGGGTTTTTATAGTGGACCCGTTGAAATTTTAACCAAGTAAAAAACTCTAAAATTGAGGTTAATCTATATAGTCATGTTCAAAATCCCAAAATCAAATATTTAAACTTATTAAATTTGATTTAATCCTATTTTACGGATATTTTGTTGGGGTTTAAGGCATGTATGTCTAAATGAGCTTTATGGTGGACCCGCTGGAATTTTAACCGAGTATAAAACTCTAAAATTTTGGTTAAGCTATGTAACCATGTTCAAAATCCCATAATTAAATTTTGAACTCATTATATTCGATTTAATCTTATTTTGCCGATGTTTTGATGGGATTTAAGGCGTGCATGTCTAAATGGGCTTTATAGTGGACCCGTTGGAATTTTAACCGACTAAAAAACTCTGAAATTGAGGTTAAGCTATATAATCAATTTCAAAAGACCATAATTAAATATTTGAACTCATTATATTTGATTTAATCTTATTTTGCGTACGTTTTTTTAGGGTTTAATGCGTGCATGTCTAAATGGGATTTATAGTGAACCCGTTGGAATTTTAACCAAGTAAAAAACTCTAAATTTAGGTTATGCTATATAATCAATTTTAAAAGCTCATAATTAAATATATGAACTCATTATATTTGATTTAATCTTATTTTATGAATGTTTTGTTGGGGTTTAAGGCGTGCATGTCTAAATGGGCTTTATAAAGGACCCGTTTGAATTTTAACCATGTAAAAAGCTTTGAAATTGAGGTTATATGATCATGTTCTAAATCCCATAATTAGATATTTTAACTCATTAAATTTGATTTAATCATATTTTGCGTCCTCTTTGTTAGGTTTTAAGGCCTGCATGTCTAAATGGGCTTTTTACAGTGGACTCGTTGGAATTTTAACCAAGTAAAATGCACTGTAATTGAGGTTAAGTTATATTGTCATGTTCAAAAGCTCATAATCAAAACTCTTTTTATTTTATATAATCTTATTTTGCGGACGTTTTGTTGGGGTTTAAGGGGTTTTTGTCTAAATGGGCTTTACAATGAACCCGTTGGAATTTTAATCTAGTAAAAAGCTCAAAAATTGAGGTTAAGTTATATAATCATGTTCAACATCTCATAATCAAATATTTGAACTCGTTATATTTGATTTAATCTTATTTTGCAGATGTTTTGTTGGGATTTAAGGCGTGCATGTCTAAATGGGCTTTACAGTGGACCCGTTGGAATTTTTTTTGAAGGAAGAGAGGTCTCATTAGAAACCCCTCTAATCTCACTAGTGGTCGGGAGGCCTCAGGTGAGCACTTAAGGGGAAAAGAGTACCCAAATATATATTAAATTAAGGAAATGAAATCTCATTTGTTACAACAGATCAGAGATAAACAGGATAGTTTGAATCAAACGAGATGGACGACATAGTCTGTAAACCCCTAGACGCGACAGAGTGGGCAATAGTGTTCATTTCACGAGGAACAAAACAAACACTAAAGTCGCATGTATCAAAAATTAGAAGATGAGAATGCTCAATACAAGAGCTCGGAGTAGACAAATCATTAGAATGCCAATTGATTTTATTGGCAACAATACGAGAATCAGTCTAATAACCAGTTTGGCGCCCAAAAAGAATTTCGACGATAACTGCTTGTGCTTCTATTAAGGCAGTATTCGTACAATCTTCCACAAGATGAGCAAGTTGGCCCAAAACAGTACCGCAAGCATCTCGAGCGACAACACCCATAGCAGTAACCTTAGATATAGGATCGAAAGCCCCATCAATGTTGATTTTTAAGTAGCAGGCCTGAGGTGGTTTCCAAAGTGCACGTGCCAGAGTTGGTCCATCCATCGGCCTCGAGGTGGAGCTGGTTGATGTCTCCTCTATGTAGTCTTGGAGAATTCCCTGGGAATTTAGAATCGTAAGCCAAGGAGGTCAGAGTCGATGGTTATGCACCCAATTATTGCGCATGTTCCATAGGTTTCAGAGAACCGTATGGATAAGTGCAAATGATTGGAGCGATAATTATGCAGCCCCTTCCTTGAGCCATGACAAAGTTGATGTTGTGGTACTAGAAATGAGAGAATTCCAATGGGTAATCTCGTGAGGCATGCATCGTAGTTTATGGGCCTAGTCAGCAGAGCGGGCATAGGTCTGGAGCAAGGGTCACAACCTAAAGTTTGTGTCCTGTCGGGAGAGCATCATGGCCCACCCGCCAACCAAAAGAACGAATCTTTGGAATAAATGGTAGTTTCGACATTACTTTCTAGAGGCGCAAATGCCTATTAATAGGGTTAGGCGGCCTCTGTAGAAATGAGTAACTCGATCGAACTGAGTAAATGCTAGAGTCGTGGTTCTCTCAAAGGATGGTGTCGTGCTGGTCATTGATAATTGAAACATTAAGGACTGTGCCGGCATCATCTCTATCAAAGTAATGGCGTACTTTAGGCTCATCCTATTTGGGTTGTCCTAATATCATGAAATCTCAACACTGAACTGGAAGTTCGTCATTATACTCGTACTCACCGTACAAATTGATTGCAGACGCTCCTCCCCATTTGTTAGAGTGTACAAGCCTCTTAAAAAATCAAGGATGAAGTTGCAACATAGCATGATGGATGCCTTTCCATGCAAAGGAAGCTCTCCTATTGGATTCAGCTTCCAAGATACTCTAGTGGGGAAGTATTTTGCCCTGTAAATCGGGGTGAGGAGAGTTGGGTTCTGTTATAAGTTGCCATATTTGTTTACCAAGAAGAGCTATATTGAAAATGTGTATTTCCCGAAAGCCAATGCCCCCTGTAGACTTAGGCGAGCAGATAGTATCCCAAGGAATCAAAGACCAACCTCGCTTATGATTCTTCTTGGACCACCAATAGCACCAGAAAGATTTTGTTATATCATCAACGATATTTTAGGGAGAAGATAACAAGACTTCACATATTGAGGCAAAGATTGAACCACAAACTTAATGAAAACCTTTCGAATGCTGAACGAGAGGAGGTGCGTGTCCCAATTAGAAATAAGTGAGTTCACCTTATTCCTAGTAAAGCCCAACGATGCAATTTTATTTTTTTGGATCAAGAGGGGGACGCCTAGGTAAATCCTTGGGGTCATCCACTTCTCGGACTCCAAGAATATCATGAACAACCTATTTATGGTTAGTGGAAGTTCGGGGGCTAAAAAATATTGTTGATTTTTCAAAGTTTACTGCCTGACCAGAGGAAGAAGAGTAAAGGCGAAAGATATATTTTTGGCGTGTAGCTTATATAATGCCGTTCCAGATGAAAACTATACTATTATCCGCAAAGAGCAGGTAATTCACCCTAGGTCCAAAGTGATTACCATAAATTGTTTCTCGGTAAGGAGAGTAGCCGAAAGACCCTGTGTGCAAATAAGAAAAGGGAGAGCGGGTCTCCCTATCTTAAGCCTCGATGTGGGTGAAAAATAGGTGAAAGAGACCCGTTAACATGAGTGGTAAAGGAGACTGAAGAAATACATCTCATAAGGATGTTGACCTATGGATCTGCGAAACCATTTTTAGCATAATCTGCTGGAGGAAGGACCACTCCACACAATCAAAAGCTTTTTCCATATCCAATTTTAGTGTGGCACTCTGAAAGAGATTCGTGCCCCCTAAGTTAAGAGAGTGAACTAATTCGTGGGCTACAAAGATGTTATCAGAGAGTGAACTAAACCACTGGGAAGACCATCATAACCTGGGGCTTTTTCAGGTTAATGTCCCGCAAAAGCATTAAAAATTTTAGTTTTAGAAAAAGGTCGAGTCAGAGCTTCATTCATCTCGGGCGTGATAAAAGGAACGATGTTTTCAAGGAGTATTTAGGAGATAAATGGGTTAAAAGAAGTGAAAAGTCCTTGAAAGTAATCAATGATGATCCTCAAAATTTCTTCTAGCCTATTATGCCAGATGTTAGAGCCGTCAAATAAACCTCAAAATTTATTCTTCTTACATCTTCATGTTTGCACGAGCATGGAAGTAGGAGGTGTTCTTGTCTCCTTGGGCCAACCAAGTAATACGGGATCGTTGAGCCAAATATGCTTCTTGTGTATCAAGCAGATGAAAAAATTATGCTTTAGCTGCTAGGAAAGATTCCTCTTTAGCAGGCGAGAGATGCTTATGAAGGCACCTGTTAATTTGCTTGTTAAGATTAGCAATGCGATCACGTGAATTACTACGTTGGTGGGCTTTCCAATCTTGAAGGCATGCTCCAACTGCTTGTAATTTATCCATCGTTGAGCCATGAGTTAGGGTCCATGCAGATTGGACTATGGATATACAATCCAAGTTATGGGCCTAACAATTCTCAAAACGAAAGTGGTCCCCTGGGTTTACATAGGGTTCATTAAGTGTTCGATTTGTTTCCATTAGAATGAGGCAGTGATCAGAATCCGTGTGGTATTCTGAGATTGCCCAGTAATCAAGATGGGTATTTAACCATGCCATGTTGGCAACAAAACGGTCGAGACACTCACGTGTTGTTGGGCTTCTATCACCCGATTTGGTCCAAGTAAACCAATCTTTGGTAGGTTTGCAATCAAATAGGTTATTACGGGATAAGCAATCCCGAAAGTTGTCTATTTGTGAGTGCACGGGACGACAACATCCTTGTTTTTTGTTATCGGATAAAATTTCATTTAAATCTCCTCCTATAAGCAAGGGAAGAGGCGAGGAAGAGCTTAGGGTGTCATTGGGTTCCCTCATTTTTGTTTTTTGATTCGTTTCAACATATTTGTTTTTTGATGGTTCGGGTACAAAGGAAAATCAAGTTAATATTATTATTCTAGAACAAGTTCGCCTATACTCAACAGTGATACAGCCACTCACGCTAAGAGAAATACATAAACGTTCGCTAAGGAATTTGTTTAGGGGAGTACGGCAAAGGAACAAAAGATTAGGATCAAATTTGGCAGCAACTCGTCTCAAGGCCTGAACTGCCTAGGTTTTACCAAGACCCCAACAGTTCCAACATAGGATATTTATTTCCCTCAGCAGGGTTGAACGTCAACCTCTGTCATAGAGTTGTTCCCCCTGTTCATCCCAGCTTTGATATTCTTAGTAGGGGCTGAAGGGTGAAACCCGTTGGGCCTTTGATAGTAGGCACTGCGGATAGCAGTTGTTTAGATAACCATTCATCAAGTTCAGATTGAATAGGTGATGTACAAAAGGCGGCCTTACCCAAATCTTTTTCAAGAGTCGAGACAACTGTTGCCACTGTTTTCCTTGACTGGGATGGTGGTGATGGGAACAACTTGAATCGGGATAGCAGCAGGTGATGCTTGTGATATTATTCCATCGGAGGCAATCAGCCCAATGGCCAACAATGGTATTGATAAGTGTTCAAAAGTACTATTTTTCTTACCCTTTTTACTCATATTATTGTTAGACTTAGGCTCATATTAGTTGCATAGTTAGCCATTCATGCATTAATCCATGTTTCCTTCAATCGTTGAGCTTGATTACATAACTTGGTGATTTTTGTGGAAATAGATGCTGCTTTGGTGTGTTTTTGTGTGTGTATGTGCAGGATCACTTGCCAAAGCAATGCCGAGCTAGTTGCCAGGGCAATGCATGAAGGATATGCCGAGCTAGTTGCCAGGGCAGTGCATGAAGGAGACGCCGAGCCAGTTGCCATGGCATTTGTCGACAAAGACCAAAAGCAATATGGATGTCGAAATTCATGACTTTACAAGCCCAAGATGAAATGGAGCAAGGCCCAAGCCCAAAGGAATTTGATTTCCATGCAGAGATTAAAGAAGAATTAAATTCCAAGAAGATAGGAGAAGTTCTAATAGGAATAAAATTATAATAAAGAATTATATTCTTTAAAGATAATTTAATTCCAACTCAAACTCCTCCTCAAAGAAGGACTTTGGCCTAGCCCTATAAATAGCAAGGAAATTCGACAAATCCAATAGAGGGAGAGCAAGAGTTAATTTTGACAACTCCAAGAGAGGAAGCAAGGGGAATTTTCGGCAAGCATCTAGGGCAAGGGATTTTCGACAAGCTTCATCTTTTCTTCCTTGTTCGATTGGGTTCATGCTAGGGATTGTTTATCTTGTGTTTCTTTGGAACCTAGCCATGAACTAAATTTACTTGGCTATGGTTATTGTGTTTTGTGGTTGTGAGAAACTATTGGTTTTTGTTTAGGTAATAAGAGTTTGCACTTTTCTATTTCAAGGTTTATTCATTCTTGGTTCTTATTATTGTTTGCAGTGAATTGGGAGAGGATCTCGTGATTTCATCAATTTATCTAATATCGGGAGAGTTAGATTCAAGAAACGAATGAATATGATCTTTATTCAATCCAATGATGGTGAAGATTAATCCGGCAGGAATAAGTTAAGGATTTCAACGGCTAAGAGAGAGCGCAAGATTGGTTGTTGTTCACCCTTGATTCACGCAGGGATGTATTATCAAGGCATGCACAAGTAGCTAGAGTTTCGACTTAGGGATAAGAAGAAACCATTGAAGAACGCTCCGCCGAACCTTGAAGTTGCTGCCCAGTTGCCCAAGTAGTTGCCCAACTAGTCGCCCAGGCAACCATCAATTAGTTGCCAAGGCAACCCCGTCGTGCAAGTTCCCACGGCAACTGAGTTGCCCGTGCACTCTTTTACCAAGACAATCCAATCAGCTGTCACACCTCAACTCACGATAACCTGGCCTATTCTCTCTCAATTGAATTCATCTTTTCTTTTACTTATTTGCTTTCTAGATTAGTTAAAACTTCTATAATCTTTTATTTGTGTTTTTACTTTTTACAGTGCAAGAGACTAGATTCTTGAAGTGGCACCAATCCCTGTGGAGACGATATCTTCTATACTATAACTTGCGACGTGTATACTTGCACAATTGCGTAGCACTTATTACGCGCAACAAGTTTTTGGCGCCGTTGCCGGGGATTGGCAATAGCGACTTTGTTTTTACTTTCTTGCACTTTCTTTTTATTTTTTTTCTTCTTGTTTAAAATTCAAAGGGCTAACAAACTTTGGTTTTGCATTGGTATATGACCAGGGCGAGACCGACTTCACGAAATATCCCTTTGATCCGTAAATCGAACGAACCTTACAAAGACTTAGGCGAAGGATAAGAGAAGCAATGGCAAATCAAGACGGCAATATGAATTAAGATGTTCGAGCGCGAGGTGGAGTGATTCTTGCACGCAATGTAACTATTCGAGACTATCTTGAAGAAGATCTTGATGGACTTAACCCGGAGTTGTCGCACTTTGAAAATTGAAGCCGACCACTTTGAGTTGAAATCGGTAATGTTTAATATGATCAACACAATAGGTCAATTTGGCGGCTCAAAGAATCAAAGATGCACGACAACATCTGAAATCTTTCCTCGAGATTTGCAACTCGTTCAAGATACACGGAGTCACCCCTGATGTCTTACGATTAAGATTATTCCCCTATTCACTGAGGGATAGGGCAAAAGCATGGCTAAATAGCATTCCTGCCGGATCCATAGCATCTTGGACTGATCTTTGTCGTGATTTCCTTGCTAGATTTAATCCTACAAATTTAATCGATAAGCTTCAGAACGACATTACTTCTTTTCGGCAGAGGATGATGAATCCATGTACGAGGCTTGGGAGCGATATAGAGAACTTCTACACAAATGCCCTCTACACGGATTCGGTATGGACTCAAGTAACAATGTTTTACAACGCCGTGAATACACCAACAAGGATGATGCTAGACGCCTCGACAAACGGCATACTCCTAGATAAGTCGCGGAAGAAGCAATGCAAATTTTAAACAGGCTGGCCAAGAATGACTATCAATTCCCATCTACTAGAAGAGGAGGAGTTAGGCGCCAAGCCACAATACATGAACTAGGATCATCGATTCAATTTCGCACAATTGGCGCATTAACCAAGATGGTCCGAAACATGCAAAAAACCAAACAACACACATGAAGTCAAGGTAATGGATTCTTTTTGTGAGTTATGTGGTGATAACCATAATTCTTCCGAATGTATGCGAGAATCCAGAATCTAGCTTCTATGTGGGGAATTACAATCGAGCAACAACATGATGTCAAATACATACAATCCAGCTTGGAAGAAGCACCCAAATTTTTCATGGAGTAATCCCAACAATGCTCTAAACCGGAACAATCGAGAATGCACAAGCATCGATTCCAGTGAGAATATGCCACGACAACGGATGCCGCAAAGCAACAACCGACAACATCTAGTTCTTTGGAAAATTCTCTAAATGCTTTTATGATGAAAACTGAATCTTATATGGCTGAGAATAGTAATTTCATAAAAAGAACTGATGCTTTTATTAACAGGACCGAGATGAGATTGCAAAACCAAGAGGCGGCAATCAAATCATTGGAAAATCAAGTCGGACAATTTGCTCAAAATCTGAACACTAGACCACAAGGAGGTTTACCTAGCGATCTCAAGTCGCAAGAGGAACGGCCCATGAGCAATGTAAGGCAATCACCACCAGAAGTGGCCAACAACTTAGAGAGGTTCAAACCCGCTCGTCAAACAAAACTCCACAAAAAGATCAAGACGAACCTAGCGGCAAAGCCTCAGATGCTGAACCAGGAATTGCTGCGGCAACCGGCAATAAGCATGCCTCGGCAACCGATGACGCCTCGGCAACTTGCGATAAGCACACCTCGGCAACCCCAGTTGATAACGCATCGGCAACTCCAGATGTCCCGGCAATGCCGTCAATCAGGTTTCAAACCAATGAAAGGATAGAAGATATCCGACTTCCACCACCATTCCCACAAAGGTTGAAGCGACAAAAGCAAGAATATCAATTCAAGAAGTTTCTTGATATCCTAAAGCAAGTCCACATCAACTTGCCATTGGTGGAAGCAATTGAACAAATGCCAAACTATGCCAAGTTTCTTAAAGACATTGTGTCCAAGAGAACAAGGCTAGGAGAGTTTGAAACAGTGGCATGAATGAGGGGATGCATGGCAATGTTGCTGTCGCATGCCGCCCAAGTTGAAGGATCCCTGAAGTTTCACAATACCTGTTCTATTGGAAATGACTATGTCGGGAAAGCACTATGCGACCTAGGGGCTAGCATAAACTTGATGCCTAAATCGGTTTTCCGAAAACTAGGAATCGGGAAGGCAAGACCTACAACAGATTATGCTGCAGCTAGCCAGCCGACGATCCTATGTTCATCCGAGAGGGAAAAATCGAGACACATACTTGGTAAAAGTTGATAAATTTATTTTTCCGCTGACTTTATTGTTTTGGATTGTGAAGCGAGATGAGCATGCGCCTATCATTCTCGGGAGACCATTCCTAGCGGCGAGGAGAACTTTGATTGATGTTGAAAAGGGAGAACTCACAATGAGGGTGAATGACCAGCAGGTAAAACTAAATGTGTTCCAAACACTAAGGCATGCCGATGATCCGAGAAGAATGCCAACTACTTCATGCCACGGCAGAGTTTAACCGATGAGGAATTTAGTTGCCTCGGCAACTACATTGCCGATCAAGAGGAACCCGAGGAGTATGAAGAACCGGTCGATGAGGAACAACCAGAAGAGGCAAATTGGCTAGTCAATCGACCAGGTACATACTTTGAACCACTGGACTACTCGGGTAAGGAAGGTAAGATCGAAAAACCCTCTATCGAAAATCCACCAATTCTTGAGTTGAAACAATTGCGAGCAATCGAAATATGTATACTTAGGGATCAATAATACATTACCTGTAATTATTTCCTCTAAGTTATAGCTGAGCAGAAAA
The DNA here is from genome assembly GCA_019671005.1 of Hibiscus mutabilis. Lineage (NCBI taxonomy): Eukaryota > Viridiplantae > Streptophyta > Magnoliopsida > Malvales > Malvaceae > Hibiscus > Hibiscus mutabilis. The sequence goes on along the minus strand of CM033727.1, from coordinate 20,899,606 downwards.
GAAGCTGATCAACATGTTGAAGCTACATAAAAAGGCAATAGGGTGGACAATTGCCGACTTGAAGGGAATTAGCCGGCGGTGTGCATGCACAAGATCTTGTTGGAAGATGATCACAAACCTTCAATTGAGGCCCGGAGGAGAGATGAATCATGACATGAAAGGGGTTGTAATGAAAGAAATCATCAAATGGCTTGACGCCGCATTATATACCCTATCTCCGATAGTATGCGTGGGTAAGTCCGGTACAATGTGTGCCGAAAAAGGAGGTATAACAAATGGTAAGCAATGAAAATAATGCACTTATCCCAACCAGGACTGTGACCGGTTGGAGGGTTTTTATATGGACTATCGAAAGCTAAACAAAGCCACTAGGAAAGATCACTTCCCATTACCCTTTATTGATCAAATGCTTGACCGTCTTGCGGGTAAACCCTTTTCTTGTTTTCTTGATGGTTATTCGAGTTACAATCAGATTGCCATAGCACCGGAAGATCAAGAAAAGACAACCTTCACATGCCCCTACGGTACTTATGCCTTCCGAAGGATGCCGTTCGGATTATGTAACGCCCGGCAACCTTCCAAAGATGCATGATGGCGCTCTTTTTTCGGACATGGTCGAAGACTTCCTTGAGATCTTTATGGATGATTTCTCGGTTTTTGTAATGACTTCGACGGCTGTCTCGGCAATTTAGAGAGGGTGTTGGCAAGATGCGAAGAAACGGATTTAGTCCTCAATTGGGAGAAATGCCACTTTATGGTAGATGAAGGAATAGTGCTCGCCATAAGATTTCATCCAAGGGAATTGAAGTAGACAAAGCCAAGGTGGACGTGATCGAGAGATTACCCCCACCAAATTCGGTTAAAGGAATTGAAGTTTTCTCGGACATGCGAGTTTTTACAGGAGGTTCATTCATAATTTTTCTAAAATCACTAAACCTTTGTGTAATCTGCTTGAACAGGATAAAGTCTTCGATTTTGATGATTCTTGCACTCAAGCATTGAAACCCTAAAGAAAAAGCTTGCCTCGGCACCCATTGTCGTTCCACCCAGTTTGACGCTACCTTTTGAGCTCATGTGTGATGCAAGTGATTTCGCGGTAGGAGCAATCTAGGCCAACGCACAGTAAGACATTCCATGTGATATACCCCTACGCTAGTAAAACTCTTAATGATGCTCAAGTGAATTACACAACAACAGAGAAAAAGAGTTACTAGCTGTAGTTTTCGCATCGACAACTTCCGATCCTATTTAATTGGTACAAAGGTAATTGTTCATACGGACCATTCGGCAATCAAATACTTATTTGCTAAAAAGGATGCTAAACCTCGTTTGATTCGTTGGATATTACTTTTACAAGAATTTGATATTGAAATTAAGGACGAGAAAGGAACAGAAAATCAAGTGGCGATCACTTATCACGTTTGGAACGCAATAGGGAGGAGGACGCAGATCTAGAGATATGCGATGCATTCCCGGATGAACAAATTCTAATTGCCTCGACAACCCTCAACGCCTCGACAACCCTTGATGCCTCGGCAACCTATGACGTCTCGGCAACCATGGATGCACACGCCTCGGCAACTCGACGACGCCGCAGCGGTCTTTGACGCTGCGCCTCGACAATTTTGGGAGCGAACACTACGGCGGCACATGCCTCGGCAATACCCGCACGCAGATTTAGTTAACTTCCTTGTTTGTGGTATTTTTCCGTATGGCATTACTCACCAAGGAAGAAGCGGTTCCGCCATGATGCTAAGCATTACTTTTGGGACGAGCCTCTTTTGTTTAAACAATGTGCGGATCGGGTTATACGCCGATGTGTCCTCAAGAAGAGCAACAATGTACTCGGCAATGCCATTCTTCACCCTATGGAGGACATTTTGGAGGAACTCGTACATGCCAAAGTCTTGCAATCCGGTTTGTATTGGCCAACATTGTACAAAGATGCCCAAGACTTTTACAAGCAATGTGATCGTTGCGGAGGGCGGGCAATATCTCTAGACGACAAGAGATGCCACTCCGAACATCATCGAGGTAGAACTGCTCGATGTATGGGGATCGATTTTATGGGACCTTTCCCATCTTCATTCGCAACCTCTACATCTTACTCGCCGTCGACTATGTGTCTAAATGGGTAGAGCAGCTGCAGTTCCTAACGACGATTCCAAGATCGTACAACGATTCTGCAGAAAAACATATTTACGGTTTGGGATGCCGAGAGCAATTATCAACGACGGGGCAAGCATTTTGACAATGTACTAATTGCCAAGATGTTGCAACGCTTGCATATCACACAAGATCGCCAAGGCATATCACCCACAAACCAACGGGCAAGCGAAATTTCCAACCGGGAGTTGAAAGGAATACTCGAGAAAGTTGTAAATCCCTCAAGGAAAGATTGGTCATTAAGACTAGATGACGCACTTTGGGCATATCGCACTGCATTCAAAACACCATTAGGTATGTCCCCTTCCGGCTTGTCTATGGTAAAACATGTCATCTACCGGTGGAAATCGAGCACAAGGCGTATTGGGCAATCAAGACCGTGAATATGGATTGGGAAGTGCGGACAAAAGCGCTTGATGGATCTCAATGAGATAGAAGAATTTCGTGCACTCGCCTATAACAATGCACGAATCTACAAGGAGAAAACAAAGCGATGGCATGACAAGAAACTATTGCCACGGCAATTCACGCCAGTGGCAACTAGTTCTCCTATTCAATTCTCGGCTAAAACATTTCCCGGGAAAGCTGAAATCAAGATGGTCGGGACCATTTGAAGTCGTCAAACCATTCTCCCATGGCGCCGTGATAATCAAGTCCATCTCTGACAACCATGAATTCAAAGTTAATGGACAAAGATTGAAGCATTACAATGGTGCCCATGTGGAACGTAACAAGGAAGTGGTCAATTTAGGAGATGCATGAGCATGCTCTCCCTTTTGATATATATATATATATTATTTATTTTTATTTTTGTTTTTGTCGATTATTTAATTATTTATTTTTCATTTTTTTTCGATTTTTTTTATTATTTTATTATTTTGCCGATTACTAGTAGTTTTAGGATAGATTTTTTTCCAAGTCTAAGAATCCTATTACACATCTTTATTTATTTTCTTTATTAGTTTATCTTTAATTTTAATCATTCTTTGATTTGTTTTTGAATTGTAGGAAAAGAAGTTCAAGATAAAGAAGGAATTCTAAACCAAGTAGGAAAACATCTTCAACAAGGAAACTAATGGGCTGAATCTAAGGCTTATATAAAGCCTCCAATTCATCTTAACCAAAACCCCTTTGTCGAAAATTCCTACCAAACCCTAAACCCTTTTTTTCAATTTCTCCAATCCAACCACCTATCTTTTCTATAAAACCCATCACCCTTAACCTATTCATACTTTCTATCTTGCAACTTTTTAGTTATTTTCTTTTCTTTTCTTTGTTTTTACTCACAACCAAGATCATACATGGCATCCAAGATTAAACTTTTAGTTCATCCAAGTTCCTCCAAAGAACCAAGATACAAGAAGTTTGCTACACCGGCGGTTCAAGAAAGATTTCAATCCAAGTTTGAAAGCCGGAAGATTCATGAAGAACAAGGCCTTGAATACTCCAGCTCTCAAGATTTCGGCCTTGAACCATTCATCTTCAAAAGGATTGCACATCAAAAGTGGCAAATCTTTTGCCATCAACCGAAACCGGGTAACATCTCATGGGTAAGAGAATTCTATGCTCACTCACCTAACCCGGATAATCCTTATGTTTTTGTTCGTGACAAGGCCATACTTATAAGTCCCGAAAGCATCAACACCTTTTACGGACTTTACATTGAGAAGGACGAGCATCAAGCCTTCGTTGACCAAATCAATCCCAAGCAACTCGACAAGGTGCTTCAAGAACTCACCAACCAGAACTCATTGGAACGACGGTAAATACAAGGGCACGGTAAATCGCCTTCGCTTAAACCCGAGGCAAAACTATGGAATAAGTTTGTTAAAACTTCTTTAATGCCCTCCACGCACAATACTACCGTTGATATACCACGTCTTTTGCTCACACATTCTATTTTGCATAATCGCATCATTAACATTGGAAAAATTATTTGCGATGAGATTTTTGTATGCAGCTCAAAAGATAAGGGTTATCTTTTCTTCCCTTGCTTAATTTCCAATCTTTGCAAGGAGATGCATGTCCCGAGTGAGTCCGCGATGAAAAGGCCCTACCCAAGTCTGGTTGGAATCAAGCACTAATCCGAAGCTAATGGGAGAGGCAACGGAGATTCTTCAAGGCCTCCAATTGCCACGGCAACTCCCGCCGCGCGGCAATCCCTAATGCCCAAGCACCTAACGCCAGGGCAACTCGGCCATTAATCCCGGGACACTTTGAAGCATTTTTGCACCCATTGGAAAGCCGCCTAAGGCAAATTGAAGATCGGCAACTAATGTTCATGTGGTACATGAAGGAGCACAACAATGCCATCACCCAAGTCATCCTAGAAAAGTACCCGGACAATCGTGTGCCGTTCCCAATCTTTCCGCCGAGATTCTTGCCCCGGCAACCAATGAAGCAGTCACCACGGCAACCAAGGAAGCAGACGCCACGGCAACCAACCCTGACGATGCCCCGGCAACCACTGCAAAAGCCAAAGGTAAAGCACCTATGCCCGAATCAACTCCTACAGAATCATTTTCTGATTTTTCAGATTCAGACGAGTCCTCCATTGAACCAATAAAGACCGCACCAATTGAATCCTCCAAACGAAAAGCCATTGACATTGATGAAGAGGATGATGAGGACAACCCCGTACGAGGATCGATTCCACCACCGGCAACAAGAAAACAACCATCGCTTTCAAGCAAGAAAGTCAAAATGCCAAATAGAAGGAAACTAATCATCTACGATGACGAACTCTCGGAGTAAGTCCTCGTATGCATTTTTATTTTTATTGTTATTTTTCGTTATTTTTATGCATGCATTGAGGACAATGCCTCACTCGAGTTTGGGGGGGGATTGTTATTAGTAATTACCATGTTTAGTTACATTAATCTTAAGCATTACATTTAGGATACATAAATTGCTTGCCATGCCTTTAATTGGAACAAGAATTGCTTAGATTTGATGAATATTCAATGATGACTTTACCAATGCACTTAATTGATAGAATTTTTATTCTAGGATAACCATGAAAAACTTAGAATTTTACTATGATGCTAAATTTGATGAAACACTGTTGTGGTTTGAATGATTTAAGGAGTTCTAGTAAACTTAGGTTGATAATTAACTAATTGGGGATTAGAATAAAATTGGATGAATGCTAGAGGTGCCCGAAATTGGCTCTAGCATATGCTAAAAAATTGATCACTAGAGGTGCCCAAACTGGCTCTAGGAGGCGTTAAAATTTTTTAACTAGAGGTGCCCAAACCGGCTCTAGTCGATTAAATTAACTTAAGAAAACTAAAAATAAAACACTAGAGGTGCCCAAATTGGCTCTAGTTAAAACATGTTAAAAAGAACCCAATGAAGTAATTTGAAAACCTATTGTTTGCATAGAACCCGAAAAATCAACTCGCACACAACTCCGCACACACTCACAAGCATTATAGTTTGATTCCGAGTAACTCCTCGTTTTCCGAAAAATAAAAAGCCAATCATACTTTGTGCCCCTGGTTCGAGAATTGAAATCAAGTTCAAAGCTAAGTTTGTGAAAATTTGAAGTCTTGGCAGGTAATTATGAGTTTGCATTGCTTGAGGACAAGCAATAGTTTGAGTTTGGGGGTGTGATAAGTGTTCAAAAGTACTATTTTTCTTACCCTTTTTACTCATATTATTGTTAGACTTAGGCTCATATTAGTTGCATAGTTAGCCATTCATGCATTAATCCATGTTTCCTTCAATCGTTGAGCTTGATTACATAACTTGGTGATTTTTGTGGAAATAGATGCTGCTTTGGTGTGTTTTTGTGTGTGTATGTGCAGGATCACTTGCCAAAGCAATGCCGAGCTAGTTGTCAGGGCAATGCATGAAGGATATGCCGAGCTAGTTGCCAGGGCAGTGCATGAAGGAGACGCCGAGCCAGTTGCCATGGCATTTGTCGACAAAGACCAAAAGCAATATGGATGTCAAAATTCATGACTTTACAAGCCCAAGATGACATGGAGCAAGGCCCAAGCCCAAAGGAATTTGATTGCCATGCAGAGATTAAAGAAGAACTAAATTCCAAGAAGATAGGAGAAGTTCTAATAGGAATAAAATTATAATAAATAATTATATTCTTTAAAGATAATTTAATTCCAACTCAAACGCCTCCTCAAAGAAGGACTTTGGCCTAGCCCTATAAATAGCAAGGAAATTCGACAAATCCAATAGAGGGAGAGCAAGAGTTAATTTTGACAACTCCAAGAGAGGAAGCAAGGGGAATTTTCGGCAAGCATCTAGGGCAAGGGATTTTCGACAAGCTTCATCTTTTCTTCCTTGTTCGATTGGGTTCATGCTAGGGATTGTTTATCTTGTGTTTCTTTGGAACCTAGCCATGAACTAAATTTACTTGGCTATGGTTATTGTGTTTTGTGGTTGTGAGAAACTATTGGTTTTTGTTTAGGTAATAAGAGTTTGCACTTTTCTATTTCAAGGTTTATTCATTCTTGGTTCTTATTATTGTTTGCGAGTGAATTGGGAGAGGATCTCGTGATTTCATCAATTTATCTAATATCGGGAGAGTTAGATTCAAGAAACGAATGAATATGATCTTTATTCAATCCAATGATGGTGAAGATTAATCCGGCTTAGGAATAAGTTAAGGATTTCAACGGCTAAGAGGAGCGCAAGATTGGTTGTTGTTCACCCTTGATTCACGCAGGATGTATTATCAAGGCATGCACAAGTAGCTAGAGTTTCGACTTAGGGATAAGAAGAAACCATTGAAGAACGCTCCGCCGAACCTTGAAGTTGCTGCCCAGTTGCCCAAGTAGTTGCCCAACTAGTCGCCCAGGCAACCATCAATTAGTTGCCAAGGCAACCCCGTCGTGCAAGTTCCCACGGCAACTGAGTTGCCCGTGCACTCTTTTACCAAGACAATCCAATCAGCTATCACACCTCAACTCACGATAACCCCGCCTATTCTCTCTCAATTGAATTCATCTTTTCTTTTACTTATTTGCTTTCTAGATTAGTTAAAACTTCTATAATCTTTTATTTGTGTTTTTACTTTTTACAGTGCAAGAGACTAGATTCTTGAAGTGGCACCAATCCCTGTGGAGACGATATCTTCTATACTATAACTTGCGGCGTGTATACTTGCACAATTGCGTAGCACTTATTACGCCGCAACAAGTTTTTTTGCGCCGTTGCGGGATTGGCAATAGCGACTTTGTTTTTACTTTCTTGCACTTTCTTTTTATTTTTTTCTTCTTGTTTAAAATTCAAAGGGCTAACAAACTTTGGTTTTGCATTGGTATATGACCGTATGAGACCGACTTCACCGTAATATCCCTTTGATCCGTAAATCGAACGAACCTTACAAAGACTTAGACGAAGGATAAGAGAAGCAATGGCAAATCAAGACGGCAATATGAATTAAGATGTTCGAGCGGGAGGTGGAGTGATTCTTGCACCAAATGAACTATTCGAGACTATCTTGAAGAAGATCTTGATGGACTTAACCCGTGAGTTGTCGCACTTTGAAATTGAAGCCGACCACTTTGAGTTGAAATCGGTAATGTTTAATATGATCAACACAATAGGTCAATTTGGCGGCTCAAGAATCAAGATGCACGACAACATCTGAAATCTTTCCTCGAGATTTGCAACTCGTTCAAGATACACGGAGTCACCCCGATGTCTTACGATTAAGATTATTCCCTATTCACCGAGGATAGGGCAAAAGCATGGCTAAATAGCATTCTGCGGATCCATAGCATCTTGGACTGATCTTTGTCGTGATTTCCTTGCTAGATTTAATCCTACAAATTTAACTGATAAGCCGTAACGACATTACTTCTTTTCGGCAGTGGATGATGAATCCATGTACGAGGCTTGGGAGCGATATAGAGAACTTCTACACAAATGCCCTCTACACGGATTCCCGGTATGGACTCAAGTAACAATGTTTTACAACGCCGTGAATACACCAACAAGGATGATGCTAGACGCCTCGACAAACGGCATACTCCTAGATAAGTCGCGGAAGAAGCAATGCAAATTTTAAACAGGCTGGCCAAGAATGACTATCAATTCCCATCTACTAGAAGAGGAGGAGTTAGGCGCCAAGCCACAATACATGAACTAGGATCATCGATTCAATTTCGCACAATTGGCGCATTAACCAAGATGGTCCGAACATGCAAAAACCAAACAACACACATGAAGTCAAGGTAATGGATTCTTTTTGTGAGTTATGTGGTGATAACCATAATTCTTACGAATGTATGCGAATCCGAATCTAGCTTCTATGTGGGGAATTACAATCGAACAACAACATGATGTCAAATACATACAATCCAGCTTGGAAGAAGCACCCAAATTTTTCATGGAGTAATCCCAACAATGCTCTAAACCGAACAATCGGAATGCACAAGCATCGGGATTCCAAGAGAATATGCCACGACAACAGATGCCGCGGAACAACCGACAAACATCTAGTTCTTTGGAAAATTCTCTAAATGCTTTTATGATGAAAAAACTGAATCTTATATGGCTGAGAATAGTAATTTCATAAAAGAACTGATGCTTTTATTAACAGACCGAGATGAGATTGCAAAACCAAGAGGCGGCAATCAAATCATTGGAAAATCAAGTCGGACAATTTGCTCAAAATCAACACTAGACCACAAGGAGGTTTACCTAGCGATCTTGAAGTCGCAAGAGGAACGCCATGAGCAATGTAAGGCAATCACCACCAGTGGCCAACAACTTAGAGAGGTTCAAACCCGCTCGTCAAACAAAACTCCACAAAAAGATCAAGACGAACCTAGCGGCAAAGCCTCAGATGCTGAACCAGGAATTGCTGCGGCAACCGGCAATAAGCATGCCTCGGCAACCGATGACGCCTCGGCAACTTGCGATAAGCACACCTCGGTAACCCCCCTGTTGATAACGCGCGGCAACTCCGGATGTCCGGCAATGCCGTCAATCAGGTTTCAAACCAATGAAAGGATAGAAGATATCCGACTTCCACCACCATTCCCACAAAGGTTGAAGCGACAAAAGCAAGAATATCAATTCAAGAAGTTTCTTGATATCCTAAAGCAAGTCCACATCAACTTGCCATTGGTGGAAGCAATTGAACAAATGCCAAACTATGCCAAGTTTCTTAAAGACATTGTGTCCAAGAGAACAAGGCTAGGAGAGTTTGAAACAAAGGGCATAACAGAGGGATGCATGGCAATGTTGCACAATCGCATGCCGCCCAAGTTGAAGGATCCCGGAAGTTTCACAATACCCTGTTCTATTGGAAATGACTATGTCGGGAAAGCACTATGCGACCTAGGGGCTAGCATAAACTTGATGCCTAAATCGGTTTTCCAGAAACTAGGAATCGGGAAGGCAAGACCTACAACAGTTATGCTGCAGCTAGCCGACAGATCCTATGTTCATCCAGAGGGAAAAATCGAGGACATACTGGTAAAAGTTGATAAATTTATTTTTCCCGCTGACTTTATTGTTTTGGATTGTGAAGCAGATGAGCATGCGCCTATCATTCTCGGGAGACCATTCCTAGCGACAGGGAGAACTTTGATTGATGTTGAAAAGGGAGAACTCACAATGAGGGTGAATGACCAGCAGGTAAAACTAAATGTGTTCCAAACACTAAGGCATGCGATGATCCGAAAGAATGCCAACTACTTCATGCCACGGCAGAGTTTAACCGATGAGGAATTTAGTTGCCTCGGCAACTACATTGCCGATCAAGAGGAACCCGAGGAGTATGAAGAACCGGTCGATGAGGAACAACCAGAAGAGGCAAATTGGCTAGTCAATCGACCAGGTACATACTTTGAACCACTGGACTACTCGGTAAGGAAGGTAAGATCGAAAAACCCTCTATCGAAAATCCACCAATTCTTGAGTTGAAACAATTGCGAGCAATCGAAATATGTATACTTAGGGATCAATAATACATTACACCGTAATTATTTCCTCTAAGTTATAGCCTGAGCAGAAAAGAAGCTGATCAACATGTTGAAGCTACATAAAAAGGCAATAGGGTGGACAATTGCCGACTTGAAGGGAATTAGCCGGCGGTGTGCATGCACAAGATCTTGTTGGAAGATGATCACAAACCTTCAATTGAGGCCCGAGGAGAGACAATCATGACATGAAAGGGGTTGTAATGAAAGAAATCATCAAATGGCTTGACGCCGGCATTATATACCCTATCTCCGATAGTACGTGGGTAAGTCCGGTACAATGTGTGCCGAAAAAGGGAGGTATAACAGTGGTAAGCAATGAAAATAATGCACTTATCCCAACCAGGACTGTGACCGGTTGGAGGGTTTGTATGGACTATCGAAAGCTAAACAAAGCCACTAGGAAAGATCACTTCCATTACCCTTTATTGATCAAATGCTTGACCGTCTTGCGGTAAACCCTTTTCTTGTTTTCTTGATGGTTATTCAGGTTACAATCAGATTGCCATAGCACCGGAAGATCAAAAAAGACAACCTTCACATGCCCCTACGGTACTTATGCCTTCCGAAGGATGCCGTTCGGATTGTGTAACGCCCCGGCAACCTTCCAAAGATGCATGATGGCGCTCTTTTCAGACATGGTCGAAGACTTCCTTGAGATCTTTATGGATGATTTCTCGGTTTTTGGTAATGACTTCGACGGCTGTCTCGGCAATTTAGAGAGGGTGTTGGCAAGATGCGAAGAAACGGATTTAGTCCTCAATTGGGAGAAATGCCACTTTATGGTAGATGAAGGAATAGTGCTCGGCCATAAGATTTCATCCAAGGGAATTGAAGTAGACAAAGCCAAGGTGGACGTGATCGAGAGATTACCCCACCAAATTCGGTTAAAGGAATTGAAGTTTTCTCGGACATGCGAGTTTTACAGGAGGTTCATTCATAATTTTTCTAAAATCACTAAACCTTTGTGTAATCTGCTTGAACAGGATAAAGTCTTCGATTTTGATGATTCTTGCACTCAAGCATTGAAACCCTAAAGAAAAAGCTTGCCTCGGCACCCATTGTCGTTCCACCAGTTTGACGCTACCTTTTGAGCTCATGTGTGATGCAAGTGATTTCGCGGTAGGAGCAGTCCTAGGCCAACGCACAGGTAAGACATTCCATGTGATATACTACGCTAGTAAAACTCTTAATGATGCTCAAGTGAATTACACAACAACAGAGAAAGAGTTACTAGCTGTAGTTTTCGCATCTGACAACTTCCGATCCTATTTAATTGGTACAAAGGTAATTGTTCATACGGACCATTCGGCAATCAAATACTTATTTGCTAAAAAGGATGCTAAACCTCGTTTGATTCGTTGGATATTACTTTTACAAGAATTTGATATTGAAATTAAGGACAGGAAAGGAACAGAAAATCAAGTGGCCGATCACTTATCACGTTTGGAACGCAATAGGGAGGAGGACGCAGATCTAGAGATATGCGATGCATTCCCGGATGAACAAATTCTAATTGCCTCGACAACCCTCAACGCCTCGACAACCCTTGATGCCTCGGCAACCTATGACGTCTCGGCAACCATGGATGCACACGCCTCGGCAACTCTCGACGCCGCAGCAGTCTTTGACGCACACGCCTCGACAATTTTGGGAGCAGACACTACGGCAGCACATGCCTCGGCAATACCCTGGTACGCAGATTTAGTTAACTTCCTTGTTTGTGGTATTTTTCCGTATGGCATTACTCACCAAGGGAAGAAGCGGTTCCGCCATGATGCTAAGCATTACTTTTGGGACGAGCCTCTTTTGTTTAAACAATGTGCAGATCAGGTTATACGCCGATGTGTCCTCAAGAAGAGCAACAGAATGTACTCGGCAATGCCATTCTTCACCCTATGGAGGACATTTTGGAGGAACTCGTACATGACCAAAGTCTTGCAATCCGGTTTGTATTGGCCAACATTGTACAAAGATGCCCAAGACTTTTACAAGCAATGTGATCGTTGCGGAGGGCGGGCAATATCTCTAGACGACAAGAGATGCCACTCGAAACATCATCGAGGTAGAACTGCTCGATGTATGGGGATCGATTTTATGGGACCTTTCCCATCTTCATTCGGCAACCTCTACATCTTACTCGCCGTCGACTATGTGTCTAAATGGGTAGAGGCAGCTGCAGTTCCTAACGACGATTCCAAGATCGTACAACGATTCCTGCAGAAAAACATATTTACGGTTTGGGATGCCGAGAGCAATTATCAACGACGGGGGCAAGCATTTTGACAATGGACTAATTGCCAAGATGTTGCAACGCTTGGCATATCACACAAGATCGCCAAGGCATATCACCCACAAACCAACGGGCAGCGAAATTTCCAACCGGGGTTGAAAGGGAATACTCGAGAAAGTTGTAAATCCCTCAAGGAAAGATTGGTCATTAAGACTAGATGACGCACTTTGGGCATATCGCACTGCATTCAAAACACCATTAGGTATGTCCCCTTCCGGCTTGTCTATGGTAAAACATGTCATCTACGGGTGGAAATCGAGCACAAGGCGTATTGGGCAATCAAGACCGTGAATATGGATTGGGAAGTGCGGACAAAAAGCGCTTGATGGATCTCAATGAGATAGAAGAATTTCGTGCACTCGCCTATAACAATGCACGAATCTACAAGGAGAAAACAAAGCGATGGCATGACAAGAAACTATTGCCACGGCAATTCACGCCAGGGCAACTAGTTCTCCTATTCAATTCTCGGCTAAAACATTTCCCGGGAAAGCTGAAATCAAGATGGTCGGGACCATTTGAAGTCGTCAAACCATTCTCCCATGGCGCCGTGATAATCAAGTCCATCTCTGACAACCATGAATTCAAAGTTAATGGACAAAGATTGAAGCATTACAATGGTGCCCATGTGGAACGTAACAAGGAAGTGGTCAATTTAGGAGATGCATGAGCATGCTCTCCCTTTTGATATATATATATATATTATTTATTTTTATTTTTGTTTTTGTCGATTATTTAATTATTTATTTTTCATTTTTTTTCGATTTTTTTTATTATTTTATTATTTTGCGATTACTAGTAGTTTTAGGATAGATTTTTTCCAAGTCTAAGAATCCTATTACACATCTTTATTTATTTTCTTTATTAGTTTATCTTTAATTTTAATCATTCTTTGATTTGTTTTTGAATTGTAGGAAAAGAAGTTCAAGATAAAGAAGGAATTCTAAACCAAGTAGGAAAACATCTTCAACAAGGAAACTAATGGGCTGAATCTAAGGCTTATATAAAGCCTCCAATTCATCTTAACCAAAACCCCTTTGTCGAAAAATTCCTACAAACCCTAAACCCTTTTTTTTTTTTCTCCAATCCAACCACCTATCTTTTCTATAAAACCCATCACCCTTAACCTATTCATACTTTCTATCTTGCAACTTTTTAGTTATTTTCTTTTCTTTTCTTTGTTTTTACTCACAACCAAGATCATACATGGCATCCAAGATTAAACTTTTAGTTCATCCAAGTTCCTCCAAAGAACCAAGATACAAGAAGTTTGCTACACCGTGGTTCAAGAAAGATTTCAATCCAAGTTTGAAAGCCGGAAGATTCATGAAGAACAAGGCCTTGAATACTCCAGCTCTCAAGATTTCGGCCTTGAACCATTCATCTTCAAAAGGATTGCACATCAAAAGTGGCAAATCTTTTGCCATCAACCGAAACCGGGTAACATCTCATGGGTAAGAGAATTCTATGCTCACTCACCTAACCCGGATAATCCTTATGTTTTTGTTCGTGACAAGGCCATACTTATAAGTCCCGAAAGCATCAACACCTTTTACGGACTTTACATTGAGAAGGACGAGCATCAAGCCTTCGTTGACCAAATCAATCCCAAGCAACTCGACAAGGTGCTTCAAGAACTCAGTCAACCAGGAACTCATTGGAACGACGGTAAATACAAGGGCACGGTAAATCGCCTTCGGCTTAAACCCGAGGCAAAACTATGGAATAAGTTTGTTAAAACTTCTTTAATGCCCTCCACGCACAATACTACCGTTGATATACCACGTCTTTTGCTCACACATTCTATTTTGCATAATCGCATCATTAACATTGGAAAAATTATTTGCGATGAGATTTTTGTATGCAGCTCAAAAGATAAGGGTTATCTTTTCTTCCCTTGCTTAATTTCCAATCTTTGCAAGGAGATGCATGTCCCGAGTGAGTCCGCCGATGAAAAGGCCCTACCCAAGTCTGGTTGGAATCAAGCACTAATCCGGAAGCTAATGGGAGAGGCAACGGGAGATTCTTCAAGGCCTCCAATTGCCACGGCAACTCCTGCCGCCGCGGCAATCCCTAATGCCCAAGCACCTAACGCCAGGGCAACTCGGCCATTAATCCCGGGACACTTTGAAGCATTTTTGCACCCATTGGAAAGCCGCCTAAGGCAAATTGAAGATCGGCAACTAATGTTCATGTGGTACATGAAGGAGCACAACAATGCCATCACCCAAGTCATCCTAGAAAAGTACCCGGACAATCGTGTGCCGTTCCCAATCTTTCCGCCGAGATTCTTGCCCCGGCAACCAATGAAGCAGTCACCACGGCAACCAAGGAAGCAGACGCCACGGCAACCAACCCTGACGATGCCCCGGCAACCACTGCAAAAGCCAAAGGTAAAGCACCTATGCCCGAATCAACTCCTACAGAATCATTTTCTGATTTTTCAGATTCAGACGAGTCCTCCATTGAACCAATAAAGACCGCACCAATTGAATCCTCCAAACGAAAAGCCATTGACATTGATGAAGAGGATGATGAGGACAACCCCGTACGAGGATCGATTCCACCACCGGCAACAAGAAAACAACCATCGCTTTCAAGCAAGAAAGTCAAAATGCCAAATAGAAGGAAACTAATCATCTACGATGACGAACTCTCGGAGTAAGTCCTCGTATGCATTTTTATTTTTATTGTTATTTTTCGTTATTTTTATGCATGCATTGAGGACAATGCCTCACTCGAGTTTGGGGGGGGATTGTTATTAGTAATTACCATGTTTAGTTACATTAATCTTAAGCATTACATTTAGGATACATAAATTGCTTGCCATGCCTTTAATTGGAACAAGAATTGCTTAGATTTGATGAATATTCAATGATGACTTTACCAATGCACTTAATTGATAGAATTTTTATTCTAGGATAACCATGAAAAACTTAGAATTTTACTATGATGCTAAATTTGATGAAACACTGTTGTGGTTTGAATGATTTAAGGAGTTCTAGTAAACTTAGGTTGATAATTAACTAATTGGGGGATTAGAATAAAAATTGGATGAATGCTAGAGGTGCCCGAAATTGGCTCTAGCATATGCTAAAAAAATTGATCACTAGAGGTGCCCGAAATCTGGCTCTAGGAGGCGTTAAAATTTTTTAACTAGAGGTGCCCAAACCGGCTCTAGTCGATTAAATTAACTTAAGAAAACTAAAAATAAAACACTAGAGGTGCCCAAATTGGCTCTAGTTAAAACATGTTAAAAAGAACCCAATGAAGTAATTTGAAAACCTATTGTTTGCATAGAACCCGAAAAATCAACTCGCACACAACTCCGCACACACTCACAAGCATTATAGTTTGATTCCGAGTAACTCCTCGCTTTTCCGAAAAATAAAAAGCCAATCATACTTTGTGCCCCGGTTGAGAATTGAAATCAAGTTCAAAGCTAAGTTTGTGAAAATTTGAAGTCTTGGCGGGTAATTATGAGTTTGCATTGCTTGAGGACAAGCAATAGTTTGAGTTTGGGGGTGTGATAAGTGTTCAAAAGTACTATTTTTCTTACCCTTTTTACTCATATTATTGTTAGACTTAGGCTCATATTAGTTGCATAGTTAGCCATTCATGCATTAATCCATGTTTCCTTCAATCGTTGAGCTTGATTACATAACTTGGTGATTTTTGTGGAAATAGATGCTGCTTTGGTGTGTTTTTGTGTGTGTATGTGCAGGATCACTTGCCAAAGCAATGCCGAGCTAGTTGTCAGGGCAATGCATGAAGGATATGCCGAGCTAGTTGCCAGGGCAGTGCATGAAGGAGACGCCGAGCCAGTTGCCATGGCATTTGTCGACAAAGACCAAAAGCAATATGGATGTCAAAATTCATGACTTTACAAGCCCAAGATGACATGGAGCAAGGCCCAAGCCCAAAGGAATTTGATTGCCATGCAGAGATTAAAGAAGAACTAAATTCCAAGAAGATAGGAGAAGTTCTAATAGGAATAAAATTATAATAAATAATTATATTCTTTAAAGATAATTTAATTCCAACTCAAACGCCTCCTCAAAGAAGGACTTTGGCCTAGCCCTATAAATAGCAAGGAAATTCGACAAATCCAATAGAGGGAGAGCAAGAGTTAATTTCGACAACTCCAAGAGAGGAAGCAAGGGGAATTTTCGGCAAGCATCTAGGGCAAGGGATATTCGACAAGCTTCATCTTTTCTTCCTTGTTCGATTGGGTTCATGCTAGGGATTGTTTATCTTGTGTTTCTTTGGAACCTAGCCATGAACTAAATTTACTTGGCTATGGTTATTGTGTTTTGTGGTTGTGAGAAACTATTGGTTTTTGTTTAGGTAATAAGAGTTTGCACTTTTCTATTTCAAGGTTTATTCATTCTTGGTTCTTATTATTGTTTGCGAGTGAATTGGGAGAGGATCTCGTGATTTCATCAATTTATCTAATATCGGGAGAGTTAGATTCAAGAAACGAATGAATATGATCTTTATTCAATCCAATGATGGTGAAGATTAATCCGGCTTAGGAATAAGTTAAGGATTTCAACGGCTAAGAGGAGCGCAAGATTGGTTGTTGTTCACCCTTGATTTACGCAGGGATGTATTATCAAGGCATGCACAAGTAGCTAGAGTTTCGACTTAGGGATAAGAAGAAACCATTGAAGAACGCTCCGCCGAACCTTGAAGTTGTTGTCCAGTCGCCCAAGTAGTTGCCCAACTAGTCGCCCAGGCAACCATCAATTAGTTGCCAAGGCAACCCCGTCGTGCAAGTTGCCACGGCAACTGAGTTGCCAGTGCACTCTTTTACAAAGACAATCCAATCAGCTATCACACCTCAACTCACGATAACCTGGCCTATTCTCTCTCAATTGAATTCATCTTTTCTTTTACTTATTTGCTTTCTAGATTAGTTAAAACTTCTATAATCTTTTATTTGTGTTTTTACTTTTTACAGTGCAAGAGACTAGATTCTTGAAGTGGCACCAATCCCTGTGGAGACGATATCTTTTATACTATAACTTGCGACGTGTATACTTGCACAATTGCGTAGCACTTATTACGCGCAACAGGTATGACAAGAGTTGCAGTAGTCTGCTGATCAGCAACGGGAGGAGCAATAGCCTCCTTGGGTGTGGCAGCTTCCTTGGGCACCGCAGTAGGCGCTGCTGGTTTCGGCTGGGCAGCAAGCGCTGTTGGAATCAAATGGGCTGCAAGTGCTGGTGAGTTTGATTGGGCAGCAGGGTGGGGTTCTGGCAGATGGGCTATCTCCCCTTGATTGGTCTTTGCCATGGTAGCTTTTGGCTCTTTTGTAATTGTAGTAACTTTGGTAAGTGGTGGATTGGAGAAAGATTTAGCATCCATCGAGTTGTTTTCATTTGATAAGTGTGTTCCTTGGTCTGAGGTCAAAAAAAGGATTAATTTTTTTTTTTGAAAATGGATGTCTTATTAGGAAAAATTGTGCATTAGCAGCATCTATCAAAGTGTCATTTCGTTTGTTGATTTGTGTTCCTTTCCCCTTGTCTGTATACAAAGAGGTAATTATAATATCCACAAAAAAGTTTGCAATAGAAAATCAATAAAGGATGAAAAGTGATACCAGAATTGTTGTGAGGTTGTTCGGAAGATGGTTCAACATCATGATATCGAAGATGCACTTTCGAGCGGGATGAACCTCCCTGAGACTTATGAGGGGTGAAATAGAGCTATTCCCCGTATTGTAACTTGGTTGAGGCAGTGACCTTAACAATAAAGCAGGATGCAACCAGGTGGCCAACGATACCACAGCCGTGGCAGAGGTTAGGTAGCTGTTCTATTGTAACGAACAAAGTTCTGGTGAGGACCCAGTACCACCTATTGCCACACATCGGTGTAGTGGCTTGGTAGCATCCATGATGATACCTACCCAAAGATAGTCCACCATGTTCCCGTCAATTTCGTGAGTGTCTGTTTCAACAACGGTGCCAATAAAGGAACCCAGGGATCGTCCAATGTTGTCAGCCACTTGATCATTTCCCATCAGAATGGATGGAATGTTGTGAATTCGAACCCAGATGCAGCCGAGGAAAATTGGATATAGAAAAAATTTGTTTTCAGCATCGATATAGAACCAGATCCTCGTTTTTTTAGATGGCTTTAAAAGCACGAAGTAACGCTTGTCCATCGATAATTTTGATAGAGATAGTCTTCCCAATGAGAAGTAGTTCATTATCTTTGGGAGGGGAGTTCCAATTGAAAGAAGGATTGAAAATCACTCCTTGTTCATCGGGGGTGAAGCTAAGATCTCCTAAAAGTTGGATGAAAGATTTGGAAGCCATAGCTAGCGTGAAAAAGTGTAGAGTAATTGAGAGGTGTGTAGAGGTTAATAGGTAAATTAGAATAAAGAAGGGAGTGGGGAAGGGAAGTAAGTAGTATTTAATGTTAGTGGAAAAGGAAAAGAGGTAAGAATCATCCGAAAGAATCAACGTGGAAATGGAATTGCAAAAAGTGAAAGGATTAGACTTTCTTATTTTGAGAAAATATAATTCGTAAATGGGGGAGATGGGATTGAAATTGTGGTTAGAGGGGATTATTACCTAAAGGTATTGATGATAAAAGAAATCAATAAATCTTTCCAAAGTTTGGGAGAGGAATAGGAATTAGCTGTATGAGTACTATTGAGATAAAATTTAAAATTATGTATAACCGGTTGGATTTGATATAATAAATTATTGGAGAGATTGAAGGCCAATTGATACTTAAGAGGATTATTAATTTGGGAAAGTAAGTTGAGAGATTCAGTTGGTAAAGAAAAATATAATTTAATGAGATTACTGGGGGTTAAAGGTGGTGACAATCGGTCAACCAAGGAGTAGGTGGATGAGGAATCAAATGAATTGAAGAGGGTACCAAAGTTACCAAAAATACGTATGGGCACGGCAATAGGGAAAGAAATCATCGAAACAGAATATAAAGTAGTTAGTAAGGTAATAAAAGAATGTGAATGGATGGAAATTTTGTTTATCATATTTGGATATAAATAGTATATAATTATAATTAAGTTAAAAAAGGAATTGCGAGGCTTCTATTATATTTAACTTTGTCGCTTGGTTTCCATAAATATAATAGTAACCGAAATTAGGGGATGGTTCCGAAAATTGCCTTTTTATAATTTTTTAACCGAGTAAAAATTCAGAAATTAAAGTTAAGCTATATAATTTATTTTAAAATACCATAATTAAATATTTGAACTCATTCTATTTGACTTAATCTTATTTTACAGACGTTTTGTTGGGGTTTAAGGCGTGCATGTCTAAATGAGCTTCATAGTGAACTCGTTGGAATTTTAACCGCGTAAAAAATATTGAAATTGAGGTTAACCTCATGTTTTAAATCCCATAATCAAATATTTGAACTCATTAAATTTGATTTAATCATATTTTGCGGCCTTTTTGTTAGGTTTTAAGGCGTGCATGTCTAAATGAGCTTTTACAGTGGACCCATTGGAATTTTAACCTAGTAAAAACATTAAAATTAAGGTTAAGCTGTATAGTCATTTTCAAAAGCCCATAATCAAATACTTGAACTCTTTATATTTTATTTAATCTTATTTTGCAGATATTTTGTTGGGGTTTAAGGCGTGCATGTATAAATGGGCTTTATAGCGGACCCGTTAAAATTTTAACTGTGTAAAAAGCATTGAAATTGAGTTTAACCTATATAATCATGTCTAAAGCCTATAATCAAATATTTTAACTCATTAAATTTGATTTAATCATATTTTGTGGCCTTTTGTTGGGTTTTAAGGCGTGCATGTCTAAATGAACTTTTACAATGGACCCGTTGGAACTTTAACTTAGTAAAAAGCTCTGAAATTAAGGTTAAGCTATATAGTCATTTTCAAAAGCCAATAATCAAATATTGAACTCTTTATATTTTATTAATCTTATTTTGCGGATGTTTTGTTGGGGTTTAAGGCCTGCATGTCTAAATGGGCTTTACAGTGGACCCATTTGAACTTTAACTGAGTAAAAAGCTCTGAAATTGAGATTAAGCTATATAATCAAGTTCAAAAGCCCATAATCATATATTTGAACTCATTATATTTTATTTAATCTTATTTTGCGTACGTTTTGTTGGGGTTTAAGGCGTGCATGTCTAAATAGGCTTTACAATGAACCCGTTGGAATTTTAACCGAGTAAAAAGCTTAGAAATTTAGGTTAAAGCTATATAATCATGTTCAAAAGTCCATAATTAAATGTTTTAACTCATTATAGTTGATTTAATCTTATTTTACGGCATTTTTGTTGGGGTTTAAGGTGTGCATGTCCAAATAGGCTTTATAGTGGACTTGTTGGAATTTTAACCAAGTAAAATGCTTTGAAATTGATGTTAAGCTATATGATCATGTTATAAAATCCATTATCAAATATTTGAACTCATTAAATTTGATTTGATCATATTTTGCAGCCTTTTTGTTAGGTTTTAAGGCGTGCATGTCTAAATGGACTTTTACATTGGACCTGTTGGAATTTAAACCTAGTAAAAAGCTCTAAAATTGAGGTTAACCTATATAGTCATGTTCGAAAGCCCATAATAAAATACTTCAACTCATTATATTTTTATTTCATCTTATTTTGCGGATGTTTTGTTGGGTTTAAGGCGTGCATGTTTAAATGGGCTTTATAGTGGTCCCGTTAGAATTTTAATTGGGTAAAAAGCTCTAAAATTGAGGTTAAGCTGTATAATCATGTTCAAAAGCCATAATCAAATATTTGAACTCATTATATTTTATTTAATCTTATTTTGCAGACGTTTTGTTAGGATTTAAGTAGTGCATGTCTAAATAGGCTATTATAGTGGACCCGTTAGAATTTTAACCGAGTAAAAAGCTTTGAAATTGAGGTTAAGCTATATAATCATTTTCAAAAGACTAATTAAATATTTATACTCATTATATTTGACTTAATCATATTTTGCGGACATCTTGTTGGGGTTTAAGGTGTGCATGTAATGCATGTACATGTCGTCTTTTTTGTTAGGGTTCCAATGCCTCCTTACCCTCTATCTCTCCTCCCTCCTCCCCTCCTCAACCAATCACACATCGGCGTGAGATTGTTGGTCGTCGGTCTTGGTGTTTTTTTGCCTTGCACTGGTTGTTGTTTTTTCCCTTTATCCTGGAGGTGCTCGGTTGTTCATCTACAAAGACGTATTCTAGGGTTCCTATGATCATCTCTCTTCCTTTTATTGTTTTCTTGCTATTTTTTTCTACTTTCTTCACTTTTGCTTGTAGGTCGGTTTGGTTATCGATCCTTCCAATCACGGCGGCTGGTCCACGTTAGAGTTCATCTGCCTTGCCTCACCTAGCCTGATGCAACATGTTGTTGCGTTTCTATGGATGTTGCAATGCATTTCTCCCTCGATACAGCGTGTTTGTGTGGATGTTGTAGAGTTGTCATTTCTGATGTTGCAAGAAGGGATTTCTCTTCGACACCGACAACAACTTTGTATCGTTTCTAGTTGCTATGGATGATTGTTGATGCGGCAGCTCACCTCTTGCCCTTATATCTCGTTCCGCTTTGGCTATATTTTCTTTTGTTTTTATTTTCCAAGTGCTTATAGAGCTTTTCTTTTGCAGGTACCTTTGCTTCGAATAAAGTGTTTCTTTCCATCTTTCCAATCCCCCTGCATCGGGTGGGGGATTGTTGGTCACCCTTTGGGGTACGTCTACAGCCCCTTTGGGTCGGTATTTTCTTATGTTGTTGACCCTACGAGATTCTACATATTATTTGGAGTTTTATCTCTTTTTTACCACACCATTTGGTGGTTGGTTTCCTTGTTTCCTCGACGGCAATCATGGCCTACGAGCTTATGGTTCCCCGGTGGTGCTTGCGGCATGTATCTTTTCCGAATATCCTGCCTCTTTTGGTTGCATGGTTCATGCGACTCACAACTTCTCTGCCAGCCATGGCATGTAGAATGCCCTCACATGTGATGTGTGTCACGTCCGTAAATTCACTCAAACTAGGACGTGCGGCCTTGGGTGCTTGCTGGGCGGATTAGCAACCAAGTAAGCCTAACTGATCGAAGCTAGAATGCTTGGATCGTCGCGGAAACGAAAGGAACAAAGAAAGGAAATGGCTAGCAAAGAAGACCGAGGGAAATGAGTGAGTGCTCAATGTATTACTCAATTCAGAAGTGATTTACAAGTGAGGAGGGAGCCTCTATTTATAGTTGAACTCCCCTACATCCAACGGCTCAGTTTAAATTACATCGACGATCGAGATTGATCTTATCTAATCAAATCTCAATTTCAAATCTCTAATTATCACAAACATTATCTACAAATTATATTTCAAATAAATAGATGATGCTTTGACCGAATTACCCTCCTGAATCCTCCATGGATTTGGCTAAGTCTTGTAGGCTCGCGGGCTCTTTAGCATTCTCCAAGTGCCGGGCCAAATGTGATGGCCTTGGTAAGCCCAAAATGGCGTGGAGGGCCTCCTCATCTGCCTGATGTGCACTGGGCTCGGACCCAAGGGTGCGGGCCGTGACAATCTCCCCCACTGGTTCTGGCGACGCCCTCGTCGCCCGACTGGTATGGTAGTGCTCCATTTGGTTCTTGAATTGCCAAAGGGCCTCGGCTGGTTCCCAACTTCCTTCACTGTCGGGAAGTCCCTTCCACTAAACAAAATACTCGTGCCTTGGCCGGTAGTTTTGCCGTCAAATTACTCTCTCTGCTTGGATCTCTCAAACCTCGTTCTCATAGGAGATCTTCACTCCGGCTGGCGCTCGGTGTGACTTGCCTCAATCCGGATCTAACTCATCTCGATGGTAGGGCTTGAGTTGACTGACATGGAACACTGGATGAGTTCGGATGGTCGATGGAAACTCCAATCTGTAGGCCATGGTGCCTACTCTCTTCACAACTTCGAATGGATGCTCGTATCTCCGCAAAGACCCATGTGCATGTTCTTGTCGCGGAAGATCCCGGTGATTTTGGCAAGGACTTGATCACAAACTTGGAAGTTCACGTCCCTACGTTTTCGATCTACCCACTTCTTGGTCCGCTTCCCTGCCTTGTGTAAACAAGCCCGGGCTAAGTCGTGATTCTCTTGCCACTCCTTGGAAAACCTGTGTGCTGCTGGATTAGGCCCCTCATACTTGGTAGCAACCGCGTTGGGTGTAAGCGGTTGTTGCCCCATCACGATCTCGAACGGACTTTGGTTTGTCACCTCGCTCCGTTGCAAGTTGTAGGAAAATTGGGCCACATCTAACAGCTTTGGCCAGTCGCGTTGTGTGGCACTCACATAGTGCCTCAAATAGATCTCCAACAAAGCATTCACTCGCTCGGTTTGCCCGTCGGTCTATGGGTGGAAACTAGTTGAGAAGTTCAAACTTGATCCCAAGAGCTTGAACAACTCGGTCCTAAACTTCCCAGTGAACCGCGAGTCTCGGTCACTGATGATTGTCTTTGGTACCCCCCAAAGCTTCACCACGTGCTTGAGGAAAAGACAGGCTGCCTCCTCTGCTGGGCATGCCTTAGACGCTGGAATAAACGTCTCATACTTCGAAAATCTGTCAATAACAACCATAATAGTAGATAGGCCATCAGTGCTAGGCAAACCGACAATAAAATCCATGGAAAGACTCTCCTATGGTCGCTCGGGAATGGGCAATGGATGCAACAATCCCACTGGTTTCTTCATCTCCACCTTGTCCTGTTGGCACACAAGACAAGTCCTTACATAGGCTTCAACGTCCTCACCCATGTGTGGCCAGTAGTAGTGCTCACTGATTAGTGCTATGGTCCGATTCATCCCTGGATGTTGGCCCACTTGGAGTCATGACACTCTTTCATGAGCTCCTTGCGCAATTCTCCAAACTGAGGCACGTAGAGGCGGTGTCCTTTGGAATAGAGCAAGTCCCCCTCGAGCCAAAACCTTCTGGTTTTCCCTTCTTTGGCATACAAGATCTACGTTTTGGCCGTTGGGTCATGTGACAACCCCTCTTTGATGCACTCTAACAACTGTCCCTTCGGCAAGCTAACAATCTCCATGTTGTACCTTCGGCTTAAGGCATCGGCAACGAAATTCACTTTCCCGAGTTTGTATTCCAAGGCAAAATCGAACTCAGCAAGGAATTCCTGCCAACGAGCCTGCTTGGGAGACAATTTCTTTTGGGTCAGAAAATAACTATTGGTAATATTATCAGTGAATACCTCAAACCACGACCCAAGAATGTGGTGACGCCAAGTACGCAAGCAATGCACTACTGCTTTCATCTCTTTCTCATGGACCGTGTACCTTCTCTCAGTCTCATTGAGCTTCCGGCTCTCATATGCAACCGGATGTCCCACTTGCATCAGGACCCCACCAATGGCAACGTCGGATGCATCGGTGTAAATCTCGAAAGACTTGGTGTGATCCGGTAACACCAACACTGGCTCACTCGCCATGGCCTTCTTTAGTCCCTCAAAGGCTTCTTGGCACTCGGTGCTCCAGTTCCACCCCTTGTCCTTCTTCAATAGCTCGGTCAATGGTGTGGGGATCTTGGAGTAACCCTTGACGAGCTTTCGGTAGTAATTGGCTAGCCCCAGGAAGGATCTCAATTCTGTCACCTTGGTTGGCGGCTCCCAATCTGAGATGGCTTGAATTTTGGCCCTATCCATCCGGATCTTGCCACCTCTAACTATGTGGCCTAGAAAAGGGACCTCCATCTGAGCAAACAAGCACTTCTCCAATTTGACGTAGAGCTTGTTTTCCCGCAAGACCTCGAACACCTTTCTCAAGTGTTCCACATGCTCCCCAAGGCCCTTGCTATAGATGACAATATCATCAAGATAAACTACAACGAATTGATCAAGGAAAGGTTGTAGTACCTTATTCATCAGGGTACAGAAGGTGGCGGGAGGATTCGTGAGGCCAAATGGCATCACAAGAAATTCATACGAACCGTAGCGTGTCACACAAGTTGTTTCCGGCTCGTCTCCTTCTGCAATCCTCACTTGCCAATATCCGGACCGTAAATCCAACTTGGTGAACCACCTTGCACCACCAAGTTGATCGAACAAGTCTTCTATGAGCGGGATCGGGTACTTGTTCTTCACAGTGAGTTTGTTCAAAGCCCGATAGTCGATGCACATTCGAAGAGTCCCATCATGTTTCTTCTGAAAGAGCACCGGAGCACCATAGGGTGCCTTTGATGGTCGGATATAGCCTGCATCGAGGAGTTCCTTCAATTGTCTGCGTAACTCCTCTAGTTCTGGCGGAGCCATTCGGTAAGGGGCTCTAGCGGGTGGCTCCGCGTTCGGTACAAGTTTAATCTTGTGGTCGACCTCCCTTTTCGGTGGGAGATCCTTAGGCAACTCGGCAGGCATCACGTCACGGAATTCTGCCAAAACTTGTCCCACTTCTGCTGGAACATCCTCGTTCATGGTGGCCTCATTGATCACCAACGTTGCTAGGTAGGTTGGCTCCTCCTTGCGAACTCCCTTGCTGAATTGGATGGCTGAAATCATCTTGGCCCCAACTCCAGCTACTCGGTTTACCGGAACAATGCATTGGCCTCTCGAATCAAGTATGCACAAGCAATCGGCAAATGGAACGGGAAACGCATTAATCTTGTCAAGGAAACTAAGCCCAATGACAAAGTCAAAATCATCAAGTGGAATTACCTTGATGTTTTCCTTACCAGACCAGCCCCCAATCTCGAGTTTGACTCCTTTTGCTACTCCTACAATCGGAGCCTCCTTGGTATTCACGGTCTTGATGAACCCACTTGCCTTCTCAACATGAAGGTCAAGTTTCTTTGCGGCCTGTTCGGACATGAACAACTCTGAGGCACCGGTGTCTACTAGCGCGCTCAACTTCTGGCCAGCAATGGTGATGTCGACAAACATCAGCCCCTTCTTCTTGGAACCCTTCTTGACCTCCATGCAACTGAAGATGGAGCCAAGCTTGAGGGTCTCCTCTTGATCTTCCTTTTCTTGGATGGCAGCAACTTTCGGTCTTTGTGGGCAATTGCTTCTATAGTGTGGCCCTCCACACTCAAAACATTTGAGATTCCCGTCCCCTCTCTTATTCCGGTTCCATGGTTGGTTGGCTGTATAATTTGTTACCTTTTCAGTATCCCTCACGATACTCATTGCCTTGAAATATTGCTCAAGTCCCCACATGAAGTTCTCCACTTCTTGAGCAGATCTGGTCCCCTTGAACGGCTTGGGCTTCGGGGCGTCGATCCTGGGCTTGGGCACAGTTGCTTCGGCCATCATGCCATTCAACATGGCAGTCTTGTAGAGAAGTAGCTCGGCACTGAGCTTCTTCACTTCTTTCATCATCTCCTCCTTCACAGCTTCAACAGCAGCTTTGATGGAGAGATCTTGGTCGTTCAACGACTCATACAGGTTCTCGAGATTCTCGTTAACCTCCTTCATGATGTCTTCCTTCATGGAATCCATCTTCTCGAAGCGCTCATCGGCTTCCTCCTGGGTCCCTTGAAGCTCGACAATCGACCCTTCAAGCCTGACGACCCTCTTGTCCAAGGCAGCAATAATGTCCCTCGAACTCTCTCGCTTCTTCCCGGCAGCTGCAACACGAGTCTCACGGTCAATTGTTGGGACCTCACCAGCGTTCTGTGGTGCCATCTCCCTCGATGAAATTGGCTCTGATATCAACTATCACGTCCGTAAATTCACACAAACTAGGACGTGTAGCCTTGGGTGCTTGCTGGGCGGATTAGCAACCAAGTAAGCCTAACTGATAGAAGCTAGAATGCTTGGATCGTCGCGGAAATGAAAGGAACAAAGAAAGGAAATAGCTAGCAAAGAAGACCGAGGGAAATGAGTGAATGCTCAATGTATTACTCAATTCAGAAGTGATTTACAAGTGAGGAGGGAGCCTCTATTTATAGTTGAACTCCCCTACATCCAACGGCTCAGTTTAAATTACATCGACGGTCGAGATTGATCTTATCTAATCAAATCTCAATTTCAAATCTCTAATTATCACAAACATTATCTACAAATTATATTTCAAATAAATAGATGATGCTTTGACCGAATTACCCTCTTGAATCCTCCATAGATTTGGCTAAGTCTTGTGGGCTTGCGGACTCTTTAGCATTCTCCAAGTGCCGGGCCAAATGTGATGGCCTTGGTAAGCCCAAAATGGCGTAGAGGGCCTCCTCAGCTGCCTGGTGTGCAATGGGCTCGGACCAAAGGGTGCGGGCCATGACATGTGTGGCTCTCTTGTCTGGTACCTTCCATCAAGGCTCACCCGTTGCCGATGTCTAGATTGGGCCTTCGCCTGAACTTGCCCCAATTTTGTTTGGTGGCACTTCTCTGTGCCTGCACTGCTCAGATGTTTCTCGTTAAGGCGTTTGTGGGCTCGTCATAGCCTTCCAGGCTGCTTCACTTCAGTGTTTATTTACAACTTAAAGTCTATCGGATGGTTTATTAATTTTCTTTTTGATTTTATTTTCTATCCTTTTTTATATTTTATTCTCCTTATACCTAATACTTGTCTTATCCCTTCCTCAATTCCTATCTATTGTTATTTTATTATTCTTGTCTTGTACTTCTACTATAACTCCTTTCTCTCATAGTTATCTACTTTACGTAGAACTCTTTCATGCTTATCCTATTTATTATTTATATATCTATTCCCTTTGGGTTTACCTCTCATCTTTGTTCTTTCTCTTTATTAGTCATCCTTCTCTCGTTTACAACCTCCCCTTGATCATAATGGTTGATTCTATTCTCTCCAAACTGAATGATCTGAGTTCCACCTCCTCTTCTTCCACATAGCCTAAGCATGGTCCCTCCCTGATTCCAAATGCTCATTCTTCAACAAAAGCTGGGATGAGCAGCGTTACGAACTCTCTGGTGGAGATTGCTATGAAACCCCACTGAGAGAAATGAGGATCTTATGTTGGAACTGTCATGGTCTGGGTAAGCCATAAGCAGTTCGAAATCTTGGGTAGGATGTCGCCCGTTTAGGTCTAGATGTAATATTTTTTTGTGAAACGTATTTACGAACGCGGGGTAGTATAGGGTTACGTTTACTTTAGGTATGGAAGGATGTTTAGTTGTTGACAACGGACCAGGTTGTTCTGGTCTAATGTTACTTTGGAATAATAAAGTTTCAATTGATTTTCTTTCTTACTACAGTCTTTACATTGATGTTGTCATTACTTGTAGAAATACCCATTCCCATTTTATGAGCTTGCTTGGTTCCTTTGAGCTGAGCGATAAACACAAAAACTGGGACTTGCTTGACCGTCTACGTACTTCTTCCCCTCTACCTTGGCTTGTTGGAGGCAATTTTAATGAAATCATACATGATTCTGAGAAACAAGGAGGCCGACACAAAATACGCAACCACATGGAGAGTTTTTGTGATTGCTTACTCCGTAATGACCTTTATGACTGTAAGCCAGATAGAGGATGGTTCACGTGGACCAAATTTGAGCCCCGTGCTCCTCTTATCCTTGAACGTTTTGACCGTTTTGTTGCGGATAGCCTTTTGAGATCTATGTTCCCGAATTTATGTTCTTACTCTAAGTAGACTTCATATTCCAATCATAACTTTATTGTTTTAGACACCTCATGGGCCAAGCCTCATCTGCGCCATAGCCCTCGAGATGATTAATTCCACTTTGAGGATTGTTGGGCAAAGGAAGAAGAGCGTGTTGGCAGAGCCAGGGCTACTTGGCGTCATACTACAGGCTCGTTCGTCGATAAGCTCCTTACTGTTGAGAAGGCCCTCAAGTCATGGCAATGCTCTTAGAGGGACTCCTCGGGGAGACAGATTTTAGAACATTGGAAGCAAATAGACACGTGTCTCAACTGCTACCTTTCAACCACTAATTTGGAAGTCTTCCTTTCTGCAAAGTGTGAGCTTCGTCATCTGTTGGACCAGAAAGAGGCCTATTGGGCCCAACACTCTTGCGTCACTTGGCTCGCTCATGGGGATCGAAATACCTCTAATTTCCATGCTCGAGCCTCGGGTAGACATCGAAAAAACCATCTTGCAAGCCTTTATGACGTAGACGGGTCCTGGTAGGATGCTCTTGAGGATGTTATGCGAATAGTTGTTGACTATTTTCAAGGCCTGTTTGCCACTTCCTCACCATCTGCAGACCCGAGACTCTTGAATAACATCACACCTGTGATCATACTAGACATGAACACTCATCTTTCTGTAGACTTCACCATAGA
The DNA here is from genome assembly GCA_019671005.1 of Hibiscus mutabilis. Lineage (NCBI taxonomy): Eukaryota > Viridiplantae > Streptophyta > Magnoliopsida > Malvales > Malvaceae > Hibiscus > Hibiscus mutabilis. The sequence continues at coordinate 20,869,982 of CM033727.1, read as the reverse complement.
GGACGTTATTGCTGCTTTTTAGGACATTAACCCCAAAATGGCCCTAGGCATTGACAATCTCTCGAGCAAAATTTTCTATCAACATTGGGACACGATTGGGAATGACTTTACCCAGCTATGTTTGGTGATAGCATAGTCATCGTTCCTATCCCCAAGATCTTTGTGCCGATAACGATGAAACAGCTTTAGCCCATTAGCTTGTGCACAGTGGTTTACAAAATTGTGGCAAAGGTCCTCGTCGATCATATAAAGCCCATCATTCCTTCTTGTATAAGTGAGAATCAAACTGCTTTTGTGCGTGGACGTTCAATCTTGAATAACATTCTCGTGGCTCATGAGATTGCCAATTCCTTGCATGCTCCATGGTTTACGGTTAGTCGCGGTACTGCTCTCAAGTTAGACATAGAAAAAGCCTTTAATCGAGTGGAATGGTCTTTCCTTTGTGCTGTTCTACTTAGGTTGGGCTTTGTTTCGTCTTGGGTGGATCTTATTCTCTGCTTTGTCTCCTCGGTTACTTTCTCTGCTCATGTAAACGAGAAACTTACAACTACTTTCAGGCCTCAATGTGACTTGAGGCAAGGGTCGCCTTTGCGGGCTCTGAGCCAGCCGATATGGACTGGCTATTAATCACTTACTGTATGCGGATGATAGCCTGGTTTTCATACGTAACGAGCTTTGTGAAGCTCAATGCCTTAAATATATTCTTCAAGATTATGCATCTTCTTTTGGTCAATGTGCTAACTTTGACAAGTCCACCATTTTCTCCAGCCCACGCACCCCCAGACTTCAAAGCATATGTGTACGATCTTCTTGAGTTAGAGAGGTCAATAATCCGAGAATCTATCTCGGAATTCTACTTCTTATTGGTCGTAACAAGTCAGAAGCTCTTGGGTTTGTGTATGATCGTGTTGGCTCTTCGGTTTCCAACTTGACGAAGCATTTGCTTTCTTATAGTGGTCGCGATATTTTTCTCAAGTCTATGGCCCAAGCTTTGCCCCAATATGTTATGTCTTGCTATTTATTACCATAGATCTTGATCGATGACATGACCCACTCTATGCGGAGCTATTGGTGGTATGAGGGGAACAACAAGTGAGGCTGGCCTCTTGTCTCTTGCGCCACTATGTGCACCCCTAAGGCTGTTAGGGGTCTTGGCCTCAAAGATATACATCTTTTTAACGTTGCTATGCTTGGTAAACAGTTATGGCGGTTCATTTCTAATCTAGGTTCTCTCATCTCACGTGTTTTTATGGATATGTACTTCCCTTCTGGGAACGTTCTTCATGCCCCCTCCTTCCAAACATGCTTCTTTTACCTGGAAAGGACATTACCAAGCTTTGACTAAGTTGCGTCTGGGCTTCTTATGGACTTTGGGACCTAACAGCTCGGTTCATCTATTTCAAGACCGTTGGGGGGATGTTTTTCCCATCTCTCTCTGACAACTACCTTGATAATGATGAGCTGCCTATTCGTTGTCGTGAGGTCTTCTCAGTAGATGACGTGGACACCATTATACACGTTCAGATCTCTTCGTCCCGCCTGGACACTCTCCCTTGGGGGGACAACGAATCTGGTATTTATATTGTCTGGTCTAGCTATCTTTTTTTACAGTGACTATCAATCTCGTCTTTTAGGCCTTCTCTGGTGTGGAAACTTATCTCGAAGATGACAACTATTTCAAAGGTCCGTACCTTTAGTTGGCAAATTGGTAGCGATGCTCTTCCCATGGGGAGCTGACTCTATGTTGCGGGCCTTTCTCTCGGCTCCTGTCCTTTATGTTGGCATGACTCAAAGATGACTCTCCATTCTCTTCGTGATTGCCCCACTTCTATTGAAGCCCTTCTTCTGGTAGGTTTTCCCATGAGCCTTGTTTCCAATCAGACAACATCTACTCTTGCTTGGCTTGTCGAAGCTAGTCCCTCCCTTTCTATGAAGTCTTTTGCCCTTTACTTGTCGATCTCTAGTATCTTTGGAGACGACAGAATGATTGGGTCCATAAGAAGTTTCTTCAGTCCATCTGGGTGTTGGTCTCTAATGCTCTTTGCCTCCACCGCGACTATCGGTTGGCGAATATGCTTTCTTCCAACCTACAGAAGGCGCCTTCTTTCTAGGCTCTTTCTCAGCAAGGTTGGCGGCATCCTCCTTCTGGCCATATTAAAGTGAATGTTGATGGCAGTTTTGACCCTTCCACCTACTCGGCCTCCATTAGTGTTGTTGCCCGATGTGCTCAAGGGGCGGTGCTTAGTGGCCTGGCACGTTTTATTGATAATTGCACGAAAGCATCTTTTGCAGAGGCTTATGCCCTCACTGTTAGCATACAGCTGGCTCTTGAGAATAGCTGGACCGATGTTATCTTTGAGTCTGACTCAGCTATTGTGGTGAACAAACTCAACCATTCGACGCCCAATCTTTTCTTCCTCTATCTTTCCCTTGCTCTAGCTAGATACATCTTACTGTCTACGGACCATCATTATCGAGTCTCTTATGTAACTCGTTCTACGAGCTTAGTCGCCCATACCTTAGCTGTTTGGTCCCTTTGATCCCCCTCCCTTTTGCTGTTTCACTCGGTTTGTCCCGAGTTTATTTCCACCTTTGTACGTGATAACTTGTCATCCTTTTCTTTGTAATGATAATTATGAGTACTCTTTTCCCCTCCTAGGTGCCCACGATGACCCTCCGGGTCGGAGTGGGTTTTAGTGAGATTTTTAATAAGGCCCATCTTTTTTTCCTGAAAACAATTAAGGCATGCATGTCTAAATGGGATTTATAGTGGACCCGTTGAAATTTTAACCGAGTAAAAATCTATAAAATTGAGGTTAAGCTATATAATCAATTTTAAAAGCACATAATTAAATATTTGAACTCATTATATTTGATTTAATCTTACTTTATGAACGTTTTGTTGGGGTTTAAAGTGCTGCATGTCTAAATGGGCTTTATAGAGGTCCCGTTGGAATATTAATCGTGCAAAAATATTTGAAATTGAGGTTAAGCTATATGATTATGTTTTAATGCTAATAAATAAATATTTACACTCATTAAATTCGATTTAATAATATATTATGGCCTTTTTGGTAGGTTTTAAGGCGTGCATGTCTAAATGGGATTTATAGCGTACTCGTTGAAACATTAACCTTGTTTAAGCTCTGAAATTGAGGTTAAGCTATATATTCATGTTCAAAAGCCCATAATCAAATATTTAAACTCGTTAAATTTGATTTAATATTATTTTATGGACGTTTTGTTAGGATTTAAGGCATGCATGTCTAAATGGGCTTTATATTGGACCCGTTGGAATTTTAACCGAGTATAAAGCTTTGAAATTTTGGTTAAGCTATATAACCATACTCAAAATCCCATAATTAAATATATGAACCCATTATATTTGATTTAATCTTATTTTGCGGAGGTTTTGTTGAGATTTAAGGTGTGCATGTGTAAATGGGTTTTTACAGTGGTTGCGTTGGAATTTTAACCTAGTAAAAAGCTCTCAAATTGAGGTTAAGATATATAGTCATGTTCAAAAACCCATAATTAAATATTTGAACTTTATACATTTTATTTAATCTTATTCGGAAGTATTGTTGGGGTTTAAGGCGTGTATGTTAAATGGGCTTTTATAGTGGACCCATTGGAATTTTAACTGAGTAAAAAGCTCAGAAATTGAGGTTAAACTATATAATCATGTTCAAAAGCCCATAATCAATTATTTGAACTCATTGTATTTGATTTAATCTTATTTTGTGGACGTTTTGTTGGGATTTAAGGTGTGGATGTTTAAATGGGCTTTATAGTGGACCCATTGGAAAATTAATCGAGTAAAAAGCTCTAAAATTGAGGTTAAGCTATATAATTAATTACAAAATACCATATTTAAATATTTTAACTCATTATATTTGATTTAATCTTATTTTGCGGACGTTTTGTTGGGGTTCAGGACGTGCATGACTAAATGGGCTGGATAGTGGACTCGTTGGAATTTTAACCATGTAAAAAGCTTTGAAATTGAGGTTAAGCTATATGATCACGTTCAAAATCCCATAATTAAATATTTGAACTCACTAAATTTGATTTAATCTTACTTTTCGGCCATTTTGTTAGGTTTTAAGTCGTACATGTCTAAATGGGCTTTTACCGTGGACCCCTTAGAATTTTAATCGAGTAAAGAGCTCTGAAATCGTGGTTAAGCTATATAATCATGTTCAAAATCCCATAATCAAATATTTTAACTTATTATATTTGATTTAATCTTATTTTGCGAATGTTTTGTTGGGGTTTAAGGCGTGCATGTCTAAATGGGCTTTATATTGGACCCGTTGGAATTTAATCTGAGTAAAAACTCTTAAAAATTTTGGTTAAGCTATATAATCAATTTTAAAATCCCATAATTCAATAAATAAACACATTATATTTACTTTAATCTTATTTTATGGATGTTTTGTTGGGGTTTAAGGTGTGTATGTCTAAATGGGTTTTATAGTAGACCCTTAAATTTTAACCTAGTAAAAATCTCTAAAATTGAGGTGAAGATATATAGTCATGTTCAAAAGCCCATAATTAAATATTTGAACTCTCTATATTTTATTTAATCTTATTTTTTAGACGTTTTGTTGGGGTTTAAGGCGTTCATGTCTAAATTGGCTTTTATAGTGGACCCGTTGGAATTTTAACCGAGTAAAAAGCTCAGAAATTTAGTTTAACCTATATAATCATGTTCAAAAGCCCATAATCAATTATTTCAACTCATTGTATTTGATTTAATCTTATTTTGTGGACGTTTTGTTGGGATTTAAGGTATGCATGTTTAAATGGGCTTTATAGTGGACCCATTAGAATATTAATCGAGTAAAAAGCTCTAAAATTGAGGTTAAGCTATATAATCAATTCCAAAATACCATAATTAAATATTTGAACTCATTCTATTTGATTTAATCTTATTTTGCGGACGTTTTGTTGGGGTTTAAGGCGTGCATGTCTAAATGGGCTTTATAGTGGATCCGTTGGAATTTTAACCATGTAAAAAGCTTTGAAATTGAGGTTAAGCTATATGATCATGTTATAAAGCCCATAATCAAATATTTGAACTGTTTAAATTTGATTTAATCTTATTTTGCGGCCATTTTGTTAAGTTTTAAGGCGTACATGTCTAAATGGGGTTTTACCGTGGACCCTTTAGAATTTTAATCGAGTAAAGAGCTTTAAAATCGTGGTTAAGCTATATAATCATGTTGAAAAGCCCATAACCAAATATTTTAACATATTGTATTTGATTTAATCTTATTTTGAGGATGTTTTGTTGGGGTTTAAGGTGTGCATGTCTAAATGGGCTTTATATGGGACCCGTTGGAATTTTAACCGAGTATAAACCTCAAAAATTTTGGTTATGCTATATAAACTTGTTCAAAATCCCATAATTAAATATATAAACTCAGTATATTTGATTTAATCTTATTTTGCGGATGTTTTGTTGGGATTTAAGGCGGGCATGTCTAAATGGGTTTTACAGTGGTCCCTTTGAAATTTTAACCTAATAAAAAGCTCTAAAATTGAGGTTAAGATATATAGTTATGCTCAAAAGCCTATAATTAAATATTTAAACTCTCTATATTTTATTTAATCTTATATTTTAGACGTTTTGTTGGGGTTTAAGGCGTGCATGTGTAAATTGGCTTTTATAGTGGACCCGTTGGAATTTTAACCGAGTAAAAAGCTCAGAAATTGAGTTTAACCTATATAATCATGTTCAAAAGCCCATAATCAATTATTTGAACTCATTGTATTTGATTTAATCTTATTTTGTGGACGTTTTGTTGGGATTTAAGGCGTGCATGTTTAAATGGGCTTTATAGTGGACCCATTGGAAAATTAATCGAGTAAAAAGCTCTAAAATTGAGGTCAAGCTATATAATTAATTACAAAATACCATATTTAAATATTTTAACTCATTATATTTGATTTAATCTTATTTTGCGGACGTTTTGTTGGGGTTTAAGACGTGCATGACTAAATGGGCCTTATAGTGGACTCGTTGGAATTTTAACCATGTAAAAAGCTTTGAAATTGAGGTTAAGCTATATGATCACGTTCAAAATCCCATAATTAAATATTTGAACTCACTAAATTTGATTTAATCTTACTTTTCGGCCATTTTGTTAGGTTTTAAGTCGTACATGTCTAAATGGGCTTTTACCGTGGACCCCTTAGAATTTTAATCGAGTAAAGAGCTCTGAAATCGTGGTTAAGCTATATAATCATGTTCAAAATCCCATAATCAAATATTTTAACTTATTATATTTGATTTAATCTTATTTTGCGAATGTTTTGTTGGGGTTTAAGGCGTGCATGTCTAAATGGGCTTTGTGGTGGACCTGTTGGAATTTAATCTGAGTAAAAAGCTCTGAAATTGAGGTTAAGCTATATAATCAATTTTAAAAGCCCATAATTCAATAAATGAACACATTATATTTACTTTAATCTTATTTTATGGACGTTTTGTTGGGGTTTAAGGTGTGTATGTCTAAATGGACTTTATAGTAGACCCGTTAGAATTTTAACCTGGTAAAAATCTATAAAATTGAGGTGAAGATATATAGTCATGTTCAAAAGCCCATAATTAAATATTTGAACTCTCTATACATTATTTAATCTTATTTTGTAGACGTTTTGTTGGGGTTTAAGGCGTTCATGTCTAAATTGGCTTTTATAGTGGACCCGTTGGAATTTTAACAGAGTAAAAAGCTCAGAAATTTAGTTTAACCTATATAATCATGTTCAAAAGCCCATAATCAATTATTTGAACTCATTGTATTTAATTTAATCTTATTTTGTGGGCGTTTTGTTGGGATTTAAGGCATGCATATTCAAATGGGCTTTATAGTGGACCCATTAGAATATTAATCGAGTAAAAAGCTCTAAAATTGAGGTAAAGCTATATAATCAATTCCAAAATACCGTATTTAAATATTTGAACTCATTATATTTGATTTAATCTTATTTTGCGGACGTTTTGTTGGGGTTTAAGGCGTGCATGACTAAATGGGCTTTATAGTATATCCGTTGGAATTTTAACCATGTAAAAAGCTTTGAAATTGAGGTTAAGCTATATGATCATGTTATAAAGCCCATAGTCAAATATTTGAACTGTTTAAATTTGATTTAATCGTATTTTGCGGCCATTTTGTTAAGTTTTAAGGCGTACATGTCTAAATGGGGTTTTACCGTAGACCCTTTAGAATTTTAATCGAGTAAAGAGCTTTAAAATCGTGGTTAAGCTATATAATCATGTTGAAAAGCCCATAACCAAATATCTTAACATATTGTATTTGATTTAATATTATTTTGCGGATGTTTTGTTGGGGTTTAAGGTGTGCATGTCTAAATGGGCTTTATATGGGACCCGTTGGAATTTTAACCGAGTATAAACCTCAAAAATTTTGGTTATGCTATATAAACTTGTTCAAAATCCCATAATTAAATATATAAACTCAGTATATTTGATTTAATCTTATTTTGCGGATGTTTTGTTGGGATTTAGGCGGGCATGTCTAAATGGGTTTTACAATGATGCCTTTGGAATTTTAACCTAGTAAAAAGCTCTAAAATTGAGGTTAAGTTATATAGTTATGTTAAAAAGCCCATAATTAAATATTTAAACTCCCTGTATTTTATTTAATCTTATTTTTTAGACATTTTGTTGGGGTTTAAGGCTGCATGTGTAAATTGGCTTTTATAGTGGACCCGTTGGAATTTTAACCAAGTAAAAAGCTCAGAAATTTAGTTTAACCTATATAATCATGTTCAAAAGCCCATAATCAATTATTTGAACTCATTGTATTTAATTTAATCTTATTTTGTGGGCGTTTTGTTGGGATTTAAGGCATGCATATTCAAATGGGCTTTATAGTGGACCCATTAGAATATTAATCGAGTAAAAAGCTCTAAAATTGAGGTAAAGCTATATAATCAATTCCAAAATACCGTATTTAAATATTTGAACTCATTATATTTGATTTAATCTTATTTTGCGGACGTTTTGTTGGGGTTTAAGGCGTGCATCACTAAATGGGCTTTATAGTGGATCCGTTAGAATTTTAACCATGTAAAAAGCTTTGAAATTGAGGTTAAGCTATATGATCATGTTATAAAGCCCATAATCAAATATTTGAATTGATTAAATTTGATTTTAAGGCGTACATGTCTAAATGGGCTTTTACCGTGGACCCTTTAGAATTTTAATTGAGTAAAGAGCTTTGAAATCGTGGTTAAGCTATATAATCATGTTGAAAAGCCCATAACCAAATATTCTAACTCGTTATATTTGATTTAATCTTATTTTATGAATGTTTTGTTGGGGTTTAAGGCGTGCATGTCTAAATGGGCTTTGTAGTGGACCTATTAGAATTTAATATGAGTAAAATGCTCTGAAATTGAGGTTAAGCTATATAATCAATTTTAAAAGCTCATAATTCAATAAATGAACTCATTATATTTGCTTTAATCTTATTTTATGGACGTTTTGTTGGGTTTTACGGTGTGTATGTTTAAATGGGCTCTATAGTAGACCTGTTAGAATTTTATCCATGTTAAAATGTTTTGAAATTGAGGTTAAGCTATATGATCATGTTCTATAGCCCATAATCAAATATTTGTACTCATTAAATTTTAGTTATTCATATTTGGCACCTTTTTGTTAGGTTTTAAGGCGTACATGTCTAAATGTGCTTTTATAGTGGACCCGTTGAAATTTTAACCTAGTAAAAAGCTCTGAAATTGAGGTTAAGCTATATAGTTACGTTCAAAAGCCATAATCAAATATTAGAACACATTATATTTTATGTAATCTTATTTTGCGGGTTTTTTGTTGTGGTTTAAGGTGTGCATGTGCAAATGGGCTTTATAGTGGATTCCTTTGAATTTTAACCAAGTAAAAAGCTCAGAAATTGAGGTTAAGCATATAATCATGTTCGAAAGACCATAATCAAATATTTGAATTCATTATATTTGATAATCTTATTTTGCCGTCATTTTGTAGGGATTTAAGGCGTACATGTCTAAATGGGCTTTACAGTGGACCCGTTGGAATTTTAAATGCATAAAAAGTTTTGAAATTGAGGTTAAGCTATATAATCAATTTCAAACGACCGTAATTAAATATTTGAACTCATTCTATTTGTCTTAATCTAATTTTGTAGACGTCTTGTTGGGGTTTAAGGCGTCCAGGTCTGAATGGGCTTTATAGTGGATCCGTTTGAATTTTAACCAAGTAAAAAGCTCAGAAATTGAGGTTAAGCTATATAAACATGTTCAAAAGACCATAATCAAATATTTGAACTCATTATATTTGATAATATTATTTTGTAGACATTTTGTTGGGATTTAAGGCGTCCATGTCTAAATGGGCTTTACAATGGACCAGTTGGAATTTTAACCGCGTAAAAAGCTCTGAAATTGAGTTTAAGCTATATAGTCAATTTCATACGACCGTAAGTAAATATTTGAACTCATTTTATTTGTCTTAATCTTATTTTGTAGATGTTTTGTTTGGGTTTAAGGCGTGCATGTCTAAATGGGCTTTATAGTGTACTCGTTGAAGTTTTAACCTTGTAAAAAGATTTGAAATTGAGGTTAAGCTATATGATAGTGTTCAAAAGCCCATAATCAAATATTTGAACTCAATAAATTTGATTTAATTATATTTTGCGGCCTTTTTGCCAGGTTTTAAGAAAAAAATTAGGCCAATGTCTGCACCCATAAGTCTGTTGGAGGAGTTTGCTTCAGGGATATGCATCGCTTTGATGTCGCTCTTCTTGGAAAGAATCTATGGCGTTTTATCTCGAATCTTAAATCTCTGCTTTCACATGTCTTCATGGCCAAATACTTCCATTCTGGGAACATTCTCCATGCCCCTCTCCTCCGAAGTAGGCTTCTTTCCCTTGGAAGGGCTTTACCAAGCTTTGACTCAGTTTCGTGATGGTTTCTTTTGGACTCTAGATGCTGACAGCTCTGTTCGCCTTCATCTAGACCGATGGGGAGGATCTTCACCCATTTTCCTTTCTGACAACTACTTTGATAATGACGAACTACTAATCCGATGTTGTGACTTCATGATTCCCAAACAACCTAGCCGGAATGATCATCTTGTTTGCGATGTTTTTTTTGTAGAAGAAACGAATACTATCCTACATGTTTTGATCTCTGCCACTTGTTCAGACACTATTCTTTGAGGGATCATGACTCGGGCCTTTATACTATTCGGCCTGAATACCTCTTCTTAAAGCGTCTGACCCCCTTGATTGCTAGGCCTTCCCGTGTCAGGAAGCTTATCTCGAAGTTGCCAGTTATCCCAAAAGTTCACACCTTCGGTTGGTGAATTGGACATGAAGCCCTTCCTACGAGAAGCTGACTCCACGCTGTGGGCCTTTCCCTTGGTTCCTACCCCTTGTGCTGGCACGACTCGGAGACGATACTCCATGCCCTCCGTGATTGTCCTACTTCGGCTAAAGCCCTTCTTCTGGCAGGCTTCCCTCGAGCCCTTGTCTCCAGTCAGATGGACACTACGCTTGCCTGGCTTGAGGAAGCTGTTACTTCGCTCCCTCTGGACTCCTTTGCTCTTTTTCTTGTCCTACTTTAGTACCTTTGGCGACAAATAAATGATTGGGTCTATGAGAAGCTTCTACGACCCGTCTGGGTCTTGGTATCTAATGCCCTCTATCTCCACCGTGAATACCGTGCTGCGAATGCACCTCCCTCCAACCTACACTCAGCTTCTTCTTCCTCAGCTCTTTTTGAGCAAGGCTGGCAACTTTCTTTTGCCGGCCAAATCAAAGTGAATGTTGATGGCGGTTTTGACCCTTCCACCTATTCGACTTCTATCGGTGTCATTGGCCGGTGTGAGCAAGGGGCGGTTGTTGGCGGCCTGGCCCATCCTATTGATAATTCCCTAGATGCATCTTTTGCGGAAGCCTTAGCCCTGATTGTTGGCCTACATATGGCCTGCGAGAAGGGGTGGTCCAATGTTATCTCTGAGTCTGACTCGGCTAAAGTGGTGAACAAAACTAACAGATCTACGACCGACTTATCTATCCTTTACAGTTATCTCGCTCTGGTCCGAGACATCTTATGCTCCCACGACATCACTTTAGGATCTCCTGTGCGCCATACTCTGCGAACTTCGCCGCACATAGTTTAGCTACTTGGGCCTTTCATTCCTCTTTCTCTATGTATTTCGACTCGGTTTGTCCTGAGCTTATTTCGTCTGTTGTACGTGATGACTTGTCATTCTCTTCGTAGTAAGGATATTTCTGGGTACTCTTTTTCCCCTCTTAGGAACTCCTATCGGGCCTCGTCTTGGTGTGGGTTTAGTGGGGTTTTAAATGAGGCCCACCTTTTCAAAAAATTAAGGCGTGCATGTCTAAATGGGCTTTTACAATGGACCCGTTTAAATTTTAACCTAGTAAAAAGCTCTAAAATTGAGGTTAAGCTATATAGCCATGTTCAAAAGCCCATAATCAAATATTTGAACTCATTATATTTTATTTAATCTTATTTTGCGGCCTTTTGTTAGATTTTAAGGCGTACATGTCTAATTAGGCTTCTACAATGGACCCATTGGAATTTTAACCGAGTAAAAAGCCCTGAAAATTGAGGTTAAGCTATATAGTCATTTTCAAAAGCCCATAATCAAAAGATCTGAAATTTCTACTTTTAAAACATCTGTTGAAGAAGCTCCTACTCATTGTCTCTGCAACTCTGGATGCAATGCAAGATGCTAAATTGATAAATATTTTAAAGCATCATAAACGTGTTATTGCCTGGACCATTGCGGATATTAAAGGCATTAGTCATCTTTGTGCATGCACAAGATAAAGCTAGATAATGAGAACAAACAGTTTATTGAGCCGCAACGCTGACTGGATGAAAAGATGAAGGAATTAGTCAAGAAGGAAATTCTCAAGTGGTTGGTGTAACCCCCTCCACCCGACATAGACGTCAGACCGAACTAAGCGAGCTACATTGGGTTTGCCGAAACAAACTAGTAAAGAATTAACTCGAATTATGCCCATTTTTTCTTTTTATCTTATCTAGATGCTACATTATAACCTAAGGTGAGCATACTGGCAGCGGGTGAAACCTCCACTCAATCGGGCATCAAATTGACTCCAATTATTCGCAATTGCAATTAGGGACCAAATTGCAATTTGGTAAAACTACAAGGACTTTTCTCATTTTAAAGTTACCAAGCATTAATTAGTCAGTTTTCATGCTCATGGGCCAAATACCAGCTTAAAACAACCATCCAAACTCATTTTCTTGCAAAAATAACAATCAGGGACCAAAACGGAAGAATTAGAAACTTCTAAACATCACATTAACCAACTTAATTGCTGACCGTATCGGTACACGAGCAACTATATCGATACGTTTTCACTTTTCTCAAATACCAGATTCCAGTAGCTTAAATCCGTACCAAAACTCTTTGAGTATCGAAACAACTAGCCTTCATACACAGGCATGTACTGAAACATTAACTCGCGTATCGAAACACCTATTTAAATTGTGCATACCCGTTTCGGCACATGATTTCACGTATCAAAACGCCTGGACCCAAAATTTCCTAAATTGCTATTTTTTCATGCTTTCGAGGACTCAAACACATACTAACATGCTTCATACATAAACACATTCATTCTTAAGTTCAAACCACATCAAACCATCTCAGAAACATCATCAAATCTTGGCATTATGCTTCAAAAGGTAATCTAGAGGCATGCTTCCTAAAAACCAAACCATTCAACATTCAAAACATAAATCCAAAGCCACAACCAATATTAGAGGCCATTTACAAATCCAATTAGCATTACAAACATGCTCCAATAGGGAGACTAGCAAAAACCCTCCCAAATCAACAATGAAACCCCGTTGCCTTTATAACTACAAGTCTAGTTCGAAACCATACGTTCAATGTTCCAAGTCCTTGGTATTCCTTTGCTTTCTTGATGCCTTGCAACCTTTAATTATCTGCATTGATGGACAAATAGAGCGTAAGCACACTAGGCTTAGTGAGGAGTGCTCAAACAACACACCATCAATGCACTTTAAAACCATGTTCCAAATCCACATTGGAATCACCATTTCAAACATCTTATAAAACATCATGCCTTGAAAAAATGCACTTAACACTTTCAAAAACCAGCATATTAAACTATATACAACATGTATCATGGATCAACATCAAATCCCATTGCTAACCCTTAATTTAAGTCTTCCCATGTATAACAACCCATATGCAAAGCTTAAAGAGTAAACATGTATAAATCAATATTATACATTAACATCCATCAACAATTTATTGGCTTTCAAGTGATCATTAAACAAATCCACTTTCTAAAATATTACATCGGATACACGAATTCAACAAGTGTCCTCTCAACACTTCATTCCATCTCAACCGGAATCATGGTACCACTCACAACCGAGGTACAATCATAACCCCTCTTATCGGTTAGACACATAATCCACTAATGGGAGTTTTCGGTACCATATAACCCTTCGAGCGTTAGGGTACTCGTGGTGGAGTATTCAGTACACAAAAACCCCTCAACACCCGAGGTGACTTATTTATAGTGCACTATCAATCCCATGGCCGGAGAACTATATCCGATAACATTTTAAACCACATCACTTGCCAATATAATTTTTTTAACCATGTACCTCACTGTTTTTTTATATGCATCAAATCAAAACCATATCCAAAGCAACAAACCATGCTTTAAACAAGTATCTCACATACTTACATGGATCATTTACCAAATGCATCCATCATCATCATATGATCAAAAATAGTATTAAACATACTTTTAAATGTGCTTAAATAGTAGGTACCATGTCATTCAAAACAAGTGCATAAAATACATCTCATAAAAACTTGATCGCGGGAGAAATATCTTTATACTTTTTTCGAGTTTAAACCAGCTTTTCAAGCTAATTTCAAACTCCCATAAATCACCTTTAAACCATTTCAAACCTGAAATCCACGTTCTCACTCACCGACAACGCAAAGCTTTATTCGCCGATGCGAAAACAAGCATCCGAACCCTCCAAATCTTCACCAACAGCCTTAGGATCACTCTCCCCTTTTTAATCACATAACAATAGAGGATTAATGCATCATCATCCATTCATAATCCCAACAACAAAACTCCTCAACTTTGCCTCACTAAAACCATCAATTTATATCCGAAAGCAATCGAAAACACCATCACACATCATCTAAACATTACCCAGCCAAAACCTAAAGGTTTAATCCATCAATTAAATTAAATTGACATTCAAAAACAACCTAACATCAACCTTATACCTCCAGCATACATTAAACCTCCACAACTCCTCAAAACACATAACTAGCAACTTATAAAATTAGAGATTCACATAGCTTCAAGTTTCCAATGTTAAAATCAATCTATTAACATTATAAAACATCAAAATCATGATTAAAATCAATCAAGAACCCATCAAAATAGATCCAATTCAAAAATCATATGGTCATATCAATTAAACCATGATTTAACCAATTTTCCATAATTAAATCATTAAAACTCTTTAGAAAACATATATAAAGGATCAATAACTTGAGAATTTCAGTAAATGACCATTCATTAGAGGAGAAAAATGAACCTTACCTCTAATGACTGAATTTCCTCTCAATTGGATGTTTTTACTCTTGAAAAACAAAAGATAACAATAAGATTTTGCAAAACAAGATTAAGGATTCCATTGGAAATCAAAGACTTAAGAAATAAAGAGTATTACCACAGCTCTTTGATGAAAAAGAGAGTGTTTGGTTGAAAATATTTTCAGAGAAAAGTCTTTAGAGAAAGTTACGTCAAAAAATGTTTTTAAGAAAAATAACCACCTCTTTTAATTAACTCCTCTTTAGTTCTTTTAATTAAAATCCATTAAAAAACAATCAAAATTAAGAGGAAACTAAGATTAAAACAATAGGTCCTTAAAGATTCAAAATTTTAACCCTTTACAAAATAGTCGCCAAAAATAGTTTTCAATCTTTACATTTTGGTCACTAGCCATAATGTCCAATTTCCGAAGTCCATTTTTCAAAATTGACTTTACCAAAAGTATCCATATATTAAATAATTTTTTTAGATATTTTCCCAAATATTTTATCACTAAAAATATTTAATCCAATTTTAATCCCGAATTGAACTCAAATCCCTAACTCGGTCCATTGGACCGTCTAATCAGCCTATAAACTGCTAGGCCCAAAACTGGAGCGTTACAATTGCACGTAGGTATTATCTATGCCATTTCTGATAGTGCATGGGTTAATCCAGTCGACTATGTTACAAAGAAAAATGGCATCACTTTAGTTCGTAATGATGCTGATGAGTTGATTCCTATTCACATTCCTACAGGGTGGTGTATTTGTATGGACTACAAGAGACTCAATGCAACCACAAGGAAAGACAATTTCCCTCATTGATCAAATGCTAGATAGACTTGTGGGCAAGGAGTATTACTATTTTCTAAATGGATATTATGGCTACAATCAAATTGCTATTGCACCCGAAGATCAGGAGAAGACTACTTTTACATGCCTATTCGAGATATTTGCCTTCCATCGCATGTTGTTTGGTCTTTGTAATGTACCAACCACATTTCAAAGGTACATGATGGCAATATTTTCATATATTATTAATAATTCCCTTGAAATCTTTATGGATGATTTTTCGGTGTATGAGAATAACTTCGACCATTGCGTCGACAACCTGGAGAAAATTTTGCAGCGATGTGAGGACACTAATCTGGTTCTAAATTGGGAAAAAAGTCATTTCATGGTCACTAAGGGGATTGTGTTGGGCCATAGAATATTGAAAGTTGAAATTGAGGTTGCTAGAGCCAAAGTGGATGTAATCGAAAAATTGCACCACCAACGAATGTGAAGGGTATACAAAGTTTTCTAGGACATGTTGGGTTCTATAGAAGATTCATTCAGGATTTTTCGAAGATCAAAAAACCTCTATGCTTATTGCTAGAGTAGAATAGAAAATTTGACTTTTATGATGCATGTCTAGATGTATTCAATAAAATTAAAACACAGCTTCTGAATACACCGATCTTTGTTGCACCCAACTAAGACCAACAGTTTGAATTCATGTGTGACTCCAATGATTTCATTGTGGGAGTATTCTTAGGGAAAAGAAATGACGAGGTATTTCATGCGATCTACTATGCTAGTAAGACTAACTGAAGAATAAATCAATTACACTACTATTGAGAAAAAGTTGTTAGCGGTAATTTTTGCTTTTGATAAGTTTCACTCTTATCTTGTGGGTGCAAAAATTACAGTTTATATTGATCATTCTGCTTTGAGATACCTTTTTTTGAAAAAATATGCAAAGCCTAGGTTGATCCGATGGATTTTATTGCTACAAGAGTTTGATATTGAGATAAAAGATCGCAGAGGGTCAGAAAACCAAGTTGTTAACCCCTTTCGAGATTAGAAGTAGGCAGCAAAGATGGAAATAAGTTGCAAATTGTTGACGCATTCCTTGATGAAAAGCTTTTCGTTGTGGATACAACACCACTGTATGCTAATTTTGTGAATTACTTGGTTTATAGAAATACTCATATGGGTGCAATTGGGTACAAGAAGGCAAGATTTCTTAAAGATGTAACGAAATATCATTGGATGAACCTTATCTATTTAATGTTTGCAATGATAATATAATTCTACCTTGCATCCCTGAGGAAGAAATGACATCAATATTACAACATTGTCACAATGCTCCATATGGAGGGCATTTTGGTGGCATGAGAACGGCTGTCAAAATCCTCCAATCTAGATTTTATTGGCCAACATTATTCAAAGATGCTCATGAGTTTCCCCAATGTTGTGACCGTTGTCAGGACTGGGTCAATATCCTAGAGAAATGAGATGCCATAACATCCAATAATGGAAATTGAGCTATTTGATGTTTGGGGATTGGATTTCATGGATCCTTTTCCTAATTCTTTTGATAATCTATATATTTTGGTCACTGTAGACTATGTTTCAAAGTAGATAGAAGTTGTGCCAGTGCCTAAAGATGATGCAAAAATGGTTCTGAAGTTCTTTCACAAGCGTACACTCACTCAGTTTGGAACACAAAGAGCATTGCTCAGGGACCATGGAAAACATTTCCACTGCAACCAGGTGGCTGCTGCATTGAAATGCTATGGAGTAAATCATAGATTGGCCACAACGTACCATCCCAGTCCAGTGGACATGCAGAGATTTCTAATCCGGTCATTAAAAATATCTTAGAAAAAGTGGTAAATAACACTACGAAAAAATGGTCCACTCGCCTAGATGATGCATTATAGACTATACGTACTACATACAAGACTCCTTTAGGAATATCATCGTATCAACTTGTTTTTGGAAAATCTCTTCATTTGCCTATAGAGCTCGAATACAAGGCCTTGTGGGCTCTAAAATAGGTTAATCTTGATTATAAGGGTGCATGGAAGAAGCGATTGCTGGACATTACTAAATTAGAAGAAATTCACCGTAATACTAATGAAAATGCCTCTATTTACAAGGACAAGAACAAGCGTTTGCGTGATAAGATTATTTTGATAGCGACAATTTAAAGTAGGACAATGGATTTTGCTATTCAATTCTAGACTAAAATTGCAGCTAGGCAAATTGTGGTCACGCTGGTCTAGACCTTTTGAAGTTGTGGAAGTATTTCCATACGATGCAATCATAATAAAATATACTAAGGGGGAATTCCATTCAGAGTCAATGGGAAAATAATTAAATTATATTTTGGTGACTTTGATTCCAAGAATATTGAGACCATTAAATTGGTCAAATTCTTTTGACATTGCCTCTATTAGTTCTATTAGTTATAGTTTAGGTTTTCCTTGTTTTTTTTATTTTCTTTAATTCTCTTTTTATTGCCTTTTTTTGCAGAATAAATTCTCCATGGACTTATATGGAAATTTCTTCTAACAACTTGTGCATAAAGATGGCTCACAAGTTATGCATGATATATGTGGCAATTTGTAACACCCCCTTCTTGACCTAGTTAGAAACCGGGTCAGAGCGTGCTACCGTGAGCGATACGGTGATTTGGTGCGATAATTTTCAATCAATGATTGTCACTTAGTCTATGTAATGCTTTTTGGACCTTATTAAACAAGAACATTAGCCCAATTTAACCAATAGGAAACAATAATTAAGCAATTAGGGTTGATTCTTAATTACTACGAGTTTTAGGGACTAAACTATAAATCTGATAACTTAGAGGTCTTTTAGTGAAATTAACTGCACCATAATGAAATCCAATTCAATAACAGTGAGTCCATAAATTTTCATATTAATCCGATGTTATTTACCCATCAAATTAGATTTGCCAAGATTCAGTGACCATTTTGTAAACAATGCAAAATTCTATTCAACAGCCCCTAACCGATTTAACAGACACAGTACCGAAACACCATGAAGCCGCATCAATACGGGTATGCATGGAGTTAAACTCCATATGAAACTGTCCAACTTCGTTTTGATACGGTTGAGGGCCGTATCGATACGGCATGCAAGTATGATAACCCAATTCCCAGCAACTCATGAACTCGTATCAATACAGCTTGACCGGTATCGATAAGGGATGACTAATGTTGACTTTGACCAAGACCCATTTCGATACACCCTATACTCGTAACGATGCCAATAATTCTCCATACCTCACTGCCCAAAGTCATACCGAAATGCCTTGAAGCCGTATCGATACGCTTGGGTTAGCCTTCACTTTGAATGGCCAAATATGCACTATTGTACCGAAACAGGTGGAATATCGGTACGACCTACATTGTAATGCCAAATTTTATCCGGTTTTAATTTGAATTAACCTATTGATTGATATCCAAATGCAATAAAATTTTACCAACAAGTTTATTAAGCTATAATCTATTAGCATGTCAAATTTTAGGGTTATCTCAATCCGTTTACTAGGTTTTCACTGTTTAGAGCCAAATATGCATATTTAGCCATTTTTAAGCTATACCAAAAGTACATTTAGATCCTTAGACACATTTACACGTCATGCATAAAACAAACATATCAAAAGAGTTGCAAGTGTCTAGTTCAACTACTTTGCCACCATCCTAGGAGTTCATAAAGGCAAAACACGTTACTTGAGACTTGTAGTAACTTGTCAACAAAGTTGAATATCTGATCTCCAACGGTGAAATCCTTAACCTGAAATGTATGGAATGAAATACATTAGGCATACTTTGCCTACTGAGGTAGTCACAAGTAAACACTTTGTCAAATAATTGCATTTCAAAACATATCTTAACAATAAAATACAATGAATCAATAGTAGCAATGCAATGATCATGTTCAATAGCAATAAGTCCATATTTCAATATTAACCCTTTGATCGATTTAGAATAGTGGATACGCGAATTCCTACGCCTCGCCAAAATAATGAATGGTCTATTCCATCCGCCTCGCCAATATGACCAGTAACACAATACATCCCTCCGCCTCACCAAATCAATATTGGTCGCAGCCCAAGGACCGTAGTCCACCCGTACACTGAGCTCATGAATTCTATAGCATGCCAATTGTATCCAAAGTCCTTTCGATTCCAAGGTCCGGTGACAATATCAGTGATCGGTGTTCGGTAACATTAGCAATATTCAATGTTCTTATCAATAAGCAAAGAACTAGTATCAATATTCAATAGAAATACCAATGGCAATGACAATGTCCAATGATTTCAACAACAATAACAATAATCAAGTTTTCACTTACAACGTTTCGATAACAATAACCATAGAAATAACAATGACAATGATCGATGCTTCATATGCAATTTTTTGATGACAATAGCTATATCGATATCAATGTTTAATGACATTGACAATGACGATAGCAATGGCAATAACTATGCTCTATGTCCAATGTTCAATGCTTCCATATTTCAATTACAATAACAATGACGAAATCGGTAACAATGCTTGGTAGAAATTACTATAGCAATATCAATGATCGATATTCAATGCAATAACTTATCTTATCTTACCAATGGAATCCACTAAGTGATTCATGTTGGAGTATGCCCAAAGACCAATTATGAGATAGTTGTAAAAGACATACTTATTTTATCTTGTTTATTAATGAGAAGCCATTATTATTATTTTAGTCTTATTTTGTGCATCTATAAATAAATTGAATTATAATAAAGTCCTTAGAATAATATAGTTATTCTTGAATGTACTTAGTCGAGAATTATTGTGGGCTTGGACACCAATAATGTATTAAGACTAATATGTATTTGATTGATGACAAAGTGTTGTCATTGACATAGAGATGTCAAAATCAATACATAAGTATGTGTTAGGGAACGACATATTGGACTGACCCGCTATGAGCATGTTTCTTGGATTATTATGTGACAGTCACAACATTGCTCATGGTGATAACTACATGTATGATCCTTAGACTTGAAATCCTCATTATTTCAACATCATGAGTGACATGTTTTGATACGGTCAAACATGTGGCGTAACACTACACTATAAAGACTGATATTTGATATGTCACAATCCATGTAGCAAAATATGATTGATCAAGATAGAATTTGTTCCTCCTACATAATAGGAGTAATATCATAGGCCAATTGATTGAGTGAGACTAGAAAATGCATGGCCATGCTCAAATGAATTGATATGGGATATCATAGTTATTCGTTTATAATAGTGTACTCAAGATATCAAGAAACATTAGATGGACTATACAAGTGTGACTGATACATGACTTGTGTCAGATCTAAATATGAGAATAACTTGATGAAATACATAAAAGAAGTTAATCACAAGAAAAGGTTAAATCGAACCACGATTTCATGTAACTTAGATAGCAATGATGTATTGCTAGATGCCACTCATTGCTTGTAATATTAGAATTATTCTAGATATTACTGCTAACGTTACATGAACCTACAAGGGTCACACCCTATGATTGAATGAATAAGTATCGACTAGATAGCATGCGTACAAACTTGTTGTATACGTAATTAGTGAGAATCTGAAATTGTTAATTTCGATTTTATACATATGTAATATTTAATAAGTTATTGTAAATATCAAATACTATATATATATATATCCTTAAAAGAAACCTAATTAAAGCAGAATCAGATTTTACATGTTTAATTATATTCAGTTAAATATATTGTATATTTAAAGTATCTGAATTTAATTAGAATTAGGTTTTTGAATGCTATATAAAGGCATAAGGTCCAGCAGCCAAAATATGCCTTTTTCGAAAATCATCTCTAACAGTTAGAGAAGAGAAAATTTGTTCGTTTTATTATGGTGGACTACGTAGAGGTCAAAACGCTACTATGATGAATTAGATTCAATTTGGATTCTCCTATACTCGCTGCGGAATTCCATATTGGTTGAGGTAATGTTTTTCATCCTTTATCATCCCAAATTCGTCCTTTGTACATGGATCACTAGTGGATTATGCCAGATAATTTTTCCGCTGCACCATGGGGTGTACCAGTATTTCCCAATTGTGGTATCAGAGCCACTTGTATGATACGAATTCAGACTTAAATACTTGGATGATGTTTTTGTATGAGATGCATGTTTTACCTTTTTTTGTTTTGACGGGTATGCGATGTTTGTGCGAAACATAGAAATTGAATCCAACCGCAATTAATATGTTAATCTATTTTAACAAGTTTTTACGATCGATGGTTAAGTGTTAATCATGTGTTTGTTGCGGTAAGCTTTTGATAATAATATGTTACTAGTTGACATGATGAACATACGGTTAAGATAGCATATCGTTTTTGGTAGAGGAATAATGGTTGTTCTAGAGTAAAAAACTTTAGGGATTAAAAAATCCCCAAAACACAAATCTGTTGATAAAAGTTATCAAATCGTGATGTTTTTCGATAGTAATGAAGTGCCAAAATTAAAAATTTTCCTGGCATACTGGGGCTGCTAGGTCCGCACCAGACAGCCCCGGATCTGTCAGACCGCATAGGCAACAAAGGTCGTAGGAACTATTTAGGTAATCTTAATTAACAAGATAAAGCATGTGTATGTTTTGGATGATATGCATGGTGTTTGAAATGCATGGTAGCCCAAATAGCCTATTTACTTTGGTTTTATATAAATACGGTATGCGTGTCATGTCTTTCTTCCTTCTATTGTAATTCTCTTCTCATCTTACTCCCTCGTATGTAAAACGAGTTTTTGAAAAATTGTAATATTTGCAGAGAAAGCGTGGACCAAAGGAGTTGACTGATGGACCGATCAAAGGTGGATTAGGTGCTTGAAAAGCAAGTTCTATCTTTAGTAATTTTGGTTCTCCCATTGGCTTGGGTTGGGATACCTTAGTTTTAAGGGCTATAACCATTGCATTTATATTTACTACTATGTATGTTTGTTTAGCATGATGGTAACTGATTAGATCATAATAGAATGATGAGATTAATATAACAAAAACCCTCCATATTTAATTAAAATTAGTCATCCAATATTAGCCCTTATTAAAACCTCGATCGGTACTATGTAGGTTTTGCTAAAGCAAAATTCTTATATCTATCTTGGTTAAACGTGAATAATAAGCAAGTGATATTCACTGGTGGTAATATTGGTTAAACTAGGTTGTTCTAATAAGATTAGAAACCTAAAGACTAATGACTGTTCAAGAACTTTGGTGATTGAAAAACAATACGAAAGTGTATGTCTAGGATTGGTTCTTTGAAAGACTTGGTATATAAGCATGCCCAATACACCACCTCTCTTTTCATAAGTTACCTACTTGGTGCACTGTTCATTATTGTTCTTTCTATTAGACTATATGAACTTTTGTTTTGGAAAAATAGTTGTTCATCAAATATAGGAATTACATGAGATGTAATTAGCAAGTGTTGCTTACCTAAATAATTGAATTCTAGGAGTAAATCCAAAGCTGACTTAGAATGAAATGAAATATGGATCCTTACCCACTAGAAATACTTTTAGCAAGTTTTTCAATTTTGAGGGTTTTTAATAGTGGGAATGTTATTACTTTATAAACATGATAAAAGGTACTTATAAAACATATTTTATCGTTGTAGATTTATTATGGTAAATTCAAACGCATTATCATTGTGATCCATCCTTGAGAAGGAAAAATTAAATGGCTTGAACTTCCTTGACTGGTTCCGTAATTTGAAGATTATCCTTAAAGAAGAATGGAAACTAACAGTCATTGAAGAACCTATCCCTAAAAAGACAGCAGATGATGCCTCTAAAGATGAATTGGAAGCTTTTGAAAAAATACTCAAGTGACATGGTAGATGTCGGTTGCTTGATGCTTGTGACCATGGCCCCTAAGCTTCAGAAGCAACATGAGGACATGGTTCCCTATGAGATGGTTAAAAATCTGAAGGAATTATATGAGGGACAAGCTCATCAAGAGAGGTATGAGACCTCTAAAGCTTTATTTCGGTGCAAGATGGTTGAGGGAACTCCAGTGGGAACTCATGTTCTCAAAATGATAGGGTATGTTCAGACCCTTGAAAAATTGGGCTTCCCTCTAAGTGTTGAATTGGCTACTGATGTTATCCTGCAATCGTTGCCAGATAGTTTTAATCAGTTTGTTCTTAATTTCAATATGAATGAAATTAACAAATCATTGCCCCAGTTGCTTGGTATTTTAAGAACAACATAGAACAACATGAAAAAGGTTAGCTGCAAACTTATTCTGATGGTTTGAAAGGATAACAGAAATGGAAAGCCCAACACCAAGGCAAAGCCAAAGACCAACAAAGGAAAGGTTGCATTAAAACCCATAGGAGGAGCTGCAAAAAAAATGAAAATGTTTCCATTGCAACAATGTTGGACATTGGAAGAGAAACTACCCTATCTATCTTGAGGACATCAAGAAGGCAAGAGAGAATAGACAGTCTGGATTAGGTATTTATGTTATTGATGTTAATATATCAACATCTACTTCTTGGGTATTAGATACCGGTTGTGGTTCTCACATTTATACTTTTATACAAGGACTAAAAAATAGTACAAAATTGGCAAAATGAGATGTGGACCTACGACTGGGAAATGGAGCAAGAGGTGATGCATTAGCTATAGGAAGATACACTTTGTCATTACCTAGTGCACTTGTTTTAGATTTAGAGGATTGTTATTTCTTACCTAGTTTGACTAAAAACATTATTTCAGTTTCTTGTTTGGACAAGATTGGTTTTGAGATTATTATTAAGAATAATAGTTGTTCTTTTTCCCTCAATAATGTTTTTATGGTACGACACAATTAATCAATGGCCTCTATATCTTAGATCAAGATAAATCCATATATAACATAAATATGAAAAGATCAAAAACAAATTACTCTAATCAAACTTATCTCTGGTATTGTCGCTTGAGTCATATAAGTGAGAAACGCATATCAAAACTTCATAAAGATGGATTTTTGGATTCTTTTGTTTTCAAACATTTTGATATATGTGAACCTTGCTTAATGGGAAAAATGACCAAATCACCGTTTGACGGTAAAAACGAGCGAGCAAGTGATTTCTTAGGCCTAATACATAGTGATGTATGTGGACCAATGAATACACAAGCAAGAAGAGGGTTTCAATACTTCATTACTTTCACTGAAGACTTCAGTAGATATGGGTATGTTTACCTAATGCATCATAAATCCGAAGCCCTTAAAAAGTTCAAGGAATTTAAAAATGAAGTACAAAACCAACTAGGAAAGAGTATCAAAGCTCTTCGATCATATCGAGGAGGAGAATACTTAAGCCTAGAGTTTGATGAACTTCTTAAAGGATGTGTGATTGTCTCACAACTTACACCTCCAAGTACTCCACAACACAATGGAGTATCTGAAAGGAGAAATCGAACGTTGTTTGATCAATGATGAGTCATGTTGATCTTCCAACTTCTTTTTGGGCACATGGGTTAGAAACAACTACTTTCACACTAAATCATCTTCCGTCTAAATCGGTTAAAAAGACACCATATGAAATATGGACTGGAAGCGTCCTAGTATGTCTTTTATGAAAATTTGGGGATGTGAGGTTTATGTTAAACATCAGATGTCTACAAAACTCGAACCCAAATCTCATAAGTGTAACTTTGTGGGATATCATAAAGAAACTAAAGGATATTATTTTTTCAATCCACTTGAGAACAAAGTGTTTGTTGCTCGAACATAAGTTTCCTCGAAAGATAATTTCAGAAAAGGAAGTGGGAGAAATATTGAACTTGAGGAAATTCAAGATCACTGAACCAGAGATTGAACAACAACAAGTTCTACAAATAGTTGAGGAACATCCAATCATTCTTAAAACACAACCACTACGAAGGTCTATGAGAGAACGGAATGCGCTTGAGAGATATGGATTTCTTGTCACATTGCATGGAGATATTCTTCTCACAAACCAAGATGAGCCCATGACTTATCAGGAAGCAGTGGAGAGCCTAGACTCTGAGAAATGGCTAGAAGCCATGAAATCCGAGATATATTCCATGTCAGAAAACCAAGTATGGACTTTGGTTGACCCACCTGAAGGAATGAATCCCATAGGGTGCAAATGGGTTTTCAAAAAGAAAACTGATATGAATGGCAATATACAAACATACAAAGGGAAATTGATCACTAAGGGATTTCATCAAATTCACGGTATAGACTATGATGAAACTTTTTCCCATGTTGCTATGTTTAAATCCATCCAGATATTGCTTGCAAAGGCTGCATTTTATGATTATAAAATCTAGCAAATGGATGTCAAAACTGCTTTCCTTAATGGAAAATTGAATGAGGATGTGTACATGAAACAACCTGAGGGTTTTGTCAATCCAAAATATGCCAAAAGGTATGAAAGCTGCAAAGATCCATTTATCTACTGAAGCAAGCTTCTCAAAGTTGGAATCTTCGCTTTAATGAGGCAATCAAAGAAATTGGTTTTATTAAAAATGAAGATGAGCCATGTGTTTTCAAGAAAACTAGAGGGAGCACTGTTACATTCTTGGTATTGTATGTGGATGACATACTAATAATAGGAAATGACATACCTACCTTACAGTCTGTAAAGACTTAGTTAGGAAAATGTTTTTCTATGAAAGAATTAGGTGAAGTAACCTACATATTAGGAGTCAAGATCTATAGAGATAGATCAAGACGACTCCTAGGACTAAGTTAAAATACATACATAGACAAAGTACTAAAAAGATTCAGTATGGAAGAATCTAAAAGAGGATTCTTACCTATGAGACATGGCATTTCACTCTCGAAGGAAATGTGTCCTTCAACGCCTCAAGAGAGAGAACGTATGAGTAAGATACTATATGCTTCGGCCATTGGATCTATCATGTATGCCATGGTATGTACATGTCTAGATGTATCATATGCACTAAGTATGACAAGTCGATACCAAGTAGATCCCAGTGAACGTCATTGGGTTATAGTCAAAAAGCATCCTTAAGTACTTAAGAAGAACTAAGGATACATTCGTTAAGTATGGACGTAAGGAAGAGCTAAGTATAAAAGGTTATACTGACGCAAGCTTTCAAACTGATAAGGATGATTCTTGATCGCAATCGGGTTTTGTGTTTTGCCTTAATGGAGGTGTTGTAAGCTAGAAAAGTTCAAAACAAGATACAGTAGCAGATTCTATGACAGAAGTCGAGTATATTGCAACAAGCGATGCTGTAAAAGAGGTTGCTTGGATCAAAAAATTCATATCTAAACTAAGGGTCGTGCCTAGCATATCAAAATGCTATAGATCTTTGTTGTGACAACAACAGAGCCAACACACAAGAAAAAGAACCCATATCTCACCAATGATCCAAACACATACTTAGGCGTTACCATCTCATTTGTGAAATCATTGATCGAGGGGATGTAAAAATATGCAGAGTACCAACAGATGACAATATCACCAATCCACTGACAAAGCCTCTGACACAACAGAAGCATGAGCGTCACACTAAGTCTCTTGGTATTAGATACATGAGTAATTGGTCTTAGTGCTAGTGGGAGATTGTTGGAGTATGCCCAAAGACCAATTATGAGATGGTTGTAAAAGACATACTTATTTTATCTTGTTTATTAATAAGAAGACATTATTATTATTATTTCAGTCTTATCCTGTGTATCTATAAATAAACTGAATTACAATAAAGTCCTTAGAATAATATAGTTACTATTGAATGTTAGTCGAGAATTATTGTGGTCTTGGACAACAATAATGTATTAAGACTAATATGTAGTTGATTGATGACAAAGTGTTATCATTGACATGGAGATGTCAAAATCAATACATAAGTATGTGTTAGGAAACGACATACTGGACTGACCTGCTATGAGCATGTTTCTTGGATTATTATCTGACAGTCATAACATTGCTCATGGTGATAACTACATGTATGATCCTCACACTTGAGATCATCATTATTTCAACATCGTGAGTGAGATATTTTGATACGATCGAATATGTGTTGTAAATGACTATATTATAAAGACTTATATTGGATATGTCACAATCCATGTAGCAAAATATGGTTGATCAAGATAGGATTTATCCCTCATACATAATAGGAGTAATATCATAGGCCACTTGATTGAGTGAGACTAGAAAATGCATGCCATGCTCAAATGAATTGATATGTGATATCATAGTTATTCGTTTATAATAGTCTACTCAAGATATCAAGAAACATTGGATGGACTATACAAGTGTGACTAATCCATGACTTGTGTTCGATTTAGATATGAGGATAAAAGGATGAAATACATAAAAGAAGTTAATCACGAAAAAAGGTTAAATCAAACCACGATTTCATGTAACTTAGGTAGCAATGCGTATTGCTAAATGCCACTCATTGTTTGTAATATTAGAATTGTTCTGGATATTACTGCTAACGTTACATGAACCTACAAGGGTCACACCCTATGATTGAAATGAAAAAATATCGAGTAGATAGCATATGTACAAACTTGTTATACACGTAATTAGTGAGATACTGAAATTGTTAATTTCGATTTTATACATATGTTAATATTTGATAAGTTATTGTAATTATCAAATACTATATATATCTTTAAAAGAAACCTAATTAAAGCAGAATCAGATTCTACATATTTAATTATATTCAGTTATATATATTGTTTATTTAAAGAATTTGAATTTAATTAGAATTAGTTTTTGAATACTATATAAAGACATAAGGTCTAGTAGCCAAAATATGCCTTTTTCGAAAATCATCTCTAATAGTTAGAGAAGAGAAAAATGTTCACTTTATTTGGGTGGACTACGTAGAGGTCGTAATGCTGCTGTGACGACTTGGATTCGATTTAGATTCTCCTATACTTGCTACAGAATTCCATATTGGTTGAGGTAATGTTTTTCATCCTTTATCACCCTGAATTCGTCCCTTGTACATGGATTACTAGTGGATTATGTCGGATAATTTTTTCGCTGCGCCATGGGGTGTACCGACGTTTCCCAACAATTCAATGCAATATTCCTTGACAAAATGTTAGCTATACTATAATCAATGACAATGAGCTCGAGAGGGGCACCTAGCCTAATCCAAGACTCTGACTACACTCACCTCATTAATCCGATGCTCCTACAGCTCTTGAATATCAATTCCCTTATTCTTATCTTTCGTCGGTGATGGTGGATGATCTTTTTCAACTTCTTGAGCTATATAAACATTAGGAGAAATTATTAGAATCGATAATACGATATCAAAATCAATATAATACGATATCAAAATCAATATCGAAGCTTAAAATATCTATTAGCTATCAAATTTCATGGATAACCAAAACCTTAGCTTAAGATTAAGCTTGATTTATCCATAGATTCAATGATTGTTTGGGGATTATAGCTTACCCGATTGATAACAGTGATTTGATATCGATAAATCGAAGAAACTTAAGCTTCTTCAACCTCAACAATGGAGGTGCTTGCTTGGAAAAAGATGATAAAAGAGAGGCATTAGCTTAGGTCTTTCTCGGGTAAGCCTATATTAGCTATCACCCTTTTCTTTTATTTGTTTTTGTAATAATAAAGTTTTCCTTCCTTTGAAGGAATTGCTTCCTGATCACCCATGCATGTGGGATTATAATTGAGGAGGGGCTAATCGCAAGGTTAGTCCATCAACTCTCAATTCTTTATACTTGCACCCCCAAACTTTCAGTTTCTATAATTTAGTCACTAAAAGATTTTCGATAATTTCAATAAGGTCCATAATCAATAACTTGATTCAATTGGATTCCAATACAATGCAATTGACCTTGCGGTCAAAGTCAATAAAATATTTAGACCTTTCTGATGTAGAGTTTTTGATCGCCGAAACCCATTTCTGACTAAGCTGAATTTCGAGGTGTTACAACTCTCCCCCTTAAGAAAAAATTGTCCTCGAATTTTACATGAATCGAAGAGACAAGGATATTGCTTTTTCATTAACTCCCCTGGTTCCTAGGTTGCTTCTTCCACGAAATGGCTCCTCTAGAGCACTTTAACTAAGGGGGTAGTCTTGTTACAAAGTCTCTTAACTTCCTTTGCAAGAATCTGAACTGGCTCTTCCTCATAGGACAATTTTGCTTGAATTTCCATAGACTTAGGTTCAATGATATGCGAAGGGTCAGAACGATACTTCCGAAGCATTGATACGTGAAACACATCATGGATGGTGAATTAGGGACTCAACTTTCCCTATGAGGGTAAGCCAGAAGGCCAACTTTGTCAATAACCTCAAAAGGTCTGGTGAATCAAGGACTCAACTTTCCCTTTTTTTCCAAATCTCAGAACTTTCTTCTACGGTGAGCTTTAAGGAAGGGATTTTCACCAACTTCATACTGTATATCCCTTTGATTAAAATTGCGTAGGCCTTCTATCAGTCAAAGACAGCTTTTAAGTGATCATGGATGGTGGTAACCCATTCCTCAATTTCCCGAAGTAAGTTAGGGCCCAACACCTTACCTTCATCGAGTTCAGACCAACATGAGGGAGTTTTGCATCTCTGCCATATAATGCTTCATACAGTACCATCTTAAAGGAAGCTTGATAACTGTTGTTGTAGGAAAACTCGATAAGAGGCGATGAATTCTCCTAAGAGCTTCCAAAATTAATGACGCATGCTCGAAGCATATCGTCTAGGATTTGGATTACCCTTTTCGACTAGTCGTTAGACTGAGGGTGAAAAGTAGTACTAAGATTAACTCTGGCAACGACTTCCAAAATTGAGATACAAATCATGGATCTCGATCAGAAACGATAGACTGAGATACTCCGTGGAGTCGAATAACTTCCTTGATATACAAGTCAGCTAGCTTAGGAAGACTATAGTCCATCTGAACTGGCAAGAATGGGCTGACTTGGTGAAACGGTCTACAATGACCTAAATGGAATCATGTTTAGCAGGAGTGAAAGGTAGACCACTAAAAAATCCATAGTGATATTCTCCTACTTCCATTGCAGTAGATCGATGGATTGCTATAAGCTGGTAGGAACACGATGTTTAGCTTTAACACGCTGACACATGAGGCACTTGGATATGGATTCAATTATGGCTTGCTTCATGCCTGACCAACAATAAATCTCTCGTTGGTCCTTGTACATCTTTACCGACCCCAGATGGACAAAGAAAGAGCTTAAATGAGCTTCTTTAAGGATACCGGTACGAGAAAATTCATCATTGGGTACACAGACCTGATCACGAAAACATAAGAGTCCTTCAGAATTCATTATGAAGTTGAGGTTGTCTTGCAGCTTGGAAATAATAGCTTGAAGCTTAGGATCTTGTTTTTGCAATGCTTGAATTCTCGATACGATGGTAGACTAGACTTGGAGTTCAGCTACGAGACAACAATGCTTCTGAAGACAGAAGTGAGCACTAATAGCTCGATGGGCTACAATACAAGGATTTCAAAATAAGTCGATATACTAATCAATATATTGGATTCAATGATCAATAATGATACTTACCAGGTAGAGGTTTGTGGTTGAGTGCATCAGCTACAATATTGGCCTTGCCTGGCTGGTAATCAATAATAAGATCGTAGTCCTTGTGGAGTTCCATCCATCTTCGTTGCCGAGGATTCAACTCTTTCTAGGTCAAGAGGTACTTGAGACTCTTATGATCGGTGAAGAGATAGCATTTCCCTCCGTAGAGATAATGTCTCCAGATTTTTAATGCAAAAACAACTATAGCCAACTCTAAGTCATGAGTGGGGTAATTCATCTCATGTGGCTTTAGTTGTCTGGAAGCATAAGCAATGACTTTGCCTTCATGCATTAACACAAATCCTAACCCGAGATGGGAAGCATCATTATAGAAAGTGTAGTCCTTTCCAGACTCAGGTTGGGTTAGGACCGATGCATAAGTCAAAACTTGTTTCAATTGATCGAAACTTCTTTGTTGTTCCTTGGTCCAAACAAATGGAGCTTATTTTCTTAGCAACTTAGTCAAAGGGGCGTCTAACATAGAAAATCCTTTGACGAATCTCCTATAATAACCAGCAAGACCAAGGAAACTTCTAACCTCACTAATGTTCTTCGACGGATGCCAATAAACAATAGCCTAGATCCCTAAAACTGATACAATATGCCCAAGGAAGGCAACTTCAGTAAGACAAAACTCACATTTAGTGAAATTGACATATAATTTGTTTTTCTTGAAGAGTTTGAAGCACAATACGAAGGTGGTCTTGATGCTCGGTAGGGTTTTTAAAATAAATCAGGATGCCATCAATGAATACCACTATGAATTTGTCAAGGTAAGGCCTAAAAACCCGATTCATTAGTTCCATGAAAGCTGTCAGTGCATTGGCTAGCCCAAAAGGCATCACCCATAATTCGTAGTGTCTGTATCTCGTTCGAAAAGCTATCTTGGGTACATCACATTCTTTGACTCTCATCTGATAATACCCGACCTTAAATCGATCTTGGAAAATATGGAGGCATCCTTAAGATAATCAAATAGGTCATCTATCCTTGGAAAATGATACTTATTCTTGATGGTTACCTTATTCAACTGTTGGTAGTCGATACATAATCTCATAGAACCATCCTTCTTCTTAACCAAGAGAAACGGTGCTCCCCAAGGAGAGGAACTCGGTCGAATGAAACCTTTATTCAAAAGGTCTTGAATTTGAACCTTCAGCTCTTTGAGCTCGACGGCTGCCATGCAGTAAGGTGCAATAGAAACTGGGGGAGTACCAGGTTGCACTTCGATACCAAATTCGACTTCACATATTGAAGGCAATCCCAAAGTTTTGCTTTAATGATGATGATGTTACTGTATGTTACGGACATTGAGAAAGGTAACCCAACAGAGTTTTACTTTAATGATGATGGTGTTTTATGCTTTAAGGGTCAAATAGTTGTGCTGAAAGATGTTGAGTTGAGGTGCACTATTTTGACGGAACCGCATAGTAGTCCTTTTGTTATGTATCCCGGTAGTACCAAGATGTATCATGGGTTGAAAGATGAGTACTATTGGGTTGGGCTAAAAAGGGACGTTGTGGAGTTTATGAGTTAGTGTATAGTTTGTCAAAGGGTAAAAGCTGAGCATCAGTTTCCATCCGAGTTGTTGCAACCGTTGAGGATACCAGAGTGGAAATAGGAGAGAATCACCATGGATTTTGTGTCCAGTTTACCTTTGACCCCGTCAAAGAAGAACTCTATTTGGGTGGTTGTAGACCACTTGACGAAGTGTGCACATTTTGGGGTGGTGCATACGACGTATACCTTGGATAGGTTGGCGAATTTGTATATCACTGAGATTGTGTATTTGCATGGTGTGCCTAAGTCTATAGTGTCAGATAGGGATCCGAGGTTTAGGGAAAGGGTTTGGGAATGTTTGCATCGAGCCTTGGGTACGCGATTGAGTTTTAGTACATCTTATCATCCTCAGACGGATGGACAGTTTGAGCGAGTTATCCAAGTGTTGAAAGATATGTTGCATTGTTGTGTTATCGAGTTCCAAGGTTCTTAGGATAAACAGTTGCCTTTGGTGGATTTTGTTTATAATAACAGCTATCAGGCTAGTATACATATGGCACTTTATGAGGCTTTGTATGGAAGAAAGTGTAGAACACCTTTGTGTTGGGCGGAAGCAAGGCAAAAGTTGGTTTCCTTGCAAAATTTGCTTAAGGGAACAACGGAGAAGGTAAAGATCATTTGTGATCGTTTGAGAGAGGCTTTAGATCGGCAAAAGTCTTACGCAGATTTGAAGCATAAGAAAGTTGAGTATGGAGTGGGTGATAAAGTGTTTTTGAATGTTTTACCTTAGAAGAAGGTGATAAGGTTTGGTTAGAAAGGCAAATTAAGTCTGAAGTTCATTGGACCATATGAGGTGTTGGAATGTGTTGGTCATGTTGCTTATAGGTTGAGGTTGCCACCTGAGTTGGGAAAGATACATGATGTTTTCCATCTATCTAGGCTTCAGAGGTATCGGTCAGATCCGTCACATGTTATTCCTATTGAGGAAGTTGAGTTGAATCCAGATTTGACCTATGAGGAGGAACCGGTCAAAATCTTGGATGTGGACAGTAAAGTGCTTTGTGGGAAGACCATTGAGTTGGTTAAAGTGTTGTGGAGACATCGAGGTGTCAAGGAAGCTACGTGGGAAAGAAAGGATGACATGAAGAAGTAGTTTCCTTATCTTTTCCTATCAGGTAAAATTTCAAGGACAAAATTTCATTAGTGGGGAGAGTTGTAATGCCCCGATTTTGGGCCTAGGAGTTAGCCGGGTTAGGCTGGGTGTTTCGTTTGAACCGTTTCGGTAATTCGGACTAGTTTCAGGAATAATTCGGTTAAAATGATTTTTGAACGAATTTAATTATATGAAAAAATGTTTTAAAATCCTTATTTAATATATAAGTGATTTTGTTGGAATCAATTTTGGAAAA
The DNA here is from genome assembly GCA_019671005.1 of Hibiscus mutabilis. Lineage (NCBI taxonomy): Eukaryota > Viridiplantae > Streptophyta > Magnoliopsida > Malvales > Malvaceae > Hibiscus > Hibiscus mutabilis. The sequence continues at coordinate 20,836,015 of CM033727.1, read as the reverse complement.
TGTAATTTGGAGGTTTGACATTTTGGGGCTAGTGACCAAAATGTAAAATGTGCAAAACTATTTTTGGTGACTAAATTCTGAAAGATCATAACTTAGAATCTTTAGGGAGCTTAGACCAAGAGTCTCATTCAGACTTTTTCCCCTTAATTTTCTATTTTTAAATTAGTTTAATAAACAAAACTAGTTGGAGACCAAGAGTCATTATTTCTTAAAACATATTTCACGTAACTAACTTTTCTCTCAACTATTTTCCTCTCAATTTCTCTCCAGCCAAACATCAGATTTTCTTCAAAGATTTAAGGAAAACCTTTAATTTAGTTCATTCTTTTAACAACAAAAGATTTCCTATTGATTTCTTATTAAAGCCTTATGATTTAACCTTTGTTTTCTTTTGAAAAATCATTGCAATTGGGGGAAAAGCATCAATAGAGGTAACGTTTCATTCTACTCCTCTAATGAAAGGTTTAATGAAATTCACAAGTTCTTGGTCTTTTATGAATGTTTTCTAATGACTTTTAATGGTATAATTATGGAAAGATGATTTAATTAAGGTTTAATTTCTTTAATTTGTAGATCTTTGTTTCGGATCTATTTTGCTAAGTTTATAATGAGTTAATACTATGATTTTGATGTGTTGTTATGTTGATTTAAGTGATTTTAACAATAGAATCCTAAAACTAGGTGAATTGCTAAGTTTTGATGTTGATATCTTCGGGTTTGTGGCTTGTTATGGGGTTAATTGGTTTCTGGTGTTTCTTTGGTGTTGAAGATATGTTTTTGGACGCAAATTGATGTTTTTTAGTGTTAATATCATTGGAAGGTAGCTAGAGATTAGTTAGTACAGTTTCGTCGATGATTTTGATTGTTTTCGTTAGGCGAAAGCTTGGTTGTTGTGGGAGGAAAGTGTTGTTGTGTGTTGCTGGGGATTTTGATGCAAAGAAATGCATTAATCCTCTGTTTTGCTTTGGTTAGAAGCACGAGATGTTGGTTCGATAGCCTCGAAAGGAGTTGCGGTTGATCTGACAGCCTGATTTCGCCTTGATAAGGCAAGCAAAGTGTAGTTGGTGAGTGGCACTGGTTTTAAAGATTTTCAAAGAGGTTTGAAGTGATTTTGGGGAGTTTAAATTAACCTTTAAATGTTGGTTTAAACTCGGAAGTAAGTATGATCAAATTCACTCTCGATTCTTGGCTTTTCCGTTGTTTTGATAAATCATGCTCATGTTTGAAGATGAAATTTGTTACCTACAGTTATGCATGTTTTTATGGATTGAGAAATGATTCATATTATCCCTTGAGGTTGATTTATAGTTTTCAAGAGGTTGCATCTTGATGAGAAAAATGCTATACGCTGATTATGTTTTAAAATGGGATATGCTATGGTTTATGTTGATGCATTGAAAAATAGTAGGTTAACATGCTTTTAAAGTGTATATTGGCAAGTGACGGAGATTTTGTTAATCGAATATAATTGGTTGACCTATAGGATGATAGTGTACTATAATATGTAGCAAAATCGTACGTGCGTGAGCCACCTCCATGATGCGCAGCAACATCATGTATGTCATTAAAGGGTGGGAAGCAACACCTTATGGTCATTTAAGGTGCGAAGCAACACCTTGTGAACCTTGGTGCGAAGCAAACCATGTGTTCTCTCAATCTATGGTGTGCAACAACACCATGAGATGTATCCGCTTATCCGATGTGTTGGGATGTAGCCCTCTTACGTGTTATTTGGGACGTAGCCCTCCCATGTGTTTGATCAGGACGTAGCCATCCCGGGTCACTTGAGCGCCAATGTAAAAGATTACATGTATCATTGATTTAAATGGTTTTTCTATAAAGAGTTTATATAAGAGATTCTACTTTTGAGCATGGTAGCAAATGTTCATGGTTTGAAAAGCTAGTTTGAGATTTGCATTGATTTAATGCATGAGCCTTAATGATACATGTGTTTAAAAGTTAAATGATTTGCTTTAGTGAGTTTTAAAGCACGAGCCTATGTTGAGCATGATGGAAAATGGTTTATTGAGGAAAAAGGTTTTCAAAGGCTTTGTTATGGTTTTGCTTTGAGCATCCCTCACTAAGCATATTGCTTACGCTTTATTTTCTTAACAATGCAGAAAAGTAGATTGTTCGGGCTCCAAGAAAGTAAGTGAAGTGGTTCAGGAATTGCTCAAAGTTCAAGTATGGTTTTAACCCTTCAATAGTAATAAGTTTGCAATAGATGGATACCTTACTGATTTGGGAGTGTATGTTGTGAACTCCCTAGTTTTGGCACAAGTTTCTAGTTCTAAATTGTTGTGTAAATGGCCTTTAAAGTGTGGTTTGAGCTTTGGTATGAGTTTTGATGTTTAACTTGGTTTGGCAATAGGGTGCTTGCCTATAGATTTCCTTTTGAGAATGTGAACATGCTTTGATGGTATTTCTAATGCTTTTGGTAGGGGTTTGAGCCTTGAATATGTTGTGGTTGCCTAAGAATCATGTTAGAATGGTTTCACTATCCTTTTGATATGTTTAAACAACAATTGGAGACATTACAGGCCTAGGCGTATCGGCACGCGGGGTACCGTATCGGTACAGGTAGGCCAAATTAGGCTTAACGTATCGGTATGGATAGACCTGTATCGATACAGTCTTAGAGGAAAAGGCTGGGCATATCGGTACACGGGGCCGTATCGATACAATTTTATGAATCTGCCCAGTTGCATACTAATACGCTAAGGAGGTTTACCGATACGGTGTTAGGTAAATTGGTTACATGGAATCTTTTGATGTTTTTTTTTCTTATGTTTTAGTCTTTGAATGTTGTAAATGCAATTAAATGAGTTTGGGTGATCAAATCAAGTTGAAATGTAACATGTGAGAATGAAACTTGATTAATTAAATATTGGCAACTCTAATTTGGTAATTAGTTTCCGTAAAACGTTGGATTCGCAAATTGGTCCCTAAACTCATAACGGGACAAATGGATGTCAATTCGACACCCGATCAAGTCGTAATCTCACACGTTTCTAGTATGTACATGTTGGATAATAATTATGCATCTAGGAAAGATAAAAAGAAAAAAAATACAAAGGATGTTTATTGGGTAAACCTTCCCGGTTTACTCCAATATTCCCCGTGTGACTTATTTGGCTCGGTCTTGTGACTAGTCTAGGTCAAGGGGTTACATATAATGAGTTCAAATATTTGATTATGGGCTTTCGAACATGATCATACAACTTAACCTCAATTTCAGAGCTTCTTACTTACATAAAATTCTAACGGGTCCATTGTAAAATCCCATTTAGAATGCACGCCTTAAACCCCAACAAAATGACCGCAAAATAAGATTTAAAAAATATAATGAGTTCAAATATTTGATTATGGGCTTTCGAGCATGATCATATAGCTTAACCTCAATTTTACAGCTTTTTACTCAGTTAAAATTCCAACGGGTCCATTGTAAAGCCCATTTAGAGATTAAAATCTAACAAAAAGGTCAAAAATATGATTAAATCAAATTTAATGAGTTAAAATATTTGATTAAGGGTTTCAAACATGATCATATATCTTAACCTCAATTTTAGAGCTTTCTACTCGGTTAAAATTCCAATAGGTCCACTGTAAAACCCATTTAGACAAGCATGCCTTAAAACCTAACAAAAAAGCCGCAAAATTAGATTAAATCAAATATAATGAGTTTAAATAATTAATTATGGTCCTTTGAAAATGATTATATATCTTAACCTCATTTTTAAAACTTTTACTTAGCTAAAATTCAAACGGGTCCACTTTAAAGCCCATTTAGGCATGAACATCTTAAAATCCAACAAAACGCCTGTAAAATAAGATTAGATCAAATATAATGAGTTCAAATATTTGATTATAGGATTTCGAACATGATCATATAGCTTAACCTCAGTTTCAGAGCTTTTTAGTCTATTAAAATTCCAACGGGTCAACTTTAAAAGCCCATTTAGACATGCACGCCTTAAACCCCAACAAAAAGGCCGCAAAAAATTAAATCAAATATAATGAGTTCAAAATTTTAATTATGGGCTTTTGAAAATGATAATATAGCTTAACCATAATTTAATGGATTTTTACTCATTTAAAATTCCAACGGGTCCACAGTATAGCTCATTTAAACAAGCAAGCCTTGAACCCCAAAATAATGTCAACAAAATAAGAAAAAAAAATTTAATGTGTCTAAGTATTTGATTATGGGCTTTTAAACATGATTATATAGGTTATCCTAAATTTTAGAGATTCTTACTCGGTTAAAATTCTAACGGGTCCAATGTAAAGCCCATTTAGACATGCACGCTTTAAAACCTAACAAAAATGCAGCAAAATAAGATTAAATCAAATTTAATGAGTTCAAATATTTAATTATGGAATTTTGAAAATGATTTTATAGCTTAGCCTCAATTTTAAAGTTTTTTACCCGGTTAAAATTACAACGGGTCCACAATAAAAGCCATTTAGACATGCACGCCTTACACCCCAACACAACGTCCGAAAAATAAGATTCAGTCAAATATAATGAGTTTCAATAATGAATTATGGGCTGTTGAACATGATCATATAGTTTAACCTCCATTTCAGAACTTTTTATTCGTTTAAAATTCCAACGGGTCCGTTGTAAATACCATTTAGACATGCATGCCTTAAGCCCCAACAAAACGTCTACAAAATAAGATTAAATCAAATTTAATGAGTTTAAATATTTCATTATATGCTTTCAAACATGATCGTATAGCTTAACCTCAATTTCATAGATTTTTACTCGATTAAAATTCCAACGGGTCCACTATAAAGCCCATTTCGACATGCACACCATAAAACCTAACAAAAAAGGCCGCAAAATAAGATTAAATAAAATATAAGGACTTCAAATTTTTGATTATGGGCTTTCGAACAATATCATATAGCTTAACCTCAATTTTAGAGCTTTTTATTCAGATAAGATTCTAAAGGGTCCATTGTAAAATCCCATTTAGAATGCACGCCTTAAACCCCAACAAAAAGGCCGCAAAATAAGATTGAAACAAATATAATGAGTTCAAATATTTGATTATGGGATTTCGAGCATGATCATATAGCTTAACCTTAATTTTAGAGCTTTTTACTCGGTTAAAATTCCAATGGGTCCATTGTAAAGCCCATTTAGACATGAATGCCTCAAAACCTAACAAAAAGGACACAAAATATGATTAAATCAAATTTAATTAGTTACAATATTTGATTACGGGCTTTCGAACATGATCATATAGCTTAACCTCAATTTTAGAGCTTTCTACTCGGTTAAAATTCCAACAAGTCCACTATAAAGCCCATTTAGTCAAGCACTAAACCCAACAAAACATTCACAAAATATGATTAAATAAAATATAATGAATTCAAATATTTAATTATGGGCCTTTTAAAATGATTATATAGCTTAACCTCAATTTTAAAGTTTTTTATACAGCTAAAATTCAAACAGGTTCACATTAAAGCCCATTTAGACATGCACACCTTAAAATCCAACAAAACGTATGTAAAATAAGATTAAATCAAATATAATGAGTTCAAATAGTTGATTATAGGATTTTGAACATGATCATATAGCTTAACCTCACTTTCAGAGCTTTTTAGTCTATTAAAATTCCATTTGGTCACTATAAAAGCCCATTTAGACATGCACGCCTTAAACCCAAACAAAAGGGCGCAAAAAAATTTTAATCAAATATAATGAGTTCAAAATTTTCATTATGGGCTTTTGAACATGATTATATAGCTTAACCAAAATTTCAGAGCTTTTTACTCGTTTAAAATTCCAACGGGTCCACATTATAGCTCATTTAAACAAGCAAGCCTTGAACCACAACAAAAATTTCGCAAAATAAGAATAAAAAATTTAATGAGTCTAAATATTTGATTATGGGCTTCTGAACATGATTATATAGGTTATCCTAAATTTTAGAGCTTCTTGCACGGTTAAAATTCTAACGGGTCCAATGTAAAGCGCATTTAGACATGGACGCCTTAAAACCTAACAAAAATGCCGCAAAATAGGATTAAATCAAATTTAATGAGTTTAAATATTTAATTATAGACTTTTGAAAAATGATTTTATAGCTTAACCTCAATTTTAAAGATTTTTACCCGGTTAAAATTCCAACGAGTCCACAATAAAGCACATTTAGACATGCACGCCTTACACCCCAAAACAACGTCTACAAAATAAGATTAAGTCGAATATAATTAGTTTCAATATTTAATTATAGGCTGCTGAATATGATCATATAGTTTAACCTCAAATTCAGAGCTTTTTATTCGTTTAAAATTCTAATGGGTCCATTGTAAAGCCCATTTAGACATGCATGTCTTAAACCCCAACAAAACGTCTACAAAATAAGATTAAATCAAATTTAATGAGTTCAAATATTTCATTATAGGCTTTTGAACATGATCATATAGCTTAACCTCGATTTCATAGCTTTTTACTCGGTTAAGATTCCAACGGGTCTACTATAAAGCCCATTTAGACATGCACCCATAAAACCTAACAAAAAGGCCTCAAAATAAGATTAAATAAAATATAATGAGTTCAAATATTTGATTATGGGTTATCGAACAAGATCATACAGCTTAACCTCAATTTCAAAGCTTTTTACTCGGATAAAATTCTAACGGGTCCACTGTAAAATCTCATTTAGAATGCACGCCTTAAACCCCAACAAAAAGGCCGCAAAATAAGATTGAAACAAATATAATGAGTTCAAATATTTGATTATGGGCTTTCGAGCATAATCATATAGCTTAACCTCAATTTTAGAGCTTTTTACTCAGTTAAAATTCCAATAGGTCCACTGTAAAGCCCATTTAGACATGCATGCCTTAAAACCAAACAAAAAGGCCACAAAATATGATTAAATCAAATTTTACGAGTTCAAATGTTTGATTACAGGCTTTTGAACATGATCATATAGCTTAACCTCAATTTTAGAGCTTTTTACTCGGTTAAAATTCCAACAGTTCCACTATAAAGCCCATTTAGTCAAGCACGCGTTAAACCCCAACAAAACGTTCACAAAATAATATTAAATAAAATATAACAAATTCAAATATTTAATTATGGGCCTTTGAAAATGATTATATAGCTTAACCTCAATTTTAAAGCTTTTTACACTGCTAAAATTCAAATGGGTCCACATTAAAGCCCATTTAGACATGCACACCTTAAAATCCAATAAAGCGTCTCTAAAATTAGATTAAATCAAATATAGTCAGTTCAAATATTTGATTATGGGATTTTTAACATGATCATATAGCTTAACCTCAATTTTAGAGCTTTTTAGTCTATTAAAATTCCAACGGGTCTATTGTAAAAGCTCATTTAGACATGCGCGCCTTAAACCCCAACAAAAGGGCCGCAAAAAATTAAATCAAATATAATGAGTTCAAAATTTTAATTATGGGCTTTTGAAAATGATTATATAGCTTAACAAAAATTTCAGAGCTTTTTACTCATTTAAAATTCCAACGGGTCCACAGTATAGCTCATTTAAACAAGCAAACCTTGAACCCCAACAAAATGTCCGCAAAATAAGAATAAAAAAATTAATGAGTCTAAGTATTTGATTATGGGTTTTTGAACATGATTATATGGGTTATCCTAAATTTTAGAGCTTCTTACTTAGTTAAAATTCCAACGGGGTCCAATGTAAAGCCCATTTAGACATGCACGCCTTAAAGCCTAACAAAAATACCGTAAAATAAGATTAAATCAAATTTAATGAGTTCAAATATTTAATTATGGACTTATGAAAATGATTTTATAGCATAACCTCAATTTTAAAGCTTTTTACCCGATTAAAATTCCAACGGGTCCAAAATAAAGCCCATTCAGATATGCACGCCTTACATTGTATATAATGAGTTTTAATGTTGAATTATGGGATTTTGAATATGATCATATAGCTTAACCTCAATTTCAGTGCTTTTTATTCGTTTAAAATTCCAACGGGTCCATTGTAAAGCCCATTTAGACATGCATACCTTAAACTCCAACAAAACATCTACAAAATAAGATTAAATCAAATTTAATGAGTTTAAATATTTCATTATGGGCTTTCAAACATGATCATATATCTTAACCTCAATTTCATAGCTTTTTACTCGGTTAAAATTCCAACGGGGCCACTATAAAGCCCATTTAGACATGCACGCCTTAAAACCTAACAAAAACGCCGCAAAATAAGATTAAATAAAATATAATGTGTTCAAATATTTAATTATGGGGTTTTGAAAATGATTATAGAGCTTAACCTCAATTTTAGAGCTTTTTACTCGATTAATATTCTAGCGGGTCCATTGTAAAGATCATTTAGATATGCACGCTCTAAACCCCAACAAAACATTTAGAAAATAAGATTAAATCAAATATAATGGGATAAAATATTTAATTATGTGATTTTGAAAATGATTATATAGATTAACCTCAATTTTAGAGCTTTTACTCGGTTAAAATTCAAACAGGTCCACTATAAAGCCCATTTAGACATGCACGCTTTAAAACCCAACAAAATGTCTTCAAAATAAGATTTAATCAATTACAATGAGTTCAAACATTTGATTATATGCTTACGAACATGATCATATAGCTTAACCTCAATTTCAGAGCTTTTACTCGGTTAAAAATTCCAATGGGTCCACTGTAAAAGCCCATTTAGACATGCACGCCTTAAACACCAAAAAGGCTGTAAAATAAGATTAAATCAAATATAATGTGTTCAAATATTTAATTATGGGGTTTTGAAAATGATTAGATAGCTTAACCTCAATTTTAGAGGTTTTTACTCAGTTAAAATTCTAACGGGTCCATTGTAAAGATCATTTACACATGCACGCATTAAACCCCAACAAAACGTTCGTAAAATAAGATTAAATGAAATATAATAAGTTAAAATATTTAATTCTGGGCTTTTGAACATGATTATGTAGCTTAACCTCAATTTCAGAGTTTTTTACCCTGTTAAAAATTCCAGTAGGACCATTGTAAAGCCCATTTAGACTTGCATGCCTTAATTTTTTTTGAAAGAAGAGATGGGCCTCATTAAAAAACCCATTAAACCAACACCGTGCCAAAAAATGATGGAGGTACCTAAGAGGAGAAAATGAGTGCCAAGATTTCATTGCTATAAAAAAGATGAAAAGTCATCATGTACAATGGTAGAGGTAATCTCAGGACAAACCGAATCGAAATGTAAAGGGGAAAAGGAGAGAAGAGCCCAAGAAGCTAGGTTATGCCCAATGAGGTTTGTGGAGCGCGGTACATAAAAGACCCTAAAGTGGTGATTGTGGCAACATAAAATCTCCTGGGCTGGTATGAGAGAGCTACAAAAGATAGATAAATCACATGTGGATAAGACGGGACCAACAATGTTGAGGCCTCTGCGAAAGATGCATTTAGGCAAGTGGCAATAAGACGGGCCAGACCACCAAGAACCGCCCCATGCTCATTCTGGGCAATGATGCCAATGGAGCTGAGCGAGTGGAAGGTTTAAAGGCGCCATCAATGTTCACCTTAAACTGGCCAACAGGAGTCGGGCGCCCACCTCGGGCAAAAAGAGCCGAGGTGGAGGATGTCATCTGTTGGCTGGAAGAGATAGAGTTCGGAGCACGGTAGTCTCTATGAAGACAAAGGGAATTAGAGACTAGCAGCTAGATGGGCCGTAAAATCTTCTCATGAACCCAATCATTCCTTCCTCGCCCAAGGTACCACAGGACGACAAGCAAAAGAGCAAAAAAGTCCAAAGAGAGAGAAGTAGTTGCTTCCTCAAGCTAGGAAAGAGTAGTAGTGGTTGGACTAGTGACAAGAGCTCGAAGGAAATCTACAAGAAGAAGGGCCTCAGCTGAAGCGGAACAATCATGGAGGGCATGGAGAATCATCTTAGAGTTGTTCCAAATATGCACGCCTTAAACCCCAACAAAACATCTACAAAATAAGATTAAATTAAAATTATGAGTTTAAATTTTTTACCATGGGCTTTTGAACATGATTATATAGCTTAACCTCAATTTCAAAGCTTTTTACTCGGTTAAAATTCCAACGGGTCCACTATAACGCCCTTTTAGACATTTGCGCCTTAAAACCTAAAAAAAGGCCACAAAATAAGAATAAATCAAATTTAATGAGTTCAAATATTTTATTGTGTCCTTTTGAACATTATCATATAGCTTAACCTCAATTTTAGAGCTTTTTACTCAGTTAAAATTCCTACGAGTCCACTACAAAGCCCATTTTGTCATGCACGACTTAAACCCCAACAAAATATTCACAAAATAAGATTAAATCAAATATAATGAGTTTACATATTTAATTACGGGCTTTTGAAAAAGATTATATAGATTAACCTCAATTTCAGAGCTTTTTACTCAATTAAAATTCCAACGGGTTCACTATAAAGCCCATTTAGACATGCACACCTTAAAACCCAACAAAACGTCCTTAAAATAAGATTAAATCAAATACAATGAGTTTAAATAATTGATTATGGGCTTACAAACATGATCATATAGCTTAACCTCAATTTTTGAGCTTTTTACTTAGTTAAAAATTTCAACGGGTCTACTGTAAAAGCCCATTTAGACATGCACGCCTTAAACCCCAACAAAAATGCAACAAAATAAGATTAAATCAAATGTAATGTGTTCAAATATTTAATTATGGGCTTTTGAAAATGATTATATAGCTTAATCTCAATTTTAAAGCTTTTTACTCAGTTAAAATTCCAACAGATCCATTTTAATGCCCATTTAGACATGCACACCTTAAAACCCAACAAAATGTCCACAATATACGACTAAATCAAATTTAACGAGTTTAAATATTTGATTATGGGCTTTTGAACATGATTATATAGCTTAACCACACTTTTAGAGCTTTTTACTCGGCCATCTACACATGCACGCCTTACAACCTAGCAAAAGAGTTGCAAAATAAGACTAAATTAAATTTAAAGAGTTCAAATATTTAATTATGGGTGTCAAAATATGATCTGTAACACTTTTAGAGCTACCAGTGAGCGATACGGTGTTTCAGTGCAATAATTTCAATGAATGATTGTCACATAGCCTATGTTGTTCTCCTTAATCCTTATTAAACATAAACATTATCCCATTTTATCCAATATGAAGCAATAGTTAATCAATTAGGGCTGATTCTTAAATTTTACGAGTTTTAGGGACTAAACTGGAAATCTAGTAAATTAGAGGTCCTTTAATGTAATTAACTGCACCAAAATGAAATTCAATACAATAACAGTGAGTCTACAAAATTTCATGTTAATCCAATGTCATTTACTCATCCAATTAAACTTACCAAGATTTAGTGACCAATATGTAAACAATGCAAAACTATTTTCAGCAGTCCCCAACTGCTATCACGGACACTGTACCGAAACGCCTTAGGGCTGTATCGGTACGGATATACATAGATTGAACTCCAAAATTAAACTGTCCAACTTCATTTCGATACGGTCCTCGACCGTATCGGTACTACATGCAAGGGTGATAACTCAATCCCCAACAACTCAAGAACTCGTTTCGGTACGGGTTGACTAATGTTGACTTTGACCAAGACCCATTTTGATACACCCTGTACTCGTAGCGATGCCATTAATTCTCTAGACCTCACTACCCAAAGTCGTATCGAAATGCCTTGAAGCCGTATTGATACACTTCGGTCAGCCTGTACTTTGTTATACCGAAGCAGATGGACCCGTATCGGTACGACCTACACTATAATGCTAAATTTTATCTAGTTTTTAATCGAATTAACCCGTTGAATGATGTCCAAATGCAATGAAATTTTACCAACAATTTTCAATGACTATAATCTACTAGCATGTCGAATTTTAGAGCTATTCGAACTCATTTACTAGGTTTTCACCTTTTAGTGCCAAATATACATATTTAGCCATTTTTAGCTATACTAATGAGCCATTTAGAGCCTTAGACACCTTTACAAGCCATGCATAATACACACATACCAAAAGAGTCACACATGACTAGTTCAACCACTTTGCCACCATCCTAGGAGTTCATAAAGGCAAAACACATTACTTGAGGCTTGTAGTGACTTGTCAACACGTCGATTCTCTGGTCTTCAACGATGAAATCTTTAACCTACAATGTATGGAATGAAATGAATTAGGCTTACTTTGCCTAGTGAGGTAGCCAGAAGTAAACATTTTATCAATGAAATGCGTTCCAAATCACATCTTAACAAAAATAATGTAATGAATCAATAGTAGCTATGCAATGATCATGTTCAATAGCAGTAAGTCCATATTTCAATATTAACCCTTGGATCAATTTAGAATAGTGGATGTGCGCGTTCCTATGCCTTACCAAATCAATGAATGGTCTAGTCCCTCTACCTCGCCAATATGACCAATAACACATACATCCTCCACCTCACCATAATAGAGGCTGTAGCCCAAGGACTGTGATCCACCCATACACTGAGCTGATGAATTTATGGCATGCCAATTCTATCCAAAGTCCTTTCAAATCCAAGGTCCGGTGACAATATCAATGATCGGTATTCGGTAACCATAGAAATATTCAATGTTCTTATCAATGAGCAATGAGTCAATATCAATATTCAATAGCAATACCAATGGCAATGACAATGTCCAATGATTTCAGTGACATTAGCAATGATCAATGTTTCACTTGCAATGTTTTGATAACAATAACTATGTCGATATTAATACTCGATGACAATAGTTACAGTAATAGCAATGACAATGTTCTATGATAAATATTCAATGCTCTTATGTTTCAATGGCAATAACGATGGCAAAATCGATAACAATAATCGATGACAATGATAATGACAAAAATGATGACAATAGCAATAACTATACTCTATGTCCAATGTTCCATGCTTCCATTTTCCAATGGCAGTATCAATGATCGATATTCAATGCAATAACTTACCTTAACTTACCAATGGAATCCACCAAGTGGTTCAATGCAATATTCCTTAACAATGATGTTAGCCATACTATAATCAGTGATAATGAAATCAGGAAAGGCACCCAGCCTAATCCTGAGACTCTGACTACACTCACCTTAATAATCTGATTGTCACACCCCGAAAACTAGCCTAGTCAAAATTAGATTCTGGTGATCAGAAAATTTAGTACTGGTTGTGTCGAATGATGTAATTGCTTGATCTTTGTAACCAATTCCGATGTAATAGAAGTTATTTTATCCTAATTGAAATGGTTGGACTTTTTTTGTAAATAATGGTACAATAAGACCTGTATCGATACGGCCCAATAGTTTCTAACTAACTTACCCAATTTAGTCTAACCGTATCGATACAACCATAAGGTGTATCGATACGGGTCCCTGTCAAAAATTATTTTTGTGACCAATTTGTAAGGATTAAAAGTAAGAGGTTGAGTCACCTACTAGCTTACCACTTCTCCACGTGAGATTGATCAGAAAAGGATGACAATTGTTCATCATTTGTCAAAGTTGGAAACGAATAAAAAAAATGTTAATTAATGGGTTAAGCAAACCCTTGACCAAAGGAAACCTCCCTCTTCGCCCTTAGTGAGGTGGGAAATGATTAGGAGGTATGGTTTCTTAAAGTGAATAAGAAAAAACTTTCTTCATTGTTTTGAATCTCCCAAAACCAAATCCTACCTTTTTTCTTAAAGAAACTAATCACAAACCTCCATTGTCATCTCCTTCCTCAAGCTCAAGCAAGTACCTCGATCCAATCTTTGACCTTTGTGTGATTTCAATACAACAATTGAAAGCTTGTAATTGGGTAAGTATAACCCCTATGTCAATTTGATGATTCCATCGATCCTTAGAGTTTAATTTCAAGATTTGAGTCTTGAATGTTGAAGCTAAGCCCATGTGTTAGATGATTGATTTCGTTATTTTTATGTTGTCTACAAGCTTTGGTAAGCTTGAAAAATGTTTATGAATCATTAGTTTTGATTCTAGTGAATCCTTTAATTTTGGACTAGCTCAAGTGGTAGAAGGAAAGTCATCTTCACCATCGGCTATTCCGAACTCTTCCAACGGCAAGAGAATTGCTATCCGTGAACCTTGAAGTGTCTGGGTACTAGGTGAGTGTAGTTGTGTAATGGGGATTGGCTAGGTGCCATCCCGATTGTATTTGTTTTGTGCTTAGAAACTTGCATCTTGGTAAGGGCTCAAGTAGACAAATGTATGTGGATTCTATGGTAACTGTGGTAAGTCCTTCATATTTGAATATGTCATATGTGGACTTAAGTATGATACTTGAATATGTTATGTGTGGAATTTGATACGAACATGATATGTGGTGCCAATGATCAATTTGCAATCCAATTTGGCCTAAGGGCACAAAGGTGAGTTCTATGATGATATTTGTAATCTTGGACACTTGTGGACATTGGATACAATTGGCATTCCATAGGGTTATATGAGCTCACTAAATAAGGGATTAGACTACGGTCCGGGGCTATGACCTATATGTAGGGAGAAAAGGTTTGGTTGTGTAAGGGACTTTAGAGCTGTGGATCAAGGCTAAGGCCTATTTTCGATAAGTGTGGTGTACATGGGAATCCGCATATCCATTGGTTGCTATGTCCAAGGGAAAAATAAAGAATATGTGTTTTGCATTTGATATATGGAATTACTATATGTTGATTTTAAGTATGAATTGTAGATGTTAATGTTATGTATATGTCATTCAAGCATGCTCATACGTTATACATGCCATTAAAAGAACTTGGTTGCATTTGTTATAACTACCTCAGTAGGCTATGTAAGCCTAACATCCGTGTGTATCATGCATTTTAGGACCTTGAAGCAATCCGAGCCTCGATCGTGTTGTTGAAGTTGCAAGTCACTCCCACCAATCTCCATGTATGCTTACATTTTGTCTTGAACTCCTAGTAAGGTGGCATAGGGCTTAGATAAGTTAAAATGGTCTATTTTGATATGTGTATAAAGGCCCTAAAGTGTCTAAGAGTGAAATATGGAATACGGTGTATTTGTAAAATAGTAAAACTAGTTAAATTGAGCCTAAGGACCCAGAAAGGTAAAATCATAGTAAACAGATTCAAATGAGCCTAAAATTTGACATCTAGTAGAGTAAGATGTTTTAAACTTGCTGGTAAAATTTGGTAAGATTTGGCCAATGTTTGATCTGTTAATTTGAATAAAAACTAGCTAAAATCTATCATTGCAAGACAGACATATCGATACAGGTCAAGATGTATCAATATGGCCTTACATATTTGGACTAAGTAAAACAGGATGTATCAATACAAAAAAGGGGGTGTATCGATACGGATCTTGGCAGCGAGGTTTGGGAGATAAATTGCATCGATACGGCCTCAGGGGGTATCGAAACAGGTCAACGTTGGTCAACTTGAATCAATACGGGTGATGGTGTATCGATACAAGATTTAGGTAGAGTCGAATGAAGATGTAATTTGTGTGTACCTGTATCGATACAGCCCCAAAGGGTATCGATACGAAGGTAGTTAATTCTGTTAAAACGCTTTGAACACAGTTTTAAATAATTTACAAAATGGTCACTAAATATTGTATTGCCTAATTGGATAGCTATACGACCTTGGCTTGTAATGAAATTTCACAGTCTAATAATTAGAAAGTTATACTTCAGATTGATAACATGAATTTCTGTTAAGGACCCGTAAGTTGTAAAATTTACAATTTAGTCCCTAAGTTTACAAAAGTGTAAAATTAACCACAAATTGAGTAAGCTATTAATAAATTAATTCAATATGTTGTAAAAAGATTAATAAGACATTCTGAATAAGATTTTGAACTTCGATTAAGCTTCCAATCTCTGAATCTATTTTCGGTATTACTTTCTGACCCAGTTTCTTACCAGGCTGGGAAATGGGTGTTACATTTTTGGTATTAGAGCTAGTGTTTAGTCAATTCTAGGACTAAATCGAGGTTTATCACGAGTATGCATGTGCATATGCCACCTAGGAGTTTATTTGTGTATGTTATCCATGACTTGCAACTGACACGATCTAACATTTTCAATTTGATTAGATTTAAGAATGTCCGTACCTAACGATAGACGTTTCTAACCCACTAGAAGATAGTGTGCTTATACTGTTGATTTTTAAAGCTCACCCTCTGAGGATCCAAGGGATCCCTTTTCTGGCCAATTTCATGGTCTTGCTTTTCTGTGAGTTCGATCTTATCTTAGGCCTTGATTGGTTAGCTGAACATCAAGCCCGAGTAGATTGTTTGAAGAAGAAGCTATATATCTGTGGACTCGGCAAGGAGAGCATAACTCTGATGTAAACTAAACTCCAGTCTAATGAAGCAATCGTGTGTGCTAGGAAATCTAAAGAAGATGAAAAGCTCGAAGATGTACCGATGGTAAAAGAATTCCCTAATATCTTTCACCAAGAACTTTCGGGACTCCCTCCGACCTGAGAAGTGGAATTCAGAATCAAAGTGCAACTGGAGACTACACCAGTCTCCATTGCTTCGTATAGAATGGCTCTTGTTGAATTAAAAGAATTGAAGGCCCAAATCAAAGATCTTTTGGATGAGGGATTTATCTAACCAAGTTTTTCACCCTGGGGAGAACCAGTTTTGTTTGTCAAGAAGAAAGATGGATTGATGTGACTATGCATTGACTATCATCAGCTGAATAGGGTGACAATCAAAAATAAGTACCCGTTACCGAGGATCGATGAACTCTTTGCTCAGTTGAAGGGTGCTTCTATCTTCTCTAAGATAGACCTGCGATCTGGGTACTATCTTCCGAACCTGGTAGTGAAGGAGTTTGATGTTCCAAAGACTGCCTTCCTAACCTGATATGGCCACTACGAGTTCCTAGTAAAGCCTTTATGGGCTTACGAATGCATATGCAGCCTTTATGGACTTAATGAATCCTGTGTTCCGGACCTAACTAGACATATTCATGGTTGTGTTTATATATGACATCTTGATCTAGTCCAAGGACGCTGCCACTCATGACGAACATCTCCGGATTATGCTTCAGACTCTCCAAGAGAAACAACTGTATGCTAAGTTCAGAAAATGTGAATTCTGGCTATCTGAAGTATCTTTCCTAGGACACATGATTTCCTCTACGGGAATTTAGGTGGACCCAAAGAAGATTCAAGCGGTTCTTGATTGGATTCCACCTAAAAATGTTGGGGAAGTTCGTAGCTTTCTAGGCATTGTAGGCTACTATCATAGATTCGTATAAGGTTTCTCGATGATTGCTGCACCCTTGACAAAGCTTCTCCATAAAGAGACTTCCTTTGTGTGGACAGTGGAGCAACAAAGGAGCTTGATCAGCTTAAGCACCTGACACATTAACCTATTTTGGTGCAGCCTGAGTCGGGTAAAGACTTCACGGTGTATAGTGATGCATCCCACTTGGTATTGGGCTATGCACTTATGCAAGAAGGAAAGTTTATTGCTTATGCCTCACGTCAGCTTAAACTGAATGAGCTAAACTATCTGACACATGATTTGGAGCTAGTTACGGTTGTGTTTGCCTTAAAAATTTAGAGGTATTACCTTTACGGTGAGAAGTGTTACTTGTACACTAATCACAAAAGCCTGAAGTATCTTCTGACTCAGAAAGAATTGAATCTTCGTTAACGTCAGTGGATGGAACTTTTGAAGCCTACGACTTGGTAATTGATTACCATCCCAGTAAGGCCAATATTTTGGGTGACGCTCTTAGTCGGAAGCCCACTCCCTCCCTAAGATGTTTGAATACTCATTTCTGGGTTAAGCATGGCATGTTGCTGGCAGAATTGAGAGTTTAGTCAACCATCATTTCTCGGATCAAGGTACCTCAAGAGTCTAACGAGGAGTTGCAAACTCTTATAGCTAAGATAAATGATAAGCCGGATCCTGATTTGCTATGAATTCTGAGGGGTTATTGTGCTTTCAAAATAGTATCTGTGTGCCTGAAGATGATGATCTCTAGAATCAAATTTTGAGTGAAGCTCATTTGAGTCCCTTTTCTGTTCATCCTGGAGCTATCAAGATGTATAAAGACTTGAAGGAGTTACATTGGTGGTCCGGTATGAAAGGTGAAATCACGGACTTTATGGCTAGGTGTCTAACCTACCAACAAGTTAAAGAGAGCACAAGGTGCCTACTGGTCTTCTGCAACCCATTGAACTTCCACAATGGAAATGAGAATGTACTATGATGGATTTCGTAAGTGGTCTACCAATGACACCGAAAAAAATTATGCTATTTGAGTCATTGTAGATCGATTCACCAAATCCGCTCATTTCCTTCCGGTGAGAATGGATCTCAGCTTTCTTAGAGTTGCTGAGTTGTAAATTCGTCAAGTCATCCGTTTGCACAAATTTCCTATGTCTATTATTTGTAATCGTGACCCACGTTTTGCATCTCGATTTTGGAGAACCCTACATGAGCTTTGGGAACCCGAGTGCACCTAAGCACTGTTTTACACCCTCAAACAGATGGTTAATCTGAAAAGATTATTTAGGTAACCTTATATCCGTTCTATTCATATGTATAATTATTTCGTACCAATCTCGATTCTTCCTTGTAGATTCTGGAAGATATGCTACGTGCCTGTGTTATTGATTTTGAGAATACATGGGAAAAGTCTCTACCATTGGTGGAGTTTACGTACAACAACAGTCACCAAGCATCGATTCAAATGGCTCCTTATGAAGCTCTTTACGAGAGAAGATGTAGAACCCCTCTCTGCTGGACCGAGCTGGGGAAGGCAAGGGGTTAGGCCCTAACCTACTTCAGGAAATCGAAGAAAAGGTAACCATCATTTGTGACCGGCTCAAGGTAGCATTTGACCGGTAGAAATCTTATGCTAATTTGAAAAGAAGGGACATTCAGTATGATGTTGCTGAGGAAGCTTTCCTTAAAGTGTCTCTGTGGAAGAAGATCCTTCATTTTGGCAAGAAGTGGAAGGTCAGTCCTCGTTTCATCCACCCATTTGAGGTGATTGAGAGAGTTGGACATGTTGCCTACCAACTAGCTCTTCTTGAAGAGTTAAGTCGTATACATAATGCCTTACACGTGTCTATGCTACGGAAATTCTGTTCTGGTCCTTCCCATGTGATCGAGCCGGAGTCTGTGGAAATTCAGTCTAACTTGACGTACAAGGAAGATCTAGTGTAGATCCTCGCATGAGAAGTCAAAAGACTTTGATACAAGTCTGGGACCTTAGTGAAAGTCTTTTGGAAAAGTCACTCGGTGGAAGAAGCAACGTGGGAGCCAGAGGAAACGATGCAGAAACAATATCCTTAGAATAAAAAATTCAACGACGAATTTTCTTAAGGGGAGAGTTGTCACACCCCGAATATTGGCCTAGTCAGAATTGGATTTCGGTGATCTAAAAATTTAGTATCGGTTGTGCCGAATGATGTAATTGCTTGATCCTTGTAACCATTTTTGATGTAATGGAAGTTATTTTAGCCTAATTGAAATGGTTGGACCTTTTTGTAAAGAATGAAAGTTAGGGGTTTCATTGAAAATACTAAAATTAATAAATTTGAGCCAAGCGTATCAGTATAGTAGGACCTCTATCAATACAACCCAACCGTTTATAACTAACTTACCCAATTCAGTATAGTCGTATCAATACGACTATAAGGTGTATCGATACGGGTCCCTGTCGTAAATTATTTTTGTGAGCAATTTGTAAGGATTAAAAGCAAGGAGTTGAGCCACCTACTAGCTTACCCCTTCTCCACGTGAGATTGATTAGAAAAGGATGACAATTGGTCATCAATTGTCAAAATTGGAAAAGAATAAGAAAATGTTTTAATTACTGGTTTAAGCAAACCCTTGACCAAGGGAAACCTCCCTATTAGCCCTTAGTGAGGTGGGAAATGATTAGGGGGTATGGTTTCTTAAATTAGAAAAAGGTTTCCTCATTGTTTTGAATCTCTCGAAACTAAATCACACCGTTTTCTGAAAGAAACCAAACACACACTTCCATTGCGATCTCCTTCCTCAAGCTCAAGCAAGCACCTCAATCCAATCCATGACCTTTTTTTAATTTATATACACCAATTGAAAGCTTGTAATTGGGTAATTAATACCCCTATGTCAATTTGATGATTCCATCAATCCTTAGAGTTTAATTTCAAGATTTGTGTCTTAAATGTTCAAGCTAATCCCATGTGTTAGATGATTCGTTTCCTTATTTTTGATGTTGTCTACAAGCTTTGGTAAGCTTGAAAAACGTTTATGAATCATTAGTTTCGATTCTAATGTAATCCTCTAATTTTGGACTAGCTCAAGTGGTGGAAGGAAAGTCATTTTCTCCATCGGCTATTCCGAACTCTTCCAGCGGCAAGAGAATCGTTATTTATGAACCTTGAAGCCTTTGAGTACTAGGTGATTGTAGTTGTGTCATGGGGATTGGCTAAGTGCCATTCCTGATTGCATTTGTTTTGTGCTTAGAAACTTGCATATTGGTAAGGGCTTAAGTAGAGCAAATGTATGTAGATTCTATGGTAAGTGTGGTAAGTCCCTCATATTTGAATATGCCATGTAACACCCTTACTAATATTTAACACCCAACACTAGTATAGAGTGTCACCTGATTCCTTAACCACTATTCACAATAGTTATATGCTATAGAAATGACGATTTATCATTTTCCCTTTTACGCGTAGCAACAATTACTAATTTTTGACCAATCAATTTAACTCCGATTCTAGGCAGCAAATTGGCAGTTTATTACTACAATCAATAAATAACATAACTGCCTAAAAACCGCCTGAAATAGAAAATTCTTTCAACTATTCTAAAAATCAAATTTCTATTATTTACCTGATTTTTATTACTAGAAAATCTATTAAACCATCACTAAGATTAATAAAACTATCCGTCAACCATTAACCACATATATAGGTATAATCTATTACAAACATATCTAAATTAACTCAAAACCAGCTACTAATAACCTGTACATGCCAACTAGCAACATCAAAACGCATTCAAGGATGTCATGACCAATGCTGTTTATTTTTCTTCATGATAATGATGCCTGTTACTCCTTACTCTGATCTTTGTTCTTACCAACGCATGGAAATCATCATACGCTAAGTATATACTTAATGAAGCAATTATAACAGTTAATGCAATACAACCTGATTTAATCTCATGTCGAGATAATAATAACCATGCGTTGCGATCATTATATACATATATTCTTATTTCCTTATGTTAATCATGTATTAACATAATATAACCAGATATAAAATCCTACCAACTTGCTTGCCATTTACTCTGAGAGTTCATATACTCTCTAAATTATTTACCATTTATCCAATAAATTATTATCCAAAGTGGTCTTGAGGACCTTGAGCACACGAGATAAAACTGCATCAAAGTGCTAATAAATATAAGGTTTTCCTCCTCTACACACCACATTAGGATGTGCTAACTTTTCTGCACATTAGGTTGTGCTAACCATACTGCACATTAGGTTGTGCTGACCACACTGCACATTAGGTTGTGCTAACCATTCTGCACATTAGGTTGTGCTGACCACACTGCACATTAAGTTGTGCTAACCATTCTGTACATTAGGTTGTGCTAATCATACTGCACATTAGGTTGTGCTGACCACACTACACTTTAGGTTGTGCTAACCACACTGCACATTAGGTTGTGCTAACAATTCTGCACATTAGGTTTAACTGACCACACTGCACATTAGGTTGTGCTAACCATTCTCTAAGTGTTAAGTACTAACACTCTAGGGCTATCCCAGATAATTATGCACCGAAGTGCTTCTCGCACATTTATAAGGCCGTGCTTACCATAATGCCCGCACTTTTATAATGTTGTGCTTACCATAATGCCCGCACATTTATAAGGTTGTGCTTACCATACACTAAATGTACTTTTAACACTGTAATAACCGCACAAAATGATAAACCGATATATTCTATAGTATTCCAATCGTACTCTGCCCATCAATAACTTATTTGGGCATATATTTTATATCCATATCTTTTAACTTGGAACTTCTGAAATTAACTTCCGTTTGTTGGAAATGAAACTATTCAACCATATCTTTACATTGGTATAAGATTCATCATCTACCAATTTTAATAAAATTTATGGGAGTTTATTAAACTTATTGCCACAATTCGAATCCAACACAACTTCCATAATTAATTTTTTAAATATTCTAGCATCCCCTTATTACTCTTCTTCTAGACATCTACCAATTGTTCACTATGGTTCTTAGTGACCATTTTGAACATTAAATAATTGTTCAAACTCAATTTAGAGCAATTTCCATTACTATTGACTCATTTTAGAAAAATATCTATTTCATTCTTAAACTTCATAAAAGTGACATTCTGGTCACTACCTCACATTTGTACATTAAATTCATGTAAAAACTAACTATTTATTTAGTTCTAACCTTTATAGAAATTTTCCTTTGACTTTCCAACTTTGACTAATTTAGTTCTGCACTAAAATTTTTATTTCAAAGTATTTCAAAATGGTCCATCACATTTCTTTTCTTGTCATTTCAATTCTTTTAACTTCCTATCATGCTTGAAACATCATTTCTATCAAATAATCATCAATTCAAATTTAATCCTTTATTTTTCTCAAATTGCCGAATTGATCTCTCTACTTCCAAAATTTTCCATTTTGGTCCCTAAATATCAATTCATGTTATTTTGATCATAATTCATCAATTCAAATTTTACAATAAACATTCAATAATTTCCCCTAATTTCTCCAACAATTCGAATTAGTCACTAAAATTTCAACTTTGGGAAATTATTTAATCTAACATCATAATCAAGCTTACAACATCATATTGTATTCAATTCCATCCTCAATTTAATTCCCTAACCAAAATCCCCAAATTATTAGGGTTAGGGTTTATAAGTTCAAACAAGAAATTAATCTAAATTCAAGCTTGATTTCATGTCTATATCATCAATTCAACACAATACTACTCCAATTCCATCATATTCTATCAAAATCATAGTCATCCTCATCCATGTACATGAACCAACTTGACCTTTATCATGCAAAAATACTATCAAAATGAAGAGAATCAAGCATAAATCACTTTACCTTAATTAATTTTGCTTGAAACTTGCATTGATTCTTCAATTTTTGGCTTGAAAGTTTTCTTTCCCCCTTTTTTCTCTAGTTCCGAACAGCCCATGGATGAGATAATATTATTTTTTATCTCTCCTTTTATTAATCCACATGTCATAATTAAATGCATATTAAATTCATTTAATTAGTGAATTTACTAATTTACCCTTTTTATCCAATGGCAAAGATTTAATCTTTTCAAAAATCAATGGCCAAGATCAAATCCATGTTTTTTTCACATTTCAAAATTTCCCTCAAAGTTTTAAAATATTTCAAAAATGCCATCCATGGAAAATGTCCAATTTGCCCTCCAACTAGACTTTATTTACTAACAAGACTTGAAATTTGCCATTCCTTTAAAATCTAACTAAATCTAGTTAGAATCCAACCAAATGTAATAAAATATTCATAAAATAATATTTTGATAAATTTTCCATAATTTCTTGGATCTGTCTTTAAAATTTCAGTTCGATCTGATATACCGATAATTACCGGGAAATTTTATCGGATACATTTCCTCTTAGAAATCTTATCTCCACAATCCATATCGAATATTATTGAATTCAAACAAATATTTTTTATCAGTCAAAATATTGAATGTGGGACCTTCCCATTAGGTCACCCATCCCTGAACTGTTATGGTTTGAGCACACTTAACAATTTATTTCGATCCAAAAATTCTAATAATATAAGCCTCGTATGAAAAATTTCGGTAACATGGAAATGCCACTCTCGGGGGTGAACTATTCATTTACAGGGTTAACTTACATATCTTTTGGAAATTACACTTTGGTCCCTAAACGTTTTCCAAAGTTCACACTTTAACCCCCAAACTTTCAAAAATTACATTTTGGTCACTAGTCAAAAAAATGGGATATTACAATTCCTCCCCTCTTAAGAAAATTCGTCCTCAAATTTTCATTATGTACTTAGTTCACACATAATCTCAATGATCCATATTTCTTTTTCACAAACAGGATTGGAGCTCCCCAAGGTGATATACTAGACCGTATAAAACGTCGGTCTAATAATTCTTGTAACTGAGTTTTCAACTCTCTAAGCTCTGTAAGAGCCATCCTGTAAAGTGCCATCGATATTGGTGTTGTTCCAGTAAGCACATCAATACCGAATTCCACCTTTCGATTGGGGGGTAATCTTGAAAATTCATCTGGAAAGATATCTAGAAATTTCTGTACCATTGGTATATTTGCCAGATTTATTTTTGATTCTTGAGCACTTATCACATTGCTCATATTGTTTGCCCTTTTGCCCACAAATATCATTTTAAGCCATCTTGTTTCTTTAAGATTAACCTTTTTAAATCGGCATTCAACAATAGCATTATATACCGATAACCAATCCATTCTAAGAATAACTTCAAACTCTTGGAAGGGTAATTCCCACATAATCTTCTTTGGAGGGACTTGTGTAGTGATTGCATTCCACCAAACATTCTAGTTTGCCCCATCAATAGATATACTATTCCCTCTATTTTTCCTTGTTCACCACAAGGAATTCTGGTCAACATAATTTTGATATCATTCAACAAATTATCAACAATCATTAAATCTGTATCAGTATCATTCCGAATTTTTGGTGCTTTCATTTCCCTTAATACCTTAGGAACTAATACTAGCGCTTGCCAATTTATAATGACATCCAACACCCAAAGAAATAAATCTTGATCTTGCACAGGCATATTTCTTTGTCCTTGAGCTCATAGCTCTACATTCTACAAAACTTGAGGTGGATTCTGATTCACCCCATTACATTCCTCTCTGCGCAGGCATATCAAACTTGATTGCCTGACGAGATTCCCGATGATCTGACATTGATTAATGTCACAATCATCTAATATAAGTAAGGAGTAACATATTAAATAACAGGCATCATCACATTTCTATACAAATATCAGAATATTTGACATCCTAATGGCATGTATATAATTCTGACTCTCTACAAAAACTCAATTCATACCCAGAATCTGCTAAACATGTAGCTTTGATACCAATAAATGTAACACCCTTACTAGTATTTAATACCCAACACTAGTATAGAGTGTCACCTGATTCCTTAACCACTATTCATAATAGTTATATGCTATAGAAATGACGATTTATCATTTTTCCCTTTTATGCGTAACAATAGTTACTAATTTTTGACCAATCAATTTAACTTCGATTCTAGGCAGCAACTTAGCAGTTTATTACTACAATCAATAAATAACATAACTGCCTAAAAACCGCCTGAAATAGAAAATTCTTTCGACTATTCTAAAAATCCATTTTCTAATATTTACCTAATTTTTATTACTAGAAAATCTATTAAACTATCCATCAACCATTAACCACATATCTAGGTATAATATATTACAAACATATCTAAATTAATTCAAAACGAGCTACTAATAACCTATACATGCCAACTAGCAACATCAAAACGCATTCAAGGATGTCATGACCAATGCTGTTTATTTTTCTTCCTTATAATGATGTCTGTTTCTCCTTACTCCGATCTTTGTTCTTACCTACGCATGAAAATCATCATACGCTAAGTATATACTTAATGAAGCAATTATAACAATTAATGCAATACAACCTGATTTCATCTAACATCAAGTTAATAATAACCATGTGTTGTGATCATTATATACCTACATTCTCATTTCCTTATGTTAATCATGTATTAACATAATATAATCGGATATAAAATCCTACCAACATGCTTGCCATTTACTCCGAGAGTTCATATACTCTCTAAATTATTTACCATTTATCCAATAAATTACTATCCAAAGTGGTCTTGAGGACTTTGAGCACACAAGATAAAACTGCATCAAAGTGCTAATAAATATAAGGTTGTCCTCCTCTGCACATCACATTAGGATGTGCTAACCATTATGCACATTAGGTTGTGCTAACCATACTGCACATTAGGTTGTGCTGACCACACTACACTTTAGGTTGTGCTAACCACACTGCACATTAGGTTTTGCTAACCATTCTGCACATTAGGTTGTGCTAACCATTATGCACATTAGGTTGTGCTGACCACACTGCACATTAAGTTGTGCTAACCATTCTGCACATTAGGTTGTGCTAACCATATTGTACATTAGGTCGTGCTGACAACACTGCACTTTAGGTTGTGCTAACCACAATGCACATTAGGTTGTGCTAACCATTCTGCACATCAGTTTGTGCTGACCACACTACACATTAGGTTGTGCTAACCATTCTCTATGTGTTAAGTACTAACACTCTAGGGCTATCCCGGATAATTATGCACCGAAGTGTTTCCCGCACATTTATAAGGCTATGCTTACCATAATGCCCGCACATTTATAATTTTGTGCTTACCATAATGGCCGCACATTTATAAGGTTGTGCTTACCATACACTAAATGTACTTTTACATTGTAATACCTACACAAAATGCTAAACCGATATATTCTATAGCATTCCAACCGTACCCTGCCCATCAATAACTTATTGGGGCATATATTTTATATCCATATCTTTTAACTTGGAACTTCTGAAATTAACTTCCGTTTGTTGGAAACGAAACTAGACAACCATATCTTTACATTGGTATAAGATTCATCATCTACCAATTTTAATAAAATTTATGGCAGTTTATTAAACTTACTGCCACAATTCGAATCCAACACAACTTCCATAATTAATTTTTTGAATATTTTAGCATCCCCTTATTACTATTCTTCTAGACATTTACCAATTGTTCACTATGGTTCTTAGTGGCCATTTTGAACATTAAATAATTGTTCAAGCTCAATTTAGAGCAATTTACATTACTATTAACTAATTTTGGAATAATATCTATTTGATTCTTAAACTTTATAAAAGTGACGTTTTGATCACTACCCCATATTTGTACATTAAATTCATGTACAAACTAACTATTTATTTAGTTCTAACCTTTCTAGAAATTTTTCTTTGACTTTCCAACTTTGACTAATTTAGTCCTTCACTAAAATTTGTATTTCAAAATATTTCAAAATGGTCCATCACATTTCTTTTCTTGTCATTTCAATTATTTTAACTTCCAATCATGCTTGAAACATCATTTATATCAAATAATCATCAATTCAAATTTAATCCTTTATTTTTCTCAAATTGCCGAATTGATCTCTCTATTTCCAAATTTTTCCATTTTGGTCCCTAATCATCAATTCATGCTATTTTGATCATAATTCATCAATTCAAATGCTACAATAAACATTCAATAATTTCCCCTAATTTCTCCAACAATTTGAATTAGTCACTAAAATTTCAAATTTGGGAAATTATTTAATCTAACATCATAATAAAGCTTACAACATCATTATTCTATTGAATTCTATCCTCAATTTAATTCCCTAACCAAAATCCCCAAATTCTTAGGGTTAGGGTTTATAACTTCAAACAAGAAATTAATCTAAGTTCAAGCTTGATTTCATATCTATATCATCAATTCTACACAATACTACTCCAATTCCATCATATTCTATCAAAATCATAATCATCCTCATCCATGTACATGAACCAACTTGACTTTTATCATGCAAAAATACTATCAAAATGAAGAGAATCAAGCATAGATCACTTTACCTTAGTTAATTTTGCTTGAAACTTGCCTTGATTCTTTAATTTTTGGCTTGAAAGTTTTGAAAGTTTTCTTTCCCCCTTTTCTCTCTAGTTTTGAACATCCCATGGATGAGATAAGATGATATTTTTATCTCTCCTTTTATTAATCCACATGTCATAATTAAATGAATATTAAATTTATTTAATTAGTGAATTTACTAATTTATCCTTTTTATCCAATGGCCAAGATCAAATCCATGTATTTTTCACCTTTCAAAATTGCCCTCAAAGTTTCAAAATATTTCAAAAATGCCATCCATGGCAAATGTCCAATTTGCCCTCCAACTAGACTTTATTTACTAACAAGACTTGAAATTTGCCATTCCTTTAAAATATAACTAAATCTAGTTAGAATCCAACCAAATGTAATAAAATATTCATAAAATAATATTTTATGAACTTTCCATAATTTCTTGGAACTGTTTTTAAAATTTCAGTTTGATCTGATATACCGATAATTATTGGGAAATTTTATCGAATACATTTCCTCTTAGAAATCTTATCTCCACAATCCATATCGAATATTATTGACTTAAAATAAATCCTTTTTATCAGTCAAAATATTGAATATGGGACCTTCCCATTAGGTCACCTATCCCTGAACTACTCTGGTTTGAGCACATTTAACAATTTCTTTCGATCCAAAAATTCTAATAATATAAGCCTCGTATGAAAAATCTGGGTAACATGGAAATGCCACTCTAGGGGTGAACTATTCATTTACAGGGTAAACTTACATAACTTTTGGAAATTACACTTTGGTCCCTAAACTTTTCCAAAGTTCACACTTTAACCCCTAAACTTTCAAAAATTACATTTTGGTCACTAGTTAAAAAATTCGGATATTGCATGTCATATGTGGAACTATGTATGATACTTGAATATGTTATGTGTGGAATTTGATATGAACATGTTATGATATGATATATGGAGCCAAGGCTCAATTTGTAATCCAATATGGCTTACAGGCACATATGTGCGTTTTATGATGATATGTGCAACCTTGGATACTTGTGGACATTGGATACAATTGGCATGCCATAGGGTTATATGAGCTCACTATGTAAGGGATTAGACTACGGTCCGGGGCTACGACCTATTTGTGGGAATAAAAGGTTGGATTGTGCAAGGGACTTCATAGCTACAGCTCAAGGCAAAAGCCTATTTCTGATATGTGGTGCATACAGGGGAGTCTGCGTATCCATTGGCTGCTATGTCCAAGGGAAAAATGAAGAATATGTGTTTTGCATTTGATATATTGAATTACTATATGTTGATGTTAAGCATGAATTGTATGTCATTCAAGCATGCTCATATGTTATACATGCCATTCAAGAACTTGTTTGCATTTGTTATAAATACCTCACTAGGCTATGTAAGCCTATCATATGTGTGTATCATGCATTTCAGGACCTTGAAGCAATCTGAGCCCCGATCTGGTTGTTGAAGTCGCAAGTCACTCCCGCCAATCTCCATGTATGCTTACATTTTGCTTTGAACTCCTAGTAAAGTGGCATAGGGCTTAGATAAGTTACAATGGTCTATTTTGATATGTGTATATAGTCCTTAAAGTGTATAAGTGTTAAATATGGAATATGGTGTATTTGCAAACTAGTAAAACTAGTTAAATTGAGCCTAACGACCCAAAAACATAAAATCATAGTAAACGGATTCAAATGAAACTAAAATTTGACATACTAGTGTATTAAGTATTTATAAACTTGATGGTAAAATTTGGTAAGATTTGGTTGTTATACATGCCATTCAAGAACTTAGTATTTATAAACATTTTGTTTTGAACTCATATGTTATACATGCCATTCAAGAACTTGGTTGCATTTGTTATAAATACCTCACTAGGCTATGTAAGCCTAACATCTGTGTGTATCATGCATTTCAAGACCTTGAAGCAAATCCGAGCCCCGATCTGGTTGTTGAAGTCGCAAGTCACTCCCGTCAATCTCCATGTATGCTTACATTTTGTTTTGAACTCCTAGTAAGGTGGCATAGGGCTTAGATAAGTTACAATGGTCTATTTTGATATGTGTATACAGTCCTTAAAGTGTATAAGTGTTAAATATGGAATATGGTGTATTTGCAAACTAGTAAAACTAGTTAAATTGAGCCTAAGGACCCAAAAACATAAAATCATAGTAAACGGATTCAAATGAAACTAAAATTTGACATACTAGTATATTAAGTATTTATAAACTTGATGGTAAAATTTGGTAAGATTTGGACATCGTTTGATCTGTTAATTAAAAAATGAGTTAAAATCTATCATTACAAGATAGTGTATCGATACGGGTCAAGCTGTATCGATACGGCCTTGCATATTTAGACTAGGTAAAATAGGCCATATCAATACAAAAAATGGGGTGTATCGATACGGATCTTGGCAGTGAGGTCTGGGAAATAAATTGCATCGATACGTCCGCAAGGAGTATCGAAACGGGTCAATGTTGGTCAACCCGTACTGATTCAGGTGATGGCATATCGATACAGGATTTGGGTATAGTTGAATGATGATGTAATTTGTGTGTACCTGTATCGATATGGCCCCAAAGGGTATTGATACGAAGGTAGTTAATTCTGTTAAAAGGCTTTGAACATATTTTTGAATAATTTACAAATGGTCAATAATATTGTATGGTCTAATTGGATAGGTATACAACCTCGGGTTGTAATAAAATTTCACAGTCTAATAATTAGAAAGTTAAAATTCAGATTGATAACATGAATTTCAGTTAAGGACCCCTAAGTTGTAAAATTCACAGTTTAGTCCCTAAGTTTACAAAAGTTTAAAATTAACCCCAAATTGAGTAAGCTATTAATAAATTAATTTGATAAGTTGTAAAAAAAGATTAATAAGACATTCTGAATAAGATTCTGAACTCCGATTAAGCTTATAATCTCTGAATTTGTTTTCGGTAACACTTTCCGACCTGGTTTCCTACCAAGTCGGAAAAAGGGTGTTACATTTGTGGTATCAAATCTAGAGTTTAGTTGATTCTAGAACTAAACTAAGGCTTATCATGAGTCTACATGTGCATATGGCACCTAAGAGTTTATTTGTGTATGCTATCTGTGACTTGCAACTGACACGATCCAACCTTTTTCTATTTGATAAGATTTAAGAATGTTCTTACCCAACGATAGACGTTTCTAACCCACTAGAAGATAGTGTGGTTATACGGTTGATTTTAAAGCTTGCCCTCTGAGGATCTAAGGGATCCCTTTTCCGGCCAATTTGATGGCCTTGCTTTTCCGTGAGTTCGATCTTATCCTAGGCCTTGATTGGCTAGCTAAACATCAAACCTGGGTAGACTGTTCGAAGAAAAAGCTATATCTTAGTGGACTCAGCAATGAGAGCATAACTCTAATGAAAACTAAACCCGAGTCTAATGAAGCCATTGTGTATGATATGAAATCTAAAGAAGATGCAATGCTCGAAGATGTACTGGTGATAAAAGAATTCCCTGATGTGTTTCCCGAAGAACTTTCGGGACTCCCTTTTACCCGAGAAGTGGAATTCAGAATTAAAGTGAAACCGAGGACTATGCCAGTCTCCATTGATCCGTATAGAATAGCTTCGATTGAATTAAAAGAATTGAAGGCCCAAATCTAAGATCTTTTGGAAAGGGGATTTATCCGATCGAGTTGCTTACCTTGGGGAGCACCGCTTTTGTTTGTCAAGAAGAAAGATGGATCGATGCGACTATGCATTGACTATCGTCAGCTGAATAGGGTAAGAATCAAGAATAAGTACCCGTTACCAAGGATCGGTGACCTCTTCAATCAGTTGAAGGGCGCTTCTGTCTTCTCTAAGATAGACCTGCGATTTGGGTACTATCAAATGATAGTGAAGGAGTACGACGTTCCAAAGACTGCCTTACGAACAAGATATGGCCACTACGAGTTCCTAGTAAAGCCTTTTGGGCTTACGAATGCACCTACAGCCTTTTGGGCTTACGAATGCACCTACAGCCTTTATAGACTTAATGACTCATGTGTTCCGGCCCTATCTACACAGATTCATGGTTGATTTTATAGATGACATCTTGATCTATTCCAAGGACACTGCCACTCATGAAGAACATCTCCAGATTATG
The DNA here is from genome assembly GCA_019671005.1 of Hibiscus mutabilis. NCBI lineage: Eukaryota > Viridiplantae > Streptophyta > Magnoliopsida > Malvales > Malvaceae > Hibiscus > Hibiscus mutabilis. The sequence continues at coordinate 20,804,106 of CM033727.1, read as the reverse complement.
CTTCAGACTCTACGGGTGAAACAACTATATGCTAAGTTAAGCAAATGTGAATTCTGGCTATCTAAAGTATCTTTCCTGGGACACATGATTTCCTATACGGGAATTCAGGTGGACCCAAAGAAGATTCAAGTAGTTCTTGATTAGGTTCCTCCTAAAAATGTTGGAGAACTTTGTAGATATATGGCCCTTGAAGGCTACTATCGTTGATTCGTAAAAGGGTTCTCGATGATTACTGCACCCTTGATGAAGCTTCTCCGTAAAGAGACTCCCTTTGTGTGGACAGTGGAGAAACAAAGGAGTTTTGATCAACTTAAGGAAGTCCTGACACATGCCCTTATTTTGGTGCAACTGGAGTTGGGTAAAGACTTTACGGTGGATAGTGATGTATCCCACTTGGGATTGGGCTATGTACTTATGCAAGAAGAAAAGGCCATTGCTTATGCCTCACTTCAGCTTAAATCACATGAGCTAAACTATCTGACACATGATTTGGAGCTAGCTGCGGTTGTGTTTGCCTTAAAAATTTAGAGGCATTACCTTTACGATGAAAAGTGTTACTTATACACTAATCACAAAAGCCTGAAGTATCTTCTAACTCAAAAAGAATTGTATCTTTGTCAACGTCGATGGATGGAACTTTTGAAGCATTCTGACTTGGTCATTAATTACCATCCCGGTAAGGCCAATGTTGTGGATGAAACTCTTAGTCAGAAGCCCGCTCCTTCCCTGAGATGTTTGAATTCTCATTTCCGGCATAAAAAGTATGGCAAGTTGTTGGTGGAATTGAGAATTCAGTCAACCATCGTGTCTCAGATTAAAGGCACTCCAAGAGTCTGACGAGGAGTTGCAAACTCTTATTGCTAAGATCAAGGATAAGTTGGATCCTGATTTTTCTATAAATTCGAGGGCTTGTTATGCTTTTGAAATCGTATTTGTGCCTGATGATGATGATCTTAGGAATCAAATATTGAGTGAAGCTTATTAGATTCCTTTTTCTATTCATCCTAGAGCTATCAAGATGTATAAAGACTTGAAGGAGTTGTATTGGTGGTCTTGTATGAAAAGTGAAATCACGGACTTTGTGGCTAGGTGTCTGACCTACCAATGCGTTAAAGCTGAGCACAAGGTGCCTACTAGTCTTCTGCAACCTATTGAACTTCCTCAATGGAAATAGGAACATATTACGATGGATTTCATAAGTGGTCTACCAATGACACCAAAGAAAAATGATGTTATTTGGGTCATTGTAGATCGATTCACCAAATCCGCTCTTTTCTTTCTGGTGAGAATGGATCTCAACTTGTGTAGACTTGCTGAGTTGTACATTCATAAAGTCATCTGTTTGCACGAAGTTCATGTGTCCATTATTTCTGATCATGACCCACGTTTTGCATCCTGGTTTTGGAAAACCCTACATGAGGCTTTGGGAACCCGAGTGCACCTAAGCACTAAAAGGGTTATTCAGGTAACCTTATATCCCTTCTATTCATATGTATGAGTATTTCGTTCCAATCTCGATTCTTCCTTGTAGATTCTATAAGATATGCTACGGGCCTGTGTTATTAATTTCGGGAATACATGGGAAAAGTCCCTACCACTGGTGGTGTTCGTATACAACAATAGTTACCAAGATTTGATTCAAATGGATCCTTATGAAGCTCTTTACGGGAGAAGATGTAGAACCCCACTCTGCTGGACCGAGCTGGGTAAAGGCAAGGTGTTAGACCCTGACTTACTTCGGGAAACCAAAGAAAGGGAAATTATCACTCGTGACCGGCTCAAGGTAGCGTTTGACCGATAGAAAGCTTTTGCTAATTTAAAAAGAAAGGTCATTCAATATGATGTTGGGGAGAAAGCTTTCCTTAAAGTGTATCTGTGGAAGAAGATCCTTCGTTTTGGCAAGAAGTGGAAGCTCATTCCTCGTTTCATCTGCCCATTTGAAGTGATTTAGAGAGTTGGACCTATTGCCTACCAACTAGCTCTTCCTGAAGAGTTAAGTTGAATACATAATGCCTTTCACGTGTCTATGCTACGGAAGTTCCGGTTTGAAACTTCCCATGTGATCGAGCCGGAGTCTGTAGAAATTCAGTCCAACTTGAAGTACGAGGAAGAACCAGTGCAGATCCTCACACGAGAAGTCAAAAGACTTCGAAACAAGTCTGTGCCCTTACTGAAAGTCCTTTAGAGAAGTCACCCAGTAGAAGAAGCAATGTGGGAGCGAGAGGAAACAATGCAGAAACATTATCCTCGTCTTTTCAGTTAGAATAAAAAATTTGAGGATGAATTTTCTTAAAGGGGAGAGTTGTCACACCCTAAAAACCGGCCTAGTCAGATTGGATTCCGGTGATCAGAAAATTTAGTATCAGTTGTGCCAAATGATGTAATTGCTTGATCCTTGTAACCAATTTCGATGTAATTGAAGTTATTTTCGCCTAATTGAAATGGTTGGACCTTTTTGTAAAGAATGGAAGTTAGGGATTTCATTGAAAATGCTAAAAATGTTGAATTTGAGCCAGGCGTATCGGTACAGTAAGACTTGTATCGGTATGACCCAACCGTTTTTAACTAACGTACCCAATTCAGTCTAGCCGTATTGTTACGACCATAAGGTGTATCGATATGGGTCTCTTTCGAAAATTATTTTTGTGACCAATTTGTAAGGATTAAAAGTAATGGGTTGAGTCACCTACTAGCTTACCACTTCTACACGCGAGATTGATCAGAAAAGGATGACAATTGGTCATCAATTGTGAAAGTTGGAAAAGAATAAGAAAATGTGTTAATTAATGGGTTAAACAAACCAATGACCAAGGGAAACCTCCCTATTGGCCCTTAGTGAGGCGGGAAATGATTAGGGGGTATGGTTTTTTAAAGTGAATAAGAAAAAGCTTTCTTCATAGTTTTGAATCTGTCGAAACCAAATCCCACCTTTGTCTTAAAGAAACCAAGCACACACCTCCATTGTCATCTCCTTCCTCAAGCTCAAGCAAGAACCTCGATCCAATCCTTGACCTTTGTGTGATTTCAATACACCAATTGAAAGTGTAACACCCCTTCCCATTCTGGTAGAGAACCGGGCCAGAAAGTCCTATCAGAAACTTATTCGGAGATCTGAAGACGGAATCATAGATCAGAATTTGTTCGGAGTATTTTATTAGTGATTCTCAAAGACTTACCAAACCTATTTGTTACTAGTCTTATTAGAATCGGGGTCAATTTGAACCTTTTACAAACTTAGGGACTAAATTGTAAACTTTACAAATTAGCGACCTTAACTTGAATTATTTATTAACAAATTGTAATTAAACTTACCAATTATTAATCTGTGAAGTTCCATTACTATCGGATATCCTTAGTCTGCTTAATTAGACCGAATAGTTATTAGTGACCAAATTGCAAACTACCTAAAACTCATTTTTGGTTCATTATAACAAAATTAACTAACACCATACCGATACCCTAAGGGCCATATCGATACGCTAAGCCTAATTTTAGATTTCCATATTCGAAGGACATCAAAACCGTACCGATAAAGCTAGTCCAGTATCGATACGAGTTGACCGCATTGACCCCGTACTGATACGCTCTATGACCGTATCGATACCTTTTTCCCATCCAAATTCCAGTGACCAAAATTCGTACCGATATGCCCTAACCGTATCGATATGCCATGTTTTCTTTTAGCCAAATTATGCTTTATCATCACTTGTAATGACATAATTTTACTGGTTTTTATTCGAATTACCCAACTGAACGTTATTCAAATTTTACCAAACTTTACCAACAATATTAAAAATAGTATTTCTAATCATGTGTCAAATTGTAGAGCAATTTGAATCCATTTACTAAGAGTTTACCCATTAGTGCATTTAAGCTCATTTTAGCTACGTTACCAATCCGAAAATATACTATATTACACATACATCAAGTAGGCTATTTTAGGCTTATACAAACATATCAAAATAGGTCATTTCAACACGTCTAAACTTTATGCCACCTTACTAGGAGTTCAGAAATGAAAGTAAACATACATATGGTAATAGGGGTGACTTTCAACTGTAGATTACACAATCGGAGATCGGAAGACTTCAAGGTCCTGAAATGCATGAGACACACACACATGTTAGGCTTATTTAGCCTAATGAGGTAGTCATAACAAACGTAAAATAATCAAGTGACATGAATAGCATACCATGATCATGAACAACATATCATCATACTTGAATAACATAATTACACTATTAATCACATGAATCTCATACTTAATTCATTTACCAAACTTTCACGTAATCATAGCAAAACTTAACACATATCAATTCCCTTGGACAACGAAACAAATGGATACACGGATTCCCCTTTACACCAACACATATATCAGAAAATAGGCCGTAGCCTTGAGCTGTAGCTCCGAATAAATCCCTTACAATCCATCCTTATCTCCCCCACATATAGGCTGTAGCCCCAGACCGTAGTCCACCCTTACTTATACGAGCTCAAATAACCCTATGGCATGCCAATTGTATCAAAAACTCACAAATGTCCAGGGTTCACATATATCAATGTATCTTCTTACCTTTGTGCCCGTAGGCCATAACATATCAGAAACGAAAGTGAGTCGTAGCTCCATAACATATCATCGTACATGTGTACATCGAATCATCGCATAGCCATATCAATTTCACATAATATAACATAGTTGTTCATATTTCAACATATCATTTTCATAGTTCATTTATATCGGATCATATATCACATGTATACCCATAACCATATCAAAATAACACAAGGGCTTACCCAACCTTACCATTCGGATTTATAGCCGATTTCTCTACTTGAGCTTTGACACAATGCATAGCAAACCACAATAATGCAACGGGATGGCAGCGAGCCTATCCCTTGATACGACTACACTTACCTTGATTACGAGGCTCTCGAATCAAAATTCCAAAATGCCTAGCTTCCTTCGGGGATGATAAGGAGTCCTTCTCCAACACTTGAGCTAGCAAAAATTAAGGGTCATATTAGAGTTTGAATTAAGAATTCGAAAACATGTCTCAAACTTACCAAAGCTTAGGGGAAACATCAAATTAACAAAACTAAACTCCTAATTCACGGGTTCCTACTTAAACCAAGAAAACCTATTTTTGAAATTAAACTCAACGTAGATTGGAATCATCAAATTGAATGAGGGCTTTTGCTCACTAGTCGGAGGCTTTCAACCGGTGTATTGAATCGAGCAAAGGATGAAGGATAAACCGAGGTGTTTGCTTAGCTTGGAGGTTGAAGACAAAGATAGTGGTGTGTGCTTGTTTTAAGGGAAAAAGTTTGAGTTCTGGTTACCGGGAGGAATAAGAGAATGAAGAAATCTTTGCATTTTTGTTGAATTTAAAATAAACTTCTTTAATCATTCGTTCACCTCCCCTGTAGCCAATAGGAACATTTCCCTCACTTGAGGGTTTGCTAATCCCCATCCCTTTCATGAACCCAAGGGATAAAAGCTAGTAGCTTTTCAACACATAGGAGGCCTAACCACGTGGTATGGAAGCTAAAGTGACGAATCATCACTTGCAAATTTTGTTTCTTTTCAAATTTGCTGCTAACTTCATTCGAAATAGAGGACCTATATCGATACGCCTATAGCCGTATCGATATACCCGCGCTAAATCAGGTAAGTTGGTTATTGACAGTTGGGCCGTATCGATGCTGGCTTGACCGTATTGATATGCCTAGCTCCAAATTTGCATTTTGAGCTCTGAATTTCCTACAAGGGAGTTCATTCACTCAAATAGGACCAAATTGAGATTTCATTACAAAAGAAGGGTACAAAAGTCAACTATTACAAACATGTAACACATTGGATTCAAAATTTCTGATCACTGAAACCTACTTCCGAGTAGGCCAGTTTTCGAGATCTGACAACTCTCCCCTTTTAAGAAAATTCATCCTCAAATTTTCATCTCAGGCAAAAAGATGTGGGTACTGCTTTCACATGGTCTCTTCAGGTTCCCACATTGCCTCTTCAATAGAATGACTTTTCCATAGAACTTTCACCAAGGGCACTAACTTGTTACGAAGCCATTTGACTTCTCGAGCAAGGATCTGTACAGGTTATTCCTCGTACGTCAAATTGGACTAAATCTCCATAGATTCTGGCTTGATCACGTGGGATGGATCTGACCGGTACTTGCGTAGCATAGATACGTGAAAGACGTTGTGAATCTGACTTAACTCTTCGGGAAGAGCTAATCAGCATGCTACAGGTCCAACTCTTTTAGTCACTTCGAATAGGCCAATGAAACGGGGGCTTAGCTTCCCTTTTTTGTGAAACGAAGGATCTTCTTCCATGGAGATACTTTGAGGAAGGCCTTCTCACCGACCTTGTATTGGATATCTCCTCTTTTCAAATCAGCATATGATTTCTGTCGATCGAAGGTAGCCTTAAGCCGATCGCGGATAATGGTTGTCCTTTCTTCGGTTTCCCGAAGTAAGTCAGGACCTAATGTCTTGCCTTTGCCGAGTTTAGTCCAGGAAAGAGGAGTTCTACATCTTATTCCATATAGAGCTTCGTACAGGGCCATTTGAATTGAAGCTTGGTAACTGTTGTTATACATAAGCTCGACTAAGGGTAAGGATTTCTGCCACGTATTCCCGAAGTTGATGACACAAGCTTAGATCATATCTTCTAGAATCTATAAGGAAGAATTGAGTCAGACAGAAAACATCTTAGACACACAATTCAAAGGATGATTTAGAGTTACCTGAATAACTCTCTTGGATTGGCCATCAGTTTGAGGATGGAAAGCAGTGCTAAGGTGTACTCGTATTCCCAAGGCCTCGTACAAGGTTCTCCAAAACCGAGCTGTGAATCGAGGGTCACGATCGGAGATAATAGACATAGGGACTCCGTGTAACCAAATAACTTCACGGATATACAACTCTACGAGCATAGGCAAACTAAAATTTATTCTCACTGGAAGGAAATGAGAAGACTTGGTAAATCGATCCATAATGACCCAAACATCATCATTTTTCTTTGGTGTCATAGGCAGGCCACTTACAAAGTCCATTCTAATACACTCTCATTTCCATTTTGGAAGCTCGATAGGCTACAGATGATTGGTAGGCACCTTGTGCTCAGCTTTGACTCATTGGCAGGTCAAACACCTTCCCACGAAGTCTGTGATCTCATTCTTCATTTCAAACCACAAATATAGCTCATTTAGATCTTTGTACATTTTAAAAGCTCCCGGGTGAATAGAGAAGGGGCTAGACTGAGATTCACTTAGAATTTGATTCCAATGATCCTCATCATCAGGCATACAGATATGGTTTCAGAAACATAACAAACCTTCAGAATTCATTGCAAAGTTAGGATCTATAATTTCCTCAACCTTAGCAATGAGAGGCTACAAATTCTTATCATTTTATTGGAGTTCCTTGATTCGAGAGACAATGGTTGACTGCACTCTCAATTCGGCCAACAGCTTGCCACACTTCTTGATACGAAAGTGGGCATTCAAACATCTTGGAGAAGGAGTGGGATTCCGACTAAGAGCATCAGCCACAACATTGGCTTTATCAGCATGGTAATCAATGACCAGTTCATAGTCTTTTAAAAGCTCCATCCACCAACGTTGACGAAGTTTCAAGTCCTTTTGAGTTAGGAGGTATTTTAGGCTCTTATGATCGGTGTATAGATAGCATTTCTCACCATACAGATAGTGTTGCCAAATCTTCAAGGCAAACACAACTGCGGCTAACTCCAGATTATAAGTCAGATAGTTTAGCTCATGTGGCTTGAGTTGATGTGAGGCATAAGCTATGACTTTGCCTTCTTGCATCAGAACACAGCCTAATCCTAAGTGGGATACATCACTATAAATGGTGAAATCTTTGCCCAACTTGGGTTGCACCAAGACAGTGGCATGAGTAAGGACTTGCTTGAGCTGATCGAAACTCCTTTGTCGATCCATAGTCCACACAAAAAGAAGTGTCTGTAACCTCCTTTAAAGTATTGTTTTCATGCCTATTTTGATATGCTTTTGCTTGTTTTTGAGTATATTTAGTTGCATTAGCTTCTTAGAATCATGCATTTTCATCAAGGAGTTAGTTGGCTACCTATTCTTCTGTGAAAGGTTATTTTTATGGCCTTTTTGTAGGTTGGCGAGGTGTTTGGAAGGAGAAATGAACGTAGGACACAGGGACGTAGTTAGGAATGCCAAGGTGAATGCCAGATGTTGTGGGCATGGAAGGACCAGATGAGTGCCAAGCATTTGTTGGCAGAGAGGCATGCCAACGGCCATGCCAAGAAGAAATGAACCCCCCAAAAAATAGGAAAGGATCAGACTCCTAAAAGATCGCAAATAGATCAACTTCCAAGAAAATAGCGGATAAGGTGATGTCAAGTGATGTTGGCAAAGTTGTGCCAAGATGGCCATGGCATGATGACCTCAGCCCTAGCCTGATAAGCTATCACAATGAACTAATAAGATATCAAAATGATAAGATAGAGCTCTATCTCTTATCTCTTGATCATTTCAAATTCAAATTCAAAGGATTATTTCATCTTTTCCCTTACACGCCTATATAAAGACCAACCGATCAAGCATTTGGAGATCAACATCGAGAAGAGGAGACGAGATGAGAGGTGGTTGGAGCATGGTGTTGGAGCGGTGAGTGACAGTCAGTGCAACCGAGGAAGGGTGGTTTGACTTTTTGGCCGAGAGCTTGGAGTGGAGGGCTGCATCGAGAGACTCCTATCCCTATTCCCTTAGCAGAAGTTGTTTTTCCTTAGTTTTTATTATGATGGTGATGTTAAAAATGTTTGTTAGTTTGTTGGTTAACCCCCACACCATGAACTAATTTAATAGTTGGTGGGGGGATGTTTTGGTTTTAATCATTGGCTTTTATGCCTTAATTCCTTTATAATAATTTTGCTTTTGCCAAAGTTTGTCTATTTTGCATACTTTAATTTTTCCTAAGTACTGTGCCAAAGCGAGAGCTGGCACAATTAGCTTATTGCCTTCCAAAATCTACCCCCATAGAGTATAGATTGGTTTTTAAATCAAATTGGTTTAAGGAAAGCATACACTATAGAGATATAGAGGTTTTTACTTGGCCAGTTTAGGGCAATGACCATCGAGAGAGGCTTTTCTACTTTCGAATCTGCTCGGCAAACAATGCCAAGACAGTTTTGCCAATAAAGGCTGGCATGGACCACGTTGAAACCAGACATTCCCTGCCAACAATCATCATTCATTTGAAAACACCTTCATTGCCAACACTTTACTTCAGTTTTTATTTTATTTTATTTTCTTAGTTTTAAAATCAACTCTTTCAAACAACAATCTTTTCTTCCAAAGCAAGTAACAATCAAGCAATCAAATTCCAAGTTAATCGTATATACTCAGCTTACCAAGATGTATTACTTGTCGACCGTATATACTTGCACGCAAAAGACTCTTGGCATAATTTATGTTGCCCAAATACATACAATTTATACCTTTTGCCAGCATTCATTTTACACATCTCTCTGAGAGTCAACAAGTTTTTGGTGCCGTTGTCGGGGATTGCAACGGAATTGATTGTTTTTATTCTTACTTTTCTTTTTTTAGTATATGATTATTTTACTAACATTATTTTTAGTTTCATTTGTTTTAGGTACTTCTAGGAACGTGGAGGGTCGGGAAATGGAATGAAAGTTGAGACAATGGAATCCATCTTAGATGAGAACCTGGCATTGTATTGCCAAGGAATGAAAGTTGATGCCATCAAACAAAAGTGTGATGGCAAAATAATTGAGCAACAGAGAAAATTGATTATAGTCAGAACTGATGCCATGAAGCGAGGAGTGCTCAAATGGCTTGTTGCTGGAAGAAAAAGTGGATGCCAAATGACTGAGAATGAAGAGCTAAAATAGGAAAATTTTGCCATAACAACAATGCCAGCAATGTTGCGATTCAAAACTAAAGATTTCATGAAGATTCTGGAACAAGATGAGGTGACTATGCCTCAACAACAAAGAGATTCTTCAATTTTCTAAGGTGGTTGCTCGAAGCCACCATGGTAAAATATTCCCTTTCATTGTGCAATCGAGAATTTGGCATGATCAAAGAACAACAATTCTTTGGCTTTCTATGTTGGTTATTCAAACAATGGATTTCCATAGCCTACCATCCACCAATAAATAGTTAGTGCCTAAAGCACTATTTGGAAGGAACTCAGAATAATGCCAAAGAGGTTATCCTCCTGAAAGAGGTAACATAACATCGCCAGAAGGTTTGAATCTTTGTAAATATTAGGTTAGACATTTTTTCTTTGTTTTTAGGTTTTAGTATTTTTTAGTAGTTTCTATTTCTTTTATTTTTTCATTACTATTCCTTTGCTACGTTGAAAGGTTTTTTTGAGTATGTGCAGATCAAGGACAATGCCAATGAAGGATTTGGCATGAGACGACTATGATCCAGATATGAGCAGTTTTGTGCCAGGAACAATGCCAAGGTATCCATTGGCAGGCTAAGCAACTCAAGCACAATGCCAAAGCAGCTTGGCATGTGGAAAACTAAAAAATTTGGAGAAGAGATTAACCCTAGCTTGATTAAAATCATACCATTAAATGAGAGAGATTATTTTTCTTTAAACCTTAACCCTAGCCGCCCAAAAATTAGGTTAAAATTTAAATTTAACCTAATCACATTATCACTCCAATCTTTAACTTATCCTATCACTTACAACCTTATCAACTCATCCTTATTACTTTAACCTATTTCCAAATCAAACATTTTTTATCATTATCTCCAATTAATCAGCTACCATTATTATACCCCATTAAAAACTCAACATCCTTACCTTCTACTTACCTTAGCCGATTTAAAGAACCAAAATCTCTTTCACTTCTTTTTGTCAAGCAAGAACCAAGATCCATATTTTCCCTTCTTCTTCCGTTGTTCAAACTGTTCCAAGCTCTTTTAATGGCTTCTTTATCAATCCCCTTCAAAAGATTTTGAAACCGAGACAATAATTGGACTCACACCATAATTCATGGCCATAGTCGACATGCACAAGTAGAATCGGTTTTGTCAACAAAAAGGGGAGATCTATGCCATAATTGTTCGAAAATTCTATGCCCATCTCAAAAAAAATTCTACATTCTTGATGATTAGAGGTAAATGTGTGCGTTTTGATGAAGGGTATGTGAACTCACTTTTTGCTTTGAATACTATGAAAGATGAGAACTTTGACTATGTTGCATCTATGACCGTTGCCAAACGCAAGAAACTGCTGGCAGACTTGTGTGAGCCTCGCACAGATTGGACAACTTCATCGACGGGCCACAGGACGATGAAGAGGTTGGCGTTGAAGCCACAAATACGAGGATGGAACCATTTCATCAAGGTAAATTTGTTGCCTACATCACTCAACGAGACCGTCTTGAAAGCCCTATTGATTTTGCTGCATTCCATCATCAAAGGATGCAAGATCAACGTTGGCAAAATCATTATCGTTAAGGCTTATAAATGTGCTGAGAAGGGTAAGGGCAGTTTATTTTTCCCTTTGTTAATTTCTAACATTTGTTTGCGCCATGAAATGCCTAGGATGGATGAGGATATTGGCCAAACAATCAAGGGAACCACCATTACTACCATTATTTGGAAAAACTCACGGCTTTAGAGTCAAAGGAGAACGGTAAGGGAAAGGACAAAATTGCCACGCCAAAGCAAAAGCCAAGGGCCGAGCCAGCAAGTGTGCCAGAGACCATGCCAGGTAACTCGCTGGCAGTGCTGCCCCAGGTGTACTCCCGCCAGGAGATTATTCTCCAAAAATTGGAGAAGGCTGATGAGCTCAACGCGAAGATGCGACACTATACCAAGAAATGAGATTCCATTATCAAGGAGGTCCTTGTGAAACTCTCTCTCGATGTGGTGCTTGTCTTCCCTCATTTTCCTACCGAGCCAGCTACTAATGATCCTATGTCAGCCAGTCATGCTAATCTAGTCAAGCCAACCAGTCCAGTCAAGTCTGCTAGTCTAGCAAGTCATATAAGTCCAGTCATTTCTATCAGTTTTGAATCTGAAGCAACAATTCCTCTGCCCCCGGTGCACGTTGAGACTACCAGCACCAATTCCTCCTCCCAGTCAGAGGAGATTTCTGCCAAGAAAGAGAAGCCATCACCAGTCACACCACCAGCCGAGTCTGCCAAGAAAAAACATGATCTTGGAGCCACCACTATTACCTCAAAGCAGGGCTGGAAAGGAAAGAAAAAAATGACCCTTGAACATAGAAGCCTAACCATAAGAAAGACCCGTGCCAGAAAAGAAGAAGAAGCTCGTGCCAAGCGAGAGGAAGCCTCGTCCGAAAAGGAGTCTTCTTCTTCCTAACTTCTTTGCATTCCATCTTTGCATTTCATTCTTGCATTTTCATGATCATGTATTTTTATTTTGTCTTGTATATATTGTTTTCATGCATTGAGGACAACGCACACCTTGGGTTTAGGGCTGTACATTTTCTCACATTTATACCATTCCATGCACGTTTAATTTTCTTCTTTGCCATGTAGTTCATGTAGAGTAGTTGCATACCGAACCATGAAAAAAAGTGAAAAAGAAAATTTTGTCTCGGCTTAAATTTGAAGTTTGTTAACAACTATTAGGCAAGCTTATTTTGATCTACTTGTCTGCCCGATGATCAGTTTATAATTTTCAGTTTACCATGCCAGTAGATTTGTATGCCATGTTTGCCTTGACAATTGATCTCTAGGTTAGGGAATTTAATTTACACTTAACACGTGATATGTATCTAGTTCCCTAGCAAACTTAGACTATTTGAAACAATTCTCAGATTGAAAAAAATATTTTTTTGAAAAATGATGCCACGGTAAAAAAGAAACCAATAAGGCAACAATGTTCTGCCAAGGCAATAAAAAATATAACGCTCCTCTACCTAGGGATAATAAGTTACTTGGGGCTTCGTGGTTTGCTCCCTCTTAGTTCTCAAGTCCAAAATCCTAGCGTATGAGTTGAAGAGAAAGCCTAGTGATGTTTGGATTAAGGTGGGGATTCGTGGTATGCTCCATCTTATCACTCATGCTAAACAGTATCACGAAACAAGCTTAAATTAATGCATATAGAACCCTTAGCAAGAAAGAAAAAGAAAGGAAAAAATGATGAAAAAAGGATCTGAGTTTAGGTAATAAAATTGGCTAAGGGAGTGAATTGATATTGGACGCATATTGCCTACACATCGTGCACTCTTCATGCACTTAGACTATAGTTATATTGTTGCACTTGAGTTACTATCTGCTTGGCACTGTGCACTAAGATTTCTGAGGGCAGCATTAGAATCAAACTCTACTTGCCAGTATTTGTTGGAATTCCAGCGAAACGTTTGCTGAGGTATTTTTTCACTATTTTTGTTTTTCTTTTCTCTTGCATTACTTGAGGACAAGCAATGAGATGGGTTTGGGGGTGTGTAACCTCCTCAAAATTATTGTTTTTCATGCCTATTTTGATATGCTTTTGCTTGTTTTCGAGTACATTTAGTTGCATTAGCTTCTTAGATTCATGCATTTTCATCAAGGAGTTAGTTGGCTACCTATGCTTATGTGAAAGGTTATTTTTATGGCCTTTTTGCAGGTTGGCAGGGTGTTTGGCAGGAGAATTGAACGAGGATGTAGGGACGCAGTTAGGAATGCCAAGGTGAATGCCAGATGCTGTGGGCACGAAAGGACCGAATGAGTGCAAAGCATTTGTTGGCAGAGAGGCATGCCAGCGGCGATGCCAAGAGAAGAGATGAACCCCCGAAAAATAGGAAAGGATCAGGCTCCTAAAAGATTGCAAATGGATCAACTTCTGAAAAAATAGCAGATAAGGTGATGCCGAGTGATGTTGGCAAAGTTGTGCGAAGCTCGTGTTTCGGGATGGCCATGGCATGATGACGTTAGCTCTAGCCTGATAAGCTATCACACTGAGCTGATAAGATATCAAAATGATCGGATGGAGCTCTATCTCTTATCTCTTGATCATTTCAAATTCAAAGGCTTATCTCATCCTTTTCCTTACACGCCTATATAAAAGACTAACCGATCAAGCATTTGGAGATCGACATCTAGAAGAGGAGACGAGACATGAGGTGGTCAGAGAACAGTGTTGGAGTAGCGAGTGACAGTCGGTGCAACAGAGGAAGGGTGGTTTGACTTCTTGGCCGAGAGCCTGGCCTGGAGGGCTGCATCGAGAGACCTATCTGCCTATTCCCTTGGCAAAAGTTGTTTTTCTTTAGTTTTTATTATGATGGTGATGTTAAAAATGTTTGTTGGTTAACGTCCACACCATGAACTAATTTAATAGTTGGTAGGGGATGTTTTGGTTTTAAACGTTGGCTTTTATGCCTTAGTTCCTTTATATAAATTTTGCTTTTGGCAAAGTTTGTCTATTTTCATACTTTAATTTTTTCCTAAGTATTATGCCAAAGCGAGAGCTGGCATAGTTAGCTTATTGCCTTCCAATATCTTAACAGACTTGTGTTGGCAATGATCAAGTTGCTGAACATTTGGGAGAGAAGCTTCGAGATAAGTCATTCAAGTAGATGAACTTACTTCGGAAGTGAAATCTACCCCCACAGAGTATAGATTGGTTTTTAAATCAAATTGGTTTAAGGAAGACATACACTATAGAGATATAGGGGTTTTTACTTGGCCAATTTAGGGTAATGACTATCGAGAGAGGCTTTGCTACTTTTGAATCTACTCGGCAAACAATGCCAAGACAGTTTTGCCAATAAAGGTTGGCATGATCCACGTTGAAACCAGGCATTCCCTGCCTACAATCATCATTCATTTGAAAACATCTTCCTTGCCAACGCTTTACTTTAGTTTTATTTTATTTTATTTTCTTAGTTTTAAAATCAACTCTTTCAATCAACAATCTTTTCTTCCAAAGCAAGTAACAATCAAGCAATCGAATTCCAAGTCAATCTTTGTGGGATCGATACTCAGCTTACCAAGTTGTATTACTTGTCAACCGTGTATACTTGCACGCAAAAGACTCTTGGCACAATTTATCTTGCTCGAATACATACCATTTGTATCTTACGGTAGTTGTAATACCCCAAAAGTGGGCTTAGAAGTATATATATATCTTATTAATTATATGTAAGATACTATGTGTTTGCCACATATTAAATTGATCCTTTGGATATCATTAGGAAAGTGACCAAATTTTTAAAAGGAAGAAAGTTTATGGCTAATTATTAAGGACTAAATTGATCATTAAATAGAATTCAACATTTGCATGAAAAATTAAAAGATCCAAGGGGATTATACACATGGCATTTGAGAGGAAATGACATGTGCATCTTGGAGGGGGAAGACCGGCCAATTGGAGAAACAATTCTTTTGTGTCTCCTTTCTCAATTTTTAACCAAAAACAAGAGGGAGAAAGGGGGAGGGGGCTGATAGCCATGGGAATGGAAGCTTGAGACTTAGAATTTTGTTTGAAGGTTTAAAGGATTTAATCTTCATGGGGGGCTAGGCCATCGAATTGTTTGTTGGAATATCTTAGGAGGAGGTAATTGTTCAACCTTTCTCCTTTGTTTTGATCGGATAATCTATGAAATTGTTTGTTGATGATTGCATGACCCTAGATGATTGTAGAATTGTGTAGTTTGTAGGATTACGAAAGTTGATTGAATCTTGTTTGTCCATCTTCCATGTGTGAATCCGTGTTGTGAAAAGAATGTGTGTGTATCTAAGAAATTTCTTGTACACTAGGGACTGTTTTATGAAGAATTCACATGCTCTTAAGATAATGGTCTGATCATCACTAAAATACACAATTAAGGACTGTTTTATGGATGCAAAAACAGGGTAAAATCTGTTGGGAATTTCAAATTAACTTGAGTAATTCATGGTGTAAAAATAGGGGTTGTTCGATTATAATTTTGGAAACTAGGGGGCTGTGATGAAGGAAATGGTGTGTATGAATGTGATTGATTGTACAAGAAGACTGTAATGTTAACCTATATAGATATATTCAATATGACCTATTTCGATTAAATGATTAAGGTGCTAAATTGGATGCTTAAAAGAGTAGCCTTGCAAACCATGAATAGCTTTAACACTTGGAAATGTATACATGTTAAATTGGAACTCAATTGCACACCTATGATTTTCCAGTGGGCTGTTTAATTGTAACCAAATGAATAATGGATTGTTTTAGTTATAAATCTGGATCTTGGAATAAAGTTGAGGCTGTCTTAAAGAGTAGATAAAAGATTGTTTGATTATTTAGCTATGAGTTTGCGTAATGAATGAATGGTAAGATGTTGTCAGTTTTGGTGTATATAAGTTAAGAAAGGGCCTGTTTTGAGGAAATGACAATATACATGTATGAACTGCTTTGTTTGCATAAACATGAATGTAATTGAATTGGTTATATGCATAAGAACATATTAGGGGCAGTTTTGTGTGTCCAAATGTAAAAGGGGACTGTTTTGGCATGTAGAAAAGCATGTAAGCTGCCTTGAATTGATGTATACATATATGTGAATTTTTGGACTGTTTTGGCATGTAGAAAAGCATGTAAGCTGCCTTGAATTGTATGTATACATATATGTGAATTTTTGGACTGTTTTTGCATGTAGAAAAGCATGTAAGCTGCCTTGAATTGTATGTATACATATATGTGAATTTCTGGACTGTTTTGGCATGTAGAAAAGCATGTAAGCTGCCTTGAACTATATGTATATATATATATATATATATGTGAATTTTTGGACTGTTTTGTATGTGAATGTGGCTGCTCTGTTTTGAGTTTATGAGGATTGTATATACATGTTTACATAGGCTATTTTGAGTGTGTAAATTGTACACATAAGTGATGCTGCCCTGGATTGTATATACATGTTTACATAGGCTGTTTTGAGTGTGTAAATTGTACACACAAGTAATGCTGCCCTGGTTTGTATATACATGTTTACATGGGCTGTTTAGAGTGTGTAAATTGTATACATAAGTAATGCTGCCCTAGATTGTATATACATGTTTACATAGGCTGGTTTGAGTGTGTAAATTGTATACATAAGTAATGCTGCCCTGGATTGTATATACATGTTTGCATAGGCTGTTTTGAGTGTGTAAATTGTATACATAAGTGATGCTGCCCTGGATTGTATATACATGTTTACATAGGCTGTTTTGAGTATGTAAATTGTACACATAAGTAATGCTACCCTGGATTGTATATACATGTTTACATAGGCTGTTTTAAGTGTGTAAATTGTATACATAAGTGATGCTACCCTGGATTGTATATACATGTTTACGCCCTGGATTGTATATACATGTTTACATAGGCTGTTTTGAGTGTGTAAATTGTACACATAAGTAATGCTGCCCTGGATTGTATATACATGTTTACATAGGCTGTTTTGAGTGTGTAAATTGTATACATAAGTGATGCTGCCCTGGATTGTATATACATGTTTACAAATGTTGTTTTGAGTGTGTAAATTGTATACATAAGTGATGTTGCCATGGATTGTTTATACATGTTTACATAGGCTGTTTTGCGATGATAATTAACTATATGGATTGTTTTGTGTTAATTCATGATTAAATGGGACTGTTTTGACATGTCTAATTATAGACATAATTATATGGATACATGACTAAATGAGATTGTTTTGACATGTCTAAGTGTAGATATAACTATGTGGACTGTTTTGTCTCATTACATGATTAAATGAGACTGTTTTGACATGTCTAAGTGTATATGTGACGTGTGAGCTATTTTGTGTTAATACATGAATATATATATATATACATATATATATATATGCAATGAATTGAATTGTTGGCTAAAATGTCTATGACTATGTTATAAGTTGAATAGTTTGGTTTGGTTTTAATTACTTGCTATTATGATTGAGGTACACACTTGACATGTGAATGGCTATGGAAGGAAGTAAATCGAGCTTAGTTGATCAGGTATTCCATAATGTTGGAATATAAGGTGAGTGTAGTCATTTGAGTCTCGAGTAATGCAGAGTTATCCCGATGTCTAATTTGTTAAGATTATGTATTGATTGATTATGAATGAGATGCATTACATGCACAATTGTGAAAAAGGCACAAATAGAGCTAATTGACGATGAGCATACATTCATAGCATGACATTCTTGTTTTAACTTGAATGATATTGAAATTGTTATGTTTAAAATGCCTTGCTATGCTTGAATGATTGGCTATAGAATGTCTTTGATATTGATAAGAATTATAATAAGCCTGAATTAACTTAGTAACTAATGGCAACAAGATTTACAAGAAAGACTAAATAGTTAACTCTAAGGAGTTAAGAAATAAGGAAGCTTGAATGATGATTATAAGTTATTGAAATAATGAAACAAGCAAGGTTACTTGTAACCTAAGAAATCCCTGTTAACTTAAAAGTAAAGCTACTTGTACAACAAGCAACTTCCTAAATATGAAAACTAAGATAAAACACATAAGTTGCCCCTGTAAATGGAAGACCTTGGATATATTGCTTGATGCCTGAAACGTTTGGACTAAGAACCCTTGTTATTAAGATCGAATGGTCTTTTAGTACCTTTGGTACTCTTGTTCAAAGCATTGCTCGGGGGACGCCCCATTGATATGTTTCTATGGCACTACTTACCATCGCTTGTTGATATAATTCGATATTAGCTATTGCTATGTGCTCTGAGCTAAGTATCACATGGATTCTTGTTATCCATCACCAATAGTGATCCAAGGGAAACTTGTAAAAGATATGAATTGATAGTTATTAAGCAAAGAATTCCAAAATAGTTATGATAAAAAAATTTGGTGATAGCTCAAGATGAGCATGGTAATTAACAACTCAATATGAGGCTCGAAGTTGATAGCTCTTTAGCTCTTAGTGAGCATTAATATTGAGATAAGCTATGATAATTTGAATAAAGCTAAAGAACTAAAGTTATTATAGAACCTTAATAATCAAGTTAGGTGTATACTAACTTGACTTGCAAGAAAGTTATGGTGTGATTATGGTCTTGAATGGTTTGGACACTTAATTAGTATTGTTTATCATTATACATTATATGTTATGACTACCTCACTTAGGCTATAAAAGCCTAATGCATTCATCATCCATACATTGCAGGTTCATTTAGAAGTTATAACTAACTGGGTCCATGATTGGATGCTTCAAGGCTTGCTTGTTAATTAGACACTTAATATACTCCTAGGATGGTGGCACATTACTAGTCTATCGTATGAACTGTGTTTCATATCTTGTATAATCTCCTTAATGTTTGAATTGAAAAGTATGATTTATGATGATCTTTGGTGTAAACAATCGAATAGGTAAAGAATTCAATGAGAGTATGCTTATATTGGATGTGGTTATACTTGTATATAATTGTGTGGATCATGTGCAATGATGCGATTAAAAGGATAACAAATGAGAAACACTCACTAGGTTGGAAGTAACGCATGGACACTTGGAAAAAAAATAAGTCTTGTATGTTTGATAATTGATTTGTAAGTCTTATCTAAACATGGTAATATCTCCTCTTGTGTTCTTAGATAACTGGACAAGTTAGAAAGTTCATTGTATGAATTCTTGGAGATTATTGTTACATGACCGAATGATTATGCAATGTAATAGGAAATGTGGAAATGATGTTATATACATGGCTTAACCTTCACTTAGAACAATTGTGTAAGAAATATGAAGTACTTATAAAATTTGTTCCTTTTGGAAAGAAACAGTTATACTTGGAATGAATTAATCTGAGAAAGTTTATAAGTGTTAAGAAAACACTCCTATTGATTCATGATAAGCCACGAGGAAATATGATTGACAAATGGTGCTGATTAAGTGATTTGTTTTCTAGAAAGTTTGAAATTTTCTAGCTCGTGTTCGGTTTTCTCTGTAGTAAGGTTCTTAACTCAGGTTTCCTTCTGGGCCAGGTTTAGGACGTTAGAGTAGTAGCCTGCAGGGCCTAGAAAACTACGAACTTCTCTCACATTCTTCAGAGGAATCCAGTCGAGGATGGCTTGAGTCTTCTTTGGGTTAACTTGAATTCCCGCATAAGAGATTACATGGCTAAAGAAAGATACTTCAGATAGCCAAAATTCACATTTGCTGAACATGGTATACAATTGCTTTCCCCGAAGAGTCTGAAGCACAATCCAGAGATGTTCTTCACGAGTAGCAGCATCCTTCGAATAAATTAGAATGTCATCTATGAACACCACCACGAACTTATCTAGGTAAGACCAAAACACACAGTTCATCAAGTCCATGAAGGCTACAGGTGCATTTGTAAGCCCAAATGGCATTACTAGAAATTTATAGTGGCCATATCTAGTTTGGAAGGCAGTCTTTGGAACATCAGACTCCTTTACAAGCATTTGATAGTACTTGGATCGAAGGTCTATCTTTGAGAAGATAGAAGCATCTTTCAATTGGTCGAAAAGGTCATTGATCCTAGGCAACAGGTACTTGATCTTGATCGTCACCTTATTCAACTAAAGATAGTCAATGCATAGGCGCATCAACCCATCCTTCTTCTTAACGAACAACATTGGTGCTCCCCAAGGTGAGGAACTCGGTCGAATGAATCCCTTATCCAAAAGGTCTTGGATTTGGGCCTTTAGCTCTCTTAACTCCACCAGAGCCATTCTATACGGAATGATAGAGACTAAAGTAGTCCCAGGTTGCACTTCTATCTTAAATTCTACTTCTCGGGTGGGAGGGAGTCTCGAAAGTTCATCAGGAAACACATCGGAGAACTCTTTCACAACATGTACATTTTCAAGCTTTATATCTTTCATGGTATACATAAGAATCTTTTTAGGCTCGAGTTCAGATTTCATCAGGGTTATGCTTTCCTTATCGAGCCCACGGAGGTATAATTTTTTCTTCGAACAATCCACCCATGCTTGGTGTTTGGCTAACCAGCCGAGGCCTAATATGAGATCAGACTCTCGAAAGGGCAAGGCTATCAATTTAGCCAGAAAAGGGATCCCTTGGATCCTTAGAGGGAAAGCTTTACAAACCCATTGAATGATCACACTATCTCCTAACGGATTAGAGACGACAATCTCAGAAGTGACCAGTTCTGATTCTAAGGCATACCTTGCAATCAAAGGTTCGCTAACAAAAGAATGCGTAGAGCCTGGATCTATCAAAGAATAAACTAGATCAGAATATAATTCCACCATACCTGCAATTACATCAGGATCATCTTTCTGTTCAAGACCCCGAACATGTTATATCTAGGCCGAAGTTTGAGGGTCACGACCAGCTAGAGGGGCATTGGCTTTACGTGGTATACAATTGCTTTCCCCGAAGAGTCTAAAGCACAATCCAGAGATGTTCTTCATGAGTAGTAGCATCCTTCGAATATATTAGAATGTCATCTATGAACACCACCACGAACTTATCTAGGTAAGGCCAGAACACATGGTTTATCAAGTCCATGAAGGCTACAGGTGCATTTGTAAGCCCAAATGGCATTACTAGAAATTTATAGTGGCCATATCTAGTTTGGAAGGCAGTCTTTGGAACATCAGACTCCTTCACAAGCATTTGATAGTACTTGAATCGAAGGTCTATCTTTGAGAAGATAGAAGCATCTTTCAATTGGTCGAAAATGTCATTGATCCTAGGCAACAGGTACTTGATCTTGATCGTCACCTTATTCAACTGAAGATAGTCAATGCATAGGCGCATCAACCCATCCTTCTTCTTAACGAACAACACCAGTGCTCCCCAGGGTGAGGAACTTGGTCGAATGAATCCTTTATCCAAAAGGTCTTGGATTTGGGCCTTTAGCTCTCTTAACTCCACCAGAGCCATTCTTTACGGAGTGATAGAGACCGAAGTAGTCCCAGGTTGCACTTCTATCTTGAATTCTACTTCTCGGGTAGGAGGGAGTCTCGAAAGTTCATCAGGAAACACGTCGGAGAACTCTTTCACAACATGTACATTTTCAAGATTTATATCATTCATGGTATACATGAGAATCTTTTTAGGCTCGAGTTCAGATTTCATTAGGGTTATGCTTTCCTTACCGAGCCCACGGAGGTACAATTTTTTCTTCGAACAATCCACCCATGCTTGGTGTTTGGCTAACCATTCGAGGCCTAATATGAGATCAGACTCTCGAAAGGGTAAGGCTATCAATTTAGCTGAAAAAGGGATCCCTTGGATCCTTAGAGGGCAAGCTTTACAAACCAATCGAATGATCACACTATCTCCTAACAGATTAGAGGCGACAATCTCAGAAGTGACCAGTTCTGATTCTAAGGCATACCTTGCAATCAAAGGTTCGCTAACAAAAGAATGCGTAGAGCCTGGATCTATCAAAGCATAAACAAGATCAGAACATAATTCCACCATACCAGCAATTACATCAGGATCATCTTCCTGTTCACGACCCCGAACATGGTACATTTGGGCTAAAGTTTGAGGGTCACGACCAGCTGGAGGGGCATTGGCTTTACGTGGTCTCCCCGCTGATCTAGTTTGCACTTGCTTTGTTCCTCTTCCTTAGCTAGGATTATTCTGAGAAGCTACAGAAGTATGGGCGTGTGGATTCTGCGGACATTGCCTAATAAAATGGCCAGATTCGCCACAAAGATAGCAAGATCCAAACTGCCTATGGCACTGCCCAGGGTGCCTCTTCTTACAGAATTCACACAAAGAGGTCTGAGAATCTTTCGTATAACCATCTGTACTATCTACTAAAGCTGTGCAAGCGATAGATGTCTCTGCAGACTAGAACTGTGGTATGTAACTGGATCATGGTCCCACCGCCTACCCTTCTTCTAAGACGTGGGTGGCTTGGAATCATCTCGGAACCTCTTATCAGATCGGGCCGGGTTCCCTTTCCTTCTTTCGAAAGCCTTATGGGAGGCTTCAGCAGCAATGGCTCCATTAACCAAAGTTTGGAAGTCTTCTAACTCCAATACGGTGAAAAGAGGACGTAGTTCGTCATAGAGGCCATCAACGAACATACGTCATTTTTTTTCTCCATGCGTATAATCTCAGCACCATATCTGGCATACTTGTAGGAATCCTAGATATACTACTCTATGGGCCTCCTTCCTTGCCTCAGATGGAGGAATCTCTTATGCCTCTCAGTGACGTAATGGTCACTATATACTTTTTGTGAAACTCCTGAAGAAAGAAGTCCCACGTAATTCTGTGTTCAGATACAGTGAGTGTCATGGTATCCCACCAACTCTGGGCCTCTTCAGCAATAAAGGCTAAGGCGCACTCAAGCTTATGTTCTTCGGGGCACTTCATTTGCTTATTCATCACTTTCAACGTGTTCTCCAGCCAGTATCCTGTGACTTTAGAGTTCTATAGTCCTAGCCGGTAAAGGTGTAACCTAGGTATTGTTTGAGCTTGTCAATAGGCGCCCTCATGACAGTCGAGGTGGATGCAGCAGGCTGAAGGGGTGGTTCTTGTCGAAGGGACACAACCACTTGCTTAATCATGCTAGCCATGGACATCAAATATTCCTGCTGAGCGGGCGGCATCGACAGAGGATAAGGTGTATCATTTTGCCTCACTCATTCGGGATTAACTTTCACCCTCAGATTTTCCCCTTGAGTAGAGGAGGAGCCAGGGTTTGGTTCACAATTAGCGCATCTATCAGTAGGCACAGACATATTTAGATCTAATCATACAAAAAGATTAAATCATGTAAGCTGCAAGTCATAGATAACATATATGAATAACTCCTAAGTGGCATAATAGGCTCTGATACCACAACTGTAACACCCTCTTCCCTGTCTAGTAGAGAACTGGGTCAGAAAGTGTTATCAAAAACATATTCGGAGATCAAAAGACAGAATCGTAGTTCAGAACTTGTTCAGAGTATTTTATTAGTCATTCTCAAAGACTTACCAAACTTGTTTGTTACTAGCCTTATTAAAATCGGGGTCAATTTTAACCTTTTACAAACTTAGGGATTAAACTGTAAACTTTACAAATTAGCAACCCTAACTCGAATTCTTTATTACCGACTTGTAATTAAGCTTACCAATTATAAATTTGTGAAGTTTCATTACAATCGGATATCGTTAGCCTGCTTAATTAGACCGGATAGTTATTATTGACCAAATTGCAAATTGCCTAAAACTCTTTTTTGGTTCATTATAACAGAATTAACTAACACCGTATCGATAACCTAAGGGCCGTACCGATACGCTAAGCCTAATTTCAAATTTCTAGATTCGAAAGACGTCAAACCCGTACCGACACAGCTAGTCTAGTATCGATACGAGTTGACCCTATATCGATACCTTTTTCCCATCTAGATTCTAGTGAACAAAATCCGTACCTATACGCCCTAACTGTATCGATACGCCCTGTTTTCTTTTAGCCAAATTATGCCTAATCGTGTCGACACGCCATCACCCGTATTGATACGCTTAGACCTGTAATGACAGAATTTTACTGGTTTTTATTCGAATTACCCAACTGAACGTTATTCCAATTTTACCAAACTTTACCAGCAATCTTAAAAATGGTATTTCTAATCACGTGTCAAATTTTAGAGCAATTCGAATCCATTTACTAAAAGTTTACCCATTAGTGCATTGAAGCTCATTTTAGCTAGGTTACCAATCCCAAAATATACTATATTACACATACATCTTGTAGGATATTTTAGACTTATACAAACATATCAAAATAGGTCATTTCAACACGTCTAAACCTTATACCACCTTACTATGAGTGCGGAAAGGAAAGTAAACATATATATGGTAACGGGGGTGACTTGCAACCGTAGATTACAAGATCAGAGCTCAGAAGGCTTCAAGGTTCTGAAATACATGAGACACACACGCATGTTAGGCTTATTTAGCCTAGTGTGGTAGTCACAACAAGCGTAAAATAATCAAGTGACATGAATAGCATACTATGATCATGAACAACATATCATCATACTTGAATAACATAATTACACTATTAATCCCATGAATCTCATGCTTAATTCATTTACCAAACTTTCCCATAATCATAGAAAAACTTAACACATATCAATTCCCTTGGACAATGTAACAAATGGATACACGGATTCCTCTTTACACCAACACATATATCGAAAAATAGGTCGTAGCCTTGAGTCGTAGCTCCGAATACATCCCTTACACAATCCATCCTTATCTCCCCCACATATAGACTGCAGCCCTAGACCGTAGTCCACCCTTACTTATAAGAGCTCGAATAACCCTATGGCACGCCAATTGTATCCAAAACTCACAAATGTCCAGGATTCACATATATCAATGCATCTTCCTACCTTTGTGCTCGTAGGCCATAACATATCATAAACGAAAGTGAGTCGTAGCTCCATAACATATCATCGTACATGTGTACATCGAATCATCACATAGCCATTTCAATTTCACATAATATAACATATTTGTTCATATTTCAACATATCATTTTCATAGTTCATTTATACCGGATCATATATCACATGTATACCCATAACCATATCAAAATAACACAAGGGCTTACCCAACCTAGTCATTTAGATTTATAGCTGAATGCTCTACTTGAGCTTTGACACAATGCATAGCAAACCACAGTAATGCAACAAGATGGCACCGAGCCTATCCCTTGACATGACTACACTCACCTTGATTACGGGTATCTCGAATCAAAATTCTAAAGTGCCCAGCTTCCTTCGGGGATGCCCAGAGTCCTTTTCCAGCACTTGCGCTAGCACAAATTAAGGGTCATATTGGAGTTCGAATTCAGGATTTGGAAACATATCTTGAACTTACCAGAGCTTAGAGTCAACATCGAATTAACAAAATCAAACTCCTAATTCACGGGTTCCTACTTAAACCAAGAAAACCTATTTTTGAAATTAAACTTCAACGAAGATTGGAATCATCAAATCGAATGAGGGGTTTTGCTCACCTAGTCGGAGGTTTTCAACCGGTGTATTAAAATTGAGCAAATGATGAAGGATAAACTGAGGTGCTTGCTTAGCTTGGAGGTTGAAGACAAAGATGGTGGTGTATGCTTGTTTTAAGGGAAAAGTTTGAGTTCTGGTTACTGGGAGGAATAAGCGAATGAAGAAAGCTTTGCATTTCTGTTGAATTTAAAACAAACTTCTTTAATCATTCATTCACCTCCCCTGTAACCAATAGGACCATTTCCATCGTTGAGGGTTTGCTAATCCCCATCCATTCATGAACCCAAGGAATAAAAGCTAGTAGCTTTTCAGCACATAGGTGGCTCAACCACGTGGAATGGTAGCTAAAGTGATGAATCATCATTTACATTTTTTGTTTCTTTTCAAATCTGCTGCTAACTTCATTCGAAACAGAGGACCCATATCGATACGCCTATAATCTATTGATACGCCCACACTAAATCGGGTAAGTTGGTTATTGACAGTTTGGCCGTATCGATACTGGCTTGACCGTATCGATAAGCCTAGCTTCAAATTTGCATTTTGAGTTCCAAATTGGATTCAAAATTTTTGATCACCAGAACCTACTTCTGACTAGGCCAGTTTTTGGGATGTGATAGAAAGCTTGTAATTGGTAATGTAAAACCCCTATGTCAATTTGATGATTTCATCAATCCTTATAGTTTAATTTCAAGATTTGAGTTTTGAATGTTCAAGCTAAGCCCATGTGTTAGATGATTGATTTCCTTATTTTGATGTTGTCTACAAGCTTTTGTAAGCTTGAAAAACTTTTATGAATCATTAGTTTCGATTCTAATGCAATCCTCTAATTTTGGACTAGCTCAAGTGGTGGAAGGAAATTCATCTTCACCATCGGCTATTCCAAACTCTTCCAATGGCAAGGGAATCGCTATCCGTGAACCTAGAAGTCTTCGAGTACTAGGTGAGTGTAGTTGTGTCATAGGGATTGGTTAGGTTCCATCCCGATTGCATTTGTTTTGTGCTTAGAAACTTGCATCTTGGTAAGGGCTCAAGTAGAGCAAATGTATGTGGATTCTATGGTAAGTGTGGTAAGTCCTTCATATTTGAATATGTCATATGTGGACTTATGTATGATACTTGAATATGTTATGTGTGGAATTTGATATGAACATGTTATGATATGATATATGGAGCCAAGGCTCAATTTGCAATCCAATATGGCCTAAGGGCAAAAAGGTGAGTTTTTGATGATATGTGTAACCTTGGACACTTGTGGACATTGGATACAATTGGCATGCCATAGGGTTATATGAGCTCACTAAGTAAGGGATTGGACTACGGTCCGGGGCTACGACCTATATATGGGGAGAAAAGGTTGAATTGTATCAGGGACTTCGGAGCTACGGCTCAAGGTTAAGGCCTATTTCCGATATGTGTGGCATACATGGGAATCCGTGTATCCTTTGGTTGCTATGTCCAAGGGAAGAAATGAAGAAAATGTGTTTTGCATTTGATATATGGAATTACTATATGTTGATGTTAAGCATGAATTGTATATGTTAATGTTATGTATATGTCATTCAAGCATGCTCATATGTTATACATGCCATTAAAGAACTTTGTTGCATTTGTTATAACTACCTCACTAGGCTATGTAAAGCTAACATCTGTGTGTCTCATGCATTTCAAGGCCTTGAAGCAATCCGAGCCTCGATCGTGTTGTTGAAGTTGCAAGTCACTCCCACCAATCTCTATGTATGCTTACATTTTGTTTTGAACTCCTAGTAAGGTAGCATAGGGCTTAGATAAGTTACAATGGTCTATTTTAATATGTGTATAAAGGCCCTAAAGTGTCTAAGTGTTAAATATGGAATATGGTGTGTTTGTAAACTAGTAAAACTAGTTAAATTGAGCCTAAGGACCCCAAAAGGTAAAATCATAGTAAACCGATTCAAATGAATATAAAATTTGACATACTAGTAGATTAAGTAGTTATAAACTTTTTGGTAAAATTTGGTAAGATTTGGACACCGTTTGATCTATTAATTTGAATAAGAACTAGCTAAAATCTGTCATTACAAGACATGCGTATCGATACGGGTCAAGCTGTATCAATACGGCCTTGCATATTTAGACTAGGTAAAACAGAACGTATCAATACACAAAATCAGGTGTATCGATACACATCTTGGCAGTGAGGTATGGGAAATAAATCGTATCGATTCAACCTCAGGGAATATCGATACAATCCAACCTTGGTCAACTTGTACCGATACGGGTGATGGTGTGTCAATATAGGATTTGGGTAGAGTCGAATGAAGATGTAATTTGTGTGTACACATATTGATACGGCCCCAATGGGTATCAATACGAAGGTAGTTAATTCTGTTAAAAGGCTTTGAACACAGTTTTAAATAATTTACAAAATGGTCACTAAATATTGTATGGTCTAATTGGATATGTATACGACCTCGGCTTGTAATGAAATTTCACAGCCTAATAATTAGAAAGTTAAACTTCAGATTGAAAACATGAATTTCAGTTAAGGACACCTAAGTTTTAAATTTTACAATTTAGTCCCTAAGTTTACAAAAGTTTAAATTTAATCCTAAATTGAGTAAGCTAATAATAAATTAATTCAATAACTTGTAAAAAAGATTAATAAGACATTCCGAATAAGATTTCAAACTCCGATTAAGCTTCCGATCTCTGAATATGTTTTCGGTAACACTTTCTGACTCGGTTTCCTACAAGGCCGGGAAAGGGGTGTTACATCGATGCTCCTATGGCGCTCAGATAGGAATTCCCTTTTCCTAGCTTTCTTCGGAGATGGTGAATGATCTTTCTCCACTTCTTGAGCTACGTAAGCAATAGGGAGATTGTTAGATTTACCAATACGATAACGAAATCAATATAATGATATCAAAATCAATATATAAGCTTAAAATAGTTATTAGCTATCAAATTCCATGGATGACCAAAACCATAGCTTAAGATTAAGCTTGATTTATCCATGGATTCAATAATTGTTTGGGGATTATAGCTTACCCAATCGATGGCAATGATTCAATATCAATAAATTGAAAAAAAAACTCAAGCTTCTCTAACCTCAACAATAGAGGTGCTTGCTTGGAGGAAGATGAAGATGAAGGAAGGTGCTTGCTTGATACACAATCGGGTAAGTCTATTTTGTTCTTTTATTCTTTCTTTTATTTCCTAATGCCTTAAGGTTTCCTTAAGGTGAATGAAACTAATTTTGATCACCCACGTATGCGGTGATTATAATTGAGGAGGTGCTAATCGTAAGGTTAGTCCCTCAACTCTCAATTCGCCATAATTGTATCCCCAAACTGTCAATTGCTATAAACTAGTCACTAAATAGATTTTCAATAAATTCAATAAGGTCCTTAAAGAATAATTTGACTCAATTGGAGTCCAATATCAATGCAATTGACCTCATGGTCAAGGTCAACACAATTTTTGGATAATTCTTGAGTAGGGTTTCCAATCGCTAGAACCCAATTTCGACTAGACCAAATTTTAGGATGTTACAACTCTCCTCCTTAAGAAACATTTGTCCTTGAATTTTACCTGAATCGAAGAGATGAGGATATTGCTTCCTCATTGCCTCCTCCGGTTCCCATGTGGCTTCTTCTACGGAATGGCTCATCCAGAGCACTTTAACTAAGGGAATAGACTTGTTGCAAAGTCTCTTAACTTACTTTGCAAGAATTTGAATCGGTTCTTCCTCATAGGACAAATCCGGTTGGATTTCCACATATTCAAGTTCAATGATATGCGAAGGGTTAGAATGATACTTCCACAACATTGATACATGAAACACATCATGGATCTTACTAAGTTATGGGGGCAACAATAAGCGATAAGCCACATAGCTAAATTCTCAATAACCTCAAAAGGTCTATGAATCGGGGGACTCAACTTCCCCTTTTTGCCAAATATCAAAACTTTGTTCCACGATGAGACTTTAAGGAAGACTTTTTCACCCAGTTCATATTGTATATCCCTTTGCTTAAGATCGCCATAAGCCTTTTGTCAGTCAAAGACAACTTTTAATCGGTCATAGATGATGGTAGCCCGTTCTTCCGTTTCCTGAAGTAAGTCAGGGCCCAACACCTCACCTTTACTGAGTTCAGACCAACACAATGGAGTTTTGCAATGTATGCCATACAACGCTTCATACAGTGTCATCTTGATGGAAGCTTGGTAACTGTTGTTGTAGGAAAACTTGAATAGAGATAATGATTTCTCCCAAGAGCTTCCAAAATCAATGATACATGCTCGAAGCATATCTTCCAAGATTTGGATTACCCTTTCTAACTAGCCGTCAGACTGGGGGTGAAAGTAGTACTGAGGCTAACTCTGGTGCCTAGAGCTCATTGCAATGAATTCCAGAATCGAGATACAAATCGTGGATCTCGGTCGAAAATGATTGACTAAGGCACTCCGTGGAGTCGGATAACTTCCTTAATATACAAGTCAACTAGCTTATGAAGACTATAATCCATTCTAATTGGCAAGAAATGGGCTGACTTGGTGAAACGGTCCACAATAACCCAAATAGTATCATGTTTAGCAGGAGTCAAAGGTAGACCACTAACAAAATCCATAGTGATCTTCTCCCACTTCCATTGTGGTACATCGATGGGTTGCAATAAGCCGATAGGAGCACGATGTTTAGTTTTAACACGTTAACATGTGAGGCACTTGGATACGAAGTCAACTATGGCTTGCTTCATGCCTGGCCACCAATAAAGCTCTCGTAGGTCCTTGTACATCTTCACTGACCCCGAGTGAACATAAAATGAGCTTCTTTAAGGATATCACTAGGAAGAGATTCATCATTGGGTACACAGACCTGATCATAAAAACATAAGAGTCCTTCAAAATTGATTCTGAAGTCAGGGTTGTCTTGTAGCTTGGGAATGATAACTTGAAGCTTAGGATCTTGTTTTTGTAATGCTTGAATTCTCGATACGATGGTAGACTGAACTTGGAGTTCAGCTACAAGACAACGATGCTTCCAAAGACGGAAGTTAGCATTGATAGCTTAATGAACTATAATACAAGAACTTTGCAATGAGTCGAAATACTAGCCAACATATTAGACTCAATGATCAATAATGATACTTACTAGGCAGAGGTTTGCGGTTGAGTGCATCAACTACAACATTGGCCTTGCATGGATGGTAATCAATAACAAGGTCATGGTCCTTGAGGAGTTCCATCCATCTCTGTTGCCAAAGATTCAAATCCTTTTGGGTCAAGAGGTACTTGAGACTTTTATGATCGGTGAAAAGGTAGCATTTCTCTCCATAGAGATAGAGTCTCAATATTTTCATCACAAAGATAACTGCAGCCAACTCCAGGTCGTGGGTAGGATAATTCATCTCATGTGGATTTAGTTGCCTCGAAGCGTAGGCAATGACTTTGCCTTCTTGCATCAATACGAATCCTAACCCGAGATGCAAAGCATCACTATAAACGATGTAGCCCTTTCTAAAGTCGGGTTGGGTTAGGACTGGTGCATGGGTCAACACTTGCTTCAATTGATCAAAGCTTCTATGTTGATCCGTAGACCAAACAAACAGGGCTTCTTTTCTCAAAAACTTAGTCAAAGGAGCTGCTACCATAGAGAATCCTTGGACGAATCTTCTATAATAGCCAGCGAGACCAAGAAAACTTCTCACCTCACCAATATTCTTCAGTTGGTACCAATCAACAATGGCTTGGATTTTCTTCGGGTCCACCTGGATGCCTGAAGCCGATACAATGTGCCCAAGGAAGGCAACTTCGGTGAGCCAAAACTCATATTTGGAGAACTTAGTAAATAACTACTTGTCTCGGAGGATCTGAAGTACAATTCAAAGGTGATCTTGATGCTTGGTAGGATTCTTAGGATAAATCAGAATGTCATCAATGAACACCATTACGAATTTATCAAGGTAGGGCCTAAAAACCCAATTTATTAGGTGCATGAATGCGGTGGGTGCATTGGTTAGCCCAAAAGGCATCACCAAGAATTCATAGTGCCTGAATCTCTTTTGGAAGGCAGTATTGGGTATATCACATTCTTTAACTCTCATTTGATAATACCCAGACCTGAAATCGATCTTGGAAAACACAGAGGCATCCTTAAGTTGATCGAATAGGTCATCTATCCTTATCAAATGATACTTATTCTTGATGGTTACCTTCTTCAACTATCGATAATCAATGCACAATCTCATGGAACCATCCTTTTTCTTAACAATAAAGAACCAGTGCTCCCTAAGGAGAGGAACTCGGTCGAATGAAACCTTTATTCAAAAGGTTTTTAATTTGAGCCTTTAGCTCCTTGAGCTCAACGACTTCCATGCGGTAGGGTGCAATAGAAATCGGGGCAGTACCAGGTTGCACTTTGATGCCAAATTCAACTTCACGGGTTGGGGGCAATTTTGGAATTTCATCAAGAAAGACATCAAAAATTTCACATACGGTGTCAACATCCAAAAAACGGGGTTCATCCTTGGCTTCCAATGCCAAAGCCTGCAATAACATCAGGTTCATCTCCTTCTTCCCTGCTCCTCACATGATACATTTCGGAAGGTGCCTTTGATTTTTGCTTGCTCGATGCCTTCCTAGAGCTACTAGGCCTCTCCACAGCTTTCGATGAACCTTGCCTTGACCCCTTACCTCGGAAGAACTGAGTAGGGGTTGCAACGTTAGCCAGTGTAGCAGTAGACTTCGTTGCATTCAGTGGACAATCATGAATAAAGTGTTCTTGCTCACCATAAAAGAAACAAGCTTTAGTTTGTTTACGGCATGGACCTGCTAGATGCTTGTTCTGATAGTAGCTACAAACAGGGTGTTGTGAACCTTTATTAGAGCCTCCAGTGCTCTCAAACAAGGCCTCCTTATAAAAATATTGAGTCATAGTTTGAGGCTTCTCAATGCTCTAGGAACAATATGGTTGCGGATGGACATGTTGCTTAGGGCCTTAATTGTAACACCTCTTTCCCGGTCTAGTAGGAAATCGGGTCAGAAAGTTTTATTGGAAAATAGATTGGAAATTCGGAAATGAATTTGGAGTTCAGATCTTTATTCAAAATGTCTTAATAGTCAATTAGTAAGTTTAGTTGACCTATCATTACTAATCTTATCAAAACTAAGGCCAATTTTAAACTTTTCAAACTTAGGGGACTAAATCATAAATTTTGCAAATTAGCAATCCTAATCAGAATTATTTATTACCAACTTGTAACTAAACTTACCAATTATTACTTTGTGAAGTTTTGTTACCATCAAATATCATTTGCCTACTCAATTAAGCTATTCGGGTTTTAGTGACCATTCTGTAAATTGTCCAAGGTTCATTTTAAGCATTCTTAACCGGATTAACTAATACCGTATCGATACCCTTTGAGCCATATCGATACATTAAGCCCAATTCTAGATTTCTAGATTTATAGGTTGACAAACCCGTACCGATACAGCTAAGCCCGTATCGATAATGGTTGACCGCGTTGACCCCGTACCGATACGCTCTAAATCATATCGATACCATTTTCCAAACCAAATTCCAGTGACCAAAATCCGTATGGATATGCCCTATCCGTATCGATACTCCCTATTTAATTAAGCCATTTTTTTTCTAGACGTACCAATACGCCATTGACTGTATCGATACGCAGTGACTTGTAATGACAGAATTTTACTGGTTTTTATTTGAGTTAACCTAGCATACATTGTCCAAATAATACCAAATTTTTCCAACAATCCATTAAACTATAATTCTAATAGTATGCAAATGTTTAAAGCATTTCGAATTCGTTTACTCGTATTTTACCAATTAGTGTACTTAAGCTCATTTTAACTAGGTTACCAACCCCAAAACATATCATATTACACATACATCACTTAGGCTCTATTGGGCTATTACAAACATATCAAAATAGGCCATTAAAACAGATTTAGACCTTATGCCACCTTACTAGGAGTTCAGAAACAAAGTAAACGTACATATAACTTGCAGAAGTGACTTGCAACCGGGAGATTACACGATCGAGCTCGGAAGATCTCAAGATCCTGAAATGCATGGGACACACACATGTTAGGCTTATTTATCCTAGTGAGGTAGTCATAGACACATAAACAAAAACAATAACATATAAGGCATGTTATGAACATGAATGGCATATTAGAATACTTAAACATCATGATCACATTCTTTTAGTCACATAGTTCATACTTAGGTTCTTTATCATAATTTCATATAATCAGATTAAAGCTTGTATACATATTAATCCCTTGGACAATGTAACAAATGGATACTCAAATTCCCCTTTACACCAACATGTATCAGATATAGGTCGTAGCCTTGAGCCATAGCTCCAAAAAGTCCCTTACACAATTTGTTCTTATTTCTCTACATATAGGTCGTAGCCCCGGACCGTAGTCCACCATTACTTATACGAGCTCAAATAAACCTATGGCATGCCATTTGTATCTAAAACTCACAAATGTCCAAGGTTACACATATTTCATCATTTTTCTCACCTTTATGCCCTTAGGCCACAATGTATCAGAAATGGAAATGAGCCTTAGCTCCATGTACATAGCATCACACATTCGTATCATACCGTATTATGTCATGTTCATATAAATCTCAATTTCATAGCATATTTACATTAATTCCATTGTCATGGAATATTCTCACTTGTCACATATGAATTCATGGCATATCAACCAAATCAAGACTTACCATGCTTACCGTAAGCATCCACACAAGCTTGCTCGATTTGAGCTTCAACACATGAATATCATAAATCGAATGCAACAGGGTGGCACCTAACCTGCCCCTTAACACGAATACACTCAACTTGATTATGAGGCTCTCAAATTACAATTCCATTGTGCCTAGCTTCCTTTGGAGATGACAAGGGATCTTTCTCCAACACTTGAGCTAGCAAAAAGTTAGGATTACATTAGAATTTGAATTAAGGATTTAGAAACATATTTTGGACATATTAGAGCTTAGGGACAACATCGAATTAACAAAATCAAACTCCTAATTCATGGGTTTCTACTTGAATCAGGATACCTAATTTTGAAATTAAACTTCAATGGAAGATCGGATCATCAAGTCAATTGAGGGGTTTTACTCACCGAATCGTGGGCTTTCAAACAGTATATCAAAGTCGAACGAAGATCAAAGGTTGCACAGAGGTGTTAGCTTAGCTTGGAGGTTGACCATAACAATAGAGGGGCTTGCTTAATGGAAGACAAGATTTTTGGGTTTTGCTTACGGGAGTTCAAAAGGTGAAAGGTTGAGAGCCCTATTTGTTATCCTTTTTTTAAAACTTATTTGGTCATTATAATCATGACTCACCACACCTTTAGCCAATAGGAACATTTCCTCTAGGCAAGGGTTTCCTAAACCCAATATCTTTCTTATCAAGCTTAGCTTTTGATGACATTAGCCATCCATTCTGATAATCCTTCACGTGGGAAGGGACAAGTAGGGAGGTGAGTAAGCACCTTGCTTACTTTCTCTTCAAATTGGCTTCAAACAAATTCAAAATAGGGGACTCGTATCGATACACTCATGGCTGTATCGATAGGCCCTCGCTAAAATAGGTAAGTTAGTTATTGAAAGTTGGGCCATATCGACACTGGCTTGACCGTATCGATACGCCTTGCTCAAAATTTGCATTTTGGGCTTCGAATTTCATACTAGGAAGTCCACTTACTCTAATAGGACCAAATTATGATTTCATTACAAAAAAGGGGTACAATGGTCATTCATTAAAACATTTTACATATCATATTTGAAACTTTCGGTCACCAGAACCTAATTCTGACTAGGCCGGTTATCGGGATATGACATTGATACTTTCCCTTCTTGTTCCATCTAGGAGATCGAGAATCATCTCTGAACCTTTTCTCAGCTTTGCCCGACCCAGTAGTCTTTTGGGCTTTCAATGACGCTCCAGTAGCTTTGATTCGGTTCACCAAGTCTTGGAAGTTAGTGATGCCCAATACAATAAACATATGGCGAAGCTTATCACTTAGCCCGACAATGAACATACAAAACTTTTCTTTCTCCTTCTTGATATATTCAGCACCATATCGGCAATACTTGCAGAAATCATGGATGTATTGCTCGACTGGCCGCCCACCTTGCTTGAGGTGGAGGAAGATGCTACGTCTTTTCGCGAGATAAAACTCACTAATGTACTTCTTGCGGAACTCTTAAAGAAAGAATTCCCAGGTCATAGTATCTTCGGAGACCGTAAGGGTAGTAGTCTCCCACCAATGCAAAGCTTCATCAGCTAGTAATTCAAGGGCGCGTTCTAGGTTGTACTTATATGAACATTGCAACTGCTTATTCAATATTCGTAGGGTGTTGTCCAACCAATATTCAGTAATTTTAGGATTGTTGTCATTATGACCAGTGAAAGTATAAGCCTGATACTATGAAAGCTTATCAATAGGGGCTCGAGCATGTTGGACTACTGGTGCGGTAGGCTACGCTGCTGACTCAACCCTCATCGTAGTCATATACTGCTTAAACATATCGGCCAAATTTTGATAACATTCGACCTAAGCAGTAGGCACATCAAGTCCGGTGCCTTGTGCAGAGAATTTTTGTGGATTAGGAGGATCTCCCCCTAATTTCCTTGCCATGTGTCGAGGAACTAGTGGCAGGCTCATTGATGCGAGCTTCATTAGTTTCAGACATAACTATAAGATAAAAAGAGATTGGATTAGTCGACAAGTCACAATATATACAATATATAACTCCTAGGTGGCAAATTAACTCAATAACAATGCAATAGACTTCAGTTTAGTCCTAGAATCAACTAATCTTTAGCTCTGATACCACAAATATAACATCCCCCACCCGGCTTAGTAGAAATCCAGGTCGAAGCATGATATCGATAAGCAATACGGTGATTCGGTGCGATAATTTCAATTAATAATTGTTACATAGCCTATTTTGTGCTCCTTAATCCTTATTAAACATAAACATTAGCCCATTTTATCTAATATGGAGCAATAATTAATCAATTAGGGTTGATTCTTAACTTCTACGAGTTTTAGGGACTAAACTATAAATCTGGAAAATTAGAGGTCTTTTAATGCAATTAACTGCACCAAAATGAAATTCAATACAATAACAGTGAGTCTAAAAAATTTCATGTTAATCCAATGTCATTTACCCATCCAATTAGACTTACCAAGATTCAGTGACCAATATGTAAACAATACAAAACTGTGTTCAGTAGTCCCCAACTGCTATAACGGACACCGTACTGAAACGCCTTAGGGCCGTATTGGTACAGATATACATAGATTGAACTCCAAAATGAATATGTCCAACTTTTTTTTGATACGGTCGAGGACCGTGTCGGTACGGAATGCAAGGGTGATAACACAATCCTCATCAACTCAAGAACTCGTTTCGATACAACTTGATCGGTATCGATACGGGTTGACTAATGTTGACTTTAACCAAGACCCGTTTTGATACACCCTGTACCCGTACCGGTGCCATTAATTCTCTAGACCTCACTGCCCAAAGTCGTATCGAAACGCCTTGAAGTCATGTCGATACACTTGGGTTAGCCTGCACTTTGGCTATCCCAAATATGCACTATTGTACCGAAATAGGTGGACCCATATTGGTATAGCCTGCACAATAATACCAAATTTTATCTATTTTTTATTCTAATTAACCTATTGAATGATGTTCAAATGCAATGAAATTTTACCAGCAATTTTCAATTACTATAATCTATTAGCATGTCAAATTTTAGAGCTATTCGAATCCGTTTACTAGGACCTTTTAGTGCCAATTATACATATTTAGCCATTTTAATCTATACTAATGAGCCATTTAGAGCCTTAGAAACCTTTACAAGCTATACATAATACACACATACCAAAAGAGTCACAAGTGACTAGTTCAACCATTTTGCCACCATCCTAGGAGTTCATAAAGGCAAAACACATTACTTGAAGCTTGTAGTGGCTTGTCAACAATGTCGATTCTCCGATCTTCAATAGTGAAATCATTAGCCTGAAATGTATGGAATGAAATGCATTAGGCATACTTAGCCTAGTGAGGTAGTCACTAGTAAACACTTTATCAATGAAATGAGTTCCAAATCACATCTTGACAATAACAATGCAATGAATCAATGGTAGTTGTGCTATGATCATGTTCAATAGAAATAAGTCCATATTTCAATAGTAACCCTTAGATCGATTCGGAATAGTGGATATGTGAATTCCTACACTTTTCCAAATCAATGAATGGTCTAGTCCCTCCGCCTCGCCACAATAAAGGCCGTACACTGAGCTCTTGAATTCTATGGCATGCCAATTGTATCCAGAGTCCTTTCGAATCCAAGGTCCGGTGATAATATCAATGATGTATATTCAATAACCATAGCAATATTCAATGTTCTTATCAATGAGCAATGAGTCAATATCAATATTCAATAGCAATACCAATGGCAATGACAATGTCCAATGATTTGAATGACATTAGCAATGATCAATGTTTCACTTGCAATGATTCAACAACAATAACTATGTCGATATTAATACTCGGTGACAATAGTTATAGCAATAGCAATGACAATGTTTTATGATCAATATTCAATGCTCCTATGTTTCAATGGCAAAATCGATAACAATAGTCGATGACAATGACAACAACGATGACAATAACAATAACTATGCTCTATGTCCAATGTTCCATGCTTCAATGGCAATGTTAATGATCGATATTGAATGCAATATCTTACCTTAACTTACCAATGGAATCCACCAAGTGGTTCAATGCAATATTCCTTGACAATAATGTTAGCCATACCATAATCATTGATAATGAAATTGGGAAAGACACCTAGTCTAATCCCGAGACTGTAACTACACTCGCCTCAATAATTTGATGCTCTTACGACTCTCGGATAGCAATTTCCTTGTTCCTAGTTTTCGTCGGTGATGGTGGATGATCTTTCTCCACTTCTTGATCTAGGTAAACAATAGGGAGATTTTTAGATTTACTAATACGATATCGAAATCAATATAACGATATCAAAATCAATATAGAAGCTTAAAATAGCTATTAGCTATCAAATTCCATGGATGACCGAAACCCTAGCTGAGATTAAGCTTGATTTATCCATGGATTCAACGATTGTTTAGGGATTATAGCTTACTCAATCGATAGCAATGATTCAATATCGATAAATCAAAGAAAACTCAAGCTTCTCTAACCTCAACAATAAAGGTGCTTTCTTGGAGGAAGATGGCGATGAAGGGAGGTGCTTGCTTGATACACAATCTGGTAAGTATCTTTTCTTTTATTTCCTAATGTATGTGGTGATTGTTATTGAGGAGGGGCTAATCGCAAAGTTAGTCCCTCAACTCTTAATTCCCTATAATTGTATCCCAAACTTTCAATTTCTATAATTTATTCACTAAATAGATTTTCAATACATTCAATAAGGTCCTTAAACAATAATTTGACTCAATTGGAGTCCAATACCAATGCAATTGACCTCATGATCAAGGTCAACACAGTATTTGGACAAATCTGGAGTAGGGTTTCTGATCGTCAGAACCCAATCCGACTAGACCGAATTTTGGGATGTTACATGATCATATAGCTTAACCTCAATTACAGAGCTTTTTACAATGTTAAAATTCCAACGGGTCCACTATAAAGCCCATTTAGATATGAACACCTTAAACCCCAACATCTGCAAAATAAATTTAAATCAAATATAATGAGTTTAAATATTTAATTATGGACTTCTGAAAATGATTATGTAGCTTAACCTCAATTTTGGAGCTATTTACTCGGTTAAAAAAATGCATATCCCATAACCCCATGTTGCCAGTAGATTTAAGAGTGCACAAGTTGGCCCAAGAAAAAAGGGGCCAACCTTTTTTTATTATTTTGGCCCGACCACCAATAACTGAGCATTGACCGGGCCATGCCATTCACCAGATTTTGGGGTAGGAGATAGCAATACATTACGTATTGTGGGAGCGCCTGTGCGACGGACTTGATAAAAACCTCTTGACCACTATAAGAGAGTAGATGTTTTGTCCAGCTCAAAACACGAGTGTCAACCATGTCACGGACATAGCCTAAGGCCTCAGTCTTGTTGCGGTTGATGAGAAGTGGAACGCCAAGATGGACACCCAGGACATCCACCTCACGAACACCAAAGAGGTCAAAGTTGTAATCATGGGAGGTACGGGGGCTGAAGTAAATAGTAGTCTTGTCAAAGTTGTCACTTTTCCCAGACAAAGAAGCATAGCACTGAAGTATATCCTTTAAAGCCTGAACTTCTAAAATTGCATTGTGCAAGAAGATCAAACTATCATCAGCATAGAGTAGGTGGTTTATTGAAGGCCCATATTTACTAGGAAAAAGACCACAAAATAAGATTAAATCAAATATAATGTGTTCAAATATTTAATTGTAGGCTTTTGAAAATGATTATATAGCTTAACCTCAATTTTAGAGTTTTTTACTCGGTTAAAATTCTAACTGGTCCATTGTAAAGCCCATTTAAACATGCATACCTTAAACCCCAACAAAGTGTTCGTAAAATAAGATAAAATGAAATATAATGAGTTCAAATATTTAATTATGGGCTTTTGAATATGATTATATAGCTTATCCAAAAATTCAAAGCTTTTTACTCGGTTAAAATTCCAATGGGTCCACAGTAAAGCCCATTTAAACATGCACGCCTTAAACCCCAACAAAATGTCTGCAAAATAAGATTAAATAAAAAATCTAGAGCTTGATTATGGGCTTTTGAACATGATTATATAATTTAACCTGTATTTTAGAGCTTTTTACTCGGCCATCTAGACATGCACGCCTTAAAACCTCGCAAAAATGACACAAAATAAGATTAAATCAAATTTAATGAGTTCAAATATTTAATTATGGGCTTCAGAACATGATCATATAGCTTAACCTTAATTACAGAGCTTTTTACACTGTTAAAATTCCAACGGGTCCACTATAAAGCCCATTTAAATATGCACGCCTTAAACCCCAACAAAACGTCTACAAAATAAATTTAAATCAAATATAATGATTTCAAATATTTAATTATGGACTTTTGAAAGAGATTACATAGCGTAACCTCAAATTTTGAGCTTTTTACTCGGTTAAAGTTCCAACGGGTCCACTATAAAGCACATTTAGACATGCACGCCTTAAAACTTAACAAAAGGCCACAAAATTAGATTAAATAAAATAGAATGAGTTCAACAATATAATTATTGGATTTTAAAAATGACTATACAGCTTAATCTCAATTCCAGAGCTTTTTACTCAGTTAAAATTCCAACGGGTCAATTGTAAAGCCCATTTAGACATGAACGCCTTAAACCCCATCAAAACGTCCGCAAAATAAGATTAAGCCAAATTTAATGAGTTCAAAATTTTGACTATGGGCTTCCGAATATGATCATATAGCTTATCCTAAATTTCAGAACTTTTTTCTCGGTTAAAATTCCAACGTGTCCACTGTAAAGCCCATTTAGACATGCACGTCTTAAAACCCAACAAAAGGCCGCAAAATAAGATTAAATCAAATTTAATGAGTTAAAATATTTGATTATGAGATTTCAAATATGACCATAGAGCTTAAACTCAATTTTAGAGCTTTTTACTCTTTTATAATTCCAACGGGTCCACTATAAAGCCCATTTAGTCATGCACGCCTTAGGCCCCAACAAAACGTTAGCAAAATATGATTAAATCAAATATAAAGAGTTCAAATATTTAATTATGGGCTTTTGAAAATGATTATATAGCTTAACCATGGCTTCAGAGCTTTTTACTCGGTTAAAATTCCAACGCGTCCTCTGTAAAAGCCCATTTAGACATGCACACCTTAAAACATAACAAAAAGGCCGCAAAATTAGATTAAATCAAATATAATGAGTTAAAATATTTAATTATTGGATTTTCAAAATGATTATATAGTTTAATCTCAGTTTCAGGGCTTTTACTCTATTAAAATTCTAACGGATCCATTGTAAAGCCAATTTAGACATGAATGGCTTAAACCCCAACAATCCGTTCGCAAAATAAGATTAAAACAAATTTAATGAGTACAAAAATTTGACTATCGGCTTTTGAATATGATCATATAGCTTAACCTAAATCTCATAGCTTTTTTATGGGTTAAAATTCGAACGTGTCCACTATAAAGCTCATTTAGACATGCACACCTTAAAACCTAACAGAGGGCTGCAAAATAAGAATAAATTAAATTTAATGAGTTTAAATATTTGATTATGGGCTTTCGAACATGATCATATAGCTTAACTCAATTTTAGAGCTTTGTACTCTATTATAATTCCAACGGGTCAACTTTAAAGCTCATTTAGTCATGCACGCCTTAGAACCCAACAAAACATTCGCAAAATATGATTAAATCAAATATAATGAGTTCAAATATTTAATTATGGGCTTTTGAAAATGATTATATAGCTGAACCTCAATTTCAGAGCTTTTTACTCATTTAAAATTCCAACGGGTCCACTTTAAAGCCCATTTAGACATGCATGCCTTAAAACCTAACAAAACGTTCATAAAATAAGATTAAATCAAATATAATGAGTTCAAATATTTGGTTATGGGCTTTCAAACATGATCATATAGCTTAACCACAATTTCATAGCTTTTTACTCGGTTAAAATACTAACGAGTCCACTATAAAAGCCCATTTAGACATGCACGCCTTAAACCCCAACGAAAAGGACACAAAAGATTAAATAAAATATAATGAGTTCAAATATTTGACTATGGGCTTTTTAACTAGATCATATTGCTTAACCTTAATTTCATATAATTTTACTCGGTTAAAATTCCAACGGGTCCACTGTAAAGCTCATTTAGACATGCACGCCTTAAAACCTAACAAAAAGGATGCAAAATAAGATTAAATCATATTTAATGTTTAAATATTTGATTACGGGCTTTCGAACATGATCATATATCTTAACTTCAATTTTAGAGCTTTTTGCATGGGTATAATTCAAACGGGTCCACTATAAAGCCCATTTAGTCATGCACGCCTTAAACCCCAACAAAACATTCGCAAAATACAATTAAATCAAATATAATGAGTTCAAATATTTAATTATGGGCTTTCAAACATGATCATATAGCTTAACCTCAATTTCATAGCTTTTTACTAGGTTAAAGTTCCAACGTGTCCATGTAAAGCCCATTTTAGGCATGCAGGCCATAAAATCCAACAAAACGTCCATAAAATAATATTAAATCAAATATAATGAGTTCAAAATTTTGATTATGGCCTTTCAAACATGAACATACAGCTTAACCTCAATTTTAGAGATTTTTACCCAGTTAAAATTCCAACGGGTCTACTGTAAAAGCCCACTTAGACATGCACACCTTAAGCCCTAACAAAAAGGCCGCAAAATAAGATTAAATCAAATATAATGTGTTCAAATATTTGATTATGTGCTTTCGAACATGATCATATAGCTTAAACTCAATTTTAGATATTTTTACTCGATTATAATTCCAACGGGTCTGTAGCGATGTCCTTTTTTGTTTTGTATCGCTAAAATAAAAACGTGAATTTTTGAAGGTGTTTGAAAGGTGTTTGTGACTCTTTTGGATATAAAATATTTATTCCGTGGGGTTTTAAAAGAAACCGCATTTAAAAAAATGGAGTCGCCACCGACCACTTAGGTAGGTCGGACACCATAAAACCAGAGATTCAAAAAATGTTGGGTTCGGGAGTCGGTTACGGATGGGGAAGGATTAGCACCCCCACACCGCCCAAAATTGGTACTTTAATAATTACCGCTTTATTAATATTGGATTTTCCGGATTAAAGTGATGATTATTTTAAAATTCGGTCATAATTGCGAATTAATTTTAAGGGCCCCGTTATCCGAGAATAAACGCCCAACCACTATCACTACGCCTGATACTGGCCCCGTTTACACTCGGATAAAAGGGCACCGCATTGACAATTTATATATCATATGCAATCTTAGTGGCAAAAATATAAAACATGGCAAAATATTTAAATGTAATAAAGATTGACATAACAGAATACTAATCTAACATAAATGATATACTAGACTAAAACATGCATATATACATATTATTCTCAATAATAAATAAAAACAACTTTAACAAGTCAGAATAACAAGGCAGGAATAATTACGTATGTAGACGAACAAATATTTCAAAAAGACATACATGCTAGTAATAAAACATATTTCAACATATATGGGACAACATATCGTACATAAAAGAAGACACACTAGCACGTAACCTAAAAGCCAAGAAAACATACAATACGTACAAAAATACAAAAACATGCCGTTTACGAGTCAAATAAAACACAACATGCTTTAATACAAATAACCGGATAAAAATATATAATTATCGTAAGCTTAATACACATATACATTTAAACATAAAATACGAGGCATATACGAGGGACATAAAATAAAACAATATAATACATCAACATATACGATTATAATACGAACATGAGTATTTACAAAGAAACAGGACTGAAATAAAAAAAAATAAAAATCAGTGGCAGAAATTAAAGAACAATAATATGTAATTTCAGGACTAAAATCCGAAGTAAACAGAACCTAGAAGGATCAAAGTTGTAATTGGACCAAGGGAGACCCAAAATGAAAAGTTCAAAAACGCGGGATGGCTAAAGGCGTAATTTTACCATTTTGAAAACTGATTCGGTGTAATTTAGGGACTGGATTACAAGATTTTGAAATATCAGGGGGACTAGGATTGTAATTATACCATGCGGCAAGACAAAAACGAAAATATTGGAAACGCGGGAGGATTAAGTGTGTGATTTACCCATTTTAAAAAATAATAACACCTATATAAAGGCTATTTTTAGACCGAAACCAAATT
This sequence comes from Hibiscus mutabilis, assembly GCA_019671005.1. NCBI lineage: Eukaryota > Viridiplantae > Streptophyta > Magnoliopsida > Malvales > Malvaceae > Hibiscus > Hibiscus mutabilis. The sequence continues at coordinate 20,759,186 of CM033727.1, read as the reverse complement.
TTCACCATTTCATTTCATTTTTCGGTTTTCATAACTCAGCCCCGTTCTTATTTTCTCTCAATTGATCTTATGAAACCCAGAATCCGGCGGCCGGCCGCCGTGTTCTCCGCCGCCGGCCGCCGCTAACCGGCGCCGGCGAGCCTCCAAAACACACCAAAATAACTCCCTTTCCATCCTCGACACGAATCCGAGGTTGGATTCAGAGGATACACCTCTATTCGCCCTAGATCTAGGAAATACGAACAAAAAAAACACTTTTAAACCTAAAACAAAACTACCAGGGGTCTTCCCCTCCCTTTAGTTCACCATATCAGGCTTGGAGAAGCCGAAAGGCTTATCACTGAGGAAGGGAAAACCCACAAACAACGACGGTAAGACAACTCTCCTTTTTTTTTGTTTCTGTTTACCTCTTTTGTATATTCATGCAAAAATAAAAAAAAGAAACGAGTATTTACCACTGGACTTTTCTTTCGATTCACTTGAATGGTTACAACTTTCAGTTTTTGTATTACAAGATTTCTGTTACCACTCTGTTTTTTTTTTACCCCCTCTGTTACAACTCTTTCCTGTTACAAAAGTCCCCGTTTCAAATATATCCTTGTCTTTGTTTTGGTGCAAGTTGCATCTTGCTTTTTTCAGATCTGAACTGACAACTTGTTGCTTGTTGTATTGGGCATGTTCTGAACACGGGGGTTGAATATCGGCGTGGTGGCGGTATGGGTGTTCTGCCAACGGCCAGACGCGTTCTCGGCCGTTAGATCAGATCTGATCTAACGGTCGAGATGGCTTGAAGGATGAACGGCCTGGATGAAGCCTCGATTTGATGAGACGGCTCCAGATCTTGCAACGTGGAGCTCCAGATCAAATCTTGATCCAACGGCCCACAGCCACCTGCACACACAGTTGTAATTAGATAGGATTTGGGTTTGGGCCTTGTAATGATATTTGGACTTGGACTGTAATTTTTATTTGGGTTTAATATATTTAATTTTTTTTATTTCATTTTATCAGCCCAATAATATTAATAATAATATAATTATAACAGCAATACACATACATGATACAAACATATACTTATACAAGTATAACATATTGGCATACGTACATATAATCCTACCCATAATTAACATAACATCTATATATGTTAATCAAATACGCTCATACTCTAGATACATACGCGACACACATACATCATTAATACGTATACATACATAGCTTATAATATACATGCACACACAACACCTTATATATATATTAGTAACATTCATATAATATAATAAATATACATGCAATATTAATATGTATTTACAAGTGAAAATGAGTGATTACAGGGTCCACTATAAAGCCCATTTAGTCATGTACACCTTCAACCCCAATAAAACGTTTGCAAAATATGATTAAATCAAATATAATGAGTTCAAATATTTAATTATGGACTTTTAAAAATAATTACATTCAATTTTTTCGACAGTTCCAATTTTCTTATCATCATTAACATTCCCTAAATTGGCTCCTTTGGAGTTAATTCTTCCTTAATTAGCCTTAAGTTGAGGATTTTTTTACCAACCGTTATCGCTCTAATATATTCAGGTTTTGCTAATTTTCAAAATTGCAATCATTGTATTTGCTCCCCCTTTTATCACTTTTGTTTCCTTAATTAACTAACTTGGTCTACCACTTAAATTGTCTTTCCATATAATTTATTTTAATTTAGAATGGTTTCCCCCTCTTTCCATTATTACTAAAATTATATTAATCTCCATAATTAGTAAATATACTCCAATTATATTCTCCCCTAACAGTTACTCTCAATTTATTTCCCTTTGGATTAAATTCCATTTACATTTGAAATCTTTTTCCTGTTTTATTGTCGTTCGTTTTCTATGCCTTTTAATCACCATTCAATCCTTCTCAAATACTTCTTTTAGAATTCAAATTACTTTTTTGGTAATTCTATTGAGTTTTTCTAATTTAATTTTCCTTATTAAAATTTTTTTGTTAATCATTTAACAATCAAATCACCATTATTCCCTTGCCCTTTTACAATGATTGTGACCTTACTTGGTTAAACCGTGAGGTAATCTGAGCAATTCAGTCTTTCCTATCTCTATGCATTGCTCAACTTGCCACAATTGTTTCTTCTGAAGCTACTTTCCTTTTTATCACTACTATTTCTCTCTTCATTAACCCTTTCCATTTCTCATTTCATTATCTTTGCATTTATCTTTCACAAAGCTGGGATGAGCAGCGGAAAAAACTCTTCGACAGAGGTTGAGTTTCAACCCCGCCGAGAAAAATGAAACTTCTATGTTGGAACTGTCGGGTCTTGGTAAAGCTCGGACAGTTCAAGCCTTAGGTCAATTTGTAGCTAAGTTTAATCCTGAGGTTTTATTCCTATGTGAAACTCGTCTAAACAAATTCCTTAGCGAAAGACTTTGTATTTCTCTTACTATGAATGGTTGTTTCACTGTTGAAAGCAGCCACACTTGTTTTGGTTTAATAATGCTATGGAATAATAAAATAAATGTTGATTTGCTTTCGTACTCGGACCATCAGTTTAATCATGCACATACATCTCACTTCCACTTTTCAGGAATTTACGGTTATGCGAAAACAAATCAAAAAACTAAAACTTGGGAACTAATTGACAAATTAAATTCCCCCTCGCCGCTTCCCTAGCTAATTGGTGGAGATTTAAATGAAATCATGTCTGATAATGAAAAATAAGTTGGTTGTTGTCGTGCTCATTCATAGATTAATAATTTTAGGGATTGCTTATCCCGTAATGACCTTTTGGATTCTAAACCAGCCAAAGGCTGGTTCACTTGGACCAAAATAGGTCCGAGAACTGCAACTCTACTTGAATGACTAGATCGCTTTGTTGCCAATACAGCTTGGCTACACACTCATCTAACTTATTGTGCGACTTCAGATTTTCATACAAAATCTGACCATTGCTTCATTCTTATGGAGATAGATCACACTACCAATGCTCGCTCTATGCCTCATGATGATCACTTTTGTTTTAAGGGTTGTTGGGCGAATAACCTTGATTCTGTCTCCATCGTTCAAACAACATGGTTAACCATTCATGGTTCAATTGTGGAGAAAATACAAGCTATCGCATCCTTCCTTAAAGACTGGCAATCGTACAAACAAATCACCTCTATAGGCCGAATCAATGATCTAAATAAAAAATAAACTCTTGTCCCAGTCGACGCCTTTCCACTACTGATGAAGAGAACTTTCTAGCAGAAAAATCTGGGCTTAGTCACCTTCTTGACACACAAGAAGTGTATTAGGCTTAACGCTCACACATCTCTTGGCTTGCCCAAGGTGATAAGAACACATTCTTATTTCATGCACGTGCGAAGGGTCAATGTAAGAAAAACAAAGTTAAGGGTTTATTTGACCAATCTAATGTTTGGCGAGACAATGAGAAAGACATTATGGGAATTTTTGTTGACTACTTCCAGAATCTTTTCTCATCCTCTGATCCAAATATTTCTCCCCAGATTCTTGACAACATTACCACTACTATTACTTTTGAAATGAATGCAGCTTTAACTAAGCCCTTCACTACGGAAGAAATTCTTCATGCCTTTCATGACATTAACCCAAGGAAAGCTCCTAGTATTGGTGGTCTGCCAGGATGCTTCTACCGTCAGCACTAGGACACAGTTGGACAGGATGTCATTAATCTGTGCCTTGACCTTCTCTCTGGGAAAGCAGACATGACTGTTGTTAATCGCACTGTCTTAGTCCTAATCCTAAACATGTCTGAACCAACTACAATGCGACAATTTCGGCCCATCAGCCTTTGCACTGTAATTTATAAAATTGTTGCTAAAGTGCTTGTAAATCTCATGAAATCCATTATACCTTTCTGTATTAGTGACAACCAAGCCGCTTTCATTAGGGGTCGGAATATCACTGATAATATTTTAATTTCCCATGAACTAGTGCATTCTTTTAATTTGGGAGAGTCAAGCCCTTCCCAAGGGGAAACTCTTAAGTTGGACATGGAAAAGGCTTTTAACTGTGTGGAATAGTCCTTCCTTCGGCAGGTTATGATCAAATTGGGCTTTGATGTAAGTTGGGTTGATATAATTATGTGATGCATTACAACTGTTTCATTTACTACGAGAGTTGATAATTCTCTCTCCCAATGTTTCACCCAAACCGTGGGCTCTGACAGGGAGACCCTCTTTCCCCTTTTCTTTTCCTCTTCTGTACTCAAGGACTCTCAGATGTGCTTCATGCTGAGCAACAGGCTGGTCAAATTCTGGGGCTCTGTGCCCGTAGACATGGACCACGGGTAAATCATTTGGACAACATGAATTCCTATCTAGAACAGTACTACAAATACAACTCACCTAAAAAATGTCCTTCAACTTTATGCATCCTCCTTTGGACAGACGATCAATTTCGAAAAATCAACCATCTTCTTTAACCCTCGCACATCCCCTGCTCATAAATAATCGGTGCATGACATCCTTCAAGTTCGAGAAGTTGACGACCTGAGAATCTACCTCGGCGCACCTCTTTTGATTGGGAAAAACATAATTGCTTCCCTAGGATTCACCCATGACAAGGTGAATTCACGAATGTCTCATTGGGATAAGCATCTTCTCTCTTTCAGTGGTTGAGAAGTTTTCAGTAAGCCCGTGATCGAATCTCTACCTCAATACACGATATCTTGTTACCTTCTTCCATAAAACATTATTGACGATATGAAAACGTCCATCAGGCGCTATTGGTGGATGGTGAAGAACAAAAAAATGAGGTTAGCCTCTAATTCCTTGGGGTACTATTTGTACGCCAAAATTAGCAGGCGGTATTGGCTTTTGGGATACGCAACTTTTCAATATCGCCTTGTTGGGCAAACAAATTTGGTGCCTTATCACTGAGCCCACTAGTCTGCTTGCCCAGATTTACAAAGCAAAGTACTATCCCTCTGGGGCTATTCTTGAATCTGAGACTAATCGGAGATTGTCTTTTGCTGGAAAGGTATTTACCAGGCATTGATGCAACTCTACAAAGGTTTCTTTAAGAGGCTGGGGATGGATAGTAAAATTCAGGTTGACTATGATAATTGGGGCGGTGCATCTGCCTTACATCTTTCCGGTGAGATAAGGATAGCGATGAACTCCTTATTCGTTGTGGTGACTTCATGGTTCCCGGTCAACCTCGATGGGATGAAATAAAGGTCTGACATTATTTTAATTTGGACAACATCAACATTGTTCTTAGCATAACAATTATTAACGACCAAAATGATACAATTCTTTGGTGTAACCATGACTCAGAAATTTACTTGATTTGTTCTGGATATTCATTCCTACAACAACCACCAGCCTTAATTAACAGAACTTCTCACATTTGGAAGATTATGTCTAAGATACCAATCCATCTAAAAAATTGCTCATTTGGATGGCGTATTGGCCATGATGCTCTTCCGACTGGCCATAAACTTTAGGTGAAAAATCTTACCCCAAGACTATGCCTCATATGCCACATGAACCAGAAAACAATAATTCATGCTTTACGTGAATGCCAGGGGCCAACGAGGCCCTACGTATGGTTGGTTTGCCAAGTTCCATCATCTCTAGTTCCACTATCTCAGTCTTATCATGGCTTGAGGAAGAGGCTGCATGTTTAACAACTCAATCCTTTGCATTATTTCTAACGATTCTTTGGAATCTATGGAATAGATGCAATAATTGGATCCATAATCAGCGTCTCCAACCACCTTAGCTCACGGTTCTCAACTCCCAAGGTATTCTACATGACTACGCTGAAGCCATTTCAATAAGCACCCCCTCCCAGCTAATGTATGATCCTACACTTGTGCACCCGAGGTGGCAACCCCCAAGGGCGGGTACATGAAGATTAACATAGACGGGGCCTTTGGTCCAATCACCAAGGCTACTACCGTGGGAGTTGCGGCGCGCGATTCTAGTGGTGTGGTCACTGGAGGACTTTCTCACCCTTTGAGTAGCTGCATGGACGCTACCTCAGCCGAAGCACAAGCAGTTATTGCTGGCATCATTTTCGCTCGCAAAAGATGATGGTCTAACTTGATTTTTGAGATAGATTCAGCTATAATGGCTAATAAATTAAATCAGTAATATATTGATTTGTCTACTTTGAGCCCGCTTGTTGAGCATGCTCGCCTTCTGATTGCTGATGTATATAATTTTATTGTCAAATTTGTACCTAGGGTGGTGAACACTGTTGCCCATATACTTGCCTCTAGGGCTTTGAGGTCTATGTCGTCCACATATTTTGGTTTGGACTATCCCGATTACATCCAAACAGTTGTAACTAATGAGATTATATCTCATCCAACTTAATATATTATGGTACTATTTCCCCGTAGGTGGCCACTCGGGGCCTCTTGGCCTTGTATGACTTTAGAGGGGATTTTAATGAGGCCCGTTGTTGCGTGTTGTGATGTACTATAAATGATATGCAATTAGTGCAAGTATGCACGTCAAAACATGTAATAAAGTGGTAAGTGAGTATCGTCTCCACAGGGATTGAAGGTATTTCACTGTTTAGTTTCAGCACCCAAAACAAGAACTAAAAGATTAGATGAAAGAGTTGACATGAGCAATGCAATAAATTGATGTAGCAAAAGACAGTAAGCAAAACAGGAATGAACTGAATAGGCTTCAATAGTCCTCACACATGCGTGAAACTCTCTATTGGGATGATAGGCTGGGTTTATTAAGGAATCCTATGTCTAGTTCTTCAGTCAGGTTAGCACTTTCCAGCTTATAACATGCTTGATAGAGCTTTCTAAGGTGTTTCTAAGCTATCTCTAGTAAGAAGCCCGACAACCAGAATGCTACGACAATACCTCTCAGCGTGAACCCTAGCAAGCTACTTATCGATGAAGCTCTACTATTTTTCGTTGAAACCCTTCCCTTGTCTCTAAGGTGAGTTAGAGTTGACACCCAAGTAAAGGCTAACTCTTAAGAGCTCTTACAAACTTAGGGCAATAAAATAGTAGACAAAGCATGAATGAAACTGGAAAATGCAAATACATTAATTAAAAGAAACTAAAACATAATCATCCAAAACAAACCCAAGCCACTTAAGGTTAGTTCATGGCTGGGTACAAATCATCCATAATCGTTCTTCTTAAACAACCCATATCCAGAATAAAAATGTGAAAGCAAAATAGCAGAAGGAAATGAAATCCCCCGAGCCTCCTTGGTCTACCGTGAAGCCCCCTAGGCTTGCTGCTTCTCTCAAAGGCCAGCAAGGTCGTCCCTTGGAGCATCAACAATGGACGACACCAAGATGAAGAAGAAGGAGGAATGTAGCTGCCTTTGCTCTTTCGCTTTTTTAGCTCCAAAAGCACTTTTTTCAGCCCCCTCTTTAATGTAGGTGTCTTTTCCTTTATATAGTATGGGCTCCTAGGGTTTTGCGCCCTAAATATTCCTTGTGTGACCTAAAGAATATTCTCTAGGTCACATGAGTGGCACAACTAGCTGGAGGAATCACATGTGGGGGCTCTCAAAATATCTTCTCTTTTTGTCTTTTCTGCACTCAGAAATGTCATCCATAATGCCACGACATTTTTTCTTTGCCCTGCAATGTTCCTTGGCTAACATGCACATCACCACCCAGAAACAAACCTTCCTCAAGAGTATGCATTACATAAATAAATAAAAGCAACACCATATGCAAATGTATGAACTAAATGCAATGAATTGAGCTTTAAAACAACCAATAACCTAAGTAAAAAGCTATGAAATGTGCACTTTTTACAGGGATAACACACCCCCAAACTTAAGCTATTGATTGTCCTCAAGCAATAAGTAGAGAAAAATAGAATAAATACTATGACAAAAATTTACTTCAAGACAGTGCTATGGCAAAATTTCAGTCCTCGGGAAAATGTAGGCTTCAACAAGATTGACAAAGTCAAGATTTTAAGAACTTTTCCCTTGGGGAAAGATTCTTTGCATGTGTGTGTGTAATTGCATCTAACCTATGCTTAACAGAGTTAGAAAATTTTACGGGCAATGGTGATTAGTACCATTGAAGACATAAATTGTTCAATTATTTTCGTGTAATGGTAATCAGTACCATTGAAGCATATAATTTATTTGATCATTCCTATCCTGGCATTAGTATTATATACTATTGGAACATTCATGTGAACTACTTAGTCATTCAATCCTTATTCTTCATAACTGATCGAGTACATAGCCAATTATACTAGATTTTTCATTAAACATTTCAAGGAACCAAGTCATGGTTCGACTAAAAGAAAAAGGTTGTCCACTTACCTTGGCCACCACCATCTTACCAAACATTGGCAACTCCAAGCAATATATAGGCAACTTAAGCCTCACCATACAACCAAATAATCTCAATACATTCAACAAATCCATATTTATTTAAACATAAATGTACTCATAAATGCTCGAAGTTATTCTTGACCGTGGTTAACAACTCCTTTCCTCCTCTCGTCATCTTAATTGATTCCCTTGTTGTCTATTTGTAACAACAATTCAATGTTTCATTAGAATCATCTCATGATTACTTAATTCTTTTACCTATTTATTTATGCATGCTCCAACAAGCTTTTGAGCATTGAAATTCTAGTGCTTACATGTAAATTATCCATCCATAACATCTCATTCATAACTTAAACAATTTCACACATTGTATCCAATCATCATCGTACAAAACAACCCCTATCCTAAATCATATATAGTTCAAAACTGCCCTTATTGACTTTCTCACTTTTAGCCATTCAAGCACCTTTCTATCATGCACATAAGCATCCAAATACTAGATAATTACTTAGCATGCTTACAGTCATCATTTAATGCTTAAATTACCAATAACAGTACTTAATTTAAGCAATCATTTCCTTAAAATAGCCACATAATAAACTGCTTATACAGGGCAGTTTCCAGTTCATTATAATCCTCTTAAAATGGTTATCCAGTCCCTTTATAAACTTTTCCCTTGTTTTCCTATTGTTCATTATATATATGCATACATTTGTATTTCATTAGATCAACAATTTGTCATGAAATTGAAGCTTAAACAGTCCAAGGAGTTAAAACAATCTCATTCATAGATAACATTGAACAAACAGTTTCCAAATTCTCTATAAACCCCCTATTTAGAACGACATAAATTGTAATGAAATCTCCAGCATTAAAAACTACTTATTCAAATCCAAAATCGCTACTACATCCCTTCTAAGTTACCAATTGTGCTTCAATCTAATAAAACTACATTCTTTTGCTAATCATCTATCACTAAATTCTTTATCATGTAATAGCTTTCTCACTATACAAAATCGAATCCAACTATAACAACCAATTGAACATGCATAGTTACAATCTAACAAGATTGATAAGAAAATTACTTACTTTAGTTGAAAGATATAACTAACTCAAGGATTCAACATGACCGTGACCTTAAGATTCATCAATGGTGGTTCTTTTAATCTCTCTCTCTCAACTCTCTTATTTTAGCCAAGAGAAGAATGAAGGAGAAACAAGTTATTTGTTTGTCTCCCTTCATTGAATGGAAGACCATATGTCCTACACTCATAGATCCAAGTCATCGAGCTCTATATGAGTCTCAAGCTTGCCATGCAAACATCCAACTTTTGAACTCTATCAATTTGGTCCTTTCGGTTCTATTTCCCCTAAGCCTCAAGTAGTTCACTTTGATCAAAGAAAAATCCTTAAGAAGAATTAAAGATAATTCCATTTAAGACATAACAACTTAAAGATTAAAATTTATAAATTTAGGATGTTACAACTCCCTCCCCCTTAAAGAAAATTCTTCCTCGAATTTACCTGAGAAAAATATGAGGATACTGTTTTCTCATAGAAGATTCAGACTCCCAGGTTGCTTTCTTACTCCCATGATTCTTCCATAGAACTTTGACAAGAGATATTGTTTTGCTTCGAAGTCGTCTAATTTCACGGTCGAGGATTTGAATTGGTTCTTCGTTATATGACAAGTCTTGGTCCAATTCAACTTCATCCAGTTCAAGAATATGAGAAGGATCAGACCGATATCTTTGTAGCATTGATACATGAAATACATTATGTATTTTGTTGAATTCTTTCGGAAGAGCTAACCGATAAGAAACAAGGCTATTGTTGTATGAGAATTCCGCCAAGGGTAAAGCTTTCTCCCATTTTTTTCCAAAATCGATTATACAAGCTCGTAACATATCTTCTAACATTAGTATAATTCTTTCAGATTGACCATCTGATTGAGGGTGAAAGGCAGTACTGAGATTGATTTTAGTTCCAAGAACTTCTCCAGAGATTTCTAGAATCTAGAAGTAAACTAGAGTCCCGGTTAGAAATTATCGAAGTAGGAATGCCATGTAATCTTATGATCTCACGAAGGTAGAGTACTGCTAGTTGGTCCAGACTCATGTTCATTCAAACAGGAAGAAAATGAGCTGACTTTGAGAAACTATCCACAATCACCCATATTGCATCGTTCTTTTTTGGTGATAAGGGCAATCCACTAACAAAGCCCGTTGTTATTTGCTCCCATTTCCATCACGAAATTTCAATAGGCTGAAGCAATCCTGAAGGAACCTGATGTTCTGCCTTCACTTTCTGAGAAACCAAACATTTATATACAAAGTCTTTTATAGCGGATTTCATTCCAGGCCACCAATAGAGACTCTTCAGATCTTTATACATCTTTACTGATCCTGGATGTATTGAGAATGAACTATTGTAAGCTTCTTGGAGAATTTCCCTTCTTAAATTTGAATCATTGGGAATACACACCCTGTTTAAAAAATGAAGTAATACATCTTCTTTTGGAACAAAGTCTGATTCGGCATCTCCATCAAGCTTGAGCTTAATTTCATGTAACTTAGGATCTGATTGTTGCAACAATCGAATTCTTGATATTATATCAGAGTGAATTCGAATATAAGCCAAGGTCCCTTGCTTCCTACCCATTCGAAGGAAAGCATTGATGGAGGATAAGGCTACAAACAATTGCAAGGTAATATTAGGTGATATCTATATAGATTTCAAATAGGAATAAGGGGAGTTTTGGTTAAATTGATTACTAACCACAAGTATGTTGGTGACTGAGTGCATCAGCCACAACATTAGCCTTCCCTGGGTGGTAATCCATGATTATATCATAGTCTTTAAGTAGCTTGATCCAACGTCTTTGTCTCAAATTGAGTTCCTTTTGAGTGAGGAGGTGTTTCAAGCTTTTGTGATCGGGGAAAAGGTAACACTTTTCTCCATACAAATAATGTCTCCATATCTTTAGGGCAATGATTACTGCAGCAAGTTCTAAATCAAGGGTTGGGTAATTCAGTTCATGAGATTTTAATTGTCGGGAAGCATATGCTACCACTTTATCTCCTTGCATTAAAACACATCCCAACCCCAAGTGAGAAGTTTTTGTTGTACTTCCTTCAATTGGTCAAAGATTTTTTCTCGGTTAAAATTCCAACGGGTCCACTATAAAAAATCACTTATACATGCACGCCTTTAACCCCAACAAAAAGCCCATTAAATAAGTATAAATCAAATATAATGCGTTCAAATATTTGATTATAGAATTTAGAACATGATCATATAGCTTAACCTTAATTTTAGTCTTTTGAATCGGTTAAAAATTCCAACGAATCCTTTGTAAAGCCCATTTAGACATGCACGTCTTAAACCCCAACAAAAGGACGCAAAATATGATTAACTCAAATATTTGATTTTGGGTTTTCGAACATGATCATATAGCTTAACCTCAAATTCAGAGTGTTTTACTCGATTAAATTTCCAACGGGACCACTGTAAAACCCATTTAGACATGCATGCCTTAAAACCAAACAAAAAGCCTGTAAAATTAGATTAAATCAAATATAATGAGTTCAAATATTTAATTATGAGATTTTTTAAATGATTATATAGCTTCTCCTCAAATTCAAAGCTTTTTCTCAGTTAAAAATTCCAACGAGTGCACTGTAAAAGCCCATTTAGATATGCACACCTTAAACCCCAAGAAAAAGCTCGCAAAATAAGATTAAATCAAATTTAATGAGTTTCAATATTTGATTATGGGGTTTTAAACATGATTATATAGCTTAACCTCAAATTTAGAGATTTTTACTCGGCCATCTAGACATGCACGCCTTAAAACCTAGTAAAAATGGGGCAAAATATGATTAAATCAAGTTTAATGAGTTCAAATATTTAATTATGGGCTTCAGAACTTGATCATATATCTTAACCTCAATTAAAGAGTTTATTACATTGTTAAAATTCCAACGGGTCCACTATATAACCCATTTACATATGCACGCCTTAAACCCCAACAAAACGTCTACAAAATAAATTTAAATCAAATATAATGAGTTCAAATATTTAATTATGGACTTTTGAAAATTTTTATATAGCTTAAACTCAATTTCATTGTTTTTTACTCGGTTAAAATTCCAACGGGTCCAATGTAAAGCTCATTTAAACATGCACGCCTTAAAACCTAACAAAAAGGTTGCTAATTTAGATTAAATCAAATATAAGGAGTTCAAATATTTAATATGGGCTTTTTTTAAATGATTGTGTGGCTTCACCTCAGTTTTAGAGCTTTTTACTCGGTTAAAATTACAACTGATCCATTGAAAGCCCATTTAGACTTGTCCGCCTTAAACCACAACAAAACATCTGCAAAATAAGATTAAATCAAAATTAATGAGTTAAAAAATTTACTATGGGCTTTTAAACATGATCATATAGCTTAACCTAGATTTCATAACTTTGTACTCAATTAAAATTTGAACGTGTCCACTGTAAATCCCATTTAGAAATGCACGCCTTAAAACCTAACAAAAAAGCTGTAAAATAAGATTAAATAAAATTTAATGAGTTCAAATATTTGATTATGGGCTTTTGAACATGATCAAATAGCTTAAACTCAATTTCAGAGTTTTTTACTCGGTTAAAATTCTAACGGGTCCACTATTAAAGCCCATTTAGACATGCACGCCTTAAAACCCAACAAAACATCCGTAAAATAATATTAAATCGAATATAATGAGTTCAAATATTTTATTATGCACTTTCAAACATGATCATATAGCTTAACCACAATTTCAGAGATTTTTACTCGGTTATAATTCCAACGGGTCCACTGTAAAAAAACCATTTATACATACACGCCTTTAACCCCAATAAAAATCCCATTAAATAAGTATAAATCAAATATAATGAGTTCAAATATTTGATTATAGTCTTTAGAACATGATCATATAGCTTAACCTTAATTTCAGTCTTTTGACTCGGCTAAAAATTCCAATGAATCCTCTGTAAAACCCATTTAGACATGCACACCTTAAACCCCAACAAAAAGGCCGCAAAATATGATTAACTCAAATGTAATGATTTCAAATATTTGATTTTGGGTTTTTGAACATGATCATACAGCTTAACCTCAATTTCAGAGCATTTTACTCAGTTAAAATTCCAACGGGTCCACTATAAACCCATTTAGACATGCATGCCTTAAAACCTAACAAAAAGCCCGTAAAATTAGATTAAATCTAATATAATGAGTTTAAATATTTAATTATGGGATTTTTTAAATGATTATATAGCTTCACCTCAGATTCAGAGCTTTTTACTATTTTAAAAATTCCAACGAGAGCACTATAAAAGCCCATTTAGACATGCACACCTTAAGCCCTAACAAAAAGTTCGCAAAATAAGATTAAATCAAATTTAATGAGTTTCAATATTTGATTATGGGCTTTTGAACATGATTATATAGCTTAACCTCAAATTTAGAGATTTTTACTCAGCCATCTTTACATGCACGCCTTAAAACCTAGTAAAAACGGGGAAAATATGATTAAATCAAGTTTAATGATTTCAAATATTTAATTATGGGCTTCAGAACTTGATCATATTGTTTAACCTCAATTACATAGCTTTTTACATTGTTAAAATTCCAACGGGTCTACTATATAGCTCATTTACATACCAACTTAAACCCCAACAAAACGTCTACAAAATAAATTTAAATCAAATATAATGAGTCCAAATATTTAATTATGGACTTTTGAAAATTTTTATAAAGCTTAAACTCAATTTCAGAGTTTTTTATTCGATTAAAATTTCAACGGGTCCAATGTAAAGCTCATTTAGACATCCACGCCTTAAAACCTAACCAAAAGGTTGCAAATTTAGATTAAATAAAATATAATGAGTTCAATATTTAATTATGGTATTTTTTTAAATGATTTTATAGCTTCGCCTCAATTTCAGAGCTTTTTACTCGGCTAAAATTACAACCGGTCCATTATAAAGCCCATTTAGACTTATCCGCCTTAAACAACAACAAAACGTCTGTAAAATAAGATTAAATAAAATTTAATGAATTAAAAATTTTACTATGGGCTTTCGAACATGATCATATAGCTTAACCTAAATTTCATAACTTTTTACTCGATTAAAATTTGAACGTGTCCACTGTAAATCCCATTTAGAAATGCACGCCTTAAAACCTAACAAAAAGCCGCAAAATAAGATTAAATAAAATATAATGAGTTCAAATATTTGATTATGGGATTTTGAACATGATCAAATAGCTTGACCTCAATTTCAGAGTCTTTTACTCAGTTAAAATTCCAATGGGTCCACTATAAAAGCCCATTTAGACATGCACGCCTTAAAACCCAACAAAACATCCGTAAAATAATATTAAATCAAATATAATAAGTTCAAATATTTTATTATGGGCTTTCAAACATGATCACATAGCTTAACCTTAGTTTTAGAGATTTTTACTCTGTTAAAATTCCAACGGGTCCACTATAAAAGTATATTTAGACATGCACATCTTTAACCTCAACAAAAAGCCCGCTAAATATGAATAAATCTAATATAATGAGTTCAAATATTTGATTATAGATTTTCAAACATGATCATATAGCTTAACGTCAATTTCAGTCTTTTGACTCGGTTAAAAATTCCAACGATTGCACTGTAAAAAACCCTTTTAGACATGTTCGCCTTAAAACCCAACAAAATGTTTGTAAAATAAGAATAAATTAAATATAACGAGTTCAAATATTTTATTATAGGCTTTCAAATATGATCATATAACTTGGAAACGATGGCTTGAAGTTTAGGATCTTGTTTTTGCAATGCTTGAATTCTCGATATGATGGTAGACTGAACTTGAGGTTAAGCTATATAATCAAATATTTGATTATGGATTATCTTAACCTCAATTTCTTTCTGCATCATATCATGGAACAAGGTCACCATGGCTCTTTGATAAGTTTCCCCGGCATTCTTCAATCCAAAGAGCATCACCTTGTAGCAAAATGTGCCCCACAGGGTCACAAAAGTGGTGTTTTCCATGTCTTTGGGGTGCATATTAATCTGATTGTACCCCAAAAAGTCATCCATGAATGAGAACCAAGCATGCCCCGCAGTGTTGTCAACTAGTGTATCGATGTGGGGCAAAGGGAAATTATCTTTGGGGCTCACCTTATTAAGGTCCCTATAATCCACACACATGTGCACCTTCCCATTCTTTTTCAGTACTGACACTATCTTGGCTACCCATTCCGGGTACTTAGAAACATTCAAGAATCCCACCTCAAACTATTTCTTTACTTATTCTCTGACTTTTAACAACATGTATGTTCTTATTCTCTGGAGCTTTTGTTGGATGGGCTTGTATTTTGGCCTTATGGGGAGCTTGTGCATCACAATATTCGTGTTTAAACCCGACATGTCTTGGTATGTCCATGCGAACACATCTTTGAATTCCAGAAGTAGTTCCACCAACTCTTGCTTAACTTCTGATGATAGGGTAATGTCGATCTTCACTTCTTTCTTTTCTTTGTTGGTCCCCAAATTCAAAATCTCTACTTTCTCTTGATGCGGAAAGATTTGCTTTTCCTCACTTGCCATCATCTTTAACAACTCATCCTGGACCTCATCATCCTCCTCATTTATTTTCGCCAAGCACATGGGTCACTCGAAATGTACTCCGAGATTAGGTTCTGCATCATTCATATAGTTTATATTAAGAGGCCTGCACGATTTTGAAAGTATGCATTGGTAATGGAAAGGGATAGCTTATGATATGAATAAATAAAAAATAAATAAATAATAAAATGAATGTTATGTTTTCCATTTGAGAAAGAAAAGTAGAAAATGTCTATTCCATTGAAAATAGATAAAGAGTGACCTAGCTGCCCTTTTACAAAAGATGCACGTTACTTTTGGGCATTACTTTGATTTAATCCTAGAATCCACAGGCATGTCCACATAGGTCCAATTGTCGAGCTTTTCACCCAGGAAGCATGGGCGAATCTTGGCCAAAAGCTGGTCAGTCTTGCCATCATCATAAATCACATTCACATCCATCTCTCCCAAAGCTTTGCGGATCAACTCCCCCTGTTGGCATTTTTCACCTTCTCGGTTTGCTTCTTGGACTTCGAACTCAGGGTTTTGGATCATTTCGGATATGAAAATTCCATCAAAATCCGCATAGGTTATAGGTGCCCAAAAATATCCTCCCCTCTAAGTCGGGTCTTCCTTTTCTCTTGTCTCTTCCTCTATTCTTGTCTCTTTTTCAAGAAATTGGGCCTATAACCGAGTCCAAAATGGTCAACCTTATGGATCACACTGATGGGTTGAAGGCGTCCTTGTAGACTTCTTCCCAAGCCTCTCCCCTTTCTTGCTCTTTTTCCTAGGGTCTCAAATACCACTATCTTGGTGCAGTTTGATAGTTTAGGGCAAGAAAACTAGCTCCCCTCGGTGATAAAGGTAGCATTGAAAAACTCCAAAGCCCTGAAAGTATATTCCATTGCCTCTTCATCAGTATAGATATACGGTGTATCAGAAGTTGCTGAAGCGATGACGTCTTGCTTGGCATTCACTGTGACCAATTTCCCCTCAATAATAAACTTTAATTTCTGGTGTAGCGAAGAGGAGATGGAGCCAGCCGAATGTATCCATGGCCTTCCTAACAGATAATTATAGGATGGCCGGATGTCCATAACCAAAAATCAACCATATATTTGATAGGGCTAATGAGCAGGGGCACTTCTATCTTCCCGACCACATCTTGTTGTGTCCCATCAAATGCACACACTATATTATGACAGGGCTTCATGTGTGAATTTTTTTATCGGTAACCGTTGTAGAGTAGCCAAAGGCATGACATTTAGAGCGGAGCCATTATCAATTAGCAATCCTTATAACACATAACCCTTACAATGAGTGGTAATGTGTAGGGCCTTGGTGAACCCCTACCTTCTCCTAGTATTTCATGGTCACTGAAGGTGATGAAATTATCAGCAGTGATATGGCTAATGATTTGGTCCAACTTCCTGACCGAGATGTCTCTTGTGATAATAGTCTAATTCAAAACCTTCAATAGTGCATCACGATGCTTTTCTGAGTATAGCAGGAGATCGAGTACTGAAATCTGAACTGGCTATTTCTGAAGTTGTTCCACAACATTATACTCGCTGTGTTTCAAAAATCTCAAAAATTCTCGAGCTTGAGTTTCCGCGATTGGTTCCTTGATCTTTGGAGGTGGCTCCTCTCTAAACATCTTCTCGGGTTTAGTCCCGGTTTCCTTGCCTTTTTCCTTTTGTTCTTCTGATGCCCTTAGATTCTTTGGGGCATAGAATCAACCGCTCGTCATAAGATGTCCCACGTCATTTACTTTTCTGGTATTGGGTTCCATAGGCCCTTCCTAAACGGGCTTTGTCCCTATTTCCACATCCTCTCCTCCTTGTGAACTGGAAGAGCCTGGTATTGTAATGCTTGCTGTGTAATTCCATGGAAGCATCTGTGTATCCTTGAATGGAAAGGATATCGGGGTAACAATTATAATCTTAGGGGTTACCTTTGGTGCACTTGTTCCACTTGGCTTGAGATCGAGGACAAATGGACTTTTCGCACTATACTTGGTATCTTGACCATCCGACGCACAAACTTCTAATTCCCTCATTCCTCTCTCATTTTTAAAGAACTCGATCTCTTTGTTATCCATCATGGTCTGTATCACTTGACGAAACTCCTTGCATTCTTGAATCTCATGATCCCCTGACTGATGATACTCATAATATGGGCCACAACCCTTTTTAACTATCTCCATTCCCCGGTCGATGAGGCATGCCATACATAATTGTTGAAAAACCCACCTCAACGGAGACTCGACTTCAGACACATTCGCCCTATATTTTCTGGCATACTTGTCTTCAATAGCATTCACGCCTTGACTTCCATGATTTGGTAAGAGGTTATTGGTCGTGCTTGGTTCCCCTAACTGCAATACTCCGATCCGGATCATATTTTGAGCAAACTTCTTGACTGCTATGCAGTTTTCAATTGAATGCCCCAGGATGTCAGCATGGTACTCGTAGTGTGCCTTGGGGTCATACCATGCCAGGTAAGGTGGGTTGAAAGGTGTGATATGATAAGGCTGAACTAAATCTGCCTTATACAATTGTGAGTAAAGCTCCTTGTAAGAGAGTGGCAATGGAGTGAATGGCCTATTCTCCCCTACTTTCTTGGGTCACCTATCTTCCCTTTTGTTAAAATTTCAGGCATTCCCTGTTGCAGCTTGGGGCTGGGAGATAGTGAAGTTCTTGGTGGCCTCAAAAGTGTTTGTGTTATTAACCTTATGATCCTTCTTCTTGTACAATTCTCATGAAGGCTCCCCTCTATTAATTCTCCCACTTTTAATGGCAGCTTTAATGCATTCGTCGGTCATTGCCATCTCCGCGAAGTTGCTAATAGGATTGTTGATCAAACAATCATAGAGTGTCCATTTTAGCATGTCTATGGACATTGGAGAAATCTCAAGCTCATGAAGCGGTGGCTAAACTTGTGCCGCCATATCACACCACCTCTAAGCGTACTCACGGAGGCTCTCATTGCGTGTTTGCTTCATTCCTTGCAACAGAAGTCGATTAGGAACCATATCAGTTATGTGATTGTACTGTTCAGTGAAAGCTTTGGCCAAATCCTTCCACGACTTGACTTGCGCTCTTGTGAGATGGTTACACCACCTTGAGGCATATCCCACCAAGTTGCCTTGAAAGTAGTGAATTAAAAGCTTCTCATTGTCGGTGAACCCAACCATCTTTCGACAAAACATGATCAAGTGTGCAGTGGGGCAAGTCGTTCTGTCAAGCTTCTTGAATTCTGGGGCCTTGAACTTATATGGGATTTCCACATCTGGGACTAGACTAAGCTCCCTAGAATTCAACCCATAAGAACCTTCTTCATCCTCATTTACTCAGAACTTTTCTTCGAGATCCTTCTGGGTATCTTCCAACTACTTTGTGAATTCCGTCTTCATTTGGTTTAGCTTCTCTAACTCATCAAAATCTGTGATGCTATTCCTAATATTCTCGACATTCCCAAAGATCACGCTCGGTTGGGCTTGAGTAGATGCACCAACATGAGAGGAATATCCCCTTTGTGGAGGGTTCGGTAAAGGGTCCACAAGAAGAGGGTCCTAAAAGATTAGGGCATAAGGGCGGTCCCCCGAGCTTTGGGTAGGATTCTCGACGGTACCCTTCTCTCTCGGCTCTTGTCCTAGACGGGATTGAAGCATCTGAGATATCTCTCTCATCATATCTTGTTGGGACTTGATGATGGTGTCCCTCAATTCTTGTTGTGTTTGTTCCAAATGACCTCTTAGATCGGCTTCCAATTTTACAAAGCTTTCCTCCATTTGCCTTGTTCATAAGCGAGTGCGGTATGCGTATGGAATGGTTATAATTTAAAGAACCAAAATGCTATCTTTTTTTTCTGAAACAAAAACATTTTTAATTAAATTTAGCAATTAAATAAAGTATGCAAATAAATGTGTTATGCATGAATGCAAAGAGCAACACTAGTTCAGAAAATATAATCATTAAACAACTTCTATTATTTGAAACATTGTCTCGTTACAATAATTAAAGAAAACCAACTACGCATATGATCCTAAGCTAGCATCTAGGTTGAAAATATCCCTCAAGATCCAAACAATCCTCTCTCCCTCCTCGGATTCATCATCCACACAATCGTGAAGCTAGGTAGCATCTTTCGCTAGAAACTGTATCTTTCAGGTGACCTCTTGCATCTGAGCCATCTATTGTGCCAATTCTTGCTCTTGCCTCCAAATAGTGTAAGTGGCAAAATGTAGTTGCTCCAAAGTTGGCTTCTGATACACTTGGACTGCTCCCCTAAAGCTTGTTATATGGTCCTTTAGTCATTGAACCTCGGTTTCCAATTCTTCAACATGAGCCTTCAAGGCTTGATTCTCCGAGCTACTAGCTTTTAACTTGCTAGTTGAACCTTTGTGCCTGAAGAGAGACCTTCCCAAACATTTTACTTAATCTTTCAATGTTTCTTTTGGCACCGTTCCTTTTCAAGCTGCCTTGAGTGAGAGGCTCATAGGTTCTCCATCTCTTGTGTCAAAGTAAGCACTTGGTCCTTGTGCTCGTAATACTTCCTCTTGTAATTCTTGGCTCTCGCCTTCTTCTCTTTGAGTCGAAGCTCCAACCCTCGCTCTGTCCATCCTTTGTAGCTTTAGGATTTCCTCCTTCTCTAACCTAAGTTCGAGTTCCAATTCATTTTTATTTCTTTACAGACCCTTAATCACCCCCTCAAACTGTGTTTTGTCCAACTCAAAGTCGAACCTTTCTTGATTGGCTTTCTCTTCGAGCTGAATATACCTCTTTTGTTCCTCTTCAAGCTGCTTCCTCATCAAATCGGCATCGGTGGGAAGCGTAGACAATCTCTTCTCCACAGACCTCCTACCATCGGGGTTCAGTTGGGGAACATTGTCGTTGACACGATTAAATAGCCACTCCTCGTACTCGAGGGTGACCATGTAAGGAGCATTCATAATCCTAACCCGCCTTGTATTGTTCCAAGCTGAAGAAGCATTATACACCACCCTCTTGTATCCCTTCTCTTTCTCGTAGTCCATGTTGATCTCGTTTAATCCTTTTATGGCCGAAAAAAACTGCTTCAAACCATACTATCTCAAAACCAAAAGAGGTGCGTAAGTTGTATATCCCCAAATACCAAGTAGTGGTACCCAAGAGTGTTCCCCGTATCTATAAAGGATATTCATTGCCGATAGCCACGGATCCCTCCAAACTATGTCTTCCTCCTTTAGATTTTAGAGAACGTCTAGCCAAACCCCATTGGATTTTCTCGCCGGCCAATCCCCTTTTTGCATGAACTCCTCTAATGGTGAGAACTTGTCGTCATAGATAGGCCTTGAGAAGTTAAAATCAGACCAAGGATGGCTATAAAACCAAACGGTCAAAAGTTGGGGAAATCCTCAGAAGCATCCTCCACCATTCTCTCTACAAAATGTCAAGGACCGAAAAGTTTCTGACAAAATTACAGGTACCAGATTGGCCCCACCACCCAAACGATAAAACAAATCTAATACTAACTAGTCGATAAGCCCTAATGCTTTAGGAAACAACACTAATCCATAGATCAAAACTGCAAATAGGTCTCGCTGAACTCGACCCACGGGGTGTACAAAAGCTAAGACCAAAATTTTTTCCCAATTGAGATACTCTTTCTTGTTCCAAGTTGCAACTTGATTCTTGACCCAAGATGGCAAAGTGTCCGAGAACTTACCAAGTTTGCCCCATAAAGCTTTGTTCTTGTTTGGTTTAGAGTAGACACGGTTCTCACTAATCTTCTTGCAATTTACAAGGGCTTGATACTCTTCAAGTGTCAGGGTCAACTCAAAATTACCGATCGTGAAACAACTATAGGCTGAATTCCAAAACCCTACCAAGGCTTGAAGTAGTGATTGATCGATTGGAACATCTAACAAGTATGAAATGTCGTCGTACTCGTCTTTGAAAGCATTTCTTGTCTCAAAATCCCAACCATTCCATACTAACCTCAACTCGGACATATCATTAAATTATGTGTTCATGAAAGTCTCGGGTGACATCACTGACCTAAACCTAGCTAAAATACAATCCCCTTCATGTAGTTGCTCTCCTTTTGACCATACTTGCACATCGGAATTCTTCTCGTCATTGCTACGGACCAAATCCCCCATTGACCTAGCCTTTAATTTCAGACTATTTCCTGACTCAATGTGCTCTTCATGACAAGATATGCAAAACAAAAAGGTAGAAAGAAAAAAGTCAGAAAACAAAAAGAAGTGTTAGTCAAAGAATAAACAATAAATTCGAAAATGAGAAAAGATAAATGTAAACTAATTTAGTGAAAGGCGGGCACATAAAGAAAAACCCTAACTATATGAATTCTAGTTCGCTATGGTTATCCACATGGCTTTAACGGGGTGGGCTTCTTAGATTCTCATGCATGGGTTTGGTCCTAATTAAGGGTACCTAAACCTATCTTGTTACCTACGAAGGAAACAAGAACCCAATTCTGGCCCATTAAAAGCTTGCAAATTGGATTCGGTTTGAGGGAAAGCACGACCTAATGACGTGGAGGTCTGCTCACGTGTCAAAGGCATAAATTCGGCAAGTGAACTACCGACCAGTGGAGGGATACTCACGTGGGTATGTGGCATTTTACTCCCACTCAAGGGACAGAGCTCGAGTATAGAGCTTGATGACCATGGTGCAACACATGTCGGTGATTCCTTATAAATTAAATGAAAATTTAATTTGAAAACCACCGATTATCAAAGCCCGTATAATCAGAGTCACATTTTCAATAAAGAATCAACTCAATTAAAATCAATTTAAATTTCATAATTTCAATCATAAAAAATAACAAATATTTTCTTGGCCTAACTCTCTTTTGTTTTGTAAAGACAAAATCAGTCCCCAACGGTCACTTGGGTAAGGTAGGCCAGACAACACAAAACCAGAGATTCGTTTTGAAAGGGTTCAGGAGTTGGTTATGTGTGGGGAAGGATTAGCACCCCCATCACTCCTAGAAATTGTTACAAAAATATTTGTTGCTTTTCATCGAAGGAAATTGTTGAAATTTGAATTGAATTTAATTAGATTTTCTTAATTGAATATAAAACTTAATTAAACAAGCTTTATCAAATTGATGGGTCAAATTTCGTACATCACCTTTATGCATGATGCAAGCATTTAAGTATGATGTTATGACTTGTTAAATTTTAATTAACATTTACCTTGGGACGGTAAGGATTAATTCAAATATTTGATTAACATCCATTAAGCCAGGACTATTACGACATGAATATCAGAATTAACAAATACCTCTCTTTTTTAGGTGACCTTCTTAAGGAATGTGGCATTGTCTCACACCTCATGGTACTCCACAATGGAATGGAGTTCCTGAAAAGAAGAAATCGGACACTGTTAGACATGGTTCGATCAATGATGAGTCCTAACCTAAAAGGCCCAAATTATGAAACATCCAGTTAATGATCTAATTATTAACTAGGTTAGTCTGATATTACCCCTAAATTAATTAAACCCTAAAACTAGAAAACTTTAATAAATTATGGATTATCTTGCCCCTTGATAATTAATTTGATCAATATCGAACTAGTATCCCGATGAGTCAAGGGTACTATTCAAAACAAATCAAGCTAATTAATCATGATTTTAAATTAAATGTTCATCTAAGCCCAATGTCACTTTTATCCTAAAAAGGGTCATTAAGAGACGTTCAACTAATTTAATGAATTTAACATTTATCCCAATAAACCAAAGATAAATTTAAATTCACTAAACTAATTCGAACCTTAAGTCTAACTATGGCTCTAAAAGGCAACCTTAAAATCAATTTTATTAATTTAAAGACTATACCCCAATAAGCCGAGCGCACACTTTAAGTTAATTTAATCAAATTATCCTAAAAAGCCTAGCCTAGCAAAAACAAAAAGAAAACCACAAAACAAACATTTAAAAAATATATGAAAACAATATTATATGTATATATATATATATATCTTTCTAAACTATATATTATGTATAATATGTAAAACATATAATATACATTTAAACCATATTATATATATAGCAAAACCATAAATTATAATGTATATTAAAATCATATTATATATACATATATATTAAAATCATAAATTATATACATAAAAACAATATATACTATAAAAGTCATATATTATAAGCATATAAAAACTATATATTATATAAAAAACCATATATTTTGTATTATATAAAAATTGTATTATATATTATATAAAAACTATATATTATATATTATAAAAAAAACCCTATGTTATATATATAATATAAAAACTATATTATATAGAAACCATACACTATATACTACGTAAACTATACATATTAAACCTCATCATGCATATATATCCACAAATTAAGTATAAACTAACATTAGACAATAAAACTGAAAATAAATGATGCAAGGCGAAAATAAATATGCATGATAAACCGGGGTGTACAAAGGGGGTTTCAAGTCTGAATTTGGGACCAGATTAAACAAAATCAGAAGGTTTAGGGCCCAAATTAAGTAAAATATAAAAAGGAAAAAATGCAAGACTCCTTGAAACTCCGGGGAATACAGTTGTATTTTTAAAAGGCGAAAGGGCTAGTCACGACAATACTAAGGGGCGGAGGGATTTAAAAGGGAATTAACCCATTTTGATGTTTTGAGACGACTATAAATCTTAATTTTTTTCTTTTGAAAATGGAAACATTTTAAAGCCCTCCCCCAAAAACTCTGAAGGCATCTCCCCTCTCTCAACCTTCAATGAACACCACCGTTCATCGACGAGACAAGCCCAAAAAATGGTCGCCTTCTGTCGCCGCTCGCGGGTGAACCCAAAAACCTCAAAAAAATCCTTTTCACTCTAAAACCCAATATGCCTTTTGTTTTTTGAAACCGAGACACTTCCACCTTAAAAACCGAGACCCAAAACCCAGTTTTAAAAGCCCCTTTTGACACTTGTTTCCTCCTCAGTTCACCCTATGAGGCCCTGAAGACCAAGGGCTTGTCACCGGGAGAAAACGTGCTCATCCTCAGAACCCTAGGATGATAGAGAAAGTCGAAGCAATGAAGGTAAACCCTAACCCTCTTTGTTTTTTATTTTTATTCTTTGAAATCGAAATGCAAATGAGACTGAGGAAGATTTTTACCTCTAAAAAATGCTTGAGGCTCTTTTTTGCTTCTATTGATATTTTGGCCAGAATCCCCGTCTAGGGTTTAAAATTGGTGGTTTTAGTTTATATATAACCGAGTATTACAATTTCTTAGAATTGCATGGAAATTGAAAGATAAATCTCATTGGTTTCCGTTTTGATTTTGTCTATATTCTACTGTAATTCTGTCAAGGTTTGTAGGCTCTGACATTATGTTTGTTTGTTCCCTTGTATGTTTTACCACTACATGAGGAGGGGGACCAGAGAGAGAGCATGGGACGGCAAAATCTGGATCGTTGGTGGAGATCGAATCGATGACCGAGATGACTCACGGATGAACTACTCAGATATGTATCTCCGAGGTCACGTGGTCAGCATCCAACCACCGGAAGGAACTGGAAAAAAACTGTGTTGCATGCGGGAGTCGAACGGTCGCGGCACGCGTGAGTGGGGAAGACCAAGGAACTGGAAAAAAGTGTGTTGCATGGGTGGTTAACCCGGACAAAAATTAGTGATTATAAACCTCAATTTAAGAGCTTTTTACTTGTCCATCTAGACATGCGTGCCTTAAAACCTAGTAAAAAGGTCACAAAATAAGATTAAATCAAATTTAATGGGTTCAAACATTTAATTATGGGCTTTAGAACATGATCATATAGCTTGACCTAAATTTCAGAGCTTTTTACTCAATTAAAAATTTAACGTGTCCACTATAAAAGCCCATTTAGACTTGCATGCCTTAAACCCTAACAAAAAGGCCGCAAAATAATATTAAATCAAATTTAATAAGTTCAAATATTTTATTATGGGCTTTCGAACATGATCAAATAGCTTAACCTCAATTTCAAAGCATTTTACTCTGTTAAAATTCCAACGTGTCCACTATAAAGCCCATTTAGATATGCACGCCTTAAAACCCAACAAAACGTGCATAAAATAAGATTAAATCAAATATAATGAGTTCAAATATTTGATTATGGGCTTTCAAACATGATCATATAACTTAACCTCAATTTCAGAGCATTTTACACGGTTAAAATTCCAACGGGTCCACTGTAAAGCCCATTTAGACGTGCACACCTTAAACCCCAAAACAATTTTCACAAAATAAGATTAAATCAAATTTAATGAGTTTCAATATTTTATTATGGGCTTCTGAACATGATTATATAGCTTAACCTCAATTTTAGAGCTTTTTACTCTGCCATCTAGACATGCATGCCTTAAAACCTAGTAAAAAGGCCGTAAAATAAGATTAAATCAAATTTAGTGAGTTCAAATATTTAATCATGGGCTTCCAAACATGATTATATAACTTAACTTCAATTTCAATTTCATAGCTTTTTAATCGGTTAAAATTCTAACGGGTCCACTATAAAGCCTATTTAGACATGCAAGCCTTAAACCCCAACAAAAAGTCTGCAAAATAAGATTAAATCAAATTTAATGAGTTCAAAAATTTGACTATGGGCTTTCGGACATGATTATATAGCTTAACCTAAATTTCATGGCTTTTTACTTGATTAAAAATCCAACGTGTCCACTGTAAAGACCATTTAGACATGCACACCTTAAAACCTAACAAAAAGGCCGCAAAATAAGATTAAATTGTTAGAGTATGCCTAAAGACCAATCATAAGATGATTGTAAATGACATTTGTTTTACCTTGTTTATTCATAAAGAGGCATTGCCATTATTATTTTCAGTTACAATTACAGTGCATAAAATAAACTGAATTATAATAAAGTCCTTAGAATAATATGGTTATTCTAAAATGTCCTTAGTCGAGTATTATTGTGAGCATTGACAACAATAATGCATTAAGACTAATATGTAGTTGATTGATAACAAAGTGTTGTCATTGACATGGAGATTTCAAAATCAATACATAAGTATGTGTTAGAGAACGGCATACTAGACTGACTCGCTATGAGCATGTTTCTTGGATTATTATGTGACAGTCATAACATTGCTCATAGTGATAACTACATGTATGATCCTTAGCCTTGAGATCGTAATTATTTCAACATCGTGAGTGACATATTTTGATACGGTCAAACGTGTGTCGTAACTGACTACACTATAAAGACCGATATTGGATATGTCACAATCTATGTAGTGGAATATGGTTGATCAAGATAGGATTTGTCCCTCCTACATAATAGGAGTAATATCGTAGGCCACTTGATTGAGTGAGACTAGAAATGCATGGCAATGCTCGAATAAGTTGATATGAGATATCATAGTTATTCGTTTATAATAATCTACTCAAGATATCAAGAAACATTAGATGGACTATACAAGTGTGACTGTTCCATGAATTGTGTCTAATCTAGATATAAAGGACAAAAGGATGTAATACATAAATAGAGTTAATCACGAAAAGGTTATGTCGAATCATGATTTCTTGTAACTTAGGTGACAATAACATATTGCTAGATGTCACTCATTGTTTGTAATATTAGAAATCTTCTAATATTTACTACTAACGTTACATGAACCTACAGGGTCACACCCACAGTTAAAATGAGCATATATTAAACAAATTATATATGTACAAATTTGTTTTACACGAATTTAGTTAAATTAATATATATTTGATATATATAATTTAACTATTGGGTAAATATTAAAAGAAAAATAATTATTGTAATTGTGACTCTTTTAATATATAAATAATATAATTCGATTTAAATCAATATATATATATATATATTGAAATCCTAATTAAAGTTGAATTGAGATTATATATATTTAATATATATATATATATATATTGAAATCCTAATTAAAATTGAATTGGGATTATATATATTTAATATATATATATTGAAATCCTAATTAAATTGAATTGGGATTATATATTTAATATATATATTGAAATCCTAATTAAGTTGAATTGGATTATATATACATTTAATATATATTAAAATCCTAATTAAAGTTAAATTGGGATTATATATTTAATATATATATTGAAATCCTAATCTGAGTTAAATTAGGATTACAAAGGCTATATAAAGGCATGAGAGATATAG
Organism: Hibiscus mutabilis; assembly: GCA_019671005.1. Classification (NCBI taxonomy): domain Eukaryota; kingdom Viridiplantae; phylum Streptophyta; class Magnoliopsida; order Malvales; family Malvaceae; genus Hibiscus; species Hibiscus mutabilis. The sequence goes on along the minus strand of CM033727.1, from coordinate 20,731,027 downwards.
CAGTCATTAAGGCTTTTTGGGAAAAACCCTCTGAATAGTTTAAAGATTTTTTATATGCTTGATCCCTTCTAAATGCTTTAGAGAGTTTTTATATACTCGTTTCAACTGGGTGAACTACGTAGAGGTCAGAACGTTATTGTTGCGACTTAAGAATCGACATCGTGGAATCGTGATTAAATATCTATCTCCTCCAAACTCAAAATTCCAGATTTTAAATAGGTAATTCTTCACCCTTATTCACCCCGATTCGTTCCTCGTACATGGATCTCTGGTGGTAATCGTTTGATAATTTTTCGTTGCACGATGGGGTGTATCGGCGTGACCCAACAGTGGTATCAGAGCCACTTGTACGATACGAATTCAGGTTTCAATTACTTGGGCAAAGTAATTGTATGAGATACATGTTATTTTTTTATTTATTTAGCAAATATATTATATTTGCACGAGAAAATCTATTCAATCACGGTTAATCTGTTAATCCATTTAAGAGATGATCCTAAGATTGATGATTAAGAGTTAATCATTAGGATCTTTGTCGATAAGGTTTGAAATATTATGTGTTAATTGTTAACATATTCAATATGGAGTTATAAGGTTTTAGATGTTAAGTGTTAACATACGCGGGTTATAGTTATATATTAGACTATTGGTTAGTTTATAAATTTCGTGCGGGGAAGTAACAAGAGTTGTTCCAGTAAAAACCTCATAGATTTTAAAATCCTTAAAAATGTGATAATGTTGATAAAAGTTATCAAATCGTGAGGTTTTTACAAAACAATTAAGATGTTGATCTTAAAAAAAAATTCCCGCCGCTGACCACGTAGGGGTAACCCCCCAAGGGACTTGACCCCTGCGTAGGAACAATCTAGAAAGACCTCAATTACAAACCTCGTTGTTATTATGTTTGTTTATGCATGGTGTTTGGAATGCATGGTTATAGCCCAATAGCCTAGTTAGTTTTATTTATAAGGTTTTACAAATACGGATTGCGTCTCGTGTCTTTCTCTACTTCTATTGTAATTCTCTTCTCATCTTACTCCCTCGTATGTAAAACGAGTTTCTAAAATTGTAATCTATACGAAGAAGCATGGACCAGAGGAACAGAAGTGTGGCTGATAAAAAGATGCTTGAGAAGTGTTTTTATCCTTAGAATAATTTGGTTCTCCCATTGGCTTGGGAAGGGCCACCTCAGGATATGGGCTATAACTATTGCATTCATATTTACTACTTTTCATGTATATGATAAAATGAATGTATGAGATGCATGTTAGTTAATTGATAAGATCAAATGTTAAATGCTGATATAATATTCACAAAAACCCTCCATATTTAATTAAAATTAGTCATCCAATATTAGCCCTCGTTAAAACCTCGATCGATACTATGTAGGTTTTGCCAAAGCAAAATACTTAGATCTATCTTGGTTAAACGCGAAGAATAAGCAAGTGATATTTAGTGGTAGTAATATTGGTTAAACTAGGTTGTTCTAATAAGATTAGAAACCTAAAGACTAATGATTGTTTAAGAACTTTGGTGATTGAAAAACAATACGAAGGTGCATGTCTAGGATTGGTTCTTTGAAAGACTTGGTATTTAAGCGTCCCCAGTACACCACCTCTCTTTTTATAAGTTACCTACATGGTGCACTATTCATTATTGTTCTTCCTATTAGACCATATGAACTTTTGTTTTGGACAAATAGTTGTTCATTAAATATAATAATTACATAAGATGTAATTAGCAAGTGTTGCTTACCTAAATAATTGAATTCTAGGAGTAAAGCCAAAGCTGACTTAGAATGAAATGAAATATGGATCTTTACCCACTAGAAATACTTTTAGCAAGTTTTTTGATTTTGAGGGTTTTTAATAATTGAAATGTTATTACATTATAAAACATATTTTATTGTTGTAGACTTATTATACAAATTTGTTATCATTACGATCGGTCCTTGAGAAGGACAAGTTGAATGGCGTAAACTACCTTGACCGGTCACTGGAAGGAAAAATGTTTCCATTAGTAATAAGACATGTCATTGTAAAATGAACTACCCCATTTATCTTGAAAAGTCAAGAAGGCAAATGAAAGTGGAGCGTCCGCCTCGAATATTTATGTTATTGATATTAATTTATCAACACCTACTTCTTGGGTATTGGATACCGGTTGTGGTTCTCATATTTGTACATTTGTATAAGGACTACAAAAGAGTAGAAATCTGAGAAAGGAAGAGGTGGACCTATGGTTTGGTAATGGAGCAAGAGTTGTTGCATTAGTTATAGGAACATATACTTTATCGGTTCCTAGTGGACCTAATTTATGTTTAGAGGAATATTATTTTGTGTCTAGTTTGACTAAAAAACATCATTTCGATTTCTTGTTTAGTCAAGATTGGTTTTGAGATAATTATTAAGAATAATTGTTGTTCTTTTATCTCGATAATATTTCCTATGGTGTGACACAATTAATAAATGGCTTCTATATTTTGAATCAAGAGAATTCCATTTACAACATAAATACGAAAAGATCAAAACAAATGACTCTAATCAAGCTCATCTTTGACAATGTCACTTGGGTCACATAAGTGAAAACGCATTTCAAAACTTCATAAAGATGAATTTTTGAATTCATTTGTTTTCGAACAACTTAATGTATGCGAGCTTTGCTTATTGGGAAAGATGACGAAAGCTCCTTTTAATGGTAAAAGTAAGCGAGCAAGTGATTTATTGAGATTAATACATAGTGATGTATGTGGACCAATGAATACACAAGCCATAAAAAGGTTTTCAATACTTTATTACTTTCACAGATGACTTCAATAGATATAGGTACATTTACCTAATGCATCATATATCTGAAGCCCTTAAAAAAGTTCAAGGAATTTAAAAATGAAGTATAAAACCAACTAGGAAAATGCATTAAGGCTCTTCGATCAGATCGAAGAGGAGAATACTTAAGCTTGGAGTTTGGTGACCTTCTTAAGCAATGTGGGATTGTCTCACACCTCCTGGTACTCCACAATGGAATAGAGTTCCTGAAAAGAAGAAATTGAACACTATTAGAAATGGTTCGATCAATGATGAGTCACGCTAATCTTCCAGTTTCTTTTTGGGGATATATGCTAAAACATATCTACTTTTACACTAAATCGTGTTCAATCTAAATCAGTTCAAAAGACACCATATGAGATACGAATTGGGAAACGCCCTAGTATGTCTTTTATGAATGTTTGGGGATGTGAAACTTATGTTAAACATAAGATGTCTACAAAGCTCAAACCCAAATCTCATAAATATAATTTTGTGGGTTATTCTAAAGAGACTAAATGATATTATTTCTACAATCCTACCGAGAACAAAGTGTTTGTTGCTCAAACATGAATCTTCCTAGAAAGATAATTTGTTTTCTGAAAGGGAAGTGGGAGAAATATTGAACTCAATAAAATTAGAGATCAACCACATAACATTGAACAAGAAATCAAACAACAACAAGTTCCACAAGTTGTTGAGGAACATTCAACAGTTTTGGAAACACAACCACTGCGAAGATCTTTGAGAGAATGCAATACGCCTAAGAAATATGGATTTCTTGTCACATTGCATTGTGATGTTCTCTTTATAGATCAAGATGAGCCTATGACTTATGAAGAAGCAGTGATGGGCCCATACTCTGAGAAATGGCTAGAGGCCATGAAATTTGAGATGGATTCCACGTTAGAAAACCAAGTTTGGACCTTTGTAGACCCACCTCTAGGGGTTAAGCCCATAGGGTGCAAATGGGTTTTCAAAAAGAAAACTAACATGGATGGTAATGTACAAACATACAAAGTGCGATTAGTTGCTAAGGGTTTTGGTCAAATTCATGGTATAGAATATGATGAAACATTTTCACCTGTTGCTATGTTTAAATCCATCCAAATCTTACTTGCAATAGTTGTATCTTATGATTATATGATACGGCAAATGGATGATAAAACCGCTTTCCTTAATAGAAAACTAGATGAGGATGTGTACATGACACAACCTGAAGATTTTGTCGATCCAAAAGATGGCGAAAATATACAAGCTACAAAGGTCCATTAAGGAATTGAAGCAAGCTTCTCGAAGTTGGAATCTTTGTTTAAACGATGCAAACAAAGAGTTTGATTTTGTCAAAAATGAAGATGAGTCATGTGTTTTCAAGAAAATTAGTGGGAGCACTGTCATATTCTTGGTAATGTATGTGGATGACATACTGATAATAGGAAATGACATATCTAGCTTACAGTCTATGAAAAATTGGTTAGGAAAATGTTTTTCCATGAAAGACTTGAGTGAAGCAACATACATATTAGGAGTTAAGATCTATAGAGATGGATCAAGATGACTTCTAGGATAGGGTCAAAATACATACATAGAAGAAGTACTAAAAAGATTCAGTATGGAAGAATCCAAAAGGGTTCTTACCTATGAGACATGAAATTTCACTCTCGAAGGAAATGTGTCCTTCAACATCTTAAGAAATAGAGAAAATGAGTAAGTTTCCATATGCTTCAACAATTGGATCTATCATGTATGTCATGTTATGTACTCGTTTAAATGTATTATACACTTTAAGTATGACAGGTCGATACAAGGTAGATCCCGGTGAAGGTCACTGGGTCGCAGTTAAAAACATCTTTAAGTACTTAAGAAGAACTAAGGATACATTCCTTATATATGAAGGTGAAGAAGAGCTAAGTATAAAAAAAGGTTATACTGATGTCAGCTTTCAAACCGATAAGGATGATTCACAATCGCAATCAAGTTTTGTGTTATGCCTTAATGGAGGCACTATGAGCTGGAAAGGTTCAAAGCAAGTTACAGTAATTGATTCTACAACAGAAGTAAAGTATATTGTAGCATGTGATGCTACAAAAGAGGGTGTTAGGATCAAGAAGTTCATATCTAAACTAGGGGTTGTGCCAAGCATTTTGAATGCTATATATCTACATTGTGATAACAACAAAAGCTTCGCACAAGCAAAGGAACCCAAATCTCACCAACAATCCAAACACATACTTAGGCATTACCATCTCATTCGAGAAATCATAGATCGAGGAGATGTGGAAATATGTAGGGTACCAATAAATGACAACATTGTCGATCCACTGACAAAGCCTCTGACGCAGCAGAAGCATGATCGTCACACTAAGTCACTTGGTATTAGATACATGAGTGATTGGTCTTAGTGCTAGTGGGGGATTGTTAGAGTATGCCCAAAGACCAATCTTTTGATGATTGTAAATGACATTTGTTTTACCTTGTTTATTCATAAAGAGACATTTCCATTATTATTTTCAATTACAATTCTGTGTGCATAAATAAACTGAATTATAATAAAGTCCTTAGAATAATATGGTTATTCTAAAATGTCCTTAGTCAAGTATTATTGTGAGCATGGACAACAATAATGAATTAAGACTAATAAGTAGTTGATTGATGACAAAGTGTTGTCATTAACATGGAGATGTCAAAATCAATACATAAGTATCAGTTACAGAACGACATACTGGACTGACCCGCTATGAGCATGTTTCTTGGATTATTATGTGACAGTCATAACATTGCTCATAGTGATAACTACATGTATGATCCTCAGACTTAAGATCATCATTATTTCAACATCATGAGTGAAATATTTTGATACGGTCAAACATGTGTCGTAATTGACTACACTATAAAGACTGATATTGGATATGTCACAATCTATGTAGTGGAATATGGTTGATCAACATAGGATTTGTCCCACCTACATAATAGGAGTAATATCATTGTCACACCTCAAAAACTAGTATAGTCAGGATTAGGTTCCGGTGATTGAATATTTTGTACAAGTTATATAATTAGCTTAATCATGTACCTAATTTGAAGCAATAAAGGTTATTCGGGTTAACTATATCAGTTTATTATAATTAGTATTAAAAAATCAATAAATGGCGTGAGTGGGGGGACCCACGGCTAATTCCTTCAATTGAAAGAACTTGCCATGAGTTCCCTACGTTGGGGAAGACGTGGCCCAAGGTGGCATGAATTGCCCACCATGTGGGCAAGCAAAAAGGGCATGGGGAAAACAATTGAGGCTGACAATTTGAGTATAAATAGGGGGTATGCACAAAAAGAGAGAGGAAAGTAAGGAACAAATAAATGATTCAGTGATAAGGTGGTAAGCTCGAGTTTTCTGGTTCAACAAATTTGAATCCTCGCTATCGATCGACTCAAGAGGTTGATAAAGAACAATCGTCATCTCTTTCAAAAGCCAAGGATAAAGGCGTTGCTATTCGGGAGCCTTAAACGCATCAGGTTGTCGAGGTTAGTGTAGTTTTGTCGGCGGATAGGCTTGGTGCCATCCCGTTGCATTATTTTGTGATTATGTTTGTATTTGTTTAAGGGCTCACGTAGAGCAACTATGTCAAATTCGATTTGCAAATTCGGTACGTGCCTTGCATTGCTTTGATATGTGCAAATATGACAATGATATGCTACATGTATGTGACATATGAAATGACATGAAATGTTACACGGTATGGAGCTAAGACTCATTTTGATATTTGATATGATATGACTTAAATAGAGCTAAGACTTATTTTGATATTTGACATGATATGACTTAAAAGACATGGACTATGTGAACTTGTGTAATTATGGACATTGGATACAATTGGCATGCCATAGGATTATTGAGCTTGGTTAAGTAAGGGAGGACTACGGTCTAGGGCTACGGCCTATATGTGGGGGAAATAAGGTCGGTTATATAAGGGATATATCTCCAGAGCTACGGCTCAAGGGCTACGGCCCGTTCTCCGTTATATGTATTGGTGTACGGGGGAATCCGTGTATCCAATGGTACCAAATGTGATAGGTGTCTATTAATTATGCTATGACAATATTTATTATGACAAGAATATGTGAATTTTAATATGTGAATATGAAAGCATGAGAATAGGTGTAATAAGCATGAATTGTGTATAGTGTAATATGACAACTTGTATATTTGATCATCATGCCATTCATATTATTGATAATTTATTGTAATTGTTATAACCAACTCACTAGGCTATGTAAGCCTAACATGTGTATCTCATGCATTTTCAGGACCCTGGGCAATTATGAGCCTTCATCGTGTTGTTGCAATTGCAAGTCACGTCCCTGCCATATATGTATGTCATCTTTTGCTATAAACTCCTAGTGAAGTGGCATATGAACCAACTTGTTTTGTATAAGCCTTTCTATGGTTGCATGATGACTTGATAATGTGGTTTTGTTGTATGCTTAGAATGATTAGATTTGGATAGGTTAAAATGGTTAAAAAGTGCCTAAAATGAGCCTAAGGTGAAAATTGGGTAAAGGGATCTCGAATGCCCTAAATGTTGACATACCAATAGAAATATGGTTTATAAATGTACTGGTAAAATTGGGTAACTTTAATTAAGTCACAAAACTGATTTTTCGTAAAAAGTCTCAAATTGGTTTAATTTGCTTGGTAAATCAATAGGTTTTAATAATGAAACCCTTAGATCAATAATTGGAGAGTTTAATTTCACTGGTAATACAAAATCGGATTAAAATCAATAACTGGTAAAAATTTACAATTTAGTCCCCAAGGTTAAAAAAAGTTTAAAATCGACCCCAACTCCGATTAAGCTTAGTAACCAATAAAGTGGATAAGTCTTAAGAATAATCAATATGATACTTTGATTAGGTTTTGAACGCTGAAACTTTTTTCGAACCTTCGATTAGTCTTCTGATAATATTATCCGACCTGAATCCCTACTAGACTAGGAATGAGGTGTTACAATTGTGGTATCAGAGCCTAGGTTTTATCGATTCTTGGACTAACCAGGCATCTGTTATATGTCTGTGTCTGCATATGCCACTTAGGAGTTATTTGAATATGTATTATGTGACTTGCAACTTATACGATTCAATCCTTATGTAATTAGATTCAAAATTTCTGGTCCTACCGATAGAAGGGTAGTGAACGAACCTCATCCGAGCTCCTCCTCAACTCAGGGGGACAATTTGAGGCTTAAAATCCAACCCGAGCGTGTGGGATAGAATGACCCACCGTACCGTCCATCAATGCCACCCGCTCAGTAGGAGTATTTGATGTCCATGGCAGACATGATTAAACAAGTGGTGGTGTCTCTCCGACAAGAACCACCTTCCCCACTTGCTGAGGCTTCTCTGCCTACTTTGAGAGCCCCTATTGACAAGCTCAAGCAATATCCTATGTATACGTTCACTGGCCAGGACCTGGATAACCCCGAGATCGCAGAATACTGGTTGGAGATCACTCTGAAAGTGCTAAATAAGCAAATGAAGTGTCCTGAGGAGCATAAACTTGAATGTGCACTGGCCTTGATAGCTGAAGAGGCCTAAAGCTAGTGGGATACGGTGACCCTCATTGTTCCTGAACATCGTGTCACATGGGACATCTTTCTTCAGGAGTTCCATAAGAAGTACATCAGCGAGCACTACATTGCAGAAAGACATAAGAAATTCATCCATCTGAGGCAAGGAGGAAGACCAATAGAGCAATACATCCACGATTTCTGTAAGAATGCAATATATGGCACCGAAATCATCCGTACCGAGAAGGAAAAATAAAGAATGTTTATAGACGGTCTTTGTGATGAACTTCATCCTCTCTTCGTTGCTCTAGAAATCGAGGAATTTTAGACCCTTGTCAATCGGGCCATCGTAACTGAAGCTTCACAGAGAGCATCTAAGAGGAGAAAGGGGAACCAGACTCGACCTGATAAGAGGTTCTGATATGATTCCAAGTCACCAACATCCTTGAAGAAGGGAAGACAATGGGACCAGAAGTCTGCTACCTACCAACAATTGCCTCGATCTGGGTATGTATCTCAATTCCAGTCTACCAGAACAATTGTTACCTGCACAGCTTCAGTGGATAGCATGGGCGGTTCCACAAAGGGTTCCCAGATTCCCTTATGCAACTTCTGGCAGAAAAGGCACTCGGGGCAATGCCATAGGCAATCCGGTTCTTATTACCTTTGTGGAAAGTCTGGCCACTTCATACATCAGTGCCTACATAATCCTTAGGCTCCTACCTCTGTAGCTTCTTAGAACATCCCAGTGAAAGGGAGAGGAGCAAATCAAGCACCATCTAGTTCTGCAGGGAGACCCCATAACAACAATGCTCCTCCAGCTGGCCGTGATCCTCAGACTTCAGCTCAGATGTATCATGTCTGAGGTCGCGAACGGGAAGATGTCCCCGATGTGATTACAGGTATGGTGAACTTATGTTATGAATTTATTTATGCTTTGACAGATCCAGGCTCCACGAACTCTTTTATTAGTGAACCCTTGATTGAAAAGTATGCTTTAGAATGTGAACCTGTTGCTTCCGAGATACTTGTTTCAAATCTGCTATGAGATAGTGTGGCTATTCGAATAATTTGTAGAGCTTGTCCCCTAAGGATCAAAGGGATCCCATTTCTGGCCAACTTGATGGCTTTGCCCTTCCATGAGTTCGATCTCATTCTAGGCCTCTATTGGCTAGCTGAACATCAAGCATGGGTGGATTGTTCAAAGAAGAAATTATATCTTCGTGGACTCGGTAAGGAGAGCATAACCTTGATGAAGTCCGAACCTGAGCCTAAAAAGAGTCTCATGTATGCCATTGAGTCTAAGAAAGATTTGAAAATCAAAGACGTACCCATGGTGAAAGAATTTCCCAATGTGTTTCCCGATGAACATCTAGGACTCCCTCTCACAAGTGAAGTTGAGTTCAGGATAGAAGTACAACCTTGAACTACTTTGGTCTCCACTACTTCGTATAGAATGGCTCCGATAGAGTTGAAGGAGTTAAAAGCTCAAATTCAAGACCTTCAAGATAAGGGATTCATTCGATCGAGTTCCTTACCCTGGGGAGCATAGGTTTTGTTCGTCAAAAAGAAGGATGGATCGATGCGTCTATGCATTGACTATCGTCAATTGAATAAAGTGACGATCAAGAACAAGTACCCACTTCCGAGGATAGATGACCTCTTTGATCAGTTGAATGATACTTCTGTCTTTTCCAAGATAGGTATTCTGTCTGAATACTACCAAATGTTAGTGAAAGAGTCTGATATTCCAAGTACTGCCTTTCGAACCAGATATAGTCACTATAAATTTATGGTGATGCCTTTTGGGCTCACGAATGTACCTGTAGCCTTCATGGACCTGATGAATCGTGTATTCTGACCCTATCTCGATAAGTTATTTGTTGTCTTCGTAGATGACATTGTGATCTATTCTAAAGACTCAGCTTCCAATGAAGAACATCTCAAGATTGTGCTTCATACCCTCGGGGAAAACAACTCTACGCCAAGTTTAGTAAATGTGAATCTTAGTTATCCAAAGTATCCTTCCTTGGCCATGTGATCTCTTCTGCAGGAATCCAGGTAGATCCAAAGACTATTTAAGCAATCCTTGATTGGACTTCTCCGAAGAATGTGGGAGAAGTTCGTAGTTTTCTGGGCCTTGTAGGCTATTACCGTAGATTCGTTAAGGGATTCTCACTGCTTGCAGCAGCTTTAACAAAGCTTATTCTCAAGGATACTCCTTTTATATGGACTATTGATAAGCAAATGAGTTTCAATCAGCTTAAGCAAGTCCTCACGCATGCCTCTCTCTTGGTGCAACCCGAGTCAGGCAAAGACTTCATCATGTACAGTGATGCATCCCACCTGGGATTAGGCTGTGTTCTGATGAAAGAAGGTAAAGTCATAGCTTATGCCTCACGTTAACTCAAGCCTCATGAAATAATTGCCCGAATCTGGAACTTGTCGTAGTTGTGTTTGCTTTGAAGATTTGGCATCATTATCTTTATGGTGAGAAGTGTTATCTCTACACTAATCACAAAGCTTGAAATATCTCCTAACTCAGAAAGAGTTAAACCTTCATCAACGCTGATGGATGGAGCTATTGAAAGATTATAATTTAGTCATTAACTACCATCCCGGTAAAGCCAATGTGGCGGCTGATGCTCTTAGCTGGAAGCCCACTTCTTCTCTGAGATGCTTGAATGCTCGCTTTTAAATCAAAAAGTATGGCAAATTGTTAGCTGAGCTGAGAGTTCACTCTGCCATTGTATCTCAAATTAAGGTACTCCAAGAAACTGATGAGGAGTTGTAACCCATTATTGCTAAGGTCAAGGATAGCTCAGATCCTAACTTTGCTTTGAATTCCGAAGGGTTACTGTGTTTCCGCAACCGCATTTGTGTTCCTGATGATGATGATGATATTTGGAACCAAATCTTAAGTGAAGCTCATTATAGACCTTTCTCTGTTCACCCTAGAGCTATCAAAATGTACAAAGATCTAAAGGAGATCTATTGGTGGTTCGGTATGAAGAATGAAATCATGGACTACGCAGCTAGGTGTTTGACTTGCTAATGTGTCAAAGCCAAGCACAAGCTGCCTACGGGTCTTTTGTAGCCCATCTAACTTTTGCAATGGAAATGAGAGTGTCACGATGGACTTTGTAAGTGGTCTACCTTTGACCCCAAAGAAAAATAATGCCATATGGGTCATTGTGGACTGATTCACCAAATCTGCTCAGTTTCTTCCAGTGAGCAGACTTGGCTTGCCTAAGCTCGCGGAATTGTACATCCGTGAAGTCATTCATTTACACGGAATTCCCATATCTATCACCTCCGATCGTGACCCATGATTTACGTCTCAGTTTTGGAGGACCTTACACGAGGCCTTGGGAACGCGAGTGCATCTTAGCACTACTTTATATCCTCAAATTGACGACCAATCTAAAAGAGTTATTCAGATCCTAGAAGATATGCTCCGAGCCTGTGTCATTGACTTTGGGAATACGTGGGAGAAATCCCTACCCTTGGTCGAGTTTGCTTACAACAACAGTTACCAGGCTTCAATTCAAATGGCTCCGTATGAAGCTCTCTATGGAAGGAGGTGTAGGACTACTCTTTGTTGAACTGAACTCGGTGAAGGTAAGATGCTAGGTCCTGACTTACTTCAAGAAATCAAAGAAAGAACTACCATTATTTGTGACCGGCTTAAAACTGCCTTCGACTGACACAAGTCATATGCCGATCTGGGCATAAGAGATATTCAGTACGAGGTTGGTGAAATGGCCTTCCTCAAGGTATCTCCGTGGAAGAAGATTCTTCGTTTTGGAAAAAAAGGAAAGCTAAGTCCTCACTTCATTGGTCCATTCGAGGTGATTAAAATGGTAGGACATGTTGCCTACCGATTAGCTCTCCCCGAGGATTTAAGTCGGATTCACAACGTCTTCCATGTGTCTACACTACGCAAGTACCAGTCAGATCCTTCCCATCTGATTGAACCGAAGTCTGTGGAAATCCAATCTAATCTGGAATACGAGGAAGAAACTATTCAGATCCTCGTACGAGAAGTTAAATGGCTTCGTAACAAGACTGTGCCCTTAGTGAAAGTTTTGTCGTAAAGTTATTCCATCGAAGAAGTAATATGGGAGCCTGAGGAGACTATACAAAAATAGTATCCTCATCTGTTCGCCTGAAATGAGAATTCGAGGGTGAATTTTCTTAAGAGGGAGAGAGTTGTCACACCCCGAAAACTAGTCAAGTCGAGATTAGGTTCAGGTGATAGAATATTTTGTACCGATTATATAATTAGCTCGATCTTGTACCTAATTTGAAGCAATAAAGGTTATTCGAGCTAACTGTATCAATTTATTATTATTAGTATTAAAAAAATAAATGACGTGAGTGAGGGGGACCTATGGCTAATTCCTTCAATTAAAGGAACCTGCCATGAGTTCCCCACATTGGGGAAGACGTGGCCCAAGGTGGCATGAATTGTCCACCACGTGGGCAAGCAAAAAGAGCATTATTCCCCCAAAATGTGCAACGACTCCCATGTTCATGGAGAATGAGGCTGGCAATTTGAGTATAAATAGGGGTATGTGCAAGAAAAAGAGAGGAAAGTAAGGAACAAAGAAACGATTCAGTGATAAGGTGGAAAGCTCAAGCTTTATGGTTCAACAAATTTGAATCCTCGTTATCGATCGACTGAAGAGGTTGATAAAGAACAACCGTCATCTCTTCTGAAAGCCAAGGATAAAGGCGTTGCTATCCAAGAGCCTTAAACGCATCGAGTTGTCGAGGTGAGTGTAGTTGTGTCGGGGGATAGGCTTGGTGCCATCCCGTTGCATTATTTTGTGATTATGTTTGTATTTTTTAAGGGCTCACGTAGAGCAACTATGTCGAATTCAATTGGTAAATCCGGTAAGTGCCTTGCATTGCTTTGATATGTGCAAATATGACTATGATATGCTACATGTATGTGACGTATGAAATGATATGAAATGTTACACGGTATAGAGCTAAGACTCATTTTGATATCTGATATGATATGACTTAAGAGACATGGACTATGTGAACTTGTGTAATTATGGACATTGGATACAATTGGCATGCCATAGGATTACTGATCTAGGTTAAGTAAGGGAGGACTATGGTCCATGGCTACGGCCTATATGTGGGGGGAAATAAGGACGGTTGTGTAAGGGATATATCTCCGAAGCTATGGCTCAAGGGCTACGCCCACTCTCTGCTATATGTATTAGTGTACAAGGGAATCCGTGTATCCGATGGTACCTAATGTGATAGGTGTCTATAAATTGTGCTATGACAATATGAATTATGACATGAATATGTGAATTGTAATATGTGAATATGAAAGCATGAGAATAGGTGTAATAAGCAGGAATTGTGTATAGTGTAATATGACTACTTGTATATTTGATCATCATGCCATTCATATTATTGGTCATTTATTGTAATTGTTATAACTACCTCACTAGGCTATGTAAGATGAACATGTGTGTCTCATGCATTTTCAGAACCCTGAGCAATTCTGAGCCTTGATCGTGTTGCTGCAGTTGCAAGTCACGTCCCTGCCATATATGTATGTCATCTTTTGCTATAAACTCCTAGTGATGTGGCATATGGACCAACTTGTTTTGTATAAGCCTTTCAATGGTTGCATGATGAGTTGATAATGTGGTTTTGTTGTATGCTTAGAATGACTAGATTTGGATAGGTTAAAATGCTTAAAAAGTGCCTAAAATGAGCCTAAGGTGAAAACTGGGTAAATAGATTCTGAATGCCCTAAAATTTTACATACCAACAGAAACATGGTTTATAAATGTACTGGTAAAATTGGGTAACTTTAATTAAGTCACAGAACTGATTTTTCGTAAAAAGTCTCAAATTGGTTTAATTGGCTTGGTAAATTGATAGGTTCTAATAATGAAACCCTTAGATCAATAATTGGAGAGTTTAATTTCATTGGTAATACAAAATCGGATTAAAATCAATAATTGGTAAAAATTACAATTTAGTCCCTAAGGTTAAGAAAAGTTTAAAAGCGACCCCGACTCCGATTAAGCTTAGTAACCAACAAAGTGGATAAGTCTTAAGAATAATCAATAAGATACTTAGACTAGGTTTTGAACTCTGAAACTTTTTTCGAACCTTCGATTAGTCTTCCGATAATACTATTTGACCCGGATCCCTACCAGACCAGGAATGGGGTGTTACAATCGTAGGCCACTTGATTGAGTGAGACTAGAAATGCATGGCCTTTCTCGAATATGTTGATATGAGATATCATAGTTATTCGTTTATAATAGTCTACTCAAGATATCAAGAAACGTTAGATGGACTATACAAGTGTGACTATTCCATGACTTGTGTCTAATCTAGATATAAAGGACAAAAGGATGTAATACATAAATAGAGTTAATCACGAAAAGGTTGTGCCGAATCATGATTTCTTGTAACTTAGGTGACAATGACGTATTGCTAGATGTCACTCATTGTTTGTAATGTTAGAAATGTTCTAATATTTACTACTAACGTTACATGAACCTATAGTGTCACACCCACAGTTGAAATGAACATATATTTGATATATATAATTTAACTATTGGGTAAATATTAAAAGAAAAATAATTATTGTAATTGTGACTCTTTTAATATATAAATAATATAATTCGATTTAAATCAATATATATATTGAAATCCTAATTAAAGTTGAATTGAGATTATATTTATTTAATATATATATATTGAAATCCTAATTAAAATTGAGTTGAGATTATATATATTTAATATATATATATATATTGAAATCCTAATTAAGTTGAATTGGGATTATATATATATTTAATATATATATTAAAATCCTAATTAAAGTTAAATTGAGATTATATATATATATAATATATATATATTAAAATCCTAATTAAAGTTAAATTGAGATTATATATATTTAATATATATATTGAAATCCTAATCTGAGTTGAATTAAGATTACAAAGGCTATATAAAGGCAAGAGAGATATAGCAGCCATTAAGGCTTTTTGGGAAAAACCCTATAAATAGTTTAGAGAGTTTTTATATGCTCGTTCCCTTCTAAATGATTTAGAGAGTTTTTATATACTCGTTTCTACTGGGTGACCTACGTAGAGGTCGGAGCGTTATTGTTGCGGCTTAAGAATCGACATCGTGGAATCGTAAATGAATATCTATCTCCTCCAAACTCAGAATTCCAGATTTTAAATAGGTAATTCTTCACTCTTATTCACCCCGATTCGTTCCTCATACATGGATCTCTGGTGGTACTCGTCTGATAATTTTTCCGCTGCGCCATGGGTGTACCAGTGTGACCCAACATAAATCAAATTTAATAAGTTCAAATATTTGATTATGGGATTTCGAACATGATCGAATTGCTTAACCTCAATTTCAGAGCTTTTTACTCGGTTAAAATTCTAACATGTCCACTCTAAATCCCATTTAGACATTGACGCCTTAAAACCCAACAAAACATCCGTAAAATAAGATTAAATCAAATATAATGAGTTTAAATAATTGATTATGGGCTTTTAAACAAGATCATTTAGGTTAACCTCAATTTCGGAGCTTTTTAGTCAGTTAAAATTCTAACGGGTCCACTGTAAAAGCCTATTTAGACATGCACACCTTAAACCCCAACAAAAAGGCCGCAAAATAATATTAAATCAAATATAATGAGTACAAATATTTGATTATGGGCTTTCGAACATGATCATATAGCTTAACCTCAATTTCAGAGATTTTTACTTGGTTAAAATTCCAACGGGTCCACTATAAGGCCCATTTAGTCTTTCACGCCATAAACCCCAACAAAACGTTGGCAAAATAAGATTAAATCAAATTTAATGAGTTCAAATATTTAATTGCAAGCTTTTCAAAATGATTATATAGTTCAACCTCAATTTTAGAGCTTTTTACTAGGTTAAAATTCCAACGAGTCCACTGTAAAAGCCCATTTAGACATGCAATACTTAAAACCCAACAAAATATCTGTAAAATTAGATTAAATCAAATATGAGTTCAAATATTTGATTATGGGATTTCAAACTTGATCATATAGCTTAACCTCAGTTGTAGAGATTCTACTCGATTAAAATTTCAACAGGTCCACTCTAAAAGCCATTTAGACATGCACGCCGTAAACCCCAACAAAAAGCCCGCTAAAAAAGATTAAATCAAATATAATGAGTTCAAATAATTGATTATGGGCTTTTAAACAAGATCATTTAGGTTAACCTCAATTTCAGAGCTTTTTAGTCAGTTAAAATTCTAACGGGTCCACTGTAAAAGCCTATTTAGACATGCACACCTTAAACCCCAACAAAAAGGCCGCAAAATAATATTAAATCAAATATAATGAGTACAAATATTTGATTATGGGCTTTCGAACATGATCATATAGCTTAACCTCAATTTCAGAGATTTTTACTTGGTTAAAATTCGAACGGGTCCACTATAAGGCCCATTTAGTCTTTCACGCCATAAACCCCAACAAAACGTTGGCAAAATAAGATTAAATCAAATTTAATGAGTTCAAATATTTAATTGCAAGCTTTTCAAAATGATTATATAGTTCAACCTCAATTTTAGAGCTTTTTACTCGGTTAAACTTC
Organism: Hibiscus mutabilis; assembly: GCA_019671005.1. Lineage (NCBI taxonomy): Eukaryota > Viridiplantae > Streptophyta > Magnoliopsida > Malvales > Malvaceae > Hibiscus > Hibiscus mutabilis. The sequence goes on along the minus strand of CM033727.1, from coordinate 20,714,011 downwards.
CAACGAGTCCACTGTAAAAGCCCATTTAGACATGCAATACTTAAAACCCAACAAAATATCTGTAAAATTAGATTAAATCAAATATGAGTTCAAATATTTGATTATGGGATTTCAAACTTGATCATATAGCTTAACCTCAGTTGTAGAGATTCTACTCGATTAAAATTTCAACAGGTCCACTCTAAAAGCCATTTAGACATGCACGCCGTAAACCCCAACAAAAAGCCCGCTAAAAAAGATTAAATCAAATATAATGAGTTCAAATAATTGATTATGGGCTTTTAAACAAGACCATTTAGGTTAACCTCAATTTCGGAGCTTTTTAGTCAGTTAAAATTCTAACGGGTCCACTGTAAAAGCCTATTTAGACATGCACACCTTAAACCCCCAACAAAAAGGCCGCAAAATAATATTAAATCAAATATAATGAGTACAAATATTTGATTATGGGCTTTCGAACATGATCATATAGCTTAACCTCAATTTCAGAGATTTTTACTTGGTTAAAATTCCAACGGGTCCACTATAAGGCCCATTTAGTCTTTCACGCCATAAACCCCAACAAAACGTTGGCAAAATAAGATTAAATCAAATTTAATGAGTTCAAATATTTAATTGCAAGCTTTTCAAAATGATTATATAGTTCAACCTCAATTTTAGAGCTTTTTACTCAGTTAAAATTCCAACGAGTCCACTGTAAAAGCCCATTTAGACATGCAATACTTAAAACCCAACAAAATATCTGTAAAATTAGATTAAATCAAATATGAGTTCAAATATTTGATTATGGGATTTCAAACTTGATCATATAGCTTAACCTCAGTTGTAGAGATTCTACTCGATTAAAATTTCAACAGGTCCACTCTAAAAGCCATTTAGACATGTACGCCGTAAACCCCAACAAAAAGCCCGCTAAAAAAGATTAAATCAAATATAATGAGTTCAAATATTTGATTATGGGCTTTCAAACATGATCAAATAGCTTGACCTCAATTTCAAATATAACGAGTTTAAATATTTAATTATGGACTTTTGAAATTGATTATATAGCTTAAACACAATTTCAGGGCTTTCTACTTGGTTAAAATTCCAACGGGTTCACTATAAAAGCCAATTTAGACATGCACACCTTAAAACCTAACAAAAAAGCCACAAAATTATATTAAATCAAATATAATGAGTTCAAATAGTTAAGTATGGACTTTTGAAAATGGTTATATAGCTTAACCTCAATTTCAGAAATTTTTACTCGGTTAAAATTCCAATTGATCCACTGTAAAGCCCTTTTAGACATTCACGCCTTAAAACCCAACAAAACTTCCGTAAAATAAGATTAAATCAAATATAATGAGTTCAAATATTTGATTATGAGTTTTCGAACATGATAATATAGCTTAATCTAAATTTTAGAGCTTTTTACTCAGTTAAAATTCTAATGGGTCCACTGTAAAAGCCCATTTAGACATGCCCACCTTAAACCCCACCAAAAATACCGCAAAATAAGATTAAATCAAATATAATGAGTGCAAATATTTGATTATAGGCTTTCGAAAATGATCATATAGCTAATAAGCCCATTTAAATATGCACGCCATAAAACCTAATAACAAGACCGCAAAATAAGTGAATCAAATTTAATGAGTTCAGATTTTTGATTACGGGCTTTCACACATGATAATAGGTTAACCTCAATTTCAGAGTATTTGACTCGGTTAAAATTCCAACGGATCCACTATAAAGCCTATTTAGTCATGCACGTCTTAAACCCCTACAAAATGTTCGCAAAATAAGATTAAATTAAATTTAATGAGTTTAAATAGTAGATTATGGGCTTTTGAACATGATTATATAGCTTAACCTCAATTTTAGAGCTTTTGACTCGGCCATCAAGACATGCACTCCTTAAAACTTAGAAAAAAAGCCGTAAAATAAGATTAAATCAAATTTAATGAGTTCAATATTTTAATTATGGGCTTCAAAACATGGTCATATAGCTTAACCTCAACAAAACGTCTACAAAATAAATTTGAATCAAATTTCAATGAGTTCAAATTTTTGATTATGGGCTTTTGAACATGATAATATATCTTAACCTCAATTTCAGAGCTTTTTACTCGGTTAAAACTCCAATGGGTCCATAGTAAAGCCCATTTAGACATGCATGCCTTAAAGCCTAACAAAAAGGCTGTAAAATTAGATTAAATCAAATATAATGAGTACATATATTTAATTATGGACTTTTGAAATTGATTATGTAGCTTAACCCCAATTTTAGAGCTTTATACATTGTTAAAATTCCCACGGGTCCACTATAAAGCCCATTTAAATACGCACGCCTTAAACCCCAACAAAACGTCTAGAAAATAAATTTAAAGCAAATATAATAAGTTAAAATATTTAATTATGGACTTTTGAAAATGATTACATAGCTTAACCTCAATTTTATAGCTTTTTACTCGGTTAAAATTCCAACGGGTTCACCATAAAGCCCATTTAGTCATGCACGCCTTAAACCCCAACAAAACGTTCTCAAAGTAAGATTAAATCAAATATAATGAGTTCAAATATTTAATTTTAGGCTTTCAAACATGATCTTATAGCTTAACCTCAATTTCAGAGCTCTTTACTCAGTTGTAACCCTAACGGGTCCACTATAAAGCCTATTTAGTCATACACACCTTAAACCCCAACAATACGTTCGCAAAATACGATTAAATCAAATATAATGAGTTCAAATATTTAATTATTGGCTTTTGGAAATTATTATATAGCTTTACTTCAATTTCAGAGCTTTTTACTCGGTTAAAAATTTAACGGGTTGCAGTAAAAGCCGACTTAGACATGCACCCCATAAACCCCAACAAAAAGGCCGCAAATTAAGATTAAATCAAATATAGTGAGAAGAAATATTTGATTATGGGCTTTCAAACATGATCATATAGCTTAACCTCAATTTTAGATATTTTTACTCGGTTAAAATTCCAACGGGTCCACTTTAAAGTCCATTTAGACAAGCACGGCTTAAACACAAAAAAAATGCCAGAAAATAAGATTAAATAAAATTTAATGAGTTCAAATATTTGATTACTGGTTATGATCATATAGCTTAACCTCAAATTCAGAGCTTTTTACTTAGTTAAAATTCAAATGGGTCCACTATAAAGCCATTTAGTCATGCACGTCTTAAACCCCAACAAAACGTTCGCAAAATAAGATTAAATAAAATATAATGAGTTCAAATATTTAATTATGGGCTTTCGAACATGATTATATAGCTTAACCTCAATTTCAGAGTTTTTTACTCGGTATAATTACAATGAGTCCATTATAAAGCCCATTTACTAATGCACGCCTTAAACCCCCAACAAAAAGTTCGCAAAATACAATTAAATCATATATAATGAGTTCAAAATTTTAATTATTGGCTTTTGTAAGTGATTATATATCCTAACCTCAATTTCAAAGCTTTTTACTTGGTTAAAATTCTAATGGGTCCACTGTAAAAGCTCATTTAGACATGCACGCCTTAAACCCCAACAAAAAGGTCGCAAAATAAGATTAAATCAAATATAATGAGTTCAAATATTTGATTATGGGCTTTCGAACTGGATCATATAGCTTGACCTCAATTTCAGAGATTTTTACTCGGTTAAAATTCTAACGGGTCCACAGTAAATTCCATTTAGACATGCACACCTTAAAACCTAACAGAAAGGCCGTAAAATATTATTAAATCACATTTAATGAGTTAAAATTTTTATTGGGGGCTTTCGAACATGATCTTGTAGCTTAACCTCTGTTTTAGAGCATTTTAATCAGTTAAAATTCCAACGGGTCCACTATAAAGCCCATTTACATATGCGCGCCTCAAACCCCAACAAAACATCTACAAAATAAATTCAAAGCAAATATAACGAGTTCAAATATTTAATTATGGACTTTTTAAAATGGTTATATAGTTTAACCTCAATTTCAAAGCTTTTTATTTGGTTAAAATTCCAACGAGTCCACTGTAAATCTCATTTAGTCATGCACGCCTTAAACCCCAACAAAACGTTCGTAAGATAAGATTAAATCAAATATAATGAGTTCAAATACTTAATTTTGTGCTTTTGAGCATGATCTTATAGCTTAACCTTAATTTCAGAGCTTTTTACTCTGTTGTAATTCCAACGGGTCCACTATAAAGGTCATTTAGTCATGCACACCTTAAACCCCAACAATACGTTCGCAAAATACGATTAAATCAAATATATTGAGTTCAAATATTTAAATATTGGCTTTTGAAAATTATTATATAGCTGCACCTCAATTTCAGAGCTTTTTACTCGGTTAAAATTTCAACAGGTCCACTGTAAAAGCTCATTTAGACATGCATCCCTTAAACCCCAACAAAAGGCCGCAAATTAAGATTAAATCAAATATAATGAGTTGAAATATTTGATTATGGGTTATATTTGATTATGGGCTTTCAAACATGATCATGTAGCTTGACCTCAATTTTAGATATTTTTTCTCGGTTAAAATTCCAACCGGTCCACTATAAAGTCATTTAGTCATGCACGCCTTAAACCTCAACAAAACGTTCGCAAAATAAGATTAAATAAAGTATAATGAGTTCAAATATTTAATTATGGGCTTTCGAACATGATTATATAGCTTAACCTCAATTTCAGAGCTTTTTACTCGTTTATAATTCTAACGGGTCCATTATAAAGCTCATTTAGTCATGCACTCAACAAAATGTTCGCCAAATACGATTAAATCCTATATAATGAGTTTAAAATTTTAATTATTGGCTTTTGTAAATTATTATATAATCTAACCTCAATTTCAAAATTTTTTACTTTGTTAAAATAACGGGTGCTCTCTTCTCTCTCAAATCTCTCCTCTCTCTCTCTCGTTTCTGCTCACCTTCTTTTCCCCTTTCTCCTACACCGCCAGCCTCCTCCCCTCCTTATCTCAGTGCAGCAACGCCGTTCCCTCCCTCCATCCAGATTGGCACGCTTTTGGAGCAACCATGCATCACTACATCGGGCAACCATTACTTTCAATCAGGTATTTTTCGATCCCAATGGGTTTGAGAAGAGAGCAATGTCGAACACACCCTCACTACATACAGTTCCATAACCGGCTAATAGTAACGTGGATTATTATTATCAAAATCAATCATATGCATCTTTTATTGTACACAATATTCCTTCCAGTGTTGCACTTTTTATGGTGTCCAATATTTGCTCTTTTGTTCTACTTGATTTCCTTAGAATCAATCGAATATAGGCACCCTCCCTTTTCATGACATGGCTTTATTTTCTTAACAAACTCCCACTGATCTGCACGCATAGCAGCAGATTATTAGGATTAGATGTGAATAATCATCTCCATCGTCTACTTTATTTGCTTCTTAAAATTATACCATTATCATGTATGGCACCATACGGTACGATTACCATAGTCTTGATTTCAGGAAAGTTTTTTATCAATTTATTTTCATTTAATCAATGACAGTATTGTTTTTACACCATCCCTTTACGGGAAAGAAACTATTAGATGTCCCATGGCATCTAAAACTACTACCTGTTTCGGGCACTTATCCTGGCCTTTATGGCCTTGGGTCTCGAATAAAAACTAAAAATAAATTATTTTATTCATTCCAAATATGTGATTATGATCTCTTTCGAAACTAAAACAATACGACCAACAAATTACACTCATTGTAATTTACACATCCTAATTAATTTTTCTCCATACGCGATACTCATGCACCAATCACAAATCCACAATGATCTTATTTTTTTATGGTTACTATCTTGTGATATAAAAAATTTACCATTTCTACAATTACCATCAATATGCAAACTTCCCATTTTCAATAAAACTTTTGCCAAATATTATTTTCCAGGCTTTGAGCCTCAACACATATTAAGTAATACTCACAAGGCCACCAATTGTAAGGATTCTAGAACTAAAATCTTTTTTAAAATTGACCAACTTTTTTACTTTCTCTAATTAGAGACAATTTCATCTTAGTAAAATCTGAATCAAAAAACAACACTCACAGCAAAAAACTATTCTCTCAAACTACACAATATCTTCATATTCATCAATTACCTTTTACATTCACCCTCTTTTTTATACACTACACAACAATTTTTCAATTTTGCCATCTTATAATTTCCCCTATATGTAAACTTACCATTCATACAACGAATAAGCATCTACTAATTATTGACCATTCCCATCATAACCAACAGCCATTTACATTTTACAAGGAAAGTAAAGCTAAGGATTTATTCTATAATTCAAGACAAATTATCTCTATTAACACCTATATGGCCTTTTTTAATCCAACAGAATTTTCCAAAAATATATATAACCAAATGTTATATCACTCTTCCAATGAATCCACTCTTTCCCGTCCAAGTCACCGCTTTTTAACAAATTTAGCAACAAATATCACAAAATCATATTATGAACATATAATACTTATCACCAATCCTTTTATAGTCCCATATTATACATTCTTACATATCTATATCACCATAATCGCACATCATAATCCTAACAAAATTCTCAAGAATTTTGAAACATACAATTACATAGATAATACCAATGGCAGTAAACTTATATGGAAACACAACTATAGTAACCAATATTTTATGTCTACTATATTGTGATAAAAATTTACCATATCAACATTTACCATCAATATGCAAACCTCCCTTTCTCAATACAACTCTTGCCCATTATTATATTAAAGGCTATGAGCCTCAACACACTCTAAGTGACGCTCACAATGCCATCAATCTTATAAAGGATTCTAGAACTAAAATTTCCTCTAAAAATGACCAACCTTACTTTCCCTAATTAGTGATCCAAATCACCGACTTCTAAAAAATGTAGCAACAATTATTACAAAATCATATTATGAACTTATAATACATATCACCAATCTTTTTATGTTCCCACATTATATGTTCTTACCCACCTATATCACCATAACCCAATTTACCCACTACTATATTACCGCCCAATCTAAAGCAATTACACAACATGATCCTAGTAAAATCTTCAATAATTGTGGAATACATAATTACACATATAATGCCAATGGTAGTATACTTCTATGGAAACATACAACTATAGTTACAAATACTATTAAGTTGTCTCGATTCCTATTTGATCCACTCCCCTTTTGGATACTTTTACATGGCATGTACATTATTATCATCCCCTCTCTCTCTAACTATACTAATTCTTACCTTTTCACTCCTCTCTTGCAAATGAAATCTCGATAACTTTTTCCTTCTTATACTAGATCTAATTCCTTTTATATTATTGGTTTCCAACTTACTAGCACTCCCTCCTTTTACACACCAGTCAATCGATTTTATCCATACATGGAAACATTCCATAACCGAACTTTAACAGTAAAATATGGTAACAATTTAACATACCCTTTTACCAACATATCAAACACAAACTATACCTTTAATAAAACTTACTTCTCAACCTTATACACGGCTAAGTCCACTCATACATTAATTTCTTTACTTAAGGATTATATTTTTTGGAAACAAATTCCCACATTTAAATTGACAATCATAGGCCTTTCTTTATGTTTACTGCCTTCCTTATCTACTTTTACATTATTTAATGTCTACTTTACTCTCCCTTCCAAAAAACTATACAAGGAATATAATATCACTCCTAAGAATTTTCTATATTCAAACACCTTCTTTTAATTCAACTGCTCCCCTAACTATCATTACTATAAGTATCATCCTCACCCACGCCATTCTCTCCCTCACTCAACACCTATATCCTCTCAATACAAAGCATCTCTCGCCTAAACACACTAAAATTGAAATGGCCTCCAATTCCTTCTCCCAACAATTTGGTGAACTGCGCTTCACCCTTGAGGAGCAAGGCCTAGTTTTCACTCCGGCTATCAACTGGGACTCTACAAATGATGATATGAACCTTCTTCTTATTGGGAAATTTATAGCTTCCATAATGAGTTGAAATATTTGATTATGGCTTTTAAACATGATCATGTAGTTTGACCTCAATTTTACATATTTTTACTCGGTTAAAATTCCAATGGGTTCACTGTAAGTCTATTTTGATAAGCACACCTTAAACCCTAATAGAAAGGCCGTAAAATGTGATTAAATCATATTTAATGAGTTCAAATTTTTTATTACGAGCTTTCGAACATGATCATATAACTTAACCTCAATTTTAGAGCATTTTAATCTGTTAAAATTCTAACAGGTCCATTATAAAGACCATTTAGTCATGCACACATTAAACCCCAACAAAATGTTTGAAAAATAAGATTAAATCAAATTTAATGAGTTCAAATTTTTAATTACAGGCTTTCGAACATGATCATATAGCTTAACCTCAACTTCAGAGCATTTTACTCGGTTAAACTCCTTTTTCTGCGGGATCTCCTATCCTAAATTCCAGGAGTTTGGTTTTGGCTCCAATCTCCTTTGGTTTCAAATTCGATTCTATTCCAAATCTAATTCCGATATCCTCCTTTTTTTTCAACAGACGCAAAGTCAAATCTAAATCCCTCTTATCTCTGGTGTTTATCACTCTTTCCCATGTGCCTCATATATACATAAATTGCTCTTTGACTTTTACTAATACCTGTCGATTCTTCCTTTTTTGCTTCATTTCCTTCTGTCAATATCATCATTCTCTTTTCCCTTTCGCAACCATGACTTATGATTCCTTCCTTGACAAGTTTGATGATCTCCACTTTACCTCTGAGGAGCAAGGTGCGGTTGTCACGCCCACTGTTGCTTTAGAGGCTGCACCGAAAGATAGTAATCTTCCCTAATTGGGAAAATTATCGCAACCAAAGTTGTAGACGCAGCTGCTCTGAAGAGGATTTTCCTCTCGGTTTAGAAAGGTGATAAGGTTCTATCCATCTCGGATATCAAACAAAACTATTTTTTATCAAATTTGGGTCGCCTGGGTGCAATGATGATGTTCTAAAAAGAGGACCATGGACCTTTAAGAAGGATTGGCTCGCCCTCCTTCCTTTGGACCCTCGATGCTCCATTAACGAGTATGTCTTTACTCACATACGGATCTGGATTCGCATTCATCGTCTTCCCCTCACCTTGCTGTCTGGACCAAAGTGGCAGAACACATCGACCACTCCCTTGGCTCGAGCCTGTGCACCTAGGCTGGAACTGATTCTCGTACTAATGTTGCAACAGGTAACATGGTCGACTTCCCCCGCGTTGGTGTGATCTTGGAGATTGCTAAACCGCTTCGTAGGTGTGAAGCCTTGGGAGGCTCTGGTTCCGAGCTGAAACTATACCTTCTAACGTATGAATGACTCTTGACCTTCTACCATGGTTGCAGAATTATCGGACACCTCGTTGTTGCCTGCCCCTTCAAAGGTGTTGAGCTGGCTAAGCTCCAGTACGGTGACTGGTTGCGTGTTGATATACCAAAACCTCAAGGGACCTCATGGCCACAAGGTCGTGTGTCATATGTTGTGCCTAGTGCCCCCTTGAAGACAGCGTCTGCTCCTCCAAATGGTAGGGTTATCCTTCAACTTTGCTATCTCCCTATTATGTACACAGTTTTTCTCTCCTTTGCTAATGATTGTGGCCTCTCTGTAGATGTTGCTCATGCTGATGGTTCTTCGAAAGCTGCCACCTCTGCAGCTGACGACGGGCATGAAGGAGTTGCTCCGGCAATGGTTATTGCTAGGGTATTACCCTTTTTCTATTATGCTCTGTTGATTTTTATTGTTTTTTTTTCCTTATGTACCTTTTCATGGTCTCACTATGCCTTCGCTTCCTTAGATGGTGAAGTTAAGGACATGCCAATCGATCATGCTGTTGATGTCCTACTGGCGCATCAGCTGTAGCACCTCTAGTTTTGGATATGGCCACTGCAAGCCTGAAGGATGATGCGCATGAATCTGCTGAGGTTCAAGATACCGTGGCTCAAGATGCCGAGTCTGGCACTGATCATGTCCCTCTCTCTATCGTAGTGGCCAATGCAGTTGCGACTGATGCCAAAACTACGTCACCAACGTCGCGGTTCATGCTGATAGACGAGGCTGCGGTGCCCTTGGGCAAGGTTGCCTCAACCGTATCTGCCTTTGAGATGAAAAGGCTTATGTTGCTTGATTTTGAAGTATAGCTCGTAAACAACCATCTGAAAGGTTCACCGGTTGACCCTATGATACCTGTGCCTGGTCGAAAGCCCAAGCGAAGTCCCCCTCAGGTGGATGGTGTTGTCGCTAAGAAGCCACGCACCTCTCCCTCTGCTATTAACAAAATGGCAAAATTTTCTTCTTCTTCTACCACTGGCAAACCCTCCAAAATTATGAAAGTTGGGATGAGTAGCAAAAACTCTTCAGCGGCGGTTAAGCATCAACCCCACTGAGAGAAATGAAGATCATGTGTTGGAACTACCAAGGGCTTGGTAAACCTTAGGCAGTTCAGTCTTTAGGAAGGGTTACTTCTCGTTTAAGTCCTGGTGTTATTTTTTATGTGAAACTAGGTTAAAAAAATTCAAATCTGATCGTGTTAAACTTAGTTTAGGTATGAACAGCTGTATCACTGTTGATAGCAGTCGTAATTGCTCTGGTCTTATAATATTATGGAATGACAAAATTATGCTTGATTTGCTGTCGTACTCAGATCGCTTCATTGATATGGTTATTAGTTTAAATGAGGTCTGCTTTTGCTTTACTGGTGTTTATGGTTATGCGGACACGAATTTAAAATATAAAACTTGGGAATTAATTGACTCGCTTCACTCCTCCTCGCCTCTCCCTTGGCTTACTAGCGGAGATCTCAATGAAATCCTTTCTGACAATAAGAAATAAGGCAGATGTTGGTGCTAACGCTCCCAAATTGATAGATTTAGAGACTACTTGTCTCGTAATAACCTCTTTGATTGTAAACCCACCTCCGGTTGGTTTATATGGTCCAAATTGGGGCCCAATACTAAGTCCGTTCTTGAGCGCTTAGATTGGTTCGTAGCCTGCTCCTCTTGGTTGCAGCAACACTCATTCTTTCGCAGTTTTTCCACTTACTCTGTGGACTCGGACCACTGTATTATCCTCTTGGACACTTGGTATGTTTTTCAATAGCCTAGTGGGCCTTAAGAGGACCATTTTCGGTTTGAGTCTTGTTAGGCCCAAGATGCTTCTTGCGTCTCGGCTGTCTAACAGGCATGGGCTGCTGCCTCTGGGACTTTGGTGGAGAAATTACATTTAGTTGGTGCCCATCTAAAAGACTAGCAAGACCAACATCGACATGCCTCCTCTCAGCGTATAGCTGAGTTTCAATGCAAATTAATGCCTGCTTGCATAATTGTTTATTGGGTTCTGACCTTGATACTATAACAGCGGCTAAATTTGAGTTACAAAAGCTCCTTGATACCAAGGAAGCGTATTGGGTGCAACATTCTCGCGTTACTTGCCTCTCTTATGGGGATAAGAATACGTCATTTTTCCTTGCCCGCACTTCAAACCGTTGTAAGAAAAATTCTATCAAGGGTCTCTTTGATTCTGACAATGTTTGGCAAAATCACAAGAGGACGTTATGACCGTTGTTGTAGATTACTTCCAATCTTTATTCACAATATCTACTCCGACTATGGCACCCATGATTCTTAATAATATTGTGCCATCCATTACCCCTTCTATGAATGAGTCCTTGTCTCGACCTTTCACTGAGGAGGAGATTATTTTTGCTTTCTGGGATATCAATCCTCGAAAAGCACCGGGTATTGATGGTTTTCCAAGTAGCTTTTATAGGCTGCATTGGGACACAATTGGGCCTGGGGTTGTCCAAGTCTGTCTCGACCTTCTATGGGGAGATGCGGATATGGCATCGGTTAACAAAATGGTGTTTGTCCTCATTCCCAAGGTCTCTGACCCTACCACGGTTCGACAGTTACGACCCATTAGTCTTTGCACTGTGCTTTATAAAATTGTCGCTAAGGTTCTAGTTAACCGAATCAAGCAGGTTCTTCCATTTTGTATTAGCGACGCCCAGGTTGCCTTTGTAAAAGGCCATAACATCACTGATAATATTCTGATTGCGCATAAGCTCGTGCACTCTCTCCACTCTGATGGATTGAGCCCTTTTAAGGGTGCTGCTCTTAAACTAGATATGGAGAAAGCCTTTGATATGGTTGAGTGGTCGTTTCTTTGGCGAGTCATGTTGAAGATGGGCTTTGTTGCCCTTTGTGTGGATCTTATTATGCAATGTATTTCCACCGTCCGTGTCAATGGCTCACTTTCTCCAATTTTTCTACCTCAGTGGGGCATCAGGCAGAGGGACCCTCTTTCTCCTTTCTTGTTCCTCATCTGTTCTCAGGTTCTCTCTGCCTCTCTTGAAGTAAAGCAGTGAGCAGGCCGCCTGTAGGGTCTTTGTGCTAGCCGTCATGGCCCCAGGGTCAACCATCACCTCTTTGCTTATGACAGCGTGATCTTCCTTTAGAATGACATAGGCGAAGTTTCACGGTTGAAAGAGATTCTTGACCTCTATGCATCCTCCACTGGCCAAGCAGTCAACTATGATAAATCTACTATCTTTTTTGGACCTCATGTGCCTCACGTCTTTAGGCATATTGTTCATTAGATTCTGGGTATGCGTGAAGTGGATGACCCTGGTATCTACCTAGGAATTTCTCTTCTCGTTAGGAATAACAAAATGGCGGCCTTAGGGTTTATTGGTGACAAGGTCAACTCCCCCTGACTAAGTGGAATAATTTTATGTTGTCCATTAGCGGACGTGAGGTTTTCATTAAGTTCATCGCTCAGTCCCTGCCACAATATGTCATGTCATGTTACTTGTTACCGCAAAACATCATTGATGATATGAAGCGGTCTATTCGACGTTACTGGTGGTCTAGTTGCAATAATAAGTGCGGATGACCGCTCGTTGCTTGGGATGTTGTTTGCGCCCCAAAATCTATGGGTGGTGTGGGTTTCCGTGACATGCACCACTTTAATGTCGCACTGTTAGGGAAACAGCTTTGGCATCTTGTCTCAGCTCTAGACTCTATGTTTTCTCGTGTTTTCCATGCATGTTACTTCCTTTCGAGAAATATTGTTGATGCTGTAGCGAATTGCAGGGATTCCTTTGCTTGGAAGGGTCTTTGCCAAGCCTTGTAGTTGCTTTCTCCTTGATTCTTTTGGCGTTTGGGTATTGATAGTAAGGTTCGCATGCACCGTGACAATTGGGGCGGGGCTTCTACACTCACCCTCTATGGAGAGTATTCTGACAATGATGAGATCCTGGTCTGCTGCCGTGACTTTTTGGTTCGTGGTAGGGCCCGATAGGATGCCCGTAAAGTACACGATTACTTTGACTAGGAGGATGTTGACAATATCCTTTGTATCCTTGTCGCTGATAAACACCATGACATAGTGCTTTGAGGTAATCATGACTCCAGGCTTTATACCGTAAGGTCTGGCTACCTCTTTCTGTGCAGACCATCGCAGCCTTTACCTCAACCTTTGCCCATTTGGAAGATTATATCATGTTCACCCACGCTTCCCAAGGTGTGCACCTTGGGATGGTGGGCGGGACGTGATGCCCTTTCTACTATGAATCGGCTTGCGGCCACTGACTTATCGTTGGGGTCTTGCCCCTTCTGTCAAGCTTCAAAAATAGGTTTGCACGCTCTTCGTGACTGCGCTAGGGCTGCAGAAGTCCTTCGTCTTGCTGGCTTTTCTCTCTAGCTTCGCACGAGTTTTGCTTCGACGGTGTCTCTATGGTTTGAGGAGGGGGCCTCTCTTCTCTTCCGCGTGGACTTTGCCTTCTTTCTCACCGTGTTCTGAAACTTATGGAATCGTAGAAATGATCTTATCCATAGTCGTCAGCTTCAACCTCCATGGCTCACTATCATGAACGCTCATAGTCTTCTTCGAGACTATGTTGATGCCAATTCGTTGTCCCACGCTCGGCCATCTACAGCCCCAGCCCTCTCAGATCCTCGGCGGATGCCTCCAGCTCTAGTGATGATTAAGATCAACGTGGATGGTCCCTTCCAACCGTTGATAGGTGCAGCTGCCATCGGAGTCCTCGCATGTGACAGTACAGGTTCCGTTTTTGGTGGTTTGGCGCTTCACTCAGCTGGTTGCATGAATGTTGCAATGGCTAAATTTCATGCGATAGTATCTGGTGTTTAACTTGGATGCAATCGAGGATAGAGTGATGTGATACTAGAGTCGGATTCTGCCGTTATGATACACAAGATCCAGCGCTAGTCTCTGGATGCTTCTTTGTTAAGCACCCATATTGAGAGGGCACGTCCTTTGTTTTCCTCTATTCATGCTTTGCGGTTTATGTATGTCCCTAGGTTGGCTAATTATGTTGCTCACACGCTAGCCTATTGGGCTCTACATACGAGATCTTTTGTTTTCTTTAACTCATGTATGCCCGACTTTATCCGCTCTATTGTAATGGATGGCTTTCATCCTCCTTAATTTATTAATGATTTTAGGGCACTCTTTTCCCCTTAGGTGGTCACCACTAGGCTCGCCTGGTGCCTAACCTTAGAGGGGTTTTTAATGAGGCCCACTTTTTTTCCTTCAAAAAATTCTAATGGGATCACTATAAAGCCAATTTAGTCATCCACTCATTAAATCCCAACAAAATGTCTTCAAAATAAGATTAAATCAAATTTATTGAGTTTAAATATTTGATTATGGGATTTTAAATATTATTATAAAGCTTAACCTAAATTTTAGAGATTTTTACTCGGCCATCTAGACATGCACGCCTTAAAACCTAGTAAAAAAGCTGCAAAATAAGATTAAATCAAATTTAATGAGATCAAATATTAAATTAAGGGATTTAGAACATGATTATATAGCTTAACCTCAATTACAGAGCTTTTTTACATTATTAAAATTCCAATGGGTCCACTATAAACTCCATTTAGATATGCACACCTTAAACCCCCAACAAATTGTCTACAAAATAAATTTAAATCAAATATAATGAGTTTAAATTTTTGATTATGGGCTTTCGAACATGATAATATAGCTAAACCTCAATTTCAGAGCTTTTTACTCAGTTAAAACTCCATCGGGTCCACAGTAAAGCCCATATAAACATGCACGCCTTAAAGCCTAACAAAAAGGTTGTAAAATTATATTAAATAAAATATAATGAGTTTAATAATTAATTATGTGCTTTTGAAAATGATTATATAGCTTAACTTCAATTTCAGAGCTTTTTACATTGTTAAAATTCCAACGGGTCTACTATAAACCCCATATAGATATGCACGCCTTAAACCCCAACAAAACATCTACAAAATAAACTTAAAGCAAATATAATAAGTTCAAATATTTAATTATTGACTTTTGAAAATGATTACATAGCTTAACCTCAATTTCAGAGCTTTTTATTCAGTTAAAATTCCAACGGGTCCACTATTAAGCCCATTTAGTCATGCACACCTTAAACCCCAACAAAATGTTCACAAAATACGATTAAATCAAATATAACGAGTTCAAATATTCAATTGTTGTCTTTTGAAAATGATTATATAGCTTAACCTCAATTTCAGAGCTTTTTACATTGTTAAAATTATAACAGGTCCACTGTAAAGCCCACTTAGATATGCACGCCCCAAACCCTAACAAAACGTCTACAAAATAAATTTAAATCAAATGTAATTAATTATGGACTATAGAAAATGATTACACAGCTTTACCTCAATTTTAGA
Source organism: Hibiscus mutabilis (assembly GCA_019671005.1). Lineage (NCBI taxonomy): Eukaryota > Viridiplantae > Streptophyta > Magnoliopsida > Malvales > Malvaceae > Hibiscus > Hibiscus mutabilis. Next base: position 20,698,273 of record CM033727.1, on the reverse strand, counting down.
GCTTTTTACTTAGTTAAAATTCCATCGTGTCCACTATAAAGCCCATTAAGACATGCACGCCTTAAAACATAAGAAAAAGGCAACAAAATAAGATTAAATCAAATATAACAAGTTTAAATATTTAATTATGGGCTTTTGAAAATGATTATATAGCTTAACCTCAATTATAGAGCTTTTCACATTGTTAAAATTCCAACGTGTCCACTACAAAGCCATTTAGATATGCACGTCTCAAACCCCAACAAAACGTCTAGAAAATAAATTTAAATCAAATATGAGTTCAAATATTTAATTATGGACTTTTCAAATGATTACATAGCTTAACCTCAATTTTAGAGCTTTTCTTTCAGTTAAAATTCCAACGAGTCCATTATAAAGCCCATTTAGTCATGCACGCCTTAAACCCCCAACAAAATGTCCGCAAAATAAGATGAAATCAAATTTAATAAGTTTGAATATTTGATTATGATCTTTTGAATATAATTATAAAGCTTAACCTCAATTTTAGAGCTTTTTACTCGGCCATCTAAACATACACGCCTTAAAACCTAGCAAAAAAGCTACAAAATAAGATTAAATCAAATTTAATGAGTTCAAATATTCAATTAAGGAATTCAAAACATGATTATATAGCTTAACCTCAATTACATAGCTTTTTAAATTGTTAAAATTCCAACAGGTCCACTATAAATCCCATTTAGATATACACGCCTTAAACCCTAACAAATCGTCTACAAAATAAATTTAATTCAAATATTCAGTTATGGACTTTTGAAAATGAGTATATAACTTAACCTCACTTTTAGAGCTTTTTACTCTATTAAAATTCCAATGGGTCCACTATAAAGCCCATTTAGACATGCAGGCCTTAAACCCCCCAAAAAAGCTCGCTAAATAAGATTGAATCAAATATAATGAGTTCAAAATTTTGATTATGGGCTGACAAACATGATCATATAGCTTAACCTCAATTTCAGAGATTTTTACTCGGTTAAAACTCCAACAGGTCCACTATAAAGCTCATTTAGACTGCACACCTTAAAGCCTAACAAAAAGGTCGTAAAATCACATTAAATAAAATATAACGAGTACAAATATTTAATTATGGGCTTTTATAAATGATTATATAGCTTAACTTCAATTTCAGAGCCTTTTACATTGTTAAAATTATAATGGGTCCACTATAAAGCCCATTTAGTTATGTACGCCTTAAATTCAAACAAAACGTCTACAAAATAAATTTAAATCAAATATAATAAGTTCAAATATTTAATTATGGACTTTTGAAAATGATTATATAGCTTAACCTCAATTTCAGGGCTTTTTACTCGGTTAAAATTCCAACGGGTACACTGTAAAGACTATGTAGATGTGAACGCCATAAAACTTAAGAAAAAGGCCGTAAAATTAGATTAAATAAAATAAAATGAGTTCAAATATTTGATTATGGGCTTTGAAAATGATTATATAGCTTAACCTCAATTTCAGAGCTTTTTACATTGTTAAAATTCCAAAAGGTCCACTGTAAAGCTCAATTAAACATGCACGCCTGAAAACTTAACAAATAAGCCGTAAAATTAGATTAAATAAAATATAATGAGTTTAAATATTTAATTATGGTATATTTGAAATGATTATATAGCTTAACCTCAATTTCAGAGATTTTTACTGTGTTAAAATTTCAAAGGTTCTATTGTAAAGCCCATTTAGACATGCACGCCTTAAACCCCAACAAAAAGCCCGCTAAATAAGATTAAATCAAATATAATGAGTTCAAATTTTTGATTATAGGATTTCAAACTTGATCACATAGCTTAACCTCAATTCTAGAGCTTGTTACTTTGTTAAAATTCCAACGGGTCCACTATAAAGCCCATTTAGTCATTCACGCCTTAAACCCCAATAAAACGTTCGAAAAATAAGATTAAATCAAATATAATGAGCATAAATTTTTAATTATAGGCTTTCTAACATGATCATATAGCTTAACCTCAATTCTAGAGCTTTTTACTCAGTTATAATTCCAACGGGTCCACTATGAAGCCCATTTAGTCATGCACACCTTAAACCCCAACAAAATGTTCACAAAATACAATTAAATCAAATATAATGATTTCAAATATTTAATTATTGGCTTTTGAAAATGATTATATAGCCTAACCTCAATTTCAGAGGTTTTTACTCGATTAAAATTCCAACTGTCCTTTGTAAAAGCCTATTTAGACATGGACGCCTTAAACTCAAACAAAAAGTCCGCAAAATAAGATTAAATCAAATATAATGAGTTCAAATATTTGATTATGGGCTTTCCAATATGATCATATAGCTTGACCTCAATTTTATAGATTTTTACTCGGTTAAAATTCTAACGGGTCCACTGCAAATACCCGTTTAGACATGCATACCTTAAACCCCAACAAAATGGCGGCAAAATAAGATTAAATCAAATGTAATGAGTTCAAATATTTGATCACGTACATTCAAACATGATTCTATAGCTTAACTTCAATTTCAGAGCATTTTAATATGTTAAAATTCCAACGGGTCCACTATAAAGCCCATTTAGTTATACACGCCTTAAACCCCTACAAAATATCTGCAAAATAAGATTAAATCAAATTAAATGAGTTCATATTTTTTATTACATGCTTACAAACATGACCATACAGCTTAACCTGAACTTCAGAGCATTTTACTTAGTTAAAATTCCAACGGGTCCACTATAAAGCCCATTTAGTCATGCACGCCTTAAACCCCAACAAAATGTCAGAAAAATAAGATTAAATCAAATTTAATGAGTTTCAATATTTGATTATGGGATTTTGAATATGATTATAAAGCTTAACCTCAATTTTAGAGCTTTTTACTCGGCCATCTATACATGCATGCCTTAAAACCTAGCAAAAAGGTTGGAAAATAAGATTAAATCAAATTTAATAAGTTCAAATATTGAATTATGGGATTCATAACATGATTATATAACTTAACCTCAATTACAGAGCTTTTTACATTGTTAAAATAACAGCGGGTCCACTATAAAGCCCATTTAGATATGCACGCCTTAAACCCCAACAAATCGTCTATAAAATAAATTTAAATCTAATATAATGAGTTCAAATATTCAATTATGGACTTTTGAAAATGATTATATAGCTTCACCTCAATTTTCAGAGAATTTTACTCTGTTAAAATTCTAACGGGTCCACTGTAAAGCTCATTTATACATACACGTCTTAAACCCCAAAAAAAGCTCGCTAAATAAGATTAAATCAATATAATGAATTCAAATATTTAACTATGGGCTTCCGAACAAGATCTTATAGCTTAACCTCAATTTCATGGCTTTTTACCCAGATGTAATTCCAACAGGTCCACTATAAAGCTAATTTATTCCTACACGCCTTAAACCCCAACAAAACATTCGCAAAAGACGATAAAATCAAATATAATGATTTTAAATATTTAATTATTGGGTTTTGAAATTGATTATATAGCTTAACCTCAATTTTAGAGCTTTTTACATTGTTAAAATTATAAAGGGTCCAATGTAAAGCCCATTTAGATATGCATGCCTCAAACCCCAACAAAACGTCTACAAAATAAATTTAAATCAAATATAATGAGTTCAAATATTTAATTTTGGACTTTTGAAAATGATTACATAGCTTTACCTCAATTTCATAACTTTTTACTCGGTTAAAATTCCAACATGTCCACTATAAAGCCCATTAAGACATGCATGCCTTAAAGCATAAGAAAAAGGCCGCAAAATTAGATTAAATCAAATATAATGAGTTTAAATATTTAATTATGGGCTTTGAAAATGATTATATAGCTTAACCTCAATTATAGACCTTTTCACATTGATGAATATTCTTTTATCCACATGCCTATCTGGGTCCGTGTTTATCATGTGCCTTTATCCATGATGGTTGGTGACAAAATGGCGAATGACACTGGCCGTTCGATTGGTTCTTGTATGGGTTCCGATTTGGCATGGACACGAGGAAGGACGAGGATGACAACATGGTAACTTTTCTTCGGGTGGGGATTCTCCTTGATGTCGCGAAGCCTTTGTGCCGCTGTGTGGCCTTGGGAGGCTCCGGCCCTTCTCCGAAGTTATGTCCTCTTCAATACGAGCACCTTCCAACCTTTTTCCATGGTTGTGGAATTCTATGCCATTTAGTCGCTACTTGCCCCACTTACAAGAATACTACATAATTGCATTTGCAATATGGCGATTGGTTACGTGTGGACGCCCCTAAGGCCAAGGCTAAGCCAAGAACGATGGGTCGTGTCCGCTACTTTGAAACCGGGGTGGCACCTAAAGCATCGAACCCTGCTATGGGTGCTGGTTTTTGGATCATTACTTTTCTTACTATCAAATTCTTACTATATCTGTTACCTCTTTGTGTTTTTCTGAACTTATATCTTTCTTTTTATAATGCTTCTTTTGCCTCTCTTTATACATATGTTGATGGCACAACCCTTAAACCTATTGATGAACCAGATGCTGCTACGACATCGAATTCTTCTCCTGCACCTGGCACAAACCAACAGACAGCACTGATCATAGCCGATGTTGTGATTGCTGACTTGGTTGAGACTGACGCCTTTATGGATACTGTGAATGCAGTCGAGACCCCAGTCGAGACTATGAAGTCGGTCGATGCCACCCAGTTAAATACAGTGATGCCTGATGTGGAATCAACAAACGGAGTAGTTTCTTGTGATTCAGCAGTCGCTACTGATGATATTGAGCCAGAGGAAACAACACCACCGGACAAGAACTTCGTCTTAGTGGAAGAACCAAAGGTACCTCCCGAAAAGGTAGCATCGGCTATCTCTGCCTTTGAGTAGCAAGTCTCGGCTAAACCATTCATGTCCGACTTTGAAGCTTGGCTTGCAACCAACCCCTCGAGCACGCCTTCGGATTTGGGGCAGAACCTGGTCAGTCAGCGCAAGGCCAAACATAGCCCTCCTCAGGCCGACATTTTTGTTGTTAAGAGACCATGTCCTTCACACTCTACTGGTGGCAAACTTTCGAAATTGAATTCTCCTACTGCTGGTAAACACTCCAAGATTGCGAAAGCTGGGATGAGCAACATAAACAACTCTTCGGCGGCGGTTAAGCATCAACCCCACCGAGAGAAATGAAGATCGTGTGTTGGAACTATCGAGGGCTCGGTAAACCTTAGGCAGTTCAGTCTTTAGGAAGGGCTGAGGCGCTCCGTCTTGCAAAGTTTCTTTTTCGACTCTGCACTAGCTTGGTCTCGACTGTGATAGCCTGGTTTGAGGAGGGGGCTTTGGTTCTTTCCCAATATGATTTTGCCTTCTTCTTAACCCTGCTTTGGAATTTATGGAACCGTCGAAATGATTTAATTCACCATGATCGGATCCAGCCGCCTTGGCTAACGGTGATGAACGCTCAGGGCCTTCTCCGCGACTATTTTACAGCCAATTCATCCTCCTCGCCCGCTCCACCATCGATCGCCGCCCTAGCCATCTCTGATCCTCGCTGGCAGCCACCACTGTTTGGGACGGCCAAGATCAACGTGAATGGTGCCTTCTAGGCGTTGACTGGAGCCGCTGCTATTGGTTTCATTGCTCGGGATAACAGTGGTTCTTTCCTCGATGGTCATGCTCTTCACTCTGCTAGGTGTTTGGATGCTACTTTCGCAGAGCTTCATGCAGTTATTGCAGGTGCTCAGCTGGGACGTGACCGGGGTTGGACGGACATCATTCTTGAATTAGACTCAGCTATTGTGCTCAACAAGCTCCGCCGCTGGACCTCGGACGCCACGACCCTAGGCCCACATATTGAGCAGGCTCGTCCTTTTTTAGATTTGTTGCCTTGTTTACGTCTTATGTTTGTTCCTAGGCTAGCAAATTATGTTGCTCATACTCTAGCTTCTTGGGCCTTACATTCCAGACCCTTTGTTTTCTTTGACTCGGAGGTTCTTGCTTTTATTCACTCTGCTATAATGCAAGACTTTCGTCCCCTAATTTCTTAATGATATTTAGGGCACTCTTTTCCCCTTAGGTCTAGAGGGGTTTTTAATGAGGCTCGCCTTCCTTCAAAAAATTCCAACATGTCTACTATAAAGCCGTTTAGATATGCACACCTCAAATCCCAACAAAATGTTTAGAAAATAAATTTAAATCAAATATAATAAGTTCACATATTTAATTATTGACTTTTCAAAATGATTACAAAGCTTTACCTTAATTTTAGATCTTTTTACTCGGTTAAAATTCCAACGGGTCCACTATAAAAGCCCGTTTAGACATGCACGACTTAAACCCCAACAAAAAGGCTGCAAAATAAGATTAAATCAAATGTAATGAGTTCAAATATTTGATCACAGACTTTCAAACATGATTATATATCTTAACCTTAATTGTTGAGATTTTTACTTGGTTAAAACTCCAACAGGTCCACAATAAATGTAACACCCCATTTTCCGGCCTAGTAGAGAACTAGGTTAGAAAGTATTATGGGAAGACATATTCAGAGATCGAAAGCTTAATCGAAGTTTAGAATCTTATTCGGAATATCTTATTAATCTCCTTAAGGCTTATCAAACTAACTCATTAACAACTTACTCAAATTGGGGTCAATTTTAAACTTTTTCCAACTTAAGAACTAAACTGTAAATTTTTTAAATTAAGGGTCCTTAACTGAAATTTAACTTTCTAATTATTATACTGTGAAATTTCTTTACAAACCGAGGTCGTTTACCTACCCAATTAGACCATACAATATTTACTGACCATTTTGTAAATTATTCAAAATTGTATTCAAAGCCTTTTAATAGAATTAACTCCCTCCGTATCGATATACCTTGGGTCCGTATTGATACGGATACACATAAATCACATCTTCATTTGAATCTTCCAAAATTCTATATCGATGCGCCATCACCAGTAACAATACAGGTTGACTTGTGTTGACTCTGTTCATTAGACCACGTTTCGATACAGCTAAGCCTGTATCGATACGCGTTAACCAAGGTTGACCCATTTCGATACACCCTAGGGCCATATCGATAAAATTTATTTCCCAAACCTTACTGCCAAGATCCGTATCGATATACCCCCTTATCGTATTGATACGCCATATTTTACCAAGTACAAATATGCAAGGCCAAGCTGTATCGATACACATGTACTGTAATGACATATTTTATCTAGTATTTAATCAATTTAACCTGTTGAACAATGTCCAAATGCCATCAAATTTAACCAGCAAGTTATTAATCCATAATTCTAATAGCATACAAAATTTTAGAGCGATTCGAATCCATTTAATAGGTTTTTAACTTTTAGTGCCTTTAAGCCTATTTGACTAGTTTTACTATTTTATAAACATACCATACTTTATATATAACACCTAGACACTTTTAGGCTAATAAACACATATCAAAATAGGCAAATATAACATGTCTAAGCCTTATGCCACCTTAGTAGGAGTTTAAACGAAATGTAAGCATATATGGGGTTGACGAGAGTGACTTGCAACCACACGATCGATGCTTGAAATCCTTCAAGATCCTGATATGCATGAGACACACGAATGTTAGGCTTACATAACCTAGTGAGGTAGTTATAACAAATGCAAACAAGTTCTTTAATGACATGTATAACATGAAAACATGCTTGAATGAAATACACATAACATTAACATATACAATTCATTCTTAAAATCGACATATAGTAATTTCATATATTAAATGTAAAAGACATATTCTTCATTTCCCCCTTGGACATAATAACCAATGGATATGAGGATTCCCTTGTACACCACGCATATCAGAAATAGTCCTTAGCCTTGAGTCGTAGCTCCAGAGTCCCTTACACAATCCAACCTTTTCTCTCCACATATAGGTCATAGCCCGGACCGTAGTCCAATCCCTTACATAATGAGCTCAAATAACCCTATGGCATGCAAATTGTATCCAATGTCCACGAGTGTCCAAGGTCACATATCTCATCATAAATCTTACCTTTGTGCCCTTAGGCCATTTCACATCACATAATAAGCCTTTGCTTGAAATAGCGTAACATAGCATATTCGTATCAATTTCCACACATAGCATGTTTCAATTGTCACATATAAGCTTAAAAATGTATTTGATCAATATGAAGGGCTTACCACACTTACCTCTTGAATCCACATATGTTTGCTCTAATTGAGCCCTTAAACAAAATGCGATTTTAAGCACAAAACAAATGCAACCGGGATGACACCTAGCCAATCCCATGACACAACTACACTCACCTTGTACTCGGAGGCTTCAAGGTTCTCGGATAACTATCCCCTTGCTGTTGGAAGCGCTTGGTAATGAAGATGGTGAAGATGGCTTGTCTTCCACCACTTGAGCTAGTTCAAAAATTAGAGGATTACATTAAAATCAAAACTAATGATTCATAAACGTTCCTCAAGCTTACCAAAGCTTGTAGACAACATCAAAATAAGGGAAATTAACTTTCTAACACATGGGCTTAACTTGAACATTCAACACTTAAATCATGAAATTAAACTCTAAAGATTGATAGAATCATCAAATTAACATAGGGGTTTTACTTACCAATATACAAGCTTTCAAGTGGTGTATTGAAATCAAAAAAAGATCAAAGACTGGATTGAGGTTCTTGCTTGAGCTTAAGCTTGAAGATGAAAATGGAGGTGCTTGCTTAGCTTGGTGAAAGGATAATGAAAGTTGAAAGCTAATGCCTCGGTAACTATAGTAATAAGTTTCATTACCCCTTATCTTCCTTATTAAGCTTAGCCACGTAGCTTTACCTCTTATGATGGTCGTCTTCGAAGCAACCAATTAAAAGATTTCCTAGCTTGGGAGGAAACCTTTAAAACAATTTTACATTCAATCACTTCTTCTTTTCCTTTCTCTAATACAAGCCTTCATCTTTCCTAATAGGTAGCCAATTTCATGTGGGATGAGATATGTAAGGAGGTGACTCACACCTATAATTGGTATAATTATGAGGGTGGTCCCTCAACTTTTCAAAGTTTGTACTTTTGCCCCCCCCCCCAAACTTTGGATTTTCACTATTTAGTCACTAAAAGACTTCCATTCCTTACAAAAAAGTCCAACCTTTTCAATTAAGCTCAATTACATCCATTACATCAAAATTGGATATAAAGATTGTGCAATTACATTATTCGGGCATAGCCGGTACAAATTCATGATCACTAGAACCTAATTACGACTAGACCAATTTTCGGGGTGTGACAACTCTCCCCCTTAAGAAAATCCATCCTCTAATTTTCATTCTAGTAGAAAAGATGAGGATGCTGCTTTTACATTGACTCTTATGGCTCCCACGTTGCTTTCTCCACCGCATGACTTCTTTAAAGAACTTTGACTAGAGGTATAGACTTATTTCGAAGTCTCTTAACTTCTCGTGTGAGGATCTGCACTAGTTCCTCCTCATACGTCAAATTAGATTGAATCTTCACACACTCCGGCTTGATCAAATGAGAAGAATCAGACTGGTACTTCTGTAGCATAGACACGTGGAAGACATTATGTATACGACTTAACTCTTCAGGGAGAGCTAGTCGGTAAGCAATAAGTCCAACTCGCTCGATCACCTCGAATGGGCCAATAAAGCGAGGACTTAGCTTACCCTTTTTGCCAAAACAAAGGATCTTCTTCCCATAAATACATTAAGGAAAGATTTCTCACCAACATCATACTAAATGTCCCTTATTTTTAAATCAGCATAAGCTTTCTGGAAGTCAAAGGCATCCTTGAGCAAGTCACGAATGATGGTTACCCTTTTTTTGGTTTCCCGAAGTAAGTCAGGGCCTAACACCTTGCCTTCACCAAGCTCGGTCCAACAGAGAGGGGTTCTACATTTTCTTCCATAAAGAGCTTCGTAAGGAGCCATTTTAATCGATGCTCGAAATCCTTCAAGATCTTGAAATGCATGAGACATACGAATGTTAGGCTTACATAACCTAGTGGGGTAGTTATAACAAATGCAAACAAGTTCTTTAATGACATGTATAACATGAAAGCATGCTCAATTGAAATACACATAACATTAACATATACAATTCATGCTTAAAATCAACATATAGTAATTTCATATATTAAATGTAAAACACATATTCTTCATTTCCCCCTTGGACATAGTAACCAATGGATACGAGGATTCCGCTGTACACCACACATATCAGAAATAATTCTTACCTTGAGCTGTAGCTCCGGAGTCCCTTACACAATCCAACCTTTTCTTCCTACATATAGGTCGTAGCCCAGACCGTAGTCCAATCCCTAACATAGTGAGCTCAAATAACCCTATGGCATGCCAATTGTATCCAATGTCCACGAGTGTCCAAGGTCACATAACTCATCATAAATCTTACCTTTGTGCCCTTAGGCCATTTCACATAACAGAATAAGCCTTTGCTTGAAATAGTGTAACATAGAATGTTCATATCAATTTCCACACATAGCATGTTTCAATTGTCACATATAAGCTTACAAATGTATTTAATCAATATGAAGGACTTACCACACTTACCTCCTGAATCCACATATGTTTGCTCTACTTGATCCCTTAAACAAAATGCAATTTTAAGCACAAAACAAATGCAACTGGACTGCACCTAGCCAATCCTATGACACAACAACACTCACCTTGTACTCGGAGGCTTCAAGGTTCTCGGATAACTATCCCATTTTCCATTGGAAGCGCTTGGTAACGAAGATGGTGAAGATGGCTTGTCTTCCGCCACTTGAGCTAGTTCAAAAATTAGATGATTACATTAGAATCAAAACTAATGATTCATAAATGTTCCTCAAGCTTACCAAATCTTGTAGACAACATCAAAATAAGGGAAATTAACTTTCTAACACATGGGCTTAGCTTGAACATTCAAGACTTAAATCACGAAATTAAACTCTAAGGATTGATGGAGTCATCAAATTAACATAGGGGTTTTACTTACCAATCTACAAGATTTCAAGTGGTGCATTGAAATAAAAAAAAAGATCAAAGACTGGATTGAGGTTCTTGCTTAAGCTTAAGCTTAAAGATAAAAATAGAGGTGCTTGCTTAGCTTGGTGAAAGGATAATGAAAGTTGAAAGCTAATGCCTCGGTAACTATAGTAATAAGTTTCATTCCCCCTTACTTCCTTATTAAGCTTAGCCACATATCTTTACCTCTTATGATGGTTGTCTCTGAAGCAACCAATTAAAAGATTTCCTAGCTTGGGAGGAAGCCTTTAAAACAATTTTACATTCAATCACTTCTTCTTTTCCTTTCTCTAATACAAGCCTTCATCTTTCCTAATAGGTAGCCAATTTCATATGGGATGAGATAAGTAAGGAGGTGACTCACACCTCTAATTGGTATAATTACGAGGGTGGTCCCTCAACTTTTCAAAGTTTGTACTTTTGCTCCCAAACTTTGGATTTTCATAATTTAGTCACTAAAAGACTTACATTCCTTACAAAAAGGTCCAACCATTTCAATTAAGTCCAATTACATCCATTACATCAAAATTGGATATAAAGATTGTGCAATTACATTATTCGGGCATAGCTGGTACAAATTTCTGATCATCGGAACCTAATTCCTACTAGACCAATTTTTGGGGTGTGACAACTCTCCCCTTTAAAAAAATTCGTCATCTAATTTTCATTCTAGCAGAAAAGATGAGGATACTGCTTTTACATTGTCTCTTATGGGTCCCACGTTGCTTCCTCCACTGCATGACTTCTCTAAAGAACTTTGACTAGAGGTACAGACTTATTTCGAAGTCTCTTAACTTCTCATGTGAGGATCTGCACTAGTTTCTCCTCGTACATCAAATTAGATTGAGGCTCCACATACTCCGACTCGATCACGTAAGAAGAATCGCATCGGTACTTCCGTAGTATAGACACATGGAAGACATTGTGTATACGACTTAACTCTTCAGAGAGAGCTAGTCGGTAGGCAACAAGTCTAACTCGCTCGATCTTCTCGAATGGGCCAATAAAGCGAGGACTTAGCTTCCCCTTTTTGCCAAAACAAAGGATCTTCTTCCCAGAGATACTTTAAGGAAAGCTTTCCCACCAACATCATACTGAATGTCCCTTCTTTTCAAATTAGCATAAGCTTTCTGCAGGTAAAAGGCAGCCATGAGCCAGTCACTAATGATGGTTAACCTTTCTTCGGTTTCCCGAAGTAAGTTAGGGCCTAACACCTTGCCTTCACCAAGCTCATACCAAAAAAGAGGGGTTCTACATTTTCTTCCATAAAGAGCTTCGTAAGGAGCCATTTTAATCAAAGCCTGATGACTATTGTTGTATACAAACTCCACCAGTGGTAAGGATTTTTCCCATGTATTCCCGAAGTCGATAACATAGGCTCGTAGCATATCTTCCAAAATATACAAGGAAAATCCGAGATTGGTACGAAATACTTATACATTTGAATAGAAGATATATAAGGTTACCTGATAACCCTCTCAGATTGGCCATCAGTTTGAGGGTAGAAAGTAGTACTTAATGCACCCGGGTTTCCAATTCCTCATGTAGTGTTCTCTAAAATCGGGATGCAAAACGTGGATCACGGTCAGAAATAATGGACACAAGAACTCTGTGCAAACGGATGACTTCACGAATGTACAACTCAGCAAGTCTAGGCAAGCTAAATTCCATTCTCACCGGGAGGAAATGAGCAGACTTGGTGAATCGATCTACAATGACCTAAATAGCATCATTTTTCCTCAGTGTCATTAGTAGGCCACTTACAAAATACATTGTTCATACCTTTGTGCCCTTAGGCCATTTCACATCACATAATAAGCTTTTGCTTCAAATAGCGTAACATAGCATGTTCATATCAATTTCCACACATAGCATGTTTCAATTGTCACATATAAGCTTACAAATGTATTTAAGCAATATGAAGGACTTACCACACTTACCTCTTGAATCCACATATGTTTGCTTTACTTGAACCCTTAAACAAAACGCAATTTTAAGCACAAAACAAATGCAACCGGGATGGCACCTAGCCAATCCCATGACACAACTACAGTCGCCTAGTACTCAGAGGCTTCAAGGTTCTCGGAGAACAATCCCCTTGCCGTTGGAAGTGCTTGGCAACGAAGATGGTGAAGATGGCTTGTCTTCCACCACTTGAGCTAGTTCAAAAATTAGAGGATTACATTAGAATCAATACTAATGATTCATAAGCATTCCTCAAGCTAACCAAATCTTGTAGAGAACATCAAAATAAGGGAAATTAACTTTCTAACACATGGGCTTAGCTTGAACATTCAAGACTTAAATCATGAAATTGAACTCTAAGAATTGATGGAATCATCAAATTAACATAGGGGTTTTACTTACCAATCCACAAGCTTTCAAATGGTGTATTGAAATCAAACAAAGATCAAAGATTGAATTGAGGTGCTTGTTTAGCTTGGTGAAAGGATAATGAAAGTTGAAAGCTCTCGAGAACTATAGTAATAAGTTTTATTCCCCCTTATCTTTCGTATTAAGCTTAGCTACATAGCTTTACCTCTTATGATGGTTGCCTTCCAAGCAACCAATAAAAAGATTTCCTAGCTTGGGAGGAAACCTTTAAAACAATTTTATGTTCAATCATTTATTCTTTTCCTTTCTCTAATACAAGCCTTCACCTTTCCTAATAGGTATCCAATTTTACGTGGGATGAGATAAGTAAGGAGGTGACTCACACATCTAATTGGTATAATTACGAGGGTGGTTCCTCAACTTTTCAAAGTTTGCATTTTTGCCCCCAAACAGGATTTTCATAATTTAGTCACTAAAAGACCAACATTCCTTACAAAATGGTCCAACCGTTTTAATTATGCCTAATTACATCTATTACATAAAAATTGGATATAAATGTTGACCAATTGCATTATTCAGGCCTATCTGATACAAAATTTCTGATCACCGAAACCTAATTTCGATTAGACCGATTTTCGGGGTGTGACAGTAAAGGCAATTTAGATATGCACGCCTTAAAATCTATCAAAAAGGCCGCAAAGTAAGATTAAATCCAATATAATGAGTTCAAATATTTGATTATGGGCTTTTGAACATGATCATATATCTTAACCTCAATTTTATAGCTCTTTACTCAGTAAAAATCCAACGGGTCCACTATAAAAGCCCATTTATACATGTACGTCTTAAACCCAATAAAACGCTTGCAACATAAGCTTAAATAAAATATAATGAGTTAAAATATTTAATTATGGACTTTTGAACATGATCATATAGCTTAACCTCAATTTTAGAGATTTTTACTCTATTATAATTCCAACGGGACCACTATAAAGCCCATTTAGTCATGCACGCCTTAAACCCCAACAAAATGTTCACAAAATATGATTAAATCAAATATAATATGTTCAAATATTTAATTATGGGCTTTTGAAAATGATTATATAGCTTAACCTAAATTTAAGAGCTTTTGACTCAGTTAAAAATCCAACGTGTCCACTGTAAAGCTCATTTAGACATGCACGCCTTAAAACCCAACAAAGTGTCCGTAAAATACGATTAAATCAAATATAATGAGTTCAAATATTTTATTATGGGCTTTCGAACATGATCATATAGCTTAATGTCAATTTCAGAGCTTTTTTACTCTTTTAAATGTCAAATGGGTCCACAGTAAAAGCCCATTTATACATGCACACCATAAACCCCAACAAAAGGCCGCAAAATAAGATTAAATCAAATATTATGTGTTCAAATATTTAATTATGGGCTTTCGAACATGATCATATAGCTTAATCTCAATATAAGAAGTTTTACACGGTTAAAATTCCAACGGTTCCACTGCAAAAAAAAACATTTAGACATGCATGCCTTAAAACCCAAAAAAACGTCCGTAAAATAAGATTAGATCAAATATAACAATTTCAAATATTTTATTATGGGTATTCGAACATGATCATATAGCTTAACCTCAATTTCAGAGCTTTTTACTCGGTTAAAATTCTAATGGGTCCACTGGAAAAGCTTGTTTAGACATGCACGCCTTAAACCTCAGCAAAAAGGCCGCAAAAAGATTAAATCAAATATAATGAGTTCAAATTTTTTATTACGGGCTTTCAAACATGATCATATAGCTTAACCTCAATTTTAGAGATTTTTACTAGGTTAAAACTCCAACGGGTCCACTATAAAGCCCATTTAGACATGCACGCCTTAATACCTAACAAAAAGACCACAAAATAAGATTAAATCAAATTTAATAAGTTCAAATATTTGATTACGGGCTTTCGAACATGATCATATAGCTTAACTTTAATTTTAGAACTTTTTAATCTGTTATAATTCCAACGGGTCCACTATAAATTCCATTTAGACATGCACGCCTTAAACCCCAACAAAACAATCGCAAAATAAATTTAAATCAAATATAATGGGTTCAAATATTTAATTATGGGCCTTTGAAAATGATTATATAGCTTAACCTCAATTTCAGAGCTTTTTACTTGGTTAAAATTCCAACATGTCCACTATAAAGCCTATGTAGACATGCAAGCCTTTAAACCCAGCAAAACGTTTGTAAAATAAGATTAAATCAAATACAATAATTTCAAATATTTTATTATGGGCTTTCGAATATGATCATATAGCTTAACCTCAATTTTAGAGGTTTTTACTCGGTTAAACTTCTAACGGGTCCACTATAAAGCCCATTTAGACATGCACGCCTTAAAACCTAACAAAAATGCCACAAAATAAGATTAAATCAAATTTAATGAGTTCAAATTTTTGATTAAGGGTTTCAAACATGATCGTATAGCATAAACTCAATTTCAGAGCTTTTTAGCCGGTTATAATTCCAACGGGTTCACTGTAAAGCCCATTTAGCCATGCACGCCTTGAACCCCAACAAAACGTTCGCAAAATACACTAAATCAAATATACTGAGATCAAATATTTAATTATGGGCTTTTCAAAATGATTATATAGCTTAACCTCAATTTTAGAGCTTTTTACTCGGTTAAAATTCTAGCGGGTTCACTGCAAAGCCCATTTAGACATGCACACCTTAAAACCTAACAAAAAGGTCACAAAATTAGATTAAATCAAATATAATGAGTTTACATATTTAATTATGGGTTTTTGAAAATGATTATATAGCTTAAACTCAAATTTAGAGCTTTGTAGTCTCTTAAAATTCCAACAGGTCCATTTTAAAGTCTATTTAGACATGCACGCTTTAAAACGTAAGAAAAAAGGCCGCAAAATAAGATTAAATCAAATTTAATGAGTTAAAATATTTGATTATAGGCTTTCAATCATGATCATATAGCATAACCTCAATTTTAGAGCTTTCTACTCGTTTATAATTACAATTGGTCCACTATAAAGCCTATTTAGTCATGCACGCCTTAAACCCTAACAAAACGTTTGCAAAATACGATTAAATAAAATATGATGACTTTAAATATTTAAATATGGGCTTTTAAAAATGATTGTATATTTTAACCTCAATTACAAAGCTTTTTACATTGTTAAAATTTCAACGGGTCCACTATAAAGCCCATTTAAATATGCACGCCTTAAGCCCCAATAAAAAGTCTACAAATTAAATTTAAATCAAATATCATGAGTTCAAATATTTAATTATGGACTTTTGCAAATGATTATATAGCTTAACCTCAATTTTAGAGCTTTTTACTCGGTTAAAATTCAAACGGCTCCACTATAAAGCCCATTTAGACATGCACACTTTAAAACATAACAAAAAGGCCACAAAATAAGATTAAATCAAATTTAATGAGTTCAAATATTTGATTATGGGCTTTCGAACATGATCATATAGTTTAACCTCAATTTTAGAGCTTTTTACTTGTTTATAATTACTACGGGTCCACTATAAAGCCCATTTAGTCATGTACGCCTTAAACCCTAACAAACGTTCGCAAAATACGATTTAATCAAATATAATGACTTTAAATATTTAATTATAGTCTTTTGAAAATGATTATATAGCTTAACCTCAATTACAGAGCTTTTTACATTGTTAAAATTCCAACGGGTCCACTATAAAGCCCATTTAGATATGCACGTCTTAAACCCCAACAAAACGTCTATAAAATAAATTTAAATCAAATATAATGAGTTCAAATGTTTATTTATGGGCTTTTGAAAATGATTATATAGCATAACCTCGATTTCATAGCTTTTTACTCGGTTAAAATTCCAACAGATACTATTCAAAAAATTCCAACAGGTCCACATTAAAGCCCATTTAGACATGCATGTCTTAAAACTTAACAAAAAGGCCGCAAAATTAGATTAAATCAAATTTAATGAGTTCAAATATTTAATTATGGGCTTTTGAAAATAATTATATAGCTTAACCTCAATTTTAGAGCTTTTTACTTGGTTAAAATTCCAACGAGTCCATTGTAAAGCCCATTTAGACATGCACAACTTAAACCCCAGCAAAACGTCTAAAAAATAAGATTAAATCAAATTTAATGAGTTCAATAATTTTACTATGGGCTTTTGAACATTATCATATAGCTTAACCTAAATTTCAGAGCTTTTTTTACTCGGCTAAAATTCCAACGTGTCCACTATAAAGCCCATTTAGACATGCACGCCTTAAAACCTAACAAAAAGGTCGTAAAATTAGATTAAATCAAATATAATGAGTTCAAATATTTAATTATGAGCTTTTGAAAATGATTATATAGCTTAACCTCAATTACAGAGCTTTTTACATTATTAAAATTTCAACAGGTCCACTATAAAGCCCATTTAGATATACAGCCTTAAACCCCAACAAAACATCTAAAAAATAAATTTAAATCAAAATATAAGGAGTTCAAATATTTAATTATAGGATTTTGAAAATGATTATATAGCTTAACCTCAATTACAGGGCTCTTTACATTATTAAAATTCAAATAGGTCCAGTATAAAGTCCATTTAGATATGCACGCCTTAAACCCCAACAAAACGTCTACAAAATAAATTAAAATCAAATATAATGAGTTCAAATATTTTATTATGGGCTTTTTAACATGATCATATAGCTTAACCTCAATATTAGAGATTTTTACTCGGTTAAAATTCCAACGGGTCCACTGTAAAGCCCATTTAGACATGGACGCCTTAAAACTCAACAAAACGTCCGTAAAATAAGATTAACTCAAATATAATGAGTTCAAATATTTGATTATAGGATTTCGAACATGATCATATTGCTTAACCTCAATTTTAGGGCTTTTTACTCGGTTAAAATTCCAACGGGTCCACTGTAAAAGCCCGCTTAGACATGCACGCCTTAAATCCCCTACAAAAAGGCTACAAAATAAGATTAAATCAAATATAATGAGTTCAAATAGTTGATTACAGTCTTTCGAACATGATCATATAGATTAACCTCAATTTCAGAACTTTTGAATCGGTTATAATTCCATCAGGTCCACTATAAAGTCTATTCAGCCATGCATGCATTAAACACCAACAAAAAGTTCACAAAATATGATTAAATCAATTATAATGAGTTAAAATATTTAATTGTGGGATTTTCAAAATGATTATATAGCTTAAAGTAAATTTCAGAGCTTTTTACTCTATTAAAGTTCCAACGGATCCACTATAAAGCCCATATAGACATGCATGCCTTAAACCCCCAACAAAACGTTCACAAAATATGATTAAATCAAATATAATAAGTTTAAATATTTAATTATGGGCTTTTGAAAATGTTTATATAGCTTAACCTGAGTTTCAGAGCTTTTTACTTAGTTAAGATTCCAACGGGTCCACTGTAAGCCCATTTAGACATACACGCCTTAAAACCCAACAAAACCTCCATAAAATAAGATTAAATCAAATATAATTATTTCAAATATTTGATTATGGGATTTCAAATATGATAATGTAGCTTAACCCCAATTTTAGAGCTTGGATGATCCTTCAAGTTAGGGAAGTGGATGATCCTGGGATCTACCTTGGAGTACCTCTCCTAATAGGAAAAATAAACCGGCTGCCCTTGGGTTCACACGTGATAAGGTGCACTCCCGTATGTCGCATTGGGACAAACACCTACTCTTATTCAGTGGACGAGAGATTTTCATTAAAGCAGTTATCCAATCTCTACCACAATATGTGATGTCATGTTACCTACTACCACAAAATGTTATCGATGACATAACAACGTCCATACGTTGTTACTGGTGGTCAGGGAAAAATAACAAACGAGGTTGGTATATGATTTTGTGGGACACTATTTGTCAAACAAAATCTGATGGAGGCATTGGCTTCCAGGACTTGCACCTTTTCAACATCGCACTGCTTGGCAAACAAATATGGCATCTCATCTGTGAACCGAGTAATCTGCTTGCTCAAATTTATAAGGCCAAATTCAATCCTTCACTTGGAAGGTCTTTACCAAGCCTTGCTGAAACTCTATAGTGGTTTTCTCAAAAGATCAGGGATTGACAGTAAAATTCGAATTCACCATGACACCTGGGGTGGTTCTTCTGCAGTTCAGCTTTATGGCGAATACAAAATTTGTGATGAACTACATACTCATTGCCGTGAATTTATGGTTCTAGGTTAACCTATATGGGATTCCACAAAGGTTCGAAACTATTTCGACCAGGAAGATGCAAACACTATTCTAAATATTCCTATCATTAAAGACCACCGAGACACGATTTTATGGAGTAACTATGATTCTAGCATCTACTCTGTCTGCTCCGAATATTTGTTTTTACAAAGGCCTCCAACACCTATTAATAGACCATCTCGTATCTGGCAAGTTATATCCAAAATACCTGTTCCACCAAAAATACGATCTTTTGGATGGCGATTAAGCCATGACGCTCTACCAGTTGGCACTAAACTTCAATTGTTAAATCTTGGTACAGGATTATGTCCACTCTGCAACGTGTCCCAGGAAACAACTCTTCATGCTCTGCGTGATTATCCAGGTGCAAATGCGGCTCTACAACTAGCTGGTCTACCCAATTCCATCATTTCTAGCACCACAAATTTGTCTTTGCAATGGATAGTGGATGGAGCTGCTAGATTACCGCTCTAGTCTTTCGCTTTGTTTATGATTGTCCTTTGGAACATATGGAACAGACATAATGATTGGATCCATATTCACCATCTACAACCCATTGGCTTATAGCTCTTAATTCTTAGGGTATTTTACGAGATTATGCAGAAGCTACATCGACTGCTCCCCCCTCAGTAGTCAGAATTGCCTTCCCTTGCGCAACCATATTGGCAACGCCCCCGAGGAGGATCTCTAAAGCTTAACACGAATGGGGCTTTCGATCCTATCACTAGAGCTGCTGTTGTAGGAGTTGTCACGAGAAATTCCAACGGTGCTATCCTTGGAGGCCTTGCTTATCCTTTGGGTAGCTGTTTGGATGCTGCCACGGCCGAAGCTCATGCGGTTATTGCAGGCATCATTTTTTCATATGATCGTGGCTGGTCCAATCTGATCATACAATTGCTAGCAAAATCAACCGCTAGGGTCCTGATCTATATACTTTGCAACCTCTGATTGACCATGCTAAATCTCTTCTAGCAGCTAATGTCAATTTTAGTATACATTTTGTACCTAGAGGAGTGAATGTTGTTGCTCATACTCTTGCCACTAGGGCTGTTCGTTCCATGTCATCCATTCAATTTGGTACAGATTATCCTGATTATATTCGAACTTTTGTAACAAATGATATTTCTTCTCATCCAATATAATATATATGGGTACTCTTTTTCCCTATAGGTGCTCACTCGGAGCCTTCGGGCAATGGATGACTTTAGAGGGAATTTTAACGAGGCCCACTTTTCTTCAAAAAAATTCCAGCAGGTCCACTGTAAAGCCCATTTAGACATGCATGCCTTAAAACCGTACAAAAAAGTCACAAAGTTAGATTAAATCAAATATAATGAGTTCAAATATATAATTATGGGCTTTTGAAAATGATTATTGTTGACTCTCAGGGAGATGTGTAAAATGAATGCTGGCAAAAGGTACAAATGGTATGTATTTGGGCAAGATAAACTATGCCAAGAGTCTTTTGTGTGCAAGTATTCAGGGTCGACAAGTAATACAGCTTGGTAAGCTGAGTATCGATCCCACAGAGATTGACTTGGAATTTGATTGTTTAGTTTGTTACTTGTTTTGGAAGAAAAGATTGCAGTTTAAAAGAGATGATATTAAAACTAAGAAAAGAAAATAAAATAAAACCAAAGTGAAGTGTTGGCTAGAAAGGTGTTTTCAAATGAATGATGATTGTTGGCAGGGAATGCATGGTTCAAACGTGGTTCATGCCAGCCTTTATTGACAAAACTGTCTTGGCATTGGTTGTCGAGCAGATTCAAAAACAAAAAAGCCTCTCTCGATGGTCATTGCCCTAAACTGGCCAAGTAAAAACCCCTATATCTCTATAGTGTATGTTTTCCTTAAACCAATTTGATTTAAAAACCAATTTATACTCCGTGGGGGTAGATTTCACTTCTAAAGTAAGTTTATCTACTTGAACGACTTCTCTCGAAGCTTTTCTCCCAAGTGTTCAGCAACTTGATCGTTGCCAACACAAGTTTGTTAAGATATTGTAAGGCAATAAGCTAATTGTGCCAGCTCTCACTTTGGCACAGTACTTAGGAAAAATTAAAGTATGCAAAACAGACAAACTTTGCCAAAAGCAGAATTATTATAAAGGAACTAACGCATAAAAGCCAACGTTTAAAACCAAAACATCCCCCCACCAACTATTAAATTAGTTCATGGTGTGGGGGTTAACCAACAAACGTTTTTAACATCCCCATCATAATAAAAACTAAAGAAAAACAACTTCTGCCAATGGAATAGGTAGAGGGGTCTCTCGATGCAGCCCTCCACCCCAGGCTCTCGGCTAAGAAGTCGAACCATCATTCCTCAATTTCACCAACTATCACTCGCCGCTCCAACACCTCGCTCTGACCACCTCTTGTCTCCTCTTTTCGATTCTTTTCTTTTCTTTTTCTTCCCCCTCTTTTTCAAATGCTTGGTCGGTTGTTCTTTATATAGGCGTGTAGGGGAAGGATGAGATAAGCCTTTGAATTTGAAATGATCAAGAGATAAGATATAGAGCTCTATCCGATCATTTTGTTATCTTATTAGCTCGGTGTGATAGCTTGTTAGGCTAGGGCTGACGTCATTATGCCATGGCCATCCTCACACACGAGCTTGGCACAACTTTGCCAACATCACTTGGCATCACCTTATCCACTATTTTTTCAGAAGTTGTTCCAATTGTGATCTTTTATGAGCTTGATCCTCTCCTATTTTTGGGGGGTTCATCTCTTCTGGGCATGGCCGCTGGCATACCTCTCTACCAACAAATGCTTGGCACTCATCTGGTCCTTCTGTGCCTGCAACATCTGGCATTCACCTTGGCATTTCTAACTGCGTCCCTGCATCCATTCCTCCTACCATTCCACCTGCCAACCTGCGCAAAGGCCACTAAAAACAACCCATAACACTGGCATAGACAGCATACTAACTCTTTTATGTAAATACATGATTCTAACAAACTAATGCAACTAAATGTACTTGAAAACAAGCAAAAGCATATCAAAATAGGCATGGAAAACAATACTTTTGAGGAGGTAACACACCCCCAAACCCAGCTTATTGCTTGTCCTCAATTAATGCAAGAGAAGAGAAAGACAAGAATAGTGAAAATAATACCTCGACAAAAGTTTGGTTGGAATGCCAACAAATGATGGCAATCAGAGTTTGATTCTAATGCTGCCCTCAGAAATCTCAGTGCATAGTGCCAAGCAGATAGTAATTCAAGTGCAACAATATAACTCTAGTCTAAGTGCATGATTTGTGCGCAAAGTGTGGGCAGTATGCATCTAGCGTCCGTTCACTCCCTTAGCCAATTTACTTTCTAAACTCAGTTTTGTTATTTTCTATATTTTTCGTGCCGAAAGGTATTGGCATTATCTTTTAGCTTGCTTCATTGTACTATTTAGCGTGAGTGATAAAAGGGAGCATA
Source organism: Hibiscus mutabilis (assembly GCA_019671005.1). Classification (NCBI taxonomy): domain Eukaryota; kingdom Viridiplantae; phylum Streptophyta; class Magnoliopsida; order Malvales; family Malvaceae; genus Hibiscus; species Hibiscus mutabilis. The sequence goes on along the minus strand of CM033727.1, from coordinate 20,675,228 downwards.
CCACGAATCCCCACCTTAATCCAGTTACCATTAGGCTTTCTCTTCAACTCATACACTAAGGTTTTGGACTTAAGAACTAAGAGGGAGCGTACCACGAAGCCCTAAGTACTTATTATCCCTAGGTAGAGGAGAGTTCAATTTTTTTTCTTGCCTTGGCAGAACATTGCGGCCTTATTTACATTTAACACTAGCATCATTTTTCTTTTTTTTCAAAGCTGAGCATTGTTTCAAATTACCTAAGTTTGCTAGGGATCTAGATACATACCACGTGTTAAGTGTAAAAACAATTACCTGAACTAGAGATCAATTGTCATGGCAAACATGGCATACAACTCTACTGGCATGGGAAACTGAAAATTATAAACTCATCACCAGGCAAACAAGTAGATCAAAATAAGCTTACCTAACAGTTGTTAACAAACTTCAAATTTAAGCCGAGACAAAATTTTCTTTTTCACTTTTTTATATGGTTTGGTATGCAACTACTCTACATGAACTACAAAAAAAATTAAACGTGCATAGCATGGAAAAATTTTAAACGTGCATGGCATGGCATGGCATAAAAGTGAGAAAATGCACACCCCCAAACCCAAGATGTGCATTGTCCTCAATGCATGAAACAACACATATATACAAGAGAACAGAAAAATAAAAACGCATGATCATGAAAATGCAAACATGAAATGTGAAGGAGTTAGGTAGAAGAAGACTCCCCTTCGGATGAGGCTTCATTCTATTTGGCACGGGTTTCTTCTTCTTTTCTGGCACGGGTTTCCTCATGGATAGGCTCTCACGGTCAGAGGCCATTCTCTTCTTTCCTTTCCAACTCTGCTTGGTGGCAATAGTGGAGGCTCCAACATCCTCCTTCTTCTTGGCAAGCTCAGCAAGTGGTATGACTGACATTGACTTTGCTTTGGTGGTAGGAATCTCCTTCAACACGAAAGAGAAAGTGGTGCTGGTAGATTCAACATGCACTGGGGATAGGGGAACTGTAGCCTCAAACTCGAAATTGGCAGAAATAATTGGACTGGTATGACTGGTTGGCTTGACTGGACTGGCTTGTCGAGGATCACTGGTAGCTGGCTCGGTAGGAAAAGGTGGAAAGACAAGTACCACATCGGGAGAGAGTTTCACAATGACCTCATTGATAATGGCATTTGTTCCTTGGTATAGTGTCGCATCTTCACATTGAGCTCGTCGGCCTTCTCCAATTTTTAGAGAATAATCTCCTAGCGGGAGTACACCTGGGACAGCACTGCCAGCGAGTTGGCTGGCATGGTCTCTGGCACACTTGCTGGCTCGGCCCTTGGCTTATGCTTCGGCGTGGCTGTCTTGGCCATTCCCTTTCCCTTCTCATTTGGCTCTCCTCTAGTGAGGTTTCTCCATATATGAGTAGTGGTGGACGTACCCTTAATCACTTGGCTGTGATCCTTATCCATCCTGGGCACTTTATGGCGCAAACAAATATTAGAAATCAACAAAGGGAAAAATAGACTTCCCTTACCTTTGGCAGAACACTTGTAAGTTTCATCAATAATAATTTTGTCGACATTGATTTGGTGCCCTTTGATAATGCAGTGCAACAGGATAAGCTGGTCCTCCGAGACCGTTTCATTGTACGATGTGCGTATAAGATTGTGCTTGATGAAATGGTTTCATCCCTGCATCTGAGGCTTCAATGCCAGCCTCTTAATGGTCCGATGGCCAGTGGTCAAAACAGTCTAGGTTGTACCAGGCTCGCACAGGTCTGCCAGAATCTTCTTTCTCTTGGCCGCATTCATAGACTCAGCGTACTCAAAGTATTCATCTCCTTTAGTTGGCAAAGAGAAAAGAGAATTAACGTAACCTTCATCAAAATGAATGCACTTACCCTGAATCATCAAGAATAGAGAATCCTTGGTCACGAAATGGGCGTAAAACTCTTGCACGATGGTGGCAAACCCCTCCTCCTTCTGCTGGAAGAATGAACTCCATTTATGCATATCAATGATGGACATGAATCCTGACGAGAATCTGACAGTGGCGTCAGATTGGAAGTCAAAGTGTTTTTCATAAAGGAACGACCTTGAAGAGAAGTTCTAATCGAACTTCTTGCGAATCTTCTCGGTGAAAAATTGCTTGAAGGGAGTAGAGGATGAAGCCATGGAGATGAACAGATGAGAATCGATGGGAAGAAGAAAAGATTAAAGTTCTTGGATCTTGATTGAGAGAAAAACGAATGAGAGTAAAAGGAAAAAGTTTTGGGGAATCGATTTTAATAGAATAGAAGAGAAAAGGGTTGAGTGTTTAAGAGGGAGTAATTAGGGTAGCCGAAAAGTAGGGGATAATGATGAGGTTTATGGAGTTTTAATTGGAAAATGGTTTAAATTTTAAATGAGAAGTGATAGGGATAAAGGTATGGAAAGGATTTTGAAGTGATAGGGTAATTATGATAAGATAACCTATCATAAATATGGGCGGCAAAAAGGGTTAAATTCCCCAGATTTCCCTCTCTCCTTTTTACGCAAGCTAGGTTTTTTTTTCTTCTTTCACATGGAATATACACATGCCTCTGGCATGGGCCATGACATAACTGCTGGCAAGCACACTGGCTTACAGTCCTTCTGGCAATATTCTTGGCATCAATTCCTGTCAAAATTCCTGCACACACTAAATGGAAAATCGTGTAACGCAGAAAATGAATAGAAATTGAAAGACGATAAGAAGAAAACAAGAACAAAAAATTGATTCCTAAAGGAAAACAAAAACAACTAATCCTAATCCTATCTATACAAAGAATTTCAAACCTGCATATACTTCATTCTGATTCTGTCAAGAGGATCGCCTCCTTGGCATGACTTTGTTTACCTTCCAAGTAATGCTTTAGATGCTGACCGTTCACCTTAAAAATTTCTCCGGTCTGTAAGTTCTTGATATCTATAGCCCCATGAGCATATGGCTTCACAACTTCATAAGGACCCGTCTATCTTGACTTAAGCTTACATGGAAAAAGTTTGAGCCGATAGTTAAACAATAGAACAAGCTGACCTATTTTGAGCTGTCTTGGCAGGATCATGCCAACGTTTTGCCTTCTCCTTGTGTTCTAAATTCCTCCAATTCATTGAGGTCAGGAAACCTCTTTCCTCCAGCAATTCTCTATGCCATGTCAAGCTTCCGGATAGCCTAATAGGCTTTATGTTCAAGCTCTACTGGCAGATGGCATGGTTTGCCAAAGACAAGTTTGAATGGGGAAGTACCCAAAAGAAGTTTTAAATGTCGTCCTATAAGCCCACAAGGACTCATCTAGTCTCAAGGACCAATCTTTCCTTGTTGGATTCACAGTTTTTTCCAAAATTTTCTTAATCTCCTTATTTGATATCTCGGCCTGCCCATTTGTTTGTGGATGGTATGTTGTGGTGATTCGCTGCTGAATCCCATACCTGCATAATGCTTTAGAAATTAATTTACATTTAAAATGAGTACCTTCGTCATGAATAATCATTCGAGGAGCACCAAATCTAGTGAAAATATTTTTGTACAAGATCTTGGCAACAGCCTTGGCATCATTTGTTGGCAAGGCAACAACCTCTACCCACTTTGACACATAGCCAACAGCCAAGAGAATGTACACATTACCGACCGATAGGGGAAAAAGACCCATAAAGCCAATCCCCTACGCATTAAATAAATCCACTGGCAAAATGTTCTGGAGTGGTAATTCGTGTCTGCCAGAGATGTTCCCTGTTCGTTGGCATCGATCGCATGTCTTGGCATACTCGTGGGCATCCTTGTATAGTGTGGGCCAAAAGAATCCTGACTGCAAAACTTTGGCAACAGTCTTCATCCCAGCAAAATGCCCTCCATATGGTGTGTCATAGCATGGATGCAATATATGTTGCTGCTCGTCCTCTAGCATACACTGGCGAATCACTTGGTCGGCACGCTGCTTGTACAACATGGGCTCATCCCAATAGTATTGCCTCACCTCTCGTAAAAATCTTTTCTTGGCATTATATGACAGGTCTGATGACAGGATATTGCTTACCAGGTAGTTGACTATGTCAGCGTACCATGGTATAGCATCGACTGCAAGCAAATACTCGTCAGGAAATTCATCTCTAATTATAGTGGACTTTACCATCCTCAATGTGATGCTCCAATAGAGAGAGATGGTCAGCTACTAAGTTTTCGCTGCCTTTCTTATCTCTGATCTCCAGGTCGAATTCTTGAAGTAAGAGCATCCATCGGATTAGTCTAGGTTTGGCATCCTTCTTTGCCAAGAGATATTTCAACGCCAAATGATCTGTATTAACCACAACCTTGTTACCAATTAGATAAGATCTATATTTATCAAAAGCAAATACAACCGCGAGGAATTCTTTCTCGGCTGTAGAGTAATTTAGTTGTGCTTCATTCAAGGTTCTGCTGGCATAGTAGACGGCATGGAACATCTTGCCAGGCCGTTGTCCCAGAACTGCTCCGACGGCATAATCGCTGGCATCGCACATGAGCTCAACATTCCTAATTAGTCAATCCAAATTAAAACTAGCCAACCATGGCTTCACTTATTTTAAGATGCAGTAAGGAAAGTTAGAGATGAAATACAACTATATTTAAATTTTAAGTTTTACTAAGTTGTTCTAGTTATATCTGTAATTTTATATAATTATTAATTATAATATTGAAGGGACCATAAATTTATATAAGGGGATCTTCTAAAAAAATATTACCTAATTAATTTATCAAAATTATTAATTTAGACATTGGGTCCAAGTCGAAACCGAGAAAATTATTATTTTAAAGAGATTATTAATTTATCGAGTGTTAATTTATAAATGTTTTACCATAATTAACAACGCGTTTAAATTGAAACTATTGACGTGTAAATTGAGGCATAGTGAAAATAGGCAATTCACTGTTTTGAGGCGGGACAGAGAACCACTAGATATGAATAATGTGATGGTAGAAACAAATAGTTAGACAGAGATGGGTGAGGAGATGAAGTGGGGATGTTCTCAGACCTTTTATACCTTGGTCATGTGATAGATAAGGATTAACAGGTTAGTAATAGTGACAAGTGAATTTATAGGATTGATTTCTATAGTTCAATGTTAGAATTTGACCTAAATCCACTTATTCTGTTATAAAGTAACATGATATTAATTAAACATGACCGTTGATAAGTAGGATACAACTGTCAAACAAGTTGCTGCTATAGATATATTTTTAGAAGGTTTAATTGAGTAAGAAACTCTTGATTTAAAAAAAAATAATTAAACTTTTAGTTTTTTTGCATCTAATTAAATCTTTAAACCAAAAAACTGAATTAATTTAATCATTGAACCAAGAAATTAAACTAATTAAGTCCTTTCATCAATTTTGACCATTAAACTTTAAAAGTTTTTTGGGATTTGTTGGTGTAGTGCGTCGTGTAACAATGTTTCCACTTGACATTTTCTAAAATTTTTTATTTTATTCAAAAAAATCTTGAAAATTAAAAAAAACTTATGAAATTTATAATATATATATTGAAAAAAATGCAACATAATAGAAATGTAGTGTATCATTTGCCAGTAATATCTAAAGAAAAAATTATCAAGATTTATTGATCAAAATTGGTCAAAGAACTTAATTGATTTAGTTTTTTTATTCAATTTCTTGATTTAAAGACCTAATTGGTTGAAAAAATTAAAGGATTTAATTAATTTTTTAAGTAAAAAACTTCTTACAACTCTAAACCTTTTTACAAATGTATGTTTGTCGACATTCTTCAGGAGAAGATGCCTTGGTAGATGTATTTCCAGGCTATCATTGGTGGACAACCCTTTCTCGGGGAGATTCATAACAGAAACTAATAAGTACTAAACCTTGTCAATGCAACATGTGACGGATGACTAGAGTTGAAATACATATTCAAATTAGTCGAAGGAAATTTTACAATCTTAATTTTTTTTACTAAATCATAAATAAATCATTCATTCAACGGAACATAGTAAAGAACAAGCATATGGGCTCAAACATAGGTGTCACGGGCCGCCAGTTCAGACCCAAGTCATATGCACAATTAGCTACCCAAGGGGTTCAGATCGAGAAATTAGGCTTGGAGAGACCACCAGACTTAGCCTGGTCCCTGGATGATTTTAGAAGATTCTGGAAGACTTAGTCAAACATTATCCATTTGAATAATTTCAAATGATTTAGTTAGATAATGTTGAGATAATTAGAGATTTTGTAAAGATATCATGTAATCTCGTCTGTCGATGTAAATCAGTTTTGACCGTCAAATCTAGGGGAGTTCAACTATAAATAGAGGCTCCTCACCTCACTTGTAAATCATTCAATCTTTTATCTTCAGAGTAATCAAGGCATTCACTCTAAAATCTTCTGTGTTGTTCTTCGTGTTCTTGAGTTTTCTTCTCTCGGTTTCAAAGGTCATTCTTTATAGTTTGTTTCCGCTTAGAACGATCTTACGTTCTTAGTGCCTTAGAAGTTTTGATCTTCCAGAATAAGAATCTAGGCTGACTTAGTCCTGGTTTAGACCGAGAAAGCGACTAAGGCCGCACGGTTCGGCTGGTTGAAGTCTAGCCTCGTGACAGTTGGTATCAGAGCGAGTGATCGAGGAAGACACTAACTATAGATGGCACTAAGGAAAGGAGAAAATGCTGCAGTGTAAAAGGGTGCGGAGTCTCAGGCTGTTGATGGAAAGCGAGGGAGTTCGAAAGATATCCTCACGTCGTTAGAGGGTAAGGTAACTCGACTTGAGAAATCGGTGAAGGACTCGATTGAGCGACTTGATGCGGTTGATACACACTTCGAGGAGCAGGACAACAAGAGGGACTATCTCAAGGGAGAGATGGAAGAACTTCTCACGAATTTGTTCGAGAAGTTGGGTAATAGAGGTGATGCGCTTGAGGCCGAGTTGGAGGTTGTGATGATGGAGATGAAAGAGATGAAGGCAAACATGGTCTTATTGAAGGCTGCCTTGAAGAATGGAGCAGCGCCCGCTGCGTCCAAGCACATGAAGGACATCCCAAAGCCGAAGGAGTTCAAGAGTAACATGTTAGCCCAAGATGTTGAATTTCGTGTGGGGATTGGAGCAGTATTTTCGGGTGATGGGCATCAAGGATGAGCAGAAAAGGTAATTGTTGCTTCTATGTATTTGACTGATGTCGTTCTTTTGTAGTGGCGATGCAGATGCTCTAAGGAGAAGAGCAAGGACATTCCTATTGAGACATGGGAAGAGTTTCAAGTTGAGTTCAAATGTCAATTTTGTCCGGCCAATGCTCAACACGAGGCTCAAGCGAAGTTGCAGCAACTTACACATGACGGTTCCATCCCGGAGTATGTTAGAGAGTTCATCGAGCTCAAGCTTCAGATTCCAAACATAAGCGAAGCTGAGGGCTTCTTTACATTCGTGAATAGACTCCAACGATGGGCCCAAATAGAGTTAGAATGAAGGGGAGTCAAAGAACTTTTCAAAGTGTTGATCGTAGATAAATCCATAGCACAATTCGAAGTTGGGAAATCTAAGTTTTCCAAGCCCGAGGCAAGGGCAATGGTGGGGGAGATGAGGATGATCACCGTTACAGTGATGGTGACGAAAAGCCCAACAAGTTCGTCAAACCATTAGAGAAGAAGGAACGAGGACCCGTAAGGTGATACTGTTGTGATGGTCCACACGTGGTGAAAGACTATCCCAAGAATAGTCGCCTCGATGCCATCGTCGATAGAGACAACGAGCAAGACGAAGGGGAATGTAGACTTGGTGCGATTGCAAGTGTCAAAGCAATCGAGCCAAGAGTGGAAGGGAAGCAATTGAAGTGTTACCGATGCAAGGGGCCTCATATTGTGAAAGAGTGCCCAAATCGAGTCAAGCCGTCCAAGGAGGATGACAAGCCCGAGGACAGTGAGGCTTCAAAGCTTGGTTTGATGTTGTTGAGTTCTGCGAATGCGAGAGAGGGACGGAAGTAGAAAGGGTTGATGTACTTAGACATCAACGTTGCGGGTCAAAGGAGAAGTGTTCTTGTCGACACAGAAGTATCTCAGTTGTTTATGTCGAAGAAAGTTGCCGACAAGCTTGGTTTGAAGGTTGAAGAGTCAATCGGGGTAATCAAGACCGTCAATTCCAGAGGTGTTCCAACCGTGGGAATGACACGAGGTGTGGAGTTGTAATTTGGGGAATGGAAAGGCAAGGAAAACTTTGAGGTGATTCACTTGGATGACTATGATTTTGTCATCGGTTTAAATTTCCTGAACCGGATTAATGCACTCATTGTCCTTTTTGCCGATTGAGTTTGCATTTTGGATCCTCGCAAACAATGCATCGTCCCGGTTCATCGAGATGCGAGGGTTGAGAACAGGGTGTTGAATGTTGCTGAGCTAATCGAGGATGCTAACTTGGTTGCTGCCACTAAGGAGACAACCTTGGAAGATCTAGTGGAGCCGAAGCCTTCCGAAGACATGAGATCTGTTGAGTGTCCACCAGTGAGTAAGGTGGATGAGGCATTGAGCTTCGTGGACAAAGAAGCGTCAGTGCGAGCCGAGGTGTCAAACTTCAAGATTGAAGAAGTGTCGATGTTGTCGATGAGCGACGAGTTGCCGATAGGCGATGGTGCATCAGACTTTGCGAGGAAGGAAGTGTTGATGAGAGTTAGAGTGAATGGCAACCGGAGTAGTCCAAAGGAGGTATATCTCGAACACAATTATAGTGTTTTACAGTTTGATTTGCCTAGTTTGTTGAGTGTAGGAAGGGGAAAACCTAACCCATCAGATGGAGTTGCTAAGATTTGGCGATAACACAAGCAACCTTTCAGAGTTCTGAGAATCCGTTCAGTGTTCAATGTGATGACGTCCAAGTGCTTGCGCAAGGATCAAGGGGATCCGGGTAGGGGCAAGTTGCAACTGGTAGGAAAGAGTTCATACGATCGAGATGTGTGAGGTGAGGCAATGAAAGATGTTACATGGCAAAGAGTGTCGAAGCGACCAGTCCTTATTGGGGGACAACCGAGTTAGAGTCGAGTGCTCTTTATAGGGAGAACGGTCCTTATGAAGGAACAACCAAGCCTGATTTTGAGTTGGAAGCAAACCAAGGTGCGAAAGCAATTCTAGGATCACCGAGTCAAGTTTCATTTCGAAGGCGCGACGAGGCTGTCGCCAAGTTTGGTGGGGGAGATTGTCACGGGCCGCCAGTTCAGACCGAGTCATATGCACAATTAGCTGCCCAATAGGTTCAGATCGATAAATTGGGCTTGAAGAGACCACTAGACTTAGCCTGGTCCCTGAATGATTCTAGAAGATTTTGGAAGACTTAGTCAAACATTATCCATTTGAATTATTTCAAATGATTTATTTAGATAATGTTGAGATTATTAGAGATTTTGTAAAAATATCATGTAATCTCGTCCGTCGATGTACATCAATTTTGACCGTCAGATCTAGGGGAGTTCAACTATAAATAGAGGCTCCCCACCTCACTTGTAAATCATTCAAACTTTTATCTTCAGAGTAATCAAGGCATTCACTCTAAAATCCTCTTGTTGTTCTTCGTATTCTTGAGTTTTCTTCTCTCGATTTCAAAGATCATTTTTTATAGTTTTCTTCCGCTTAGAACGATCTTGCATTCTTAGTGTCTTGGAAGTTTTGATCTTTCGAAGTGAGAATCTAGACTGACTTAATCGTGGTTTAGACTGAAAAAGCGACTAAGACCGTACTGTTCGGCTAGTTAAAGTCTAGTCCCGTGATATGAGCTCAAACATAGGCTTGAAGTATAAACAAGTCCAAAGATCAAAGTAATCCTAGGATGGGTAAAGTGACAGTAGGCGACGTCCAACGACAATGAAAGAAGTCGAACATCCGGACCATAACAATAGTCCACCAAACAAAAAAATCCTGGTGGTAGAATAAATTCGACGAGTATCTCGAAGGGCCGAGTTGACTATAACGACAAAAACAAACAACAGAGATCATGTAGAGCAAATCTTAAAAACGGAAAGCTAGAAAAGACCACCAATGACCGGATAACATTAGAAAATCAAACCATCAAACTCTTCCCAAACGAGATCCGTTGAAATAAGTCAAAATACCTATCATTAGAAGACCCACGTAACAAGAAAACACAAAAAACAAAACGAGAAGGAACATGGGTGAGGGGGAGAAGCTCCTTCTCAATTGCAAACCCAGCATTCTCCTCTCACAAACAGGATCTAAACAGTACCATAGTCACCGTGGAAGAAGGTCCCAAACAAACCGCTACCAAAGAAAGAAAATAAAAGGCAAAAACTTGAGAAAGAGAAAGGAGGAAGGAGAGAGAAATAATGAATAGCAAAGATCGAAGTAAAGGGAGGTCAACCGTCTCAAAAAAGATAAGAAAATAAGGTTTTAGATAGCGGACAGAGGAGAAATTTGAGAGGTGCAAATTAATTAGTTAAATAACTACTTAGAGGCTTAACTTAATTACATAATAAAAATTTTCAAAGGCCTGAATAAAATATATGGGCTTAATAACAATTTTCAAAAGATTTTGAGAGGCCAATTTAGAATTTTCAAAAACCTTAGATTATTTAAAAAATGTCAAGGCTTGATGAGAATTTATAAAACCTTACTGGCATGATGCCATCACTGGCCTCATTTCCCGAGTCCATACTGCTTTTAAGAAATCTACCTTAAAACCACACTAACTGCTTCTCTTCAATACAACATCGACCCATTCAATGTAGCAATGCAAAGCTACAATGGCTTCATGTTTTGCATGACATTTTCAAGCAAGCAGGTAGAAACAGCATCGACATTTTCAAGCAAGCAGGTAGCAACACAAGCAGAGCATCAACATTTTCAAGTATTTCATCTAAAAACAAAGCTCCAAAACTGTTTAAATATCATCATATCTAGTATTATTAGTAAAAAAAACTATGATGGTGCAAAGTAGAAAAATCAATCCCACCAGCAACATTCAAACTGAAAGAAACTTGAACAAACACGAACATTGCCAAACACAATGCATTAGGGTAACTATTCTTCTGCAGCACTGGCAGCACTCAAATCCACACTGAGGTCAACAGCCTGTTCAAAATATTTGCGGCATTAGTCTAAATACGATAAATAGGAAAGAAGGGGAAAAAACAACTACAACGGTAACAGAAAGAAAAGAAAGCCACATAATCTAACTCTGTATTCTTTGGTACTAAATAACACTACCAAATTACATATTCTCTCAACTTATTTCTCAAGTCCAGAGGCTATTTATCCATCAAATTGAGTGAAATTTAAACAATAACTTCAAATGGGAGTACACAAATTGATCATAGACTGGAAACAATGACGACCAAAAAAGACCAAAGCTTACCTTTCCGGTTATCATGGTATACATATTAAGTACATCTATGACAGTTGACTCAAAATGTGTTGTAGCATCATAGCTCTGTCAAAGATAACCAGATAGCAAATAGCATTCAACCACAATTCTGAGCAAAAAGAAAATAGACCACTTAAACAAACTTAAACAACTAAAGATACTCACTGTTGATATGAAACAATTATCAAGAGAAGGTTCATTGACTGGTTCATATCTGTCATAGATATCAAAGAATATCTCGTCAACAGGACCTAGAAGGTCAATTCCAGGCTTTAGTTCAGTCTCAGGGTGATCTGTCTCAGCTTCTGTAGAAACAAATGCAATGAATTTTCCCTTTGGTGCAACATTATGAGAATACGAACAACAGAATACATACCTGCTCAGACACAACAATCGTAAATTTTAGAATAAAACAAAGAGCAACAGTAAGTAATTATAATCAGTTACTAGATATCTTCAACTTTTTCAGGTTTGCCCCTCAAATTGAATTATCTTCAACAAAACAGAAGCTCAGTTCCAAGACGACAAGCCTAAAGTTGAATAATTTTTGACTTTCTTCTTGGGATAGTAAATCCAAAGAACAGTTGCCAAGGCAAACAAGGGAAAATCAGCAGATGCAAATCCTACTTTTTAAAATATTTAACAATGAAATTTGTTTTCTGGATCCCATCCTAGGAAATAAGTCCAAAACAGTAAAGTCTAGAAACACATTTCTCTTTAGCCAAGAACCTACACAGAAGGGACTCTACCCCAGAATCAAGGATTCCAGAGGTTCCGGATATAGTTCTATTCAATCAAATGAATATATATATATATTATCAATGAGAAACACCCATATTTTACTTTAATTAAGCTTACTATTAAGAAAACCCCAATGTTAACTTACATATCTGATTTACGACCCAACTGCTTTTGTGGCAGGATAATCTGCACAGAGTGAGAATCATTGGTGTTTGAAATTGGGTGACTCATGATAGCAATTGCCCTGGCAACCTTGCCAATCTTCCTAACCTGTTTGAGTAAAATGAAGGTGAACTGTACAAGATCACGAGCTACTCCGCTTCGGAGTGAAAAAATGCTTTAAGTAAAGAAAAATAGTAGTATACCTTGTTTGGCAAGTAGGAAGGGTCACAAACCACTTTCTTACACCTGGCAGTTTCACCTTCAGATGTGACTCCACAAACTTTACCTTCATCATCATATTCAACCTGGAAATACACAATGATGTATACTTAAGGTAAAATATTCCAGCTGCAGAAATTTCCTGAAAACTATCAATAACATAATAAAGAGAGATTAGAAATCTAACAACCACCACTATATACCTTGCATTCAGGTTTATTCAGCATATATGTTCCACCATAAACAGCACTAAGCCGTGCAAAAGCCTGAGATATTTCAAAGGAGAAATATAATAACTTCAAAAAAGTGCTCTACATAGCAGTTGAAAAGAACTTAATAGAGAGACAGTGATTGTGATGAGAACCTGGGGCAACTCGCCTAATCCATACAGTGGATAAATGTATGGAGATCCACCTTGAAAACGTGCAAGAGACTCCGCATAAAGCTGTCAAATAACAAAGAGAATTATTTTACACCATAAATAATCATCCTGAACTTTCAACCAAGCAAAAATAAAAAACTCAAGACACCAATCACCTTCATCCTCTTTACGGTATCTAGTGCAGGTTCATCAAGGTAGCAGTCATCTCTATGAAGTGCCAATGCATGACCAATGAAATCCACAGTGTTATCATCAAGCCCATATTTCCTGTCAAAAGAAGAATTAAGACATGAAAGATGAGCTAGGGTTCTTTATTATCTAAGAGCCGGTGCCTAGCAGATAAGGTCAGAAGCAGTCCATCGAAAGATGCACGTTCAAAAAAAACTGGGGGAAGCATAAAGATACGAATGGATAACTTTCTTCCAAAACAAAAGTATTCCCAATCAAAAGAAGAGAAACAAATGAAAATATTTAAGTTTGAGTGAGCACTAGACCATCAGACAAAGGAAGCTAGTTAAAGGGGAAAAGGCCATTACGCAATTAGATCCCTGGTTGTCACCCTCATCAAGTCCATTCCCTCATGAGTTTTAGGATCTTTTTCATCGTAAGCTTGAACGTATAGGAAGAACTTCCGTGCACGTCGCTTCTCAAATATTCCCATAAGTGGAGACTTCAGTGCCTCCATGTCGGTTGCTGGCACCTTGTGAACCTGATAAAATTGGTAGAAACCAACAAATAGAGGGTAATCACCATATATATATTAATATTTGAATCTCAAATAGAGACAAACCAAAATGTCCACAGAAAATATTCTACCTTTCCTTTATTGAAAACAAAGCTACCATCCACAGCTTTGAAGTAAAGATACTTTGTAACATCCGTGTGAATGAGAACACGCACAAGTGTGCCATTTGCCATCATAAACTAGAGCAAAGAATAACAAATGTAAGTATATTCAATGCAGAAGAATAAAAGCTGCAAAAAGTTCAAGCCATAAAAGGGGAAAATAACCTTAGGGATCATGTCCACATTATAATCTCTACTAGAGCCCAAATGAGCTGGAGGCTTATCATTTCCTCGAAACTTCTTCCAGAGCTACCAGAAAATAATATGAAGACATTAATCAATAAATAGAAAATGGAAAAGAAATCAACAGATTAGCTAAGCGTTTGGAATTTGCAGAAATGGAACCTGAATGAGGTTGAGTGATGTAGACTCTCCTCCATAGTAATCATTCCTATCCATATGCAGAACCTAAATGCATGATGAAGAGCAGCAAATGAAATCAATATGATATAATAAACATATTGCACCATTTTGTAAATCATGCAGTTTCTAAAAGAGCCAAACAAAAAGAATTTTTCTACTTTGCAATCAACATTATAGAATAAACAAGTTGAATTTTCCTTTCACAAGAAAAGCATTTACGAAAACCAAGCCATCTAGAAGACTTGCTTTACCTTTGCTTAAACATTTTCAAGAATCATACAATTAAAAAGCCAGGCAAGGTCAGTCGAGCAAGCAATTGGGAACGGTTAAATGATACATAGGATTTACTCAAAAATTTAAAAACCAAATTGTCAACGTAGCTGTGGTAGTCGTCTTCCGAAATTCCCAGTTCCAGTTATCAATCATACAAGCAGGTTTATAAGAACCACTTGTTTACATTCCATGCCAATAGTTGGCATCCCATGATTAGGTTAAATTGATCCATTTCAGTGTAATTGCATCACAGCAGCCACTATTTACAAGACGACTGAAAATTTTTGGGAAACAGATCCTATTTATAGCAAAATCAAGAAAACTTAAACAGATCTTTGCCTTAATCGAAGGCACCTCCATAAATAACGGTCCAGGGCCACGAGATCCAACAGATCCTTACACAGATCTAAGGTGCACATGAAAGCAAAGAAATCCAACAGACCCTTACAGAAATCTAAGATGCACCCAGATCCAACAGATCCTCACACAAATCTAACGCGTACCCATCAAGATCTAGGACCAGAAATCAATTATTTGAAAGAAAATAGAGAAAACAAGATTGGAAATAGTCCATTGAAAAAGGTAAATAGGAGGACAAATAAAAAGAAGACCTTGAGTCCGTCAACAGAAAGAAGACCGCTGAGGATGCATTCCTTGAGACCTGTTCCCAGCACTACGACATCGTACTCTTCATCCATGGCTGGCTGGAACGATTAGCAAAGACAGTGAGGAGTTAGGACTTTAGGGTTTGATCATCAACCAATTCAGATTTACTATACACTTAAAGTACCTAGGATTTATGAAGTAGTTGTTGCTTGTGAGTTTTCCTTTTCAGTTGATTGATCAGAATCAGATTCAGGTCAGAGACGAGATGAGACGAGACAAGTTTCGCTTCTTGCTTTGCTTGTGAGGTCAATGTAGAAATGGGGTGGAAGCTGCCAATCGTTCATGTCTATATATACATCAAATATAACAGTATTTGATTTATTTACTAATTAATTCGGATAAAATAATATACAATAATAAATAAAATAAAATCCAAGCGGTGGAGATGCTTGCCCTCACCTGCAGGTTATTGTGTCAGAAAAAACAATTGCTAACAATGTTTATATTATTTTATATTATGAGTTTAAATGTTTAAATTTATTTTATATCAATAAATAGGTAAATGTATATAATTATTAATATTTGTAAGGACTTCATTACTCAAATAATACTATTTAATTTTTTAATAAAATGATACACCCAAAATTATTTACGAAAATACTATTTATTCGTATGACATAAGTTAAAAGTATATCGTGCTTGTTATCTATTCCGAAAAACGCACTACACCAACCGTATCTTCTAAAAGCCTCATATGTAACACTAGGGTTGTGCTTGGTACAACTGAAAATTGAAAGGATGGAAAGAAAGAAAAGAAAATGGGAAGGAAAACAAATTGATGAGCTACTTGGTACAAGGAAAATTGTGAAATAAAGAAAAGTGGGAGGGAGGCACTTTTCTCTGTCACTGTGTAAATTAGAATTCGTCCAATTTTGGACGAAAGACACTGCAGAAAACTAGCTAAATCTGTTTTTTGAACGTTAGTTTGGGTATTGGTACCTAGAGACCAGTATCGATATCATTGGGTGGGTATCGGTACCTACTAGGCAATCTGCCCGAAAAATACATTTTGATTATAAAGGGCTTATAATTCGAGGGCTAGGGCCCAATAGGCTTCTAATGTGATAAAATGAGTAGTAAAACTGAGAAACGGAGTTGTAATCCTCACATATGAGAGTAACGTGAAATAGCTTGTAAATGATGACTCGATATAGATCTGATGATTAGTATTGTGCCTTGGGGCATTTGTTAATGGCTTGGCTTGGTGCCACTACCTCTTGGTGAGGCTTATGATTGCTCGGGGAGCATGTGTTGTCTTATGTTTTGGTAAAGGAATCCGGATGTCCTAGAGTCAGTACTACGGTACTTATATAAGTGGATGTGTACTTCAGGTTGAGTGATCAAGTACATCCGACGTACCAATGGGCTGAGTGATCTGGGTGTGGTTAGAAACCTATCTGTGGCTATGGTGATTCGGGTAAGGTAATTAACTCGATAGGCTGAGTGAGCTTGAGTAACCTGATTGGCTGTGTGACCTCAAGTAAAGACTACTTGTGGCTAATGTGATCCAAGTATGTCTAGGATGTATCCGTGGCTATAGTGATCCAAATATGGTCTATTGACCCGATGACTATGTGAGCACGGGTAACCCGATGGTTGTGTGAGCATGGGTAAAGTAGGGCTTCGTGGGCCATTATGTGGATGATGTATGGATGTATTTATGTATGTTGTGAGTTACTATAAGTTGATAGCTTCTGCACCCTATGGCTGAGTGATCAAGGTATGACATGTATTAACTCGATGGGTTGTATGAGCTCGAGTATCTCAATTGGCTATGTGACCTCGAGTATGATAATGTATGGAGTAACTTGTATGACTTCTTGTAGACTTATTGATGTTTAAGAACTCTAGCTAGTGTAGGCTATATGATATCTCATAGATAGTGGAAGCCATATCTATGCTCTTTTGACTATATTTATCTCGCATGCTTATTTTATGATAATCACGAATTATGGTAGAGTAGAAATGTACCACTAAGCTTTGTTAGCTCAACGTGCGGATGTGTGGTTCTTTTATGTGCGCAGGTTGACAGGTTACCCTTTGAAGGAGCTCATCGATGAGGATTTCCCAGCATCGCGTTCGCTTCAGAGTACAATACTTGTTATTTTAGTTTGGGCTAATGTATTCATAAGACCTTACCATTGTTGAGTCTATATCTCTTTTTAAAATATTATTCTGATATACGATGTTTTAAACTTGGAGCTCATGATTTGTAAACTTAACTTTAATACTTATTTACCTTCATGGATTTACAAATGTTTAATTCTTTTAATTGATGGCTAAACTTATGATTTTAAATTGGAAATTTGATGGGTCAGTTTGCTGGTGACCCAAATGTAGCACTTCAGATCCGGATCGGGATCGAGGTGTGACACATCATGTACGCAACCGACATTCTTTCTGTAACTCCCTTAACCCATTCTAGTCGCAAGACCAAACCGAGCGAGCTATACTAGGTTTACCGAAGAAAACCCGGACATGTTCACCTCGATAAACAACCATTTTTTTCTTTTATCTTCTCTAATTGCAATTATTAATCTAAGGTGATCTAACGTGCAACGAGTGAAATCTCAACTCGAATGGACATCGTTTGACATCTGATTTTACTAATACGCATTTTAGGACCATTTTGTAAAAACATATAATTATAAGGACTTAAGTCAATTTGGCTTTACCAATCTTTATTTAATCATATTACATGTTTGCAGTTGAAATTACAACTTGAATAACATTTCCAACTCAATCAATTGCATGCTATTCAAATAGGGACCAAAATATAACAAAAGCAAACCTCAGATTCCATTTAACAAAACTACCAAGCGTATCGGTACGCTAGCTGGTGTATCGGAACGCCTCCATCTCAACATTTCCCAGATTTCCAGTGACTAAGCATTGTATCGGTATGCATGCTCGTATATCGAAACGATAGCCAAAATACGCCTTACCGTATCGAAACAGTCCATCACATATCGAAATGCTTGGCCTGGATTGGGCATACCGTAACGGTACGTTGTCTCGCGGTTCGATATGTTTGGGCCTGAAATGATAAATTCCCCTGGTTTTTCATATATTTAAGCATCCAAAGGTAACCTAGCAAACCTCTAACATATTTACAACCATTTAAGGGACTTAGACACAAACATAGGTCCTCAAAATGATGCTTCATCATAGCAACAAGACCAAAGTGCATCTCTATAGGCATGCTTCCTAAGCAACCAATTCATCAACAACCTAAAATCCATTCCAAGGCAAAACCAAACATATAAAGGCCATTTACAAGTTCAAACCACCAAATAAAACTTGCTTCAATAGGGAGTTTAACAATACATACTCTCAAAAACATAAAGCCCCCATTGACATTATTACTACTTATCTATTTTAAAAACCATACTTATGAAAGTCTCAAGCCTTGGGATTCCTTTCTTGCTCACTTGATGCCTTGTAAGCCTCATTTATCTGCATTGATGAGAAAAGAGAGCGTAAGCATAAATGCATAGTGGGGGACGCTCAAGGAAAACACTCAACAATGCTATTTAAACCATTTATTCAAAAACATATGTTCTAAAATATGCCCAAATGACGACTCATGCTTCATTGCTCTCTCTAAAACAATTTGAATAAACCATTTTCTCACATGTATCATGAATCTCTAAAAATTTCAAAGCAAACCTCGATTTAAGCCTTCACATGCTTCTTCCTCTAATAGCAAAGCTTAAAGAGCATCTCATGTATAAACCATAATATACAAATTCTATTCATGAATCATGACACATTAAATCTCATATGTTGACATTTGAAGTTACTCAAAACAAAACCATTTCTATTTGCAAAAACACATCGGATACACGGATTTATGGGTGGCTGTAATCACTCATTTTTATCTGGTTTGTAAATATTGTTAATATATTAGTATAATAATTAATGGGGAATTATTATTGCATGTATACATATTACATTATATGTTTATTTTATATGCATGATTAGTGTACGTATAGGGTGTGTGATGTGTGCATGTATACTATAAACCATGTATACGCATTAGTAAGTAATACGGTATATGTATGTCGCGCATGTATTTACATTCCTTACGAGTGCATAGTTTGTACGTATAATATGTGTGGATATTCATGATTATCATGTGTTATTGTATGCATGTATGTTACATTAATGTTTGCATGTGTATTCGTATGTTACACTTATATGAGTGTGCACGTGTACGTATGTATGTAACGTCGTATTATTATTATTATCATTATTATTATTATTATTATTATTATTGGACTAATGTAAAATAAAATCTAAAATATAAAACCCAAATATTATAATAACAGTCCAAGTCCATGTTATTACAAGATATACATATGTAATTTACAAGGCCCATTTTCGGCAGCCCAATCCCATCTAATTAACCCTAAAACCCTATATGATATCTAATATCATATTTTTCTTTGCAGCAGTTGAAGGAGGGCCATTGGATCAAATCCAGATCCAACGGCCACATCAGCATGAGGAGAGCGGTCCAGCGCGCGTGAAACACACTTCCAGGCCGTTCGACTTCTCACTCACGCGTGTAACGCACGCGCGAGACCGTTCGATATCCTCTGCCACGTGTCGTCATCTCCAGCAAACACCACGCACTTCAGGAATGATCGGGACCATTCATGCCCCAAGTGATCCTAACCGTTGGATCAAATCTGATCCAACGGTCCAAAGCAGATCTGGCCGAGATGACTCCTTATCTTTTCTGCCACATGATCGCATCACCGCTCCGCCTGCTGCCGCTGTACGATCTCACCGGCCCTCACCAAACCGGACATGCAAGAAACAAACAAACAAGTCAGATCAAGCATGGGTTCTGAGATTTCATATCCAATCAGTTGCTCATCAACAGTAAAGATCAGATCTACTCTTATTATTATTGACATGATGTAATAAAAAAATCTAGGGGGAAAAAAGGATTCGGTGAGATACATGGTGGGGGGCTCTTCAGATCGAAAAAAAAACAGTTGTAACGGGGGGCTTCTTCAGATCAAAAAAAGGAAAAACGGGGGGCTTTGTTCGAAAAATTTGTAAAGGGATTTCGGGAATCAAAATCAAAGAAAAAAATTAAGAAGAAGGTTTATAACTCTCTTCTATTCTATTTTCTTCCTTAGTTTGAATCTCACAACCAAATCGGTTTTTTTTAGTTTTAAAACCAAAATCTTTGTTCTTGTTTCAAATTTCATTTCGAATCAGACAATAACAAAAGGGGAAATTCGAACCTTACCGGCTGTCCTAAGTTGCCGTCGTTCTCTCTTTGTCGTGACGCCGAGCCGCCGTTGTAAGACGCGTAAGATTGAGATATTTTTTAGGTTCTTATTTCGGTTTACAATTGAAAACGAAACCCTATCTATTTTAAACCCATACGAATGAAACGACGCCGTTTGTGTGCCTCAACCCGCGGTGACCCAATAACCCGGGGATGATCCGCGTTTTTTAAAATGGGTTAATTGCACGAGTGGTCCCCAAACTCTTTTCCCGCTTTAACTTCTGGTCATGGGATAATTATGTTTTTGATCCTTCAGTTTTCACGCGTGTCTAATATCGTCATTGTTTTGGCTTTTAATTTCTATTTTATTACAATTTGGTCACCTGTTTATTTAATTTTCAGCCCCTTATTTGTTGTCATTTATAGTTATGCCATGCATGTCGCATTTGTTTTATTTCAGTCCTTATTGTCTTTGTTTATGCCTTGTAAATTATTAATCCATGCATTTTAGTCCTCTTTATGTCATTACCATGCAATTAAGTACTAGTGCATTTTAATTCTTAGCATTTATTTACATTATGCTTTGTATATATCTTAATTCACGCACTATTATTATCACCAGCATTATTATTATTATTGTTGTTATCGTTATTGTTATTATTATTATATTTTATGTGTTAAATTAATATTCATGTATTTATGTCGGATTAGTGTTTTAGTATGTTGGTATTTATATGTTTATCGTATTATATTTATGTTTGCCATGTTTTTTTAAGTTTGCATAACGAATATAAATTGTCAATGCGGTGCCTTTTTATCCGAGCGTAAACGGGGCCAGTATCAGGCGTAGTGATAGTTGTTGGGCGTTTATTCTCGGATAATGGGGACCTTAAAATTTACTCGCAATTATAACCGAATTTTAAACTAATCGTCACTTTAACCCAGGAAAGTCTAATATTAATAAAGCGGTAATTATTAAAGTACCAAATTTGGGCGGTGTGGGGGTGCTAATCCTTCCCCATCCGTAACCGACTCCCGAACCCAATATTTTTGAATCTCTGGTTTTACGGTGTCCGACCTACCTAAGTGGCCGGTGGCGACTCCATTTTTTAAAATGCGGTTTTTTAAAACCCCACGGAATAAATATTTTATATCCAAAAGAATCACAAACACCTTTCAAAAACACTTTCGAAAATCCTCGTTTTTTAGCGATAAAAAAAGACATTGCTACAGATGGCGACTCCGCTGGGGATAATTTTTTTGTTTTTTTCAAAAACAAATGAGAGTCAAGCTTTTAAAATAATTACCGCTTTACTAATATCGGAAATTCCGGGTTAAAGTGACTATTAAATTAACATTCGGTTATAATTGTACGTTTATTTTAACGCATTTAAAATTTGGCATATAAACCCGTTTTTTTTAAGTGGGGGGAAAACGCTAATGCTCTCGTGGAGATATCGTTCTCCCGTATGGGCCTAGCAAGTACCTTCGGGGCTCGAGTACCTTATGCTTTCGTAAAGATATCGTTTCTTCGTACGGGTATAAGCGAATGGGTCCCCTGAATTGAACCCGGTTGAAAGGAGCCTATAATGGGTGATGATCGGGGGCCTTGCTACTCTTAGTAGAGGACAGCAAAGACAATTCGGGTACCTCCTAGAACCAACACTGCATGTAGAGAATACATAGAAACCCACCCTGTTAGAGCCATGCAGATAACCTAGGTGTCTTAGATGGAATGTAAATAGGATTGCCTTGTTTGCTTATCGTATTTAATTTGCCCTTTTATTACGTACTTATCATTTTTGTCCGGTACTGACTTGTTTTCTTTTTGCTTTGTTTTTGCATACCATTGATTTGCATTAGTGTTTGGGCATTGATTCTCGATTGATTTCTCCCATAATAGAAGATTGTTCATGATGGACCAAAGGTTCTTTGACCTGAAGGAAGGGGGTCCAATCCCAGAGCTCCATCCCAAGACTAGGGTAGGGACAGCCGAAGAAGAACCATTCAAGGACACCAGAACAGATTCAGTAAGCAGTGTCAATTCTGGTGACAAACAAGATGCAATACAAGAACTAAAGAAGCAGATGTCTGAGATGATGACAAGATGAATGCCATGATGAAAGGCAAGCAGCATGTCGAACTCAGAAAAGATTCGGTCGGGGAGCAGAATGTGGAACAGAATGGTCAGAATGTCAAAACAGACAACACCGTTAAATATGACAAATCGAATCCCTTTGTGATCAATCTCAAGAAGCAGACAAGTAGCATATCTGGGGTAGATACCCAGGGAACAGAGGCAAAACCAGGGGAAGTTCGAGAATCTAATGACATCAGAAGACATTATCCTATGCCCATGAGATACACCGAGTTACTTCCGTTGCTTGTCGAAAGGAACCTTATCATACCAGTGAAGTCTGTACCAAGAAAACCTCCTTATCCGAAAGATTACAACAGTCGTGTCTAGTGCAGCTACCATATAGGCGATTCGAGTCATCACACTGAAAATTGTAGGGCCCTGAAGGACAAAGTTCGAGATCTTATCAGAATGGGAATTTTGGGTTTCGAAGACGGACAACCCCAATTCTTCAGCCAGCCAGCCGTTGCCCGATGGGCAAAGTCGAAGGAAGGTCAATACCCAGCCCAAGGTTCGGGTAACACAGAAGTGGGTCACTCAAGCGGGATAAAGTTAGGCGTCAAGAATAAAAGCGTCTCAGAAGATGAACTTGCACGCAAGCGCGGCCAGCTCGAGCATGAGAGGCACAATCTGAGCATGAAATTAAAGAATGTACAAGACGAGTACCAGAAGCTGCACTTTGAATTCAAGAGTTTCGGTCTGGGTGACACCGCGGAAGAGTGGGTCAATGGTATGATTCAGCTGAGGAACGGTTCAGAACGCTGGAAGCAGAAATGCAAGAATAGTAAGAATAAAGTCAGATCATTATCACAGAAGCTGGAAGAAGCTGATGGCCAACGCGACATTCTCCAAAGTGAGTTGGAAAGCAGTCTGGCCATGGAAGATATCCTGAAATCAAGTCTGCAGCAAGAAAGGAATGAATCACAAGCCTTTCAAATGGAAAACGCAGCACTCAAAGAGCAGATAGTGAGGCTCGAGACTACTTTACGTACCAGTGAGATCCGTGCTGGGGCAATGACCGTTAAGCTACAAAAGGCCGAGCAAACAATACGGGAGAAAGACCGGGACATAAAGATGGTTACGACTCAAGCCCGACAAGTAGCTCAACAAGTAGCAGATCTAGCCGATGCAGCAACACCAATAAATCAGAATATGGATCCAGCATTGGACCGCGAAGGAAAGCTGACGGGACTGTTGAATGAGGTCAAGACATTAGGTGCCAGGGCTCACCGCTATCTGTAAAACCCTAATACCGGATGTAATGAAACCTCTTGGTCTGAATGAAAGATGTCCTATAGGGACAAATCACTTGCGAAATCGATGCTTTACTGCATTCATGCATTGCATTTGAATCACGTCCTGTGCATTGTTTAATAATTTTATCATCGTATGACACTTCATCATTTAATACTTGGGGTTCGATGTCAGTGTGAATTAATCAGAAAATGAAACGAATTGAAGAGTCGAGGCTTGACCAGTTAGAAGAAAAAATCGAGAAAGAGCTTAAAAAGAAATAGAAGATAAATGTTTTCAATACAAGGTAACTCTGCCTAGTCCTTGATTTGGTCATTCCTCCGGATTTCAAGGTTCTCGAATTTGCGCAGTATGACGGAACCAGCTGCCCGAAGATTCACTTAACCATGTTTTGTAGAAAAATGGAAGGATACATGAAGAACAAAGAATTGTTGATCCACCATTTCCATGATAGCCTGACGGGACCAGCAGCAGTATGGTATAATCGTTTGAACAGAAACCAAGTTGGGTCATGGGGTGACCTCGCTAATGCCTTCTTGGGTCAATGCAAATATGCTTTAGATTTAGCATCATGTCGCCAGTTTCTTCAGAATGAGAGAATGAGGCCGAGTGAAAGCTTCAGGGAATATGAATTAAGGTGGCGATGTTTGGCGACCCAAGTCCAACCTCCTATAGCAGAAGAAGAGTTGACTCCCTTGTTTCATACAACGCTTCCCTCTTTCTTCTTCGATATGATGTTGGAAAAATTGAGAAACAGATTCGAAGATTTCATGACGATTGGAGAAATTATAGAATACGCAATCAAAGAAGGAAAATTGGGGTCTAAGTCTAAGGACCGAATCGAAGAAAAAATAGATAAGGATGGAGAGGTAAATGAGTGTCATCTCCAGGGTTCGCGTGGCCGTAAAAGAATAAGACAGACTGACAAATTGGGGTCGTCAAGGAAAATTCCTCGGACGAGCGCAAATCTGGAAGTGTTTGGGACATCTATCTCAGACATTTGGCCTCATCTGGTAGAGGGTCACTATCTTGTTCCTAGGCCGATGAAGATTGCACCTGATCCGTATGCCCATAGTTTTGACTCGAGTAGTACATGCGAATTCCATATGGGGGCACCGGGGCATCCCACCAGAAAATGTAGACCTTTACTGGAGGAAATCAAGAAGCTGGTCAATGGTGGAACCCTGACACAAGAGCTGATCAAGCAGTGGAAGACCAAGGATGAGAGGCAAGTCTGCATAGAGCTGAAGAAGCCAGAGATGTCTCTACTTTAAAATACCTTCCTGAAGTAATATAAGGAATCAACTCTATGTGGCCCCCATGTGGCAAAGATCTTTTGTGATGGGACATGTTTGTTGATTTTTTATTTCAATAAAGAACACATTTCGCTTAACATATAATGTTTTTGAAAGCACATAGATATTTTCTCGCCGTTGTAGGATGCTGGATATCAATTGCAAGATGTGACATTAGATAGATGTCGTGACAACGATGATGTATGATCTTCCCCACTGGACTCTGGTCAGCAAAGCGAGATTATTACTCTTTCGATGATATTCAAGGACGAAAAAGCTCTAAATGTCAACCATGTAGAGTTGCTTGAAATTGAAACTCTAGGCATAATCTTCTAGGTAGTAAAGAAATGAAAATAAGAATTAAAAAAAGGGAGAATTGAAGAAAAAGGAAGAAAGAAAAAGAAAGAAATGAAAAATAAAGAAGGAGAAAATAATAAAAAAAGTACTCCTATGTTCGAAACCTGGTAATAGGCTTGTTCGGATAAGAGTATGGAAATTTTGGGGCACTCCGCTGAAGCGATAGGGTGGAGATACATCATCCAATTCAAGAAACCTTAGCTTCATGAGTGATGGTAATATTTTCAAATCGTGACTATGTCGAGTAACTTGGGGCATTGTTGTTTGCTCCATCGTTGTCCTCAAGACAAAGGACTGTGACGAATTGATTTCCTCAAATAATGATAAAAGCAAAAAAAAAACAAAAAAAGGAAAAAATGATGAAAAGATGAAAAAATGGGAAAAAAGAAAAGAAAGAAAATAGGCGATATCATAGGAAAAATTAAGACTCGCACCACCCAGAACTCTATTCCTAGAGTAATATTTCTGCGCTCGAGTGGTTATACAAGCCTACCCTTTTGGGGGCGGAGTAGATAATGAGAATTGAGAAAGAGTAGTACTCTGCAGCAACGCGGTAATCATGAGGATGAACCGAGTCACCAGGGAAGACTTCACATCTTTGAATTACCAAGTGGTTGAATCTAAGCCACTTTGGCACATGATATCCAGAGCTCCTATGCTATGTTTTCAAAATCTTGTATGTTAATCTAAATGATACCCTTCAGTGGAACACCAATCAGCAAATTGACAAGTTAAAGCAACAAAGATTTCCATGTATTACTTGGGGTAAGATCCGAACACAAGGTTGCGAATACTATTAGAGCCCCTAACCGAAAACGACCTCACAATGCATATAATGAAGATGATAATGTAAGTATAGGTGTCGACAGCTCAAGAACAAGAAGCGGATTCCAGCCATGATGACTTGTTTGGTTCAAGAAAATGAAGGACGAAACAGGACAAGAATGAGCTCACAAAGTGTGGGAACGGTAAAAAAGTAAACATTGAGTCTCCAAAGAATTAAAGAACAAAGATCGATGAATGGTGCCCGTCAAGAGGCAACAAGAAGATTGATGTTAAGAAGCATTTCGCTCACCCCGATGATGAAATTAACAAATACTCAGAATGTTGGGTCAAAAGAACTAGAATGTAGCCGAGCACGATCGAATGGGGCAATGCAGAACAGAAAGAATAGTAAGAATCTCTGCACACGCATGATATAGTTTTTGTTGGTGAAGCAGGCAGAGACCCCGAAGAAGAAAGGCGGGTGCTCGTGCAAAAGAACAAGAGCGGGTGCTCATTGAACAAAATTTGACAGAAATAAAGCACACCGCAAAAGGAAAGGAAATAGAGAAATCCGAAGAATGACTTTTCAGGACATAAGATTAACAATAAAAAGAAAAAAAGGGAGAAAAAGAAATAAGGAAAAAAGCAAAAGAAGAGAAAGAAAACACAACGTTGCATGCATCATATAGATACGGGCATGTCAATTTTGCTTGTTCCTAAACAGGTATTTGAAGAATTATCGAAGAATTTACCAAAGTCCCGAAAGAACCACAACCATAGCGGCGTGAGATCCAGATGTTAAATCCTTCGGGTCATCGGTAAGTCATTCGGGCACGATGTTAAGTCCTTCGGGCCACCAATAAGTCTTTCGAGCGTGGTGATAAGTCATTCGGGCCATAAGTAAGTTCATCGGGCATGATGCGGCAGTATAGTGGCGTGAGTCTCGAAAGAACGACAGCCATAGCGGCATGAGATCCAGATGTTAAATCTTTCGGGTCATCGGTAAGTCCTTCGGGCCACCAATAAGTCTTTCGAGCGTGGTGATAAGTCCTTCGGGCCATCAGTAAGTCCTTCGGGCATGATGCGGCAGCATAGCGGCGTGATTCCCTAAAGAACGGCAGCCATAACGGCGTGAGATCCAGATGCTAAATCCTTCGGGTCATCGGTAAGTCCTTCAGGCCATCAGTAAGTCCTTCGCGCACGATGCGGTAGCATAGCGGCGTGAGTCCCGAAAGAACGACGGCCATAGCGGCGTGAGATCCAGATGTTAAATCCTTCGGGTCATCGATAAGTCCTTCGGGCCATCAGTAAGTCCTTCGGGCATGGTGCGCCAGCATAGCGGCATGAGTCCCTAAAGAACGGCAGCCATAGCGGCGTGAGACCCAGATGTTAAATCCTTCGGGTCATCGGTAAGTCTTTCGGGCACGATGTTAAGTCCTTCGGGCCATTAGTAAGTCTTTCGAGCATGATGATAAGTCCTTCGGGCCATCAATAAGTCCTTCGGGCATGATGCGGCAGCCTTAGTAGCGTAGGTCCAAAAATGGCAACATCCTCGTAAAAAAAAGGGTATATTTTTAAGCCCTAGTGAAAGGTTCCATAGAGGGAGAACCCTAAATCCAGAATCTCAAAAAGAACCAAAGGCGAAGAGTTCTATATAAGAAGGACTCCAAGCTTTACTATCTCGAAGTGAAAAGTTCTATATAGAAGGGACTCATAACTCGAGGCTTCAGAGCGAAGGGTTCTATATAGGAAGAGCTTGTAGCTCCAAGATCGGAAGGTGACGAAGCTCTATATAGGAAGAACTTACGAGCCTGAAGATTCAACTAAGGAAAAACGGAGAGTTCTAGAAGAAAACGTGATTCTGAAGTCGTGAGCAGGGAAGTCGGATAAAAATGAGTGCTTTCGGTCTTTGCTTTGTTCTCGTTTCACAAGAACAAGCAAAGAGGGGCAACTGTAATCACTCATTTTTATCCGGTTTGTAAATATTGTTAATATATTAGTATAATAATTAATGGGGAATTATTATTGCATGTATACATATTACATTATATGTTTATTTTATATGCATGATTAGTGTACGTATAGGGTGTGTGATGTGTGCATGTATACTATAAACAGTGTATACGCATTAGTAAGTAATATGGTATATGTATGTCACGCATGTATTTACATTCCTTACGAGTGCATAGTTTGTACGTATAATATGTGTGGATATTCATGATTATCATGTGTGTTATTGTATGCATGTATGTTACATTAATGTTTGCATGTGTATTCGTATGTTACACTTATATGAGTGTGCACGTGTATGTATGTATGTAACGTCGTATTATTATTATTATTATTATTGGACTAATGTAAAATAAAATCTAAAATATAAAACCTAAATATTATAATAACAGTCCAAGTCCATATTATTACAAGATATATATATGTAATTTACAAGGCCCATTTTCGGCCAGCCCAATCCCATCTAATTAACCCTAAAACCCTATATGATATCTAATATCATATTTTTCTTTGTAGCAGTTGAATGAGGGCCATTGGATCAAATCCAGATCCAACGGCCACGATCAGCCTGAGGAGAGCCGTCCAGCGCGCGTGAAACACACTTCCAGGCCGTTCGACTTCTCACTCACGCGTGCAACGCACGCGCGAGACCGTTCGATATCCTCTGCCACGTGTCGTCATCTCCAGCAAACACCACGCACTTCAGGAATGATCGGGACCATTAATGCCCCAAGTGATCCTAACCGTTGGATCAAATCTGATCCAACGGTCCAAAGCAGATCTGGCCGAGATGACTCATTATCTTTTCTGCCACATGGTCACATCACCGCTCCGCCTGCTGCCGCCGTACGATCTCACCGGCCCTCACCAAACCGGACATGCAAGAAACAAACAAACAAGTCAGATCAAGCATGGGTTCTGAGATTTCATATCCAATCAGTTGCTCATCAACAGTAAAGATCATATATACTCTTATTATTATTGACATGATGTAATAAAAAAATCTAGGGGGAAAAGAGGATTCAGTGAGATATATGGTGGGGGACTCTTCAGGTCGAAAAAAAAATAGTTGTAACGGGGGGCTTCTTCAGATCAAAAAAAAGGAAAAAGGGGGGGCTTTGTTCGAAAAATTTGTAAAGGGATTTCGGGAATCAAAATCAAAGAAAAAAATTTAGAAGAAGGTTTATAACTCTCTTCTGTTTTATTTTCTTCCTTAGTTTGAATCTCACAACCAAATCGGTTTTTTTTTTAGTTTTAAAACCAAAATCTTTGTTCTTGTTTCAAATTTCATTTCGAATCAGACAATAACAAAAGGGGAAATTCGAACCTTACCGGCTGTCCTAAGTTGCCGTCGTTCTCTCTTTGCCGTGACGCCGAGCCGCCATTGTAAGACGTGTAAAGGCCGGCAGAGCATAGAAGTCCCCATGGGGAGCGGCGCCGTCGAGGGAAAGAATGAGAGGATTGAGATATTTTTTTAGGTTATTATTTCGGTTTACAATTGAAAACGAAACCCTATCTATTTTAAACCCATACACATGAAACGACACCGTTTGGCGTGCCTTAACCCGCGATGACCCGATAACCCGGGGATGATCCGCGTTTTTTAAAATGGGTTAATTGTACGAGTGGTCCCCAAACTTTTTTCCCGCTTTAACTTCTGGTCACGGGATAATTATGTTTTTGATCCTTCAGTTTTCACGCGTGTCTAATATCGTCATTGTTTTGGCTTTTAATTTCTGTTTTATTTCAATTTGGTCACCTGTTTATTTAATTTTCAGCCCCTTATTTGTTGTCATTTATAGTTATGCCATGCATGTCGCATTTGTTTTATTTCAGTCCTTATTGTCTTTGTTTATGCCTTGTAAATTATTAATCCATGCATTTTAGTCCTCTTTATGTCATTACCATGCAATTAAGTACTAGTGCATTTTAATTCTTAGCATTTATTTACATTATGCTTTGTATATATCTTAATTCACGCACTATTATTATCACCAGCATTATTATTATTGTTGTTATCGTTATTGTTATTATTATTATATTTTATGTGTTAAATTAATTTTCATGTATTTATGTCGGATTAGTGTTTTAGTATGTTGGTATTTATATGTTTATCGTATTATATTTATGTTTGCCATGTTTTTTTAAGTTTGCATAACGAATATAAATTGTCAATGCGGTGCCCTTTTATCCGAGCGTAAACGGGGCCAGTATTAGGCGTAGTGATAGTTGTTGGGCGTTTATTCTCGGATAATGGGGCCCTTAAAATTTACTCGCAATTATAACCGAATTTTAAACTAATCGTCACTTTAACCCAGGAAAGTCTAATATTAATAAAGCGGTAATTATTAAAGTACCAATTTTGGGCGGTGTGGGGGTGCTAATCCTTCCCCATTCGTAACCGACTCCCGAACCCAATATTTTTGAATCTCTGGTTTTACGGTGTCCGGCCTACCTAAGTGGCCGGTGGCGACTCCATTTTTTAAAATGCGGTTTTTTTAAAACCCCACGGAATAAATATTTTATATCCAAAAGAATCACAAACACCTTTCAAAAACACCTTCGAAAATCCTCGTTTTTTAGCGATAAAAAAAGACATCGCTACAGTGGCGTCTCTACCACACTCTACATACTACATGCCGGAGCATCAGAATAATTACCACATCAACGGTCATGATGTAAAGATCCACCAGCAGGAGAATTCTATCTATTCTACCTCAACCGTTGCGGTTCCCATGGGGGAGCTACTCTAACCCACATGAGGCAACTTATTATAGTGCACTTTAAACCCTATGGTCAACCAATTATATCCGATAACAATTTAACCATTTGCCACTTACCAATATACACTTTTAAATCAAGATACCTTACTATTTTTCATATGCATCATTCAAACCATTTTCTACCAAGGCTTCTTAAATACATTAAAATCATGTATTTAGGCAATTCTTCTAAAACATGTTGCATAGCATTTTCTAAACACATGTATCATCAAAATATAGTCATTTGCAAAATTTCTCATTTCTTAAACATGCATATAACAGTAGATAAACAAATTTATCTTCAAAATCATGAGCATGAGTTTAATAAAGCAATGGGAAGTGAAAACCGAGAGTGAAATCTTCCATACTTACTTTCGAGCTTAGATTAGCGTTTCAAGCTCAATCTAAACTCCCAAAATCACTTTCAAACCTTAGACAGCTGAAAACCACGTTTCCACTCACCATCAACACCAAGCTCCACTTGCCGAGCCAAAATCAAGCATCTAGAGCTATCAAAACCTCGCTCAATGTTGAAGAATCAATCTCCCCTATTTTATCCACATAACAACAAAGGATTAATGCAACATTTTGCATCTATAATCCCAGCAACCTCTGCTCCTTACTACATTCCATCAATCGCCATCCGAAAACAACTAAAAACAACATCAACATTTCTCTAAACCTAACCCAGCCATAACCTAACAATTTAAACCATTTATTATCAACAAATCAATATCCAAAAACTTCCTACTATCAACCTTATAGGCAAACATTAAACCACCACAAACCCTCAAAAAACCCAAAACTAGCAACCTAACAACTAGGGATTCACATAGTTTCGAGATTCCTTTGTCAAAACCATCAACTTAACATTATTAAACATCTAAATCATGATTAAAATCAATCAAGAACCTCTCAAAATGGATCAAATTCGTAAATCACCAAATACCATCAATTAAACCTTGATTAAACAAATTTTCCATAATTAAATCATCAAAGCACATTAGAAAACATATTTAAAGAGTCAAGAACTTGGGAATTTCAACAAAGAACCTTAGATTAGATAAGAGAAATGAAATTCACCTCTAATGGATAACTTCCCCTTAATTGGCTTGTTTTAATTGAAATCTTTAAGAAATCAAGTAACATTTGAAGCAGAAATCCAAGTTCAAATAAGAAAATCAAAAAGGAAACCAATAGAATTGATTCCCAATCATTTTTTAGTGAAAGAAGATAGTTTGGCTGATGAGAAAGTAGAGAGAAAAGTTAGTTACGTAAGAAAGTGTTTTGATTTAATAAATATCTTTTTATTAAATCCCATTTATCCCTACTTAATATTTAATTAAAACACATTTTAAAATAACCTAAATTAAGGGAAAATTCTAATTAAAACATTGGTTTATTAGCTCCTTAAAGATTCTAAGTTTTGACCCATTTTTATTTTAGTCACCAAAATAGTTTTGAAAACTTTACATTTTAGTCACCAGCTCAAAATGTCACTTAATCCCAATTTATTTTACCAAATTGAGTTTACCAAAAACCTCGATATATCATTATAATATTTTAAACTATTTTCTTATATTTTATTTTGACCAAAAACCATTTAATTTGAATTAATTCCCGAAACTAGTCTGGACCGCCTAATCCGGTTTGCCCAAACCGTCTAGTCTACCCGGCTAATTCCTAGGCCCAAATTTAGGGTGTTACAACTCTCCCCCACTTAAGAAATTTCGTCCTTGAAATTTACCTGGCGGAAAAAGATAAGGAAACTACTTCTTCATGTCTTCCTTTCTTTCCCATATGGCGTCCTCAACACCTTGGTGTCACCACAACACCTTAACCAATTCAATGGCCTTACCACAAAGAACCTTGCTACCGACATCTAAGATTTTCACCGGTTCCTCATCATAGGTCAAATCCGGATTCAACTCGATCTTCTCTATAGGCATCACATGCGATGAATCTGATCTATATCTCCGAAGCATCGATACATGAAAAACATCATGTATTTTCTCCAACTTCGGAGGTAACCTTAATCTATAAGCAACCGAGCCAAAAAAATCCTAAACCCTAACCTAGAAAGAAATTGATGCTCAACTTTAACGCGCTGATACACCATGCACTTAACAATAAAATTCGCTACATCCTTTTTTCAAACCAACCCAAAAGTATTCTTTCTTCAAATCCGGATACATCTTTGTACTACCCAGATGCATGGTAAAAAGGACTAGAATGAGCTTCAGTCAAAATAGTTTGCCTCAACTCATCGCCCTCCGGCACAACTATTCGACCCTTAAAGCACAAAACACCATCATCACTAAAACCAAAATCTGTTGGATTACCCTCCGCTATGTCCTCAACATACAGTACCAACAAATCATCACACAATTGCTTCTCCTTAATTATCTGCACTAACGATGGCTTAACTTACAACTCGGCTAACAAACCTCCATCCCGCGAAACACTTAATCGCGTAAACATGGCCCTTAACTCTACCACAACTTTCCTACTCAAGGCATCGACCACAACATTAGCGTTCCCTGGATGATACTCAATCGTCAAATCGTAATCCTTAAGCAACTCCAACCATCTACGTTGCCTAAGATTCAATTCCTTCTGCGACATTAGATATTTCAAACTCTTATGAGCCATGTACACAACACACTTTTCATCATAAAGGTAATGCCTCCAAATCTTCAATGCAAAAACCATCGCAGCAAGCTCAATATCATGCGTCAGGTAATTGCGCTCGTGCACCTTCAACTGCCTAAATGCATAAGCCACAACTCTCTCATCTTGCATCAACATGCACCCCAAACCAACATAAGTCGCATCACTATAGATCACAAACTCTTTTCCTGATTCAGGTTGAATCAAGATTGGAGCTTGCGTCAATGCTTCCTTCAACTTCTCAAAAGCTTGTTGTCTACCTTCCGTCCACTCAAAGCGAACATCTTTTTGTAACAATTTCGTAAAGGAGCAGTAATCTTTGAGAAACTATCCACAAAGCGACGATAGTAACTTGCCAAACCCAAGAAAATACGAACCTTCGTCCCTGACTTAGGTTGTTTCCAATTCACAACCGCTTAAATTTTCTGTGAATCCATACGGATACCCTCGGTCGAAACAAAATGACCAAGAAAGACTACCTCATTAATCCAAAACTCGCATTTTCTCAATTTAGCATAAAGCTGATTATCCAACAAGACTTGCAAAACAATTCACAAATGCTTAACATGATTTCCCTTGGTAGGTGAGTACATAAGAATATCATCAATAAACACAACCAAAAATTGATCCAAGAACTCATGAAACACTCGATTCATCATGTCCATAAAAGCTGCGAGTGCATTCGTCAACCCAAACGACATTACCAAGAATTCGTAATGCCCATAGCGTGTACAAAATGTTGTCTTCGGCATATCTTTATCCTTCACCTTCAACTAATAGTATCCTGATCTCAAATCAGAAAATATCGTAGCACCTTAGAACTGATTGAACAAGTCGTCAATTCTTGGTAAAAGATACTTGTTCTTTATAGTCAACTTGTTCAGTTGCTGATAATCTATGCACATTCTCATAGTGTCATCCTTCTTTTTCATAAACAACACTAGAGCTCCCTAAGGCAAAACACTAGATCCAATAAAACGATGATCAAACAACCCCTGAAGCCGTGTCTTTAACTCTTTCAACTCTTTTGGTGCCATACAATATAGAGCAATCAACACCAGCATATGTTTCGATACAAAACTCTACCTCCTTATCCGGTGGTAAACTAGACAACTCCTCCGGAAACACCCCCAGAAAATTACAAATGGTAATGATATCCTGAGGACGTACTTCTTTCATGTTCAGATTCATAACATAAGCAAGGTATGCTTGACATCCAAACTCCAACAACTTCTGTGCTTCCAAAGCTGAAACAACATTGGATAAGAATTTAACATTCCCACCCACCACGATAACTTCATAATCATCGGCAAGTCTCAACGAAACTAGTTTGGTCTCAAAATCAACTAAGCTATATGCTCCACTAACCAATCCATGCCCAAAATCACATCAAAACCATAGAATGACAACTCCATCATATCAACCGCAAACACAAGACCTTGAACCATTAAAGGACATCTCCTAAACATTCTCCTAACAACAACCGTTTCTCCAAAAGAACTCATTACACGCATACCACATCCAACAATTCCACTGGTATGTCAAGAAGTTGTGTATGCTCACACAAAGTATATGAATGCGTGGAACCAAAATCTATCAAAAAAAGTAATGACATAGATTGCAAAGTAAAGGTACTTGCAATCGCATCCGTGTCATTCCTCCCCTTGTGTTGCGCATACACTCGCAAGCCCCCCTCCTTAAGGTTGAACAGCCATGGTATGAGCAACAACCCGTTGACCTTTTTCCTCACACTAGAAATTACCTCGGCCGTGCCCACGACCTTTATACGACACAATAGCAGGTGCAAGAGCCTGGCCATCTCTAGCCAACTACAAACAATCATGCCTCATATGATCTCGCGAACCACAATTCCAACAAGTTCCAAGAGTTCCTCAACACTCTATAGAATGTCATCTTCCACAACAACCACAATCAGGTGTCCAAACAAAAGTATTCTGACCTTGCTGTTCGCGTCCAAAATTACCTTTACAACGTCTTTGATCAGGGTGATACCTCCTATCTCGATTTCTTTTATACCGACCACCACTAGCATCTGATTCTGCAACTCTCTTTCCAGAACTAGAATTCCCAGAACGATAGGATAAACCTAGATTATGCTTTATATCTTTTGCTCGGGTAACAAAAACATCAAAATCCACATAGTCTGAAGCCAACATGTAAGTCTTCACCTCCTTAACCAACCCATATCAGAAGTAATCACATCGTCAGCGCTCATTGGGAACCAGCTCATGGGCATATTGGCTCAACCGAATAAACTGTACCTCATACTCTACTATAATCATGTTACCCTGAACCAACGCCATAAACTTACACTTTTTTTCATCCAACTAATGAGTAACCAGATACTTCCTCCGAAAAGTAGTACCAAAGAACTCCCATGTCACATCAGCAGGTGCCATCCCTGTGATAATAGTTTACCACCAACTATAAACATCACCCTAAAGACAAGACACCGTGCAACCCAACTTACGAGCATCCGATCACTCCATCTGGCCAAGAATCCTCTGAGTGCTCGCGAACCACTCCTTGAACGCTTCTGGAGATAAACCTCTAAGCTCAGTACCACCCAAGCTACGCAAATGCTCCAACAGAAGTCCAGGATTAACAGGTGCAGGTGCTGGTGCAGCCACATGTATACCAGCCATAACGACCTGAAACACTCCAGCCATCGCCTGAATTAGAGGCGTCATATCATCCCATATTGGCCATGTTAGAGCAGGTGGTGCTTGCTTTACATTCTTAGGTGGATTCGGCCATGGGGTGGGAACTCTCCCGGAGGTACAACATCCTCCTAACTTCCCTGCCCAACGGTAGTAGCAACCGTACTAGATCGCAGCTCTCTCCTCGTTCCTATTTCCAAAACAGTATGAATCTATGGCATGATTATGCAACAATAAAAACAATTAGGCCAGCTTGAGCAAGAATCCAAGATGCTCTCATTTCAAATCAAAATCATTTCTTACTCGTAGTAATAAAGGTAATAGGTCCTCAAATTTCCCCAACATGGCACACTTAAACCTAAAAATCATGTTATCAAACACCGTGCATGTCATACAAATCAATTAGTAATACAAAAATCAACCCAGTTTACCTCACAATTATCGCAAACCTAGCTCTAATACCAACAAATGTAACCCCGTTGACCCGGTCTAGTCGCAAGACTGAACCGAGCGAGCTACACTAGGTTTACCGAAGAAAACTCGAACAGGTTCACCTCGATAAATGACTATTTTTTTCTTTTATCTTCTCTAATTGCAATTATTAACCTAAGGTTATCTTACGTATATCGAGTGAAATCTCGACTCGAACAGACATCGATATGACATCCGATTATACTAATACGCATTTTATGACCATTTCGTAAAAATAGATAATTATAAGGACTTAAGTCAATTTGGATTTACCAATATTTATTTAATCATATTACATGTTTCCTTTGAAATTACAACTTGAATAACATCTCCAACTCAATCAATTGCATGATATTCAAACAAGAACCAAAATGTAACAAAAGCAAATCTCTGATTCTATTTAACTAACAAAACTACCAAGCATATCGGTACGCTAACAGGTGTATCGGAATGCTTCCATCTCAATATTTCCCAGA
Source organism: Hibiscus mutabilis (assembly GCA_019671005.1). Classification (NCBI taxonomy): domain Eukaryota; kingdom Viridiplantae; phylum Streptophyta; class Magnoliopsida; order Malvales; family Malvaceae; genus Hibiscus; species Hibiscus mutabilis. Next base: position 20,638,121 of record CM033727.1, on the reverse strand, counting down.
TTTTCAGTGACTAAGCACCGTACCAGTACGTCTGCTCGTGTATCAAAATGCTAGCCAAAATAAGCCTTACCGTATCGAAGCAATCCCTCGTGTATTAGAATGCTTGGCCTAGATTAGGCATACTGTATCGGTACGTTGCCTCGCGTTACGGTATGTTTGGGCCTGAAATGACAAATTCCCCTGGTTTTTCATATATTTAAGCATCCGAAGGTAACCTAGCAAGCCTCTAACATATTTACAACCATTTAAGGGACTTAGACACAAACATAGGTCCTCAAATGATGCTTCATCACAGCAACAAGACCAAAGTGCATCTCTATAGGCATGCTTCCTAAGCAATCAATTCATCAACAATCCAAAATCCATTCTAAGGCAAAACTAAACATATAAAGGCCATTCACAAGTTCAAACCACCAAATAAAACTTGCTTCAACAAGGAGTTTATGTAACACCCCTTCTTGGCCTAGTAGAGAACCGGGTTAGAAAAGTGTTACCGGAAGACATATTTAGAGATCAAAAGCTCAATCGGAGTTTGGAACTTATTCGGGATGCCTTATTAACCTTTTTCATGACTTAACAGACCTATCTATCAGCAACTTACTCAATTTGGATCAATTTTAAACTTTTACAAACTTAGGGACCAAAATGTGAATTTTACAAGTTAAGGGTCTTTATCAGAATTACTTTTTATTAAACTTCAATTGAACTTATCAATTATTAGCCTGTGGAATTTTGTTATTATCGGAGGTTATTTACCTATCCAATTAGACCATTTAAAGTTTAGTGACCATTTTGTAAACTATTTAAAACTGTAGTTTAAGTCTTTTAACAGAATTAACTACCCCCTTATCGATACACTTGAAGCCGTATCGATACAGGTACACATAAATCACATCTTCATTTGACTCTCCCAAATCTTGTATCGGTACGCCATCACCTGTATCGATACATGTTGACCAATTTTGACATCGTTCAAAGGACCCCGTTTCGATACAACTAAGCCTGTATCGATATGCGTTGACCAAGGTTGACCTATTTCGATACACCCTAAGGCTGTATCGATACAATTTATTTCCCAGACCTTACTGCCAAGATTTGTATCGATACACCCCTTTTTGTGTATAGATATGCTCTATTTTACCAAGCCCAAATATGCAAGGTCGTATCGATACAGCTTGACCTGTATCGATACACCTATACTGTAATGAAAGATTTTATCTAGTTTTTAATCAGTTTAACATGTTGAATGATTTCCAAATACAATGAAATTTTACCAGCAAGTTATTAATCCATAATTCTAATAGCATACAAAATTTTAGAGCATTTTGAATCCATTTACTAAGTTTTTACCTTTTAGTACCTTAAAGCGAATGTTAACTAGTTTTATCATTTACAACCATACAAAAAAGCACATCTACCCCTTAGACACACTTAGGCCATTACACACACACACACACACCAAAATAGACAAATATAACATTTCTAAGTCTTATGCCACCTTACTAGGAGTTCGAACAAAATGTAAGCACACATGGGGTTGATGAGAGTGACTAGCAACTGAAACCATATGATAGAAGCTCGAGTCTTCAAAATCCTGAAATGCATGAGACACACGAATGTTAGGCTTACATAGCCTAATGAGGTAGTTATAACAAATGCACAATAAGCTCATTAATGGATGAATGACATGTAAGCATGCTTAAATGACAACATACATCATTAATCGTATATAGATCATACTCAAAGCCAAGTATTATATTTTCATATATCAAATATAAAGCACAAATACATATCATCTCCTTGGACATAGCAACCAATGGATACGCAGATTCCCCTGTACGCCACACATATAAAAAATGGCCTTAGCCTTGAGCCGTAGATCCGGAGTCGCTTACATAATCCAACCTTTTCTCCCCACATATAGGTCATAGCCTGAACCGTAGTCCAATCCCTTACATAGTGAGATCAAATAACCCTATGGCATGCCAATTGTATCCAATGTCTACGAGTGTCCAAGGTCACATGTCTCATCATAAATCTTACCTTTGTGCTCTTAGGCCATTTCACATCACATAATAAGCCTTTGCCTCAAATAGCGTAACATAGCATGTTCATATCAATTTCCACACTTAGCATGTTCAATTGTCACATATAAGCTTACAATTGTATTAAAGCAATATGAAGGACTTACCACACTTACCTCTTGAATCCACATATGTTTGCTCTACTTGAGCCCTTAAACAAAATACAATTTTAAGCACAAAACAAATGCAACCAGGATGGCACCTAGCCAATCCCATGACACAACTACACTCACCTAGCAATCGAAGGCTTCAAAGTTCTCAGATAATGATCCCTTTGCCGTTGAGAGTGCTCGGTAATGAAGATGGTGAAGATGACTTGTCTTACACCATTTGAGCTAGTTCAGAAATTGGAGAATTACATTAGAGTCAAAACTAATGATTCGTAAGCGTTCTTCAAGCTTACTAAAGCTTCTAGACAATATCAAAATAGGGAAATTAACCATTTAACACATGGGTTTAACTTGAACATTCAAGACTTAAAATCTTGAAATTAAACTCTAAGGATTAATGGAATCATCAAATTGACTTAAGGGTTTTACTTACAAAGCTTCAAGATTCCAAATGGCATATTGAAATCGAGCAAAAATCGAAGATTGGGTTGAGGTGCTTGCTTGAGCTTAAGCTTGAAGATAATAATGGAGGCGCTTGCTTAGCTTTGTTAGGAAAATGATGAAAATAGTGGGAATTGGTGTTGGTTCACTTTTAAACAATGTTCCCCCTCTTTTCCTTTTATCTACTAGGCTTAACTGAGTATTCTTACTACTCTTTAATGGTTGCCTCCAAAGCAACCAATAATATAGTTTCCTAGCTTGGGAGGAAACCTTTTTAATCATCACTTAAGCCTTATTTCCTATTTCTACACATGTTGTCATCTTTTCATAATAAGATGACTAATTTCACGTGGGTTAAAGACAAGCAAGGAGGTGATGCACACCACTAATTGGTATAATTACGATGGTAGTCCCTCAACTTTCTAAAGTCTGCACTTATGTTTCTAAACTTTTATTTTTCACAATTTAGTCTCTAAAAAGACTTTCATTCCTTACAAAAGGTCCAACCGCTTCAATTAAGCCCAATTAACTTCCATTACTTCAAAAATTAGATACAAGGATTGAGCGATTATATTATTCGAGCATAGCTAGTACAAAATTTCTGATCACCGGAACCTAATTCCAACTAGACTAATTTTCCTCCCCTTAAGAAAATTTGTCCTCGAATTTTTATTCTACCCGAAAATATGAGGATACTGCATTTGCTTCGTCTCTTCTGGCTCCCACATTGCTTCCTCCCCTGCATGACTTCTCCAAAGAACTTTTACTAGCAGCACAAACTTGTTTCGAAGTCTCTTGACTTCTCACGCGAGGATCTGCACTGGTTCCCCTTTGTACGTCAAATTAGATTGAATCTCCACAGACTTTGGCTCAATCACGTGAGAAGGATCAGACCGGTACTTCCGTAATATAGACACATGAACAACATTATGTATTCTACTTAACTCTTCAGTGAGATCTAGTCGGTAGGCAACAGGTCCAACTCGCTCGATCACCTTGAATGAGCCAATAAAACGAGGACTTAGCTTTCCCTTTTTGCAAAAACTAAGGATCTTCTTCTACGGAGACACTTTAAGGAAAGCTTTCTCACCAACATCATATTGGATGTCCCTTCTCTTCAAGTTAGCATAAGCTTTCTACTGGTCAAAGGCAACCTTAAGCTAGTCACGAATGATGGTTACCCTTTTTCGGCTTCTTGAAGTAAGTCAGGGCCTAACACCTTGTGTTCACCAAGCTCGGTCCAATAGAGAGGGGTTCTGCATCTTCTTCCATAAAAAGCTTCATAAGGAGCCATTTTAATCGAAGCTTGGTGACTATTGTTGTATGCAAACTCCACCAATGATATGGATTTCTCCCACGTGTTCCTAAAATCGATAACACGGTCTCGTAGCATATCTTTCAAAATCTGGATAACCCTTTCAGATTGGCCAACAGTTTGAGGGTGGAAAATAGTGCTTAGGTGCACTCGATTTTCCAAAGCCTCTCTAAGGTTCTCCAAAACCGGGATACAAAACGTGGATCACGGTCAGAAATAATGGACGCAAGAACTCCTTGCAAATGGATGAGTTCATGAATGTACAACTCAGCAAGTCTAGGCAAGCTGGAATCCATTCTCACCGAAAGTAAATGAGCATACTTGGTGAATCGATCTACAATGACCCAACTAACATCATTTTTCTTTGGTGTCATTGGTAGACCACTTACAAAATCCATTGTAATACGTTCTGATTTCTATTGTGAAAGTTTGATAGGCTGTAGGAGACCAGTAGGCACCTTGTGCTTGGCTTTAACCCATTGGCAGGTCAAACACCTAGCTACAAAGTCCTTGAGTTTGCCTTTCATACCATACCACCAATACAGTTCCTTCAAGTCTTTATACATTTTGATAGCTCTAGGATGAATAGAAAAAAGTCTCTAATGAACCTCACTTAGAATTTTGTTCGGAAGATCATCATCATCGGGAACACAGATATGGTTTCAAAAACAAAACAATCCTTTAGAATTCATAGAAAAGTCAGGATATGGCTTGTTTTTAATCTTAGCAATTAGAACTTGCAACTCCTCATCAAACTCTTAGAGTTCTTTGATTCGGGACACGATGGTTGACTAAACTTTCAATTCAACCAACAGCTTGCCATGCTTCTTAATCCAGAAATGAGCATTCAAATATCTCAGAGAAGGAGTAGGCTTCCGACTAAGAGCATCAGCTATGACATTGGCTTTACCAGGATGGTAATCAATGACCAAGTCACAGTCCTTCAAAAGTTCCATCCACCGTCGTTGACGGAGATTCAACTTTTTCTGATTCAAGATATACTTCAGGCTTTGTGATCAGTGTACAAGTAACACTTCTCACCGTAAAGATAGCGCCTCTAAATTTTTAGGGCAAACACAACAACAACTAGCTCCAGATCATGTGTCAGATAGTTTTGCTCGTGCAATTTAAGCTGATGCGAGGCATAAGCTATGACTTTTACCTCTTGCATCAGTACACAACCTAATCCCAAGTAGGATGCATCACTATACACCATGAAGTCCTTGCCCGACTCAGGTTGCACCAAAATAGGGGCATGAGTTAGGACTTGTTTAAGTTGATCAAAACTCCTTTGTTGTTCCTCGGTCCACACAAAATGAGTTTCTTTATGGAGAAGCTTCTTCAAGGGTGCAGCGATTATCGAGAACCCTTTAACGAATCTACGGTAGTAGCCTACAAGGCCCAAAAAAGTATGAACTTCTCCAACATTCTTCGAAGGGATCCAATCAAGAATGACTTAAATCATTTTTGGATCAACTTGAATTCCCGTAGAAGGGATCACATGTCCTAGAAAGGATACTTCAGATAGCAGAACTCACATTTACTGAACTTAGCGTACATCTATTTTTCCCGAAAAGTTTGGAGTACAATTCAGAGATGTTCTTCATGAGTGGCAGTGTCCTTGGAATAGATCAAGATGTCATATATGAACACAACCACGAATATATCTAGATAAGGCCAGAATACACGATTCATCAGGTCCATGAAGGCTACAGGTAGTTATAACAAATGTAACTGCAACCACACGATCGAAGCTCAGATTTCTTCAAAATCTTGAAATGCATGAGACACACGAATGTTAGGCTTACATAGCCTAGTGAGGTAGTTATAACAAATGCACAAGAAGCTCCTTAATAGCATGAATGGCATGTAAGCATGCTTCAATGACAACATACATCATTAATCGTATATAGATCATACTCAAAGCCAAGTATTATATTTTCATATATCAAATATAAAGCACAAATACATATCATCTTTGGACATAACAACCAATGGATACGTAGATTCCCTTATACGCCACACATATCAAAAATAGGCCTTAGCCTTGAGTCGTAGCTTTGGAGTCCCTTATACAATCCAACATTTTCTCCCCACATATAGGCCGTAGCCCAGACCATAGTCTAATCCCTTACATAGTGAGCTCAAATAACCCTATGGCATGCCAATTGTATCCAATGTCCATGAGTGTCCAAGGTCACATGTCTCATCATAGATCTTACCTTTGTGCTCTTAGGCCATTTCACATCACATAATAAGCCTTTGCTTCAAATAGCGTAATATAGCATGTTTATATCAATTTCCACACTTAGTGTCACACCTTGAAAATTGGTATAGTCAGAATTTGGTTCTGGTGATCGAAAATCCTATATCGATTAAGCCTGAATGATGTAATTGCTGAATCTTGTATCCAATTTTGAAGTAATGAATGTTATTTGGGTTTCATTAAGTTGTTGGACCTTTTTGTAAAAATAGGAATTAGGGGTTCCATTGAAAATGCTAAAAATGTTAATTTTGGGCAAGGCATATTGATATGGTAGGACCTGTATCGATACAACCTAACTGTCTTAACTAACTTACCCAATTTAGCTTAGCCATATCGATACAGCCATGTAGTGTATCAATACGGGCCTCTGTCAAAATTGTTTTTGATGACCAATTTGTGAAAATTGGAAGAAGTGGGCTGAGTCACCTACTTGCTTGCCTCCCTCACGTGAAAGTGATTAGAAAAGATGACCATTAGACATCAATAATCAATAGTGGAAAATGTTAAGAAAGATGATTGATTTTTGGGTTAAGCAAACCCTTGCCTAAAGGAAACCCTCCCATTGGCTAAGTGAAATGTGGGACAATGATTAGGAAAAATTAGATGATTTTAAAATGAATAAGGAAAGCCCTCATCCTTGTTTTGAATCTCCCGTAAATTAAACCATCCTTTTTCTTAAAACAAGCATACACCTCCATTGTTGTCTTCCTCCTCAAGCTCAAGCAAAACCTCGATCCAATCTTTAATCTTTGCTTGATTTCAATACACCAATTCAAAGCTTGTAACCCGCTCAAGAAGTGAAGAATGACCCCTCGCCATCTCTAATAAAAGCTAGGCACAAAGGAGTTGAAATCTGAGAGCCTTGAAAGCATCAAAATTCATGGTGATTGTAGTTGTGTCACGGGATTGGCTAGGTGCTATCCCGATTACATTTGATTGTATCTATGATATGTTTTCGTTTAGTTAGCTCAAGTAGAGAATACAAGTGCGAACTTCGTGTGGTAAGTATGGTAAGGTCAATACAATGCTTTTGATGTATTTCAATATCTTATGAACCTTTTATCGTGCGTTATTTTTGAAAAATGTTTAATGTTACTATTGACAATCATGAGAATGGTTAAGATACATTAATGATATGATATGTTATTTGGAGCTAAGGCTCAATTTGTAATCCGTTATGATATGGCATATGGGCACAAGGTAAGTTTTGTGATAAATTATATAACTTTGGATACTTGTGGACATTGGATACAATTGACATGCCATAGGATTATTCGTGCTCATTAAGTACGGGATTGGGCTATGGCCCGGGGCTACGACCTATATGTAGGGAGAAAATGTTGGATTGTCTAAGGGATTCTGGAGCTATGGCTCAAGGCTAATGCCTATTTTTGACATATGTTGTGTATAGGAGAATCCGCGTATCTATTGGTTACTATGTCCAAGGAAATGATATGATTTTTTTGCTTTGCATTTGGTATATGAAATATGATAATTGACTTGAGCATGATCTATATACGACTAATAATGCACTTATGTTATTTAAGCATGATTATGTGTCATATATGCCATTAAGAACTTATTTGCATTTTTTATAACTACCTCACTAGGCTATGTAAGCCTAACATCCGTGTGTCTCATGCATTCCAGTACTTTGAAGAATTATGAACTCCGATCGTGTAGTTGCGATTACAAGTCACTCTCATCAACCATATGTATGTTACATTTTATTCTAAACTCCTAGTAGGGTGGCATAAGGCTTAGACATGTTACAATGGTCTATTTTGATATGTATGTAATGGTCCTAAAGTACATAGGTGTAAAAGGGGAAATATGATATGTTTGCAAATTGATAAACTAGCTAATTTTGGCCTAAAGAGACTCAAACGTAAAAACTTTGTAAACAGATTTGAAATGCCCTAAATTTTGGTATGATATTAGAATTATGGATTAATAACTCGTTGGTAAAATTTCATGGCATTTAGACATCATTAAACATGTTAATTCGAATAAAAACCAGATAAAATTTGTCATTACATGACAGGTGTATCAATACGGCTCAAGTTGTATCGATACGACCTTGCATATTTGGACCTAGGAAAATAGAGCATATCGATACGGTTCAATTTGTATCGATATAGGCCTCAGAAGAAGGGTCTGGGAAGTAAATTGCATCGGTACGACCTAGGGGTGTACCGAAACGGGTTAACCTTAGTCAACGCGTATCGATACAGGCTTAGATACATCGATACGAGCTTGTCACCCTTAGTTATGGAATTTAGAAATTTGGCTTAGCGTACCGATATGATCCTAGGTGTATCGGTACGACGTCAGTTAATTCTGTTAAAAGACTGAAACATAGTTTTAAACAATTTACAAAATAGTCACTAAATCTTAAGAGAGTTAATCCGATGGGTAAATGACCTCCGTTAAGAAAAAAAATTTACAGGCTAATAATTTATAAGTTTAATTGAAGGCTAGGAAAAGAAAATTCTGATAAAGACCCTTAATTTGTAAAATTTATAATTTAGTCCCTAAATTCAAAAAAGTTTAAAATTGACCCCAAATTGAATAAGCTATTAATAAGTTAATCCATTAGGTCTTAAAAGAAATTAATAAGATATTGCGAATAAGGTTCTGAACTCCGAATAAGCTTTTGATCTCTGAATTTGTTTCCGGTAACACTTTCTAACCTGATTCCCTATTAGGCCGGGAAGGGGGTGTTACATTTGTGGTATTAAAGCTAGAGTTTAGTCAATTCTAGGACTAAATCGAGGCTTATCATGAGTCTGCATGTGCATATGCCACCTAGGAGTTTATTTGTGTATGTTATCCGTGACTTGCAACTGACACGATCTAGCATTTTCTATTTGATTAGATTTAAGAACGTTTATACCCAACGATAGATGTTTCTAACCCACTAAGAGATAGTGTGGTTATACGGTTGATTTGTAAAGCTTTCCCTTTGAGGGTCCAAGGGATCCCATTTTCGACCAATTTGATGGCCTTGCCTTTCCATGAGTTCGATCTTATCCTAGGCCTTGATTGGTTAGCTGAACATCAAACCTGGGTAGATTTTTCAAAGAAGAAGCTGTATCTCCGCGAACTTGGCAAGGAGAGCATAACCTTGATGAAAGCCAAACCTGAGTCTAAAGAAGCCATTATATGTGCAATGGGGTCTAAAGGAGGTCTAAAGGAGATCTAAAGCTAAAAAATGTGTCGATAGTGAAAGAATTTCTTGATATGTTCCCCGATGAACATCTGGGGCTCCCTCTGACCCGATAAGTAGAATTTGGAATCGAAGTGCAATTGGAGACTACACTAGTCTCTATTGCTCCATATAGAACGGCTCCAATCGAATTGAAAGAGTTGAAAGCCCAAATCCAAGATCTTTTGGATAAGGGGTTTATCCGACCGAGTTCCTCACATTAGAGAGCATCGATTTTGTTTGTCAAGAAAAAGGATGGATCGATGCAACTATGCATTAATTATCACTAGCTGAATAGAGTAACAATCAAGAATAAGCATCCATTACCGAGGATCGGCGACCCTTTCGATCAGTTGAATGGTGCTTCTGTCTTCTCTAAGACAGACCTATGATCCGAATACTATCAAATGCAAGTGAAGGAGTATGATGTCCCAAAGACTGCCTTTCGAGCTAGATACAACCACTATGAGTTCTTGGTAATGCCTTTTGGGCTTACCCATGCACCTGCAGCCTTTATGGACCTGATGAACCATGTGTTCTGGCCCTATCTAGATAGATTTATGGTTGTGTTCATAGATGACATCCTGGTCTATTCCAAGGACGCTGCCACCCATGAAGAACATCTCTAGATTGTGCTTCAGACTTTTCGGGAGAAACAACTATATAATAAGTTTGGCAAATGTGAATTTTGGCTATCTAAAGTATCCTTTCTAGGTCATGTGATTTATTTTACGGGAATTCAGGTGGACCTAAAGAAGATTCAAGCGGTTCTTGATTAGATTCCTCTAAAGAATATTGGAGAAGTTCGTAGCTTTCTGGGCTTTACAGGCTACTATCGTAGATTCGTTAAAGGGTTCTCGATGATTATTGTACCTTTGACAAAGCTTCTCCGTAAAGAAGCCCCCTTCGTGAGGACAGTGGAGCAATAAATGAGTTTTGATCAACTTAAAGAAGTCCTAACACCTGCCCCTATTTTGGTGCAACCCAAGTCAGGCAAGGACTTCACCGTATATAGTGATGCATCCCACTCAGGATTAGGCTGTGTGCTTATGCAAGAAGGAAAAGTCATTGCCTATGCCTTATGCCAACTTAAGCCACACGAGCTGAATTATTCGGCACATGATCTAGAGTTAGCTGCTGTTGTGTTTGCCTTAAAGATTTGAAGGCATTATTTTTATGGTGAGAAGTGTTACTTGTACAACAATCACAAGAGCTTGAAGTACCTTTTGACTCAGAAAGAGTTGAATCTCCGCCAACGCTGGTGGATAGAACTTTTGAAGGATTATGATTTGGTCATTGATTACCATCCTGGTAAAGCCAATGTTGTAGCTGACGCCCTTATTCGGAAGCCCACTCCCTCCCCGAGATGTTTGAATGCTCACTTTCGGCTCAAGAAGTGTGGCAAACTATTGGATGAATTGAGAGTTTAGTCAACCATCATGTCCTGAATCAAAGCACTCCAGAAATTTGATGTGGAGTTGCAAACTCTCATTGCTAAGATCAAGGATAAGCCGGATCCTGACTTCGCTATGGATTCAGAAGGTTTATTGTGTTTTCAAAATCGTATTTGTATCCCTAATGACGATGATCTTCGGAACCAAATTTTGAGTGAAGCTCATTCGAGTCCTTTTTCTGTTCATCCTGGAGCTATCAAGATGTATAAAGACTTGACAGAGCTGTATTGGTGGTCTGGTATGAAAGGTGAGATCACAAACTTTGTGGCTGGGTGTCTGACCTGCCAACAGGTTAAAGCCGAGCACAAGGTGCCTACTGGTCTCTTACAACATATTGAGCTTCCACAATGGAAATGGGAAAGTATACGATGGATTTCGTAAGTGGTCAACCAATGAAACTGAAGAAAAATGATGTTGTATGGGTCATTGTAGATCGATTTACCAAGTCTGCTTATTTTCTTCTGGTAAGAATGGACTTTAGCTTGCTTAGACTCAATGAGTTGGACATTCGCGAAGTCATCCATTTGCATGGAGTTCCCGCGTCCATCATTTCCTACCGCGATCTGCATTTTGCATCTCGGTTTTGGAGAACCTTACACGAAGCTTTGGGAATGCAAGTACACCTAAGCACTGCTTTCCACCCTCAAACTGATGGCCAATCTAAAAAGGTTATTCATGTAACCTTATTTCTCTTTTATCCATATGTATACGTGTTCTGTATCAATCCCAATTCTTCCTTGTAGATTCTGGAAGATATGATACGAGATTGTGTTATCGATTTCTGACATACGTGGAGAAAACTTTACCGCTAGTAGAGTTTGCATACAACAACAGTTACCAAGCTTCGATTCAAATGGCTCCCTATGAAGCCCTTTATAGTAGGAGATGTAGAACCCCTTTATGTTGGACTGAGTTAGGTGAAGGCAAAATGTTAGGCCCTGACTTACTTCGGGAAACCGAAGAAAGGGTAACCATTATTTGCGACCGACTCAAAGCTGCATTCGACCAGTAGAAAGCCTATGCTGATTTGAGAATTAGAGACTTTCAGTATGAGGTTGGTGAGAAAGCCTTCCTTAATGTATCTCTATGGAAGAAGATCTTTCGTTTTGGCAAGAAGGGGAAGCTAAGTCCTCATTTCATTGGCCCGTTTGAAGTAATTGAGCAAGTTAGGCATGTTGCTTACCGACTAGCTCTCCCTGAAGACTTAAGTCGTATACATAACGTCTTTCATGTATCTATGCTATGGAAGTACCAATCTGATCCTTCCCATGTGATCGAGCCAGAGTCTATGGAAATTTAGTCCAACCTAACGTACGAGGAGGAACCTGTGCAGATCCTCGTGCAAGAAGTCAAGAGACTTTGAAACAAGTCCGTGCCTCTAGTAAAAGTCCTTTGGAGGAATCACTCAGTGGAAGAAACAACCTGGGTGCCAATGGAAATGATGCAGAAGTAGTATCCTCATCTCTTCAGTTAGAGTGGAAATTCAAGGACGAGTTTTCTTAAGGGAGAGAGTTGTCACACCCCAAAAATCGGTCTAGTCAGAATTTAGTTTCGGTGGTCGAAAATTCTGTACCGATTAAGCTTGAATGATGTAATTGTCGAATCTTGTATCCACTTTGAAGTAATAAAAGTTATTTGCGTTTCATTAAGTTGTTGGACCTTTTTGTAAAGAATATGAATTAGGGGTTCCATTGAAAATACTAAAAATGCTGATTTTGGGCAAGACGTATCGATACGGTAGGACCTATATTGATACGGCCTAACTGTCTTAACTAACTTACCCAATTTAGCTTAGCTGTATCGATACAGCCATGTAGTGTATCAATACGGATCTCTGTCAAAATTATTTTTGGTAGCCAATTTGTAAAAATTGGAAGAAGGGGCTGAGTCACCTACTTGCTTGCCTCCCCTCACGTGAAAGTGATCAGAAAAGATGACCATTAGACATCAATAGTCAATAATGGAAATGGTTAAGAAAGATGATTGATTATTGGGTTAAGCAAACCTTTGCCTAAGGGAAACCCTCCCATTGGCTAAGTGAAAGGTGGGACAATTATTATGGAAAAATTAGATGGTTTTAAAATGAATAAGGAAAGCCCTCATCCTTGTTTTGAATCTCCTGTAAACTGAACTCATCCTTTGTTTTAAAACAAGCATACACCTCCATTGTTGTCTTCCTCCTCAATCTCAAGCAAGCACCTCGATCCAATCCTTAATCTTTGCTTGATTTCAATACACCAATTAACGCTAATAACTCGGTCAAAAAGTGGAGAAAGACCCATCGACATCAACAACAAAAGCTAGGCACAGAGGAGCTAAAATCCGAGAGCCATGAAAGCATCGAAATTCAAGGTGAGTGTATTTGTGCCATGAGATTGGCTAGGTGCCATCCCAATTGCATTTGATTGTGTCTATGATGTCTTTGTTTGGTTAGCTCAAATAGAGCATACAAGTGCGAACTTCGTGTGGTAAGTATGGTAAGGTTATTCCAATGCTTTTGATGCATTTTGATGTCTTATGAATAATTTGTCGTACGTTATTTGTGAAAAATGTTTAATGTTAGTATTGACATTCATGAGAATGGTTAAGATACCTTAATGATCTGATATGTTATTTGGAGTTAAGGCTCAATTTGTAATCCATTATGATATGGCTATGGGCACAAGGTGAGTTTTGTGATAAATTATATAACCTTGGATACTTGTGGACATTGGATACAGTTGACATGCTATAGGATTATTCGAGCGCATTAAGTAAGGGATAGGGCTGCGGTCCGGGGCTACGACCTATATGTGGGGAGAAAAGGTTGGATTGTGTATGGGATTCCAGAGCTACGGCTCAAGGCTAAGGCCTATTTTCAACATATGTGGCATACAGGGGAATCCGCGTATCCATTGGTTACTATATCCAAGGAAATAGTATGAATTTTATCTTTTGCATTTGGTATATGAAATATGATAATTGACTTGAGCATGATTTATATACGACTAAGGATGCACTTATGTTATTCAAGCATGATTATGTGTCATCTATGCCATTAAGAACTTATTTGAATTTGTTATAACTACCTCACTAGGCTATGTAAACCTAACATCTGTGTGTCTCATGCATTCCAGGACTTTGAAGAATTCCGAGCTCCGATCGTGTAGTTGTGGTTGCAAGTCACTCTCATCAACCATATGTATGTTACATTTTGTTCTAAACTCCTAGTAGGGTGGCATAGGGCTTAGACATGTTACAATGTTCTAGTTTGATATGTATGTAATGGTCCTAAAGTGCCTAGGTGTAAAATGGGAAATATGATGTGTTTGCAAATTGATAAACTAGCTAATTTTGGCCTAAAGGGACTCAAAGGAAAAAACTTAGTAAATAGATTCAAAATGCCCTAAATTTTGGTATGCTATTAGAATTATGGATTAATAACTTTCTGATAAATTTCATGGCATTTGGACATCATTCAACAGGTTAATTTGAATAAAAACCAGGTAAAATATGTCATTACAGGACAGATGTATCGATACAGGTCAAGCTATATCGATACGGCCTTCTATATTTGGACCTAGGAAAATAGTATGAAGGACTTACCACACTTACCTCTTGAATCCACATGTGTTTGCTCTACTTGAGCCCTTAAACAAAATGCAATTTTAAGCACAAAACAAATGCAAACGGGATGACACATAGCCAATCCCATGACACAACTACACTCACCTAGCAATCGAAGGCTTCAAGGTTTTCGGATAACGACCCCCTTGCCATTGGGAGTGCTCGGTAATGAAGATGGTGAAGATGGCTTGGCTTCCACCAATTGAGCTAGTTCAAAAATTGGAGAATTACATTAGAGTCGAAATTAATGATTCGTAAACGTTCTTTAAGCTTACTAAAGCTTATAGACAATATCAAAATAGGGAAATTAACCATTTAACACATGGGCCTAGCTTGAACATTCAAGAATTAAAATCTTGAAATTAAACTCTAAGGATTGATGGAATCATCAAATTGACATAAGGGTTTTACTTACCAAGCTACAAGCTTCCAAATGACATATTGAAATTGAACAAAGATCGAAGATTGGGTTGAGGTGATTGCTTGAGCTTAAGCTTGAAAATAACAATAGAGGTGCTTGCTTAGCTTTGTTAGGAAAATGGTGAAAAAAGTGGGAATTGGTCTCGGTTCACTTTTAAACAATGTTCTCCCATTTTCTTTTTATTTACTAGGCTTAACCGAGTAGTCTTACTACACTTTAATGGTTGCCTCCCAAGCAACCAATAACATAGTTTCCTAGCTTGAGAGGAAACCTTTTTAATCATTACTTAAGCTTTCTTTCCTATTTCCACACATGTTTTCATCTTTTCTTAATAAAATGACTAATTTCACGTGGGTTAAAGGCAAGGAGGTGATGCACATTACTAATTTGTATAATTATGAGGGTAGTCCCTCAACTTTCCAAAGTCTGCACTTACGTTTCCAAACTTTGATTTTTCACAATTTAGTCACTAAAAAGACTTTCATTCCATATAGAAAGGTCCAACCACTTCAAATAAGCCCAATTAACTCCCATTACTTCAAAAATTGGATACAAAGATTGAGCGATTATATCTTTTGGGCATAGCCGATACAATATTTCTGATCACCATAACCTAATTTCGACTAGACCAATTTTTGGGGTGTGACAGTTTAACAACACATACTCCCAAACAACATAAAGCCCCCATTGCCATTATTACTACTTATGTATTTTTGAAAACCATACTTATGAAAGTCTCAAGCCTTGGGATTCCTTTCTTGATCATTTGCTGCCTTGTCAACCTTATTTATCTGCATTGATGAGAAAAGAGAACATAAGCATAAATGCCTAGTAAGGTACGCTCAAGGAAAATACTCAACAATGCTATTTAAACCATTTGTTCAAAAACATATGTTCTAAAATATGCCCAAATGACGACTCATGCTTCATTGCTCTCTCTAAAACAATTTGAATAAACCACTTTCTCACATGTATCATGAATCTCTAGAAATTTCAAAGCAAACCTCAATTTAAGCCTTTACATGCTTGTTCCTCTAATAGCAAAGCTTAAAGAGAATATCATGTATAAACCATAATATACAAATTATATTCATGAATCGTGATACATTAAATCTCATACATTGGCATTTGAAGTGACCCAAAACAAACCAATTCTATTTGCAAAAACTGTTGGGAAACGCCGGTACACCCCATAGCGCACAAAAAAATTATCTGGCGTAATCCACCAGTGATCCATGTATAAGGGACGAATTCAGGGTGATAAAGGATGAAAAACATTACCTCAACCAATCTGGAATTTTGCAGCGAGTATAGGAGAATCCAAATCGAATCCGAGTCGTCACAGCAGCGTTCTGACCTCTACGCAGTCCACCCGAATAAAACGAACAATTTTCTCTTCTTTAACTGTTAGAGCTGATTTTTTTAAAAAGACATATTTTGGCTGCTAGACCTTATGCCTTTATATAGCATTCAAAAACCTAATTCTAATTAAATTCGAATTCTTTAAATATACAATATATTTAACCAAATATAATTAAATATGTAGAATCTGATTCTACTTTAATTAGGTTTCTTTTAAATATATATATATATAGTATTTGATAATTACAATAACTTATCAAATATTAACATATGTATAAAACCGAAACTAAGAATTTTAATTTCACACTAATTACGTGTACAACAAGTTTGTACACATGCTATCTAGTTGATATTTGTTCGTTTCAATCATAGGGTGTGACCCTTGTAGGTCCATGTAACATTAGCAGTAATATCCAGAACAATTCTAATATTACAAGCAATGAGTGGTATCTAGCAATACATCATTGCTACCTAAGTTACATGAAATCGTGGTTCGATTTAACCTTTTTCCGTGATTAACTTCTTTTATGTATTTCATCCTTTTTTCCTCATATCTAGATCGGACACAAGTCATGTATTAGTCACACTTGTATAGTCCATATAATGTTTCTTGATATCTTGAGTAAACTATTATAAACGAATAACTATAATATCCCATATCAATTCATTCGAGCATGGCCATGTATTTTTTAGTCTCACTCAATCAAGTGGCCTATGATATTACTCCTATTATGTATGAGGGACAAATCCTATCTTGATCAACCATATTTCGCTACATGGATTGTGACATATCCAATATCAGTCTTTATAGTGTAGTCAGTTACGAAACGCGTTTGACCACATCAAAATATGTCACTCACGATGTTGAAATAATGATTATCTCAAGTCTGAGGATCATACATGTAGTTATAATTATGAGCAATGTTGTGACTGTCACATAGTAATCCAAGAAACATGCTCATAGCAGGTCAGTCTAGTATGTCGTTCTCTAATACATACTTATGTATTGATTTTGAAATCTTCATGTCAATGACAACACTTTCTCATCAATAAACTACACATTAGTCTTAATATATTATTATTGTCCATGCCCACAATAATACTCGACTAAGGAAATTCAAGAATAACTATATTATTCTAAGGACTTTATTATAATTCAGTTTATTTATAGATACACAGAATGAGACTAAAATAATAATAATGGCTTCTTATTAATAAACAAGATAAAATAAGCACATCTTTTACAACCATCTCATAATTGGTCTTTGGGCATACTCCAACAAAAACACATCGGATACACGGATTTATGGGTGGCGTCTCTACCACACTCTACATACTACATGCCGGAGCATCAGAACAATTACCACCTCAACGGTCATGATGTAAAGCTCCACCAGCGAGAGAATTCTATCTATTCTACCTCAACCGCTATGGTTCCCATGGGGGAGCTACCTCTAACCCACATGAGGCCACTTATTATAGTGCATTTTAAACCATATGGTCGACCAATTATATCCTATAAAAAATTAACCATTTGCCACTTGCCAATATACACTTTTAAATCAAGACACCTCACTATTTTTCATATGCATCATTCAAACCATTTTCTACCAAGGCTTCTCAAATACATTAAAATCATGTATTTAGGCAATTCTTCTAAAACATGTTGCATAGCATTTTCTAAACACATGTATCATCAAAATATAGTCATTTACAACATTTATCATTTCTAAAACATGCATATAACAATAGGTAAACAAATCTATCTTCAAAAGCATGAGCATGAGTTTAATAAAGCAATAGGAACCGAAAATCGAAAGTGAAATCTTCAATACTTACTTTCGAGCTTAGATTAGCGTTTGAAGCTCAATCTAAACTGCTAAAATCATTTTCAAACCTTAGAAAGCTAAAAACCACGTTTCCACTCACTGTCAACACCATGCTCTACTTGCCGAATCGAAATCAAGCATCTGAACCTATCAAAACTTCACGCAACGATGAAGAATCAATGTCGCCTATTTTATCCACATAACAACAGAAGATTAATGCAACATTTTGCATCTATAACCCCAACAACCTCTGCTTCTTACTACATTCCATCAAGCGCCATCCGAAAACAATCAGAAGCAACATCAACGTTTCTCTAAACCTAACCCAGCCATAACCTAACAATCTAAACCATTTATTATCAACAAATCAACATCCTAAAACTTTCTACTATCAACCTTATACCTCTAGCAAACATTAAACCACCACAAACCCTCAAAACTAGCAACCTAAACAACTAGGGATTCACATAGTTTTGGGATTCCTTTGTCAAAACCTTCAACTTAACATTATTAAACATCTAAATCATGATTAAAATTAATCAAGAACCTCTCAAAATGGATCAAATTCGTAAATCACCAAATCCCATCAATTAAACCTTGATTAAACAAATTTTCCATAATTAAATCATCAAAGCACATTAAAACACATATTTAAAGAGTCAAGAACTTAAGAATTTCAATAAATAACCTTAGATTAGAGGAGAGAAATGAAATTCACCTCTAATGGATGACTTGCCCCTTAATTGGCTTGTTTTGATTGAAATATTCATGAAATCAAGTAACATTTGAGGTAGAAATCCAAGATCAAATGAGAAAATCAAAAAGGAAACCAATAGAATTGATTCCCAATCATTTTTGTGTGAAAGGAGATAGTTTGGCTGAAGAGAAAGAAGAGAGAAAAGTTAGTTGCGTAAAAAAAGTGTTTTGATTTAATAAATCTCATTTTATTAAATCCCCTTTATCCCTACTTAATATATAATTAAAAGACATTTTAAAAGAGCCTAAGTTAAGGGAAAAGTCTAATTAAAAACATTGGTTTATTAACTCCTTAAAGATTCTAAGTTTTGACTCCTTTTCATTTTAGTCACCAAAACAGTTTTGAAAACTTTACATTTTAATCACCAGCTCAAAATGCCACTTAATCCCAATTTATTTTACCAAATTGAGCTTACCAAAAACCTCGATATATCATTATAATATTTTAAACTATTTTCTCATATTTTATTTTGACCAAAAACCATTTAATTTGAATTAATTCCCGAAACTAGTTTGAACTACGTAATCCGGTTTGCCCGAACCGTCTAGGCTACCCGCCTAACTCCTAGGCCCAAATTCAGGGTGTTACACTTTCCATAGGGTACCCAATCAGAGAAGAAACATGATTAATCAAAGGTCTAATATCACCGAACCAATTATCATGCTAAAAGTCAACCTCACGATTTGATCCCACTGTCCAAACCAAGTTATTACGGACATCATTCCACACTACACTTAGAACTTTCTAGATCTGATAACAACTTGTATTACGTAGAATATATAGCCCCCTCAACCCGGCCTAGCCGTAAGGCTAAATCAGACGAGCTAAATGAGGATTATCGAAGAAAACTCGTAAAGGTTCACCTCGATAAACAACCCATTTTTTAACTTATCTAGATGCACATTAATATCCTATGTGTTTAAAAATCACAACGGAAGAAACCCCAGCACAATTTGGCATCGATTTGACATATAATTGTGTTCAAAAGCATAACAATGACCAAATTATAATTTTTACAATTTTACAGGGGATTAAACCAATTTTAAGTTATCAATATTTAATTAGTCATATTTCATGCCTTCATGTCTAAACTAAACTCAATTTGATCATCCAAACTCATGCGATTGCAGCCACAACATTTAGGACTAAAACGTAAGAAAACAAAACTTCAAATTAAGCAAAAATAACAACTTAACTGTTGGCTGTATCGGTACACTTGTCTTATGTTTTCTCAAATTCCAGAATCTAGTAGCTTAAACTCGTTTTGATACGCCCCCACGTATCGAAACACCCCACCAATTTACTATTGGCCCGTACCGTATGGGTCCCCGCGTATCGATACGCTAAGCTTGTTTTGGCTTACTTGTACCGATATGATGGCCCTCGTACTGATATGCTAAGCATATTTTCCCCAAATTTGCTGGTTTAACTATAATGCAAACCAATTCACCTAAACATGCTCCTAACATATATAAAACATATTCAAGGATCGATCCACAAACAAACATATCATAAACAACATCAATTCAACACATCATGCTTCAATTGGAAATCTATAGGCATGCTTCCTAAAAACCAAGCCATTCATAAGTCAAAAACCATATCAAAGCAAATACCAACCAATAAAGGCCATTTACAAGACTAAAACAGCAACATAATCTTGCTCAAATAGGGAGTTTGGAAAATAACCCTCCCAATTGCCACTTGGTCACATTGCCCTTTATTACTACAAAGTTCATAAAACCGTACTTGAGTAAAATTTAGCACTTTTCTTCCTTCCTCACTTGCTAGCTACCTTACCCACTTACTTCTCTGCATTGATGAGAAAAGAGAGCGTAAGCATAAATTCTTAGTGAGGGATGCTCAAGGGAAAACACTCATCAATCCATTAAAACCATTTAAACCAAAACAAGAGTTTTAACATCATACCAAAACATCTTATACTTCTTAAATCAATTCAAATTTATGCATAAAACCATTTTCTCATGTGTATCACGAATCTCTAGCATTCACGTATGCTAACCTCAATTTAAGCCTTTACATGCTAAACCATCCATAGCAAGCTTAAAGAGAAAACATGTATAAATATCATTATACAAAACACAACCTTTTTCCATGATACGTCATCTCATATATTGGCATTAAAGTAACTCAAAACCAAATTCTTCCATTACAAAGACACATACATCGGATACACGGATTTTCTCAAGTGGTTACTCTTCCCACTTAACATACATTCTCAACCGGAGCATGGCTTAATCTTCGCCCCTCAATGGCTAATGTATACATCCACACGATGGGAGCATGGCTTACTCTTCGCCCCTCAACCATCGGGTACTCATGTTGGAGATTGGTTTACTCTTCACCTCTTGACACACATGAGGCGACTTATTATAGTGCACTTTAAATCCTATAGCCGGCTAACTATATCTGATAACATTTTACAAATGTCACTTGCCAATATATAGTCTCAAACCACATTACCTTACTATTTTTCATATGCATTCAAACGAATCAAATCTCAATACATTAAAACATGTATTCTAACTTTCTCAAAAAAACATTCTCAAATCATTTCTCATACTCATGTATCATCAAAGTAAGTTTATTTTCAAACTCTCTCAAAGCTAGATATGCATATAATAGTAGGTAAACATCATTAAAACATTTGCATGAGATTTACATTTATAAAACCGAAAATGAGAGCGAGAGAAATCTTTACTTACTTTCGGGCTTAGTTAAACGTTTCAAGCTTAAACTAAACCCCCAAAAATACTTTCAAACCTTTGTAAAGCTTTAAAACTCATTCCCACTCATCGCCTATGCAAAACGTCTACTCCGATGCGAAAAACAAGTGCCCGATATTTTTGAAACTTCACTTCAAGCTTTTGGATTATCCTCCCCTATTTTATCCACATAAAACTAGAGGATTAGTGCAGCATAATGCATTCAAAATCCCAGCAAGCAATTCCTCAACATTGCTTTGCTAAAAGTTAACAATCGTCTATCCGAAACAACCGAAAACAACATCGATTGACCTCCAAACTTAACCTGCCCATAACCTAACACTTCCAATCATCAATTAGAATCATCTAACATCTAAAAATCATCTCATAACATCCTTATACTTCCAGCAACCATTAAACACCCACAACTCCTCAAAAACCCAATTCTAGCAACCTAGAAATTTAAAGATTCTTATAGTTTCGGGATTCCAATGTTAAAACCATTATCTCAACATTAAATAACATCAAAAACATGATTAGAATCAATAAAAAACCCAACAAAACAGATCCAATCCGAAATTCACATAAATCCACTAATTAAACATTAATTTAATCATATTCTTCAATTAAATCATAAAACCTCATTCGAAAACATAATTAAAGAGTCAAGGACTTGGGAATTTCAATAAAGAACCATCATTAAAGGAAAATAACAAACCTCACCTTCAATGATTGAAATCTCCCTCGATTGGACGATTTTACACTTGAAGAACAAGAGAAATCAATGAGATTTTGTAAAAAGAAGTTAAGAAATCTTTTGGAAATCATGAGCTTAAGAAACAAGATCATTACCTCAAATCATTGCTAAGAAAATAGATGTTTGGCTGAAGAGATTTTGAGAGAAAACTTAGGAGAGAAAAGTAACATCAAACATAGCTTTTAAGAAATAACTACCTTCTTGTAATAAATCCCCTATTAAAACCTTTAATTAAAACACTTTAGAACTAATCCAATTGAGAGAAAAATCTAATAAAAATACTTAGGAATATTAACTCCTTAGAGATTCAAAGTCTTGACCCTTATACAAAAATAGTCACTAAAACTAGTTTTACAACTTTACATTTTGGTCACTAGTCCTAAAATGCTGAACGTCAAACCCATTTTCCAAAATTGATTTCCCCAAAACCATTAACATATTAAATAAGGATTTTATAACATTTTCCATATTTTTATCATCCTCAAAAACATTTATTCCAATTTAAATCTCGAAATTGACTCGAATCACCAAACTAGTTTTCTCGAACTGTTTAATCTTCTGGTTAACATCCAAAATCGGGGCGTTATAGAACATGCTGGACCTCCCTAGGACATTTGTATTTTGCCTAAAGAAACCACACCCAAAGTGCATCATTCTTCACAAGTAAATGAAACACAAGTTTCATATGAAATGCATCATTTAGAGTTTAGATTTTATGAAAATCCAACCCCCATCCTTAACCAGCTTGCACACATCATCCCATTTCACTAGATGAATACCACCATTTTCAGTTGTGATACCCCATATAAATCTATAGATTAGTCGCTCAATATCCAAACATGTTTTCTTTGGCAAAACGACAATCTGTAACGTATAGATTTGAATTACGGGTAACAGTGACTTAGCTAACATAATCCAACGGGCCAAGGATAAATAACCCACTTTCCACTTGCTAAGCTTACGCTGAATCATCTGAATCAAACACTGATACAACGCTATAGTAATGCGACGATGCAATAATGGAACTCCCAGGTATTTCCCCAAATCCTTTACCTCAGCAAAGCCAAACCCAGTACAAATACACTATCAACTATTAGCAGAAACATTCTTTGAGAAAAACATCATTGTCTTGGGTGCACTCACCTTGTGCCCAGACACCTGACAAAAAATATCAAGGACTAAACGAACAACGACCATCTACTCCAAAAATGCTTCAACAAACAAGATCATGTCATCGGAGAAAAACAAATGAGAGACTTTAGGATCAGAAAATAAAGTACAAAATTTTTTTGAAGCCCTAGTACAAGAAGCAACATGAATTAACAACGACAACTGTTCCATGCAAAGAACAAATAAATAAGGAGATAAAGGATCCCTTTGACAAATCCCTCTAGTCGGTGTAAAAGTTTCAGTCAAAGACCCATTCCACATAATCTGAGTAGTAACCGTCGAAACACACTGCATAATCAATTGATGCAGAAACTCAGGGACCCCAATATCGGCCAAGGTGTCAGAGATAAAATCTTTTTCAAGTAAATCGTAAGGCTTATCCAAATCAATTTTGAGAGCCATCTAGACTTTCTTACCAGATTTTTTTCGCATGGTGTGAATAACCTCCTAAGTAATAATAATATTATCTATAATGGCTCGTCTCGGCAAGAAACTAGTCTGATTATTTGAGACCCAAGACGGCAAGAGATGTTTTAGGGGATTAATAATAATCTTAGAGATGGCCTTGTATATAATATTACAAAGGCTAATCAGACAAAACTGCCCTATATTATTCGGCTTGGAGAGTTTAGGCAGAAGTACTAGAAGAGTACGATTAATATTAGCAGGTAGAACCCTTGTATGGAAAACCTGATGAACAAACTAACAAACAGATTACCCCATAACTGACCAATTATTCTAAAAGAACCCCACATTTAGGCCATCCACACCAGGTGCCTTAGATGCCCCCATATCAAAGATAGCCCGTTGAATTTCATCATTTGTCACAGCCATGACAAGTCCATCCTTCTGAGCTTGCAATATGATTGAAAAACACACATGAACCGATGTAGAGGTAAACAAAGTCTGATAGAACTCAATAACAATCTGGCCGAGCTTCTTATTATCTGAACACCATCATCACGTTTTAAGGCTGAGATACGATTTGCCCATCTACGCGCCATAGTTGAAGCATGAAAGAATTTAGTTTTACAATCACCTTGAATGACCCACTGTGAGCATGTGCTATCTCCCGTAACTGTGCATGTAGCCTTTTACGATGCGTCCCAAGGTGACCAAAGGTTTTTGTATTCCACGTCTTCACATCCTCCTGAAACTTTAACATTCGAAGATGAATTTCTGGACCAAACTTAACCAAGAAATTCATCGAATTGCGAGT
Organism: Hibiscus mutabilis; assembly: GCA_019671005.1. NCBI lineage: Eukaryota > Viridiplantae > Streptophyta > Magnoliopsida > Malvales > Malvaceae > Hibiscus > Hibiscus mutabilis. The sequence goes on along the minus strand of CM033727.1, from coordinate 20,613,396 downwards.
GGGATTCCCATGCATTAATAAATCTAAAGGCATATTCCACGCATCATCAAGCTCATTACGCAAGGACATCAACAACAGATGATGATCAAACCCCAATCTATCAAGATAATCCACAAAAGAGTCACTAAAATTCGAGAACCATTTAACATTGATCACACAATGATCCAGTCTTTTGTCCAAATTTCCCTTAGACCACGTGAAAGAAGGATCGCGAAAACCCATATCCGAAAGCCCTACAGTGAACAAAAACTCCAAGAATAAACATATTGTCTAAGGACTTTATTATAATTCAGTTTATTTATATATACGCAGAATAATGACTGAAATAATAATAACAATGGCCTTATATTAATAAACAAGATAAAATTAAGTATGTGTTTTACAATCATCTTATGATTGGTCTTTCGGCATACTCCAACAATCTCCCACTAGTACTAAGACCAATCACTCATGTATCTAATACTAAAAGACTTAGTGTGAGGATCTTGCTTTTTCTGTGTCAGAGGCTTTGTTAGTGGATCAGCGTTATTATCATCTGTTGGTACTCTGTATATTTCTACATCCCCTCGATCAATAATTTCTCGAATAAGATGATAACGCCTAAGTATGTGTTTGGATCACCGGTAAGATTTGGGTTCTTTTTCTTGTGAAATGGCTCCGTTGTTATCACAATGTAGATTTATAGCATTTGATATGCTAGGCACAACCCCTAGTTCAAATATGAACTTCTTGATCCAAACAGCCTCTTTTGCAGCATCACTTGCTACAATATACTCAGCTTCTGTTATAGAATTTGCTACTATATCTTGATTTGAACTTTCCAGCTTACAATACCGCCATTAAGGCAAAACACAAAACCCGATTGCGATCGAGAATCATCCTTATCGGTTTAGAAGCTTGCGTTAGTATAACCTTTTATACTTAGCTCTTCCTTACCTCCATACATAAGGAATGTATCCTTAGTTATTCTCAAGTACTTAAGGATATTTTTTACTACAACCTAATGACCTTCACTGAGATCTACTTGGTACCGACTTGTCATACTTAATGCATATGATACATTCATATGTGTACATAGCATGGAATACATGATAGACCCAATAGCTGAAGCATATGGAATCTTACTTATGTTCTCTCTTTTTTGAGGCGTTAAAGGACACATTTCCTTCGAGAGTGAAATACCGTGTCTCATAGGTAAGAATCCTATTTTAGATTCTTCTATACTGAATCTTTTCAGTACTTTATCTATGTATGTATTTTGACTTAGTCCTAGGAGTCATCTTGATCTATCTCTATAAATCTTGACTCCTAATATGTAGGTTGCTTCACCCAAGTCTTTTATAGAAAAACATTTTCCTAAACAAGTCTTTACAGATTGTAAGGTAGGTATGTCATTTCCTATTATTAGTATGTCATCCACATACAATACCAAGAATGTGAAAATGCTCTCACTAGTTTTCTTGAAAACACATAGCTCATCTTTATTTTTGATAAAACCAAATTCTTTGATTGCTTCATTGAAGTGAAGATTCCAACTTCAAGAAGCTTGCATCAATCTATAAATGGATCTTTATAGCTTGCATACTTTTTGGGCATCTTTTGGATTGACAAAACCCTCAGGTTGTGTCATCTACACATCCCCATCTAATTTTCCATTAAGGAAAGCAGTTTTGACATCCATTTGCCAGATTTCATAATCATAAAATGCAGGTATCACAAGCAATTTTTGGATTGATTTAAACATAGCAACAGGGAAAAAGTTTCATCATAGTGTATACCATGAATCTAACGAAAACCCTTAGAGACCAATCGCCCTTTGTATGTTTGTACATTGCCATCCTTGTCGATCTTCTTTTTGAAAACCCATTTGTACCCTATGGGCATAATCCCTTCAAGTAGGTCAACCAAAGTCTACACTTGTTTTTTTGATATGGAATCCATCTTAAATTTCATGGCTTTTAGCCATTTCTCAGAGTCCGGACTCACCACTCCTTCCTGATAAGTCCTAGACTCATCTTGATCCATGAGAAGAACATCACCATGCAATGTAACAAGAAATTTATATCTCTCAGGTGCACTACGTTCTCTCATAGATCTCCGCAATGGTTGTGTTTAAAAAATCGTTGGATGTTCCTCAACTATTTGTGGAACTTGTTGTTGTTCAATCTTTGGTTTAGTGATTTATGGTTGATCTTGAATTTCCTTAAGTTTAATATTTCTCCCACTTCATTTTCTGAAAATAAATTCTCTCTCAAGGAAGACTCATGTTTAAGCAATAAACACTTTGTTCTCAGATGGATTGAAGAAATAATATCCTTTAGTTTCTTTAGTATACCCCACAAAATTACACTTATGAGATTTGGGTTCGAGTTTTGTAGACCTTTGATGTTTAACATAAACTTCACATCCCCAAATTTTCATAAAAGACATACTAGGACGCTTCCCAGTCCATATCCCATATGGTGTCTTTTGAACCGATTTAGATGGAACATGATTTAGTGTAAAAGCAGTTATTTCTTGTGCATGTCCCCAAAAAGAAATTGGAAGATCAACATGACTCATCCTTGACCGAACCATGTCTAACAATGTTTGATTTCTCCTTTCAAGAACTCCATTATGTTGCGGAGTACCATGAGGTGTAAGTTGTGAGATAATCTCACATTCCTTAAGAAGGTCATCAAACTCTAAGTTTAAGTACTCTCCTCCCCAATCTGATCATAGAGCTTTAATAATTTTTCCTAGTTGGTTTCATTATTAAATTTCTTGCATTTTTTCAAGGGCTTCAAATTTATGATTCATTAGGTAAATGTACCCATATCTACTTAAGTCATCAGTAAAAGTAATGAAGTATTGAAACCCTCCTCTGGCTTGTGTATTCATTGGTCCACATACATAACTATGTATTAAGCCTAATAAATCACTTGCTCGCTCGCTTTTACCATTAAAATGAGATTTGGTCATTTTCCTAGTAAGCAAGGCTCACATATATCAAGATGTTCGAAAACAAAAAAAATCCAAAAATCCATCTTTATGAAGTTTTGATATGTGTTTCTCACTTATATGACCCAAGCAACAATGCCAAAGATAAGTTTGATTAGATTCATTAGTTTTTGATATTTTTGTATTTATGTTGTATATGGAATTGTCATGATTCAAAATATAGATGCCATTTATTAAATGTGCCGCACCATAAAAAACATTATTGAGATGAAAGGAACAACTATTATTCTTAATAACAATCTCAAAGTCAATCTTGTCCAAACAAGAAATTGAAATAACGTTTTTAGTCAAACTAGGTACAAAATAATAACCCTCTAAAACTAAATCAAGTCCACTAGGTAATGACAAAGCATATGTTCTTATAGCTAATGCAGCAACTCTTGCTCCATTTCTCACTCATAGGTTCATGTCTCCTTTTGCCAATTTCTACCCCTTTTTAATCCCTATACAAAAGTACAAATGTGAGAACCACAACCGGTATCTAATACCCCAAAAGTAGATATTGATATATTATATCAATAACATAAATACCTGATCCGAACTGTCCATTTTCTTTTGCTTTCTTGATATCCTCAATATAGACAAGGTAGTTTCTCTTCCCAATGTCCAGCATTGTTGCAATAGAAACACTTTCCTTCTTTTGCAACTCATTCTTTGGGTTTGAATGCAAGCTTTGCTTTGTTGGTAGGGCTGTAAATGAACTAAACATTCAACAAACCGTTCATGAAACGTTCGGCAAGAAGTTCATTTATGTTCGTTTATTTATTAAATGAACAAACATGAACAAGATTTTTTGTTCATTTAAGTAAATGAAGGAACACGAACAAAGGGATTGTTCATTTATTTACGTTCGTGAATATTCGGTAATCCGTTTGTTTATGTTTGTTTAAAATTATTCACATATGTACATTTATATTTATTATTTTTCATAACAAAAGTTTTATATTTAAAAATTTTAAAAACATATATTACAAATATGAAATAAAAAGAAAAAATTAAACAAATACTCAATGTACGAGACTTCATATTTCTTAAGAAAAAATTAAACAATACTCAAAGTTCGTTCACGTTCGTTTATCATTTTAAGGAACAAACATGAACAAGAAATTATGTTTGTTTAGTTGTTCGTGTTCGTTCATTTGTTCGGTTAAAATTAAATAAATGAACATTAACATACCCTCGTTCGTGTTCGTTTAGTTCATTTACAAGCCTATTTGTCGGGCTTTGGCTTTGGCTTTGGCTTGGTGTTTGGCTTTCCTTTTCTGTTATCCTTTCGAACCATCAAAATAGGCTTACACCCAACCTTTGTTGGGCTTTCGCTTTGCCTTGGTGTTGGGCTTTCCTTTTTTGTTATCCTTTCAGACCATCAGAATAGGCTTGCACCCAACAATGTTGTTCTTAACATGCCAAGTAACCGCGACAACGATTTGTTAATTTCATTCATATTGAAATTAAGAACAAACTGATTAAAACTATCCTACAACGATTGTAGGATAACATTAGTAGCCAATTCAACACTTAGAGGGAAACCCAATTTTTCCAGGCTCTAAATATAGCCTATCATTTTGAGAACATGAGTTCCCACTAGAGTTCCCTCTACCATTTTTCATCGAAACAAAGCCTCAGAGGTCTCATACCTCTCTTGACGAGTTTGCCCCTCATATAATTCTTTGAGATTTTTAACCATCTCATAGGGAACCATGTCCTCATGTTGCTTATAAAGCTCAGGAGTCATGGTCGCAAGCATTAAACGTCCGACATCTACCATGTCATCTAATTATTTCTTAAAAGCATCCAATTCCTTTGTGGAGGCATCATCTGCTGGTTTTTCAAGGATGATTTCTTCAATGACTTGTAGTTTCTGTTCTTGTTTTAGGACAATCCTCAAGTTACGAAACCAATCAAGGATGTTCAAGCCATTCAATTCGTCATTCTCAAAGACGGATTGCAATGATAACGTGTTTGAGTTAGCCATAACAAATCTGTAACGATAAATTATGATTTATGAACACGTTTTACCAAGTTTATAAATGCAAAATAACATTCCCACTATTAATAACCCTCAAAATTGAAAAACTTTCTATAAAGTTTTCTAGTGGGTAAGAATCCATATTTCATTCCATCCTAAATCAGCTTTGGCTTTACTCTTAGAATTCAATTATTTAGGTAAACAACACTTGCTAATTACATCTCATGTAACTCCTACATTTGGTGAACAACTATTCTTCCTAGTCATCTCATGATTATCCGAATAATTAGCCTTAGGTTTCTAATCTCATTAGAGTGACCTAGTTTAACCAATATTACAACCAATGAATATCACTTGCTTATTCTTCGTGTTTAACCAATATAGATATGAGTACCTCTCTTTAGCAGAACCTATTTAATGAGGGCTAACATTGGATGGCTATTAGTCAAATATGGAGGGTTTTGTTAAATTAATCTCACCATTCAACTATGATCTAATCAGTTGCCATCATTCTAATAAACATCCATTGTATCACATACATGTAAACCAGTAAATATAAATGCAATGGTTGTAGCCCTTAAAACTAAGTTGGTCCGTCCCAAGCCAATGGGAGAACCAAAATAAAGTAAAGATGGAACTCACTTCTCAAGCATCTAATCCACTTTTGATCAGACCATCCTTCTACTCATTTGATCCATGTTTCTTCATAAATATTACAATTTTAGAAACTCGTTTTGCATATGAGGGGGTAAGATGAGAAGAGAATTACAATAGAAAAGAGAGATGCATGACACACAGACTGTATTTATAAAACTACAAAACTAAAACAAATAGGCTATTGAGCTATAACTATGCATTTCAAATACCGTGCATAACAAACATAATAATGACGTGGTTTGTTATTAAGGTCTTACTAGATTTTTCCTATGCATGGGTCAAGGAGCGAAGCCTCTTGCGGGGGTCTGGTGGCCCCACAACAGCTGGAGGGGTGCCGCTTCCTGGTTAGTGGTGAGGATTTTTTTTAAAAGATTTGCTTCTTAATTATCGTGTAAAAACTCGCGATTTGATAACTTTTATCAACATTATTGAGTTTTTCAAGATTTTAAAATCCACGAGGTTTTTACTTGAACAACTCTTGTTACTTTCCCCGCACGAAATCTATAGACTGACCATTCGTCTAATATATGAGTATAACCCACGTATGTTAACGCTTAACATATAAAACCATAATCCACGTATGTTAACGCTTAACATATAAAACCAAACAAATCGGTGACTAACTCTTAGTCACTAGAAAAAATCAATATGATTTAATCAGATTAGGCGTGAACGATCTATAGCGCGAAAATATCATATTTTTTCAAAAATCGAATAAACCCTAATCTAGTAACATGCATCTCATACAATAGCATCATCCAAGTATTTAAGTCTGAATCTATATCGTACAAGTGGCTCTAATACTACTATAAGGAAACATCGGTACACCCCATGATCTAATCGAATTGTGGGTGGGATTGCCACGTATTAATAAATCTAAAGGGCTTATTTCGTGCATCACGAAACTCCTCTCGCAGGGACATTAACAACGGACGATGACCAAACCCCAATCTATCAAGATGATCCATAAAAGAGTCACTAAAATCCAAGAACCATTTAGAATTGACTACACAATGATCCAGTCTTTGGTATAATTTGCCCCTAGACCACGTGAAAAAGGGACCGCGAAAACCCAAATCCAAAATCCCTGTAGTGAATAGAAAATCTGAGAACAAACGACTACCCTAAACATGTAAATCCACCCCTCCAAACCGCTCATCGACAAAGAGAATAACATATAAGTTGTAAACACTAATTTTATTCAAGTTTGTTGACACGTGTTTTAATTACTATTGTTATTGTTATTGTTATTGTTATTGTTATTGTTATTGTTATTGTTATTGGGCTGTAAATAAAAGAAACGTATCAGATATGATAATAAACCCATTTAATTAAGTCAATCAAAGTTCATTACAATATAATTCAAACCCCTCTAATATGTACAAGGCCCATTTGGACCAACTAATAACAAAAACCCTAATATGATCTAATCATTTCTTTATCATATGCGCAACCATCCCTGGACTGTTGGATCAAATTTGATCCAACAGCCTTCATCAAAGCCAGAAACCCCATTAGCTCCCGCGTATGATACACATGCAGGCTCTCCAGCTTCCCACGTACGCGTGCAAAGTACCCCCGAGGCTCTTCATTTCCCATGCGCCATTGTTCGCATCCGGTGCTGCCACATCATATTCCATAAGCCATCCAGACCGTCTATCTTTGAGCGATCTCAACCGTTGGATCAAATTTTCTCCAATGACCTGGATCTCATCTGACTGAGAGAGACTCTTCGCCTCTTCGTCTGATGGCTGCCATGTGTCTTCATCAAACGACTGCCCATTCATCACAGACTAAGGACCTCCATCCTATTGGCTCACCAACCATCGTACCAGTCAAAATCATAAAAAAAGATGGATATCAGAACAAAATCATCTACAGTTTTTGCATTTAAAGTTTACTTATTTTTGTAAACAAGAAATCAGATAAAAACAACGTAAATGACCCATTGTACTCGGGTTTTGATCAAGAGAAGAATAAAGCAAGAAAGTTTTAGAAGGTATTCATAGTTTATTTTCTTTTCTTTTTCATGTCATAAAATACAAAAAAGGGAGGTTTGAGTCTTTACATTCATCATTGAGTCATTGTTGTTCCCGTCCGATGATAAACCTACTGATTTCCTTTGAAATCTAAAGGGTAAATTGGGTTAGGGTTCCAAAAGAGACTATTTTTTTAAAAGGGAAAAGAGTTTGAATGGTTTTTAGTGGTTTCTGGCACCGATTAACGGTGGCCAGAGATGGGCCACAATGGTCAAAACGGTTGAGCCACCTCCAGAATTTGAGAATAGCAATGGTTCATAGTGGTTTCTGGGTTTGTAGGGCGGTGTTCATCAAATTTTTTAGAGAGAGTTTGTTTTTTGGGGAAAGTTAAAAAAACAAAAAAGGGTCTGATTTTTCACTAAAAGAGGTGTTTTATAACCTTTAAAATTCAAAAAAATGGGTTAAATAAGTTCCTCCGCTAAAACATAATTACCCCATGCCATTTCGTCTTTTTAAATCACGTTCGGAGTCCCTAAAAGTTTTAAAGGGTTTTTAGTTCCATCCACAAATTAGATTTAATCCAATTTTTAGTGGGTTGATACCCTTTTTGTCCCTTAAACTTTAAATTTCCTTTTAAATCGGTCTAATACAGTGGTTTATTTAATTTCACCCCCTTATCTTTCATGCATATCTAAATTCCAGCATCTTTCTTACATTTTTTTAATTTTCATTCATTTTTTGGCTTACTTGTGCTTGTGTATTTTCCGTTTAATCGATATATATATTTTTCTTTATTATTGTTGTTTGTTAACATATGCACGTTTGTTTATACATTTTTTTTATATAAATGTATGCTACATAGATTGTTTTTTATGTTATTATACATATACATATACATATACATATACACATACACATACACATACACATACTCATACACATACACATACACATACACATACACATACACATACACATACACATACACGTACACGTACACGTACACGTACACGTTACATTATTACACGTACACGTGCGTACGATACGCGTACGCATACGCATACGCATATATATATATATATATATATATATACATATATATATACATATACATATACATATACATATACATATACATATACATATACATATACATATACATATACATATACATATACATATACATATACATATACATATACATATACATATACATATACATATACATATACATATACATATACATATGTGATAGTTACATACTATGTAGAGCTTTATTAAAACTTATTATAGTGTTATGTTCACATGGTTTTATATACGACACTTATATATTACATGTATAAGTATATATATATATATACACACCATATTGTGTTAAGTTATATTATATGTTACATATTTTATGTTTTTTGCCTTGTACTTGATTTTTCGTCATAGTCGATTTGTTCATACGTATGTTTTATTATGATCGCATCCAGAATATAAACTGTTAATGTGGTGCCCTTTTATTCGAGAGTAAACGTGACTAGTACCAGGCGTAATGGTGGTGATTTTTTCGTTTATTCTCAAATAGCGGAGCCTTTAAAATTTACTCGCATGTATAATCAAATTCTAGTTTAATTGTCAATTTAACTCACAAAATCCGATATTAATAAAATGATAATTGGTTTGGTAAAAAGTTTGAGCGTGGTGGGGGTGTGAAACCTTCTCCACACATAATCGACTCCCAAACTCAAACGCAAAGAATCTCTGGTTTATTTTTTTTGGTGTTCGGTCTTCCTAACCCAAGTGACCGGTGACGACTCCGATTTTTGTTTCAAAACACAATTTTTAAAGCAAATCCCCCAATTTTTTAGTCGTTTTTTTTTATAAAAAGTGGGATATTCGAGTTTTTTAGTCGCTATAGCATGGCGACTCTGTTGGGGACTTAATTTTTGGTTTTTATATAAAAAAAGTGTCAGGCCTAAAAACAATTAACGTTTTATTAATATCGGAAGTTGCAAGTTAAAGTGACAATTAAGTTAATATTTGTTTATAAATGATAGTTTATTTTAACATATTTAAAATTCGGCATATAAACTCACTTGTTTAAATGGGGGGAAACACTAGTGCTTTCGTGAGGATAACGTTCCTCTGTATGGGCCAAGCAAGTACCTTAAAGACTCGATTACCCTATGCTTTTGTGGGAATATTGTTTCCCCACATGGACATAGCGAATGGGTCCCCTTGAATTGAACCCGGTTGAAAATAGCCTATAATGGGTGATGATTGGGGGCTTTGCTACCCTTAGTAGGGGACAACTAGGACAGTTCAGGTACCCTTTTAGTACCAAAACTCCATGTAGAGAATATAGAAAGCCTGTCCTTTTTAGAGCCATGCGAATAACCTAGGTGTTTTAGATTGAACTCAAATAGGGTTGTTTTATTTTATGCTTTGGTTGTTTGATTTTCTACTCTACTTCTTCATTTATTCATTTTTTATCTGACACTAACTTATTCCTTTTTGTGTTTTGTGTTTGTTTTTGCATATATTTTTGTTGCATCTACCTTACATGATATAAATGTGTTAATTCGAGGTTGTTTGCTCAATTAAAGATCTTTCATTATGGATGAGAGGTATCTTAAGAGAGAGGAAATCAACTAGAAGGTCCGACATTGGTCTAAAGTTAACTAAAGGGTTCAAGGTGACAGTCTGCCTGGTGAGCATGTAGTATCAGGGTATACCTATGTGAGCCTACAACAAAATAATCTTTGGGAATTGAAAGAGATATGGGAAAGTTGGGATCGAAGGTTGCAAAATTTTGTTCCGTGACAATTATGGAGATATAACACACTTGATATATGTTAGGATCAATGAACCTTTGCTCCGAGCCATATTCCAATTTTGGAACCCCGCCTTTTTTTGTTTCACTTTCAAAGGGGAAGACGTGATGCCCACAATTGATGAATATTCGACACTACTCAATCAGAAAATGTTAAGAAAGATTGGATTTATGCTAAGCTATTGAAATCTCAGAATTATCTTGCCAAACTCAAGATTTTAGCTGGAATGAGTGAGGATTGGGTAAAAGGTTTGATTCAGAGGCGAAGGGATAGTACTGTTTTTTCATGGGAATGCATTCGAGATATTATACCTGCACACCTGGATGAGGTTATGAAGATGGACTTCTTCACTTTAGGAATATATGGTTTGATTATTTATCTGAGGGTTTTGGGTAATATTGATGTGGCTATTTTGGATTTATTCGAACGCATAAAGAGGAAGGTGAATTTGACACCGGTAATCTTGACTGAAACTTTCATTTCATTGAATACTAGCCGAAAGAATGAAGAGGGACGTTTAGGGGTTGTTCTTAGTTACTTCAGGTTTGGATCCAAAGTCATTTTTGGAAGACTCCAAAGAAAGTTCTACCTGGTATATGTTTGGAGGGTTTTTCTCCTTTGCGAGAATATCTAGCAAAAGAATGGCGAGAAGATTTTAACACGAAGAAGTGGATTAAGATTTTCAAGAATCTTCGGGACCAAGACATAATTTGGTGTGCACCTTGGCTAGCCCTTGAGCCGTAACTCCAAAGATATATCCCTTACACAGTCCATCCTTATTTCCCCCACATATAGGTCGTAGCCCTGGACCGTAGTCCTCCCTTACTTAACCGAGCTCAATAATCCTATGGCATGCCAATTGTATCCAATGTCCATATTTGCAAAAATTAACATAGTCCATAAAATTTTCAAGTCAAGTCATATCAGAAATCAAATATCAAAATGAGCTTTAGTTCCATATCATGTAACATTTAACATCATTTTCATATATCACATACATGTAACATATCACAGTCATATTTGCACATATCAAAGCAATGCAAGTACTTACCGAATTTGCCAATCGAATTCAACATAGTTTCTCTACGGGAGCTCTTAAACAAATACAAATATAATTGATAAGTGTTCAAAAGTACTATTTTTCTTACCCTTTTTACTCATATTATTGTTAGACTTAGGCTCATATTAGTTGCATAGTTAGCCATTCATGCATTAATCCATGTTTCCTTCAATCGTTGAGCTTGATTACATAACTTGGTGATTTTTGTGGAAATAGATGCTGCTTTGGTGTGGTTTTGTGTGTGTATGTGCAGGATCACTTGCCAAAGAAATTCCGAGCTAGTTGACAGGGCAATGCATGAAGGATATGCCGAGCTAGTTGCCAGGGCAATGCATGAAGGAGACGCCGAGCCAGTTGCCATGGCATTTGTCGACAAAGACCAAAAGCAATATGGATGTCGAAATTCATAACTTTACAAGCCCAAGATGACATGGAGCAAGGCCCAAGCCCAAAGGAATTTGATTTCCATGCAGAGATTAAAGAAGAATTAAATTCCAAGAAGATAGGAGAAGTTCTAATAGGAATAAAATTATAATAAAGAATTATATTCTTTAAAGATAATTTAATTCCAACTCAAACTCCTCCTCAAAGAAGGACTTTGGCCTAGCCCTATAAATAGCAAGGAAATTCGACAAATCCAAAGGGGAGAGCAAGAGTTAATTTCGACAACTCCAAGAGAGGAAGCAAGGGGAATTTTCGGCAAGCATCTAGGGCAAGGAATTTTCGACAAGCTTCATCTTTTCTTCCTTGTTCGATTGGGTTCATGCTAGGGATTGCTTATCTTGTGTTTCTTTGGAACCTAGCCATGAACTAAATTTACTTGGCTATGGTTATTGTGTTTTGTGGTTGTGAGAAACTATTGGTTTTTGTTTAGATAATAAGAGTTTGCACTTTTCTATTTCAAGGTTTATTCATTCTTGATTCTTATTATTGTTTGCGAGTGAATTGGGAGAGGATCTCGTGATTTCATCCATTTATCTAATATCGGGAGAGTTAGATTCAAGAAACGAATGAATATGATCTTTATGCAATCCAATGATGGTGAAGATTAATCCGGCTTAGGAATAAGTTAAGGATTTCAACGGCTAAGAGGAGCGCAAGATTGGTTGTTGTTCACCCTTGATTCACGCAGGGATGTATTATCAAGGCATGCACAAGTAGCTAGAGTTTCGACTTAGGGATAAGAAGAAACCATTGAAGAACGCTCCGCCGAACCTTGAAGTTGCTGCCCAGTCGCCCAAGTAGTTGCCCAACTAGTCGCCCAAGCAACCATCAATTAGTTGCCAAGGCAACCCCGTTGTGCAAGTCGCCATGGCAACTGAGTTGCCCGTGCACTCTTTTACCAAGACAATCCAATCGGCTATCACACCTCAACTCACGATAACCTAGCCTATCTCTCTCATTCGAATTCATCTTTTCTTTTACTTAATTGCTTTCTAGATTAGTTATTAGTTAAAATTTCTATAATCCTTCACTTGTGTTTTTATTTTTTTTATAGTGCAAGAGACTAGATTCTTGAAGTGGCACCAATCCCTGTGGAGACGATATCTTTTATACTATAACTTGCGACGTGTATACTTGCACAATTGCGTAGCACTTATTACGCGCAACAAGTTTTTGGCGCCGTTGCCGGGGATTGGCAATAGCGACTTTGTTTTTACTTTCTAGCACTTTCTTTTTATTTTTCTTGTTTAAAATTCAAAGGGCTAACAAACTTTGGTTTTGCATTGGTATATGACCAGTATGAGACCGACTTCACCGAAATATCCCTTTGATCCAGAAATCGAACGAACCTTACAAAGACTTAGACGAAGGATAAAAGAAGCAATGGCAAATCAAGACGGCAATATTAATCAAGATGTTCGAGCAGGAGGAGGAGTGATTCTTGCACGAAACAGAACTATTCGAGACTATCTTGAAGAAGATCTTGATGGACTTAACCCGGAGTTGTCGCACCAAAATTGAAGCCGACCACTTTGAGTTGAAACCGGTAATGTTTAATATGATCAACACATTAGGTCAATTTGGCGGCTCAAAGAATCAAGATGCACGACAACATCTGAAATCTTTCCTCGAGATTTGCAACTCGCTCGTTCAAGATACGGAGTCACCCCGATGTCTTACGATTAAGATTATTCCCTATTCACTGAGGGATAGGGCGAAAGCATGGCTAAATAGCATTCTGCGGATCCATAGCATCTTGGACTGATCTTTGTCGTGATTTCCTTGCTAGATTTAATCCTACAAATTTAATCGATAAGCCGTAGAACGACATTACTTCTTTTCGGCAGGCGGATAATGAATCCATGTACGAGGCTTGGGAGCGATATAGAGAACTTCTACACAAATGCCCTTTACACGGATTCCCGTGTGGACTCAAGTAACAATGTTTTACAACGCCGTGAATACACCAACAAGGATGATGCTAGATGCCTCGGCAAACGGCATACTCCTAGATAAGTCGCCGGAAGAAGCAATGCAAATTTTAAACAGGCTGGCCAAGAATGATTATCAATTCCCATCTACTAGAAGAGGAGGAGTTAGACGCTAAGCCACAATACATGAACTAGGATCATCGATTCAATTTCGCACAATTGGCCGCTTTAACCAAGATGGTCCGAAACATGCAAAAACCAAACAACACACATGAAGTCAAGGTAATGGATTCTTTTTGTGAGTTATGTGGCGATAACCATAATTCTTCCGAATGTATGCGAGAATCCGAATCTAGCTTCTATGTGGGGAATTACAATCGGGCAACAACATGATGTCCAATACATACAATCCAGCTTGGAAGAAGCACCCGAATTTTTCATGGAGTAATCCCAACAATGCTCTAAAACCAGAACAATCGAATGCACAAGCATCGGGATTCCAAAGAGAATATGCCACGACAAATGGATGCCGCGGCAACAACCGACGACATCTAGTTCTTTGGAAAATTCTCTAAATGCTTTTATGATGAAAACTGAATTGTATATGGCTGAGAATAGTAATTTCATAAAAAGAACTGATGCTTTTATTAACAGGACCGAGATGAGATTGCAAAACCAAGAGGCGGTAATCAAATCATTGGAAAATCAAGTCGGACGGTTTGCTCAAAATCAACACCGACCACAAGGAGGTTTACCTAGCGATACTGAAGTCGCAAGAGGAACTGGCCATGAGCAATGTAAGGCAATCACCACCAGAAGTGGCCAACAACTTAGAGAGATTCAAACCCGCTCGTTAAACAAAACTCCACAAAAAGATCAAGACGAACCTAGCGGCAAGGCCTCAGATGCTGAACCAGGAATTGCTGCGGCAACCGGCAATAAACATGCCTCGGCAACCGACGACACCACGACATCTTATGATAAGCATGCCTCGGCAACCCCAGTTGATAATGCCTCGGCAACTCCAGATATCCCGGTAATGCCATCAATCAGGTTTCAAACCAATGAAAATATCGAAGATATCTGACTTCCACCACCATTCCCACAAAGGTTGAAGCGACAAAAGCAAGAATATCAATTCAAGAAGTTTCTTGATATCCTAAAGCAAGTCCACATCAACTTGCCATTGGTGGAAGCAATTGAACAAATGCCAAACTATGCCAAGTTCCTTAAAGACATTGTGTCCAAAAGAACAAGGCTAGGAGAGTTTGAAACAGTTGCCGCGACAGAGGGATGCATGGCAATGTTGCACAATCGTATGCCACCAAAGTTGAAGGATCCCGGAAGTTTCACAATACCATGTTCTATTGGAAATCACTATGTCGGGAAAGCACTATGCGACCTAGGGGCTAGCATAAACTTGATGCCTAAATCGGTTTTCGAAAACTAGAATCGGGAAGGCAAGACCTACAACAGTTATCTTTGCAGCTAGCTGATAGATCCTATGTGCATCCAGAGGGAAAAATCGAGGACATACTGGTAAAAGTTGATAAATTCATTTTTCCCGCTGACTTTATTGTTTTAGATTGTGAAGCAGATGAGCATGCACCTATCATTCTCGGGAGACCATTCCTAGCGACAGGGAGAACCTTGATTGATGTTGAAAAGGAGAACTCACAATGAGGGTGAATGACCAGCGGTAAAACTAAATGTGTTCCAAACACTAAGGCATACCGATGATCCAGAAGAATGCCAACTACTTCATGCCACGGCAGAGTTTAACTTCGATGAGGAATTTAGTTGCCTCGGCAACTACATTGCCAAACACGAGGAACATGAGGAGTATGAAGAATCGGTCGATGAGGAACAACCAGAAGAGGCAAATTGGCTAGTCAATCGACCAGGTACATACTTTGAACCACTAGACTACTCGTAAAGGAAGGTAAGATCGAAAAACCCTCTATCGAAAATCCACCAATTCTTGAGTTGAAACAATTGCCAGAGCAACTGAAATATGTATACTTAGGGATCGATAATACATTACCTGTAATTATTTCCTCTAAGTTACAGCCTGAGCAGGAAAAGAAGCTGATCAACATGTTGAAGCTACATAAAAAGGCAATAGGGTGGACAATTGCCGACTTGAAGGGAATTAGCCCGGCGGTGTGCATGCACAAGATCTTATTGGAAGATGATCACAAACCTTCAATTTAGGCCCAAAGGAGACTGAATCATGCCATGAAAGGGGTTGTAATGAAAGAAATCATCAAGTGGCTTGACGCCGGCATTATATACCCTATCTTCGATAGTACGTGGGTAAGTCCAGTACAATGTGTACCGAAAAAGGGAGGTATAACAGTGGTAAGCAATGAAAATAATGAACTTATCCCAACCAGGACTGTGACCGGTTGGAGGGTTTGTATGGACTATCGAAAGTTAAACAAAGCCACTAGGAAAGATCACTTCCCATTACCTTTATTGATCAAATGCTTGACCGTCTTGCAGGTAAACCCTTTTATTGTTTTCTTGATGGTTATTCAGGTTACAATCAGATTGCCATAGCACCAGAAGATCAAGAAAAGACAACCTTCACATGCCCATACGGTACTTATGCCTTCCGAAGGATGCCGTTCGGATTGTGTAACGCCCCGGCAACCTTCCAAAGATGCATGATGGCGCTCTTTTTAGACATGGTCGAAGACTTCCTTGAGATCTTCATGGATGATTTTTCGGTTTTTGGTAATGACTTCGACGGCTGTCTCGGCAATTTAGAGAGGGTGTTAGCAAGATGTGAAGAAACGGATTTAGTCCTCAATTGGGAGAAATGCCACTTTATGGTAGATGAAGGAATAGTGCTCGGCCACAAGATTTCATCCAAGGGAATTGAAGTAGACAAAGCCAAGGTGGACGTGATCGAGAGATTACCCCCACCAAATTCGGTTAAAGGAATTCGAAGTTTTCTCGGACATGCAGGTTTTTACAGAAGGTTCATTCATAATTTTTCTAAA
Source organism: Hibiscus mutabilis (assembly GCA_019671005.1). Classification (NCBI taxonomy): domain Eukaryota; kingdom Viridiplantae; phylum Streptophyta; class Magnoliopsida; order Malvales; family Malvaceae; genus Hibiscus; species Hibiscus mutabilis. The sequence continues at coordinate 20,596,526 of CM033727.1, read as the reverse complement.
ATCACTAAACCTTTATGTAATCTGCTTGAACAGGATAAAGTCTTCGATTTTGACGATTATTGCACTCAAGCATTTGACACCCTAAAGAAAAAGCTTGCCTCGGCACCCATTGTCGTTCCACCAGATTGGACGCTACCTTTTGAGCTCATGTGTGATGCAAGTGATTTCGCGGTAGGAGCAGTCCTAGGCCAACACACAGGTAAGACCTTCCATGTGATGTACTACGCTAGTAAAACTCTTAATGATGCTCAAGTGAATTACACAACAACGGAGAAAGAGTTACTAGTTGTAGTTTTCGCATTTGACAAGTTCCGATCCTATTTAATTGGTACAAAGGTAATTGTTCATACGGACCATTCGGCAATCAAATACTTATTTGCTAAAAAGGATGCTAAACCTCGTTTGATTCGTTGGATATTACTTTTACAAGAATTTGATATTGAAATTAAGGACAGGAAAGGAACAGAAAATCAAGTGGCCGATCACTTATCACGTTTGGAACGCAATAGGGAGAAGGACGCGGATCGAGAGATATGCGATGCATTCCCGGATGAACAAATTCTAATTGCCTCGGCAACCCTCAATGCCTCGGCAGCCCATGACGCCTCGGCAACCATGGATGCACACGCCTCGGCAACTCGACGCCGCAGCGCAGTCTTTGACGCACGCGCTCGGCAATTTTGGGAGCGAACACTACGGCAAAGCACATGCCTCGCCAATACCTACATACGCACGCAGATTTAGTTAACTTCCTTGTTTGTGCTATTTTTCCGTATGGCATTACTCACCAAGGGAAGAAGCGGTTCCGCCATGATGCTAAGCATTACTTTTGGGACGAGCCTCTTTTGTTTAAACAATGTGCAGATCAGGTTATACGCCGATGTGTCCCTGAAGAAGAGCAACATAATGTACTCCGGCAATGCCATTCTTCACCCTATGGAGGACATTTTGGAGGAACTCGTACCGCGGCCAAAGTCTTGCAATCCAGTTTGTATTGGCCAACATTGTACAAAGATGCTCAAGACTTTTACAAGCAATGTGATCGTTGCCAGAGGACGGGCAATATCTCTAGACGACATGAGATGCCACTCCGAACATCATCGAGGTGGAACTGCTCGATGTATGGGGATCGATTTTATGGGACCTTTCCCATCTTCATTCGGCAACTTCTACATCTTACTCGCCGTCGACTATGTGTCTAAATGGGTAGAGGCAGCTGCAGTTCCCAACGACGATTCCAAGACCGTGCAACGATTCATACAGAAAAACATATTTACACGGTTTGGGATGCCGAGAGCAATTATCAGTGACGGGGGGCAAGCATTTTGACAACAAACTAATTGCCAAGATGTTGCAACGCTTCGGCATATCACACAAGATCGCCACGGCATATCACCCACAAACCAACGGGCAAGCAGAAATTTCCAACCGGGAGTTGAAGGGAATACTCGAAAAAGTTGTAAATCCCTCAAGGAACGATTGGTCATTAAGACTAGATGACGCACTTTGGGCATATCGCACTGCATTCAAAACACCATTAGGTATGTCCCCCTTCCGGCTTGTCTATGGTAAAACATGTCATCTACCGGTGGAAATCGAGCACAAGGCGTACTGGGCAATCAAGACCGTGAATATGGATTGGGGAAGTGCCGGACAAAAGCGCTTGATGGATCTCAATGAGATAGAAGAATTTCGTGCACTAGCCTATAACAATGCACGAATCTACAAGGAGAAAACAAAGCGATGGCATGACAAGAAACTATTGCCACGGCAGTTCACGGTAGTTCATGCCAGGGCAACTAGTTCTCCTATTCAATTCTCGGCTAAAACTTTTCCCGGGAAAGCTGAAATCAAGATGGTCAGGACCATTTGAAGTCGTCAAACCATTCTCTCATGGCGCCGTGATAATCAAGTCCATCTCTGACAACCATGAATTCAAAGTTAATGGACAAAGATTGAAGCACTACAATGGTGCCTATGTGGAACGTAACAAGGAAGTGGTCAACTTAGGAGATGCATGAGCATGCTCTCCTTTCAGTATTTTCTTTTTATTTTTATTTTTATTTTTATTTTCATTTTTTATTTTTAGGAGATATTTTATTTTTTCTTCATTATCTTTAGTTTTCAGGTTTTCTTTATTTTCTTTTTCACAACAAGACTCACAACTACTATGCTAAGGAAATTTACTGCCAAGATCCTTGCCCCGGCAACCAATGAAGAAGATGCCGCGGCAACTTACTTCATGCATGCACAAGCTGATGCCACGGCAACCAACCCTAAAGATGCCACGGCAACCAAAGCTGAAGACATCCCGGCAACAAGAAAACAACCATCGCATTCAAGCAAGAAAATCAAGACGCCAACTAGAAGGAAACTAATCATCTACGATGACGAACTCTCGGAGTAAGTCCTCGTATGCATTTTTATTTTTATTGTTATTTTTCGTTATTTTTATGCATGCATTGAGGACAATGCCTCACTCGAGTTTGGGGGGGGGATTGTTATTAGTAATTACCATGTTTAGTTACATTAATCTTAAGCATTACATTTAGGATACATAAATTGCTTGCCATGCCTTTAATTGGAACAAGAATTGCTTAGATTTGATTCAATGATGACTTTACCAATGCACTTAATTGATAGAATTTTTATTCTAGGATAACCATGGAAAAACTTAGAATTTTACTATGATGCTAAATTTGATGAAACACTGTTGTGGTTTGAATGATTTAAGGAGTTCTAGTAAACTTAGGTGGATAATTAACTAATTGGGGGATTAGAATAAAAATTGGATGAATGCTAGAGGTGCCCGAAATTGGCTCTAGCATATGATAAAAAAGTGATCACTAGAGGTGCCTGAAACTGGCTCTAGGAGGCGTTAAATTTTTTTTTAACTAGAGGTGCCCGAAACCGGCTCTAGTCGATTAAATTAACTTAAGAAAACTAAAAATAAAACACTAGAGGTGCCCGAAATTGGCTCTAGTTAAAACATGTTAAAAAGAACCCAATGAAGTAATTTGAAAACCTATCGTTTGCATAGAATCCGAAAAATCAACTTGCACACAACTCCGCACACACTCACAAGCATTATAGTTTGATTCCGAGTAACTCCTCGCTTCCGAAAAATAAAAAGCCAATCATACTTTGTGCCCCGTTCAGAGAAATGAAATCAAGTTCAAAGCTAAGTTTGTGAAAATTTGAAGTCTTGGCAGGTAATTATGAGTTTGCATTGCTTGAGGACAAGCAATAGTTCGAGTTTGGGGGTGTGATAAGTGTTCAAAAGTACTATTTTTCTTACCCTTTTTACTCATATTATTGTTAGACTTAGGCTCATATTAGTTGCATAGTTAGCCATTCATGCATTAATCCATGTTTCCTTCAATTGTTGAGCTTGATTACATAACTTGGTGATTTTTGTGGAAATAGATGCTGCTTTGGTGTGTTTTTGTGTGTGTATGTGCAGGATCACTTGCTAAAGAAATGCCGAGCTAGTTGCCAGGGCAATGCATGAAGGATATGCCGAGCTAGTTGCCAGGGCAATGCATGAAGGAGACGCCGAGCCAGTTGCCATGGCATTTGTCGACAAAGACCAAAAGCAATATGGATGTCGAAATTCATAACTTTTCAAGCCCAATATGACATGGAGCAAGGCCCAAGCCCAAAGGAATTTGATTGCCATGCAGAGATTAAAGAAGAATTAAATTCCAAGAAGATATGAGAAGTTCTAATAGGAATAAAATTATAATAAAGAATTATATTCTTTAAAGATAATTTAATTCCAACTCAAACTCCTCCTCAAAGAAGGACTTTGGCCTAGCCCTATAAATAGCAAGTAAATTCGACAAATCCAAAGGGGAGAGCAAGAGTTAATTTCGACAACTCCAAGAGAGGAAGCAAGGGGAATTTTTGGCAAGCATCTAGGGCAAGGAATTTTCGACAAGCTTCATCTTTTCTTCCTTGTTCGATTGGGTTCATGCTAGGGATTGCTTATCTTGTGTTTCTTTGGAACCTAGCCATGAACTAAATTTACTTGGCTATGGTTATTGTGTTTTGTGGTTGTGAGAAACTATTGGTTTTTGTTTAGGTAATAAGAGTTTGCACTTTTCTATTTCAAGGTTTATTCATTCTTGATTCTTATTATTGTTTGCGAGTGAATTGGGAGAGGATCTCGTGATTTCATCCATTTATCTAATATCGGGAGAGTTAGATTCAAGAAACGAATGAATATGATCTTTATGCAATCCAATGATGGTGAAGATTAATCCGGCTTAGGAATAAGTTAAGGATTTCAACGGCTAAGAGGAGCGCAAGATTGGTTGTTGTTCACCCTTGATTTACGCAGGGATGTATTATCAAGGCATGCACAAGTAGCTAGAGTTTCAACTTAGGGATAAGAAGAAACCATTGAAGAACGTTCCGCCGAACCTTGAAGTTGCTGCCCAGTCACCCAAGTAGTTGCCCAACTAGTCGCCCAAGCAACCATCAATTAGTTGCCAAGGCAACCCCGTTGTGCAAGTCGCCACGGCAACTGAGTTGCCCGTGCACTCTTTTACCAAGACAATCCAATCGGCTATCACACCTCAACTCACGATAACCTAGCCTATCTCTCTCATTCGAATTCATCTTTTCTTTTACTTAATTGCTTTCTAGATTAGTTATTAGTTAAAATTTCTATAATCCTTCACTTGTGTTTTTATTTTTTTTACAGTGCAAGAGACTAGATTCTTGAAGTGGCACCAATCCCTGTGGAGACGATATCTTTTATACTATAACTTGTGACGTGTATACTTGCACAATTGCGTAGCACTTATTACGCGCAACAATAATCATAAAATAATGCAATGGGATGGCATCGAGCTTATCCCTTGACACAACTACACTCACCTTGACAACCCGATGTTTTTAAGACTTTTAGATAACGTTGCCTTTATTTTTGGCTTTCGGAAGAGATGACGGTTGTTCTGCATCAACCCCTTGAGCCAATCAATAGTATAGACTTGAATTTATCGAACCAAAAATACTCGAGCTTACCAACCTATCACTGGATCGAATTGTTTGTTTCTTCCTTATTTTCTCCCTATTATTTTTTCTCCTTTCTCACAATTCCCTCCCCTATTTATACAAATGGTCAGCTCAATTGTAGCTCCCCAATTGATTTCCCCATGTTCTACATATGTTGGAACCGTGGCGTAATTTGGGGTATAATACCCTTTGTTGCTTGCCACGTCTTCCCCAACGTGGGGGCTTATGGCCAAGCGTCCTAACTCGTGGGATTGCCCACGACCTTTAGCTTTTTTTACTAATGAATATAATAATAATAATAATAATAATAATAATAAACTAATACGGTTAGCCCAAATAACTTTTACTGGTTCAAATTAGGTACAAGATCGAGCCAATTATTTAACCAGTACAAAATATTCGATCACCAGAACTTAACCCCGACTAGACAAATTTTTGGGGTGTGACAATTCTCCCCCTTAAGAAAATTCGTCCTTGAATTTTTATTTCAAGCGAACAAATGAGGATATTGTTTCTGCACAGTCTCCTTGAGTTCCCATGTTGCCTCTTTAACGGAATGACTTCGCCACAAAACTTTCACTAAGGGCACGGTCTTGTTATGAAGCCTCTTGGTCTCTCGTGTGAGGATCTGAACAGGTTCTTCCTCGTACATCAGATTAGATTGAATCTCCACAGATTCCGGTTCAATCACATGGGAAGGGTCTAACCAGTACTTGCGTATCATAGACACATGGAAGGCATTGTGAATCTGATTTAACTCTTTGGGGAGAGCTAGTCGATAGGCAACAGGTCCAACCTTTTCAATCACCTTGAATGGACCAATGAAGCGTGGGCTCAGCTTTCCTTTCTTGAAGAATCTTCTTCAACGGAGATACTTTGAGGAAGGCCTTCTCACCAACCTCGTACTGAATATCTCTCATGCCCAGATCGATATAGGACTTGTGTCGGTCAAAGGCAGCTTTAAGTCGGTCACGAATAATGGTAGTCCTTTCTTCAGTTTCTTGAAGTAAGTCAGGACCTAGCATCTTGCCTTCACCGAGTTCAATCCAACAAAGAGGAGTTATACACCTCCTTCCATAGAGAGCTTCATATGGAGCCATTTGAATTGAAGCCTGGTAACTGTTGTTGTACGCAAACTCAACCAAGGGTAGGGATTTCTCCTACGTATTCCAGAAGTCGATGACACATGCTCGGAGCATATCTTCCAGAATCTGAATAACTCTTTCAGATTGGCCGTTAGTTTGAGGATGGAAAGCAGTGCTAAAATTCACTCACGTTCCCAAGGCCTCGTGTAAGGTCCTCCAAAATCGAGACATAAATCGTGGGTCACGATCGGAGATGATAGATACCGAAATTCTGTGTAAACGAATAACTTCAAGGATGTACAACTCCGTGAGCTTAGGCAAGCTGAAATCCATTCTTACTGGAAGAAATTGAGCAGACTTGGTGAATCAGTCCACAATGACCCAAATGGCATCATTTTTCTTCGGAGTCAAAGGTAGACCACTTACTAAGTCCATCGTGATACACAACCATTTCGATTGTAGAAGTTTAATGGGCTGTAGAAGACCTGTAGGTACCTTGTGCTCAGCTTTGACCCGTTGGTAAGTTAAACACCTAGCTACATAGTCTGTGATTTCATTCTCCATACTAGACCACCAATAGATCTCCTGCAAATCTTTGTACATTTTGATAACCCAGGGTGAACTGAAAAAGGGCTAGAATGAGTTTCACTTAGGATTTGGTTCCGAAGATCATCATTATCGGGAACACAAATGCGGTTGCAAAAACACAGTAAGCCTTCAGAATTCAAAGCAAAGTCAGGATCTGAGCTATCCTTGACCTTAGCAATAAGGGGTTCAACTCCTCATCAATTTCTTGGAGTGCCTTAATTTGATATATAATGGTGGAGTGAATTCTCAGCTCAGCTAACAATTTACCATACTTTCTGAGCCGGAAATGGGCTTCCGGCTAAGAGCGCCAGCCACCATATTGGCTCTACCAGGATGGTAGTCAATGACTATATCATAATCTTTCAATAGTTCCATACATCGGCGTTGATGAAGGTTTAACTCTTTCTGAGTTAGGAGATATTTCAAGCTTTTGTGATCAGTGTATAGATAACACTTCTCACCATAGAGATAATGCCGCCAAATCTTCAAAGCAAACACAACTGCGGCGAGTTCTAGATCATGAGTTGGGTAATTTAGCTCATGAGGCTTGAGTTGGTGTGAGGCATAAGCTATGAATTTGCCTTCTTGCATCAGAACACAGCCTAATCCCAGGTGGGATGCATCGCTATACTTAGTGAAATCTTTGCCTGACTCGGGTTGCACCAAGACAAGGGCATGCATAAGGACTTGCTTAAGCTGGTCGAAACTTCTTTTTTGACCAACAGTCCATACAAAAGGGGTATCCTTGCAGAGAAGCTTCGTTAAGGGTGTTGCAAGCAATGAGAATCCCTTAACGAATCTACGGTAATAGCCTGCAAGGCCTAGAAAACTACGAACTTCTCCCACATTCTTCGGAGGAGTCCAATCAGGGATTGCTTGAATCTTCTTTGGGTCTACCTGGATTCCCGCAGAAGAAATCACATGGCCAAGGAAGGATACTTCAGACAACCAAAATTCACATTTGCTGAACTTGGTGTAGAGTTGTTTTTCCCGGAAGGTCTGAAGCATAATCCGAAGATGTTCTTCATGAGAAGTTGAGTCTTTGGAATAGATCAGAATGTCGTCCATAAAGACAACCACAAACTTATCGAAATGGGGCCAGAATACACGAATCATCAGGTCCATGAAGCCTGCAGGTGCATTCGTGAGCCCAAAAGGCATCACTAGAAATTTATAGTGACCATATCTAGTCTGAAAGGCAGTCTTTGGAACGTTAGACACCTTTACTAGCATTTGGTAGTATCCGGACTAAAGATCTATCTTGGAAAAGACAGAAGCAACCTTCAACTGATCAAAGAGGTTATCTATCCTCGGAAGTGGATACTTGTTCTTGATCATCACTTTATTCAATTGACGATAGTCAATGCACAGACGCATCGATCCATCCTTCTTTTTGACGAATAAAACCGGTGATCCCCAAGGTGAGGAACTCGGTCGGATGAATCCCTTATCTATGAGGTCTTGGATTTGGGTCTTTAGTTCCCTCAACTCTACCAGAGCCATCCTATACGGAGTAGTGGAGACCAGAGTAGTTCTAGGTTGTACCACTATCGCGAACTCAACTTCACGGGTGAGAGGGAGTCCCGAAAGGTCATTGAGAAACATATTGGGAAATTCTTTTACTATATGTACGTATTCAATTTTCAAATCCTTCTTATACTCCATGGCATACATGATACTTTTTTTAGGCTCGGGTTTAGACTTCATCAAGGTTATGCTCTCCTTACCTAGTCCACGGAAATATGATTTCTTTGAATAATCTACCCAGGCTTGATGTTCAACTAACCATTCAAGGCCTAGGATAAGGTAGAACTCATGAGAGGGCAAGACTATCAAATTGATTGGAAATGGGATCTCTTGGATCCTCAGAGGTCAAGTTTACAGATTCACATCATAACCACACTATCTCCTAGTGGGTTAGAGACAACAATCTCAGAAGTGACTGGTTCAGGTTCTAGCGCATACTCATTAATCAATGGTTTGCTAATAAAGGAATGCGTAGAGCCTGGATGTGGTTCTATTGCAACATGTCTATCATTAGGTGCAAACATTCTTAAGTCTAATCAAACAAGAAATGTTAGATCGTGTCAGTTGCAAGTCACAGATAACATATACAAATAAACTCCTAAGTGGAATATGTAGACACAGACTCATAACGAATGCCTGGTTAGTCCTAGAATCGACTAAACCTAGGCTCTGATACCACAATTGTAACACCCCTTTCCCGGTCTGGTAGGGATCCGGGTCGGATAGTGTTATCGGAAGACTAATCGAAGGTTCAAAAAAAGTTTCAGAGTTCAAAACCCTAATCTAAGTATCAAATCGATTATTCTTAGGACTTATCCATTTTGTTGGTTACTAAACTTAATCGGAGTTTGGGTCAATTTTAAACTTTTCTTAACCTTAGGGATTAAATTGTATATTTTATAAATTAAGGGTCCTTAGCCAAAATTCAGGATATCATACTAAAATTAATCTTACCAATTATTAGTCTGTGAAATTTCATCACTAACGAAGGTCATTTACCTATCTAATTAGACGATACAATATTTAGTGACCATTTTGTAAAGTGTTCAAAATTGTTTTATTATTCGGATTAACCTATCGGGTGATTCCCAAACCTTACCAAATTTTACCAGTATACTTACAAATCATGTTCCTATTGGTACATTACATTTTTAGGGCCTCGGAATCCATGAACCAAGTTTCCACCTTAGGCTCATTTTAGGCACTTTTTAACCGTTTCAACTTATTCAAATCTAAGCATACAATAAAGCCATTTTTCCAAGTCATTATAAATATATCTAGAAAGGCTTATACAAAACAATTTGGGTCATATGCCACTTCACTAGGAGTCTATAGCAAAAGATAACATATATATATGGCAGAGACGTGACTTGCAACCGCAACAACATGATCAAAGCTGGGATTTGTTCAAGGTCCTGAGAATGCATGAGATACACATGTTAGGCTTACATAGCCTAGTGAGGTAGTTATAACAATTACAATGGATGATCAATATTATAAAATGCATCATAATCAAATATACGAGTAGTCATATTATACTATGCACAATTCATGCTTAGTACACATATTCTCATGCTTTCATATTCACATATTACGTGTCACATAGTCATATCATAATCATAATGTTATAGCACAATTCATAGGCACATATCACATTAGGTACCATTGGATACACAGATTCCCATGTACACCAACACATATACTAGAGAGTGGGCCATAGCCCTTGAGTCGTAGCTCCGGAGATATATCCCTTACATAGTTCATCTTTATTTCCCCAACATATAGGCCGTAGCCCGGGACCATAGTCCTCCCTTACTTAATCGAGCTCAATAATCCTATGGCATGCCAATTGTATCCAATGTCCATATTTGCACAAATTCACATAATCCATAAAATTTTCAAGTCATGTCATATCAAAAATCAAATATCAAAATGAGCGAGGATCTCGATCAGAAATAATAGATTGAGGTACTCCATGGAGTCGAATGACTTTCTTGACATACAAGTCAGCTAGCTTGGGAAGACCATAGTCCATTCGAACCAGTAAGAAATGTGTTGATTTGGTTAAACGATCCACAATGACCAAAATTGCATCGTGTTTAGTAGGAGTCGGAGGCATACCACCGACAAAGTCCATGGTGATCTTCTCCCACCTCCATTGAGGTAGATCAATAAGTTGTAGTAATCTGGTAGGAACACGATGTTCAGACTTAACACGCAGACATGTGATGCACTTAGACACGAACTCAACTATGGCTTGTTCCATGCCCAGCCACCAATAAAGCTCTCATAGGTCCTTGTACATCTTTACTAACCCCGGGTGAATAGAGAAAGAGCTCGAATGAGCTTCCTTGAGGATATCAGCATGAAGAGATTCATCATCAGGTACACAGACTTGTTCACAAAAACATAAAAGTCCTTCAGAATTTATTCTAAAATCAGGGTTATCTTACAACCTCGAGATGATGGCTTGAAGTTTAGAGTCATGTCCTTGCTTGAGAAGCTAAAAAACAAGGATTTGCAATAAGTTGATATACGAATCATCACAATAGACTTGGAAGTCAACAACAGAACTTACCAGGCATAGGTTTGCAGCTGAATGCATCAGCTACAATATTTACCTTGCCCGGGTGGTAGTCAATGACAAGGTCATAGTCCTTGAGGAGTTCCATCCATCTCCATTGTCGAAGGTTCATCTCTTTTTGAGTTAGAAGATATTTGAGACTTTTATGATCGGTGAAAAGATAACATTTCTCCCCGTAAAGATAATGTCTCCAAATCTTCAACGCAAAGACAACTGCAGCCAATTCTAAATCGTGAGTAGGATAATTCATCTCGTGTGTCTTAAGTTGTCTCAATGCATAGGCAATGACCTTGCCTTCTTGCATCAATACAGATCCTAACCCGAGATGCAATGTGTTGTGTGTAATAAGTGCTACGCAATTGTGCAAGTATACACGTCGCAAGTAATAAAGTGATATGAGTATCGAGTATCGTCTCTACAGGGATTGGTTTGGGCCACTTTGCTTAAGTTACTGCACTATGAAAATAAAAAAACAATTGATAATAGGAGTTCTAATTAACGAGTAAACTAAGAGCAATAAACTAAAAGAATAGATGAAATCAAAAGAGAGGGAATAGGCCAGGTTATCGTGAGTTAAGGTGTGATAGCCGATTGGATCGTCTTGGTGATTAAGTAGCAGCCGGATTGCCAGGGCAATTCTGTTACGATTGCCAGGGCAATTTGGTTGCAATTGCCTGGTTGATTGCAAGGGCAATTCTGCCGTGTTGCCTGGTCGATTTCCAGGGCAATTCCCCCTCTTTGTCTGATCAGATTGCCTGGGCAATGCTCCCGCGATTGCCTGGGCAATGCTCCTCCGATTGCCTGGGCAATTGAGCATTCACTTCCAAAGTTCGGTGAAGCGTTCTTCAATGGTTTCTTCTTATCCCTAAGTCCAAACTCTAGCTATTTGTGCATGCCTTAATAATACATCCCTGCGTGAATCAAGGGTGAACAACAACCAATCTTGCGCTCCTCTTAGCCATTGAAATCCTAAACTTATTCTTAAGCCGGATTAGTCTTCACCATCAATTGATTGAATAAAGACCATGCTCATTCATTTCTTGAATCTAACTCTCCCGATATTAGATAAATAGATGAAGTTACGAGATCCTCTCCCAATTCACTCGCAAACAAGATTGAGAACCAAGAATGAACAAACTTTGAAAATTGAATTGCAACTTAAAAACCTAAACAAAATTTAATCGTTTTTCACAACAACAAAACACAATAACCCCAACCAATCAAGTTAGTTCATGGTTGGGTTCAAAAGATATACAAAGAATAATCCTCAAACCATGAATCTAATGGAAGCAAAGAAGAAGAAGAAGAAATCGATCAGCCCTCTTTGGAAAACCTCTCAATCGAACTCCTCCTCCAAGCTTTCTCCCTTTTCAAAATCTCTCCCCTCTTGCTCTTTGGAGTTTGTCGAAATTTCTCTCTTCTTGTTCTCCTTGATCTTTGACGGCTTGGTCCTTTAAATAGGAGATGGCTAGGTCAAAATCCTTCTTGAGGAGGAAGTTAAGTTGAAATTAAATTATCTTTAAAGAATATAATTATTTATTATATTTAAATTCCTTCTAGAACTTCTCTTGTCTTTTTGGATTTAATTTCTCTTTAACCTCTTCATGGAAATCAAACTCCTTTGGGATTTAACTTTGCTCCACGTCATGTTGGGCTTATCTAGTCATCAATTTCGACTACCATATCATCTTATTCCTTGTCGAAAATTGCCTTGGCAACTAGCTCGGCACCTCCTTCATGCATTGCCTCGGCAACTAGCTCGGCACCTCCTTCATGCATTGCCTTGGCAATTGGTTCCAGCCTTGTTTTGGCAAGTGATTCTGCACACACACAAATACTCACCAATGCAGCATCTTTTTCCACAAAAATCACTAAGTTATGTAATCAAGCTCAACGATGGAAAGAAACATGAATTAATGTATGAATGACTAATTATGCAACTAATATGAGCCTAAGTCTAATAATAATATGAGTAAAAAGGGTAGTAAAAATAGTACTTTTGAACACTTATCACAATGCATCACTGTAAACCGTGTAGTCCTTTCCTGACTCAGGTTGGGTTAGAAATGGTGCTTGAGTCAAAACTTGTTTTAATTGGACGAATCTCCTTTGTTGATCTATAGTCCAAACGAACGGAGCTTCCTTTCTCAATAATTTAGTCAGAGGGGCTACTATCATAGAAAATCCTTTGACGAACCTCCTATAGTAGCCAGCAAGACCAAGAAAACTTCTTACTTCGCCAATATTCTTCAGTGGTTGCCAATAAAGAATGGCTTGAATCTTTTTTGGGTCCACTTAGATGCCTGAGGTCGATACAACGTGCCCAAGGAAGGCAACTTTAGTAAGCCAAAACTCACATTTGGATAACTTGGCGAATAACTGCTTCTCCCTAAGGGTTTGAAGCACAATACGAAGATGATCACGATGCTCTATTGTATCCTTAGAATAGATTAAGATGTCATCAATGAACACCACCACGAATTTGTCGAGATAGGGTCTAAAAACCCAATTCATTAGGTACATAAAAGTTGCTTGTGCATTGGTTAGCCCAAATGGCATTACCAGGAATTCATAGTGGCCGTATCTTGTACGGAAAACAGTTTTAGGCACATCATATTCTTTAACTCTCCTTTGGTAATAACCAGACCTTAAATCGATCTTGAAAAACATAGTGGCATCCTTGAGTTGATCGAATAGGTCATCAATCCTTGGCAATAGATATTTGTTCTTGATGGTCACTTTGTTTAACTACCGGTAATCAATACATAGCCTCATGGAACCATCTTTCTTCTTCATGAAGAGAACCCGGGCTCCCCAGGGTGAGGAACTCGGTTGAATGAAGCCTTTATCAAGTAAATCTTGAATCTGGGCCTTCAATTCTTTTAGCTCAACGGCTGCCATTCAACCTAGAGTAATTACAGGTTGTACGTCGATGCCAAATTCAACCTCATAGATTGGGGGTAAACCTGGGAGTTCGTCGGGGAAGACATCGGGAAATTTGTACACAATGTCAACATCCGATAATTACGGCCCATCCTTAGCTTCAATTGTCAAAGCATACAAGGATGGTTTTCTAGAATTCATCAACATAATGCTCTCTTTGCCAAGGCCTCGGAGATACAGTCTTTGTTTATTACAATCCATCCATGTTTGATGTTCACTAACACAATCCAAACCCAGTATCACATCAAACTCGTAGATCGGTAAAGCCAACAAATCGGCCACGAAAGGAATCCCTTGAATCACCATAGGGCAATTCTTACATACAAAGTTTATGGTGACACAATCACCAAGTGGATTAGTTATAGAGATCTTCGATGCTATAGGTTCACTATTTATTCCGTGTTTCTTAACCAATTCAGTACTAATGAAAGAATGAGTAGAGTCAGGGTCAATCAATGCATATAAAGGATGAGAATACAGTTCAATGGTACCTATAATAATATCAAGCTCATATTCTCCCTCCCTCCTCCTCACATGATACATCTAAGCAGAAGTCTTGGATTCTTGCTTGCTCGGTGCCTTGCCTGAGCCACTGGGTCTCCTTGTGGTTCCTGACGAAACTTGTCTTAACCCCCTTACCTTAGAAAGATTGGGCAGGGGTTACAGTATTTGCCGGTCTAGCCATAGACTTGGTTGCACCCAAATCACAATCATGGATGAAATGACCCTGCTCGCCATAATAGAAGAATGCTCCAGACTGCTTGCGACACTGACCTGCTAGATGTTGTTTCTAGAAGTAATTGCAAACTAGGTTTTGTGTGTTTCGGTTGGAGCCTCCGGTACTTTCAACTAAAATCATATTGGCAAAGGAATGGGTCACCGTTTGAGGTTTCTCGATATTCCCATAATGGGAAGGTTGGAAATACACATTTTGCTTAGGGCTTTGACTCATACACTTTTTATTCCACCTTGGAGGTCGAGAATCATCCCTAAACCTCTTTTCGGACTTGGTAGATCCACCTGACCTCAAGGTCTTTTGTGCAGCTTCATTGGCCTTGACTCGGTTCATAAGGTCTTGAAAATCAGTGATCCCTAAGGTAGTAAACATAAGGCGTAATTCATCACTAAGCCCAGCAATAAACATCATGCACTTGTCTTCTTCTTTCTTAATGTATTCTGCACCATATCGATAGTACTTGCAGAAATCATGAATGTACTGCTCAACAGGTCGACCACCTTGCTTCAAGTGGAGAAAGATACTGCATCTTTCTACAAGATAATACTCGCTAATGTACTTCTTTCAGAATTCTTGAAAGAAGAACTCCCAAGTAATCGATTCTTTAGGGATGGTAAGAGTAATGGTCTCTCACCACTGCAAGGCTTCATCAGCTAGCAATGCAAAGGCGCATTCCAGCTTGTGCTCATCCGAACACTGTAGTTGTTTATTCAGGATCCGTAGTGTGTTGTCCAACCAGTATTTTGCGGTCTCAGGACTATCGTCATCCTGTCCGGTGAAGGAGTAGGCTCAGCGTGACACCAACTTATCAATAGGGGCTTGAGTGTACTGGTCAACGGGTGGGGTTGGTTGCACCATGTCTCGACCCTCATAGAAGCCATGAATTGCTTGAACATGTCAGCCATGTTCTGATAGCATTTTGTCTGTGCATCAGGCACCACTAGCTCAGCATGCTGAGGTGGGGGATTAGATGGGTTCGGTGGGTCTCCCCATAACTTCCTTGCCATGGGTCGGGGAGCCTGTGGCATGCTCGTGAATATGAGCCTCGTTCATCTCAGACATAACTATAACATAAAGAGCTCAGATTAGTTGACAAGTCACAATATACACAATGTAAAAACTCCTAGGTGGCAAAGTAACACAATAACAATGCAATAAGCTTCGATTTAGTCCTAGAATCGACTAAACTCTAGCTTTAATACCACAAATATAACAATGCAAAGTATGTTACCGATAGACTAAGCGGTAGTCGATATGATATCCTCATGCAATAAACGATGATATTGGACTTAACATACAAGAAAAAGCATTACACCCACGCCATCAATTTATCTCGAGTCAATGATTAGCCAATTAGGACCAATTTACAACATTTACAAGCTTTAGGGACTTAAACATAATTTCAATATTTTAGTGGCTCTTTTCTGCAATTAACCTTACCACGATGAAATTGATCATTCAAACAGTGAGTAAACAAATTTCCATATCATTCGGAGTTCATTTATCCATTCAATTAAGCCTTGCATTAATCATTGACTAAAATGTAAACAATGCAAAACTGTGTTCTTCACCTTTTAACCGATTTAACTGTCACCATACCGATACCCTTATAGCCGTATCAGTACGCCTTAACCTAATTCCCAAATTTAGATTCAATTGCAATACACCTGAATCGATACGGTTGAGGGCCGTACTGATACTAGTTGACCATGTTGACTTCGTATTGATACGCCTTGGCCCCGTATCGATACCATTTTTGATCCCAAATTCCCGTAGCCAAAACTCGTACCAATATGCCTAGGCCGTATCGGTACTCCCCTTGATGACCAACGTTGACCTGACCAAATATGCAATGCCGTATCGATACACCATCCACTGTATGGATACGCCCTGCACTAAGATTACATACTTTTGCTGGTTTACATTCAAATTGACCTATTTATCGTGGTCCAAATGTAATGAAACTTAACCAACAAGTTTTAATCGACATAAACTTAAGCATGCCAAATTTCGTGTTGAACCAAATCCATTTACTATGTTTTTACCTTTTTGAGCCCAAATTGCATTTTTAGTCCCTTTTATGCCAAGTGCAGAGTTCATTTTAGGCCCTATATACTAACATACCACAAGCACATAGTATAAAAAACAAAAGGACCTTATATGATTGTTCTAGGTACTTTGCCACCCTACTAGGAATTTATAAGTTCAATATACATTACTTCAAACTTGCCTGTGACTTGTGCAACGCAACAATTTCTCTGATCTCCAACTTGAATCTCTTAACCTGAAATGGATGGAATGCAATGCATTAGGCATACTTTGCCTAGTGAGGTAGTCAAAAATGACACAATGTCATGGAAATGCACTACAATTCATATCTTTCCAACAACAATGCAATAGATCTATGATAGCAATGCAATGTTCATGTTCAATAACAATAAATCCATATTTCATCAATAACCCTTGGTTCGATTCCGGATAATGGATAAGCGAATTCCTACGCATCGCCAAATCAATAAATGGTCTAGTCCTTCCGCCTCGCCAATATGACCAATACCACAACACATCCCTCCGCCTCTCCAAATCAATATAGGTCGTAGCCCTAGGACCGTAGTCCACCCGTACACTGAGCTCATGAATTTTATGGCATGCCAATTGTATCCAATGTCCTTTGAATCCAAGGTTCGGTAACAATATTGATAACTCACGTTCAATATCAATAACCATGTTCAATGTTCTTAACAATAAACAATAAACAATATCTTGATGTCTATGTTCAATGGCAATATAACAATGACAATGTCCAATGGTCTCAATGATATCAACAATGTTCGATACTTCATTTACAGTGTTTCGATGACAATAGCGAAGCTAACTTCAATGATCGATGACAATGGCCACATGAGTGCTATATCAATGCTACATCGATGCTATGCAAGTATCATACACTTTCATGGTTCAATGACAATGGCGATGGCAATGATAATAACAATATTCATTGACAATAAAGATGCATATATCTGATGTTCAATAGCAATAACAATGACAATGACAATGTTCAATACTCGACACGATAGCTTACCAATGCTTACCATAATGTCCGATAAGTGATTCGATGTAATAATCCCTAACAACGAGGTTGACAATGATAAGTTTATTAACAATGAAGTCGGGAAAGGCACCTAGCCTAATCTCGAGACTTCAACTACACTCACCTCAATAATCCGAAGCTTTCAAGGCTCCCAGATAGAAATTCCCTTGTTCCTAGATTTTGTTGGTGACGGTGGATGATCTCTACCAACTTCTTGAGCTAGGTAAAAACAATAGGTAAAAATCAATATCAAGCTCGAAATAGCTATTAGCTAGCAAACTCCATGGATAGTCAAACCCTAGCTTATGATTAAGCTTGATTTATCCATGAATTTCAATGGTTGATTGAGGGATATAGCTTACCCAGTCACTAGCAACGTTTCGATAACAATAAGTCAAACAAAAAATCAAGCTTGAATCAAGCTCCAATGGAGGTGCTTGCTTAGGTAGAAGATGACAACTTGGTGAGGTGCTTGCTTAATAGAATTTTGGGTAAGCTTCCAAATTTAGCTATCCATCTATTTTATGGATTTAGCTTTCCTTCATATGAAAGAAAGTCACCAGATTTCCCTACGTGAATTGATTTATAATTGAGGAGGGTTTAATTGCAATATTAGTCCCTCAACTCTCGGTAGACTATACTTTTATCCTTAAACTTTTAATTCTTACAATTTAGCCATTAAAAGATTCATGTAAACCCATTAAGGTCTTTTAACAATAATTCGACCCAACTAAAGTCCACTATCGATACTATCGACCTTGTAGTCAATATCAATATAATATTTGGACATTCCCGATATAAGTTTCCGATCGCCGGAACCCAATTCTGACTAGGCCAGATTTCGGGGTGTTACAATATAATCTTAAGAATCCATGGAATTGGTTTGGGTTTTAATAAGCTTGATGTCATGATTTCTTTATGAATTCTTCATGGAAATCAATAGAAAACTATTGGGTTTTACCTTGCTTGAAATAAAAATTGAGTGTCTAAAGAAATTAGAGAAAATACCAAGCATTCTTCGAGCTCTAATGGTGGTGCTTGCTTGGAGGAATATAAAATGAACTGCTAGCTTGACTCTTCACAACCGAGAGGAACTTTTCTAACATTTCTTTCCTCTTTTCTTTTAATTATGCCTACAATTAAGACTTGCCAAGGATGAAGGGACTTCTTCATCCTCATCCACGTGTTGGGTGACTATCTCACATGTGGTTGAACTACATGGTTAATCACTCAACTTTGTGACTTTTTTATTTAAGTCACCAAGGTTTCAATTCTTGTAATTTAGTCACTAAACTATATTCCTTAAACTTCAATACTTGCAATATAGTCCAATATCAATAACAATGTCAAATTAACACCCAATACATGTGAAATTAGACATGTGTCAATAGTTTAAAGATTATTTTAACTTATCAGAGTTTGAATTTTTGATAACCAAAATCCCATTTTCAACTAGGCTGGTTTTTGGGGTGTTACAACTCTCTCCCTTAAGAAAAATTCATCTTCAAATTTTTACTTGAAGGAAACAAATGAGGATATTGCACTTTCATCATTTCTTCTGGTTCCCAAGTAGCTTATTCAACTTTGTGACTCCTTTAAAGCACTTTAACCAAAGGAACCGTCTTGTTTCAGAGTCTTTTCACTTTTCGATCCAGAACCTGTATAGGTTCTCCATCATACGCCAGATTTGACTAGATCTCAACTGACTCTGATTGAATAATATGCAATGAATCTGAATGATACTTTCTGAGCATTGATTATGGAAGACATCATGGATTTTACTAAGTTCTAGTGATAATGTTAAACGGTAGGCTACAAGACCTATCTTTTTAGTGATTTCAAAAGGACCAATGAAACGGGGACTAAGCTTCCCCTTTTTGCCAAATTGAAGAATCTTCTTCCTTGGGGAGACTTTAAGGAACGCCTTCTCTCCCACAGAATATTGAATGTCTCTCCTTTTTAAGGTCAACATAAGTCTTTTGTCTATCAAAGGCTGCTTTAAGTCTATCATGAATAATGGTAATATTTTCTTTGGTTTCCCAAAGTAAATCGGGGCCTAATTCTTTGCCCTCACCAAGTTCCAACTAACATAGCGACGTTCTAAATTTCCTTCCATACAATGCTTCAAAAGGGGTCATTTTAATGGATGTTTGAAAACTATTGTTATAAGCAAATTCAATATGAGGTAAAGACTTCTCTCAAGATCCTTTGAAATCAATAGCACATGCCTGAAGCATATTTTCCAAGATCTGAATCACCCTTTATGATTATCCATCAGTCTAGGGGTGAAACATAGTGCTAAGTTTCACTTTGGTTCCCATAGCTTATTGCAAGTCTCTCCAAAATCGTGAAGCAAATCATGGATCATGATCGAAGATAATGGACTTAGGTACTCCATGCAATTAGACGATCTCTTTAATATACAACTCAATGAGTATAGCGAGGCCAAAATCCATCCTTACTGGTAAGAAATGGACTGATTTTGTAATATGGTCAACTATGACCTATACGGCATCATTTTTCTTGGGGTCAAAGGTAGACCACTTACAAAATCCATGGTAATATATTCCTACTTCAATCGAGGCAAGTCGACATGTGGCAAAAGTCCTGTGGGGACACGGTATTCAGCTTTGACTCGCTGACAAGTCAAACACTTGGAAACATAGTTCGTAATGGCTTGTTTAATACCAGGCCACTAATAAAGTTCTCAGAGGTCTTTGTACATCTTCACTGCCCCGAGTGAATGGAGAAAGGACTACTATGAGCTTATTTGAGAATATCTGACCTGAGGGATTCATTATTCGGTATACAAATTTGACCGTGAAAACACAAAAAACCCTTTAAAATTAACTAAAAAGTTAGGATCAGAGTTATTTTGTAGTTTAGAAACAATGACTTGGAGTTTTTTTATCTTTTTCTTAAAGTTCCTTGATCCTCGACACAACGGTAGACTGAACTTGCAATTCAGCTACGAGCTTATGGTTTCGTTTGAGTTTGAAATGAGCATTAATAGCACAGGTAGCTACAACGCAGAAATTTATTCATGAGTTCAATAATTAGCTTTAACTAAGATTCAGAGACTATAGGTGGGAGTTTACCATGCAATGGTTTGCAACTGAGTGCATCAGCTATAACATTGGCCTTGCCTAAATGGTAATCAATGGATAAATCATAATCTTTCAGGAGTTCCATCCATCTTCTTTGATGGAGGTTTAATTCTTTCTGTGTTAACATATATTTCAAGCTTTTATGATCGATGAATAGGTAGCGTTTCTCTCCATAGAGATAATGGATCCAAATTTTCAAAGTAAAGACAATCGCGACCAATTCCAAATCATGAATGGGATAACTCTATTTGTGTGGCTTAAGTTGTCTAGGAGCATAAGCAATGACTTTGCCTTCCTCATAAGAATGCATCCCAGTCCCAAATGTGATGCATCATTGTATACAATGAAGTCTTTGTTAGACTCAGGTTGGGTTAGAATGGGAGCATGAGTCAATACTTGCTTCAATTGATAAAAACTTTGTTGTTTTTTTGGTCCATTCTAAAGGAGTCACTTTTCGAAGTAATCAGGTCAACGATGATGCTATTATAGAAAATCCCTTGATGAATCTTCTATAATAACCTACTAGGCCAAGGAAACTTCTTACCTCTCTAACATTCTTTGAGGGTCTCTAGTCAATAATAGCTTAAATCTTTATCAAGTCAACTTGAATACCCGTCGATGATACAATGTGTCCCAAAAAAGAGACTTTTGGTAGCTTGCACTTGGCATACAATTGTTTCTCTTTAAGAGTTTGAAGCACAATTTAGAGGTGTTTACGATGTTCAGCTTCATCTTTAAAATAGATCAATATATCATCAATGAATACCATTACAAACTTGTCCAGATAGGGTCTAAAACCCTGATTCATAAGATCCATGAATGTAGCAAGGGCCTTGGTCAATCCAAAGGGCATTACCAGAAATTCATAGTGACCATACCTTCTTTTAAAGGCAGTATTGGGTACATCACAATCTTTAACTTTCATTTGATAATACCCCGATCGGAGATCAATCTTGGAAAACACAACTACATCTCTCAACTGATCAAATAAATTATCTATCCTTAGAAGATAATACTTATTCTTGATGGTAAGTTTATTCAGTTTCCGATAGTCAATGCATAAATGCATAGATCCATCCTTATTCTTGACAAAAAGTACTGAAGCTCTCCAGGGCGAGAAACTTGATCGGATAAAACCATTGTCTTACAATTCTTGTATTTGAGTTTTCAACTCTTTGAGTTCAACTAGAGCCATTCTATATGGTGCAATGGAGACTAGAGTAAATCCAGGTTGCACTTCTATCTCAAATTCCACTTCACGGGTTGGTGGTAATCCCATAAGTTCATCAAGAAAAACTTCCAAAAACTCATTTACAGTATCGATTTGGCTTTAGATCATTATTAATCTCACTTGCAGTGGCATATATCAATGATTTCCCTTTTCCACATTTATCATCCTTTAAAGTGATACTTTCCTTACCAAGTCCATGCAAGTAGAGATTCTTCTTTGATCAATCTACCCAAGCTTGATGCTTGCTAAGCCAATCAAGCCCCAATATCAAATCAAACTCATGAAAAGGTAAGACCATCAAATTGGCCAGAAATGGAATCCCTTGAATCAATAAGGGGTAGTCCTTAGAAACTAGATTGATAGTCACGTTATCACCTAGGGGATTCGTAGCTATGATTTCTCATATAGTCAGTTCGAGGTTTAATTCAAAAGTTTTAATCAAAGCAGTACTAATGGAAGAATGAGTTAACCCTAGATTAATCAATGCATAAACTGAATGTGAAAATAGTTCAACAGTACTTGCAATGACATCAAGATCATCTTCCTCCTCCTTCTCCTCACATGATACACCTAAGCAGAGGCCTTTGATTCTTGCATGTTCGATGCACTTGTAGAGCCACGGGTCTTCCCAAAGACTTCTGATGGGTGTTTGGCTAAGTGACACAACAACAGCCAGTGTAGTAGGTGCCCTTGAGGAATTTAGTGGACAATCTCTAATGAAGTGGCCCTATTCTCCATAGTAATAACATACACCAGCCGGTGTAGTAGGTGCCCTTGAGGAATATAGGATACTATGACTCTCAGCCTAATCCACAAGTGCTTTCAACAGAAGTATTCCTCGAAGCAGAATGGATCATACTTTGAGGTTTTGCAATGTAACCAGATCTAGGAGATTGTTGCAATATAGATTGTTTCGGCCCTTGATATCTCATCTTCTTCAGAGGTAAAGAAGGATAAGACTCATCTCGGGGGAACTTGTCAGATTATGTCGAACCTCCAAATCTTCTAGCCTTCTGAGTGGCTTTGGTAACAATAACTCAGTTGACAAAAATCAGTGATCGCCAATACATTGAACAATGGGCGAAGTTCATCACATAGCCCATCAATAAACATGCAACACTTCTCCTCTTCAGTTTTAATATATTAAGCTCCATATTTGCAATAGTTACAGAAATCATGTTTGTATTGGTCAACAAGTCTTCCACCCTGCTTCAGATACAAAAATATCCTTCTTCTTTCAGCAAAATAATACTCACTAATGTATTTCATACGAAATTCCTTTGGAAAGAATTCCCAAGTGATTGATTCCTCAGGGATAGTGAGTATAGTCGTCTCCCACGAATGTTGGGCTTCATCCACAATTAGGGCCAATTCACATTCAAGCTTATGTTCATCAAAGCATTGAAGTTGTTTATTCATGATTCTCAGGGTATAGTCTAACCAATACTTAGCTATCGCAGGGTTATCATCATCTTTGCTAGTAAAGGTATAGGCCCGATACTAGGCCAACTTATTAAACGGGGCCTTTAGAGTTGATGAAGTAGCCACAAAAGGTTGGACTACTTGTTCAAGCCTCATAGAGACCATGAATTGTTTAAACATCTCTGTCATGCTTGCAAAGCATTCTTGTTGGGCAGGATGTATTAATGGTGGATTTGGTGGGTTGTTTTGTGCTTCATGATAAGTTTGACGGCCATCCATCTTGATTTCCCCTCCATGAGTGGAGGAGCTGGTAGAGTGGTTGATATCTTTATGCCCTTGATCCCGACCGGACATCTTGTATACTATAAGAAAGGAAGGAGATCGTGTCTGCTGCAAGTCACAAATATTGTACAGAAATAACTCCTAGGTGGCACATGCAATGTAAACAATGCAATAAATCCTGGTTTAGTCCTAAAATCGACTAAAATCTAGCTCTGATACCACCAATGATCAATTTATCAATATGTATTCAAATGTAATGTAATTAGTGTTTAGGGACCACATTGTAAAACTTAGAAAATAGAGGTCCTTACTAGTAGTTAACAGTGTCAATACTAAATTAAGGTCACATTATACAATTCCACCAAATTTCACTGAGTTTTGAGGTTAATAACATGTTCAATTAACCCAATCAATTTTAAGGACTAGATTATTAAGTTTTTCAACTGGTTTAGGCAAATAACAGAATCACCTACCTCGGTATCGGTACTTGAAAGGCCTTACTGGTACGCTTGGCCGCTACTTTCATTAGGAATAATATCGGTATCGATACAGAACCGTCCGTATCGGTATGCAATACAACCCTAAAATTTAGTAGCAAAAATTAGTATCGATACAAACTAAGTTGTTCCGGTACCAGGCTGAGATTGAAAATGGAGATCGGTACAAGGCCAACCCGTACCGATACCCCGGCTATTTACCAAATTCCAGTAACAAAATTTTGTACTGGTACACCAAGTATTGTACCAGTACCCCTTTATTTACTTGGTCCAATTATGCACACATGTACTGATATGCACCTGCCCGTATCAGTTCGCCTTGTGATGCAATTCCATAGTTTGCTGGTTTTTACATCATTTACCTAACCAAAACATGTCCTATGATTCCTTAATCAATATCAATGGTCTCCAATAAGTTCTATGACCTATGTTTCATGCTTATACCTTATTTTAACATTCCTAACAACATTTAAGCCATTGGAGTGTAATATAGCTTATTATGCAATCTTAGTAGCCATTTTAAGAATCAAACATACCATATATGCATACTTTAAATTTACATATTCAAAACATGTCCATAATGCCATTTAAACATACTAGAACCATATGCCACCATTCTAGGAGTTCAAAGGGTAGTAAATGTACATTACAAAAAGGGACTCGGAGGTGACTTGCAACCGTCTATCCATGATCCACTTCACGAAGCAATGGAACCTGAAAATGTATACAATGAACTATGTTAGGCTTGCTTAGCCTAGTGAGGTAGTTATCAACAATGGTAAACTATACAATAATGCATGTCAATGGTTCCAATACCATAAGTATCAATGTAAACCCATGCTAAAACATGTTAGACATATGATAAACATGACTTAACAATGTATGTGCATACTATAGAGTTTGTATTCATATTATTCATATTCCTTGGATCGCAGTAACCGATGGATTCGTGAATTCCCATCCAACATCACCAAGCCAAGAATTCAATAAACGACCACTTCCTCCATATCGCCAATGACCAAAACATATACGTACCGCCAACATCGTCAATAAGGGTCTCAACCCAAGGACCGTAGTCCACCCGTACAAGAGCTCAATGAATTCTATGGCATGCCAATTGTATCCAATGTCTACCCGTATCTAAGAATTCAATATATAATCCACTAATATTCATGTAATCAATGTTTACCTTGTTCAATGTTATCTCTATCAATAAAAGTTAGAGCATTTAACTTACCAATGCTTACCACAATAGTGACCAATGCAAAGAGATGGAATCTAACTAATCCAATGGCACAAGTACACTCACCGATAACTCCAAAGCTATTAAGGCTCTCATATTACAATTCCTTTGCTAGGAGGCTTGTTAGGTGTTGGTGAATCCTCTCCACCAATGGACTGAGCTATATAGAAAATAAGGAAATTTATCAAAATCCACTTATATGGATTCAATGGTTATAAACAATATCTATAGCTATTCCTAACTATAAAAAATGTATAAAGTTAAAAATGCCCCCAACGTTTGACAAAATAGTCACTTTGGCCCCTATTCTTTTTCTGGAGCAAGTAAACCCTCAACGTTTCATTTCGGGTCAAAATAACCCCTCTACGAATGAAAATTGTCAGTCAAGTAACGGTAAATGTCTTGAAATGACATGACAAACCTATATGGCAGTGTACGCTGACATGGCAGTATTAGATAGACAAATGTGTTGACTTGAAAAAACGCTACACCAATCAAAAAATAATTTTATAAAATTATATAAAATATAAATAATTTTTCTACTGAATTATCATTCTGTCAAGTCATTTGAAAATGCTACCATCAGTTTTCTAACAATTTTTATTCGTAGAGGGGCCATTTTAACACAAAATGAAATGTTAAGGGTTGAATTGCTCCAAAAAAAGAATAGAGGCTAAAGTGACTATTCAATCAAACGTTGGGGGTATTTTTTTAACTTTATGCCAAAAAAATACAACATATAAGCTTAAGAATCCATGGGAGTTGGTTTGGGTTTTAATAAACTTGATATCATGATTTCTCCATGAATTCTTTATGGAAATCAATAGAAAACCAGTGGGCTTTACCTTGCTTGAGATAAAGATTAAGTTTGTCTAAAGAAATTAGAGAAAACACTAAGCTTTCTTCAAGATCTAATGGTGGTGCTTGCTTGGAGGAAGATGAAGTGAGGTTCTAACTTGGCTCTTCACAATCGAGAGGTAATTTTCTAACTTCCTATATTTATTTCCTATTTTCTTTTAATTATTGCCTTCAATTAAGACTACCCAAGGATGAAGGAACTTCTTCATCGTCATCCATGTGTTGGGTGAATATTCCACAAGTGGTTGAACTACAAGGTTAATCACTCAACTTTGTGACCTTTTTATTTAAGTCACCAAGGTTTTAATTTTTGCAATTTAGTCACTAAACTATATTCCTTAAACTTCAATACTTGCAATATAGTCCAATATCAATAACAATGTCAAATTAACACCCAATACATGTGAAATTAGACATATGACAATAGTTTAAAGATTATTTTGACTTATCAGAGTTTGAATTTTTGATCACCGGAATCTCGTTTTTAACTAGGTCGGTTTTTGGGTTGCTACATATATAGTGAAGTGGAAACAATTTTTTCATAGTTTAAAACACAAGGAAAAATCTTTACGGATTTCTTCATAAAGATAATATCGCACGCAAAATGTGTTAACTCGAACACAAACATTGTACCGAGTCG
The DNA here is from genome assembly GCA_019671005.1 of Hibiscus mutabilis. Lineage (NCBI taxonomy): Eukaryota > Viridiplantae > Streptophyta > Magnoliopsida > Malvales > Malvaceae > Hibiscus > Hibiscus mutabilis. The sequence goes on along the minus strand of CM033727.1, from coordinate 20,569,670 downwards.
AGATGTCTGAATGACGATGATAGCATGCGTGCGAGGGCCTTGTCATTCTACCATTTAACAAGGAGGGGATGGAATGTTGTATATATATTCATTTCAAGGTACATTCCACCCAATGTGGGATTTACATGTTATACCCCTTAAGCATTACCAGCAACATGTTCCATAACTTGTGTCCAATCTAAATATAAATGACAACATGATGTAATACATGAAAAAAGTTAATCACGAAGAGGTTATGACAAATCATGACTTCTTGTAACTTAGGTGACAATGACACATTGCTAGATGTCACTTATTGTTTGTAATATTAGACGAGCAGATATTAAACGATATATAAATACAAATTTGTTATACATGAATTTAGTTAAATTAATAAATATTTGATATATATAGAGTTTAACTATCAAATAAATATTAAAAAAGGAATAATTACTTTAATTATAACCCTTTTAATATATAAATAATATAATTTGATTTAAATTAATATATGTATTGAAATTCTAATATAAGTTGAATTAGAATTATGTAACTTAATATATAGAAATATTTAAGTACTAATATAAGTCGAATTAGGATTGCATAAACTAATATATATATATATATATATATATATATATTGAAATCCTATATAAGTTGAATTAAGATTACATATATTAATATAATATATATATACATATATATTCAAATTCTAATATAAGTTGAATTAGGTTTACATATATTAATATATGTATTCATTGTAATCTAAATATGAGTTAAATTAGGATTATAAATGTTATATAAAGGCATGAGATGTTTAGTAGCGATTAATGTTTTTTCGAAAACCCTCTAAATAACTTAGAGAGTTTTATTTGTTTGTTTCAACAAGCTGAACTGATTAGATATTGAAATGTTATTGTTGCGACATAGAATCGACATCGTGGAATCGTGATTGGATCATTTTCTTCACTAATTTCATAATTTCATATTTTGACATGTAATTCTTCACCCTAATTCACCCCGATTCATTCTTCATACATGAATCTCTAAAGGTGATCGCCAGATAATTTTTTTACTGCGTCATGAGATGTAATGACGTGACTCAATAGTTGTAAAATGTTTTGAAACTTTTTCTACTGACTTGTTAGATTTAGAACATTTTAATCAAGTCGTTTTTATTGAAAGCTTTAACCAAATTTGATTTTCAAGCCAATTTAAAATTTTACCTTGAAAATTTATTTAAGTAATGTAAAATTATTTGTTATATCATTAAACAATCTGAAGCAACGACTTATACAACCCTTCTTAAGGACTTTGACAAGAATCAAATTTTAAACATGTGTTTCGAAATTGTCAATAAATCTGTTGAATCTGATGTGAAACTCAAAAAAGGGAAAATAAAAAGGAATAACTACCAGATATATCGATGGTGACAGAAGAATACAATGAATGATGGTTGGTGTGGCCGTGTGGGTTTGACATCGAGTAAAGAGAATATAATATTTTTAGATTAGATTAATTTTTAGAAATTAGGGTTTATGAAATTTTTGGGATTTGTAATTATAAAAAAGAGATGGTAATTAAATTATATGATTTTTTTGGGAAAGACAATGAAATGGGATCAATTAAGGAAAAAAAGAAAATATTTTAGTATGAATGTTGAATTGTGGATAATGATGATGAAGAAAAAGGGAATGGAAATGGGTTATTAGAAATTAATTTAGTAGATTATTAAAATTTTAAGGGTTAGCATTTCTATCGGATAACTATTTCACTTTTATTTTTGTTTTTTCCCTTTGTTGGCCTGACATTTTAGTAGGCAATCAAATCTTTGTTCGCTTTTTTTGTTCGCTTTACCGATTATTAGGGGCCAGTCTTCTCTTATTTTTTAGTTTAATTCATCATTCCGTAGGCTGAAATTGTTGGATGCTAAGGAAGCCTATCGAGGAAAAGATCCTATGAAATTGTTGGATAATTGTAAAAATTGATTAATAGTTTGTTGTTGTGCCATCAGCTGTTAAGTGTTTTGACAAAACCTGTTCAATTTATTACTACTGTTTTAAGTTGGGCGACTATTTTATACTATTTTATAGTCGGGTGACCTAATAAAAATGACCTATAATAAGGTGACTATTTGTATAATTTACCCTTAAAATAGGGTCAATTATGCCACTTATTTATAGGTTTAATGGCAAATAAGTCATTTTCTTTAAAAAATAATAATTTAATTACTCAATTAAAAATTTGTGATAAATTAGTCACTTTCGAAAGCAATAATTCAATTACTCAATTAAAAGATGTGACAAATAAGTTACTCTTTGGTTTAAATTAAAAAAGGCCTGGTATAATAAGAATTTTAAAATATTTTATCAATTTAGACATAATTCAAAGATAATATAATAAATTTAACCCTTCATATTTTAATTCTCAGTTGCATTTAAATAAGAAAATGACTTAATTGTACCTAAACTATTAATTGAGTTATTCAATTATAAATTTCTAATAATTAATTGAACTAAACGTAATACTAATAACTGAATGACTCGATGTAATTTACGAAGGCAAAGTTTTTACTTTTTTTTTAACTTTGTGTTTTTTTTTGTCGCATAAGAATCTTTGTCATAAAAAGTACCTAATTTTATGCCTACCATTAAAAATATTAAAAAAATTAAATTTTAAATTTGAACTCAAAATTTTAAACTTTTCGCTTAAAAAATACACCCTAATTTAAATTTCTTAAACTAAACCATGATCTCACCCCCTTAAACCCTAATCCCTCATCCCCTCTCAGACTGCAACAAACAAAAAACTATTCCACTGCCTTCTCTTTTCATTACCCCTGAAAACCATCCCCTAAATCCCCATTCTACCCTTCCGCCATGAGAGAAGACAAAGCAATTTTACGCCTCCAAACCATCCCAGGCTTCACCCCTTTGGGAACGACGAAGCTCGATGACTTTCTCAGTCGAACTCGAAACTCCCGCCCCACTTTCAGTTTCAATAACCGCAACGCCAGTGGCACTGCTCGTAATTTCGCTTCTCTTTCCATGGCAGAGAGGAGGCAACAGAAACGGGATTCCGCGTCCTCTCCATCTCAGCTCCTCAACCACCCTTTGGCTGCTCTAGCTTACGTCCCCAGAGACGCTGCCATTTTCGCAGCTGGCGCCATCGCTGGTGCCATCGCTAAAACCTTAACGGCACCTCTTGACCGCGTCAAGCTTCTTATGCAGGTTAGCGGCCTTTCGGTATCCATTGTTTATTTAAAGTTCCAGCCTACCATAGTTTCCAAAATATGAGTATCGGTTAGTTTGTTTGTTAGTTATCTCTTACCAAAACTGTAAATTCCGAATAAATTACCACAGTTATGGATAATTTAGCATTTTTGCTATGGTTGAGAAAATTAATTGTTTCATTGAATTCAGAATCGTATTGAGTTTTTCAGAATTCATTTTCCTTTTCTTAACTATAAAGTAGGCCTACTGAGTTCATATTGAGTTGCTTATGCTTTGCTTCTGAATTTAGGGTTATAGTATGGATTTATTGATGGCAAAATCTTCAGAAAACACTCGCTTTGCCAATGATTGCATTGAGGTTTTTAATTCGTAAAAAAAGATTTAATTTGTAACTTCCTAATACAAGGATGAAGTCTCAAATTTAATTCAACTACAGGGACTTGCAACATATTTTAAGTCATTTAAAATACTTTTTCCTCTGGCAGACTCATGGTGTTAGAGCTGGGCAAGAGAGTGCAAAAAAGTCTATTGGTTTTATTGAGGTATGTTTTTAGTTTATTTTTCTAGTTCACAGGTATCTTTGGATATATGTGTGATTATTTCTCTGCTGGTATTGGTAATTATATGTTTGTTGAATTTTAGACGGTTAAGGTAGTTTTATTGGATTATATTTTGAATGTTGGTGAATATTTCGGAGTAAATTGCAGGCTATTGTATTGATTGGGAAAGATGAAGGAATTAAAGGGTACTGGAAGGGCAATCTTCCTCAGGTTCTTTGCAACTTTTTACTTTCATTCGTTATTTTGAGAATAGATTTTGATAATGTAATAGCGATGGTTTATTGAGCTGCCTTTCACATAGATTTATTACTGATTGGTTCAGGTGATAAGAGTCGTACCTTACAGTGCTGTCCAGCTCTTTGCTATGCTCGGAACTACATATTGCATTATTCCAAAGATCTTGCTATTTTAGAAGGATATTCAGATGCCAGTTGGATATATGATATTAAAGATACCAAAGACACAAATGGATATGTCTTCATTTTGGGAGGAGGAGCCGTGTCATGGAAATCCTCAAGACAAACGTTTATAACTAGATCTACAAAGGAATATGAGTTTGTAACTCTAAACAAGTCTAGAAAAGAAGCCGACTGGCTTCAAAATTTCTTGAAGGATATTCTTGAATGTCCAAAGTTAGTGCCCACAATATGTATATATTGTGATAACCAAGCAACAATTGGCAGAGCATAGAGCTTTATGTATAATGGTAAGTCGAGACATATGCGTCATCGACATAATACCATTAGACAACTAATCTCAAATGGAGTTTTCTCTATTGATTTTGTAAAATCAAAGGATAATGTTGCGGATCTGCCAACCAAAGGGTTAAATCAAGATCAAGTTGAGAAAACATCAAAAGGAATGAGACTAAAGCCCGAGAAAATTTAAGGTGCTATGTGAAGGAAAACCCTACTAGTTGACTGCAGATCCCAAGATCTAGGTTCAAAGGGACAACCTAATTGCATAGACTTGTGCAGTCATTGTAGGGGTTCTTATCCTCAAGTTTATTCCTATGATGTAAATAGTGATCAAAGTGGTTTAGGCTAAGCAAAGCTTTTAATGATCATTGTTTGCATTGGTGATCGAAGCAACATAAGTCACCTATGTGAAAGTGAAGTGGGGCCGTTTCAAGGAGACTATTGGCCATACTTCTTTCAAACTCTTGCAGAACCAAGCGATGTCCACGGCCATATGGATATACTCATGAGAACTAATACTCCTGTTGGAGAGGTAGTTGTGTGAAGTATATCATCGTTTACACAGATGACATAATAGTTCAAAGTCATCACATCTACTGGTCAGCTAGCAAAGTAAATATACTTTCATAAGAGAAGCTTCAAAGAAGGAAACCTACCCATCATATGCAGCTATCGATTATAGATTCTATCACCATATCGAGTTAAAATATTTTTGATTAAAAGATCAATTTCATTCATATGGGGATTATCGAAAAAATTTGATAATTTTGGAGCTTTGAATGAGAAATTGATTCAAACATTGTTGAGGAAAATGTGGAACCAATTGTTGGTTCGTAAATGTGCAGACGTGCATGACGTGGGTAACGCAAATGTCTGAATCGGTCTGGTCCTCCATGGGCTTGTAGATAATTTAACCCAAATATTTCCTCAAATAAGAGCATACATTTTCGAAAATCTATTTTGGAATTAAAAGGATAAATATTAAAGTTTCCTTTAATTTAGATAGGAATATTGGAAATTGCTCTTTAAAGGCTCATTAATTCTCAAAATCATAAATGCTTTATTAGGTTGAAGTTTCCACTTATACCCCTTGTGAAACTCCTATAAATAGGGTGTAAACCTTCTAGGTTTTACACAACTCAAAAAAACATAGAGAACTTTCTGATGTTTTACTCTGTGATTTTAAAAGTAGTTTTTGGTGATAAGAGAAGGCAAGGTTGTAGTTCGTGATCTCTACAGTTGTGCTACTATAGCTGATCATCTAGTTGTTGTATCCTAGGAGACAGATGACCAAAAATCTTAAACACCATGGAGTGACCGAAAATCTATCTTAAAGAAACTGTGTAGCTACAGGCCTCAACTCGTTCTCAATCGGTTTGGTTTAGATATGTTGTATCTAATTTTATTCTTTTCAATTCAATATTTGAATATAATGTTTATATTTTATTGATTATATTATGTCTTGGATTAACATTTTTCTAACAATAGTTAAGTGGCCATTTGAGTAGTTTAACCTTAAAACAAATATCCAACATTAAATCTTCATAAAAAAACATATCTAAAATCTTAAATAACAAAAGAAAGAGATGCTAGTGTTGGCAAGATTAATGCAAAAGCAAACTGTTAGCACTGACTAGATAATTATAAAAAAATAAAGCACATATAAGAAACCATGCCGTGGTATAAATCACTACCTTAGAAACGATTTCGCGTCAATGTGTGTAATCGTTGTAGTAGGCGGTCGTCCCTCGAGGTTAACATAGTAACTCCGATAATCATTACACCCAAAGATTAGAGTGGACAATGGTGGAATTGCTATTCTCACAAAAAGAATAAAAGATAGAACTTTTAAACCTTAGAATTCAAGATGGATTAGAATTCTAAAAACCTTATCTATTTATAGGCTGTACACAGAGGCTAAAAAGGCAAATTGAATTAGTTTTAAACACTGATTTTTTATTTTAATGGCTGGTCAATTGCTAAAAATCAGCTACTCATTAATTAGGTGATAAAAATCAGGAATTAATCAACATATTGATTTTGATTTTATTCTAAATAACATACTAATTCACCTATAAATTTGGTTCAAGAATTTAAATTTCCAGAAAACAAATCTAAAGAAATTATTTCAAATTTCCCCCAAAAGATAGAGTGTGTGCGGACGTTTTGAATCTAATTTCACAAAATGATTAAATCGTGTAAGTTGCAAGTCACATATAGCATATATAAATAACTCATAGGTGGCATATGCACATGCAGAATCATGGCTGGCCTTGGTTTAGTCCTAGAATTGACTAAACTCTAGCTCTGATACCACAAATGTAACACCCCCTTCCTGGCCTGACAGAGAACCAGATATGAAGATGTTATCGGAAAACATATTTAGAGATCAGAAGCTAGATCAGAGTTCAGAAACTTATTCAAATTGACTATTATTCTCTTTTTACACTAACTTATTGACTACATACTCAAATTGGGGTTAATTTTAAACCTTTTCAAAATTTAGGGACTAAACTGTAAATTTTACAAATTAAGGGTCCTTTTGTCCTTATCTAGAATTCAGGTTATCATACTAAAATTAAACTTACTAATTATTAGCCTATGAAATTTTATTACTAACGGAGGTCATTTACCTATCCGATTAGACGATACAATATTTAGTGACCATTTTGTAAACTGTTCAAAACTGATTTTATTCAGATTAACCTATCAAACGATTTCCCAACGTTTCCAAATTCTACCAACAAGCTAATAATCAGTAACTCTAATAGCATACCAAATTTTAAAATATTTCAAACCCATTTAGTTATCACCATTTTAAGCTAAACATGCATTTTAACCGTTTTTAACCTTATCTAACATATCATTTACACCCCTTTAAGGTGATTACAAACCATAGACAACATACACATAACAAAATGGGTAGGTTGAACATCTTTAGGTCCTATGCCACCTTACTAGGAGTTTCAAGGTGAAAGATAAACATATATATAGATGATGTGACTTGCAACCACAACTACACGATCGGAGCACAGAATGCTTCACGGTCCTGAAATGCATGAGACACACGAATGTTAGGCTTACATAGCCTAGTGAGGTAGTCATAACGAATGTAGAACAGATTTCTAATGACATGAATGACATAGTGCATACTTGGATGACATGAATATATCACAAATCATATATATATAAATTGCATGCTTAAGCCAAATGTTATATTTTATAAGTCAAAAGTACGAATCATTTCCTTGGACATAGCAACCAATGGATACCCGGATCCCCCTGTACACCACATATATCAGAAATAGGCCGTAGCCCCGAACCGTAGTCCAATCCCTTACTTATACGAGCTCAATTAACCCTATGGTATGCCAATTGTATCCAATGTTCACAGGAATCCAAGATTACATAATTCATCATAAACTTACCTTTGCGCCCGTGGGCCATATTGTATCGAATTTTAATTTGAGCCTTAGCTCCACAAATCATATCATAGCATATTAGGTCAAAGTTTCACATATAAAAATATTTCGAATATCACATACTAATTTACAACATATCAAACAACATTGAGGACTTACCGTGCTCACCACTGGAAACCACATATGCTCTACTTAAGTGCTTAATCAAATGCAAATTTAAACATAAAATAAATGCAATGGGATGACACCTAGCCTATCCCTTGACACAACTACACTCACCAGGTCCAATTTTATGATTTGTCTCATATAGTCAGATTAGCTAACAATTTGAACCCTTCTCTACTTAGAAGATTCGACTATGCCTTACCATTCAACAATTAAATAAAAATAAAATAAAACGTATATTCAATCATAATTTCAGTACGCATAATGTTTCTTAACTTGTAATGAAATCTATATTCGAATTAGGATTTTGGGTTGCTTACCCAATTCCAAGCTTTTTCGCTAATTATTAGAATAGCCTCAAGTGCTTTCTTTCTCTCATTGGTTTTTCAATTTGTGCAACACCCCACCCTTATTTATACTTAAACATGTCGGTCCTTATTATTTTCTCCATGCTCCACGCATGTTGGAGTGGTGGCAAGATTTTAGGGCATAATTTCCTACCCATGCCCACGTGGTGGAAGACAAACAAGGCTTATGGCCACCTTGTGCCATGTTTTCCCAAACGTGGGAAATCCACGACAAATTCCATCAATTTGAAGGAATTAGCCGTGGCTCGCGGGTCCCTCATTCTTTTTTTTATACTAATAATAATTATAGTAATAATAATAATAATTATAATAATAAACTTTTACAGTTAGCCCGAATAACCTTTATTGCTTCAAATTAGGTACAAGATTGAGCAAATTACATAACCGGTACAAAATATTCAATCACTGGAACCTAATTCCGCCTAGACCGATTTTTGGGGTGTGACAACTCTCCCCCTTAAGAAAATTCCTCATCGAATTTTCATTCTACCCGAATAGGTGAGGGTATTGCTTCTGCATTGTTTCTTCTGGCTCCCACATTGCTTCTTCAACCGAATGAATCCTCCAAAGGGCTTTCACTAACGGTACATATTTATTTCTAAGCCTATTGACTTCTCATGCGAGGATCTGTACTAGTTCTTCCTCGTATGTCAGATTGGACTAAATTTCCACAGACTTCAGCTCGATCACATGGTACTTCTGTAGCATAAACACGTGAAAAACATTATGGATTTGACTTAACTCCTAGGGGAGAGCTAGTCGGTAGGTAACAGGTCCAACTTTCTCGATCACCTTAAACGGGCCTATAAAATGAGGGTTTAGTTTTCCTTTTTTGCCAAAGCGAATGATCTTCTTCCACGGAGACACCTTAAGGAAGGATTTCTCACCAACATTATACTAAATGTCCCTCATTTTCAAATCTGTGTAAGCTATCTGTTGATCAAATACAGCTCTGAGTCGATCACAAATGATGGTTACCCTATCTTCGGTTTCCTAAAGTAAGTCAGGCCCTAGGACATTTCCTTTACCAAGCTGGTTGAACAAAGATGGTTTCTACATTTTCTTTCATAAAGTGCTTCATAAGGGCCATTTTAATCGAAGTTTGGTAACTATTGTTGTATGCAAACTCTACCAATGGCAGGGATTTCTCCCATGTATTTCTAAAATCAATAACAAAGCCTGGTAGCATATCTTCCAGAATCTACAAGAAGGAATTGAAATTGGTACGAAAATGATTATACACACAAATCAAAGGAAAAACATAAGGTTACCTGAATAACCCTTTATGATTGACCATCGGTTTGAGGGTGAAAAGCAGTGCTTAAGTGCACTCGAGTTCCCAGCACTTTTTGTAGGGTTCTCCAAAACTGAGATGCAAAACATGGATCACGGTCGAAAATGATGGACACAGGAACTCCATGCAAACAGATAACTTCACGAATGTACAACTCAACAAGTTTAGGCAAGATGAAGTCCATTCTTACCGGAACGAAATGAGCAGACTTGGTAAATTTATCTATAATGACCCAAATAGCATCATTTTTCTTCGTGGTCATTGGTAGACCACTTACGAAATCCATCGTAATAAGCTCTCATTTCCACTGTGGAAGCTTAATGGGTTGCAAGAGACCAGTGGGCACCTTGTGCTTAGCTTTAACCCGTTTGTAGATCAAACACCTAGCTACAAAGTCTGTAATTTCACCTTTCATACCAAACCATCAATACAGCTCCTTCAAGTCTTTGTACATCTTGATAGCTCCAGGATGAACGGAAAAAGGGCTCTAATGAGCTTGTCTCAGAATTTGATTCATAAGATCTTCATCATCGGGAACACATATGCAGTTACGGAAACACAATAATAGGCCTTCAGAATTCATAGCAAAATCAGGATCCATATTATCTTTGATCTTGGCAATAATAGGTCGTAGCTTCTCATCAGATTCTTGGAGTGCTTTGATTTGAGACATAATGGTCGAATGAATTCTTAGCTCGGCTAGAAATTTACCATGCTTCTTGAGCCGATAATGAGCATTCAAAGATTTCAAGGAAGAAGTGGGTTTTCGGCTAAGAGCATCAGCCACCAAATTGGCTTTACTGGGGTGATAGTCAACAACTAGATCATAATCCTTCAACGATTCCATCCATCGGCGCTGACGAAGATTTAACTCTTTCTGAGTTAGGAGGTACTTCAAACTTTTTATGGTCAATGTATAGGTAACACTTCTCACCATAAAGATAATGCCGCCAAATCTTCAGAGCGAACACAACTGGGACGAGTTCTAGATCATGAGTCGGATAATTTAGCTCATGAGGCTTGAGTTGACGTGAGGCATAAGCTATGACTTTGCCTTCTTGCATCAGAACACAGCCTAACCCTAGGTGGGACATATCACTATACATGGTGAAATCTTTGCCCGACTAGGGTTGTACCAAGACAGGGGCATGAGTGACGACTTGCTTGAGTTGATCGAAGCTCCTTTGCTGGTCCTCGATCCACACGAAAGGAGTGTCTTTGCGGAGAAGCTTCGTCAAGGGTGCAACAATCAAAGAGAACCCCTTAACGAATCTGCAGTAGTAGCCTGCAAGGCCCAGAATATTATGAACTTCTCCCACATTCTTCGGAGGGATCCAATCAATAATTGCTTGGATCTTATTTGGGTCCACTTGAATTCCCGCAGAAGAGATTACATGGCAAAGAATGGATACTTCAGACAACCAAAATTCACATTTACTGAACTTGGCATAGAGCTATTTCTCTCGAAGGGTCTGAAGCACGATCTGGAGATGTTCTTCATGAGAAGCAGGGTCTTTAGAATAGATCAAAATGTCATCTATAAAGACAACCACAATGTAACACCCCCTACCCCGAGTTAGTAGCAACCCGACTCGGGAGCTTTACTTAAGCAAGAACAAGGCATTACAATATAAGCAAGAACAAGAATAAGGCAAGAATTGATTAACTCATCCCTATTAGAAGAGTTACTTAACTAGCAATCAACCAAGCATACTTAACTTATCAAGCAAGCCATCTCATGTTTTGTTTACAAGTCATTATAGGTTACAACTTTAACAATTCAATTAACTTCATCTTATACCACTATTATTCGAATGGACTAAGTGTACAAACATGCTTCCTTTCAATTCATTGTTCCTAGTTTTATACATGTAATATTTCATACATAAATTACTAAACTTGATCATTTGAACATACAATTGCATGTAACTAGTTTCCAAACAACTAGACCATTCGACCTTCACCATACAAACACACAACAACACTTACATCATGCTATGTTCACACACAAGTGACCATATAATTTCCAAGGCATTCAAATGGCTCAATATAACTAGATCAATCACTTGACCATTCTATTTGTATATTCATATATGTGCAGCAAAACACCATTCCGTTACATGTAATTTAAGTTCAATACATGTTTCACATTGTCAACCAAGATCATAACATAGTAGGCCCATTCAAGAACATATATATACAAGTTCAAGTATTCCAAATGCGTGCATAGTTCACTATATACAATCTAAGTTCCACCAACTAGGGGAGTACAAAACAAGTATGAACCATACTTTAGCTATGCTTGTGTCTTGCTTTGAACTCAAGGAAACATGCTTCAGAATCAAGCAACGATCGAGTCCTTTATCCTGTTCATTGGGAAGGATGAAAACAAGAGTGATAAGTACAAGAATGTACTTAGTGAGGTAGTAACTAGTTCTAACCAATTGTTATATCAAGTTAAGTGTCAATTAAACAAGAATGATCCTAGCTAAGGATTTCAAGCATTCGGCCAACATAAGAAACAAGAGACAATGAATCATAATTCATGCTTCTATGTCAAGAATCAAGCAAATCATGCTTACATAACAAGAAATCAAGCAAATCATGCTTACATGACAAGTAATCAAGCAAATCATGCTTACATGACAAGTAATCAAGCAAATCATGCTTACATGACAAGTAACATACAATTCATGGCTTTCATGTCAAGTAACATTTCATTATATAACTTTCAAGACAAGTAACATGTAATATAGGATTGTTATTTCATTTGTTATCAATTAAACAACCCCTTGGTACTTAGTTTGTATAGGTAATCGAGTCTCCAACCAACTGTCGCCACAAGATGCACCGTAGTTCTGGTCAACCCTCCTACTATCGCCAAAGACCACATACGTACCCTCCATCTGTCGCCAAATAGGGGCCTTAGCCCTGAACCGTAGTCCACCCTGACATAATGAGCTTTATACTCTAAGGCAGACCCTTCTACCTAATCTAACTAGCTACCAAGGTTGTTCGATTTTAGCCATTAATACAAGTATTTTCAAGTTCAAGATCATATCAAGTATTCAGCAAGTTCATTACATACTAGGCCCTTAGGCCAATTGAGCCATAGCTCACATATCATGTAATTCTCATGTGTTCATTTCATCAAGTTGGGATAACATTTCAAGGAATTTCTTTAAGCATTCAATCATATGCCACATCACACATACAAGAACCAATTTTACCACTTAAACATGCTTAGCAATCGAATCATACATGAATTCAAGGATGTGATCAAATTTCACGCATTACTTTAATAATACTTCCCTTATTAGGCTAAGTCCATATTAGGTCCATTTAAGCATTACAAGAATGTAGACATGCTTGCTATAGTTAGGACCTAGTCCTAACTCTAGAATAAACTACACTCACAATACTCCATGCTTAGCTAGTTTTGGATCCACACTCCTTTTTTCTTAGCTTTAGGATGTTCCACCCTTTCCTCTTCCACCAAGTTCACTCCTAGCTCTAACACATTACACAAGTAAATACATATTAAAACAAGTTCACATAATTGTTCAATCAAGGCAATAATACTAGTACACAACATATAAAAATTTGGAAGCATGTTCATATATATTCTTTACTACACATAACTAAACTTGTCTATACTTTAATTCATATAAAACAGGGTAGTTACCAATGTCTCAAAACTGTTTACAAAATAGTTTTCAAAACTACCACAAAACTGTGTACAATTACCTAAACTGTTGTTATAAGGCAGCATGTACTCTGCTTACTTAATCATGCATAACTTTCATTTCGTATGATAGAATTTCAATTGTTTTACACCGTCGGAAAGCTAACTTAACTGTATTTCTAACCATATAGGCCTTTCATTTTAGTTCTTTGCCAATTAATACAGTTTCAAGCTTAAAGATAGGGCAATTTACAACACTGGACAATTTGCACTATCCCAAGTGTTTCTTCTCTACAATTCATTCTACAATCCAGAATTCAGTTATGTTTTCTCCTAATGATTTTAGACATGTTAAGGCAATATCCAGATAAATTTAAGCCTTAAATTCCATTTATACAATTTATGGTGATTTTTTAAAGTTACTGCCCAAAACAGAGTATTCTGGGCAGATTACACTAGGTTGAGTTTCTAGCTTCATAACTCATCTAAACAAGATTCTAACATTGTAATTCAACTTACTTTCATGTTCTTACATGTCTAGGTCAGTCTAATTCTCCTAGCAATGTGCTTAAAACAGGGCATTATAATGCTATGTTCAATTTGATTCATTTGATCAACAACCTACTTCTAATTCACCATTTAAGCAGTCCATTACCTAGCTTTAACTAATCCAATTGTATACATTCATTTTCCAGCAAGCAATTCACTCTATTCAATCCTCAATTCCTCTAGCAATGCGACCAAATCAGGGCATTACATAAAATTAGCGTTTTTACACATTTTCACCTATCAAAATAGTCCCTATCCTTAATTTCCAGCAACCATACACATTTCTTTAGCAATTTGACTACATTCAAGCTACAATTCAAGGTAAATTTCAAGCATAACAATCATCCTATTCAATTCCATGAATCCAAATTCAATCTCTATCATCAATCATTCATTCAATCAAGTTGCTAAGGAGAAAGGATTTATAAACCACTTACAATCTTCCTAGCTATTCAATTACATGCAAATGTGATCACATACAAGCTTCCTTCATCTACAATGGTGGATTTCTTTCCCTAGATGATTGAAGAGGATTCAGCCAAGGTAGGAGAAAGGTGGAGTGGAGAAGATGGACACCTAGCCATGTTGTTATCACTTGGCTTGGCTATTTGCCTCCATTTGGCAAATTATGGTCTAATTGCTTCATAAATCCTTAATTACACATCTTAGTTGCATGCAATTCTACATTTACAAATTTTTACTATTTGATCCTTCATGATTCGACTACTTGTTTATCAATCCCTCTAATTTAGTCACTAAGTTTAATCAATTCTTCTAATTTATATATTGTTTGTACAATTAAGTTCTAATTAGTTTGTAACATGTTATTAGGCCATGATTTAGGGTATTACACACAAACTTATCAAGATAGGTCTAGAATACATGATTCATCAGATCCATAAAGGCTGCAAGTGCATTTGTGAGCCCAAAAGGCATCACTAGAAATTTATAGTGACCATATCTAGTCCTAAAGGCAGCCTTTGGAACATCAGACTCCTTTACCAGTATTTGGTAGTATCTAGATTGAAGATCTATCTTAGAGAAGACAAAGGCATCTTTCAGCTGATCAAAGAGGTCATTGATCCTCGGAAGTGGGTACTTGTTCTTGATCGTGACTTTATTCAACTGATGATAGTCAATGCATAGTTGCATCGATCCATCCTTCTTGACAGACAAGACCGGTGCTCCCCAAGGTGAGGAACTCGGTCAAATAAACCCCTTATATTGGAGGTCTTGGATTTTAGCTTTTAACTCCTTTAACTCTACCAGAGCCATTTTGTATGGAGTAATAAAGACTAGTGTAGTCCCTGGTTGCACTTCGATTCCAAATTCTACTTCTCGGGTCGAAGGGATTCTCAGAAGTTCATCAAGAAATACCCAGAGAATTCTTTCACCACCGGCATGTTTTCGAGTTTTGGACCTTCTTTAGACTCCATAGCATACATGATAGCTTCACTAGGCTCAGGTTTGGTTTTCATCAAGGTTATGCTTTCCTTGCCCGAGTCCACGAAGGTATAGCTTCTTTTTCGAGTAGTCTACCCTGGCTTGATTTTCAACTAACCAATCAAGGCCTAGGATAAGATCGAACTTATAGAAAGGTAAGGCCATCAAATTGGCCAGGAATGGGATCCCTTGGATCCTCAGAGGACAAGCTTTACAGATCAACTATACAACCACACTATCTCCTAGTGGGTTAGAGACAACTATCTCAGAAGCAATGGGTCCAGATTCTAGGGCATACTTTTCAATCAGGGTTCACTAATGAAGAAATGCGTAGAGCCTGGATATATAAAAGCATAAACAAGATCATAACATAATTCTACCACACCTGTAATCACATCAGGATCATCCTCTTATTCTCACCTCAAACATGATACATCTGGGTTGAGGATTGAGGATCATGTCCAGCTGAGGGAGTGTTGGTGTTGCGAGGTCTTCCTGTTGATCCAGACTGCACTTGTTTTGCTCCTCTTCCTTTATTAGGGTTGTCCTGAGAAGCCATGGAGGTAGGAACGTTAGGATTCTATGGATATTGCCTGATAACATTGCCAGATTCACCGTAAATATAACAAGACCCAGACTGTCTACGACATTGTCTTGGATGTCTTTTCTAACAAAAGTTGCATATAGGAATCAGGGAACTTCTCCCAGAATAGCTCGTACTATCAACTAAAGCTGTATGAGTAACACATGTCCCCAGAGATTGGGATTGTGGTACATATCCCATCTTTGGTAGCTGCTGAAAAGTGGCAGACTTCTAGTCCCACTGTCTACCCTTCTTTTGCAGTGTAGGAGGCTTGGAATCATCTCAGAATCTCTTATCAGTTTTGGCTTGATTTCCCTTCCTTCTTTCATATGTCTTATGAGAGGCTTCAGTAGCAATCATTTGGTTAACTAGAGTCTAAAAATCCTCTACCTCCAAAGCAGTAAAGAGATGACGTAGTTCATCACAAAGGCCATCGATGAACATTCTGCACTTCTTCTTTTCTGTACGTATGATCTCCACACCATACCTCGAGTACTTACAGAAATCATGTATGTACTGCTACACGGGTCTTCCCTTTGTCTTAGATAGAGGAACTTCTTACGCCTCTCGGCAAGGTAATGATCACTAATATACTTTTTCTAAAACTCTTAGAGGAAGAAGTCCCATATAATCCTGTACTCGGGCACTGCAAGTGTCACCGTATCCCACCAGCTCTAAGCTTCCTTAGAAATCAAGGCCAGAGCACACTCCAATTTTTGCTTATCCGGGCACTTTATTTTTTATTCAGCACTTTCAGTGTATTCTCTAGCCAATACTCTGTGGTCTCGGGATTATCCAGGTCTTGGCCGGTGAACGTGTAGACAGGATATAGCTTGAACTTGTCAACAGGGGCTCTCGTAGCAGGAAGGGAAGCCTATGCAGGTGGGGGAGGTGGTTCTTGTTGGAGAGACACCACCACTTGTTTAATCATGTCTGCCATTGGACATCAGATTCTCCTACTGAGCAGGTGGATTGATGGAGGGTAAGGTGGGTTGTTCTTTCCCACACGCTCGGGTTGGATTTCAGGCCTCAAATTGTCCCCTTGAGTTGAGGAGGAGCCTGGATGAGGTTCGTTTACTACACTTCTATCGGTAGGACCAGGTATTTTGAATCTAATTACTCGGTTTATTCCTAGAATCTACTAAACTCTAGTTCTGATACCACAAATATAACACCCATTTCTCGGCCTGGTAGAGAACCGGATCTGAAGGTGTTACCGGAAAACATATTCGGAGATCGAAAGCTAAATCAGAGTTTGGAAACTTATTCGAATTGACTATTATTCTCTTTTTACACTAACTTATTAACTACTTACTCAAATTAGGGTTAATTTTAAACCTTTTCAATTTAGGGACTAAATTGTAAATTTTACAAATCAATGGTCCTTTTGTCCTTAGCCAAAATTCAGGTTATCATACTAAAATTAAACTTACTAATTATTAGCGTGGGAAATTTTATTACTAACGGAGGTCATTTACCTATCCGATTAGACGATACAATATTTAGTAACCATTTTGTAAACTGTTCAAAACTATTTTTATTCGGATTAACCTATCAAACGATTTTCAAACCTTACCAAATTTTACCAGCAAGCTAATAATCAGTAACTCTAATAGCATACCAAATTTTAGAATATTTCAAACCCATTTAGTTTTCACCATTTTAAGCTAAACATGTCTTTTTAACCGTTTTTAACCTTATCTAACATATCATTTACACCCCTTTAAGGTTATTACAAACCATAGACAATATACACATAACAAAATGGGTAGGTTGAACATCTTTAGGTCCTATGCCACCTTACTAGGAGTTTCAAGGCGAAAGATAAACATACATATATAGATGATGTGACTTGCAACTGCAACTACACGATTGGAGCACGAAATGCTTCACGGTCTTGAAATACATGAGACACACGAATGTCAGACTTACATAGCCAGTGAGGTAGTCATAACGAATGTAGAACAGATTGCTAATGACATGAATGACATAGTGCATACTTGGATGTCATGAATATATCACAAATCATATATATATATATATATAAATTTCATGCTTAAGCCAAATGTTATATTTTATAAATCAAAAGTACGTATCATTTCCTTGGACAAAGAAACCAATGGATACGTGGATCCCCCAATACACCACATATATCGAAAATAGGTCGTAGCCTTGAGCCGTAGCTCCGGATAGTATCCCTTACACAATCCATCCTTATCTCCCCCACATATAGGCCGTAGCCCCGGACCGTAGTCTAATCCCTTACTTATACGAGCTCAATTAACCCTATGGCATGCTAATTGTATCCAATATTCACAGATGTCCAATATTACATAATTCATCATAAACTTACCTTTGCGCCCGTGGGCCGTATCGTAACGAATTTTAATTTGAGCCTTAGCTCCCAAATCATATCATAGCATATTAGATCAAAGTTTCACATATAAAAATATTTCAAATATCACATACGAATTTACAACATATCAAACAACGTTGAGGGCTTACCGTGCTCACCATTGGAAACCACATATGCTCTACTTAAGCGCTTAATCAAATGCAAATTTAAACATAAAATAAATGCAATGGGAAGGCACCTACCCTATCCCTTGACACAACTACACTCACCAGGTCCAAATTTATGATTCGTCTCAGATAGTCGAATTAGCTAACAATTTGAACCCTTCTCGACTTGGAAGATTCGACTATGCCTTAACCTTCAACAATTAAATAAAAATAAAATAAAACATATATTCAATCATAATTTCAATGCACATAACGTTTCTTAACTTGTAATGGCATCTATATTTGAATTAGGATTTAGGGTTGCTTACCCAGTTTCAAGCTTTTTCTCCACTTATTCAAGTAGCCCTCATGTGCTTTCTTTCTCTCCTTGGTTTTTTAATTTGCGCAACACCCCACCCCTATTTATACTTAAACATGTTGGTCCTTATTGTTTTCCCCATGCTCCACGCATGTTGGAGCGGTGGCAAGATTTTAGGGCATAATTTCCTACCCATGCCCACGTGGTGGAAGGCAAACAAGGCTTATAGCCACCTTGTGCCATGTTTTCCCAAATGTGGGAAATCCATGGCAAATTCCTTCAATTTGAGGGAATTAGCCGTGGCCCATGGGTCCCTCATTCTTTTTTTTTCTTTTTTTTTATACTGCTGCTACTGCTGCTGCTGCTGCTACTGCTGCTGCTGCTGCTACTACTACTAATAATAATAATAAACTATTACATTTAGCCCGAATAACCTTCATTGCTTCAAATTAGGTACACGATCGAGCAAATTACATAACCGGTACAAAATATTTTTCACCGGAACCTAATTTCGACTAGACCGGTTTTCGGGGTGTGACATAGTATGCCAAGCAAATATGTATACAAGTTTAAGCAATATAAACAAACACGTAACACCTAAAAGTAAACTAAAATAAAAAGCAAGAGGTTGAAGGTATTTACTGGCACAGTGATAAAAAAGATGATGGTGGCACGATAATGATAGTGGTAACGAAAAAAGATGAAGGGCGCTCGTAGTTGGCTGGCAGGTTAGAAAGAATGGTTGTGTTGATTGCTTGAAGTGAAATATGGTGTTGGATAACATGAACAATAGAGTTGGGAGATAAATATATTATATATTCTTAATTAAAAAAAAGGTTAATTACTAGAGAGTCCACCCAAACTTAAAAAGGTTTAAAAAATGAGAGTTAAAATATCGAGGATCTATGCAGATATTTTTTGGGGATCCCCACGATTTTTTATACGGTTATGGTTCAGATTAAGTAATCTCTGTCTTCATGTCATTTGAGCTTCGATGATAAAACTTCCCCTATCACCGTCTTTGTGGATGAAGATTTCAATTATTTCCAATCCCTATTGATTCAAATCCCACGATTTTCAGATATTTCCCTCCCGATTCCGGACCATGTGTAACACCGCACAATATCCTTATTTTCAATAGGACATCCTTGTCTCAAAGATGACATTTTAAAGCACAAAATCAATGATAAAACGTATGTATTAAAAGATATGATTTTTTTGAACGGTAAGCTGATCATTTATTAATGTATTGAAAGAAATTACAAAAAACTAGAAAAAAAGAAAAACAAGGGCGAGAAGTTCTGGAAACATCAAAGAAACATATCAGCAAACGAAAAGCTCATCCATGAACATTCTCTGGTATTGCAATTGTCTTTTATTTACGAGGCTTGAGATTAGGAATAATTTTGAATTATATTTGTACCTTCAAAAAAAACCCACCGGCCCACTGATTATTCTTGTCATACGAGTTGTAGAGATTTGATTAAATTATTTGGGATTAAATTTTTAAATATTTTTATTTTCAAAATTATTTTTAATTTAGAAATATTATTAATCAATTTATTTTTAAATTATGTTTCTTTGATTTTAATATTTCCGAATTTTTATAATAATAAGTTTTTATTTTTATTTTGTAGGATCGAGCAATATTGGTTGAATGTACAAATGTTGATTTATTTAAAAATTAAGATTAAACTGATGAAGGGTATAAATATTGAGATTTAAATATGTTAATATAACAATTAAAAAAGACTACGCCATCATTTTTATTAACGATTGAGCAAAGAGTGATTAAAATAACAACAATATGAAATTTTAATGACTAAATTGAAGTTATAAAGTTATGTGACAAAATACATTAAAAAAATTGGTGACAAAAATGAAAACAAACCTATAAGTGGGTGATTGTTAACTCCGTAAAAAAGGTATATTTCATGCCCTTTTACTTGATTTGTTACATTGTTTTAAAGTTTTAGTAGCTGCATTTAGGACATTTTTGCATGCATTTTCGGAGTTTGATTATGAATATTAAGTTGATACTTTTGTGAGGGAAAGGTAGTCTTTGGAGATTATTGTGCATGTTCTAGGTCCTAATAAGAGGTGAAGGTATTGTTGGGCTCGAATTACTTCAACCAAGTTGCCTAGAGTAGATGAATTGGCTTATAAAACTTTAGAAAGAAAGGCTAAGAAATAAAAAATTGGCGCAAGATTTAGAGTGGTTCGACTTCTCAAATAAGTCTACATCCACTACATTAGCTTCCCTACTCAGGATTTCAACAAATTCACTAATTTGTCCTTCTTTTAAGGAAAAAGAGATAATCTTACAAACCTCAAAGCTTATACCCCAAAGCTTTAGGTAACTCTATTCCTAAGAGAAATAAAAATTAAACAAACTATAGAAAAACCTCAAAAGGCTAATTTGTTTGCAATTTTATGCTCTCACCCAAATCCTAAACACTTGAGCAATATGAAAATGGAAGCTCACAAGTATTTTTCTACAAGAAAATTGACAATTAAGACCAAAAATAAATCTCTTTATATAACGAATGCTGACAATAGCTTTCTTGTTGATCCATGACTACTTGAAGGTGTCTTTTCAACCCTCTAAAGATATTGTGGTCGTTACTAGCTATTGGGGACTTATTTTCCAACATTAAATGCTCTTCTAATGCAAGGTGTATCGATATGCGAGTCTCCGTATAGGTACCTATCTTAAGAAGAAAGAGCTGTTACACTAATTCAGCATACGTACCGGTACAAAATACTTGAGTATTGGTACTGGCCTTTGCGTATCGGTACAGAGGCTTCCGTATTGGTACGCGAAATGCTCACTGGAAATTTTAAACTCTTCCTTGTATCGGTGCTGGCTAAGTCGTACTGGTACAGGTTGCTGCGTATCGGTATGGAGACTATCGTATCGGCACGAAAAACTAATTTTTGACTTTTAAAACACTTGAAAATATTTGTACCAATAAAATTTTTTTTCAAATATATATTTTCAAGTTAAATGGACTTAATTTTTTTTTGCAATATTGTTTAAGTCCAAAAACATTTTTCCTAAAATTGTTATATCAAAATCAATATCTCAACAACCCCCTTTTTAGTAGAACAAACCCTTAAAAAATTATGTTTGAACCCCCTAGATAAATAATTTTAGAAAAAAAGTATTTTTAGAAAAATATTTAAGTTCCCACTTTTTTTTGAAATTGAATTTTTCAACATATTTCACATTTTTGTTACATCAAAAATAATTCAAAACTAAGATTGAAATCACATTAAAACACATGATAACAATAGAGACTAATAAAAAAAATTTAATCATGAAAGAATTAAAAATAATTGGCTCCCCTTACTCAAACAACAAAATCTATTAGTTATTGATAACTCCATGAAACATTCAAGAGAAATATTAAATTTCAAATAAATAAATAAATAAATAAAATTAAAGCAAGAAATTCAATTAAGCATGCTATTGATAACACCATGAAAAGTCTATACTTCATGCCGTTTTACTTAAGTTATTGTTTCTATTCAAGCCCATATAGTTATATTTAGAACATTTTGCATGCATTTATGTTCATTCTCAAACTTATATGATTTATGATTTGGTGCTATTAATGGGGAAATGTAGTACATTTTGCGGTGATTGTGCATGATTAAGGAACAAAGGATGTGAAGGCACGCTGAAGCATTTTTAAGCACTATCTAACGAAGGGCTACAAATGCCACAACAAATGAATGAAGCTAGAGACAAAACCTTTCTCTTCTGACATCACTCAACACGTAGTCCCCCCTCCCATTCATTTAGGCTACTGCTATGCATGTGAAAAGAGAATGCCCACTTTTAGGACTACATGTTAGGAATTAGGGCTGCAAACCCTAGGAGGGATTGTTAAGTGTCTAAAAGTACTATTTTAGTCATCCTTTTTATTCTTATTATTGCTAGACTTAGGCTCATATTAGTTGCATTATTAGCCATTCATGCATATTTGCATTGTTTCCTTGGTGGACAAGCTTGATTTCAAATTTTGCTTAATTTTGTGGAAAAATATACTACTTTGGTGTGTGTGCAGAATCACTTGCCAAAGCAAGGCTGGAACCAGTTGCCAGGGCAATGCATGAAGGAGATGCCGAGCTAGTTGCCAGGGCAATTGTCGATAAGGGATAAGATGATAAGGCAGTCAAAATTGATGACTAGATAAACCCAAGATGACGTGGAGAAAAGTTAAATCCCAAAGGAGTTTGATTTCCATGAAGAGGTTAAAGAGAAATTAAATCCCAAGAAGACAGGAGAAGACCTAGAAGGAATTTAAATATAATAAAGAATTATATTCTTTAAAAGTATTTAATTCTAACTTAACTTCCTCCTCAAAAAAAGAATTTGACCTAGCCCTATAAATTGAGAACCAAGCCGTCAACTCCAAAGGAAGAGCAAATGAGAGATTTCGACAAGAGCAAGGGAGAGCAAGAAGGGAGAGATTTTGACAAAGAGGCTTCAACCATTCTTCATCTTTTTCTTCTTTGTTCGATTAGGTTTATGTTAGGAATTCTTTGTTTTGTGTTTCTTTGGAACCTATCCATGAACTAAATCTATTTGGCTAAGGTTATTGTGTTTTGTGGTTGTGAGAAACAATTGGATTTTGTTTAGGTAATAAGAGTTTGCACTTTCAATTCAAGGTTTACTCATTCTTGGTTTTTATTCTTTTTTGCGAGTGAATTGGGAGAGGATCTTGTAACTTCATCTTTTTATCTAATATCGGGAGAGTTAGATTCAAGAAACGAATGAGTATGGTCTTTATTCAATCTATTGATGGTGAAGATTATTCCGGCTTAGGAATAAGTTAAGGATTTCAATGGCTAAGAGGAGCGCAAGATTGGTTGTTGTTCACCCTTGATTCACGCATGGGTGTATTGTCAAGGCATGCATAATTAGCTAGAGTTTCGACTTAGGGATAAGAAGAAACCATTGAAGAACACTCTGCCGAACCTTGAAGTTGCTGCCCAGTCGCCCAAATAGTTGCCAGCCAGTTGCCTAGGCAACCATCGATTAGTTGCCAAGGCAACCTCGCTGCACAAGTTTCCACGGCAACTGAGTTGCCCTTGCACTCTTTTACCAAGACGATCCAATCGGCTATCACACCTCAACTCACGATAACCTGGCCTATTCTCTCTCATTTGATTACATCTTCTTTTACTTATTTGCTTTGTAATTTAGTACTTAGTTAAACTCCTACAATCTTCTACTTGTGTTCTTTTACTTTTAACAGTGCAAGGGAGTAGATTCTTGAAGTGGCACCAATCCCTGTGGAGACGATATCTTTTATACTATAACTTGTGACGTGTACACTTGCACAATTGCAGAGCACTTATTACGCGCAACAAGTTTTTGGTGCTGTTGCCGGGGATTGGCAAAAGCAACTTTGTTTTTATTTTCTTGCACTTTTTATTTTTCTTGTTTAAGATTTAAAGGGTTAACAAACTTTGGTTTTGCATTGGTATATGACTAGGGCGAGACCGATTACACCAGAATATCCCTTTGATCCAGAAATCGAACGAACCTTGCAAAGACTCAGACGAAGGTTAAGAGTAGCAATGGCTAATCAAGACGACAATATGAATCAGGATGTTACAGCAGGAGGAGTGATTCTTGCACGAAACAGAACTATTCGAGACTATATTGAAGAAGATCTTGAAGGACTTAATCCAAGAGTTGTCACACCTGAAATTGAAGCCGACCACTTTGAGTTGAAACCGGTGATGTTCAATATGATAAACACAATTGGTCAATTTGGCGGCTCAGCAACTGAAGATGCACGACAACATCTTAAATCTTTTTGCAATTCAAAATACAAAAGTTACCCCTGATGTTTTACGACTAAGATTATTCCCCTATTCACTGAGGGATAGGGCAAAAGCATGGTTGAATAGTATTCCTGCCGGATCAATAGGATCTTGGACCGATCTTTGTCGTGATTTCCTTACTCGATTTAATCCTACCAATTTGACTGATAAGCTTCGTAACAAAATTACTTCTTTTCGGCAGGTAGATGATGAATCCATGTACGAGGCTTGGGAGCGATATAGAGAACTTCTACACAAATGCCCCATACACGGATTCCCAGTGTGGACACAAGTAACAATGTTTTACAACGCTGTGAATACACCAACAAGGATGATGCTAGATGCCTCGACAAACAACATACTCCTAGATAAGTCACCGGAAGAAGCAATGCAAATTCTAAACAGGCTTGCCAAGAATGATTATCAATTCCCATTTGCTAGAAGAGGCGGAGTTAGACGCCAAGCCGCAATACATCAACTGGGATCATCAGACTCAATTTCGGCACAATTGGCCACTCTAACAAAGATGGTCCAGAACATGCAGAAACCAAACAACACACAAGAAGTCAAGGTAATGGATTCCTTTTGTGAGTTATGTGGTGGTAACCATGATTCTTCTGAATGTATGCAGAATCTAGAATCTAGCTTTTATGTGGGGAATTACAACCAGAACAACAATGTGATGTCCAATACATACAATCCAGCTTGGAAGAAGCACCCGAATTTTTCATGGAGTAATCCCAACAATGCTCTAAACCAGAATAATTAGAATGCACAAGCACCAAGATTCCAGCAGAATATGCCACGGCAACAGTTGCCGCAGCAACAACCGACAACATCTAGTTCTTTGGAAAATTCTCTCAAAGCTTTTATGTTGAAAACTGAATCTTATATGGCTGAGAATAGTAACTTCATAAAAAGAACTGATGCTTTTATTAACAGGACTGAGATGAGATTGCAAAACCAAGAGGCGACAATCAAATCATTGGAAAATCAAGTCGGGCAATTTGCTCAAAACCTAATTACTAGACCGCAAGGAGGTTTACCTAGCAATACTGAAGCCGCAAGAGGAACTGGCCATGAGCAATGTAAGGCGATCACCACTAGAAGTGGCCAACAACTTAAAGAGGCTCAAGCTCGCTCATCAAACAAAACTCCACAAAAAGATCAAGACGAACTCAGTGGCAAAGCCTCAGATGCTGAACCAGGAATTGCAGCGGAAACCAGTGATAAGCATGTCTCGACAACCAGCGATAAGGATACCGAGGCAACCAACGATGGCATGCCACGACAACCCCAGTTGACAATGCCTCGGCAACTCTAGTTACCCCGGTAATGCCATCAATCAGGTTCTAGACCAATGAAAGGATCGAAGATATCCGACTTCCACCAGCATTCCCACAAAGGTTGAAGCGACAAAAGAAAAAATATCAATTCAAGAAGTTTCTTGATATCCTAAAGCAAGTCCACATCAGCTTGCCATTGGTTGAAGCAATTGAATAAATGCCGAACTATGCCAAGTTTCTTAAAGACATTGTGTCCAAGAGAACAAGGCTAGGAGAGTTTGAAACAGTTGCCGCAACAGAGGGATGCATGGCCATGTTGAACAATCGCATGCCACCCAAGTTGAAGAATCCTGGAAGTTTCACAATACCTTGTTCCATCAGAAACCATTATGTCAGGAAAGTATTATGTGACCATGGAGCAAGCATAAGCTTGATGCCTAAATGGGTTTTCTAGAAACTAGGAATCAGGAAGGCAGGGCCTACAACAGTTATGCTATAGTTAGCTGACAGATCCTATGTACATCCAGAGGGAAAAATCGAAGACATACTGGTAAAAGTTGATAAATTTATTTTTCCCGTTGACTTTATTATTTTGGATTGTGAAGCAGATGAACATGCACCTATCATTCTCGGGAGACCCTTCCTAGCAACAGGGAGAACTCACAATGAGGGTGAATGACCAGCAAGTTAAACTAAATGTGTTCCAAACACTAAGGCATGCCGATGATCCGAAAGAATGCCAACTTCTTCATGCCACGTCAGAGTTTAACTTCGACGAGGAATTTAGTTGCCTCGACAACTACATTGCCGATCAAGAGGAACCTGAGGAGTATGAAGAACCGATCGATGAGGAAAAACAAAAAGAGGCAAATTGGTTAGTCAATCGAACATGTACATACTTTGAACCACTGGATTACTCAAGTAAGGAAGGTAAACTCGAAAAGCCCTCCATTGAACAACCACCGATTCTTGAGTTGAAACAGTTGCCAGGGCAGCTAAAATATGCTTACTTGGGAGCCGATAATACATTGCCTGTAATTATTTACTCTAAGTTACAGCCTGAGCAGGTAAAGAAGCTGATCAAAATGTTGATGCTACACAAGAAGGCAATAGGGTGGACAATTGCCGGCTTGAAGGGAATTAGCCCGACAGTGTGCATGCACAAGATTTTGTTGGAAGATGATCACAAACCTTCGATTGAGGCCCAGAGGAGACTGAATCATGCCATTAAAGGGGTTGTAGTGAAAGAAATCATCAAGTGGCTTGACGCCGACATCATATACCCTATCTCTGATAGTACACGAGTAAGTTCGGTACAATGTGTACCAAAAAAAGGGAGGTATAACGGTGGTAAATAATGAAAATAATAAACTCATTCCAACCAGGGCTGTGACCGGTTGGAGGGTTTGTGTGGATTATCGAAAGCTAAACAAAGCCACTAGGAAAGATCACTTCCCATTACCCTTTATTGATCAAAGCCACTAGGAAAGCTAAACAAACCCTTTATTGTTTTCTTGATGGTTGTTCAGGTTACAATCAAATTGCCATAGCACCAGAAGATCAAGAAAAAACAACCTTCACATGCCCATACAATATTTATGCTTTCCGAAGGATGTTGTTCGGATTGTGTAATGCCCCGACAACCTTCCAAAGATGTATGATGGCACTCTTTTCAGACATGGTTGAAGACTTCCTTGAGATCTTCATGGATGATTTTTCTGTTTTTGGTAATGACTTCGATAGTTGCCTCGGCAATTTAGAGAAGGTGTTGGCAAGATGTGAAGAAACTGATTTAGTCCTTAATTAGGAGAAGTGCCATTTTATGGTAGATGAAAGAATAGTGCTTGGCCACAAGATTTCATCCAAGGGAATTGAAGTAGACAAAGCCAAGGTGGACGTGATCGAGAGATTACCCCCACCAAGTTCAGTTAAAGGAACCGAAGCTTCCTTGTACATGTAGGTTTTTACTGGAGGTTCATTCATAATTTTTCTAAAATTACTAAACCCTTGTGCAATTTGCTTGAACATGATAAAGTCTTCAATTATGATTCATCTTGCGCTCAAGCATTCGAAACCCTAAAGGAAAAGCTTACCTTGGCACCCATTGTCATTCCACCCGATTGGGCGCTACCTTTTGAGCTCATGTATGATGCAAGTGATTTTGCGGTAGGAGCAGTCCTAGGCCAATGCATAGGTAAGACCTTTCATGTGATATACTATGCTAGTAAAACTCTTAATAGTGCTCATGTGAATTACACAACAACGTAGAAAGAGTTACTAGCCTTAGTTTTCGCATTTCACAAGTTCCGATCCTATTTGATTGGTACAAAGGTAATTGTTCATACGGACCATTCGGCAATTAAGTATCTATTTGCTAAAACGGATGCCAAACCTCGTTTGATTCGTTGGATATTACTTTTACAAGAGTTTGACATTGAAATTAAGGACATAAAAGGAACAAAAAATCAAGTGGCCGATCACTTATCACGCTTAGAACGCAATAGGGAGGAAGATGCAGATTTAGAGATATGAAATGCATTCCCAGATGAGCAACTGTTAGTTGCCTCGACAACCATGGATGCACATGCCTTGGCAACTCTTGACGCGCACTCCTCGGCAACTCTAGACGCGTATGCCTCGGCAACCACTGATGCGCATGCCTCGACAACCCTTGACGCGCATACCACGACAATTCTAGATGCGCACGCCTCGACAACCATGGAGGCAGTTTCCAGGGCAACACTTGCCTTGGCAATACCCTGGTACGCAAACTTAGTTAATTTCCTTGTTTGTGGTATTTTACCTTATGACCTTACTCACGAAGGGAAGAAGCGGTTCCGCCATGATGCTAAGCATTACTTTTGGGACAAACCTCTTTTGTTTAAACAATGTGTAGATCAGGTTATACGCCGATATGTCCCTGAAGAGGAGCAGCAGAATATACTATGGCAATGCCATTCTTCACCTTATGGAGGACATTTTAGAGGAACATGTACCGCGACCAAAGTTTTGCAATCCGGTTTGTATTGGCCAACACTGTACAAAGATGCCCAAGAGTTTTACAAGCAAAGTGATCGTTGCGAGAGGACGGGAAATATCTCTAGATGACATGAGATGCCGCTCCAAAACATCATCAAGGTGGAATTGTTCGATGTATGAGGGATTGATTTTATGGGACCTTTCCCATCTTCATTCGGCAACCTCTACATTCTACTTGCTGTCGACTACGTGTCTAAATGGGTTGAGGCAGCTGCAATTCCCACCAACGATTCCAAGATCGTGCAACGATTCTTGCAGAAAAATATATTTACATGGTTTAGGATGCCGAGAGCAATTATCGTGATGAAGGCAAGCACTTTGACAATAGACTTATTGCCAAGATGTTGCAACGCTTCGGCGTGTCACACAAAATTGCCACGGCATATCACCCACAAACCAATGGGCAAGCAGAAATTTCCAACCGAGAATTGAAGGGTATACTCGAAAAAGTTGTAAATCTCTCTAGGAAGGATTGGTCAGTAAGACTAGATGACGCACTTTGGGCATATCGCACTGCATTCAAAACACCCTTAGGTATGTCTCCCTTCCGACTTGTCTATGCCATCTACCAATGGAAATCAAACACAAGGCATATTGGGCAATCAAGACTGTGAATATGGATTGGGAAAGTGCAAGACAAAAGTGTTTGTTAGACCTCAACGAGATAGAAGAATTCCATGCACGAATCTACAAGGAGAAAACAAAACAATGACATGACAAGAAACTATTGTCGCGACAATTCATGCAAGGGCAACTAGTTATCTTATTCAATTCTCGGCTGAAACTTTTCTCAGGAAAACTAAAATCAAGATGGTCAGGACCATCCGAAGTTGTCAAACCGTTCTCCCATGGTGCCGTGATAATCAAGTCCATCACTGACGAACATGAATTCAAAGTTAACAGACAAAGATTGAAGCACTACAACGGTGCCCATGTGGAACGTAACAAAGAAGTGGTCACCTTAGGAGATACATGAGCATGCTCTCCTTTCGATATTTTTTTTTATTTTTATTTTTTTTCTTTCTTCGAACTATATAATTTTTTTTAATTTCGATTATTTTTTAGGATAGATTTATTTATTTTCTTTAAGATTAAGATTACACCTTTCCTTCATATTTATCTAATTGTTTTTAAATTTTAAGTTTAAGAATTTCTTTGCACATTTGTATTTATTTTCTTTTATTAGTTTATCTTTAATTTTAATCCTTATTTTATTTGTTTTTGAATTGTAGGAAAATAGTTAAAGATAAATAGGAATTTGATTCAAGAAGGAAACTTCTTCAACAAGGAAATTAATGGGCTAAATCTAAGGCTTATATTAAGCCTCCAATTTACCCTAAATAAACCCTACATAGCCGGCCAAACCCTTCTCCTTCCCCAAACCCCCTAGCCGTCCCCTTCCCCCAATCAAAACCCTTGTTTTCTTTCTTTCCAATTAAACCCACCCACCATATTTACTACCTACCTTTTCTATTTAACCCATCACCCTTAACTTCCAATAAGCCTATTCCTACTTTTTATCTTGCAACTCTTTAGTTTCTTTTGCTTTCTTTTCTTTGTTTCGACCAAACTCACAACCAAGATCATCCATGGCATCCAAAATCGAATTTTTGGTTCATCCAAGTTCCTCCAAAGAACCAAGATACAAGGATTTTACTCCAAGTTTGAAAGCTGGAAGATTTGCGAAGAACAAGGATTTGAATACTCCAACTCTCATCAAGATTTCGGCCTTGAACCATTCATCTTCGAAAGGATTGCACATCGAAAGTGGCAAATCTTTTGCCATCAATCGGAATCGGGTAACATCTCATGGGTAAGAGAATTCTATGCTTACTCACCTAACCCGGATAATCCTTATGTTTTTGTTCGTGACAAGGCTTTACTCATAAGCCCCAAAAACATCAACACCTTTTACGGGCTCTACATTGAGAAGGACGAGCATCAAGCCTTTGTTGATCAACTCACACCCAAGCAACTCGACAAGGTGCTTCAAGAACTCACTCTACCGAGAACTCATTGGAATGATGGTAAATACAAGGGCACGATAAATCACCTTCAGCTTAAACCCGAGGAAAAATTATGGAATAAGTTTGTTAAAACTTCTTTAATGCCCACCACACATAATACTATCGTTGATACACCTCGCCTTTTGCTCATACATTCTATCTTGCATAATCGCATCATTAACATTGGAAAAATTATTTGTGATGAGATTTTTGTATGTAGCATAAAAGACAAGGGTTCTCTTTTCTTCCCTTGCTTAATTTCCAATCTTTGCAAGGGGATGCATGTTCCAAGTGAGTCCACTGATGAAAAGGCCCTACCAAAGTCCGGTTGGAATCGAGCACAAATTCGAAAGCTAATGGGAAAGGCACCGATAAAATCCCCAACGCCTTCAATTGCTGCGGCAACTTCTGTCGTCTCGGCAACCCCTAATGCCCAAGCAACTGATGCCCGGGCAACTCGGCCAACAAACTAGGACAACTTGAAGCACTCTTACAACCGTTGGAGAACCTCCTTAGGAAAATTGAAGATCGACAATTAATTTTCATGCGGTACATGAAGGATCACAACAATGCCATCACCCAAGTCATCCTGGAAAAGTACACGGACAGCCGCGTGCCGTTCCCCATCTTTTCTGCCAAAATCCTTGCCATGACAACCAATGAAGCGGTTGCCACGACAACCACAACAGATGATGCCGCAGCAACCTACACTACGCCTACCCAAGCAGTTGCCACGGCAACCAACACTGAAGATGTCACGGCAACCAAATCTAAAGACGCCCCGGCAACCACTACAAAAGCCAAAGGAAAAGCACCTATGCCCGAATCAACTCGTATTGAATCATTGTCTAATTTTTTAGATTCAGACGAGTCCTCCATTGCACCAACAAAGACCGTACCAATCGAATCCTCCAAGCCAAAGCAAAAAGCCAATGACATTGATGAAGAGGACGATAAGGACAACCCCGTACGAGGATCGATTCCAACATCAGCAACAACCACCGCGTTCAAGCAAAAGAATCAAGACACCGACCAAAAGGAAACTAATCATCCACGATGACCAACTCTTAGAGTAAGTCCTCGTTTGCATTTTACTTTTCTTTATTTTTATTTTTCTTTGTTGCATGCATTGAGGACAATGCCTCACTCGAGTTTGGGGGGATTGTTATTAGTTAGTTACCATGTTTAGTTGCATTCATCTTAAGTATTGCATTTAGGATACATAAATTGCTTTCCATGCCTTTAGTTGGAACAATAATTGCCTAGATTTGATGAATACCCGATGATGACTTTACCAATGTACTTAATTGATAGAACTTTTTATTCTAGGATAAACATGGAAACACTTAGAATCGTACTATGATGCTAAACTTGATGAAACACTATGTGGCTTGATTGATTTAAGGAATTCTAGCGAACTTAGGTTGATAGTTAAAAATTTGGGGGATTAGAATAAAAATTATTTGAATACTAGAGGTGCCCAAAATTGGCTCTAGTATGTGCTAAAAATTGATCGGTAGAGGTGCCCGAAATCGGCTCTAGTCGAATAAATTGATTAACTTAAGAAAACTAAAAACAAAACACTAGAGGTGCCCAAAACTGGCTCTAGTTAAATCATGTTAAAAGAACCCAATGATGTAATTTGAAAGCCTCTTGTTTACATAGAATCCAAAAAATCAACTTGCACACAACTCTGCACACACTCACAAGCATTATAGTTTGATTCCGAGTAACTCCTAAGTTTTCCGAAAACTGAAAAGCCAATCATACTTTGTGCCACAGTTCTGAGAATTGAAATCAAGTTCAAAGCTAAGTTTATGAAATTTGAAGTCTTGGCGGGTAATTATTAGTTTGCATTGGTTGAGGACAAGCAATAGTTCGAGTTTGGGGGTGTGTTAAGTGTCTAAAAGTACTATTTTAGTCACCCTTTTTTATTCTTATTATTGCTAGACTTAGGCTCATATTAGTTGCATTATTAGCCAATCATACTTTGTACCGCAGTTCTGAGAATTGAAATCAAGTTCAAAGCTAAGTTTGTGAAATTTGAAGTCTTGGCGGGTAATTATTAGTTTGCATTGCTTGAGGACAAGCAATAGTTCGAGTTTGGGGGTGTGTTAAGTGTCTAAAAGTACTATTTTAGTCACCATTTTTATTCTTATTATTGCTAGACTTAGGCTCATATTAGTTGCATTATTAGCCAATCATACTTTGTGCCACAGTTCTGAGAATTGAAATCAAGTTCAAAGCTAAGTTTGTGAAATTTGAAGTCTTGGCGGGTAATTATTAGTTTACATTGCTTGAGGACAAGCAATAGTTCGAGTTTGGGGGTGTGTTAAGTGTCTAAAAGTACTATTTTAGTCACCCTTTTTATTCTTATTATTGCTAGACTTAGGCTCATATTAGTTGCATTATTAGCCATTTATGCATATTTGCATTGTTTCCTTGGTGGACAAGCTTGATTTCATATTTTGCTTAATTTTGTGGAAAAAGATACTGCTTTGGTGTGTTTTTGTGTGTGTGCAGAATCACTTGCCAAAGCAAGGATGAAACCAGTTTCCAGGGCAATGCATGAAGGAGATGTCGAGTTAGTTGCAGGGCAATGCATGAAGGAGATGCTGAGCTAGTTGCCAGGGCAATTGTCGATAAGGGATAAGATGATATGGCAGTCAAAATTGATGCCTAGATAAACCCAAGATGACGTGGAGCAAAGTTAAATCCTAAAGGAGTTTGATTTCCATGAAGAGGTTAAAGAGAAATTAAATCCCAAGAAGATAGGAGAAGATCTAGAAGGAATTTAAATATAATAAAGAATTATATTCTTTAAATGTATTTAATTCCAACTTAACTTCCTCCTAAAAAAAGACTTTGACCTAGCCTTATAAATTGAGGGCCAAGCCGTCAACTCCAAAGGAAGAGCAAGTGAGAGATTTCGACAAGAGCAAGGGAGAGCAAGAAAGGGGAGATTTTGACAAAGAGGCTTCAACCATTCTTCATCTTTTTCTTCTTTGCTCGATTAGGTTTATGTTAGGAATTCTTTGTTTTGTGTTTCTTTGGAACCTAGCCATGAACTAAATCTATTTGGTTAAGGTTATTGTGTTTTGTGGTTGTGAGAAACAATTGGATTTTGTTTAGGTAATAAGAGTTTGCACTTTCAATTCAAGGTTTACTCATTCTTTGTTTTTATTATTGTTTGCAAGTGAATTGGAGAGGATCTCTAACTTCATCTATTTATCTAATATCGGGAGAGTTAGATTCAAGAAATGAATGAGTATGGTCTTTATTCAATCTATTGATGGTGAAGATAAATCCGGCTTAGGAATAAGTTAAGGTTTTCAACGGCTAAGAGGAGCACAAGATTGGTTGTTGTTCACCCTTGATTCACGCAGGGATGTATTGTCAAGGCAAGCACAATTAGCTAGAGTTTCGACTTAGGGATAAGAAGAAACCATTGAAGAA
Organism: Hibiscus mutabilis; assembly: GCA_019671005.1. Classification (NCBI taxonomy): domain Eukaryota; kingdom Viridiplantae; phylum Streptophyta; class Magnoliopsida; order Malvales; family Malvaceae; genus Hibiscus; species Hibiscus mutabilis. The sequence continues at coordinate 20,535,245 of CM033727.1, read as the reverse complement.
TGCTTTGCCGAACCTTGAAGTTGCTGCCCAGCCGCCCAAATAGTTGCCCAGCTAGTTTCCCAGGCAACCATCTATTAGTTGCCAAGGTAACCCCGCTGCACAAGTTGCCACGGCAATTGAATTGCCCTTGCACTCTTTTACCAAGATGATCCAATCGGCTATCACACCTCAACTCATGATAACCTGGTCTATTCTCTCTCATTTGATTACATCTTCTTTTACTTATTTTCTTTCTAGTTTAGTTGTTAGTTAAACTCCTACAATCTTCTACTTGTTTTCTTTTACTTTTTATAGTGCAAGAGAGTAGATTCTTGAAGTGGCACCAATCCTTGTGGAGACGATATCTTTTATACTATAACTTGCGACGTGTACACTTGCACAATTGCGGAGCACTTATTACACGCAACATGGGCTTCCACTATATAAAGACAAGAAGGGCCACATTTCAAAGCAAGCTGAAATTGAGTAAAACAACATCTTGTCTTCTACTTTGGAGAACCACCATTGTTAGAGGAATTAGACGAGTCTCTAAGCAACACAAGCTATCGAGCGAGGCTTGGGGAGCTCAGAGAAACTATGGCAAAGCTCACAGTGTAAGGATGGAGCCTTAGGACGCTTTGATTCTCTTTTGCGTAGTTTTTACTTTTCTGAAATGAATTCAAACTTTTGTTGGATGGTTTTTATTTGCTCAAACATGAGCTAAATACTTTTTTGTTGGGTTTATTGTTGAATGCTTTTGTTTAATCTTTGCTGAATGTCATAGTGTTTTTAATGCTTATCTATTATGTTCATTGATCTTATTACTTAGTCTTGTGAGAGCTAGCAAGAGCACCCTTTTGCTATGATATGTGGCTTAATATCGAGAGAGTTAGGTAATACCCGATGAACATTGGAGCTTAAGCTGGAAACTTGAGTTCTAATCCTACTTAGACATAAGATTGGGATTTCAACTGATAAAAAGGGTGGCTTAAATAGATAATAGCTTACTAGGGTTAACGCAGACATGTATCATCATAGCATTCTATTATCAACATCTTACTGGACATGGTTTAGGAGTTCTTTCAAATGCCTTATCCAGTAGATAAGTGGTGCTTCTTTTTTATGATAGTCTAGTAATGGTTGAGCATAGCATTTGAAATAAGGCCAACTACCCATTCACCTTGATAATCTTTTGTGAGTTTGCAACTATTTGTTATCCTTCAATCTTTGTTTCAATCTAATTTTTGATACAACATTACTTTTCGTGTTTAATCATCTCATCACTATCATCTTATTCTTGTTTTCTTTTCGTGCAATTCCTTTGAGTGCAATCATTTCAATCCCTGTGGGGACGATATTCTCATTATTATGTTACTTGTGCAACAAGTATAGTTGCTCCAATTTGTTCATCTATATTTGACGCTATCAACCATGTATTTGAATTAAATAAATTAGCATACAAAAAGTAATGCAAAAAGGGATACAAAGCTATCCCTTTTTTACTATGCATACCAGTACACAATATAGTGTATTAGTACTCGATGAATGCAATATCGGTACACTATGAGCTGTACCGATTTTGACTACACATGTTTGGTGAAAAATGCAGCAAATTAACTTCAAATGCCTTATAAACCAATTTTAAGTGCATACAAAGGATTTAAGAAGTTTTGGATATACATTTTAGCTACAACTTATCAACATGATTTTAGGAGATATCATATAAAACATTTAAAGAATAACAAGCATGATTTCACCAAAATTTACCAAATATTTCAAGTTCAGGGCAAAAAACATAGATATAGACATAAAAGGCCAAAAATATGTAATTCATGCAATTTGAGACTCCCTCTATATATATGCAGTCAACCACAATAAAGAGTCAAACAAAACATGCTTAAATCATTTTAGAATTAAACAACAAAGTAACACATAATCAAGCAAATTGCATGAAACTAAAATTTTACCACTTGAACCAAGGTAGTTTGGTTAGGCCTTACCCTCTTCAAGTGTATTTCCTCTTAGTGTGTCTAGAGCTTCGAAGAATTCTTGACTTTGCTCACCAGTGTTCCACCACACCTACAAGAGACAATATTATTATTTACATTTTTGTATCCAAATTGCTTTGGATCTATTGATATTAGTCTCAAAAATTTTAGTTCCCTTTGGAATCTATTTTTCAATGTCTTCATTTTCTTTGAAGAAATAAGTCCTTTAGGGACCCTAAACATTGTTAACCAATTTTCCTTTTAAAAATCTAGGGGAACTAGATTGTCTAACATAAAAATTTGATTTAACAAAATTTGTTTCGGAGAATTCTCCATTTTTCTTTTAAAAACTTTTGCAAATCAAATCATTTTCATTTTTAAGATCAACAATTTCCTTTTGATGCTTGAACTTTTTGAAGCAAGTTTTGTAAATCAAAATTATTTTGTTCAAGGTTCTTAAACTTTGCTTCAAGTTCAAAATTGGTTTTAGTGAGTAAATCATTTTGAACTTTTAATTTTGAAACCATTTTTCTTGTATTTCAAAACATAGGTTTCAAATTCTAAAACCAATTCGTCATAAGCATCTTGCAACTCATCAAATGCATAAAAATTTGAGCTAGATGAGTTAGAAGATACCTTTAAATCTTCTTGGATGGCCATTAGGAAAAGGTTGGCTACCTCATCTTCATTAGTGGAGTCTTCCTCATCACTCCATGTAGCCAAAAATTCCTTTTTTCGAATGGCTTGATCCATTCTTCTTCATCCTTGGACAATCGTACTTGACGTGTCCCAACTTCTTACATTCAAAGTACATAATGGGATCATTCTTCGTCCTAGATTCATGATTTGATTTTTCTTTCTCGCACATCATGAATCTTTATTAACTTCTTTAAGAATTTGGCTATCTCTTCATCTTCACTTTCACTCTCTTCTTCACTTGATTCTTCTTGAAGGCTAGAGGAATATTTAATAGCAACATTATTCTTTTCTTATTTCTTCTATTCTTTTCAGCCTTTGGACATTAACTTATGGGTGAGCAAAGATCTATTAGCTCATCAAGCTTGAGCATCTTGGGGTTCTTTGCTTCGATGATTGTCGTCTTCCTGGAATTCCATGATTTTAGAAGTGATTAGATCAAGTTCCTCCCAAGCTTTTCCTCCAGAATCACTTCTCTATAAACCTTTAGCCATTCACATTGGCGGAGAATCAATCAGACATAACTTTGATGTCTTCTTACGGGTTCGTCTTGAATTTCTCATACTCAAGATTGAGAAGACCGATCTTCGTCTCCTTTACTTCGTTGGTTTCTTCATGAATGACTACAAGCTTGTCCCAAATCTCATTAGTATTTGAACAAGAATGTGCATGGACTTGGCAATGGTTTGGAATCTCTTGTTCTCCTCTTCACTCCAAGCTCTCATTTTGGAAGTTGGAGTAATATAGCCTTCCATGATGCTCATCCATGACCCATGATCATTAGCTTCAATAAATAAACAATTGTATTCTTCCAATAAGAATAGTGTGCTCCGTTGAAGAACCGTGGCTTGTTGATCGGTTAGGAGTCTTCTAGGTAGTATGCACCGGAGGTGGTGACCACTAACTCGGTTGATGTAAAAATGGATTAAGCTCTTCAAGGATCGACTCTAGGATGTTAATTCGTTGAAAGAGACCTTGCTCTAATACTAATTGTTGGGCTCAAATTACTTAAACTGAATTGCCAAGAGGAAGTTAATTGCTTATAAAAACTTTGGAAGGAAACAAAAAATATTTGACACAAGATTTAGTGTGATTCCACTTCTCAACTAAGTCTACATCCACTACCTTAGCTTCCCCACTAAGGATTTCCAAAAATTCACAAACTTGTCTTTCTTTTAAGGCAAAAGAGATAACCTTACAAACCTCAAAGCTTATATCCTAAATCTTTGAGCAACTCTGTAACACCCCCTTCCCGACTTGGTAAGGAATTGGGTCAGAGTATGTTACTGATGTTCGATACAGTAATCATTACAATACTTTTAAGGAATACTAAGTAAATCGGTGATTCAAAAGTAATGTGAAGTTTCTCGATAGCACATTACAATATTATAATAGTACGGTGAGGGTAGTAATTTGATAGAAACTATGATTATCAATTTAGGACTGATTTTAAACTTTTACAAGTTTTAAGGATTAATCTGTAATTTCAGTAAATTAGAGGTCCCTTTTTAGATGTGTATTTACCAATGTGTAATTCAATCTATAAACGGTGATCATATCGATTTTCATTTCAATCAGAGAGCATTTACCCTTCAATTAAACCATTTGTTAAACAGTGACCATTTTGTAACTTTTCAAACTTATTCCAGTGACCAAGACGCGTATCGATACTCCTAATTCTGTATCAATACGCCTACATTATTAGGATTATAAATTCTCCAAAATAGAGAAACTGTACCGGTACAGGCTGAGCTGTACCAGTACGTGTGCCCTAGTTCCCAAATTGAATTTACATAAGGTATAGATATTCTTGTGCCCATATCGATACCCAGTTACAATGAATTTCTAGTGACAAATAATGGTATCGATATGTCAATGATTGTATCAATACGCCAAACTGGACTATTATAACTTTGCCAAGAAATGCCTACCCATACCGATACGCCATGACCCGTATCGATACAGCAAGACCTGTAATGACAAATTTAGTCTAGTTTTTTTATTATCTAAATTGACCTAGAAAACAATGTCCAAATCCTATGAAATTTTAGAGGCAAGTTTATAACACTATAATCTACTATCATGCCAAATTTCATAGCTATATGAATCTATTTACTAAGGTTTTACCTTTTTAGGCCAAACATGCATATTTTACCACTTTTAACCAATACCAAAATATCATTTTAGGCCTTTAAAACTTATACAAACCACATGCGTCATACACATAACAAAATGGCTAAAGGTGACTAGTTTAGCTACTTTGCCACCATACTTGGAGTTCGTAGGATAATGTATATTACTTTAAGCTCATAGTGACTTGCCAAAACTTCCAATGATCCTCGATCTCGCAAATGGTAACTTTCTTAATCTAAAATGCAAGAAATTAAATGCATTAGACATACTTTGCCTAATGATCTAGTCATAAACAATACCGATAACTATGAGATGCATTCCAAATCATGTCTTATCAATAACAATGCAATGATTCGTGTTCAATAACAATTATATCATGTTTCAATATTATTCCTTGGATCGAATCAAGATAGTGGATTCGCAAATTCCTATGCCTCGCCAAATCAATGAATGGTCTAGGCCCTCCGACTCGCCAATTAACCAATAACACAATCATCCCTCTCCCATGCCACAATAAAGGCCGTAGCCCAAGGACCGCAGTCCACCCGTACCAATAAGCTCATGAATTCTATGGAATGCTAATTGTATCCAATGTCCTTTTCAAATCCAAGGTTTAGTAACAATAAAAATAGCAATAACGGTGACAATAACAATGTTGATATCAATAGCGATGACAATATCAATGGCAATGTTTCAATAGCATTGACAATAACAATATGTGTTTAATGGCAATGGCAATATCAATGTCAATGACTATACAATGCCTATATCAATGTTCCATGTCTATGACAATAACTCTATTAATATCCAATGGTAAATATTTCTATATTCCAAGGTTTCAATGATAACAATGATAGCAACGATGATGCTATGTTCAATGGTTCGATGCTATAACTTAGCAAAGCTTACCAATAAAGCCTCCAATAAGGTTCGATGCAATAACCCTAAGGCAAAACATTAGCTATGTGATATTCAATATCAATGAAATCGAGAAAAGCACCTAGCTTAATCCTGTGACTCTGACTACACTCACCTTGTTTTCTGAAGCTCTTACGGCTCTCGGACGACCTCTTCCATGTTCTTAGCCTTTGATGGAGATGATGGATTTTCTTTCTCCAATACTTGAGCTAGATAGAAACAATAGGAAATGTTATGATCAATATAACGATATCAAAATTGATATCCAAGCTTAAAACAACTATTAGCTAATCGATTTCCATGGATTTAACTTAAATGTTCAATGGCTTTAACTTAAAATTAAACATCAACTATCCACGGAATCAAATAATAGATTGGGGTATTTAGCTTACCCAATCGATTACTATCCAATGGAAACAACAATTCTTAGAAAGCCTAAACTTGAGTTCAAGCTCTAATAGTGGTGCTTGCTTGGGAGAAGACAAAGGTTGAATATAGAGATGATGTTTGTTATGCTTTCATCAGTTCACCGGGTACGTTTCCTTTTCCCTTCAATTACTTTGTGAGCTTTCCTTTAGATGAAGAAATTCATTCTTCTAATCCCACGTATTGGTGATTAGGCTTGGGGAGGGGCTAATTGCAAGGTTAGTCCCTAAACTTCCAATCCTTCATACTTTTGGCTCACTAAACTCAATCTTCACAATTTAGCCACTAAATAGTTGTTTGGTGGATTCAATATGGTCTTTAATCAATAAATTGACTTAATTAGAGTCCAAAATCAATGTAATTGACCACATGGTCAAAATCAAGGCAATATTTGGACCTTTTTGGTGTAGGGTTTTCGATCGTCAGAACCCAATTTTGACTAGACCAGCTTTCGGGGTATTATAACTCTCCCCCTTAAGAAAAATTCGATCTCAAATTTTACCTGAATCGAAGAGATGAGGATATTGCTTCTTCATTGTCTCCTCTGCTTCCCAAGTCGCCTCTTCTACCGCATGGCTCCTCTAGAGCAATTTAACCAATGGAACATATTTGTTACAAATTCTTTTAACTTTCTTTGTAAAGATCTGAACCATTTCTTCCTCGTAGTCAAAATAGATTGAATCTCTATAGATTTCGGCTCAATGATATGCAAAGGGTCAGAACGGTACTTCTGGAGCATCGATACATGAAATACATTGTGGATTTTGCTCAATTCTAAGGGTAATGATAATCGATAAGCTACAGTGCCAACTTTCTCAATAACCTCAAAGGGTCCAATGAAATGGGGACTCAACTTCCCCTTTTGCCAAACCTCAGAACCTTCTTCTATGGTGAAACCTTGAGGAAGGATTTCTCACTAACCTATTATTATATACGCCTTCACTTTAGGTCGGTAGTGGCCTTTTTTTGGTCGAAGGTAACTTTCAAACAATCATGGATAATGGCAACCATTCTTTGGTTTCCCAAAGTAAGTTAGGGCCAAACATCTTGCCTTCACCAATATCGGACCAACACAATGGAGTTCTGTAGCGTCTACCATACAACGCTTCATACAGTGCCATCTTAATGGAAGCTTGATAGCTATTATTGTAGGCAAAATCAATGAGAAGTAGAGATTTCTCCCAAGATCCTATAAAATCAATAATACATGCACGCAACATGTCTTTTAGAATCTATACGGAAAGGTTCATTAGAGATACACATTTTTAATGATTCAATGGGAGAGATTTTTCAATTATTACCTGAATTACCCTTTTTGACTGGCCATCAGATTGAGGGTGAAAAATAGTACTAAGATTAGCTGTAGTGCCTAGGGCTCCTTGTAATGTTCTCTAGAATCATGAAGAAAATTGGGGACTCAATCAGAGATGATAGAATTAGGTACACCATGGAGTTGAATAACTTCCTTGATATACAAATAAACTAATTTAGGAAGACCATAGTCCATTCTAACCGGTAAGAAACGTGCTGAGTTGGTGAGACGGTCCACAATGACCCAGATAACTTCATGTTTAGCAAGTGTTAAGGGCAGACCACTAACAAAGTCCATAGTGATCCTTTCCCACTTCCATTGTGGTAGTTCAATAGGTTGTAATAATCTGAAAGGGACACGATGCTTAGCCTTGACATGTTTGCACGTAAGGCACTTGGACACAATGTCAATTATGGCTTGTTTCATACCCGTCCACCAATAGAGTTCCCGAAGATCCTTGTACATCTTTACAAGACTTGAGTGAACAGAAAAAGAACTCGAATGAGCTTCTTTGAGAATATCGGTGCGAAGAGATTCATCATTGGTCACGCAGATTCAATCACGAAAACATATGAGTTTTTTAGTGCTATTTTTGAAGTCAGGGTTACCTTGCAACTTGGAAACAATCAATTGAAGTTCAAGATCTTGACTTTGCAATGCTTTGATTCTCGAAACAATAGTATATTGAACTTAAAGCTCATCTACGAGGCAACGATGCTTCCAAAGTTGAAAATGAGCATTAATAGCTTAAGGAGCAGGCAAAGGTTTACGGCCGAGTGCATTAGCAACAACATTGGCCTTGCCCAAATGATAATCAATGACAAGGTCATAGTCATTAAGGAGTTCATCCATCTTCGTTGCTGAAGATTCAACTCCTTTTGAGTTAACAAATATTTGAGACTTTTGTGATCGGTGAAGAGATAACATTTCTCTCCGTAGAGATAATGTCTCCATATTTTCAATGTGAAGACAACTCCAAATCATGAGTAGGATAATTCATCTCGTGTGGCTTTAGTTGTATCGAAGCATAAACAATGACTTTACCTTCTTGCATCAATACACATCCTATAGACTGTATAGTCCTTTCTGGACTCAGGTTGGGTTAAGACCAGTTCATGAGTCAAGACTTGTTTCAATTGATCAAAAATTCTTTGTTGTTCCTCCATCCAAACAAATGGAGCCTCTTTACTCAATAGCTTAGTCAAAGGAGCTGCTATTATAGAAAATCCCTTGATGAATCTTCTATAATAACCAGCGAGACCAAGGGAACTTCTTACTTCAAGAATGTTCTTTGGTGGATTACAATCAAGGACGGCTTGGATTTTCTTCAAATCTACTTCATGCTGAAGTCGATACGATATGCCCAAGGAAGGCAACTTCAGTGAGCTAAAACTCACACTTGGAAAACTTAGCAAATAATTGTTTTTCTTAAAAAGTTTGAAGCACAGTACGAAGATGTTCTACAATATTTTTAGAATAGATCAAAATGCCATCAATTAATACCACTACAAATTTGTCAAGATAGAGTCTAAAAACCTGATTCATCAGATCCATGAAGGCTTCATGTGCATTAGTTAGCCCAAAGGGCATCACCAAGAATTTGTAGTGTTCGTATCTGGTGCAAAAAGCATTTTTGGATACATCACATTCTTTAACTCTCATTTGATAATACCTTGACCTTAAAACGATCTTGGAAAACATAGAAGCATCCTTAAGCTGATCGAACAGGTCATCAATTCTTGGAAATGGATACTTATTCTTGATGGTTACATTGTTCAACTACCGGTAATCAATACACAATCTCATAGAACCATCTTTCTTCTTAAAAAAGAGAACCGATGCTCCCCAAGGTAAGGAACTCTGTTGGATAAAGCCTTTATTCAAAAGGTTTTGGATTTGGGCCTTTAGTTCCTTAAGTTCAATTGTGGCCATACGATAAGGTGCAATGGAAACTGGAGCTGTTCTAGGTTGCATTTTGATGCCAAATTCTACTTCACGGGTTGGGGGTAAGCCCAAAAGTTCATTAGGGAAAACATTAGGGAACTCACAAACGGTGTCACTGTCTTGCAGTTGAGGTTCATTCTTGGCTTCCAATGTGAATGCATACAATGAAGGGCTTATTGAATTCATAAGGGTGATACTCTCCTTACCAAGGCCTCGGGGATACAATTTTTTCTTACAACAATCTACCCAAACTTGATGTTCAATGAGTCAATCTAAACCAGTATAACATCAAACTCATGAATTGGAAGTGCCAATAAGTTAGCCAGAAATGGAATCCCTTGAATCAATAAGGGAAAATTCTTACACACAAGACTCACGTTGACACAATCACCCAACAGATTGATTACAGAGATTTTCGATACTATAGGTTCAAAGGACAATTTATGCTTCTTAACTAATACAATACTTATAAAGGAGTGAGTAGAACTAGGATCAATCAATGCATATAAGGAATATTAGTACAACTCAATGGTACTTGCAATGATGTCGGGATCATCGTCTTCCTCCCTACTCCTTACATGATAATCTTGGGTAGGGACCCTTAATTCATGTCTATTTGATGCCCTTATCGAGTGACTAGGTTTCCCCGTAGCTCTCGATGATCCTTGCCTTGGCCCCTTGCCTTGAAAAGATTGAGCTGGGGATGCAATATTAGCTAGTGTAGCAGTAGACTTAGTGTCATTGAGAGGAAAATCTCAAATAAAATGGCCTTGCTTGCTACAATAGAAACAAGATCCAGGTTACTCGACAATATCTTACTGGATGTCGATTTTGAAAATAGTCACAAACTGGATACTGAGAGTTTCGGTTTGAGCCTCATATACTATCAACTAAGGTTGACTTGGCAAAAAAATTGAGTCATGGTTTGTGGCCTCTCAATGTTCCGTGAATGGGAAGGCTGTGGGTACACATTCTGTTTAGGGCCTTGATACTTCCCTTTCTTGTTCCACTTGGGAGGTCAAGAATCATCTCGTAATCTCTTATCTGATTTGCCTGACCCACATGGTATTTGGGCTTTCTATGTAGCTTCAGTAGCCTTATCTCTATTTACAAGATCCTGAAAATCAGTGATGCCCAATGCTATAAACATAGAGTATAGCTCGTCACTAGGCCCGACACTAAATATTCTACACTTCTCTTCCTCTTTTCTGATGTACTCGACACCATACCTGCAGTACTTGCAAAAATCATGGATGTACTGCTCAATAGGTCGTCCACCTTGCTTGAGATAGAGGAAGATACTATGCCTTTCCGTGAGATAAAACTCGCTGATGTACTTCTTTCAAAATTCTCGAAGGAAGAACTCCCATTTTGCTATTTCTTCGAAGATTGTAAGAATAGTAGTCTCCCACCAATGAAGCACCTTATCATCAAGCAACCCGACGGTACATTCCAGCTTGTGCTCGTCCAAACACTACAACTGCTTATTCAGAATTCTCAACGTGTTATCCAACCAATATTCAACAACTTCATTATTGTAATCATCTTGACCAGTAAAGGTATAGGCTCGATGTAATACCCCAACGGTTGGTCTAGAAGTATGTTACATTTGATCATTAGCTAAATTATTATACAAACTCATCAATTAGTCTAACTAAGTTTAGGACTATTTTGATGTAAGAAAGAATTTGATAGCTATAATTAAAGGGCTAAATCGAACACCATGAAAAAATGAGGTTTTCATGCTTAACAAAAATTAATGTGAGGACTTGTGTAGGTGTCATTTGCACAAGAGATCATGTGGGGGAGGGGGAGTCTAGGTGTAAGTTGATAATCAATTTGTATCATCTTCTTCTCCTTCCTTGAGGGACCAAAAACGATAGTGAGAGAGCGAGAGATTGTTTAAGGGCGCTGAAAATCTAAGCTTATTTTGGCTCAAATTTGGATGTCTAATCGAATATCTTGAGAAAGGAGGTAGGATTATCTTCCTTTCTTTATATATAAGTTCTATTAAGATGTTGGTTAGGAAATTTTCTTGTGTTATGTGAATAGAAATGATTAGAAGGGAATCAAGTTTATATTAAGTATTTTTTAAGAATTCAAATTGCAAATGTGATGAATGTTCATGTTTTTTTTTTGTAAATGGGTAACCCAGCAGAGATGTTAGAATTCTTGTTAATGAACTCTAAGTTAATTAAAGTAGTTCAAATGTTTGAATAGATCACTGCTTGATTGTGTAGTTGATTGTGAAGCATGAATTTAATCCCAATACTTAGTAGTATCATTATGGGACTGTTATATATATACACACATTGTTTTGGGGGCTGCATTGTATATATAAGCTGTGTTGAAACTGTTTTATGGAAAAGGAAGTTGTCAGTGGGCTGTTTTGCAAAAATTAAAATTGATTTGGACTGTTTTAACAATGGAAAAGTGGGCTGGACCCTTAATCTAAAATAGGGGACGATTTTAGGATTAATTAGGGATTGATTTGAAGATTAAAACTGGGAATTTTCTTTGAAATAAACTGCTTGTGGACTGCTTTGTAAACAAAAATTGGATGGTTGATTTGCAAAGTAATTAGGGACTGTTTTGCCCCGTTTAGGGACTGTTTTAATACTTAAAAATAAGTATATATATATATATTTCCTCAAAAAAAGTACATGATTATAAAAGGGCTATTTTGGTATGTTTTAAGGACATTAGAGAACTGCTTGTACATGATCATGTGTGCATAAAGGAATTAGAGGCTGTTTTGGTGTATATAAGCATGTATATAAAAACCTAGGGAACTGTTTTAAGTGTTTTTAAATACAAATGAGATTTTTTTGATTATCACACAGACTAATTTTAAAAATTTGAAAATAGGGGAGACTATTTTGTAACATTTGGGACTGTTTTTCTTAGTTAAGAACTTTAATGGACTGACTTGTATGTATGTATGTGTATGTGTGCAATAGGACTGTTAGTAAATGAACTAAATTGGTGTTGGTGATTTGTTAGTTAAATTGGGGTTCATACCATGTTTAGGAAGAGGATAATGGCTTGAATGCTAGAAAGGGAAACTCTGGGAGTATGTGAAATTATGGATTCAGGTATCCTGTAACTTCGGGATATAAGGTGAGTGTAGTTTAAAGTCTTGGGATGAGTTAATAACCCTTCGAGCACTGTTTTTGATTATGGTTGTTTTGAATTGTTTGAAATATGTTATGAATGAGCAAGCTTGGATTCAAGGTAAGTATCTAATGGTAAGTATATTGTGGCATGAAATTTAGTTAAAAGCATGATACATGATTAAATTCTATGTTTAATCTTGAAATGAAAGGAAGTCAATTATCATTACTTGATGCCTTGATTTTGGCCTAATATGCTTGATATGCTATGAGATGCATGCTAAATTCAAAAGCCACATATAAGTGAAAAATGCTTGTTTTGTGAAATGGAGTACAAATTCTTGATCATGCTAAGCTTTAGATGTATTAGATAACTTGATTATAAAAAGAGTTGTATATGAGACTTTTCAAAAGTGATCTTGGCTATGATGCCATTCGATCAAAAGAAATGAAATGTTGAGATTCACATGAGGTGAATATATGTACCCAAAATGAAAAGGGGTAATGTGACATTGATATGATATTATGACATGGAGCTATACTCACTTTGTTCTAATAAAAGATGATAAATGTTAAAACCTTGGTCTCGAGTCAGTCTTAGGTATAGTTGGCATGCCATAGAGTCCATAAAGCTCAAGTTTGGGGTGGACTACGGTCATGGACAATGGTCCTTAATTGGAGACAGTAGGAGAGATGTTTGTGGTCACTTGGCGATAGTAGGAGGGATTGACCGGTACTGTGTGTACCATTTTATTTGGCGACAATTGGTTGGGGATTCATGTACCTAGGCTGTTATTCGGTTCTCAAGGATATGTTAAAGACTTATAATGAAACTTACAATTAAGTTACAAATAATCTTAATACCATGTGAGACAAAGATTTGTTCTTACAATAAGATATATTTACTATCTTAAATGACAAGTAACATTGATCACAAAGTACTATGTTTGATAAGTGTTTGATAAGTCATACATAAGTAATTGGTGACCATGAGATGCTATATTGGTATCTTATGTGATAAGGAATTGGTTCTCAAGGCTATGTAAAGATTAATAATAAAATTTGTGAACTAAATTAATGGATTAAACTTGGTATCTTGTATTTCAAGAACTTTATGTTTGTGATAAGTCATGTTGATATCTTATATGATGAGAAGTTTTGTTTATAAGATGTTATGTTTGATAGCTTTTGTGACAAGTAACTCTTGATTATGATATTCTATGTGATAGCGTTTGTGATAAGTAATATCTGATTATGTGATGCTATGTTTGATAGCTTTTGTGACAAGTAACACCTGATTATGATATGCTATGTGCGAAAGCTTTTGTGATAAGTAACACCTGATTATGAGATACTATGTTTGATAGCTTATGAGACAAGTAGCTATGTTAAATACAAAATATGAAAATTGTAAATTAAAAAACAGTGATTATTTTGATAGCTTATATGATAAGTAACATATGCATGTGAAATGCTACGTCCAAAATCCTGTGGACTATTCTACAAGTATAGGAGCATAATTGGACTGTTTAGAATAACCAAGTTTATACATATGTAAGCTGCCCTATTTGTGAATAATTGTATGGAATAGGACTATTTTGAATGTCTAAATGTACCTACATGATAAGTGGACTGTTTGACTAGAATTGATTATTATATGGACTGTTTTGAATGTCTAAATGTACTTACATGATAAGTGGACTGTTTTGACTAAAATTGATTATTATATGGACTGTTTTGAATGTCTAAATGTGCTTACATGATAAGTGGATTGTTTTGACTAGAATTGATTATTATATGGACTGTTTTGAATGTCTAAATGTACTTACATGATAAGTGAACTGTTTTGACTAGAATTGATTATTCTATGGACTGTTTTGAATGTGTAAATGTACCTACATGAAAAGTGGACTGTTTCGACTAGAATTGATCATGCCATGGACTGTTTTGAATGTATAATGGTACCTACATGTTAAGCGGACTGTTTTAACTAGAATTGATTATGTCGTGAACTGCTTTGATTGTATATGAAGTTGGTGGGCTGTTTTTGATATGTTTGTTGTATGTACACATGAATTAATGGTTCTATGGATGATTTGATTTAAGGACGCACAAGTGAAATTGGTTGCTTGAATTATAGGACTATGATAAAAGAAACCCAAAAAGTTTATAAGTTAAACTATGAATTGATAAAGACTTGTATAACAAGTAAAGTGAATTTTAGCTTATTATATGTTCTTTGTGTGATTAGATAAGCTTCATAAATACTTACATGTTTGAATTGCTTGAACAATTAAATGTTTATGATTAGTCGGATTGAGTATCTCACGAATATGACTTGATATTTTTGTTATCACGTGTGCCAAGTAACTTGCATCTTGTATATACTTTCTTTGAACATCAAGTGTATATATATATATATGTATATACATGTCTGATTCGAATACCGTGTAAAAGTTTAAATGCTTATTTGTGTGCCTTGTCCTTATAAGACTAACCTCTTGTCCAAGTCTTGTATATTATATAAAGGGGTTGTATAGAAATTAATGAAAGGATAGATTATTGTTTTATGTTAATAGTCATTCTAAGCTACCTTACTAAGCCTATGCTTACTCTACCCTTTTTGTAACATCCCAAAAACCGGTCTAGTCAGATTCGAGTTTTGGCTATCAGAAATCCTACACCGAAAAGATTAAACACTGCATTGGTATAGACCATAACGTCAATTTTATGGATAATGGACTTTAATTAAGTTCAATTCCTGGTTAAGGGCCTTATTGAAATGTTAAATGTTGAGTTTGAGCCAGGCGTATCGATACAGTGGGACTTGTATCGGTACGGTTCAACAACCTTCTAAATAACTTACCAAATTAGGCTTAGCCGTATCGATATAGTTATGAGGCGTATCGGTACGGGAAGTTGTCAAAAATGATTTTGGTGATTATTTTAAGGGGAATTGATGAGATAGGGGTGAGTCACCTCCTTGCTTACTCCCACCCATGTGAACAAAGCCATTTGATTGACAAAATGGGGGATTTGATTGAGAAAAAGAAATTTAGTATTATTAAATAGGTTTCCTCCCAAGCTAGGAAACCATATGGTTGGTTGCTTTGGAGGCAACATTTGTGATTAAGTAAAACCCTCGGCCAAGGTTAAGAAAAGGGAAAAAGGAAAGAAATAAGGGAAGTAAACCGAGACCAAAACTTTCCATCTTCTTCATCCTTTTTCATTAAAGAACAAGCAAGCACCACCATTTTCATCCTTCTTCCTTGAGTTTAAGCAAGCACCTCCCTTGGTTGCTTAGATTTTCTTGAATTTCTCTACATCGTTAAATGGCCCTCGATTAGCTCAATAATTGGAGAAAGATCCCCTGTTATCTCCAACGAAAGCTAGAAGCAAAGGAGTTGTAATCTGAGAGCCTTGAATGCTTCAGAATCGAGGTGAGTGTAGTTGGAGTCTTAGGATTGAGCTAGATGCCTTTCCCAATGCCATTGTTATTGAAACTATCATTGCTAAAGGATACTACATCGAATCACTTAGTGGATGTTGTGGCAAGTATTGGTAAGTTATCGCATTGAGAATTGAGCATTGTCTCTGTTATGGTCATTGTTATCGAATATCAGACATAGATAACATCATTGTCATCATGTACTATTATTGCCATTGTCATGGTCATTGCCATTGAATCATGGAAATATAGAGTATTGATCATAGAGCATTATTATTGCCATTGTAATTGATGTTGCTATTGGACATGTATATTAAATCATTGCTTACTGATTAAGTCATTGAAAATATTGAACATTGTTATTACTATTGAGCATCGATCATTGATACTGTTACCATACCTTGTATTCGAAGGACAATGGATACAATTGGCATGCCATAGAATTCATGAGCTTAGTGTACGGGTGGACTACAGTCGTAGGGCTACAACCTATATTGATTTGGTGAGGCGGAGGGATGTGTTGTGATATTGATCATATTGGCAAGGCAGAGGGACTAGACCATTCATTGATTTGGCGAGGTGTTGGAATTCACGTATCCACTATCCAGAATCGATATAAGGGTTATTGCTAAAATATGGAAATATTGTTGTCAATCATGATCATTGCATTGATACGAATAGTTCATTGTATTGCTATTATCATAATTTGAATTGGAATGCATTACATTGCTACTGACATCATTTATGGCTACCCCACTAGGCAATGTATGCCTAATGCATTGCATCTCATCCATTTCATGTTAAGGGATTCATTTTTCAAGATCGGAGAGGTTGAGGTGTTGGACAAGGCACAAACAAGCCTAAAGTAATGTATATCGAATCTATGAACTCCTAGTAGGGTGGCAAAGTACTTGGAATAGTCACATAGGGCTCTTTTGATGTATATATGTTAAGCTTGTGGTGTAATAGTGCTTGAGGCTCTAAGTGGTCTTTTTGTATGGTTTAAAAATGACTAAAAATCCATAATTGGCTCCTAAAGGTGAAAACCTAGTAAATGGATTCACATTGACATGAAACTTGACATGCTAGTAGATTAAATGGTTATAAACTTGCTAGTAAAGTTTCATTGTATTTGGACATCGTTTGACATGTCAAATCGAATAAAAATCAGATAAAATCTATCATTACATTGTAAGGCGTATCGATTTTGCTAAGCAGTATCAGTACGGACTTTAGTCACTAGAATTTGGCTACAAAAGGGTATCAATACGGGTTCAGGGCGTACTAATACGAAGTCAACATGGTCAACCTATATCGATACAGTCTCAAGTGTATCGATATGGTCTTATTCCCTTTTAATATGGAATTCTTGAATTAAGCATGGCGTATTGATACAGTCTCTAGGGTATTGATATGGTGGCAGGTAAATTAGTTATAAGTGATAAAGAATAGCTTTTAAAATTTTGCAATATAGTCACTAAAATCATATAAGTCTAGTTAATAGGGCTAATGAACTCTGATTAGCATGAAATTTTACAGGCTCACTAATATTACATTGAATTTAATTATATTATTGTTAATTTTTAGAAAAGGACACCTAAATTATCAGATTTATAGTTAGCCCCTAAAACTTGTAAAAGTTATAAATCAGTCCTAATTGAAGGATATTGTTCCATACAAGATAAATTGGACTAATGCCTATACTTGGTAATGTTTAAAGAGTATAATATCGATTGAATGTTAGTCATTGATTGAAATTTTATAGCACCGATCACCGTATCATTCAACGGTAGCACTCTCCGACTCGATTCTCAACCAGGCCAAGAAGGGGGTATTACATTTGTGGCATCAGAGCTAGAGTTTAGTCAATTCTAGGACTAAACCGAAGTTCATTGCATTGTTATTATGCTACTTTGCCACCCAGAAGTTTTATAATGTGTATATTGTTACTTGTCGACTAATCTGATCTCTTTATGTTATAGATATGTCTGAGACAAAAGAAGCTCACATAAATAAGCATGCTACCTACACCTTCACTGGACAGGATGATGATAATCTTGAGGTTGCTGAATATTGGTTGGATAACACGCTGAGGGTCCTGAATAAATAGCTACAGTGTTCAGACGAGTATAAACTGGAGCGCGATCTCACATTGTTAGCTGATGAAGCGCTTCAATGGTGGGAGACCACTATTCTTACCATCCGTAAAGAGACCATCTCTTGGGAGTTCTTCCTTCAAGAATTCCGAAAGAAAGTACATTAGTAAGTACTACCTTGCAGAGAGGCGTAGTATCTTCCATCATCTGAAGCAAGGTGGTCAACCTATTGAGCAGTACATCCATGATTTTTGCATGTACTGGCAGTATGGCACTGAATACATCAAGAAGGAGGAAGAAAAATGCATGATGTTCATTGTCGGGCTTAGCGACGAGCTACTCCCTATGTTTACTGCCTTGGGCATCATCGACTTCCAGGACCTTGTAAACTGAGTTAAGGCCACCGAAGCTGCATAGAGGGCTCAGAGGATGGATGGATCTAGCAAGTTCGAGAAGAGATTCAGAGATGACTCCCAACATCCCAAGTGGAATAAGAAAGGCAAGTACCAAGGCTCTAAGCAGAATACATACTCACAACCTTCTCGTTCTGGAAACATTGAGAGACCTCAGACTGTAACGCAATCTCTTGCCAAGACGATTTCTTTTGAAAGCACTAGAGGCTCTAATAGAAGTTCACAAAATATAGTTTGCAACTATTTCCAGAAGCGACATCCACCAAGTCAGTGCTGAAAGCAGACTAGAGCATGCTTCTATTGTGGTGAAGAAGGTCATTTCATCCGTAACTGTCCTCTTGGTGCCACCAAGTCCACTGTTGCACTGGCAAATGTTGCCTCCCCTATTTAATCCTTCTGAAGAAAGGGATCGAGGAAAGGATCATCGGGAGCTACGGGGAAACCTAGTGACTCAAGAAAACCATCAAATCGATAGGAACCTAAGGCATATGCTAAGATGTTCTATGTGAGGAGCTGAGAGGAGGATTCATTCAGCTGAGTTCCTCACCCTGGGGAGCTCCGGTTCTCTTTGTGTAGAAAAAGAATGGTTCCATGAGACTATGCATTGATTACCGGCAGTTGAACAAGGTGACCATCAAGACAAATACCCATGACCAAGGATAGAAGACCTATTCGATCAGCTCAAGGATGCCTCTTTGTTTTCCAAGATCGATTTGAGGTCTGGGTATTATCAAATGAGAGTTAAAGATTGTGATGTACCCAAAGCTACATTTCGTACAAGATATGGCCATTACAAATTCTTGGTGATGCCATTTGGGCTAACCAATGCACCGATAACTTTTATGGACTTAATGAATCATGTTTTTAGGCCCTATCTTGACAAATTTGTAGTGGTATTCATTGATGACATCCTAACCTATTCCAAGAATCCTGTGGAGCACTGTGATCACCTTCGTATGGTGCTTCAAACCCTTCGTGAGAAGCAGCTATTTGCTAAGTTTTTCCAAATGTGAGTGACCTTCCTTGGGCACACTATATTGGCTTCGGGCATCCAAGTAGATCTGAAGAAAATTCAAGCCATCCTTGATTGGCACCCACCGAAGAATGTTGGTGAGGTAAGGAGTTTCCTTGGTCTTGTTGGCTATTATAGGAGATTCTTCAAGGGATTCTCTATGTTAGTAGCTTCATTGACTAAGCTATTGCGAAAAGAAGCTCCATTTTTTTGGATCGAGGAACAACAACAAACTTTTGACCAGTTAAAGCAAGTGTTGACTCATACACCAGTCTTAACCCAACCTGAGTCTGGAAAAGAATACACAGTTTATAGTGATGCATCGCATCTCAGGTTAGGATGTGTATTGATGCAAGAAGGCAAGGTTATTACATATGGTTCAAGACAGCTTAAGCCACATGAGATTAATTACCCTACTCATGATCTAGAATTGGTCGCGATTGTTTTTGCATTGAAAATCTGAAGGCATTATCTCTACGAAGAGAAATGATATCTTTTCACTGATCACAAGAGCCGCAAATACCTCTTGACTCAGAAAGAGATAAACCTCCAGAAACGGAGATGGATGGAACTCCTTAAAGACTACGATTTTATCATAGATTACCATCCGGGCAAGGACAATATTGTAACTGATGCTCTAAGCCGCAAACCTTCGCCTGCTCCCCGAGCTATTAATGCTCACTTATGACTTCGAAAACATCATTGTTCCGTAGCTAAACTTCAAGTTCAGTCTACCATTATTTCGAGAATCAAGGCATTGCAAGATCAAGACTCAGAATTTCAATCCATTATCTCTAAACTTCAAGATAATCCTGATTTCAAAATCATTTCTGAAGTACTCCTATGTTTCTGTGATCGGGTTTATGTACCTAATGATAAATCACTTCATAATAATATTCTTAAGGAAGCTCATTCAAGTTCGTTTTCTATTCACTTGAGGTTTGTAAAGATGTACAAAGACCTCTGTGAGTTATATTGGTGGTCAGGCATGAAGCAAGCCATAATTGATTTCATGTCCAAGCGTCTCACTTGTCAACGCATTATAGCTGAACATTGCATCCCTACAATATTATTGCAACCCATCGATCTACCGCAATAGAAGTGGGATAAGATTACTATTGGCTTTGTTAGTGGTCTACCCTTGACTCCTGTAAAACATGATGCCATTTGGGTTATTGTGGACCGTCTCACCAAGTCAGTGCATTTCTTACCGGTTAGAATGGACTATGGTCTTCCAAAGTTAGCTGACTTGTATGTCAAGAAAGTCATTCGGCTCCATGCGGTGCCACAATCCATCATCTCTGATCGAGATCCACAGTTTGCTTCTCGATTCTGGAGAGCATTGCAAGGAGCTATAGGCACTAGAGTGAATCTTAGTACATCTTTCACCCTTAGTCTGATGGCCAATCAGAAAGGGTAATCTAGGTAACTATCGAAAAACACCATCCCTATGAATCATCGATAAAGTGTACTGTTATGGAGTCTTTTTCTTACAGATTTTAGAAGACATGCTACATGCGTGCATTATTGATTTTTGCGGATCGTTGGAGAAATCCCTACACCTCGTTGAATTTACCTGCAACAATGGCTACCAAGCTTCTATCGAGATGGCACCGTATGAAGCATTATATGGTAGGCATTGTCTAACTCCACTGTGTTAGTCTAAACTCGGTAAAGGAAAGATGTTAGGCCCTGACCTACTTTGAGAAACCAAAGCAAAGGTTGCCATCATCCACGATCGCTTGAAAGCTATCTTCGACCAAAAAAAGGCCTATGCCGATCTTAAGCGAAGGGACATTCAATATGAAGTTGGCGAGAAAGCCTTCCTTAAAGTATCACCATGGAAGAAAGTTCTGAGGTTTGTCAAGAAAGGGAAGCTGAGTCCCCGGTTCATTGGACCTTTTGAGGTTATTGAAAGAGTTGGCCATGTGGCTTATCGGTTATTGTTGCCCTCAGATTTGAGCAAAATCCATGATGTATTCCATGTATCAATGCTCTAGAAGTACCAATCTGACCCTTCACATGTCTTGAGCCTGAGTCAATTGAGATTCAGCCCAATCTATCCTATGAGGAAGAACTGGTCCAAATCCTTTCAAAAGAAGTCAAGAGGCTTCACAACAAATTTGTATTGTTAGTCAAGGTCCTATAGAGAAGCCACTCCATTGAATAAGCTACCTGGGAATCGGAAGATCTAATGAAGAAGCAGTACCCTCATCTCTTTGGTTCAGGTAAAAATTTGAGGATGAATTTTTCTTAATAGGAGAGAGTTGTAACATCCCAGAAACTGGTCCAGTCAAATTCGGGTTCCGGCGATCGGAAACCCTACACCGAAAGGACTAAACATTGCACTAGTATAGACCATAATGTCAATTTTATGGATAATGGACTTTAATTAAGTCCAAATTCTGGATAAGGGTCTTATTGAAATGTTAAAAGCTGAGTTTGAGCTAGGCGTATCGATACAGTAGGACCTATATCGGTACGGTTCAACAACCTTCTAATTAACTTAACTAATTGGGCTTAGCCGTACCGATACGGTTATGAGGCATATTGTAACACCCCTCCCCGATTCGGTAGAGAATCGGGTCGGAAAGTGTTATCAGAAGATGGAACCGGAGATCGGATCGGAATTAGAGGTTAATTTAAAACTTTTCGAACTAAAAGGACTAAATTGTAAATGTTACAAATTAGTGACCCTAATCCTGATCTTTGATTTCCAACCTGTAATTAGACTCACCAATTATTAACCTGAGAAGATTCGTTGTTATCAGATATTTTTAACCTATCCATTTGAGCCATATAATTATTAGTGACCAATTTGTAATCTTTTAAAACTATTTCTCAAGCCTTTTAACAGAATTAATTGACAACGTACCGATACACTATAGGCCGTATCGGTACGCTAAGTTTAATTTTACACATTCCAGGTTCAAGGTCAATGACCCCATACTAATACGTCTATGCCTAAATCGATACACTTTAACTTGGGTTGACTCGTTTTGGTGCGCCTGAGGTCGTACCGATGCAATCATTTTTCTAGACCTTACTGTCAAGGTCTGTATCAGTACACTCCCTAGTGTATCGATACTCCCTACTTCATCAAGTCCAATTATGTAAAGCTGTATCGGTTCATACTTCTCCGTATCGATACGCCTTGCTTGTAATGATAGATTTTATCTGGTTTTTATCTAATTTAACCCCTCAATTATTGTTCAATCATTACCAAATTTTACCCACAAGTCTAAAATCTATTAATCTATTGTCATACCAAATTTTGTAGCATTTCGAATCCGTTTACCAAGTTTTTGCTTTAGGCTCATTTTAGGTTCATTTTAGTAAACTAGACATTCCCAAAACATACCCTTTCATGCATACAACACTAAGTCATTATAGGACTATTACACAACCATCAAAATGCTCAAACAGAACATGCTCGGACCATATGCCACTTGACTAGGAGTTTAAGGCAAAAGATAGGTATACATATACTTATGAAGAGGTGACTTGCAACAGAAGCACACGATCGGAAGACACGATTCTTTCAAGGTCCTAAAAATGCATAAGACACACATGTTAGGCTTACATAGCCTAGTGAGGTAGTTATAACAAGTGCAAATAATAGCTAGTGTCATGAATGGCCTGGTGATCAATTGGATAACATATGCATGATTCTAAACATAAAATCTCATGCTTAATCCACAAATTATACAAATTCATGATCATCAAGTTATACATCATATGCATACATTATTTCTTGAATTGGTACCATTGGATACACGGATTCCCTTTTACACCAATCATATCAAAAAATAGGCCGTAGCCTTGAGCTGTAACTCCGGAGAAGATCCCTCACACAACTTATCATTATCTCTCCCACATATAGGTCATAGCCCCGGCCCGTAGTCCATCCCTTACTTATACGAGCTCAAATAATCCTATTGCATGCCAATTGTATCCAGTGTCCACATTTACACAAAATCACATATTCCATGTTTATCAGATCATAACATATCAAGTATCAAAATCGAGCCTTAGCTCCACATATCACGTGTTTAACATATCAAGCATGTTATATCCAACTTACACATATCAAAGCAATACAAGACACTTACCTAAATCTCCCATCAAATCCAACATAGTTGCTCTACATTAGCCCTTAATCAAATGCAAACATATACACCAAATAATGCAACAGGATGGCACCGAGCCTATCCCTTGACACATCTACACTCACCTTAGACCATGAAAGCTTTTAGGATTGCTGAATTTCGACTCCTTCGTTCCTAGTCTCAATTGGATATGATGGATTGCCTTCCTCCGTGTTTTGAGCTAGGAAAAACGCAAGGAATAATCACAATGATATAACAACATGATTCCAAGAAAGGCTTAAGATTTCAATTCAAAATTAAACTCCAATCCTACATGGAATTTTACAATAGACAGAGGGCTTTGCTTTACCTGAGTGATGGCTTCACTATGATGTTTTCAAATTGAAGAGGAGTTGAACCTAGGATGAGTAAGAAGCGAGGTGTGTGCTTAAGTTCAAGGTAGGGGATAACAATGGAGGTGTTAGCTTGTTTGGAAGACAAAGCTTGAGTTTAGCTTTCACAAAGATTAAAACAAATGGAGAGAGCTCTTTTCTTTGACTTATTAGAATGGATTTAACATAATAATAACAGCCCGCCTCCCATGTGACCAATAAGAAGGTTTCCTCCTATCGAGGGTTTGCTTAACCCAAAGCCCATTTGCCTCCCAAATAGGCTAATGACTTCACTTGTTTATGAGTTCTGATAAGTTTCACGTGGGAATGGATAAGCATAGAGGTGATTCATCACCTTTCATCATTTCCTTTCAAAACGTCATTATATTGGCTCAAAACAGAGGGCCCGTATTGATACGCTTATGGCTGTATCAGTACGCCCACGCTAAAATGGGTAAGTTAGTTATTGACAGTTGGGCCGTATTGATACTGGTATGGTCGTATCTATACGACTAGCTCAAATTTGCACTTTGGGCTTTGAATCTCATACAAGGAGGTTCATTTACTCACATAGGACCAAAATATAACTTCATTAATCAAGAGGGGTACAAAAAGTCAACCATTACAAACACTATCACATCGGTTTCAAGATTTCTGACCATCGGAACCTAATTTTGACTAGGCTAATTTTCAGGAAGTGACAACTCTCCCGCCCTTAAGAAAATTCATCCTCAAATTTTCACTTTAAATGAACAAATTGGGTATTACTTTTACATAGTTTCCTCGGGTTCCCACGTTGCTTCTTCAATAGAATGGCTTCTCCACAGGACCTCCACTATTGGCATTGATTTATTACAAAGTCATTTAATTTCTCGTGCGAGGATCTACACACGTTCTTCCTCGTACGTCAGGTTGGATCGAATCTCTACAGATTCTAATTCAATCACATTAGAAGGATCTGACTAATATTTGCGTAGCTTAGATATGTTGAAGACGTTGTGAATTTGACTTAACTCCTTAAGAAGAGCTAATCGGTAGGCAACATGTCCAACTTTTTCGATCACCTCAAACAGACCGATGAAACGAGGACTTAGCTTTCCTTTCTTTCTGAAACGAAAGATCTTTTTCCACGGAGATACTTTGAGGATGGCTTTTTCACTAACCACGTATTGAATGTCTCTTCTTTTTAGGTCAGTGTAGGACTTATGACAGTCGAAGGTAGCTTTTAGTCGATCACGAATAATGGTCGTCCTTTTTTTAGTTTCTCGAAGAAAATCAGGGCCTAGCATGTTGCCTTCATCGAGTTCGGTCCAACAAAGAGGAGTTCTACATCTCCTTCTATAGAGGGCTTTGTTCGGGGCCATTTGAATTGAAGCCTGGTAACTATTGTTGCAAGTGAATTCGACTAAGGGTATGAATTTCTCCCATGTGTTCCCAAAGTCAATGGCACAAGTTCAGAGCATATCTTCCAGAATCTAAATAATCCTTTCGGATTGACCATCGGTCTGAGGATGGAAAGCAGTGCGAAGATGCACTTTAGTTCCCAAAGCCTCGTGTAAGGTTCTCCAAAACTGAGATGTGAATTGAGGATCACAATAAAAAATAATGGATACATGAACTCTATGTAACTGGATAACTTCACGGATATACAATTCCGTTAGCTTAGGTAAGCTAAAATCCATTCTCACCGGAAGGAAGTGAGCAGATTTGGTGAATCGGTCTACAATGACTGAAATGACATCATTCTTCTTCGGTGTCAGTGGCAGACCACTTACGAAATCCATCATAATGCGTTCCCATTTCCATTGTGGGAGCTCAATAGGCCGCAGCAGGCCAGTTGGTACTCTGTTCTTGGCTTTGACTCATTGGAAAGTAAAACTCCTAGCTACGAAGTCTGTGATCTCATTCTTCATACCAGACCACCAATGTAACTCTTTTAGGTCTTTGTACATCTTGATTGTTCCTGGATGAACGGAGAAAGGGCTAGAGTGAGCTTCACTTAGAATCTGATTCCAAAGATCATCATCTTCAGGAACATAGATGCGATTGCATAAACACAATAAGCCCTTGGAGTTCATAGCAAAGTCAGGATCTGGGCTATCCTTAACCTTGGCAATAAGAGGTTGCAACTCCTCATCGGATTCTTGGAGTGCTTTGATTCGAGACACAATAGTGGATTGTACTCTCAGTTTAGCCAACAACTTGCCACATTTCTTAAGTCGAAAGTGGGCATTTAAGTACCTCAAGGACAAAATAGGTTTCTGGCTAAGAGCATCAGCCACCATATTGGCTTCACCGGGATGGTAGTTAATGACTAGGTCGTAGTCTTTCAACAACTCCATCCACAGACGTTGATGAAGGTTTAACTCTTTTTGAGTTAGAAGATACTTCAAGCTCTTGTGATCGGTGTATAAGTAACACTTCTCACCATAAAGATAATGCCGTCAAATCTTCAAAGCAAACACAACTGCGGCTAGCTCCAGATCATGGGTCAGATAGTTTAGCTCATGTGGCTTGAGTTGATGTGAAGCATAAGCTATAACTTTGCCTTCTTGCATCAGAACACAACTTAATCCCAGGTGGGATGCATCACTGTAAACGGTGAAATCCTTGCCCGACTCTGGTTGCACTAAGATAGGAGCACGAGTAAGGACTTGTTTGAGCTGATCGAAACTCCTTTGCTGATCCATAGTCCATGCAAAAGGAGTGTCTCTGTGAAGGAGCTTCATCAAGGGTGCATCAATTAAAAAGAATCCCTTAACGAATCTGCGGTAATAACCAGCAAGCCCATGAAACCTGCGAACTTCTCCAACATTTTTTGGAGGAATCCAGTCAAGGACGACCTGGATCTTCTTTGGGTCAACTTGGATTCCCTCAAAAGAAATAACATATCCTAGGAAGGACACTTCGGATAACCAAAATTCACACTTATTGAACTTGGAGTAGAGTTGTTTCTCTCGAAGAGTTTTTAGCACAATATGAAGGTATTCTTCATGAGCAGCAGAGTCTTTAGAATAGATCAGGATGTAGGCTATAAAGACAACCACAAACTTATTGAGATAGGGTCAGAATACATGGTTCATTAGGTCCATGAAAGCTACAGGTGCATTCGTGAGCCCAAAAGGCATCACTAAGAATTCATAGTGGCCATATCTAGTTCAGAAAGCAGTTTTTGGAACATCAGATTTCTTTCACCAACATTTGATAGTATCCAGATCGAAGGTCAATCTTGGAAAATACGAAGCATATTTTAATTGATCAAAGATGTCGTCGATCCTTGGAAGTAGATACTTGTTCCTGATCGTGACTTTATTTAACTGGCAATAGTCAATGCACAGGCGCATTGATCCATCATTTTTCTTGATGAACAAAATCGGTGCTCCCCAGGGCAAAGAACTTCGTCGGACAAATCCCTTATCTAAAAGGTCTTGGATGTGGGTCTTTAGATCTATTAACTCCACCGGAGCCATTCTATACGGAGTAATAGAGACTGGAGTAGTCCCAGGTTACACTTCTATCCTGTATTTCACTTCTCGGGTGTGAGAGAGTCCTGGAAGCTCATCGGGGAATACGTTGGAGAATTCCTTCACAACTGGTACATCTTCGAGTTTTAAGTCTTTCTTAGACTCTATAGCATACATAAGGGTCTTTTTAGGCTCAAGTTTGGACTTCATCAAGGTTATACTCTCCTTATCGAGCCAACGAAGGTACAATTTCTTCTTTGAGCAATCTACCCAAGCTTGGTGTTCAGCTAGCCAATCAAGGTCTAGGATGAGGTCAAATTCTTGGAAGGGCAAGACCATCAAATTGGCCAGAAATGGGATCCCTGGATCCTTAGAGGGAAATCTTTACAAATCATTCGGATGGTTACACTATCTCCTAGTGGATTGGAGACAACTGTCTCGGAAGTGACCGGTTCCGAGTCTAAGGCATACTTCTCAACCAAAGGTTTACTAATGAAAGAGTGCGTAGAGCCTCGATCTATCAATGCATAAACATAATCAAACATAGCTCCACCATACCTGCAATCACATCAAGGTCATCTTCTTGCTCACGACTTCGGACATGATACATTTGAGCCAAAGTTTACGGATCATGACTGACTGTAGGTGCATTATTGTTACGAGTTTTTCCTATGGATCCGGATGGCATTGGCTTCGTTCCTCTCCCTTTACTGAGATTGTTCCAAGAAGCTACAAATATAGGTGCGTGCGGATTCTTGGGACACTGTCAGAGAAAGTGGCCAGGCTCTCCATAGAGATAGCAAGATCCGGACTATTTGCGGCACTGCCCTGGATGCCTCTTCTGGCAGTAGTTGCATAAAGAGATTTGAGAACCTTTTGCAGAACCACCCATATTGTCCACCGAAGATGAACGAGTAAACAAACGTCCATGCGGACTGGAACTGTGGTGCGTATCCAGATGGGGCAGTTGTTGGAAGGTGACAAATTTCTGATCCCAATGCTTACCTTTCTTCTGAGACATTGGAGGCTTAGAATCCTCATGAAATCTCTTATCGGATCTGGATTGGTTCCCTTTCCTTCTCTCAAAAGCCTTTTAGGAAGCCTCGGTAGCGATAGCTCGATTGACAAGCGTCTGAAAGTCTTCTAACTCCAAGACAGTGAAGAGGGGGTGCAATTCATCACATAGGCAATCAACAAACATTTGGCATTTCTCTTTCTCAGTGCGTATGATCTCAGCACCATACCTTGTATACTTGTAGAAGTCTTGAATGTACTGCTCCACAGGCCTTCCCCCTTGTCTCAGATGGAGGAATTTCTTGCGCCTCTCAGCAATGTAATGATCACTGATGTAATTCTTGTGAAACTCTTGAAAGAAGAAGTCCCACGTAACACGGTGTTCAGGAACAATGAGAGTCACCATATCCCACCAGCTTTGGGCCTCTTCTGCAATCAAGGCCAAAAGCACATTCGAGTTTGTGCTTATTAGGGCACTTCATTTGCTTGTTCAACACTTTCAAGGTGTTCTCTAGTCAGTATTCTATGACTTCAGGGTTGTTCAGATCCTGGCCAGTGAATGTATAGACTGGGTACTATTTGAGTTTATTAATTAGAGCTCGGGACACAGACTGAGAAGCTTTAGCAGGCTAAGGAAATGGGTCCTGTTGGAGGGACACCACAACTTGCTTAATCATGTCTGCCATGGACATCAGATACTCCTGTTGAGCTGGAGGCATTGAAGGCAGATGAGGTGGGTCGTTTTGTCCTACACGTTCGGGCCTTTGTTCTGGCCTTAGTTTATCCCCTTGAGTAGATGAGGAGTTGAGATTGGGCTCGTTTATAGCACGCCTATCAGTAGGTGCTGACATTTTCAGATCTATTCAGAAAGAATAATTGAATTGTGTAAGCTGCAAGTCACAAATAACGTATTCAATTAAACTCCTAAGTGGCATATGCAAATGCAGACTCATAACGAATACCTATTTAGTCCTAGAATCGACTAAACCTAGGCTCTAATACCAAACTGTAACACCCCTCCCCAGTCCGATAGAGAACTGGGTCGAAAAGTGTTATCGGAAGATGGATTCAGAGATCAGAATCGAAATTGGGAGTTGATTTAAAACTATTCAAACTAAAAGGACTAAATTGTAAACATTACAAATTAGTGACCCTAATCCAGATCCTTGATTACCAACTTGTAATTAGACTCACCAATTATTAACCTGAGAAGTTTCGTTGTTATCGGATATTTTTAACCTATCCATTTGAGTCATATAATTATTAGTGACCAATTTGTAATCTTTTAAAACTGTTTCTCAAGCCTTTTAACAGAATTAACAGACACAGTACCGATACACTATAAGCCGTATCAACACGCTAAGATGAATTTTACACTTTCTAGGTTCAAGGTCAACAACCCCATACCGATACGTCTATGCCCGTATCAATACACTTTGACTTGGGTTTACTCGTTTAGGAACGCCTGAGGTCATACTGATATAATTATTTTTCAAGACCTTACTGTCAAGGTCCGTATCGGTACATTAGGGAGTGTACCGATACTCCCTGCTTCATCAAATCCAATTATGTATGGTTGTATTGGTACATACTTCCCCGTATCAATATGCCTGGCCTGTAATGACATATTTTATCTGGTTTTTATCTAATTTAATCCCTCAATTGTTGTTCAATCATTACCAAATTTTACCCACTTATTGTTAAGGTCCGTATCGGTACACTCCCTAGTGTATCGGTACTCCCTGCTTCATCAAGTCCAATTATGTAAGGCCGTATCATTACAGACTTCCCCGTATCGATACGCCTGGCCTGTAATGACATATTTTATCTGGTTTTTATCTAATTTAACCACTCAATTGTTGTTCAATCTTTACCAAATTTTACCCACAAGTCTAAAATCCATCAATCTACTTTCATACCAAATTTTGTAGCATTTCGAATCTGTTTACCTAGTTTTCGCTTTAGGCTCATTTTAGGTTCATTTTAGAAAACTAGACATTCCCAAAACACACTCTTCCATGCATAAAACACTAAGTCATTATAGGTCTATTACACAACCATCAAAATGCTCATACAAAACATGTTCGGACCATATGCCACTTGACTAGGAGTTTAAGGCAAAAGATAGGCATACATATACTTATGAAGAGGTGACTTGCAACGGAAGCACACGATCGGAAGTCGGGATTCTTTCAAGGTCCTGAAAATGCATGTGACACACATGTTAGGCTTACATAGCCTAGTGAGGTATTTATAACAAGTGCAAATAATAGCTAGTGTCATGAATAGCCTGGTGATCAATTGGATAACATATGCATGATTTGAAACATATAATCTCATGCTTAATCCACAAATTATACAAATTCATGATCATCAAGTTATACATCATATGCATACATTATTTCATGAATTGGTACCACTGGATACACGGATTCCCCTTTACACCAGTCATATTAGAAAATAGGCTGTAGCCTTGAGCCGTAACTCCAAAAAAGATCCCTTACACAATCCATCCTTATTTATCCCACATATAGGCCATAGCCCCAGACCGTAGTCCATCCCTTACTTATACGAGCTCAAATAATCCTATGGCATGCCAATTGTATCCAATGTCCATATTTACACAAAATCACATATTCCATGTTTATCGGATCATAACATATCAAGTATCAAAATCGAGCCTTAGCTCCACATATCACATGTTTAACATATCAAGTATGTCATTTCCAACTTACACATATCAAAGCAATACAAGACACTTACCGAAATTGCCAATCGAATCTTACATAGTTGCTCTATATGAGCCCTTAATCAAATGCAAACATATACACCAAATAATGCAACGGGATGGCACTGAGCCTATCCATTGACACAGCTACACTCACCTTAGAGCACAGAAGCTTTTAGGATTACCGAATTTCGATTCCTTCGTTTCTAGTCTCAATTGGAGATGATGGATTGCCTTCCTCCGTGTTTTGAGCTAGGAAAAACACAAGGAATAATCACAATGGTATAAAAACATGATTCCAAGAATGGCTTAAGATTTCAATTCGAAATTAAACTCTAATCCTACATGGAATTTGACAATAGATAGGGGGCTTTTGCTTTACTCGAGTGATGGCTTCGCTATGATGTCTACAAATTGAAGAGGTGTTGAACCTAGGATTAGCATGAAGGGAGGTGTGTGCTTAACTTCAAGGTTGGGGATAACAATGGAGGTGTTAACTTGTTTGAAAGACAAAGCTTGAGTTTAGCTTTCGAAAAGATTAAAACAAATGAAGAGAGCTCTTTTCTTTGACTTATTAAAAGGGATTTAACCTCTTAATAACATCCCACCTCCTATGTGACCAATAAGAAGGTTTCCTCCTATCAAGGGTTTGCTTAACCCAAAGCCCATTTACCTTCCAAATAGGCTAATGACTTCACTTGTTTATGAGTTCTGATGAGTTTCATGTGGGAATGGATAAGCACAGAGGTGATTCACCACCTTTCATCATTTCCTTTCAAAATGTCATCATATTGGCTAAAAATAGAGGCATGTATCGATACGCTTATGGCTGCATCGGTACGCCCATGCTAAAATAGGTAAGTTAGTTATTGACAGTTGTGGCGTATCGATACGACTAGCTCAGATTTGCATTTTGGGCTTTGAATCTCATACAAGGAGGTTCATTTACTCATATAGGACTAAAATATAACTTCATTAATCATGAAGGGTACAAAAAGTCAATCATTACAAACATTATCATATTGGTTTCAAGATTTTCGACCACCAAAACCTAATTTTAACTAGGCTGGTTTTTAGGATGTGACACGTATCGGTACGGACAGCTGTCAAAAATGATTTTGGTGATTATTTTAAGGGAATTGATGAGATAGGGGTGAGTCACCTCCTTGGTTACTCCCACCCACGTGAAAAACAACCATTTGATTAACAAAAAGGCGGGATTTGATTGAGAAAAAGAAATTTAGTATTATTAAATAGGTTTCCTTCCAAGCTAGGAAACCATATGATTGGTTTCTTGGGGGAAACCTTTGTGATTAAGCAAAACCCTCAACCAAGGTTAAGAAAAAGGGAAAAAGCGAAAGAAATAAGGGAAGTAAACCAAGACCAAAACTTTCCATACGAAGTCAACATGGTGAACATGTATCGATACGATCTCAAGTGTATTGATATGGTCTTGTTCCATTTTAATCTGGAATCCTTGAATTAAGCATGGCATATCGATACCCTTTCAGGTTAATGGACTCATTATTCGAGATCGGAGAGGTTGAGGCATTGGACAAGTTACAAACAAGCCTAAAGTAATGTATATCGAACCTATGAACACTTAGTAGGGTGGAAAAGTACTTGGAATAGTCACATAAGGCTATTTTGGTGTGTATATGTTAAGCTTGTGGTGTAATAGTGCTTGAGGCTCCAAGTGGTCTTTTTGTATGATTTAAAAATGACTAAAAATGCATAGTTGGCTCCTAAAGATGAAAACCTAGCACATGGATTCACATTGACATGAAACTTGACATGCTAGTAGATTAAATGTTTATAAACTTGCTTGTAAAGTTTCATTGTATTTGGACATCATTTGGTATGTCAAATCGAATAAAAATCATATAAAATTATCATTACAGTGCAAGGCATATCGATACAGGTGGTGGTGTATCGATACGGCCTTGCATATTTGGTCAGGTCAACATTGATCAAAAGGGGGCATATCGATACTACTTGTAAAAGTTACAAATTAGTCCTAATTGAAGGAATATTGTTCCATACAAGATAAAACTTCTAATGTTTAAAGAGTATAATATCAATTCAATGTTATTCATTGATTGAAATTTTATAGCACCAATCACCGTATTGTTCAACGGTAGCACGCTCTGACCTGGTTCTCAACCATGCTGGGAAGGGGTGTTACATTTTCAATGCATTTAAGGATAAACTTACTTATGAATACTTTTTGAGCTTGAACGAGATCACGTGTGTCAAGGTGTATGTTCTTACTCTCCTCATGAACTCGTAGATGGTGGCACATAGTTGTTAAGATTTCTTATGTTTATTGCAAATTCTTGTTTGATTTCTTATGTTTATAAGCCTTATAAGTATTCGAAGTTTTGTAGTGGGCCTTTAATTATTTCATGGTTGCTTGCTTTATTATTATAATAGTTAGATTGATTGT
Source organism: Hibiscus mutabilis (assembly GCA_019671005.1). Taxonomy (NCBI): domain Eukaryota; kingdom Viridiplantae; phylum Streptophyta; class Magnoliopsida; order Malvales; family Malvaceae; genus Hibiscus; species Hibiscus mutabilis. Next base: position 20,501,635 of record CM033727.1, on the reverse strand, counting down.
ATGGTTGTATATATATATATATTAGCATGTGTTGACCCTAAAATGATAACATATTTCGTATGATTAGATTGATGATTAAAATAAACACTGGGTAAGTATGTCAACAAAAATGAGTAAGGTATTGCTATGTGAAAGTTATTTGTAAATGGATATGATTGGTTAAGCTATGTCACGTAAGAAGTTTGAATGATTGCTTGCAGGTTAAACTAAGTTAGACAATTTCTTTTTTTTTTGAATACTTGTTACTATGATTTCATGTTTGGGTTGTGTTGTGTGATGCTTAAATGGTAACTTTAAATAATAATTTTAAAATCTAAGTAATACAACATGTAAGCTTAAAGATCACTAAACAATGGTTTCTATTGTCCTGAACGATCTGAAACATTGGTGGATATGTCTTAGAAATGATTAGTTGAGAATTTCTACGACGTCTTATGTTTGTTTGGATTTTGTTTAGTAACACTTCTTAAATCAGTTTTCTCCTAGACTGGGTAAGGGGTGTTACATGTATTGGTATCAGAGCTTAGGTTTAGTCAACTCTAGGACTAAACTGAAACTCGTTGCATCATCATAAGTTATTATGCCACCTAGGAGTTAAATTTGATAAGTACTTGTGATCTACATCTGATAAAAGCTCTCTTCCATGCATCATTAGTTTAATATCAAAGCTTATACCCTCGCGAGTACGTTTGAATTGTATTAAAATCTTGTATATGTCTTGTTTGATTCTGAATCAACTTATTCCTTTATATGATATGCCCTCATTAAGAAATTCTCGAAATCTAAGGCAACTATATAAGAGCCTTATCCTTATCTACTCACCTTAGGAAATTCGAGGATGAATTTCCTTTAAGGGGGAGAGAATTATAATACCCTAACTGTTGGTCTAGAAGTATGTTGCATTTCATCATTAGCTAAATTATTATAGAATACTCATCAATTAGTCTAACTAAGTAAGTTTAGGACTATTTTGAAGTAAGAAAGAATTTGATAGCCATAATTAAAGGGCTAAATCGAACACCATGAAAAAATGAGGTTTGCATACTAAACAAAAATTAATGTAAGGACTTGTGCATGTGTCATTTGCACAAGAGATCATATGGGGGAGGGGAAATCTAGGTGGAAGATAATAATCAATTGTATCATCTTCTCCCCCTTCCTTGAGGAACCAAAAATGATAGTGAGAGAGTAAGCGATTTTTTAAGGGAGCTGAAAATCTAAGCTTATTTTGGCTCAAATTTGGATGTTTAATTGAATATCTTGAGAAAGGAGGTATGACTCTCTTTCTTTATTTATATATAAGTTCTATTGAGATGTTGGTTAGGAAATTCTCTTGTTTTATGTGAATAGAATTGATTAGAAGAGAATCAAGTTTATATTAAGTAAAGTTTTTTTAAAAATTCAAATGGTAAATGTGATGAATGTTCATGTTTTTTTTTAAATGGGTAACACAACCGAGATGTTAGAATTCTTGTTAATGAACTCTAAGTTAATTAAAGTAGTTCAAATGTTTGAATAGATCATTGCTTGATTGTGTAGTTGATTGTGAAACTTGAATTTAATCCCAATACTTAGTAGTATTATTATGGGACTTTTATACACACACACACACACTGTTTTGGGGGTTGCTTTGTATATATAAGCTGTGTTGAAACTATTTTATGGAAAATGAAGCTGTCAGTGGGCTATTTTGCAAAAATTAAAATTGTTTTGGACTGTTTTAACAATGGAAAAGTGGGCTGGACCCTTAATCTAAAACAAGGGACTATTTTGGAATTAATTAGGGACTGATTCGAAGATTAAAGCAGGGAAGTTTCTTTGAAATAAACTGCTTGTGGACTGCTTTGTAAACAAAAATTGGAGGGCTGATTTGCCAAGTAATTAGGGATTGTTTTGCCCTGTTTAGGGACTGTTTTAGTACTTAAAAATAAGTATATGATTGTAAATCGCTGTTTTGGTATGTTTTAAGGACATTAGAGAACTGCTTGTACATGATCACGTGTGCATAAAGGAATTAGGGGTAGTTTTGGAGTACATAAGCATGTATCTAAAAACCTTGGGAACTATTTTGAGTGTTTTTAAATACGAAGGAGATTTTTTGATTATCACAAGGACTAATTTTAACAATTTGAAAATAGGGGAGACTGTTTTAGTAACATTAGGACTATTTTGCTTAGTTAATAACATTAATGGACTGACTTGTATGTATGTATGTGTATGTGTGCAATATGGCTGTTAGTAAATGAATTGAATTGGTGTTGGTGATTTGTTATTTAAATTGGGGTTCATACCATGTTTAGGAAGAGGATAATGGCATGAAGGCTAGAAAGGGAACTTTGGTAGTGTGTGAAAGTGTGGATTCAGGTATCCTGTAACTTTGGGATATAAGGTGAGTGTAGTTGAAAGTCTCAAGACGGGCTAATAACCCTGTCGAGCGTTGTTTTTTTATTATGGTTGTTTTGAATTGTTTGAAATATGTTATGAATGCGCAAGCTTGGATTCAAGGTAAGTATCTAATGATAAGTATATTGTGGCATGAAATTTAGTTAAAAGCATGATACATGATTAAATTCTATGTTTAATCTTGAAATGAAAGGAAATTAGTTATCATTACTAGATGCTTTGATTTTGGCCTAATATGCTTGATATGCTATGAGATGCATGCTAAATTGAAAAGCCACATATAAGTGAAAAATGCTTGTTTTGTGAAAAGGAGTACAAATTCTGGATCCTGTTAAACTTTAGATGTATTTGATAACTTGATTATAAAGGGAGTTGTATATGGGACTTTTTGAAAGTGATCTTGGCTATGATGTTATTCGATAAAAAGAAATGAATTGTTGAGATTCACATGAGGTGAATATATGTATCCAAAATGAAAAGGTGTAATGTGACATTGATATGATATTATGACATGGAGCTATGCTCACTTTGTTCTAATAAAATATGATAATGTTAAAGCCTTGGTCTCGAGTTAGTCTTAGGTATAGTTGGCATGTCATAGAGTCCATAGAGCTCAAGTTTGGGGTGGACTATGGTCCTTAATTGGCAATAGTGTGAGGGATATTTGTGGTCACTTGGCAAAAGAAGAAGGAATTGACTGGTATTGCGAGTACCATTTTATTTGGCGATAGTTGGTTGGGGATTCATGTACCTAGGCTATTATTCGGTTCTCAAGGCTATGTTAAAGACTTATAATGAAACTTACAATTAAGTTACGGGATAATCTGAATACCATGTGAGACAAAGATCTGCGCTTACAATAAGATGATATTGATTCGAGAGTCGTAGGAGCTTCAAAAAGTAAGGTGAGTATAGTCAGAGTCTCAAGAATAGGCTAGATGCTTTTCTCGATCCCATTGATTTTGATTTTTGTCTAGCTAACATCGTGCCTAAGGATGTCGCATCAAATCTCTTAGGAGATTATATTGGTAAGCATTGGTAAGTTGTAGTGAAATTATTGATCATAGAATCATTGTTATTGTCATTGACCATATTTAAGCATCAAAATTAGGTTATTTTCCATTGAACATTGACATTGCTATTGCCATATTCATTGTCATAGATATTGTCATTGGACATTAAAATTGGTATTGTAATTGTTATCGAAATATTGGCACTGGAACATCGGTCATTGATATTGCTATTAAAAATATTGGATATTGATATTGCTATTGAACCTTGGATTCGAAAGGACATTGGATACAATTGGCATGCCATAGAATTCATGAGCTCATTAGTACTGGTGGACTACGGTCCATGGCTACGACCTTTAATGTGGCGAGACGGAGGGATGATTGTGATATTGCTCATTTGGCAAGGCAGAGGGACTAGACCTTTTATTGATTTGACGAGGCATAGGAATTCGTGTATCCACTATCTTGATTCAATCTATAGGATAATGATGAAACATAATTATCAGTGTCATTGAGCATCATTGTAATATTGTCATTGATAATACATGATTTGGAAACCATTTCATTGTATTTGTTATTGTTTAAGACTACCTCACTAGGCAAAATATTCCTAATGCATTTCAACTCATGCATTTTAGGTTAAAAAGGATATTTGTTCAAGATCGAGCCCGTTGGAAGTTTTGGCAAGTCACTACCAACTTGAAGTAATATATATTATCCCTATAAACTCTTAGTATGGTGGCAAAGTAGTTAAACTAGTTGCTTTTATCCCTCTTGGTGTATATGTATTGCCTATGCTATGTATAAATGCTAAAGGCCCTAAATGTTGTTTTGGTATTGGCTAAAAGTGGCAAAATTTGCATAATTGGCTTAAAAAGTTGAAAACCTAGTAAATGAATTTGAACTGCTATGGAATTTGGCATGCTAGTAGATTATAGTATTGTAAACTTGCTGTTAAAATTTCATTGCATTTGGACATTGTATGACAGGTCAAATTGGTTAAAACCTAGACTAATTCTGTCATTACAATGCAGGGCATATCGATAAAGGTGATGGTGTATCGATACGGTATTGCATATTTGGACCAGGTTAACGCTGGTCAACAGGGTGTATAGATACGGGCTTTAGCGTATTGGTACTAAAAGTCAACATTAGAATTGCATTAGCACAACTTTAGGGCATACCGAAATAGGTTCACTCATGCGGCCTGATCTATATCGGTATGAGTTTTGGTCTCTGGAATGTGATAATTTATATAATTTGCATGGCATACCAATACGGCCCCTTCGAGTATCGGTACGGAGACAAGTATTTCAGGTAATAGTGCTGGAAAGTTGCAATTGGTCACTGACTATTGCTTAGCTTAAATTATAGGGTAAAGGAATTTCGATAGATATGAAAATTTGCATGCTCACGATTAGGAACTGAATTTCATTATGGTAAGATTAATTTTAGTAAAAGACCTCTAAAATACTAAACTTACAAATTAGTCCCTAAAACTTGTACATGTTTAAAATTGGTCCTAATTCAAAGTTATTTACTTATAGTTAATTATCGCTCTACTATTTAGACATAGTGTAACACCTCGAAAACTGTCCTAGTCAGAATTAGGTTCCGGCAATTAAAAACCCTATACCAAGAAGTTCAAATATTGCATTGTCATTGATTATATATTAATTTTGCTATTAAAGGACCTTAATTGAGTCCATTCATAGTTAGGGGTTTCGTTGAAAAGGTGAAAATGAGGACTTTTGGCTAGGCGTATAGATACAGTAAGACCTGTATCGATACAGTCCAACTGTTTCCTAAGTAACTTACCAAACTTGAGCCAAATGTATCTATACGATTAGAGATCTATCGATACAGGTCCTTGTTGAAATCTATTTTAGTGACCAAATTGAATGAACTGGAAGTAGAGGGATTATTCACCTACTTGCTTGCCACCCCCACGTGGGATAATTCAAAAAAGATGAAAATTAGTCATCAAATACCTAGAATTTATGAATTAATGGAAATAATAATTTAAGCTTTCCTTAGCCTAAGAGAAACCTTGTCGTTGGTCCTTGGTGAGGTGGGGAATGATTAAGGTTGAAGTCACCTTAAATGGATAAAGAAAAGCCTTTGAGTTTCACCGAGAACCCCTCTTCCCTTTGCCATTTTTCCTTATTTTCTTAAGAACAACCAAGCACCTCCATTGTTGTCTTCTCCACCAAGTTCAAGCATACACCTCTCTTATTGATCCCCTTAAACTCAAGCTCTCTTTGCTTCAATAGTTCTATCGTGTAGCTATTGTTTGGGTAAGTAGAAACCCTCAATTTATTGTCATTTCCATAGATTATTGGATGATTAATTTCAAGTCATGATTCTCAAGCCAAGCTCTAGTTCTTCAAGTATTAACCTATGAACTTATCGGATAGCTATTGGCTATTTCCTAGCTCAAGGATTGAAGGAAGCAAGTCCACCGTTTCCGAAGAAAGCTAGGAACAAGGGAATTACTATTCATGAGCCTTGAAAATATTGGTATTCGAGGTGAGTGTAGTCGAAGTCTCGAGAGTAGGCTAGGTACCTAACTCGAATCATTGAATACCGATTATTACATTGCTAGCCAAGTTATTGAAGGAATTTTGTATAAAACATTGTCGAAAGGCCATATTGGTAAGTAGGGGTAAGTATTGCATTGAATTCATGTCTAAAGCATTGTTGTTATTACCATTGAAATCATTGAATCATTGTCACATGGAGTTATTAAGTATTGAATGTTGAATATTACTTGTTGCTATTGAAATATCGATATATGCTTATTGCTATTGAATTACGGCATCGAATCATTGTTACCGAATCATTAGTATTGACCTCTTATTATTGGATCATTGCTATTGATACATTGATGTTGAATTATTGATTATTGAAACTTGGGATCAGGAGTATTAGATACAATTGGCATGACATAGAATTCAAGAGCTCATTGGTACGGGTATGGGCTACAACCTTTATTGTGGTTCGGCGGAGGGATGTTGATGTGTATTGGTCAAATTGGTGCGGCAGGGGGAATAAGACTAGACCATTATTGATATTAGTGCGGAGGAGGAATTCGTGTATCCATATACCGTGAAGTCGATCCAAGGGAACCATTGAGTATTCCTATTGATCATTGATATGAATATATGAATATGATATTGATTATCGATGTTATGATGATTAATTATGCCATGTTTAAATGTTGAGTACGTTAAATATGCTATGTTGTAGCTTATGCTTATGGTTAGTGTGGTTAGACTTGTTATTATAGCAAGTTGGAATACATATCATGTTCATTCATTGTCATGGCTACCTCACTTAGACTATGTAAGTTTAATGCATTCATCTTTCACGTTTCAGGTTAAAAAGTATATCAGAACAAGATCAGAGCTACTTGGATGTTCGGCAAGTCACCACAAGCTTAGAGTAATGTGTTTTGACCTTATGAACTCCTAGAATGGTGGAAAATTAGTTAAACTAGTTGAATCTAGTCTTTCGGGTATGTATATATTGGCTATGTTTTGTATAGGCCATAGAGGCCCTAAATGTCACCTTGGTTTTGGCTTAAAATGGTTAAATTATGCATACTTGGCAATAAAAGGTGAAATTATAGTAAATGGATTCATATTGTAATGATATTTAGCATGCTAATGGATTAAATGGGTAAAAACTTGTTGGTAAAATTTTATTGCATTTGGACATCATTTGACAAGTTAATTTGACTAAAAATAAGATAAAATATGTCATTACAAGGCATGCGTATCGCTACGAGGCAAGCTATATCGATATAGACTTATATATTTGAACTTTGTAAAACAGAGCGTATCGATACAGTAACGGGTGTATCGATACGAAACTTGGCAGTAAAGTATAGAAAATAAATTGCATCGATACGATCTTAGGCTCTACCGAAACGGGTCAACCTTGGTCAACGCGTATCGATACAAGCTTAGATGTATCGATACGGGCTTGTTACCATTGAAACTTCAATTGAGAAATTTGGCTTAGCGTACCGATACGATCTTAAGTGTATCGGTACGGTGTTAGTTAATTATGTTAAAAGACGTAAACTACAATTTTAAATAGTTTACAAAATGGTCATTGAATAATGTATGGTTTAATAGGGCGGGTAAATATTATCAGAATGCCATGAAAATTTATGAGAACCCTACGATTTCATTGAATTTCATTGTGGTATTTTCAATTACAGTAAAGGACACCTAAATTATCAGATTTACCATTTAGTCGCTAAAACTTGGAAAAGTTAGAAATTGGTCCTAATCGATCTATCATTGTTTCAAATAAGGTAAATTGAGCTAATATTGATATTGGATAAGGTTAGAAAGTTATAATATTGATTAAGTGTTATTTAATATTGAAATTTTATCACACCGATCATCGTTTTGTTCACCGGTAGCACTCTCTGACTTAGTTCTCGACTAGGCTAGGTAGGGGATGTTACATTTGTGGTATCATAGCTAGAATTTAGTCGGTTCTAGACTAAACCAAAGCTTATTGTATTGATTATTATTTTACTTTGCCACCTAGGAGTTATTTTATTGTGTATTGTAACTTGCCAACTAACACGATCTCTCTATTTATAGATGTCTAACTCTAATCAAGCTCAAATAGATGAGCATATTGTTGACTCCTTCACACATGGTGAGGAAGTAAGAAGGAGGGATCCTCTGATTCTGTAGAACCCTCTAATACGAAATCTGGAGCCTAGGATGCAAGTTGTTCAAGAAGAATGCTATATGAACATGGCTGACATGTTCAAAGTGTTTGTAACCTCGTTGAAGGCCAAGCAAACTCTCTTATCACCCAATGTTGTTGTCCCGAGTACCTGAGCTACTATTGATAAGTTACCTCAATACCGATCTTACTCTTTTACAAAGCAAAATGATGATAACCCTAAAATTGCCTAGTATTGGTTAGACAATACTATATGAATTATGACTAAGCAACTATAGTGTTCTGATGAACACAAGCTTGAATGTGCTCTCTCATTGTTAGTAGATGAAGCACTATATTGGTGGGAGACTACGATTCTTATAGTCCCTGAAGAGGCTGTGAGTTGGGAGTTCTTCCTTCACCAATTTTGAAAGAAATATATCGGTGAATACTACCTTGCTGAGAGGCGTAATATCTTTCTTCACCTAAAGCAAGGAGAATGACCCATGGAGCAGTACATTCATGATTTTTGAAAGTATTGCCGGTACGGGGCTGACTATATCAAGAAAGAAGAAGAAAAGTGCAGGATTTTCATCCACGGGTTGAACGATGAACTACATCATAGTTTCACGGCCTTGTGCATAACCATTTTCCAAAACCTTGTGAATAGGGTCAAAGCTACTGAAAGTGCTCAAAAGACTCAGAGGGCCAGTGGGTTAAACAAGTCGGAGATGAGGCATCGAGAAGAATCTTTTTCTTCTAAATCCTTTAAGAAAGGGAAACACCATGATTCGAAACAGAATGTGTATTCACAGCCCTCCCAGTATGAATACCTTGCTAAGCCACAAGCTGTGACTCAGTTCTTCCCTAGCGCAATTCCCACAGAAAGAATTAATGGCTCTAAGCAAGGAATAAAGTCTCCAGTGTGTAACTTTTGTCGTCACAAGCATCCTAAAGAACAATGTCGCAAGAAATCATGAGCTTGTTTCTTCTGTGGTGAGATGGGACATCTCATTCGTGATTGTCCTAAGAACACTATCAAGTCTACTTCCACTTCGGCCAATTCGTCCCCTGCTCAATCATTTCAAGGCAAGGGAACAAGACAAGGATCCTTTGGAACATCTAGAGAATCATCAAAAGCATTAGACCAACCTGAATCCAAAGCTTCTACATGGATGTACCATATGAGAGGCAAGAAACGAGAGGATAATCGCGACACTATCGCAGGTAAAAATTTGAGGACGAATTTTTCTTCAAGGCAGAGAATTGTAATACCATGAAAACCAGCATAGGCAGAATTCGGTTCCAGCAATCGGAGACCCTATACCGAGAAGTTTAAATGTTGCATTTTCATTGATTTTATATTAATTTTGCTGTTAAGAGACCTTAATTGAGTCTATTCCAAGTTAGGGGTTTCGTTGAAAAGGTGAAAATGTTGATTTTTGGCTTGGCGTATCGATACAGTAAGACTTGTATCGATACAGTCCAACTATTTCCTAAGTAACTTACCAAACTTGAGCCAACCGTATCGATATGGTTAGAGATGCATCGATACAGGTCCCAGTTGAAATCTGTTTAAGTGACCAAATTGAATGAATTGGAAGTAGGGGATGATTCACCTACTTGCTTGCTACCCCCCATGTGGGATAGTTAAAAAAAGATGAAAATTAGTCATCAAATACCTAGAATTTATGAATTAATGGAAATAATAATTTAAGTTTTCCTTAGAAACCTTGTCGTTGGTCCTTGGTGAGGTAGGGAATAAGTAAGGTTAAATTCACCTTAAATGGATAAAGAAAATCCTTTGAGTTTCACCCAGAACCCCTCTTCTCTTTGCCATATTTCCTTATTTTCTTAAGAACAAGCAAACATCTCCATTTTTGTCTTCCCCACCAAGCTCAAGCATACACCTCTCTTATTGATCCCCTTAAACTCAAGCTCTCTTTGCTTTAATAGTACCAATCGTGTAGCTATTGTTTGGGTAAGTAGAAACCCTCAATTTATTGTTAATTCTATGGATTATTGGATGATTAATTTCAAGTCATGATTCTCAAGCCAAGCTCTAGTTCTACAAGTATTAACCTATGAACTTATCGGATAGCTAATGGCTATTTTAAGCTTAAAATCAATTATCCATGTTGTTATATTTGTTATAACAATTTTTTTTGAATTTCCTAGCTCAAGGATTGGAGGAAGCTAGTCCATCATCTCCAACGAAAGCTAGGAACAAGGGAATTACTATTCGTGAGCCTTGAAAACATCAAAATTCAAGGTGAGTGTAGTCAAAGTCTCGAGAGTAGGCTAGGTGCCTAACTCGAATCATTGAATATCGATTATTACATTGCTAACCATGCTATTGAAGGAATTTTGTATAAAACATTTTTGAAAGGCCATATTGGTAAGTAGGGATAAGTATTGCATTGAATTCATATTCGAAGCAATGTTGTTATTACCATTGAAATCATTGAATCATTGTCACGTGGAGTTATTGAGTATTGAATGTTGAATATTACTTGTTGCTATTGAAATATCGATATATGCTTATTGCTATTGAATTACCATATCAAATCATTGTTACCGAATCATTGCTATTGAACTATTATCATTGAATCATTGCTATTGATACATTGATGTTGAATTATTGATTATTGAACCATGGGATCGGGAGATTTGGATGCAATTGGCATGACATAGAATTCAAGAGCTCGTTGGTACGGGTATGGGCTACGGCCTTTATTTTGGTTCGGCAGAGGGATGTTGATATGTATTGGTCAAATTGGTGCGGTGGAGGGAATAGGACTAGACCATTATTGATATTGGTGCGGAGGAGGAATCCGTGTATCCATATACCGTGAAGTCGATCCAAGGGAACCCTTGAGTATTGCTATTGATCATTGATATGAATATGATATTGATTATCGATGTTATGATGATTAATGATGCCATGTTTAAATGTTGAGTATGTTAAATGTGCTATGTTGAAGCTTATGCTTATGGTTAGTGTGGTTAGACATGTTATTGTAGCTAGTTGGAATACATATCATGTTCATTCATTGTCATGGCTACCTCACTTAGACTATGTAAGTCTAATGAATTCATCTTCAACATTTTAGGTTAAAAAGTATATCGTATCGAGATTGGAGCTAGTTGGGAGTTCGACAAGTCACCACATGCTTAGAGTAATGTGTTTTGACCTTAATGAACTCCTAGAATGGTGGCAAAGTAGTTAAACTAGTTGAATCTAGTATTTCCGGTATGTATATGTTGGCTATGTTTTGTATAGGCCATAGAGGCCCTAAATGTCACCTTGGTTTTTAGCTTGAAATGGTTAAAATATGCATACTTGGCATTAAAAGGTGAAATTATAGTAAATGGATTCAGATTGTCATGAGATTTAGCATGCTAGTGGATTAAATTGATAAAACTTGCTGGTAAAATTTTATTGCATTTGGACATCATTTGACAGGTTAATTCGACTAAAAACAAGATAAAATCTATCATTACAAGGCATGCATATCACTACGAGGCAAGCTATATCAATAGAGACTTGCATAATTGAGCTTGATAAAACAGATCGTATCGATACAGTAAGGGGTGTATCGATACGGAACTTGGCAGTAAAGTCTGGGAAATAATTGCATCGATACGGTCTTAGGCTATACTGAAACTGGTCAACCTTGGTCAACATGTATGGATACAGGCTTAGATGTATCGATACTGGATTATTATCCTTGAATTTGGAATTGAAATTTGGCTTAGCGTACCAATACGATCTTAAGTGTATCGGTACGGTGTTAGTTAATTCTGTTAAAAGACATAAACTACAATTTTAAATAGTTTACAAAATGGTCACTAAATATTGTATGGTTCAATAGGGTGGGTAAATATTATCAGAATGTCATGAAAATTTATGAGAACCCTTATGATTGCACTGGATTTCATTGTGGTATTTTTCAATTGCAATAAAGGAACCCTAAATTGTTAGATTTACCATTTTGTCCCTAAAACTTGTAAAAGTTAGAAATTGGTCCTAATCGATCAATCATTATTTCAAATAAGGCAAATTGAGCTAATATTGATATTATATAAGGTTTAAAAGTTATAATATTGATTAAGTGTTATTCAATATTGAAATTTTATCACACCGATCACCATTTTGTTCACTGGTAGCACTCTCTGATTTGGTTCTCAATTAGGCTGGGAAGGGGATGTTATATTTGTGGTATCAGAGCTAGAGTTTAGTCGGTTCTTGACTAACCCAAAGCTTATTGTATTGATTATTATTTTACTTTGCCACCTAGGAGTTATTTTATTATGTATTGTGACTTGCCGACTAAACCGCTCTCTTTATTTATAGATGTGTAACCCTAATCAAGCTTGAATAGATGAGCATATTGTTGAATCCTTCACACATGGTGAGGATTTAAGAAGGAGGGATCCTCCGGTTCCGCAGAACCCTCTAGTACAAAATTTGGAGCCTGGGATTCATGTTGTTCAAGAAAAATGCTATATGAACATGGCCAACATGTTCAAAGTGTTAGTAACCTCGTTGAAGGCTAAGAAAACTCTCTTATCAGCCAATGTTCCTATCTCGAGTACCCAGGCTCCTATTGATAAGTTAACCCAATACCGAGCTTACTCTTTTACAGGGCAAAATAATGATAACCCTAAAATTTTTGAGTATTGGTTAGACAATACTATACGCATTCTGACTAAGGAGCTACAGTGTTCTGATGAACACAAGCTTGAATGTGCTCTTTCACTGTTAGCAGATGAAACACTGTATTGGTAGGAGACAATGATTCTTACAATGCTTGAAGGGGTTGTGAGCGTCTGGGCAGCAACCTTCAAGGTTCGACAGAGCGTTCTTCAATGGTTTCTTCTTATCCCTAAGTCGAAACTCTAGCTACTTGTGCATACCTTGATAATACATCCCTGCGTGAATCAAGGGTGAATAACAACCAATCTTTCGCTCCTCTTAGCCGTTGAAATCCTTAACTTATCCCTAAGCCGGATTAATCTTCACCATCAATAGATTGAATAAAGATCATGTTCATTCATTTCTTGAATCTGACTCTCTCGATATTAGATAAATAGATGACGTTACGAGATCCTCTCCCAATTCACTCGCAAACAAGAATAAGAACCAAGAATGAATAAACCTTGAATAGAAAAGTGCAAACTCTTATTACCTAAACAAAATACAATAGTTTCTCACAACCACAAGACACAATAACCTTAGCCAAATAGATTTAGTTCATGGCTAGGTTCGAAAGAAACACAAGATAAAGAATCCCTAGCATGAACCTAGTTGAACAAGAAAAAAAAGATGAAGGATGAAGCTTATCGAAATCCTCCTTGCCCTTGATGCTTGTCGAAAATTCTCTCATCTCTCTCCCTTTGGAGTTGACGGCATGGCCTCTAATTTATAGGGCTAGGTCAAAGTCCTTCTTTGAGGAGGAAGTTAAGTTGGAATTAAATTATCTTTAAAGAATATAATTCTTTATTATAATTATATTCCTTCTAGAACTTCTCCTATCTTCTTGGAATTTAATTATTCTTTAACCTCTTCATGGAAATCAAACTCCTTTGAGATTTAGCTTTGCTCCACGTCATCTTGGGCTGGTCTAGTAATCAATTTTGACTACCATATCACCTCATTCTTTGTTGATAATTGCCCTGGCAACTGGCTCGGCGTCTCCGTCATGTATTGCCCTGGCAACTAGCTCGGCATCTCCTTCATGCATTGCCCTGGCAACTAGCTTTAGCCTTGCTTGGGCAAGTGATCCTGCACATACACACAAAACACACCAAAGCAGCATCTTTTCCCACAAAAACAACCAAGTTATGCAATTAAGCTCAATGATGGAAGGAAACATGGATTAATGCATGAATGGCTAATTATGTAACTAATATGAGCCTAAGTCTAACAATAATATGAGTAAAAAGGGTAAGAAAAAATAGTACTTTTGAACACTTATCACACCCCCAAACTCGAACTATTATTTGTCCTCAAGCAATGCAAACTAATAATTACCTGCCAAGACTTCAATTTTCACAAACTTAGCTTTGGACTTGATTTCAATTCTCAGAATCGGGGCACAAAGTATGATTGGTTTTTCATTTTTCAGAAAACTTAGTCGTTACTCGAAATTAAACTATAATGCTTGTGAGTGTGTGCGGAGTTGTGTGCAAGTTGATTTTTCGGACTCTATGCAAACCAGAGGTTTTCAAATTACTTCATTGTGTTCTTTTTAACATGTTTTAACTAGAGCCAGTTTCGGTCACCTCTAGTGTTTTGTTTTTAGTTTCCTTAAGTTAATTAATTTATTTGACTAGAGCCAGTTTCGGGCACCTCTAGTGATCATTTTTTAGCACATACTAGAGCCGGTTTCGGGCAACTCCATCGATCCATTTTTTTAGCAGATGCTAGAGCCAATTTCGGGCACCTCTAGCATTCATCCAATTTTTATTATAATCCCCCAATTTGTTTAATTATCAACCTAAGTTCACTAGAATTCCTTAAATCAATCAAACCACAACAGTGTTTCATTGCATTTAGCATCATAGTAAAATTCTAAGTTTTTTTCCATGGTTATCCTAGAATAAAAATTTTATCAATTAAGTGCATTGGCAAAGTCATCATCAGATATTCATCAAATCTAGGCAATTCTTGTTCCAACTAAAGGCATGGCAAGCAATTTATGTATCCTAAATGCAATACTTAAGATGAATGCAACTAAACATGGTAACTACTAATAACAATCCCCCCTAAACTCGAGTGAGGCATTGTCCTTAATGCATGCATTAAAGAAAAATAAAAATAACAAAAAATAAAATGCAAACGAGGACTTATAAAAATAACAAAAAATAAAATGCAAACGAGGACTTACTCTGAGAGTTCGTCGTTGTGGATGATTAGTTTCCTTTTGGTCGGTGTATTGATTCTCTTGCTTGAACGCGATGGTTGTTTCCTTGTTGTCGGTGGTGGAATCGATCCTCGAACGGGGTTGTCCTCATCGTCCTCTTCATCAATGTCATTGGCTTTTCGCTTAGAGGATTCAATTGGTGCGGTCTTTTTTGGTGCAATGGAGGACTCGTCCGAATCTGAAAAATCAGACAATGATTCCGTACGAGTTGATTCGGGCATAGGTGCTTTACCTTTGGCTTTTGCAGTGGTTGCCGGGATGTCTTTAGCTTTGGTTGCCATGGCATCTTCAGCGTTGGTTGTCGTGGCATCTGCTTGGGCAGGCACGATGTAGGTTGCCGCGACATCATCTGTTGCGGTTGTCGTGGCGATTGCTTTATTGGTTGCCGTGGCAAGGATCTCGACCCGAAAGATTGGGAACGGCACGCGGCTGTCCGGGTACTTTTCTAGGATGACTTGAGTGATTGCATTGTTGTGCTCCTTCATGTACCGCATGAACATTAGTTGCCGGTCTTCAATTTGCCTAAGGTGGCTCGCCAATGGTTGCAAGAGTGCTTCAAAGTGTCCCGGGATTGATGGCTGAGTTGCCCGGGCGTTAGGTACTTGGGCATTAGGGATTGTCGGGGCGGCAAGAGTTGCTGCGACAATTGTAGGCCTTGAGGATTTTTCCGGTGCCTCTCCCATTAGCTTTCGGATTTGTGCTTGATTCCAACTGGAATTTGGTAGGGCCTTTTCATCGGTGGACTCACTTGAACATGCATCTCCTTGCAAATATTAGAAATTAAGCAAGGGAAGAAAAGAGAACCCTTATCTTTTGAGCTACATATAAAAATCTCATCACAAATAATTTTTCCAATGTTAATGATGCGATTATGCAAAATAGAATGTATGAGCAAAAGACGTGGTATATAAACGGTAGTATTGTGTGTGGTGGGCATTAAAGAAGTTTTAACAAACTTATTCCATAGTTTTGCCTCGGGTTTAAGCCAAAGGCAATTTACTGTGCCCTTGTATTTACCGTCGTTCCAATGAGTTCCCGGTAGAGTGAGTTCTTGAAGCACCTTGTTGAGTTGCTTGGGCGTGATTTGATCAACAAAGGCTTGATGCTCGTCCTTCTCATTGTAGAGCCCGTAAAAGGTGTTGACATTTTCGGAGCTTATGAGTATGGCCTTGTCACGAACAAAAACATAAGGATTATCCGGGTTAGGTGAGTGAGCATAGAATTCTCTTACCCATGAGATGTTACCCGGTTCCGATTGATGGCAAAAGATTTGCCACTTTTGATGTGCAATCCTCTCGAAGATGAATGGTTCAAGGCCGAAATATTGATGAGAGTTGGAGTGTTCAAAACCTTGTTCTTCGTAAATCTTCCGGCTTTCAAACTTGGAGTGAAATCTTTCTTGAACCACCGGTGTAGCAAACTCCTTGTATCTTGGTTCTTTGGAGAAACTTGGATGAACCAAAAATTTAATTTTGGATGCCATGGATGATCTTGGGTGTGAGTTTTGTAAAAAAAAAAAGAAAAGAAAATAAAAGAAACTAAAGAGTTGCAAGATGAAAAGTAGGAATAGGTTTCTTGGAAGTTAAGGGTGATGGGTTATATAGAAAAGATAGGTAGTAAATATGGTGGGTGTGATTAATTTTGGAAAGGAGAAAAAGAAGGTTTTGGTTTAGGGGAAGGGTGATGGCAAGGGGGTTTAATTAGGGTAAGTTGGAGTCTTTATATAAGCCTTAGATTCAGCCCATTAATTTCCTTGTTGAAGATGTTTTCCTTCTTGGATCAAAATTCCTCTTTATCTTGAACTCTTTTCCTACAATTCAAAGACAAATCAAATAAGGATTAAAATTAAAGATAAACTAATAAAAGAAAATAAATAAAGGTGTGTAAAGGGATTCTTAAACTTAAAAAGGTAAACAAATAAAATCTATCCTAAAAAATATTATACTAATCGAAAAAAAAAATTAGTTCGAAAAAAAATAAAAAAATAAAAAAAAAACGATCGAAATAATAAAAATAAAAATAAAATATCGAAAGGAGAGCATTCTCATGAATCTCCTAAGTTGACCACTTCTTTGTTACTTTCCATATGGGCATCATTGTAGTGCTTTAATCTTTGTCCATTAACTTTGAATTCATGTTTGTTAGTGATGGACTTGATTATCACGGCACCATGGGAGAATGGTTTGACAACTTCGAATGGTCTCGACCATCTTGATTTTAGCTTTCCCAGGAAAATTTTTAGCCGAGAATTGAATAAGAGAACTAGTTTCCCTAGCGTGAATTGCCGCGGCAATAGTTTCTTGTCATGCCATTGCTTTGTTTTCTCCTTGTAGATTTGTGCATTATTATAGGCGAGTGCACGAAACTTTTCTATCTCGTTGAGGTCCAACAAACGCTTTTGTCCAAAACTTTCCCAATCCATATTCACAGTCTTGATTGCCCAATATGCCTTGTGTTCAATTTCCACCGGTAGATGGCATGTTTTGCCATAGACAAGTCGGAAGGGGGACATACCTAAGGGTGTTTTGAATGCAGTGCGATATGCCCAAAGTGCGTCATCTAGTCTTAATGATGAATCCTTCTTAGTGGGATTTACAACTTTCTCGAGTATACCCTTCAATTCCCGGTTGGAAATTTTTGCTTGCCCGTTGGTTTGTGGGTGATATGCCATGGCAATCTTGTGTGATACGCCGAAGCATTGCAACATCTTGGCAATAAGGCTATTGTCAAAATGCTTGCCTTCGTCACTGATAATTGCTCTCGGCATCCCAAACCGTGTAAATATGTTTTTCTGCAAGAATCGTTGCACGGTCTTGGAATCGTTGTTGGGAACTGCAGCTGCCTCAACCCATTTAGACACATAGTCGACGACAAGTAGAATGTAGAGGTTGCCGAATGAAGATGGGAAAGGTCCCATAAAATCGATCCCCCATACATCGAATAATTCCACCTCGATGATGTTCTGGAGCGGCATCTCATGTTGTCTAGAGATATTGCCTGTCCTCTGGCAAGGATCACATTGCTTGTAAAAGTCTTGGGCATCTTTGTACAATGTTGTCCAATACAAACCAGATTGCAAAACTTTGGTCGTGGTACGAGTTCCTCCAAAATGTCCTCCATAGGGTGAAGAATGACATTGCCGGAGTACATTATGTTGCTCTTCTTCAGGGACACATCGGCGTATAACCTGATCTGCTCATTGTTTAAACAAAAGAGGCTCGTCCCAAAAGTAATGCTTAGCATCATGGCGGAACCGCTTCTTCCCTTGGTGACTAAGGCCATAAGGTAAAATACCACAAACAAGGAAATTAACTAAATCCGTGTACCAGGGTATTGCCGAAGCATATGCTGCCGTGACGACTGCTCCCAAAATTGCTGAGGCATGCGCGTCAAGGGCTGCCGAAGCGTCGAGGGTTGCCGAGGCGTGCGCGTCAAGGTCTGCCGAGGTGTTAAGGGTTGCCGAGGCAACTAAAAGTTGCTCATCCGGGAATGCATCGCATATCTCTAGATCTGCGTCCTCCTCCCTATTGCATTCTAAACATGATAAGTGATCGGCCACTTGATTTTCTGTTCCTTTCTGTCCTTAATTTCAATATCAAATTCTTGTAAAAGTAATATCCAACGAATCAAACGAGGTTTGGCATCCTTTTTAGCAAATAGATATTTGATTGTTGAATGGTCCGTATGAATAATTACCTTTGTACCAATCAAATAGGATCGAAACTTGTCAAATGCGAAAACTACAGCTAGTAACTCTTTCTCCGTTGTGGTGTAATTCACTTGAGCACTATTAAGGGTTTTACTAGCGTAGTATATCACATGGAAGGTCTTACTGTGCGTTGGCCTAGGGCTGCTCCTACTGCAAAATCACTTGCATCACACATGAGCTCAAAAGGTAGCGTCCAACCTGGTGGAACGACAATGGGTGCCGAGGTAAGCTTTTCCTTTAGGGTTTCGAATGCTTGGGGTGCAAGAATCATCAAAAACAAAGACTTTATCCTGTTCAAGCAAATTGAATAAGGGTTTAGTGATTTTAGAAAAATTATGAATGAACCTCCTGTAAAAACCTGCATGTCCAAGAAAGCTTCGAATTGCTTTAACCGAACTTGGTGGGGGTAATCTCTCGATAACGTCCACCTTGGCTTTGTCTACTTCAATTCCCTTGGATGAAATCTTGTGGCTGAGCACTATTCCTTCATCTACCATAAAATTGTACTTCTCCCAATTGAGGACTAAATCAGTTTCTTCACATCTTGCCAACCCCTTCTCTAAATTGTCGAGGCAGCTGTCGAAGTCATTACCAAAAATGGAAAAATCATCCATGAAGATCTCAAGGAAGTCTTCGACCATGTCTGAAAAGAGTGTCATCATGCATCTTTGGAAGGTTGTCATGCGTTACACAATCCGAACGACATCCTTCGGAAAGCATAAGTACCGTATGGGCATCTGAAGGTTGTCTTTTCTTGATCTTCTGGTGCTATAGAAATTTGATTGTTACCTAAATAACCATCAAGAAAACAATAAAAGGGTTTACCTGCAAGACGGTCAAGCATTTGATCAATAAAGGGTAATGGGAAGTGATCTTTCCTAGTGGCTTTGTTTAGATTTCGATAGTCCATACAAACCCTCCAACCGGTCACAGTCCTGGTTGGAATGAGTTCATTGTTTTCATTACTTACCACCGTTATACCTCCCTTTTTCGGTACACATTATATCGGACTTACCCATGTACTATCAGAGATAGGGTATATAATGTCGGCGTCAAGCCACTTGATGATTTCTATAATTACAACCCCTTTCATGGCATGATTCAGTCTCCTCTGGGCCTAAATTGAAGGTTTGTGATCATCTTCCAATAGAATCTTGTACATGCACACTGCCGGGCTAATTCCTTTCAAGTCGGCAATTGTCCACCCTATTGCCTTTTTGTGTAGCTTCAACATTTTGATCAGTTTCTTTTCCTGCTCAGGCTGTAACTTAGAAGAAATAATTACAGGCAATGTATTATCGGTTCCTAAGTATGCATATTTTAGTTGCTCTGGCAACTGCTTCAACTCAAGAATCGGTGGTTGTTCAATAGAGGGCTTTTCGAGCTTACCTTCCTTACCTGAGTAATCTAGTGGTTCAAAGTATGTACCTGGTCGATTGACTAGCCAATTTGCCTCTTTTTGTTGTTCCTCATTGACCGGTTCTTCATACTTCACAGGTTTCTCTTGATCGGCAATGTAGTTGCCGAGGCAACTAAATTCCTCGTCGAAGTTAAACTCTACCGTGGCATGAAGAAGTTGGCATTCTTCTGGATCATCGGCATGCCTTAGTGTTTGGAACACAATTAGTTTAACTTTCTGGTCATTCACCCTTATTGTGAGTTCTCCCTTTTCAACATCGATCAAGGTTCTCCCTGTTGCTAGGAATGGTCTCCCGAAAATGATAGGTGCATGCTCATCTGCTTCACAATCCAAAACAATAAAGTCAGCGGGAAAAATAAATTTATCAACTTTTGCCTGTATGTCCTCGATTTTTCCCTCTGGATGCACATAGGATCTGTCGGCAAGTTGTAGCATAACTGTTGTAGGTCTTGCCTTCTCGATTCCTAGTTTCTGGAAAATCGATTTAGGTATCAAGTTTATGCTAGCCCCAAGGTCGCATAATGCTTTCCCGACATAGTGGTTTCCAATGGAACAGGGTATTGTGAAACTTTCGGGATCCTTCAACTTAGGTGGCATACGATTGTGCAACATGGCCATGCATCCCTCTGTTGCCGCAACTGTTTCAAACTCTCCTAGCCTTGTTCTCTTGGATACAATGTCTTTAAGAAACTTGGCATAGTTCGGCATTTGTTCAATTGCTTCCACCAATGGCAAGTTGATGTGGACTTGCTTTAGGATATCAAGAAACTTATTGAATTGATATTCTTGCTTTTGTCGCTTTAACCTTTGTGGGAATGGTGGTGGAAGTCGGATATCTTCGATCTTTTCAATGGTTTGGAACCTGATTGACGGCATTGCCGGGACAACTAGAGTTGCCGAGGCGTTATCAACTGGGGTTGCCGAGGCATGCTTATCGCAAGTTGCCGAGGCATCCTTATAGTTGGTTTCCGAGGCATGCTTATTGCCGGTTGCCACGGCAATTCCTGGTTCAGCATCTGAGGCTTTGCCGCTAGGTTCGTCTTGATCTTTTTGCGGAGTTTTGTTTGATGAGCGGGCTTGAGCCTCTTTAAGTTGTTGGCCACTTATAGTGGTGATCGCCTTACATTGCTCATGGCCAGTTCCTCTTGCAACTTCAGTATCGCTAGGTAAACCTCCTTGCGGTCTAGTATTCAGGTTTTGAGCAAATTGTCCGACTTGATTTTCCAATGATTTGATTGCTGCCTCTTGGTTTTGCAATATCATCTCGGTCCTGTTAATAAAAGCATCAGTTCTTTTTATGAAGTTACTATTCTCAGCCATATAAGATTCAGTTTTAATTATAAAAGCATTTAGAGAATTTTCCAAAGAACTAGATGTTGTCGGTTGTTGTTGCGGTAACTGTTGCCGTGGCATATTCTGCTGGAATCCCGATGCTTGTGCATTCTGATTGTTCTGGTTTAGAGCATTGTTGGGATTACTCCATGAAAAATTCGGGTGCTTCTTCCAAGCTGGATTGTATGTATTGGACATCACATTGTTGTTCTGATTGTAATTCCCCACATAGAAGATGGATTCCGGATTCTGCATACATTCAGAAGAATCATGGTTATCACCACATAACTCACAAAAAGAATCCATTACCTTGACCTCATGTGTGTTGTTTGGTTTTTGCATGTTCTGGTCCATCTTGGTTAAAGTGGCCAATTGTGCCGAAATTGAATCTGATGATCCTAGTTCATGTATTATGGCTTGGCGTCTAACTCCTCCTCTTCTAGTAGAGGGGAATTGATAATCATTCTTGGCCAGCCTGTTTAGAATTTGCATTGCTTCCTCCGGTGACTTATCTAGGAGTATGCTGTTTGCCGAGGCACCTAGCATCATCCTTGTTCATGTATTCACGGTCTTGTAAAGCATTGTTACTTGTGTCCACACTAGGAATCCGTGTAGGGGGCATTTGTGTAGGAGTTCTCTATACCGCTCCCAAGACTCATACATGGATTCATCATCTGCCTGCCGAAAAGAAGTAATGTCATTACGAAGCTTATCAGTCAAATTTGTAGGATTAAACCGAGCAAGGAAATCACGACAAAGATCGGTCCAAGATCTTATTGATCCGGCAGGAATGCTATTCAACTCTACTTTCGCCATATCCCTCACTGAATAGGGGAATAATCTTAATCGTAAAACATCGGGGGCGACTCCATGTATTTTGAACGAGTTGAAAATCTCGAGGAAAGATTTAAGATGTTGTCATGCATCATCAGTTGCTGAGCCACCAAATTGACCAATTGTGTTGATCATATTAAACATTATCAGTTTCAACTCAAAGTGGTCGGCTTCAATTTCAAGTGCGACAACTCCTGGATTAAGTCCATCAAGATCTTCTTCAAGATAGTCTCGAATAATTCAAATGTGACCATTAAACAAAGTGGCTTAAATTGGTTTAATTTAAAATGGAAAAGGATAAGTCTAGGACCTATTTGGAATAAGAATGAAAATGAGTGGCTTTTGTAGATTGACTAAGATTGAAAGAAATCATAAGTTGAATATTGCATGAAAAATAACTTATTGTTGAGGACTTGTACACTTGGAGCCCGCTTGTAATGCCAATAAGGGGAAGAGTCGGCCACTTGGGGGATTTCAATCCCAAAGTGTTATCTTCTTCTCAAAAGAAGATGTCGAACCAAGTGAGAGAGGGAGGGAGAATGCTCAAGCTTTGGCTATAGAGTTTTAGTGAAATTGAACCTTATTAACTAAAGTATTTGGACATTGTTCTGTCCATGAGGAAGAAGGAATGTATCTTTGTTAAAAATTTACGTTTGAACTTAAATTGTATGAGTTGTGTGAATCCTTAGTCTAATCTAAGTTTTGGGTGTTTGTTAAAGAAGAGCTATATGTGATATGTTTTTCTTGATTGTTGAATGCTTAAGAAATTTGATTAAGAAGTCATTCTCTTAGGAGATATGTGTACATAGTTCGAAAGAATAAATTCAAATTGCTATGAATCTTATTCCTAATAGCTTAATTCGATTGACCATGAAGGTTAATGGGAAATTGTATGAAATTAGGAGAATGTATCATGTGGCTATCTAATTGTTGTCATTCTTTTATACTTGAATTTAATTTGGGAGTCTTTGTTGATTATAGATCCCATCTAGGGGATGTTTGATGCACGCATACACATGAACATAAGAACGCTGCCTTGATATATATATATATATAAGAAATGGGATTGTTTTGAGTGAATAAGTGAAAATGTATATATAATCTGCCCTGAGAAGTATATTGTGTAACTATGCATGGACTGTTCTAATGAAGGTAAAAATATATTCTTGAAAGCTTTAATGGATTGAGTAGAGCATGAATGATTATAAAAAAAATAGAATTTATAACGTGTTGCTAAGTCTATTACAAGTGGTAACCGATACTGCTTTAATAGTTTTAAGCCATAAAACAATGCTAGTATTGAATGGAAAAATTGGGACTGTTATAGTTCAGATTTTAGCAGTGTTAGGGACTGCTCTATTCCAGCTTTAGTAACTGAGTTTAAACAAACGAAATTTGTGTTACAAGGCTGCCTAGATTTGAGTGTGCATAGGTATGATAATATACTGAATTGGGAAGTAACATTGTTTAGAAATGAACAGAAATCTGTTTTAAGGGCTGTTCGAATTAAATGGACATAAACATATTAAAGCTGCCCTATTTGAATGTTGTAAAATGCAGTTTCGATATAAGAACTAGGACAGATTTGATTAAATATGATAGTTATTGGACTGTTTTGTGTGTATAAACAAGTATACATGGACTGTTTTGATAAAAAAATGAATGAATGATAAGATGCTGCCAGTTTTGGTTTATATAAGTTAAGAAAGGGCCTGTTTTGAGGAAATGACAATATACATGTATGAATTGCTTTGTTTACATAAACATGAATGTAATTGAATTTGTTATATGCATAAGAACATATTAGGGGCTGTTTGTGAAAGTGTAAATGCTTGTATAAGTTTTAGGGCTGTTTTGAGTGTCCAAAGGTAAAAGGGGACTGTTTTAATTGGTAAGAAAATTAATGGACTGAATTGAATGTATATAGGGACTGATTTGTAAACTTGGGTTGTTTTGGAGTAGTTAAACCTGAATGCCATGGTTATGGATTGTTTTGTGATCATGAATGTGAATCTCTGTTAAATAGGGACTCTTATGCATGCCTAAGAACATTAATGGACTGTTTAAAATACGTACATTTGTATATGGAAAATTGGGATTTATTTTGTATACTTGGAAACATTAGAGGTCTATTTTTGAGCTGGTATGAAAATGTAAACTTTAATGGACTGTTTGGTGTATTTTAGACACATATTGGACTGTTATAAAAGGCTAAAACTGTGCAGATTTGAGGATAAATGGACTGCTATAGTATGTTGGTAGCATGATTGGTGTATTTACATGTATAAAAATGTACATATACGTAATCTAGACTATTTGCATATACATATACGAATAGTGGACCTTCTTAAGGATTATGAATTTGTATACATGTGTTATGGACTATTTTACTTAATTAAGAAACCATAGGGGTTGTTTTGACAATGAACAATGTGTGCATAGTTTGGTAGAATAAATTGTCTTGTATGACATGGTTGGTAACATTTGATTATATGTTTTGAGGTACACTTTATCATGGATGGCTAAGTGAAGAAGTAAATTGGAGTTTGTGGAATTCGGGTATTCCATAACTTTGGAATAACTAGGTGAGTGTAGTCGCATGAGTCTTAGATAACGCAAAGTTATTCCGAGGTTTAATTCCTTACGGTTTTGAAATTAATGGTTGTGGATGATTTGCATCATACATACATATTGTGTAAAAAGGCTCACTTAAAGCTAATTGACATCGAGTATGCATTCATAGCATGGCATTCATATTGAGTAATTGATGATGTTGTATATACTATGCTTAAAATGCCTTGCTATGTTTGAATGATAAATTATGGAATTTACCTGACAATGAGATGAATTATGCACTTATTATAAAGCCTGAAAGGAATTACTAACTAATGACAAATAATCTCAATGTAAGACTGAATTGCTAATTCTAAAAGAATTAAGAAAGCTTAACTTATATAGTAAGATATTGAAAGAATTCAACAAGTATGATTACTTGACTGATAAGACACACTCCAACTTCCTGTTATAAGATAAGATATCTAAGTTACTTGGTCAATGGAAGTCCTTGGACACTCTCATAAAATAGTTGGTCTTCGTGGACTACGGTCCATGAGCTACAGCTCGGGGGATGCCCCGTTCTCATGTGATACGTTATATTTCCGATATTAGCCATTACTAGGTGCTTTGGTCTAAGTATCGTCCGGACCTATATGATCAAACTCAGAACAACATTAATCATGAATAAACGTGTGATCAAAGGCAAACAAGTAAATGACTTGAACTCATTAGCGAATTAAATAAGAATTAAGAAAGGATATTGTAAGCACTCTCTAAAAGCTTTGGGAAGCCCCGATAAGCTCTATAAAACCTGAATGTTCTGATAACTCTGGACAAAGAATCTAAAGCTAGTGAATAATTGCCAAGTCTTGTGAAGACTCCAATGTGCCAAGTTGATCTTTGACAAGACCAACCAATTGTATAATGAAGCTTGAATTATCTACTGTATAACCTGAAATCAATAAGTCAAAAGACTTGAATAACAAATGTAAATATATGATTTTATGCCTGGATGTGTGATTATTTGATATCCTTATATGAAATACTTCATCAAATGATGTTTCTACCTCACTTAGGTTGTATAAGCCTAATGCATTCCATTTCTTACATTGCAAGTTAATCAAGTTTGCTTGTCTCTATTGGGTTGAGAAATTACGAGTCTTGGTTCGTAGTTCTTGTAGAGCTTGAAACTATCTTATATAGTTTACTCCTAGGATGGTGGCACATTACTTGATTATTATACAAAATGTATTTTATGTGTTGTATGATCTTTCTAATTCTCGATATTAGAATGTAAATAATATTGTAATTATGTCATTTCGAATGAATATTTGGAGAACAAGTTATGTATGTGTGGTAATCGACTCATGAGTCTTAGCTAAGCATGATATTATGTTCGAATGGATCCTTAGCCAATGGGATGTATTAGTGAATCATTGTATAATTATTTGTAGATCAATCAAACTATAAATGAGTAGCCATGTATTGTATAGATGGTGGTGAATTGATGCTATAAGTGTGGTTGAAACCAGTAACATGTTAAAGAATAAACATCTTATTTGAATAATGAGTTAGGGATGAATACCAACTGAAATGAAATTCGATGTTGGTATTCTAGTCTTTAGTAAATATTCGATAATTATATTGTGCAAGTTGATTGATTAAGATGATCTTGCATGGTTAACTGACTTGTTGTTAATTAGCTAATTATTGTGAAGTTAACCGGTTAATGAATGAACATAGATAATAAATTGGAAACCATGCGTAAAGATTGATATAAGCTTAAATAATACTTGATAGTTGATCTTGCTATGTTATAAGTTAATAGAATGACTAGACTTTTACAATTGGTTCTTATAATCAATCAATGAGGATAGAATGTTGAACGGATAGTTTCTTGGTGTACAAATTACTTCTAAATTGTCATAGAAAGGACATTGATCATGTGATCTGTTTGCGAAGTAATTGAGATAAGTTGATTAAGTTAAAAAGAAATGTTGAAACTTTTTGGTTTTTGTTTTCGTTTTCTCTGCAGTAACGTTCTTAAATCTAATTTTCTTCTAAGCCGAGCTGAGGGCATTACACAATTGAGTCGCAAAGGAGACTTAACCCTACCTTGAAAGAGGTTGTGATAAAGGAAATCATCAAGTGGCTTGACACCGGTATCATATATCCTATTTTTGATAGTACATGGGTATGTCCGGTACAATGTGTACCTAAAAGGGAGGTATAACAATGGTATGTAACGAAAACAACGAGCTCATTCCAACTAGAACTGTTAGTGGTTGGAGTGTTTTTATGGATTACCATAAGTTAAATAGTGCTACTAGGAAAGATCATTTTCCTTTACCCTTTATTGACCAAATGCTTAACCGTATTGCAGGTAAAACTTGTTATTGTTTTCCTGATGGTTACTCAGGTTATAACCAAATCACCATATCACCAGAGGATCAAGAAAATACCACCTTCACATGTCGTTATGGGACATATACATTTCGAAGGATGCCATTAGGATTATGTAATGCCCCGACAACCTTCCAAATATGTATGATGACAACTTTTTTCTAAAATTCTAAACCCCGTGTTCTTATTGAGAGATAAAGCCTTCACAATTGCCTCCTTTCAACTTAATTTCAGAAGGTGTTAGCACAATTTTCCATGTGAAGAATCCAACCTAGTTTTAAACTAGGAAAAGTGCCATTTTATGGTGGACGAAGGTATCGTGTTCGGTCATAAGATTTCATCCAAGGGAATCGAAGTAGATAGAGCTAAGGTGAACGTAATTGGGAAATTGCCGCCACCGAATTCAGTTAAAGGGATCTGAAGTTTTCTCGGACATGTAGGTTTTTACAAAAGGTTTATTCATAATTTTTTTAAAATTTCTAAACCCTTGTGTAATATGCTTGAATAGGACAAAGCCTTCAATTTTGACGAGTCTTGTGCCACGACATTTGAACCCCTAAAGAAGCAACTTGCCACAACACCCATTGTCGTTCCACCTGATTGGTCCCGTGGAAGGTCCCTACCTTTCCGAACTTATGTGCTGCTCTCGCCCCAGCCCCATTTGACCGTTTTTCTCCACTAGTAGGAGCTATTTTAGGCCAGCATAAAGGTTAAATTTTCCATGTGATGTATTACGCTAGTAAAACTCTTAATGGTGCTCAATTGAAT
The DNA here is from genome assembly GCA_019671005.1 of Hibiscus mutabilis. Taxonomy (NCBI): domain Eukaryota; kingdom Viridiplantae; phylum Streptophyta; class Magnoliopsida; order Malvales; family Malvaceae; genus Hibiscus; species Hibiscus mutabilis. The sequence goes on along the minus strand of CM033727.1, from coordinate 20,473,576 downwards.
TACTAGCAGTAGTTTTCACATTTGACAAGTTTTGTTCCTATTTGATTGGCACAAAGGTTATCGTCCATACTAATCATTCAATAATTAAGTATTTATTTTCTAAAAGAGATGCCAAACCTCGTTTAATTCATTGGATATTACTTTTACAAGAGTTTGACATTGAAATTAAGGACAAGAAAGGATCGGAGAATCAGGTTGCTGATCACTTGTCAAGGCTAGAATGAGGCGATGAAGATGATGACTCTTTGTAGATCCACGATGCATTCCCAGATGAGCAGATGTTAGTTGCCATGACAACACCATGGTATACAGATCTAGTTAATTTTCTAGTTTGTGGTATTTTACCTTATGACTTTACTCACCAAGGAAGGAAGCAGTTCTGGCATGATGCTAAGAATTATTATTGGGACTGGCATCTTTTGTTAAAACAATGTGCTTTAGTCACCTATTTTATTCGGCCCATATTTATTTAGTTCTTGTATATATATATATATATTAGAGCCTAAAAATAAAACAAAAAATATATATTTGAAAACCCAAAAATATATATAAGATCTATTTGGTCCAATTCATTACAAAAGGGAGCCCATCTACAAGACCAATTCGTCCCTACAAAAGAACCCTAAAGCCTAAGCTTTTCCCTTCTTGAGCCTTCGCCCTTTATTACCGTTGGATCATTCTCTGATCCAACGGTCCAAATATGCACACGAAAAACCCTAACCCTTATCCATGCATTTCATTATTTATACATACTAACACTTTTTTGAATTTCTTAGAGCATACATCACATTGCATCCAGTTGGTATTTCGAGATATTGTTCAGTCAGAGATCATGAGTACTCGAGTCACATTATCAGTTCTAAAGTCCTCTGCTCGAGCAAAGAGGTCCGAAGTGAGTCCACCGAGCTTCAACGCCAACATAGAGATAGCGTACAGAAAGGGACCACCATTGATCTACCAAAACAAGTGTACATGGGTTTTCCTTACAATCATCTGTCGGGATTGGTCACTTTATGGGAAAGCCTGGAAGCCCAGGATCGAGCCGTGTTCTCCAAAAGATATGAAGATATAGCCCTTTTTCTTGGGGTGGAAATAGACGAGCCGATGTTGCTGGCAACCGTTAAATTTTAGGATCTAGCTTAACGTTGTTTCGTCTTCAATCAAGAGGACATGACTCCCACCGTTGAAGAATACATGGTCTTATTGCACCTAGATCTAGAGAAGCCTGATAAAATATACTGGAAGGAGAAAAACTCAAGGTATCGAAAGAAATATGCCAAGCTTTCTGGTCTAAATGTTGAAGAAATAGATCCCATGTAGCCGAAAAGAATAAAAGCCCTTGCTTAACATGGGAGTTTATCTACGCCCAAATCATGAAGGATGTAAAGCATAGAAGAGTCTTCGACTTGATTGCCTTGGCTATTTATGGGTTAGTAATATCTCCTAAAGTTCTGGGGCACATTGAAATAACCTTGGTGGACTAGCTAGCCCAGAAAAATGTGAATCCGATCCTGGCAGTTTTAGAAGAAACCTTTAGGTCCCTAAATTTTTGCCAAACCCAAGGAAAGGGACACTTCATCGGGTGCTCACAAATTCTCTATCTGTGGCTGCAAAGTCACTTTTCAGATAACAAGAAGATAAGCAGACATCCCACATCCAGAGATCTGGTCCCGATCAAAGAGGTCACCAAAAAGCAGTGGCCGTGAAATGAGAAGCAAGAATAGTGGACGACGTTCTTTAAAAACCTCACTAATGTCGACATAACATGGAGAGCCCCGTGGATGTACCCAATGCCTATCTTGTACAAGTACGGGAAGTTAGAGTGGGTTCCTCTCATAGGTCTATGGGGAGCTACTAGTTATGCCCCTTTGCTCATACAACGCCAGTACAGTTCTCAATAGTTCATTCTTGTTACCCATGGGTTACGTGGGGAATAATTCTCCTACACAGAAGTTAATTCCACAAGAAGAGCCACGGAGTTGGCTGAAGAGTGGAAGTAGACATTGCAAATGGAAATAGCTCTATTTGCTGGTGTTGTGCCTGAATATGCCAGTTGGAGAAAGCAGAGGGTGGACAACATAGGTGTACCAGTTTTGATGAGTGCATCGGATAATCCTCAGCTTGGTATTTTGCTAATTGAGCTAGAGATTTACAAACAAGACTTTGAGAAAGAAAAAGAAAGGCTATGGGACAGGGTGAGTGAACTTGAAGGCAAACTCCTTGCAGAGCAAGTCCAAAGGGAAGGCTACCAGAAGAAGGTGAAAACTCTATTGTCAAACCAAGAACTCTACCTAAAAGATGTTTAGGAATTAACGCAAGAAAACAATCACTTGAAAGCTCGAGGGGCATGAGCAGAAAATTCTAAGGCCTCAAAGGAAGAAAAGGCATGGTTGGAGGAAATAAAGAAAGAATCAAAGGAATGGCAGGTGAATCCCGAAAGTAGAAGGAAAAAGTAGATCGACTCACGGAAGAAAAGCAACATTTGGAGGAGCAATATTTAGATGCTCGGTGTAGCCTCAAAAATATCGTGATCAAAATCAAGAGCTCAAAGAGAGGCTAAAAGAAGAGGAGGCCAAGGGAGATGAAGCTAAGTTACTCTGTTTGGGTATCGAAGACTTGAAGAAATAGTTGCAGGAGCATAAAGATTATATCCATACTCTCATTGATGATTGGGATTATGAGAAGATCCAATAGGCTAATACTAAGCGAGCTTTGGATGTCACATGCTTAGGCAGACATTTCTATATTGATGTAACACCCCTACTCGGGCTAGTAGGAACCCGGCTTGGGAGCGTTACTTAACAAGAAAGCAAGGACATTACAAGACATGTCAATAGACAAGAACAATACAATGACAATCAAACAACCAATGAACAAGGAAACTTACTTATCATACAAGTAAGCTCTCATTTGATTTCATATCATCCAAAGCAATCAAACAAGGCTAAGGCAACCATTCATGCATTACTTATCATGCAAGTAACCACACAATTGATTCTTATTCAAAACTATCCATTGGAATAGGTTACTAAGTTTAATTCATTTCATGCTTACATTACAAGTTACTACTTTCATAATTCATATTACCACATTCAATATTTGTTACCTATCCTATTCGAATTACCTAAGAATACCAACATATTTCATTTTAATTCAAGGTTCCTTAGTTTGTATACATTTAGTTATTTCATTCCTATACTTACTAAGCATAATTATCTAACATTCAATAGCATGAAACTAGTTATATCCAAGCCTTATACTAATCCCATGTATTCGACAATCATCCTATTCACACATTAGACCATTCAACCATGCATCAAACAAGTACATATTATAATTATAATCAAGGCATGAACACAAACAAGAGGATCTTATACTTTCCATGGCAATTCGAAAGGAACCTAAGCATCATGGTTCATCACATTCTACCTTTAATTCAAACATACACATGAACATAACAAGGCTTTCAAATTGCTTTATAACAAACTAGATCAACAAATGATCATTATATGAATTAACTCAATAGTTGCGCATCAAACTTCATCAATTACATGATACTTATGTTCATTACATACTTGATACTATATCCATAACATGGTAGGCCCATCAAGATCAATACATACAAGTTTCAAGATGCATGTTCAAGCTAACTATGTACAACTAGTGCGACCATTCTAGGAGATATACAAAACAAGTATGGAATCATACTTTAACTAAGCTTGTGTGAGTTACTTCTTGCTCAAGGTAACAAGCTTCAGGATCAAGCAACCTCGTATCTTTTATCCTGTAGTTGGGAAGAATGAAAACGAGGGTGATAAGTTCAAGATTGTACTTAGTGAGGTAGTAACTAGTCTAACCATTTGTTATTTCAAGTTTCATGTCTTTTAAGCAAGTGTAGTCCTAGTTAAGGCTTTCAGGCATCAAGAGTGATCTTAGCTAGGCTTTCAAGCATCAAGATTATCCTATCTAAGGATAGCAAGCATTCGGCCAACAAGTACAAGCAACAATAATTCAAACTTCATGAATCAAGCACACATGCTTGCAAAATAAGAAATTAAGGAGTCATGCTTTCAAGTCAAGTAGCATACAATTTCATGGCATTCAAGACAAGTATCATGTGTTATTGGATTGGTATTACATTTTTTATTCATTAAACAACCCCCTTGGTACTTAGTTTGTATAGGTAATCGAGTCTCCAACCAACTGTCACCACAAGATGCACCGTAGTGCTGGTCAACCCTCCAACTTTCGCTAAAGACCACATACGTACCCTCCGTTTGTCGCCAAATAAGGGACTTAGCCCTAGACCGTAGTCCACCCTTACACAATGAGCTCTAGACTCCAAGGCATGCCCTTCTACCTAGTCTAACTAGCTACCAAGGTTGTTCGATTTACCATTTATTCAAGTGTTTCAAGATCAAGATCATGTCAAGCAAGTTCATTTCATATTAGGCCGTTAGGCCATTGAGGCATAGCTCACATGTAATGTAGTTTCATGTTTCATTTTATCAAGATGAGATGATATGATATCTCAAACAAGTCATTAGTATTTGATCGCATTGCATCATAACACATACAAGCATCCATGCTATCACTTAATCATGCATAAGCATTCGAAATAGACATGTATTCAAGGATAGGATCAAGCTTCATGTATTACTTTAATCATCCTTCCCTTATTAGGTAAAGTTCATGATTAGATTAATTTAACATGTCAAGAATGTAACAAAAATATATTGGTTAGGACCTAGTCCTAACCCTAGAGGTAACTACACTCACAATACTCCAAGCTAGCTAGTCTTGGATCCACACTCCTTTGTTCTTGGATTTAGATTGTTCCAATCTTTCCTCTTCCACCAAGTTCAATTATGGTTCTAACACATTACAAGCAAACACATATCAAGACATGTTCACAAGGTCATTAAATTCAAGACATGGTCATTAAATCATGCAATGCTACAAGCATATAACATTCACATATTGGGCAGCATGATGATGTACATTTTTCATTACTTTTAACTACACTTTTCTACATTCTAGTTCATGTGAAACAAGGCATATTTCAAGGCCAAAAACTGTTTACAAGACAGTTTACAAAATGCCACAAAACAGTGTGCATTTGCCTATGCAGCTGCAGCCAGGCAGCTTGCACTCTAGTCACTAAATCATGCATATCTTTCATTCTGTTTGTCGGCATTTCAATTGGTTTACACCGTTGGAAAGATAAAAAAAAATTCTTTATGACCATATAAGGCTTGCATTTTATTTCTTTTCCAATTAATACAGTTTTTGACTTAAAGACAGGGCATTTTGCTTTACCAGGCAGTTTGCACTGTCTCTAGTATTTCTTCTCTACATTTCAGTATACAACCCATAGTTCAGTTCTGTTTTCTCAAAATGAATTTAGACACACTAAGTTGTTGTCCATAAAAAGTTCAGCCTTAAATTCATTATACAAAATTTATAGTGGTTTTTCAAAGTTACTGCCCATAATAGAGCATTCTGGGCAGAATACACTAGGTTGGATTTCTAGCTTCTTAACTCATTTTAGCAAGGTCCTAACATGATAATTCCATTCATGTTCATGTTCATACATGTATAGGTCATCATAGTTCACCTAGAAATGTTCTTAAAATAGGGCATTATCATGTTAAACCTAGTTTGATCTATTTGATCACATTTACACATCCAATTCATCAACTAGGCAGTCCATTACCTAATTTAACTAGTTCAATTAGGTGCAGTCACATTTCCAGAAACACGTGTATTCAATTAAATCTTATTTTTACCTAGTAACATGATCAAAACAAGGTTCTATGTTCATTTAACATGTTTACACAATTTCTCAATCGAAACAGTCCCTAATCAAGACTGTTTTCAATCATGTTCATATTCCTCAAACTTCCAGCAACTATACATGTATCCTATATCAATTTGGTTACTAGAAATTACAATTTAAAGTTCAATTTGAAACTAGCATGTTCCTAACACACATAGAAATCATCCAATTCATCAAGGCAACAAAGACATCATCAATTCAAGTTTCAACAATGGATGAATCAAGAAGCTTGAATTTGAAGGTGTTGCATGCAAATTTTATCTCCCCTTTCTCTCTTTATATTTCAGCCAAGATGGGAGAATTAGGGAGAAAGATGATAATATTTTTGGTCATTATTCCTCCTTGGCCGTGACTCATCATCCAAGTTGGCACATGGTCTCCTCCAATGAGGACATTTGTCAAGGCCTTTAATTATAATGAATTTTGCATGCAATCATCCTAACTTTGCATGTTAACATTTCCATCCTTCTATTTATGCCTTCTAGTTTTCATTTCAACTCAATTTGGTTCAATTTCACTTATTAGATTTTAAGGATGGCCAATGTTCATTTTTCTTTTAAATTGATCAACTTACGAAATTAATTAGCCTATAGTTTATATTGTGGTAACATTACTAGGCCAATTTTAGGGTGTTACAATTCTCCTCCCCTTAAAATAAATTCATCCTCGAATTTACCCGAATCAAATATGAGAGGATATTGCTTCCTCATGATTTCTTCAGATTCCCAAGTTTCCTCTTCAACCTTGTGATTTCTCCACAAGACTTTGACAAGAGGAACATTCTTGTTTCGAAGTCTTATGACTTCCTTGTCAAGTATCTGAATAGGCTCTTCTTCATACGATATATCGGGATTCAATTCCACCTCTTCGAGTTCAAGAACATGAGATGGATCAGATCGATATCTTCGGGCATGGAAACATGGAAGACATTGTGGATCTTATCGAATTCACTAGGAAGTTCCAATTGATAAGCCACTAGACCAAATTCTTTCAATGATTTCAAATGGTCCGATAAACCGAGGGCTAAGCTTTCCTTTTCTTCTGAATTTGAAGACTTTCTTCCAAGGAGATACTTTGAGGAAGACCTTGTCTCCAATGTTGTATTGGATGTCTCTCCTTTTCAAGTCAGCATAAACTTTTTGCCTATCAAAGGTTGCCTTTAATCGATCATGAATGATCTTCACTTGTTCTTCAGTTTCTTGAGCCATTGAGGTCCTAAAACCTTGCTTTCTCCCAATTTAGACCAGCACAAGGGAGTTCTACATCTCCTCCCATATAGAGCTTCAAAAGGAGCCATATAAATAGATGTCGGGTTGCTATTGTTGTAAGCAAACTCTACTAGGGGTAGAGATTTCTCCCAAATCCTTCCAAAGTCTATAACACAAATACGTAGCATATCTTCGAGTACTTGGATAATTTTTTTAGATTGTCCATCTGATTGAGGATGAAAGGTTGTACTAAGATTCACTTTAGCTCATAGAGCCTTATGCAAGGAATTCTAGAATTGAGAAGCAAATCTAGGATCACGATCATAGATTATTGTTGTAGGCACACCGTGTAATCGAATAACTTCACGGATGTATAGCTCAGCTAAGGTTTCCAAGCTCATGTTTATTCGAACAGGGATGAAATGAGTAGACTTTGTGAATCTATCAACAATCACCCATACAACATCATTCTTTCTTGGAGTGGAAGGAAGACCAGTAATGAAATCCATTGTAATCTGATCCCATTTCCACTGAGGGAATTCGATTGGTTAGAGCAATCTAGTAGGGACTTGATGCTCGGCTTGAACTCTCTGACAAGTTAGGCATTTTGATACGAAGTCTATGATAGCCGATTTCATACCCGGCCACCAGTATAATGGCTTAATATCCTTGTACATCTTAACCGATCCCGGGTGAATCGAGAATGAGCTTTGGTGAGCATCTTGTAAAATTTATTGTCTTAGTTCCTCATTGTTAGGAACACATACTCTATCCTTGAAATAGAGGAGTCCATTCGACTTGACGGAGAAGTCAAAATTAGACTCAGAGTCTAGCTTGGATACGATCTTCTGAAGAACTGGATCAGTTTTTTGGAGTTCTTTAATTCTCAAGATCAAACTAGGTTGAACTTGAAGTTCATACAAGAATTTCCATCCTTTGGATAAACAAAAATGAGCATTGATAGCCAAGGAAGCTACAAATGAAAGAACAAGATTATTAAGGTAAATTTTTTTCGAGTAGATACTTGCAAAACAAGTAAAGTATTCAAATGGCTTTCTTGTGATCCAAGTAAGTTCAAATTCAACTGAAATATTCTAGAATTTAGATTTAGAGGTTTACCCGAATATGGTTTACGACTAAGGGCATCAGCAACCACATTTGCTTTCCCCGGATGGTAGTCGATAACCAAATCGTAGTCTTTAAGAAATTCTAGCCATCTTCTTTGTCTCATATTCAAATCTTTCTGAGTCAAGAGGTATTTGGGACTCTTGTGGTCTATGAACAAAATACATTTATCCTCTATACAAGTAATGTCTCCATATTTTGAGAGCAAACATGATAGTTGCTAATTCTAGATCGTGTGTTGGATAGTTTGACTCGTGTGCTTTCAGTTTCCTTGAAGCATAAGCTACCACTTTTCCATCTTGCATTAGGACACATCCTAGTCCTAAATGAGATGCATCACTATAGATAGTGAATTCTTTACCCGATTCTGGTTGGATAAGAACCGGTGCATGAGTTAGGGCTTGTTTAGGTTGATCGAAGCTTCGTTGTTGATTCTCCGACCAAACAAAAGGCGTATCTCTACGGGTTAGCTTAGTCAAGCTTGTAGCAATGGATAAGAATCCTTTTAAGAGAAAGCTTATGATTTCACCAACATTCCTCGGAGGTCTCCTATCCATGATGGATCGAATTTTTCTCAGGTCTACTTTAATTCCTTCTGCTGAGATGACATGGCCAAGGAACGAGAATTTTGATAACCCGAATTCACACTTATAGAACTTTGCGAACAATTGACGTTCTCAGAGAGTTTGCAATACAATTCGAAGGTGTTTGAAGTGTTCTTCTTTATTTCGAGAATACACCAGAATGTCATCGATGAAGACCACCACAAACTTGTCAAGATAGGGCCTAAATACACGGTTCATAAGGTCCATGAAAGTAGCCGGAGCATTCGTCAACCCGAATGGCATTACAAGGAATTCAAAGTGGCCATATTGAGTATGAAATGCTGTTTTGGGTACATCTTTTCTTTTACCCTCATTTGATAGTACCCTGATCGAATATCGATCTTTGAGAACACTGAAGCATCCTTGAGTTGATCGAAGAGATCTTCTATCCTTGGGAGAGGATACCGATTCTTGATAGTAAGCTTGTTCAATTGTCTGTAATCAATACAGAGTCTCATAGTCCCATCTTTCTTCTTCACGAAAAAGACTGGAGCACCCATAGAGATGAGCTAGGCCGAATAAAGACTTTATAGTGTAGCTCTTGGAGTTTCTTCTTGAGTTCTTTCAATTCAACAGGTGCCATTTGATAGGGTGTGATGGACACCGAAGTTATTCCAGGTTGAACTTTAATCCCGAACTCTATTTCTCTGGTTGGAGGGAGACTAGGGAGTTCCTCAGGAAAAACACCAATGAATTAAGACACAATTGCCATACAAGGTGAGCTAAATTCAAGTTCATCTTGCATAGTCATGGCAGCGAAGATTGAGGTCGGTTTTCTATCAATTAGGAGGATTGATACTTTTCCTAAACCTCGGAGATACAATCTCCTATTTTGGCAATCTATCCAAACTTCATGTTTGCTTAACCAATCTAGTCCTAACACTAGATCGAATTCACAAGAAGGTAAGACATAAAGATCCATAGGAAAAGGTACATTTCGAATGCTTATAGGACATTGCTTGCAAAAGAAGTTAATAGGCATATTTCCTCCTATAGGGTTCAAAACTACAATGCTAGTTTTAACAAGTTCGGGTTTTAAGTTTAACTTGGCAATCAAGGAAGAACATATAAAGGAGTGGGTAGATCATGAATCAATCAAAGCATATGCAGGACTTGAATTTAATTCAACAATACCTACGATAACACCGGGTGCTTTTTCTTCCTATTTTCCACGAATGTGGTAGATTTAAGCAGGAGCTCGAGATTCTTGATGTGTAGGTGCCGAATATTGGCCTCTACCCTTGCTTTGATTCCCGGACTGATCTTATCTTAGGCCCTTGTTTCGATTAGATTGAGCTACTCTAGCATTTGCAGGTGTTCGGGTTGGAAACTTGTTAGGATTCTGAGGACAATCCCGGATATAATGATCGAAGGCTCCACATAAGAAACACAAGTTTTGTTGAGTTATGCATTGCCCGGTGTGGTGCTCCTAACAGAACTTGCAAGTAGGATATTGAACAGCTTTGCCAGAATTCCCCGTACTATCAACAGAGATGATCAGGGCTGAACACTTGATTATCGTTTGAGGTTTCGGTATGTAATTGCTCTTCTGAACAAGAGTGTAATTTGAGGAGTGATCTTTGGAGTGTTTAGCTTTCTTTGACTACCAATGAGGCTTGTCGTCATTTCTGGATCGTTTATCTTTCCAAGAGTTACCACTCTTGAATTTTTCAGAGGCCTTCATCTTTGCCTCAATTGTAATAACTCGATTCACCAAATTCTGGAAGTCAGTGATACCCAGGGCAGCGAAGATTGGACTCAGTTCATCATTCAGTCCAATGATGAACATCTGACATTTATTAGCTTCAGTTTTGATGTATTCTGACCCGTACTTGCAATACTTACAAAAGTCACTCACGTATTGTTCAATGGGTTGGCCACCTTGCTTGAGGTACAAGAAATGTTTCTGGTGCTAGGCCAGGCACTATTCACTGATGTATTTCTTCCTAAATTCATCGAGGAAGAATTTCCAAGTTAAGGCTTCAGCAGGAGCAATCAATGTAGTGGTTTCCCACCAGCTTAGATATTTATCTGCCAACAAGGATATGACACATTCGAGCTTGTGCTCATCAGGACAAGGTAGTTGTTTGGTCAAGATTCGAGTAGTGGCCTCTAACTAGTACTCAGCTACTTCAGGGTTGGCTTCATCGGTGCCATTGAAAGTTACTAGAGCTCTGCTTGGAACATCAACATGAGGAGGAATAGGATGATCTTGTTTTAAGGCAGTTACTAGATGATTGAACATCTCCTTCATACTTAGGAGACATTCTTGTTGCACATGATTTATAGCAAGAGTTTCCTGTTGAGCAGCAGCTTGAGCTCAGGTTTGAGTTTATTATTGTGGAGGATTTTGCTCCACCCTCACACTGTCTCCTTCATTCGAAGAGCCTTTAGGACTTTCATTATCCTGACCAAGTCTTGTTTCAGACATTCTACGTTCAAATAGAACAATCAAGGGTTCAGTTTAGTAAGCAAGACACAAGCTATTCAATACAAGTCTCCTAGGTGGCACAAGTATCATATATGATGCATGATAGCCCGATTTAGTCCTAGAATCGACTAAACCTAAAGCTCTAATTACCAATAAAATGTAACACCCCCTACCCAGGCTAGTAGGAACTTGTCTCGGGAGCGTTACTTAACAAGCAAGCAAGGACATTACAAGACATGGCAATAGACAAGAACAATACAATGACAATCAAACAACCAATGAACAAGGCAACTTACTTATCATACAAGTAAGATCTCATTTGATTTCATATCATCCAAAGCAATCGAACAAGGCTAAGGCAACCACTCATACATTACTTATCATGCAAGTAACCACACAATTGATTATTATTCCAAACTATCCATTCGAATAGGTCACTAAGTTTAATTCATTTCATGCTTACATTACAAGTTACTACTTTCATAGTTCATATTACCACATTCAATATTTGTTACCTAACCTATTCAAATTATCTAAGAATACCAACATGTTTCGTTTCAATTCAAGGTTCCTTAGTTTGTATACATTTAGTCATTTGATTCCTATATACTTACTAAGCATAATTATCTAACATTCAATAGCATGAAACTAGTTCTATTCAAGCCTTATACTAATCCCATGCATTCGGCAATCATCCTATTTACACATTAGACTATTCAGCCATGCATCAAACAAGTACACATTAAACTTATAATCAAGGCATGAACACACACAAGAGGGTCATATACTTTCCATAGCAATTCGAAATGAACCTAAGCATCATGGTTCATCACATTCTAGTTTTAATTCAAACATACACATGAACAGAACAAGGCATTCAAATTACTTCATAACAAACTAGATCAACAAATGATCATTCCATGAATTAACTCAATAGTTGTGCAGCAAACTTCATCAATTACATGATACTTGTGTTCATTACATGCTTGATACTATATACATAACATGGTAGGCCAATCAAGATCAATACATACAAGTTTCAAGATGCATGTTCAAGCTAACTATATACAACTAATGCCACCATTCTAGGAGATATACAAAACAAGTATGGAATCATACTTTAAATAAGCTTGTGTGATATTACTTCTTGCTCAAGGTAACAAGATTCAAGATCAAGCAACCTTGTATCATTTATCCTATAGTTGGGAAGAATGTAAACGAGAGTGATAAGTACAAGATTGTACTTAGTAAGGTAGTAACTAGTCTAACCATTTGTTATTTCAAGTTTCATGTTTTTTAAGCAAGTGTAGACCAAGCTAAGGCTTTCAAGCATCAAGAGTCATCTTAGATAGGCTTTCAAGAATCAAGATTATCCTATCTAAGGATAGCAAGCATTCGGCCAACAAGTACAAACAACAAGAATTCATACTTCATGAATCAAGCACACATGCTTGCAAAACAAGAAATCAAGGAGTCATGCTATCAAGTCAAGTAGCATACAATTTCATGTCATTCAAGACAAGTATCATCTGTTATTGGATTGTTATTACAATTGTTATTCATTAAACAACCCCCTTGGTACTTAGTTTGTATAGGTAATTGAGTCTCCAATCAACTGTCGCCACAAGATGCACCGTAGTGCTGGTCAACCCCCCCACTGTCGCCAAATACCACATACGTACCCTCCGTCTATTGCCAAATAGGAGCCTTAGCCCTAGACCGTAGTCCACCCTTACACAATGAGCTCTAGACCGTAAGGTATGCTCTTCTACCTAGTCCAACTAGCTACCAAGGTCGTTCGATTTACCATTTATTCAAGTGTTTCAAGATCAAGATCATGTCAAGCAAGTTCAATTCATATTAGGCCCTTAAGCCATTGAGCCATAGCTCACATGTCATGTAGTTTCATGTTTCATCTTATCAAGATGAGATGATATGATATCTCAAACAAGTCCTTAGCATTTGATCTCATTGCATCATAACACATACAAGCATCCATGCTACTACTTAATCATGCATAAGCATTCGAAATAGACATGTATTCAAGGATAGGATCAAGTTTCATGTATTACTTTAATCATCCTTCCCTTATTAGGTCACGTTCATGATTAGATTCATTTAACATGTCAAGAATGGAACAAAAATACATTGGTTAGGACCTAGTCCTAAACCTAGAGGTAACTACACTCACAATACTCCAAGCTAGCTAGTCTTGGATCCACACCTTTGTTCTTGGCTTTAGATTGTTCCAATCTTTCCTCTTCCACCAAGTTCAATTCTGATTCTAACACATTACAAGCAAACACATATGAAGGCAAGTTCACAAGGTCATTCAATTCAAGACAACGTCATTAAATCAAACAATGCTACAAGCATATAACATTCACATATTGGGTAGCATGCTCGTGTACATTTTCCATTACTTTTAACTACATTTTTTTACATTCTAGATCATGTAAAAAAAGGCATATTTCAAGGCGTAAAATTGTTTACAAGATAGTTTGCAAAATGCCACAAAACAGTGTGCATTTGCCTATGCAGCTGCTGACAGGCAGCTTGCACTCTAGTCACTAAATCATTCATATCTTTCATTCCGTATGTCGGAATTTCAATTGGTTTGCACCGTTGGAAATCTAACAAAATTTTCTTTATGACCATATAAGGCTTAAATTTTATTTGTTTGCCAATTAATACAGTTTTTAACTTAAAGACAGGGCATTTTGCTTTACCAGCAGTTTGCACTGTCTCCAGTATTTCTTCTCTACATTTCAGTATACAAACCAGAGTTCAATTATGTTTTCTTCAAATGAATTTAGACATACTAAGGTGTTGTCCACAAAAAGTTCAGCCTTAAATTCATTATACACAATTTATTGTGATTTTTCAAAGTTACTACCCAGAACAGAGCATTCTGGGCAAATTACACTAGGTTGTATTTCTAGTTTCTTAATTCATTTTAGCAAGATCCTAACATGACAATTCCATTCATGTTCATGTTCATACATGTATAGGTCATCATAGTTCACCTAGAAATGTTCTTAAAATAGGGCATTATCATGTTAAACCTAGTTTGATCTATTTGATCACATTTACACATCCAATTCATCAACTAGGCATTCCATTACCTAATTTAACTAGTTCAATTAGGTGCAGTCACATTTCCAGAAACACATGTATTCAATTAAATCTTATTTTTTACCTAGTAACATGATCAAACCAAGGTTCTATGTTCATTTAACATGTTTACACAATTTCTCAATCAAAACAATCCCTAATCAAGACTGTTTTCAATCATGTTCATATTCCACAAATTTATAGCAACTATACATGTATCCTATATAAAATTGGTTACTAGAAATTACAATTTCAAGTTCAAATTGAAACTAGCATGTTCCTAAAACACATAGAAATCATCCAATTCATCAAGGCAACAAAGACATCATCAATTCAAGGTTCAACAATCTACAACAAGTTAGAATCAAGTATTATACCTTCTCCAAGCTAGATTTGATCAATGGAGGAATCAAGAAGCTTGAATTTAAAGGTGTTGCATGCAAATTTTCTCTCCCCTTTCTCTCTCTATGTTTCAGCCAAGATGGGTGAATTAGGGAGGAAGATGACAATATTTTTGGTCATTATTCCTCCTTGGCCATGAGTCATCATCCAAGTTGGCACATGTTCTCCAATGAGGACATGTGTCAAGGCCTTTAATTCTAATGAATTTTGCATGCAATCATCCTAATTTTGCAGGTTAACATTTCCATCCTTTTATTTATGCCTTATAGTTTTCATTTCAATTCAATTTGCTTCAATTTCACTTATTAGATTTTAAGGATGGCCAATGTTCATTCTTCTTTTAAATTGATCAACTTATGAATTCAATTAGCCTATAGTTTATATTATGGTAAACATTACTAGGCCAATTTTAGGGTGTTACAATTGATCATCTGAATTATTAGATTCATAAAGTAGTTTCCAAAGCTTAGGAAATGAGGAATCGCGCTAGGGTTATGAGATCGAGATTCCTCCCAGTAGGGAGGATGGACAACCCTGTTAGATTTCCTGGATGAGGTGATTGAGCAGTATTGGCAGATCAGTATTTTCTTTGGTAGGGTTTAGAAGGAAACAACACCAAGATGAGAAGTTGAGCCACCAACATCAAAACGGCTCAAAGAAGCATAATATGAGCTTATTTTTATCTTTCTTTTGATTTAAAATAATGTGTACTCAAAACTTTATGATCTATGAATTGCACTATATTTCGAATACCACTGGTCTTTTGCATCATTGGCATTTGTATTTAATTCCACCTAACACCCTGCATTAAAATAAATAGTTAACTATGGGAAGTTCAAATGTAGTTGACAAAAATACACATCCGTACAGAACTCACTCTCAAACCCGAAAATGGATATAGAAAACAGAATATCCGCCATGGAAGCTGGCTTGAAGGGTACACAGGATAAGCTAGAGAAGATTGAAGGTGATTTGAAGAATAAGATTACCAGTGCCCAGGAAAATACAATACTACAGATAGCAACCATGCTTGGCAAGAGCCCTAAAGTCATGAAGGCCTTTAAGGATGCGAAAACAGTAATATCCCCACAAGAAATGAACCGCGAGGACCTCAATGGGAAGGTTCAGATCCACATTCCAAGAACTTTAACCAATGCCTTGGTGGAGTCCGGGGTAGGTCAAGATAATGAACAAGATTTTGAGGTGCCCAATCTTGATGATATGGCAAGCAGAAGTCGTTTAAACAAGAAATTGGAAGACCGTTGTGAAAAAACTTGAAGGAATTATTAAGGCCTTACAAGATGTTAGTATTCATCGAGGTCTAGATGCTAGAGATCTTAGCTTGGTGATGGACTTGGTCATTCCCCCAAAATTTAAAATGCACCAAACTTTAAAAAATATGATGGAACTACATGCTCTTCAGCATATCTGACGATGTATTGTAGAAAAATGTCGTATTATCTTGATAATGAAAAGTTGCTCATACATTGCTTCCAGGACCGCCTATCTGGATCAGCTGCTCGCTCGTATACACAGTTAAATTGAACTAGCATAAAAACATGGTTGGATCCATCTAAAGCTTTTGTCAAGCAATAAAAGCACATTGACAAACATGGTCCCGAACAAAATGGTTCTACAGGGAATGGAACAAAGGATAAATGAAATTTTTCGTCAATATGCCCAAATGTGGTGGGATATAGCAGCACAGGTCCAGCCTCCGCTGTTAGAGAGTGAAATCATGCCTATGTTTGTGGAGACATTGAAAGGGCACTTCTATGACCGTATGATAAATCACACAACTAAGAGCTTTGAGGATATGCTAATGAGTGGTGAACTAATCCTAGCATCCATAAAGAGAAAAAAGCTTGATGGATGGGATTCAAAGAAACCTTATAGAAAAAGGGAAAATAAAGTAAACATGACGTCATCATATGATAAGAATTTCACAAAAGGGGTGGTGATTAACAAACCAAACGTGGCTAATACAAGTCAAGCAACTCAGAACCCATTGAGGTTTGAAACAAGAAATTAATCGAATAGGCCTAACTTTACCCCTATACCAGTGACTTACGTAGAATTGTTCCCGCAATTGGTTGAGTCCCGATTGGTGGTGCCAAAGCACCTCACCCCGATGTTACCACCATACCCCCGTTGGTATGATTCAAGTGCCAAGTGTGAGTACCATGTTGGGATCACAGGGCATACGATTGAGAATTGTATAGCCTTTGAGAAGGTAGTGGAGAATCTGCAGAAGACAAGAATGTTATCATTTGAAGCTATAAAGGAAAAAGGAAAACCCTTTTCAAACCATCAGAGTGCGGGTGTGAATGCTATATTGGAGGAAGAAGGCAAAGCAGGTAAAAGACACGAATTGATGATGTTAAAACACCACTATGGTGGGTGTGGTCGATGATGATGGATGCTGGAGTACTGACTAAGAATGCTAAAGTTTAGTCCTCAAGGGACGAGCCCTACTGTGAATATAATAGGGTTAAAGGTCATGAGATTCAATGGTGTTCAGAGTTTAGACAACTGGTTCAGACCAAGATGGACAATGGTGAAGTAGAGTTCTTAAAAAAAGCATGGACAACATACCCAAAATATGTGCATTAGATGAATCTCATATGAGGAATCTTGCTGAGATTAAGCCCTTAGTCATCAGAACCAAGGTAAAAGCTAATGAAGGAGCAAATAAGATGACCCCACGATTGGTGATAAGAGCACCAACACCTTCTCCCTAATACAATAGCAAAATAGTACCTTGGAATTACGCATGTACCATAGTAAAATCGGAAGACCCAAGGCACGTTGAGGCTAAGGCCAAGGAAGGAATGATTAATGAAGTTGGCCACATTACAAGAAGTGGGAGATGTTATGTACCACCTACTGGAGAGGACCGAGATGCAGTTCAAAGGAAGAATGCTCTAGACATAGAGTTGGGGAAGGATTTCTATGAAGAACACCCGATAAGATTACTCGAGCCTGTGAAAGAATCTGAGGCTCAATAATTTCTAAAGATCCTCAAGAATAGTGAATACAGTGTGGTGGAACAACCACATAAGCTTCTGGCGTGCATATCCATGTTATCGTTATTGCTGAGTTCATAGGGGCACCATGATACATTACTCAAGGTTCTCAACCAAACCTTTGTGCCAAAGGAAATAACCACCGACAATTTGGATAGACTGGTCGGAAACATTATTGTTGATAACTTTATTTCTTTTAATGATAAAAAGATTCCAGAGGGAGGAAGGGGCACATATAAAGCTCTCCATATCACCACTTGTTGGAAAGGACATATTCTCCTAGGAGTCCTTATAGACAATGGTTCAGCCTTAAATGTTTTGCCTATGACCACGTTGAAGAAGTTGCCAATAGACGAGTCCCACATAAAGGCTTATCGAAATACAGTTCAAGCTTTTAACGTAACACAAAGAGAGGTGCTAGGAAAGATAGAGGTTCCCCTACAAATTGGACCCTCCATCTTCGAGGTCGATTTTGTGGTAATGGATATTTGACCTACCTACAGTTACCTTTCTAGGGCGTCAGTGGATTCATACCACCGGTGCAATTCCATCTATGCTGCACTAAAAGTTAAAATTCATGGTCGATGGGCAGGTAATAACTATTGGTGCAGAAGTTGATGTTATCGCCTCGAGAAAACAGATGCTCCTTATATTGAAATCAAATCGGGGCATTAGAATGCTTTTTCAGGTCATTGGTGTTAGTAAGCGTGACCTTTATTGCTGAAGGGAATAAGATTCGAAGGCCAGGTTTGTCCAAATGTGCGAAGATGCAAGTGAGAGAAAATTTGGGTAAGGGTGTGAAGCAAGAAAAGGATTTGGGAAGCATCACCAGGGTAGGCTGTACCCTGTAACCATTGCCGAAAAGAAAGATAGGTTTGGGTTGGGATTCAAGCCCAGTGGGCCTGAGAAGAGCCCCCATAATGAAGAACCAAGAAAGAAAGAAAAGTAGACTCAAAGGGGAGGATGTTGCATGGGATCCGATGATGTTTCCACCCCTTAATTTCACCTTTACCTCAGGAGGATTTGTGAACCCCAGCTTGACCCCGGACGAGAAGGAGGAGGATAAAATTGCAGAGATGTTTGGCAAGTTGAGCATTAATGCGGTACTAGAAGAACAAGAAGAATAGGGTGGATATATGCCAATGATTCGCCCATGTGATGAGCTTAATAATTGGAGTGCGGAAGAACTTCTTGTAGTTTTTAAATCTCTTTCAGAGTAATTTTTTGAAACTAAACCTATGTTTTAGCTCGAAAACAGTAGGGGATCACTTATGTATGGGCATATGCTAAAACCATTATGGTTCCCATTCAATAAAGTGCATTTTCTTTCAGTGAACCTTGTGTGACAAACATTTAAGTATATAACACACAACAAAATAAAAAGACCATTTCATTCTTTTTTCCTTTTACCCAACGTCGATATATTCATATTCATCTTCTTTACAGGTTGCCAGATATCAATGACATAAGTGATATTGAGTCCGAATCGTAAGTTAATTTCAAACAGCCCATATGCCTAAAAGGATTTGAAGATCCTGACAATGAGGTTGAGGCTGATATCTCGTAAAGATTTTCTCCGACTATAAAAAGTGAGGAAAAGCATATTGTTCCCCACATAGAGTGGCTGGAAATTGTGAACCTCGGGACTGGAGAAAAAAAGGCACGAAGTGAAGATTGGCACTACAATCACTACACAGATGCAGCAGAGTTTGGTTGAGCTTCTACACAATTACAAAGATGTGTTTGCCTGGTCTTACCAAGACATGCCTAGTTTGGATACAGACATTATGGTTTATCGCTTCCCAACAAAGTCGGGGTGTCGACCCGTGCAACAAAAACTACATAGAATAAAGACTGATATACTCTTAAAGATTAAGGATAAGGTGAAAAAGCAATATGATGTAGGTTTCCTGCATGAAGCCCGATGTCCTAAATGGGTGGCTAACATTGTTTCAGTACCAAAGAAAGATGGGAAAGTTCGCATGTGTGTTGATTATAGAGACCTCAACCGAGCAAGCCCAAAAGACAACTTCCCACTTCCACACATTGATACCTTAGTAGATAATATCGCTGGCCATTCCTTATTCTCATTTATGGATAGTTTCTCTGGCTACAATCAAATCAAGATGTGCCCCGAAGACATGGAAAAGACTACGTTTGTGACACAACCAAATCAAGATGTGCCCCGGGACTATAACATTTATTGATTTGGCGAGGCTTACGGATTCATGTATCCACTATCTTGATTCAATCCAATGGATAATAATGAAACATGATTATCATTGTCATTGAGCATCCTTGTCATTGTATCATTGATAATACATGATTTGGAATGCATTTCATTGTATTTGTTATTGTTTAAGACTACCTCACTAGGCAAAATATGCCCAATACATTTCATCTCATGCATTTTATGTTAAAAAAGGATATTGCTTTGAGATCGGAGCTTGTTGGAAGATTTGGCAAGTCACTACCAACTTGAAGTAATGTATATTATCCCTATAAACTCCTAATATGGTGGCAAAATAGTTAAACTAGTTACTTTAAGCCCTCTTGGTTTATATGTATTGCCAATGTTATGTATAAATACTAAAGGCCCTAATTTTTTTGGGCACTGGCTAAAAGTGGTAAAATTTGCATAATTGGCTTAAAAAGGTGGAAACCTAGTAAACGAGTTCGTATTGCTATGGAATTTGGCATGCTATTAGATTATATTATACTATTGTAAACTTGTTGGTAAAATTTCAATGCATTTGGACATTGTATGATAGGTCAAATTGGATAAAAATCAGACTAATTATATCATTACAGTACATGGCATATTGGTAAAGATGATGGTGTATTGATACGGTATTGCATATTTGGACCAAGTCAATGCTGGTCAACAGGGCGTACCGATATAGACCTTAGCGTATTGGAACTAAAAGTTAACATTGGAATTTAGTTGTAAAAATTGCATCGGTACGGCTTCAGGGCGTACCAAAACAGGTTCACTCGTATTGATATGACTAGATCTATATTGATACGAGTTTTGGTCATTGGAATCTGGCAATTTATAAAATGTGCATGTCTACCAATATGGCCCCTTCGAGTATCGGTACGGAGATAGGTATTTTAGGTAACAGTTCTAGAAAGTTGCATATTGGTCACCGACTATTGTTTAGCTTAATTAATGTGGTAAGTGAATTTCAATTGATATCAAAATTTGCATGCTCACGAGTTAGGAACTAAATTTCATTTTGGTAAACTTAGTTTTGGTAAAGGACCCTAAAATACTAAACTTACAAACTTGTCCCTAAAACTTGTAAAAGTTTAAAATTGGTTCTAATTCAATGTTATTTACTTATAATGAATTATCGCTCTATTGTTTAGACATAGTTTGTGTTATGGAATTGGAATAAACATCTCATTGACCATTGAATCACTAATTTAGTGCATTGATCATCGTATTGAACTTCGGTAACACATTTCGACTCAGTTTTGGACCAAGCCTAGGAATAGGGTGTTACAAGGGGACCCAACTATATAAAGACAAGAAGGGCAACATTTCCAAGAGGCACAAAAATTAAGGAAAGATGTCTCTCTTTCTTCTTCAATGGATGATCACCATTGCTAAGGAGAATAAGGTTCTCTAGCAAAGCAAGCCATTCAAGAGTGGCTTGGGAAGCTAAAGTAAAGCTCCCCTCAAAGCTAGGGTTTGATAGCGGTTGTTGAAGCCGTCAAAAATAAACATGCTCAAAATAACTTGTAGTAGCAATATGTAGGGTCGAATCCACATGGAATGGTAAGGGGTTAATTTTATATAAAACAACTAATTAAAGTAAAGGTGGGATTTGAATTTTAGTAGAATTGAGAAAACAAGAAAACTATTTAAATAAAGAAGAATTCAATAACCATATGAATCCTAGTCAAGGTTGATCACGGTGTATTAATTCAAGACATAGTTCATCAATCTTCACAAAAGATAATTCTACATTAATTTCAAATAGCTTAGTTATAGGTTACAAGAGAAAAAAACATGTATAACCCAATCCCTCTTAATTAGTAGATAATCAATAAGAACTGCATGAATGATTTCTCTTCTTCTCATTACTCTATTTATAATAATGGTCATTTACATCAAGTAGGAGAAGGAATTACAATAAGATTGAATTTAAAACTCTATCATACTTGAAATATAATATAAAAGTGATAGTTCAACTTGAAGTAGGATTCATCTTCTTGTGTTAAGTGCTCCTTAGAATTCAAATCCAACTAAAACTTCTCTTCTAAGCATATATTATCCTTTAGTTGTCAAAATTCCTAACAAAAATCAAATACTTGTCAAAACATGGATTTGTAGTTGAATTAGAACAGAAAAATATAAGTATATATATGTGGGGTGTTAAAATATGCAAATATCAGACTTACCATGTACCCCCACACTTAGATTATTCTTTTCCTCAAGCATATTGAAATTCAAAATTCAAGGTCCTTTTGGAAAATAGAAAGGATAAGAGATTTAATAAGTCCATGATTCAAATTTAGCACAAACAAATAATCACTCAATTAATTATCATGAAGTTAAAGATGGAATAGAATTAAACACACTCACAAAAGATTCACTTAATTTTGCTCAAGGTGTTTAAGAGACAACAACTCTCAAGTCAAAGCGTGTAAAAGAATCTTTACCATAGGCTTGCAAATTTGTCACATCTCCACCACTTAGTTTGTTCAAATTACAAGATAAAAAGGTCTTTGAATCTGGTTGTAACGGGGCTAGAGACAAAGTATGATGAGAAAGACTTTTGGGCTTTTTGAATCGAAGAGCTCACACTTTTATTTTGCTCAAGCATTATACACATGATATTTTGGGAGAACGAGGATGCAATCTTTTTCACGGTTTTGTCTTTTATTTTTTTCTTGAACAAATAAGACACATTTTCTTTTTTTTTTTTTTTTTTATTTACTTGTTTTCAAGAGTTTCTCCCTTTTTCTTTTTTGTTTGCTTGATTTTTCTCTGAGTATAGTGTGTAGTTATTCAAATTTGGGTTCAAATTGGGGAAATAAAAAATGGATTTGGCTTGTAGTATGGTTAATTTCTAAACAATAGGGTTAGGCTCAAAAGTGGTTTTTAATGGTCATATTTATCAAGGTAGCCTTTTTGGCTCAAGGTTCATACCTAAGTGCCTTAATCATCTCAAGTAATTCGATCTTATATGGTCTCAACATGTATAACATTGCAAGTTCTAGAAGAAACTGATAAAGCTTGACAGCCACTCAACGAAAAAAATGAAGCTTAAAAGTTGTATGCTTATTAGGCTCAAATATCACAAAATGGCTTATGTTGTGTCCAATTCCATCCATTCAAGTATCGAATAAATTAATTTAAGCAATGATTTGCAAGGCTAAAAATTTCTTATTAATCATAATTTACTTAACGTACCAGTCTCATTTTTAATTTCGGATCCCAAATCTCAAAAATTTCAACATGTTGATTCTAAGAAAAATTTTCAACGTGAAAGGATTTTTTCTAAGTCATCAATAAACATAAAATTCACATATTTTCTTCCTATTAACTTTGGTAAACTAAGCAAGATTCTAACAAAATTTTTCAACCAAAAACCTCCACCCTCACTCTTAAACTAAACATTGTCCCCAATTTTTAAAAATCATCATGCATAAAATAAAGTAATGAAAGTTTTAGGGAAAATAATGCTCCCATATTCGGTATGTGATGGTTCATGGTGTGGATGGGAAAGGAAGCGTGGACACATCTAAATCGTGGACTACTTTATTTTTCCTGAAGAACATGAGGTGGGGCTGCATCTTTTTCCATGAGTGCTACTCATTGTACCTGAAAAGAAAAAAAAGTAAAAATTCATAAAAATATAATAATGAAAAATAATTAAAATAAAATCATGGGTTTCCTCTCATGTAGCTCTTTTGTTTAATGTCTTTGGCTAGACATAGCTCATTTTATTCCTTGTATTAACATGCTAGAAGATGTTTATGCAGAAGTTCATCGTTGATAAAATTGGATACATCTTCCTTAAGAATCATGCTAAGGTGATCGACCACTAAATTTTTGGTTCCATATTTGTCACAAATTTGTAGATCAAAATCTTGAAGTAGCAAAACCCATCTCATGAGTCGAGGTTTGGAATCTTTTTTCAGGAACAAGTAATTTAGAGCTGCATGGTTAGTGTTTACAACAACCTTAACCCCTAATAAGCAAGACCAAAATTTATCTAAAGCAGAAATTACAGCCAATAGTTCTTTTTCAGTGGTGAATAGTTGGGTTGTGTGGTATCCAATGTCTTTGATGCATAGTGGACCACATGAAAATACTTATCGATCTTATGAACCAAGACTACTCTTACAGCATGGTCACTAGCATCACATATTATTTCAAATGGATGCTCACAGTTTGGCGGTTTCATGATTGGAGCCGTAGTTAATGCTTCCTTCAATATATCGAATGAATGTTTGCATGGCTCATCAAATTTGAATTCCAATTCTTTTTGAAGTAGCCTACAAATAGATATGGTGATCTTGGGATAAGTCTTTGATGTAATGTCTGTAGAAACTTACATGACCAAGAAAAGAATAAATTTTCCTCACACTTGTGAGATAAGGCAATGATGAAATAATTTCTATATTAGATTTATCAACTTCGATTCTTCTAGATGATACTATATGCCATAGAATAATTCCTTGATCAACCATAAAATGACATTTTTCATAGTTAAGCGCTAGGTTGGTTTCTATGCATCGCTTTAAAACTTTTTCAAGATTAGCCAAACGTGTTTCAAACAAATTTCCATAAATAGTGAAATCGTCCGTAAAAACTCCAATGATATCTTTAACATAATAAGAAAAAAATACTTATCATCTCTAAAAGGTGGCTAATGCATTGCACAACCCAAATGGCATGTGTCAGTATGCAAAAGTGTCGAATGGGCTAGAGAATGTTGTCTTTTCTTGATCCTGGGAGCTATTGGGATTAGATGGAATCCTCAGTAACCATTCAAGAAACAATAATGGGACATACCTACTAGGCGTTCGAGCATTTTATCGATAAATGGGAGAGGAAAGTGATATTTTCTAGTAGCTTTGTTCAGTTCTCGGTAATCAATACAAACTCTCCATCCATTTTGAACTCGAGTGGGCACCATATCGCCATCTTTATTTTCCATGACCGTGATACCAATTTTCTTAGGGACTACATGAATCGGGATTACCCATTTACTATCTAAGATTGTGTAGATAACTCCCGCCCTAAGTAGTCTCATGGTCTTTTCTTTTATGACTTCCATCATAGGTGCAATCAATCGGTGTTTAGCTTGTCATGATGGTTTGTTCTCTACTTCTAGTTTGATGTGATACATGCACAATAAAGGGCTCAATCCCTGAATATCAACTATAGTACATCCTATGATTTGATCACGGGCAGTGTTTCAACTAGGTCCAAGGTAGGCATATCTCAAGTGGCTCAATAGACTTTATAAGTCTAGTTTTGGTGCATGGAAAATGGAAGGTAGGTTTTTATCAGAATCATCTATTATAATTGTCATACCTTGCTCATCTTGTTCCCTTGTTCAATTAGGCGTTTCGGTGTCCTCATGATCAATTTTTTCTTCAAAATCCTCGAAGGCACCCTATATTAAGGGGTTAGTAACATCAAGAGAAAACAAAGAATATTCATCTTAAGGATATTTCATGGCATCATAAATATTAAACTTTATAAGTTCACCATCAAATTCCATGGAAAGTGTACCATCATGCACATTGATATTTGTCTTGGATGTTTTCATGAATGGACCTCCTAGCAAGATTAAATTAGGTTTATAGGAATCATTTTCTTTTTTATTGAAAGGATTGATATCTTCAACCGAAATTATCTCCGATGAAGGTGTAGAGGTTTCTTTGAATTTGGGAAAACAAAAATTGAAAAAGATGGACATTTTGACACGATCAATATTAGAGTGGTTTAACATTCTAATCAAGGTCTACATCCATTATCTTAGCATCCACACTAAGGATTTCTTGATTCACTGACAATAAATTCTTCCTTTTTACAAGCTCAAGGGGTAACATTACATCCCTATCTTTTCATGGGCTAAGATAGAACCCTCTCCCTAACTTTTATAAGGATCAACTAGAACCTATCCCTCAAGAATGAGATCTTGACATTTGTAAACAAAATACTTCTCTAGGTGGGTGTTTACACTTTTTGGCTAACTAGGATTGAACTAAAGAAATACAAGAGATTACAAGAAATAGACAATAAATTCTAATCTCTTGATCTTTAATCTTGGATGTCCATCCTCTTTTTCTTCCAGTGTTATTGGCTTGTATTTATAGTATGGAATGAAAAACTAGCTGTTGGAAACTAGCCATTAAACACTAGTTGTTAGAGACTTTAATTCTAGCCATAAATGCATTTATGGAACCTTGAGTATCGATACTCGAAAGTGGATATCGGTACCTGCCAAAATAAGAAAGAGTCATTGCACATAAATGCAGAACGTATCGGTACACGATACATCTGTATTGGTACGATACTTCAGGTATTGGTACGCGAAGTGCTCCCTAGAAATCAAAATGCTTTGCGTATTGGTAGGAGGAAAGACCGTATCGGTATGAGCAATCAATTTTTGACTTTTAAGATATTTTTAAAAAAAATTCAAGTCAAAACTCTTTTCAGAAACCTTTCAAATGTATTTTTCAAGTTGAATGGACCTTGAATTAATTTTACAATATTTTTTCAAGTCCAAAGACATTTTTCATTAAGTTATATCAAAATAACTATCTCCACTTTTTGATATAACAAAACCACTTGAAATTTTTTTTTTGAAAATGCTCCCCCCTTAGAAAAATAATTTTAGGAAAAGAGAATATTTTTCAAAAATATTTAAAGCCCTCTTTTTGAAAGTTAATTTTTCAAACCTATCTTTCCCTTTTTTTGTTATATCAAAAATATTTTCAATCTTTAAAGTTAAAAAAATAACAATAGAGAGTAGGTTGATTCTATAGAAAAATAAACCCCCCTTAATAAGTATATTCCATTTTTAATTTTGGCTAAAAAATACTTTGACACTTAAGAAAATTATTGAATTTCAATAAAAATGATCAAGTTTAAAAATTCGTGAAATTCAATTTATCCAAGTCTTTTTAGAGTTTATGCAAAAATAAGAATGATTATGTTAAACACACTTATGCATAAAAACTCTTTCGATGTCATGCATTTATAAAAAATTAACAATTAAATATGCATGAACAATTTATCATTAAAAAAACAACCAAAGAAATAATCTAAAAGATTAAGATTAGAGGTTACTCATCTTTAATGTGTGAGCATGCCACCATTGCAATTGAGAGGAAGAAAACATGTTTCTCTTGATTCCTTGAGCTTGATGTCGAAAAAATTAGCTCTTGAAGGTCAGTTGAATGTAGAAATGGATTGATAACTCCTAGGATCTCCCCAATAGTTGTTAGACCGTCAATTTGAGTCTCGCTCTGATATTGATTGAAAGGCTCGACGTCTTCAATCAAAATTAACTCCGATGTAGGGTGTAGAGGTTTCCTTGAATTTGGGAAAACAAAAACTGAAAAAGATGGACATTTTGACACGATCAATATTAGAGTGGTTTAACATTCTAATCAAGGTCTACATCCATTATCTTAGCATCCACACTAAGGATTTCCTGATTCACTGACAATAAATTCTTCCTTTTTACAGGCTCAAGGGGTAACATTACATCCCTATCTTTTCATAGGCTAAGATAGAACCCCCTCCCTAACTTTTATAAGGATCAACTAGAACCTATCCCTCAAGAATGAGATCTTGACATTTGTAAACAAAATACTTCTCTAGGTGGGTGTTTACACTTTTTGGCTAACTAGGATTGAACTAAAGAAATACAAGAGATTACAAGAAATAGACAATAAATTCTAATCTCTTGATCTTTAATCTTGGATGTCCATCCTCTTTTTCTTCCAGTGTTATTGGCTTGTATTTATAGTGTGGAATGAAAAACTAGCTGTTGGAAACTAGCCATTAAACACTAGTTGTTAGAGACTTTAATTCTAGCCATAAATGCATTTATGGAACCTTGAGTATCGATACTCGAAAGTGGATATCGGTACCTGCCAAAATAAGAAAGAGTCATTGCACATAAATGCATAACGTATCGGTACACGATACATCTGTATTGGTACGATACTTCAGGTATTGGTACGCGAAGTGCTCCCTAGAAATCAAAATGCTTTGCGTATTGGTAGGAGGAAAGACCGTATCGGTACGAGCAATCAATTTTTGACTTTTAAGATATTTAAAAAAAAATCAAGTCAAAAATCTTTTCAGAAACCTTTCAAATGTATTTTTCAAGTTGAATGGACCTTGAATTAATTTTACAATATTTTTTCAAGTCCAAAGACATTTTTCATTAAGTTATATCAAAATAACTATCTCAACTATGTCCACTTTTTGATATAACAAAACCACTTGAAAATTTTTTTTTGAAAATGCTCCCCCTTAGAAAAATAATTTTAGGAAAAGAAAATATTTTTCAAAAATATTTAAAGCCCTCTTTTTGAAAGTTAATTTTTTAAACCTATCTTTCCTTTTTTTTGTTATATCAAAAATATTTTCAATCTTTAAAGTTAAAAAAATAACAATAGAGAGTAGGTTGATTCTATAGAAAAATAAACCCCCCTTAATAAGTATATTCCATTTTTAATTTTGGCTCAAAAATACTTTGACACTTAAGAAAATTATTGAATTTCAATAAAAATGATCAAGTTTAAAAATTCATGAAATTCAATTTATCCAAGTCTTTTTAGAGTTTATGCAAAAATAAGAATGATTATGTTAAACACACTTATGCATAAAAACTCTTTCGATGTCATGCATTTATAAAAAATTAACAATTAAATATGCATGAACATTTTATCATTAAAAAAACAACCAAAGAAATAATCTAAAGATTAAGATTAGAGGTTACTCATCTTTAATGTGTGAGCATGCCACCATTGCAATTGAGAGGAAGAAAACATGTTTTTCTTGATTCCTTGAGCTTGATGTCGAAAAAATTAGCTCTTGAAGGTCAGTTGAATGTAGAAATGGATTGATAACTCCTAGGATCTCCCCAATAGTTGTTAGACCGTCAATTTGAGTCTCGCTCTAATATTGATTGAAAGGCTCGACGTCTTCAATCAAAATTAACTCCGATGTAGGGTGTAGAGGTTTCCTTGAATTTGGGAAAACAAAAACTGAAAAAGATGGACATTTTGACACGATCAATATTAGAGTGGTTTAACATTCTAATCAAGGTCTACATCCATTATCTTAGCATCCACACTAAGGATTTCCTGATTCACTGACAATAAATTCTTCCATTTTACAGGCTCAAGGGGTAACATTACATCCCTATCTTTTCATGGGTTAAGATAGAACCCTCTCCCTAACTTTTATAAGGATCAACTAGAACCTATCCCTCAAGAATGAGATCTTGACATTTGTAAACAAAATACCTCTCTAGGTGGGTGTTTACACTTTTTGGCTAACTAGATTGAACTAAAGAAATACAAGAGATTACAAGAAATAGACAATAAAATTCTAATCTCTTGATCTTTAAGCTTGGATGTCCATCCTCTTTTTCTTCCATGTGTCCTTGGCTTTGTATTTATAGTGTGGAATGAAAAACTAGCTGTTGGAAACTAGCCATTAAACACTAGTCGTTAGAGACTTTAATTCTAGCCATAAATGCATTTCTGGAACCTTGGGTATCGATACTCGAAAGTGGATATCGGTACCTGCCAAAATAAGAAAGAGTCATTGCACATAAATGCAGAGCGTAATGGTACACGATACATCTATATTGGTACGATACTTCAGGTATTGGTACGCGAAGTGCTCCCTATAAATCAAAATGCTTTTGCTTGTTGGTAGGAGGAAAGACCGTATCGATACGAGCAATCAATTTTTGACTTTTAAGACATTTTAAAGATTTGTTCAAGTCAAAAATCTTTTCAAAAACCTTTCAAATGTATTTTTCAAGTTGAATGGACCTTGAATTAATTTTACAATATTTGTTCAAGTCCAAAGACATTTTTCATTAAGTTATATCAAAATAACTATCTCAACAATCTCACTTTTTGATATAACGAAACCACTTGAAAAGTTTTTTTTGAAAATGCTCCCCCTTAGAAAAATAATTTTAGGAAAAGAGAATATTTTTCAAAAATATTTAAAGCCCCCCTTTTTTTGAAAGTTAATTTTTCAAACCTATCTCTCCCTTTTTTTGTTATATCAAAAATATTTTCAATCTTTAAAGTTAAAAAATAACAATAGAGAGTAGGTTGATTCTATTGAAAAATAAACCCCCCCTTAATAAGTATATTCCATTTTTAAATTTGGCTCAAAAATACTTTGACACTTAAGAAAATTATTGAATTTCAATAAAAATGATCAAGTTTAAAAATTTGTGAAATTCAATTTATCCAAGTCTTTTTAGAGTTTATGCAAAAATAAGAATGATTATGTTAAACACACTTATGCATAAAAACTCTTTCGATGTCATGCATTTATAAAAAATTAACAATTAAATATGCATGAACATTTTATCATTAAAAATAAGCAACCAAAAAAATAATCTAAAATATTAAGCTTAGAGGTTACTCATCTTTAATGTTTGAGCATGCCACCATTGCAATTGAGAGGAAGAAAACATGTTCATCTTGATTCCTTGAGCTTGATGTCAAAAAAATTAGCTCTTGAAGGTCGGTTGAATGTAGAAATGGATCGAGAACTCCTAGGATCTCCCCAATAGTTGTTAGACCGTCAATTTGAGTCTCACTCTTATACTGATTGAAAGGCTCGACGTCTTTAATCGAAATTAACTCCGATGTAGGGTGTAGAGGTTTCCTTGAATTTGGGAAAACAAAAATAAAAAAGATGGACATTTTAACACGGTCGATTTTAGAGAGGTTCGACCTTCTAACAAAGGTCTACATCCACTACCTTAGCATCCACACTAAGGATTTCTCAATTCACTAACAATGAATTCTTCCTTTTTATAAGCTCAAGGGGTAACCTTACATCCTTATCTTTTCATGGGCTAAGATAGAACCCTCTCCCTAGATTTTATAAGGATCAACTAGAACCTATCCCTCAACAATGAGGTCTTGACATTTGTAAACAAAATACCTCTCTAGGTGGGTGTTTACACTTTTTGGCTCACTTGGATTGGACTAAAGAAATACAAGAGATTACAAGAAATAGATAATAAAATTCTACTCTCATGATCTTTAAGCTTGGATGTACATCCTCTTCTTCTTCAAGTGTCCTTAGCTTGTATTTATAGTGTGGAATGAAAAACTAGCTGTTGGAAACTAGCCATTAAAAACTAGCCATTGGGGACTTTAATTCCATCCATAAATGCATTTCTGCAACCTTGGGTATCGGTACTTGAAAGTGGATATCGATACCTGCCAAAATAAGAAAGAGTTGTTGCACATAAATGCATAGCGTATCGGTACACAATACATCCTTATTGGTACGATACTTTGGATATCATTACGCAAAGTTCTCTCTAAAAATCAAAATGATTTTGCATATCAGTACAAGGAAAGATCGTACCTATACCAGCAGTCAATTTTTAACTTTTAATACATTTTAAAAATTTGTTTGAGTCAAAAATCTTTTCAAAAACCTTTCAAAAGTATTTTTCAAGTTGAATGGACCTTGAATTAATTTTGCAATATTTTTTCAAGTACAAAAACATTTTTCATTGAGTTATATCAAAATAAATATCTCAACACATATCTAGGACATAGAAATCAGCTAGGAAAATAGGTCCATTGACTTGTACTAAAATGTCCTCCAAAACTCCTTTCGGGTAAACTTTTGATCGGCAAGTTGAATAACAATACATGTATTCTTAAGAGGATCCATTTTGTTAGAAGAATAAATAATGTAAGGCATAAAATTAATGGTTTCTCCTAAATCTAACATGGCTTTTTCAATTTTAATATTTTCGATTTGATAGGGGATAGTGAACATACTTGTATCTCTACATTTTTTGGGTAATTTCTTTGTAAGCACAACATATACATTCTCACCCATTCTTACCTTTTCGTTCTTGATGAGCTTTCTCTTGTTGGTGCATAATTCTTTGTGAAATTTTTCATAGCGAGAAATTTGCTTGATTGGATTGAGTAAGAGAATGTTAACCTCTACTTTGCAAAAATCAAGAATCTCTTTCTCTTGCTCATCTTTCTTGGATTGTGCAAACCTTTGAGGGAGGGGAGGTAGGATCATTATTGGTTGGGTAACCTTGTTTTTTCCATCTTTTTCCTTCTTGGACTCTTACATTGTACTTCCACTTGTCTCAGGAAAAGGAGTTTGCAAAAAAAAAAATCAGTTTGCTAGCCTTCTCCTTTCCCTTATTGACTTTGATGGGTTGTTCTTACAAATTCTTGCCACTTCTCAAAGTAATAGCACTCACATTTTGTTTAGGACTGATAATGGGTTGTAAGGGCAACTTACCTCGAGATTCAGATGGACTAAGAGACCAAGGTGATTTGACTTACATGGGATTCGAGATTTTTGATACTTGACCTTGTCTCTTGTTGGAATTTCTCCAAGTTGTCAACAAACTTGTACACAATGTCTTCCAAATGAGGTTTTGTCAATGATGAT
This sequence comes from Hibiscus mutabilis, assembly GCA_019671005.1. NCBI lineage: Eukaryota > Viridiplantae > Streptophyta > Magnoliopsida > Malvales > Malvaceae > Hibiscus > Hibiscus mutabilis. Next base: position 20,441,140 of record CM033727.1, on the reverse strand, counting down.
GGTTGTGGCTCACGAAAAACACCTTGCTGGTTCGGATATGGAATGTTGTTATGTGGTCTTTGCCCATAGCTCAAATTAGGATGATATCTCCATCTTCGATTGTAAGTTTTTGAGTATGAATTGTATTTCATTTGTTCATAAGGTTTTCCGGTGGCATTGGCGGTTGGGGTTTCATCTTGGAGTGTAGGGCATACATTGGTCGGATGCTCACTACTTGTGCAAATCCCACAAGCTTTCACTTGTTGCATGTTACCTATTGCCAATATTTGAACAAGAGATATCATATTTAAAATATTATCTTCAAGAGAAGAGATATTTACCTCGTTTACTCATCTAGAGATAGTGTCGTGATGTGGACCATATTTTTTAGAGTTTGTGGCCATCATATTGATCAAATCCTTGGTTTGGGTAGGAGTTTTGTTCAAGATCTCTCCTCCACTTGCAACATCCATCATCTTTTGCTCCATAAGGTAACAAACCTTCATAAAAATATTGGATGAGCAATTGGTCGGATACACCACGTTGTGGACAACTTGCACATAGTTTCTTGAATCTTTCCCAATAAGCGTATGTGTATCTCTTTGTCGAACCCCACAAATCTCACTTCTCAAGCAAAAGTCTCACCATGTTCGTCACTACAAGAAATTTCTATTGTTGTGACAAATTTAATTTTGACAAAATTATTTTTAGTCACTTTTAGTAGCTTTATTGTGACAATAAATAAGTGTCACTTTAAATTAGAAAAACATATACAATTGTGAAAAAAACTAAAACGTCATAATATTTTGTCACAATTAGCAAACTTATGTAACATATGGTGACAAAATATATTTTGTTACTATTTTTGTGACAAATGTTTCCCTTCATTTTTTTGCTTAAAAAAAAAAGTCATATGGTGACAAAGTTTTGTAACTATAAGTTATATTTATTGTTACAGAAAAACTATCACAACAAATAATGAAAATCAAGTTTTTGTGACAAATTATGTTTGTATTTATATATTTGATTTATAGTGACAAAATTTATTGTCACAAATTTTTCCCTCCATTTTTTTGGCTCCAAAAAAGTCATATAGTGACAAGTTTTTGTAACTATAAGTTATACTTATTGTTACAAAAAATTGTGTTGAGATAATCAATCAATGGTGAAAGGCCAAGAGATGGGTGAATTGGCAATTTAAAAAATTGATGAAAGAAAATAAGAAAGTAAAAGGATTGAAACACAATAATTTATAGTGGTTCAACCTTCTAACAAGGTTTACATCCACTACCTTAGCTATCCACACTAAGGATTTCTCAAATCCACTAGATTTGCTTTCTTTTGAGGCTAAACAAGATAACCTTACAAACTCCCTTAAGACTTATACCCCAAAGTCTTAAGAACCCTCACAAAGAGATTACAAATAGAGCAAACTAAAAATCCTCACAAAGGTTGATTGTTTGCACAATTCTTAAGCTCAATCTAACCCCCAAACTTGAATAAAAAGATTACAAATAAGCTCTCTCAAATGGCTTACAAGATTTGACTCTAAAATGCTCAAAGATTGTGGGATGTGTGTTTGAATGCTTTAGACTTGATGATTAGTTGTTGTTGTAGTTTTGGAGACTTGTTTATATACCCCTTATTGATTTCTAGCCGTTTGGGTAGTTGAGATATTGAATAGAGCCACTGGGCTGCATTTTTCCTACAATAAATGATGTTTGGTGGCTAGGCGTATCGGTACTCGAGAAAGCGTATAGGTACCTCCTATAAGAGGAAGAGTCATTATACAAAGGGGTATCGATACACGAGAAGCCATATCGATATGAGGAGTTCATTTTATAAAGGGATAACGATGCGGTCTTTATTGTCTTGGTACTAATTTTACTCACTAGAATCCTGATAAGTTGTGTACAAAAAAATCGTATCAATACGCCTATATAGGTATCAGTACGCATTAACTAATTTTCAAAGTTATGATTCCAATAAAATGACAAGGCAACGGTAAAATATTTATTACAAAAGATTTGGAAAATCTTAACACCCCGTATCGAGTACACATAAAGTTGTACCGATACTCGAAGACAAAATTGGTTCCCAGGTTGAATGGCGTACGATACGGCTACACACATATCAATACCCTATAGCCATTAAGTCTAAATTGAAATTCTAGTAGCGAAACATATCGATACAGCCAATGGCGCCTATCGATACTCCTAAACCAATTTGGCTATTTCGAGCACCAAAACACTTAGAAAATATTTGGGGTTTAAGGTTTTAACTTAGAAATAATTTTAAGTTCGAATCCTTGTCAATTTGTGAGTCTTGTTGAGTACTTAAAAATTTATCTCTTTTTACAAAATAGTCCTTGAAATTTCTTGTTATATCAAAATCAGATGTAGGTTTTACAAATTGTCACAACAAATAATGAAATTCAAGTTTTTTGTGACAAATTATGTTTGTAGTTATATATTTGAATTATAGTGACAAAATTTATTGTCACAAAATGTTTCCCTCCATTTTTTTGGCGCAAAAAAATTCATATAGTGACAAGTTTTGTAACTATAAGTTATACTTATTGTTACAAAAAAATTGTCACAAAAAATAATGATATTCAATTTTTTGTGACAAATTATTTTTGTAGTTATACATTTAAAATATAGTGACAAACTTTATTGTCACATATGTTTACCTCCATTTTTTGGTGCCATGAAAATGATAGATAGTGATAAGTTTTGTAACTATAAGTTACAGTTATTGTTATAGAAAAATATTGTCACAACAAATAATAAGATTCAAGTTTTTGTGATTAATTATATTTGTAGTTATATATTTTATTATAGTGACAATATATATTGTCACAAATATTTCCCTCTATTTTTTGTGCCAAAAAAAGTATATATAGTTATTAGTTTCGTAACTATAAGTTATAGTTATTGTTACAAAAAGAAATATTGTCACAATACTAGAATCAATTTCATCAACTTTAGTTTCTTGATTCAATGATTCATTGCTTTCAATATTAATTTGATGAACATCACTGGAATCAAGTTCAAATTGTTAATAGGGCTTATGATTAGGAGCTGAATCACTTTCATTTTCCTCAACTTTTGGAACATTTTATATATGCATGATATTTATATGTTGCACAATTTTTCATTTATCTCCATTTTTACATCATCTATGTAAAAAATCATTCCACCTGAGTAGCCAAGACAAAATGGGTCATATGTATACCATTTTCGACTAACTTTCACACTTATCAAGTCACTATTTGTTCTTAGACCATTTTTCTTGTCACCAACATTCCACCAATCACACTTAAATATAAAAACTATATTCCCGTTACAATAATCAAGCTCAATAATATCAGTTAACTGACAGTAGAAATTAGTTTCTTTTGAATTATGAACTCCTTTCACTAAAACGCCATTATTTTGAGTGTTATGACTAGCTCCACGCTCAATACTATGAAACCTAAATCCATTCACAATTATACCAGTTATCAAGTGACACGTGTATTAGGACCCAAACCTAATGCATATAGATGATTGTTCGATTCAAGTGAACCGCCCAAATTCAACTTAATAACCTATGAAATTAAGTTTGAAAGTCTAATTAATAAATATATTTTTATTAACATATATTATATCAATTGAAAAACACTTATATATCATTTTAACCAAAAGGGAATTAAGCTTGATGCCTTTGTTGCAAGTTAGTATTCCCTTATTTTTGAATTCACTTCTTATGCATACTATATATTCAAAAAGAAAGATTATAATTATTAAATCTTATAGTATAACAATATTTAAAGTTTACATATACTCAAATGAAAAAAACAACTTACTTTAGGTACTTTTTTTATCTCTTCACAATTGTTAAGTATATACCACTAAATTATTTTGGAATCAGAATAGGACAATATATCATATATTACAGCTCCCAATGTTCAAGCAACCACATATGACAAAAACACGACACACATTTTTTATATATAGGTTTAAGAAATTTTCGTTTCGGTTTTATGCGTGTCGACATGAATACCAAGTCTGTGTTTCATGTCTTACATGGACCATACACGAATTTACTTGTGTAACACGCGAATATACACACTTAAAAATGTGTCACTTGAAAGACATTTAGAAGTACATGTAAGACACGTATAATTTTAACTAATAAATGCATGTAATGAATCAAACTCAACTTGATCCTATATTAGTACAAACCTAACACAATCTGATCCGAACTCGAAATAATTTAAACCAAATTGATATGATTTATGAGCTGAATCAAATTGTTATAATGGTAGCAACAATATACGAGATATGAATTATATATACAATAAGAGAAATTATTAGATGGATCATTTCCACCACCTAGGATATGGTCCCAACCAATACTTTTGTGCCACACAAGCTTATTTTTCTATGTCATCTATACACATAGACCTAATAATTTAAAATTAACATTTTCCATATTATCTATAAATTCTTCTTCATCCTTTCAAAACTTGATAACCCTCTCGTTAGTAGCATAGCCACAAGAATCGTTCATTAACATAGTGTCTACTGCCACCACCATGGCAAGTTTCACAACCTCTAGCCCTATCAATTCGTTTGCCTTAAACATAAAAAAATATTATGCCATCATTGTAACACTTCAAAAAATGGTCTAGTCAAAATTCAATTATGGTTATCGAAAATCCTACACCGTAAAGGTCCAAATATTACATTGATTTTGACCATATGGACAATTATATTGATTTTGGACTCTAATTGAGTCAATTTATCATTTAATGACCTTATTGAACTCATTGAAATCTATTCAGTGACTAAATTATGAAAATTGAAAGTTTGAAGGTAAGAGCTTATAGTATAGGAAGTTGAGGGACTAACCTTGCGATTAGCCCCTCCCAAGATTAATCACCCAATACGTGGGGTATTCGGGTTGAGTTCCTTCACTTGAAGGAAAGCTCACAAAATTAGAAAATATGTGAAAAATGGAAAGCTTACCCGATTAAGGAAAAGCAACCACCTTTGCTATCATCTTTTACCTTCACCATCTTCCTCCAAAAAATCACCACCATTGAAGCTTAATATTAAGCTTAGGTTTTCTTTGATCCATCGATCTTATTGAATACCCATCCGTTAGGTGAGCTAAAATCCCAAACTATTGTTTGATTCCATAAGTAATTGATGTTTAATTTCAAGATGAAGCTATTGAACATACAAGTTAAACACATGATCTTTAAGGCTTTAATCCATAGGAAATCATTAGCTAATAGCTATTCTAAGCTTTAATATCAATTTTGATATTGTTAAATTGATTGTAACAATCTCCTATTGATTTTACCTAGCTCAAGAATTGGAGAAAGATAATCCATCATCTCCATCCAAAGCTAGGAACAAGGATGTTGTCATCCGAGAGCCGTAGGAGCTTCAGAAATTAAGGTGAGTGTAGTCAGAGTCCCAGATTTATGCTAGGTGTTTTTTCGATTTCCATTGATATTGATTTTTGTATAGCTAACATTGTGCCTAAGGATATCGCATCGAATCTCTTAGGAGATTACATTGGTAAGCATTGGTAAGTATTGCATTGAATTATTGTCTGTAGGAACCTTGTTATTGTTGCTGGTCTCATTGAAACATAGAAATATAGAAATATTAAGCATCGTACATTGATATTGTTATTGCCATCGAACATCGACATTGTCATTGATATAGCCATTGTCATAGATATTGTCATTGAACATTGAAATTGGTATTGATATTGTTATCGAAAAAATGATATTGAATCATCAACCATTGATATTGCTTATTGAGAAATATTGAACATTGATATTGCTATTGAACCTTGGATTTGAAAAGACATTGGATACAATTGGCATGCCATAGAATTCATGAGCTCATTGGTACGGGTGGACTACGGTCCTTGGCTACGACCTTTATTGTGGGGAGGTGGAGGGATGTTGTGATATTGTTCAATTGGTGAGGAGGAGGGACTAGACCATTCATTGATTTGGCGAAGCGTAGAAATTTGTGTATCCACTATCTTGATTCGATCCAAGGGATAATAATGAAATATGATTATTATTGTCATTGTGCATTGTTATACTATTGCCATTACACGATTTGGAATGCATTTCATTGTATTTGATATTGTTTAAGACTACCTCAATAGGCAAAATATGCCTAATGCATTTCATTTCATGCATTTCTGGTTAAAGGATTCATTGTTGTGAGATCGGAGAAGTTGGAGGTTTTTGGCAAGTCACTACAAGTCTACAAGCAATGTATATTGTCCTTAAGAACTCCTAGTATGATGGCAAAGTAGTTGAACTAATCACTTTTAGCCCTTTTGGTATGTTTGTATTGCATATGGTATGTATAAAAGCTAAAGGCCTAAATGTTATTTTAAAAGGTTAAAAGGCTAAAACTTACATATTTGGCTTAAAAAGGTGATAACCTAGTAAACATATTCATATTGTTATAAAATTTGGCATGCTAGTAGAATATAGTGTTATAAACTTGCTAGTAAAATTTCATTGCATTTGAACATTGATAGATAGGTCAAATTTGATAAAAAAAAACAACTAAAATTTGTCATTACAAGACAAGACGTATCGATATAGGTGATGGTGTATCGATACGGTATTGCATAATTGGACCAGGTCAACGTTGGTCAATAGGGCATATCGATACAAATTTAGCGTATCGGTACTAAAAGCCAACACTAGAATTTGGTTGTAAAAATTGCATCGGTACGACTTCAAGGCGTACCGAAATAAGTTCACTCATACCGATACGGCTAGAACTGTATCGATACAAGTTTTGGTCACTAGAATCTGTAAATTATAAAAGGTGCATGGAGTACCGATACGACCCCTCGAGTATCGGTACCGATATAGGTAATTCGGTTATAAGTTTTATGAAACAATTTTGAAATGTTATAAAATGGTCACTGATTATTGTTTGGCTTAATTAAAGTGGTAATTGAATTCTGATTGATGAGAAGATTTGCATGCTCACTAATTGTAGGTTGAATTACATTGTAGTATTGTTAAATTCAGCAAAGGACCCCTAATTTACTGAATTTATAGATTAGTCCCTAAAACTTGTAAAAGTTTAGAATTTGTCCTAAATTCAAGACTAATGAGTTTCATCGAATCACTGCCTTACTGTATAAACTTAGTATTGTTTTAAGATGATGTATTAGACATTGCATGAGTTTTAGTTCATTAAAACACTGAACAAGGATTAAAATATTATTCTGATCATTGTATTAAACACCGGTAACATACTCCAACCCGGTTCTCGACCAGGCTGGGAAGGGGGTGTTACAATCACTTTGTAACAATTTCAATTCAATGGCCAATTGTAATAAAAATCTAAAAAATCTCAACAATTAAAGCTTATCTTGATAAATATTACTAATAATATTATTAAATTATTATTAGCTATTTGAAATTTATTGTTATTATTATGTCTAATTAGATATTTAAAAATTATTATTATATTATTATAAATTTCTTGAAAATAAATAAATGAAGTTTCCGTATTTTTTTAGAGAAGGAATTGCTTTTTATCTTAATAAAGTTTTCCTCTCATTAATACTAAAAATTTAAATTTTAGAGAAAAATTCATGCCGAAAAACTTATTTTTACTATCTTATAAATATTTTTTGTCAAACCCTAATTATGATTTTTTTTAGTCATCTCAAGTCATTAACTCAACATCGTGTTTCTTCTTTCATCTTGAAGAGAAAAAAACAAAACTGTAAGTTTTTTCTTTTATATTTAATGTTATCTAATGTAATATGATCTATAATTTGTGGTTTATAATTTAATCATGTGTTCTTTCTAGGCAATCATGCATAAAAACAAAAGAGTGAGAGTTGCCTCATTAACTCTTGTTGATCCTAATTGACAAAAGTAATCAAAATCTAATACACATTATGTGTCGACGAACAATCGAGGTAAAACAGTCTGCAAACAATAATTAACTAGTTTGGATGTGTATCTTCAATTAACTGGAGCCAGTGATTATAAATATTTCGATGAGGGTTTATTCCTTGTTTTAGATGTTTCGTTTACAAGTTTAATTGTGATTAGAATTGTTTTGATTACAAGTTTTTAGGTGGAGTTACAATGTTGTTTCTCTTGTTGTTTGGTTTTATTCTAATATTATTTTAGTCTTTTATTTTCTTCATTTTGTATATAGTGATTGTCAAAATTGCTAAAAATTTGTTAGGTGTCAAAGTGGTAGGCTTTATTTTGTATTTGATGTTAGTCTACTTTACAAAGGTGAATCTTCTATGTTCGTGTCTGTAGCCGCTTTTTCTTTTATGGATTTAGTTTTGTGGATTTGTGGTACTTTGTATCGGTCCTAATTTAATAATAAATTTGACTTTATTAAAAATATGAAAATATATCCCCTCAAATACCTATATAGTCCACATTTGTTAACATTATTTTATGGAGATATATTAATAAATATTACTTTTTAAAATTTTATTAATGTAATCATGTTTATATTTTATTAATTTTTATATTTTTAAAATACTAAATTTATAATAAATATTTTGTAAGATAAATTTGACATATCTTTGGATGATCCACATGAAAAAAAAATAATAAATAAAATCATGGCTAGGCGTTTTATGACCTTTAGACACAAATGTCATAAATATTTTAAGAAATTTACTTCTTTAGAAGGAGCACAAACTAATCCTTCTAGTGATGTGAAGATAGATGATTGGAAGAACATGTGTAAGCATTTTGATAGTGACAAATTTCAAGTAGTTTTTTTTCTTTTGATTAATATTGTATAATTTATGAAATAAAATAAACATATAAATATTCCAAATACAGGGTGAAAGCAAAGCAAACAAGAACAATAAGGGAAAATGAGAACTCCGCATACTTCATGTTCAAAATTATTTGTCCAACAAATTTATGAATCGGTATGTTTTGAATTTATTTTATTTTTTGTATTTTATTTAGAATAAGATCAATTAATTACTTTTTTTATCTTTCAATTTTACATTTGAGTTTAATTTATTTGAATTTTCTAAATTTAAGAGAATATTTAAGAAAATATTGAAATCCTTCAAAAGAGTCAAATGCTGAGCTTGCTGAACCTGTTGAACCTACTAAAATGTAATTGTATTATGATGCACATCATAAAAAATATGGGATAGGGGTTAACCAACAAGAAGAAGAGAACTATGTAAGATTTTTTTTGTCTAAAATATAATCTTAGTTTATTAAATGTTTCAATTTTGGATTTATTTCACTTATATTTATCGAAAAAAAATAGAACCATCTTAAGTGAAGAAATTAAAAAGGGCATTGTGGTGAATGACCGTCAATTTCTAGAGAATGTATTAAATTTAAAATACGGTTATACCCGTGAACTTGGTTACGGAGTAAAGTCAAGTAGTTCCAAAGAATTAGAATTGGAATCCGCTTTAGATGCGGAAAGAGTTGGGAATGAAAAACGAACCCGAAAATTACTAGTTCAAGTACAAAGCCAAAATAAAAAAATTCTTGACCAGAATGCAACAATTAATAAGTTGAAGGAAAACTAAAATGTTCTCCAAACTCAAATTTAACAATTGCTTGCAAGATTTAGAGGAAACACTTCTGCTTGAACATTCAAGGTAATATTATAATTTTATCGGATGTCCCCAAAGGAACAAGTTAATATTATAATTTAATTTTTAACAATAAAATATATTTTGTATGTTATTTTAAATATTTATTAATAAATGAATATCATTTAATTTTTAAATGTAGGTGCCGAAGGATTTATGGATCGTTATGGTGGATTTCAGTTTATTTTTATTTTTAGAGAGCCACTTTATGTTTTTAGCAAATTTTCGTTCTAAAATTTTTATGCTTATTTAAATGATATTTAATATTGTTTATGTTGTTATAAGTTTTTTAAATATATTTATAGTTATTATAACCAATTATTTTAGTTATCATAACAAATTCTAACAAATGTTATTTTGTAACATTAACAAATTATGACAATTAATTTAGTCACAAAAACAAAATATAACAAAGATTATTTTGTAACATTGATAATGTAATACTCATTTTTGTCCGGACCCAAACATAAACCCATTTTTTAATCCGGGCCTGAACCCAAAATTAAACTCAATTCAAAAATAAAAAAAGATCCATTTATTAAACCCAAATACCCTTTGCAAATGACCCATGACCCAATAACCCACTAAAACTAAAAATCCTATTTACCAATTAACCCTAAAAAATAATAACCCTGGACCCCTGGCGTATGCATGTCACGCACCGACTCTTCGGCTACTATGGCTTGCATGCGCCCCTCCATTGGCCACCACCGCTTCACCATCTGACTTCACTGCCCTGCATCACCGTCAAGCCGTATTTCAGACCTGCAAAAACAAAACAAAAAGCATGATTAGATCTGAAAAAGCAGATTTCAGTGGATTTTTATTTTTATTTTTAATTTAAACGATGTCATCAAAATTAGGTATTTAAACCCAGCATGCAATCAATGTAAGGGGTCTAATTGGAAAATTAAAAAAAAAACATATCTTTTTCTTACTTCTAAAGGAACAAAAATCGAAACAAAAACAAGCAAAGAATCGAGTTATAAACCGAGAAAAGAAAAGTAGTTGAAAAGGTAAAAAAATATATACATATAAAAAATTCTTTTTGGTTTTCCTAGATCTAAAACCTAGGAAGGGATTTAAGAAAATCTAACCTTAGATTAAACTTTAGGATAAAAAACCAAATATTTACCCCGTTTGCATATATTCCACCGGCCGTTCATGGCAGTTCTTTGTCAGCGGCGAACGGCGGACTTCAGGTGATGACCGGACTATGGTAGAGAGCATTTGAGAGAATTTTGATAAAATTTTTATTATCAGAGGTAAAATGAAATTTTTGGGCAAAAAAGGTATTTAAGGGCGTATCAAAACAGTGTCATTTTGACACTGGGTGACCCGCGCTCAAACCCAACTCGACTTGGTGGATCCGCGCATTTTCAGTTGATGGGGAAATTGCGATTTTGGCCATTTTACTTTCGTATCCTTTATATTTTCATCTTTTAATTTGCATTTCTTTTCAATTTCGTCCCTATTTAGTGTTAACACTTTTTTGTTTATAATTAGGACATTGTTCATTTTTGTTACATATTATTATTATTATTATATGTAACATTTTCTGTTTTTTTATTTCACCTTTCACCCCCGAGCACATTTTTAAACTCGTTTCAATATTAAGGGAAATATCTTCCAGTTTATTTCGGGAACTGGCTAGGAAGCGGTATCCTGACTCATTTAGGTGCCATCTTCCTTGGTTGTCATAAATAACGAAATATTCTCCTTAGACCAATTTTTTAGGATTAAATTTTAAAGTAAAATTTGAATTTTTTATTTTCTTGAAAAGATAACACTAAATCAACGTGGTACCAATTTTGGGCATCGTGGGGGTGTTAATCCTTCACTCACGCATAACCGACTCTCGAACCCAAATGTTTTAGAATCTCTGATTTTTAATGGTGTCTGGCCTACCACAGTGGTCGGTGGCGACTCTATCTTCCCTTATTTATTTCCAGAATAAGAAAACCAAATTGAGGCAACTTCATTAAAAGGAAGACTCACGTCTCTCGCCCAGAACATTCCAAAGGGGAGTCCTCTTCCCCTTAACTCCTTAGTTTCATATTTTTTGTTTCTAGCATGCATAGCATTTGTATATATGTGTTATCATGCATTGAGGACAATGCACACCTTTGGTTTAGGGGTGTGTTTTGCCCCACATTTGTCACCATGACATTCTTTTTATGTTTATGTCTGCATTTTGTTATTTCCATGTAGATTAGGTAGAACAATGCATACCAGACCATTAGAAAACAAATTTTTATTTGCCAAGACTTAATTTTGAACCGATAATTTTGCCAAACACATTACTAGAATAGTTAGATTTTTTTCCTAGTATGACCCTATTCAATGATGAATTTTGAATCTCTAGTTAGCATGAGCAAGTACATCGAGTAATGCCAAGTTGCTTGATAATTGATCTCTAACTTAGGGAAAATTCAGTCTTAGTTAAACACGTAGTATGCATCTAGTTCCCAAGACAAACTTAGGATTTTTGAAACTAAACTCAAAACCTAAAAAATATTTATGCTACGGTAAAAATAGAGAATAAGGCAACAGTGTTTTGCCAATGGCAAGAAATTTTTTTATAACACTCTTGTGCCTTAGAGATAATTCATAACTTGGGGCTACGTGGTTTGCTCCCTCTTAGTTCTGAGGCTAAAAACTTTATGGTATAAGTGTAATGGATAAGCTTAGTAATGTTTGGATTAACGTGGGGCTTCATGGTATGCTCTCTCTTACTTCTCATGCCAAACAACATTATAACGTGAACCTAACATTATTGCCAAATAAAAAAAATCCTTGGTAAATATATATATATATATATATAATTATTCTGAGTTTGGGTAGCAAAATTAACTTAGGGAGTTAAGGGGTACTTGATGCAAACCACCCGCACTTCATGCACACTTCATGACCTTAGGTTAGAGTTATATTGCTGCACTTGAACTCGTTGATATGTTGGCATTCTACTCTGAGATATCTGAGAATAGAACTAGGGCTAAATTATTCTTGCTAGCTTGTGTTGTTAATCAGAAAATTTTTGCCGAGGCACTTTACCTTTCTTTACTTTACTTTTCTAGTTTGTAGTTTTGCATTACTTGAGGACAAGCAATGAGTTAGGTTTGGGGGAGTGTTAACTCTCCAAAAGCTGTACTTTTCATGCTTATATTTCCATGCTGTTGCTTGACTTTAGGTACATATTAGTACATTTTGCAAATAGTTTCGTGCATTTGCATCTAGGAGTTAAGGAATGCACCAATTTTATTGCCAAAGTAAATGGGTGTTTTCATACCTAGGTGTGCAGGTTATGGTAAGTCTGGAGTGCAGTTGGAAGAACGCAGGAAAGAGAAATGCCAAGTGTAGTTGAAAAAATGCAGGAGAAGAATACCAAGCTTGGTTGGCAAAAGAAGAAATTTTGATGCTCGGTCAAATAGCCGTAAGTCAAAGCCAGGTAAAACCTAAATCAAAGAGAAGATAACGCGCCTATAATGGTGCGTAACAAACTTTCAAAAAACCAAACCCTAACTAGGATTTCCATGAGTGCCTATATAAAGAAGTCCATCAATTGAGCAAAGGAGGTTGCGCCGTAAAGAAGAAAGAGAGGGTAGAGGCAAACCGAGGCTCAAACCAGGCTGTTTATGAGAGCTCTAGATCCATTGAAGGGTTGCATTGATAAATCTCCTTCTTTAGTCCATTTCTCTTAGATTTAATTCTAATTTGATAGTGATGTTTAAAAATGAAATGGTTTTGTTAGTTTCCTAAGCCATGAACTAATCTTTTGAATTGGCTATGGATGTTTGCAATGAAGGCTTAGCTTTTAGATTTTTAATAATTGATTACATTGGATTTATTGTCTATTTTGCTAGTGCTTACTTTTTCCATTTTTTATGTCATACGAAAGTTGGCAGTGAATGCTCATTATCCCTTAATATCTTAACAGACTTAGGACATAAGCATTAATTGCCAAATACTAAGGAGAGAGACTTCAACAAAAGATGTTCAAGTAGATAAGCTTACTTCAAAAGTGAATTTACTGCTTAGGAGTAAAGATTAAAAATTTGCCAAGTTAATGATTTGAAAACATCACTATAGACATATAGGTGTTAAAAGTGATTAACTTAGAGTATTGTCATCGAAAAAGGAAATGCTAACTTAAAATATAATCGGCAATAAAACCAAGGTTGAACATTATTATTTACCGTCATCGCTAGCATAAAATCTAAACAAGTGTTTGCCAATCTTCTCAAATTCTTGCTTCATTTTATTTTAATAATTTATTAATTAAAATATGAAATCATTTACCATCCCTTTTGTTCCAATTCACAAGTAACTATCATGGCATTTAATTCCTAAACAATCCATGTGGATACGATACTCAACTCACTACTATATCACTTGTTGATTGTGTATACTTGCACGCAAAAAGACACATTCTTGGAATTATCTACTTTCATTATTATGTTGAATCATCATCCTTTTGCCAAGCAGTAGTCGGTCGACACTCGGTCATCCTCAACCGGGCAAACATTGCCCTTAAGTTTGACATAGACTTCCCACTCAAGGCATCATCCACCAAATTAGCTTTACCGGGATGATACTCTATGATGCAACCATAGTCTTTTAACAACTCAACCATCGCCTTTGTCTCGAATTCAACTTTTTTTGGGTAAGGAGGTACTTTAAACTCTTATGATCTTTAATATCCAGCAACACCGAGAAAACTACGAACCTTCGTGATATTCCTAGGTGGTTTCCATTCCATTACAGCCTGAACCTTTTGCTGACCTACTCAAATCCCATCTGCTACAAAAATATAACCCAAAAATGTCACCTTGGAGAGCCAAAACTCACGCTTACTAAACTTAGAAAAAAGTTGCCTTTCCCTCAAGGTCTGAAGAACAACACGAAGATGATACTTATGCTCCTCTTCCGAACTCGAATAAATTAAGATGTCATCGATGAAAACCACCACAAACTGATCTAGTTAAGCCTGAAAGATCTGTTTCATCAAATCCATAAAAGTTGCATATGCATTGGTAAGCACAAAAGGCATTACCAAGAACTCATAATGTCCATACCGCAACTTGAAAGTGGTTTTCTGAACATCCTCTTCTACTACCTTCAACTGATAATAACTCGATCTCAAGTCGATCTTAGAAAAAACACGAGAACCTCTCAAATGGTAAAACAGATCATATGTTCTTGGTAGGAGATAATGGTTCTTCACACCGTTACCTTGTTGAGGTGTCGGTAGTCAATGCACATCCTTAATACCCCATCCTTCTTCTTGACAAACAAGACTGATGCGCCCTAAGGTGATATGCTTGGTCGGATGAACCCTCTTTGTAACAACTCTTGATCTGATTCTTTAGCTCTCTTAATTCTGTTAGTGCCATACGATACAGTTCAATGGACATTGGTTTCGTGCCAGGCATCACATCTATCTGAAACTCTAGCTCAATATCTTGAGAAAGTCTGGGTAACTCTTCCAGAAACACATCGGTAAACTCTCTAATAGTCCAAAGACTCTCAAAACTTGGACTCTTGACACTTGTGTCAACCACATAATCCAAGAAAGCTTCGCAACCTTTTTGGATCTTCCTTTGTGCTGCCAAGGCTGACACTACATTGGAAAGGCATGGATTCCTCTCACTTTTCATCACCAACTTTGCCCTATCCAAACCCCGAAGCTTAAGTCTCTTGGCCTTACAACCTAAACATGCATCATTCTTAAACAACCAATCCATCATTAGGATAGCATTAAACTTTTGGAATGATAACACCATCAGATCGGCCGAGAATATTGAACCTTGGGCCTCAATCGGACACCTTTGATACACTTTATCTACTAACACATCATACCCCAAAGGGCTAGTCACACGGACCCCTATCTCAAGACCCCCGACAAGAATACCCCACTTCTAAGATATTCCACAAGAGGACTATAAGAACTAAAAAAACAAGGTAAATGTACTTAAGATAACACCAGTGGCCTTAGAGTTCTCCTAAGCCTTAACTGTATACTGTCTCGTTGGTTCTCTCACGGTGGACTAGATTGTACCCCCACTATGATGTCCGGACATATGGCTCACTCCTCCTCTAGCAAAGCCCCAACCCTTCTAAGTTGGATAAGAGGCCTTTTGAATCTAGACAGAAGTGGTGCTAGTAGTCACCAGGAAATTTCTCATATAGTGATCCAGTGATCCACAAACAAATCAAACTCTAGATGTCCACCAACACTCGCCTATATGATTATGCCCACACTGGTCACAAATGGGTGCGCCCGCACTCTTTTGTGAGCCCCCGAACTCATCATGGATGAAGATGAAGGCCTTCTATGGCCAGTTGATGCTAATCTACGATCTAATCTCGAGTTCTGATTCGAAACTCCTCTACCTTGGTTCCAAAGGTTTCTATTCCACCAAGAAAAAAGATTGCAAGTTGTTGGAGAAGTTATGAGTTCTCAAACTCGAGCTCACTTGCCCTCTAACCCAGCCATAGGTCAAATCTTGCACTTGCTCAAGCGACTTGGCACTAACAGTCAATTCTAAAAACACTTTCGGTGGGCATCATTCTAGTAGGTCTAAATTTCTTTCCTCAAGCCCTTTAAAAACCTCTTGCACTTCATTTTCTTGGTAGGAACAAACTCGAGGTCATACCTACTCAACTGCAAGAACTCTTGTTCATATTCAAATACCGATCGATTCCTTTGGACCAAATGGTTGAATTATCCCTCAAGCTATCAATATGGGCTTCTCATACTTCTTCTCAAACTCATTCAAGAAGTCATCACATAAAGGTTGGTTAGGATACCTCAACTCTACGGTCTCCCACCACTCTCGAGCATTCTCTTTCAATAGGGAGAGAACATAGGTAAACTTGTCCTCAGGTTTCAACCTCATTTGTAGCATGATCCAATGAGTGTTCCTCAACCACTGATCCTCCCTAACATTATTGTTTTGTCCTGACCAAGGAAGTCCATAGCACCAAGGTAACGTACCCTCTCAATTGGTGTCTCACGAGGGGTAGCTGAAGGCCTAGGTATGGCTCTCACAAATCCGCTGAAGGGCCTGGTGCAGATGAGAGAAATAATTTGGCCCCTTGACCCCTATTGTCCTCTGACATCTCATCCGAACCAATGATGCATTCCTCATCATAGCTCCCCTCATGTGAGCCTCAAATCTCTTCACGATCACGTGCCCTCCTTGGCATGATTACTTTCTGCACAAGCAAACAAATAAGGTTACACCATAAAATATTTAGCTTAAATGAGTACGACTTCAACTTATGGGCAACATATTCGCTAGACACCTATACAACACTTTAAACACCCCCGAGGCTTCTTAGAACTAGCTAAACCTAAGCTCTGATACCAACATTGTAACACCCTCGACTCGGATGTCACAAATTAGGCCTCAAGCCCTAACCAAAACTATAAAATTTGCAACTAGATTTAGCCCAAACACATTCATTTCGCAAAATCCATCAAGTTCAAACATTTGATGTAAATCAATAGTTTAATAACCCATTTTTTCCTGGGCTTAGACCCAAGTTAAAACCCAAACAGATTTAAAAAATCCATATTTTATTTCAATCCAATTACAAACCAAATACAAGGCCCAAATACAAGCCCAATACCAATACCAAAATATATACCCAAACCCATTTAATTAAATTACCCACATACCCAAATTACTAGAATACCCATAACCCTAATTACCCTAAAAATAATGAAACCCTAGAACTAATATCTACAGACGCCGCCGCCCTTGTCTCTTCACCTCCACCGCGAGTGGCCGCCACGCGTGACTCTCTAATGCCCGCGTGAAGGCCACGCGCACCACGTCGGTTCGCCACCGCCTTGCCATGCCTACTCCACCACCCAAATCTGCAAAAAAGAGAGGATTATTATCCTAAATATCATCATACTAGAGGCAAATCAACATTAAATGGAGATTTCTTTATTTTTTATGTGTATCAAAATGAGTATAAAAACTTGTGCTTGTAATCTATAAAGGATGGGGTTATTTTCGAACAAGAAAGGGAACAATAAATAAAAAGCAGAAAAATCTAGATCTAAAGTTTTGAGTAAAGAAGGAAAAGATATATTTCTTACTTTTATTTCGTATATAAACACAAAATTAATTATAAAAAGAAAAGGATTTTGAATCTTACCTCAGTTCGATCTTAAACCACTGTTGTTGTGCATGGCCGAACCACCATTATCTCAACCGAATCTAGGGATTTTTTGAGTTTAGTACTAGAAAAGGGGGTTTTGCTTTGCCTATCCCAGTGTTTGTGTGAGAAAAAAGAAAAAAAATGAAAGAACAGTGGGGAAGGGAATGGCTGAAAGCAAAAGAAAAATAAGAAACCATACATTTTAGGTTATAAATCATACAAAATGGGTAAATTACGCGCTTAGTCCCTCCCCCCTAATTTGGTTCTCGTTAGTGGTCTGCCCCTTGGTTTATTTACACTACAGGTCCCTCACGTTTTTTGAAAATTATCATTTCAGTTAGGATAATCAAATAAAAATGGTATAATTACCGTATAAGTCCCTATGCCCCAAATCTTTTTTAGTTTGTCTCTGCCGCATGGTACAATTGTGCCCATGGTCCTTCGTATTTTAATATCATTTTCAATCTGGTCCTTCGTATTTTGATTATTATTTTGATTATTATTAACATTATTACTTTATGTTATTTTTGTCATATTATATTTTTATATTATATTATATATTATATTATTATTATTATTACCATTATGTTGTTATTATTTATTTTGTTATATTATGGTATATTTATTATGTTGTATTTCGTATACTATATTATTATATTATGTATAATGTGTGTATAATTACGTTAACATATAATATACTAATATGTTAAGTAATGTTTTATTTTGCTTATGTTTATATTTTAATGTGTCTTTTTATTATTCATTTATATGTTGTAATTTTCATTGAATTAATTATTCATGTCATATATAAATGTTACATTTGGTGTACACCCTATTATTTTGGAATTCTATTGGGAATGACATCCAGGTCTCCGGGTGTCATCTCCTTTGACTGCCGTAAATATCAGGGTCATTTTTAGATTATCATGCATTTTAGAAGTTAGAATTAAATTAACTTGAATTTTTATTTTTCTTAATAAATACGATGCGAACCTGTATGTACCAATTTTTGGGTGTTGCGTGGGTGCTAATCCTTCTCCATGCGTAACTAACTCCCGAACTGAATTTTTTCTCTGGTTTTATTTTCTGGTGTTCGGTTTACCCCTTTAAGGTGATCGGTGGCGAATCCAAATTTTCGCAGGAAATGACTTTATTCACAAAAATGGTCACTACAGCATGGCAACTCCACTGGGGAAAATGTTTTGTTTTCAAAAATAAAAAAATAAAATAAAATAAAAAAGGAGCTAAGCCATGATGTTACTCTGCCCATTTAGCAATAACCCTGTATAGGCCTTGTTTCGTTTATTTCGTGTTCTATTTGTTTGTAGACGTATATTTTAATCGCATGATTTAATTAATTTATCATCTTAATTGTTAATTGATATTTCATTATTCAATTATTTCACTATATTGAAGTGATCTTTTCTGTGCGTGTTTTATTTTTTTCTTTTACATCCTTTGCATCTATGTTGCATGTTATATTATAACATAAATGTTGATTTGAGAACAGTCCAATTTAGAAGACAATCGAAATAAGAGAGAAGTTTGTGATACCAATAGCAATAATACTACAATATTGGGTTGGGCTGAATGAAGACCCACAGAAAAAGACAGTTCGACAACAAGATACACATCGGGTAAAGAGACGGCGTAGCTTAGACAGATGAATCGAGGTTCAACTCATTTGCACCCAGATCTACCAAAGAAGAGACCTTTGTCTACATGCTACCTGCACAGGCTTGCAACTTTTTCGAAGGCCCCTATATACATAGGTTTCACTTCAATGGACCTTTTGATTAGCAGAAGAAGAAAACAACGAGATCGTCACTCAAACCGTGGACGAAATCAAGAGATCGAAAGCAAACCTTATCTCATGAAGTCAAGATGTCCAGACAACCCGTTATCTGTAATTTATTATTTTAGCTTCTTGTAATCAGGCATCTTCTCTGTTAAGCGAAAGTCTTTCTAAGGGCCGTTTGAGATTCAACACATTTGCATTCATCTTCATTTATTAATGTTTTTTGTAGTTTGTGCATTCTTATGACATATATCATGCATTAATCATTTAAACCTTGAATTGATAAAGGGAAGTTTCATGTCAAGGGTTGAATATTGGACTACAATCATTCTGCATCGCTACAATACCCATTTATGAATCAAAACGATGGAAGATAGAGTGTCTAATCTAGTTCAAGGTAAGAAAAGTCTCGAGACTCATTTGGATAGAGCTGAAAAGAGTATCAATGAGCAGATTGCGCAATCACAGGCTACAATTATTGCTCAAATGACTGCTCTACCAGGAAAAAACGATAAAGAAAAAGTTTCTAACATTATTATCAAAAAACAAGAAGGGACTATAGCTGGCGCTAAAGCTCGGAAAAAAAATGCCAAACCTAGAAAAGAAAGTCTACATCGACAACATTGGGGCATCTACAGCATACCGAGTAGAGGGATCTGTGAGTCAGCCTGTCGGGTCGGGGGCAAAATGTGAAAATAAGGTACCTAAGCTAGATAAGATGGATGAAAAGTTTCGTTCTTTGAAAGAAAGACTTGAGGCCATGAAAAAGATGAATGAACAAAGTAACGATCCTAGTGATCTAAGCCTTGTGGAGGATCTAGTCCTTTCACTGAAGTTTAAAGTACTCGAATTCGAGAAGTACGATGGGACCACTTGCCCTTATGCACACATTACCATGTATTGCCAAAAATGGTGGTTTTCTTAAAGAATGAAAAGTTACTCATCCATTGTTTCCAGGACAACCTAACAGGGTTGGCAATTTGCTAGTATACTCAACTCAGCCGAGCTAACATTAAATCGTGGAGAGACCTCTCAAAAGTTTTCATGGAATAATATAGGCATGTGACAGATCTGATCTCGAATCGGCTCCTGCTACAAAATTTGGAACAAAAGCCTCATGAGAGTTTCCCCCAATACGCTTAACGATGGAAAAATATGGAAACACAGGTTCAACCCTGATTTAAGAGAAAGAAATTACTCATATGTTCGTGGATACTTTAAGGGGAGTGTTGTATGATCGCTTGATAAGCCACCCTACTATGAGTTTTGCGGACATAGTAATGACTGGAGAGTGCATCGAGTATGTGATTAAGAAAGGGAAGATAAATGACCCTAAAACACGAATCTTCAAAAGGAAGAAGATTCTTATGTTCATATGGTGGGTTCTCACTCAGCCAACCAGTCTCAGGGTCATCCTCATAATCGGTCTTCATGATATACAAAGCCTACAAAGGTACTCCATTCGATCCCTATAACTTACACTGAGTTACTCCCAACACTTGTTAGAAGAAAGCTACTGAGCCATGTGCAGTCCAAGCCAAAGGATCCTCCCTACCCTGAAGGATATGATTTCTATGCCACATGTAACTACCACATGGGAAGTACAAACCACACAACGGAGAATTGTGGAGCTTTGAAGAATAAGGTTCACGGTCTGATTGAAGCTGGTATTTTGAAGTTTTAAGAAATAAAATGACAGATGTGAGTTTTGGGGAGATGCCGATTTTTGGTTTGGATGTTCATTTGCTGATCCCTTGCATTTTGAATTCTTCTTTTGAAGTAATGCATCGAATCAACTTTGCTATTTTTCCCATAAATAGCAAAGATCCTTTTTGTAAAGGCATATGATATGTTTGTGAATTTTCATTCTAATGAAAGTTGTATCTTTTCTTAGCATACAATGACCTTGAAACCAAATATGTATGTATACCACTTCTCACCCTTGTAGGTCCTTGGATCTTAATTGCACGGTGTGACATTGATTCTGAGATCAATTAAGTGTTGAGATAACGACGAAGTGTGACTTCCTCCCTAATAGACTCTAGTCGGCAAAGCAAGACTACTACTTCTTTGATGACACTCGATGAATAAAAGATCTAAAGTTTAACCGTGTAGAGTTGCTTGAAATTGTAATTCTAAGCACTAATGGATTATAAGTAACAATGAAAATATAAGTATATAAATAAAAACGAAAAATAAAAAGCACTCATATGTCCGAAGCCTGGTAATAGGCATGTTTAAAGCCTGGTAATAGGCATGTTTAAAGCCTAGTAATAGGCATGTTCAAAGCCTGGTAATAGGCATGTTCAATAAAGATTACAACCGGCAACATACACATGCACCTAGAATTCTTTTCTTAGAATGATATTTTTGCACTCCAACAGTTAAACAAGTCCATTTCTTGAATGAAGTAAATAATGAGAATCAAGAAAGAGTAGTTTTATGTAGCAACACTGTAATCGTGAGGATGAACTTAGAGTCTTCATAGACAAGAGCTATGCTTAGAATGGTCACTAGAAGGTTGAATCTGAGATGCCCTTGCACTTGATATCCAGGGCACTTATTTTGGTTTAAATGTCCAGTATATTTAAAATGCTGATTAGCAAACAGACATTTTATGAGCAAAAGGATTTCTTTGTATTGGTTCAAAGATGAATTTCTAGATGTAAGGTTGTTAATGCAAATGATCAACCGGGCATAGACGACGGGGCATTGCATGACATGAGACAATAAATCACCTTTTACAGTTAATGGGGGATCATTGTCTGTGAAAGAATTTGATTATTGAAGAAATCAAATGACTTTCTTGAGTAGATGGATGATGTCAACTGAGGTCACTTGACTTAAAGGATTAAACAGAGGGCGAACATTAGATTTTTTGGGCCAAATTCCGTTGGGGGTATAAGAATGATGAAGGGTTGTATTCCCAAGACAAAGCCTACCGACTCAATTGTAACAAGAATATTGAGCTGACTGAAGAAGTTTAAACGAGAATTGCATGCATCTTTGCATCCTCTTCAACATTGAGAATGTCATTCCACATGAACATATACATCTTTGCATCAATAAGTATGCTCATGCATCATCTTCATCATATTAATTGAAAAGTATTCGTACAGGAAATCGAGCAGGTAGTTTCCAAGAAGATGACTTTGACAAGAACTTCACGCACATTTGCACCAATCAAAAAGTCATACGCTTGAGTGCCACATTCATTGATATGATTATCTCAGTGTTTTCAAAAAGAAAAAAGAGAGATCATCCAGCAATCTCAAAGCAAGATATCACTATTTTAGACTTTTGAGCCATCACATTTGATAGATTTCTTTGATGTCAAGACGGATAGAAACCATGGCATTATTTTAAGGGATGTTTGTAGCCTTTTGGCACGAATCTATTTCTTAAGTGCTTCGGGCCATCAGTAGGACCTTTGGGCTTGATGTTAAACCTTCTTTTGATGCCAAGACGATTAGAAATCAAGGTATTTTGATAGTTTCAAAGCGAGATACCATTTTTCTTAAAATCAAAATTTTTATTTATCATTTCCTAAGGATATGTTTCTTAAAATCAATTTCTTAAGTGTTTCGGGCCATCAGTAGGACCTTTGGGCTTGATGTTAAACCTTCTTTTGATGCCAAGACGACTAGAAATCAAGGCATTTTGATAGTCTCAAAGCGAGATACCATTTTTCTTAAAATCAAATTTTTTATTTATCATTTCCTAAGGATATGCTTCTTTTGATGCCAAGAAGATTAGAAATCAAGGCATTTTGATAGTCTCAAAGCGAGAGACCATTTTTCTTAAAATCAAATTTTTTATTTATCATTTCCTAAGGATATGTTTCTTAAAATCAATTTCTTAATCCTTCCATAAGGATATTTTTCTTAAAATCAATTTCTTAATGTGATCTGTTGCGCGTAATAAGTGCTCCGCAATTGTGCATGTTGCAAGTTATAGTATAAAAGATATCATCTCCACAGGGATTGATGCCACTTCAAGAATCTAATCTCTTGCACTATAAAAAGTAAAAACACAAATAGAAGATTATAGGAGTTTAACTAATAACTAAACTAGAAAGCAATAAAGTAAAAGAATATATGAGATCAAATGAGAGAGATAGGCCAGGTTATCGTGAGTTGAGGTGTGATAGCCGATTGGATCGTCTTGGTAAAAGAGTGCAAGGGCAACTCAGTTGCCGTGGCAACTTGCACAACGGGGTTGCCTTGGCAACTAATCGATGGTTGCCTGGGCGACTAGTTGGGCAACTACTTGGACGTCTGGGCAGCAACATTCAAGGTTTAGTAGAGCGTTCTTGAATGGTTTCTTCTTATCCCTAAGTCGAAACTCTAGCTACTTGTGCATGCCTTGATAATACATCCCTGCGTGAATCAAGGGTGAACAACAACCAATCTTGCACTCTTCTTAGCCGTTGAAATCCTTAACTTATTCTTAAGCATGATTAATCTCTTACATCAATAGATTGAATAAATATCATATTAATTCGTTTCTTGAATCTAACTCTCCCGATATTAGATAAATAGATGAAGTTACAAGATCCTCTCCCAATTCACTCGCAAACAAGAATAAGAACCAAGAATGAATAAACCTTGAATAGAAAAGTGCAAACTCTTATTACCTAAACAAAATCCAATTGTTTCTCGCAACCACAAAACACAATAACCTTAGCCAAATAGATTTAGTTCATGGCTAGGTTCCAGAGAAACACAAGATAAAGAATTCCTAGCATGAACCTAATTGAACAAGAAAGAAATAGATGAAGGATGGAAGAAGCCTTCTTGTCGAGATCTCCCCCTTGAAGCTTGTCAAAAATTCTCTCTACTCTCTCTCCTTGGAGTTGACGGCTTGGTGATCTATTTATAGGGCTAGGTCAAAGTCCTTCTTTGAGGAGGAAGTTAAGTTGGAATTAAATTATCTTTAAAGAATATAATTCTTTATTATATTTATATTCATTTTAGAACTTCTCATATCTTCTTGGGATTTAGTTCTTCTTTAACCTCTTCATGGAAATCAAACTCCTTCGGGATTTAGCTTTGCTCCACGTCATCTTGGGCTTGTCTAGTCATCAATTTCGACTACCATATCACCTTATTCTTTGTCGACAATTGCCCTGGAAACTGGCTCGGCATCTCCTTCATGCATTGCCCTGGCAACTAGCTCAGCATCTCCTTCATGCATTGTCCTGGTAACTAGCTCGACATATCTTTCATTCATTGCCTTGACAACTAGTTCTAGCCTTGCTTTGGCAAGTGATTCTGCACATACACAGAAAACGCACCAAAGCAGCATCTTTTTCCACAAAAACTACCAAGTTATGTAATCAAGCTCAACGATGGGAGGAAACATGGATTAATGCATGAATGGCTAATTATGCAACTAATATGAGCCTAAGTCTAACAATAATATAAGTAAAAAGGGTAAGAAAAATAGTACTTTTGAACACTTATCACACCCCCAAACTCGAACTATTGCTTGTCCTCAAGCAATGCAAACTAATAATTACCCGCCAGGACTTCAATTTTCACAAGCTTAGCTTTGAAATTGATTTCAATTCTCAGAACCGGGGCACAAAGTATGATTGGCTTTTCATTTTTCAGAAAACTTAGGAGTTACTCGGAATCAAACTATAATGCTTGTGCGTGTGTGCGGAGTTGTGTGCAAGTTGATTTTTTGGATTCTATGCAAACAAGAGGTTTTCAAATTACTTTATTGGGTTCTTTTAACATGTTTTAACTAGAGCCGGTTTCGGGCACCTCTAGTGTTTTGTTTTTAGTTTTCTTAAGTTAATTAATTTATTCGACTAGAGCCAGTTTCGGGCACCTCTAGCGATCAATTTTTAGCACATACTAGAACCAATTTCGGGCACCTCTAGCATTTATCCAATTTTATTCTAATCCCCTAATTTTTTAACTATCAACCTAAGTTCGCTAGAATTCCTTAAATCAATCAAACCACCATAGTGTTTCATCAAATTTAGCATCATAGTAAAATTCTAAGTGTTTCCATGATTATCCTAGAATAAAAATTCTATCAATTAAGTGCATTGGAAATGTCATCATCGGATATTCATCAAATCTAGGCAATTCTTGTTCCAACTAAAGGCATGGCAAGCAATTTATGTATCCTAAATGTAATAAATACTTAAGATGAATGCAATTAAACATAGTAACTACTAATAACAATCCCCCCAAACTCGAGTGAGGCATTATCCTCAATGCATGCATTAAAGAGAAATAAAGATAAAGAAAAATAAAATGCCAACGAGGACTTACTCCGAGAGTTTGTCGTCGTGGATGATTAGTTTCCTTTTGATCGATGTCTTGGTTCTCTTGCTTGAACGCGATGGTTGTTTCCTTGTTTCCGATGGTGGAATCGATTCTCGTACGGGGTTATCCTCATCGTCCTCCTCATCAATGCCATTGGCTTTACGCTTGGAGGATTCGATTGGTGCGGTCTTTGTTGGTGCAATGGAGGACTCGTCCGAATCTGAAAAATCAGACAATGATTACGTACGAGTTGATTCGGGCATAGGTGCTTTACCTTTGGCTTTTGCAATGGTTGTCGGGACATCTTCAGCTTTGGTTGCCGTGGCATCTTCGGGGCAGGCACGGTGTAGGTTTCCGTGGCATCATCTGTTGCGGTTGCCGTGCCGACTACTTCATTGGTTGTCGTGGCCAAGATCTCGGGAGGAAAGATTGGGAACGGCACGCGGCTATCCGGGTACTTTTCTAGGATGACTTGGGTGATGGCATTGTTGTGCTCCTTCATGTACCGCATGAGCATTAGTTGCCGGTCTTCAATTTGCCTAAGGTAGCTCGCCAATGGTTGCAAGAGTGCTTCAAAGTGTCCCGGGGTTGATGGCCGAGTTGCCCGGGCATTAGGTGCTTGGACATTAGGGGTTGCCGCGACATTTGGAGGCATTGGGGATTTTATCAGTGCCTCTCCCATTAGCTTTCAGATTTGTGCTTGATTCCAATCGAACTTTGGTAGGGCCTTTTGATCGGTGGACTCACTTGGGACATGCATCTCCTTGCAAAGATTGGAAATTAAGCAAGGGAAGAAAAGAGAACCCTTGTCGTTTGAGCTACATACAAAAATCTCATCACAAATAATTTTTCCAATGTTAATGATGCGATTATGCAAGATAGAATGTATGAGCCAAAGACGCGGTATATCAACGGTAGTATTGTGTGTGGTGGGCATTAAAGAAGTTTTAACAAACTTATTCCATAGTTTTACCTCAGGTTTAAGTCGAAGGCGATTTACCATGCCCTTGTATTTACCGTCGTTCTAATGAGTTCCCGGTTGAGTGAGTTCTTGAAGCACCTTTTTGATTTGCTTGGGCGTGATTTAATCAATAAAGACTTGATGCTCATCCTTCTCAATGTAGAGCCCGTAAAAGGTGTTGATGTTTTCGGGGCTTATGAGTATGGCCTTGTCACGAACAAAAACATAAGGATTATTCGGGTTAGGTGAGTGAGCATAGAATTCTCTTACCCATGAGATGTTACCCGGTTCTGATTGATGGCAAAAGATTTGCCACTTTTGATGTGCAATCCTCTCGAAGATGAATGGTTCAAGGCCGAAATCTTGATGAGAGTTGAAGTATTCAAAGCCTTGTTCTTCGCAAATCTTTCTGCTTTCAAACTTGGAGTGAAATCTTTCTTGAACCACTGGTGTAGCAAACTTCTTGTATCTTGGTCTTTTGGAGGAACTTGGATGAACCAAAAATTCAATTTTGAATGCCATGGATGATCTTGGTTATGAGTTTTGTAAAAAAAAAAAGAAAATAAAAGAAACTAAAGAGTTGCAAGATGAAAAGTAGGAATAGGTTTCTTGGAAGTTAAGGGTGATGGGTTATATATAAAAGATAGGTAGTGAATATGGTGGGTGGGATTCATTTTGGAAAGAAGACAAAGAGGGTTTTGGTTTAGGGGAAGGGTGGCGGCTAGGGGGTTTATTTAGGGTAAGTTGGAGGCTTTATATAAGCCTTAGATTCAGCCCATTAATTTCCTTGTTGAAGATGTTTTCCTTCTTGAATCAAAATTCCTCTTTATCTTGAACTCTTTTCCTACAATTCAAAGACAAATCAAATAAGGATTAAAGATAAACTAATAAAAGAAAATAAATAAAGATGTGTAAAGGGATTCTTAAACTTAAAGAGATAAATATGAAAGATGTAGTTTAATCTTAAAGAAAATAAATCTATCCTAAAAAAATAATAATTGAAAATAAAAAAAATTAATTAGTTAAGAAAAAAATTAAAATAAAAAATAAAATAAAATATCGAAAGGAGAGCATGCTTATGCATCTCCTAAGGTGACCACTTCTTTGTTACGTTCCACATGGGCACCATTGTAGTGCTTTAATCTTTGTCCATTAACTTTGAATTCATGTTTGTCAGTGATGGACTTGATTATCACGGCACCATGGAAGAATGGTTTGACAACTTCGAATCGTCCCAACCATCTTGATTTTAGCTTTCCCGGGAAAAGTTTTAGCCGAGAATTGAATAAGAGAACTAGTTGCCCTGAGTGAATTGCCGCGGCAATAGTTTCTTGTCATGCCATTGCTTTGTTTTCTCCTTGTAGATTCGTGCATTGTTATAGACGAGTGCACGGAATTCTTCTATCTCGTTGAGGTCCAACAAACGCTTTTGTCTGGCACTTTACCAATCCATATTCACGGTCTTGCTTGCCCAATATGCCTTGTGTTCGATTTCCACCGGTAGATGGCATGTTTTGCCATAGACAAGTCGAAATGGGGACATACCTAAGGGTGTTTTGAATGCAGTGCGATATGCCCAAAGCACGTCATCTAGTCTTAATGACCAATCCTTCCTAGAGGGATTTACAACTTTCTCGAGTATACCCTTCAATTCCCGGTTGGAAATTTTTGCTTGCCTATTGGTTTGTGGGTGATATGCTGTGGCAATCTTGTGTGATACGCCGAAGCGTTGCAACATCTTGGCGATAAGTCTGTTGTCAAAATGCTTGCCTTCGTCCCTGATAATTGCTCTCGGCATCCCAAACCGTGTAAATATATTTTTCTGCAAGAATCGTTGCACGGTCTTGGAATCGTTGTTGGGAACTGCAGCTGCCTCAACCCATTTAGACACGTAGTCAACGGTAAGTAGAATGTAGAGGTTTCCGAATGAAGATGGGAAAGGTCCCATAAAATTGATCCCCCATACATCGAACAATTCCACCTCGATGATGTTTTGGAGCGGCATCTCATGTCGTCTAGAGATATTGCCCGTCCTCTGGCAACGATCACATTTCTTGTAAAAGTCTTGGGCATCTTTGTACAATGTTGGCCAATACAAACCGGATTGCAAAACTTTGGCCGCGGTACGAGTTCCTCCAAAATGTCCTCCATAGGGTGAAGAATGGCATTGCCGGAGTACATTCTGCTGCTCATCTTCAGGGACACATCAGTGTATAACCTGATCTGCACATTGTTTAAACAAAAGAGGCTCGTCCCAAAAGTAATGCTTAGCATCATGGCGGAACCGCTTCTTCCCTTGGTGAGTAAGACCATAAGGTAAAATACCACAAACAAGGAAATTAACTAAATCCGCATACCAAGGTATTACCGAGGCATGTGTTGCCGTGGTGACTACTCCCAAAATTGCCGAGGCGTGTGCGTCTAGGGTTCCCAAGGTGTGCGCGTCAAGGGCTGCCGAGGCATCAAAGGTTGCCGGGGCGTGCGCGTCTGGAGTTGCCGAGGCATGCGCATCTAGAGTTGCCGAGGTGTGCGCGTCAGGTGCTGCTGCGGCGTCGAGAGTTGTCGAGGCATGCGCGTCTAGAGTTGCCGAGGCGTGCGTTTTAGGTGCTGCTGCAGCGTCGAAGGTTGCCGAGGCATATGCATCCATGGTTGCTGAGGCAACTAAAATTTGCTCATCCGGGAATGCATCGCATATCTCTGAATCCGCGTCCTCCTCCCTATTGCGTTCTAAACGTGATAAGTGATCGGCCACTTGATTTTTTGTTCCTTTCATGTCCTTAATTTCAATATCAAATTCTTGTAAAAGTAATATCCAACGAATCAAACGAGGTTTGGCATCTTTTTTAGAAAATAGATATTTGATTGCCGAATGGTCCGTATGAACAATTACCTTTGTACCAATCTAATAGGATCGAAACTTGTCAAATGCGAAAACTACAAGTAGTAACTCTTTCTCCGTTGTTGTGTAATTCACTTGAGCATTATTAAGAGTTTTACTAGCGTAGTATATCACATGGAAGGTCTTACCTGTGCGTTAGCCTAGGACTGCTCCTACCGCAAAATCACTTGCATCACACATGAGCTCAAAAGGTAGCATCCAATCTGGTGGAACGACAAGGGGTGACGAGGTAAGCTTTCCTTTAGGGTTTCGAATGCTTGGGTGCAAGAATCATCAAAATTGAAGACTTTATCCTATTCAAGCAAATTGCACAAGGGTTTAGTAATTTTAGAAAAATTATGAATGAACCTCCTGTAAAAACCTGCATGTCCAAGAAAGCTTCGAATTCCTTTAACCGAACTTGGTGGGGGTAATCTCTCGATTACGTCCACCTTGGCTTTGTCTACTTCAATTCCTTTGGATGAAATCTTGTGGTCGAGCACTATTCCTTCATCTACCATAAAATGGCACTTCTCCCAATTGAGGACTAAATTGGTTTCTTCACATCTTGCCAACACTTTCTCTAAATTGCCGAGGCAGCTGTCGAAGTCATTACCAAAAATAGAAAAATCATCCATGAAGATCTCAAGGAAGTCTTCGACCATGTCTTAAAAGAGTGCCATCATGCATCTTTGGAAGGTTGCCGGGGCGTTACACAATCCGAAAGGCATCCTTCGGAAAGCATAAGTACCATATAGGCATGTGAAGGTTGTCTTTTCTTGATCTTCTGGTGCTATGGCAATTTGATTGTAACCTGAATAACCATCAAGAAAACAGTAAAAGGGTTTACCTGCAAGACGGTCAAGCATTTGATCAATAAAGGGTAATGGGAAGTGATCTTTCCTAGTGGCTTTGTTTAGCTTTCGATAATCCATACAAACCCTCTAACCAGTCACAGTCTTGGCTGGAATGAGTTCATTGTTTTCGTTACTTACCACCGTTATACCTCCCTTTTTGGGTACACATTGTAACAGACTTACCTATGTACTATCAGAGATAGGGTATATAATGCCAGCGTCAAGCAACTTGATGATTTCTTTCATTACAACCCCTTTCATGGCATGATTCAGTCTCCTCTGGGCCTCAATCGAAGGTTTGTGATCATCTTCCAACAAAATCTTGTGCATGCACACTGTCGGGCTAATTCCCTTCAAGTCAGCAATTGTCCACCCTATATCCTTCTTGTGTAGCATCAACATTTTGATCAGCTTCTTTTCCTGCTCAGGCTGTAACTTAGAATAAATAATTACAGGCAATGTATTATCGGTTCCTAAGTATGCATATTTTAGTTGCTCTAGCAACTGTTTCAACTCAAGAATCGGTGGTTGTTCAATAGAGGGCTTTTCGAGCTTACCTTCCTGACCTGAGTAATCAAGTGGTTCAAAGTATGTACCTGGTCGATTGACTAGCCAAATTGCCTTTTCTTGTTGTTCCTCATCGATCGGTTCTTCATACTCCTCAGGTTCCTCTTGATCAGCAATGTAGTTGCCGAGGCAACTAAATTCCTCGTCGAAGTTAAACTCTGACGTGGCATGAAAAAGTTGGCATTCTTCTGGATCATCGGCATGCCTTAGTGTTTGGAACACATTTAGTTTAACTTGATGGTCATTCACCTTCATTATGAGTTCTCCCTTTTCAACATCGATCAAGGTTCTCCCTGTTGCTAGGAATGGTCTCGCAAGAATGATAAGTGCATGTTCATCTGCTTCACAATCCAAAACAATAAACTAAGCGGGAAAAATAAATTTATCAACTTTTACCAGTATGTCTTCGATTTTTCCATCTGGATGTACATAGGATCTGTCGGCTAGCTGTAGCATAACTGTTGTAGTTCTTGCCTTCCCGATTCCTAGTTTCTGGAAAACCGATTTAGGCATCAAGTTTATGCTGGCTCCAAGGTCACATAATGCTTTCCAAACATAGTGGTTTCCAATGGAACAGGGTATTGTGAAACTTCCAGGATCCTTCAACTTGGGTGGCATATGATTGTGCAACATGGCCATGCATCCCTCTGTTGCGGTAACTGATTCAAACTCTCATAGCCTTATTCACTTGGACACAATGTCTTTAAGGAACTTGGCATAGTTCGACATTTGTTCAATTGCTTCCACCAATGGCAAGTTGATGTGGACTTACTTTAGGATATCAAGAAACTTCTTGAATTGATATTCTTGCTTTTGTCGCTTCAACCTTTGTGGGAATGGTGGTGGAAGTCGGATATCTTTGATCCTTTCATTGGTCTGGAATCTGATTGATGGCATTGCTGGGACAAATGAAGTTGTTGAGGCATCATCAACTGGGGTTGCCATGACATGCCTATCGTCGGTTGCCGAGGCATGCTTATCGTCGGTTGCCGAGGCATGCTTATTGCCAATTGTCGTGGCAATTCCTGGTTCAGCATCTGAGGCTTTGCCGCTGGGTTCGTCTTGATCTTTTTATGGAGTTTTGTTTGATGAGCGGGCTTGAGCCTCTTTAAGTTGTTGGCCACTTCTAGTGGTGATCGCCTTACATTGCTCATGGTCAGTTCCTCTTGCGACTTCAGTATCGCTAGGTAAACCTCCTTGCATTCTAGTATTCAGGTTTTGAGCAAATTGTCCGACTTGATTTTCCAATGATTTGATTGCCGCCTCTTGGTTTTGCAATCTCATCTCGGTCCTGTTAATAAAAGCATCAGTTCTTTTTATGAAGTTACTATTCTCAGCCATATAAGATTCAGTTTTCAACATAAAAGCATTGAGAGAATTTTCCAAAGAACTAGATGTTGTCGGTTGTTGTTGCGGAAACTGTTGCCGTGGCATATTCTGCTGGAATCCTAATGCTTGTGCATTCTGATTGTTATGGTTTAGAGCATTGTTGGGATTACTCCATGGAAAATTCGGGTGCTTCTTCCAAGTTGGATTGTATGTGTTGGACATCGCATTGTTGTTCCGGTTGTAATTCCCCACATAGAAGCTGGATTCCGGATTCTACATACATTCAGAAGAATCATGGTTACCACCACATAACTCACAAAAGGAATCCATTACCTTGACCTCATATGTGTTGTTTGGTTTCTACATGTTCTGGACCATCTTGGTTAAGGTGGCCAATTGTGCTGAAATTGAGTCTGATGATCCTAGTTCATGTATTGTGGCTTGGCGTCGAACTCCTCCTCTTTTAGCAAAGGGGAATTGATAATCATTCTTGGCAAGCCTGTTTAGAATTTGCATTGCTTCCTCCGGCGACTTATCTAGGAGTATGCTGTTTGCTGAGGCGTCTAGCATCATCCTTTTGGTTTATTCACGGTGTTGCAAAACATTGTTACTTGTGTCCACACTGGGAATCCATGTAGGGGGCATTTTTGTAGAAGTTCTCTATATCGCTCACAATCCTTGTACATGGATTCATCATCTGCCTGCCGAAAAGAAGTAATTTCATTACGAAGCTTATCAGTCAAATTTGTAGGATTAAATCGAACAAGGAAATCACGACAAAGATCGGTCCAAGATCCTATTGATCCGGCAGGAATGCTGTTCAACCATGCTTTCGCTCTAACCCTCAGTGAATAGGGGAATAATCTTAATCGTAAAACATCGGGGGTGACTCCATGTATTTTGAATGAGTTGCAAATCTTGAGGAAAGATTTAAGATGTTGTCGTTCATCTTCAGTTGCTGAAGCGCCAAATTGACCAATTGTGTTGATCATATTAAACGTCACCAGTTTCAACTCAAAGTGGTCAGCTTCAATTTCAGGTGCGACAACTCCTGGATTAAGTCCATCAAGATCTTCTTCAAGATAGTCGCGAATAGTTCTGTTTCATGGAAGAATCACTCCTCCTCCTGCTGGAACATCTTGATTCATATTGCCGTCTTGATTAGCCATTGCTACTCTTAACCTTCATCTAAGTCTTTGTAAGGTTCGTTCGATTTCTGGATCAAAGGGATATTCTGGTGTGATCGGTCTCGCCCTAGTCATATACCAATGCAAAACCAAAGTTTGTTAACCCTTTGAATCTTAAACAAGAAAAATAAAAAGTGCAAGAAAATAAAAACAAAGTCGCTATTGCCAATCTCCGGCAACGGCGCCAAAAACTTGTTGCGCGTAATAAGTGCTAGGCAATTCTGCAAGTGTACACGTCGCAAGTTATAGTATAAAAGATATCGTCTCCACAGGGATTGGTGCCACTTCAAGAATCTAATCTCTTGCACTATAAAAAGTAAATACACAAATAGAAGATTTTAGGAGTTTAACTAATAGCTAAACTAGAAAGCAATAAAGTAAAAGAATAGATGAGATCAAATGAGAGAGATAGGCCAGGTTATTGTGAGTTGAGGTGTGATAGCCGATTGGATCGTCTTGGTAAAAGAGGGCAAGGGCAACTCAGTTGCCGTGGCAACTTGCACAACGGGGTTGCCTTGGCAACTAATCGATGGTTGCATGGGCGACTAGTTGGGCAACTACTTGGGCATCTGGGCAGCAAACTTCAAGGTTCGGCATAGCGTTCTTCAATGGTTTCTTCTTATCCCTAAGTCGAAACTCTAGCTACTTGTGCATGCCTTGATAATACATCCCTGCGTGAATCAAGGGTGAACAACAACCAATCTTGCGCTCTTTTTAGCCGTTGAAATCCTTAACTTATTCCTAAGCCGGATTAATCTCCACCATCAATAGATTGAATAAAGATCATATCCATCCGTTTCTTGAATCTAACTCTCCCGATATTAGATAAATAGATGATGTTACGAGATCCTCTCCCAATACACTCGCAAACAATAATAAGAACCAAGAATGAATAAACCTTGAATAGAAAAGTGCAAACTCTTATTACCTAAACAAAATCCAATTGTTTCTCACAACCACAAACACACAATAACCTTAGCCAAATAGATTTAGTTCATGGCTAGGTTCCAAAGAAACACAAGATAAAGAATTCCTAGCATGAACCTAATTGAACAAGAAAGAAAAAGATGAAGGATAGAAGAAGCCTTCTTGTCGAGATCTCCCCCTTGAAGCTTGTCGAAAATTCTCTCTACTCTCTCTCCTTGGAGTTGATGGCTTGGTGATCTATTTATAGGGCTAGGTAAAAGTCCTTTGAGGAGGAAGTTAAGTTGGAATTAAATTATCTTTAAAGAATATAATTCTTTATTATATTTATATTCCTTATAGAACTTTTCCTATCTTCTTGGGATTTAATTCTTTTTTAACCTCTTCGTGGAAATCAAACTCCTTTGGGATTTAGCTTTGCTCCACGTCATCTTGGGCTTGTCTAGTCATCAATTTCGACTACATATCACCTTATTCTTTGTTGACAATTGCCTTGGCAACTGGCTCGGCATCTCCTTCATGCATTGCCCTGGCAACTAGCTCAGCATCTCCTTCATGCATTGCCCTAGCAACTAGCTCAACATCTCCTTCATGCATTTCCCTGGCAACTAGTTCTAGCCTTGCTTTGGCAAGTGATTCTGCACATACACACAAAACACACCAAAGCAGCATCTTTTCTCACAAAAACTACCAAGTTATGTAATCAAGCTCAACGATGGGAGGAAACATGGATTAATGCATGAATGGCTAATTATGCAACTAATTTGAGCCTAAGTCTAACAATAATATGAGTAAAAAGGGTAAGAAAAATAGTACTTTTGAACACTTATCATGATTCTTCCATAAGGATATTTGTCTTAAAATCAATTTCTTAATGTGATCCTTTCATAAGGATATTTTTCTTAAAATCAATTTTTTAATGTGATCCTTTCATAAGGATAGTTTTCTTAAAACCAATTTCTTAATGTGATCCTTCCATAAGGATGTTTTTCTTAAAACCGAATTTCAATTTCATCATTCCTTAAAGGTTTTTCTTAAAACCAAGTTTCTTAACTCAATCCTTTCATAAGAATATTTTGCTAAATTCAATCCTTTCACAAGGATGTCTTCCCAAGACTAAGATTTAAGGTTGCTAACTCATACTATTCGAGTTTCTGGTCCATTTTATTGCCAGGTACTCAAAGGAACAGAGGAAGATAAGACCTTTTACTTTGCAGCTGAGGAAGTAGATCTTAACAAGGAATCAAGTGTCCTTCATACCCACCCATTTATGATACTTGATTATGATATCGAGACGACCAAAAATCGAGTCATTATCTCCAATTTTTTCCATTCTTTAGAAAGAAATGGAGATTGTTGATACATGCGTCATCCAAGAATGAAGTACCACTGTTGAAGTGAAAGGTTCTATATACGAAGAGCTAACAGCTTCAAAGATTTCAGAGCAAAAGGTTCTATATAGGAAGAACCCGTCGCTCCAGCATTTTCAGAGTAAAAAGTTCTGTATAAGAAGACTAGCAACTCTGAGATTTTAGAGTGAGAGGTTCTATATAGGAAGAACCCACATCTCTAACACTTCGAGGAAAAGGTTCTATATAGGAAGAACCTGTAGCTCAAAGACTTTAAAACGGGGGGTTTTATATAGGAAAAACTCAATGCTCTATGTTTCAAGAAAAAGAAGTAAAAAAAGAAGAAAAATAAAAAAAGAGGAAAGAAAAAAATAAGAAGAAGAAGAAAAGAAAAAGAAAAGAAGAAGAAAAAATAGAGAAGAAAGAGAAAAAAAAGCGAAAGTGAGAGAGAGAGTTTTATATAGAATGAACTCACAGCTCCAGGATTTCAATGTGAATAGTTCTATATAGGAAGAACTCATGCTTCAGGATTCAAAGGCGAAAAAGTTCTATATAGGAAGAACTTGTTGCTCGAAGAGTCCACCCCAAAGAAAGTGAAAGGTTCTATATAAAGAGAACCTATAGCTCAGAATATTTTGAAATAAGGAGTTTTATATAAGGAAAACATCCACTTCAGGATCCCAGGACGATGAGTTCTATATAGGAAGAACTCTCAATCTGCTTAGGACGTAGAAGGCTCTATACAGGAAGAACCTGCAACATTAATAATTGAAGGTGAAAAGTTCTATATAGGAAGGACTTACAGCCTGAAGGCTCTACCAAAGACCAGCTGAATTCTATACAGGAAGAATTCATTTCTTCAAAGGTCCAAATAGAAGAAGAGTGAATAGTTCTATATAGAAAGAACTTGTGACACTGAATCTCCAATTTGAAGACTTTGTCTCTCCAATGGATTACTTAATTTTGAAGATTTTGCCTCCAGTATTGGCCAGATAGACCAATTGAAGTCCAAGGGATAGACGGTGGTTAGAGGAAGAAACCTTGAACCCAAACCCACTAGGACAAAAATGGTCATTCTTTCGTCTTTTCTCTATTCCTGTTAAACAAAAATGAGCAAAGAGATGCAGCTGTAATAACCCATTTTGTCCTAGGCTTAGACCCGAGTTAAAACCCAAACAAATTTAAAATAATCAATATTTTATTTCAATCCAATTACAAACCAAATACAAGGCTCAAATACAAGCCCAATACCAATTCCCAAATATATACCCAAACCCAATTAAAATAACCCGTTTAATTAAATTACCCATATTCCCAAATTACTAGAATACTCATAACCTTAATTACCCTAAAAATAATGAAACCCTAGACCTAATATCTGCAGTCATCGTCGCTTTTGTCTCTTCACCTCCACTGCGCGTGGCCGCCACGCGCGGCTCTCTAATGCGTCGGGTAATTGTGCTCATGAACTTTCAACTGCCTTGATGCATAAGCCACAACCTTACCGTCTTGCATCAACACACAACCCAAACCAACCCAAGGATAGGAGCGTGTGTCAATGCCTCCTTCAACTTCTAAAAACTACGTTGTTGACTCTATGTCCACACATAAAGAACATTCTTTTGCAACAACTTCGTCAACAGAGCAGCAAAACTAGAGAAACCATCCACAAAACGACAATAAAATCCAGCCAACCCAAGGAAACTATGAACCTCCGACGCTGTCTTAGGTTGTTTCCAATTAAGGATAGCCTCAATCTTTTATGGATTAACACGAATATCCTCGGAATAAACCACATAACCAAGAAACATCACTTTCTTAAGCCAAAACGCACACTTACACAACTTAGCATACAATCGATGTTCCTTCAAAGCTTGCAAAACAATCCGCAAATGCCGATCGTGTTCCTCCTCGGTACGCGAGTACATGAGAATATCATCGTTAAACACCACCACAAAATGATCAAGATATTCATCGAAAACCTCGTTCATCATATCCATGAAAGTAGCTAGAGCATTTGTCAAACCAAATGGCATCACCAAAAACTCATAGTTCCCATATCTTGTGCGAAAAGCAGTCTTCGACACATCCGCATCCTTAACCTTTAACTGATAATATCTCAACCTTAAATCAATCTTGGAAAACACAACCGCCCTATCGTAAAACACTAGGTCAGATAAAACCTTGATCCAACAACTCTTGGAGTTGAGTTTTTAATTCCTTCAACTCCTTCGGTGTGATTCGATACGGAGCAATAGACACCGGATTCGTACCCACGTATGTCTTTATGCCAAACTCTACCTTTCTATCCAGTGGCAAACCCGACAACTCTTCAGGAAACACATCTGGAAAATCACACACTGCCTAAATGTCCTGCACTTGAACCCCTTTAACCTCTGGATTCATCACAATCGCTAGATAAGCTTGACAACCTCCATGCATCAACTTATCACCTTGCGTTTCCGAAACAACGTTAGACAAGAACTTAACATTCTCTCCAACCACTACCACTTCATAATCTTCAGCAAGCTTCAAAGAAATCCTTTTGGATTCACAATCCACCACTATTTTATGCTCGCTCAGCCAATCCATACCCAAAATAACATCAAAGCCATGAAATGGCAGCTCTGTCAAATTTGCAGCAAACTCATGGCCTTGAACAACCAAAGAACATCTCCTATACAACCTTCTAACCATAACCATCTCCTATACATACCCACATTTAAGATCTCAACAGGTACATTTAACAGATGGGCATGCTCACTTAGAATGTTAGAATGAGTGGACCCCAAATCAATTAAGGAAAATAATGACAAAGATTACAAGGTAAAAGTACATGCAATCACATTGGTGTCATTACGACCCTCGCAATGAGCGTAGATCTGAGTCAGTCCACCATTCTCCGGTCGCACAACAACTGTATGAGTCATAGTCCTCTGACCATCATCACACCTCTAAAAATTACCCTTGCCACGACCTCGACCTCTAGCAAGTGTGATAGCCTGAACCAGTGCATCTCTCGCAATGCTGGGAGAATTACGCTTCAGATGACCAGGTGACCCATACTCTCAACAAGTTCCAGCTACTCCCCAACACTCACCAACATGGTGTCTCCCACAACGCTCACACTAGGTAGCAACACGTACACCTTGATTATGACCACCACCATGCTTATAGTCCAGCTTGTATCGCTTATCACGCGACCACTTATTCTATCTTCCAGCAAAGCTAGAATACGCGGTTCTCTTTCTTGAACCCGCATTCACCATTTGCACTGAACGACCCAAGGATTGTTCAATATCCTTAGCCTTGTTGACCAACACAACAAAATCTGTGTAATCTGTAGCCAACAAGTACATCTTGATATCCTTAACAAGTTCTTATTGGAACCTGTCACACTTTTGTCTATCATTCAGAACCAGCACAGGAGCATACTGGCTTAACCGAACAAACTTCACCTCATACTCGGACACTAACATGCCACCTTGCACCAATGACATAAACTCACGCTTCTCGGCATCTAGGTACTACGGACCGAAATACTTCCTCTTGAAAGTCGTCTTAAAAAACTCCCAATTCACATCAGTATCAAGAACTCCCACAATCGTGGTTACCCACCAATGATGTGCGTCACTATGCAACAAGGATACGGTACAACCCAAATTACGCACATCACTATAGTCCATCTGACTTAGAATACGGATAGTGCTCTCAAGCTATCCTTCGGCCACGTCAAGATTCAATCCTTTAAATTCCAAACCTTCCAAGCTATGAAGGCGCTCTAGAGGCAACCCATGATGAACGACCACAACAAGCATTGGTGTTTGCACATACACCTCAGTTGTCGCTGCCTGAAAGGCTCTCGTCATTGCTTGAATCAGTGGTGTCATATCGTCAAAAACTGGCCCTTGCAAAACCAAAGTTATACAACCAACTCCTGCGTCGGCACCAATCGGAGGAATAGGCGGTGGAGGAGGTAACTCAATGTTCTACCTATCTCTGATATTATTGATAGCCGCTCGAGTCTCACGACGAGGACCCATACTTACAAAAAAACCAATTCACAGCATCATAACACAATAAAGTCAGGCTAGCATTCGGCGAAGGATCTAAGACAACCTCACAAAACATTTTAAAACCACGATAATAGGCAACATGTTCCCATTAATGCCCCAACATAATAATTATCATTGGCAACACTCATAAACATGTATTCGAACAACATAACATTAATTAAGCAACAAACAACAACACCCAACAATCGTAAACCTAGCTCTAATACCACCAAATGTAACCCCCTCGACCTGGCCTAGTCGCTAGATCGATCCGAGTGAGCTACATTGGGTTTTGCCAAAATAAAACCTGTTACGATAAACAAAGATTAGGTCCATTTTTTCCTTTTTATCTTGTCTAGATGCAACATTAGGACCTAAGGTGAGCATACTAGCAGTGGGTGAAAACTTAACTAAATCGGGTGTTAAATCGACATCCAATTTTGTGTAGTTGCAATTCAAGGACCAAATTGCAAATTTGGAAAATTAAAAGTACTTAATTAATTTCAAAGTTACCATTCCTCAATTAGTCAGGTCACATGCTTACTTGTCAAAAACCAACTCAAAACAATCAGCAAAACTCAATCAATTGCATACATAAGAAATAGGGACCAAAACGGAAGAATCTCAAAACAATAAACCTCCACCAACTAACATAACGACCAACTATACCGATACAGTCTCAAGGTATATCGGTTCACAGGCTACACGAACTAGAATCAAATTTCCAGTGGTTAAAGGGTGTACCGGTACACATCCCCGTGTACCGATATGAGGCCACAAAAAATACATACCCGTACTGATATGGAGCCTCGCGTTTCGGTATGCCTAGACCTGTAATGTCCAAAATTGCTAGTTTTTCTCTCGAACATGAATTCAAGCATGCCTTAACTCAACATAGCCATACATACAACTAAACTAAGGATCAAACCATGCTTTATACACAAGGTAACATGATCAATTCATGAAGTGAAGCTTCAAACAATTCTAGAGGCATGCTTCCTATGAACCATCCAACTCAACATTCAAAAAGAGATTCAAGGCACATTTCATCACAGGCATGGCATCAACAACCTCTTAGCAACTGTTAAAGTATGCTAGCATTATAAAAGCATGATCATAAGCATTTCCGACCAATATGCATGCCAAGGGAAAACCACAAAGCATAACCTCATGCTCGCAAATCATCAACAATCATGTCTAAAATCCAACCACAAAAGCCATCAAACCATAGCAATTAACCATCACAAAACAACCAAAATGCATATTGCAAATCCCCCAAAACATGGTAACACGTTACTTATATACCAAATTTAAAACCAAGTTCTCATACTCAAGTAAATGTCTTGATCTTGGACCTTTCTTGCCAAACCAATGCTGCCCCTCAACTCTATTGTTCTGCATCAATGGGAAAAAGAGAGTGTAAACACAATTGCTTAGTGAGGATGCTCATATACAACATTAATGCAATTGAAAACCATTTGAAAGCCATAAAACATCTTGTTTCCCAAAACATGATTACTTCCCAAGCATCAACAAAATTGTTTAATTATCAACTCATGCTTACTACCCAAGCATTTCACATTTGATTGAAAATCCATTTGAAAACGATAAGCCATCTTGTTTTCAAAAGATGCTTAACTACCCAAGCATTTCCTCATTTGTTTCCAAACAAATCATGCATAGCAACCATATGCATCATAATCATTTTAAAACTCTTTTATCACATATATTCTCATATATTGGCATTTAGAGTGAGTCGAATAGACTTACATGTATCCATGGATAGCACTACCCCTATCCATACATGTTTGGATACATGAATTCCCTTGATGGCACTACGCCCATCAAGTATTTTCTCATGGCGGTACTACCTCCACCATATCACTTCGGTTGGGAATAAAACACCTCTATCCCGTTGTGATAGCACTACCCCTATCACTTCACAATAGCACTACCCCTATTGTGTAACCGAAGAATTTTACACAATCATTTTCACATTTTATAGTGCACTTTCATCTTGCGGCTAGCCAGCTATATACGATACTTTCTCATTTATAGTTAAGCTTGTTAGGCTATAAATAAACCCCCATGATCCATCGATCACACCTTTACAAAGCTTTAACGCATTTATACACTCAACGATACATCTTGCCTTGCTCGCTAACGTGAATCGAGACACTAGTAAGCAACGTACACGACTAGGCAACCTCGCCTTGATCATCCCCTATTTTAACCACATAAAAACTAGAGGGAAAATGCATCCTTATGCATTCAACTCGTTGCTAAACAAAGATCCCCTGCATCCTTAACATTATCCTTCCAAAAACTAGCTAAAACTACCAAAAACAACACCAAACCTCACTCTATCAACTCCTAAATTTAAACCAGCGATCCTAACATTGAAACCACAACAAACATACCCACAAACACCTTCCAAACATCCTTATATCTCCAGCAACTCAAAAACACATAGAACAATCCCAAAAACCACTAAAAACTAACCTAAAAATTAGCCAATTAAATAGTTTCGGGATTTATTCTCAAAATCTCATTTTACATTATGAATACCTTATCAAAACATGAAATAACCCAATTAAAATCTCCAGGTTTTATCAAGTTAAACAAATCTTTAAGCAAATCATCAAAATTGTCATTAATAGCTCAAATCCAAAAATCCATGGCAAAACCATGTTAATATCAATCCATAATCAGCCAACTACTAGGGAATATCAATAAAGAACATTAGTTTAAAGAGAGGAAAAGAAATTCACCTTTGAAGAAGCCCCCACCAAAATTGACGTAAGATTTTCTTAAAATTTAACCTATGAAATAGATGAAATCTTTGAGAAAATCTTGTGGGGTTTTGTTAGGAGACAAATTTAGAATCAAATGATAAATTCCCCATTGAAAATCGGCAAAGAATTTTGGAGAATCTTGTTTGGAAATTGAAATGGAAAATGAGGGAAAATAAGGAGAGAAAATGAGGGAAAATCAAAACAATAGGAAAATGATTTGGAAAAACAATTAATCGTCAATTCCTTACTCAATTAAGGTGGTATTTTCAGATTAAAACATTTAGCAAATATAGCTCTCTA
Source organism: Hibiscus mutabilis (assembly GCA_019671005.1). Classification (NCBI taxonomy): domain Eukaryota; kingdom Viridiplantae; phylum Streptophyta; class Magnoliopsida; order Malvales; family Malvaceae; genus Hibiscus; species Hibiscus mutabilis. The sequence continues at coordinate 20,398,045 of CM033727.1, read as the reverse complement.
AGGATTCTTAGTATTGGCCCATTTGTAAAATAGTCATTAAAACAGTTTTGCACTTTTTACAATTTAGTCACTAAATCAAAAAGTCACTTGAACTCATTCAATTAAATCCCAATTTAATTACCAAAACACTTGATAATATATTTAACATTCTTGGTAAACAAAACCAATTTTTATCTCCTTAAATTGTGTTTTTAAATATTAATTCCCTAAAATGTATTTAACCGATTAATTCAGTTCGACCGGGTCAAACCTCACCCGATCTAACCTCAAAACGTCTAGCCCTATTTTTGGGGTTTTACACAAAAACAAGTTTTTTGATGTTAAAATCTAATCTAATTGTGAAAATGTACTTTTATTGCGACAAAATAAATGTTTTATTTCAACAAATATTTTGTCCTTATAAGTAACATTTAGTGAAAAAATAAAAGTTTTGATAAATTAAATTTTGTTTTAATATGTATTTTTGTTACGAAAACTTTTTTTGTTTGATGTTACAATTTAAGTTAATTGTGACAAAAAATTATATTTTGTGATGAAATAAATATTTTATTCTAACAAATATTTTGTCTCATTAAGTTAGATTTACTGGCGAAATAGAAACACTGAAAAATTAATTTTTGTTGCAATATTTATTTTTATCACAAAAAACAATTTTTATTTGATGTTAAAATACAAGTTAGTTGTGACAAAATGTACTTTGATAAAATAGCTGATTTATTGTGACAAATATTCAATCATGGTAGGTTAATTAATTATAGCAATAAAATCCATTGTTACGTTAAATAATACAAAATAGTTATAAACAAATTTTTTTCACAATATATTTTACATTATAGGGTTGTTCTAACAAACATGGTAACAATCAGAATTTGTCAAAATAAATATATCGTGACAAATTTAGTACTTTTAGTGATAAATAGTTTTGTTACAATATTATAAATTTCTTGTAGTGGTCCAAGTGTTTACGAACTCAGATGGTATCTAGTACAACCAATCCTTTGCATGATCGACCAAAGAGAATGTGAAGGCTCGAAGCTTAACTTGATTTACGATGACGTTGTTTGGTTTCATGCTTGGACACACCGCATGAAATTCCTTCAAGTGCTTGTGTGGATTTTTGTTCTCAAGTCCCCTGAAAGTAGGAAGAAGATGAATAGTCTAGACTTGAGTTAGAATGGTACCTCAAGATCTTTTTGAGAGGCTATGTTGGTTCCTAGTTTTTATAATTAGTGGGTCATCAGTGGCAGAGCCAAGATTACCATATAGTCGGGTTAGAGTAGAATGTAAGATACGGGGATTTTCATACCACTACAACAAGTATTGTTGAACTTATACCCCAACAAATCAAGTGGGGTCAATTCTATATATCATATCAAAAATTCTATATTAACTCTTTGAAAATCTCATCTACCTCTCTGGAAATCTCATACCCCAACAAATCAAGTGGGATCAATTGACCCCACTTTTATATGTGACTCTGCCACTGTGGGTTACGATCCATTTTCACCCATCAAAAGTTTTAAGAACGTTATAAGGTTCAGGTCAAATTTACATATATTGTTGGTTTTTCCTTTGTTCTAAAATTAAACTTTGTTCCAAATATCATCTTTCAATTCCGAAACCAAACACTTTGTTTTGGAACCAATTGTTGTACTGTAACAAACATTTATCCTTTAATTTCCTTATTACAACAATTTTTTATCTTTACCATATCGACCACCTTCCTTACATCAAGTTTTTACCCATTGAAATCCATTTTAACCCTTGTCAAGAAACATTTCGGAATAAACGTTAGGCAATCATATACAACTCAAAAATTCACATGACCGAGTGTGTATCAATTTCAATTATAACCAATATTACAATTAATTTTGAAGAGAAACTCTACTTGACCTAAAAATGTTCAAATAAAACTTGAATAAAAAAAAGACTCGTCAACTCGAGTGACTCAAATTTTTTGACTCGACTCGATCAAATACCCACCCCTAAACAAAGACATATTTTTGTATAGAAAGTATAATAAATATAGTAAATAAAATTAATACATTTCTCCCACTAAAACTATCACATGTTGACATTTTCTGGTCATAATTTTTTAACTTTGACTATAATTTATTTAAATATTTTAATTAATTAAAATTTATAAAATATATATTTAAAAACTACTTGATTGAATGTTTTTTAATATATTTTTCATATTTTTATCAATAATAAATTTTATATTATAAGAAGTCGAAGTCCAAAAATTGGCAAAAAAAAATATCATTATGTGACAGTTTTTATGGGACAGAGAAAGTATATATATGCTCAAAACGTAAATATTATACAAGTATTTATCTTGTAACTTTCTTATTATAAACAAATAATTGTTCTTTTGAATTTGAGTTATTTTGCATTGGAAATTATTAGTTACGTTTTTATATAATGTAGTATGAATAAATATAAAAAATTATTGTATATTTAGTTTAGGTATTAAAATTATTAAGAATTTCATGAGTTTTTTAAAATATATATATATATAATTATAATTTTAAAAAATATTTTTATAATTTATTTTTTTTGAAATTATTTTTTAAAAATATTAAAAGCATCAAAAATAAAATGTTATCCATTAATTTGATATGCTACGTCATTCCCTTAATGACAATTAACAATTAACAATAACTAATGGTACAATGATCATTTCAGAAAAAATAAAAAAAAAAATTAGCTTCCAAACGTTAATGATAAGAAATCATTTGGTTGATGCGCTAAGTTAGCAGGCACCGAACAAGTGACATGAGGATGAGGACCAAAGTGGTTGTGGCGATTTCATGCGGTTCACTCCACTATGTTTGGGTAGACAGTTGAAACAGTATAGTGGTTAGAGAAGTTAGGAAGGGAGAGTAAGATGAGAGAGGGAAAATTTCATCTTGTTTCTTCTTCCCCATTATCTCTAAATATATGGGTATTTAACCCTTGATAATGTTTGATGGAATGGAGTCAAGCCTAGTGATATCTATTGATAGGTCGGTAGGGTTAAGTTTAACTCCCAATTAATAGGCTTTACAGTCCTATCATGTGGGTGTGGCAGTTGTCCTTTAAGGCATTGTAGCTCCTGACAAGTGTATGTTCCACAAGACCGTGTATACGTCTAGTATCCTTGTCTCTGATATTGCTCATTTGTGGAGGAGCCATTGTTCTGGGATCACTTTCAAAGTTGCTAAGCATAGAGGCACTAGTGGCTATTTATAGAGTTCCTGAGTGCGAAGGTATTAAGTATAAAACATGTCCCCATTTAGTCGAGTGAATACCATAAAGCAGTATGACTTGAGTCTTGGACAAGAGATTGAAGCCAAAGTACCAGAGCTAATGAAAAGGTCGAAACCTTGACTGCTATTTATGTAGAAGTTCAACAGCTATGACCTCTGAGAAAGAGAGCAAAGGAAACACATCTCCAAGCCAACCAACGCTTGGCTCAATTTGATGGCTTTGCAATGCAGCATGCGCCATCCAAGGGATGCTTGGTCTAATTAATATGCGAAACTAGAATCTACATTGTTGTTGGTATATTTGTGAGAAGGGGGAGAAGTTAGGCTTTGATTCCTTTAATCGTTCAGGAGAAACGTTGTAATACCCTGAGAACTAGTCTAGTCGAAATTGGGTTTCGGCGATCAGAAACCCTACATCAAAAAGGTCCAAATATTGTATTGACTTTGACCGTATGGTTAATTATATTGACATTGGACTCTAATTGAGTCAATTTGTTGATTAAGGACCTTATCAAATACATTGAAAGTTATTTAGTGACTAAATCATAGAAATCAAAAGCTTGGGGGTAAAAACATAGAATATAGAGAGTCAAGGGACTAACCTTGCGATTAACCCTTCTCCAATTATAAGCACCATATACGTTGGATTATTTGAAGGAATTCCTTCACTTGAAGGAAAGCTCCTAATTAAAATAGGAGTAAAGGAAATGAAACAACGATAGAACCCTACCCGATTTGTGAGGAAGCAAGCACCTCTATCTCATCATCTTCTTCTAGCAAGCACACACCTCCATTGTTGAGCTTTGTGAAGCATGAATTTCCTTCGAATTATAGATAATCCTTAATCTATTGTTGAAATTCATGGACATGTTGAGTTTAATCTCGAGTTAGGGCTTGGTCATCTTTGGAAACATAGGGTTTTCAAAGCTTTAATCCATGGATATCCAATAACTAATAGCTATATCGCATTTGGATATTGATTTTAATAATGTTATATTGATTTCGATATCGTATTAGTGATTCTAACAATTTCCTATTGTTTACCTAGCTCAAGAAATGGAGAGAGATCATCCACCATCACCATCGAAAGCTAGAAACAAAAGGATTGCAATCCGAGAGCTGTAGGAGCTTCGGATTATCGAGGTGAGTGTAGTTGGAGTCTTAAAATTAGGCTAGGTGCCTTTTTTCGATTCCATTGATATTAAATTATGTATAGCTAACGTTGTGTCTAAGGAAAATCACATCGAATCTCCTAGGAGATTTTATTGGTAAGCATCGGCAAGTTATTGCATTGAGCCGTTGTTCATTGAGATATTTTCATTGTTATAGTTGTTATCGAACCATTTGAATATTGAACATTGACCGTTGAACATTAGTATTGTCATTGAAATAGTTATTGATATAGATATTGCTATTGTCATTGTTATTGATCATTGATATTTACATAGACATTGAAACATTGCTCATTCATATTAACCATTGATAATACCATTGAATTATTGACCATTTATATTGCTATTGGAATATTGAACATTGATATGATCACTGAACCTTGGATTTGAAAGGACATTGGATACAATTGGAATGCCATAGAATTCATGAGCTCAGTGTACGGGTGGACTACGGTCTATATTGTAGCGAGGTGAAGGGATGTTTGTGTTATTGGTCATATTGGCGAGGCGGGGAGACTAGACCATTTATTGATTTAGTGAGGCGTAGGAATTCGCGTATCCACTATCCCGAATCGATCTAAGGGTTATTGTTGAAATATGATATAGTTAATATTGAATATGAATATTGCTTTGTCATCATCAATTCATTGCATTGTTATTGATAAAACATGATTTGAAATGCATTTCATTATTATAGTAATTCTCCATGACTACCTCGCTACGTCATGTATGCCTAATGCATTTCATTTCATACATTTCAGGTTAAGAAGTTCGTTGTTGGAGACTGGAGGAGTTGAAAGTTTTTGGCAAGTCACAACCAAGATAAAGTAATGTATATCGAACCTATGAACTCCTAGTATGGTGGAAAAGTAGTTAGACTAGTCACTTATGGTCTTTTAGGTATGTATGTATTGCCCTTGGTTTGTAATTGTGCCTTAGACCCTAAATGACCCTTTTGAACGGCTTAAAAGTGACCAAAATTGCATACTTGGCCTAAAAAGGTGAAAACATAGTAAATGGATTCGAATGGCTATAAAATTTGGCATACTAGTAGGCTATGGTGTTATTAACTTGCTGGTAAAATTTCATTGGATTTGGACAATGTTTAATAGGTCAAATTGAGTAGAAACTAGATAAAATATGTCATTATAGTGCAGGGCATATCAATATGAGTGATGGCGTATTGATACGGGTGTGCGTATTTGGACATGGTCAATAGGGTGTATCGATATGTCAAATGGGCATATCAATACGAAAAGTCAATACTAGAATTTGGAAAATTAATTGCATCGGTACGATTCAGGGATGTATCAATTCGGGTCAACCTGGTCAACACGTATCGATACGGTTCCTAGCTGTATCGATGCGAGTAATGAATATTGGAATTTGATAAATCATAAACCATGTTTCGCTTACCGATACGGACAAGCATCGTATCGGTGTGAGCTTATTGATTCTTAACTGTTTTAACAGTCATGACACAGGCGTATCGATACGGCTTCTCGAGTACCGATATCGATATAGGTAAATCTGTTAAAAGTTAATTGGGATAAGTTTGGAACATTGCATATTGGTCACCGAACATTGTATAGTTAAATTGAAGAGGTAATTGGACTTAGATTATCCTGACAATTTGTATGATCATTGAATATAGGTTGAATTTCAGTATAGTAAGATTATTTTCAAAAAGGTCCTTTAAAATATTAAGTTCAAAGATGGGTCCTTGGAATTGTAAAAGTTTAAAATTGGCCCTAAACTAATTAATGTAGTTCTGTATCGAGGCATTGCTTCTATACATCGGTATAATATCGCCTTGCTCAGATAAACTTTGATTTGTGATTAAAATATTTGCACCGTCCATCGTATTGTTCACCGATAACACTCTCCAACCCATTTTTCTACCAGACCGGGAAGAGGGTGTTACATTTATGGTATCAGAGCCAGAGTTTAGTCGATTCTATAACTAGATCGAAGCCTATTGTATTGTTATTGTGCTACTTTGCCACCTATGAGTCATATATTGTGTAAATTGTAACTTGTCGACTAATCTGATCTTTTTATATTATAGATATGTCTGAGACGAATGAAGCTCATATTAATGAGCCAATTACTGGTTCCTCAACGCATGGTGAGGAGATAAAGGGGAGATCCTTTGAATCCGCAGGACCCTCCTGTACAGGGCACCAGACCTGAGGTGCCAACTACTTAGGCTGAGTGTTACCGGAACATGGCTGACATGTTCAAACAGTTTATGGCTGCTATGCAAGCCGAGTAGATTGTATAGCATACTGCACCCGTTGTCCAACATACTCGAGATCCTATTGACAAGTTATCACATTACCAAGCTTATACCTTCACTGTTCAGGATGATGACAATCCTGAAGTGGCCGAGTATTGTTGGATAATACCCTGGGAATTCTAGACAACCAGTTGCAGTGTTTAGATGAACACAAGATGGAATATGCCCTCGCGTTACTTCATTGGTGGGAGACTACTACCGTTACGGTCTCTAAAGACATAATAACCTGGGAGTTCTTTCTCCAAGAATTCCAAAAAAAGTACATTGGCAAGTTCTATCTCGTAAAAAGACGTAGTATCTTCCTCTACCTCAAGCAAGGTTGGCGGCCTGTCGAGCAGTACATTCATGACTTTTGCAAATATTGTCGATATGGTGCCGAGTACATCAAGAAAGAGGAAGAGAAGTACCGAATATTCATTTTTGGGCTTAGTGACGAGCTTCATCCCATGTTTAGCGCATTGAGCATCACTCATTTCCAAGACCTTGTGAACCAAGTCAAGGCCACTGAAGCATCGTAGAAAGCCTAGAGTACTAATGTGTCGTGCAAATCAAAAAAGAGGTTTCGAGATGATTCTTGACCTCCCATATGGAGAAAGAAAGGAAAGTACTCTGGCCCTAAGTAGAATATGTTCCCACAGCCTTCCCATTTCGGGAACGTTGAGAGGCCCCAAACTGCGACTTCTTCTTTTGCTAAGACCGCTTTAATTGAGAGTACTGTAGGTTTGAATAAGGGTTCACAGTATCCAGTTTGTAATTATTGCCAGAATAGACATCCAGTGTGCCACTGCTGTAAGCAGTCTGGAGCTTGTTTCTATTGTAGTGAGAAAGGCCACTTCATTCGAGACTGTCCTCTCAACGCAACTAAATCTACTGTTGCACCGGCTAGTGTTGCAACCCCTACTCAATCCTTACAAGGCAAGGGGTCAAGGCAAGGATCATCGGGGGCTATAGGGAGAACTAGTGGTTCTGGAAAGACACCTAGTAGGCAAGAATCGAAGGCTCCTGCCCAGACGTATCACGTGAGAAGTAGGGAAAAGAATGATGAGCTTGATGTCATTGCAGGTACTATTGAATTGTATTCACATCCTTCGTATGCATTGATTGTCCCTGGTTCTACTCACTCCTTTATAAGTATTGTGTTAGTCAAGAAGCATAGATTATCATCTAAACCTATAGTATCGAGAATCTCTGTAACCAATCATTTGGGTGATTGTGTCACCGTAAGCCTTGTGTGTAAGAATTGTCCCTTGTTTATTCAAGGGATTCCTTTTTTGACCAATTTACTGGCATTACCAATCCATGAATTTGATATTAGATTTGGATTAGATTGGCTTAGTGAACATCAAGCGTGGGTAGATTGATGTAAGAGGAAGTCGTACCTTTGAGTCCTTGGCAAGGAGAGTATTGTCTTGAGGAACTCAAAAAATCCTTCCCTAAATGCTTTGACATTAGAAGCCAAGGATGGACCTCGATTATCAGATGTTGATACAGTATACGAATTCTCTGATGAATTTTCGGGTTTACCTCCAGTCCATGAGGTTGAATTTGGCATCAAAGTACAATTGCCCTAATTTCCATTACACTCTACCGTATGGCAGCCGTCGAGCTCAAGGAGCTGAAGGCTCAAATTTAAGACCTATTGAATAAAGGCTTTATTCGACCGAGTTTCTTACCTTAGGGAGCCCCGATTCTCTTTGTCAAAAAGAATGATGGTTCCATGAGATTGTGTATTAACTATCGACAGTTGAATAAGGTAACCATCAAGAATAAGTATCCATTTCTAAGAATTGATGACCTATTCGATTAGCTTAAGGATGCCTCTATGTTTTCCAAGTTCGATTTAAGGTCCGGGTATTATCAGATGAGAGTCAAAGAAATGTGATGTACCCGGAACGGCTTTTCAAACAAGATATGGACACTACGAATTCTTGGTGATGCCCTTTGGGCTAACCAATGCACCGACAGCTTTTATGGATTTGATTAATCAGGTTTTCAGGCCCTATCTTGATAAATTCGTAGTGGTATTCATTGATGATATCTTAATCTATTCTAAGAATCCTGTTGAGCATCAAGATCACCTCTGCATTTTGCTTCAAACCCTTCGAGAGAAGCAATTGTTTGCTAAATTCTCTAAGTGTGAGTTTTGGCTCACCGAAGTTGCCTTTCTTGGGCATATTGTATCAGCTTCGGGAATCCAAGTGGATCCAAAGAAAATTCAAGCTATCGTTGATTGGCATCCACCAAAGAATATTGATGAAGTGAGAAGTTTCCTTGGTCTTGATGGCTATTATAGAAGGTTCGTTAAAGGATTTTCTGTGATAGCAGCTCCATTGACTAAGCTATTGAGAAAAGAAGTCATGTTTTTTTGGACCGAGGAACAGCAAAGAAGCCTCAATCAATTGAAGCAAGTGTTAACCCATGCACCGGTCCTAGCCCAACCTGAGTATGTAAAAGACTACATTATCTACAGTAATGCATCGCATCTCGCGTTAGGATGTGTATTAATGCAAGAAGGTAAGGTCATTACCTGTGCTTTGAGACAACTAAAGCCACATGAGATGAATTATCCCACTTATGACCTGGAATTGACTACATTCGTCTTTGCATTAAAAATATAGAGACATTATCTTTATGGAGAAAAATGTTATCTATTCACCGATCATAAGAGTCTCAAATACCTCTTAACCCAAAAAGAGTTGAATCTTCAGCAACGGAGATGAATGGAACTCCTTAAAGACTATGATCTTGTAACTGATTACCATCCAGTCAAGGCCAACGTTGTAGATAATGCACTCAGCTGCAAACTGTTGCCTGGTAAGTATCATTATGGATAATCGAGTCCAATACATTAATTAGTATATCGAATCATAGTAAAGTTGTTGTATTGTAGCTCCTCGAGCCATGAATGCTAACTTCTGACTTTGGAAGCACAGTTGTTTCGTAGTTGAACTCCAAGTTTAGTCTACTATCGTATCGAGGATCAAAGTATGGCAAGAGTAAGACCCTAAAATTCAATCTATTGTTACCAAGCTACAAGATAACCCTGACTTCAAGATTAGTCCTGAAGGGCTCTTGTCTTTCGTGATCGATTTTGCATCATTAAAGAAGCTCATTCAAGTTCTTTTGATGTTCACTAGGGTTCTGTAAAGATGTACAAGGACCTTCGGGAACTTTATTGGTGGTAAAGAATGAAACAAGCCATAACCGATTTTGTGTCCAAGTGCCTTACCTGCCAGCATGTTAAAGATGAGCATCGTGTCCCTACCGGCTTATTACAACCCATTAATCTATTGCAGTGGAAGTGGAAGAAGATCACTATAGATTTTGTTACTGGTCTACCCTTGACTCCTACTAAACATGATGCCATTTGGGTCATTGTAGACCATTTCCCCAAGCCAGCACACTTTGTACTGGTTAGGATGGACTACGGTCTTCTTAAGCTGGCTAACTTATACATCAAGGAAGTTATACAACTCCATGGAGTACCTCAGTCTATCATCTCCGATTGGGACCCATGATTTGCTTTTCAATTCTAGAGGTCATTGCAAGGAGCTCTGAGCACCAAAGTTTCCCTTAGTACTGCTTTTCACCCTCAGTCTGACGACCAGTTAGAAAGGGTAATTCAGATTCTGGAAGACATGCTACGTGCATGCATTATCAATTTTGAAAGCTCATAAGAGAAATCCCTACCTCTTATCGAGTTTGCCTACAATAACAGCAACCAAGCTTCCATTAAAGTGGCACCGTATGAGGTGTTGTATGGCAGACGTTGTAGAACTCTATTGTGCTGGTCTAAACTCGATGAAGGCAAGGTGTTAGGCCCTGACTTACTTCGGGAAACCGAAGAATGGGATACCACTATCCATGATCGTTTGAGAGCTGACTTTAATTGACAGAAAGCCTATGCTGATCTCAACAAAGGGATATACATTACGAAATTGGTGAGAAAGCTTTCCTGAAGATTTCACCATGGAAGAAAGTTCTGAGATTCGATAAAAAGGGGAAGCTGAGTCCCCGATTCATTAGACCTTTCGAGATTATTGAAAAAGTTGGCTTTATGCCTTATCAATTATTGTTCCCCTCAGAACTAAGCAAGATTCATGATGTATTTCATGTATCGATCCTTCAAAAGTACTGTTCTAACCCTTCGTACATCATTATGCTTGAATCTGTAAAAATCCAACTAGACTTGTCCTATAAAGAGGAACCAATTCAGATTCTTGCAAAAGAAGTTAAAATGCTTTCCAACAAATCTGTTTCATTGGTTAAAGTGCTCTAGAGAAGCCATTCTGTTGAAGAAGCAACCTGGTAACCAGAAAAGTCGATAAGGAAGCAATATCCTCATCTCTTCGACTAAGGTAAAATTCAAGGACGAATTTTTTTCTTAAGAGGGGGGAGAGTTGTAACACCTTGAAAACTAGTCTAGTTGGAAGTGGGTTTCAGCAATCAGAAACCCTAAATCAAAAAGGTCCAAATATTGTATTGACTTTGACCGTATGGTCAATTATATTGACATTAGACTCTAATTGAGTCAACTTGTTGATTAAGGACCTTATCGAATACATTGAAAGTTATTTAGTGACTAAATCATAGAAATAGAAAGCTTGGGGGTAAAAACATAGAATATGGAGAGTCGAGGAGCTAACCTTGTGATTAACCCCTCTCCAATTATAACCACCACATACGTGGGATTATCTGAAGGAATTCCTTCACTTGAAGGAAAGCTTCTAATTAAAATAGGAGTAAAGGAAATGAAACAAAGATAGAACCTTACCCGATTTGTGAGGAAGCAAGCACCTCTATCTCATCATCTTCTTCTAGCAAACACTCACCTTGATTGTTAAGCTTTGTTAAGCTTGAATTTTCTTCGATTTATAGATATAGATTAGTGGTTATCGATCGGGTAAGCTACAATCCATAATCTATTGTTGAAATCCATAGACATGTTGAATTTAATCTCAAGTTAGGGTTTGGTCATCTTTGATAACATAGGATTTTCAAAGCTTTAATGCATGGATATCTAATAGCTAATAGCTATATCGAATTTGGATATTGATTTTAAGATCGTTATATTGATTTCGATATCATATTAGTGATTCTAACAATTTTCTATTGTTTACCTAGCTAAAGAAATGGAGAGAGATCATCCATCATCAGCATCGAAAGCTAGAAACAAAAGGATTGCAATCTGAGAGCCATAGGTGCTTCAGATTATCGAGGTAAGTGTAGTTAGAGTCTCGGAATTAGGCTAGGTGCTTTTTTCCGATTCCATTCATATTGAATTATGTATAGCTAACGTTGTGTCTAAGGAAAATCACATTGAATCCCTAGGAGATTTTATTGGTAAGCATCGGTAAGGCATTGCATCGAGCCATTGTTCATTGAGATATTGTTATAATTATAGTAGTTATCAAACAATTGGAATATTGAACATTGACTGTTGAACATTAGTATTGTCATTGAAATAGTTATTGATATAGATATTGATATTGTCATTGTTATTGATCATTGATATTGACATAGACATTGAAACATTGCTCATTCATATTGACCATTGATAATACCATTGAATTTTGACCATTGATATTGCTATTGGAATATTGAACATTGATATGATCACCGAACCTTGGATTCGAAAGGACATTGGATACAATTGGCATGCCATAGAATTCATGAGCTTAGTGTACGGGTAGACTACGGTCCTTAGCCTACAACCTATATTGTGGTGAGACGGAGGGATGTTTGTGTTATTGGTCATATTGGACTAGACCATTTATTGATTTAGCAAGGCGTAGGAATTCACGTATCCACTATCGTGAATCGATACAAGGGTTATTGTTGAAATATGATATAGTTGTTGTTGAATATGAATATTGCTTTGTCATCATCGATTTATTGCATTGTTATTGCTAAAACAAGATTTGAAATGCATTTCATTATTATCGTTATTGTCTGTGACTACCTCACTAGGCCATGTATGCCTAATGCATTTCATTTCATACATTTCAGGTTAAGAAGTTCGCTGTTAGAGATCGAAGGGATTTGGAAGTTTTTGGCATGTCACAACCAAGATAAAGTAATGTATATCGAACCTATGAACTCCTAGTATGGTGGAAAATTAGTTAGACTAGTCACTTATGGTCTTTTAGGTATGTATGTATTGCCCTTGGTTTGTAATTGTTCCTTAGGCCCTAAATGACCCTTTTGAATGGCTTAAAAGTGACCAAAATTGCATACTTGGCCTAAAAAGGTGAAAATATAGTAAATGGATTCAAATGGCTATAAAATTTGGCATACTAGTAGGCTATGGTGTTATTAACTTGCTCGTAGAATTTCATTGGATTTGGACAATGTTTAATAGGTCAAATTGAGTAAAAACCAGATAAAATCTATCATTGTAGTGGAGGACGTATCGGTACGGGTGATGGCGTATTGATACGGGTGTGCATATTTGGACATGGTCAACACCGGTCAATAGGGTGTATTGATATTTCAAAGGGGCGTATGGATACAAAAAGTCAGCACTAGAATTTGGAAAATTAATTGCATCAGTACGATTCAGGGACGTACGATACAGGTCAACCTGGTCAACACGTACAGATACGGTTCCCAGTTGTACCGACGCGGGTAATGAACATTGGAATTCGATAAATCATAAACCATGCTCTGTGTACCGATACGGACAAGCATCGTATCGTTCTGAGCTTATTGATTCATAATCGTTTTAACAGTCATTACACAGGTGTATTGGTACGGCCTCTCGAGTACCGCGATACAGGTAAATATGTTAAAAGTTAAATGGAATAAGTTTGGAACATTATTGGTCATCGAACATTGTATACTTACATTCAAGAGGTAATTGGACTTAGATTATCTTGAAAATTTGTATGATCATCGAATATAGGTTGAATTTCAGTATAGTAAGATTATTTCAGAAAATGGACCTTTAAAATATTAAGTTCGCGGATAGGTCCCTGGAATTGTAAAAGTTTAAAATTAGCCCTAAATTGATTAATGTAGTTCTGTATCGAGGCATTGCTTTTGTACATCGGTATAATATCGTCTCACTCAAAAAAAAAACTTTGATTTTCGATTAAAGTATTTGCACCGTCCACTGTATTGTTCACCGGTAACGCTCTCCAACCCAGTTTTCTACCAAACTGGGAAAGGGGTGTTACAAAAGTAGTTTGATTCCTAAGAAGCCATAAGGTTGTATATTGCAAATCTAGCGCATGACAACCACACCTTGAGCTTAGGGGCCATAAATCCTCAGATAGTTGGTGCCAAAGACTCGGTTGTCGACCATATTGAAGAGCAAACTCTTGATGCAACAAAAATTGTTGTTGAGTCTGGTGATAACCCCTAGCTTAGCTAGCCTTGGCTGTTTTTTGTTTCCAATGTCTATTTGGTATTTTTCAATAAAGGGGATTAATAATTTGCCTTGATTTTTTTTTTAATTTTTATACTCGAGCATGTCCCCCTTTAGTCTAGACTTAGCCAATGGAATGGTTCCCCTATACCATTTGTCAATTCGATTTAAATCACATTAAAATAATTAAATAAATAGTTTTTAAAGTGCAAGATGGAGGCATCTTTGTCGCAAACCAAATTTTGGGGTCTTTAGTCTCTAGAAGCGATTGAGACGATACTTGTATGGCGGAAATATCTTCTTCGCTTTTCACTAAATGCCACTTCCTTTCGTGAAGATATGTACCATCAGAGGTACAAGTGAAAGGCAATGGATCATCTTCAGAGACTTTTATCAAAGGTGTAATTTATGACCCCTTTTATTCTATGTAAGTGTCACATAGTAGCATGAGCTGGAATCTCAAAAGAGTCAATGCCAATAGTATTGGGTGAAAATGTATTTGAGAACAAAGGCAGGTCTTGCAATCTTTGCTTCTGCGGAGGTCTCCCAATGTTTTTTTACAAAGATTGCTAATATGGACTCGGACTTCTCCTTGGGGAGACACAAATTTATTGGAGGGGCTCATTTGCCCCAAATTTGACTGATGAAGTCAGTGAATAAATCGATTCAGTTTCATATGTTAGTGCCATCAGAGGAACTAAATCTTTCGACACTGTAACATCCCAAAAACTGGTATAGTTGGAATCGGGTTTCGACGATCGAAAACTTTATATCAAAATGATCTATCTTTATGCCTATGTTGACTAAATTACTAATTTTCTGGTTAAAGAACCATAATTGAGTCTAATCTTTGACTTGGGACCTTATTGGAAAGTTAAAATGTTGAATCTGAGTTAAGGGTATCGATACGATAGGTACCATATCGGTACAATCTAACGGTTTTAACTAACTTCTTGGAATGTAGCTTAGCCGTATCGATACAATTCCACATGTATCGATACGGGTACCTGCAGAAACCTGTTTTGAATATTAAAATTGAAAGAAAAAAGGGTTAGGATGATGATTCACCACTTAGCCTGCTTCCCCCACGTGAATTACCTCAGATTATGAGATAGATAGCTATGAATTATCTTGAGATAACAAAAAGTATAAGTGGATAGAAATTATTGTTTAAAAAAAACCCTTTGCCTAGGTTAAACTTCCTTTTGGCTTATGAATAGGTGGGGAAATAATTACTGCCTTAAATTTCCTTAATATGAATAAGAATAAAGGGTGTTCATCATTGTTTTGCTTCCACCGAGACCAATTCCATCTTTTACTTACTTCATCTCCTACCTAAGCATACACCTCCATTGTTGTCTCATCCATTGAACTCAAGCATACACCTCTCTTATTGAGCCTCTTAAGTCCAAGCTTTCCTTGATTCAAAGGTATCATTCCATAGCTATTGCTTGGGTAAGCATAAGCCCTAAATCTATTAATGATTCCATAAGCCCTCAAAAGTTCAATTTCAAGATAAGTTACTGTTCTTCAACCCTTAAATTTCTAAGTAGATAATGACTATCCTATTGATTCTAATAATCTTCTATTGTCCTCTCCTTGCTTACGTATCAAAAGAAGCTAATCCGTCGTCTCCATCAAAAGCTAGGGATAAAGGAATCCCTATCCGTTAGCCTTATAGCCAAGGTGAGTGTAGTCAGTGTCTTAAGAGTTGGCTAGGTGCCCAACTCAAATTATTGAACGTTGAATTTGATATTACTAACCATTGAAATGAAGGTTTTTGCATAAAACGTTATTGTAAGCTATGTTTGGTAAGTAAGTGGTAAGTAATGCACTGAATTCATAAGCATTGCATAGATATGGTTATTGTTGGAAGCATTGAGTTATTGATATGTTTATTGTTATGGGAAAATTATTGATATAGGCTATGGCCACTACCTATCGATATGAGATTATTGAACTATTGTTATGATTTTATGCTATGGAACTATTGTATTGAACTATTGTGTATTGTGCATTGGGATTGAAGTATTGGATACAATTGGCTTGCCATAGAATTCATGAGCTAATTGGTATAGGTATTGGGCTTCGGCCATGGTGCGGCGGAGGGATGTGTTGTGTATTGCTCAATTGGTGCGGCGGAGGACATATGGCATGACCATTATTGTTATTGTTGGTGTTGTGGTGGAATTTGGGTATCCAGATACGGTTGAGTCGATCCAAGGAAATGATTGATTGTTGATATTGTTATTGTTGTGATGCTATAATATTGATTATTGAGGAGTATGCCATCCATTGATGCTGTGACATGTATATATGTTGCCTTGTGGAAGATGTCATTAAGTATGTCATTGAAGCATGTTGAAATGCATAACGTATTCACTCATGTTTTGTGGCTACCTCACTTAGACTATATAAGTCTAACGCATTCATTTTCGTAACATTTTAGGTTAAGAAAGCTAACGATTTGAGATCGAGGGTTAGTTTGAAGTTCGGCAAGTCACCTCAAGCCTAAAGTAAAGTATTTTGTTCTTACGAACTCCTAGAATGGTGGCAAAGTAGTTAAATTAGTTAGCTTTGACGTTTTGGCTAGGCGTATAAAGGCAATGTTTTGTATAAGCTTTAATGGCCCTAAATGACCTTTTGGTAGTGACTAATAATGGCATAAAATGCATAGTTTGGCTTAAAGTTAGAAAATGTGGTAAACGGATTGAGAATGGCATGAAATTTGACGCACTGATAGATTATATGTTTATAAGCTTGCTGATAAAATTTGGTAATGATTGGACAACATTTGAGGGTTTAATTAGGCAGATACCAGATAAAATCTGTCATTACAAGATAAGTGTATCGATGCGAGGCTAGCTGTATCGATACGGCCTTACATAATTGGACTTGATGAAGCAAATAGTATCGATACACTAGGGAGTGTACCGATACAGATCTTGACAGTAAGGTCTGGAAAAATAATTGCATCGGTATGACCTCAAGCGTACCGATACGAGTAAACCCAAGTCAAAACGTATCGATACAAGCACAGACGTATCGGTACGGGTCGTTGACCTTGAACCTGGAAAGTGTAAAATTCAACTTAGCGTACCGATACGGTCTATAGTGTATCAATACGGTGTCAGTTAATTCTATTAAAAAGCTTGGGAAACGGTTTTAAAAGATTACAAATTGGTCTCTAATAATTATATGGCTCAAATGGATTGATTAAAAATATCCGATAACAACAAAACTTCTTAGGTCGATAATTGGTGAGTTTAAATACAAGTTGGTAATAAAGAAATCAGATTAGGGTCATTAAATTATAACATTTACAACACGGTCCTTTTTGTTTGAAAAGTATTAAATTAATCTAAATTCCAATTCCAATCTCTAGCTCCAACCTCTAATAATTCTTTCCGACCAGGTTCTCTACCAGACCGGGAAGGGGGTGTTACAGTTGTGTTATCAGAGATAGAGTTTAGTCAGTTCTGGACTAAACCTATGACTTGTTGTATTGTTTATTGTGTTGCTTTGCCACCTAGGAGTTATATTATTGTATATTGTGACTTGTCGGCTAATCTAATCTCTTTATATATAGATGACTAACACAAATCAAGTTCGAATAGATGAGCATGTCGCGGACTCCTCTGTTGGAGGTGAGGAAGTCTGAAGGAGAGATCCTTTGAATTCGCAAATACCTCCAATATGAAACTCTGAACCAGAAGTACAGTCTACTCAAGCCTAATGTTTTAAGAACATGGCTTATATGTTCAAAATGCATGTAACTACTATGAGGGCTGAGCAACCCTATCAAACTCCCGTTGTTACTAATGTGAGCATCCTAGCTCCCATTGACATGCTTAAACAGTATCCAGTCTATACCTTCACTGGTCAAGACCTGGACAATCCTGAGATAGCCGAGTATTGGCTCGAGAACACTCTCAATGTCCTAAATAGACAAATGAAGTGTCTTGAAGAACACAAACTCGAGTGTGCCTTGGCCCTAATTGCTGACGATGCCCAAAGTTGGTGGGACACTATGACCCTCACTGTTCCTGAACACTGAGTTATGTGGGACTTCTTTCTTTAAGAGTTCCTTAAGAAATATATCAGTGAGAACTACATCGCTGAAAGGCGCAAGAAGTTCCTCTATCTAAAGCAAGGAGGAAGACCTGTAGAGCAATATATCCAAGATTTCTGCAAATATGCAAGGTATGGTGCTGACATCGTACGTACCAAAAAAGAGAAATGTAGAATGTTCGCAGATGGACTCTGCGATGAACTACATCCTCTCTTTACTGTTGTGGAGATCGAGGATTTCCAAAATCCTGTAAATCAAGCCATAGCCATTAAAGCCTCCTAGAATGCCTATGAGAAAAGAAAAGAGAACTGAAACCGATCTAAAAAGAGGGACCGAGAGGAGTCTCAATCCCTTGGTTCAATCAAGAAAGGGAAGCACAATGTGTACTCACAGCCTACCTAATATGAATATTCTCCTAACCCACAGGTGCTAACTCAGTTCTATTCCAGAACCCATCCTACTGAGAGCTTTGAAGACTCTAAGCAAGAGTCGCAACATCCAGTGTGTAACTTCTGTCAGCATAGACATCATGAAGGGCAATGCCGTAAGAAATTAGGAGGTTGCTTCTTTTGTGGTGAGATGGGACACCTTATCCGAGATTGTCCAAAGAACAAGTTCGCTCCTTCATTAGTAAGTTTGTCCCCTGCTCAGTCATTTTGAGGTAAAAGAAGGAGACAAGGATCCTTCAGAAGGCTTGGAGAGTCGTCTAAGGCATCATACCAACCCGAGTCCAAAGCTTCGGCCCAAATGTACCATGTGAAAGCTGCGGAGAAAAGGAATGATCAGCACACCAACTCAGGTAAAAATTCAAGGATGAATTTTTCTTAAGGGGAGAATTGTAACATCCCAAAAATTGGTCAAGTCGGAATTGGGTTTCGACGATCAAAAATTTATATCAAAATGATCTAGCTTTACGCCTATGTTGACTAAATTACTGATTCGCTTGTTAAAGAATCATAATTGAGTCTAATTTTTGACTTAGGACCTTATTGGAAAGTCAAAATGTTGAATCTGAGTCAAAGGTATCGGTACGGTAGGTACCGTATCGGTACGGTATAACAATTTTAACTAACTTCTTGGAATGTGGCTTAGTCGTATCGATACAGTTCAACATGTATCGATACAGGTACCTGCAAAAACCTATTTTGAATATTAAAATTGAAAGAAAAAGGGGTTAGGATGATGATTCACCACATAGCCTGCCACCCCCACGTGAATTACCTCAGATGATGAGATAGATAGTTATGAATTATCTTGAGATAACAAAAAGTATAAGTGGATAGAAATTATTGTTTAAAGCAAACCCTTTGCCTAGGGTAAACTTCCTATTGGCTTATGAATAGGTGGGGAAATAATTACAGCCTTAAATTTCCTTAATATGAATAAGAAGAAAGGATGCTCATCTTTGTTTTGCTTCCACCGAGACCAATTCCATCTTTTGCTTACTTTATCTCCTACCTAAGCATACACCTCCATTGTTGTCTCCTCCATTGAACTCAAGTATACACCTCTCTTATTGAGCCTCTTAAGTCCAAGCTTTCCTTGATTCAAAGGTATCATTCCATAGCTATTGCTTGGGTAAGCATAAGCCTTAAATCTATTAATGATTCCATAAGCCCTCAAAAGTTCAATTTCAAGATAAGCTATTATTCTTCAACCCTTAAATTTCTAGGTAGCTAATGGCGATCCTATTGATTCTAATAATCTTCTATTATCCTCTCTTAGCTTACATATGAAAGAAGCTAATCCGTCGTCTCCATCAAAATCTAGGGATAAAGGAATCCCTATTTGTGAGCCTTATAGCCAAGGTGAGTGTAGTCAGTGTCTTAAGAGTTGACTAGGTTCCCAACTCAAATTATTGAACATTGAATTTTATATTACTAACCATTGAAATTAAGGTTTTTGTATAAACGTTATTGTAAGCTATGTTTGGTAAGTAAGTGGTAAGTAATACAATGAATTCATAAGCATTGCATAGATATGGTTATTTTTGGAAGCATTGAATTATTGATATGTTTATTGTTATGGGAAAATTATTGATATAGGCTATGGCCACTACCTATCGATACGAGATTATTAAACTATTGTTATGAATTTATGCTATGGAACTATTGTATTGAACTATTGTGTATTGTGCCTTGGGATCGAAGTATTGGATACAATTAGCATGCCATTGAATTCATGAGCTCATTGGTATGGGTATTGGGCTTCGGCCATGGTGCGGCAGAGGACATATGACATGACCATTATTGTTATTATTGGTGTTGTGGTGGAATTCGCATATCTAAATACGGTTGAGTCGATCCAAGGAAATAATTGATTGTTGATATTGTTATTGTTATGATGATATAACATTGATTATTGAGGAGTATGCCATTCATTGATGCCATGACATGTATATATGTTGCCTTGTGGAAGATGTTATTAAGTATGTCATTGAAGCATGTTGAAATGCATAACGTATTCACTAAAGTTTTATGGCTACCTCACTTAGACTATATAAGTCTAATCCATTCATTTCCGTAACATTTCAGGTTAAGAAAGCTAACGATTCGAGATCAAGGATTGGTTGGAAGTTCGACAAGTCACCTCAAGCCTAAAGTAAAGTATTTTGTCCTTACGCACTCCTAGAATGGTGGCAAAGTAGTTAAATTAGCTAGCTTTGATGTTTTGGTTAGGCGTATAAAGGCTATGTTTTGTATAAGCTTTAATGGCCCTAAATGACCTTTTCGTAATGACTAAGAATGGCATAAAATGCATAGTTTGGCCTAAAGTTAGAAAATGTGGTAAACGGATTGAGAATGGCATGAAATTCGACACACTGATAGATTATATGTTTATAAGTTTGCTGATAAAATTTGGTAAGGATTGGACAACATTTGAGGGGTTAAATTAGGCAGAAACAATATAAAATATGTTAGTACAAGACAGGCGTATCGATACGAGGCTAGCTGTATCGATACGGCCTTACGTAATTGGTCTTGATGAAGCAGGGAGTATCGATACACTAGGGAGTGTACCGATACAGATCTTGACAGTAAGATCTAGAAAAATAATTGCACCGGTACGACCTCAGGCGTACCGATATGAGTTAACCCAAGTCAAAGCGTATCGATACGGGCACAGACGTATTGGTACGGGGTCATTAACCTTGAACCTGGAAAGTGTAAAATTCAACTTAGTGTACCGATACGGTCTGTAGTGTATCGATAAGGTGTTAGTTAATTTTGTGAGAAACAATTTTAAAAGATTAAAAATTGGTCACTAATAATTATATGTCCCAAATGGATAGGTTAAAAATATCCGATAATAATGAAACTTCTCAGGTCGATAATTGGCGAGTCTAAACACAAGTTGGTAATAAAGAACTTGGATTAGGGTCATTAATTTATAAAGTTTACAACACGGTCCTTTTAGTTTGAAAAGTTTGAAATTAACCCAAATTTCGATTCCTATCTCCGGCTCTGACCTCCAATAATACTTTCCGACCCGATTCTCTACTAGACCAGGAAGGGGGTGTTACAGACACTCTTAGAATGACAATGATGGAGGTATTTGATAAGTGGAAACATCTTATGTGGTGTTCGAAGGTGCGACGCCATCGGTGGCATAAATGAACACGTGTATTTGAATCTTGCAGATCAAGTGCCATCCAAGACACATGAGTGCATACATATTCGCTTTATCGAACAGCAATGCCGGAGTCACTGAATAAGCAAAGGAAATCTTCTACTAGGTAGACATCTTCATTTTTGTAGATACAAATGCCAAAGGCACTTGCGTAAACTAAGAGAGATATTGGACTGGTGAGAGCACTATTAGTGTTGTTTTGAAATATGGTGCCATCAAGGGCAAAATTTGAAAATAAACGTCTATAACCTAGTAAAATGGGCGTTGTTCAGAGCAAAAATGTGTACATGCACCTCCGCTTTGTTAAAGTTGTCATGCGTTGGGCATCAAATGAGTAGAGGTATTGAACAATTGCGTTGGTGGCACCAAAAGGTACTTAAATGATTTGGCGCTCTACAAAAAGTAATGCTGAAGGCTTTTATCGAGTGATAATTTATTTTTTATGGTTTGATATGTGAGAGCCATTGAAGGGTGAAACGAACACAAGCATTTGTACCCTTTTTTAGCTAGGTGTTGTCATAGCAGAAATAGGTACAAGCATCTTTGCCTTGTCGAAATAGCAATACGACAACATTGAATGATCGGAGGTAGATGCAATCAAAAGGCAATTGAATGATTTTTTGCTCTGCAAAAAGAAATGCTAAAGCCATTGATCGAGAGAATATATCTTTTGTTGTTATTTGAGATGTGAGAGCCATTGTAGGATAAAGTGAACACTTGCATTTGTACCCTTGTAGAGTCGGTGATGCTAGAGGACAAATGGATACTAACATCTCTGCTTTGTTGAAATAGCAATGCATATGGCATTGAATGAGCAGAGATATCCTCTACTTGGGCAGCTCTTTGCACTCTTGCAGGTCAGGTGTCATAAGAGACACATAACTGCAATCACCTCTCACTTTTATAAACAACAATGTTGAGGGCACTTGCATAAGTAGAGGGGTCATCTGTGTTCTTGTAGAGTTGATGCCATTGATAGACACAAATGACCACATGCATCTTCGCGCCTTATGGAGAAAGCACAATGCTAGAGGCATTGAATGGGAAAACAAAAATCCTCTGTTGGGGCATGCATTTTCGCTCTTGTAGATCATGTGCCATCCAAGACACATGAATGCAGACATCTCTTCTCTATTGAACAGCAATGTTGGAGGCAATCTTTTACGTCATTGTAGAGCTCGTGCTGTCCAAGACACAAATGGATGTAAGTATTCACACTCTAGGAGATCATGTGTCATTTGAGAAACATGAGTGCGGGCATCTCGACACCCTTGGAGAAACACAACGTTGAAGATGTTGAATGGGATGAGGCATCGAGAGGTGCTCTCAGTGGAATTACTGCATTAAAAATAGAAAATGCAAATGCGTGAAAATGTATTGTAATTATGGAGAGATGTAAGTATTTGTGAAATTTGATGTTTTCACACATTTATTCATCCATACATTCATTCAACTATTTATTCATAAAGCAATTCAAGCAAAACATTCACATGATGCATATTAATTTCTTATAATGCTTTAAACAATAGGGGTTTTCCCCAATACCTATAGGCTTGTAGGAGAACACGATTATAGGATAAGAAATTTAAAGAATATGAGTGATGTTCATCAGTTCCTCGTTCTATTTGAGTGTCGGAGAACTTCAACATCTCCTTTAAACTTACGCACAAAAGTATCTTGGTTGGTTATCTATTCAAAGTAAGTTATACATGTACATTGGGTGATATCTGTTTCGAAGATATCCAAGTATTAATCCACTTATTATGGTCAAATATTAGCTATCACAAAATGAAGAAAAAATGAAAAGACTTAGGCTGGAGGTGCTTCTTCTACATGATATTGTCACGGGGCTAGAGTCTGACTAGCTGATCCGTACGGCCTTAGTCGACGATCTTAATCGAAGACTAAGTCAGCCTTCATAATCGCTAAGCAAGAGTGCTTAGAATAGTGGAAGCTCGAGGAAAACGGGAAAATGGCTAGGCAAAACAAGGAAGATGAAGAAAGAACAAGGTGAAGAGAAATTCTAAACTCTTTACTCAAGAAACTCAAAGAAGTAAAAAATGGAACATTGGATGATTTACAATGGTGGTGGAAACCTTTATTTATAGGCTCACCTCCTACGATCTAACAGTCATAGATGATTCGATCCAAGGGTTATGGATGAATCCTCAAGATACATATCTCCTAACTATGGAAAGATGATCACTCAAATACAAGGTTTCCTAAAATACAAAGGCTATGACATCATACTTGGGTTGGCAAATGATACTTTCCCCAAGTGTAGCTCCAAGGGTGATCTCTTGCCATTTGTGTTGGTCAAAAGATGCTCTCTTTCCTTGTGTGTTGGTCCAAGGATGATATCCTTCCAAGGTCTTGGTCTCTTGGGCGGATTTGGCCTTGATAAGCTTGGTTCTTTTGTCCAAAACCTCATTGGCGACATGTTTGGTGCTGAATCAGGCCCTAAGGTCATGGGCAACTCAGATGGGGCTTGTCTCGGCTCCCTAGTGTGCATATCGGGTGCTGACTCGGGCTCCATGGCGCGGGTAACATGGATGGTGCTCGGTTAGACTCCTTTGGGTGTGATGGAAGTGCTCCCTTGGGTTCCTCTCTCATGGGCAGCACATGGTGTTCTTCTCTTGTCCCCATGGTTCTCGTAACGTGTGATGGCTCAGCTCCTTTGGTTGTGGACACCCCATGGGGTGTTTGACATAGCCCCATAGTGTGCATCGTTGGTGAGTACTTAGGTCTCTCGGTCGGGTAAGGCACATAGTGTGCTAGTGCAAGCCCTTTGGTGTGCAGCTTGCTTGGTTGTGGGTTGGCAGTCTATGACAATCTCCCCCACTAGATCTAGCGACGCCCTCGTCACTAGGCGATGACGTGTATCGGTAATCTCGTCCTCTAATTGTCTCGGCTCCTCGGCAAGTTGTTGGTTGTTCTCGTCTTTGGCTTGTCTCGTCCAAAGTGTAAGGCCTTCGTGCCTTGGGCTAGGATCTCGCTCCATTTGGATTGTTGGTGCCTCCATGTTGTTGGAGACTATCGTTCTACTATGTGCTCGGCTTCGATCGCTCTACTCCGGGTCGTTGGCATCCTCGTCCAATGACTTGGGCGGGCTGGTGTGGTCTCCTTGTGGTGGCCACTCCACTTCATAAACTTCCTCGTCTACTTGCTCTATGACTTTGTATAGTCCATCGTTCGGTCTTGTCAATGGCCTATGGACAAAACAACCACGAATTAGTCTTAATTTTTTGATAGTTGGGTTACTTACCTTGGACACAATGTCCTCGTTGGATTGGTTCGCTATGCCTTGCCGATATTCAAGGATGGCGTTTTGGCAAAAGGGACGTTGGAAAGGACCCCATTGGTGCTCTCAAGCTCATCTCCCTCAGGTTGGTTGATGGTTGGAGACTCTCAGCTTGCTTCTTCCTCTATGGTGCTTGACTTGGGCTCCATGGGTCCATCAAACTCAGCAACATGTTCTCGTTATGTGGCTCTTGCGGTCACCTCCTTGTCTAGGACAATGTCTCGCTCACTCGGATTTCTTCTCTTAAAAGTGATTGACTCACCTTCTTTGGCTAGATCCACTTCTCCAAACTCAGATGGTGCTATTCGATGTTGGCATGGCGACACAACACTCAGATGTGGCTCACGAACCACCTCACTCGTTGGTGGCAATGCCTTCGGCAACTCCAAAGGCTTTACGTCCTCGATCTCTTCAAGGACTTATCCCGCTTCCTTGGGGACCTCCATAGTCTCCACCATGTTATCATCATTGTTGGCTATCTTTTCTTTGCACACTTTCTTGGCAAAGCGGATCGATGATAACGTCTTGGTTGTTTTGCTTACATCGCGGTTCACCGGTATAACACATTGTTGGCGTGGATCTAAGATACACAAAACATCTTCTTTTGGCAAGACAAGTGCGTTAATCCGCTCAAGAAAAGATAAGCCAAGTACAAAATCATAATCATCTAAAGGTATTACCTTGATGGAAGATTTACCGTGCCAATCTCCAATACGAAGATCCACTCCAGTTGCAACTCTTGCAATTGGCTCTTCTTTAGAATTAACAGTCTTTATCTATCCATTTACCTTCTCGACTCGAAGGTTCAAATGTTTGGCTGCTTGTTCGGACACGAACAACTCGGATGCATCGGTGTCCATAAGCACGCTTAACTTCTTGCCGGTAACTATCACGTCCACGAACATAAGCCCCTTCTTCTTATGGCCAGTCTTGGCTTGAAGCGAGCTTACAATGGAACCAAGCTACGCAAACTCATGTTCTACTCCAGTGTCTCCTTGGATGGCAGAAAGGCTTGTCTTTTTCGGGCAATCCTTGATGTAGTGTGGTCCATCGCAATGGAAACACTTTATTAGACCTCGGTCCTTTTTCTCCCATGATCTCGTGAATCTGGTGGTTTTGTCGTTCGATGATTTGCCACTACCATTCGAAGGCTCCTCATTTCCACCATCGTTTGCTCTCTCTCAGTTCCTCCACCCATTGCCATTAAATCTTGGCTTAGGTTTGGGCAAGTCATTCTTCTTCTCGAATTTGGCTATGGCTTCGGCCTCGTCCAAAGCGTTGGAAAGGTCTTTGACTCCCCTTCTTTCCAAGTCCATGTTGTCCCACCGTTGGAGCCCGTCCATGAAGATGGAGAAGCCCTCATCTTCTCCCAAATTTGAGATTTGAAGCTTGATCTCGATGAATTTCTTCATGTACTCATGGATGGACCCGTCATGTTTGAGTTGGCGTAACTTTGTGCCCAACTCTTTTTGGCCATTTTTGGGGTAGAATGCCTCCTTGATTTCGGCTTAGAGTTCTCCCTACGTCCTGATTGGAACATCCTTATCTTTCTCTTCGGAGCACCTGTGTCACCACCACAAAAGGGCATTATCGGAAAAATAAGCGGACACAGTATTTACCTTTGTAGACTCATCTATGATGCTCATGTTGCGGAAGTATTGGCCCATGCTCCATAGGAAGGTCTCAACTTCTTGAGCCTCTCTTGTTCCTTTGAACACCGTCGGCTTCGGGACATCGACTAGCACCCTCGTTGGGCTAGACATCACGTTGTTCCTCACAACGGCTTTGTAAACAAGCACCTCATTTTTGAGATCTTCAATCACTTTTTTCAGTGCGGCAACATCGGCTTGTTTAGCAAGATCTTCCACATCTTCTTGAGTGCATTCACCTCATCCTTGAGAGAATCGTCTTGCGTATCGGTATATTCTATGGTACTATCGAGGGCCTCTTGGAAGTTCTACTTGAGTTTGTCACCCCTTGCATCCAACTTCTCTAAGTGAACTTCAACCACGTCGAGTCTATCTCGCGACTCATCCGTGGCACTCTCTAGTCGGGCTACCTTGGCCTCAAGTGTTGTGAGTCGTTCCTTGGAACTGGCTCTCTTGGCTTTCTCAGTTTTTCGTGTCACTCGATGGCCCTCGTACTCGGTGTCAGATCTGTTGCCCGCCATCTCTTACTCGGTTTGGATGCAGAAAATAGCTCTAATACCAGTTGTCACGGGGCTAGAGTCTGACTAGCTGATCCGTGCGGCCTTAATCAATGATCTTAATCAAAGACTAAACCATCCTTCACAATCGCTAAGCAAGAGTGCTTAGAACAGCGGAAGCTCAAGGAAAATGGGAAAATGGCTAGGCAAAACAAGGAAGATGAAGAAAGAACAAGGTGAAGAGAAATTCTAAACTCTTTACTCAAGAAACTCAAAGAAGTGAAAGATGGAACATTGGATGATTTACAATGGTGGTGGAAGCCTCTATTTATAGGCTCACCTCCTACGATCTAACAGTCATAGATGATTCAATCCAAGGGCTATGGATGAATCCTCAAGATATATATCTCCTAACTATTGAAAGATGACCACTCAAACACAAGGTTGCCTAAAATACAAAGGCTATGACATCATACTTGGGTTGGCAAATGATACTTTCCCCAAGTGTAGCTCCAAGGGTGATCTCGTGTCATTTGTGTTGGTCAAAAGATGCTCTCTTTCCTTGTGTGTTGGTCCAAGGATGATATCCTTCCAAGGTCTTGGTCTCTTGGGCGGATTGGGCCTTGATAGGCTTGGTTCTCTTGTCCAAAGCCTCCTTGGCGGCATGTTTGGTGCTGAATCGGGCCCTAGGGTCGTGGGCAACTCGGATAGGGCTTATCTCGGCTTCCTGGTGTGCACATCGGATGCTGACTCAGGCTCCATGGTGCGGGCAACATGGAGGGTGCTCATTTGGGCTCATTTGGGTGTGATGGAGGTGCTCCCTCGGGTTCCTCTCTCGTGGGTAGCACATGGGGTGCTTCTCTTGGCCCTATGGTTCTCGTGAAGTGTGCTAGCTCAGCTTCTTTGGTTGTGGACACCACATGGGGTGTTTGACATAGCCCCATGGTGTGCGTCGTTGGTGAGTACTTGAGTCCCTCGGTCGGGTAAGGCACATAATGTGCTAGTGCAAGCCCTTCGCTGTGCGGCTTGCTCGGTCGTGGGTCGGCGGTCTGTGACAATATGCTTTACTACTTACGGAGCTTTTAGCTACCAAGCTAATCTTTGCCACTTTTGTTGTTGCTTCAAACAAGGGACTGTGGTATCCCTAGCGTCCGTCGTTTTCGTCAATCTCGTCACCAGCATTGCTGGTTGCAAAGATTAAACGTGATGGGAAAGCTATCGTGGCTAATTCGCTTGGTCGAGAGGACCTTCACGCTCACTGCACAAATTGTTGATGCGCTAAATTAGCTTACATCGAACAATGGAGATGGATATGACGTCCAAGTTAGTTGTGACGGTTCACCCCAATAAGTTTGGACAAAGAGTCGCGGACAATTTGGTTGTCGGAGAAGTTAGGAAATGAGAGCAAGATGAGAAAGGGATATTTTCCTCTTGTTGTTTCTCCCCCTCCCCTCATTTTCTCTAAATCTACAGGTATTTATAACTTATGGTATTGTTCGATGGGATGGAGCCATGCCTAGTGATAGCTATTGATAGGTTGATAGGGTTAGACCCACCTCCCAATTAATAGGCTTTGTAGTCTGGTCATGTGGGTGAGGCAATTGACCTTCAAGGCATTATAGTTCCTAACAAGGATATGCTCCACAAGATCGTGTAGGTCTAAGGTATCCTTGTCTCTGATATTACTTGCCTTCGGAGGAGCTGTTGTCATGGGGTTACTTCTGGAGTTGCTAAGCGCATGGGCACCAGTGGCCATTTCTGGAGTTTTTGAGTACAGAGATATCAGGTATAACACATTTCAAACTTAATTTAGCAAACAATAAGGCTAAAACTTTGATACACATACTGTTTAAAATTTATTTTACACAAGTCTGTTTATTTGCACTATAAAATTCATCTTAAATTTTTAAACCTAAACCCTAATCTGTAAACCCTATACCCTAAATTTTAAACACTAACCTTAATTCTAAGTCCTATATCCTAAAGTTTAAATAAAACTTAAACTTCAGACCCCTAAAATCAAAAGTCGGGTGTAAACTAGACCTTACACATATTGTGTATCAAAGTTATTTCCAAACAATAATATACTTTACCTACCAAAAAAATGACAAAAACATTATTAAACCAAAACTCCCAAACCATTAACATATATGGCTGTAATCCAAATCGATTCGCCTCGCTAACTATCGAAACGCAACACTTTGATACCTTTGTAAATTGTCCCCTGTTATTTTGTTTCTTTCATCCCATTACTCTTTTTCTTTGATATGGTTTCAACTGAAAACCATTAGGAGCTTTCTGTTGTTTCTTCAGCCCATATTTCAGAAGAGTTACAATTGTTTCGTTTCCACCATGTTTGCCATCTTTCAATTACCTTCTCTTTATTTGCAATTGCATGGTTTCTTGTTAAAGATTTGGAGCAGAGTTTTTAAAGAGAGAACATAACAAAAACTGAATTCCTTTACCCATTTTCATGGAAAGCTAGCTACTCCCTATGCTTGTAATTTACATGGATGATGGATTTTGATTTTGCAATGGCCCGATTATTGAAGTACATACAAAGAGTTTGCTCCCGTGAGTAAATCAAAATTAATTTTTTTTTGACTCAACTCAAAAAGTGTCTCATCTTGTAAATTTAATTAACTCAAATAACTCAAAACATTTAGTAATTAACGAATCAGTTTCCAAATTCGAGTCGAGTCCTTAAATTTTGCCTGTTATATATACGTGTAGTGTATATGATTATAAAAATTCATTTAAATTGAATCCAATTAGTACAATAACATTATAAATATTTACCATTAAATTTGAACAAAAGCTCAAACAATTTAATTCAAAATTTATAAACTCAACTCAAATAAAATTAAAATTATAAAATAAAACTTATCAACTCGACTAACTCACTCGATCGCTCTTCCTAGTGCTCCACAATAGATCAATTCGATTGATACGTTTAACTTTAATTCAGACAGCCTCAAAACTTCAAGCTAAAACTGAGCATTTAGCCCTTTAATTGTTAGAATCTAATAGGTTTCGACCAACAGTATTCATATGTCGGATCAAACTTTGCTATTAGCACCACATATGACCGCTGCTCAAACCTAATCTAACTTAAAATATAGATATCAAATTTCATCCAAATCAATCTATATTTATAAATAAATAATCCTATCCATTTAAGCTAATATGAAATTGCTTGAATTCATTAGCTGGGAATTGGATAGGGGGGAAAATTCAAAATATATATTCCAGCATTTACTGGATATTTCCTTTTATTTGTTTATTTTCCTTATAAGGGCATTAGTCTTCTATACTTAAAGAACCACACAAATGCACAAAATATCACGATCCCACAAACCCCAGTAATTATGAGGACCCACTTAAAAGCACCAGGTTCATCGAAGAATGGTATGGCAAAGTTCATGCCAAATATTCCAGCTACCACCCCGAAAATGGCAACAACAAAAGTTGCAGTAGTGAGTAGTAGTTCAAATTGGATCAGCTGGTTTCGAACATTATCCTGCAAGCCAAAGTATGTCCATAAGTTTCAAAGATCAGATGATTTTCCACAGCTTGAACATTTCAAATATGCCCACAGGAGCACATAAATCACATAATTTCTCTATCATACCGCAAAGGAAATCATCAGTAGAAGCATTGGAATGGAGGGGGTGAAATATAAAGAAATTGGACAAGCTAGTTTTCGAGAACATAGCTTGTTTCTAGTCCCTACAAATCATGTTCTTAAGTCATTATAAAGTTGGCAAAGATCTAAAGTTTCCACTCTCTACAAACTAAAACCTTAGTTCCTCAGGCACAAGGAGAAAAAGAGCTCACCCAAGTAAAACACAGTATGTATATGTATATGTATATGTATATGTATAATGTATGTGCTTTTTTGGTGTCTACAAAACATGCACTTTCTTGAATTGGCCAAAATATATGATTTTCTTATGGTCCTATAGTTCCACCGTTGAATACTTAAATATTGAAAAGTAGAGAGTTTGATGCTATTTCCAATAAATGTATGCTTCATCCTAATAATTTTTCCATTCTGAGCAACATGACAATAAGAACCGGTTTGATGCATGGTGCCAGTGGGGTGGACTCTAGCACCATAAATCCAAACAGGGTTTTGCTGTTTCAGTTGTCTTTTTCACTATAGGTTCGTTGATACTTCACTAACAGTTCTATCAAGAAGGAAATATGGCATACCAGCTGAATGTTGATGAAATCTTCCGTGTCATCAATGTATTCCTTCAACTGGAACAAGAAAGTAATATTATATCCATCCAAGACAAGGGAAGATGAAAAGAGATATAGACGTACCGATGTCAACTTATTAAGGGTGCTATCGATGAGAACAAAGTATGCTTCTAATAACATCTCCAGCTCCTCTATACTCTCAGTAGCGCTCTCTGAACTCTTTGTGCTCTCATGGCGGCTCCTTGCAATGCTCAAGCTTTTCTCCAGCCTGCGTAATTCAGGAGGCGAGGAAACAGGAGACACTGGAGCAGAAGCAGAGAGTCCGTCATTTGATCTGAAACCTATCACAGATTGATCACCAGAAAATGATGACTCCATCCTGCTCCTCTTCTCGGTAAGATACATTTCCGCCATATCTCCATCATCATCCATTAGCTGCTCTATCTCATCTCTAACCTTCTGCACTCTTCGAGTCAAAGCAACAAGTCTGCTCTTTAATCTACGAACTCGCTCCAAGTTTAGCGTACTAATCTTTGATGTAAGCTCATCCAGTAGTGGATATGCTTCAATTTCCAATTCTGCTGCCTTTGTTGCATCAAATGAGTTACCAACTTGCTCAAAAGTAATCATATGTAAAGAACAGACAAATTGGTAGTGATAAAGCACCAATTATAAAAAAGGAAAGAAAAAAGGGACCCAGAACCCAGCAAGTAGATAAATGGACACGGTTTAAATACAATGTTAGCCGTCAAATTTTGAAAATTCAATTATAATAGAAAATCCATTCTAACTGTCACTTTCACCAGATAACTAGCCTGCACCCACTAAGCATATTAGTGATAGCACGTAATCAGAACTAGAGAACTTTAAATAAGGAAAAAAGAAAAGAAATTGCATACAAGTTATCACATGTTTTGCACAAATATAATAACAGTATGTATATTTAATACTGTTAGATTATCCGATAGAGTTTGAGTCCTTATGTAAATAGTAGTTTAAATTAAAGTTTAAAAATAGAGTTAGAGTCCTTATGTAAATAGTAGTTTAAATTAAAGTTTACTTCCTAAAAGATAAAGTTAGATGTCTTGTGTACTTAGGACTCCAAATTGTAATTAAAGTTCAATACTTGAGTCTATAAATTCACTGTAAATGGATGTAATTTTTCGAAAATATTCAATAACAGAAAATCAATTCTGTTTTCTTCTTCTTTTCTGCAGAAACTTAAATTCTGCTTTATTTTTATGCTTTAATTAATTTTTCCTAAAGCTAGAAAATTGCTTTTCTACATGGTATCAGTCTAACCTAGATCCTAGTTAGAATTCTCAATGGGATCCCCTTCGACAACCTTTGAGATGCTGTCCATAGCAGAGCAGACTGCTGGATTTGAGTTTTTTCCAGAAATTTCAGGTTCGACAGCAACCTGTGAAACAGATTTAGCCCTCGTGGAGGATAAAAGCATACAGAATACTTGTTCTCCTACTGCACTTTTTTCTACCAAAGGCGCATCATCATGGATCATCGACTCTGGAGCATTTGATCACATGACTGATGACAGGGAATTATTCCTTAGTTTTTCAGATTCATTTTCTACAAGTTCTATTAAAACAGCCGATGGCTCTTTCTCTCTTATCAAAGGAAGTGGCTCAGTCCTCATTAACGGTAATTTGTGGCTTGAAGATGTTTTGTTTGTGCCTAATCTCGCCTGCAATCTCCTCTCTGTTAGTAAACTTTCCAAGAAATTGAAGTGTTCACTACAGTTTATTGAATCTGGTTGTTTTTTGCAGGCAATGAATTTGAGGAAGATGTTTGGCACTGCTAGCTTGCAAAATGGTCTCTATGTCCTCGGAAATCAACCATCTACCCTACCAAATACTTCTTGCTCTTTGACTTCTTTAGGGCAAATTGATAATATAATGTTATGGCATTTTAGGTTAGGGCATCCTAATTTTCATTATCTTGCTAAATTATTCCCTGAATTGTTTGTTAATAGAAAACCAAGTTCTTTTAAATGCTATATATGTCCTCTCGCTAAACAGACAAAAGCATCCTATTTACCATCTTCCTACAAACCTTCCCAACCTTTTTCATTAATTCATAGTGATATTTGAGGTCCTTCTTGAGTGAAGAATGTAACTGGTAGTAGGTGGTTTGTCACTTTTATTGATGATCATAGTAGAACAACTTGGGCATATTTGTTAAGGGATAAATCTGAAGTAGTCTATGTTTTTGAGAAATTTTACAATATGGTTGAAACCCAATTTGGAAGTAAAATCCAGATCTTTAAATCTGATAATGGGAGTTAATATTTTACCAAGTCCTTAGGGGAATTTTTTTAACAAAAAAGGGATTGTTCAACTTAGCACTTGTGTGGATACACCACAACAAAATGGGGTTGCAGAAAGGAAAAATAGGCATTTGTCGAAGGTAACTAGATCTTTGATGTTCACTAGTAATATTCCTAAGTATTTGTGGGGTGAGGCTTTGTTAACTGCAACCTATCTCATTAATCGAGTGTCCAGTAAGGTTTTGCAATACAGAACACCTAGAGCTATTTTTTTGGAGAGTTACCCCAATTTTAAACCTCTGTCCTCTATTCTCCCTTTCAAAGTTTTTGGTTGCACTGTGCTTGTGAAAGATTATGTTCCCTCTAGGGCAAAACTTGACCCCAGATCCTTGAAGTGTGTCTTGGTCGGGTATTCTTCACTTAAAAAGGGCTACAAATGTTATCATCTTCCTTCTCAGAATTTTTTTACTTCCTTGGATCTTACATTTTTTGAACATGAACCTTATTTCCCTGCGGCTACAAATCAAGGTGAGAATTGTGATGTTTTTCAGCCTCCTACCAATCAGGTTTATCCTTCTTTACCTTCAGAGTTATTACCTACTAATAATCATTTGTTATTTGAACCTCATACTCCTTTAAACCCTTCTACTTCTTCACCTATTATTACACCTACAGCTTCCCATCCTTCACCTATTGTTACTACTCCTCAGAATTCACCCAAACCTTCCTCACAAACCCCTCAGCCTCCTAAGCAATTGAAAGTTTATACCAGAAAACAGAAAACTATTCCAGAGACTGTTTTGCAATCTGGCACTTGCCGAGAATTGGACTTGAATTCAGTTGCCAATGAAAATGATGAAGGTAATGTTCTAGCCGAGATTCCCTCTCATTTACTTGAATTTGATTATTTGCCTATTGCTAAAAGGAAAGGGGTAAGACAATGTACAAAATACCCCATTCAGAGGTATGTTGCTTATGGTAATCTAATGCCATCATTTAAGGCTTTTACAGCTTGCTTAGATAAAGAACATATACCTAACACTATTGAGGAGGCTCTAAAAGATTCTAAGTGGAGAAGGGTTGTTAAACAGGAGATTGAAGCACTTGAAAAGAATGATACTTGGACTGAGATTTTTTGTGATAATCAGTCCACCATACAAATTGTGCGAAATCCAGTCCACCATGATAGGACTAAACATGTGGAGACTAACAGGCATTTTATCTCAGAAAATATTACTAGTGGGACAGCTTCTTTATCTTATGTTCCTACAGAAGAACAAGTGGCAGATGTACTTACAAAAGCACTACCAAAAGCTTCTTTCGACAAGTTTCTATTCAAGTTGGGATTATACAATGTATATTCTCCAACTTGAGGGGGAGTGTTAGATTATCCGATAGAGTGAGTCCTTATATAAATAGTAGTTTAAATTAAAGTTTAAAAATAAAGTTAGAGTCCTTATGTAAATAGTAGTTTAAATTAAAGTTTACTTCCTAAAAGATAAAGTTATATGTCTTGTGTACTTAGGACTCTAAATTGTAATTAAAGTCCAATACTTGAGTCTATAAATTCACTGTAAAGGGATGTAATTTTTCGAAAATATTCAATAACAGAAAATCAATTCTGTTTTCTTCTTCTTTTCTGCAGAAACTTAAATTCTGCTTTATTTTTATGCGTTAATTAATTTTTCCTAAAGCTAGAAAATTGCTTTTCTACAAATACTATCTCTTGGGGCTTGTGGAATATTCCGCTAGACCTTAAAAGAAGCAGTTTGTCTTAAGTTATACAAGAAAACATGAATGTCAAGCAACTAATCCAAGAATCAAGAAAGGTCAAACACAAAATCTAGATACAGATTGGTATTGTATCCTAGACATTCAGTATTGGCAATTGGCTGCCTCTTCCCAGATCTGTTTGGTTAGAAAGGTTCACAGCAAAAGCGAAACTGCACTTCTAACGTTTACGTCTTTGAATAATTCATTCTTAAGCTCTAAAGATTTTGAGTTTCAAGGTTCCAATTGATGTTTTCTCAATCTCATTATTCTACATTATATGATTTCCTTATATAGCACAAGCAACAACTACAGAGGCTTTCAACCATTCACATCAGATGGCCCCACATATTATGGGATCCATGAAAGGTTACCATGATCCTCTCCAAATAATACTTGATGGAGATGTCTTAGAACTCTGGGTTCCTTCAGTTTATGTACCAATTAAAGGCAAATATTCAAATCTTGTATTTTCCATATATCATAAAATTACCTCAGAGATCATCATCACCTTAGTGAAAGGCAGCTAAAAGCAAAACCTTTCATATTCTATGGGAGGTATTGCTTAGCAGAGACACTTATTTCTTAGTTTTGGCAGAATAATGCACACAGACCGACTCTTTAAATGATGTTACCAAGAAATAATTGTATTTGGGCAGATTATGCATATTTTGAAAGCAGATTTTTTTTTACTATTAGTCAAAGTACTATATGTAAGTTGCAAATTTAGTCCCCTACTCTAGTCTGATCATTTTTAGTCCCTATACTTTCAAAACTTGAAATTCCAGCCCAACTCAAACAGTATTATTTAAATTCTTTAGGTTAAGTTCTGTTATTAATTCATGTATTATGTATAAGTTCAGGAATTAATCTATACTTTCCAATTTGATATTTATAGTTCCAGAATTTAATAGCTTATGTTTGGGTACAAACTAAAATTTCAAAATTTTAAAAATATAGGTACAAAATCCACAACTTATGTATAATTTAGGGACTAATAACAAAATTTGACTTTTTATAGAACTTTTTTAGGGTGTGTTTGTACATCACAATGTAATTGCATGAAAATGTAATTACTACCCTAGTAATTACACGAGTGTAGTTACGAGGAATTCTAATCCTCTAGACATGTTTGACTCGCAGACATCTTAATTCTTTGTCATGTTTGGTAGTACAAATTGTACTATAAAATTGAAGTGTAATTATGCACACAATTACACCAATTCTCACCCCTCCCCTAAGAATTGAAAAGTGTAATCGGAGACCTCCAATTACATTTAATTAATTGGCATCCAAAAATTACAACGGTTGGCCAACATCCACAAATGTCTAATTACGCATAATTAGACCCAAATCTAATTATCATGTGGCTTTCGAAATACGCCCTTAATCAATTAAAATGAAATTTGAATTTTCTCTCAAGTATTTAAGTGATGAAAAAGAATAAAGGTTTCATCAAGGACATAATAGCTAGATTGAACTGGAAGAAATTATATTACTATTTAATTCTTTTTAAATGTCACCTTAGACTAGTTAAGTATTAATATGATAGCTCTAGATGGAAAATAATTAATTTTTTTTCATATTACCTGAAAAAAGCAAAAGGTGCAAATCAAGAAGTCCTTGAAAAGAGCCCACAAAACTGTTCGCAATAAATCTACAAATTTTTATTCGTATTACTCCGAAATTGGATTATCAAAATCTGAAACAATAAGGAAACATCAAGAGTCAACACCTAAAATGATCCAATCCAAAACAACCCAACCTAATCGGTAGTTCCTATTGAATCTGCCTAACCACCACCTTTATGAGCAATCATGCACATGAAAGGAATAGATTACAGCTTATGAGGCCGTGATGTTTAGTTTTAGCTACCAGACAAAGTTCTTGCATCTTATAATACCTTCAATCAAAGAGAGTTCAGAAAGAAATTTTTTTAAATTTTGGGCACCTATACATATCTTTGTGTCTTTGAGTTAATGGTGAAATTCAAACAGACCATAAAAAATTTATGCTGGAAAGATTAGTAACTCAGTCACAGTACTCTTAATCTGTAATATGGAACAATCCAGAGTTAATACCCAAAAATAACAAGTTAAAGAACAAGATATTGATGTGCATATCTAGTCGGGTGAAATTTGAGGGGAAAAATTAAAAAATCAGAAAACTAGTTCAGCGAAAGATCCCTAGAAGGAACTTAATCTGCAACAAGAAACATGAAAAATTGAATTTTAAAAGAATCCTTACCTAAAAAGAAATGACACAGATCTTATTCTATAGTAAAGCGATTTATGTGCATGCATGGAGAAAGAGCTTTTGCAGCCAGGAAATTTCAATATAGCAGCCAAACAAAGCAAAAGTAAACGCCCTTATCTATATTTATTTTTATTAGTGTATTATAGTGCAATAAAATAACGATGACAAACACACAAGTAACAAGAATATGCAACATCATTTCATATGAGTTGGTGTTATGTTCCTTATTTATCCTTAAGAGAGAGAAAGAGAGCATGTTGATCAGTCAAAATATAATTTATAAAGCTTTAGCCAGTTAGAACCTAATTCTTGCATCATACCAGGCATGCTAGTTTTAGGTTCAATACTCAGTTCATGAATATTATATTCCAACCCTTCCATATTTCAGCAGGGTATGTTCTCAAGTGAATAATTGTAGGAGCACATGTTTATAATTGAACAAGTACCTTTGTTTATCATCACTCATTTAATTCAAACACAATAAGACATTTTAGTTGACACACACCTGAGAATCAAGGAATGTACAGGCAGATTCCAAAGCAACCTCAAGAGCCCTAAACTCGAATGGCAAATAATCGGGGGATGGACTCCCATACACATTGTCAAAATTCCTACTGCTTCTTCGACGGCTCAACTCAGGATCCTCTTGTTGCCAAACCTTACCTACTCCACTTGTTAGTCGCCTTTGAAGCTCCACAACATACTGCAAAAAGTAGCTATCAAGGGAATTCAAGAGTAAAACCTCATCCGCTGTGATGATACACCTTATCTGCTCTAAATTTACAACAATAGCCTTCTCTCTACCAAGGATTGTGGAGGGGTACACAAATAAAGGATCAAGAAGCCGTAGATCACGGGCAGGTAGATCACAATGACGCATCATAGTGAACTTGTCAACCTCAATGACCTGGGAATTCCCAGATGTATCTACACGGATCCAAGATCGGAGTCCTTGGCCTCGCTTCTTTAATCCCGGTAGTTGGCGTCCAGAGGCAGATGCTTGATATGTAGTGCTTCTAACATTTATAGCTGATTGGGGTTTCGGTGGGAGCAGATGCTCTTTTAGGTCCGCCATTGATATATTATTCTGAATCTCCTAAATAGAACCATAAAAACTCAACATCATACAAACGTGTTCTCAGAAGAGACACTAGATAAAATGGTTTCAAGATTCCAACTAAAGCCTAATGGCTACTCATTTGTATGTGCATCCAAACAACATTAACTTGAGGACCTTTTTACTTAAAGCATGCCTGAGTGCCAATTGCATGTTTAGATTATGTTTGTTAATGCATTCACAAACCGTAACAATGCTGGTTTCAGGCTACCTGAGATTGAAAATTCACTAAACCAAAAAAGATTAATGACGAAATTAAGCTTTAGGATGTCACCTAAAGTGCTTCCGGGAAAAAGCCTAATTCTCTCATAAGCTTATATCCAAACTAGTTGACCAACAAAACCCAAAAAACTGAACTAAAAATAAAGAGTAGAATCCATTAAGCAGCTAAAAGTTCAGCATAACAAATATGAAATTAAGCATTAGGATATCACCTAAAATGCTACCTTGAAGTCGCCTGATTGCCTCATAAGCTTATATTCAAACTAAATGGAACCATAGAATTATATTTTTAAGAATTGAACTAAAGAGTAAAATCAATTAACCCACAAATAATTCACATAAGAATGATGTAATTAACCATTAGCGTATCACCTAAAATGGTAAGGCGATTTATAACCAAACCACAAATAATTCGGCATAAGAATTACGAAATT
The DNA here is from genome assembly GCA_019671005.1 of Hibiscus mutabilis. Taxonomy (NCBI): domain Eukaryota; kingdom Viridiplantae; phylum Streptophyta; class Magnoliopsida; order Malvales; family Malvaceae; genus Hibiscus; species Hibiscus mutabilis. The sequence goes on along the minus strand of CM033727.1, from coordinate 20,358,516 downwards.
AAGCATTAGAATAATTCACCTAAAATGCTACCCTAAAATCGCGTAATCCCCTCAAACTTATAATCAAAAAAAAGGAGCAATAAAAACAAAGAGTAAAATTCATTAAATTCCAACTCAAGATTGAAGCATAAAAATAAGAAATTAACTACCTGAAGCCGTTGTTTAATTAAGTAATCAGCAGAAGGAACAACGATAATAATAATAATAAGCTGAATCCTGCGCATAAATGATAAATTAGTGATTCAAACTTATAACGTAAAAATTAAAAAAGAAAATACTAGATTTGAAAAGGCACCTGTGCAGCAGCGAATTATGGAGAAGAGAAACTAAATTATTTAACAAAAATTCACGAAAACTAATCTAAAAAATTGATGGAAGTGTGAGCAATGCTAAAACTTTGTTACTTTTAGGTCCAAATAAACCTAAAGACTTTATACCATGAGCCTGCCGAAAATAAATAAACCTTCAACCTTTGTTTTTCGATAATCGGGAATAATCCCTAAAATTGATTTTTATTTTTTAAAATATTTGATGTTACTAAAAATAATTGCATCATTAATTAGTTAGATGATTTTGGATTAAAGTATAATAGAAGTCCTTATATAATATTTAAAAATTTATTTTAGTCTATGTACTATAAAAACGAACATCTTAGTTCTTAAATTATACTTAAAAGTCCATTTTAGCTCCTCTAATATAAAAAAGGAACAATTTTGTCTTGTACATTTGAAATGCTAACATTTTGATCCTTATACGTTTGAAAAGTTAACATTGTGATCCCTGGACACTTTACAATGCTAAAGTTATTGTTAGTTGACTTAAATATTTTGGTTTAAACACTCTTTAGGTCCCTCTCAGTTTTGAACTCGAGCAACTTAATCTCTCTCAAAAAAATTGTGTGAATTTTTACATAAAATTTTTAAACACTTATGAAATTTAAATACAAAATTAATTCATATTATAACTCTAAAGTTTTCTTCACTTACAATAATATTACAATTATAGGTCAAAAAATGTTTAATTTAAAATGTGTACATTATATTTTCGTGGCATAATACCAAAAAATGCCCCAAACTGTAAAACCTACATTTGATTTTGATATAACAAAGAGTTTAAGGACCAATTTGCAAACTTGAATAAATTTTTAAGTACTCAAAAAGTCTCACAAAATGACAAAGACTTGAACCTAAAATTGTTTCTAAGTCAAAAACTTAAACCCCAAATATTTTCTAAGTATTTTGATACTCAAATAACCAAAATCACTCAGGCATATCGATCGCCCTTGGGTGTTTCAATACGACTTTTGGCTATTGGAAACTAGTTTTAACTTAATAGCCAAACCGTACCGATACGAGTGTGCCCATTTCGATACGGCCTTCAACCTGGGAATTTTATTTAAGCAATGAGTATCGGTACGGCTTCACATGTACCAATACGAGGTGTTAAGATTCTCAAAATCTTTGTGATAAATTTTTTGTCGTTACCTTGTCAGTTGTTGGAATCACCAAACTTTAAATTTTAGTTACACCGTACCGATACGCCCCCATAGGCATACCGATGCATTTTTCTAAGGACATTTTCTTTAGATTTCAGTGAGCAAAATTTGTACCGATACGGCTTAGTCGTTTCGATACACCTATGTTTTTATACATTATTCGTTTCGATACGCCCTCAAGCGTATTGATACCCCTTTGTACAATGACTATTTTTTCTTATGGCAGGTACCGATACGGTTGCTCGTGTATCGATACGGTAGGTTACCAAACAACATTTATTATGGGAAGAAAGCAGCCCAACGGCTCTATTGATGATCCCAACCACCCAAACGGTTAGAAATCATTGAGGGGATATAAAATCAAGTCTCCAAAAGCTTCAACAATAAGAAGTCAGCAAGTCTAAAGCATTCAAGCACAAACCTAACCATTTTTGAGCTATTAGAGTCAAATTTTGTAACCCACTTGAGTGTTCTTCAATTGTATTCATTTTATTCAAGTTTTGGGTTGAAAGTACTTGTAATTGGGCAAATTGTTTACCTTTGAGAGGACTTTCAATATTTGTCATTCTTTCTTGTAAAAAAGAGTGAACTTGATCAAGCTTTGGGTAGAAAGCTTTGATCATTGTAATTTCCTCCTAAGCCTAGAAAAGGGGAAGAATTTCTTAGTGAAATTGTTGAAATCCTTAGTGAGAAGCTAATGTAGTAGATGTAGACCTTGTTAGAAGGTTGAACCACTATAAATTCTTTGTGTCACAATTTTATTCTTCCATTTGCTTCCCTCCATTTTTTAAAGTGGCAATTCACTCCCCTCTTGGCCAAATCGAGTTGATTAATCATCCTAACACAAAACGTTTGGCTGAATTGTCATTTTGGCCCCTATTAATTTTTATTGAAGCGGTTTAGCCCTTAACATTTCATTTTGGGTCAAAATGACCCCTTTGCGAATGAAAAATGCTAGTCAACCAATGGTAAATGGCTTGAAATGATATGACAAACCTACATGGCAGTGCACGTCGCGATAGTAGTGTCATATAGGCAAATATGCTAACTCTACAAAAAAGACACGTCAATCAAAAAATAATTTTATAAAATATTTTTCTTCTTTTGACGTGTAATTCTACCAAGTCATTTCAAGTTGTTTATCGTCGGTTGACTAGTAGTTTTCATTCACATGGGGGCTATTTTGACCCAAAATGAAACATTGAGGGCTAAATTGCTTAGAAAATAATATGGGCCAAAGTGACTAACTATTCAGTCAAATATTAGGGGCATTTTTTTGACATTATGCCCATTTTCTTACAATTTTTAGATTTGGATTGAGAGTAAGGGTCTAATTGAAAAACATTATACAACATTCATAAAAAATAGAATTCCACTAAAACTTTTAAAAAATCAAAATTATGAAGATATATTATACAGTTATATAAAATATTTGGTTTATTTCATTTAAAAAATTATCCAATCATAGTGGGACATGTGTCATATACTAACGAAAAGGGCCAATACCATCATATAGTGTTCTTATTTACTCACTTTCAAAATGTACAATGAATAAATTAATCACGCTTTTAAGAGGGTCACTTTGCTTAATGTAACACCCCTACCCGGTCTGGAAGAAAATCGAGTCGGAGATTTCATCGAAAATCAAATCAGAGAATCAAACATTAAACCATCAAAAAATACAAAACCATGCATAGCACCAAAGCAAAATCATAGATCATTACAAATCATAAATCAAATAATTCTGACTTTATCCTTTAGGGATTAGTTTGCAAAATTTCCAAAGTTTATGGACTAAAGTGTAATTTTTTAAGTTCAAGGATCTAAAAAGAAATATCTCTTATCTTTTCTTCTCACTGAATTTATTATCATCAAATCAAAATTAGGTTCCTTATTGACTTAAGAGTCTTGATTTACCATTAAGGGAAAAAATGTGATTACTAAAAAGTTAAAGTCCTTTTAACCAATTAAGGACATACTTATAAAATTCATATAGACTCATGCACTCATGTCAAATTCTATCTCATTTGGGTGTTTATAACTCATATAATTGAACATTGAAAGTTTAATGATTGATTTGTAAAGATTTAAAATTTCAAACAATTTATAACTAAATTAACTATCATGGGTATCGATACGCTAATTTAGTATCGAATTCCAGTAGCTCATGTTTTCATCGGTACTAGAACCCATATCGGTACTTGACAGCAATGTACAAATACACAATACTATTGTACCAGTACGTTTTATAACAACCTAGATTTCAGAATCTGATGGTCGGTTTAACCCGAAATGTGGGCCTTTTGTTTGGGTCGAGAGTTTGGGCTTTTGGATGCTCTTGGGAGCCCTTGCGGGCTTGTATTTTGTTCTTCGGCTTGGGTCTTGGGTTTGGTCTTGAGATGGGAAGATGAATGATGGGTAAAGATGTAATTTACCTCATTTTTGAATAAGGGAAATAAGGATTTTAATTACCTCAGCAGAAAAGGGGATGGTGATATCACCATTGTTCCCCCTTGTCCATCTCCCAACTCCCGTACTCAAGCAAAGGTTGAAACTTTATAGTTTTGAGTTGGATTTCCAGATTTTGAGTGACGGGTGCTGGAATCTGTTGAGATATTTGATTTTGATATAACTTAAATGAAAATTATTTTTGGACTTAAACTAATTTGCAAAAATATTTCAAAAGTCCATTAACTTGAAAAATATGTTTTAGAGGTTTTCAAAGGATTTTTAACATGTTTAAAATGATTTTATATAGCCAAAGTGTTAAAAACAGGTAAGGTGTTAGTGTATCGATACCCAGACAGCCATATCGATACTTGTTTTACTCGTATCAATACGCCCATTTGTTTTCCCAAAACTCAATTTTCTAATAGCAAAATAGGGTATCGATACAGCCTTAGTCGTACCAGTACAATATGGGGTGTACTGATACACCTGCATAGTGTATCAATACCCAGTGTAAAAAATGCCCAGCGACTCTTTCTATTTTAAGCAGGTGTATAGATACACTTGCATGCATAGCGATACCCTGATGAGCCCAAAAGTGCATGTAATGCTGGAAATAATGTTACCAACGGCTACAAACTCATTAGAGGATTTAAAAGACTTCCTCAAGTAGCCATGGAACAACAAGAAACCAACTACCAACATTCAATGATAGAGAAATTGTTCTAATGTTTTTTTTTGTCAATTTTCTTTGTAGAACACACTTGTGAGCTTAATTGTTATGTTTGCTCAAGTGATAGGTCTTGGGTGAGTGCTTAAATTTGCAAACACATAGCCTTTTAAGGTTTTCCCTTGTTTGTCCATTTGTTTTCTCTTTGAGAGAGAGAGAGTTTTACAAGACTTTGGGGTATAAATCTTGTGTTGTAAGGGTTATCTCATTGAGCTCGAAAAAAGGAAAGAAATTTAATAGTGAATTTGGGAAAATCCTTAGTAGGAAGATAAGGCAGTGGATCTAGACTTTGGTTAGAAAGTAGAACCACTAAAAATCCTTGTGTCAATTTTTAAATTCCAATTGCTTCCACCACTATCACTCAAAAACCAATGCACCCCTCTTGGATATCTTGGTTGATCGTTTGAGCCTCCCAACAATTGGTATTAGAGCTTCATCTCTACCCCAGATTAACATCCTAGAGTCAATCCTTGAAGTGCTCAACCTTTCTACATCAACTGAAGATCCTGGTGTAGTCCATCGACAAGCCTCATTACTTTAACGATGACAATAACTCCTATTGGAAGAATAAGCTGATGTTTTTCTTGAGAACCAATGACTATCATCTTTGGAATATTATTCTTGATGGCCCCTTCGTTCCACAAAGAAGTAAGGCAGAATGGAGTGCAGAAGATCAGAAGAAGATGCAACTCAATGATAAAGAAATTGTTCTAGTGCTTGTTTTTGCCAATTTTCTTTGTATAACACACTTGTGAGCTTAATTGTTATGTTTCCTCAAGTGTTAGGTTTTGGGCGAGTGCTTAAATTTGCAAACACACAACCTTTTGAGGTTTTCCCTTGTTTGCCCATTTGTTTTCTCTTTGAGAGAGAGAGAGAGTTTTACAAGACTTTGGGGTATAAGTCTTGTGTTGTAAGAGTTATCTCATTGATCCCGAAAAAAGAAAAGAAATTCAATAGTGAATTTGGGAAAATTCTTAGTAGGAAGCTAAGTTAGTGCATCTAGACTTTGGCTAGAAGTTGAACCACTAAAAATCCTTGTGTCAATTTTTAAATTACAATTGCTTCCACCACTATCACTCAAAAACCAATTCACCCCTCTTGGCTATCTCGGTTGATCGTTTGAGCCTCCCAACAATTGGTATTAGAGCTTCGTCTCTATGCTAGATTAACATCCTAGAGTTAATCCTTGAAGTGCTCAACCTTTCTACATCAACCAGAGATCCTGGCGTAGTCCATCGACAAGCCCCTTACTTCAACGATGCCAATTACTCCTATTAGAAGAATAAGATGATGTTTTTCTTGAGAGCCAATGACTATAGTCTTTGGAATATTGTTCTTGATGGCTCGTACGTTCCACAAAGAAGCAAGGCGAAATGGAGTGCAGAAGATCGGAAGAAGATGCAACTCAACGATAAAGCCAATCACATTTTGCTTTGTGCACTTGGACCTAATGAGTTTGCAAAGTCATCTTCTTGCTCAAGTGTCAAGGAAATTTGGGATAAGCTTTAAGTCACTCATGGAGGAACAAATGAAGTAAAAGAGACCAAGATTGGTCTTCTAAACCTTGAGTATGAGAACTTTAAGATGGACCCGTAAGAAGACATCAATGCTATGTTTGATCAGTTCTCCACCATTGTGAATGCACTTAAAGGTTTCGGAGAGATGATCCGAAGGACAAGCTTGTGAGGAAATTGATTTATTCACTTTCCTATTTATGGGATTCCAAGAAGACCGCAATCATTAAAGTAAAGAAGTTGGAGGAGCTCAAGCTTGATGAGCTTATGGGATCTTTGCTAACCCATAAAATGATGATGTCAAAGGGGAACAAGAAAGAAGAGCAAGGCATTGAAGAATTGAATGTTGTTCTTAAATCCTCCACAAGTTATCAAGAAGATTCAATTGGAGAGGATAGTGAAGAAGAAGAGATGGCCAAGCTCTTCAAGAAATTCACCCGATTCATGAAGCAACAAAAGGAAAATCATGACATGAATTGAAAATAAAGATTAGGGATCCCATTATATGTTTTGAATGCAAGAAGCTGGGGCACATAAAATATGATTGCCCTCGTTTCAAAAAGAAGAGATCAAGAAATAAGAAAAAAGGCATTTGTGGCTATATGGAGTAATGAAGAGGACTCCACCGATGATGAGGTAGCCAACCTATGTCTCATGGCGATCCAAGATGAACAAATAATTTCTAACTTATCAAATTTAAATTCTTATACTTTTTATGAGTTACCAGATGCCTGTGATGGTTTAGTTTTAGAGTTTAAAGCTTCATTTTTGAAAAACAAGAAATTGGTTTCAAAAATAAAAATCGAAAATGAATTGCTTTCCAAAACTAATTTAGAACTTGAAAGCAAACTTGATCAAATGCAAGTTATTTTTAAGATTTTGAAGTAAAAATTTCAAACTTTCAAAATTTGCTTTCTAAAGTTCAAGAAGATCATCAAAAGGAGTTAAATGATCTTAAAAATGAAAAAGTTTTGATTTACAAAAATCTTTAAAAGGAAAATGGAGAATGCTCCAAAAATAATTTTGTAAAATCAAACTTTTACCAAAGGCAATCTAGTTCCCCTAGATTTTTTAAAGGCAAAATGGTTAAGAATATTTGGGTTCGTGGGGACTAATTTGTTCAAATAAAAAGAAATACATTGAATATGGATTCCTAAGGGGACAATTTTTTTGGGATTAATGCCATTTGATACCAAACAAATTGGATACCAAAAATTACTTGATTGTCTATTTGTAGGTGTGCTTGTGCCATTGATGATCAAAGTTGACTTTTTGGAAGCTCATGACACATAAAGGGAGAATGACACTTGAATAAGGAGAGGCTTAACGTGCTACCTTGGTTCATGTGGTAAAATTTAGTTTCATGCAATTTCTTGATCATGTATTCCATGTCTAAATTTTCATAATGATCTAAGCATGTTTGTATTACTCCATGTTGTACCTAATTGCATATAGTTAAAGGGAGTGTCAATTGCATGAGTTGCATATTTTGGCCTTTATGCTTGTTTTTATGTTTATGTCCATTAACTTGTAATGTTTGGTTGAATTTGGTGAATTTCATGCTTTGTATGTTTTAAATGTTATGTTTTTGAGAAGCATGTGTAACAAAATGTGCAAAATGTTTATCTAGGATCTCCTCAAGCCTTTGTATGAACTTAAGACTAAGTTGTAAGGCTTTTTGGGTTGATTTTGCTACATATTTTCACCAGTTCATGCCTTCGGTACCGGTATCGCCCATTACGTACCGATACGGCCTTCAACTAAGTATCGATACGGCCCCCTCTGTACCGGTATGCGTAGATAAAAAGGGACAATTTTGTCTCCTTTGTTCCATGCCTTATATGTTTTTTGGTTTATTTTCATAAATGACATGTTTGATTGGATTTCTTGTTTTATTTGATTTATTTATTTAAAATTCAATTTATTTCTCTCGAATTGTTGGACTAACAATTTTTTGATGCTTGATTAAGGGTAAGCCATTTTTAAATTCTTTTATGAAAATTTTTTGGTATCTTTTCTCCATTGTTATTTTACACCAACAATTGATATTTTCAATCAATTGGTACTAATTTTTCCAATGATTGGTTTCAACTTTTCAACATTTGGTGTTTTGAACTTTATGTGATTTCAATCTTAGTTTTGAAATTATTACTGATATAACAAAAAGAGGAGAGATAGATTTGAAAATTTTAATTTTAAAAAAAGTGGGAGCTCTAAATATTTTTCTAAAATATTCTCTTTTCCTAAATTATTTTTCCAAGGGAGATCTTTCACAAAAATAATTTTTCAAGTGGTTTAGTTATATCAAAAAGGGGGAGGTTGTTGAGATATTTGATTTTCATATAACTTAAATGAAAAATGTTTTTGGACTTAAACTAATTTGCAAAAATATTTCAAAAGTCCATTAACTTGAAAAATATGTTTCAAAGGGTTTTTGACATGTTTAAAATGATTTTATGCAGCCAAAGTTTCAAAAACAGGTAAGGTGTACCAATACACTTGTTAGTGTATCAGTACCTAGTCAGCCATACTGATACCCGTTTTACCCATATCGATACGCCCATTTGTTTTCCCAAAACTCAATTTTCCAGTAGCAAAATAGGGTATTGATACAGCCTCAGCCGTACCGATACACTATAGGGTGTACCAATACACCTGCATAGTGTATCGATACCGAGTGTAAAAATTGCCAATGGCTCTTTGTATTTTGAGCAGGTGTACCGATACACTTGCATTCATACCGATATCAATGAGCCTAGAAGTTCATTTAATGCTGGAAATAAAGTCCCCGACGGTTAGCAAAGACTACAAACTCATTAGAGGGTTTAAAAGACTTCATCGAGCAGCCATATAACAACAAGAAACCAACTACAAACATTCAATGATCGAGAAATTGTTCTAGTGTTTTTTTCAATTTTCTTTGTATAACACACTCTTGAGCTTAATTGTTATATTTGCTTGAGTGTTAGGTTTTGGGTGACTGTTTAAATTTGCAAGCACACAACCTTGTGAGGTTTTCCCTTGTTTGCTCATTTTTTCTCTTTGAGATAGAGTTTTACAAGACTTTGGGGTATAAGTCTTGTTTTGTAAGTGTTATCGCTTTGAGCTCAGAAAAAGGAAAGAAATTCAATAGTGAACTTGGGAAAATCCTTAGTAGGAAGCTAAGGTAGTGGATGTAGACTTTAGTTAGAAAGTCAAACCACTATAAATCCTTGTGTCAATTTTTAAATTCCAATTGCTTCCACCACTATCACTCAAAAACCAATTCACCCCTCTTGGCTATCTCGGTAGATCGTTCGATCCTCCCAACATAATCTACATTCAAGGATCTACATATTTAGGTAAGATTCATCAAGTTTAATGGAAATGAGTTTTAGTGGGGGTTGAGGAAGAATAACAGAAATAGGAGTTCTGGCTTCATTTCTTGTTGTAAAATCATACCTTTAGTCTCTTTTAATCTTCCAGAAATGTTGTAACTCATTTTACAACATTTCCTTGTAGTTAAAGAAGTTGGAAATTCATACAAGGAGCTTGGGAAGATGAGAGTGATAGCTCTTTAAAGAGCATGGTCTTTCCCTCAATTTATAGGTTTTATTGTCTCCACATTGACACTCATTGCATCTATTTATGCATTTTCATGTCTATCTCTGTATATTTTCTAACTTGGTTTCAATGGCTCGTATTTTGTATATTTATGCCTACTTTTGCATTGTTGTCGCAGCAATACTAATGTTCCTGCAGAGGTTGTTTTCACCACTGTAGCCAGTTCGACACTGCATCAGCCAATTGTCCAGTCTGCTTAAGGATAAGAACGAATATGCCAGTTGTCCTTTCTATTACAACAAATTTGTACGATGTTGAGTGTTGCGCGTAATAAGTGCTACGCAAATGTGCAAGTATACACGTCGCAAGTTATAGTATAAAAGATATCGTCTCCACAGGGATTGGTGCCACTTCAAGAATCTAGTCTCTTGCACTGTAAAAAGTAAAAACACAAGTAAAGGATTATCGAAGTTTAACTAATTACTAATCTAGAAAGCAATAAAATAAAATAAAAGATGAATTCAATTGAGAGAGATAGGCTAGGTTATCGTGAGTTGAGGTGTGATAGCCGATTGGATTGTCTTGGTAAAAGAGTGCATGGGCAACTCAGTTGCCGTGGCGACTTGCACAAACGGGGTTGCCTTGGCAACTAATTGATGGTTGCTTGGGCGACTAGTTGGGCAACTACTTGGGCGACCGGGCAGCAACTTCAAGGTTCGGGGAGCGTTCTTCAATGGTTTCTTCTTATCCTAAGTCGAAACTCTAGCTACTTGTGCATGCCTTGATAATACATCCTGCGTGAATCAAGGGTGAACAACAACCAATCTTGCGCTCCTCTTAGCCGTTGAAATCCTTAACTTATTCCTAAGCCGGATTAATCTTCACCATCATTGGATTGAATAAAGATCATATTCATTCGTTTCTTGAATCTAACTCTCCCGATATTAGATAAATGGATGAAATCACGAGATCCTCTCCCAATTCACTCGCAAACAATAATAAGAATCAAGAATGAATAAACCTTGAAATAGAAAAGTGCAAACTCTTATTACCTAAACAAAAACCAATAGTTTCTCACAACCACAAAACACAATAACCATAGCCGAGTAAATTTAGTTCATGGCTAGGTTCCAAAGAAACACAAGATAATTAATCCCTAGCATGAACCCAATCGAACAAAGATGAAGGAAGAGGCTTGTCGAAATCCTCCTTGCCCTTGATGCTTGTCGAAAATTCTCTCCTCTTGCCCTACTTGGACTTGCCGAAATTTCCCTCTTGCTCCCTCTCTTCATCTTGTCGAAATCTCCTTGGTATTTATAGGGCTAGGCCAAAGTCCTTCTTTGAGGAGGAGTTTGAGTTGGAATTAAATTATCTTTAAAGAATATAATTCTTTATTATAATTTTATTCCTATTAGAACTTCTCCTATCCTCTTGGAATTTAATTCTTCTTTAATCTCTGCATGGCAATCAAATTCCTTTGGGCTTGGGCCTTGCTCCATGTCATCTTGGGCTTGTAAAGTCATGAATTTCGACATCCATATTGCTTTTGGTCTTTGTCGACAAATGCCATGGCAACTAGCTCGGCGTCTCCTTCATGCACCGCCTCGGCAACTAGCTCGGCATTGCTTTGGCAAGTGATCCTGCACATACACACAAAAAACACACCAAAGCAGCATCTATTTCCACAAAAATCACCAAGTTATGTAATCAAGTTCAACGTTTGAAGGAAACATGGATTAATGCATGAATGACTAACTATGCAACTAATATGAGCCTAAGTCTAACAAAGAATATGAGTAAAAGGGTAAGAAAAATAGTACTTTTGAACACTTATCACACCCCCAAACTCGAACTATTGCTTGTCCTCAAGCAATGCAAACTCATAATTACCTGCCAAGACTTCAAATTTTCACAAACTTAGCTTTGAACTTGATTTCAATTCTCTCAACCGGGCACAAAGTATGATTGGCTTTTTATTTTTCAGAAAAACGAGGAATTACTCGGAATCAAACTATAATGCTTGTGAGTGTGTGCGGAGTTGTGTGCAAGTTGATTTTTCGATTCTATGCAAACAATAGGTTTTCAAATTACTTGATGGGTTCTTTTTAACATGTTTTAACTAGAGCCAATTTCGGGCACCTCTAGTGTTTTATTTTTAGTTTTCTTAAGTTAATTTAATCGACTAGAGCCGGTTTGGGCACCTCTAGTTAACCGAAAAATTTTAACGCCTCCTAGAGCCAGTTTCGGGCACCTCTAGTGATCAATTTTTAGCACATGCTAGAGCCAATTTCGGGCACCTCTAGCATTCATCCAATTTTATTCTAATCCCCCAATTAGTTAATTATCAACCTAAGTTTACTAGAACTCCTTAAATCAATCAAACCACAACAGTGTTTCATCAAATTTAGCATCATAGTAAAATTCTAAGTTTTTCATGGTTATCCTAGAATAAAAATTCTATCAATTAAGTGCATTGGTAAAGTCATCATTGAATATTCATCAAATCTAAGCAATTCTTGTTCCAATTAAAGGCATGGCAAGCAATTTATGTATCCTAAATGTAATGCTTAAGATTAATGTAACTAAACATGGTAATTACTAATAACAATCCCCCAAACTCGAGTGAGGCATTGTCCTCAATGCATGCATAAAAATAATGAAAATAAAAATAAAATGCATACGAGGACTTACTTGAGAGTTCGTCATCGTAGATGATTAGTTTCCTTCTAGTTGGCGTCTTGATTTTCTTGCTTGAATGCAATGGTTGTTTTCTTGTTGCCGGGATGTCTTCACTTTGGTTGCCGTGGCATCTTCGGGGTTGGTTGCCGTGGCATCAGCTTGTGCATGCATGAAGTAAGTTGTCGCGGCATCTTCTTCATTGGTTGCCGGGGCAATGATCTTGGCATAAATTTCCTTAGCATAGTAGTTGTGAGTCTTGTTGTGAAAAAGAAAATAAAGAAAACCTGAAAACTAAAGATAATGAAGAAAAAAATAAAATATCTCCTAAAATTAAAAATAAAAATAAAAAGAAAAAGAAAAGGAAATCTTGAGAGGAGAGCATGCTCATGCATCTCCTAAGTTGACCACTTCCTTGTTACGTTCCACATGGGCACCATTGTAGTGCTTCAATCTTTGTCCATTAACTTTGAATTCATGGTTGTCGAGATGGACTTGATTATCACAAAGACCATGGGAGAATGGTTTGACGACTTCAAATGGTCCCGACCATCTTGATTTCAGCTTTCCCGGGAAAAGTTTTAGCCGAGAATTGAATAGGAGAACTAGTTGCCACGGCGTGAATTGCCGTGGCAATAGTTTCTTGTCATGCCATCGCTTTGTTTTCTCCTTGTATATTCGTGCATTGTTATAGGCGAGTGCACGAAATTCTTCTATCTCATTGAGATCCATCAAGCGCTTTTGTCCGCACTTTCCCAATCCATATTCACGGTCTTGATTGCCCAAAGACGCCTTGTGCTCGATTTCCACCGGTAGATGACATGTTTTACCATAGACAAGCCGGAAGGGGACATACCACTAATGGTGTTTTGAATGCAAAGGCGATATGCCCAAAGTCGTCATCTAGTCTTAATGACCAATCCTTCCTTGAGGGATTTACAACTTTCTCGAGTATTCCCTTCAACTCCCGTTGGAAATTTCGCTTGCCCGTTGGTTTGTGGGTGATATGCCGTGGCGATCTTGTGTGATATGCGAGCGTTGCAACATCTTGGCAATTAGTCTGTTGTCAAAATGCTTGCCCCGTCGCTGATAATTGCTCTCGGCATCCCAAACCGTGTAAATATGTTTTTCTCGCGGGAATCGTTGCACGGTCTTGGAATCGTCGTTGGGAACTGCGCAGCTGCCTCTACCCATTTAGACACATAGTCGACGGCGAGTAAGATGTAGAGGTTGCCGAATGAAGATGGGAAAGGTCCCATAAAATCGATCCCCATACATCGAACAGTTCCACCTCGATGATGTTCGGAGTGGCATCTCATGTCGCCTAGAGATATTGCCCGCCTTCCGCAACGATCACATTGCTTGTAAAAGTCTTGGGCATCTTTGTACAATGTTGGCCAATATAACCCGGATTGCAAGACTTTGGCATGATACGAGTTCCTCCAAAATGTCCTCCATAGGGTGAAGAATGGCATTGTCGGAGTACATTCTGTTGCTCTTCTTCGAGGACACATCGGCGTATAACCCGATCTGCACATTGTTTAAACAAAAGAGGCTCGTCCCAAAAGTAATGCTTAGCATTATGGCGGAACCGCTTCTTCCCTTGGTGAGTATTGCCATACGGAAAAATACCACAAACAAGGAAGTTAACTAAATCTGCGTACCAAGGTATTGCCGGGCATGTCTTTGTCGTAGTGTCGCTCCCAAAATTGCTGAGGCGTGCTCGTCAAAGTCTGCTGCGGCGTCAAGAGTTGCCGAGGCGTGTGCTTCCATGGTTTCCGAGGCGTCATGGGCTGCCGAGGCGTCAAGGGTTTCCGAGGCGATTAGAATTTGTTCATCCGGGAATGCATCGCATATCTCTAGATCCGCGTCCTCTTCCCTATTGCGTTCCAAACGTGATAAGTGATCGGCCACTTGATTTTCTGTTCTTTTCCTGTCCTTAATTTCAATATCAAATTCTTGTAAAAGTAATATCCAACGAATCAAACGAGGTTTAGCATCCTTTTTAGCAAATAAGTATTTGATTGCCGAATGGTCCGTATGAACAATTACCTTTGTACCAATTAAATAGGATCGAACTTGTCAAATCACGAAAAACTACAGCTAGTAACTCTTTCTCCGTTGTTGTGTAATTCACTTGAGCATCGTTAAGAGTTTTACTAGCGTAGTATATCACATGGAATGTCTTACCTGTGCGTTGGCCTAGGACTGCTCTCTACCGCAAATCACTTGCATCACACATGAGCTCAAAAGGTAGCGTCAATCTGTGGAACAACAATGGGTGCCGAGGCAAGCTTTTTCTTTAGGGTTTCAAATGCTTGAGTGCAAGAATCATCAAAATCGAAGACTTTATCCTGTTCAAGCAGACATACACAAGGTTTAGTGATTTTAGAAAAGTTATGAATGAACCTCCTGTAAAAACCTGCATGTCCGAGAAAACTTCGAATTCTTTTAACCGAATTTGGTGGGGGTAATCTCTCGATCACGTCCACCTTGGCTTTGTCTACTTCAATTCCCTTGGATGAAATCTTATGGCCGAGCACTATTCCTTCATCTACCATAAAGTGGCATTTCTCCCAATTGAGGACTAAATCCGTTTCTTCGCATCTTGCCAACACCCTCTAAATTGCCGAGACAGCCGTCCGGGTCATTACCAAAAACCAAAAATCATCCATGAAGATCTCAAGGAAGTCTTCGACCATGTCTGAAAAGAGCGCCATCATGCATCTTTGGAAGGTTGCCGGGCGTTACACAAACCGAACGGCATCCTTCTAAGGCATAAATACCGTAGGGGCATGTGAAGGTTGTCTTTTCTTGATCTTCTCGTGCTATGGCAATCTGATTGTAACCTGAATAACCATCAAGAAAACAAAGAAAGGGTTTTACCCGCAAGACGGTCAAGCATTTGATCAATAAAGGGTAATGGGAAGTGATCTTTCCTAGTGGCTTTGTTTAGCTTTCGATAGTCCATACAAACCCTCCAACCGGTCACAGATCCTGGTTGGGATAAGTTCATTATTTTCATTACTCACCACTGTTATACCTCCCTTTTTCGCACACATTGTACGGACTTACCCACGTACTATCGGAGATAGGGTATATAATGCCGGCGTCAAGCCACTTGATGATTTCTTTCATTACAACCCCTTTCATGGCATGATTCAGTCTCCTCTGGGCCTCAATTGAAGGTTTGTGATCATCTTCCAACAAGATCTTGTGCATGCACACCGCCGGGCTAATTCCTTCAAGTCGGCAATTGTCCACCCTATTGCCTTTTATGTAGCTTCAACATGTTTATTAGCTTCTTTTCTGCTCAGTCAGAACTTAGAGGAAATAATTACGGGTAATGTATTATCGATCCCTAAGTATACATATTTTAGTTGATCCGCAATTGTTTCAACTCAAGAATTGGTGGATTTTCGATAGAGGGTTTTTCGATCTTACCTTCCTTACCCGAGTAGTCCAAAGGTTCAAAGTATGTACCGGGTCGATTGACTAGCCAATTTGCCTCTTCTCTCGTTGTTCCTCATCGACCGGTTCTTCATACTCCTCGGGTTCCTCTTGATCGGCAATGTAGTTGCCGAGGCAACTAAATTCCTCATCGGTTAAACTCTGCCGCGGGCATGAAGTAGCCGGCATTCTTCGGATCATCGGCATGCCTTAGTGTTTGGAATACATTTAGTTTTACCTGCTGGTCATTCACCCTCATTGTGAGTTCTCCTTTTCAACGTCGATCAAGGTTCTCCCCATCGCTAGGAATGGTCTCCCGAGAATGATAGGTGCATGCTCATCTCGCTTCACAATCCAAAACAATAAAGTCACGGAAAAATGAATTTATCAACTTTTACCAAGATGTCCTCGATTTTTCCCTCTGGATGCACATAGGATCCATCCGGCTAGTCTGCAAAGATAATCATTGTAGGTCTTGCCTTCCCGATTCCTAGTTTCTGAAAAACCGATTTAGGCATCAAGTTTATGCTAGCCCCTAGGTCGCATAGTGCTTTCCCGACATAGTGATTTCCAATAGAACAGGGTATTGTGAAACTTCCGGGATCCTTCAACTTGGGCGGCATACGATTGTGCAACATTGCCATGCATCCCTCTGTTGCGCAATTGTTTCAAACTCTCCTAGCCTTGTTCTCTTAGACACAATGTCTTTAAGAAACTTGGCATAGTTTGGCATTTGTTCAATTGCTTCCACCAATGGCAAGTTGATGTGGACTTGCTTTAGGATATCAAGAAACTTCTTGAATTGGTATTCTTGCTTTTGTCGCTTCAACCTTTGTGGGAATGGTGGTGGAAGTCGGATATCTTCGATCTTTTCATTGGTTTGAAACCTGATTGACGGCATTACAGGGACATCCGGAGTTGCCGATGTGTTACCAACTGGGTTGCCGCGCGTGCTTATCGCAAGTTACCGAGTCACCACCGGTTGCCGCAGCAAATTCTGGTTCAGCATCCGAGACTTTGCCGCTAGGTTCGCCTTGATCTTTTGTGGAGTTTTGTTTGACGAGCGGGTTTGAACCTCTCTAAGTTGTTGGCCACTTCTGGTGGTGATTGCCTTACATTGCTCATGGCCGTTCCTCTTGCGACTTCAAGATCGCTAGGTAAACCTCCTTGTGGTCTAGTGTTCAGATTTTGAGCAAATTGTCCGACTTGATTTTCCAATGATTTGATTGCCGCCTCTTGGTTTTGCAATCTCATCTCGGTCCTGTTAATAAAAGCATCAGTTCTTTTTATGAAATTACTATTCTCACCATATAAGATTCAGTTTTCATCATAAAAGCATTTAGAGAATTTTCCAAAGAACTAGATGTTGTCGGTTGTTGCTGCGGCATCATCCGCTGTCGTGGCATATTTTGGTCGAATCCGATGCTTGTGTATTCTGATTGTTCTGTTTTAGAGCATTGTTGGGATTACTCCATGAAAAATTCGGTGCTTCTTCCAAGCTGGATTGTATGTATTTGACATCATGTTGTTGCCCGATTGTAATTCCCCACATAGAAGCTAGATTCCGGATTCTCGCATGCATTCAGAAGAATTATGGTTATCACCACATAACTCACAAAAAGAATCCATTACCTTGACTTCATGTGTGTTGTTTGGTTTTTTGCATGTTCTGACCATCTTGGTTAAAGCGGCCAATTGTGCGAAATTGAATCGATGATCCTAGTTCATGTATTGTGGCTTGGCGCCTAACTCCTCCTCTTCTAGTAGATGGGAATTGATAGTCATTCTTGGCCAGCCTGTTTAAAATTTGCATTGCTTCCTCCGCGACTTATCTAAGAGTATGCCGTTTGCCGAGCATCTAGCATCATCCTTGTTGGTGTATTCACGGCGTTGTAAAACATTGTCACTTGAGTCCACACCGAGAATCCGTGTAGAGGACATTTGTGTAGAAGTTCTCTATATCGCTCCCAAGCCTCGTACATGGATTCATCATCTGCACTGCCGAAAGAAGTAATGTCGTTACGGCTTATCGCTTAAATTTGTAGGATTAAATCTAGCAAGGAAATCACGACAAAGATCAGTCCAAGATGCTATGGATCCGGCAGAATGCTATTTAGCCATGCTTTCGCCTATCCTCGGTGAATAGGGAATAATCTTAATCGTAAGACATCGTGGGTGACTCGTGTATCTTGAACGAGTTGCAAATCTCGAGAAAGATTTCAGATGTTGTCGTGCATCTTCGCTCTTTGAGCCGCCAAATTGACCTATTGTGTTGATCATATTAAACATTACCGTTTTCAACTCAAAGTGGTCGGCTTCAATTTCGGTGCGACAACTCCGGGGTTAAGTCCATCAAGATCTTCTTCAAGATAGTCTCGAATAGTTCTGTTTCGCAAGAATCACTCCTCCTCCCGCCGAACATCTTGATTAATATTGCCGCCTTGATTTGCCATTGCTTCTCTTATCCTTCGTCTAAGTCCTTGTAAGGTTCGCTCGATTTACGGATCAAAGGGATATTCTCAGTGAAGTCGGTCTTGCCCTGGTCATATACCAATGCAAAACCAAAGTTTGTTAGCCCTTTGAATTTTAAACAAGAAAAATAAAAAGAATGTGCAAGAAAGTAAAAACAAAGTCGCTATTGCCAATCCCGCAACGGCGCCAAAAACTTGTTGCGCGTAATAAGTGCTACGCAAATGTGCAAGTATACACGCCGCAAGTTATAGTATAAAAGATATCGTCTCCACAGGGGATGGTGCCACTTCAAGAATCTAGTCTCTTGCACTCAAAAAAGTAAAAACACAAGTAAAGGATTATCGAAGTTTAACTAATTACTAATCTAGAAAGCAATAAAATAAAATAAAAGATGAATTCAATTGAGAGAGATAGGCTAGGTTATCGTGAGTTGAGGTGTGATAGCCGATTGGATTGTCTTGGTAAAGAGTGCATGGGCAACTCGAGTTGCCGTGGCGACTTGCACAACGGGGTTGCCTTGGCAACTAATTGATGGTTGCTTGGGCGACTAGTTGGGCAACTACTTGGGCGATCGGGCAGCAACTTCAAGGTTCGGCGGAGCGTTCTTCAATGGTTTCTTCTTATCCCTAAGTCGAAACTCTAGCTACTTGTGCATGCCTTGATAATACATCCTGCGTGAATCAAGGGTGAACAACAACCAATCTTGCGCTCTTCTTAGCCGTTGAAATCCTTAACTTATTCCTAAGCCGGATTAATCTTCACCATCATTGGATTGAATAAAGATCATATTCATTCGTTTCTTGAATCTAACTCTCCCGATATTAGATAAATGGATGAAATCACGAGATCCTCTCCCAATTCACTCGCAAACAATAATAAGAATCAAGAATGAATAAACCTTGAAATAGAAAAGTGCAAACTCTTATTACCTAAACAAAAACCAATAGTTTCTCACAACCACAAAAAACACAATAACCATAGCCGAGTAAATTTAGTTCATGGCTAGGTTCCAAAGAAACACAAGATAATTAATCCCTAGCATGAACCCAATCGAACAAAGATGAAGGAAGAGGCTTGTCGAAATCCTCCTTGCCCTTGATGCTTGTCGAAAATTCTCTCCTCTTGCCCTACTTGGACTTGCCGAAATTTCCCTCTTGCTCCCTCTCTTCATCTTGTCGAAATCTCCTTGGTATTTATAGGGCTAGGCCAAAGTCCTTCTTTGAGGAGGAGTTTGAGTTGGAATTAAATTATCTTTAAAGAATATAATTCTTTATTATAATTTTATTCCTATTAGAACTTCTCCTATCCTCTTGGAATTTAATTCTTCTTTAATCTCTGCATGGCAATCAAATTCCTTTGGGCTTGGGCCTTGCTCCATGTCATCTTGGGCTTGTAAAGTCATGAATTTCGACATCCATATTGCTTTTGGTCTTTGTCGACAAATGCCATGGCAACTAGCTCGGCGTCTCCTTCATGCACTGCCCTGGCAACTAGCTCGGCATTGCTTTGGCAAGTGATCCTGCACATACACACAAAAAACACACCAAAGCAGCATCTATTTCCACAAAAATCACCAAGTTATGTAATCAAGTTCAACGTTTGAAGGAAACATGGATTAATGCATGAATGACTAACTATGCAACTAATATGAGCCTAAGTCTAATTGATAATATGAGTAAAAAGGGTAAGAAAATAGTACTTTTGAACACTTATCACACCCCCAAACTCGAACTATTGCTTGTCCTCAAGCAATGCAAACTCATAATTACACGCCAAGACTTCAAATTTTCACAAACTTAGCTTTGAACTTGATTTCAATTCTCTCAACCGGGGCACAAAGTATGATTGGCTTTTTATTTTTCGAAAAACGAGGAATTACTCGAATCAAACTATAATGCTTGTGAGTGTGTGTGGAGTTGTGTGCAAGTTGATTTTTCGGATTCTATGCAAACAAGGTTTTCAAATTACTTGATGGGTTCTTTTTAACATGTTTTAACTAGAGCCAATTTCGGGCACCTCTAGTGTTTTATTTTTAGTTTTCTTAAGTTAATTTAATCGACTAGAGCCGGTTTGGGCACCTCTAGTTAACCGAAAAAATTTTAACGCCTCCTAGAGCCGCCGGGCACCTCTAGTGATCAATTTTTAGCACATGCTAGAGCCAATTTCGCACCTCTAGCATTCATCCAATTTTTATTCTAATCCCCAATTAGTTAATTATCAACCTAAGTTTACTAGAACTCCTTAAATCAATCAAACCACAACAGTGTTTCATCAAATTTAGCATCATAGTAAAATTCTAAGTTTTTCATGGTTATCCTAGAATAAAAATTCTATCAATTAAGTGCATTGGTAAAGTCATCATTGAATATTCATCAAATCTAAGCAATTCTTGTTCCAATTAAAGGCATGGCAAGCAATTTATGTATCCTAAATGTAATGCTTAAGATTAATGTAACTAAACATGGTAATTACTAATAACAATCCCCCAAACTCGAGTGAGGCATTGTCCTCAATGCATGCATAAAAATAATGAAAATAAAAATAAAATGCATACGAGGACTTACTTGAGAGTTCGTCATCGTAGATGATTAGTTTCCTTCTAGTTGGCGTCTTGATTTTCTTGCTTGAATGCAATGGTTGTTTTCTTGTTGCCGGGATGTCTTGACTTTGGTTGCCGTGGCATCTTCGGGGTTGGTTGCCGTGGCATCAGCTTGTGCATGCATGAAGTAAGTTGTCGCGGCATCTTCTTCATTGGTTGCTTGGGCAATGATCTTGGCAATAAATTTCCTTAGCATAGTAGTTGTGAGTCTTGTTGTGAAAAAGAAAATAAAGAAAACCTGAAAACTAAAGATAATGAAGAAAAAAATAAAATATCTCCTAAAATTAAAAATAAAAATAAAAGAAAAAGAAAAAGGAAATCTTGAGGAGAGCATGCTCATGCATCTCCTAAGTTGACCACTTCCTTGTTACGTTCCACATGGGCACCATTGTAGTGCTTCAATCTTTGTCCATTAACTTTGAATTCATGGTTGTCGAGATGGACTTGATTATCACAGCACCATGGGAGAATGGTTTGACGACTTCAAATGGTCCCGACCATCTTGATTTCAGCTTTCCCCTGGAAAAGTTTTAGCCGAGAATTGAATAGGAGAACTAGTTGCCTGGCGTGAATTGCCGTGGCAATAGTTTCTTGTCATGCCATCGCTTTGTTTTCTCCTTGTATATTCGTGCATTGTTATAGGCGAGTGCACGAAATTCTTCTATCTCATTGAGATCCATCAAGCGCTTTTGTCCGCACTTTCCCAATCCATATTCACGGTCTTGATTGCCCGAAGACGCCTTGTGCTCGATTTCCACCGGTAGATGACATGTTTTACCATAGACAAGCCGGAAGGGGACATACCTAATGGTGTTTTGAATGCAGTCGATATGCCCAAAGTCGTCATCTAGTCTTAATGACCAATCCTTCCTTGAGGGATTTACAACTTTCTCGAGTATTCCCTTCAACTCCCGGTTGGAAATTTACGCTTGCCCGTTGGTTTGTGGGTGATATGCCGTGGCGATCTTGTGTGATATGCCGAAGCGTTGCAACATCTTGGCAATTAGTCATTGTCAAAATGCTTGCCCCGTCGCTGATAATTGCTCTCGGCATCCCAAACCGTAAATATGTTTTTCTCTGCAGAATCGTTGCACGGTCTTGGAATCGTCGTTGGGAACTGCAGCTGCCTCTACCCATTTAGACACATAGTCGACGGCGAGTAAGATGTAGAGGTTGCCGAATGAAGATGGGAAAGGTCCCATAAAATCGATCCCCATACATCGAACAGTTCCACCTCGATGATGTTCGGAGTGGCATCTCATGTCGCCTAGAGATATTGCCCGTCTTCTCGCAACGATCACATTGCTTGTAAAAGTCTTGGGCATCTTTGTACAATGTTGGCCAATATAACCCGGATTGCAAGACTTTGGTCATGATGCGAGTTCCTCCAAAATGTCCTCCATAGGGTGAAGAATGGCATTGTCGGAGTACATTCTGTTGCTCTTCTTCAGGACACATCGGCGTATAACCCGATCTGCACATTGTTTAAACAAAAGAGGCTCGTCCCAAAAGTAATGCTTAGCATTATGGCGGAACCGCTTCTTCCCTTGGTGAGTATTGCCATACGGAAAAATACCACAAACAAGGAAGTTAACTAAATCTGCGTACCAAGGTATTGCCGGGGCATGTCTTTGTCGTAGTGTCGCTCCCAAAATTGCCGAGGCGTGCTCGTCAAAGTCTGCTCGCGGGCGTCAAGAGTTGCCGAGGCGTGTGCTTCCATGGTTTCCGAGGCGTCATGGGCTGCCGAGGCGCCAAGGGTTTCCGAGGCGATTAGAATTTGTTCATCCGGAATGCATCGCATATCTCTAGATCCGCGTCCTCTTCCCTATTGCGTTCCAAACGTGATAAGTGATCGCCACTTGATTTTTCTGTTCTTTTCCTGTCCTTAATTTCAATATCAAATTCTTGTAAAAGTAATATCCAACGAATCAAACGAGGTTTAGCATCCTTTTTAGCAAATAAGTATTTGATTGCCGAATGGTCCGTATGAACAATTACCTTTGTACCAATTAAATAGGATCGAACTTGTCAAATGCGAAAACTACAGACTAGTAACTCTTTCTCCGTTGTTGTGTAATTCACTTGAGCATCGTTAAGAGTTTTACTAGCGTAGTATATCACATGGAATGTCTTACCTGTATGTTGGCCTAGGGACTGCTCCTACCGCGAAATCACTTGCATCACACATGAGCTCAAAAGGTAGCGTCAATCTGTGGAACAACAATGGGTGCCGAGGCAAGCTTTTTCTTTAGGGTTTCAAATGCTTGAGTGCAAGAATCATCAAAATCGAAGACTTTATCCTGTTCAAGCAGATTACACAAAGGTTTAGTGATTTTAGAAAAGTTATGAATGAACCTCCTGTAAAAACCTGCATGTCCGAGAAAACTTGAATTCTTTTAACCGAATTTGGTGGGGTAATCTCTCGATCACGTCCACCTTGGCTTTGTCTACTTCAATTCCTTTGGATGAAATCTTATGGCGAGCACTATTCCTTCATCTACCATAAAGTGGCATTTCTCCCAATTGAGGACTAAATCCGTTTCTTCGCATCTTGCCAACACCCTCTCTAAATTGCCGAGACAGCCGTGAAGTCATTACCAAAAACCGAAAAATCATCCATGAAGATCTCAAGGAAGTCTTCGACCATGTCCGAAAAGAGCGCCATCATGCATCTTTGGAAGGTTGCCGGGCGTTACACAATCCGAACGGCATCCTTCGGAAGGCATAAGTACCGTAGGGGCATGTGAAGGTTGTCTTTTCTTGATCTTCCGTGCTATGGCAATCTGATTGTAACTGAATAACCATCAAGAAAACAAAGAAAAAGGGTTTACCCGCAAGACGGTCAAGCATTTGATCAATAAAGGGTAATGGGAAGTGATCTTTCCTAGTGGCTTTGTTTAGCTTTCGATAGTCCATACAAACCCTCCAACCGGTCACGATCTGGTTGGGATAAGTTCATTATTTTCATTACTCACCACCGTTATACCTCCCTTTTTCGCACACATTGTACCGGACTTACCCACGTACTATCGGAGATAGGGTATATAATGCCGGCGTCAAGCCACTTGATGATTTCTTTCATTACAACCCCTTTCATGGCATGATTCAGTCTCCTCCGGGCCTCAATTGAAGGTTTGTGATCATCTTCCAACAAGATCTTGTGCATGCACACCGCCGGGGCTAATTCCCTTCAAGTCGGCAATTGTCCACCCTATTGCCTTTTATGTAGCTTCAACATGTTTATTAGCTTCTTTTCTTTCGGCAGCTGTAACTTAGAGGAAATAATTACAGTAATGTATTATCGATCCCTAAGTATACATATTTTAGTTGATCCGCAATTGTTTCAACTCAAGAATTGGTGGATTTTCGATGAAGGGTTTTTCGATCTTACCTTCCTTACAGGTAGTCCAGTGGTTCAAAGTATGTACCTGGTCGATTGACTAGCCAATTTGCCTCTTCTGGTTGTTCCTCATCGACCGGTTCTTCATACTCCTCGGGTTCCTCTTGATCGGCAATGTAGTTGCCGAGGCAACTAAATTCCTCATCGGTTAAACTCTGCCGTGGCATGAAGTAGCCGGCATTCTTCTCGATCATCGGCATGCCTTAGTGTTTGGAATACATTTAGTTTTACCTGCTGGTCATTCACCCTCATTGTGAGTTCTCCTTTTCAACGTCGATCAAGGTTCTCCCACCGCTAGGAATGGTCTCCCGAGAATGATAGGTGCATGCTCATCTGCTTCACAATCCAAAACAATAAAGTCAGCGGGAAAAATGAATTTATCAACTTTTACCAGTATGTCCTCGATTTTTCCCTCTGGATGCACATAGGATCTGTCATTTAGCTGCGATAATCATGTTGTAGGTCTTGCCTTCCCGATTCCTAGTTTCGAAAACCGATTTAGGCATCAAGTTTATGCTAGCCCCTAGGTCGCATAGTGCTTTCCCGACATAGTGATTTCCAATAGAACAGGGTATTGTGAAACTTCCGGGATCCTTCAACTTGGGCGGCATACGATTGTGCAACATTGCCATGCATCCCTCTGTTGCGGCAATTGTTTCAAACTCTCCTAGCCTTGTTCTCTTAGACACAATGTCTTTAAGAAACTTGGCATAGTTTGGCATTTGTTCAATTGCTTCCACCAATGGCAAGTTGATGTGGACTTGCTTTAGGATATCAAGAAACTTCTTGAATTGGTATTCTTGCTTTTGTCGCTTCAACCTTTGTGGGAATGGTGGTGGAAGTCGGATATCTTCGATCTTTTCATTGGTTTGAAACCTGATTGACGGCATTACAGGGACATCTGGAGTTGCCGATGTGTTACCAACTGGGGTTGCCGCGGCGTGCTTATCGCAAGTTACCGAGGCGTCACCGGTTGCCGCAGCAATTCCTGGTTCAGCATCTGAGACTTTGCCGCTAGGTTCGTCTTGATCTTTTTGTGGAGTTTTGTTTGACGAGCGGGTTTGAACCTCTCTAAGTTGTTGGCCACTTCTGGTGGTGATTGCCTTACATTGCTCATGGCCAGTTCCTCTTGCGACTTCAGTATCGCTAGGTAAACCTCCTTGTGGTCTAGTGTTCAGATTTTGAGCAAATTGTCCGACTTGATTTTCCAATGATTTGATTGCCGCCTCTTGGTTTTGCAATCTCATCTCGGTCCTGTTAATAAAAGCATCAGTTCTTTTTATGAAATTACTATTCTCAGCCATATAAGATTCATTTTTCATCATAAAAGCATTTAGAGAATTTTCCAAAGAACTAGATGTTGTCGGTTGTTGCTGCGGCATCTGCTTGTCGTGGCATATTTTCTTGAATCCCGATGCTTGTGTATTCTGATTGTTCGGTTTAGAGCATTGTTGGGATTACTCCATGAAAAATTCGGTGCTTCTTCCAAGCTGGATTGTATGTATTTGACATCATGTTGTTGCCCGATTGTAATTCCCCACATAGAAGCTAGATTCCGGATTCTGCATGCATTCGGAAGAATTATGGTTATCACCACATAACTCACAAAAAGAATCCATTACCTTGACTTCATGTGTGTTGTTTGGTTTTTGCATGTTCGGACCATCTTGGTTAAAGCGGCCAATTGTGCGAAATTGAATCTGATGATCCTAGTTCATGTATTGTGGCTTAGCGTCTAACTCCTCCTCTTCTAGTAGATGGGAATTGATAGTCATTCTTGGCCAGCTGTTTAAAATTTGCATTGCTTCCTCCGGCGACTTATCTAAGAGTATGCCGTTTGCGAGGCATCTAGCATCATCCTTGTTGGTGTATTCACGGCGTTGTAAAACATTGTCACTTGAGTCCACACCGAATCCGTGTAGAGGACATTTGTGTAGAAGTTCTCTATATCGCTCCCAAGCCTCGTACATGGATTCATCATCTGCCCGAAAAAGAAGTAATGTCGTTACGAAGCTTATCGATTAAATTTGTAGGATTAAATCTAGCAAGGAAATCACGACAAAGATCAGTCCAAGATGCTATGGATCCGGCAGAATGCTATTTAGCCATGCTTTCGCCCTATCCCTCGGTGAATAGGGGAATAATCTTAATCGTAAGACATCGGGGTGACTCCGTGTATCTTGAACGAGTTGCAAATCTCGAGGAAAGATTTCGAGATGTTGTCGTGCATCTTCGATTCTTTGAGCCGCAAATTGACCTATTGTGTTGATCATATTAAACATTACCGGTTTCAACTCAAAGTGGTCGGCTTCAATTTCGGGTGCGACAACTCCGGGTTAAGTCCATCAAGATCTTCTTCAAGATAGTCTCGAATAGTTCTGTTTCGCAAAGAATCACTCCTCCTCCTGCTCGAACATCTTGATTAATATTGCCGTCTTGATTTGCCATTGCTTCTCTTATCCTTCGCCTAAGTCCTTGTAAGGTTCGTTCGATTTACGGATCAAAGGGATATTCTGGTGAAGTCGGTCTTGCCCTGGTCATATACCAATGCAAAACCAAAGTTTGTTAGCCCTTTGAATTTTAAACAAGAAAAATAAAAAGAATGTGCAAGAAAGTAAAAACAAAGTCGCTATTGCCAATCCCCGGCAACGGCGCCAAAAACTTGTTGCGCGTAATAAGTGCTACGCAAATGTGCAAGTATACACGTCGCAAGTTATAGTATAAAAGATATCGTCTCCACAGGGATTGGTGCCACTTCAAGAATCTAGTCTCTTGCACTGTAAAAAGTAAAAACACAAGTAAAGGATTATCGAAGTTTAACTAATTACTAATCTAGAAAGCAATAAAATAAAATAAAAGATGAATTCAATTGAGAGAGATAGGCTAGGTTATCGTGAGTTGAGGTGTGATAGCCGATTGGATTGTCTTGGTAAAAGAGTGCATGGGCAACTCAGTTGCCGTGGCGACTTGCTGTGGGGTTGCCTTGGCAACTAATTGATGGTTGCTTGGGCGACTAGTTGGGCAACTACTTGGGCGATCGGGCAGCAACTTCAAGGTTCGGCGGAGCGTTCTTCAATGGTTTCTTCTTATCCCTAAGTCGAAACTCTAGCTACTTGTGCATGCCTTGATAATACATCCCTGCGTGAATCAAGGGTGAACAACAACCAATCTTGCGCTCCTCTTAGCCGTTGAAATCCTTAACTTATTCCTAAGCCGGATTAATCTTCACCATCATTGGATTGAATAAAGATCATATTCATTCGTTTCTTGAATCTAACTCTCCGATATTAGATAAATGGATGAAATCACGAGATCCTCTCCCAATTCACTCATAAACAATAATAAGAATCAAGAATGAATAAACCTTGAAATAGAAAAGTGCAAACTCTTATTACCTAAACAAAAACCAATAGTTTCTCACAACCACAAAACACAATAACCATAGCCGAGTAAATTTAGTTCATGGCTAGGTTCCAAAGAAACACAAGATAATTAATCCCTAGCATGAACCCAATCGAACAAAGATGAAGGAAGAGGCTTGTCGAAATCCTCCTTGCCCTTGATGCTTGTCGAAAATTCTCTCCTCTTGCCCTACTTGGACTTGCCGAAATTTCCCTCTTGCTCCCTCTCTTCATCTTGTCGAAATCTCCTTGGTATTTATAGGGCTAGGCCAAAGTCCTTCTTTGAGGAGGAGTTTGAGTTGGAATTAAATTATCTTTAAAGAATATAATTCTTTATTATAATTTTATTCCTATTAGAACTTCTCCTATCCTCTTGGAATTTAATTCTTCTTTAATCTCTGCATGGCAATCAAATTCCTTTGGGCTTGGGCCTTGCTCCATGTCATCTTGGGCTTGTAAAGTCATGAATTTCGACATCCATATTGCTTTTGGTCTTTGTCGACAAATGCCATGGCAACTAGCTCGGCGTCTCCTTCATGCACTGCCCTGGCAACTAGCTCGGCATTGCTTTGGCAAGTGATCCTGCACATACACACACAAAAACACACCAAAGCAGCATCTATTTCCACAAAAATCACCAAGTTATGTAATCAAGTTCAACGTTTGAAGGAAACATGGATTAATGCATGAATGACTAACTATGCAACTAATATGAGCCTAAGTCTAACAGTAATATGAGTAAAAAGGGTAAGAAAAATAGTACTTTTGAACACTTATCATTGAGCACGCAAATGATATGCAGGACATGTGTCCTCCCTCAGGTGGACTATATAAGGATGATTTTGGAGGAAAGAAAAAGTCATGCTATTCCCATTTTCACATCATTTTCAACCTCCAAAGCTTTTATCCTCTTTCCATGGTGGCTTGAGCTTATTTTCTAGAGATCCAAGGTGAAGCAAGGGAAATTTGTCCAAGGAAATGAGGATTCGAGTGCTGAATCAAGGAAATATCTTGTTATCATCTTAAACTTCTCTTTATTTTGATGTTTATTTGGAAATTTACATATATTTGTGCTCATTTTGACTATGGTTTAAATTTCTAGAGCTTGTTGAACTTATTTAAACTATTTTTCTTAGTTCAATATATTTTAGTGTTAGCTTTTTCTTAAGCTTTAATTGTTGGATTTGATTTATGTTTTGCATGAGAGTGTTAAAACCAGTTACTAACATCGACAAATGTAGTAACGAGTTCCTGTAGTGAAAGTTGTCCGCATGCAACGAAAGTTAGTCCACTCGTTTAAGGGGCCTTAGATTCGACTTACAATAAAAGTTGAAGCCGATCTTCGTACCTGAGTCAATAGTTGAAGGTTAAATGGAAGTCAATACTCAAGTTGACCATTGCATCACCAATTAAACCAATCATTAATCCTTGAAGTGCACTTGATCTTTCTGCCGAGCTGAGCCAAGGAGATCCATGCTTATTTTCCATATTACTCTTTGTTATTGCTACCACATTAAATCATTTACTCTCCTTTTTATATCACTATTGCAACCACCATTGCACCCACAACTACTACTTTCACAATATTGTATTGTAGTTACATAAGTATAAACGTAATACTCCATCCTCATAGGATAGATATTAAAACAAGATTACTTTGTTTCTATTCTTGCATCGATGGTGTAGCTTGCACTAAAAAGTGTGACATTTTCACACCAGTCAAGTTTTGGCGTTGTTGCTGGGGATAGCGTTATTATGTTCTTATGTTACTTCTTCCAATGTTGTTTTCTTTATTTAAGTTTGTAGTTGTTTCTAATAGTTTTATTTTTGTTTTTCTTTTTATTACTTTGTTCATGAGTTGTATGACCAGAAGTTCCACTACCCCACTCTTCATACCAGATCTAGAAATTGAGAGAACTTTTCGAAGAAAGATTCGTGAAAATAGTGGAATGACTAGACAACCAAACAACAAATGAGGGAATTCCTCATGCTGAAGAAAACCCACCACTACACCCACCGGCCCAGAACAAAACAATCTAGAGGTTGTTGTTTCCCAGTTGGACGATTTGCAACTAGGAATTGTTAGACCTCCTATTCAGACTGGGAAGTTTGAGTTGAATCCGGTTATGTTCCAAATTCTCAACTCAAATGGGCAGTATGCAGGGTTACCACATGAAGACGCTCGAGAACATCTTCAATCTTTCCTTTTAATTTGTGCTTCATTTAGCCAACAAGGCGTTCCTAATGATGCCTTACGAATGTAATTGTTTTCTTATTCATTATAGGGTAGAGCTCGCACATGGTTCAGAAGATTACCTACTGGTTTTATCACATCGTGGAATGACCTTGCGACACAATTTGTTTTGCGCTTTAATCCATCGATAACGAATTCACGCTTGAGGAATGATATTACAACCTACTATTAGTTAGATGATGAGACTCTTCATACTAGATGGGAGAGATATAAGTCTTTGTCTTGACGATGTCCCAGTCATGACATTCAACCAGAAACTTAGATCGAGATCTTTTATAATGGGTTGAATGCAACCACAAGACATATGGTCCCCTACTTGATTGTACCTACAATGCTGCCGTGGGTGTATTGGAGCAATTTGCTCAGAATGATTCACAATATCCTATCTCTAGAGCTGCATCATGCAAGGCTACACTGGGAGTGTTTGAGCTTGATGATTTATCTTCTCTAAAGGCTCAGATTTCTACTTTGGAGAATAAAATCAAGAATATGGATGGGACAAGTGGCATTGCTCCTATCCAACTAGCTCAACAAACAAATACCCCTGTATTTTCCTGTGAGATTTGTAGAGGTAATCATAGCTTTGAGGATTGTCCACAACATGTAGAAAATGTGAGTTATGTTAGCAACATGCGAGGTAACAACTTGGGTACATTTTTCAATTCAACTAATCGCCAGCCTTGGAGTAACTCTAATTCTACACAACAACAAGGAGAATTTCTCTCTATGAATAACTCTTTTCAAGGAAATTCTAGTGTACACCAAGGAAATTTTGGTTACCCGCAGCAACAGTTCACACCACAGACTCCAATGCAGCGACAACAGAATCGAATGCAACCACAACATATTGCATCACAGTCTCAACAATCACAGTTTGGAATGCAGTCACAATATGGTGCATGTATTGCCCCAGTTTTGGGCCTAGCGGTTTACAGGCTTATTAGACGATCCAAAGAACATGGTTAGAGATTCGTGTCGGATTCAAGATTAGAATTGGATTAAATATTTTTGAGTGGGAAAATATTTGGTAAAATATCTAAAAAACATTATTTAATATATATATATATATATATATGTAAATATATATTTGGTAAAGCCAATTTTAAAAAATGGAGTTTGGAAATTAGGTATTTTGGCTAGTGACCAAAATGTAAAAATTGAAAACTGCTTTTAGTGATTGTTTTGTAAAAAGATCAAAACTTATAATCCTTCGGAGCTATTCTACCTAAATATTTTTATCAGAGTTTCCACTCAATTGGGATAATTTTAATGAGTTTAAGTTAAGGATTAAATGAATTTGATAAAAGGAGAGGTGGTTATTTCCTAAAAACCAATTTGATGTAACTTTCTTTCTCTTAAGTTTTCTCTCAAAATCTTTTCAGCCAAACATTCTCTTTATCATCAATGATTTGAGGTAATACTCTTGATTTCTTAAGTCTTTGATTTCTAATGGAATCATTAATCGTGTTTTACAAAATCTCATTGATATCTTTTGTTTTTCAAGAATATAAACATCCAATTGAGAGAAAATTCATCTATTAGAGATAAGGTTTGTTCTTCTCCTCTAATGATTGGTTCTTTACTGAAATTCCCAAGTTATTGATCCTTTATATATATATTTTCTAATGAGTTTTTATGATTTAATTATGGAAATTTGATTAGATCAAGGTTTAAGTGATATGATTATATGATTTTCGAATTGGATTTGTTTTCTGAGTTCTTGGTTGATTTAAATCAAGATTTTGATGTTTTATAAAGTTGATAGTCTGATTTTAACATTGGAATCCCGAAACTATGTGAATCTCTAATTTTCTAGGTTGCTAGTTATACGTTTTTGAGGAGTTGTGGAGGTTTAATGTATGCTGGAGATATAAGGTCGATGTTAGGTTGTTTTTGGATGTCAATTGAAGTTAATTGATGGATTTAACCTTTAGGTTTTGTCTGGGTAAGGTTTGGATGATTCGTGATAGTGTTTTTAGTTGTTTTCGGATGACGATTGGTGGTTCTAGTGAGGCAAACTTGAGGAGTTGTGTTGCTGGGATTATGAATGCATGATGATGCATTAATCCTTTATTGTTATGTGATTAAAATAGGTGCGAGTGATCCTAAGGCTGTTGGTGAAGCTTCAGAGGCTTCAGACGTTTGTTTTTGCATCGGCGAATAAAGCTTTGCGTTTTCGGTGAGTGAGAACATGGATTTCAGCTTCAAAATGGTTTAAAGGTTATTTTGGGAGTTTAAATTAAGCTTGAAATGCTGGTTTAAACTTGGAAGTAAGTATGATGAGATTTCTCCTTGGTGGTGCTTTTACGAAATGGAATTTATGCACTTGTTTTGAATTATATGGTACCTACTGTTTAAGCATGATTTAAAGTATGTTTTATACTATTTTTGATCATATAATGATGATGGATGCATTTGGTAAATGATCCATGTTACCACGTAAGTATGTGGAATACTTGTTTAAAGCATGGTTTGTTGCTTTGGAAATGATTTTGAATTGATGCATATAAAAACCAGTGAGGTACATGGTTAATAATGAATTATATTGGCAAGTGATGTGGTTTAAAATATTATGGGATATTGTTGGCCAACCATAGGATTGATAGTGCACTATAAATAAGTCACTTCGGGTGTTGAGGGGTTTATGTGTACCGAATACTCCACCACGAGTACCTTAATGGTCGAGGGGTTATATGGTACCGAAAACTCCCGTTAGTGGATTATGCATCTAACCGATGAGAAGGGTTGTGATTGTACGCCAGTTATAAGTGGTACCATGATTCCGGTTGAGATGGCATGAAGTGTTGAGAGGATACTTGTTGAATCAGTGTATCCGATGTAATATTTTGGAAAGTGGATTTGTTTAATGATCACTTGATAGCCAATATAATTGTTGATGTATCATGTTGATTGATGTCAATGTATATTGTTGGTTGATACATGTTTACTCTTTAAGCTTTGCATATGGGTTGTTATGCATGGGAAGACTTAAATTGAGGGTTAGCAATGGGATTTTCTGTTCATCTATGATACATGTTGCATATGGTTTAATATGATGGTTTTTGAAAGTGTTAAGTGCATGGTTTTTAAGGCATTATGTTTTATACGATGATTGAAATGGTGATTTCAACGTTGTTTTGGAAAATGGTTTTAAAATGCATTGATGATGTGTTGTTGGAGTACTCTTCACTAAGCCTTGTGTGCTTACACTCTCTTTTTCCATCAATGCAGAGAATTAAAGGTTTGGAGGCAGCAAGCAAGCAAAGGATATCCAAGGACTTCAGCTATTGAACATATGGTTTCAAACTAGACTTGTAGTAATAAAGGCAATGGGGTTTCATTGTTGATTTGGAAGGGTTTTTGAGAAACTCCATGTTTAAGCATGTTTGTAATGTTGCTTTGGTTTTGTAATTGGGCTCTTATGTTGGTTGTGCCTATGATATTACGTTTTGGAATGTTGAATGGTTTGATTTCTAGGAAGCACGCCTCTAGCATATCATTTGAAGCTTGATGCCAGGAATTGATGATGTTTTTGTGGTGTTATGATAAAGGTTGATCCTTAGTAATGTTGTGTATATGCTTGAAGTATGTTAGGATAAGTTTGAATCCTTAAAAGCATGTTAAACCAACAAATTGGGACCTTTTGGGTTCATGCATTTTGGTACGCTTGATCCTATACCGAAATAGATAAGTACTTTTAAAGGGTCTATTTCAGTATGCAAGCAACTGTTATGGTACGGGTGTAGGCTTTTTGGCTAGGCATTTAAGTACACGAAGGAGTGTTCTGGTATGGGTTTAAGCTACTAGAATCTGAGTTTTTGGAAACGTATAACCGTACCGATACACTTGCCCGTGTACTGATACGGCCAATAGTTAAGTTGGTTAAAGTGATGTTTGGAAGTTCTGATTCTTTTGTTTTGGTCCCTAATTGATATGTATGCAATTGGACACGTTTGGATGGTTGTTTGAAGTTGGTGTTTGACCCACGAGCATGTAATTTGACTAATTAATGATTGTTAACTTCAAAATGAGTTAAGTCCTTGTAATTTTCTCAAATTGCAATTTAGTCCCTAAATTGTAATTTAGTACAATTGGATATCAAATCGACGACCGATTGAGTTGAGTTTTCACCCACTGCACGTTATTCACACCATAGGTTAATATGTTGCATCTAGATAAGATAAAAATAGACATAATTCAAGTTTAATTTTTTCGGGTTTGTTTTGGCAAACCCAATATAGCTTGTTCAGTTTGGTCTGACGTCTAAGCTAGGTTGAGGGGGTATATTTGGTGGTATCATAGTCATGTTTGCAATAATTGGGATGATGTTCTTGGTTGGTTTTTGAGCATTTGCTATTGTCATAAGGCTAGAATTTTGACCTAGCAAACAACGCGACCTTAGTAAATGTTCCTTAGACAAACGACTAAGTAAGCCTGATTTCTCACTCCGATAGATCAAAACTTCCAAGGCACTTAAGAATGCAAGATCGTTCTAGGAGAAAGCAAACTATAAAGAATGGACTTCGAAGCCGAAAGAAGAAAACTCAAGAACACGAAGAACAACACAGAGGATTTTAGAGTGAATACCTTGATTACTTTGAAGAAAAGATTGAATTTAATGATTTACAAGTGAGGTGGGGAGCCTCTATTTATAGTTGAACTCCCCTAGATCTGACAGTCAAAACTGATTTACATCGACAGATGAGATTTACATCATATCTTTACAAAATTTCTAATTATCTCAACATTATCTAAATAAATCATTTGAAATAATTTAAATGGATAATGTTTAACTAAGTCTTCTAGAATCATCCATGGATCGGGCTAAGTTTGGTGGTCTCTTCAAGCCAAATTCCTCGATCTAAACACCTTGGGCAGCTAATTGTCCTTATGACTCGGGTCTGAACTGGCGGCCCGTGACAATCTCCCCCACCAAACTTGGTGACGCCCTCATCACGCCCTTGGAATAAAACTTGACTCGGTGATCATAGAATCGCTTTCTCACATTGGCTTGCTTTCAACTTAGAATCAAGCTTGGTAGTCCCCCTATAAGGAATGCTTGATTTGGCACTCTCTACCATTTAACATCTTTCCCTGCCTTATCTTGTACATCTCGATCGTAGAAACTCCTTCCTACCAGTTACAACTTACCCCTACTCGGGTCCTCTTGATCCTTGTGCAAGCACTTGGACGTCATCACATTGAAAACCGAACGGGCTCTCAGAACTCTAAAAGGTTGCTTGTGTCCTCACCAAGTATTGGCACCATCTGATGGGTTAGGTTTTCCGCTTTCTACACCAAAAAAACTAGGCAAATCAAACTGTAAAACACCATAATTGTGTTCGAGATATACCTTATTTGGACTACTCCGATTGGCATTCATTCTAACTCGCATCAACATTTGTTTTCTTGCGAAGTTGATGCACTATCGCATATCGGCAACTCGTCACTCATCGATAACATCGACACTTATTCAATCTTGAAGTCCGGCACCTCGGCTCACACTGACGCTTCTTTGTCCACGAAGCTTAATGCCTCATCCCTTTTACTCACTGGTGGACACTTAACGGATCCATGTCTTCAGAAGGCTTTAGCTCTACTAGCCCTTCCAAGGTTGTCTCCTTCATGGCAGCAACCAAGTCCGCGTTCTTGGTTAGCTCAATAGCATTCATCACCTTGGTCTCCATCCTCGCGTCTTGATGAACTGGGACAATACATTGTTTGCGAGGATCCAAAATGCAAACACAATCGGTAAAAGGGACAAGGAGTGCATTAATCCGGTCAAGGAAATTTAAACCGATGACAAAATCATAGTCATCCAAATGAATTACCTCAAAGCTTTCCTTGCCTTTCCATTCTCCAACTTGCAACTCCACACCTTGTGCATTTCCAAGGTCGAAACACCTCTAGAATTGGCAGTCTTGATAAGCCCAGTTGACTCTTCAACCTTCAAACCAAGCTTGTTGGTAGCTTTCTTTGATATAAACAAATGAGATGCTCATGTCTCTATAAGAGCACTTCTCCTTTGACCTGCCACGTTGATGTCTAGGTACATCAACCCTTTTTGCTTTCAGCCCTTTTCTCGCCTTGGCAAAACTCAACAACATCGAACCAAGCTTTAAAGCCTCACTGTCCTCAGGCTTGTCATCCTCCTTGGATGGCTTGACTCGATTCAGTCACTCTTTCACCAAATGAGGACCCTTGCATTTGTAACACTTCAATTGCTTCACTTCTACACTTGGCTTGATTGCTTTGATACTAGCAATCGCACCAAGTCTACATTCCCCTTCATCTTGTTCGTCATCTCCATCGACGATGGCATCGAGGCGGCTCTTCTTTTTGGGACAGTCTTTTACCATGTGAGGACCATCACAATGGTAGCACCTTACGAGTACTCATTCCTTCTTCTCCAATGGTTTGATGAACCTATTGGGCTTTTCATCACCTTTACTGTAACGGTCATCATCCTCGTCTCCCCCATCATTGCCCTTGCTACTGGGCTTGGAAGACTTGGATTTCCTAACTTCGTACCGTGCTATGGATTTGGCTGTGGTCAATACTTTGGAAAGTTCTTCGACTTCCCTCCACTCTAACTCCATTTGGGCCCATTTCTGGAGTCCACTCATAAAAGTAACGAAGCCCTCGTCTTCGCTCAAGTTTGGAATCTAAAGCTTGAGTCCAATGAACTCTCTAACATACTCTGGGATAGAACCATCATGTCTAAGTTGCCGCAACTTCACTCGAGCCTCTTGTTGAGCGTTGGTCAGACATAACTGACCTTTGAACTCAACTTGAAACTCTTCCCATGTCTCAATAGGAATGTCTTTGCTCTTTTTCTCAGAGCATCTGCGTCGCCACCATAAAAAAGCGACATCAGTCAAATACATAGAAGCAATAGTTACCTTTTCTACATCATCCTTGATGCCCATCACCCAAAAATACTGCTCCAATCCCCACACAAAGTTCTCAACATCTTGGGCTGACTTGTTACCCTTGAACTCCTTTTGCTTTGGGATATCCTTCTTGTGCTTGGATGCAGTGGGCCCTGCTCCATTCTTTAAGGCAGCATTGAATGAAGCCATGTCTGCCTTCATCTCTTCCATCTCCATCTTCACAACCTCCAACTCAGCCTCAAGCACATCACCTCTATTACCCAACTTCTCGAACAAATCCGTGAGAAGTTCCTCCATCTCTCCCTTGAGATGGTTCCTCTTGTTGTCTTGCTCCTCGAAGCATGTATCAACCGCATCAAGTCACTCAATCGAGTCCTTCATAGCTTCCTCAAGTCAGGTTATCTTACCCTCTAACGACGTGAGGAAATCTTTCGATCTCCCTCGCTTTCCTTCAGCATCCTATGATTCCGCACCCTTTGCATTGCAACATTTTCTCCTTTCCTTGGTGCCATCTCTAGTCAATGCCTTCCTCAAACACTCGCTCTAGTACAAAGTGTCACAGGGCTAGAATTTTGACCTAGCAAACCGCACGATCTTAGTCAATATTCCTTAGACAAATGACTAAGTAAGCCTGATTTCTCACTCTAGAAGATCAAAACTTCCAAGGTACTTAAGAACGCAAGATCGTTCTAAGCGAAAGCAAACTATAAAGAATGGTCTTCGAAGGCGAAAGAAGAAAACTCAAGAACACGAAGAACAACATAGAGGATTTTAGAGTGAATGCCTTGATTAATCTGAAGATAAAAGATTGAATTGAATGATTTACAGGTGAGGTAGGGAACCTCTATTTATAGCTGAACTCCCCTAGTTCTGACGGTTAACACTGATTTACATCGACGGATGAGATTCACATCATATCTTTACAAAATCTCTAATTATCTCAACATTATCTAAATAAATCATTTGAAATAATTTAAATGGACAATGTTTGACTTAGTCTTCTAGAATCTTCTAGAATCATCCATGGATCGGGCTAAGTCTAGTGGTCTCTTTAAGCCTAATTTTTCGATCTGAACCCCTTGGGCAGCTAATTGTGCATATGACTCAGGTTTGAATTGGCGGCTCGTTACATTATGCACCGTGATTGTTTTATGCACGTGGTTGCTTTATGCCATGTTGGGGTATACTTTGGGAATACTTTGTCTTATTACTACAATACAAAATATTTTGATTTGGAATGGAAGTCTTGGATTCTTGCTTGAGGCTGTCTGATTGTTTTGTTTTGGTGTATTATCATACCTTAGATATTTTAGCATGATGGGACCGAGGAGAGAGTTGCGATCTGGTACGGTTGATGCTACTGTTGGGTAGGGAAATCAATAGGATGTTGTACCTCTTGAAGGGTGCCACCCCCTCTGCCTATTCTACCTTAGAGTGTAGAGCCAGTACCACCTACGCTAGATTGGCCAGTGTTGGGTGATATGGCACCTTTGATACAGGCGTTGATTGGAGCTTTTCAAGCTGCTATTACTAGAGCGTATGTGCCTACGCCAGCTACTGGGTAAATGAGATTGACATTAGAACGTCTCTATAGTTTAGGAGGAGTTGAGTACAAAGTGTTGACACTCAAGGCATCCGAGGCGTGGATGGCCAATACTATTTAGATTTTGGATCAAATGGGTGTAATGATGCCCGTAAAGTGGGAAATTAGGAGGATGTTGTACCTCCTGGATGGTTGCTACCCCGTCTGCCTATTCCATCTGAGAATGTAGAGTAAGTACCACCTGCGCCAGTGTTGGGTGATATGGCACCTTTGATACAGGCAATGACTAGAGCTTTTCAAGCTATGTTGCTAGAGCGCATGTGCCAGCTGCTTGGCAAACGAGATTGCTGTTAGAATGTCTTTGTAGTTTGTGAGGAGTTGAGTAAGAGGGTTGGCACTGAGGCATCCAAGGCGTGGATGGCCAATACTATTCAGATTTTGGATCAAATGAGATGTAATGATGCTCGTAAAGTGGGATGTGTTTTATCCCTATTGCAAGGTGATGCTTATGGCTGGTGGACTACCGTGACTACATGCATGGAACCTAATGATGTGGATTGGGAGTTTTTCCAAGCTGCCTATTGTAGACTCTCTAGAAGAAGTGTGTTATGAATACTAGCAAAAGGAGAAAAATGTATGTATTAGTAAAATAGTGCCAAGAGTCTTTTGTATGCAAGTATACACAGTCTACAAGTAATACAACAGTTAAGCTGAGTATCGATCCCACAGAGATTGACTTGGAATTCGATTGTTTGATTGTTACTTGCCTTGGAAGAAAAGATGTTTGTTTTGAAAGTTTTTGGGGGGATACTTAAAAAGAAAAGAAATAAAAGTGAAGTAAAAACATTGGCAAGGAAGGTCTTTTAATGAGTGATGAGCGTTCGTAGAGGATTCTTGGTTTCTACGCTTTTAATGTCATGCCAACCTTTAATGTCAAACTGTCTTGGTATTGTTTGCCGAGCAGATTTAAAATTAGCAAAACCTCTCTCGATGGTCATTGCCCTAAGTCGATCATATAAAAACCCATATATCTCTATAGTGCATGTTTTTAAATAAACTGATTTGATTAAGAACCAATCTATACTTCTAAGGGGTAGATATCACTCCCGAAGTACGTTCATCTACTTGAACGACTTCTCTCGAAGCTTCTCTCCTTAGTATTCAACAACTCAATCGTTGCCACCCCAAGTCTATTAAGATATTGAGGAGCAATAGGGCAACAGTACCAGCTCTCGCTTGGCAGAGTATTTAGGAAAAATTCAAGTATGCTAAATAGAAAACCTTTGTCGAAACAAATTTATCATTAAAAACTAAACAATAAAATCAACGTTTAAACCAAAAATCCCCCACCAACTATGAAATTAGTTTATGATGAGGGATTTAACCAACAAAACCATAACCATTTTCAAATACATCATCACACTTCCTTGGTCTAGCCGATCGTCACTCGTCACACTCCAACTCCTTACTCCGATCACTCCTCACTCGAGGGTTTTACTCCCATGATCTCTCCTTTTTTTCTCCTTCATTGGGTCTTTAAATAGGCGTGTAAGGATGACTAGGGTAAGCTTCTATTGCTGAAGGGATAAGAGATAAGGTCTTATGATATCTTATCAGGCTAGGGCTGAGGTCATCGTGCCGCCGCTGCGTTGCCAACCAAGCTTGGCATAATTCTGCCAACCGATCTTGGCACTACTTTTTTGCTATTTTTTTAGAGATTGATCCAATTGCTATTTTTTCACATCCAAATCTGGTCCTATTTTTTTGGGGTTCAACAGCTTCTTGGCATGGCATCAAGTTCACTTCTCTACTAACCAGTGCTTGGCATTGTTTGGTCCATCTGTGCCAACAACACTCAGCATTCTCTCTAGTATTCCTTATTGCGTTGCATTCTTGTGCTAAATACTATGCCAAACCTGCAAAATTGCTAACAAAACAACCTTTCATACTGGCATAGACAGAAGTCCTAACTCCTTATGTAAATACATGATTTTAATATCCTAATGCAATTAAATGTACCTAAAAACAAGCAAAAGTATTGTAAGATTGTCATTAAAATAATACTTTTTGAGAGGTAAAACCTATAAAAAGAAGAATTTGGGAGTTAGATACTTGGATGAAAAGAAACATGAGTTCATGGCTTTGGTTCAGGGCAGTATGACTGTGGCTAAGTATGAGTTTCAATTTGTTCGGTTGAGCTAGTATGCTCTTGAGCTAGTACCAGATGAGAGGCATTGCTGTGACTGATTTTGTTATAGATTGGTACAAGATGTTAAGACTTACATGTTGGCTTCTGACTATACCGATTTCGACGTATTAGTTATACGGGTGAAGGATATTGAGCAGAACTTGGGTTTATCATGTGTGGTAGGTTCTGGCTCGGGTAAGAGAGTTGCAGACTCTAGTTTTGGTGGTGGTCAGTATAAGAAGCATTGTGATAAAAGGTATCATTCTAATCCGAGGTGAGGTGAAGGTAGTGCTAGGCGTGGACTGCATGGTTAGGGTACCCAGGCTAGATCGGCTTTTAATACATGTTAGGTATGTGGATACCGTGATCACATGAGGTGAGACTGACCACGTTTGGCTTGTGATGGACCGGCTCCTGCTGTTGTTGATGCTAACTCTTATTGGAGTTATGGATTGAGTGACCATCTAAAGCTTGATTGTCCGTTATTGGCTGGTGGTGGATAGGCTAGGGAATCTATAGTTGCACCACAGTGAGGTGGTAGTCATGGTCGAGGATAGTTTTAGCATAAAGACGAGGGTCTGAGGACGGTGGCTCATACCGTTGCAATTCAACTTGAGAGTGGTGGTCCTGCAAGGGTGTACGCACATCGCGAGGGATGCAATGACATCAATGTGATTGTAGGTACATTTACATTGCAATCTTTGTCATTGTTTTCTTTGGTTGATTTTGGTTCTATGCATTCATACATCTTGCCTGAGCATGCGCATTTGCTTAATGTACCTGTTGAGGTGTTAGATGTGGGGATGCAAGTAAAAAGTTCTTTTTGTGAAACGGTTGTTACAAGAAGGTTGTTTAAAAGATGTCCATTTATCGTGTAGGGTTATGATTTTGTGGTTAATTTAATGGAGTTGTCGTTTCATGGTTTTGATGTAATATTGGGTATGGATTGGTTGACCGAGCATAGAGCTGTGGTTGATTTTGAAGCCAAGCGAGTTACCTTGAAACTTACTGATGATTACGAGGAGGTAATCGTGGGTGAGAATTCTAAGTTCTTTTCTAATGTTGTTTCAGCTCTAAAAGTGAGTCATTTGATGGATTCTGGTTGTGAGGGATTCCTAGCCTATGTTATAAATCTGGGATCAAAAGAGGTGTGTATTGAGGACATCTGCATTGTGTGTGAATTTTTGAGTACTTTTTGGAGGAGTTGCCTGGTTGGCCACTGAATAGAGAGATTGGGTTTGGCATTAAGTTGTATGCGAATACAACTCCAATGTCTACTACTCTCTATCGCATGGCTCTGAAAGAGTTGAAGGAGTTAAAGATGAAACTTCAAAAGTTGCTGGATCAAGGGTTTATTAGGCCTAGTGTTGTTTGTGAAAAGAAGGATGGCATGATACATATGTGCATTGATTATCGACACTAAACAAGTTGATGATTAAGAATAAGTATCCTTTGCCACGAATTAATGATTTGTTTGATCAATTTAGAGGTGCATTGATGTTTTCTAAGATTGATTTGAGGTCTAGATATTATCAGGTGAAGGATGTGGATGTGTGCCTAAGACTGCTTTTTGAACGAGGTACGGGCATTACGAGTTCTTGGTGATGCCATTCGGTTTGACCAATGCCCCTACTGTGTTCATGGATATGATGAATCGGGTGTTCCATGAGTTTTTGGACCAATTCATGGTCGTGCTTATTGATGATATCCTCGTGTACTCTCATACCAAGGAGGATCATGATCGACACTTGGATATTGTGCTTTAGGCTTTGTTGGATAATCAGTTGTATGACAAGTTGAGAAAATGTGAGCCTTAGCCTAGGGAGGTTATTTTCCATGAGCATTTGGTGTCGGCCGATGGAATTTGGGTTGATCAACATAAGATTAAGGCAGTGATAGGTTGGAAGTCACCTAAGTCAGTGCAGGAGGTTCGAAGTTTTCTTGGTTTGGCTGGTTATTACCGTAGGTTTGTGGATGGTTTTTCGAGGATTGCTGCTTTCTTGTCCAAGTTGTTGCAAAAGAACATCCATTTTGAGTGAATGAAGAATAGACAAAGGGCTTTTGAAAAGTTGAAGGAGGCTTTGACGCAAGCTCATATCTTGATTCAACCTGAGTCAGGTAAGGAGTTTGTGGTTTATAGTGATGCATCGTACGTGGGGTTGGGTTGTGTGTTGATGCAAAAAGGAAAATTTATGGCTTATGCATCTTGACAATTGAAGGTGCATGAGCGCAATTTTCCTACGCATGATCTTGAGCTTGTCGCGATTGTGTTTGCATTGAAAATTTGAAGACACTATCTCTTTGGGGAGAAGTGTGTTGTATACATGGATCACAAGAGTTTAAAGTATTTGACGATGCAAAAGGATTTGAATCTTAGACAACGTACATGATTGGAGTTGCTTAAGATTACGATTTGACGATTTAGTATCATCCGAGAAAGGCTAATGTTGTAGCCGAGGCTTTGAGTAGGAAAGTTGCTGTGGAGTTGAGGGCGATGTTCGCACGGTTGGGTGTGACGCAGGATGGAGGTTTTTTGGCCGAGTTGCAAGTAAAGCCATCTTTGTCACAGTTGATTAAAGAAAAGCAACCTTATGATGATGTGTTGGTACCGCATGTTAAGGATATCATGGATGGGAATCTGATGAATTTTCATTTTAATGATGATAGGGTGTTGTGTTTTAAAGATCGGATAGTGGTGCCTAATGAGATAAGTTGAGGTATATCATCGTAACTGAGGCACAAGCTAGTCCTTTTTCTATGTATCATGGTGGTACTAAGATGTATCAAGGCTTGAAGGGAGAGTACTATTGGGT
Source organism: Hibiscus mutabilis (assembly GCA_019671005.1). NCBI lineage: Eukaryota > Viridiplantae > Streptophyta > Magnoliopsida > Malvales > Malvaceae > Hibiscus > Hibiscus mutabilis. Next base: position 20,315,097 of record CM033727.1, on the reverse strand, counting down.
TAGTTTAAATAAGGATGTGTCTGATCTTGTTGCTAGATGCATGGTGTGTCAGCGCGTTAAAGATTAGCATCAATTTCCTTCCGGGTTGTTACAACTGTTGAGGATACCAGAATGGAAGTGAGAGAGAATCAACATGGATTTTGTGTTTGGGTTTCTGTTGACACCCACTAAAAAGGATTCCATATAAGTGTTTGTTCATCAGTTTACGAAGTGTGCACATTTTGTGCCTGTGCATACTACGCATACTTGTCGCAATCCTTTTTCAGAGAACATGAAGTTTTTTTAAAAAACAAAACAACAACAACGGAGTCGCCACTAATCTTTTAAAAAACGGTGTGATTGGATCACCTAAAAAACGGGTCATTTTAATAAAATCATTTTATTTTATTAAAACAACATTTTGGTGTGTGAAAATAAAAAAACAGGTTCGGAGTCGGTTATGCGTGGGGAATGATTAGCACCCCACAGTACCCAAAAATTGGTACCAAGCCAATTACAAAATGTTTTAATGTCGGAATTTGCAAGTTTGTACAGAATTCAGCTCATTATCCGTTTATGAATATGATCTCGTTTTAACGGCCCTAATATATAGAAAGTGAACCGCAATCACCGCCAATACTTTTGGCGCTAACCCGTCACCTTCCTTCAATAGGACACCGTATTAATTAAGTTCCAATTTTTTATCAGACAAGCAAGGAAAGAATTTGTGTGTTGGAGATTTTTATTTACCCTAAGTTAGTGATTATTAACCTAAAGAATAATCTACATGAATTTTACCTATTAGAGTTAAAGTATGAATAAGTGTGCTTTATTGATTTAAATGAGCAGTGTTTTATTTTTATATTTACAGGGCTCTAAATAAGGTAATTTGGTACCTAAACCTAGGGACTTTATTTAACCTAATCATCTAATTAAAAGAAACTATTAATGCTTTGGTATTTTAAGAAAGGATCTAATTAAAAAATACATGGGAATTAAATTTAAATAATTATATCTACAAAAAATAAATAAGTGCGAAATCTTCAAAGAAAAGATGAATAAAAGGATTCTTTTTTTAAAAGGAATGTGTATCCTTCCCTAAAATGGGTCAACACAATATACGAATTGAATTTTTCTTTAAAAACGCATATGTGCAAATTAGAATTTAATTTAAAAATTTACAAAAAGGGTTAAATTACATTAAAAAGCTAGGTTGAAAAACAATGGTTTAAAAAAACTTAAAAATTAAAAGATTTATGGAGATGGTGAATTGGATGTAAATAACTCAATTAAAAAAACACTCTTTGCAATTTTTTTTTAAAAAGAACAGATCAAACAACATTTTTTATTTTTTTTAAACATGAATGAAAAAATCATACATTCGAACAAGAAGAACATAACAAAAAAAGATCATTAAATACCTCGAAAGATGCTTCAAACTTTTATTTCAACTGCGAATTCAAGTACAAAAGTTCAAGCACAAACTGTGTAGAATTCTCCCAAAAACTCTCAAAACTCTTTGAACTCAACTGCGTTTCTCTCAAGTAAGCGTGTGATTCTCTAGAATAAACTGTGTGTGTTTGTAAAATTACAAAGGCTTGAACCCCTTTATATAGGTATTTTTTGACCTAAAAATTCCAAAATTTAGAATAAAAAATACCTATTTCGGGTGATTTCCCCCTTTTCTCATTTAGTGTAGATTCAAATATGATTTGGAGCAGATTTGATTTGAATTTTGGTTAACTTTGGGTTGATTCTTTCCCATTTCCTCCAATGTAGATTCAGATACGATTTGAAGATAATTTGATTTGACTTTTGGTTCGAATCTAATCTGACTCTTTCCATATTCGAATCAAGAGAAACCCTAACCCTATTTTCCCTTTTTGCTTCTTAGGGTTTAGGCCAAGGTAGAGAGTGGCGACGGCAATACGACATGGTCACAGGTGGATGTTCGATTGTGACTGTTGGAGTCGCGGTGACGACGCAAGGAGGCGTGGTAGTGCGGCGGCCTGGCGGTGTCGGCCATTGGCGTGGTGGGGAGTCGAGGAGGCGGTGATGGAGCATCTCTTGGATCTCGGAGGTGCAAAAGCAATGATGGCGTGGCATGGCAAGGGCTGGGTGGTAACTAGCGCTCCCCTATGGCCCCGGAACGGTCGAAAACCATGACTGCCGGTACGAGCGTGGCCTGGAGCTTTGCGCGTGCGAAAGAGGTGACCACGGCGTGGCAAAGCACGAACGGGAGCTCGATGATCTCGAAGGGCTGGCCGGAGCAACTTGGCAACGTGCCGTAGTGGGCTGGTCCCTCTCTTTTTTTCGGGTTCAATTTGGACCATTAGATCTCCAACCCTAGATCTAACAATTGAGATTAAAGCCTGCACATGGGATAAAAAAGGGGTTAGCTTGGGGTTTGTTTTGGGCATAATGGGTTATTATAGGTCATTATTTATTTAAAATAGACCCCTTTATTTAAGGCTATATCATATTTATATAATAAAAATTTATAATAAAATAAATAGTTAAACAAAATACAAATACAAATAAAAAATAAAAAGACAGTGAAAATCAAGTGACAACAGCTGCCCCTTTTTGCTTATTCCTGTAAAACAGGGATGAGCAAAGAATGACAGGCACTAATTTTTGCCGATCGCCAATTTGTTTGGAAATTCCATTCTCCTTGCCCTAGAAACGAATTGCTAGCTCTATTCTCCCAACGTCTAAATAGTTAGACGGGTTCCATTCTCCTTACCTTGAACAGATAAGCATGTTCCATTCTCCTTACAATTGAAGGGATAAGTGGGTTCCATTCTCCTCACGCTTTAACGGATATGCAGATTCTATTCTCCTTACACTTGAATGGATAAACGAGTTCTATTCTTCTTATGCTTGAATGGATAAACGAGTTCCATTCTCTTTACGCCTAAACGAATAAGCAGATTCCATTCTCCTTATGCCTGAACGGATAAACGACTTATTCCTTTCATTGTGAAAGCTTTTATATACCTATCAAAGTCCAATGACTGATGCAACTATGATGATCATGCACCTAAGGATGTCTAAAACATGAATGCATGTTGGTTTTATATTTTCTTTTTACTTTTCTTCTTTAACCCAGCCAAGCAATCATCTCCACTGTCTCTACTTCGCCATTCTCATTCTTTGTACCTCTTTGTTTCTTAGAAAACATCTGGTTCTCGTACACCAATGTCTCACGTTCCCACAATTCCTACTATCATTATAGTTGATACATCAATATTGCGTGAAAGGCCTCTCCAATTTTAAAAGCTTTAGGCTTCCGTATGTCCCTTGAAATAGACTTATCCCTCTTTCAAGGCTCCTTATGAATTTCCAAATGATTCATAAGGGAGTCTATACCTTGGATGTTTTGGCGTTTTAATCTTCTCCATCACGCCTATTGTCATTGATATAAATTGCCCCAACCATGGCATATTCATCGAGCAGAATCTCCTGTCTATGGCTCGAAACTTAACAACAGACTGCGTCAGAGTCCCTATACTTTTTAGACCATTTTTCAGAGTAATGCACAAAAATCTTTTGCACATTTTAACGATGTTAACCAAATGGTTCTTATCCCAATATAAGATGTTTATACAAGGGGATAATGTAAGCAAGAAAAGTCTTTGAAAAAGAAAACTTCATTAACATTGTGGCAACATGGGAAAAGAGCAAAATCAGATGCCCCAAAATTCATAGCATGAATGATTCACAAATCCATCAACTGGATAGTATCCCGCTTTTAGGTGGCTCTCTTTAACTCACCAACTCCCCAAATTTCAATCTTCCCACTTTTCTAATCTCCATCAGACATTAGAAGTTTAGAGGTCCTAGAAGAAAGGTTAACTCAATTAGGCAGAATGTGTTCTGAAAACAAACTTCTTTTCTCTGATATTCTTGTGTGATCCAAATGGTCTTTAAAGGCTTGTAATATAGGCTAAGCTTGGCTACAAAAAAGATATACATGCTTGAGGATGATTAAACCAATGATCAATCTTTCTTGATGAAATCTCCATTATTTTTTTATTCTCTGGATCACTCTAGACTGCCCAATTTGGGTTTTTACCCTAGAGTTCATTTCCTTTCTTGGCACATATCATCATTTGAAGGATGCTTTTCTCTTGTTTCAAATTTTCTTTCGTATTTTAGCTTCATTTCTTCCATTTTCCTTTTGTCTTTTAGGACATTCAACTTGATCTGATATGTTTTCTTTCTTGCTTGCAAACAATCTTTCATCCTATTTGCCCCCTAGTGTGGGGAGTGATCCTTGGTTAGGGTTCAATCACAAGAAAAATATCAAGCTCAAAGGGGGAAAACAATGATTATTTTTTATTTTCTTGTTTGTGAAGGGAAATGAAGGAATGCCAAATGTCATTTCACACAGATATCATCAAAGAGAAGCATTCTTCAGTTGGTAGATGTTTTAGAGTTATCACTTCATTCAAGGACACTAAAATCAATATTTGAGAGGAAAATTCACTCAAAACGGGGATCTTCCCATTAATCCTGAACACACTTTATTACCCTTCTATATCGGGATTATATTCAAGAATCGTTCATACAATCAATAATAGGGGCTCTGCCTTTTAGATGTATTTTGAAAGAGAAATAGATGTTTTGTATGGAATGAATGAAAAAAATGAAACGTTCCCTACTTGAAAAAATGGAATGCATCTTTTATTGATGATAGTGACCATAATGGTTTAACACAGGCCCTTTACAAAAGATCCCTTATTACCCCGGGACTAAGGCAAAAGGGTTGGTCTTGGGAATTACTCTGTAAATGATTTAAAGACTACATGAATTTCTTCAACAGTCCAATTGTAAAGCTCAAAGTAGGGGCAAATCATAGACAAATACTTGTTTCCTTCATCCCCGTCTATTATAGCGTTGATGCCCAGACCCCCAAAAATCTGATCCAGGTCACTATTTTCTTTCTCCTCCTCAACATTAGGGTTCACAAAACCTCCAGATCTAAAATTTTCTTTCTCGAGGAATTCAAGCTCTTTCTATCCATCTTTGTTTGGACCAGCCACCTAAACTCTAGACAAAATCGAATCTCATGTCCTCCTTCCCCGTGGTACTCACAGTAAAGTTCACCATCACATGTCGCACTTTGGCTTTCTTCCTTTAGCATTTTGGCCTCAACCATTTTGGCCCATATCCATCTTAAGGGTTCCTTGACCTCTGAGATACACTTCTTATCCAATTTGTCACCATTTTCAGTCACCGCGTTCACCCCAGCTTTCTAGTGATTCAAAAATGGATTCCCTTTTTCTTTAGTTGTGTCAAAGGACATCATCCTTGATTTCTACAGATCCTCCACTACTCTTTTGAAAGCAGTGCAACTTTTAATAGTATGCCCCCTATTTCTGGTGTGATATTCGCACTGCGCCTTTTTATCATACCAAGGTGGGTATGGGGTGTAAAAAGAGGAGCGTGTCGTGGTAACACTACTCGTGCTTCAACCAGTTTCGAGAATAATTCTGCGTAGGTCATAGAAATTAGGGAGAAGTGAGCCTTCTAGTTTTTTGTTCATCTTTAGGTGGATTTAAGGCATCTGGATTTGTGGTCAAGACATTGGGCTTCTGAGGAGCAACCCCTTCGAGTAGCTGGTGTTGTAGAAACTTGTCATGCTGATCTCATTATCCATTTTCTTATACGATTTCTTTGTATCTCCTCCATCGAGTTTCTCACTCTTGATAGCTACTAGGATCAACTCTCTATTCATCAACATATCTGTGAAGCTCTTAGTTGCATGGTGTATCATCCGATCATAGAAAACGTCTTTCAGGGTTTCTACGAACATAAGGGTAATCTTATTTTCTAGTAGTGGCAGCTGAACTTGAGCAGCCATATCCTGCCATCTTTGTGCATATTGATTAAAAACTTCATTATGTCTTTGCTCAATTCCTTGCAAGACGACCCGGTTCGGGACCATATCAGTGACACACTTGTACTGCTCATTGAACGCCCTTGATAGATCTCTCCATGTTCGTATATTTGCCCAAATTAGCTGTGTGTACGAACAGGACACAAATCCTGTCAAACTATTATGAAAAGTGTGAATCAGGAGCTTCTCATTATCCAGATCCATTGACATCCTTCGACAGTACATGGTTAGATGTGCCGTAGGGCAAGTTGTTCCGTCATATTTGTTGAAGTCAGGGGTTTTAAACTTTGGTAGAATCACCAAATTAGTCACCAAGATCAAGTCTCTAGCATCCATACCGCCATGGATGTTTCCTTCTTGAAAGGCCCTAACGATCCCCTCCAATTTGTCACAAAGGTCCTCTAGCTTTTTGTTTGCCTTGGCCTTATCATCAATTTCATCAAGGTTAGGTACCTCAACCTCTTGAGCTCCCTCATTAACTTATGACTTATTCATTATGCAGATAGAAGCTTCCCATGAATAAAAGGGGGAATTTAGCTTTGGACGTGGTTGTTACTTTTTGAGCTCCAAGAAAACGAGGTAGGGCATTGACAACTTCCAATGCTTCACTACCGCCTAGGTCCTTAAATCATAACATAGCTGCAATCTGGCTGAGATTTCTAGCGGGCTAGTTCGATCTCTTACTTCAGGTCATTTTCTATCTTGTCTAGCCTATCCTGGGTGCTTTGGTGGTTGACTTCTAAGGTCGTCAATCTACCCTCCATGTCCATTGCCTTGGTTTGGGCACGAGTACCGTACTTGTGTGTAGCTTTAGCTATTGTGAAAATTCTATCATGTAATTTACTTTAGTTAATTATGTGTGGATGTATGCAATGACAATGACTATACTAATGCAAAGAATACAAACCGAATAACAATGCATGAATGCAAGTGAAAGGGCAAAATAAAGATGCATGAATGCAAGCGAAGGGCATTAATCACACTAGTCTTTGCTCTAGAAATAGTCTTTATTGTATATCAAAGGTCTTTATTATATAAAGTTCCCATTCTTCTACGAATATATCTCAGCCCGAACACCTAGCTCATTTATTTCTTCAATCAGCCACATGAGTCTTGGTCCCACCTCTCTTACTGGCTTGATGTACTAGTGAAGAGCTGTGGCTTCTGTCGCTAACATCATCATGTGCTTAGCCACGTCCTAAACCTAGGCCATGATGATCTCGTCAAACTTTTCCCACTCCTAGAACCTTCTAGCATTATCCCTAAGCCGAGTGAACCAGCAGTCGTTGCCTCCCTCATTGATATATTCGAGGACCAATATCTTTGTTATGTGTTCTTGAACGATGTTCTCCATGTGCCCGCTAGTCGATCTTAGACCAGTGACGTACATCTGCATTATCTTCCTCTTTTTTCAAGTACCTCTCATCCATGGCTAAAACTATTTTCTATTTGAGCAAGTATCTCAAGATCCAACCCCTTCTAAATATGGAATGATGATGCATGCAAAACAGAACAGAAAAAAGGAAAAGGATTAGTACACCGAATAGGAAATAAAATCTTAAAAGGTCCAAAATAATTTCATTGTAATGAACAATATTAGGTAGCGCATTCCAACACTTCTGGACATGTCTCTATGGACTATTCTTACGAAATGGTTTTGACCCAATTCTAGTTCCTAAAGCTTTCCATATGGCTCTATTGGGGTGGGCATTCTCATACATGGTTTGGTTCTAGAAAGGTACCCAAGCTATCCTTGTTGTCACCTACTAAGGGTAGCAAGGCCCCTGATTCTCACCCATTATAGGCTTCGAAAGAATCAAGTTCAACTTAGGAGGACTCACCTCCCATGTTTTCATGAAGGATCAGTATCCTTACGAAGACATAGGGCACATGAATTGCGAAGGTACTTGCTAGGCTCATACGGAGAATCAATATTCTTACATGAGCAAAGCGTTTTCCCCTCAGTTAAATAATTGGGTCAAAGCTCGGGTGCAGAGCTTCATTTAGCTTTAAATGCACAAAACGATATCATATTCATAAATAGACAATTGAGTTGAATTGTACACGAACTTAGCAAATCTTGACAGTAAAAAATGTAATCGACTTGTGGCTTGACTTTTAAAAAACACAAAAAATTGTCTCCAGTGGATTCGCCAAGCTGTCACAACCCTTTTTCTGGAGAGCTCAACATAAAAACAACAACAGAGTCGCCACCAATCTTTTAAAAAAGGTGTGATTGGATCACCTAAAAATGGGTCATTTTAATAAAATCATTTTATTTTTATTAAAATAACATTTTGGTCCGCGAAAAACAAAAGAAACAAGTTCGGAGTCGGTTACGTGTGGGGAAGGGTTAGCACCCCCAGATCGCCCCAAAATTGGACCTAGCCGATTACAAAATGTTTTAATGCCAGAATTTACAAGTTCGTATATTATTCAACTCATTATCCGTTTATAAATATAATCTCATTTTAACGACCCTAATATCCAGAAAATGAATTGCAATCACCGCCAACACTTCTGGTGCTAACCTGTCACATTCCTTCAATAGGACACCGCATTAATGAAGTTCCACTTTTTTTATCAAACAAGCAAGGAAATAATTAGTGTGTTGGAGCTTTTTATTTACCCTAAGTTAATGATTAAGTGTGCTTTATTGATTTAAATGAGTAGTGTTTTATTTTTATATTTACAAGGCTCTAACTAAGGTAATTTGGTACCTAAACCTAGGGACTTTATTTAACCTAACCATCTAATTAAAAGAAACCATTAATGCTTTGGTATTTTAGGAAAATATCTAATTAAATAAATACATGGGAATTAAATTTAAACATTTATATTTACAAAAAATAAATAAGTGCAAAATCTTCAAAGAAAAGATGAATAAAAGGATTCTTTTTTTAAAAAGAATATGTATCCTTCCCGAAAACGGGTATGTGCAAATTAGAATTTAATTTAAAATTGACAAAAAAGGATTAAATTACATTAAAAAATCTAGGTTGAAAAATAATTGTTTAATAAACTTGAAAATTAAAGGATCTATGGAGATGGTGAATTCGATGTACATAACTCAATTAAAAAAACACTCTTTCTAAAATTCTTTTAAAAGAATAAGTCAAACATCAATTTTTATTTTTTAAAACATGAATGAAAAATCATACATTCGAACAAGAAGAACATAACAAAAAAAGATAATTAAATACCTCGAAAGATGCTTCAAACTTTTATTTCAACTGAGAATTCAAGTACAAAAGTTCGAGCATAAACTGTGTAGAATTCTCCCAAAACTCTCAAAACTCTCTGAACTCAACTGTGTTTCTCTCAAGTAAACTGTGTGATTCTCCATAATAAAACTGTGTGTGTCTGTAAAATTACAAAGGCTTGAACCCCTTTACATTGGTATTTTTTGACCTAAAAATTCCAAAATTCGAATAAAAAAGACCCATTTTTGGGTGATATTTCCCTTTGATCATTTAGTGCAGATTCAAATACGATTTGGAGCATATTTGATTTGAATTTTGGGCAAATTTGGGCTGATTCTTTCCCCTTTCCTTCAATGCAGATTCAAATACGATTTGAAGAATATTTGATTTGACTTTTGATTCGAATCTGATCTGACTCTTTCTTTATTCGAATCAAGAGAAACCCTAACACTTTCCCTTTTTGCTTCTTAGGGTTTTGACCAAGGGAGAGAGTGGCAGCGGAGGCACGATGTGGCTGCAGGTGGATGTTTGGTTGTGGTTGTTGGCGTCGCAGTGATGGCAAAAGAAGGCGTAGTGGTGCGGCGGCCTGGCGGTGTCGGCCATTGGCATGGTGGGTAGTCAAGCAAGCGGTGTTGCAGTGTTTTCTGGAGCTTGGGGGTGCGGAAGCGATGACAACACAGCGTGGCAAGGGCTGGGTGGTAACCGATGCTCCTCTATGGCCCTGGAACAGTTGAGCGCCACGACTGTCGGAAGGAGCACGGTCTGGAGCTTTGATCGCACGAAAGAGGCGACTGTAGCACGGATGAGAGCTAGATGATCTCAGAGGGCTGGCCGAAGCGACATGGTGACTTGCCATAGCGGTGCGACGTTGCTACAGCGGAGGTCGAATGGCCTAGGGAGTGTGCGCGTGGTACACACGCGCTCAAGGGTAGCGGTGCATGGCGGCGCGCGACGGTGCGAGTGGGCTGGTCCCTTTCTTTTTTTGGGTTCAATTTGGACCGTTAGATCTCCTACCCTAGACCTAACGGTTGAGATTAAATCCTGCACATAGGAAAAAATGGGATTAGCATGGGGTTTGTTTTGGGCCTAATGGGTTATTATTTATTTAAAATAGACCCTTTTATTTTCTTTTTGGGTTTTATATATAATAAGGCTACATCATAATTATATAATAAAAATATAGAATAAAATATAAATATAAATATAAATACGGTGAAAATTAAGTGACAATAGTACTTTGGATAAGTTGGGGGATTTGTATATTGTTGAGATTGTGCATTTGCACGATGTGCCTAAGTCCATAGTATCGATAGGGATCTGCGGTTTACGACAAGGTTTTGGGAGTGTTTGCATTGAGCTTTGGGTACACAGTTGAGTTTCAATACTTTGTATCATCCTTAGACGGATGGTCAGTCTGAACATGTGAACCAAGTTTTTGAGGATATGTTGAGATGTTGTATCATTGAGTTATCAAGGAAGTATACAAATGGCACCTTATGAAGCCTTGTATGGTGGGAAGTGGCGTACACCCTTGTGTTGGGCTGAGGCGGGAGAAAAACATGTTTCCTTGCCGGATGTGCTAAGGGATACGAATGAGAAAGTGAAGCTTGTTTGTGATCGCTTGAAAGCGGCTTCGGATCTTCAAAAATCCTACGTGGATTTGAAGCATAGAGAGATTGAATATGCGGTTAGGGATTTCTCCTATGAGATTGAATATGCCATTTTAATGGAAGCTTTGTAGCTGTTATTGTAGGCAAACTCGATGAAAGGTAGGGATTTCTCCCATGAGCTTCTGAAATCGATGATGCACGCACGTAGCGTGTCTTCCAGAATTTGAATTACCCTTTTTGATTGGCTGTCAGACTGAGGGTGAAAAGCAATACTAAGGTTAACTCTGGTGCCCAGAGCTCCTTGCAGTGATCTCCAGAATCGTGAAGCAAACTGTGGATCCTGATTGGAGATGATATATTGAGGTACTCTATGGAGTCAGATAACTTCTTTAATGTACAAGTCAGCCAGCTTAGGAAGACTGTAGTCCATCATAACTGGTAAAAAGTGTGCTAACTTGGTGAAGCGGTCTACAATGACCCAAATGGCATCATGTTTAGCAGGAGTCAAGGGTAGACCACTAAAAAAATCCATAGTGATCTTCTTCCACTTCCACTATGGTAGATCAATAGGTTGTAGTAAGCTGGTAGGGATACGATGCTCAGCTTTAACACGCTGGCACATAAGGCACTTGGATAAGAAATAGGTTATAGCTTGTTTCATGCCCGACCATAAATAAAGTTCCTGAAGGTCCCTGTACATCTTTACAGAACCCAACTGGACAGAGAAAGAACTGGAATGAGCCTCTTTAAGGATATCGGTATGAAGAGATTCATCATTGGGCATGCAAACCCAATCACGAAAGCATAAGAGTCCTTCAGGACTAATCCTAAAGTCAGGGTTATCTTGTAGCTTGGTAACAATAGATTGAATTTTAGAGTTTTGCTCCTGCAATGCTTTGATCCTCGATACGATAGTAGACTAAACTTGGAGTTCAGTTATGAAACAATGGTGCTTCCGAAGTCAGAAGTGAGCATTAATGGCTCGAGGAGCTACAATACAACAGCTTTACAATGAGTAGATATACCAATTAATTTATTGGACTCGATGATCAATAATGATACTAACCAGGCAATGGTTTGCGGCTGAGTGCATTAGCTACAACGTTGGCCTTGCCCGAATGGTAATCGATGACAAGATCATAGTCTTTGAGGAGTTCCATCCATCTCTATTGCCGAAGATTTAACTCTTTATGGGTTAAGAGATACTTGAGGCTTTTATTATCGGTAAAAAGATAACATTTCTCTCCGTAGAGATAATGTCTCTAGATTTTCAATGCAAAGACAGCTGCAGCCAATTCTAGGTCATGAGTGGGATGATTCATCTCATGTGGATTTAATTGTCACGAAGCATAGGTAATGACCTTACCTTCTTGTATCAATACACATCCTAACCTAAGATACGATGCATCACTGTAGACGGTGTAGTATTTTCCAGACTCAGGTTGGGTTAGGACCGGCGCACGGGTTAACACTTGCTTCAATTGATCGAAGCTTCTTTATTGTTCCTCATTCCAAATAAACGAGACTTCTTTTCTCAACAGCTTAGTCAATGGAGCTGCTATCATAGAAAATTCTTTAACGAATCTCCTATAATAACCAGCAAGGCCAAGGAAGCTTCTCACATAAACAGTGTTCCTCGGTGAATGCCACTCAATAATGTCTTGAATTTTCTTCAGATCCATCTAGATACCCAAAGCCGACACAATGTGCCCAAGAAAGGCAACTTCGGTGAGCCAAAATTCACATATAGAGAACTTAGTAAACAATTGTTTCTTCCGAAAGGTTTGAAGCACAATGCAGAGGTGATCTCAATACTCAACAGGATTCTTAGAATATATCAAGATATTGTCGATGAATACCACTACAAATTTATCAAGATAGGGCCTAAAAACCAGATTCATCAAATCCATACAAGCTGCCGGTGCATTGGTTAGCCCAAAGGGTATTACCAAGAATTCGTAGTGTCTATATCTTGTTCAGAAAGCCATCTTGGGTACATCACATACTTTGACTCTCATTTGATAAAACCCGGACCTTAAACCGATCTTGGAAAACACAGAGACATCCTTAAGATGATCAAATAGGTCGTTAATTCTTGACAATGGATACTTATTCTTGATGGTTACCTTGTTCAACTGTCGATAGTTAATGCACAATCTCATGGAACCATCTTTCTTCTTGGCAAAGAGAACCGTGGTTCCCCAAGGTGAGGAACTCGGTCGAATAAAAACTTTATTCAATAGGTCTTGAATTTGAGCCTTCAGCTCCTTGAGCTCGACAACTGCCATACAGTAGGGTGCAATGGAAACTGGGGCAGTCCCAGGTTGCACTTCGATGCCAAATTCAACCTCACGGGTTGGAGGTAAATCCAGAAGTTTATTAGGAAAGACATCATGAAATTCGTACACTATGTCAACATTCGATAATCGTGGTTCATCCTTGGCTTCTAATGTCAAAGCATTCAGGGAAGAATTTCTTGAGTTCATCAATACAATACTCTCCTTGCCAAGGCCTCGAAGGTACAACTTCCTTTTAATACAATCTAACCACGCTTGATGTTCACTGAGCTAATCCAATCCCAATATAACATCAAATTCGTAGATCGATAATGCTAGTAAATTGGCCGAAAAAGGAATCCCTTGAATCAATAAGGGACAGTTTTTACATACAAGGCTTATGGTGAAACAATCACCCAAAAGATTGGTTACAGAGATTCTCGATACTATAGGTTCAGATGATAATCTATGCTTCTTGACTAACACATCACTTATAAAGGAGTGAGTAGAACCAAGATCAATCAATGCATTCAAAGGGTGTGAATACAATTCAATAGTACCTGCAATGACATTAAGTTCATCATTCTCTTCCCTACTTCTCACATGATACATATGGGCAGGAGCCTTCGATTCTTGCCTACTTAATGTTTTTCCAGAGCCAATAGGTCTCCCTACAGCCCCCGATGATCCTTGCCTTAATCCCTTGCCTCGAAAAGATTATTTAGGGGTTACAACACTAGCTAGTGCAACAATAGATTTAGTTGCATTGAGAGGGCAATCTCAAATGAAATGGCCTTGCTCACCACAATAGAAACAAGCTCCAGACTACTTACGAAACTGGCCCACTAGATGTCTATTCTGGCAATAATTATAGACTGGATACTGTGAACCCCTTTTCGAACCTTTAGTACTCTCAACTGAAGTGGTCTTAGCAAAAGATGAAGTCACAGTTTGGGGACTCTCGTCGTTCCCATAATGGGAGGGCCGTGGGAACATATTCTGCTTAGGGCCAGAGTACTTTCCTTTCTTTCTCCATTTGGGAGGTGGAGAATCATCTCGAAACCTCTTTTCTAATTTGTCTGACCCACCGGTCATTTGGGCTTTCTGTGATGCTTCAATGGCCTTGACTTGGTTCACAAGGTCCTGGAAATCAGTGATGCTCAATGCTGTAAACATAGGTTGAAGCTCGTCACTGAGCCCGACAATGAACATGCGACACTTTTCTTCCTCTTTCTTTATGTATTCAGCACCATATCGACAATATTTACAAAAATCATGGATATACTCCTCAATAGGTTGCCCACCTTGCTTGAGGTAGAGGAAGATGCTGCTACTTTTTGCGAGATAGAAATCATTGATATACTTCTTTCGAAATTCTCAGAGAAAGAACTCCTAGGTTATTATGTCTTCGGAAACTGTAAGAGTAGTAGTCTCCCACCAATGAAGTGCCTCATCAGCAAGCAACGCGAGGGTACATTGCAGCTTGTGTTTATCCGAACACTGCAACTGCTTGTTCAGAATTCTCAAGGTGTTGTCCAATCAATACTTAGCCACTCCAGGATTGTCATCATCCTGACCAGTAAAAGTATAAGCTTGGTACTATGATAACTTGTCAATAGAAGCCCGAGTATGTTGGACAACGAGTGTAGTAGGCTGTACAATCTGCTCAGCTCGCATAGCAGCCATAAACTGTTTGAACATGTCAGCCATATTCCGGTAACAGTCAGCCTGAGCAGTTGGTACCTTAGGTTTGGTTCCCTGTACATAAGGGTCATGCGGATTCGAAGGATCTCACCCCCTTATCTCCTTGACATGCGTCGAAGAGCTGGTAGCTGGCTCATTAATATGATCTTCATTCGTCTCAGACATATCTATAATATAAAGAGATCGGATTAGTTGACAAGTCATAATTTACACAATATATATAGCTTCTAGGTGGTAAAGTAACACAATAACAATACAATAGGCTTCGGTCTAGTCCTAGAATCGACTAAATTCTAACTCTAAACCACAAATGTAACACCCCCTTCCCGACCTGGTAGAGAACTAGGTCGGAGCATGCTACGATGAACAATACGATGATTGGTGTAATAATTTAATCAAAATTCGGTAATTTTACAAGGACATTCATTACAAATGATACAACATCGATACAATAAGCTTAATAACTCAGTATAATACTATGATTGTTGGTCTCGGACCAATTTTAGACTTTTATAAATTCCAGGGACTATTCTATGGATTCAATATTTTAGAGGTCCTTCTTCGAAAATGTTCTTATTATACTAAAATTCAATATATTATCAATGATTATACGAATTTCCAAGATAATCTGAGTCCAATTACCTCTTCAATTTAACTTTACAATGTTCAATGACCAATATGCAGTGTTTCAAACTTATTCCCATTAACTTTTAACAGATTTACCTGTATCGGTATCAGTACTCGAGAGGTCGTATCGATACGCCTGTGTTATGACAGTTAAAACTGTTAAGAATTAATGAGCTCGTATCGATACGATGCTTGCCCGTATCGGTACACAAAGCATGATTTATGATTTATCAATTTCCAATGTTTATTGCCTGTATCGATACGACTGGGAACTGTACTGGTATGTGTTCATCAGGTTGACCCGTATGGATACGTCCCTAAATCATATCGATGCAATTAATTTTCCAAATTCTAGTGTTAACTTTTCATATCGATACATCCTATTGACCGATGTTGACCATGTCCAAATATGCACACCCATATCGATATGCCATCGCCCATGTCGATACGCCCTGCACCATAATTACAGATTCTATCTGGTTTTTACTCAATTTGACCTATTAAACAATGTCCAAATCCAATGAAATTTTACTAGCAAGTTTATAACACTATAATCTACTAGCATGTCAAATTTTATAGCCATCTAAATCCATTTACTACCTTTTCACCTTTTTAGGCCAAGTATGCGATTTTGGTCACTTTTAAACCATTCAAAAGGGGGTTATTTAGGGCCTAATGCACAATTACATACCAAGGCATTACATACATACCAAAAAGACCATAAATGACTAGTCTAACTACTTTTCCACCATACTAGGAGTTCATAGGTTCGATATACATTACTTTAGCTTGGTTGTGACTTGCCAAAATCTTCCAATTCCTTCGATCTCCAACAATGAACTTTTTAACCTGAATTGTATGAAATGAAATGCATTAGGCATACATTTCCCAGTGAGGTAGTCACGAACAATAACGATAACAATGAAATGCATTCTTAATCATAGTTTAGCAATAACTATGCAATGAATAGATGAAGACAATGCAATATTCATATTCAATAGCAATTATATCATATTTCAACAATAACCCTTGGATCAATTCGGGATAGTGGATATGCGAATTCCTACACCTCATCAAATCAATGAATGGTCTAGTCCCCCTGCCTCGCCAATATGACCAATAACACAAACATCCATCTGCCTCGCCAATGTAGACCATAACCCAAGGATCGTAGTACACCCGTACACTAAGCTCATGAATTCTATGGCATGCCAATTGTATCCAATATCCTTTCGAATCCAAGGTTCGGTAATCATATCAATGTTCAATATTCCAATAGCAATATCAATGGTCAGTAATTCAATGGTATTATCAATGGTCAATATCAATGAGCAATGTTTCAATGTCTATGTCAATATCAATGATCAATAACAATGACAATAGAAATATCTATATCAATAACTATTTCACCCCTAACTCCTACTAAACACGATGCTATTTGGGTCATTATGGATCTTTTCACCAAGTCAACACATTTCTTACCAGTTAGAATGGACTATGGTCTTCAAAAGTTAGCTGGCTTGTACATCAAGGAAGTTATTCGGCTCTATAGAGTACCTCAATCTATTATCTCCGATCGAGACCCACGATTTACTTCTTAATTTGGGAGAACATTACAAGGAGCTCTAGGCACCAGAGTTAATCTTAACACTACTTTTCACCCTCAGACTGACGACTAGTCAGAAAAGGTAATCTAGATCTTAGAGGACATGCTCTGTGCATGTATTATCGATTTTGGCCTATCATGGGAAAAGTCCCTACCCCTTATTGATTTTGCCTACAACAATAGTTACCAAGCTTTAATTAAAATGGCATCATATGAAGCGTTGTACGGCAGACGTTGTAGAACTCCATTGTGTTAGAATAAACTCGATGAGGGCAAAATTTTGGGCCCTGATTTGCTTCGAGAAACTGAAAAACGAGTTACCATTGTCCACAATCGCTTAAAAGTTGCCTTTGATCGGCAAAAGGCCTATACAGATCTCAAGCAAAGGGATATCCAATATGAAGTTGGTGAGAAAGTCTTCCTCAAAGTCTCACCGTGGAAGAAAGTTCTGAGGTTTGGCAAGAAGGGAAAGTTGAGTCCCTAATTCATTAGACCCTTTGAAGTAATTGAAAATGTTGGCCATATGGCTTACCGATTATTGTTGTCCTTTAAATTGAGCAAAATCCATGATGTGTTCCATGTATCAATGCTTCAGAAGTACCACTCTAACCCTTCACATGTCATTGAACCTGAGTCTATTAAAATTCAACCTAATCTATCCTATGAAGAGGAACCGATTCAGATACTTGCAAAAGAAGTTAAAAGACTTCGCAATAAAACTATACCATAAGTCAAAGTACTCTGGAGGAGCCACACCGTCGAGGAAGCTACCTGAGAACCTGAGGAGACAATGAAGAAGCAATACCTGCATCTCTTCGATTCAAGTAAAATTCAAGGATGAAATTTTCTTAAAGGGGGAGAGTTGTAACACCCCAAATTTTGGTCTAGCCAGAATTGGGTTCCAAAAATTAGAAACCCTACATCATAAGGTCCAAATATTGTGTTGACTTTGACCACAAGGTCAATTACATCAATATTGGACTCTAATTGAGTCAATTTATCATTTACGGACCTTATTGAATGTATTGAAAACCTTTAAGTGGCTAAATCGTATGAATTAAAAGTTTAGGGGTTAAAGTTTAGTGTATCAAGAGTTGAGGGACTAACCTTGCGATTAGCCCTTCCTCAATTATAACCATCCATATGTGGGATGATCAAGCTCAATTCCTTAAAAGGAAGGAAAGCCTTGTTATTGCAAAACAAATAAAAAAAAAGTTGGATAGCAATTTTAAGTCTTACCCGAGAATGAACCAAGCAAGCACCTTAAGCTATTGTCTCATTCCTTCAAGCAAGCACCTCCATTGTTGAGGATAGAAAATCTTCGGTTTTCTTCAGTTTATCGATATCGAATCATTGCTATTGATCGGGTAAGTTATAATCCCCAAACTATTGATGGAATCCATGGATATTTTAAGCTTTATCTTAAGCTAGGGTTGGGTCATCCATGGAAATGAGCTAGCTAATTTCTATTTCAAGCTTAGATATTGATTCTGATGTTGTTATATTGATTTTGATATCATATTATAGATTCTAACTAACTCCTATTATTTAACCTAGCTCAAGAATTGAATAGAGATCATCCACGATCACCGATGAAAGCTAGAAACAAGGATATTGTCATCTGAAAATCGTAGGAGCATAGGATTATTGAGGTGGGTGTAGTCAGAGTCTCGAGATTAGGCTACGTGCCTTTCCGGATTCCATTATCATTGTCTATAGTATTGCTAACATCATTGTTAAGGAATATTGCATTGAACCGCATAGTGGATATCGTTGGTAAGTAGAGGTAAGTCATTGTATTGAATATCATACATCGATGTTGTTATATTCATTGCCATCGATCATTGTCATTGATTTTGCCATCAATATAGTCATTGAGTTATTGAAGCATTGAACATTGGACATAGAACATAGTCATTGCTATTGTTATCGTCATTGTCATTGAACGTTGATATCGATATAGTTATTGTCATCATAACATTGAAAATGAAGCATCATTGTCTTTGTCATTGACATCGTTGAATCATTGTTACATGGAGTTATTGAGTATTGGACATTGAATATAGCATATTGTTATTGAAACATTGATATATGCCTATCGCTATTGAATTACCGTATTGAAACATTGCTATTGAATCATTGCTATTGAAATAATGTTATTGAACTTTTTATTATTGAACTTTGGATTCGAGAGTATTAGATACAATTGTCATGCCATAGAATTCATGAGCTCATTAGTACAGGTGGACTATGGTCCTTGGCTATGACAATTATTATGGTGAGGTGGAGGTATGATGTGTTATTGGTCATTTGGCGAGGCAGAGGGACTAGACCATTCATTGATTTGGCAAGGTGTAGGGAATTCGTGTATCTACTATCTTGATTCGATCCAAGGATTTATATTGAATTATGTTATAGTTGATATTGAACATGAAACATAGCATTGATGTTTTTGAGCATGAGTTGTTATACATACCATTGTTAATTGCATTGTTTATGACTACCTCACTAGGCAAAGTATGCTTAATGCATTTCATCTCATGCATTTCAGGTTGTTCAAGTTAGCGACTCGAGATCGGAGCAAATAAGAAGTTTTGGCTAGTCATCACAGGAAAAAATAATGTATATTGCTTTTACGAACTCCTAGTATGGTGGCAAAGTAGTTGAACTAGTCATTTTTAGCCTTTTTGGTGTGTGTGCATTGCCTATGTTTTGTATAAAGGCTTATGGCTCAATATGGTAACATAGAAGTGGCTAAAAGTAGGCTATATGACATAATTGTCTCTAAAAGGTAAAAATCTAGTAAACGAATTCGGACGTATGTGAAATTCGACATGCTCGTAGATTATAGTGTTTTGGACTTGCTGGAAAAGTTTCATTGCATTTGGAAAAAGTTGATATGTTAATTTAATTAAAAACCAGATAAAATTTGTCATTACAATGCAAGTGGTAGCGATACTTCTTAGGGCGTATTGATACATGTATGCCTAATTCGACTTAGCAAATAGGGCATATCGATTCTGCACCATGCGTATTGATACGAATTTTGGTCATTGGAATTTGGAAAAATTAAAGGTATCGGTACGGTCTTAGGGTGTATCAATACGAGTCAACATGGTCTCGTACCGATACGGTCTCCAGCTATATTGATACTAGTATGTATCCATTGAATCTGGAACTCTTAAATTCGGTATGGCGTACCGATACAACCATCCGAGTATCAGTACGGTGACAGGTAATTCAATTATAAGTATTACAAAATAGTTCTGAAATATTGCATTTTGGTCACTGAATGTTCTAGACCTTAATTGAAAGGGGAATTGAACTCTGATTAGCATGAAAATGTATACAATTGTTGTTTATAGGTTGAATTTAACTGTAGTAAAGTTAATTATTTAAAAGGACCTCTAAAACACTAAAATTATAATTTAGCCCCTAAAACTTGTAAATGATTAAAAATTGGTTTTAAATGATTAGTTATTGTTTGTTATCGGATAATTGGACTTGTGTTATAGTTTAATAATGTTTGAAAAGCATGCCTTCATTTAAACTTCAATTATTGATTGAAATTCATTCCATTGATCATTACATCGTTCACTGGTAGCACTCTCTGACCCGGTTCTCTACCAGGCCGAAAATGGGGTGTTACAGTAAGTGGTATCAAATGTGTGATCCGAGGCTATGTGGCTCTAGACCTTATTCATTGATACTCGATGAGATATTCCTAGTATGGGTGCTTGATCTGAGGCTATGTGATACTGGGTCTCACCCTCGAGTGTACAATCCCGAGGCTACATGACACTGGTACTCACTCCAGGTTTGTGGTTGTACATATGATGCTTTATTAGTGTATGTACTCATTGATTGCTATGTGTTTGAACGATTATGGTAGCTATATTTGTACTATATGCCATGATACATAACTTGTTGCATGCTCTTATTTATGATTTTCATGAAGCATGGTTGAGTGGAAGGGTATCCATAAAGCTTCGTTAGCTCGGCGTTTAGAATCATTGTTTTTGTTCGCAAGTCAGTGGGTTAATCATTGCATTGGAGGAACACCATTAGATGTAGGATTCCAGGATCGACTTTTGTCAGAGTACAATTCTTAGATGTAATGGGCCATATATTCGTAGGACCCTATGTTTTGTATTGTAACTCTCATTTTTGGTTTCCGTTGTATAAGTCAAATGTTTTAAATAATCATTTTAAATTGGAGCTCCTGTGTAAACGGTTTAAATACTTATTTCATTTTAAATATTTTGGACTCAATGGATTTTATGGAAATGGTTGTAGATTTGGCAAATCTAGGTCAAAAATTTTATGGTAACAGATGGGTTTAAGGCCCAAATGTGACATTCGCGTCGAGGGTATTATATTTAGTGGTATAAGAGCCTAGGTTTAACTTGTTCTAGGAAAGCCCCGTGGTAGTCTAGAGCGGTCAATAGGTCTCTAGCCAGTACAAGCCCATAAGTCAAAGTCGTACACGGTTTTAAGTTGAATTTTGATGGTTTAACCTTTTTTGTTTACCTTGTGCAAAAAGTTTATCATGCCGAGAGGAGCGCATGGTTGTGATGAGAGTTGGAGTTCTCATGAGAAGGACTATGATGACGAGTACGTCCCTGACATAAAGGAGGAGTTAGGGGACGAAAGGTGTCGAGGGGCCGATTATTTCACCTACCTACACCGTGCCCTTTATCATATCGTAAGGTTTATCCCTAGGTCTTCGATATGCCTCGTGAGACGCCATTTGAGAGGCTTTGCTGGCATGGTGCGAAGAACTTCCTTGGCTTAGGACAAGATGTTCCGGTTCAAGTGGACTAGCGGTTGCGTGGTATGCAATAGATTTTGAGATAGTTCGTCTTAGGACCAAATGACAAGTTGGCTTGTTTCGCTTCTCTATTGAAGGAGAATGCATGAGTGTGGTGGGAAACTGCAGAGTTTAGATGGTATCCTAACCAACCCACATGGGAGGATTTCCTTGAGGAGTTCCAAGGGAAGTACATTGGTGAGGCCCATATTGACAGTTTAAAGGATCGATTCACTCATTTGGTTCAAGAGAATCAATCAGTTTTTGAGTATGACCAAGAGTTTCTCCAACTGAGCAAGTTTGCCCCAAAATTGGTCACTACCAAAAAATTGAGTTGTAAGAGGTTTAGATCTGGACTGAAGAAGAAGATCCAAATGAATCTGACTGCTGACCCACTGGCAACATTTTCTAAGTTGGCCTCGATTGCTAAGGCACTAGAGAAAGTGAGGGGTACATGGCTTGACCAGTCTAGTGGATAAGGGGGTTGACGAGTGTGTAAATGATATATTTATTATGCTCTTTTTACTTGTCTTTTCATGTTTTCAGGCTCATATTGTTTGCATTTAGGTTAGAGTGTACATATTTTCATGTAGATAGGGAGTTACACCACTTGCGCTTAAATTGTTAAATATATTGGTGCTTTTTACGGGAAAGGCGGTGCTTTGTCGTGCTTGTATAGAATGCTGGTGAATGATGAAGGAATGCTAGAGCGGAAGAGTAATAGAATGTATGATTGGAGCTGACAAGGCATAAAGAGTTGGAGATGAATATGCTTTTTCTTACGTGGACTTTCTCCCAGATACACAACATTAAATATAGCGGGAAATCAATGGCTTTCTTTAATGAAGCCGCACGTACTTTAGGATACTAAAACCCTAGTTTCACCGCCTATATAAGAGAGACTTGGGTGCTACTTCAAGAGAGAGTGAGATTACAGACAAAAGTCATAGTCTAAAGGTTACGGGGAACCACCAGAGTGGAACCTAGAGAAATCTCCTCACGAAAGACACCATCGAGAGAGGCTGACGGAGTAGGAGACCTGCAACATAGCTGGATGGCACGAAGGGAGCTTTTTGAGGACGACTGGCTATTTTCTTTTCCTTTCTTGATAAAATTTTATACTTTAATATTTTTGTTATAGATGTTTGAGGCTCAGACATGAGCTAATTAATTTGGTTGGGGTTATTACGTCCTAGGATTTTATGTTTTAATTACTTTATTTTAATGCTATAGTTGTTTTCCCTTTATCTATTTTGTTCATCGTACTTCATGCATAGTTACTGTAAGAGATATCGAGAGAGACCTTTTAACTATTGATCTATGGCTTAATACCAAGAGAATTAGGTTATACAAACGTGAACAGTGGGGCTAAGCTGTTAACTTAGTCTTAATCTAGCTTAGACATAAGTTTAGGGTTTCAACAACTAAAAGAGAGTTCTTAAACAAATAATAGGGTTGATAGGGTTCACACAAATATAATATTCTAATGGTTTATGCAAACATGTATTTCCAATCGCTATAGCATTATAATAGGTAATTAAGCATATATCTTTAGCAATAATCCCAGCTTCCATAATTATATGTTATTTGTCGCAACTGTTCGTCTTAATCATAACTATCTTTAGTTTAATTGTTTTTGTTTTAGTCAAATCTACAATCACCAATACTTGCAATCACATTTTTAAGTTCAAAAGCTTCATAGTTATTGATCCAATCCTCGTGGGTTCAACACTCTACTCATCACTTTATTACTTTATACGACGAGTATACTTGCTCTAAAGTGCATCACTATTCGACAAGCATCAAGTTTTTGGCGCCATTGCCAGAGATTGACAATTGATAATTACATTGTAATTGTGCTTAGGACTTTATTTGCATTTAAGTTTTTTTTTTTATTTTTCTTTCGCATGTTCGTTCTAGTGCATGACCAGAAGGTCCAACATAGAACATATTCTTCCATACAATCCGGAGATGGAAAGAAATTTTTGGAGACTATGCCGTGATAACAAGAATATGATGAACGGCGATAGAGTGAACAACCTTGAGAACATGTGTAACAAAGGCATACCCCTAGTCGATGGATAGGGAGTTGTTGGAGCGGGAAATAATGGTCAGGAGGATCCACCCTCTGCCAGACCCAGAAGACATATTAGAGACATCATTGAGCCTGTTATCAACAATCTCAATCCACCGATCGTTGTGCCTGATCTAGGGACAACTGTTAACACCTCAAAAGTACTACTTTTCATGTATATAATGCCATGCTTTTGCTTGAATTTGGGTACATATTTATGCATTTAGCTAGTAGAATCATGCATTTTCATTAAGGAGTTAAGGAATGTTTCTTTATCTAGAGTAAAGAGGTATTTTCTTGCTTTGGTGGCAGGTTAGGAACAGTTTGCAGGAGCAGGACAAGAGCAGTGGTAGAAAGCCAAAGGAGCAGTAGAGAAATACCAAGTCGAGTTGGCAAAAGAAGGATGAAATTGCTAAGTTTGATTGGCAAAAAAAGGATGGCCAATGTCCGGTCAGTTAGCCATTGGTCAAAGATCCAGTCAGTCAAAATTTTGAAAGAGAAGATAAGAGGATAAAGAGATAACCCAAAGTAGGGTTTCCACGAGTGCCTATATAAAGGAAGTCGATCAATGATCCAAGGGGCTACACCGTGGTGAAGAAAGACGATAGAGGGCAAACTGTGGTTCGACTAGGCTGTGACCAAGAGCTCTAGATCCATTGAAGGGCTGCATCAATGGATCCGCTTCTTTGGCCATTTCTCTTAGATTAAATCTGATTTTTATGATGTGCTCATTGCTAAGGAGCAAGATGACTTAGATTAAATCCAATGTTGTGCTTCACAGACCATGTATGACTTTTGAACCTTTGAATTATGCTGAGTTCAAATCTCCTAAACCATTACTTGAGCATCCATCGGTACTTGAACTTAACCTCTTCCTCCTCAATTAAAGTATGCATTTCTAGGGGAGAATGATACACTATCTGTAGTTGTCGCTGCTTGCTTAAAACCTAACCAAGAGGCTAAACTATTAAATTTTTTCTCACAACATAAGGAAGTCATTGGTTGGAATATTGCTAACTCGAAGGATATAAGTCCTACCTTGTGCATACGAGGTTTTGCTTGCAGATGCTCATCCCAGCTTGAAGGAACTACAGTGGAAACTCAATATGATCTTGGATACTGTGGATGAAACAGAGATCAATAAATGGGAAGATGGATGTGTTTGCCTCATCATGGATCACCCACAAGATCATTATCCTTTGCAACTCCTAGACCAATGCCTAAGAAAGCTTACCAAGGCGTTGCAGTGGCTAACAATCTATAAAGGAGCACCGATTCCCTGGATAAATCTGAGTCTTTGTTATAGGATGCTTAACACATTCTAATATGATCATTTTTTTTATTTTTCTATATTTATTTTTCTACAATTTCAATTCCCGTAATTTTAGTTTTCAAATTAAGTTTTCTTTAATAAATGTTGGCAGTTATCACACAATATTATTTGTGGGGTCATCCACAATCAGGAAAATAGCGAAGGGGATATTCCTTGGAAAAAGGGGAGAAAGCATATGATATCTCAAATGCTATCTTTCCTTTATAATCATTATACCGGTTTTCTCTACCCTACTTTACCCTACACACTTTTCTCCTACCATCACAGGCCTCCCATCAATCACATACATTTAAACCAACCTTCCCCTCCTTCACCACGCTATCTAGAAACATTTCATAACCTTGAGAAAACTGCGTTTCCCCTTCTTCTTGCATTCTAAATCTTTGTCCAAAACTCTATCACTCATCTTTCCCTACATTCTAATTTTTCTTCCAAACATGACAAAAATAAGAACAGCAAACTGCACATGTGCTAGTGCTTCGCCAGTCACCCCAAAACCTACCCAAATAACCCCGTCCCAGAAAACTTCTACGTCAACATCTTGTCAGGCCATGTCATCTAGAAGAGAAGTTGATCCTCACTGAACTTTCTATAATCTAGAGATGGAGGAGCGTTACTAGATCTTTCAGAACTGACAACTACTTCAGAAGAAGGATTGGAGTTTATCAGTGTATGCAAGACCCAATTTGATGACAAAATCCACTCCGTGATTGAGACGGATGTGAAGAGTTTGTCCTGTGACCTAGAAGGATTAATGTTTCTTGGGTGCGTGATTTCTATACTCACATCATCAAAACCGACAACACCACTGCATTTGTCCAAGGAAAAATGGTAAACTTCTATGCCGCATCAACCAATACTTTTTTGACCTTGATAATGCAGAAGATAACCATGAGGACTTTACGTCAACGACTATGAACGCCACCCATGACGAGGTGCTACAAGACTTGTGCATTCCAGGGACTGCATGGACATGGAAATCCACCACCTACAAGATTGTGAAATGGGTCGACCTAAAACCAGAACCTAAGTATTGGATCAACTTCATGAACATGAGAATTCGACCCAGAGGACACCAGTCCATGATCCCTACTGAGAGGATGCTTCTTCAACGCTCTTAATGATCAGACAATAAATTGATGTTGGCAAGATGACTTATGACTCCATTGTGAGTAGAGCAATGTCTATTGGCCAGAAACAACCTCTACTTTTCCCGAGCCTAATCACTACACTATGTGAAAAGGCACAAGTTTGGACTTAAACTAGATAATTTGATAGTAGAGGCCTCTCTAGGGACGCTCCCAAAAGAGATACCAAGTCTTAAGGGAATTGTGTCTAACTGAACACCTTTCAGCACCACGAATACAAATTTGTTGTGCACACTCTCTGTTTAGCTCCATGATGGAATTCTTTAGGCCTTTATTTGAATATGTTCAAGCAAACGATTTGGCAATGAGAGTCGTACTGAACCAATTGTCCTCGAGATCTACTAAGGTGTTTTTGGTATTTCTTGAGCACTACTTTGCTAGGATCTCTCTTATTCATTCACCTAGTGAAGATAACGACAAAGATGAAGAAGAATAAGAGAGAGAAACGAAGAAATAAAGGTAGAAGAAGAGGAAATCCTACCCAGTTCTCTGGCTGCTGCTACCAGAATAAGAAAAAGGAAAAAAAGTACTATCGCACCTGCTCCCCGCCATCATGCTAAGCGGACGAGAGCTACGGACAAAGGCAAGGCTCCCATGCACCCTAATCCATCGACTCTTGCTAGCCCTATTCGCTTGGTTAGTGTTGATTCCATTGAGATGCAACAACCTATAGGCCAGGTGACTCCTTCCCTTGTCAAGACGTCACCAACTCCAACTCCATCTGCAACTACTCCTATGACTTGGGCTAAGGTCTCTGCTGGTCGAGTCCTTGAGCTAATTGAGGAGATACAAGCGCAGTTGGGGCGTAGACCATAATTAGCCACATCCTCCAGATCTTCTGCATCCACCATGACTCTTGTACACAAGGATGCCCATGCACGTCTAACATCTCTTACACATCAACAATCACCATATGCTACTCCTCCTCCTACGTCACGTACTAGCAAACGAACAAAGAGACAGGCACACCGCGCACCATGTAATGCCCCAGTTTTGGGCCTAATGGTTTATAGGCTGGTTTGACAGTTCGGTGGACCGAGTTAGAGATTTGAATCAGATTCAGGATTAAAATTGAATTAAATATTTTCGAGTGAGAAAATATTTGGGAAAAATATCTAAAAAAACATTATTAAATATATGGATATTTTTGGTAAAGATAATTTTGGAAAATGTGTTTTGGAAATCAGACATTTTGATCTAGTAACTAAAATGCAAAAGTTGAAACACTGTTTTGGTGACAGTTTTGTAAAAGGGGTCAAAATTTTGAATCCTTAAGGAGCTATTTGCCAAAAGTCTAATATCAGACTTTTATGCCTTAATTGGCTATTTTAAAAGGGTTTTGAAAAATATAAATAGGTTGGGAGAATTAATTGTATAATTAATTGCTTAAACAAATTTCACGTAACTAACTTTCTCTAGAAAGATTTTCTCTCAAATTCTCTCCCACCAAACACTCTTTTTTTTCTTCAAAATCTTTAGGTAAATTCTTGCTTTCTTTAATCTTTTGATTCAAATGGATTCTCGATGGTTTTCTATTAAAGCCTTATTGTTTTAATCTTGTTTTCTCATGTAAATTAACTCAATTAAGGGGGAAAGCAATCTATTGGAGGTGAATATAAGGTTCTTTATTGAAATTCCCAAGTTATTGACTCTTTATAAATGATTTCTAATGAGTTTTGATGATTTAATTATGGAATATGGTTAAATCAAGGTTTAATTGATAAGTTTATGTGATTTTCAAATTGGATCTACTTTGCTAGATTTTTATTGGTTTTAATAAAGATTTTGATGTTATATAATGTTAATAGATTGATTTTAACATTGGAATCTCGAAGCTATGTGAATCTCTAATTTTCTAGGTTGTTAGTTATGTTTTTTTGAAGAGTTGTGGAGGTTTAATGTTTGCTCAAGATATAAGTATTGGTTTGGATTGTTTTTGAATGTCAATTGATGTTAATTAATGAATTGAAATGTTAGATTATGGCTGGGTTATGTCCAAGTTAAGTTGGAAGGTGTTTTCAGTTATTTTCGGAAGGCGTTTGATAGATGATCCTAAGGTCGTTGGTGAAGCTTCAGAGGCTTCTAACGCTTGTTTTCGCATTAGGAAATAAAGCTTTGCGTGTCGGTGAGTGAGAACGTGAATTTCAGCTTTGAAATGGTTTAAAGGTGGTTTATGGGAGTTTAAACTTATCTTGAAATGCTGGTTTAAACTCAGAAGTATGTATAAAGGGATTTCTCTCTCGTTCGTGCTTTTACAAAATGGTTTTTATGCACTTGTTTTTGAATAACATGGTACCTACTATTTAAGCATATTTTAAAGTATGTTTTATACTGTTTTTGATCATATATTGATGATGGATGCATTGGAAAATGATCCATGTAAGTATGTGGAATACTTGTGAATGCATGGTTTAATGCATTGAAAATGGTTTTATGTTGCACATAAAAACAGTGAGGTACATGGTTAATAATGAATTATATTGGCAATTGGTGTGGCTTAAAATGTTATCGGATATAGTTGGCCAGCCATAGGATTGATAGTGCACTATAAAAAGTCACCTTGGATGTTAAGGGGTTTATACGGTGTAGCAAATGCTCCATCCAAGTACCCTAATAGTTAAGGGGTTATATGGTACCAAAAACTCTCGTTAGTGGATTATGTATCTAACTGATGATTAGGGTTGGTTTCCTCGGGTTGTGAATGTACCCTTGAATTTTGGTTGAGATGACATGAAGTGTTGAGAGGACACTTGTTGAATCCGTGTATTCGATGTAATATTTTGGAAAGTGGAACTTGGTTTATGATCACTTGAAAGCCAATATAATTGTTAATGTATCATGTTGATGGATGTTAATGTATAATGCCGGTTTATACATGTTTTACTTTTTAAGCTTTGCATATGGTTGTTATGCATGGGAAGGCTTAAATTGAGGGTTAGCGTTGGGACATACTGTTGATCCATGATACATGTTGCATATGGTTTAATATGCTGGTTTTTGAAAGTGTTAAGTGCATGGTTTTCAAGGTATGGTGTTTTAAATGATGATTGAAATGGTGATTTCAATGTGGTTTTGGAAAATGGTTCAAAAATGCATTGATGGTGTGTAGTTTGAGCACTCCTCACTAAGCCTTGTGTGCTTACATTCTCTTTTTCAATCAATGCAGGGACTTAAAGGTTGCAAGGCAGCATACGGGCAAGTGAATACCAAGGACTTCGGGATTTGAAAGTATGATTTCATTTTAGACTTGTAGTAATAAAGGCAATGGGTTCATTGTTGGTTTGGGAGGCATTTTGATAAACTCCATGTTTTAGCATGTTTGCTATGCTATTTTTGGGTTGTAAATGGCCTTTAATGCTTGGTATTGCCTAGATTTACGATTCATGCTGGGATGATTTGGGTTTTGGGAAGCATGCCTCTAGTTTACTCATTGAAGAATGTGATAAGTTGTTGTGGATTTATCCTTGGTAATGTTGTGATTATGTTAGAAGTATGTTGGAATGTTATGGTATCTTGGAAAGCATGGTAAATTAACAAAATTGAACATTACAAGTCCAAGCGTATCGGTACGAGTAAGCTATTTTGGGGTTTGTGTTTTGGTATGCGAGGAAGTGTTTTGGTACGAGGTAGGGCATTTTGGAAAGGTGTATCGATACACCATAGCCATATCGATACGGTTTTAGGCCACTAGAATATGTTTTTTGAGAAATGCCAAAGTGTATACGTACACCTGCCCGTGTATCGATACGGGCAATTGTTAATTCAGTTATTGTGATGTTTGGAAGTTTTTGTTTCTTCTGTTTTGGTCCCTAAATGTTATGTATGCAATTGCATGAGTTTGAACGATCGTTTTGAGCTGATTTCTGACATGTGAGCATGAAATTGATTAATTAAGGATCGATAACTTTAAAACGAGTTAAGTCCCTATAGTTTTCCAGAATTGCAATTTGGTCCCAAATTACAATTACGAGCATTTAGATATCGATTCAATGCCCAATTGAGTTGAGTTTTCACCAGCTGCTAGTATGCACACCATAGGTTAATATGTTGTATCTAGAAAAGTTAAAAAGAAAAAAAAGGATGTAATTTGAATTAATTTTTATGGGTTTGTTTCGGCAAACCCAATATAGCTCGCTTAGTTTGGTCTTGCGGCTAGGCCGGGTCGAGGGGGTTACACACCACCACCCTAGTAACTCCCTGGGTTAGTTTTTCTTTTTATTTTTGTTTAGTTTTTCATATTTTGCATTTGCACTTTTGGTTTTCCTTGATTTCTTTTTCTTTTATTTCTTTTTGCATTGGGGACAACGCTCTTCTCAAGTTTGGGGGAGTACATACCCATATATATATATATATTAGGTTAAATTTAGGTCAAAATTTAAAAATTTAAAATGTTGTAGGACTTGTAAATAGCCTAATATGTCTGATAGGTTCCCTTTGATATGTTTTCTTTGATTCTGAAACTGTTGCTGCATTGATTATGACTTCCTATGATGAATCTATGTTGATGCTTTGCAAGGTGTTAAGAGCTTTCATGTTTTGAACTTAACGATGAATCTGCTATAGCCTTTAAAACCACATATTGCATGCACTTTAAAAACTTAAGAAACCTTAGGGAAGCTCTAGGTCGACATTCTGATGCCAAAGCATGAATCAAAGTGAATGAACTTAATGCTCAATGTAGTAAAACAAAGGCTTAAAAACTCCCTAAAAATCAAGAAAATTAATTAAGACATGATAATATAAACAAAATTATTGAGGGACACTCTTCTATGCATCTTGCTATCTTAGTACACTAGGTGAGTTGTGTTTCCTCCATTTAACTTTCCCTAGTAGGACTGGCAAAGAGTGAATGAAAGTCTTCACGGGATGACACTACTCATAGGGCTTAGGGATGGGCTGTTTGCTTCACTTCTTTTTCAAGTACTGAAGAGTTAGTGTGATAAGCTGAAGCCCCAAGGATACATTTTTCAAACTCAAAAAGAAAAAAGAGTAAAACAATATGCTGAAAAAGAAAACAACATGTCAAGGCAACAATAGAAAGCAACCCTTAAGTTTCTCTAAGGCTATTAAGTGATGAATGCGTGTAACATAGCACACACTGCACCTATAGTGGATCTGATCTTTTGAACAAAATTGTAAGCTTAGTGCAACCTTAGGACTTGTGGGCTATTACTGTTTTTATTTTTCTTGTTTCCATTTTGCATCGCTTGAGGACAAGCAACATTTAAAGTTTGAGGGTATTTGACAAGTGTGTAGGTGATCTATTTATTATGCTTTTTTACTTGTTTTTTGCATGTTTTCAAGCTCATATAGTTTGCATTTAGGTTAGAGTGTACATATTTGCATGTAGATAGGGAGTTACACCACTTGCACTTAAATAGTTATATATATTGGTGTTTTTTACGGGAAAGGTGGTGTTTTGTGGTGCATGTGCAGGATACTAGTGAATGCGGGAGGAATGCTAGTGAATGTTGGAGGAATACTGGAGCGGGAGAGTAGTAGAATGCATGGCTAGAGTTGGCAAGGCATAAAGAGTTGGAGATGAATATGTTTTTGCTTACGTGGACTTTCTCCAAATATGCAACATTAAATATAGAGGGAAATCAATGGCTTTCTTTAATGAAGCCGCTCACACTTTAGGGTACTAAAACCCTAGTTTCACTGCTTATATAAGAGAGACTTGGATGCTATTTCAAGAGAGAGCGATATTATAAAAAACAATCATAGTCTAAAGCTTGCGGAGAACCACCGAATTGGAAGCTAGAGAAATCTCCTCATGACAGGTGCCATCGAGAGAGGCCGGTAGAGTAAGAGACTTGCAGCACAGTTGGACGACACAAAGGGAGTTTGTCGAGGATGCTCAGCTCTTTTCTTTTCCTTGATAAACTGTTGTACTTTAATATTTTTTATGGATGTTTTAGGCTCAGACATGAGCTAATTACTTTGGTTGGGATTATTGCATCCTAGGATTTTATGTTTTAATTACTTTATTTCAATGCTATGTTGTTTTCCCTTTATCTATTATGTTCACCGTACTTCATGCATAATTACTGTAAGAGTTATCGAGAGAGGTCTTTTAACTATTGATTTGTGGCTTAATATCGAGAGATTTAGGTTATACAAATGTGAATAGTGGGGCTAAACTATTAACTTAGTCTTAATATGGCTTAGACAAGTTTAGGGTTTTAATGACTAAAAGGGAGTTTTTAAACAAATAATAGGGTTGTTAGGATTCACATAGACATGTATTATCTTAACCTCAATGTTATTAACTACTAGGCATCGAGAGAGTCAAAAGTTCATTAGGAAATCTTGTTGAGTAGATAAAGATTCTAATGGTGGTTTACGCATACATGTATTGCCAATTGTTATAGCATTGTAATAGGTAACTAAGCATATATCCTTAGCAATAATCCCAGCTTCCATAATTATATGTTATTTACGACAGTTGTTCATCTTAATCATAGTTATTTTTAGTTTAATTGTTTTAGTTTTAGTCAAATCTACAATCACCAATACTTAAAAACACATTCTTAATTTCAAAAGCTTAGTAGTTATTGATCCAATCCTCATGGATTCGACACTCTACTCAATGCTTTATTACTTGATATGATGGGTATGCTTTCTCTAAAGTGCATCACTCATCGATGAGCATTAGGGGTTCAAGTGGAAGGGATTAAAGCTTCTCTTACAATAACTCCCAATCTTCCTAAAAGAGAATTGAGGACATGGAGGATTTAGTAGGGGAATGATTAGTCAGAATGCGAGGTTCAATCATCGATCTGAGTCATTCAATCATGGGAGGTCTTCGTCATCGGCATCAGGAATAAATTATGAGGGTTCAACAAGGAATAAAGGTGCACCCGTATGTAATTAGCATTAACGTTGACACTAGAGGGAGTGTTGGGGAACATCTAGAGTTTGCTCTGGTTTTGGCTTACTAGATCACTTTGTGAGAGATTCTTCGGAAGCTGCTGACACTACTCTAGTTCAGGCTCAAAGGACCTTTTATCTGGCTCTGAGGGGGCAAGGTTTTTCTAGAGGAAGGGCTAGCCACACGTTGGGATAACAGAGTGGGGGTACCTTCTAGTCTACCGCTAGGGAACCCGCAAGGTAGTATGCAATCAATGCTCAAGAGGAATGTAAGGCCAGTGACATCATACCTTAAGGATAGGGTACGTTTGACCAGTTTTTTGGGGTATGATGTCTTGGTAGATAAGGTTTATCAAAGTTGTCCAATAGAGGTCCAGGGTTCAATATTCCCTGTAGATTTGACGGTATTATAATGTTCCAAGAGTTTGATGCTATATTAGGGATGGATTGGTTGTTTAAGCGTTCATATGGGGCCAAGCTAGTAGTGAAGGGTGAAAGGAACCACTGCCTTCTTAATGTAGTAACGGCCTTGGTGGCACAAAATTTGATTCAACAAGTTTGTGAAGTCTTTTTGGCTCACGTAGTTGATACAAGAGTTGAGAGTCTGATGCTGGAGAGCCTTCGAAATGTTAGAGAGTTCACTGATGATTTTTTAAAGAATTACCTAGATTAACTCTTGATCGTGAGCTAGAGTTTTGAATTGAAGTGATGCCAAGTACAATACCAATGTCCATCGCACCATATCATATGGCATCGATATAATTGAGAGAGTTAAAGAATCAGGTTTGATAATTGTATGAAAAGGGATTCATTTGACCGAGCATTTCACCTTGGGGTGCCCTAGTTTTGTTTGTCAAGAAGAATGAAGGATCAAGAAGGATGTGCATTAATTATCTTCAACTTAACAAGGTAATAGTGAAGAACTGTTATCCCCTTCCAATGATTGATGATCTTTTTGACCAGTTGAGAGGAGCACGTGTATTTTTAAAGATTGATTTGATGTCATGGTATTATCAGTTAAAGGTTATAGAAGAGGATGTTTAGAAAACCACTTTCAGGACGCGGTAAGACCATTACGAGTTCTTGGTAATACCTTTTGGGCTTACCAATGCACTCACAACTTTTATAGACACGATGAATCAAAATTTTCAGCCCTACCTAGATCAGTTTGTGGTGGTCTTTATTGATGATATCTTAGTTTACTCAAGCTCGAAGGATGAACACTACTATTACCTTCATCTTGTCCTTCATACCTTGAGGGAGAGGTAGCTTTATGCCAATGTAATGCTCCGATTTTGGGCCTAGTGGTTTTTAGGCTGATTAGACGGTCCGATGGGTCGGGATTAGAGATTCGAGTCAGATTTAGGATTAAAATCGGATTAAATATTTTTGAGTGAGAAAATATTTGGGAAAATATCTAAAAAAAATTATTTAATATATAGATATTTTTGGTAAAGTCAATTTTGAAAAATGGAATTTGAGAAGTTGACATTTTGGCTAGTGACCAAAATGTAAAGAGTGTCAAACTATTTTTAGTGATTGTTTTGTAAAAGGGTCAAAAATTTGAATCTTTAAAGATCTATTTGCCCAAAGTCTAATATCATATTTTTCTCCTTAATTGGCTATTTTAAAAAGGCTTGGGAAAAATATAAAAATATTTGGGGAATTAATTATAAAAAGATTTTTCTCTAAAAGATCTAAGCAAATTTTACGTAACTACCTTTTCTCTAAAAGATTTTTCTCTCAAATTCTCTTCATCCAAAAACTCTTCTCTTCTTCAAAATCTTCAGGTAACTTCTTGATTTCATCAATCTTTTGGTTTCAAATGAGTTCTTAATTGGTTCTTATCAAAACCTTATTGTTTTAATCTTGTTCTCTCATGTAATCAATCCAATTAAGGGAGAAAATCAACATTAGAGGTGAGTTTCGGCCTTCTCTTCTAATCTATGGTTTGGTACTGAAATTCCTAAGTTATTGATCCTTTATAATTGTTTCCTATTGAGTTTTAATGTTTTGAATATGAAAGTTTGTTAAATCAATGTTTAATTGATGAGATTATATGATTTTCGAAATGGATATGTTTTGTTGAGTTCTTGATTGATTTTAATCATTATTTTGATGTTTTATAATGTTAATAAGATGGATTTAACATTGGAATCCCGAAGTTAGATGAATCTCTAATTTTCTAGGTTGTTAGTTATGTGTTTTAAGGAGTTGTGGAGGTTTTATGTATGATGAAGGCGTAGCGTTGATGTTTGGTTGTTTTTGGTTATCAGTTGAAGGTAATTGATGGATTAAACATTTAGGTTTTGGGCTAGGTTAAGTTTGGAAGATGTTTGATGTTGATTTCGGTAGTTTTGGAAGGTTTCAGCTATAGTTTGAAGAGGATTGTTGTTGATTTGATGTGGCTGGTTTATGAATGCATTTTGATGCATTGAATCACCTGTTTTTGTATGGTAAAATCAGGGGAGATTGATCCTCGAGCTTGTGGCACCGTTTTAGAAGCTTTAGAGGAGTAGTTCGTATCGACGAACGAGGCTTTGCGTGGTCGGTGAGTGAAGAACGTGGGTTTCAGCTTTTGAAATGGTTTAAAGGTTATTTTGGGAGTTTAAATTAAGCTGGAAACGCTAGTTTAAACTCGGAAGTAAGTATGATGAGATTTCTCTCTCGGTCGTGCTTTGGCGAAATTGTTGTTATGCACTTGCTTCGATTTGGGGTTTCTCCTTGAAGATTTAGGGTGTTGGGAATGATTTTCGAGCTCCATAATTTGAATTCTAGGCTTGTGTACCGATAAGGATGAAGCAATATCAAAAACCGGTACATGGTTATCTGTTGAACTCCTCCTGTAACACCCTAAATCCTAGCCTAGAAGTATTGAAACCAATTGCTTAAGTTGATAGCTTAATTGAACCTAGAATTTAAGCTAAATTGATTAGTCAAGGATCTAATTGAAAGACTAAATGAAATAAGAGACCAATTTAGAAGGACTTAATCGGATAACATGAAAAATATGGGGAATGCATGATAAATTCTCATTTTCCTTAATTGCCCTTGATTTAAATTAAGATTTGAGACTAATTAAGGGTGAAAAAGTAAATGTCAAAATCCACTAAATGGATTAAACATAGTCATCATTTTCTTCATTCTCCTAGTTGCCGAATTTGAAGAGGAAAATTAGGGAGAGAGGGTTCTTGTGAGAGAAAGCTTGAATCTATGGTGTCAAAGTTGAAATTGAGCTATGGAACTAATGAATTGAACATTATCATGATTAGGTAATGTAATTAAGGTGTTAAACAAGCTAAATTGTTAGTAACCAATATTGAAAAATCTGGGAAACATGAACATGATAGAAAATAGTCTTGTTAGGGACTATTTTGATTGAGAAATTCTGTAAGCATGCTAAATGAACTTAGAACTCTATTTTGAACATGTTTCTAGGTAAAAAGAATATTGAATTGAATAGGTAACTTGCTGGAAAATGTGACTACACCTAATTGAACTAGTTAAATTAGGTAATGGACTGCCTAGTTGATGAATTGATGTGTAATTGTGATCAAATGGATTAAACTATGATTAACATGACTATGCCTTGTTTTGAGAACATTGTTAGGAGAATAATGATAGCCAAGACATGTATGAACATGATCATGAATGAATTATAGGGCCAAAACATTGGTTAAAGTGAATTTAAGGAATTAAAATGTGAATAGGTGCAATCTGCCCAGAATTGCTTTGTTCTGGGCAGTAACTTTGAAAATTCACCAAAATTTGTATAGAACAAATTCAGGAATGAAATTTTAGCGACATGATCCTTAGTATGTCTACTTTCATTAGGTGAAAACGGAACTGAAATCTTGGTCCTATGCTGGAAACTGTAATTAGAAATAGCTGGACAGTGCAAAATGTCCAGACAGTGTAAATGCCCTATCTTTGAACAATAAACTGTATTAATTGGATAAGAAATAAAATTCAAGCCTTATATGTTCATAAATACAATTTTGTTAGCTCTCCAACGGTGTAAATTAATCGAAATTCTGACGGATTAAAAGATATGTCCATCAAAAGGGACAATGTTCAAACTGTCAGGCAGCATTGTCCTGGGCAGTTTGGGGCTGTTTTTGCACCTAGAAGCAAACTGTTTCCAAAACAGTTTTGGGACATTGTAACCTGTTCAGTTATGTCCTAAAATGAGGTAATAAAAATATAGAGGAACAAGTAAGAAATTCTTAAAAGAAAGCATAATAAAACAGTGGCTAAATGTTAGGTACAAATGTGGTAACATTGTTACTATATATGTGTGACATTATGTACATGTTTTGATGAATTGTATGTGTTATGCTTGCTAGACCAAGGGCAGCAAGTTGTGGAAGAGGAAGAAAAGAGTGAACATCCCAAAACAAGAGGCAAAGGGATTTGGATACAAGACAAGTGATTAGCTAGGAGTATTGTGAGTGTAACAATCCTTAGGGTTAGGACTTAGGTCCTAACCAATCTTGCTATTATGTTAATTCAATGACAATGCCATGTAACATGACCTACTATATATTTGGCTAATTAAGGGAATAATGATATGAATGACAACTTGTTTGATGCCATGTTCTACTTGTTTACTTGATTGTTAAGCAAATGAAATGAAATGCTTTACATGTTGCATTGCTTATGCCAAAGGTAAGAAATGGCATGCCTGCTTGGAGAATAAGGTACGCACATTGCATACATTTGAATGTGATTGTGATTGATATGCATGACTTGTTTGAAATGAAATGAACAATGGATCCACCTTGTGTTCATGCCATTCGAATGGCATGGATAAACTTGTCTTGAGAGTTAAGACTCTTTAAGCCTAAGGGCTTGGCCTTTGAATGGCATAATCATGTCTTGATTAATGAATTGTATAAAGCTTGAATGAAATTGATAATCAAACAACCTTGGTACTAGTTTGGATAGATAGGAGGGCATGCCTTAGAATCTAGAGCTCATATTGGCACTACGGTGCATATTGTTGAAGATTTGATTATCTAGTGAACTAATTACCAAGGGTGTTATAAGATGAATTAATAACTTGAAATGAACATTGTTTGACTTGAATGTGTAATGGGAACATGTAGCGATGTCCTCTTTTCCCTAAAAACAAGGTTTTCGAAGTGTTTGTGATTTTTCGGATATAAAATATTTATTCCGCGGGGGTTTTAAAAACTGTATTTTATTTAAAAATGGAGTCACCACCGACCACTTAGGTACGCCGGACACCATAAAACCAGAGATTTAAAAAAAATGTTGGGTTCGGGAGTCGGTTACGGATGGTGAAGGAATAGCACCCCCACACCTCCCAAAATTGGTACTTTAATAATTACCGCTTTATTAATATTATACTTTCCGGATTAAAGTGACGATTAGTTTAAAATTCGGTTATAATTGCGAATAAATTTTAAAGACCCCGTTATCCGAGGGTAAACGCCCAACCAATATCACTACGCCTGATACTGGCCCCGTTTACGCTCGGATAAAAGGGCACCGCATTGACATTTTATATTTCATTATGCAAACCTAACAAAAACCTTATAGCCAAATATTTACAAAGGCGTGGAACTACAAAATCATAAAAGATATAAGCATAATAATATTGAAGTGCAAAATGTATGAACAAAAACATTGTAATATGTCCTAAAAATAAAATAGCAAATACGAATATAAACATAAAAATGTGCTTTCTAAAATTAAATTAATTACATCCAACACTTATATATAAAGATGAATTACAATTATCACCTACATGACAATTACACAAGGCATAATATGATACTAAAATAATAAAACAACATACTAGAATAAGACTAATATTTAATGCTTAACATGACACAAATTTCATGCACGAATGAAAACATTGTGTAAGATAAACAATATCACACTATCATATAACCTAAGAAGCAAAAGTATCAGAAAAATGTAAACACACGACATGACATATAACCTAAACTACAACGTAACACGCGAGACAAACGTGAACACGACATGGATAAAATAAACTAAATGTAGGAACACGGTATAACAATTTTAATACACAAATCATATGGTTATAAATTAACATACTATACAAAACACATACCGATACCAACAGAACAATATGAACATGCTAGACATGTAAAAGATAAATATTTAAACGTGAAAAAAGGACTGCAATGGAAAGAAATAAACATAAGAAATAGAAATTAAAAGACAATAATATGCGATTTAGGGACGAAATTGCAAACTAAACAGAACCTAAAAGGACCAAAATTGTAATTGGACCAAGGGGCAGGCTTGAAGTGAAAAATCCAAAAATGCGGGATGGTTAAAGGGGTAATTTTACCATTTAAAAACTGATTCGATGTAATTTAGGGACTGGATTGCAATATTTTGAAATACGAGGGGACCAGAGTTGTAAATATCCCCTGCGGCGAGACACAAACGAAAATATCGAAAACGCATGAGGATTTATTACATAATTTGCCCATTTCACAAAATAAAAACACCTATAAAAACTCTTTCTTCGTCCCAGAATCAAATTTTCCTCATTTTTTCATTCGATACGTTTTATAATAAACGTTTTCTCTTTCGTTTTCTCTCAACCTCACCCCATGAACCCAGAAACTGACGGCCAACCGTTGTTCTCTCCGCCGCCAGCCGGCGTCGGCGAACCCAAAAAAAAACACCAAAATGAACCTTACTTCACCCTAAACTCGAATCCGAACTTGGATTTGGAGAAAAAGCCCCTCTTCGTCCTAGATCTAAGAAAAGAAAACAAGAAACCGTATATGTTTTTTTTTCTAGACCGAAGGAACACCTTCCCCTTTTAGCCAGCTCACCAGATTAAGGCTTGTTGCCGGTAGAGGAACTGTCCTCCGAAGGTAAAACCTCACTCTTCTTTCCCTTCCTTACTTTTAGAATACATGCATGCATGCAATATTCAAGATGGATGGATACCTTTGTATGAACTCTGTAAGTTTTTTGAGAGAAATAACGAAAGGGTGAGACTTGTTTGTATTTCTGAAAGAGTAGGTTACAACTGAACTGAGACCTTTTTCTTTTTTTGCTGTCTCTGTTACATATATCCTCTCTGCCTCCTCTCTTTTTTAGACTAGTACATAATCTCTTATTTTGATATGATTCTGATGCCTTTCTGTGTTTGCGTCTTTGGCATGCCCGGCCATACTTGGTGGTTGGTACGGCCGGCATGGGGAGCGGCGTGGTGGAAGTAACCGTTCATCTGCACAGACTGGCATCTCGGGAGGCGAGGCAATTATTATCGCCAGAATCGTTCTTATCCGTTGGATCAGATCTGATCCAATGGCTAGGACTGCTCGATGATCGGGTGGCTAAGATGAGGCCTCGGAAATAATGCACTGGCCTGGGATCACGCCACGTGGCCTGAAGAAGATATACGCTCTTGCACTTCTCACACGTGCGAGTGGGGAACCCAATAGCCCGCGCGTGGACTTCACGCGGTAGATGAGGCATCCTTATGCTTCAATCGTGGCCGTTGGATCCAGATCTGATCCAAGGGCTCTCGTTAGGCTGCTCAAGATAAAAGGATGGCGTTAGGGTTCCAATATGGGTCAGGTCTTAGGGTGTGGGCTGGCTAGTTTGGGCCTTGTAATAACACTAATAATTTCAGACCCTGTAATATGTAATGGACTTGGACTGGTAATTTATTCATTTGGGGTTTAATATGTTTTTGGATTTCATCTTATATTAGCCCAATAATAATAACATTAATATTAGTTATAACAACAATTAATAATAATAATACACATACGATAATACATACATATGTACCTATGCAAACATTAATTAATATAACATACTAGCATACATACATATATAATCATACACATAATTAACATAACATCTACACACATTATCCGTAAAAACAAATACGCTTGTACTAAATATAGATACATGCGTGACACACATACACCGTATTACTTATTAATACGTATACATACATAGTTTATAATATACATGCACACACTACACACTTTACATATATTAATAACACTCATGCACATAATAAACATATAGCATAATATAATACAATGTATACATGCAACGCTAATATACTAATAATTATACTAATATGTATTTACAGACCAGATAAAAATGAGTGATTACAGTTGCCCCTCTTTGCTTGTTCTCGTGTAATGGGAACAAAGCAAAGATTCATAAGCACTCATTTTTATCCGACTTCCCTGTTTGTAGCTTTGGAAACACGTGTTCTTTTGGAACTCTCCGTTTTTCCTTGGCTGAATCTTCGGGCTCGTAAGTCCTTCTTATATATAACTTCTTCCCCCTCCGATCTTGGAGCTACAGGCTCTTCCTATATAGAACCTTTCGCTCTGAAGCCTCGAGTTATGAGTCCCTCCTATATAGAACTTTTCACTCCGAGACAGTAAAGCTTGGAGTCCTTCCTATATAGAACTCTTCGCCTTCAACGCTGGTTTCTCCTATATAAAACCTTTTGTGTCGCTGATGGATTCTTCCGACTGTGAGTTCCTCTTGTATAGAACTGCTAGTCTTCAAACCCTGGAGCCGTCAGTCCTTCCTATATAGAACTTTTAGCATCTGAAATCTCAGAGCTACAGGTTCTTCCTATATAGAATGTTTCACTCTAAGACAGTAAAGCTCGGAGCCCTTCCTATATAGGACTCTTCGCTTTCGACACAACAGGTTTTCCCTATATAAAACCTTGTGTATCATGGGTGAATTCCTTCGACTGGGAGTTCTTCCTATATAGAATTGCTAGTCTTCACCTTGGAGCTGTAAGTCCTTCCTATACAAAACTTTCAGCTTCTGAAATCTTGGAGCTACGGGTTCTTCCTATATAGAACCTTTTACTCTAAGACATTGGAGCTCTGAGCCCTTCCTATATAAGACTCTTCGCTTTTAGACACAACAGGTTTTCCCTATATAAAACCTTGTGTATCATGGGTGAATTCTTTCGGCTGGGAGTTCTTCCTATATAGAACTGCTAGTCTTCACCCTGGAGCTGTAAGTCCTTCCTATACAAAACTTTCAGCTTCTGAAGCCTCGGAGCGGCGGATTCTTCCTATATAGAGCCTCTCTCTGCAGGCGCTTGGAAACATAGGCCTTTTGTATGTAGAACCATTGTCTTCACATTTGGGATTCACACCACAATGGCTACCGATGTCTCTTTGAATCCACAGATACCTGTCTAAGATAAAACAAAATGCTATGACAAATGAATTGACATGCTACTAATCCTAGTGATGTCTGACTATTCATGATGCTTGAGTGTCAATATCTTGGTGGGCTTGCTTTGGTCCTTATTCGATCTCGTTGTTCACTTTCTCCTTTTTCACGGGCGTCGATACCTCACTTCACTGTCGGGTTCAACCATTCCAACCTTTCTTTTTCTCTATTTACGACTTGGGATTCTAAAGTGCCCTTTCATGTTTTCGCTTTAGAGAGTTTTTTTTAGGGGTGCCCTTCTGGGTTTTCACCTGGGAGATCTCTCTTGTTATCTCCCATGCTTTCCTTCAATAAGCAGGATGTACGCCATTGGTCATCCTATCCGGTTGTTTGAAGCTTTCCGCCTTCCCTATCAACAACCGTTATGTAGGGAGCTAGAGGGCGAAGTTAACATCATTTTCTTTAATAACCTGCATTTTTAAGGTTAGATCACAATAATGGTCAGAAATCTCTTGTTTTACCATAAGCCTTTGTTAGCTTATTTGCCTGAAATTAATAAAAAGGCAAGGAATGGATGCTCAAAAACACGATTTTATTACGATTAAGGGCTTGGGATATCTTAAGAGAGGTATGACACACATGAGAAAGAAGAAAAATTAAGTATAAAATACAAGATCCTTCATTATCTTCGGTATGAATGATACATGATCCTGTCAACCAGCGTAGAATTTTTTTTGCCTGAAGCCCCCTCTTCACGGTGCTC
The DNA here is from genome assembly GCA_019671005.1 of Hibiscus mutabilis. Taxonomy (NCBI): domain Eukaryota; kingdom Viridiplantae; phylum Streptophyta; class Magnoliopsida; order Malvales; family Malvaceae; genus Hibiscus; species Hibiscus mutabilis. The sequence goes on along the minus strand of CM033727.1, from coordinate 20,271,997 downwards.
ATGGGGATACCCTTCTCTTCGGATATCCAACTTTTCAATTTACCCGAGCCGCCCTTTACGGGTTTTCAACTCGGGTCCTCCCTCTGCTTCAAGACGCCCTATTTCGGGTTTTCGCCCTGAGCTCTCCATTTTTGTTCTTTTCTTCTTTTTATTTCTTTTTTTTCAAAGATAGTATTTATTAACAGCATCAGAATTTATAGGGTTTTTCAGCTCGTCTCCATCCATTTCTGTTAGGATTAGGGCTCCTCCTGAGAAGGCCTTTTTTACCACGTACGGCCCTTCCTAGTTGGGCATCCACTTTCCTCGAGAATCTTTCTAAATCGGGAGGATTTTCTTGAGCACCAGATCCCCTTCTTTGAATTCTCTTGGGCGCACCCTTTTGTTGTATGCCTGCATCATCCGCTTTTGGTACATCTGACCATGACAAATGGCCTTTAGTCTATTTTCATCAATGAGATTTAGCTAGTCGAGTCTGGCCTGCACCCATTCGGCTTCTTCCAATTTTACTTCATTTAAGACCCGAAGAGACGGGATCTCTACCTCGATGGGGAGTACTGCTTCGGTACCATACACCAAGGAGTAGGGTGTTACCCCCATTGATGTGCGAATGGACATCCTATAGGCGAAAAGGGCAAATGGCAACTTCTCATGCCAATCCCTGTAGGTATCCGTCGTCTTTGCTATGATCTTCTTTATGTTCTTGTTTGCTGCCTCCACTGCTCCATTCATTTTAGGACGATAGACTGTGGAATTATGGAGTGTTATCTTGAATTGAGTGCACACCTCCGTCATCATTTTGTTATTTAGATTGGAAGCGTTGTTGGTGATGACCCTTTCGGGCAATCCGTATCGACAAATAATCTCCTTCTTTAAGAACTTACATACTGTAGTCCTTGTGATGTTGGCGTAAGACGCTGCCTCTACTCATTTAGTGAAATAGTCTATGGCGACCAAAATGAAACGGTGTCCATTGGAAGCTTTCGGATGAATCTACCCGATGACGTCCATGCCCCACGCCACAAAAGGCCATGGAGAATTCATGGTGTGTAAAGGCGATGGGGGTGCGTGAATCTTGTCAGCGTAAATTTGGCATTTGTGGCATTTCCTGGCGTAATCAATGCAATCTCCCTCCATGGTCAACCAGAAATAACCATATCTCATAATTTTCCGTGCTATAGACAGCCCGTTGGCATGCGTTCCACAGAGCCTGTCATGTACTTCGGCTAAAATCTCCTTCGCCTCCCAGGCATCCACACATCTCAGCAATGTCTGATCATGACTTCTCCTATATAGGATTTCCCCATCTAAGACATATCTTGTTGCCGTTTTTCTGTCATTGTCATTTGCCCCTTCTGGATACTTTCGAAGCTTGACATATTGCAAGATGTCACAGTACCATGGGTTTCCATCAATCTCTTCCTGTACATTACAACAATGAGCAGGCCTTTCAAACGTCTGCATCTCAGTGGGCTTTATTTCTGCCCCGGTGTTTGTTTTAAACATGGATGCCAAGGTTGCCAAGGCGTCTACCATCTGATTTTCTTCTCGGGGCAGGTAATTGAAGCTGACCTTTTCGAACTCTTTGGTGAGCTCTTGAATCAATCCATAATATTTGACCAACTTCGGGTCCCTGGTTTCCCATTCCTCGCGCAATTGGGAAATTACTAAGGATGAATCTCCGAATACTCGAAGTTCCTTAACCTTTCTCTCAATAGCCGAGTTCAGTCCCATAACTCAAGCTTCGTATTCAGCTATATTGTTAGTGCAGAAGAATTCCAATCTGCTGGTGAAAGGATAATAGACGTCCTCAGGAGAAATTAGCACTGCTCCTATCCCATGTCTGAGGGCGTTAGAGGCTCCATCGAAGTAAAGCTTCCATGATTTATCATTTGAAACCTCTTCCTCGGTTGTAATGCACATCAAGTCTTCGTCTGGGAAATTAAAGTTCAATGCCTCATAGTCGTCCGAAGCACGACTAGCTAGGAAATCTGCTATGGCACTCCCCTTTACGGCTTTCTGGTTAACGTATACAATATCAAATTCGGATAAGAGCATCTGCCATCGGGCCATCCTTCCTGTTAGTGCTGACGCTTCCATTAAGAACTTCAATGGGTCTAGCTTGGATATCAACCAAGTAGTATGGTATAGCATATACTGTCTAAGCCGCTTGGTAGCCCAAACTAGAGCACAACACAGCTTATGCACTGGCGGGTACCGAGTTTCGCAATCATTGAATTTCCTGCTTAGGTAATAGATGGCTTGCTCCCTTTTTCTTGACTCATCGTGTTGCCCTAATACACATCCCATTGAATTCTCAAAAACTGTCAGGTAGAGAATTAATGGTCGATCTGGTACTGGTACGACTAAAATTAGAGCATTTGTCAGGTACCTTTTGATCTTTTCTAGGGCTCTTTGACATTCCTCATCCCACACACCAGGATTATTCTTTCTAAGAAGTCTGAAGACCGGGTCACATTGGTCGGTTAATTGGGAAATGAAACGAGAGATATAATTCAACCTCCCCAGGAAACCGCGAACTTCCTTCTGAGTGTGGGGTGGTGAGAGATCCTGGATGGCTTTCACTTTATCTAGATCGATCTCAATCCCTCTTCTGCTTACCACGAACCCTAGGAGTTTTCCAGAAGTAACGGCGAAGGTACACTTGGCAGGATTGAGCCTCAGCTGGTACTTTCGTAGTCTTTGGAATAGTTTTCTCAAGTTCTGTAGGTGCTCTTCCTCTGTTCGGGATTTGGCAATCATGTCGTCCACGTATACTTCTATTTCTTTATGCATTATGTCATGGAAAAGAGTCACCATTGCTCTTTGGTATGTTGCCCCTGCGTTCTTTAGCCCAAACGGCATCACCCGATAACAAAAATGCCCCACATGGTTATGAATGTAGTTTTCTCCATGTCGTTAGAGCCCATCTTTATCTGATTGTACCCTGAGAAGCCGTCCATGAATGAAAACCATGAGTGTCCTACAGTGTTGTCAACTAGCGTGTCAATATGTGGTAAGGGGAAGTTGTCTTTAGGGCTGGCTCAGTTTAGATCCCTATAATCTACACACATACGAACTTTCCCGTCCTTCTTTGGTCCGGTACGATGTTTGCAACCCATTCGGGGTATTTGGCTACCTCCAAGAACCCAGCATCAAACTGTTTGTTTACTTCCTCTCGGGTCTTTAACAACATATCTGATCTCATTCTCCGAAGTTTTTGTTGTATTGGTTTGCACTCCGATTTTGTTGGCAATTTGTGCACCACTATATCGGTATTCAACCCTGGCATATCTTGATAAGTCCAGGCGAAAACATCCTTGAATTCCTGAAGTAGGGTTATCAGTTCGTGCTTGGTTTTTGAGGAAACCGTCGTTCCTACTTTCACTTCTTTTCTCTCTTCTTCAGTCCCCAAGTTTACAACTTCTGTTTCTTCTTGGTGGGGCATGATCTACCTTTCTTCGTTGGCCACCATTCTCTTTAACTCTTCCGAGACCTCACCTTCTATCTCATCATATCCTTCCTCAATTCCCTCTGAGACCTTAGGGCATTCAAAATTCACTCCAGGATTGGATCCGGTATCATTCATATCGTCAATCATAAGCGACCTGCATTAAATGAGAATGAATTGTATTGGGAAGGAGACGGTTTTGTATGAAGGGAATGAACATGAAGAATGCATGAATGAAATAAATGAAACTTTGGTCATTCAAGAAAGTGGGGATATTTTCATTTCAATCAAAAAGTTAACATAGGTGCCCCATACAAGAGATCCCTATTGTTTACGGCCAAAAACAAAAGGTTGATTCGGAGCATTACTCTGATCTATTCCTAAAAACCACAGGTAGATCAATGCAGCTCCAATTATCGAGTGTTTCCCCGGGACGACAGGGGCGGATGTTGGTCAACATTTTGCTGCCTCGGTCTTTTCCAGCTATCATGTTGATGTACATCCCTTCAAATGATTCATTGAATATCTCCTCCAGGTTGAGTACGTCATTTTCCTTAATTGCCTCTTCAACCTCTTGACCTGGCTGATAGAATCCTCCGGAGACAAAAGTGGTTTTTAAACTAGGAAAGGACATTGGTCTCCACGGAATGTCTTCTCCTTTAAATATGGCTTTTCTTTGCTCTTCTTTTCTCTTGTATTCTTCTTTTCTTTGTTGGACACTTAGTTTGTAACCCAGCCCAAAACGATCTTTCTTGGTTATCATACTTTTGGCTCTCAGGTTTCCTTGTAATTTCTTCCCCAACCCCTTTCCTACTTTGGCTCCTCAGTCCAAAGTTTCTGCGACGGTCATCTTGGTACAATTAGATAACCGGGGATAAGGGATCCGACTTCTCTCTGAAACAAACGTGGCATTCACTAGCTCTAATGCTCGGAACGAGCATTCTGCAGCATCTTCATCATTTTGAATATAGGGGGCGTCTGATGTCACAGAAGCAACAATTTCATGCTTAGCCTCTACTGTGACCAATTTGCCTTCGACTACAAATTTTAATTTCTGATGCAATGATGAGGGGACAACTCCTGCGGAGTGTATCCATGGCCTTCCCAATAAGCAGCTGTAAGATGGTTTTATTTCCATTACCACAAAGTCGATCACATACTCGGTCGGTCCGATCAATAGAGGCACCTTAATTTTCCCCATTGTTCCTCTTTGCGTACCGTCAAAGGCTCTTACTGAATTGTGGCAGGGCTTTAGGTGAGAACCATCTATTGGTAGTTTCTGCAGGGTCACCATAGGCAGGACGTTCAATGCTGACCCGTTGTCAATCAGTATGCCAGGTACTACATACCCTTTGTAGTGGGTTGTGATGTTAAGGGCTTTGGTGGACCCCATTCCTCCCTCAGGGATCTCATCATCACTGAATGTTATATGATTATAGGCAGTGATATGCCCTACTATCCTATCCAGATTTGTCACAGAAATATCCTGGGGCACAAAAGTTTGATTTAGTACTTTTAATAACGTCTCCCGGTGCTTTTCTGAACTCAAGAGTAATTCCAGTACTGTGGTCCTAGCGGTTGCTTTCGTAGTTGTTCCACTACGTTGTACTCACTATGTCTCAAGAACTTCAGAAATTCTTTGGCTGGGCCTCAGTTATCGGCTCATTCATCTTTGGGGGAGGTTCTTCTCTGAATATCTACGTGAGGCTAACTGCTGTATTCTTCACCTTATCAGAGGAATAACATCGGCCGCTCCTTGTGAAATGGCCTGCCTCACCAACGTTTACATCGCTCTGGCTTTGTTGTTCTTTTAGCATAGGCTCTTTTACCTGACCATGTTCTAGTTTTTTTGGCGTGGTCACATTTATAGCATAATTCCAGGGGGTTTGCCGCATATCCTTGAATGGGAATGGGGATGGTGCTGAAATGATGATCCTATGACTTATCTTGTTGGTTTCTCCTTGGGAGGCACCTGCATTCCCTGGCCTAGGAGAGATGATAAAAGGTCTATCCTTCCCGTATTTAGATTTGGGGCTATCCGTCATATGTACGTCCAACCCCTTCTTCCCCATGGGCTCCTCGAAAAATTCTATTTGCTTTTCATTCATCAATTGTTGTACCAATCTCTTGAACTCATCGCACTCTTGGATGTCATGTCCTTCATTCTGGTGGAATTCGCAATACACTCCACATCCCTTCTGCCTTATTATCATGCCTTTGTCGATCACACGGGCCATGCATAACTGTTGAAATACCCACCGTAAAGGAGATTTGATTTCTGACACATCATCCTTAATCCTCATGGTAAAGTATTCTTCAATAACATTTACTCCTCTGCTCCCATGATTAGGTAGCGGGTTAGTAGCTATACTTGGTTATTCAAACTTCAATATCCCAGAATCGATTAAATTCTGCACTAAGTTTTTTGAAGGCAAGGCAGTTCTCAGTGGGATGTCCAGGGGCACCGCCGTGATAGTCGCAATGCGTGTTCGGATTATACCAAGAAGGAAAGGGCGGATTGATAGGAGTAACGATGTATGGACGGACCAAGTCCACTTCATACAACTGGGAATAAAGTTCCGAGTACGAAACAGGTAGGGGAGTGAAAGTTTTCCTCTCTTTCTCTTTTCTGGAGATTCTCTCCTCTCTTTGATTCGAGTTTTGTGTTTTTCCCACAAGTGCTTGTGGCTGTGAGACTGTGAAGTTCTTTGGGGTGGTATAAGTGCTGGTGGCATTTACTTCATTCCTCTTGCTATATTTCCGAGACCCTTCCCCGCTATCAATTCTACCACTCTTAATTGCCAATTCAAGGGACTCCCCAGTCCTGATTAAGTCAGCAAAGCACTGCGTTGTGTTATTAATGAGGCGATCAAAGAGTGCCCCTTTCAAGGTATTAACAAATAACAGCGTAATTTCATGTTCCGAGAGGGGTGGCTGAATTTGGGCGGCCACTTCCCGCCACCTTTGCGCGTATTGCCGTAGACTTTCGTTGGACTTCTGCCCCATATTTTCCAACATAATTCTACTGGGGGTCATATTTGTTACATGCTTATATTGCTCAGTAAATGCTCTTGACAGATCTTTCCATGTCTTAACATTTGCCTTGCTCAACTGGGTGTACCACCGTAACGCCGCTCCAGTTAGGCTATCCTGGAAACAATGGATCAGTAACTTTTCGTCCTTAAGGTAGGCCGCCATCTTTCGACAGTACATTATTATGTGTGCGGAAGGACACATGGTTCCATCGTATTTGTCGAACTCTGGCGTTTTAAATTTTGGCGGTAGGACAAGATCGGACACCAGACTTAAGTCGCTAGCGTCATTTCCTGATTCTTCCATAGATTGTAACGTTTTAAATTTTTCCTCCATGAGGCGAAACCTCTCCTCCCACTTTTTCTCTACCTCAGTCCTGATCTTTTCAACCATGTTCAGGTCCGGCACCTCTTCTTCATAGGGTGCTTCAGTGTCGAGGGGTTGAGTTTCAGGTGCCCCTATCTGAAGACTAGCTGACATTCCAACAGGGTCGATATACATCTTTCTAGCCGGATTCGGTGCAGTTGGTTGAACCTTGTAGTGAGCTGGGGTACCCTCTGGCTCTTGAACGGTTTCTCCTTCCACTCTTTTTCCAAGGCTTTTAGCCAACAGTACGGTTATGTCGGATACTATCGATGCTTGTGACTGAGCAATATGGTCACTGAGGCTTCTTTGGGCCTCTTCAAGCCTTATCTCGAGCTCTTTTTGCCCTTTTTCTAGACTGATTATCCTGTCTTCCATGAGCTTGCTTTGTAATCGGGTAAGGTATGGATGATGAATGATTGCGGGTTAACTACATACACTGCCACAATATTCATAACGTTAATATGGTTGCAAGAAAATAAATGCATGTATAATGATGTGAATGTCATGCTGCAATGCAAGAATGTATGCAGATAAGGTACTGATTCCACTGGTAATCACCCTTTTGAACTACTTCCACGGGAATTAAAGGGTCTAGATTACAACAGAGTTCGTATTACAAAATAAAGATTCCTAATATAAAAGATCTAATTACAACACAGAGTCCTATAGATAAGCTCTATCTCCTAATCTTCCAATTGCTTGGAGCAACTTGCTGAACCTGGGAGCTTCTTCCATTTCTGGGACTATGAAAGGTCGGAGTGTTTCAGCCTCGATGGCCAAATCATTCACATGCCTGGCGACTCGCTGTATGTCCACCATCAAGTTTGCGTAATATAGGTGTCCCCTCCGGCTGCAGCCTCCTCGAACACACTAATTCTTTCCTTGTAACCCTCAATAGTTGCTTCGAGGGACTTAATTCGTGCTCGTAACACGCTTACTTCGCGCTCTCTTTCTTGTAGCTCAGTGAAGCCATTTCTCTGGCAGTACATTCGAAGGGAGTGTTCAACTTCCGCCACATTTCCTTTTAATTCGCCATTCTGACTTTGGCTTTGCTCCAGACTTTGAATAGTGTCATCGTACAATTTTTGCATCTCTAACAGTCTATTTCAGCTACTCATGGACTTTTTTTTCCATACGGTGACGTTTTCTCTCTCATGATGGACAGCTTGTTTTCCCTTGTTGATTTCTTGCCTGAATCTTTCCTTTTCTTGGTCAATGGCCTTCTTAGAGGACCGTTTTTCTTCCTCCATAGCCAACCGTCAGCTTTCTATCTCTTCCTCGATCGCTCTCTTGCTAATTTCTCGTTCTTCTTCCACCAAACGGATACCCTCGTCGGTGTCTTCCACATATGACTCTGAATCCATACCTGTAATAGCTGTGCGCATCCTCGAAAACGTCCTTCTTCATGTTTCCAGCTAGCATTTAAGGAAATGAAAGTCTCGGCCAAGATTGCTGGTACTGGGTTTGCTTTTCGTTTTACCCGCTCAAACAAGTCCAGAATGGCTATGTCGATGTTCCCGAGTACTCTTGGAAAGATCACCAAGCCATATATTCCTAAGGCGAATAGATCCATTTTCTTTGCCTCGTCTGGATGTGTCGGTATGATGCCCCGAATACTTTCCCATGCAAAAACTGTATTGTCTCCTCGGAGCTGAAGCAGGCCATTAACCCAATCGTCACTCATTCCCGCAAAGGTTTTGAGCTTCGCAGTGAAATTCTGATTCATCGGAGGCTTCGCGTAGATCCAATCTTCCTGAATGTTCTTCTGGTTAAATAAAGTAGTGTATTCTTCTACTGTAGGCATCATGTCCTGCCCATTGAAGGTGAAGCAGCAAAAGGCCGGATTCTAGAACTGGACTATAGCTCGGAGAAGGGGCTGGTTAACCCGAACAAATAACAGTTGTGCAATGTCGCCATAACTATCGCAGAACAAGTCTTGTAGTCTTCGGTCCCATCTTTCCCAAATGCTTTGAAGATCCCATAAGTTGTTCTGTTGGAGACTCACATAAGTGTACCCTGCTATTACGCGTTCGTTCGGTGAACTGCCCCTTGGGTTTTGTGGTTGACCTCTGACCAATGTCTGACTGACAAATTAAGCTATTCTTTCCTAAGACACATTTTTTCCATGGTGAAAGACTTTCTGATTGGGCAAACCACTTGATCCAGTACCTTTATGTGATGCAAATGTATGATGTATGAAAAAAATAAAAGCGAAAAGAAAACAAGTCAGTACCAGATAAAATTAATAAATATATAAATAAAAGGACAAAATTAAACAGAATAAACACACAAAACAACCCTATTTATCCCGTCTAAAACCTAAGGTTATCCGCATGGCTCTAAATGGGTAGGTTTCTATGTATTCTCTACATGCAGTCTTAGTTCTAGGAGGTACCTGAATTGTCCTTGCTGTCCTCTACTAAGAGTAGCAAGGCCCCCGATCATCACCCATTATAGGCTCCTTTTAACCGGGTTCAATTCAGGGGGACCCATTCGCTTATGCCCGTACGAAGGAACGATATCCTTACGAAAGCATAAGGTACTCGAGCCCCGAAGGTACTTGCTAGGCCCATACGGGAGAACGATATCTCCACGAAGGCATTAGCGTTTTCCCAAAAAAAAAACGGGTTTATATGCCATATTTTAAATGCGTTAAAATAAACGCGCAATTATAACCGAATGTTAATTTAATAGTCACTTTAACCCGGAATTTCTAATATTAATAAAGCAGTAATTATTTTAAAAGCCTGACTCTCATTTGTTTTTGAAAAACAAAAAACATCCCTAGCGGAGTCGCCATCTGTAGCGATGTCCTCTTTTCCCTAAAAACAGGGTTTTCAAAATGTTTGTGATTTTTTGAAAATAAAATATTTATTTTGTGGGGGTTTTAAAAACCGCATTTTATTTAAAAATGGAGTCGCCACCGGCCACTTAGGTAGGCCGGAACCCATAAAACCAGAGATTTAAAAAAACTGTTGGGTTCGAGAGTCGGTTACGGATGGGGAAGGATTAGCACCCCCACACCGCCCAAAATTGGTACTTTAATAATTACTGCTTTATTAATATTAGACTTTCCGGATTAAAGTGACGACTAGTTTAAAATTCGGTTATTGCGAATAAATTTTAAAGGCCCCGTTATCCGAGGGTAAACGCCCAACCAATATCACTACGCCTGATACTGGCCCCGTTTACACTCGGATAAAAGGGCACCGCATTGACATTTTATATTTCATTATGCAAACCTAACAAAAACCTTATAGCCAAATATTTACAAAGGCGTGGAACTACAAAAACATAAAAGATATAAGCATAATAATATTGAAATGCAAAATGTATGAACAAAAACATTGTAATATGTCCTAAAAATAAAATAGCAAATACGAATATAAACATAAAAATGTGCTTTCTAAAACTAAATTAAGTACATCCAACACTTATATATAAAGATGAATTACAATTATCACCTACATGACAATTACACATGACATAATATGATTCTAAAATAATAAAACAACATACTAGAATAAGACTAATATTTAATGCTTAACATGGCACAAATTTCATGCACGAATGAAAACATTGTGTAAGATAAACAATATCACACTATCATATAACCTAAGAAGCAAAAGTATTAGAAAAATGTAAACACACGACATGACATATAACCTAAACTACAACGTAACGCGCGAGACAAACGTGAACACGACATGGATAAAATAGACTAAATGTAGGAACACGGTATAACAATTTTAATACACAAATCATATGGTTATAAATTAACGTACTATACAAAACACATATCGATACCAACAGAACAATATGAACATGCTAGACATGTAAAAGATAAATATTTAAACATGAAAAAAAGGACTGCAATGGAAAGAAATAAACATAAGAAACATAAATTAAAAGACAATAATATGCGATTTAGGGACGAAATTGCAAACTAAACAGAACCTAAAAGGACTAAAACTGTAATTGGACCAAGGGGCAGGCTTGAAGTGAAAAATCCAAAAACGCGGGATGGTTAAAGGGGTAATTTTACCATTTAAAAACTGATTCGATGTAATTTAGGGACTGGATTGCAAGATTTTGAAATACGAGGGGGACCAGAGTTGTAAATATCCCCTGCGGCGAGACACAAACGAAAATATTGAAAAAGTGGGAGGATTTATTACGTAATTTGCCCATTTCACAAAATAAAAACACCTATAAAAACTCTTTCTTTGGCCCAGAATCAAATTTTCCTCATTTTTTCATTCGATACGTTTTATAACAAACGTTTTCTCCTTCGTTTTCTCTCAACCTCATCCCATGAACCCAGAAACCGACGGCCGACCGTCGTTCTCTCCGCCACCGATCGCCGCTAGCCGGCGCCGGCGAACCTAAAAAAAGCATCGAAATGAACCTTACTTCACCCTAAACTCGAATCCGAACTTGGATTTGCAGAAAAAGCCCCTCTTCGTCCTAGATCTAAGAAAAGAAAACAAGAAACCATATATGTTTTTTTTCTAGACCGAAGGAACACCTTCCCCTTTTAGGCAGCTCACCAGATTAAGGCTTGTTGCCGGTAGAGGAACTGTCCTCCGAAGGTAAAATCTCACTCTTCTTTCCCTTCCTTACTTTTAGAATACATGCATGCATGCAATATTCAAGATGGATGGATACCTTTGTATGAACTTTGTAAGTTTTTTGAGAGAAATAACGAAAGAGTGAGACTTGTTTGTATTTCTGAAAAAGTAGGTTATAACTGAACTGAGACCTTTTTCTTTTTTTGCTGTCTCTGTTACATATATCCTCTCTACCTCCTCTCTTTTTTATACTAGTACATAATCTCTTATTTTGATCTGATTCTGATGCCTTTCTGTGTTTGCGTCTTTTGCATGCCCAACCATACTTGGTGGTTGGTACGGCCGGCATGGGGAGCGGCGTGGTGAAAGTGACCGTTCGTCTGCGCAGACTGGCGTCTCAGAAGGCAAGGCGATTATTATCGCTAGAATTGTTCCTATTCATTGGATCAGATCTGATCCAACGGCTAGGACTACTCGATGATCGGGTGGCTGAGATGAGGCCTCGGAAATAATGCACTGGCCTGGGATCACGCCACGTGGCCTGAAGAAGATATACGCTCTTGCACTTCTCACACGCGCGAGTGGGGAACCCAACAGCCCGCGCGTGGACTTCACGCGGTAGATGAGGCGTCCTTATGCTTCAATCATGGCCGTTGGATCCAGATCTAATCTAAGGGCCCTCGTTCAGCTGCGCAAGATAAAAGGATGGCGTTAGGGTTCCAATATGGGTCAGGTCTTAGGGTGTGGGCTGGCTGGTTTGGGCCTGATCAGGCCTTGTAATAATACTAATAATTTCAGACCCTGTAATATGTAATGGACTTGGACTGGTAACTTATTCATTTGGGGTTTAATATGTTTTCGGATTTCATCTTATATTAGCCCAATAATAATAACATTAATATTAGTTATAACAACAATTAATAATAATAATAATAATACACATACGATAATACATACGTATGTACCTATGCAAACATTAATTAATATAACATACTAGCATACATACATATATAATCATACACATAATTAACATAACATCTACACACATTATCCGTAAAAACAAATACGCTCGTACTAAATATAGATACATGTGTGACACACATACACCGTATTACTTATTAATACGTATACATACATAGTTTATAATATACATGCACACACTACACACTTTACATATATTAATAACACTCATGAACATAATAAACATATAGCATAATATAATACAATGTATACATGTAACGCTAATATACTAATAATTATACTAATATGTATTTACAGACCAGATAAAAATGAGTGATTACAGAACATTATATGACTTGTAAGATTCTTGAATGAAAATCCTTGTCTTGAAAGATAACACATAAATGATTGTATAAGTTGTTACTTCTCATGAAAGAAATGCATAGATGATGTTTATTGTGTAAGAATGCCTACTTGGTATTTGGTGTATTTGGTTGCTTGTCTTCTAAGCAATAACTCGAATAGCATGAGATGTATATATGATGGATGTTGCTATGTTGAATGTGTGATATGTGAAGCTTGCCTATGTTTACTCCTTGAATTCGAATAGTATATGACTTGTAGTGATGATCTTGATTCCTTGAAATGCTTGTACACTTGGATAAGTAAACTTGGAAATTGGATAGACTTAGTGTTACCTCACTAAGTACATAACTTGTACTTACCACTCTACTCTTCATTCTTCCCATAACAGATTAAAGACACTTTCAAGAGGAAATCTTGAGTTCAAAGAAACGTTTGAAGCAAGCTTGAAAGTATGATTTGATACTCTTTGTATACTCCTAGTTTGGTGGCACTAGAACTTGTAATAGTTAGCTTTGAACATGCATTTTTGGTGTATATATATGACTAGTATATGTAATGTTTTTGTTGGGCCTATCATGTAACCAACCTTGATAGTTTGAACTATGTATATAAACATGTTGATATGTATATAAATAAGTAAGATGCTTCGCAAATTGTGATAGTAATCCAATGATTGATGAAACCTTGTATAATTCGAATGCTATACCAAAGTTGTATGATCATGCATTTGTTCTTGTGGTCATTGGTATGATTCGGCAATGCTTGGATTGGAGCTAAGGTATGTACAATCATGCATTAACAATGTTACTAGCTAAGGATGCCATGAAATAGTATGACTTGTTTGAAAAAGAAACAAATGAAATGTGTCAAGTGACCACCTAGTTATTCGAATAGGTTATTTGAACATGTAATAAGAATGTATGTTGGTTCATGTCTAATAGAAACCTATTGTGAAGTATGTCATACTTGTCATTGATATTAGAATGGTGTATGTGAATTAAAATGCAATGGTAAATTGTAATATGATAGTGGTAACTTAGGATATAAGTATGAAATGAAACAAATTACAACCTAAATTAGCATGCTAAGTGTGTTTGTTTTGATTAATGTGGATTACTTGTATGTCTTGCATGGTTGTGTTTAGGTTACTTGCGTCGTAAGTTATCTATATTGAGGTTACCTGTTCGACAAATAACTTATCTTTTACTTTGTTCTCGCTTTGGTAATGCTCTTGAACTAGATTACGGCTAACCCGGGGATGGGGTGTTACATTTATTGGTAATCAGAGCTTTTTAGTCGGTTCTAGGACTGAACTAAGCTCACTTGCATCATATAGGATATTGTGCTACCTAGAAGACTTGATATAAGCTTGTATTGTTGCTTAAATGTGAAAACTAAAACTCTTATTGTTCTGATTGAACTAGAATGTCAGGAACGAGACTCGCTCGGGATGACAAGAGTCTCGTAGACTCCTCTAACGAAAGAGGCAGCATGAGGATGGAGCAGAATCATCCTCAACAGCAAGCTCAACCTCGAGCTCAAGCTGCTGCTCAACAGTAAACTCCTGTGCAGCAAGAATGTCTTCTAAGTATGAAGGAGATGTTCAATCATCTTGTAACTGCCTTAAAACAAGATTATCCTATTGCTCCTACTTTTGTTGTGCCAAACCGAGCCTCTATTGACAAGTTGGCTCAGCATCGGGCCTATACCTTCACTGGCACCGATGAGGCTATTCCTGAAGTAGTAGAGTATTGGTTAGAGGCCACTACTCGCATTCTGACTAAATAATTGCCATGTTCTGACGAGCATAAACTCGAGTGTGCCATTGCTCTATTGGCAGACGAAGCACTAAGCTGGTGGGAAACCACTACCCTGATTGCTCCTGCGAAGTCTATCAGTTGGAAGTTCTTCCTCGATGAGTTTAGGAAGAAATATATCAACGAACAATATATGGCCGAGTGCTAAAAGTGATTCTTGTATCTTAAACAAGCTGGCTGACCTATTGAGCAATACGTGAGCGACTTTTGCAAGTATTGAAAGTATGGGTCTGAATATATCAAAACCAAGGCCGACAAGTGCCGAATGTTCATCGACGGGTTAAATGATGAATTAAGCCATATATTCACTGGTTTGGGTATCACTAACTTCCAAATTTTGGTAAATCAGGCCATTGCTACTGAGGCGAAAATGAAAGCCTCGAAAAGACGTAAGAGCAGACACTCTTGGAAGGACAAACGACCCAGGAACGATGACAAGCCACACTGGTAATCAAAGAAGTCCAAACACTTCAAGGGACACTCTTCGAACTATAACCCTAATCAGAAGAATAGTTACATCCTAAAACCTCAAACGGTTATAAAGACTTCAACCCCTGTTGTTTTTGTTGATAGCACGGGGAATCAAGCTAAAGCTAATCAATACCCTCTTTGCAAGTTCTGTAAGAAACATCATACTGGCCAGTGTAGAGCTCAACAGAATCTATGCTACTCATGTGGAGCCTCTGATCATTATATCCAGGATTATCCCCAGAATCCCAACAAGGCTTCGAATCGAGCTTCTGTAATTGCTAGTTTAGCTCCTCATAACCGAAACAAAGCACCTAGACAAGCTCAGTTCGGGAATCAGGGGAAATAGAAGAGCCTCTATTCGAATGCTCAGACTCATCAAGAATCTCGAGCTCCTACTCGTATGTACCACATTTGTGGTAAAGATGATGAAGAAGTTCCTGATGTTATCGCAAGTACCATTGAGTTAAATTCCAGTCATGCATATACTTTAATTGATTCGGGGTCTACCCATTCATTTGTTTGTTCTGCCTTGATCAACAAGTTAAAATTAAAACCCGAAATTATTGAATCAAATCTTGTAGTTTCGAATCCATTAGGGGAAAACATCCATTAACTTGCGCCACAAGCAAGCTCCTTTGACCATTCAAAATGTCCCCTTTCCTATTGATCTTTACGTCTTGCCATTTTGTGAATTTCACTTGATATTAGGGTTAGATTGGTTAAGTAAACACGAGGCCTGGGTAGATTGCCAAAATAGGAGACTATATCTCCAGGGTTTAAGGAAAGAATCTATTCTCTTAATAGATAAGAAACCAACCTCAATCTTTGCTAAAATGATTCTTCAAGATGAAATTGAATTCGGTTTGCCTAGCATGCCTGTTGTTTCTGAATTCATTGATGTTTTCCCCGAGGAACTCCCTGGTTTCCCTCCAACCAGAAAAGTAGAGTTCGGGATTGAAGTTCAGCTTGGAATAGCTCCGGTGTCTATTACACCCTATAAAATGGCACCTGTCGAGTTGAAAGAATTAAAGAAGCAACTTCAGGAGTTGCAAGATAAAGGCTTCATACGGCCTAGCACTTCTCCCTGTGGTGCTCCAGTCCTGTTCGTGAAAAAGAAAGGCTGGGCTATGTGGCTTTGTATTGACTATCGTCAGCTAAATAAGCACACTATCAAGAACCGGTATCCCCTACCCAGAATTAAAGATCTTTTCAATCAACTTAGAGATGCTTTCGTATTGTCTAAGATCGACCTTCGATCGGGGTACTATCAAATGAAAGTGAAAGAACAAGACGTGCCCAAGACAACCTTTCGTACTCAATATGGCTGCTTCGAATTCCTCGTAATTCCATTTGGGTTAACGAATGCTCCAGCTGCTTTCATGGATCTCATGAATCAGGTATTCAAGCCCTATCTTGACAAGTTCATGGTCGTATTCATCGATGACATCTTGGTGTACTCTCGGAATAAGGAGGAACATGCTAAACACCTCCGAATTGTCTTGCAAACACTTGAGAACATCAATTGTATGCTATGTTCTCCAAATGTGAATTATGGTTACCAGAAGTTTCTTACCTCGGCCACGTTATCTCGGCTAAAGTAATCAAAGTCAATCCAAGCAAGATTTAGTCTATTCTAAATTAGAGACCTCCGAAGAATGTAAGCGAGGTCCGAAGCTTTCTCGGTTTAGCTGGGTATTATAGAAGGTTTGTTAAGGGTTTTCCTCCATTACCGCAAGCCTTACTAAGCTTACTCGCAAAGATACGCCTTTCGTTTGGTCGGAGAACCAACAACGAAGCATTGATCTACTTAAGCAAGCTCTAACTCATGCCTTGGTACTCATCCAAATAGAATCGGGCAAAGAATACACTGTTTAACGTGATGCTTCTCATCTAAGACTCGTTGTGTCCTGATGCAAGATGGGAACGAATTGCTTACGCTTCAAGGCAACTGAAGCCATATGAGTCTAATTATCCAACGCACGATCTGGAACTAGGAGCTATCATATTTGCTCTCAAGATATCGATACACTATCTATGCGGAGAGAAATGCAATCTATTTACCGATCACAAAAGTCTCAAATACCTCCTAACTCAGAAGGACTTGAATCTGAGGCAAAGGAGATGGCTTGAATTACTTAAGGATTACGACTTGGTTATCCACTACCATCTGAGAAAAACAAACGTAGTTGCTGACGCCCTTAGTCGCAGACCATACTCGGGTAACTCCTAAATCCAAAATTCTAAGTGAATTCATTCAATTTTGTATCCTTCTTGTTTGATAAGTAACTATTCGAATTAAACCTTCTTAGGTTTCAAGTAACCCATTCGAATAAGAATTGTGCCTAAAATACATGTAACCACTGAAATTGAGTCTTTCTTAGCTTGTAAGAAAGCATTCGAGTAATACCTTATTTTTCAAGAAACAATTCGAAATAATGCCTTGTCATATAGGTAACAATTCGAACAGTGCCTTGCATTGCAAGAAATCTATTGAAAATCATTCTAATGACCTTGTTACTTTTTTTGTAGCTACTACGGCTATCAATGCTCATTTTTTACTATTCAAGGGCTAAAAATTCTTTTCTGAACATCAAGTTCAATCCAATCTAGTCTCGAGGATTAAAGAACTTCAACAAGTTGATCCAGATCTTCAGAAGATCATGTCTAAGCTTACTTCTGAGTCTAGCTCTGACTTATCCCTCAAGTCAAATGGACTCCTCTATTTCAAAGATAGAGTCCGTGTTCCTAACAACGAACAATTGAAGCGGGAAATGTTGCAAGAAGCAAATCAAAGTTCTTTCTCAATCCACCCAGGATCGGTTAAGATGTATAAGGACCTAAAGCCACTATACTGGTGCCAGGCATGAAATTTACAATCACGAACTTCGTATCCAAGTGCTTAACTTATGAAAGAGTCAAAGTTGAGCATCAAGTCCCTACTGGACTGCTCCAACCTATTGAACTTCCCCAGTGGAAGTGGGATCGAATTACTATAGACTTTTTAACCGGTCTTCCTTCTACTCTAAGAAAGAATGATGTTGTATGGGTGATTGTTTATAGATTCACTAAATCTACTCACTTCATCCCTGTTCGTATGAACATGAGCTTGGAAAGCCTTGCCGACCTATACATCCATGAAGTGATTCGGTTACACAGTGTACTTACAACAATCATCTCTGATCATTACCCTCAATTCACTTCTCGATTTTGGAATTCTCTACAGAAAGCTCTAGGAGATAAAGTACATCTTAGTAAGGCCTTTCATCCTCAATCGGATGGCCAATCTGAGAAAATCATTCAAGTGGTAGAAGATATGCTACGAGCTTGTGTTATCGATTTCGGGAAGAATTGGGAAAAATCCCTACCTCTTGTAAAGTTTACCTACAACAATAGCTATCAATCTTCTATTCAAATGGCACGATTTGAAGCTCTTTATGGTAGAACATGTAGAACTCCTTTATGCTAGACCAAATTGGGAGAGAACAAGATTCTAGGACCTCAATTGCTTTGGGAAACCAAATAATAAATCAAGGTCATTCACGATCGATTGAAGGCAGCTTTTGATAGACAGAAAGCGTATGCTGACTTGAAAAGGAGAGATATCCTGTATGCTATTGGACACAAAGTCTTCCTAAAGGTCTTACCTTGGAAGAAAAGGGAAGCTCAGTACCCGATACATCGGACCATTTAAAGTTGTTGAAAGAATTGGTCAGTGGCCTATTGACTAGCTCTTCCTAGAGAGTTTGATAGAATACACAATGTCTTCCATGTTTCAATGCTCAAAAGGTATCGATCTGATCCTTCACACATCATTGAGCCCGAAGAAGTAGAATTGAATTCCAATTTGTCCTACGAAGAAGAACCTATTTAGATTCTTAACCGAGAAGTAAGAAAGCTTCGGAACATGATTGTTCCCCTTATCAAGATCTTATGGAGAAACCATAAGGTGGAAGAAGCTACCTGGGAATCTAAAGAAGTTATAAGGAAGCAATATCCTAACCTATTCGATTCAGGTAAATTCGAGGACGAATTTAATTTAAGAGGGAGAGTTGTAACACCCTAAATCCTAGCCTAGAATTATTGAAACCAGTTGCTTAAGTTGATAGCTTAATTGAAACTAGAATTTAAGCTAAATTGATTAGTCAAGGATCTAATTGAAAGACTAAATGAAATAAGACACCAATTCAGAAGGACTTAATCAGATAACATGAAAAATATGGGGAATGCATGATAAATTTCTCATTTTCCTTAATTTCCCTTGATTAAAATTAAAATTTGAGACTAATTAAGGGTGAAATAGTAATTGTCTAAATCCACTAAATGGATTAAACATAGTCATCATCTTCTCCATTCTCCTAGTTGCCGAATTTGAAGAGGAAAATTAGGGAGAGATGGTTCTTGTGAGAGAAAGCTTGAATCTATGGTGTCAAAGTTGAAATTGAGCTATGGAACTAATGAATTGAACATGATCATGATTAGGTAATGTAATTAAGGTGTTAAACAAGCTAAATTGTTAGTAACCAATGCTGGAAAATCTGGGAAACATGAACATGATAGAAAACAGTCTTGTTAGGGACTGTTTTGATTGAGAAATTGTGTAAGCATGCTAAATGAACTTAGAACTCTATTTTGAACATGTTGCTAGGTAAAAGGAAGATTGAATTGAATAGGTAACTTGCTGGAAAATGTGACTACACCTAATTGAACTAGTTAAATTAGATAATGGACTGCCTAGTTGATGAATTGATGTGTAATTGTGATCAAATGGATTAAACTAGGATTAACATGACTATGCCCTATTTTGAGAACATTTTTAGGTGAATTATGATATCCAAGACATGTATGAACATGATAATGAAAGAATTATAGGGCCAAAACATTGGTTAAAATGAATTTAATGAATTAAAATGTGAATAGGTGCAATCTGCCCAGAATTGCTCTGTTCTGGGCAGTAACTTTGAAAATTCACCAAAATTTGTATAGATCAAATTCAGGACTGAAATTTTAGTAACATGATCCTTAGTATGTCTACTTTCATTAGGTGAAAACGGAACTGAAATCTGGGTCCTATACTGGAAACTATAATTAGAAATAGCTGGACAGTGCAAACTGTCCAGATAGTGTAAATGCCATGTCTTTGAACAATAAACTGTATTAATTGGCTAAGAACTAAAATTCAAGCCTTATATGGTCATAACGAAGATATTGTTAGATTTCTAACAGTGTAAATTAATCGAAATTCTGACGTTCGGGTAAAAAGATATGACCATCTAAAGGGACAATGTGCAAACTGCCAGGCAGCAGTGTCCTAGGCAGTTTGGGACTGCTTTTGCACCTAGAAGCAAACTGTTTCCAAAACAGTTTTGGGACATTGTAACATGTCCAGTTATGTCCTAAAATGAGGTAATAACAATATAGAGGAACAAGTCAGAAATACTTAAAAGAAAGCATAATAAAACAGTGGCTAAATGTTAGGTACAAATGTGGTAACATTGTTACTATATATGTGTGACATTATGTGCATGTTTTGATGAATTGTATGTGTTATGCTTGCTAGACCAAGGGCAGCAAGTTGTGGATGAGGAATAAAAGAGTGAACATCCCAAAGCAAGAGGCAAAGGGATTTGGATACAAGACAAGTGATTAGCTAGGAGTATTGTGAGTGTAACCATCCTTAGGGTTAGGACTTAGGTCCTAACCAATCTTGCTATTATGTTAATTCAATGACAATGCCATGTAACATGACCTAATATATATTTGGCTAATTAATGGAATAATGATATGAATGACAACTTGTTTGATTCCATGTTCTACTTGTTTACTTGATTGTTAAGCAAATGAAATGAAATGCTTTACATGTTGCATTGCTTATGCCAAAGGTAAGAAATGGCATGCCTTCTTGGAGAATAAGGTACGCACATTGCATACATTTGAATGTGATTGTGATTGATATGCATGACTTGTTTGAAATGAAATGAACAATGGAACCACCTTGTGTTCATGCCATTCGAATGGCATGGATAAACTTGTCTTGGGAGTTAAGACTCTTTAAGCCTAAGGGCTTGGCCTTTGATTGGAATAATCATGTCTTGATTAATGAATTGTATAAAGCTTGAATGAAATTGATAATCAAACAACCTTGGTAGCTAGTTTGGATAGATAGGAGGGCATGCCTTAGAATCTAGAGCTCATATTGGCACGACGATGCATATTGGCACGATGGTGCATATTGGCACTACGGTGCATTTTGGCACTATGGTGCATATTGGCACTTCGGTGCATATTGTTGAAGATTTGATTATCTAGTGAACTAATTACCAAGGGTGTTATAAGATGAATTAATAACTTGAAATGAACATTGTTTGTCTTGAATGTGTGATGGGAACATTACTTGACTTGTAAGATTCTTGAATGAACATCCTTGTCTTGAAAGATAACACATAAATGATTGTATAACTTGTTACTTCTCATGAAAGAAATGCATAGATGGTGTTTATTGTGTAAGAATGCCTACTTGGTATTTGGTGTATTTGGTTGCTTGTCTTCTAAGCAATAACTCGAATAGCATGAGATATATATATGATGGATGTTGCTATGTTGAATGTGTGATATGTGAAGCTTGCCTATGTTTACTCCTTGAATTCGAATTGTATATGACTTGTAGTGATGATCTTGATTCCTTGAAATGCTTGTACACTTGGAGAAGTAAACTTGGAAATTGGCTAGACTTAGTGTTACCTCACTAAGTACATAACTTGTACTTGCCACTCTACTCTTTATTCTCCCCATAACATATTAAAGACACTTTCAAGAGGATAGCTTGAGTTTGAAGCAAGCTTGAAAGTATGATTTCATACTCTTTGTATACTCCTAGTTTGGTGGCACTAGAACTTGTAATAGTTAGCTTTGAATATGCATTTTGGGTGTATATATGTGACTAGTATATGTAATGTTTTTGTTGGGCCTATCATGTAACCAACCTTGATACTTTGAACTATGTATATAACTATGTTTATATGTATATAAATAAGTAAGATGTTGCGCAAATTATAATACTAATCCAATGATTGATGAAACCTTGTATAATTCGAATGCTAGACCAAAATTGTATGATCATGCATTTGTTCTTGTGTCCATTGGTATGATTCAGTAATGCTTGGATTGGAGCTAAGGTATGTACAATCATGCATTAACAATGTTACTAGCTAAGGATACCATGAAATTGTATGACTTGATTGAATAAGAAACAAATGAAATGTGTCAAGTGACCACCTGGTTATTCGAATAGGGTATTTGAACATATAATAAGAATGTATGTTGGTTCATGTCTAATAGAAACCTATTGTGAAATATGCCATACTTGTCATTGATATTCGAATGGTGTATGTGAATTGAAATAGATTGGTAAATTGTAATATGATAGTGGTAACTTAGAATATAAGTATGAAATGAAACAAACTAGTACCTAAATTAGCATGCTAAGTGTGTTTGTTTTGATTAATGTGAATTACTTGTATGTCTTGTATGGTTGTGTTTAGGTTACTTGCGTCTCAAGTTATCTATATCAAAGTTACTTGTTTGACAAGTAACTTATCTTTTGCTTTGTTCTCGCTTTGGTAACACTCCTGAACTGAATTACAGCTAACACGGGATAGGGTGTTACACTTCCCCTAAGAAGTTTGAGTCTAGGCACACGTAGTCTGGGTATCAGTACCTAGAGAGCTGTATCGGTACTCATTGTTGGGTATTGGTACCCACTATACAATCTACCCTAAAAACACATTTTGAGTTCGAGGGGCTGAAATTTCGACGACTATGGCCCAGGGGGGCTTAATGTGACAAAATAAATTGTAAAATAGAGAAACAGAGATTTAAACCTCATATATGAGCTTAATGTGTAATAACTTTGTGAATGTTGGGTGACTTGTTTGTAATAGCAACAATAGGGATCCTTGGTGGATCGTGTGATGTTACGTGCCATGTAAGGGAACTTGTGTAGTTGACTTACCCTTGTTTGACGGTATCCGAATACCCAATGAGCGTGTTACAACACCATGGTAAGTGGCATCGAATGTGTGATTTGAGGTTGTGTGACTCCGAACCTCATTCATTATTACTCGATGAGAGATTATGAGTATGGGTCTTAGATCTAAGGCTATATGGTACTGGGTCTTACCACGAGTGTACGATCCCCGAGCTACGTGAAACTGGGACTCACTCCAAGTTTGTGGTTGTACATTTGATGCTTTGTGAGTGTATGTACTCGTTGATTGTTATGTGCTTGGGAGATTATGGTAGCGCCATTTCTACTATATGCCATGGTATCACATCTAGCCACTTGCTCTTATTTATGATTTGCATGAAGCATGGTTGACTGGAAGTGTATCCACTGAGCTTCATTAGCTCAACATTCGAAATCATTGTTTATGTTCGCAGGTCAGTAGGTTGATCGTTGCATCGGAGGAACACCATCGGATGTAGGATTTTAGCATGACTTTTGCCAAAGTACGATTCTTATATGTAATGGTGTTAACCTTGCAAAAGGTTAACATTTCATGCCTTTTTACTTAAGTTGTTTTATGAAATCAAGCCCGTTTCATCTCATTTCATGGCACATAGATGCATTTAGTTCATATAATTGCATTTGGTGTTGTTGGTTCTATTTTCTTTGCTTATTTGCAAAATGGTGTTGCTTGGGAAGGTTTTGGTTGGTGTGGTGATGTGCAGGGAAAAGAGGAGCAAGGCAGGAAAAATGCCATAAAATTTTGAAAAACATTTATGGGCGCGCTAAAGGACAAAGAAATGAAGATATTTCATAGCCCCACACGTGAACCTATCAGTCAGCTGTGAGCCCATATATGAAAGGAATATTCCCTTGGAATTAAGGGCACAAAACCCTAGGAGCCCCCACTATATAAAGAAAAAGACACCCACATTAAAGGGAAAGCTGAAAAAGTTACTTTGTGAGCTAAGAAAGAGAGAAAAAGGCGGTTGCCTTTCTTCATCCTCTCCATCATGGTGTCCTCCATTGTTGAAGCTCCAAGGGGTATTCTCGCTGGCCTTTGAGAGAAGCAGCGAGCTTAGAGTGGTTCACGGTAGTCCAAGACGACTTTGGAGTTTTTCCCTTTCTTTAGTTGCTTTTGCTGTTTCATTTTCTATTATTTGGATGGGTTGTTTTAAACGAATGATTATGGATGATATTTTCCCAGCCATGAATTGATTTAAGTAGCTTGGGCTTGTTATGGTTTTTATGTTTCAAGTTTGAATGAATGTTTCATTGCTTTCTTGTTTTTTTCATGCTTTGTTCATTGTTCTTTTATGCCTTAAGCTTGTAAGAGCTTTCGAGAGTTAGCCTTTGCTTAAGTGTTGGATAGCTTAATATTCGAGAGAGTTGGGCTTAGTTCTACGTGGACAATGGGGTTTGATGCTAAGATGCAAAACCCTAACTCACCTTAGAGATAAGTATAGAGTTTCAACGGCTAAAAAGAGTAGAACTTAAAGGATAGTTGTATGTTAGGGTTGACGCTGAGAGGTATTGTCGTAGCATTCTTCCTATCAAGTTTCTTGTTAGAGATAGTGTAGAGACATCTTGGTAAGCTCTTTCGAGCATGTGTAGGCAAGGTAGCTTGAGAAATTCTTTTGGCTTAGACATAGAGATCCTTAGCAAGCCCAACCTGTCATCCCATTAGAGAGTTTTGTACACTTGAGAGGACGTTCGAAGTATCTTTATTTCAGCTCAGTTTTCATTACAGTTAATTGCTACAACATTTCTAAACTTGTTTCCTATTGCTATTACATTTATTTTCAAGTTGCAAATTTGTGTGTTTTGACTAAGCTAGTTTGGCCTCCAATCCCTATGGAGACGATACTCACTCATCACTTTATTTCCTGTTAGATGTGTATGCTTGTACTATTTGCGTATCATTTATAGTACATCACACCATGCAACAAATGGGCCATGTATTCGTAGGACCCTATTTTTTGTATTGTAACTCTCATTTTGGATTTGTTTTGTAACCCCCTTGACCCGTTATAGACGTGAGACTGAACCGAGCGGGCTACATTGGGTTTGCCGAAACAAACCCATAAAGATTTAACTCGAATTACATCCATTTTTTTATCTTATCTAGATGAAAAATTATAACTTAGGGTGAGCGAGTAGGCAGCGGGTGAAGACTCAACTCAATCGGGCATCGAATCGACATCCAATTGCACGTAATTGCAACTTAGGGACCAAATTGCAATTCTAGAAAATTACATGGACCTATTCCAATTTGAAGTTACCAAACCTTAATTAGTCAAGTTACATGCTCATAGTTCAAATTACAGCTTAAAACAACCATCCAAACTCACCCAATTGCATACATAACCATTAGGGACCAAAACAGAAGAATATAAAACTTAGACTACACTTTAACTAACAAAACAGGCACTCGTATCGATACACGAGTAGGTGTATCGATACACTTGCTCCATGATAAAATTCAAGAATCCAGTAGCTCAAAACCGTACTGATACACGCTCCCTAGTACCGATACGCCATGCCTAAATTCAAAGGCTCATACCAAAATGCCAATACGTGTACCGAAACTCAGGCTCTGGTTCCGCCTATGCATACCGGTACACCATCGCGCGTATCGAAATGCCTGGACTTGAAATGTCCCAAATTGCTGTATTTTCATGCTTTCATGAATTCAATCACATATCAACATGCCTGAAATATAACTGCAACAAAATTAGGGAACAATCCATGCCAAAACATCACAGGTTCAAGACAAAAACATAACATCATGCTTCAACCAAGAATGTAGAGGCATGCTTCCTAGAATCAAAGCATGAAATATAGATAAATAGCATTAACCAAACATATAAGGCCAATTACAATTTCGAAACAGCATAGCAAACTTGCTCAAATAGGGAATTTAGCAAACACCCTTCCAAAACAACAACGAACCCCATTGTCTTTATTACTACTAGTCTAGTTCGAAACTATACATTCAATATCCGAAGTCCTTGGATTTCCTTTTCTTGCTCACTATCTCCAACCTTTAGTTCTCTGCATTAATGGACACAGAGAACGTAAGCACACTAGGCTTAGTAAGGAGCGCACAAACAAAACACCGTCAATGCATTTTTAAACCAACCACATTGAAATCACCATTTCAATCATCTTATAAAACACCATGCCTTAAAAACTATGCACTTAACATTTCCAAAAACTAGCATATTAAACCATATGGTACATGTATCATGGATAAACAGCAAAATCCCATTTGCAATCCCTCAATTTAATCTTTCCCATGCATAAAAACCCATATGCAAGGCTTAAAGAGTAAACGTGTATAAACCAACGTTATTCAACACAATCCATCAACATGATACATTATCAATTATATTGGCTTTCAAGTGATCATAAACCAAGTTCCACTTTACAAAATATTACATCGGATACACGTATTCAACAAGTGTCATCTCAACATTTCATGCCATCTCAATCAGAATTAAGGTACGCACACAACCGGGTACTATCGCAACCCATATCATCAGTTAGATGCATAATCCACTAACATGAGTTTTTGGTACCATATAACCCCTCAACCATTAGGGTACTCATGGTGGAGTATTCGGTACACAAAAACCCCTCAACACCCGAGGTAACTCTTTATAGTGAACTATCAATCCTATGGCCAGCCAACTATATCTCATAACATTTTAAACCACAACACTTGCCAATATAATTCATTATTAACCATGTACCTCACTATTTTTATATGCATCAAATCAAAACCATTTCCAAAGCATTAAACCATGATTTCACAAGTATTCCACATACTTACATGGATCATTTACCAAATGCATCCATCATCATTATGATCCAAAATAGTATAAAATATACTTTAAATCATGCTTAACAGTAGGTACCATGTAATTCAAAACAAGTGCATAAAATTAATTTCATTAAAGTACAACCAAGGGAGAAATCTTATCATACTTACTTCCAAGTTTAAACCAGCGTTTCAAGCTAAATTTAAACTCCTAAAATAACCTTTAAACCATTTTAATGCTGAAAACCACGTTCTCACTCACCGACAATGCAAAGCCTCGTTCGTCGATGCGAACTACTCCTCCAAAGCATCAGAAACGGAGCCACAAGCTCGAGGATCAACCTCCCCTAATTTTACCACTCAAAAATAGGGGATTCAATGCATCAAAATGCATTCATAAAACAGCCATATCAAATCAACAACAATCCTCTTCAAACTCTAGTTGAAGCCTTCCACCACTACCGAAATCAACATCAAACATCTTCCAAACTTAACCCAGCCAAAACCTATTGGTTTAATCCATCAATTACCTTTAATTGACAAACAAAAACAACCTAACATCAACCTTATACCTCCACAACTCCTCAATAACACATAACTAGCGACCTAGAAAATTAGAGATTCATCTAACTTTGGGATTCCAATGTTAAATCCATCTTATTAACATTATAAAACATCAAAATCATGATTAAAATCAATCAAGAACTCAACAAAATAGATCCAATTCAAAAAACATATAATTTCATCAATTAAACATTGATTTAACCAATTTCCATAATTAACTCATTAAAACTCGGTAGGAAACTTTTATAAAGGGTTAATAACTTGGGAATTTCAATAAAGAACCATACATTAGAGGAGAAGGAATCCCACGTCTAATGTTGACTTTCTCCCCTTAATTGGATTGATTACATAAGAAAACAAGATTAAAACAATAAGGTTTTGATAGGAACCAATTAAGAACTCATTTTAAGCCAAAGATTGATGAAATCAAGAAGTTCCCTGAAGATTTTGAAGAAGAGAAGAGTGTTTGGTTGAAGAGAATTTGAAAGAATTTTTTTTTAGAGAAAAGGTAGTTACGTAAAATTTGCTTAGGAATTAATTGTAAAATTAATTCTCCAAATATGTTTATATTTTTTCCAAGCCTTTTTAAAATAACCAATTAAGGAGAAAAATTTGATATTAGACTTTGGGCAAATAGCTCCTTAAAGTTTAAAAGTTTTGACCCTTTTACAAAACTGTAACTAAAAATAGTTTTACGCTCTTTACATTTTGGTCACAGGCCAAAATGTCAACTTCCCAAATTCTATTTTTCAAAGTTAACTTTATGAAGTACTAAAATTAAACCGTGTACCCAAAGCCCGATGCAAGCACTCCCAAAACCTTACTTTAAACCGTGGATACCTATGCGAAACTATGGACTTAGGCAACCCGTGCAAAATGAACAATCTCGGCAATGTACGACTCCTCCAACTTAACCAAGGTATATGTGGTATGCACAGGCACAAAATGTGCACACTTCGTAAACTGATCAACAATCACCCAAATGGACTCCTTTTTGGTAGGTGTCAACCGCAACCAAGATAAAAAATCCATGGTGATTCTCTCCCACATCCATTATGGTATCCTCAAATGTTGCAACAATCCAGAAGGAAATTGATGCTCAGCCTTGACATGCTGACACGCCATGCATTTAGCAACAAAATCAGCCACATCTTTCTTTAAACCAACCCAATAGTACTATTCCTTCAACCCTCGATACATCTTAGTACTACCAGGATGCATAGCAAAAGGACTAGTATGCGCTTCAGTCAAAATGGTACGCCTTAACTCATCATCATTAGGCACCACTATCTGATCCTTAAAACACAACACTCCATCATCATTGAAGTGAAAATCCATAGGATTTCCATCCATGATATCTTTAACATGCGGTACCAACGCATCATCATAAGGTTGCTTTTCCTTAATCAACTATAGCAAAATGGCTTTACTTGCAACTCGACCAAAAAGCCTCCATCTCGTGTCACACTTAGCCGTGCAAACATCGCCCTCAACTCCACTATAACTTTCCTACTGAAAGCATTAGCCACAACATTAGCCTTACCCAGATGGTATTCAATCATCAAATCATAATCCTTAAGAAACTCCAACCATCTATGTTGCCTAAGATTCAAATCCTTTTGCGTCATCAAATATTTCAAACTCTTGTGATCCGTGTACATAGCACACTTCTCTCCATAGAGATAATGCCTCTAAATCTTTAATGCAAACACCACCACGACAAGCTCAAGATCATGGGTAGGATAATTGCGCTCATGCACCTTCAATTGTCCCGATGCATAAGCCACAACCTTTCCTCTTTGCATCAACACACAACCCAAAACCTATGTATGATGCATCGCTAAAAACAACAAACTCCTTACTCGACTCAGGTTGAATCAAGATAGGAGCTTTCATCAAAGCCTCATTTAACTTCTTGAAAGCTCGTTGTTTATCTTCTATCCAATCAAAATGGACATTCTTTTGCAACAACTTAGTCAAAGGAGCAGTGATCGTCAAAAAAATCATCTACAAACCTACGATAATACTCGGACCTCAACT
Source organism: Hibiscus mutabilis (assembly GCA_019671005.1). Classification (NCBI taxonomy): domain Eukaryota; kingdom Viridiplantae; phylum Streptophyta; class Magnoliopsida; order Malvales; family Malvaceae; genus Hibiscus; species Hibiscus mutabilis. The sequence continues at coordinate 20,242,536 of CM033727.1, read as the reverse complement.
CAATCTTAGAAAACACTGAAGCACCTCTAAACTGATCAAACAAATTATCAATCCGCGACAAAGGATGCTTATTCTTAATTATCAACTTGTCCAGTTGCCGATAACCAATGCACATCTACATCATGCAATCCTTCCTCTTTATAAACAACACCAGTGCTCCCCAAGGCGAAACACTAGGTCTAATAAACCCTCGATCAAGCAACTCCAAGAGTTGTGTATTTAACTCTTTTAGTGCCATATGATAGGGAGCAATATACACTATATTTGTAGTCACATATAACTCAATGCCAAACTATACCACCCTATTCGGTGGCAAACCCGACAACTCCTCCAGAAAATACCCAAAAACTCGCATACCGTGCGGATGTCTTGAACGTGCACTTTCTTTGATCCTGGATTCATAATGTAGGCTAGGAATGCCTCACAACCAGAATCCATCGTACGACTTACTTCCAGATCCGAAACAACATTGGAAAGGAACTTAGCATTCTCGACCATGATTACCACCTCGTAATCATTAGCAAGTTTCAAGGAAACTCACTTGGTTTCAAAATCAACCACAGCTTTATGTTCAGTCAACCAATCCATACCCAGGATTACATCAAAATTGTAAAACAACAACTCCATCAAATCAGCCACAAACACATGACCTTGCACCGTCAAAGGACACCCCTATACAACCTTCTCACAACAATTGTCTCCCTAAAAGAACTAGTTACTTGCATACCCAAATCTAACACTTCTACATGTATATTAAGCAAATGTGCATTCTCACGCAAGATATATGAATGCGTAGAACCAAAATCTACCAATGAAAACAACGGCAAGGATTGCAATGTAAATGCACCTGTAATCATATTGGCATCATTGCGTCCCTCTCGATGTGCATACACTCTCGCAAGACCACCACCCTCTAGTTGGAGAGCAACAGTATGAGCCACTATCCTCTGACCCTCGTCCCTTCACTGAAACTGTCCCTGGCCATGACCATGGCCTCGCTATGGCGCAACTACAGGTGCTCTGGCCTATCCACCACCCACCAACAACAGACAATCACGTCTTAGAAGATCGCTCGATCCTCAACTCCAACAAGAGTTGCTAACCATAGCCGTAGGGGTCTGTCCCTCATGAGCCAAACATAGACCGTCTTGCCTCATATGATCACGCGATCCACAAACCCAACAAGTATTAAATGCTGCTTTAGCCTGGGTACCCTGACCCTATGAACCTCACCCATCCCTACCTCCACCTCACCTCAAATTAGAGTGATACCTCTTGTCATAATGCTTCTTAACCTGACAACCACCGAAACTAGAGTCTGCAACTCTTTTGCCCGAGCCAAAACCTCCCACACTAGAAGATAAACCCAAGTTCTTCTCAATGTCCTTTACCCGTGTAACCAATACGTCAAAATCGGTGTAGTCAGAAGCCAGCATATGGGTCTTAACATACTGTACCAATCCATAACAGAATCGATCACAGCAATGCCCCTTATCTAGTACTAGTTTAGGAGCATACTGACTCAACCAAACGAACTACACTTCGTACTCCGCCACAGGCATACTACCTTGAACTAAAGCCATGAACTCGCATTTCTTCTTATCCAAGTATCTAAATCCCAGATACTTCCTTTTAAAATCTGTTCAAAAGAACTCCAAGGTCACATCACCCGGTTCCATGCCCGCGGTCACGGTAGTCCAACAGTTATAAGCATCATCTTGAAATAGCGATATTGCACATCCCAGCTTACAAGCATCATTTCACCCCATTTGCTCCAAAATCCAAACAATGATGGCCATTCACCCCACAAATGCCTCAGGTTTCAACCCTCTGAACTCAATGCCTCCCAAACTACACAAGTATTCCAACAACAACCCTGTTTACACAGCAGCTGGTGCAAGCACATGCACTCCAGCAACGACAGCTTGAAAAGCTTCGGTCATCGCCTGAATTAAAGGCTTCATATTACCCAACACGGGCCCAACTGGTGCAGATGGTACTTGTTCCACACCCTCAGATGGATTAGGCGGAGGAGGTGGGAAACCCCCTGAAGTATAACATTCTCCTTATTTCCTTGCCCAACGGCAACAACATTCGCGCCAGACCTTAATTCTCTCATTGGTCCCATTGTGCTAAAATATCTAAGGCATGATAATACACCAAAATAAAACAACCAAGCTAGCTTTGAGCAAGGATCAAAGACTTCTATTTTAAATCAAAACATTTCAGACTATAGTAATAAGGAAATGTGTCCCAAACGCATACCCCAACATGGCATATAACAACCAACGTGCATATAACAATCATTGTGCATAGCAAACAACATAGATCAACCAATAACATCATCCCAATTATCACAAACTTGGCTCTGATACAACCAAATGTAACACCCTTAACCCAATCTAGACACGAGACTAAACCGAGTGGGCTGTATTAGGTTTGCCGAGACAAACTTGTAAAGATTTAACTCAAATTACATCTAATTTTTTTCTTTTTATCTTATCTAGATACAACATTATAACCTAGGGTGAGAGAGTAGGCAGTAGGTGAAGAATCAACTCAATCGGCTGTTGAATCGACATCCAATTGCATGCAATTGTAACTTATGGACTAAATTGCAATTTTATAAAATTATAGGGTCCTATTCCAATTTGAAGTTACCAAACCTTAATTAGTCAAGTTACATGCTCGTAGGTCAAATTCTAGCTTAAAACAACCATCCAAACTCACCCAATTACATACATAACTATTAGGGACCAAAATCGAAGAATATAAAACTCAGACTACATTTTAACAAACAAAACAGACACTCGTATCGGTACACGAGTAGGTGTAGCAGTACACTTGCTCCATTACAAAATTCTAGATTCTAGTAGCTTAAAACTGTATCGATACACACTCCCATGTACTGATACGCCATGCCTAAATTCAAAGACTCATACCGAAACGCCAATACGTGTACTAAAACTCAGGCTCATATTAAGTCTACGCGTATCGGTACACCATCACGCGCACCGAAATGCCTGGACCTGAATGTCCCAAATTGCTGGATTTTCACGCTTTCATGAATTCAATCACACACCAACATGCCTCAAATATAATCACAACGATATTAGGAAACAATCCATGCCAAAACATCACAGGTTCAATACCAAAGCATAACATCATGCTTCAACAAAGAATCTAGAGGAATGCTTCCTAGAATCAAACCATCCAAAGCAAGAAACATAAATTCAAAGCATTAACCAAACTTATAAGGCCAATTAAAACTCCAAAACAACTTAGCAAACTTGCTCAAATAGGGAGTTTAGCAATAACCCTCCCAAAACAACAATGAACCCCTTTGCCTTTATTACTACTAGTCTAGTTCGAAACTATACGTTCAATATCCAAATTCCTTGAATTTCTTTTGCTTGCTCGCTACCTCCAACCTTTAGTTATCTGCATTTGGTGGACAAAGAGAGCGTAAGCACACTAGGCTTAGTGAGAAGTGCTCAAACAACACATCATCAATGCATTTTAAAATCATTTTCCAAACCACATTGAAATCACCATTTCAATCATCTTATAAAGCATCATGCCTTAAAATCTATGCACTTAACATTTCCAAAAACTAGCATATTAAACCATATGCTACATGTATCATGGATTAACAGCAAAATCCCATTTGCAATCCCTCGATTCAAGCTTTCCCATGCAGAACAGCCCATATGCAAGGCTTAAAGAGTAAACATGTATAAACCAACGTTATACAACATAATCCATCAACATGATACATTTCAATTATATTGGCTTTCAAGTGATCATAAACCAAGTGCTACTTTACAAAATATTGCATCATATACACAGATTCAACAAGTGTCCTCTCAACGATTCATGCCATCTCAACTGCAATTAAGGTACGTACACAACCGGGTACTATCACAACACATATCATCGGTTAGACGCATAATCCACTAACAAGAGTTTTTGGCACCATATAACCCCTCAACCGTTAGGGTATTCGTGGTGGAGTATTCGGTACACATAAACCCCTTAACACTCGAGGTGACTCTTTATAGTGCACTATCAATCCTATGGCCGGCCAATTATATCTGATAACATTTTAAACCACATCACTTGCCAACACAAATCATTATTAACCATGTATCTCACTGTTTTTATATGCATCAAATCAAAACCAATTCCAAAGCATGAAACCATACTTACATGGATCATTTACCAAACGCATCCTTCACCGTTATATGATCAAAAATAGTATAAAACATACTTTAAATCATCCTTAACAGTAGGTACCATGTAATTCAAAACAAGTGCATAAAATCAATTTCGTTAAAGCACGACCGAGGGAGAAATCCTATCATACTTACATTCAAGTTTAAATCAGCATTTCAAGATAAATTTAAACTCACAAAATAACCTTTAAACCATTTCAAACCTAAAATCCACGTTCTCACCGACCACGCAAAGCCTCTTTCGTCGATGCCAACTTCTCCTCTAAAGCTTCTAAAATGATGCAACAAGCTTGAGGATCACCATAACCTTCCAAAAGGCATTAAACCTCCACAACTCCTAAAAAATAGGGGATTCAATGCATCAAAATGCATTCATAAACCAGCCATATCAAATCAACAACAATCCTCTACAAACTCTAGCCGAAGTCTTCCAAAACTACTGAAATCAACATCAAACATCTTCCAAACTTAACCCAACCAAAACTTATAGCTTTAATCCATCAATTACCTTTAATTGACAAACAAAAAACAACCTAACATCAACATTATACCTCCAGCATACATTAAACCTCCACAACTCCTCAAAAACACATAACTAACAACCTAGAAAATTAGAGATTCATCTAACTTCGGGATTCCAATGTTAAATCCATCTTATTAACATTATAAAACATCAAAATCGTGATTAAAATCAATCAAGAACTCAACAAAATAGATCCAATTTGAAAATCATATAATCTCATCAATTAAACATTGATTTAACCAATTTCCATAATCAAATCATTAAAACTCATAGGTGTAACACCCTAAAATTGGCCTAGATATGTTACCACAATATAAACTATGGGCTAATTGAATTAATAAGTTAGTCAATTTAAAGAAGAAAGAACATTAGCCATCCTTAAGATCAAATAAGTGAAATTAGAACCAAATTGAATTGAAATTAAAACTAGAAGGCATAAATGGAAGGATGAAACTGTGAACATGCAAAGCTATGAAGATTGCATGCAAAATTCATTAGAAATCAAGGCCTTGACACATTTTCTCATTTGAAGAGAACATGTGCCATATTGAGAGCATGACTCACGGCCAAGGAGGAAAGACGAACAAACATATTGTCATATTCCTCACATTATCATCCACCTTGGTTGATTGCTTGAGAGAGAAAAGGGGATAGAAGAAACTTCATGCATCATCTTTAATTCATGCTTTTTGATTGAGCTTGATCAAATTTAGCTTGGAGAAGGTATAATGCTTGATTCCAACTTGTTATAGATTGTTTGAACCTTGAGATTATGATGTCTTTGTTGTATAAATTGAATTGGATGATTTTCAAGTATGTTAGGGTCATGCTAGCTTCAATTTGAACTTTAAATTGTGAATACTAGTAGCCAATTTTATAAAGGAAATATATATGGTTGCTGGAAATTTGAAAAATGTGTACATGGTTGAAAATAGTCTTATTTAGGTATTTTGATAGAGAAAGTGTTTAGACATGTCAATTGGATATAGAACCCTATTTTAATCATGTTGCTAGATGAAATGAAGATTGAATTGAATAGATAACTTGCTGGAAATGTGAAAGCACCTAATTGGACTAGTTAAATTAGGTAATGGACTGCTCAATTGGTAAATTGAATGTGCAATGTTGTCAAATTGGGTTCAACGTGATAATGCCCTGTTTTAAGCACATTTCTAGGTGTATTAAACTGAACTTGACATGTAAGAAAATGAAAGGGAATTGAATTGCCATGTTAGAACCTTGTTAAAATGAGTTAAGAAGCTAGAAACTCAACCTAGTGTAATCTGCCCAGAATGCTCTTTTTTGGGCAGTAAATTTGAAAAATCACTATACATTGTATAAAATGAATTTAAGGCTGAAATTTTATGGACAACACCTTGATATGTCTAAATTCATTAGGAGAAAATATAAGTGAATTCTGGGTTGTAGAATGAAATGTAGAGAAGAAACACTAGGGACAGTGCAAATTGTCCATTGTAGCAAATTACCCTATCTTTAAGTTAAATAATATATTAATTGGAAAAGAACTAAAATAAAATCCTTATATGGTCATAAAGACAATTAATTTAGCTTTCCAATGGTGTAAACCAATTGAAATTCTAAAGTACAGAATGAAAGTTATGCATGATTAAGTGACTAGAGTGCAAGCTGCCTGGCAGCAGCAGTATAGGTAATTGCACACTGTTTCATGGCAAATTGTAAACTATTTTGTAAACAGTTTTAGGACATTGATTCTGCCTTGTTTTACATGAACTAGAGTATAGATAAGTGTAGTGAAGAATGTACATGAACATGCTGTCAGATTTGTGTATGATATGTACTTGTAAAATTGCCTTGATTGAGTGATCATATGAACTTGTCTTGACATGTTTGTACTTGTAATGTGATAGAACCAGGAGTAAACTTGGTGGAAGAGGATAGAGTGGATCATCCTAGAGCCAAGAACAAAGGAGTGTGGATCCAAGACTAGCTAACCTTGGAGTACTGTAAGTGTAGTTATCTCTAGGGTTAGGACTAGGTCCTAACCAATGCATGCTTGTTTGCATTCTTGAATTTCTTAAATAAACCTAATAAGGACTTGACTTAATAAGGGAAGAATAACTTGAAATGCATAAAATTTGATCACATCTTGAGTACATGTTTGATTCGAATACTAAGCATGTTTAAGTGATAACATTGGTACTTGTATGTGTCATGTTGCATGTGATCGAATGCTAAAGAACTTGCTTGAGATATCATCTCATCTTGATGAAATGAAACATGAGAATTACATGATATGTGAGCTATGGCTCAAATGGCCTAAGGGCCTAATATGAAATGAACTTGCTTGACATGATCTTGATCTTGAAACACTTGAATAAATGGTAAATCGAACAACCTTGGTAGCTAGTTGGACTAGGTAGAAGGGCATGCCTTAGAGTATAGAGCTCATTGTGTAAGGGTGGACTACGGTCCAGGGCTAAGGCCCCTATTTGGTGGCAGATAGAGGGTACGTATGTGGTCTTTGGCGATAGTAGGAGGGTTAACCAACACTATTGTGCATCTTGTGGCAACAGTTGGTTAGAGACTCGATTACCTATACAAACTAAGTACCAAGGGTTTTTTTAATTGATAACACATGAAATAACAATCCAATAACGCACGTTACTTGTCTTAAAAGCTATATATTGAATATGACTTGTCTTGAAAGCCATGTATTGTATGTTACTTGTCATGTAAGCATGACTTAACTTGATTACTTGTTTTGAAAGCATGATGTGCTTGATTTTTTATATGAATACATAAAGTATGATTCCATATTCTTGTTCCTTGTTAGCCGAATGTATGATATCCTTAGCTAGGATTATCTTGATGCTTGAAAGCCTTAGCTAGGATCAATCTAATGCATGAAACCCCTAGCTAGGTTCATTCTTGTTTAAATGACACATAACTTGATAAAACAAATGGTTAGATTTAGTACTACCTCACTAAGTACATTCTTGTACTTATCACTCTCGTTTTCATTCTTCCCAACTACAGGATAAAGGATACGAGTTTTGCTTGATCTTGAAGCTTGTTACCTTGAGCTTGAATCAAGTCACACAAACATTGCCTAAGTATGGTTTCATACTTGTTTTGTACATCTCCTAGATTGGTGGCACTAGAATGTATATAGTTAGCTTGATCATGCATTTTGATACTTGTATATATTATTCTTGATGGGCCTACTATGTTATGAATCTATTGTCAAGTATGTAATGAACATAAAGTACTTGTAATGGAATGTTGTTTGCTGAGCATATGATGAAATTGTATTAGAATGATCTAATGTTTAATCTAGTTTACCTTGGAACATTCAAATGCCTTGTTTATGTATATGTGTATGCTTGAATGAAAGTAGTATAAGATGAACCATGTTGCTTGTATTCCAATTGAATGACTTAGAAATTGTATGGTCACTTGTGTGTGTGTATATATCATGATGTATGTGTTTGGTACTAGCATGATGATTGCCGAATGGTTAGGTATAGAGGATGACTTGAATGGACGCTAGTTACATGCTATTGAATGTTTAGATAATCATGCTTAGTAAGTATAGGAATGAGATGTTTAAATGTATACAAACTAAGGAACATTGAATTGAAATGGAATCATGTTACACCTAGGGTCATTCGAATGATAAGGTTTAAATGAAGTTAATTGAAATGTAAGTAGTAACCTATAATGTAAGCATGAAAGGAAAAATTTTAATGGCCTTATTCGAATGCCTTATGATGTCTTGAAATCAAATGAATGCTTGGTTGCTTGTTAGTTAAGTAAGTATACTTAGTTTCTTATTGGATAAGTAACTCATCTAATAGGGATGAGTTATAAAATCATGCCTTGTTTGCTTGCCTTGCCCTTGTCCATGCTTAAGTAACACTCCCGAGTCGATTTGTTACTAGCCTTGGGTAGGGGTGTTACAATAGGAAACATTTATAAAAGGTCAATAACTTGGAAATTTCAATAAAGAACCATACATTAGAGGATAAGGACAAATCTCACCTCTAATATTGACTTTCTCCCCTTAATTAGATTGATTACATGAGAAAACAAGATTAAAACAATAAGGTTTTGATAGGAACCAATTAAGAACTCATTTTAAACCAAAAGATTGATGAAATCAAGAAGTTCCCTGAAGATTTTGAAGAAGAGATGAGTGTTTGGTTGAAGAGAATTTGAAAGAAATTTTTTTAGAGAAAAGGTAGTTACGTAAAATTTGCTTAGGAATTAATTATAAAATTAATTCCCCAAATATGTTTATATTTTTCCCAAGCCTTTTTAAAATAGCCAATTAAGGAGAAAAATATGATATTAGACTTTGGGCAAATATCTCCTTAAAGATTCAAAGTTTTTACCCTTTTAAAAAACAGTCACTAAAAATAGTTTTACACTCTTTACATTTTGGTCACTAGCCAAAATGTCAACTTCCCAAATTCCATTTTTCAAAATTGACTTTACCAAAAATATCTATATATGAAATAATGATTTTTATATATTTTTCCTAAATATTTTCTTACTCAAAAATAATTAATCTAATATTAATTCTGAATCTGACTCGAATCTCTAATCCTGGCCCATCAGACTGTCTAATCGGCCTAAAAACCACTAGGCCAAAAAAAGGGGCATTACATGTGTTGTATAAGTTGAATACTTTAAATATTCATTTTAATTTGGAGCTCCCGTGTAAATGCTTTAAATACTTATTTCGATTTAAATATTTTGGACTCAATGGATTTTATGGAAATGGTTGTGGATTTGGTTAATCTAGGTCAAAAATTTTATGGTAACAGGTTGGGCTTGAGGCCCAATTGTGACATCCAGATCGTGGGTGTTACATGCTATACACCATTTTGTAAATTTAAGCCTAGTAGTACTAATGCTTATGAGTATTGTACCAGTATCCTCTGTACCAAATTATATCTCTAAGTTAAAATTTTGGATTTAAATCATTTTAACTAGAGTCCAATTCGTTCTAAACATACTTCTAAAATTTTAATACAAACAAATTTCATTATCAATGCTAACTATGACAAAAGTCTAAGAACTCAAGACCTTATATGCATTTTACTAAACTCTTTTTAAAACTAAAAAGGGATATCCAAGGCATCAAAGGTCTTTTAACCTACGTATTCAAGTTACAAAGAGTTCATAAAACACATTCAATACACATCTTACCCAAATATCTTAACATGCATAATATCATGACCAAGCATTCAATTTTATAGCATGAGTTACTTTATACATATATTTCTATAATTATTTTTGACATGTTGATTACCAATCAATTTCATTCCTTTTCTTCACTAAATCCTCATAACCTATGTATAAACATATCATACAACTATTCTTTCATGTCTATCATGTCAAAACATCATATGTTAGTCATTCAAGTCATGCTATCAATTCCATAATACCTTATCACAATGTAAACAATTATGCTTAGTTCATATGCCTCCATGTTGAGATAAATGTTTTGATATAACAATTTAAAATAAAAATACTTTTGGACTTATTAAAACATTGCAAAAATAATTCAAATTCCAAATAACTTGAAAAATATGTTTCAAACTTTTTAAAACATAAAAAAATATATGTTATTATTTGTTTTATTTATATCAAATATTTTTAGTTAATTACAATATTTTTGAAGTGTTAAAATATTTTTTAAAACTTTTAAAACATGAAAACACTTTTCAGTCACTATTTTGCACTGTTCATGACGACATTCATGCATGGGTACTGTTCATGAATAGTGAGTACCGATACTCACTATTCACGTACAGGTGCTATAACGACCCAAATTTTAGTGTCCCAAGTTCACCCGAGCCTCAGGCCTTGTAGTTGTGTCGTGTTATTACCTGTGAGTGGCCCAAAGAGGATCTTTTGGGCCCTCTTCTTGTTGTTTGGGCTTGAGGTTGAGTTTGGATATTAGTTGGAGGAAGGGGAAAAGAGAAAATTGGTATTTTCCTCTTTTTGAAGAGGGAAATGATACCCCTTTTTAATTTCTCTATAGAAACTATGAGGAGGATGAGCTCACCTTGTCCCTTTGTCTTGCTCTTCATTCTTTTCCTCTTTCCCCTCCCTTGAAAATCAAGCTAAAGGTGAAAACTTTATCCCTTCCTATGAGAATCTCAAAATTGTTGTGGAGATAAATTTAATCATCATTCAAGGATGTATCCAACAAGGTAAAAATGAATGAATATGGTGGTGGAAGGAGAAAAATGGGTTCTGGTGAGGGTTGAGGAAGAAGAACGAGAATGAGAGATTTATCACCATTTCTTGTTGAAAAAATCTTCTTTAATAACTTTTAAGTTTCCAGCAATGTTGTAACTCGTTTTACAACACTTTCTTTTAGTGAAAGAAGTTGGAAATTCTTCCAAAGAGAAAGGGAAGAAGAAAGCTTGAAGCTTGGGCTATGAGCTTCGTTCTCAGCTATAGGAGTAAGGTTAGCACACCTCGAACTCCTCTGTCTTCATGTACATCATAAAAATGATGGCTTGTAAGCTATTTTAATGAATTTTCGTGTATTTGATTACTCAAACCTTAATAATGGTAAAATTTAGATTTGGTGTTAATAACATACAAAAATGATAGCAAACTATCATAATAACTTCCATAAGAGGTAGGATCAAGTTAAGGGGTTAAAGGTTGTGATTTGGGAAATTTGGGATCGATTTCCCAAGCCTAAGTAGGCATTTCTAGGCTTCAGTACTGGTACACATGGAGCCAGTACTGGTACCTTAGTGTTCTGGGTTTAAGAACAATGTTCCATGGATATGAACTATGAAGGGGGTACCGGTACGATGTTCAACTTGTACCGGTACGCCATGCATATCCGTATCAATACGGATCAACCTGTACCGGTACGCTATAGTACTAATACCCAAGGGTGTTGTAATAATACACAATGGCCAGTACTGGTACCCACAGTGCATTATGCATGAAAAGTTGAGTTTGAGCCTGAGGGCTAAAAAATTATAACATTTTATCCAATAAACTCCTAATGATGTAAAATGACTTGTAAAAATGAGAAAAGAGGTTATGTTCCCTAATTGATCATAATGAGTAAAAACTTGATTTAAGGATGGGTGACTCGATAACAATAATTGTTAAAATATTTTGAAGTGTGCCGTGTGAGAACTTATGTGGTAGAGTCACTTGATTTATGGATCTGGATACCGAGACATGTCGCAACACCATGGTTAGTGATATCGAATAAAGGTTACCGATTATGTGTGACCCGAGCCTCATTTGAAAATGCTCAAGGGGGATTCCGAGTAAGGGTGTATGTGTCAATGCTATGTGACTCGGTTTCACCTAGGGTGTATATTCCAATACTACGTGACCCGGCCTCACCCATAGAGTGTACGTTCCCAATACTGTTTGACCTAGGCCTCACTCCAGTACTATTGTTGTATGGTATGGTTGGGTTGTGTGTGCCATGCATGATGGATATTATTATGATAGCATGTGTTTAGGTGACTAATAGTAATGTCATGTATTAATTTATTGCCATATCATCTTTTCTAGCAATATGCTTATGTTTATGATTTGCACGAAGCATAATGGAGTGGAAGTGTATCCACTAAGCTTTGTTTTCTCAATGTTCGGAATTGTTGTTTCCATTTGCATGTTAGTAGGTTGGTATGTGCATTGATTGAGCACCATCGAAGTAGGATTTCAACATCGACTTGTTCAGAGTACAATACTTAGATTTATTTGGGCTATGTATTCGTAAGACCCTATGTTTTGTATTGTAACTCATATTTTGGATTTAAATTGTGAGTCAATAATTTTATAACTATAATTTCACATGGAGCTCCAATGTAAATACTTATCTATGTCTGAATATTCTAATTAACGAATTTTATGAACAATGAAATGTGATTTGGGCTAAACTAGGTTGAAATTTTATGGAATCAGGTTGGGCTTGAGGCCCAAATATGGCATTTAGGCTGAGGGTGTTACATTTAATGGTATCAGAGCCTATGTTTAGCCGTTTTAGGAAAACCTCTGGTTAGTGAAGAGTCGTAAAAGGCTATCTAGTGAATACATACCCATAAATTGAAGTTGTACTCATTTTAAGCTGAATATCCGATAGAGTAATCTTGTTTGTTTACCTGTGCAAAATTTAATCATGCCACGAGGAGTGCATGAGGCTCTCGTGATGAGAGTTATGATGAGGACTATGTTCCTGACACCAACGAGAGTGGTCAAGGGTCCAATTACTTCACTTATCTGCACTGGCCCTTCACTGCATGGTTAGGGTCATTCCTAGGCCTTCAGGTACTCCTCGTGAAGCCCCGATTGAGAGGCTTTGCCATCATGGCACAACATATTTCCTTGGGATGGGACAAGATAATCCATTTAAGGCAGACTAATGGTTAAGGGATACCCATTGGATCTTGCGACAAATAGGGCTGGAACCCAAAGATAAGATGACATGCATCTTTTCTCTGTTAAAGAAGAACACTCGAGAATTGTGAGAAACTGTGGAGTTAGGACGGTATCCTAATCGACCCACTTGGGATGACTTCCTGGATGAGTTCGAAAAGAAGTATATGGATGAAGCCCATATAGATAGTCTAAGGGATCAATTCACGCACCTAGTTCAAGGGAACTGACCTATCTTCGAATACAAGCAAGAGTTCCTGCAGCTAAGCAGGTATGCCCTAGAGTTAGTTGCTACTAAAAAGATAAGATGCAAGAGGTTTCGGAGGGGGTTAAGGAAAGAGATCCAAACGTACTTGACGGTTGATCCATCGAAAGTGTTTTCTAACTTGACAACTAGTGCCAAATCTCTTGAGCAAATGCAATAGTTGACCTATAACCAAGCGAAAGGTCAAGGAGGTTCGAGTGGAGAGAATCATTCCCACTCCAACTAGTTGTAGTCCCATTCTAAGAGGTATAGAGGTAATTTGAATCAGGGTAGATAAGCACCGAATCAGTCTTCAAAGTCATACCGTAGGTCTGAGTCTGTTGGCTGTCGAAGACCAAATCCCTCCTCTTCAGCCATGAGTTATTGGGGTTCAGCTAGTGGGTCGAGTCCACCTGTTTGTGGCCAGTGTTGGCATAGGCACCATGGAGAGTGTTATGGGAACGTTAAGGTATGCTATTGTTGTGGATCACTTGACCACTTCGTGAGATACTACTTAGAGGCTATGGATACTTCCTCAGTTTAGAATCATATGACTTCTTTTACAGCTCAGAGGGGTCGAGGCAAGGGCACCAACTAAGCAGTATGTAGTCAGAGCTTAGGAGGACTGTGAGGCTACCGATGTCATCTCGGGTACATTTACCTTATTTTCTATTCCTATTGTTACCTTGGTAGACTCAGGGTCTACTCATTCTTATATTTGTATTGGATATCCCATTAGTAGGGTATTCTTGCCAAGGACTTATAGGTTGGGGTTCGTTTGACTAGTCTCTTGGGGTACGATGTCTTGGTAGATAAGGTTTATTAGAGGTGTCCAATAGAGGTTTAGTGTTCTGGTTTCCCGGTAGATTGGATGGTTTTTCCATTTCAATAACTTGATGTTATCTTTGGCATGGATTGATTGTTTGAGCATGACGCAAGTTTGTGATGTAGAGGAAAGAGCATTAAGCTTCGTGGTTTAGATGGGGCCAAGTTAGTGGTAAATGCTAAGAGGAATCCTTGTATGTCCAATGTAGTGTTGGCCTTGGTGGCACAAAAGATGATTCAACAAGGTTGTGAGACCTTCTTGGCTCATGTGGTTGATACAAGAGTTGAGAGTTCAATTCTTGATAGCCTTCGGACCATTAGAGAGTTTGCTGATATTTTCCCAGAAGAGTTGCCTATTCCCTAAATCATGAACTAGAGTTTCGAATTGAGGTGATATCAGGTATGACACCAATGTCTATTGCTCTGTATCACATGACACCGATAGAATTAAGAAAATTAAAGAATCAGATTCAAGAGTTGTTAGAGAGATGATTTATTCGACGAAGTATATCGCCTTGGGGTGCTCCGGTCTTGTTTGTCAAAAAGAATGATGGTTCGATGAGGTTTTGCATCGACTATCGCCAAATCAACAAGGTAAGGGTGAAGAACCGTTATCGCCTTCCGAGGATAGATGACATGTTTGACCAGTTGAGAGGTGCTCGTGTGTTCTCGAAGGTCAATCTGAGATCAGGATATTACCAGTTAAAGGTAAGGGATGAGTAAATCCATACGACCACTTTTAGGACACGGTATGGCCATTATGAATTCTTGGTTTGCCCTTTGGGCTTACCAACGCACCGACAGCTTTCATGGATTTGATGAATTGAATCTTTTTGTCCTATTTAGATCATTTTGTGTTGGTTTTTATAGATGATATTTTTGTTTACTCAAGCTCAAAAGACGAGCATGATTATCATCTTCGTGTCATCCTTTAGATCTAGAGATAGACATCTTTATGCCAAGTTCAATAAGTGTGAGCTTTGGCCTTCCGAGGTGGCATTCTTGGGCCACATTGTGGTGGTGGATAGGATTCTCGTGGACCCGTAAAAGATTCAGGCTATGGTGGAGTGGAAACCACCTAGGAATATCTAAGAAGTTTGTAGTTTTCTTGGACTTTCCATGTATTATCATCGTTTCGTCAAGATCTATCATAGCGGCGCCTATGACAAATTTGTTACAAAAGGGAGTCCCATTTGAAATGAATGAAAAAAGACAGCATAGTTTTGAACAGTTGACGGCTTATCTGATAGAAGCCCCAATGTTGACACAACTTGAACCGGGAAAAGATTTTATGATTTTTAGTGATGCTTCGTTGAACGGGCTTGGTTGTGTTCTCATGCAAGAGGATAATATGTTTGCTTACGCATCGAGACAAATTAAGTCTCACGAATGAAATTATCACACGTATGATTAGGAGCTTGCGGCAGTTATCTTTGCGTTGAAGATTTGGAGGCACTATCTATATAGAGAGAAGTGCTACATCTACACTTGTAATGCCCTAAAATTGATGTTGTGACTAAATTGAATAAAATGGAAAATTTGATAATTAATTCTAACCTTTGATATTAGGGGCAAATGTGTCTTTCCTAAGGTTAAATTAATATGAACCCTTGGATTTAAATTAGTTTTCCATGTTAAATCTTAGCCATTGGTTTTGTAGGGAAAGATTGAAAAATTAAGACTTTTAAAGGGAAAAAAGAGAATTGAGTTAGTTTAAGGGTAAAAGGATAAACTACTAAATAAAAAGTTATTTGGGCCATTGGATGAAAGATGTTGGCAAGTGGGTTTGATTTAGAGCTTTAGATCAAAGGATAAAATATTCAATTGACTATTAGAAGATATTTTTTATGGTTAAGGGTGTTAAAATGCCACATGGCTTGAAAAATAAGGGATAAGCTAGAACAAAAAAATTTCTTTCTCTCATCACTAGTCGTGGGTCCCCAAGCAAAGGTAACGAATATTTTTTAAATTTTTAGTTAAAATTCTTGGAATTCAAGATTTGTCATGAAATAAAGAATTATTCTTCTTTAAATTATCTATCTTATGGTACCAAAATTCCATGGATTTGATAAAGGGTGATCTTGAATCCTTAAAGAGAATAATTTAGGGTTTATTGGGGATTTAAGGATTAAATTGGTTGTGTTTAGAAATTGAAGGATTGAATGTTAATTAAGTATTTCCATGTCTGATTGAAGTTGGGTTCTATGTAATTTTGATAAAATTCAAAGACTTAGAGTTTGTATGAAGAACTATAATTTGGTTCATAAAATTTAAGTTTGAAGAATTTTGAAGGTAGTAATGAGTTTAGTAAAGTCAAAGAATTAATTTGAGATGTTAGAGGAGTTAAATATCTCAAATATGAATTGAAGGAGTTCCATAAAATTTATTCTTGAAGTGATGCACATGATTTGAATTATTTCTAATATGTGCTCTTGATTTTATTTGCTATGTATATGGTGCAAATGTGGTATTGCTACTCTAAGGTTGGCAAAATAGTGGAGGTGAATGTATATTTATCTAAGGTAAAGAAAAGCTAGGTAAGATCACCCACATGCTTATGATGTGAATAAATGATATATTACCATTTAATGGATTAACTAGTTCAAGTATGAATTTATTTATTTAGGGTATGAACTGCCTAATATGTTTATTAATAGCTCGACTTTATTGAAATGTATTATTATTATTATTATTATTATTATTATTATTATTATTATTATGCCCAAATTATTTGAGTAAGAGTTTATTGGTACAAATGGTATACCATGGGTCTAGCAGCTGCATGTTCAGCACTTCGGTGCTACAGGAGCACTATAGTGCTATAGGAGTACTTTGGTACTACGGGTTATTAGTACTATGGTGCTAGAGCTATATGCTTGGAGAGTTAAAATTATTTAGCTCTTAGACACTTTGTGTTGTTCACGGGTTTTATACTTGTAGGGCTTCGTGCTCGTCGAATCGTGTACCAAATCTCTATGTTAAATTTGGGCTATAATGTAAATGAATTGAATATGCCAGGTTAATAGTGTTGGAAGCTTAAGGGATCAACCGAAAAGGAACCGGTTATTGATTCGTGACTAGACAATATTTGGGCAATTATCTATATTATAGTTGTTATTATATTTTATCAATATTTATTGATAATGTTTATGCGTCACTAAGTTCATACTTAGCGTGTGTTTGTTGTTGTGCACGCGTTGGTAAACAAGCGTTGGAATAAGCACAAATAGATCTGCATCATTTTAGGAAACATACACGGAGTATAAACAATAATGACATCGTACCATTTGTTGGTAAAAATTAGTGGCATGTATAATAGTCAAAAGAAATTAAATGTTTGTGAATGGTCTCTTATGTTTTTTGTGATATGTGATACTAGACTAGATAAAGTATAATTAATCTAGTAAAATGGTTATGATATGTTCTTGGTTTAGATTATTAATAACCTATAATTAATATGTATAGTAGCTTAAGCAAAAATCTTGCAATGAATTTAGGTTGGCTAGAAAAAAAAACCTTTAAGTGTTGTGACATCCTCTGTATGTATTTGAAAACGGATACGTGTAGGGGGTGTTACAACACCGATCATAAGAGCCTAAAGTACTTGCTCACCGAGAAAGAGTTGAACTTGAGACAAAGAAGATGGATTGAGTTGCTAAAGGATTATGATTGAAACATAGAGTATTATCTTGATAAAGATAATGTGGTGGCTGGCGTTTTGAGTCGACCATCTATGTCACACTTGATGGCGATGGTTACCCATTTGAGGATGACCGAGGATAGTGGGTTGTTAGCGGAGCTTTGTGTGGAGCCTACCTTGGTACAAGAGATCAAGAGAATGCAAGTGTTGGATTAAGAGTTAGTGGCAAAGATAGAGATGGTTCAAACGAGGTGAGACATCTAGTTTCAAGGTACGAGATGGTGGAATCTTTTACTTCAGAGGCCGATTGTGTGTTCCAGCCTTGAAAGATTTGCAAGACCGTATTCTTCGAGAAGTTCACCATAGTACGTGTACTATGCATTCAGGCAGTAATAGGATGTACCAAGATATTCGTCCTTTTTATTGGTGGCCTATTATGAAGAGAGATGTGTTAGAGTTCGTGACCAGAAGTTTAGCTTGTCAACAAGTTAAGACCAAACATCAAGTTTCTTCGAGCTTGCTTCAGCCCATTCAGATTCCATAGTGGAAGTGTGATTGGGTAACCATAGATTTTGTGACGGGCTTTCCCTTAGCTCAAAGGAAACATGATGTTATATGGGTGATAGTATATCGTTTGACCAAGACTGCTCATTTCTTGCATGTGCATATAGATTTCACCCTCGAGAGGTTGGCAATGTTGTACATCCAAGAGATTGTGAGGTTACATGGAGTGCCATCATCGATCATTTTGGATAAAGATCCCCGTTTCACAACAAGGCTGTGGAAGAAAATTCATGAAGCTTTGGACATAAGATTGCATTTCAATACTACTTTTTATCCTCAGACTGATGGTCAGTCCTAGTGAGTCATTTTGATTTTGGAAGATATGCTTCGGTGTTGTGTCAATGATTTTGACGGAATGGCAAGTTGAGCCAAAGGTTCATTGAACCATATGAGATTTTGGAGAGAATCGGACCTGTAACTTATCGCTTGGCGTTGCCCCCAAAGATGGCGCGCATCCATAACATTTTCCACGTTTCCATGTTTCCATATTGTGGTGTTACCATTCTGGTCCATCACACATCATCCCACTTGAGGAGATCGAGGTTAACACTGATTTGACCTATAATGAGGAGTCAATAAGAGTTCTCGATAGAGAAATTAAAGAGCTTCACAACAAGTGTATACCCCAGGTGAAGTTGTTGTGGAGGAACCACAGAGTTGAGGAAGCTGCATGGGAAGTTGAAGAGCACATGAGATTGCTTTATCCGCATTTGTTCTCATCATGTAAATTTCGAGGACAAAATTTTCTTTTGAGCCCTCTTCAAGTTCACCCGAGCCTCGGGCCTTATAGTTGGGTCGTTTTGTTGGACACGCGAATTGCCCAAAGGGTATCTTTTGGGCCCTCTTCTTGTTGTTGGGCTTGAGGTTGGGTTTAGGTATTAGTTGGAAGAATGAAAAAAGGAAAAAAGGTATTTTCCTCTTTTTGAAGAAGAAAAAATTGCCCATTTTTTTAAATTTCTCTGTATAAACTATAGGGAGGAAGAGTTCACCTTGTCCCTTTGTCTCGCTCTTCATTCTTTTCCTCTTTTCCCTCCCTCAAAAATCAAGGTAAAGGTAAAAACTTTATTCCTTCCTGTGAGAACCTCAGAATTGTTGTGGAGAAAAAGTTAATCATCGTTCAAGGATATATCCAACAAGTTAAAAATGGATGAATATGGTGGTGGAAGGAGAAAAATGGGTTTTGGTGGGAGGTTCAGGAAGAACAATGAGAATGGGATATTTAGCTCCATTTCTTGTTGTAGAAATCTTTCTTTAGTACCTTTTAAGTTTCAAGCAATGTTGTAACTTGTTTTACAACACTTTCTTGTAGTGAAGAAAGTTGGAAATTCTTCCAAGGAGCAAGGGAAGAAGAAAGGTTGAACTTTGGCTATGAACTTCGTTCTCAGATGTACGAGTAAGGTTAGTACACCTCCAACTCCTTTGTCTTCATGGGGATCATAAAAATCTAGTTTTGGTGCTTTTGGTTACTCAAAGCTTAATAAAAGTAAATCTAGTTTTGGTGTTAATAACATATAAAAAATGGTAGCAAACCACCATAATAACTTCCATATGAGGTAGGATCGAGTTAAGGGGTTAAAGGTTATGATTTGGGGGCTCTGAGAGTAATTTCCCAAGCCTAAGTAGCCATTTCTAGGCTTTGGTACCGGTACACGGAGAGCCAGTATCAGTACCCTAGTGTTCTGGGTTTAAGAACATTGTTCCATGGATATGAACTACGAAGGGGTACCAGTACGGTGTTCAACCTGTACCGGTACACCATGCATATTCGTATCAGTATAGGTTGACCCGTACCGGTACACTAAGGCTTTGGAAAATTCTATTAAGCTAATTTCATATCGGTACATTGTGGGTACCGATAGCCAAGGCAACTGTACCGGTACGCGAGGGCCGGTACTGGTACCCACTAGGCATTATGCCCAAAATGTTGATTTTGAGCCAAGGGGCTAAAAAATTATAACATTCGATCCAATAGACTCCTAATGATGTAAAACGAATTGTAAAACTGAGAAAAAGGGGATTTTGTTCGCTTATATGATCATAATGAGTAAAAACTTGAGTTAAGGATGGATAACTGGATAACAATAATTGTTAAGATGTTTTGATGTGTTTCGTGTGAGCTCTTATGTGGTAGAGTCACTTGATTGATGGGATTTGGATACCCGAGACATGTTTAGTGATACCGAATGAAGGTTACCGATATTTTATGAACCGAGCATCATTCAAAGATACTCGATGGGGGATTTCGAGTAGGGGTGTATATTTTAATGCTATATTACCCGATCTCAATAGGGTGTATGTTTCGATGATGCATGACCTGGCCTCACTCATAGAGTGTACGTTCCCGATGTTGTGTGACCCGGGCCTCACTATAGTGCTTCTTTTGTATGGTATGGTTGGGCCGCGTGTGCCACGTATGATGGATATTATGATGATAACTTGTGTTTAGGTGACTAGTAGTAGCGTCATGTATTAATTTATTTCCATATCATCTTTTCTAGCGACATGCCTATGTTTATGATTTGCATGAAGCATAGTAGAGTGGAAGTGTATCCACTAAGCTTTGTTATCTCAACGTTCGTAATTGTTGTTTTCGTTCATAGGTTAGTAGGTTGGCACATGTATTGGTGGAGCACCATCAGAGTAAGATTTCAGCATCAACTTGTTCAGAGTATAGTACTTAGGTTTATTTGGGCTATGTATTCGTAAGACCCTATGTTTTGTATTGTAACTCATATTTGGGATTTAAATCTTCAGTGAAATGCTTTTATAACTATAATTTCAAATGGAGCTCCAATGTAACGTTTTAAATACTTATCTATGTTTGAAATATTTGAATTAATAGATTTTGTGAACAATGAAAAGTGATTTGCCCACAAGTTTGGCACTTCACTTCATTCAAATAATGTGGGCTAAACTAGGTTTAAATTTTATGGAAGCGGGTTGGGTTTGAGGCCCAAATGTGACATCTGGGTTGAGGGTGATACAGGTACAAGCTGTCAAAAATTTGAATTTAAGCTTGTAACGACTATAGTTTGAAGGAGTGTTGATACCCATATTCAAGTACTGGTACCACTAAGTGCAAGAGAGTAAAATTTCTCATAAATTCATCTCTAAATGACTATAATTCATCTCCAACAACTATAAACGGCTACAAACTCATTCCCCCTGATAAATATACTTCAAGGACACTTCAAGAAGTAAGAGATGAACATCCAAGCCTAAAGATCAAGAGAGAAAAGCTCCAAGACTTTATTCTTTCATTTTCTTTTGTATATTTTGTAGGCCATTTCATTGTAAATCTTTGGTGTTCATCTATTGAGAGCCTAATTGTGCAAACACATTTGTCTTGTGAGATTTTTCCTTCTTTTCTAATTTTTTTTCTCCTAGCGAGAGTGCAACTCAAAATTTTTGGGCATTAACTTTGAGGGAAATGATTCACAAGATTTTGGGTATAAATCTTGGTGAATTGTGTAAGGTTGCTCTTTGTCTTTAAAAGAAAGACAATTTAGTGAATTTGTATAAAATCCTTAGGGTGGATAGCTACGATGATGGAGGTAGACTTGGTTTAGAAGTCGAACTACTATTAATCATTGCACAAAGTTTTATCTTTCGGTTGCTTCCACCATAATATCTTGTTTGCCAATTCAACACATTCTTGGCAATTTTCTGTTGATCGATTCGAGTCTAACACACCACCTAGGAGTTTGACATAGGAAAATTTACTTAAATGATTAAAAAATAACTTACAATCCTTAAATACGATCTCAGATACTTACATAAATTTATCACCTAAAATGCATATAAAGAAACAAAGTAAACTTATATAGCTTAGTCCGATAGTAAACTTAAACATAACGAAAATGTAATGTTATTTATAATGCACACATGAGGATTATGACTTATTGTGGAAACAAAACACATATCACATGATCAACATTGGTTCATACTCATAAACATACTTCAAAACCTATAAGGTTAAACATAGTATGCTTTAATTTCCATGAATCACCTTTATACTTATAACTCAGTTTCTAAACATAGAATTTCATATGTTTTCCTTGGATCACAATTAACATAAGAATAATCGAATTCTCAACAAATCGTCGTTAATAACAATGAGGCAATGGATTTATGAGAATATTATGTCTCACAGTAATTTTTCAATAAACTCGAAAGATTGGGACTTAATGTTGGTGCAATGGTTTGGACGATATAGTTAACACGTAACCAAATGGCATTTTGTTGGGAGGCTCGACAATCAACCGAGATATCCAAGAGCGGGGTGAATTGGTTTTTGAGTAATGGTGGTGTAAGCAATAGAAAATTACAAAATTTGCACTAGGATTTACAGTTGTTCGACTTTCTAACCAAAGTCTACATTCACTACCTTAGCACACCACAAAGGATTTTCCCAAATTCTCTATTGAATTTCTTTCCTTTTCCCCGGGCTCAATGACATAACCCTTACAACCCTCAAAGCTTATACCTCAAAGCTTTAAGAACACTCTTTTACAAGAGAAAAGAAAAGAGCAAACTAAGAAAACAATTGAGCTCACAAGTGTGTTCTACAAAGAAATATGACAAAATTAAGCTCTAAAACACTTTATCTATCATTGAATGTTGATAGTTGGTTTCTTGTTGTTTCATGGATGCTTTGATAGGTCTTTTAATCCCTCTAATGGCTTCATGACCGTTACTAGCTGTTGGGGACTTTATTTCTAGCATTAAATGCAATCTGGTGCAGGGCGTATAGGTAACGAGCTTCGGGTATTGGTACATGCCTCAAAATTGAAAGAGTCGTTGGGCAATTTTGCACTCGAGTCCGACTCGGTCAAAGCTTAGTTAATACTCGACTTAATTGGAATCAACTCATGCTCGAACTCGACTCGAGTTTTTAACGAGCCGAGTCGAGCTCAGCATTACTCAGGCTCGACTCAACTCGCTTACGCCCCCTAGCAACCATACATGTTTGTTGTACTAATGTTGGGCATTAAAGCAAGTAGGCCAGGAGTTGGAGGCAACTATCCCAAAGCTGGATTAAAGTGAATACAGATAGGGCTCGTAACTCGATTAATGGATTATCAACGTGTGGCGGCGTTGGGAGAGATGCATATGAAAAGTGGCAATTTGAAATTTCAGAGGCCATCGGAAGATGTTCGATTTTAGATGCTGAACTATGAGGAGATGGGATTTTGCTTTGTTGTGATTGAAACGGATAGCAAAGAAGCTGCTAGTTTAATGGAACATGGTGAAGTGATAGGATTGAAGTGTTCTATATCGGGAGGGAAACTAGGTTGTGTATATCAGTATATGCCATGGCAGGATTGGCGTGGAAATTACCATTCCCTTCTTATCAGTTCGATGAGCCACCTGCTTAATTTCGGCAATTTAGTGCAGGAGTACCCTGCTCCTAGTTTAAGTTCTTAGAATAGCGTGTTCTTTTCCATTATAGTTGTTTTTAGAAAAACATAAATAACTAGTTGATGTAGAATTTGTTACGGATTATAACTAAAACTAATAACTATAAATTTAATTTTATATATATAATCATTGAATTAAGAATTTTTAATAAATAAATTACCATTATTAATTAAGTTAAAAAACCCACCTTAATAATCCTATATATGAAATAAAAATAAACGTGCGAAAAAATTAGTTTAAACGTAAAAATAAATTTAAATCCATTTTTATTTTAAATGTTGCATTAATAAATAAATTGTGAACTTAAAGCTCCTAGCATATTGAATTTTAACTAAACAATATGATATGTATTTCATTCTAACCAATGCATAGTAAATCCAAATTTTCAAATCAATGTTTCCAAACGGAACATTGAATTAATTAAAAAATAAAGAAAATTTATATAAATACGACTACGACCAAGTATCCACTGAATTGAAACTTGCTCCAATCAATTTAGGAAAACAATGAATCCCAATATAAAATAAAACTCCAAGGTACCTGTAAACCTAAAATTCTGAAGCTTATTTTGATAGAAGGCGATTTTATTTATGGAAACATGGAAAGCCAGTAGTACATGTGTATTATATATGCTCCTCTATAATCCACTGCATAGGTTAGCTTAGTCATCCGGAACTTCAACCTCCATTCTCAGTCCAGAGCCCCCCAAAATCTGTGCCATAAATACAAAGGAATGCTAAATACCAAAGAACATTATTTAAGCAGAGTTGCTAACCAAATGAAACCTATCTTGTAAACAAGCTTTTTGACATGCACGTCACTTTACATCCATTCAGCAGTTTTAGAAATGTTTCTCAATCGCATTTTAACATTGCAGAATATGCAAATATTTATCAACTCATCTGCTCTTATCATTCCTAAGAATTTTTCGCTAGTTGCTGAAAATGCAAGAAACAAATACGATTAACCTCAAATTGTTTACTTCCTTTTTTACCCAACAGAATATGGAACTTTAAAATAAGGTATTGCAGAGTAGTTGTTGGTCCCAGGTCTTTCATCAAGTATAAAAAAGCCCATGATTCATATTACAGCCAAAGAATCAATCAGAGAAAGCATGATGATTTATATTTTAAGTAGGCAAGGAAGGCCAGCCTATGGTTGGTAATTGGTATGTAACGCCTATGTACTCAGAATCAAGGGATCAAGGGTGGGTGAATGTATTTGGAGAATCACACCCCATATCAATGTCCAAATATATATCAGACAAAAGTGTTGAACACGATACCGATATCCTAGGAAAAATGGCAACAAGAGTAAAACAACTAATATAATCCTAATGATATTAGTTAACCAATTGTTTATGTTACCCGGACTTGAATGTTAGTGCCAGATATGGATTTATTGGTGTCTCCTAAGCATCCAAGATGAAATAGAATACATGGTTCTCTAACTATATCTCAACTTTAATCACACTGATCTTTCCCTGTAACAGATTTCCTTTTACCAGCCTAATAAATTACTCTTAAGCAGAAAACAGGTGAATCAAAACTATAATAATAAATATAAACACAACGGAAAGCACCTTAATGAAGTCATCCAATGTTAGGTAAGA
The DNA here is from genome assembly GCA_019671005.1 of Hibiscus mutabilis. Classification (NCBI taxonomy): domain Eukaryota; kingdom Viridiplantae; phylum Streptophyta; class Magnoliopsida; order Malvales; family Malvaceae; genus Hibiscus; species Hibiscus mutabilis. Next base: position 20,217,057 of record CM033727.1, on the reverse strand, counting down.
GTCTTTTGAGTAACCTGCTTCTTTCAAAAGTTGGGTCAGGACTTGCTGCAAAAGAAAGAACAAAAGAGTAAGATGTTATCGCACCCTGCTCGCATGTGATTAATCTCACATGATGCTATCCTCAATAGAGAAACCATAAAACAGTCTATCTCATTCAAAGTAATGTTAAAACCAAAATGACATGGAGATATTTACTTATATAACGTACAGAATGATGTTAAACTTAGAAAACCTTATTCTGTAATTCAAAGAAATTCTTTATAACGCAGTAGCCAATGGCACCAGTCAAACAGTACCATATGTTACAATCACTAAATAACTAGTAGTCATTACCTAGTAGTCACTTTAGTCCGATGCATGCTTTTCAGCTCCAAACACACTACGTGAGACAGCTTTGATCAAATAGGAGCTTACCAACTACCATGAGAGATTTAGGAAGGAATATAGACTAAAGTAGAATTGTATAAATTCATCAACAGACTCGGCAAATCATTTTCTGTTGACCAAATTATTTTCTACAAAACAAAAGAAAATGCAGAAAACATTTCTCAAAAATCATTTTGCATGAAAAAAGACCTTCAGTTAGGGTCATTTTAGTTGAATAATAATGAATGTGCTCCTTGCATTATATTAATCAGATGACGACAAAATGAACAACTAAAACGCTTCTTTTGAATCCCTTCAAATCCAAAATGGAGTAAATGATCCAAAAGTCAAACCAATCATGCAAATACCTTTATGAAGATTCATCATAAATGAAAATCATCTGCCTCGGAAAGAAATTAATGAAAATTTAAGGGGCCCTACAAGACCAGTTTGCCCCCTTTTAGTCTATTGCATAGTCAGAGCGACCCATTAGTTCTTTTTCCATATATTGGAAGATAGTCAACACGTTAACTTGAGGCAAAAAAGATTGTAGAAATTTTATAATACATTTCTTTCTCGCTTTCAAAGTAATCTGAATTCAGATGCAAAGAAAAAAATGTAAACATATTAATTACAGATAAGACTGATTTGCATTTTTGCACAATGATTCTCCTTTCTCCTCTTATTGCTGATTCTGTAAAAGGTATTTCATTTTTCTTTTGCATCACAATCAGATATTACTAATAGGATATGTGAATTAAATTCATTCATTGCAGTAGATGTTCTCATTGCCTTTCAGTATGCTAACAGCAAGAGTGTGTAGAAAGTAGTGAAAACAGAAGAGAAAGTTTATGTTTATTCGAATGAATTGCATAGGTTACAACATAGAACTCTTTTATAGAGTCCTTGAGGATTTAACTCTAACTAGGACTCCTAACAATAGAAGACTTCTTAGATAACTCTTTAATCCTTATCCTACAAATAGATAACTCTTAATCTTTTACATGACTTACAAGACTTTTACATTACATACAACTCTTATACATATCGTATTATCCTACACTCCCCCTCAAGCTGGAGAGTATACGTTGTATAGTTCCCAGCTTGGATAAGAACTCATCAAAAATTGATTTGGGTAAAGCTTTTGTAAGTACATCAGCTAGCTGTCCTTCTGTAGGAATATATAACAAAGAAGCTATCCCATTGTTAACCTTTTCCGAAATAAAATGCTTGTCTATTTCAACATGTTTTGTTCTGTCATGTTGAATCGATTCCTAGCAATTTGAATTGCTGATTGGTTATCACACAAGATCTCAAACTTATTTTCTTGGTCTGTGTTTAACTCCCTCAGTAACTTAAGTAGCCAAATTCCTTCACACATTCCTAGTGCCAAAGCTCGGAATTCTGCCTCTGACCGCTTACGAGACAATCTGATTGCTTCTTACTTCTCAAGTTACGAGATTTCCCCAAACAAAAGTACAAGAGCCACTGGTTGATCTTCTTTCAGTGAGTTCTCCAGCCCAGCTAGAGTCAGTGAATACTTTCACAGATCTATCTCGTGTCTTCTTAAACAATAAACCATGTCCAGGAGTCTTCTTCAAGTACCTGAGGATTCTGTTTGTTGTCGCCATGTGTTCTTCATTGGGATTGGTCATATGCTGACTTATCACATTAACTGGAAAAGCAATGTCTGGCCTGGTTAGTGATAGATAGATCAATTTTCCCACTAATCTCTGAAACCTTTCTTTGTCAACTAAAGAGCCTGTTTCATTAGTAAATTTCAAGCCTGCTTCCATTGGTGTATCTGCTGGTTTACACCCTAGCATTCCACCTTCATCTAGTAGATCAAGGACATACTTCCTCTGATTTATCACCAACCCCTTACTTGACCTTGCAACCTCCATGCCCAAAAAATATCTAAGCTTCTCCAAGTCTTTTGTTTCAAACTCTCTATTCAAGATTCTTCAAACAATTAATTTCTTCATCATCATCCCCCAAAAGATTATGTCATCCACATAAACAATCAAGATAACCCTTTTATTTTTTGAAGTTACCTTAATAAAGAGTGTATGATCAGCTAGTGACTTGCTGTATCCATTCTTGAAATAACCACTGTAAACCTTTCAAACCAAGCTCGAGGAGATTGCTTTAGGCCATAAAGTGACTTGTTGAGCTTACAAATTTTCTGATTTCCTTCAACTGATTTCGACTGTGGAATCTTCATATAAACTTCCTCCTCTAACTTCCCATTAAGAAATGCATTCTTGACATCCAGTTGGTGTAGATTCCAATCATTGTTGACAGCAAGACTTAACAGAACTCGAATTGTATTGAGTTTTGCCACTGGAGCAAAGGTTTCAGTATAATCAATCCCATAGGTCTGTGTATATCCTTTAGCCACGAGCCTTGCTTTATATCTCTCGCAAACCGCCATCGAGTTATATTTCACAGAAAAGACCCATTTACAACCGACAGGTTTTTTACCTTGGGGAAGATCCATTATTGTCCAGGTACCATTTTTCTCAAGTGCACTAATTTCTTCTTCAACAGCCCTTCTCCACTTAGGATGCTTTAGTGCCTCATCAATAGTTGTAGGAACTTCTTTCTCATCTAAACTTGCTGTAAAAGCTTTAAAGGATGGCATCAATGAGTCAGTAAGCAACAAACTTGGATAGGATGTTTAGTGCACTTTGCCTAAATCCTTTTCTAATAGCAATAGGAAAATCATCCAGATTAGGAGTAGTAGACTTACTGATTACATTTCCTTCATCTTCCATATTGGCAATTGGACTCAAATCCAATTCTCGGCAAGTGTCAAATTGCAAGATGACCTCAGGTATAGTTTTCTTTCTCCTTGTATAGGTCAAAAGTTGTTTGGGAGGAGTAGGTGTTTTGGAAGGATATTGAGAAGTTGTTGGTGTTTGTGAAGGGATTGGTAAAGGAGATACAGGTGAGAAATCTGAGGGTGTTGTAGGCAACAAGGACGGATTTGTGGAGTGAGTGGAAGAAAAGTCTGAAGGTATAGAAACAATAGGAGAGATTACTCGATGTTGGTAGGAAGGCTGAAGATCATCCCAATTCTCCCCCTGAGTTGCAGCCGTAGTAAAGTAAGGGTCCTGTTCAAAAAATGTAAGATCCATAGTAACAAAAAATTTTCGAGATGGTGGATGATAGCATTTATAGCCCTTCTTAAGTGAAGAATACCCTACTAGCACACACTTTACAGATCTAGGATCTAACTTGGACCTATTACTGGCTGAATTATGAATAAAAACTGTACACCAAAGATCTTAGGAGGTAATGTACAAGAAAGATGCTTAAAGTGGGGATATTTGTCCAAGAAAATGGATTGAGGGGTTTGAAATTTCAAAACCTTACTGGGCATGCGATTAATCAAATATGTGGCAGTTAACAAGGCCTCTCCCCACAAGTACTTAGGAACATTATTGGTAAATAAAAGGGATCGAGTGACTTCAAGAAGGTGTCTATTCTTTCTTTCTGCTACTCCATTTTGTTGGGGAGTGTCAACACAGGAACTAATCTGAACTATCCCCTTTTTTTCGAAAGGAATCACCCAAAGACCTAGCAAAAAATTCACTGCCATTATCAGACTTAAACAATTGGATTTTAGTATGGAATTGGGTAATAACCATGGTGTAAAATCTCTCAAAGATGCTCTCGCCAGATTTTTCTTTCATCAAATAAGTCCAAGTAGTCCTACTATGATCATCAATAAAAGTAATAAACCACTTACAACCATCAGCATTCTTCACTCTATAAGGGCCCCAAATATCACTATGGATCAAAGAAAAAGGGTGAGATGGTTTATAAGTAGATGGCAAATAGGATGCTTTGGTTTGTTTAGCAAGAGGGCAGATATGGCATTTAAATAAGCTTGGCTTTTTATTGATGAATAAGGAAGGGTACAATTTTGCAAGATATTGAAAACTAGGATGACCTAACCTAAAGTGCCACAATAAAACATCATTACTTTGTCCTAAGGTCAAAAGGAACAAGGAGATTGAGAGATAGAAGAGGGTGGATTGCCATGAAGAACATAGAGGCCATTGTGCAATCTAGCATTGCCAATCATTGCCTTCGACTCCATTGCCTGCAAAACACAACCAGAAGCATTAAAAATTGTGGAACAATTTAAATCTGTTGAGAGCTTGCTAACAGATATCAGGTTGCAGGCAAGATTAGGAACAAATAAGACATCATGGAGCAACATATTTTCATTAATACTAATAGAACCACAGCCCTGAATTAGAGAAAGTGAGCCATCAGCAGTTTTAATCGATCTACCAGAAGAAGATGTTGTGTATTGAAGGAACAATTCCTTGTTACCAGTCATATGGTCAGATGCCCCAGAGTCGATGATCCACGTTGGAGTAAGTTGTGTGGATAATAGGGCTGTAGGAAAGGAGTTACCTTCAGTTTCTTTCATGGCCAGATTTGCCTCACCAGGGCTTGCAAACTTTCCAAACAATTTCTGGAGATCTTCGATCTGTTCCTTGGTAAAACTTGTGACACTCGAGGCAGAAACCAGATGGGTCTGTGTGTCTCTAGAAGACCTTGGCTTCCAATCGACTGTTTTACCATGAAGCTTCCAGCACTTCTCTTTGGAATGGCCTGGTTTCTTGCAATGATCACACCAGGGCCTGCCTTTTCTAGTAGAAGTTGTCTGAGTGAGAAGAGCAGATCCTTCATGGGAAGAATATTCAGGGAGCATCACATTGCGCCTGCTTTCCTCCTTCTTAACTGCAGAAAAAACTTCTCTAATCGAAGGAAGAGGGGAGATGCCAAGAATCCTACTACGAACTGCATCTAGTTCTTTATTTAATCCATGAAGAAACTGGAAGATTCTGCGTTGTGCAGTAATTTTCTTGTACAGAGCAGCATCTCTTAGTGTCTCCCATTCATTCTGTTCATAAAGATCTATTTGCTGCCAAAAAGCATTTAGTGTGTTGTAGTATAGAGTGACTGACATTCCTTCTTGTTTGAGAACCGAAGCCTGACCTTCAATCCCATACAATTCTGAGATGTTATCTGTGCTCGAATATGTTTCTTGGACAACCCTCCAGATTTCAGCTGTTGTTTGGTAAAGGAGAAAGTTCCTGCCTACACTAGGGGTCATAGAATTGAGCAACCAGGACATCACACGGCTATTTTCCTGCATCCATTTGGTATAACCAGCAGCAGTGGCCGCAGGCTGTTCAACCTCCCCTGTGAGATGGCCCAATTTGCCTCGTCCTGAGATAAAAATCTTGACAGATTGAGACCGTTCCAAATAATTATTGCCATTCAGTCGATGACAAGTAATAACAAGGCTGGAAGTTTCATTGAGATCATCAGAACCAGAAAAAATTTCTGGTGAAGAAGTAATTTCAGTAGAGGAAGAAGAAGAAGAATTGGCCATCAACTAGGGTTTAATTTAGAGGATCGAAACCCAAGCTGATACCATGTAGAAAGTAGTGAAAACAGAAGAGAAAGTTTCTGCTTATTCGAATGAATTGCATAGGTTACAACATAGAACTCTTTTATAGAGTCCTTGAGGATTTAACTCTAACTAGGACTCCTAACAATAGAAGACTTCTTAGATAACTCTTTAATCCTTATCCTACAAATAGATAACTCTTAATCTTTTACATGACTTACAAGACTTTTACATTACATACAACTCTTATACATATCGTATTATCCTACAGAGTGCACCGGATATCCCACAACGGATACTATCAGCAAATCAAATTGGTGAACTTATCCATACTCTACGCATGGAAAAGTAAATTATGGTCAAAATACAAGTAATCATCATCAGCACTCACTTGCTCTTTTATTTTCTTTTCAATTGGATGATATAAGAATAAAAGGCAGAAATAATCGGTTTTACCTCTCTTTGGTTATCAGAAATAAATGAACCGGACAAATCACGTAACACTTCTAGTATGTCATTGAAAGACGCCTTTCCATTGCCGTCAGAATCATAAACTTTGAAGATAACTGAAAAGAAGAGAAAATCTAATTTTGAATCATTTTTCAACTTCAATGAGCAAGGGGCAATAAAAAGGCACCAAAAAGGTAATCATCTGAACTCTTTTACTTGTGATCATTGATTCAAATCAGATTGTACCTAAACCAACAAAGTCAATCACTCTACCGAAAAGACGGTGAAAACTCACGTTTGATTTTCTGCTGTACACTTGCTTTAGCACTAAACGCTGACAAGAAGGCGACAAAGTCCTTAAAGTTCAAACCATCCACCATCTTAAGCAGCCTCTGTAAGTGCAACAAATCCAAGACATCACCAAAACAAATTCAATCCTTTGCATAAAACTCACTCCAGATTTTAATCAATTGCTCCAATAACATCAAACCAAAGACTACCTGAGAGAGCAGATTCATTGCAAACTCCGGAACTGACAACAACTCATCAGCAGATATAAATCCCTTTGCATTTCGATCTAACTGGCAAAACCTTTCGTACAATGAAACAATTTCATGCTGAGAGACTGCATTCCCAAAGTGAAGAACATCAAAATTTGTATGATAAAACAACGAAATGGAAGAACCAGTAGGAGAAATAAAGCATGTAGACAACATACATAATCTCTGGGAGTGTTCTTGAACTTCTTCAATATCATATTGAGTTAGCATTGAAGAAGAATTGCCCATCGTGTCTCACTGAGAATCTACAAATTTTCATCAAATAAAAAAGAACCAACTAATCATTATCGCTGAATAACCAAAGGCAATCAATAAAAAAGTACAAATTGCGTTTTAACTTTAATGGATGCAAGAATAAACTAGGCTTGATAATAGTACTAATCGGCTAACTACAAGTAGGTAACTATACATTTAGACAAACAAAAGCGAACCCATAAATCATTATACCAAATTTACCGGCACCCATTAAACAGAACATTAATTGCCTTAAAAATGTTCACTTTTCAATGAATTGAAGGGGAACAAACCTTTGAACTGTTTGGTTCCAGAGAAACAACGAGAAACAAGAAGAAAATAAAAATTCCAGCGAACAGGCCTAACTTGAAGTGAATAGTTCTTTTTTCTGTAGAAACAATAGAGCATCAAAACAAAGAATCAAGGCCCTTTAAGATATATCTGAGCAACCAAATAGAAAAACCAACAAAATAAAAAGAAACAAAGGTGAGAAAAAGAACGGGAAAGAATTTTAACCTGAAATAATAAAAGGAGAAAGGGAAGATGGATTAGGGAGGTAGAGATAGCAGCAAAATCACTTGTGAATATCGAATTTCCTAATAAAAGCAGCTTAACTTTCGTTTGTACTCCATTAATTTAAGGATAAAATGAGCTTGACCGGTTTTATAGGTAGTAGGTTTGTACATAAATTCTTACGCGACAGTTACATAAATATTTACTATAATTGTAAAAAAATAATATATACAATAAATTTTACGACGTAAGGATTTGTGTACCAACATACATATTACAAGGTTATAATTTTTTCTTACAAAAACTATGAGAATTTGAGTATCTACATAAATCATTACAGAATAAACATACTTCGTTGTAGAAAACGTAAAGAAAAGTGTACATACAAAAATTCTTACTCAATATCAGTCAAACCAAAAGGAATTCAACTTATTGTAAGCATTTCTGTATACACGGAATTGGCTACACGATAACCTTTTTTTCTTACAAAAAATATAAATGTCTAAGTAGCCCCAAAAATCATTACAAAACATACATAATTGGTTACAGAAAATGTAAGCAAAAATGTACGTACCGAAACCCTTACTCGAGATTACTCAATTCAAAAGGAGCTCAACTTATTGTAAGCATTTGTGTACATATAGATTGTGCTACAAGATAACCTATTTTCTTACAAGAAGGATGAGAATTTGAGTAGGTACACAAATTATTACAGAATATACATAATTTGGTACAGAAAGGGTAAGAAAAAAGGTACATACATAAATCCTTTCCCGAAATCACCCACAACAAAAGGAGCTCAACTATAAGTAAGCATTTGTGTACACACAGATTGGGCTACACAATAACCTATTTTCTTACAAGAAAGATGAGAATTTGAGTAGCTACACAAAGTATTACAGAATAAACATAATTTGGTACAGAAAGGGTAAGAAAAAAGGTATGTATAGTAATCCTTACCCGAGATCACCAAAACCAAAAGGAGTTCAACTATAAGTAAGCATTTGTGTACACATAGATTGGGCCACACGATAACCTATTTTCTTACAAAAAGGATGAGAATTTGAGTAGGTACACAAAGTATTGTAGAATATACATAATTTGGTACAGAAAGGGTAAGAAAAAAAGTATGTACAATAATCCTTACCCGAGATCACCCAAACCAAAAGGAGTTCAACTATAAGTAAGCATTTGTGTACACACAGATTGTGTCACACGATAACCTATTTTCTTACAAGAAGGATGAGAATTTGAGTAGGTACACAAAGTATTACATAATATACATAATTTGGTACAAAAATGGTAAGAGAAAAGGTACGTACATAAATTCTTACACGAGATCACCCAACCCAAAAGGAGCTAAACTATAAGTAAACATTTGTGTACACACAGATTGGGCTACACGATAACCTATTTTCTTACAAGAATGATGAGAATTTGAGTAGCTACACAAATTATTACAGGATATACATAATTTGTTAAAGACAAGGTAATAAAAAAGGTACGTACAAAATTTTTTACCCGAGATCACCTAAACCAAAAGGAGCTCAACTTACGGTAAGCATTTGTGTACACACATAAATGGCTACAAGATAACCTATTTTCTTACAAGAATGATGAGAAATTGAGTAGGTATACAAATGATTACAGAATATACATAATTTGTTACAAAAAAGGTAAGAAAAAGGTATGTACAAAAAATTTTACACGAGATCACCCAAACCAAAAGGAGCTCAACTTACGGTAAACATTTGTGTACACACATAAAGGGCTACAATATTACCTATTTTCTTACAAAAAGGATGAGAATTTGAGTAGGTACACAAATGATTACAGAATATATATAATTTGTTACAAAAAGGTAAGAAAAAAGGTACGTACAGAAATCCTTACTCGAGATCACCCAAACTCAAAGGAGCTCAACTTATGGAAAACATTTGTGTGCACACATAAAGGGCTACAATATAACCTATTTTCTTACAAAAAGGATGAGAATTTGAGTAGGTACACATATTACTACTAAATATACATAATTTGTTATAGAAAAGGTAAGAAAAAAGGTACGTATAGAAATCCTCACTCATGATCACCCAAAACCAAATGAGCTATGTAACACCCTGATCCAAATCCGGATTTGAAGTACTATATTCGGGTCACCCAAAAATTGACCCATCAAATTCTTAATTTAAACTAGAAGTTTAGCCATCATTTAAAAGCATTAAACATCCATAAATCCATCAAAGTAAATAAGCACTTAAATAATTTTACAAAATAAGAGCTCCGAGTTTAAAATATCGTAAACCAAAATAATATTTCAAATAGAGTTATAGACTCAACAGTGGTAAGGTCCTATGAATACATTAGCCCGAAGTAAAAGAATAAGTATTATACTCTGAAGCAAACGCAGTGCTGAGAAATCCTCCTCGATGAGTTCCTCCAAAGGGTGACTTGTCAACCTACACATAGAAAAACCACACATCTGCACGCCGAGCTAACAAAGCTCAGTGGTACATTTCTACTCTACCACAATTCATGATTATCATAAAATAAGCATGCAAGATAAATATAGTCAAGAAAGCATATATAAGGCTTCACTATCTATGAGATATCGTCTAGCCTACACTAGCTAGAGTTCTTAGATCACCTATCTCAAGGCATCAACAAGTCTACAAGAAGTCATACAAGTTACTCCATATATTACCATACTCGAGGTCACACAACCAATCGAGATACTCGAGCTTACACATGCCATCGAGTTAATACATGTCATACCTTAATCACTCAGCCATAGGGTGCATAAGCTATAAATGTATAGAACCAGACAACATACATACATCATCCACTATAAGGCCCCTGAAGTCCTACTTACTTGTGCTTACACAACCGTCGGGTCAATGGACCATACCCAGATCACCATAGCCATGAATAAGTCCTATACATACTTGGATCACATTAGTCACAAGTAGTCTTTACTTGAGGTCACTCAGCCAATTAGTTAATTACCTTATTCAGATCACCATAGCCACGGATAGGTTTCTAACCGCACCCAGATCATTCAGCCCGTAGGTACGTCGGATGTACTTGATCACTCAGCCTGAAGTACACATCCCCTTATACAAGTATTGTCGTACTGACACTAGGACATTCATATTCCTTTACAACAATCATAATATAATACATGCTCCCCGAGCATTAATACTGTAACACCCCTTACCTGGTTTAGAAGTAAGTTGTACTAAGGAGTATTACCAAGCAAACAAAAGATAGCTTGCATACTTAAAAGCTATTAAAGCAAACAGTAAGGATGACTAGAAAGAAATAAGTCTATCCAAAACATCATCTTTGAACAATTTAGGTTACTAAAAAGAAATTTCCTTTTTACTACAACATGACTTTAGTTAGGATTTAAACTTTTATTAGATCAATGACATGTTAATAAATCAAATTTCAATACAAACCAGTCGAAGGGGGATCAATCCAAAGGTTTTATATTGATTATTTTTTAATTAGTTATAGCCATACAAGGTTTTTTGAAGTAAGGAAGAATGTTGGACTCCTTTAATCAGGTCTAGATCAAATTAAGAAAGAGATCTATATCTTAATCAATCACTATGATTCATATAAAAGATTTTCCATACCAACCATTAACCAAGGACATGGAAAGATCTCAATATTCATGTAATCGAATCAAACAACAACTAGATCATCCAATCTAATGCTATTTGAACAAGGCATAAACAAAGCTCATGAGGAATTATGTGAAAATAACAACCATTCTAGATCATGATCATTATTTTAAATCTATGCATTAATCTTGTTCGAATCATATAAGAATCTTATTCAAGGATTAGCTTCTTATTCAACCTGACAAATTATTAAAAACAATTACAAGAGTCCTTTGAGTATTCCTTATAATAAGTCGTGCAACCAATAGGTTAACCAAATCAAGTCTATTCTAATCAGGCATATAAGACTTCTATGTACTCATGCATAAAAAGAATTCATTCTAAGATTATCACTCAAACATTTATCACCTACTCAAAGTCAAATTTTGGACATATTGACAAGTTTCACACATTAGGGAGAGAGACCTCATATAATTATATTTGTCTTGTTCAAATAGGCAGATCATTAGAAAGTCATAACAAGATTATTCTTGTAAAAAAAACCCTAAACAAATACTCATCACGTATTCATCAAGACAATCATATTGACCCTATTCGAACCAAGCAAACACATAATGACTAGGTACTTAATTCGATCATCCAAACCTATAATGCTTGCCAAACCAACATAGAATTCAAATCAAATATTAACCCATGAACATACATCATAAATTAGATTGGCCTTTTACAACTTTTATAACATTTAAGACCATTGCTCTCAATTATCAAGGAAATCATAAATGCAATACATGACTAAGCATGGTGCCACCATCTAGGAGTTATAAACAAGAGATTTACATGACATACACTTTGGCTTGTGATCTCAATCGAACTCTGAGGCAGAGAAATACTAATCTTAACTTGAAATAACACCAAGATTTACTAAGTAAGAAATCACTTAGTGAGGTAGTATTATCACAACGAATATAAAATGAACAATGCGATTAAAGATTACTACGATTATTTTTTTTTAGACTCAAGATAAATTTCATTAAATAATTGATCTTCTCATATCTTATAAGTCTAGAGGCAAGTCAACTACTTAAATCATTTAGCACATAATCAAGGTCTTTATAGCACATTATCCTACTAAACTTAGGGCCAAATTATCTTACTTCACATGTAAGATAGAATGTAACTTAATTGTTTCATACTTAACATATAATCAAATCTTTTCCCTTATAGTATGTTTATTTACTTAACTCCCAAGTAATCCCTTTATTAACTTATTAGTCAATTGAACTATCATCACAAGAACATTACTTATTTAGCGCATCCAACATACAACTAATTTACGGTATGACATATACTTTACTTATGAATTGAAATATAGTTGTTTCAATGTAATTTAAAATTCCAAGAAATACCATGCAACATTGATCTAAAGAATTCGAAGACACCATGTCAGGACCAAACGTAAACATTCAATGTTATTTTTTTAAAATGATGATTCCAATTATGCAAAGTATCTTATAAACAATAGTTACTTGTCACACAAGTTATTAAACATGACTTATCCTTGGCATGAATTACTTATCACATAAGTTATCAAGCATAATCCATTAGTTTAGCTTACAAATTCCATTGTTTTGTTTTTAACATAGCCTTAAGAATCAAGTAACCTAGGTACACGAATTCCCAACCAACTATCGCCAACAAAAGGTACTCAAAGTACCGGTAAATCCCTCATACTGTCACCAAGTGACCAACATACATCCCTCATACTATCGCCTCATAAGGACCGGAGTCCAGGACCAGAGTCCAAGACCGTAGTCCACCCCAAACACGAGCTCTATAGACTCTATGGCATGCCAACTATACATATGACTAACTCGAAACCAAGGCTTTTTAGTTAAATCTTATCATATTATAGTTGAATTTGATCTTATCTCCGTATTCATTTAACCACATACGCAAAGCTTGTATCTTATCATATTATGTCGGAATCATAATTGAGCATAGCTCTATATTCAAAATACCAAATAAAACTGGTTTATTGTATATCCCGTTAAGCACATATATCATTCATGTATAATCCTTAATTCGTACATATCTTAATCAAATGATAGTTTATCAAAGATCACTTATCAAGCATATTTAAGCATGTATAGGCTTCACTGTGAACATAACATCAAATCAAGTATTACATTTCATAAAATGCTTATCGTATAAGCACTTACCTCGAATCCCAAGCTTTTAAGTGCATAGCTTAACTTAAAGATAAAGCAATATAATTAAATCAACAAAAGATGCTCAGAAAGGTTACAAGCCTATCCTGAGACTTTAAACTACACTTAGAGATTAATCCAAGCTAAGTACGCTCCTGCATCTCGATTCCTTTTTGCTTTTCAACAATGTTACCAGACTTGATTCGTGTGTCCTCAACTAGTTCATGGTCTAATACAACAACAAGTATAATATACATTAAAAATTCATTTTGTTGTACTATAAACAAAATCATACTTTCCTATATACTAAAATAGCCCCAAATAATATGTATACAATCATATAAACACAAAACAGTCCATGACATTTACAAGTGCCCAAAACAGTCCACTAATGTTCATGTATATGCAAAACAGTCTTGTTTTCATATACACACATATACATGCTCAAAATAGTCCCTAGCATGTTTATAAACATTCAAAATAGTCCAAATTTCATTGTAAAGCAGTCCCCTATTTCTAGCATTATAATACAACCACTTTTGATTCAAAAACAACCCCTTATTGTTGCAAAAATGTCCAGTTTTTGAGTTGTAATTCAGCCTTTCAATTAAGCTTAATAAGTAGTCCATTTTTAGCTATAAAACAGTTCAATTTACATACTATAAAACCCCTAAACATTTCCTTTTAAGACAGAGCAGTCTACAATAATTTCTACCAAGAAAAATGACCATAATTCAATTTCAAACTCAACCACACAAGCAACAACAGTTCACCATATATCCATGTATACACAAGACAGGGCAATTAACCAAACATTAATATAAGAACAATTTTCCTAGAATTTTCTTAACATAAATTGACCTCCCTATGCCAAAACAATTTTTATTCCTCTTACAAACAGACCTTTTATTCGACTTATAAAACAATCCAGTTTAATATCAAAACAGTCCCCCAAAATGGTTTTTATTTCATTTACAAATAGTCCTTTATTCCCACTTTTAATCAGCCAAAATAGTTTTAAAAATCAATCCTCTTAAGTTCAAACCATTCCCAACTAATACATCAACCAATCTATAATTCAAATACACAACTCAATTCTTCCTAGTATGCTAAAACAGACCTCAAACTATTCATTTGATCAAAATTGTCCCCAATTGAATACTAACAAGCAATGTTACCAAAATCAAATTTAAGCATCAAATATATAACCAATAAGTCCACTCAAATATTCGATCCTTCATAAGAAATTATACCTAATTCTCAAACAATTTAACATGCTAATCATGTTACAAATTCACAAGAGAAACATGATAACTCAACAATGCACCATTCAAATGTTTCAAGAAGCCACTTAACATAAAATTTATTTCGAACAAAATTCATGACACAATTCATATAGAGAAATTAAAGCTTAAAACCATAACTTAAAACATTGAATCACAAGAAAGGAAGGGTATACTTACCCTCTTCCTTAAATTAATTGATCAAGGTCTTAAAGGACTTGACTCACTAGGCTTAGATTCTTCATTTTCCATGGTTATCACTCAAGCTTTTCTCCCTCTTTCTCTCAAGCTTAGATTCGGTTAGATAGAGAAAAGAAGATGATAATGCCAATACCCTCCTTTCCTCAATCCACATGTTTTTTTAGCTAGGAGACATGTGTAATAGCCACTAGATAAATATACTTTAGCATGAAACCCTTATATTTGACACCTTATACAATTTGGCACTTTAAAGATTGGCAACCATTTTCCTTTTTCTTACAATTTTGGTCCTAGCTATTAATTAAATATAAGCTTTTACATATACACATATGTGTCAATCAAGTGATACTACTATAAGAAACATTAACATACGACCAAACCGGTATTTGGGTATTACAAAAAATCAAATTAAATCATATTTGAATTGGAAACATACTTCTAAGCCGTATTTTGGGATATTACAGATACACCTCACTGAGAGGTAAGTGGCACCAAGCCAAGCCATCAACAAAACCCCCAAGGCATAACACTAGACATCACATCTATGTCGATTCATCAGTTACCAATCTATTTCACATTACTCACATATTTGAGGATTAAAACTGTAACCCTCTCGTCCCGGCCTAGACACTAGACTGAACCGAGTGAGTTACATTGGGTTTGCCAAAAAAACTCAAATCAATTAACTAAACTTAGGTCTATTCTTTTCATCTTATCTAGATGCAACATTACGCCCTATGGTGTGCATGCTGGCAGCGGGTGAAATCTTAAATGAATCAGGCATCAGATTGACATCCAATTGCGCGTATAGGCATTTTAGGGACCAAATTGCAAATCTTGAAAGTTACATGGACTTAGTTAAAATTTAAGTTACCAATCCTCAATTAATAAAATTACATGCTTGCTTGCCAATTTTTATCTCAAAATGACCACTCAAAGACATACAATTGCATTCACAAATAATAAAGACCAAAATGAAAGAATCAGAAACCTCGAGAATCACTTTAACCAAAATAACTGCTGCCCGTATCGATACACGGGCTACTGTATCGGTACACTTTTACAAGTCCAAAATTCTAGATTCTAGTAGCTCTGAACCGTACCGATACGCCTTTTCACGTATCGGTACACTCTGTTGAAATACACATGCCCGTATTGATATAGGGGCACATGAACCGATACGCCCAGACCTGTAATGACCAATTTTGCTGGTTTTTCATACAATCATGGGTTCAAACATGCTTAAAAATGCCTTAAGAATATACACTACTAAACTCAAGATCAAACCATGCCAGAATATCAAAGAAACATGATCAAATCATAACCACATGCTCCAATCAAAAGTCTAGAGGCACGTTTCCTAAAACCGAACCAACCAACTCACGAAATGTAAATCTACTTCAAAACCAAACATATAAAACCTCATACAACTCCACAACAACAATATAAACTTGCACTAATCGAGAGTTTAGCAAATAACAATCCCAAACAATAATGAACCCTATTGCCTTTATTACTACTAGTCTAGTTCAAAAACTATACTTTTGAATAGTTCGAGTCCTTGGATTTCCCCTCGTTTGCTCGCTAACTCCAACCTTTAATTCTCTGCATTAATGGACAAAGAGAGCGTAAGCACACTAGGCTTAGTGAGGAGTGCTCAAAACAAAACACCATCAATGCATTTAAAACTGGTTTCCAATTTATAATGAATTCATCATTTAAACTATCTTTCAAAACATCATGCCTTTCAAACTATGCGATTAACATTTCCAAATCATGCATATTAAACCATATGCAACATGTATCATGGATCAACAGTAAAATCCCCATTTGTAATCCCTCAATTTAAGCTTTCCCATGCATAACAACCCATGTGCAAGGCTTAAAGAGTAAACATGTATAAACTAACATTATACATCATAATCCATCAACATGATACATTAACAACTATATTGGCTTTCAAGTAATCTTAAACCAAGTTCCACCTTACAAAATATTACATCGTTTACACGGATTCAACAAGTGTCCACTCAACACTTCATACAATCTCAATCACAACCGGGTACCATCACAACCCAATCATCATTTAGATGTATAATCCACTAACGGGAGTTTTCGGTACTATATAACCCATCAACCGTTATGGTACTCATGGTAGAGTATTCGGTACACTATCAATCATATGGCCGACCAACTATATCCAATAACATTTTTAAACCACATCAGTTGCCAATATAATTCATTATTAACCATGTACCTCACTGTTTTTATAAGCAACAATCAAAACCTTTTTCAATGCATCAAACCATTTTCTAATGAGTGAATTTCCACTCAATTGGATGTTTACTCTTGAAAAATAAAGGAAAACAATGAGATTTTGGAAAACAAGATTAAGAATCCATTAGAAATCAAGAGTTTAAGAAATCAAGAACATTAACTCAAATCTTTGATGCAAAATAGAGTGTTTGGCTGAAGAAACTTTGAGAGAAAAATTTTAGAGAAAAGAAAGTTATGTCAAAAGTGATTTTAGGAAATAACTACATTCCTTAATTAAATCCTCTTTAATTACTTAATTAAAACTCGTTTAAAATAATCCAAATTGAGAGAAAAATCATATTAAAAAATTAGGTAAAATAGCTCCTTAAGGATTATAAGATTTGACCCCTTTTCAAAATAGTCACTAAAAATAGTTTTCATTCTTTACATTTTTGTCACTAGCCAAAATGTCCAATTTCCAAATTCCCTTTTCCAAAATTGGCTTTCCAAAAATATCCATATATTAAATAACGATTTAAGGATATTTTTCCCATATATTTTCTCACATAAAAATATTTATTCTGATTTTTATCCTGAATTCGACTCGAATCTCTAATCTCGGTCTACCAGACCTTCTAATCAACCTAGAAACTCATAGGCCCAAAACTGGGGTGTTACAACTCTCTTCCACTTAGGAAATTTCTTCCTCGAAATTTTCCTCAAGGAAACAAGAGCGAAAACTGCTTCATTATATCCGTCTTACTCTCTTACGTGGCCTTTTCAACCCCACTATGTCGCCACAACACCTTTACAAGCTCAATCGTCTTGCCAAGAAGAACCTTAATGCTAGAATCAAGGAACTCAATAGGCTCATCGTCATAAGACAAATCTGACTGTAACTCAATGTCCTCCACCGGCATAACATACGATTGATCTGACCAATACCTCCGCAACATCGACACATGAAACACATCATGAATCTTCTCTAATTCAGGAGGCAACATCGAATGATAAGCTACAGGACCTACACGCTCCACAACCTTATAATGAGCTTACCATTACTTTCGAACCGCATCACTATCTTCCAAGGTGACACCTTCAAGAACATACAATCACCAACAACATACTCAATCTCCCTACGCTTCAAATATGTGTAGGATTTTTGACAATCTGAGGCCACTTTCAATCGATAACAAATAAGCTTGACTTTATTATTTGTGTCATTCAACACATCTGACATAGAAACATGCTTTTCCCTAACCTCAACCCAACACAAAGGCGTACGACACTTCCTACCATACAAGGCCTCATACGATGCCATTTTTATACTAGACTGATAACTATTGTTATAAGCAAACTCCACCAAAGGCAACTACTTCTCCAGGTTGCTTGGAACTCAATGATACAACACCTCAACATATCCTCCATGATCTGGATCACACGCTCAAACTGACCATCCATCTAAGGATGATACGAAGTATTGAAATTCACATGTGTACCTAAAGCCCGATGCAAACACTACCAAACCTTGTGGTAAACTGTGGATCCCTATCCAAAACTTTAGACTTAGGCACCCCGTTCAAATGCACAATCTTAGAAATATACAGTCCCGCCAACTTATCCAAGGTATACGTTGTATGCCATAGCACAAAATGTGCACACTTCGTAAATCGATCAACTATCACCCAAATGGAATCCTTCTTAGTTGGCGTCAACGGCAGCCCATACACAATCCATGGTGATTCTCTCCCAGTTCCATTCTGGTATCCTCAACGGTTGCAACAACCCGGAAGGAAACTGATGCTCAGCCTTGACCCGCTAACACACCATACATCTAAGAACAAAATCAGCCACATCTTTCTCTAAATCAACCTAAATATACTCTTTCTTCAAGACTCGGTACATTTTAGTACTACCGGGATGAATAGAAAAAGGACTAGCATGTGCTTCGGTCAAAATGGTACGCCTCAACTCTTCATCATTAGGCACCACCATCTGATCTTTTAAATACAAAACCCCATCATCATTAAAGTGAAAATGCGTCCAATTTCCATCCATGATATCCTTAACATGTGGTACCAATGCCTCATCAAAAGGTTGCTTGTCCTTAATCAACTGTGACAAAGATGGCTTCACTTGCACCTCAACCAACAAGCCTTCTTCCCGCGTCATACTTAACAGCGAAAACATCACCCTCAACTCCACCACAACTTTCCTACTCAAGGCATCGTCCACAACATTAGCCTTTCTCGGATGATACTCAATCGTCAAATCATAATCCTTAAGCAACTTTTGTAACACCCCTTTTCTCGTATCCAACATCGAATACGAGCCAGAGGTATCACAAAACACTCGTAAAACCCTCTACATTTGTAATTTGATAAAATTTTGTTTCTTTAAAAATATTATAATGTATTTAGTTTTTATTTACAAATCTAGTTATTCGCGTAAAGTTTAAAAATAATATTTTATCTTCAAATTGAGTTTATTTTCAGCCAGCAACTTATCAATTTAATTTGTCTTGATATAATTAATAAAACCGCCAAAAAACTGCCTGATTTAAAATTCATCCAGATACCAAATAAAATACAAATTCTATCAGAGCAGACATAGCCTTTTAATTAACATACCAATTAGTAAATATCAAACAGTATCAAAAGATATCTTACTGATACTAATGTACTTGTTATTAATTAATGATGTCCGTATATGCTCCTTACTCTAACCATTTCTTCTTTCCTACGTGTAAAACAGTTACACCCTAAGTATTTACTTAGTGAGGCAATAATTCAAATTCAAGTGCAATAGTCATAATATCAATATTAATGATTAACAATGAATATGATCACCTTACTATTACATGCTCGTTAACATAAATAAATATGTATATCAAAGTGATAAGATTAGATCCTACCAATACCGTTGCCATTTCCATTCGTAAGCTTTCAATGCTTACCAATACCTTTTTTCATTTCTATCTGCAAGATTTCAAGCTTATATTCCTGTTTCTTTTTTTATTCTTTTCAATTTATTTAGCCCAAGGTATCGAATTAAGAGATTCTATGTACACGAGTCATCCCCCCATACCCAACCTTTCTTGAGTATGCATATTATTCGCACCGTAGTGCTTAGCAGCCTAAGTGCTTCTGTATACCCAAACCTTGTATGAGTATACCCTCATTGAGTATTAATAAAATTGCACCGTAGTGCTTAACACCCTAAGTGTTTCCGTATACTCAAACCTTGCATGAGTATACTCTCAATGAGTATTTATGAATATTGCACCAAAGTGCTTAGAATATTTATACAAATGTTTATGACTCTATGGCTAGCCAACTATACCTTTGAACCTCTATATCATACGCTGGGCTTTATTTCATCATTTAGTCATCAATGGCAACATATATCAATATATATCAACATTTAACAGTTCATAACCAAAATAACATTCATATTATACCATCATCAATAACTAGTGATCAATGCATTTATTTTCAACCTTTGACATATTTAAAATATGTCAAATATATGATCAATGACATAATTATTATGACAATATATAAACCAGGTAGACTCATCGCAAGTCCTACCGGTGATGTATGAAACATCCATGTATAATGTTATGTATGCATTGCACTCACCTAGGCCATTTATTAGTATGCCTCACTAAGTCCTCTTTGATCCTTTCCTTCATCGTACCTCGAACCTCCCTTGATTCAAACTTAACTTCATAATTCAAATAAGTAAAATATTTGTTAGATCCCAATCTAACAATATCGTAGACATATTGTCCAATATAATCATTCGAATATAAAAATTTCCAAACATTTTCCTTTCTTCATTGTATTGTTCAAAAACTCATTATGGTCCTTAGTGACCAATTTGAACTTCCATTAACCCTTTTCAAGCTTACTAATCAACCTTAGATACAAAGTGTATCAATTCTCATTTTCTGGTAGTTTGCAGTACCTCCCAAGAAATATTTATATAAAACAATCTACAACTCGGAATTCGATTCTATTTGTTCTGAAAAAAACTAGATTCAATAAGATTTTCAACCATATAAATTAATAGCCCAAATTCAACTTGTACGATTTATGGCGAATTTTCAAAGTCAATTTCCAGTATTGAATTTCGAAACAGCCTGCTATACTGTTTTCTGACCTTTCACCACTTAAAAATTCATATCTTTTTACTTGGAACTCGAAATCAGTTTCCGTTTGTTGGAAACGAAACTAGACGAACAGATATTTACATCGGTATAAAATTCATCTTCTAACCATTTTTGTAGAATTTATGGTGAATTTTCAAAGTTACTGCCATAAACCAATTTTTCTACACAACTTCCATAAACAACTTCAACTTTTGTACTAACTTCTCCTTACTTCTCTACTTTTCAATTTAGTCCAATCACTAGCTTTAAACCACCAACTAATCACATTCTTCACCAAATAATTATTCACAATAATTCTCCCTAATTTTCCTTATTTACCGAAATAGTCACTAAAATGAAAAGATAAGGATTCATGCTTCTTAACTTTGCAATTTAGTCCTCAATTCAACATTACTACCTTAATTCCATCATTACAAATAAAAATCAGATTTAACCCCCATACAAAACTTCAATTTTGATTTGGTCACTTAACTTTGACAAATTGTCAAAATGGTCACTAATTCAATTCAACATCAAATTGGCATTCTAACTTCATTTTCTTATCTCTAACATCATTAATAACACAAATACACTCCAAATTCTAAACATTCAGATTTGTTCCTTCAACTTTTCAAGTTTTCGAAATGGTCCCTACACAATTTAACTTAGAGTTTTGCTTCCAAACAACAATTCAAGCTTACTAGATCATTATTTCAACATCACAAGCCCTAAATTAAACTTGAATCCATAAACCCTAATCATCTTCATAATAATCAAAACATGTAAAACTTAAATCCCAGTTCAATATCATGATTTTAACATCATACTAGCTTGATTTCAACTTAAATTCAATCATGGAATCATAAAATCTGAAAAGCCCAATTTGATCCATAAACCCTAATTTCTTTCTCATGTAAATTCTCATCAATAAAGCATGGATTCCATGAATTATTGATATCAAAAGATAGATCTTGAAGAGTAGAACAACTTTGTAGTTGAAGAGATTACCTGAAAACCGAGTTTCGGGGCTTGAATCGAGCTTGGAAAATTTTTTCTCTTTCTTTCCCTAGCCCTCACGTTTGTTGCTGGAAAAGATGAACAAAATCTTCATCTTTTCACCATTATTTTACGCATATATCTATTAAATGAATATTAAATTCATTTAATAGTGAAATTATAATTTTGGCCTTTTTATCCAATGGTTGAGACTGATTTTATCATCAATCAAGCGCAAAGATTTAATCTTCCATTTTCTCTTTCCAAAACTGCCCTTATAAGTTTTTAAGTATTTCAAAATTGCCATTGGGGCCAAATGACCAATTTGCCCTCCACTAGTCTTTATTTACTAGTTTGTTTCCAAATTGCCATTCCATTGCAATCTAACTAAATCTAGTTAAAATTCAACCAAACATAATAAAATATTCTTAAAATAATATTTTATGACTTTTCCATAGCTTTTGGATCAGTCTCCAAAATTTCCATTCGATCCAATATACCGATAAATAATCCTTTACTAAGAAATAAACTGTAGGATTCATCTTGAATCGAACTAAAAATATTTCCAACACTTGGAAATGACTTTTATAAACTTTCTCTATCATTTGGAAAAATTTCAAAATTTTCCAGTTCGGTCCGGGTAACCGAATTCCACTTAAACTTTAACTGCGATTTTCCCAATAATCGAAGTATCAGATCGAACCAATAATTTCGCATTCGATTCACACCCTTGGGTGATCTGTTTATTTATGAAATAAAAACCCTTAACTTTTGGTAAATTACAACTTTAGTCCCCAAACTTTTCCAAAGTTTATACTTTAGCCATAAAATTTTCAAAGTTTACATTTTGGTCACTACCTTTTTAAACTTCAATTCCTATTCCAATTTTCCTTGGAATTCAACCAAAATTTAAGAATACCTTATTCAATTCACTATCTATCACATGAAACCTTTAAACCTTAGAAATTTCCTTCCAAAACACATAATTAAAGAAATCCCAACTTTCGCATTTTTGTCATTTTAGTCACTAAGTTAGCTTATAAGATATTATCTTAGTACTAAGTGACCCTTAATCAACTTAGTAAATTTTGGGGTATTACAACTCTCTCCCCTTAAGAAAATTCATCCTCAAATTTTCAACACGCACCTGATTCAAAAGGTGAGAAAACTATTTTCATATATTTTCTTCTTATTTCTCTCAAATTGTTTCTTTAACGTTGTGATTTTTGTTAAAGAACTTTGACAAACGAGATTGTATTGTTTTCTTAGTTCTTTGACTCCATGTGCTAGGATCTTTCCCAATTCTTTTTCATAGCTTAAATCTGACTGAATCTCTATTTTCTCCGAAGTAACAACAAGTGATAGGTCTAATCAATATTTCCAGAGCATCGATACATTATTAATCTTCTTCATTTCCAAAGATAGAGCTAACTATTAAGCTTAACTATCAGACTAACTCCTTTCACAATTTCTTATAGCCCAATAAATTTTGAACTTAACTTTCTTTTTGTCCAAACCATAACACCTTCTTCCAAGGTGAAACTTTTAAGGAATACTTTATCTTTAACTTCATATTAAATATCTTTTCTTTCAGGGTCAACATATAGTTACTATCATTGAGATAGAAATTCTTCCTTGATAATACAAATATCTATCAAACCTAACTTCCAAGTTTTCAGTTTCACTTTTTTCCACTTGTTTGCACCTTGACAACATTTCTCATCCTTTCTTTAAAGATATCTTATTTAATTCAATTAGGTAAATTTTATTCTTAACTTGACAATCAAAACACCATCTTCTTTTAATGCCAATCTTGCATTCATTGCTCTTAGGGCAACAGTTGTCTTTCGACTAAGAGCGTTAGCTATCACATTAGCTTTTTTTCTGGATGATAGTCAATGACCATATCATAATTATTAAAAAGCTCAATCCAACTTCTTTACGTCAAGTTTAACTCTTCTTTAGTAAGCATATACTTTAAACTTTTATAACCTATATAAATATAGCATCGTTCACTGTATAAATAATGATGCTATATCTTTTAAAGCAAATACAACCATTGCTAGCTCCAAATTCTTGCATAAGTACGCATCCCAAACTGTTATAAGAAGCATCGCTATACACCACATAATCTTTACCCGATTCTGGTTGTACTGGTACCGTGGCTTCTATTAAGATCTCCTTTAATGTCTCAAAGATTTCTTAGCGTTGATCTGTTCAACTGAACGCCATTTCTTTCCTCAATAGCTTGGTCAATGAGGAGACAATCATCAAGAAATTTTGAACCTCTAAAACATTTTTCATAGGTTTCGATTCAACTATAATTTCTACTTTCTTGAGGTCTATTCTTATTCCCATAGCCCAATCCACATAACTAATAAAACAACTTTTGACAACCAATCTCATGCTTTAAAAATTTAGCATATAGCTTATTTTCTCGAAAGGTCTGAAGAACAATGCAAAATGGGCATCGTATTCTTCCTTTTTCCATTGAATAGACCAAAATATACTCAATGAAATCTACCAAAATTTGGTCCAAGCAAAATTAGAATACTAGGTTCATTAGGCTTATAAATGCCACAGGTATCATCACGAACTCATAGTATTCATACCGAGTCCGAAAAGCTGTCTTTAGAATTTCTTCTTCCTTGATTTTTTTTAACAAATCAAAAGATCACCAGTCTTCGAAAGAAGATATTTATTCTTTACTAATACTTTCTCGAGCTAATGGAAATTAGTCTTTCTCTTTCACAATTAACATTGGTGCGCCCCAAAGATGACACACTTGGCTTTGTAAAACATCGACCTAACATTCCTTGCAATTTGTACCTTTAAATCTTGAAGTTCGGTCAAAGCCATTTTATACGGGGCTATTAATTTAGTCACAATGCCTGGTAACATCTTTATTTTGAATTTCACCTCTCAATCTAGAGGTAATTTCAAGTAATCCATCTGGGAATACATCCAGATATTTTGGATAGTCGAGTTATTTTCCAATTTAACATCAACAGTCCGAGTATCCACTACATTTGCTAATAAAATTTAACAACCTTATAACAACAATTTCCTTAATAAAAAAACTGAAATTACATTAGAAAAGGGATTTACACTTTTGTCAACTACTACTATTATTGTGCCTTCCTTGTTTTTCAATATTAATCACTTTATACGGCAATTCATCATGACCTGATAGGAAGGTAACCAATTCATGCCCACAATCATCTTAGACTCCTCAAAAGATAATTCCATTAAATTTATTGGGAACTCTATTTCTTATGTTTTTATCGAGCAATTCCACATGTTCAGCTCGCCCTTACATTACAACCCAAAAAATTCGTGACCGCTATATTACTTGAAATGGGTTCTAAAAGGATATCTCGTTCACCACTCAACTTCGTACTTATATACGAATGTGTAAAGCTAGGACCCATCAACAACAATACAGGTTTATCCAAAAATATGAGATGTACCTTCTATGATTTTCGAATCATCCCAATCTTTATCAGTTCTGATGTTATAAACTCAGACTGATATGTGCAATCCTGGCTATGAAGCAAATTCAGATGGTTTTCTAATCTAGCTTAAATCTCAGAGCAACAAAATAGCTCATCCAATTTCTCGGTATCCATCTAGTGTAATCCTTAGATTATTCAGTTATAAATCAACAACCACCGGACCTTAATCTGCTTTTCCTTTCAATTCAGGTGTTTCTAAACTTTTCAGTTCCTTAATCCGGCACAGGCACTTCTTGTTGTACCAGTGCCCCTTTCTTGTTCCAATTTATCCGAAGGGTTATTTTTAACCTTATTGTTACTACTCTTTATTCCTTTCAAAGCTTCCAATTTACCAGTTCATCATGCTTTCTTGGCTCAAATATTTCTTATAATTCGTCCCAATTTACATTAGTAAGGAGCAATATCAATCGGATCATAAAAATAACATATCAGTAATATTGATATCCTAGTGGCATGTATACTCTTTTTAACATAAAACCATTTCCATTTAGGCCAAGAATCGGCTAAACCTGTTGCTCTGATACCAATAAATGTAACACCATTTTCCCGTATCCAACACTGAATACGAGCCAGAGGTATCACAAAACATTCTTAAAACCCACTACATTTGTAATTCGGTAAAATTTTGTTTCTTTAAAAATATTATAATGTATTTAGTTTTTATTTACAAATCTAGTTATTTAAAAATAATATTTTCATCTTCAAATTAAGTTTATTTTTAGGCAACAACTTATCAATTTAATTTTTCTTGATATAATTAATAAAACTGCCTGATTTAAAATTCATCCAGATACCAAATAAAATACAAATTTTATCAGAGTATGCATACCCTTTTGATATACATGCCAACTAGTAAATATCAAACAGTATCAAAAGATATCTGACTGATACTGATGTACCTGATATTAATTAATGATGTCCGTATATGCTCCTTACTCCAACCATTTCTTCTTTCCTACGTGTAAATCAGTTACACGCCAAGTTTTAACTTGGTGAGACAATAATTCAGATTCAAGTGCAATAGTCATAATATCAATATTAATGATTAACAAAGCATATGATCACCTTAATATTACATGCTAGTTAACATAAATAAATATGTATATCAAAGTGATAAGATTAGATCTTACCAATATCGTTGCCATTTCCATCCGTAAGCTTTCAATGCTTACCAATACCTTTTTTTCAATTCTATCTGCAAGCTTTCAAGCTTATATTCCTGTTTTGTTTTTTATTCTTTTCAATATATTTAGCCCAAGGTATCAAATTAAGAGATTCTATGTACACGAGTCATCCCCCCATACCCAACCTTTCTTGAGTATGTATATTATTTGCACCGTAGTGCTTAGCACCCTAAATGCTTCCGTATAATCAAACCTTGCATGGGTATACTCTCATTGAGTATTAATAAAATTGCACCGTAGTGCTTAACACCCTAAGTGTTTCCATATACTCAAACCTTGCATGAGTATACCCTCAATGAGTATTTATGAATATTGCACCGAAGTGCTTAGAATATTTATACAGTTGTTTATGACTCTATGGCTAGCCAACTATACCTTTGAACCTCTATATCACACATTGGGCTTTATTTCATCATTTAGTCATCAATGGCAACGTATATCAATATATATCAACATTTAACAGTTCATAACCAAAATAACATTCATATTATACCATCATCAATAACTAGTGATCAATGCATTTATTTTCAACCTTTGACATATTTAAAATATGTCAAATATATGATCAATGACATAATTATTATGACAATATATAAACCAAGTAAACTCATCGCAAGTACTACCGGTGATGTATGAAACATCCATGTATAATGTTATGTATGCATTGCACTCACCTGGGCAATTTATTTGTATGCCTCACTAAGTCCTCTTCGATCCTTTCATTCATCGTGCCTCGAACCTCCCTTGATTCAAACTTAACTTCATAATTCAAATAAGTAAAATATTTGTTAGATCCCAATCTAACAATATCTTAGACATATTGTCCAATATAACCATTCGAATATAAAAATTTCCAAACGTTTTCCTTTCTTCATTGTATTGTTCAAAAACTCATTATAGTCCTTAGTGACCAATTTGAACTTCCATTAACCCTTTTCAGCCTTGCTAATCTACCTTAGATACAAAGTGTATCGATTCTCATTTTCTAGTAGTTTGCAGTACCTCTCAAGAATTTTTCTATAAAATAATCTACAACTCGGAATTCGATTCTGTTTGTTCTGAAAGAAACTAGATTCAATAAGATTTTCAACCTTATAAATTAATAGCCAAATTCAACTTGTACGATTTATGGCGAATTTTCAAAGTCAATTTCCAGTATTGAATTCCGGAACAGCCTACTATACTATTTTTTGACCTTTCACCACTTTAAAATTAATATCTTTTTACTCAGAACTCGAAATCAGTTTCCGTTTGTTGGACACGAAACTAGATGAACAAATCTTTACATCGGTATAAAATTCATCTTCTAACCATTTTGTAGAATTTTTTGTGAATTTTCAGAGTTACTGCCATAAACCAGTTTTTCTACACAACTTCCATAAACAACTTCAACTTTTATACTAGCTTCTCCATACTTCTCTACTTTTCAATTTAGTCCAATCAATAGCTTTAAACCACCAACTAATCACATTCTTCACCAAATAATTATTCACAATAATTCTCCCTAATTTTCCGTATTTACCGACATAGTCACTAAAATGCAAAGATAAGGATTCATGCTTCTTAACTTTGCAATTTAGTCCTCAATTCAACATTACTACCTTAATTCCATCATTACAACTAAAAATCAGATTTAACCCCATACAAAAATTCAATTTCGATTTGGTCACTTAACTTTGACAAATTATCAAAATGGTCACAATTCAATTCAACATCAATTTGGCATTCTAACTTCATTTTCTTATCTCTAACATCACTAATAACACAAATACACTCCAAATTCTAAAAATTCAGACTTGGTCCTTCAACTTTTCAAGTTGCCGAAATGGTCCCTACGCAATTTAACTTAGGGTTTTGCTTCCAAACAACAATTCAAGGTTACTAGATCATTGTTTCAACATCACAAGCCCTAAATTAAACTTGAATCCATAAACCCTAATCATCTTCATAATAATCAAAACATGTAAAACTTAAATCCCAGTTCAATATCATGATTTTAACATCATACTGGCTTGATTTCAACTTGAATTCAATCATGGAATCATAAAATCTCAAAATCCATAAACCCTAATTTCTTTCTCATGTAAATTCTCATCAATAAAGCATGAATTCCATGAATTATTGATATCAAAAGATAGATCTTGAAGAGTAGAACAACATTGTAGTTGAAGAGATTACCTGAAAACCGAGTTTCGGGGCTTGAATCGAGCTTGGAAATTTTTTTCTCTTTCTTTCCCTAGCCCTCACGTTTTTTGCTGGAAAAGATGAACAAATTCTTCATCTTTTCACCATTATTTTACACATATATCTATTAAATGAATATTAAATTCATTTAATAGTGAAATTATAATTTTGCCCTTTTTATCCAATGGTTGAGTTTGATTTTATCATCAATCAAGGGAAAATATTTAATCTTCCATTTTCTCTTTCCAAAATTGCCCTTATAAATTTTTAAGTATTTCAAAATTGCCATTGGGCCAAATGACCAATTTGCCCACCAACTAGTCTTTATTTACTAGTTTGTTTGCAAATTGCCATTCCATTACTATCTAACTAAATCTAGTTAAAATTCAACCAAACATAATAAAATATTCTTAAAATAATATTTTATGACTTTTCCATAGCTTTTGGATCAGTCTCCCAAATTTCCATTCGATCCAATATACCAATAAATAATCCTTTACTAAGATATAAACTGTAGGATTCATCTTGAATCGAACTAAAAATATTTCCAACACTTGGAAATGACTTTGATAACCTTTCTCTATCATTTGGCAAAATTTCAAAATTTTCCAGTTCGGTCCGGGTATCCGAATTCCACTTAAACTTTAACTACGATTTTCCCAATAATCGAAGTATCAGATCGAACCAATAATTTCGCATTTGATTCACACCCTTGGGTGATCTATTTATTTATGAAATAAAAACCCTTAAATTTTGGGAAATTACAACTTTAGTCCCCAAACTTTTCCACAGTTTATACTTTAGCCATAAAATGTTCAAAATTTACATTTTGGTCACTACCTTTTTAAACTTCAGTTCGTATTCCAATTTTCCTTGGAATTCAACCAAACTTTAAGAATACCTTATTCAATTCACTATCTATCACATGAGACCTTTAAACCTTAGAAATTTGCTTTCCAAAACCCATAATTAAAGAAATCCCAACTTTCGCATTTTTGTCATTTTAGTCACTAAGATAGCTTTTAAGCTATTATCTTAGTACTAAATGACCCTTAATCAACTTAGTAAATTTTGGGGTATTACAATTCTCTCCCCTTAAGAAAATTCATCCTCAAATTTTCAACAAGCACTTGATTCGAAAAACTATCCATAAAATTTTCAAAATTTACATTTTGGTCACTACCTTTTTAAACTTCAATTCCTATTCCAATGTTCCTTTGAATTCAACCAAACTTTAATAATACCTTATTCAATTCACTATCTATCACATGAGACCTTTAAACCTTAGAAATTTCCTTTCCAAAACCCATAATTAAAGAAATCCCAACTTTCACATTTTTGTCATTTTAGTCACTAAGTTAGCTTTTAAGATATTATCTTAGTACTAAATGACCCTTAATCAACTTAGTAAATTTTGGGGTATTACAATTCTCTCCCATTAAGAAAATTCATCCTCAAATTTTCAACATGCACCTGATTCAAAAGGTGAGAAAACTATTTTCTTATATTTTCTTCTTATTTCTCTCAAATTGTTTCTTTAACCTTGTGATTTTTGTCAAAGAACTTTGACAAATGGGATTGTATTGTTTTCTTAGTTCTTTGACTCCATGTGCTAGGATATTTACCAATTCTTTTTCATAGCTTAAATCTGACTGAATCTCTATTTTCTCCGGAGTAACGACAAGTGATAGGTCTAATCAATATTTCCAGATCATCGATACATTATTAATCTTCTTCATTTCCAAAGATAAAGCTAACTATTAAGCTTAACTATCAGACTAACTCCTTTCACAATTTCTTATAGCCCAATAAATTTTGAACTTAACTTTCTTTTTGTCCAAACCATAACACCTTCTTCCAAGGTGAAACTTTTAAGGAATACTTTATCCTTAACTTCATATTAAATATCTTTTCTTTCAGGTTCAACATATAGTTTCCATCATTGCGATAGAAATTCTTCCTTGATAATACAAATATCTATCAAACCTAACTTCCAAGTTTTCAGTTTCACTCTTTTCCACTTGTTTGCACCTTGACAACATTTCTCATCCTTTCTTTAAAGATATCTTATTTAATTCAATTAGGTAAATTTTATTCTTAACTTGACAATCAAAACGCCATCTTCTTTTAATGCCAATCTTGCATTCATAGCTCTTAAGGTAACAATTTTCTTTCGACTAAGAGCGTCAGCTATCACATTAGCTTTTTTTCTGGATGATAGTCAATGACCATATCATAATTATTAAAAAGCTCAATCCAACTTCTTTACGTCAAGTTTAACTCTTCTTTAGTAAGCATATACTTTAAACTTTTATAACCTATATAAATATAGCATCGTTCACTGTATAAATAATGATGCTATATCTTTTAAAGCAAATACAACCATTGCTAGCTCCAAATTCTAAGTAAGATAATTCCTCTCATATATCTTAAGTTGTCTCAAGCATAAACCATTACTTTTCCTTCTTGCATAAGTACGCATCCCAAACTGTTATAAGAAGCATCGCTATACACCACATAATCTTTACCCGATTTTGGTTGTACTGGTACCGTGGCTTCTATTAAGATCTCCTTTAATGTCTCAAAGATTTCTTAGCGTTGATCTGTTCAACTGAACGCCATTTCTTTCCTCAATAGCTTGGTCAATGAGGAGACAATCATCAAGAAATTTTGAACCTCTAAAACATTTTTCAGAGGTTTCCATTCAACTATAATTTGTACTTTCTTGAGGTCTATTCTTATTCCCATTGCCCAATCCACATAACTAATAAAACAACTTTTGACAACCAATCTCATGCTTTAAAAATTTAGCATATAGCTTATTTTCTTGAAAGGTCTGAAGAACAATGCAAAATGGGCTTCTTATTCTTCCTTTTTCCTTTGAATAGACCAAAATATACTCAATGAACTCTACCAAAAATTGGTCAAAGCAAAATTAGAATACTAGTTTCATTAGGCTTATAAATGCCGTAGGTATCATCACGAACTCATAGTATTCATACCGAGTCCGAAAAGCTGTCTTTAGAATTTCTTCTTCCTTGATTTTTTTAACAAATCAAAAGATCACCAGTCTTCGGAAGAAGATATTTATTCTTTACTAATACTTTCTCGAGCTAATGGAAATTAGTCTTTCTCTTTCACAATTAACACTGGTGCACCCCCAAGATGACACACTTGGCTTTGTAAAGCATCGACCTAACATTCCTTGCAATTTGTACCTTTAAATCTCGAAGTTCGGTCAAAGCCATTTTATACGGGGCTATTAATTTAGGCACAATGCCTGGTAACATCTTTATTTTGAATTTCACCTCTCAATCTAGAGGTAATTTCAAGTAATCCATCTGGGAATACATCCAGATATTTTTGGATAGTCGAGTTATTTTCCAATTTAACTTCAACAATCCGAGTATCGACTACATTTGCTAAGAAAATTTAACAATCTTATAACAGCAAATTCCTTAATAAAAAAACTGAAATTACATTAGAAAAAAGATTTACCCTTTTGTCAACTACTACTATTATTGTGCCTTCCATGTTTTTCAATATTAATCACTTTATACGACAATTCATCATGACCTGATAGGAAGGTAACCAATTCATGCCCACAATCATCTTAGACTCCTCAAAAGATAATTCCATTAAATTTATCGGGAACTCTATTTCTTATGTTTTTATCGAGCAATTCCACATGTTCAGCCTGCCCTTACATTACAACCCAAAAAATTCGTGACTGCTATATTACTTGAAATGGGTTCTAAAAGGATATCTCGTTCACCACTCAACTTCGTACTTATATACGAATGTGTAAAGCTAGGACCCATCAACATCAATACAGATTTATCCAAAAAATATGAGATGTACCTTCTATGATTTTCGAATCATTCCAATCTTTATCAGTCCTGATGTTATAAACTCGGACTGATATGTGCAATTCTGGCTATGAAGCAAATTCAGATGGTTTTCTAATCTAGCTTAAATCTCAGAGCAACAAAATAGCTCATCCAATTTCTCGGTATCCGTCTAGTGTAATCCTTAGATTATTCAGTTATAGATCAACAATCACCGGACCTTAATCTACTTTTCCTTTCAATTCAAGTGTTTCTAAACTTTTCAGTTCCTTAATCTGGCACAGACACTTCTTCTTGTACCAGTGCCCCTTTCTTGTTCCAATTTATCCGAAGGGTTATTATTAACCTTATTGTTACTACTCTTAATTCCTTCCAAAGCTTCCAATTTACCAGTTCATCATGCTTTCTTGGCTCAAATATTTCTTATAATTCGTCCCAAGTTACATTAGTAAGGAGCGACATCAATCGGGTCATAAAAATATCAGACCAGTAATATTGATATCCTAGTGGCATGTATACTCTTTTTTAACATAAAACCATTTCCGTTTAGGCCGAGAATCGGCTAAACCTGTTGCTCTGATACCAATAAATGTAACACCCCTTTTTTCGTATCCAACACTGAATACTAGCCAGAGGTATCACAAAACATTCGTAAAACCCTCTACATTTGTAATTCGGTAAAATTTTGTTTCTTTAAAAATATTAGAACGTATCTAGTTTTTATTTACAAATCTAGTTATTCGCGTAAAGTTTAAAAATAATATTTTCATCTTCAAATTGAGTTTATTTTCAGGCAGCAACTTATCAATTTAATTTTTCTTGATATAATTAATAAAATTGCCTGATTTAAAATTCATCCAAATACCAAATAAAATACAAATTCTATTAGAGTAGGCATACCCTTTTGATATACATGCCAACTAGTAAATATCAAATAGTATCAAAAGATATCTTACTGATACTGATGTACCTGTTATTAATTAATGATGTCCGTATATGCTCCTTACTCCAACCATTTCTTCTTTCCTACGTGTAAAATAGTTACACGCTAAGTTTTTACTTAGTGAGGCAATAATTCAAATTCAAGTGCAATAGTCATAATATCAATATTAATGATTAACAATGCATATGATCACCTTACTATTACATGCTCGTTAACATAAATAAATATGTATATCAAAGTGATAAGATAAGACCTTACCAATATCGTTGCCATTTCCATCCGTAAGCTTTCAATACTTACCAATACCTTTTTTTAATTTCTATATGCAAGCTTTCAAGCTTATATTCATGTTTCTTTTTTTTATTCTTTTCAATTTATTTAGCCCAAGGTATCGAATTAAGAGATTCTATGTACACGAGTCATCCCCCCATACCCAACCTTTCTTGAGTATGTATATTATTTGCACCGTAGTGCTTAGCACCCTAAGTGCTTCCGTATACCCAAACCTTGCATGAGTATACCCTCATTGAGTATTAATAAAATTGCACCGTAGTGCTTAACACCCAAAGTGTTTCCGTATGCTCAAACCTTGCATGAGTATACGCTCAATGAGTATTTATGAATATTGCACCGAAGTGCTTAGAAATTTATACAGTTGTTTATGACTCTATGGCTAGCCAACTATACATTTGAACCTCTATATCATACATTGGGCTTTATTTCATCATTTAGTCATCAATGGCAACATATATCAATATATATTAACATTTAACAGTTCATAACCAAAATAACATTCATATTATACCATCATCAATAACTAGTGATCAATGCATTTATTTTCAACCTTTGACATATTTAAAATATGTCAAATATATGATCAATGACATAATTATTATGACAATATATAAACCAGGTAGACTCATCGCAAGTCCTACCGGTGATGTATGAAACATCCATGTATAATGTTATGCATGCATTACACTCACCTGGGCCATTTATTTGTATGCCTCACTAAGTCCTCTTTGATCCTTTCCTTCATCGTACCTCGAACCTCCCTTGATTCAAACTTAACTTCATAATTCAAATAAGTAAAATATTTGTTAGATCCCAATCTAACAATATCTTAGACATATTGTCCAATATAATCATTCGAGTATAAAAATTTCCAAATGTTTTCCTTTCTTCCTTGTATTGTTCAAAAACTCCTTATGGTCCTTAGTAACCAATTTGAACTTCCATTAACCCTTTTCAAGCTTACTAATCGACCTTAGATACAAAGTGTATCAATTCTCATTTTCTGGTAGTTTGTAGTACCTCACAAGAAATATTTATATAAAATAATCTACAACCCGAAATTCGATTCTGTTTGTTCTGAAAGAAACTAGATTCAATAATATTTTCAACCATAAAAATTAATAGCCCAAATTTAACTTGTACGATTTATGGCGAATTTTCAAAGTCAATTTCCAGTATTGAATTTTGGAACAGCCTACTATACTATTTTCTGACCTTTCACCACTTAAAATTCATATCTTTTTACTCAGAACTCGAAATCAGTTTCTGTTTGTTGGACACAAAACTAGACGAACAAATCTTTACATCGGTATAAAATTCATCTTCTAACCATTTTTGTAGAATTTATGGTGAATTTTCAAATTTACTGTCATAAACCAGTTTTTCTACACAACTTCCATAAACAACTTCAACTTTTATACTAACTTCTCCTTACTTATCTACTTTTCAATTTAGTCCAATCACTAGCTTTAAACCACCAACTAATCACGTTCTTCACCAAATAATTATTCACAATAATTCTCCCTAATTTTCCTTATTT
The DNA here is from genome assembly GCA_019671005.1 of Hibiscus mutabilis. Lineage (NCBI taxonomy): Eukaryota > Viridiplantae > Streptophyta > Magnoliopsida > Malvales > Malvaceae > Hibiscus > Hibiscus mutabilis. Next base: position 20,181,267 of record CM033727.1, on the reverse strand, counting down.
ACCGAAATAGTCACTAAAATGCAAAGATAAGGATTCATGCTGCTTAGCTTTGCAATTTAGTCCTCAATTCAACATTACTACCTTAATTCCATCATTACAACTAAAAATCAGATTTAACCCCCATACAAAACTTCAATCTCGATTTGGTCACTTAACTTTGACAAATTGTCAAAATGGCCACAAATTAAATTCAACATAAATTTGGCATTCTAACTTCATTTTCTTATCTCTAACATCATTAATAACACAAATACACTCCAAATTCTAAAAATTCAGATTTGTTCCTTCAACTTTTTAAGTTGCCGAAATGGTCCCTACACAATTTAACTTAGGGTTTTGCTTCCAAACATCAATTTAAGCTTACTAGATCATTATTTCAACATCACAAACCCTAAATTAAACTTGAATCCATAAACCCTAATCACATTCATAATAATCAAAACATGTAAAACTTAAATCCCAGCTCAATATCATGATTTTAACATCATACTAGCTTGATTTCAACTTGAATTCAATCATGAAATCATAAAATCTCAAAAGCCCTAATTTGATCCATAAACCCTAATTTCTTTCTCATGGAAATTCTCATCAATCAAGCATGGTTTCCATGAATTATTGATATCAAAAGATAGAGCTTGAAGAGTAGAACAACTTTGTAGTTGAAGAGATTACCTGAAAACCGAGTTTCGGGGCTTGAATCGAGCTTGGAAATTTTTCTCTCTTTCTTTTCCTAGCCCTGACATTTGTTGCTGGAAAAGATGAACAAAATATTCATCTTTTCACCATTATTTTACACATATATCTATTAAACGAATATTAAATTCATTTAATAGTGAAATTACAATTTTCCCTTTTTATCCAATGGTTGAAATTGATTTTATCATCAATCAAGGGAAAAGATCTAATCTTCCATTTTCTCTTTCCAAAATTACCCTTATAAATTTTTAAGTATTTCAAAATTGCCATTGGGGCCAATGACCAATTTGCCCACCAACTAGTCTTTATTTACTAGTTTGTTTCCAAATTGCCATTCCATTACAATCCAACTAAATCTAGTTAAAATTCAACCAACCATAATAAAATATTCTTAAAATAATATTTTATGACTTTTCCATAGCTTTTGGATCAGTCTCCAAAATTTCCATTCGATCCAATATACCAACAAATAATCCTTTACTCAGAAATAAACTGTAGGATTCATCTTGAATCGAACTAAAAATATTTCCAACACTTGGAAATGACTTTTTTAACCCTTATCTATCATATGGCAAAATTTCAAAATTTTCCAGCTCAGTTCGGGTGTCCGAATTCCACTTAAACTTTAACTACGATTTTCCCAATAATCAAAGTATCAGATCGAACCAATAATTTCGCATTCGATTCACATCCTTGGGTGATCTATTTATTTATGAAATAAAAACCCTTAGCTTTTGGGAAATTACAACTTTAGTCCCTAAACTTTTCCAAAGTTTATACTTTAGCCATAAATTTTTCAAAATTTACATTTTGGTCACTACCTTTTTAAACTTCAATTCCAATTCCAATTTTCCTTGGAATTCAACCAAAATTTAAGAATACCTTATTCAATTCACTATCTATCACATGAGACCTTTAAACCTTAGAAATTTGCTTTCCAAAACCCATAATTAAAGAAATCCCAACTTTCGCATTTTTGTCATTTTAGTCACTAAGTTAGCTTTTATGCTATTATCTTAGTACTAAATGACCCTTAATCAACTTAGTAAATTTTGGGGTATTACAAATTCAACCATCTACGTTGCCTAAGATTCAAATCCTTTTGCGTCATCAAGTATTTCAAACTCTTGTGATCTGTGTACACAACACACTTCTCACCATAGAGATAGTGCCTCCAAATCTTCAATGCAAACATAACCGCGAAAAACTCAAGATCATGCGTAGGATAATTGCGCTTGTGCACCTTCAACTGTCTAGATGCATAAGCCACAACTTTTCCTCCTTGTATCAACACACATCCTAAACCTATATAACATGCATAAACAACAAACTCCTTACCCGAATCTGGTTGAATCAAGATTGGAGTTTGCATCAAAGCCTCTTTTAACTTTTCAAAAGTCCGATGTCTATCCTCCATCCACTCAAAACATAAGTTCTTATACAACAACTTGGTTAAAGTATAGAAATCTTCAAAAAACTATCCACAAACCGACAGTAATAACCAACCAACCCAAGGAAACTACGAATCTCCGACACAGACTTAGGTGGCTTCCAACCTACCACCGCCTCAATCTTGTGTGGATCAACCTGAATTCTTTCGGCTGACACAACATGCCTAAGAAAAACAACCTCCCTAAGCCAAAACTCACACTTACTTAACTTGGCATACAACTGATTATCCAACAATGCCTGAAGCACAATCCGCAAGTGTCTATCATGATCCTCCTCGGTACGAGAGTAGACAAGAATATCATCAATAAACACAACTACGAATTGGTCCAAAAACTCGTGAAATACATGATTCATCATATCCATGAATGCAACAAGTGCATTAGTCTCACCAAACAATCATAATGCTTGTACCTCGTACGAAAGGCAGTCTTAGGCACATGCACATCCTTTACCTTTAACTGATAATACCCAAACCTCAAATCAATCTTAGAAAACACATAAGTACCTCTAAATTAATCAAACAAATCATTAATGGTAAATGACACTTATTCTTAATCGTCAACTTGTTTAGTTGCTGATAATCAATGCACATTCGCAATGTGCCATCCTTCTTTTTCACAAACAACACTGGCGCACCCCACAGTGAAAGACTAGTCCTAATAAACTCTCGATCAAGCAAATCTTGAAGTTGTATCTTTAACTTTTTCAACTCCTTCGGCACTATACGATAGGGAGCAATAGACACCGAATCTGTATTTGCATACAACTCAATGCCAAACTCTACCTCTTTATCCGGTGGCAAACCAGACAACTCCTTTGGAAAAACACATGAAAAACTCACATACCATATGGATTTCCTAAACGCGTACCTCCTACGATCCCAGATTCATAACATAGGCTAAGAATGCTTGACAACCAGAATCCATCATACGACTCGCTTCTAGAGTTGAAGCAACATTAGACAAGAACTTAGCATTCTCACCCACAACCACCACTTCGTAATCATCAGCAAGTTTCAAGGAAGCTTGCTTGGTTTCAAAGTCAACCGCAGCTCTATGCTCAGACAACCAATCTGTTAAGTGTCTAAAAGTACTATTTTATTCACCCTTTTTACTCATATTATTGCTAGACTTAGGCTCATATTAGTTGCATTATTAGCCATTCATGCATGTTTGCATTGTTTCCTTGGTGGACAAGCTTGATTTCATATTTTGCTTAATTTTGTGGAAAAGGGTGCTGCCGATAGTTGTTTTTGTGTGTGCAGAATCAATTGTCAAAGCAAGGCTGGAACCAATTGCCAGGGCAATACAAGAAGGAGATGTCGACGTAATTTCCAGGGTAGTGCATGAAGGATATGCCGAGCTAGTTGTCAGGGCAATTGTCGACAAGGGATAAGATGATATGGTAGCCGAAATTGTTGACTAGATAAGCCCAGTATGACGTGGAGCAAAGTTGAATCCTAAAAGAGTTGGATTTCCATGAAGAGGCCAAAGAGAGATTAAATCCCAAGAAGATAGGAGAAAATCTAGAAGGGATTTAAATATAATAAAGAATTATATTCTTTAAAAGTATTTAATTCCAACTTAACTTACTCCTCAAGAAAGACTTTGACCTAGCCCTATATAAAGAACCCCTAGCCGCCTATTTCAACAAGTTTGGAGGGAGAGAATTCGGTCAAGAGAGAATTCAAGAAGGGGCTATCAAAATCTTCATCTTTTCTTCTTTGTTTTCGGTTTTGTTTATGTTGGGGAATAATTACTTTGTGTTTCTTTTGACCCTAGCATGAACTAAATATATTTGGCTAAAGTTATTGTGTTTTGTGGTTGTGAGAAATGGTTGGATTTTGTTTAGGTAATAGGAGTTTGCACTTTCAATTCAAGGTTTACTCATTCTTGGTTGCGAGTGAATTGGGAGAGGATCTCGTAGTTCTATCTATTTATCTAATATCGGGAGAGTTAGATTCAAGAAACAAATGAGTATGGTTTTTATTCAATCTATTAATGAAGACTAATCCAGCTTAAGAATAAGTTTAGGATTTCAATGGCTAAAAGGAGCGCAAGATCGGTTGTTGTTCACCCTTGATTCACGCAGGGATGTATTATCAAGTCATGCACAATTAGCTAGAGTTTCGACTTAAGGATAAGAAGAAACCATTGAAGAACGCTCTGTCGAACCTTGAAGTTTGCTTCCTAGTTACCCAGTCAGTTACCCAGGCAACCGTTCTACTAGTTGCCAAGGCAACCCAGCTGCGCAAGTTGCCACGACAACTGAGTTGCCATTGCACTCTTTTACCAAGACGATCCAATCGGCTATCACACCTCAACTCACGATAACCTAGCCTATTCTCTCTCTTTTGATTACATCTTCTTTTACTTTATTGCTTTCTAGTTTAGTCGTTAGTTTAAACTCCCATAATCATCTACTTGTGTTCTTTTACTTTTACAGTGCAAGAGACTAGATTCTTGAAGTGGCACCAATCCCTGTGGAGACGATATCTTTTATACTATAACTTGCGACGTGTACACTTGCACAATTGCGGAGCACTTATTACATGCAACAAGTTTTTGGTTGTCGGGGATTGGCAATAGCAACTTTGTTTTTATTTTCTTGCACTTTTTATTTTTATTGTTTAAGATTCGAAGGGTTAACAAACTTTGGTTTTGCATTGGCTGAGAATAGTAACTTCATAAAAAGAACTGATGCTTTTATTAACATGACTGGAATGAGATTGTAAAACCAAGAGGCGGCAATCAAATCATTGGAAACTCAAGTCGGACAATTTGCTCAAAACCTGAATAGTAGATCACAAGGAGGTTTACCCAACGATATTGAAGTCACAAAAGGAACTGGCCACGAGCAATGTAAGGCGATCACCACTAGAAGTGGCTGACAACTTAAGGAGGTTCAAGCTCGCTCATCAAACAAAACTCCACAAAAAGAACAAGATGAACTCAGCGACAAAGCCTCAGATGCTAAATAGAAAATGCCACGACAACCCCATTTGATGATGCCGCGGCAACCAAAGATAAGCATGCCACGACAACCAACAATAAGCATGACGCGACAACAAGCGATAAGCATTCCACGACAACCCCAGTTGACGATGCCTCGGCAACTCCAGTTGCCCCAGCAATGCCATCAATCAGATTCCAGACCAATGAAAGGATCGAAGATATCTGACTTCCACCACCATTCCCATAAAGGTTGAAGTGACAAAAGCAAGAATATCAATTCAAGAAGTTTCTTGATATCCTAAAGCAAGTCCATATCAACTTGCCGTTGGTTGAGGCAATTGAACAAATGTCGAACTATGCCAAGATTCTTAAAGACATTGTGTCCATTAGAACAAGGCTAGGAGAGTTTGAAACAGTTGCTGCAACAGAGGGAAGCATGGCCATGTTGCACAATCGCATGCCACCCAAGTTGAAAGATCCCGGAAGTTTCACAATACCTTGTTCCAACAGAAACCACTATGTCGGGAAAGCATTATGTGACCTTGGAGTAAGCATAAACTTGATGCCTAAATCGGTTTTCCAGAAACTAGGAATAAGGAAGGCAAGACCTACATCAGTTATGCTACAGCTAGCCAACATATTCTATGTGCATCCAGAGGGAAAAAGCAAAGATATACTGGTAAAAGTTGATAAATTTATTTTTCCTGCTGACTTTATTGTTTTGGATTGTGAAGCAGATGAGCATGCACCTATCATTCTCGGGAGACCCTTCTTAGCAACAAGGAGAACCTTATCGATGTTGAAAATGGAGAGCTCACAATAAGGGTGAATGACCAGCAAGTTAAACTAAATGTGTTCCAAACACTAAAACATGCCGATGATCCAAAAGAATGTCAACTTCTTCATTCCACAATAGAGTTTGACTTCAACGAGGAAATTAGTTGCCTCGGCAACTACATTGCCGTTCTAGAAGAACCTGAGGAGTATAAAGAACTGATCGACGAGGAACAACAAGAAGAGGTAAATTGGTTAGTCAATCGACCAGGTACATACTTTGAACCACTAGATTACCCAGGTAAGAAGGTAAACTCGAAAAGCCCTCCACTGAACAACCATCGATTCTTGAGTTGAAACAATTGCCAGGGAACTAAAATATGCTTACTTGAGAATCGATAATACACTACCTATAATTATTTCCTCTAAGTTACAGCCTGAGCAGGAAAAGAAGCTGATCGACATGTTGATGCTACACAAGGAGGCGATAGGGTGGACAATTGTCGACTTGAAGGGAATTAGTCCAGTAGTGTGCATGCACAAGATTTTGTTAGAGGATGATCACAAACCTTCGATTGAGGCCCAGATGAGACTGAATCATGCCACGAAAGGGGTTGTAATGAAAGAAATCATCAAGTGGCTTGATGCCGACATCATATACCCCATCTCTGATAGAACATGGGTAAGTATGGTACAATGTGTACCGAAAAAGGGAGGTATAACGGTGGTAAGTAATGAAAACAATGAACTCATTCCAACCAGGACTGTGACCAGTTGGAGGTTTGTATGGATTACCGAAAGCTAAACAAAGCCACTCGGAAAGATCACTTCTCATTACCCTTTATTGATCAAATGCTTGACCGTCTTACAGGTAAACCCTTTTATTATTTTCTTGATGGTTATTCAGGTTACAATCAAATTGCCATATCACCAGAAGATCAAGAAAATACAACCTTCACATGCACATACGGTACTTATGCCTTCCGAAGGATGTCGTTCGAATTGTGTAATGCCCCAATAACCTTCCAAAGATGCATGATGGCACTCTTTTCAGACATGGTTAAAGACTTCCTTGAAATCTTCATGGATGATTTTTTCGTATTTGGTAATGACTTCGACAGTTGCCTTGGTAATTTGGAGAAGGTGTTGGCAAGATGTGAAGAATCCGATCTAGTCCTTAATTGGGAGAAGTGCCATTTTATGGTAGATGAAGGAATCGTGCTCAGCCCCAAGATTTCATCAAAGATATCGAAGTAGACAAATCCAAGGTAGACGTGATCGAGAGATTGCCACCACCAAGTTTGGTTAAAGGAATCTGAAGCTTTCTTGGACATGCAGGTTTTTATAGGAGGTTCATTCATAATTTTTCTAAGATTACTAAATCCTTGTGCAATTTGCTTGAACAGGATAAAGTCTTCAATCTTGATGATTGTTGCGCCCAAGCATTCAAAACCCTAAAGGAAAAGCTTACCTCGACACCCATTATTGTTCCACCCGATTGGACGCTACCTTTTGAGCTAATGTGTGATGCAAGTGATTTTGCGGTAGGAGCAGTCCTAGGCCAATGCACAGGTAGGACCTTTCATGTGATTACTATGCTAGTAAAACTCTTAATAGCGCTCAAGTGAATTACACAACAACGAAGAAAGAGTTACTAGTCATAGTTTTTGCATTTGACAAGTTTCGATTCTATTTGATTGGTACAAAGGTAATTGTCCATACAAACCATTCGACAATTAAGTATCTGTTTGCTAAAAAGGATGCGAAACCCGTTTGATTCGTTGGATATTGCTTTTACAAGAGTTTGACATTGAAATTAAGGACAAAAAAGGAACATAGGATCAAGTTTCCGATCACTTGTCATGCTTAGAACACAATAGGGAGGAGGACGTAAATTTAGAGATATGCGATGCATTCTCAGATGAGCAACTGTTAGTTGCCTCGGCAACTCTAGACGCGCACACCTCGGCAACCCCTGATGCCTTGGTAACTCTAGATGAGCATGCCTCGACAACTCTAGATGTGCACGCCTCGGCAACTCCAGATACGCAAGGCTCAGCAACTCCAGATGCGCATGCCTCGACAACCACGGAAGCAGTTGCCATGGCAATACATGCTTTGGCAACCACGGATGCCTCGGCAATACCTTGGTACGTTGATTTAGTTAATTTCCTTTTTTTGTGGTATTTTACCTTATGGCCTTACTCACCAAGGGAAGAAGCGGTTTTGCCATGATGCTAAGCATTATTTGCGGGACGAGCTTCTGTTGTTTAAATAATGTGCAGATCAGGTTATACGCTGATGTGTCCCTGAAGAGAAGCAGCAAAATGTACTCCGGCAATGCCATTCTTCATCCTATGGAGGACATTTTGGAGGAACACGTACCATGGTCATAGTTTTGCAATCCAGTTTGTATTGACCAACACTGTACAAAGATGCCCAAAAGTTTTACAAGCAATGTGATTGTTGCCAAAGGACGGACAATATCTCTAGACGACATGAGATGCTGCTCCAAAACATCCTTGAGGTGGAATTATTTGATGTATTGGGGATTGATTTTATGGGACCTTTCCCATCTTCATTTGGCAACCTCTACATTCTACTTGTCGTCGACTACGTGTCTAAATGGGTTAAGGCGGCTGCAGTTCCCGCCAACGATTTCAAGACCGTGCAACGATTCTTGTAGAAAAATATATTTACACAGTTTGGGATGCCGAGAGCAATTATCAGTGATAAAGGCAAGCACTTTGACAACAGACTCATTGCCAAGATGTTGCAACGCTTCGGCGTGTCACACAAAATTGCCACGGCATATCATCCACAAACTAATGGGCAAGCAAAAATTTCTAACCGGGAATTGAAGAATATCCTCGGGAAGGTTTTTAATCCTTCCCGAAAAGATTGGTCTACAAGACTAGACGAAGCACTTTGGGCTTACCGAACCCCATTAATAACACCCCTGGGAATGTCCCCGTTTCGCCTCGTCTATGGCAAGACTTGTCACTTACCGGTGGAAATCGAACACAAGGCATATTGGGCTATCAAGATCGTGAATATGGATTGGGAGAGTGCTGGACAAAAGTGTTTACTAGATCTCAACGAGATAGAAGAATTCCGTACACTCGCCTAAGACAATGCACGAATCTACAAGGAGAAAACAAAGCAATGGCATGACAAGAAACTATTATCGCGACAATTCATGCCATGGCAATTAGTTCTCTTATTCAATTATTGGCTGAAACTTTTCCCAGGAAAACTGAAATCAAGATGGCCGGGACCATTCGAAGTTGTCAAACCGTTCTCCCATGGTGCCGTGATAATCAAGTCCACCACTGACGAACATGAATTCAAAGTTAATGGAAAAAGATTGAAACACTATAACGGTGCCCATGTGGAACGTAACAAAGAAGTGGTCACCTTAGGAGATGCATGAGCATGCTCTCCTTTCGATATTTACCTTTTATTTTTCGTTTTCTTTTATTCGAACTTATTATTATTTTTATATAGTTATTTTATTTTATTAATTTTAGTTATTCTTAGGATAGATTTATTTATTTTCTTTAGGTTAAGACTACATCTTTCTTTCATATTTATTTAATTATTTTTTAATTTTAGGTTTAAGAATTTCTTTGCACATATTTTTTTATTTCTTTTTATTTTATTTACTAGTTTATCTTTAATTTTAATCCTTATTTTGTTTGTTTTTGAATTAAAGGAAAAGAGTTCACGATAAAGAGGAATTGGACTCAAGAAGGAACTTTCTTCAACAAGGAAACTAATGGGCCAAATCTAAAGCTTATATTAAGCCTCCAATTTACCCTAATTCTCCTACATAGCCGGCCAAACCCTTCCCCTTGCCACCCCTTTCCCCCAATTAAAACCCTTGTTTTCTTTCTTTCCAATCAATCCCACCCACCATATTTACTACCAATCTTTTTTATTTAACCCACCACCTTTAACTTCCAAGAAACCTATTCCTAGTTTTCACTTTGCAACTCTTTAGTTTCTTTTGCTTTCTTTTCTTTGTTTCTTCACAACTCACAACCAAGATCATCCATGGCATCCAAACTCGAGTTTTTGGCACACCCAAGTTCTTCCAAGGAGTCGACCTACAAGAAGTTTGCTACACCGGCGGTTCAAGAACGATTTCACTCCAAGTTTGAATGCCGAAAGATTTACGAAGAAAAAGGCTTCGAATACTCTAACTCTCATCAAGATTTCGTTCTTGAGCCCTTCATCTTCAAAAAGATTGCACACCAAAAGTGGCAAATTTTTTGCCATCAACCGAAACCGGGAAATCTCCATGGGTAAGATAATTCTATGCTCACTCCCCTAACCCGGATAATCCTTATGTTTTTGTTCGTGACAAGGCTATCCTTATAAGCCCCGAAAGCATCAACACCTTTTACGGGCTCTACGTTGAGAAGGACGAGCATCAAGCCTTTTTTGATCAACTCATGCCCAAGCAACTCGACAAGGTGCTTCAAGAACTCACTCTACCGAGAACTCATTGGAACGACGGTAAATATAAGGGCACGGTAAACCTCCTTCGGCTTAAACTCGCAACAAAATTATGGAATAAGTTTGTCAAAACTTCTTTAATGCCCACAACACACAACACCACTATTGATACACCTCGTCTTTTGCTCATACATTCTATTTTGCGTAATTGCATCATTAACATTGGAAAAATTATTTGTGATGAAATTTTTGTATGTAGCACAAAAGACAAGGGTTCTCTTTTCTTCCCTTGCTTAATTTCCAACCTTTGCAAGGAGATGCATGTACCAAGTGAGTCAACCGATGAAAAAGCCCTACCAAAGTCCGGTTGGAATCAAGCACAAATTCGAAAGCTAATGGGAGAGGCACATGTAAAATCCCAATGCCTACAGGTACCGTGGCAACTTCTGCCGCCTCGGTAACCCTTGATGCCTAGGCAACTAATGCCCGGGCAACTTGGACAACAACCCCGGGACAACTTGAAGCACTCTTACAACCGTTGGTGAACCGCCTTAAGCAAATTAAAGACCGACAACTAATGTTCATGCGATACATGAAGGACCACAACAATGCCATCACCCAAGTCATTCCAGAAAATTACCTGGACAGCTGCGTGCCGTTCCTTATATTTCCTGTTGAAATCCTTGCCACGGCAACCAAAGAAGCAGTTGCCACAGCAACTGCAACAGATGATGCCGTGACAACCTACATAGTGCCTGCCCCAGCAGTTGCCACGGTAACGAACATTAAAGATACCACGGCAACCAAAACTAAAGACGCCCCGGTAACCACTGCAAAAGACAAAGGTAAAGTGTATATGCCCGAATCAACTCGTACTTGAATCATTGTCCGAGTTTTCAGATTCGGACGAGTCCTCCATTGCACCAACGAAGACCACACCAGTCAAATCCTCTAAGCCCAAGCGAAAAGCCAATGAGATTGAGGAAGAGGATGACAAGGACGATGATGACACCCCCGTACGAGGATCGATTCCACTATCGATAACAAGGAAGCAACCACCGTGTTAAAGCAAAAGAATGAAGACACCGACCAAAAGGAAACTAATCATCCACGATGATGAGCTCTCGGAGTAAGTCATCGTTTGCATTTTATTTTTTCTTTTTATTTTTCTTTCCTTTGCATGCATTGAGGACAATGCCTTACTCGAGTTTGAAGGGATTGTTACTAGTTAGTTGTCATCTTTAGTTGCATTCATCTTAAGTATTGCATTTAGGATACATAAATTGCTTGCCATGCCTTTAGTTGGAACAAGAATTGCCTAGATTTGATGAATATCCGATGATAAATTTGCCAATGCACTTAATTGATAGAATTTTTTATTCTAGGATAACTGTGGAAACACTTAGAATCCTACTATGATGCTTTTACAGTGCAAGAGACTAGATTCTTGAAGTGGCACTAATCCCTGCGGATACGATATCTTTTATACTATAACTTGCAACATGTACACTTGCACAATTGCAGAGCACTTATTACGCGTAACACAATCCATGCCCAATATTACATCAAAAATTGTGAAATGACAACTCCATCAAATCAACCGCAAACACATGACCTTGAACCGTCAAAGGGCATCTCCTAAACAACCTTATCGTAATAACCGTCTCTCCGAAAGAACTAGTTACTTGCATACCCACATCTAACACTTCTACAGGTATATTAAGCAAATATGCATGCTCATGCAAGATATATGAATGCGTAGAACCATAATCAACCAAAGAAAACAACGACAGAGATTGCAATGTAAATGTACCTGCAATCATGTTGGTGTCATTACGTCCCTCGTGATGTGCATACACTCTCATAGGACCACCACTTTTTGGTTGAATAGCAACGGTATGAGCCACCATCCTCGGACCCCCATCCCTTCGCTAAAACTGTCCTTGGCCACGACCACGACCTCTCTGTGGTGCAACCGCAGGTGCCCTAGCCTATCCACCACCCACTAATAATGGATAATCACGTCTCAAATGATCGCTCGATCTACAACTCCAACAAGAGTTAGCAAAAATAGCCGCATGAGCCTATCCCTCATGAGCCAAACGTGGATAATATCTCCTCATGTGATCACACGATCCATAAACCCAACATGTATTATGTGCTGGTCTAGCCAGGGTACCCTGACCATGCGATCTTCGCCCAGCGCTACCTCCCCCTTGGCTTAAATCAGGGCGATACCTTCTGTCATGTTGCTTCTTAAACTGACCACCACCAAAACCAGAATCCACTACTCTCTTTCCAGAGCTAGAACCTCCCACATGAGCTGAAAAACCCAGGTTCTGCTCAATGTCCTTCGCCTATGTAACCAACACGGTAAAATCGGCATAATCAGAAGCCAACATATATGTCTTAACATCATGTACCAATCCATAATAGAACTGTTCATAGCAATGTCTCTCATTCAGTACTAGTTTAGGAGCATATTGACTCAACCGAACAAACTAAACTTCATACTTTGCTATGGACATGCGCGCCTGAACCAAGGCCATAAACTCGCTCTTCTTCTTATCTAAGTATCTAACTCCCATATACTTCTTCTTAAAGGCAGCTCGAAAGAACTCCTAAGTCACTTCTTCGAGTTCCATGCCTGTGGTCATAGTACTCCACCAACTATACGCATCTCCCTACAGTAGAAATACAACACATCCCAGCTTACGGACATCATTTCACCCCATTAGTACCAAACTCCAATCAATACTAGTTATCCACTCCTCGGACGCCTCGGGTGTCAACCCTCTAAACTCAACTCCTCCCAAGCTATGGAGTCATTCTAACGGCATCCCATCTGCCTAGCAGCTGGTTCAGGCACATGCGCTCTAACAACAACAGCTTGAAAAGTCCCAGTCATCGCCTATATCAAAGGTGCCATATCACCCAACACTGGCGTAGTTGGCCCAAGTGGTACTTGCTCCACTCCTACATGTGGATTAGGCGGAAGGGGTGGCAAACCCCTAGGAGGTATACCATTCTCATGATTCCCTTACCCAACAGCAATGGCATTCGCGCCATACCTTAATTCTCTCCTTAGTCCCATCATATTAATATCTAAGGCATGATAATTACACCAAAAGAAAAATAGTCAGGCCAGCTTCAAGCGAAGATCCAAGACTTCCATTTCAAATCAAAACATTTCAGATTGTAGTAATAAGACAATGTGTCTAACAAAATATCCCCCAACATGGCATATAATAATCAACGTACGCATAAACAATCACCGTGTATGGCAAACAAAAATGAACAATAAATAACAACATTCCAACAATCATAACTTCATCCCAGTTATCGCAAACCTGGCTATAATACCACCAAATGTAACCCCCTCGACTAGGCCTAGATGCCAAATCGAACCGAGTGAGCTACATTGGGTTTACCGAAACAAACCCGAATCGATTAAATAAACTTAGTTCTATTTTTATCTTATCTAGATGCAATATTACATCCTATGGTGTGCATGCTGACAGCGGGTGAAATCTCAATTGAATCTGGCATCGAATTGACATCCAATTGCGCGTATAGGCATTTTAAGGACCAAATTGCAAATCTGGAAAGTTACAAGGACTTAGTTAAAATTTAAGTTACCAATCCTAAATTAGTGATATTACATGCTTGCTTGACAATTATCAGCTCAAAACGGTCATTCAAAGACATACAATTGCATTCACAAAATAATAGAGACCAAAATGAAAGAATCAGAAACCTTAAGAATCACTTTAACCAAAATTACTATTGGCCGTATTTGTAAATGGGCTAGTGTATTGGTACACTTTTACAAGTCCAAAATTCCATATTCCAGTAGCTCAAAAATGTACCAATACGCCTTACCGTGTATCGAGCCAACCAATGCACGAAACGTAAATCCACTTCAAAACCAAACATATAAAACCTCATACAACTCCACAACAACAATATAAACTTGTACTAATCATGAGTTTAGCAAATAACAATCCCAAACAACAATGAACCCCATTTCCTTTATTACTACTAGTCTAGTTCAAAAACCATACTTTTGAATAGTTCGAGTCCTTGTATTTCCCCTCGCTTGCTTGCTACCTCTATTGACTCTTAGGGAGATGTGTAAAATGAATGCTGGCAAAAGGTATAAATGGTATGTATTTGGGCAAGATAAACTGTGCCAAGAGTCTTTTGCGTGCAAGTATACACGGTCGACAAGTAATACAACTTGGTAAGCTGAGTATCGATCCCACAAAGATTGACTTGGAATTCGATTGTTTAGTTTGTTACTTGTTTTGGGAGAAAGTATTGTAGTTTAAAAGAGTTGATTTTAAAACTAAGAAAAGAAAATAAAACCAAAGTGAAGTGTTGGCTAGAAAGGTGTTCTCAAATGAATGATGAATGTTGGCAGGGAATGCCTGGTTCAAATATGGTTCATGCCAGCCTTTATTGACAAAACCATCTTGGCATTGGTTGCCAAGCAGATTCAAAAATAGCAAAGCCTCTCTCGATGGTCACTAAACTAGCCAAGTTAAAACCCCTATATCTCTATAGTGTATGTTTTCCTTAAACCAACTTGATTAAAAACCAATCTATACTCTGTGGGGGAAGATTTCACTTCCGAAGTAAGTTCATCTACTTGAACGACTTCTCTCGAAGCTTCTCTCCCAAGTGTTCAGAAACTTGATCGTTGCCAACACAAGTTTGTTAAGATATTGGAAGGCAATAAGCTAACTTGCCAGCTCTCACTTTGGCACAGTACTTAGGAAGAATTAAAGTATGCAAAACAGACAAACTTTGCCAAAAGCAGAATTATTATAAAGGAACTAAGGCATAAAAGCCAACATTTAAAACCAAAACATCCCCCACCAACTATTAAATTAGTTCATGGTGTGGGGGTTAACCACCATCATAATAAAAACTAAAGAAAAACAACTTCTGCCAAGGGAATGGGTAGAGGGGTCTCTCGATGCAGCCCTTCACGCTAGGCTCTCAGCCAAAAAGTCGAACCACCATTCCTCGGTTGCACCGACTATCACTCGTCACTCCAACACCTCGCTCTAATCACCTCTCATCTCGTCTCCTCCTCTTAATGTCAATTTTTCTCTCTGTGTCCTCAAATGCTTGATCAGTTGATCTTTATATAGGCATATAAGGGAAAGGATGAAATAAGCCTTTGAATTTGAATTTGAAATGATCAAGAGATAAGAGATAGAGCTCTATCTAACCATTTTGATATCTTATGAGGTCGGTGTGATAGCTTATCAGGCTAGGGCTAATGTCATCATGCCATGGCCATCCTGGCACACGAGCTTGGCTGAAATTTGCCAACATCACTTGGCATCACCTTATCCGCTATTTTTTGGAAGTTGATCCAATTGTGATCTTTTAGGAGCTTGACCTTTCCTATTTTCCAGGGGTTCATCTGTTCTTGGCATGGCCGCTAGTATACCTCTCTGCCAACAAATGCTTGGCACTCCTATGGTCCTTCTGTGCTCGAAACATCTGGCATTCACCTTGGCATTCCTAACTGCGTCCCTGCGTCCTGCATTCAATTCTCCTGCCAAACACCCTGCCAACCTGCAAAAAGGCCATAAAAACAACCCATGACACTGACATAGACAGCCTACTAACTCTTTTATGTAAATGCATGATTATAACAAACTAATGCAACTAAATGTACTTGAAAACAAGCAAAAACATATCAAGATAGGCATTACAAGCAATACTTTTGAGGAGGTAACACACCCCAAACCTAGCTCATTGCTTGTCCTCAAGTAATGGAAGAGAAAAGAAAACAAAAAATGGTGAAAATAGTACCTCAACAAAAGTTTGGTTGAAATGCCAACAAATGCTGGCAAGCAGAGTTTTATTCTAATGATGCCCTCAGAAATCTCAGTGCACAGTGCCAAGCAGATAGTAATTCAAGTGCAACAATATAACTCTAGTCTAAGTGCATGATTTGTGCGCAAAGTGTGGGCAGTATGCATCTAGTGTTCGTTCACTCCCTTAGCCAATTTTACTTCCTAAACTCAGATTATTATTATTATTTTTTCTTTCATTTTCTTTATTGTTGAGGGTTCTATTGGCATTAATTTAAGCTTGCTTCATGACACTGTTTAGCGTGAGTAATAAGAGTGAGCATACCACGAATCCCTACCTTAATCTAGACATCACTAGGCTTTCTCTTCAACTCATACCATAGGGTTTTGGACCTGAGAACTAAGTGGGAGGTACCACAAAGCCCCAAGTAACTTATTATCCCTGGGTAGAGGAGAGTTCATTTTTTTCTTGCCTTGGCAGAACATTGCTGCCATATTTACATTTAACCCTAGCATCATTTTCATCTTTTTTTTCCAATCAGAGCATAGTTTCAACTAGTCTAAGTTTGCTAGGAAACTTGATACATATAACGTGTTAAGTGTAAATTCAATTCCCTAAACTAGAGATCGGTTGTCATGGAAAACATGGCATACAAATCTACTGGCATGACAAACTAAAAAATTATAAACTAATCATCGGGCAAACAAGTAGATCAAAATAAGCTTGCCTAATAGTTATTAACAAACTTCAAATTTAAGCCGAGACAAAATTTTCTTTTTCACTTTTTTAATAGTTCGGTATGCAACTACTCTACATAAACTACAAAAAAAATTAAATGTGCATGGCATGGCATAAAAGTGAGAAAATGCACACCCCCAAACCCAAGATGTGCATTGTCCTCAATGCATGAAACGACACATATGTACAAGAGAAACAAAAAAATAAAAATGCATGATCATGAAAAATGCAAACATGAAATGCAAAGGAGTTAGGTAGAAGAAGACTCCCCTTCGGATGAGGCTTTATTTCGTTTGGTACGGGCTTTTTCTTCTCTTCTGGCACGGATCTTTCTCATGGTTAGGCTCCTACGGTCAGGGTCCATTCTCTTCTTTCCTTTCCAACTCTACTTTGAGGCAGCAGTGGAGGCTCCAAGATCATCATTCTTGGCAGACTCGGTTGGTGGTGTGACTAGTGCTGGCTTTTCTTTCTTGGCAAGAATCTCCTCTGACTCGGAGGAGGAATTGGTGCTGGTAGTCTCAACATGCACTGGGGACAGGGGAACTGTTGCTTTAGATTCAGAACTGGCAGAAATGACTGGACTTGTATGACTGGCTGGACTAGCAGACTTGACTAGACTGGCTAGACTAGCAGACTTGACTAGACTGGCTAGTATGAGTGGATGGACTGGCTGGCTGGACTGGCTTATCGAGGATCACTGACAACTGGCTCGGTAGGAAAAGGTGGAAAGACAGACACCACATCGGGAGAGAGTTTCACAAGGACTTCCCTGATAATGGCATTCCGTTCCTTGGTATAGTTCCATATCACCGGCCTTCTCCAATTTTCAGAGAATAATCTCCTAGCGGGAGTACACCTGGGACAGCACTGCTAGGGAGTTAGCTAGCATGGTCTCTAGTACACTTGCTAGCTCGGCCCTTGGCTTCTGCTTTGGCGTGGCCGTCTTGGCCATGCCATTTCCCTTCTTCTTTGGCTCTCCTCTAGTGAGGTTTCTCCAGATATGAGCAGTGATGGTCATACCCTTAATCAACCCATGACACTATCATAGGTAGCCTACTAACTCTTTTATGTAAAAACATGATTCTAACAAACTAATGCAACTAACTGTACTTGAAAACATGCAAAAGCATATCAAAATAGGCATGGAAAACAATACTTTTGAGGAGGTAACAACCTCTAACCTTTAATTCTCGACATTGATGGAAAAAGAGAGCGTAAGCACAATAGGCTTAGTGAGGAGTGCTCAAAACACAACACCATCAATGCATTTAAAACCAGTTTCCAATTTACAATGAATTCATCATTTAAACCATCTTTTAAAAGATCATGCCTTTCAAGCTATGCACTTAACATTTCCAAAACATACATATTAAACCATATGCAACATGTATCATGGATTAACAACAAAATCCTCATTTGCAATTCCTTAATTTAAGTTTTCCGATGCATAACAACCCATATGCAAGGCTTAAAGAGTAAACATGTATAAACCAACATTATACATCATAATCCATCAACATGAGACATTAACAATTATATTGGCTTTTCAAGTGATCATAAACCAAGTTCCACTTTACAAAATATTATAGCGGATACACAGATTCAACAATTGTCCTCTCAACACTTCATACAATCTCAACCGAAATTAAGGTACAATCACAATCGGGTACCATCACAACCCAATCATCGGTTAGATGTATAATCCCCTAACAGGAGTTTTCAGTACCATATAACCCCTCAACCGTTAGGGTACTCGTGGTGGAGTATTCGGTACACATAAACCTCTGAACACCCGAGGTGACTTATTTGTAGTGCACTATCAATTCTATGGCTGGCCAACTATATCTGATAACATTTTAAACCACATCACTTACCAATATAATTACTATTAACCATGTACCTTACTATTTTTATAAGCAGCAATCGAAACCATTTTCAATGCATCAAACCATGCATTAACAAGTAATCATCATACTTACATGAGTCATTTTCCAAATGCATTCATCATCTCTATATGATCAGAATCAATATAAACCATACTCAAAACATGCTTAAACAGTAGGAACCATGTAATTCAAAAACAAGTACATAAAATCAATTTTGCCAAAATACAACCGAGGGAAAAATCTCATCATACTTACTTTCGAGTTTAAACTAGCATTTCAAGCTTCATTTAAACTCTCAAAACAACCTTTAAAACATTTCAAAGCTGAAATCCACGTTCTCACTCACCAACTATGCAAAACCTCATCCGTTGATGCGAGCTACTCCTCCAAAGCTTCTAAAACGGTGCAACAAGCTTGAGGATCAATCGCCACTGATTTAACCACACAAAATAGGGGATTCAATGCATCTAAACGCATTCAAAGACTCAACAAGAATAATCCACAACAACTCTAACCAAAACCCCTCCTCAACAACCGAAAACAACATCAAACATCTTCCAAACTCAACCCAGCCAAAACCTAAAGGTTTAATCCATCAATTAACTTCAATTATCATCCAAAAACAACCTAACATCATCCTTGTACCTCCAACATTCATTAAACACTCATAACCCGCAAAAAACACAACACTAGCAACCTAAGAAATTAGAGATTTACCTAGTTTCGGGATTCCAATGTTAAAACCAACTTATCAACATTATAAGACATCAAAAAATATTATGATTAAAGCCACTAAAAAACTCAACAAAATAGATCCAAAATGGAAATAACTTAATCTTATTAATTAAACCTTGATTTAACCAATTTCTATAACCAATCATTAAAACTTATTAGAAAACATTAAAAAATGATCAAATACTTGGTAATTTCAAGAAAGAACCATTCATTAGAGGAGAAGAACAAACCTTATCTTTAATGAGTGAATTTCCTCTCAATTGGATGTTTACTCTTGAAAAACAAAGGAAGACAATGATATTTTGGAAAACAAGATTGAAGAATCCATTAGAAATCAAGAGTTTAAGAAATAAAAAACAATACCTCAAGTCTTTGATGCAAAAGAGTGTTTAGTTGAAGAAACTTTGAGAGAAAAGTTTTAGAGAAAAGCGAGTTACGTCAAAAGTGATTTTAGGAAATAACTACATTCCTTAATTAAATCCTCTTTAATTTCTTAATTAAAACTCATTTAAAATAATCCAAATTGAGAGAAAAATCAAATTAAAAATATTAGGTAAAATAAATCATTAAGGATTCTAAGATTTGACCCTTTATCAAAATAGTCAATAAAAATAGTTTTCATTCTTTACATTTTTGTCACAAGCCAAAATGTCCAAATTCCAAATTCCATTTTTTGAAATTTTCTTTACCAAATATATTCATATATTAAATAACGATTTTAGGATATTTTCCCCATATATTTATCCTGATTTTTATCCCGAATCTGACTAGAATCTCTAATCTCGATCAACTAAACCGTTTAATCAACCTAGAAACTCCTAGGCCTAAAATTAGGGCATTACAAAAACTCATTTTCTCTGTTTTGAAATTCATTTTAGGCCATTAGGGTTCTATTGGGTCGAACCGTATAATTTGTTAGCCCTACGGGCAAAAGTTGACATTTTGGGCGGATTGCACAGTAAGTATCGATACACCCCCACTGGGTATCGATACCTGGTATTGATACACTCCAATTGGATATCAATTCCAACTTTTGCTACTAGAATTTTAATGAAATAGGGTTATCGATATGCCCTTTATAAAAAGCTTTTGTTTATCCATCAAAACATAGGGTATCGATACCGGCTCCCCGTGTATCGATACCGAAGCCTAGAAAAAGCTTCCAAGGATCAGAAAATCACTTCCCAAGCCCTCACAACATAAATTTTAACCCATAATCTCAATCCTACATCTTATGGAAGTTATTTAGGGTGATTTACTACCATTTTTACACATTGCTAACCCTTAATCCGTGATTTACCATTAATAAGTCTCCAAGCTACCTTAACCCCAAGCTATTACTCTTTTCTTGAAGCTCACGAGATAAGGAAAAACATATCTAAAATTTGAGTCTTTAATAGAATAAATGATTAGGGAAAGCTTTGATCTTTGTTGTTGGAACAAGGCTTGATTAATAAATGAAGAAAAATATGGTTGGAGAAGAAAGATGAGGAGAAATTGGTTGTTCTCACCTTGTCTATTTTTTTCACTTGAAAGCCAAGGGAACATAAATGAGTTTTAGCCTTTTATTTGAAAAAGGTTAAAATTACAACATAAAACCTCCTAGTTTATTGGTCATTATTCAAGCCTTTGAAGCTCAATTTTCACCCAATAGGGACCAAACTTGGCCCAAGGGATCCGATTCCCCAAACTAACATGTGGGTCTATAACCTGGGTCAATGCCCAACGTTGACTTAGAAATTTGGGTTGTTACAAGCTCAACTTATGGTAAGCATTTGTGTACATACAAAAAAGGCTACAAGATAACCTTTTTTCGTAGAAAATTTATGAGAGTTTGAGTAGGTACATACATCATTATAGAATATACATAATTGGTTATAGAAAATGTAAGGAAAAGTGTACGTACACAAATCTTTACTTGAGATCACTCAAACCAAAAGGAGCTCAACTTATGATAAGCATTTGTGTACACACAGAAAGGGCTACAAGATAACCTTTTCCTTACAAACCTATGAGAGTTTGAGTAGGTACATAAATCATTACAAAATATACATAATTATCTACAAAAAACATAAAGAAAAGTGTACGTACAGAAATCCTTACCCGAGATCACCCAATCCAAAAGGAGCTCAACTTATGGTATGCATTTGTGTACACATAGAAAAGGCTACAAGATAACCTTATTTCTTACAAAATTTATTAGAGTTCGAGTAGGTACATAGATTATTACAGAATATACATAATTTGTTACAGAAAAGGTATGCAAAATGGTACTATACAAATCCTTACCCCAGATCATCCAAACCAAAAAGAACTTAACCTATGGTAAGCATTTGTGTACACACAGAAATGGCTACAATAAAACCTTTTCTTAAAAAATTATGAGAATTTAAGTATCTACAAAAATTATTACAAAATATACATAACTTGTTACAGAAAAGGTAAGGAAAAGTGTACGTACACAATTTCTTATCCTATTTTTAAGGCTACCGGTTAACTGGTTTAACTTCTACCCTTTTTTTATTTCCGTATATACAGAAATGCTTACTGATTTTTGTAAGAATTTATGTACGTACAAAATCCTTACAAGTTGATACATAAATTCTTACCATTTTTGAAAGCATTTCTGTTCCACCTTATTTTAGCCTCATTTTAACGAGCACGTTAGAATTTCCCTTCGGCTTAGCTAACTTTTTCTTGTTCAAAATTTTGAAATGATTACTGAATTTTATTAAATTATTCAATTTGGTAATTAAACTTTTAATTTCTTAATTTGGGTACTAAATTTTTAATTTTGTTAAAAATTTTGTACTGAACTCTTAACGACCATTAAAAGGGTGACATGGTAGTCAAGAAAATTTGTATAATAACACAATCATCAAAATGTACCCATTTAAATAATTTAGTTATAATTATAAAAAATAATAAATTTAAACTTCAGTATTTATACATTATTTCAATTTTGTCTTATTTTAATTAAAAAAATTTAGTCATAAATTGAAAAAAGCTTAATTTAAAGATCTAATTTCCCTTATCACCTCTTTTCCAACCAGTAAAAAGTGTTTTTGATCGTTCAAGGTTCCATTCTCCTCACTTTATCTCCAATTTTTGAGATCAACAAGTTTACTCTTGTTGATGTCGAAATGAGGAGGCACCGAACAAGGGAGGTGGAAAGGAAGACTAAGGTGGTTGGTCACGGTTCATCCATGTAGGTTTAGGATAAAGAGCCGTGGTCAATATGGTAGTCGAAGTAAAGAAAAAGAGAAGAGGAAGAGAGTGGTATTACCCTCTTAATTCAACCTTGTCCAAGCACATTGTTATCATTCATTGTCTTGCATCTCTCATTGAGGGCATGGGTATTTTTAGCCCCTAAGTAATGTTGGTAATTAGATGGTGTTAGGCTCTATGACAACCTACAGATGGGTCGGCAGAGATAGGCCCAACTTCCAAGTATTAGACTTTACATGTTGGTCACGTGGATATTGTGCAATGACGTCTGGCAATCTTTGAAATATGGTCATCGTCGGCTGAGGAAGGACGCCGTACGTGCCTCATGTCATGCGATGATATTAGCAACCATAGGAATCCTTGGTGGATCGTGTGATGCTATGTATTGTATGGTAGACGTGTCCTTTCTATGTGCTGATATGGACACCTAGATGGTTGAGTTGCCATTGTTTGGTGGGATCCATATACCCAGAGAAAGAGTGTTTCAACACCATGGTTAGATGTGCCAAGTGTATATTCCTGAAGCATGTGTGTATGTATTCTAATGCTTAGTGGTCCCGAGCCTCACCCCATAGAGTGTATGTATCATGATGCTTAGTGGTCGCATGCCTCACTCCTATATTGTGGTATAATGCTTATATGCCATGAGAAGCTTATGGTTGTTTGCTATGCTATATGATTTGGTGACTAGAGGTAGCGCTATATCTATGTGATGTTATATTGCCATGTTTTGAGTATGGTTGGGCCTTGTGTGCTATGTATGACGTTTGCTATGATGAGATCATGTGTTTAGGCGACTAGTGGTAGCGCCACGAATTTATTTAGCTCTTCTTATTGCTCGTACCAGCTTGCATGCTTTTGTTTATGATTAGCATGAAGTATAGTAGAGTGGATGTGTACCACTGAGCTTTGAATGCTCAGCGCTCAGAATCGTTGTTTTCGTGCGTAGGTTGATCATGGGAATGAGGAGCACTAGTAGTAGGTGATCTAGCATGGGGTGATTTCGAGAGTATGACACTTATGTTTAGTGGGGTGTTACGTTTAGTGGTATCAAAGCTTTGGTTTAGCTAGTTCTAGGAAACCCCAGGGTGGTATAGGTGTTTTAGTAAGGTGTCTAGTGCATACAAGCCCTTAAATTAAGTTTTTACTCATTAAGACTGGAATCTTGATGGTGTGTCCAATAGTTTGATGCTCAGATGGTTGCGATCGGGGCCGAGAAGGCCGATTTAGGTGTTGAGTTGCTCATCAGAGCGATTCTGGGGGCGAGTTTACCCCATATTTTTTAGATATGAGTTACTTGAATGATGTTAGAGTCGAGGATGTGTTCTCCTCCCGCCACCTGAATGGTGTCTTCGTTGAGTGTTATAGATGCTCTAAATCCTTCGTATATGCTATGAGAGTTCGTGGCAAGGGATAATTCGCTCTCGAAATTGATCTATGGTTACACATTAGTTGGAGGACCCTTTGTTTGCTTAAATGGAGTCTCATTGATACTTAGAAAGTATCATCTCGCCCTTTTCAAGGGATAATCTTGGAGATAGTGAATTCGGGATCCATTAGTTCGTTAGAGTGTGGTCGCAGTTAGATGTTCTACAAATTTGAAAGATCTACCTTCTTGGTAGTTGTTGCACCTTGAAAATTTCTTTGGTTAATCAAGTGCGATGCTAGCCAGTAATATCGATAGTGGAATCGAGGCTCTGAGACCTCGGGAGAACCCAACCTTTGTTAACGAGAATGTTTGGATCATTTCCCTTCTATCGTGATTTTCGTGGTGGTCGTTTTGAGAATGACACAACTGGGTTGTAAGATATGTTTGATCGTTTGACAGGTGCTAATGTGTGCAGTTCGACACTCAAGATTTCAGACTATCAGAGTGTTTTCTATGCCTCTTGGAGGAGTCTTTAAAACATCCTCCCCATCCATAACATGAGTGGATGTTGAGGTATATCCAAGTTGGGCGTCGGTGCCCATCGCCTTTGTTAGAGGACACTGACCCAGTTAAGAAAGTCAAAGATTTAGTTGCGAAGGTGCAACTTAAAAGAGGTTTCTTTTGCCTGAGTTTTTCGCCCAAGGGAGAACCGCACTTATTTTCTAGTAAGAAGTTGGTTCTTTGAGGTGCTGCTTAAACCATTGATAGCTTGTTAAGTGGCAGTGAAAGACCGTTGCCTGTTTCCTAGGGTGGATGACTCGAAGTACCCGTGTGTTTATTGGGATTGCTTTGAGAATGAGATGGTTACAGTTAAAGTGTTGTACGCTTGTAGTTTCAAAATTAATTTTTGAATGATGATTTTTTTCTTTAGGGCATGTCATGGTAACATTTGATGCCTGCAGTGATGTTTGAGGTGTTTCAACAATGATAAGATGGGGGCCACCCTATTGTCCTTGAATGTAACTTGATGTTTTGTGTGATACGTGCGAATGTATAAGAATATGGAAATATGAGTGTTGGCAAGATAATAACCTTGTGTATGGGAAATTTTAGTTACTGCGTAATCAATTAAGGAAGCAATGGTTGAGACTTCGTAAATGCTTTTGATTTGCATCACAGTTTCCTTGGTAGGAGCTAAAGAACATAGGTGGAGATCCGAGCTGCGTGGGACCATTTTGTTGTGAATGTGGTGCTGACTAGATTAGAGTCAAATAAGATTTTGAGATCTTCGAGGATGTTTTGTTGTATTGTCAAGGTTGTATTTTTGTGCTAGAAGACGGAAAGGCGTGCCTACCCCAACAACAAGAAATTTTGGGTACTTGATCTTAATAGAATTTGAGATTTGGACAACAAATGAGTTGATGTAATTAAGAGTTGTTGATCGCGTGTGATCGATAACCCACTTAAGTAAGGTGAATTTGTTAATTGATGGATTGTACGAAGTTAGTTCTGGTTAGAGTATCATGCTGCTCGTGTGGGGCGATCAAGGATTAACAGTGATGGTTGTGTGGAGAAGTATCAATACTAACTCTACATGGTACTGATACTTGTTTCTTTTGGTGTCGGTAATGATAGACTAGTGTCGATACTCGTGTAGTTTAATTGTTAAGCTTCATCTTGAGGATTAGTTAGTTTCGAAAGCCGTGAAAAGTATCGATTTCTTATATTTAAGTGGGCTTAATGTTATGGTTAAATTTGAGGTCAGATGGTTTCTGATGGACCATGAGATCTTGTTGTGGGTGTTTTAAAGAAGGACTTGTCAAGGTAAGAGATTCTTCTTATATAGTACAATCGTTAGTATATAGTGAATTTTGAGAACGACAGTTTATACCAAACTTTCACCGCGTGTTTTGGGAGATAATGTGGAGTTGTGTGTTTGAGAGAGTGATAAGTGTTTGACTTGCCATCGGTTGGGAGTTAAACATTGAGTTCATCATAGTTATTATGATGCTTCAATATTTATTGGTGGAAATTAATTAGATAATCGTGAATCTTGTAAAAGATTGGTGAGTGCACAGTTTCGATAAGATTTCATTGAGTAATGGTATTTTCCTTGGAACTATTATTCTTTTTTGTTGGCAAAGGCGAGGTCCATATAGAAAGTCTGCTTGGTTTGATTGTGGGTTGGATTGTACGACACTGCGGTACGTACATGCTACCTTTTAACACGAGATTCAAGGTTTGTGATGGAACCTTATCCCTTGGTGAGATTCCATGCGATGATAGATCCTAATGAGGGTACAAATGACGTATTTTTCAAGCACGTGATAGCTTGCAGTGTAAGACTCTTGCATGAATCGAGCTTGTAAGAGCTGCATTAGTTGTCATCTTGATAAAGCAGGCTGAGATCTAAGGTCAGCCTTGAGACATGTAGAGACATCTTTTGCTTTTAGAAGTCTTGCACTGGGTAAGAAATGATCTTGATAAAGGATGCCATCAGAGTCAGAGCCTTTTTCTGGGAGCCGCCACATAAGGAATCATTTTGTTTTGGTTGCAACAATTGTTTAACCTCCTGTTCTTTCAGACCATACGGAGTTGTTGAAGTATTTTGTTGTGCAACATCCTTTTGGGTTCTATAGCATAAGTTAAGTTCCTTGATGATGTTTTTGTGTGACAGTTTTGTCGGGGTATCGTTGGGTTTTATTTGTCGTCTTTAATGTACCGAGCAAAGATGGATTCCTTTTAAGAGAGAATCAGTTCAAATTATGTTTGTATTGTTAGAAGACAAGTGTTATAATTGACAAGTGTTGTGAGGAATTAGAGAAGCGCAATGGAAATTAATCAAGATCTTTATATAGTCATTTAAGTTCTGGCATCTTATATGGTTTACCGGTACAAATTCCATGGATGAAATTTCTTTTATGGTGGGGAGAGTTATACTGACCCGAATATCAGGTTAGCAAATCAGGTAACAGACCCGGGTATTGGGCCTAGTGGCTAAGAAAAATAAGAAGAGGATGTGTTTTATTAAATTATTTTATCTAATGTTGGGAAATAAGTTTTTGAATTTTAAAAGGGTTAGTGAGTTGTTGGAAAAAGGAAGACTTTATTGAAGAGAGAGAAAATGGTGGATGAGAGAAAAAGTATGGGGAGGAGTTTCAAACATCGATCTATTACCCCTTGGACCACTATGCACAACACTGTTGCGGCTATTACCTTCAGCCCACCAAGACTAACCCTCTGGTGGTTACCATCGCCGTTGCCACCGTCACTCCCCGAGGTGAGAGGGAAGAAGGTTCGGTGAAGCTTGTTCAGTAGGTTCCACTAGCCACTATTGATAGACGTCACCATCGTTAGAATCACCAGCCCTAGATCTACCGATCTATGAAATATGGTCGATGTCCGCCGAGGGAGGACGCCACACACGACACCTACCGCACGTGGGCGTGGTCCTGCTCCAAGGAAACCATTTGTTTGATTTGGACCGAGCCAAGTTAAATTGAGTTGAATATTGCGTGATTTAAGTGCAACGCAAACAATGCAAGTGAGCACATCACAAGTAATAGTATAGATTAAGATCATATCCACAGGGATTGGTGAAACCCTGACTTCTAGCTTCTTGCACTGAAAGAGAATAGTATTGAAGGTAATAGATGGTGATAAATAACAAGTAAAATAAACTAAACGAATAAGGTAAGAAGTAATCGATATGAGAGATTAGGACGGGTTATCGTCAGTAGTGGTGCGATTGCCGAATGAATTGATATCGCTAGTAATTACTGAGGCGAGTAGGCTGCCATGGCAACTGGGTTTAGCAAAATGTTGTGGCAATTGGGTTTAGTAGAATGTCAAGGCAACTGGGTTCAGCAGAATGTCGTGGCAACTGGGTTTAGTAGTGCCGTGGCAACTGGGTTTCCTCCTACAATGTTCGGCAGAGTGTTCTTCAATGCCTTCGCATTATCCCTAACTTAAGAACTAATGTTTGCGCAAGCCTTGGTGACACATCTCTGTGTTAACCTTGGGTGAGCAACATCGATCTTTGCACTCTTCTTAGCCGCTGAAATCTTATCCTTATTCCTAAGGCGAATTAGTTTCATCAATGGTTGTTTAAATGGAAATCGTATCTACTCATTTCGTGAATCTAGCTCTCCCGAGCCTAGATAAATGGATGCAATCAAGTTCCTTTCCCAATTTCCTTGAAGCTAAAATAAAGAACCAAGAATGGATAAACAATGAATTTATTAAATTAAAACCCAAAACTATTCATTTGTCTCTACACACTAATAAAACCCAATAACACAAGCCAAATTAATCTAGTTCATGGCTGGGTAAAAAGAAAACACAAAAGAATAAAATTCGGGCATGGGATCACACGATACAAGATGAAAAACAAAAGGTTGTGCGTGAATTCTCTTGTGATCCGATCTCCCTAAATTGACTCTCCCATGTTTGTTGTTGCATTCTCCTTAAATAGATGAAGAAAGAGAGTCCAAATACGTGTAGAATCTGTGTAAATAGATCTCTAACTAATTGGCTATTTGAATTTGAATATGGGATAATTATCATTTGCGTTTGAATAAATCTGTAGATAATGGGTTTTTATCGTGACTTGCCACGACGTCCTTCGCCAAGTGGTTCGGCAAGTCTTCATCCTTATCCTAACTTGCCAGGGCATCCTTCAACAAGTGACTCGGCAACTCATCTTGCACAAAATAAAGCAAAATAGCATCGATTTAGCCACAAAACCATCAAAACATAAAGCCAAGCTCAATAGACGAGGAAACTACAAAACTATGCAGAATGACTAAGAATGCAACTAAAATGAGCCTAAGTCTAACAATAATATGAGTAAAAAGAATAGAAAATATAGCATTTTTACACACTTAACACACCCCCAAACTCGAACTATTGTTTGTCCTCAAGCAATGCAAAACACTAACGATTACCTTCCAATGCATTTACCACCAAAAAAATGCTTCTTACCTAGCTAAAATCCTTAGAACCGTGGCAACAAAGAATTGATTACTTTTTGATCATTGGAAATCATAGAGAATTACTCAAAATTAAACTACAATGCTAGTGAAAATGTGTGTGTGGAGTTGTGTACAAGTCAATCAACATGATTCGAGGCAAACCTTAGGTTTTATTATTAATTTGCCGAGGTAATTAATTATGCTAGAGCCAGTTTAGGCACCTCTAGCAATTTTTAATTAATTCGACTAGAGCCAGATGGACACCTCTAGCAATTCTCAATGAGTGAAAACTAGAGCCATATTAGCACCTCTAGTAAGAAATTATCATTATTCATTATTATTTTTTTAGCTAGAGCCAGATAGTCACCTCTAGCACATCTTTCCAATTTTAATATCCTAAAGTTTACTAGGTCTCCTGCAATCAACAAGTCACAACAGTGTCAATATAAGCAACATCATAGTAAAATTTCAAGTAAACTCCATGCTAATCCTAAAATATAAGGTTTTCTCATCTAAGCGCAGTGGCAAAACTCATCATAGGATACAACAAGTTTCAGCAGTTTTATCATGTATTTGTCATGGCAAGTAATAAATGCAAACTGACATGAGACAAACAAAATGAATGCAAATGATCATGAGACAAACACGAGAGAAACATTGTTCTTAATGCATGCAAAACAAAACAAAATAAAATAAAAAATGAAAAGGAACTAATCGGAGAGTTCGTCACCTCAAATTTGTAGTTTCCTTTGAGCTATTTTATTGGTTCATTTTCCATCTCGTGGTGGTTGCTGTAGTGAAGTTGGTGCAGGGTCACGAACTGTAGTTTCCTCTACTTCCTCAACTGGCTCACCCTCCTTC
This sequence comes from Hibiscus mutabilis, assembly GCA_019671005.1. NCBI lineage: Eukaryota > Viridiplantae > Streptophyta > Magnoliopsida > Malvales > Malvaceae > Hibiscus > Hibiscus mutabilis. Next base: position 20,151,305 of record CM033727.1, on the reverse strand, counting down.
TCAGCCTCCTCTTGTGTGGAAGCTTTACGCTTTGGTGTTAGCTTTGATTGTGTAGTCGGAGGTGGGGGTTCAACGGTACAGAAGTGATGTTGTCAAAATCTGAAAAATCATGTAAAGATTCAGTATGCTCTAGTTCATTAACAGGTTCTTTACCTTTGTGCGGGACAGTGGTTGCCGCGGCAAGTTCACTTGTAGCAGGCGCATAATCGATTGGCGGGGCAAGTAACTCGACAGGGAACACCAAAAATGATACACTACTATTGGGATAGTTCTATAGGATAACTCATGTCAGGGTGATATCGTGGTTCTTCATATATCGCCTAAGCAATAACTCTCGTGCCTAAATCCGATCCAATCATTGAATCAAGGGGCAAAAGATATCAGCCACCCTGGGATACTTACTGTGGCATGTACACTCGTTGGGGCATGTTCTGGTATCGGGGTAGAATCTGGAATAGAGCATTTACGCGCAACTGCTGGTGCTTTTGGTGGCCCGTCCTACATCATACGCATATATTGAGTCTTTTCCACCCAATTTTCTTGGGCAGCCTCTCGTCCGTAGCCTTAGTCAGCACGTTCTCCTTCTCGCATCATATTGAAATTAGATCAAGAAAATAGAGTGTCCCCACATCCTTCTTTCTACAAGCATAAATCTCATCAATAATAATTTGTCCAATGTTAATAGTACGATTATGCAAAATAGAACGTAGCAACAATAAACGAGAGTAAGAAACAGTAGTGTTATTAGTTGTAGGCATCAAACGAGTTTTTATGAAGTTATTCCACAACTTGGACGCGGGTTTGAAATGCCCCGGTTTTGGGCCTTATAGTTTTAGGTTGATTAGACGGTCTGGTGGATCGAGATTAGAGATTCGAGTCGGATTCTGGATTTAAATCAGAATAATTTTTTATGTGAGAAAAATATGGGAAAATATCTAAAAATCATTATTTAATATATGGATATTTTTGGTAAAGTCAATTTTGGAAAATGGAATTTGGAAATTGGGCATTTTGGCTAGTGACCAAAATGTAAAGAATGAAATTTATTTTTAGTGACTATTTTGAAAAAGGGTCAAATCTTAGAATCATTAAGGAGCTATTTTACCTAATTTTTTCATCTGATTTTCCTCTTAATTGGGATTATTTTTAATGAGTTTTAATTAAGGAAATTAAAAGGGAGATTAATTAAGGAAGATAGTTATTTCCTAAAAACATTTTTTTGAGGTAACTTCTATTCTCAAACTTTTCTCTCAACTTCTCTTCAGCCAAACACTTTCTTCTGCATCAAATATTTGAGGTAATGATCTTGATTTCTTAAACTCTTGATTTCTAATGGATTCTTCAATCTTGTTTTCCAAAATCTCATTGTTTCTTTTTGTTTTTCAAGAGCAAACATCCAATTGAGAGGAAATTCACTCATTAGAGGTAAGGTTTGTTTTTCTCCTCTAATGAATGGTTCTTTATTGAAATTCGCAAGTATTTGATCATTGTTTAATGTTTCCCAATGAGTTTTGATGATTTAGTTGTGGAAACTGATGAAATCAAGGTTTAATTGATGAGATTAAGTGATTTTTGTTTTGAATATGTTTTGCTGAGTTCTTGATTGGTTATAATCATGATTTTGATGTTTAATAATGTTAATAATTTGGATTTTATATTGGAATCCCGAAACTAGGTGAATCTCTAATTTCTTAGGTTGCTAGTGATGTGTTTTTGGCGAGTTATGGGTGTTTAATGAATGCTGGAGGTATAAGGATGTTATTAGGTTATTTTTGGATGTTAATGGAATATAATTAATGGATTAAACCTTTAGGTTTTGACTAGATTATGTTTGGAAGGTGTTTGATGTTGTTTTCGGTTGTTGTGGAGGGGTTTTAGTTAGAGTTTGAGGAGGATTGTTGTGAATTGTTGTTGCTGGGTTTGAGAATTCATTTTGATGCATTGAATCCTCTATTTTTGTATGTTTAAATCAGGTGAAGTTGATCCTCAAGCTTGCAGCTCCGTTACGAAAGCTTTGGAGGAGTAGTTCGCAACGACGAACGAGGTTTTGCGAAGTCGGTGAGTGAGAACGTGGACTTCAGCTTTGAAATTTTAACAACCTAAAATTGGCCTAGAAATGTTACCACTATCTAAACTATAGACTAATTGAATATATGTTGTAATAAAATTTAAGAAGAATGAACATTAGCTATCCTTAAGATCAAATAAGTGAAATTAGAACCAAATTGAATTGAAATTAAAACTAGAAGACATAAATGAAAGGATGAAATTGTGAACATGCAAAGTTACAAAGATTGCATGTAAAACTGAAATTAGATCAAGGACTTGACACATGTTCTCATTAGAAGAGAACATGTGCCAAATTGGATGGTGACTCATGGCCAAGGAGGAAAGATGAACAAACATATTGTCATCTTCCTCCCATTATCATCCGTCTTGGCCGATTATTGACAGAGACAAAGTGAGAGAAAATCTTTATGCAACACCTTCAAATTCAAGCTTATTGATTCAACCCTGATCAAATTTAGCTTGGAGAAGGTATAATGCTTGATTCCAACTTGTTATAGATTGTTTCAACCTTGAGATAATGATGTCTTTGTTGTATGAATTGAATTGGATGATTGTTATGTGTGCTAGGAGCATGCTAGCTTCAATTTGAACTTGAAATTGTGATTTCTAGTAACCAATTTGATAAAGGAAATATGTATAGTTGCTGGAAATCTGAGAAATATGTACATGGTTGAAAATAGTCTTGATTAGGGATTGTTTTGAATTGTGAAAATGTTTAGACATACCAATTGAATATAGAATCCTGTTTTGATCATGAATCTAGATGAAATGAAGATTTAATTGAATAGATATGTTGTTGGAAAATGACTACACCTAATTGGACTAGTTAAATTAGGAAATGGACTGCTCAATTGGTAAATTGAATGTGCAATGTTGATCAAATAGATCAAATTGGGTTCAACATGATAATGCCCTATTTTAAGCTCATTGCTAGGTGAATTAGAATGACCTAGACATGTAAGAACATGAACATGAATTGAATTGCCATGTTAGAAACTTGCTTAGGTGAATTTAGAAGCTAGAAATTCAACCTAGTGTAATCTGCCTAGAATGCTCTGTTCTGGGCAGTAACTTTGAAAAATCACTATAAATTGTATAAAATGAATTTAAGGATGAAATTTCTATGGAACGCACCTTGATATGTCTAAATTCATTAGGAGAAAACAGAACTGAATTCTGCCTTGTATACTGAAATGTAAAGAAGAAACACTAGGGACAATGCAAACTGTCCATTGTAGCAAATTACCCTGTCTTTAAGTTAAAAGCTGAATTAATTGGAATACAACTAAAATGCAAGCCTTATATGGTTATAAATACAATTTTGTTAGCTTTCCAACAGTGTAAACCAATTGAAATTCTGACGTACAAAATGAAAGTTATACATGATTAAGTGACTAGAGTGCAAGCTGCCTGACAACAGCAGTATAGGTAATTACACACTATTTTGTGGCAAATTGTAAACTATTTTGTAAACAGGTTTATGACATTGATTCTGTCTTGTTTTACATGAACTAGAGTATTGTTAAGTGTAATGGAAAATGTATATGAGGATGCTGCCATATTTGTAAATGTTATATGCTTGTAACATAGCCTTGATTGAATGATCACATGAACTTGTCTTGACATGTTTGTACTTGTAATGTGATAGAACTATGAGTAAACTTGGTGGAAGAGGATGGAGTGGATCATCCTAAAGCCAGGAACAAAGGAGTGTGGATCCAAGACTAGCTAAGCTTGGAGTATTGTGAGTGTAGTGCATACTTGCTTACACTCTTGAAATGCTTAAATGAACCTAATTATGGACTTGACCTTATAAGGGAAGAATGACTAGTAATGCATGAAATTTGATCACATCTTGAATACATGTTTTATTTGAATGCTAAGCATGTTTAAATGGTATATTGGTGCTTGTATGTGACATGATGTATGTGATCAAATGCTAAAGAACTTGCTTGAGATATCATCTCATCTTGATGAAATGAAACATGAAAACTACATGATATGTGAGCTATGGCTCAATGGCCTAAGGGCCTAATATGAAATGAAATTGTTTGACATGATCTTGATCTTGAAACACTTGAATAAATGGTAAATCGAACAACCTTGGTATCTAGTTGGACTAGGTAGAAGGGCATGCCTTAGAGTCTAGAACTCATTGTGTCAGGGTGGACTATGGTCCAGGACTAAGGCCCCTATTTGGCGACAGACGGAGGGTACGTATGTGGTCTTTGGCGATAGTAGGAGGGTTGACCAGCACTACGGTGCATATTGTGGAGACAGTTGGTTGGAGACTCGATTACCTATACAAACCAAGTACCAAGGGGGTTGTTTAATTAAGAACAATTGAAATAACAATCATACATCATTTGTTACTTGTCTTGAATGCCATGAATTGTATTTTACTTAACCTGAAAGCCATAAAATGCATGTTACTTGTTTTGTAAGCATGATATGCCTTATTCATGATATGAAAACATGAAGTATGAATTCTTGATTTCTATATCCTATACTAGCCGAATGCATGAAATCCTTAGCTAGGATTATCTTGATGCTTGAAAGCCATAGCTAGGATTATCTTAATGCTTGAAATCCTTAGCTAGGATTGTACTTGATTAAATGCCATAAACTTGACATAACAATTGATTAGATCTATTACTACCTCATTAAGTACATTCTTGTACTTATCACTCTTGGTTTCATTCTTCCCAACTACAGGATAAAGGATACGAGTGTTGCTTAAACTTGAAGCCTAAATTCTTCAGCAAGAAGGAACTCACACAGGCTTTGCCTAAGTATGGTTTCATTCTTGTTTTGTATATCTCCTAGAATGGTGGCAGTAGATTGTTTAGAGTGTAGATTTATCATGCATTTTGGTACTTGTATATAATGTTATTGATGGGCCAACTATGTTATGAACTTAGTAACAAGTATGTAATGAACTTAGATAGCATGTAATGGATGATGTTTTGCTGCGCAAATATTGAATAAACTTATGAAATGTTCAAGTGAACTATCTAGCTTACATTGATGTTCGAATGCCTTGCTTAATGTACATGTCTTGCTTGAAATGAAAGTTGAATGACATGAACCATGCTTGCTTGTATTCAAATCAAATACCTTGGGAACTAGTTACTTGCCTTGTTGTATGTATTTTGTGTTAATGGCCGAATGTATAAGTTTAGTATAAGGCTTGATTGGAAACAAGTTCATGTAAATTGAATGATCAAGAACCATGTTAGCAATTTGGGTTAAGATGTACATGTATAAGTTTAAGGAACAAAGAAATGAAATAGAATTAGGTGGTTGTCTTAGTTAATTCGAATGATAGGGATAAAATGAAGTAAAGTGTATTGATAATGTAGTAACATATAATGTAAGCATGAAAAGAAAAATTTTAATGGCCTTGTTCGAATGCCTATGTTGTCTTGAACTCAAAGGAATGCTTGGTTACTTGTTAGTTAAGTAAGCATACTTAGTTGCTTGTTAGTCAAGAAACTCATCTAAAAAGGATGAGTTATCAATGCTTGTATTGAATTGCTTGTATTGCTTGCCTTGTCCTTGATTGTCCATTGCCATTGCTTGCCTAAGTAACGCTCTCAAGCCAGTTTGCTACTAGCTGGGGTAGGGGGTGTTACATTTAATTGGTAATCAGAGCTTTAGGTTTTGTCATTTCTAAGACGAAACCGGGTTATCATGCATCATATAGGATACCTGTGCCACCTAGGAGACTTGTATTGAATAGCTTTTGTCTTGCTTATTAAACTGAATCACTAATTGTTCGATTTGAACGTAGAATGTCAGAAACTAGACTTGGTTGGGATAATGAAAGTCCTAAAGGCTCCTCGAATGAAGGAGACAATGTGAGGATGGAGTAGAATCCTCCACAACAACAAACTCAACCCCGAGCCCAAGCTGCTGCTCAACAGGAAGCTCCTGCTATAAATCCTGTGCAGCAAGAATGTCTCGTGAGTATGAAGGAGATGTTCAATCATCTTGTAACTACTTTGAAACAAGACCATCCTATTGCTCCTCAAGTTGTTGTTCCAAACAGAGCTCCGATTGACAAGCTGGCTCAACATCGGGCCTATACTTTCACTGGCACTGATGAAGCCAATCCTGAAGTAGTTGAGTATTGTTTAGAGGCCACTACTCGAATCCTAACTAAACAACTACCTTGTCCTGGTGAGCACAAGCTCGAATGTGCCATAGCCTTGTTAGTAGATGAAGTTCTAAGCTGGTGGGAAACCACTACTCTGACTGCTCATGCTGAAGCTGTAACTTGGAAATTCTTCCTCGAGGAGTTTAGGAAGAAATACATTAGTGAACAGTACCTGGCTGAGCGTCAAAAATATTTCTTGTATCTCAAGCAAGGTGGCTGACCCATTGAATAATACGTGAGTGATTTCTGCAAGTATCAAGACTGATGCTGATAAATGTCGAATGTTTATCGATGGACTGAATGATGAATTGAGTCTAATCTTCACAGCCCTGGGTATCACTGACTTAAAGAATTTGATGAACCGGGCTATTGCAACTGAGGCAAAGATGAAGGCCTCTGAGAAACGTAAAAGTGGTAACTCCTGGAAGGACAAATGATCTAGAAATGATGACAAGCCTCATTGACAGTCAAAGAAATCTAAACAATCTAAAGATCACTACTCGAATTACACTCCTATTCAGAAGAGCAATTACATATCGAAACCTCAATCGGTAACCATGCCTTTAGCCCCAATCATCTGTGTTGATAGTATGGGGAATTCTGGTAAAGATGTTCAATATCCTACTTGCAAATTCTGTCAGAAGCACCACGCCGGGCAATGCAGAACTCAACAGAATTTGTGTTTCTTATGTGGAGCCTCCGATCATTATATCCGGGATTGTCCTTAGAATCCTAACAAGGTTCCAACTCGAACTCCTACAAATTCTAGTTCAGCTCTATCTAATCAAAACAAGGGCCCGAGACAAGCTCAGTCTGGGAATCAAAGCAAAAGTAGAGGCCAATATTCGCCACCTACACACCAAGAATCCCTAGCCCCTGCTCGAATCTACCACATTCGTGAGAAAGAGGAAGAAGAAGCACCCGATGTTATTGCAGGTACTGTTGAATTAAATTCAAGTTATGTATATGCATTGATTGATTCGGGATCTACCCACTCCTTTATATGTTCTTCCGTGATTGCTATATTAAACTTAAAACCCGCACTTGTTAAGACTGGCCTTGTAGTTTCGAACCCTATAGGAGGAAATATGCCTATTAACTTTCTTTGCAAGAAATGCCCTATAAGCATTCGAAATGTGCCTTTTCCCATGTACCTTTATGTCTTGCCTTCTTGTGAGTTCTATCTAGTTTTAGGACTAGCTTGGCTAAGAAAATATGAAGCCTGGATAGATTGTCAAAATAGGAGACTGTATCTCCGGGGTTTAGGAAAAGAATAAATCCTCCTAATTGATAGAAAACCAACCTCAATCTTTGTTGCCATGACTATGCAAGATGAACTTGAATTCGGCCTACCTAGTATGCCAATTGTATCTGAATTCATTGATGTTTTTCCCGAAGAACTCCCTAGTCTCCCTCCAACCAGAGAAGTAGAGTTCGGGATTGAAGTTTAACCTGGAACAAATCCGGTGTCCATCACACCCTATCGAATGGCACCTGTTGAATTGAAAGAACTCAAGAAGCAACTCTAAGAGCTAAAGACAAAGGCTTTATTGGGCCTAGTTCTTCACCCGGGGAGCACTCGTATTGTTCATTAAGATGAAGGACAGGTCGATGAGAATACAAGACTCGGATGTACCCAAAACGGCTTTCAGGACTCGTTATGATCACCACGAGTTCCTAGTTATGCCATTCAGACTAACCAGTGCTCCAATCTTGTTCGTGAAAAAGAAAGACGAGACTATGAGACTTTGTATTGACTACACACAATTGAACAAGCTTACTATCAAGAATCGGTATCCTCTCCCAAGGATAGAATATCTCTTCGATCAACTCAAGGATGCTTCGATGTTCTCAAAGATCGATCTTCGATTGGGATACTACCAATTGAGGGTAAAAGAAGAAGATGTACCCAAGACAGCCTTTCGTACTTGATATGGCCACTTTGAATTTCTTGTAATGCCATTCGGGTTAACAAATGCTCCAGATGCTTTCATGGACCTCATGAACCGTGTATTCAAGCCCTATATTGACAAGTTTTTGGTCGTCTTCATTGATGATATTCAGGTATATTCCCGGAATAAGGAAGAACACTCTAAACACTTTCGAATTGTATTACATACTCTCTAAGAATGTTAATTGTTCACAAAGTTCTCTAAGTGTGAATTTTGGCTATTGGAAGTCTCGTTCCTTGGCTATGTCATCTCGACAGAAGGAATTAAAGTAGACCCGAGCAAAATTAGATCTATCATGGATTGGAGACCACCGAGGAATGTTGGTAAGGTCAGAAGCTTTCTCGGTTTAGTCGAGTATTTTTAGCGTTTTGTCAAGGGATTTTCATCCATTGCTGCAAGCTTGATTAAGCTATCCCGTAAGGATACACCCTTTGTTTGGTTGAAGAACCAACAACGAAGCTTCGATCAGCTTAAACAAGCTCTGACTCATACACCAGGTTCTCATCCAACCAGAATCGGGCAAAGAATTCACTGTCTATAGTGATGCATCTCATTTAAGACTAGGATGTGTCCTGATGCAAGATGAAAAAGTGGTAGCTTATGCTTCAAGGCAACTAAAACCACACGAGTCAAACTACCCTACACACGATCTAGAATTGGCAGCTATCGTGTTTTCTCTCAAAATATGGAGACATTACTTGTACGGGCAGAAATGTAACCTATTCACAGCCTACAAGAGTCTCAAATACCTTCTGACTCAGGAAGATTTGAATCTGAGACAAAGAAGATGGATAGAATTGCTTAAAAACTATGATTTAGTTATCGAATACCATCCGGGGAAAGAAAACGTGGTTGTTGATGCCCTTAGTCGCAGACCATACTCAGGTAAACCCCTAAATATAAATTATAGAATAATTCATTTGAAATTTAATCTTACTTGGATTACAAGTAACCATTCGAATTAGACCTTTCTTGTCTTACAAGTAACTATCCGAAAACTTCTCTTAATGATCTTGTCCTTTCGTTTGTAGCTTCCTTGGCTATCAATGCTTATTTTCGTTTATCCAAAGGACGAAAATTCTTGTCTAAACTTCAAGTTCAATCTAGCTTGATCTCGAGAATCAAAGAACTCCAACAAACTGATCCAGATCTTCAGAAGATCATATCCAAGCTAGACTCTGAGTCTATTTTTGACTTCTCCCTCAAGTCAAATGGACTTCTCTATTTCAAGGAAAGAGTATGTGTTCCTAACAACAAGGAACTAAAACATGAGATGTTACAAGAAGCTCACCAAAGCTTTTTCTCGATTCACTCAGGACAGATTAAGATGTACAATGATCTAAAGCCACTATACTGGTGGCCATGCATGAAATCAACTATCACATACTTTGTATCAAAGTGCCTAACTTGTCAAAGAGCTAAAGCCGAGCATCAAGTTCCTACTGGATTTCTCCAACCAATCGAATTCCCTCAGTGGAAAAGGGATCAGATTACAATGGATTTCGTTATTGGTCTTCCTTCCACTCCAAGAAAGAATGATGTTGTATGGGTGATTGTTGATAGATTCACAAAGTCTACTCACTTCATCCTTGTTCAAATGAACATGAGCTTGGAAACCTTAGCCGAGCTATACATCCATAAAGTGATTCGATTACACGGTGTACCTACAGCTATAATCACTTATCGTGACCCCATATTTGCTTTTCGATTCTAGAATTCCTTGCAGAAGGCTCTAGGAGCTAAAGTGCACCTTTGTACAGCCTTTCATCCTTAATCAGATGGACAATCTGAAAGAATCATCCAAGTACTTGAAGACATGCTACGTGCTTATGTTATAGACTTCGGAAAGAACTGGGAGAAATCTCTACCCCTAGTAGAGTTTGCTTACAATAATAGCTACCAGGCATCTATTTAGATGGCTCCCTTCGAAGCTCTATACAGAAGAAAATGTAGAACTCCCTTGTGCTGGTCTAAATTGGGAGAAAGCAAGGTTTTAGGACCTCAATTGCTCAGAGAAACCAAAGAACAAGTGAAGATCATTCATGATCGATTGAAGGCAGCTTTCGATAGGCAAAAAGCTTATACTGACTTGAAAAGGAGAGACATCCAATACAACGTTGGAGACAAGGTCTTCCTCACAGTATCTCCTTGGAAGAAAGTCTTCAGATTTGGAAGAAAAGGAAAGCTCAGCCCTCGGTTTATCGAACCATTTGAAATCATTGAAAGGATTGGTCCAGTGGCTTATCTATTGGCACTTCCTAGTGAATTCGATAAGATCGACAATGTCTTCCATGTTTCCATGCTCTGAAGATATATGTCTGATCCATCTCATGTTATTGAACCCGAAGAGGTGGAATTGAATCCTGACTTATCTTATGAAGAGGAATCTATTCAGATACTTGACAAGGAAGTCAGAAGACTTTGAAAAAAGAATGTTCCTCTTGTCAAAGTCTTGTGGAGAAATCACAAGGTAGAAGAGACAACATGGGAATCTGAAGAAGCAATATCCTCATCTATTTGATTCAGGTAAATTCGAGGATGAATTTATTGTAAGGGGAGGAGAATTGTAACACCCTAAAATTGGCCTAGAATGTTACCACTATCAAAACTATAGACTAATTGAATATATGTAGTAATCAAAATGAACAAGAACGAACATTAGCTATCCTTAAGATTAAATAAGTGAAATTAGAACCAAATTGAATTGAAATTAAAACTAGAAGGCATAAATGAAAGGATGAAATTGTGAACATGCAAAGCTATGAAAATTTCAAGTAAAATTTAAATTAGATCAAGGCCTTGAAACATGTTCTCATTAGAAGAGAACATGTTCCAAATTGGATGGTGACCCATGGCCAAGGAGGAAAGATGAACAAACATATTGTCATCTTCGTCCCATTATCATCCATCTTAGCCGATTATTGACAGAGAAAAGGGGAGAGAAAATCTTCATGCAACACCTTCAAATTCAAGCTTCTTGATTCAACCTTGATCAAATTTAGCTTGGAGAAGGTATAATGCTTGATTCCAACTTGTTATAGATTGTTTCAACCTTGAGATAATGATGTCATTGTTGTATGAATTGAATTGGATGATTTTTATGTGTGTTAGGAGCATGCTAGCTTCAATTTGAACTTGAAATTGTGATTTCTAGTAACCAATTTGATAAAGGAAATACGTATAGTTGCCTAAAATCTGAGAAATATGTACATGGTTGAAAATAGTCTTGATTAAGGACTGTTTTGAATAGTGAAAATGTTTAGACATACAAATTGAATATGGAATCCTATTTTGATCATGAACCTAGATGAAATGAAGATTGAATTGAATATATATGTTGCTGGAAAATGACTACACCTAATTGGACTAGTTAAATTAGGTAATGGACTACTCAATTGGTAAACTGAATGTGCAATGTTGATCAAATAGATCAAATTGGGTTCACCATGATATTGCCCTATTTTAAGCTCATTGCTAGCTGAAATAGAATGACCTAGACATGTATGAACATGAAATTGAATTGAATTTCCATGTTAGAACCTTGCTTAGGTGAATTTAGAAGTTAGAAATTCAACCTAGTGTAATCTGCCTAGAATGCTCTGTTCTGGGCAGTAACTTTGAAAAATCACTATAAATTGTATAAAATGAATTTAAAGCTGAAAGTTTTATGGACCACACCTTGATATGTCTAAATTCATTAGGAGAAAACAGAACTGAATTTTGGGTTGTATACTGAAATGTAGAGAAGAAACACTAGGGACACTGTAAACTGTCTAGTGTAGCAAATTACCCTGTCTTTAAGTTAAAAACTGTATTAATTAGAAAAGAACTAAAATGCAAGCCTTATATGGTTATAAAGAAATTTTTTTATCTTTCCAACGGTGTAAACCAATTGAAATTCCGACGTATGGAATGAAAGTTATGCATGATTAAGTGACTAGAGTGCAAGCTGCCTGGCAGTAGCAGTATAGGTAATTGCACACTGTTTTGTGGCAAATTGTAAACTATTTTGTAAACAGTTTTAGGACATTGTTTCTGCCTTGTTTTACATGAACTAGATTGCAGATAAGTGTAGTTAAGTGTAATGGAGAATGTATATGAGCATGCTGCCAGATTTGTAAATGTTATATGCTTGTAACATTGCCTTGATTGAATGAGCACATGAACTTGTCTTGACATGTTTGTACTTGTAATGTGATAGAACCAGGGGTAAACTTGGTGGAAGAGGATAGAGTGGATCATCCTAAAGCCAAGAACAAAGGAGTGTGGATCCAAGACTAGCTAAGCTTGGAGTATTGTGAGTGTAGTTATCTCTAGGGTTAAGACTAGGTCCTAACCAAATGCATACTTGCTTACACTCTTGAAATTCTTAAATGAACCTAATTATGGACTTGACCTAATAAGGGAAGAATGTCTTTGATCACATCTTGAATACATGTTTTATTTGAATGCTAAGCATGTTTAAATGGTACATTGGTGCTTGTATGTGACATGATGCATGTGATCAAATGCTAAAGAACTTGCTTGAGATATCATCTCATCTTGATGAAATGAAACATGAAAACTACATGATATATGAGCTATGGATCAATGGTAAATCGAACAAACTTGGTAGCTAGTTGGACTAGGTAGAAGGGCATGCCTTAGAGTCTAGAGCTCATTGTGTCAGGGTGGACTATGGTCCAAGACTATGGCCCCTATTTGGCGACAGATGGAGGGTACGTATGTGGTCTTTGGCGATAGTAAGAGGGTTGACCAGCACTACGGTGCATCTTGTGGTGATAGTTGGTTGGAGACTTGATTACCTATACAAACTAAGTACCAAGGGGTTGTTTAATTAATAACAATTGAAATAACAATCCTACATCATATGTTACTTGTCTTGAATGCCATGAATTGTATGTTACTTGACTTGAAAGCCATAAAATGTATGTTACTTGTTTTGTAAGCACGATATGCTTGATTCATGATATGAAAACATGAAGTATGAATTCTTGATTTTTGTATCCTATACTAGCCGAATGCATGAAGTCCTTAGCTAGGATTATCTTGATGCTTGAAAGCCTTAGCTAGGATTATCTTAATGCTTGAAATCCTTACCTAGGACTATACTTGATTAAATGACATAAAACTTGACATAACAATTGGTTAGATCTAGTACTATCTCACTAAGTACATTGTTGTACTTATCACTCTCGTTTTCATTCTTCCCAACTACAAGATAAAGGATATGAGTGTTGCTTGAACTTGAAGCCTGAATTCTTGAGCAAGAAGCAAGTCACACAGGCTTTGCCTAAGTATGGTTGTCATACTTGTTTTGTATATCTCCTAGAATGGTGGCACTATATTGTTTAGAGTGTAGATTTATCATGCATTTTGGTACTTGTATATAATGTTCTTGATGGGCCTACAATGTTATGAACTTAGTAACAAGTATGTAATGAACTTAGATAACATGTAATAGATGATGTTTTGATGCGCAAATATTGAATAAACTTATGAAATGTTCAAGTGAACTATCTAGCTTACATTTACGTTCGAATTCCATGCTTAATGTACATGTCTTGCTTGAAATGAAAGTTGTATAACATGAACCATGCTTGCTTGTATTCAAATCGAATGCCTTGGGAACTAGTTACTTGCCTTGTTGTATGTATTTTGTGTTAATGGCCGAATGTATGAGTTTAGTATAAGGCTTGATTGGAAACAAATTCATGTAAATTGAATGATCAAGAACCATGTTAGCAATTTGGGTTAAGATGTACATGTATAAGTTTAAGGAATAAAGAAATGAAATGGAATTAGGTGGTTGTCTTAGTTAATTCGAATGATAGGGATAAAAATGAAGTAAAGTGTATTGATAATGTAGTAACATATAATGTAAGCATGAAAAGAAAATTTTTATTGGCCTTGTTCGAATGCCTATGTTGTCTTGAACTCAAAGGAATGCTTGGTTATTTGTTAGTTAAGTAAGTATACTTAGTTGCTTGTCAGTTAAGAAACTCATCTAATAAGGATGAGTTATCAATGCTTGGCTACTTGTTCGAATGCCTTGTCCTTGATTGTCCATTTCCATTGCTTGCCTAAGTGTCACTCCCGAGCTAGTTTGCTACTAGCCGAGGTAGGGGGTGTTACAGAAATGGTTTAAAGGTTATATTGGGAGTTTAAATTGAGTTTGAGATATTTGTTTAAACTCGTAAGTAAGTATGATGAGATTTCTCCCTCGGTCGTGTTTTGGCGAAATTGAAACACCCCGAACCCAGTTTGGGAGGTCGACCTATTTAGTATGTTTTACTAAAAAAAACATATGAACAATCTTGATAGACGAAAACAAACGGCTAAACAAATATTCAAGAAAACATAGTAATTTAAAATATTTTAAATTTTTAAACATAGGTCTAATTTCAATCTCCAATCATGTATAATCAAAGAAACAACATTAACAACACACTTTAATTTTAACTAATAGTATACCCTGATAAACCATGTTCCTCCACTTACAAAGTTATTACAATTATTACTATCATGCGAGGTTTCTTTTAAAGATCTAACATCAACCTCCAAACAAGCATAACATATGTTTACATACTATAGGCAATACACACCAATCACTGGATCTTAGCCTGATTTTGTCTTCTGAGCTCTTAAAATCACAAGGTTATTATGAGATCTCTAATAACACATAAGGTCCCTTTTTAATTCATACACATTATTAATCTAGGCTTGATTATAAGCTGGTATATCTCTAATCATTTAAAGACTTATCAATCTATGAGTAAGATCATTCAAGTTAACAATACCATTATATAATAATCTATAAACTTTCATTTGGTACTATATATATAAATACTTCTTGTCTAAGATTATCAGCTAATCAATACATATCACTACTAAATATGAATCTTTAGCAACAAGTATTCAAACTAATGCCTAACATAACTTCACTTGCAAGTAATCATTAGAAGTCATATCAAACTTAACTTAAGCTACCAAGAAGCTTTATAGATTATCCACAAAAGGTATTAGTCACCTTTAATTTCTAAAAAAAATCCAAAACATTTCGGTACTTAAAACAAATCTAACCAGTCTCATATATTCTTTGTATAGCAAGATCAAATACAAAATTTATTAACATTCGACCATATGTTTATTTAAAATTTTAAACTAGTCATTCGATCTACACCACTTTTATTTAGGATCTAATACATGTTAGGATTTATATATATATATATATATATATCAACTTGCAACACATAAGATATCAAGGTGATCTATTAACTTAAAGCTCTTATAGATATTTAAGCAACCACCCAATCACACCAACTATTAAATCATATAACACAAGCATCAACCATAGAATAATTAACGGTCCATTACAGAACTTGGTTAATTATTAAGCTTATACATATATAAGCCCAAATGGAATCTAATGCATTATGCAACTTAATAAATATGTGCCACCATCGAGGAGTTCTAAAGATGTTGATTCGAATCATACTTAGCTCATTGTGATCACGTACAAGCTCAGAAGAAATAGAAGACACCTTACCCTGAAATATAACAAAGGGAAAAAGTAAGCGGTTTGCTTAGTGAGGTAGCTTGGCTAACTGAAACATGAATCAAAACTTCTATTTTACACTCTATTTTTCTTTAAGGGTCATCGGATCCAGGTAAGTATCAAGCTTGCTCACTTATAATTCATTAAATCATAGGCTTCAAGATAGCATTTATTCTTATATATTAATCATATCAAAATCAAAACAAGAATACATTTAATCAATACAGTCCCTTCTAACTACAAGGTTTCAATTATGATAACTTTTCTTAATTATATTATATATACATAAGCACACATAATTCTACTTACAAACATTGTTTATTACGCAAGTTATCAACTAATAACTTTCTTCGATTATCTTATATTTTACTAAATTCCTACACATCATCTGTAATGCCCCAATTTAGGGCCTAGGAGTTAGTCGGGTTTTGGCTAGATGGTTCGATCGAACCGATTTTGTCAATTTAGCTTAGTTTGGGGATTTAATTGGTTTGAAGGGTTTTTGGAGGAAATAAAATATGGAAAAATGTTTTAGAATCATTATTTAATATATAAATGATTTTGGTGGGATCAATTTTGGAAAATAAATTTTGGAGGTTTGACATTTTTGGATAAGTGACCAAAATGTAAAGTTTAAAAACTATTTTAGTGACTAATTTGTAAGATATCAGAACTTTGAATCTTTAAGCAGCTTTTGACCAAGAGTCTATTTCTGACATTTTACCTCTTAATTGACTGATTTTAAAGTGATTTTTAATTGGTAAAAAGGATGGAGAGGATTAATTGCTCATTATTTTCTTAAAATACATTTCATGTAACTAACTTTTCTCTCAACCATTTTCTCTCAAATTCTCTCCAGCCAAACATCCATTTCTCTTCAAAGATTTTAGGTAAACATTTTATTTAATCCATCTTTTTAATCCTAAAAGATTTCTTAATGGTTTCCTAGCAAAACCTTATTGTTTTATCTTTGTTTTCTCATGTAAATCTATACAATTGAAGGGGAAAAGTCATCATTAGAGGTAAGGTTTCATTCTTCTCCTCTAATGATAGGCTTTTTATTGAAATTCCCAAGTTATTGATCTTTTATGAATGTTTTCTAATGGGTTTTGATGATACAATAATGGAAAATCGGTTTAGTTGAAGTTTAATGGGTGAAATTGTTTAAGATTTGTTTTGATTTGGTAATGCTGGGTTTATGATTGATGTTTATCATAATTTTGATGTGTGATATTGTGGATTAATGGATTTTAATATGGTAATCTCGGAACTAGGTAAATTGTTCGATTCCTAGGTTGAGATCTTGGAGTTCTTGCCTCGTTTAAGTGGTTGTTTGGTGGCTGATGATATATTGGTGTTGAGTAGATGCATTTAGGTGTGTCTTGATGATGATTTGTTGTTGTTTTCGTTGGGAAAGGGCAGCAGATCAATTTGAGTGTTTTCGTCGATGTTTCGGTAGTTTTCAGATAACAAAAGGTTGTTCGATGAGTCGGGAAAGTGTGGTGTTGTGTTGTTGGTGATTTTAATGCAGGAGTGTGCATTTAATCCTCTATTTTTCTTGGTTATAATTAGGGGAGTTGCTTCCAATAGATTTGGAAGAGGGTTCGGTTGATTTGGAGGCTTGAATCGCTTTAGCAAGGTAAGTGAGGCATGTCGGTGAGTGGAAATGAGTTTTAGAGCTTTAAAAAGGTTTAAAAGTGACTTTTGGGGTTTAAATTAAGCTTGAAATGCTGGTTTAAACTCGAAAGTAAGTATTATTGAATTGGATCTCGGTTCTCGGCTTTTCCCATTATTTTTGATAAATCATGCTCATGTTTGAAGATATAATTTGTTACCTACTGTTATGCATGTTTTTATGAATTGAGAGATGATTCATGTGATCCCATGAGGTATATATATGGTTTTGAAAGAGTTTATAACTTGTTAAGAAATGCTATGCAACGATATTGCTTTTGAAATGGGATGAGAAATGGTTTATGTTTATGCATTGAAAACAATAAGGTAACATGGTTTTAAAGTGTATATTGGCAATTGATGATGCTTATTATAATCGAATATAATTAGTCGACCAATAGGATGAGAGTGCACTATAATATATACCAAATTCGTACGTGAGCCAAAGTCTTCGGTTACACAATAGGGGTAGTTCTATTGTGTTGCGAGTGATGTAGTGCCATCACCACGGGCAATGGTGGTAGCGCCAACCTGGCCGAAGTGTTCAATATGGTGGGTTGTATCACCATGAGACTTGATGGGGTTGTAGCCATCAAGGTGTCTACATATCTGAACATTTAAAGGATGGGGTTGTAGCCATCCAAGGATGGGGTCGTAGCCATCCGGGTCACTTGAGAGCCAATATACGAGACTACATGTATCATTGTTTTAAATGGTTTTGTATAATGAAATTTATATATGAGATCATATTTTGAGAAATGCTTTGTAATGTTTAAGCATGATAAGAGGCATAGAGTTTTGCATTGGATTTAATGCATGAGCTAAATGATAAATGTGTTTTGAAAGGTAGATGATTTTGCTTTAACGAGTTTAAAAGTATGAAATAGATTTGAGCATGATATAAAATGATTTGTTGAGGAAAGGATTTTCAAAAGGCATTGTAAATGGTTTACTTTTGAGCATTCCTCACTAAGCTTATTGCTTACGCTCTCTTTTCTTAACAATGCAGATAAATAGTTTGTTGGGCAACAATGAGGCAAGAGTAGACGTCCAAGAGGTTCACTTATCTAAAGTGTGGTTTTGAACTAATCGATAGTAATAAATTTGGCAATGAGAGGGTACCTTTATGATTTATGAGAGTATGTTGTGAACTCCCTAGTTTGTGGCATGTTTGTATTGCCTTATTGGTTTTGTAAATGGCTTTTAATGTTTGATTTGAGATTTGGTATGGTTTTTCGTGTTTGTCTTGGCTTGGCAATATGGTGCATGCCTATAGATTTTCCCTTTTAGTATGTGATCATGTTTTGATGTTGTTTCTGATGCTTTTGACTGAGGTTTGATCTCTGTATATGTTGTGGTTGCCTTACAAGCATGTTAGAATGGTTTGAATATCTTTGAGGTGTGTTTAAACAGCAAATTATGACATTACAAGCTCAGTCATATTGGTATGCGGGATACCGTATCAATATGGGTAGGCCAAATCAAGCTTACCGTATCGGTACGAATAAACCCGTATCGATATGATCTTAGGGGAAAAGGTTGGGTGCATCGGAACACAGGGCCGTATCAATACGGCTTCATGCAACAAAGAATTTTGGTACAATTCGTAACGATACAGGGAACAGGTGTACCGATACGGTGTCAGGTAAGTTGGTTATTTAGAATCTTATGATGTTCTATTTTCATACATTTTAGCCCCTAAAAATTGTGAATACAATTGAGCGTGTTTGGATGATCAAATTGAGATGAAATTTGACATGTGAGTATGAAAGTTGACTAATTGAATATTGGTAACCTTAATTACACAATAAGTTTCTATAATTTGTTATTTTTACAAAATGGTCCCCAAATGATAACTAGAGCAATTGGATGTCGAATCGACGCCCGATTGAGTTGTAAATTCACCCTCTGCTAGCTTGTACACATAGGTTAGTAATGTTGCATCTAGAAAAGATAAAAAAAGGGTCGTTTATTTAAGGGAAACTTTCAAGTTTTTCTCCAATGCTCCTCATGTAACCGCTCGGTCCGGTCTTGCGACTAGGCCGGGTCGAGGGGGATACATTTGTTGGTATCAGAGTCATGGTTACAAAAAATTGGGAGGTAAGTTGATTGTTTTTCTTGATGTTTTCTATGTACGGTATTTGATAACATGTTGTATGATTGTTATGTGATGATTCAGGATAGAGATTGGGGGTACCCATTGCCATTATTACTATTGATGCTAAAAGATTTGTTTTAATGACTTGAGCCTCTTGGATTCTTGCTTCTGGCTAGCCTAACTATTTTCATTGTTGCATTTATACACTAGAGATTCATACTATTTTCATAATGGGACCGAGATGAGAGCCTAGAGGTAATGCATGCAATGTTGTTGCAGAGGATGAGCGTGTTGTTGTTGTGCCGCCCCCTCCTCCTCCTGGTGGTGATGGAGTTAGATCTAGAGCTGGTGTAGGAGGTGTTGGACCTCAAGTAGCGCAAGGTCAGGCTATCTGTGATATGACATCGTTAATCCAGGGTATAATTAGAGCTATTCAGGCTGTAGTGGCAGGTATGCATGCGGTTGTGCCACAACCTGCAGCTAATCTTGGTTTACCTTTGGAGCGTTTATGCAGTCTGGGTGGTACTGAGTTTAGAGGTTTTCTCCGGAGGATTCGGATGCATAGTTTGAAAGTACTTAGAGGATTCTTGTGTAGATGGAGTGCATAGATGTGCATAAGTTGGGTTGTACGGTATCGTTGCTTTAGGGAGATGCTTATTCGTGGTAGACTACCACTATAGCGGGGATGGAACCTGCTGAGGTGACATAGGAGTTCTTCGGGGCTGTTTTCGGAAGGAAGTTTATGGGTACTCGATATCAAGATGAAAAAAAGTAAGACTTTATGGCCTTGGTGCATGGTAACATGCCTATTGTAGAGTATGAGGTTCAGTTCATACAGTTGAGCCAGTATGCTCCTAAGCTAGTTCCTAATGAGCAAAAGAGATGTGACCGCTTCGGATATGGTTTGGTGAAGGAGGTGAAGACCTATATGCTGGCTTCTGAGTACAAAGATTTTGATGTTTTGTTCACTCATGCTAAGAACATTGAGCAGAGTTTGGTTTTCTCCTTTCGCTTAGAAAATTCTAGTTTGGGTAAGAGGGTTGCTGAGTCTGATGGTGGAAGCAGTGTGATAGAAAGTTTTACTCAGATCTGAGGCATGGTGGTCGTGGTATCACGGGTCGCGGGCAGCATGGCCAGAATAATGTGGTTCGTTTACCTGAGTGTGGCCGATACGGGAGATGACAATATGGGGAGTGTTGGTGTACTCTCGGTGTTTTCTAGGGTTGTGGTTCATAGGGTCATGTGAAACTTGATTGTCCCCAGTTAGCTAGACAGGCACCAGTGCGTGCTGTTAAGCCCCAGAGGGGCCGTGGGCATGACCGAGGTAATTTTCAACATAGAGAGGGTGGTTAGAGGAATGTTGTCCATGTGGTGGTAGTTCAGCCTAAGGGAGGTGGACTGGCTAGGGTGTATGCACACTCGATGGGAGAAATGACACGTATGTGATCGGAGGTACTTTTACTTTGCAATCCTTGTCATTACTTTCTTTGATTGATTATAGTTCCACGCATTCATATATTTTGAGTAGGTATGCACAATTGCTTGACATATCAGTTGAGTTTCTAGATGTCGGTATGTAAGTGATGAGTTCTTTTGGTGAGACGGTCGTTGTTAGAAAGTTGTATAGGAGATGTCCGTTGATGGTTCAAGGACATGTGTTTGCGATTGACATGATGGAGTTACCTCTTTATGGTTTTGATGCCATCCTTGGTATGGATTGGTTGACTGAGCATAGGGTGTCGGTGGATTTTGAGACTAAGCGTGTTTTATTGAAGTTGTCTGACGATTATGATGTTGTGGTGGTGGGAGAGAATGTCAAGTTTTTATCCAATATTGTTTCAGCCATGGAAACGCGTAAGTTGTAAAAATTAGGATGTCAGGCATACTCGACGTATGTTATGAATCCAAATATGAAGGAGGCACGTCCCCAGGATATTCGAACTGTTTGTGATTTTTCAAGTGTGTTTCCAGAAGAGTTGCCTAGCTTGCCGCTTGACAGAGAGGAAGAGTTTTGTATCGAGACGTATGCGGATACAGCTTTGGTGTCCATTGCTCTGTATCATATGGCGCCTAAGAAGTTAAAGGAGTTGAAGATGCAGCTTCAAGAGTTGTTAGACCGAGGGTTCATTCGGCCCAGTGTATCGTCGTGGGGTGCGCTGATGTTGTTCGTGAAGAAGAAAGATGGCACTATGAGGATGTGCATCGATTATCGATAACTGAATAAGTTGACGATGAAGAATAAGTATCCTTTACCGCGAATTGATGACTTATTCGATCAATTTCGTGGTGCAACATTGTTTTCCAAGATTGATTTAAGATTACGATACTATCAGGTGAAGGTAAAGGATAGGGATGTACTAAAGACAACTTTTTGCACCCGTTGCGGGCATTATGAGTTTTTGGTGATGCCGTTTGGATTGACGAATGCGCCTGCAGCTTTCATGGACATGATGAATCGGGTGTTCTATGAGTTTTTGGATCAATTTGTAGTGGTATTTATTGATGATATCCTTATGTATTCACGTATCGAGAAGGATCAAGATAGACATTTTAGGATTGTGTTGCAAGTTTTGGTGGATAATCAGTTGTATGCTAAGTTGAGAAAGTGTGAGTTTTGGATTAAAGAGGGAGTGTTTCTTGGTCATGTTGTATCGGCATAAGGGATTCGTGTAGATCTGTAGAAAATTGAGGCGGTTGTGAACTGGAAGCAACCTAAGTCGGTGTCGGAGGTTTGTAGTTTCTTGGGTTTGGTAGGTGATAAGTGTTCAAAAGTACTTTTTTTCTTACTCTTTTTACTCATATTATTGTTAGACTTAGGCTCATATTAGTTGCATAATTAGACATTCATGCATTAATCCATGTTTCCTTCCATCGTTGAACTTGATTACTTAACTTGGTAGTTTTTGTGGGAAAAGATGCTGCTTTGGTGTGTTTTGTGTGTATGTGCAGGATCACTTGCCAAAGCAAGGCTAGAGCTAGTTGGCAGGGCAATACATGAAGGAGATGCCGAGCTAGTTGCCAGGGCAATGCATGAAGGAGACGTCGAGCCAGTTGCCAGGGCAATTGTCGACAAAGAACAAAGGTGATATGGTAGTCGAAATTGATGACTAGACAAGCCCAAGATGACGTGGAGCAAAGCCCAATCCCAAAGGAATTTGATTTCCATGAAGAGATTAAAGAAGAATTAAATTCCAAGAAGATAGGAGAAGTTCTAGTAGGAATATAATTATAATAAAGAATTATATTCTTTAAAGATAATTTAATTCCAACTTAACTTCCTCCTCAAAGAAGGACTTTGACCTAGCCCTATAAATTAGAGGGGAATTTCGACAACTTCGAGGAGAGTAAGAGGAGAGAATTTTCGACAAGCATCTAGGGCAAGGGGATTTCGACAAGCTTCCTTCTTCATCTTTTTCTTTCTTGTTCGATTAGGTTCATGCTAGGGATTATTTATCTTGTGTTTCTTTGGAACCTAGCCATGAACTAAATCTATTTGGCTATGGTTATTGTGTTTTGTGGTTGTGAGAAACTATTGGATTTTGTTTAGGTAATAAGAGTTTGCACTTTTCTATTCAAGGTTTATTCATTCTTGGTTCTTATTCTTGTTTGCGAGTGAATTGGGAGAGGATCTCGTAACTTCATCTATTTATCTAATATCGGGAGAGTTAGATTCAAGAAACGAATGAATATGATCTTTATTCAATCTATTGATGGTGAAGAATAATCCGACTTAGGAATAAGTCAAGGATTTCAACGGCTAAGAGGAGTACAAGATTGGTTGTTGTTCACCCTTGATTCACGCAGGGATGTATTATCAAGGCATGCACAAATAGCTAGAGTTTCGACTTAGGGATAAGAAGAAACCATTGAAGAACGCTCTGCCAAACCTTGAAGGTGGCTGCCCAGACGCCCAAGTAGTTGCCCAACTAGGCGCCCAGGCAACCATCGATTAGTTGCCAAGGCAACCCCGTTGTGCAAGTTGCCACGACAACTGAGTTGCCCGTGCACTCTTTTACCAAGACGATCCAATCGGCTATCACACTTCAACTCACGATAACCTGGCCTACATCTCTCATTTGATCTCATCTATTCTTTTACTTTATTGTTTTCTAGTTTAGTTATTAGTTAAACTCCTATAATCCTTTATTTGTGTTTTTACTTTTTACAGTGCAAGAGACTAGATTCTTGAAGTGGCATCAATCCATGTGGAGACGATATCTTTTATACTATAACTTGCAACGTGTATACTTGCACAATTGCGTAGCTCTTATTACGCGCAACAAGTTTTTGGCACCGTTGCCGGGGATTGGCAATAGCGACTTTGTTTTTATTTTCTTGCACTTTCTTTTTACTTTTCTTGTTTAAGATTCAAAGGGGCTAACAAACTTTGGTTTTGCATTGGTATATGACCAGGGCGAGACCGACTACACCAGAATATCCCTTTGATCCAGAAATCGAACGAACCTTACAAAGACTTAGACGAAGGATAAGAGTAGCAATGGCTAATCAAGACGGCAATATGAATCAAGATGTTCCAGCAGGAGGATGAGTGATTCTTGCACGAAACAGAACTATTCGAGACTATCTTGAAGAAGATCTTGATGACTTAATCCAGGAGTTGTCGCACCTGAAATTGAAGCCGACCACTTTGAGTTAAAACTGGTAATGTTTAATATGATCAACACAATTGGTCAATTTGGTGGCTCAGCAACTGAAGATGCAACTCGTTCAAAATACACGGAGTCACCCCCGATGTCTTACGATTAAGATTATTCCCCTATTCACTGAGGGATAGGGCGAAAGCATGGTTGAATAGCATTCCTTCCGGATCAATAGCATCTTGGACCGATCTTTGTCATGATTTCCTTGCTTGGTTTAATCCTACAAATTTGACTGATAAGCTTCGTAACGGCATTACTTCTTTTCGGCAGGCAGATAATGAATCCATGTACGAGGCTTGGGAGCGATATAGAGAACTTCTACACAAATGCCCCCTACACGGATTCCCGGTGTGGATTCAAGTAACAATATTTTACAACACCGTGAATACACCAACAAGGATGATGCTAGATGCCTCGTCAAACGGCATACTTCTAGATAAGTCGCCGGAGGAAGCAATGCAAATTCTAAACAGGCTGGCCAAGAATGATTATCAATTCCCCTCTACTAGAAGAGGAGGAGTTAGACGCCATGCCACACTACATGAACTAGGATCATCAGATTCAATTTCAGCACAATTGGCCACCTTAACCAAGATGGTCCAGAACATGCAAAAACCAAACGACACACATGAAGTCAAGGTAATGGATTCTTTTTGTGAGTTATGTGGTGATAACCATGATTCTTCTGAATGTATGCAGAACCCGGAATCCAGCTTCTACGTGGGGAATTACAATTGGAACAATAATGTGATGTCAATACATACAATCCAGCTTGGAAGAAACACCCTAATTTTTCATGGAGTAATCCCAACAATACTCTAAACCAGAACAATCAGAATGCACAAGCATCGGGATTCCAGCAGAATATGCCACGGCAACAGTTGCCGCAGCAACAACCGACAACATCTAGTTCTTTGGAAAATTCTCTAAATGCTTTTATGATAAAAATTGAATCTTATATGGATGAGAATAGTAACTTCATAAAAAGAACTGATGCTTTTATTGACAGGACCGAGATGAGATTGCAAAACCAAGAGGCGGCAATCAAATCATTGGAAAATCAAGTCGGACAGTTTACTCAAAATCTGAATACTAGACCGCAATGAGGTTTACCTAGCGATACTGAAGTTGCAAGAGGAACTGACCATGAGCAATGTAAGGCAATCACCACTAGAAGTGGCCAATAACTTAGAGAGGCTCAAACCCACTCATCAAACAAAACTCCACAAAAAGATTAAGACGAACCTAGCAGCAAAGCCTCAGATACTGAACCAGGAATTGCCGCGGCAACCGACGATAAGGATTCTTCGGCAAATTGTGATAAGCATGCCTCGGCAACCCCAATTGATAATACCTCGGCAACTCCAATTGTCCCGGCTATGCCGTCAATCAGGTTCCAAACCAATGAAAGGATCAAAGATATCCGACTTCCACCACCATTCCCACAAAGGTTGAAGCGACAAAAGCAAGAGTACCAATTCAAGAAGTTTCTTGATATCCTAAAGCAAGTCTACATGAACTTGCCATTGGTGGAAGCAATTGAACAAACGCCAAACTATGCCAAGTTTCTTAAAGACATTGTGTCCAAGAGAACAAGACTAGGAGAGCTTGAAACAGTTGTCGCAACAGAGGGATGCATGGCAATGTTGCATAATCATATGCCACCCAAGTTGAAGGATCTCAGAAGTTTCACAATACCCTGTTCCATTGGAAACCACTATGTCGGGAAAGCATTATGCGACCTTGGGGCTAGCATAAACTTGATGCCTAAATCGGTTTTCCAGAAACTAGGAATCGGGAAGGCAAGACCTACAACAGTTATGCTACAGCTAGCCGATAGATCCTATGTGCATCCAGAGGGAAAAATTGAGGACATACTGGTAAAAGTTGATAAATTTATTTTTCCCCCAGACTTTATTGTTTTGGATTGTGAAGCAGATGAGCATGCACCCATCATTCTCGGGTGACCATTCCTAGCAACAGGGAGAACCTTGATCGATGTTGAAAAGGGAGAACTCACAATGAGGGTGAATGACCAGCAAGTTAAACTAAATGTGTTCCAAACACTAAGGCATGCCGATGATCCAGAAGAATGCCAACTTCTTCATGCCACGACACAGTTTAACTTCGACGAGGAATTTAGTTGCCTCGGCAACTACATTGCCGATCAAGAGGAACCTGAGGAGTATGAAGAACCGGTCGATAAGGAACAACAAGAAGAGGCAAATTGGCTATTCAATCGACCAGGTACATACTTTGAACACTGGATTACTCAGGTAAGGAAGGTAAGCTCGAAAAACCCTATATTGAACAACCACCGATTCTTGAGTTGAAACAATTGCAGAGCAACTAAAATATGCATACTTAGGAACCAATAATACATTGCCTATAATTATTTCTTCTAAGTTACAACCTAAACAGGAAAAGAAGCTGATCAAGATGTTGAAGCTACACAAAAAGGCAATAGGGTGGACAATTGCCGACTTGAAGGGAATTAGCCCGGCAGTGTGCATGCACAAGATTTTGTTGGAAGATGATCACAAACCTTCAATTGAGGCCCAGAGGAGACTGAATCATTCCATGAAAGGGGTTGTAATGAAAGAAATCATCAAGTGGCTTGACGTCGGCATTATATACCCTATCTCTGATAGTACATGGGTAAGTCCGGTACAATGTGTACTGAAAAAGGGAGGTATAACGGTGGTAAGTAATTAAAACAATGAACTCATTCCAACCAGGACTGTGACCGGTTGGAGGGTTTGTATGGATTATCGAAAGCTAAACAAAGCTACTAGGAAAGATCACTTCCCATTACCCTTTATTGATCAAATGCTTAACCGTCTTGCAGGTAAACCCTTTTATTGTTTTCTTGATGGTTATTCAGGTTACAATCAAATTGCCATAGCACCAGTAGATCAAGAAAAGACAACCTTCACATGCCCATACAGTACTTATGCCTTCCGAAGGATGCCGTTCGGATTATGTAACGCCCCGGCAACCTTCCAAAGATGCATGATGGAACTCTTTTCAGACATGGTTGAAGACTTCCTTGAGATCTTCATGGATGATTTTTCTATTTTTTGTAATGACTTCGACAATTGTCTCGGTAATTTAGAGAGGGTGTTGGCAAGATGTGAAGAAACTGATTTAGTCCTCAATTGGGAGAAATGCCATTTTATGGTAGATAAAGGAATAGTGCTCGGCCACAAGATTTCATCCAACAGAATTGAAGTAGACAAAGCCAAGGTGGACGTGATCGAGAGATTACCCCCACCAAGTTCGGTTAAAGGAATTCGAATTTATTGGACATGCAAGTTTTTACAGGAGGTTCATTCATAATTTTTCTAAAATCACTAAACCCTTGTGCAATTTTCTTGAACAGGATAAAGTCTTCGATTTTGATGATTCTTGCACCCAAGCATTCGAAACCCTAAAGAAAAAGCTTGCCTCGGCACCCATTGTCGTTCCACCAGATTGGACGCTATCTTTTGAGCTCATGTGTGATGCAAGTGTTTTCGCGGTAGGAGCAGTCCTAGGCCAACGCACAGGTAAGACCTTCCATGTGATATACTACGCTAGTAAAACTCTTAATAGTGCTCAAGTGAATTACACAACAACGGAGAAAGAGTTACTAGCTGTAGTTTTCGCATTTGACAAGTTTAGATCCTATTTGATTGGTACAAAGGTAATTGTTCATACGGACCATTCGACAATCAAATATCTATTTGCTAAAAAGGATGCCAAACCTCATTTGATTCGTTGGATATTACTTTTACAAGAATTTGATATTGAAATTAAGGACAGGAAAGGAACAGAAAATCAAGTGGCTGATCACTTATCACGTTTAGAACGCAACAGGGAGAAGGACGCAGATCTAGAGATATGCGATGCATTCCCAGATGAACAAATTTTAGTTGTCTCGGCAACCATGGACGCGCATGCCTCGGCAACCCTCGTTGCCTCGGCAACCATGGACGTGCACGCCTCGGCAACTCTCGATGCCGCAGCAGCCTTTGACGCGCACGCCTCGGCAATTTTAGGAGCAGTCGCCACGGTAGCACATGCCTCAGCAATACCCTGGTACGCGGATTTAGTTAATTTCCTTGTTTGTGGTATTTTACCTTATGGCATTACTCACCAAGGGAAGAAGCAGTTCCGCCATGATGCGAAGCATTACTTTTGGGATGAGCCTCTTTCGATTAAATAATGTGTAGATCAGGTTATACGCCGATGTGTCCCTAAAGAAGAGCAACAAAATGTACTCCGGCAATGCCATTCTTCACCCTATGGAGGACATTTTGGAGGAACTCATACCGCGGCCAAAGTTTTGCAATCCGGTTTGTACTGGCCAACATTGTACAAAGATGCCCAAGACTTTTACAAGCAATGTGATCGTTGCCAGAGGACGGGCAATATCTCTAGACGACATGAGATGCCGCTCCAGAACATCGTCGAGGTGGAATTGTTTGACGTATGGGGGATCGATTTTATGGGACCTTTCCCATCTTCATTCGGCAACCTCTACATTCTACTTGCCGTCGATTACGTGTCTAAATGGGTTGAGGCAGCTGCAGTTCCCAACAACGATTCCAAAACCGTGCAAGGATTCTTGCAGAAAAACATATTTACGCGGTTTGGGATGCCGAGAGCAATTATCAGTGACGAAGGCAAGCATTTTGACAATAGACTTATTGCCAAGATGTTGCAACGCTTCGGCGTATCACACAAGATCGCCACGGCATATCACCCACAAACCAACGGGAAAGCAGAAATTTCCAACCGGGAATTGAAGGGTATACTCGAGAAAGTTGTAAATCCCTCTAGGAATGATTGGTCATTAAGACTAGATGACGCACTTTGGGCATATCGCACTGCATTCAAAACACCCTTAGGTATGTCCCCCTTCCGACTTGTCTATGGAAAAACATGCCATCTACCGGTGGAAATCGAACACAAGGCATACTGGGCAATCAAGACCGTGAATATGGATTGGGAAAGTGCCGGACAAAAGCGTTTGTTGGACCTCAACGAGATAGAAGAATTCCATGCACTCGCCTATAACAATGCACGAATCTACAAGGAGAAAACAAAGCAATGGCATGACAAGAAACTATTGCTGAGGTAATTCATGACAGGGCAACTAGTTCTTTTATTCAATTCTCGGCTAAAACTTTTCCCGGTAAAGCTGAAATCAAGATGGTCGAGACCATTCGAAGTTGTCAAACCATTCTCCCATGGTGCTGTGATAATCAAGTCCATCTTTGACAACCATGAATTCAAAGTTAATGGACAAAGATTGAAGCACTACAATGGTGCCCATGTGGAACGTAACAAAGTAGTGGTCACCTTAGGAGATGCATGAGCATGCTCTCCTTTCAATATTTTATTTTTATTTTTACGAGATATTTTATTTTTCTTTATTATCTTTAGTTTCCAGGTTTTCTTTGTTTTCTTTTCCACAACAAGACTCACAACCACCATGCTAAGGAAATTCACTACCGACTACTTGCCACGGCAACCAACCCTGAAGATGCCATGGCAACCAAAGCTAAAGACATCCCGGCAACCACTGCAAAAGCCAAAGGTAAAGCACCTAAGCCCGAATCAACTCCTACAGAATCATTTTCTGATTTTTCAGATTCGGACGAGTCCTCCATTGCACCAACAAAGACCGCACCAATTGAATCCTCCAAGCGAAAAGCCAATGACACTGATGAAGAGGACGATGAGGACAACCCCGTACGAGGATCGATTCCACCACCGGCAACAAGAAAACAACCATCGCGTTCAAGCAAGAGAATCAAGACACCGTCCAAAAGGAAACTAACCATCTACGATGATGAACTCTCGGAATAAGTCCTCGTATGTATTTTATTTTTCATTATTTTTATTTTTCTTTAATGCATGTATTGAGGACAATGTCTCACTCGAGTTTGGGGGGATTGTTATTAGTAGTTACCATGTTTAGTTACAATCATCTTAAATATTACATTTAGGATACATAAATTGCTTGCCATGCCTTTAGTTGGAACAAGAATTGCTTAGATTTGATGAATATCCGATGATGACTTTGCCAATGCACTTAACTGATAGAATTTTTATTCTAGGATAACCATGGAAAAACTTAGAATTTTACTATGATGCTAAATTTGATGAAACACTGTTGTGGTTTGATTGATTTAAGGAATTCTAGTGAACTTAGGTTGATAATTAACAAATTGGGGGATTAGAATAAAAATTGGATGAATGCTAGAGGTGCCCGAAATTGGCTCTAGCATGTGCTAAAAAATTGATCACTAGAGGTGCCCGAAACTGGCTCTAGTATGTGCTAAAAAAATCGCTAGAGGTGCCCGAAACCGGCTCTAGTCGAATAAAACTAAAAACAAAACACTAGAGGTGCCCAAAACTGGCTCTAGTTAAACATGTTAAAAAGAACCCAATGAAGTAATTTGAAAACCTCTTGTTTGCATAGAATCCGAAAAATCAACTTGCACACAACTCCGCACACACTCACAAGCATTATAGTTTGATTCCGAGTAACTCCTAAGGTTTCCAAAAAATGAAAAGCCAATCATACATTGTGCCCCCGGTTCTGAGAATTGAAATCAAGTTCAAAGCTAAGTTTGTGAAAATTAAAGTCTTGGCAGGTAAATATTAGTTTGCATTGCTTGAGGACAAGCAATAGTTCGAGTTTGGGGGTGTGATAAGTGTTCAAAAGTACTATTTTTTCTTACCCTTTTTACTCATATTATTGTTAGACTTAGGCTCATATTAGTTGCATAATTAGCCATTCATGCATTAATCCATGTTTCCTTCCATCGTTGAGCTTGATTACTTAACTTGGTAGTTTTTGTGGGAAAAGATGTTGCTTTGGTGTGTTTTGTGTGTATGTGCAGGATCACTTGCCAAAGCAAGGCTAGAGCTAGTTGCCAGGGCAATACATGAAGGAGATGCCGAGCTAGTTGCCAGGGCAATGCATGAAGGAGACGCTGAGCCAATTGCCAGGGCAATTGTCGGCAACGAACAAAGGTGATATGGTAGTCGAAATTGATGACTAGACAAGACCAAGATGACGTGGAGCAAAGCCCAATCCCAAAGGAATTTAATTTCCATAAAGAGATTAAAGAAGAATTAAATTCCAAGAAGATAGGAGAAGTTCTAGTAGGAATATAATTATAATAAAGAATTATATTCTTTAAAGATAATTTAATTCCAACTTAACTTCCTCCTCCAAGAAGGACTTTGACCTAGCCCTATAAATTAGAGGGGAATTTCGACAACTTCGAGGAGAGCAAGAGGAGAGAATTTTCGACAAGCATCTAGGGCAAGGGGAATTCGACAAGCTTCCTTCTTCATCTTTTTCTTTCTTGTTCGATTGGGTTCATGCTAGGGATTATTTATCTTGTGTTTCTTTGGAACCTAGCCATGAACTAAATCTATTTGGCTATGGTTATTGTGTTTTGTGGTTGTGAGAAACAATTGGATTTTGTTTAGGCAATAAGAGTTTGCACTTTTCTATTCAAGGTTTATTCATTCTTGGTTCTTATTCTTGTTTGCGAGTGAATTGGGAGAGGATCTCGTAACTTCATCTATTTATCTAATATCGGGAGAGTTAGATTCAAGAAACGAATGAATATGATCTTTATTCAATCTATTGATGGTGAAGATTAATCCGGCTTAGGAATATGTCAAGGATTTCAACGGCTAGGAGGAGCGCAAGATTGGTTGTTGTTCACCCTTGATTCACGCAGGGATGTATTATCAAGGCATGCACAAGTAGCTAGAGTTTTGACTTAGGGATAAGAAGAAACCATTGAAGAACACTCTGCCGAACCTTGAAGGTGGCTGCCCAGACACCCAAGTAGTTTCCCAACTAGTCGCCCAGGCAACCATCGATTAGTTGCCAAGGCAACCCCGTTGTGCAAGTTGCCACGGAAACTGAGTTGCCCGTGCACTCTTTTACCAAGACGATCCAATCGGCTATCACACCTCAACTCACGATAACCTGGCCTATATATCTCATTTGATCTCATCTATTCTTTTACTTTATTGCTTTCTAGTTTAGTTATTAGTTAAACTCCTATAATCCTTTATTTGTGTTTTTACTTTTTACAGTGCAAGAGACTAGATTCTTGAAGTGGCACTAATCCCTGTGGAGACGATATCTTTTATACTATAACTTGCAACGTGTATACTTGCACAATTGTGTAGCAATTATTACGCGCAATAGTAGGATATTATCATCGTTTCATAGATGGTTTTTCTAGGGTTGTCGCTCTGTTAACAAAGTTGTTGCAAAAGGATGTTATGTTTGAGTGGACAAAGATCCCCATTTTATGTCAAGGTTTTGGGAGTGTTTGCATGGAGCTTTGGGTGCACGACTCTATTTTAGTACTTTATATCATCCTCAGATTGATGGTCAGTCTGAGCGGGTTATCTAGGTGTTTGAGGATGTGCTGCGATGTTGTGTTATATATTTCCAAGGTTCTTTGGAGAAATAATTGCCTTTGGTGGAGTTTGCTTATCATAATAGCTATCAAGCAAGTATACAAATGGCTCCATATGAAGTTTGTATGGTAGGAAGTGTAGGATGCCTCTTTGTTGGGCGGAAGCGGGGGAAAAGTTTGTGTCCTTGCCGACTATGTCAAAAGGAGCAACAAAAAAGTGAAGCTCATTGGTGATCGGTTGAAAGCAGCTTCGGATCGACACAATTCTTACACGGATTTGAAGCATATGGAGATCAAGTTTGTGGTTGGTGATAAGGTGTTTTTGAAAGTTTTTCCTTGGAAGAAGGTGATGAGGTTTGGTCGGAAAGGAAAGTTAAGTCTAAGGTTTATTAGACCATATGAGGTGCTTGAGCGTGTTAGATAGGTGACTTATAGGTTGAGCTAGGGAAGATACATGATGTTTTCCATGTATCCATGTTGCGGAGGTAGAGGTATAGATCGGATATGTCGCATGTGTTGCTGGTTGAGGAAGTTGAGTTGAATTCAGATTTAGCCTATGATGAGGAACCAGTTAAGATCTTAGATGTACACTACAAGGTTCTTCGTAAGAAAACCATAGAGTTGGTTAAAGTGTTATGGCGACACCGAGGTGTTGAGGAAGCTACGTGGGAAAGGAAGAACGACGTGAAGAGGCAGTTTCCTTACCTTTTTCCACCAGGTAAATTTTGAGGATGAAATTTTGTAAGTGGGGGAGGGTTGTAATGCCCCGTTTTTTGGCCTAGGAGTTAGCCGGGTTTAGGCTAGACGGTTCGATCGAACCGGTTTCGGCAATTTAGGCTACTTTCGGGATTTAATTGGTTTGAAGGGTTTTTGGAGGAAATAAAATATGGATTTTTTTTAAATCATTATTTACTATATAAATGATTTTGGTGGGATCAATTTTGGAAAATAAATTTTGAAGGTTTGACATTTTTAGACAAGTGACAAAAATGTAAAGTTTAAAAAGTATTTTTAGTGACTAATTTGTAAAAGATCAGAACTTTGAATCTGTAAGGTGCTTTTGACCAAGAGTCTAATTCTAACTTTTTACCTCTTCATTGACTGATTTTAAAGTGATTTTTAATTGGTAAAAAGGATAGAGAGGATTAATTGCTTATTATTTTCTTAAAACACAATTCACGTAACTAACTTTTCTCTCAAATTCTCTCCAGCCAAACATCCATTTCTCTTCAACGATTTCATGTAAACATTTGATTTAATCAATCTTTTTAATCCTAAATGATTTCTTAATGTTTTCCTAGCAAAACCTTATTGTTTTATCTTTGTTTTCTCATGTTATTCTATACAATTGGAGGGGAAAAGTCATCATTAGAGGTAAGGTTTTGTTATTCTCCTCTAATGATAGGTTCTTTATTGAAATTCCCAAGTTATTGATCTTTTATGAATGTTTTCTAATGGGTTTTGATGATACAATTATAGAAAATTGGTTTAGTCGAAGTTTAATGGGTGACATTGTTTAAGATATGTTTTGATTTGTTAATGTTGGATTTATGATTGAGGTTTATCATAATTTTGATGTGAGATATTGTGGATTAATGGATTTTAATGTGGTAATCCCGGAACTAGGTAAATTGTTTGATTCCTAGGTTGAGATCTTGGAGTTCTTGTCTTGTTTAAGTGGTTGTTTGATGGATGATGATATCTTGGTGTTGAGTAGATGCTTTTAGGTGTGTCTTTATGATGATTTGTTGTTATTTTCGTTGGGAAAGGGCTGGAGATCAATTAGAGTGTTTTCGTCGATATTTCGGTAGTTTTCGGATAGCGAAAGTTTGTTCGATGAGTAGGGAAAGTGTGGTGTTGTGTTGCTGGGGATTTTAATGCAGGGATGTTCATTTAATCATCTGTTTTTCTTGGCTATAAGCGGGGGAGTTGCTTCCAGTAGATTTGGAAGAGGGTTCGGTTGATCCGGAGGTTTGGATCATTTCAGCAAGGCAAACGAGGCGTGTCGGTGAGTGGAAATGAGTTTCTAAGATTTAGAAAGGTTTGGAAGTGACTTTTGGGGGTTTAAATTAAGCTTGAAATGCTGGTTTAAACTCGGAAGTAAGTATGATTGAATTCTCTCTCGGTTCTCGGCTTTTCCCATTGTTTTTGATAAATCATGCTCATGTTTGAAGATAGAATTTGTTACCTACTGTTATGAATGTTTTTATGAATTGAGAGATGATTCATGTGATCCCATGAGGTAGATATATGGTTTTGAAAGATTTTATAACTTGTTAAGAAATGCTACGCAATGATATTGCTTTTGAAATGGGATGAGAAATGGTTTATGTTTATGCATTGAAAACAGTAAGGTAACATGGTTTTAAAGTGTATATTGGCAAGTGATGATGCTTATTATAATAGGATATAATTGGTCGACCAATAGGATGAGAGTGCACCATAATATATACCAAATTCGTACGTGAGCCAAAGTCTTCAGTTATGCAACGGGGGTAGTTCCATTATGTTGCGAGTGATGGGGGTAGTTCCATCACCACGGGCAATGGGGTTAGTGCTAACCCAACTGAAGTGTGCAATATGGTTGGTTGTATCACCACGAGACTTGATGGGGTTGTAGCCATCAAGGTGTCCGCATATCCGAACATTTAAAGGATGGGGTTGTAGCCATCCAGGGATGGGGTCGTAGCCATCCAGGTCACTTGAGATCCAATATATGAGACTACATGTATCATTGTTTTAAATGGTTTTGTATAATGGAATTTATACATGAGATCCTATTTTGAGAAATGCTTTGCAATGTTTAAGCATGATAAGAGACATAGAGTTTTGCATTAGATTTAATGCATGAGCTAAATGATACATGTGTTTTGAAAGGTAGATGATTTTGTTTTAACGAGTTTAAAAGCATGAGATAGATTTGAGCATGATGTAAAATGATTTGTTGAGGAAAGGATTTTCAAAATGCATTGTTAATGGTTTACTTTTGAGCATTCCTCACTAAGCTTATTGCTTACGCTCTCTTTTCTTAACAATGCAGATAAATAGCTTGTTGGGAAGCAAGGAGGCAAGAGTAGAAGTCTAAGAGATTCACTTAGCTCAAGTATGGTTTTGAACTAATCGATAGTAATAAATTTGGAAATAGGAGGGTACCTTTATGATTTGAGAGAGTATGTTGTGAACTCCTTGGTTTTGTGGCAAGTTTGTATTGCCTTATTAGTTTTGTAAATGGCCTTTAATGTTTTATTTGAGCTTTGGTATGGGTTTTGGTGTTTGTCTTGGCTTGGCAATAGGGTGCATGCCTATAGATTTTCCCTTTTAGTATGTGATCATGTTTTGATGTTGTTTCTAATGCTTTTGGCTAAGGTTTGATCTCTGTATATGTTGTGGTTGCCTTAGAAGCATGTTAGAATGGTTTGAATATCTTTGAGGTGTATTTAAACAGAAAATTGAGACATTGCTGGCCTAGGCGTATCGGTACGCGGGGTACTGTATTGGTACGAGTAGGCCAAATCAGCTTAGCATATCGATACAGATAGACCCGTATCGATACAGTCTTAGGGGACAAAGGCTAGGCGTATCAGTACACGGGCCCGTATCAATACAACTTCATGCAACAAGAAATTTTGGTACAATTTGTACCGATATAGGGAACAGGTGTACCGATACGATGTTAGGTAAGTTGGTTATTTGGAATCTTATGATGTTCTATTTTCTTACGTTTTAGTCCCTAAAAATTGTGAATGCAATTGAGCATGTTTGTTTGATCAAATTGAGTTGAAATTTGACATGTGAGTATGAAACCTGACTAATTGAATATCGATAACCTTAATTACAGAATATGTTCCTTTAATTTTTCAATTTCACAAAATGGTCCCCAAATGATAACCGAAGCAATTGGATGTCGAATCGACGCCCGATTGAGTTGTAAATTCACCTGCTTCTAGATTGTACACATAGGTTAACAATGTTGCATCTAGAGAAGATAGAAAGGGTCATTTATTGAAGGGAAACTTTTGGGTTTTTCTACAATACTCCATGTGTAACCGCTTGGTCCGGTCTTGCGACTAGGCTGAGTCGAGTGGGTTACATCATCTCATGTAATCATGCATTACTTGTTACTTAAGACATTTCACACGACATAGTATAGGCATAGATCTTCTTTTCATAAAAGATATCAATCGTTGCATTTCCTTATACATGTTACTTAACTTAAAAGGACACCAACATATAAGTGCTTAGATAATCCAATTAAGCATAACCATAGATTCATGAATAACCAAGTAACTCATAAGTACTTAAACCTTCAAACCAATCTATAGTATGTATGCTCACAACAAAGCATATCTAGCTACTTGAAGAATGCTCAACATTCGAAAGGACACATATTACTTATTAAGCAAGTCATTGTCATGAATCATTTATTTAACTTATAAACTTTCTTGATTTCTTTTTGATATAACCTGACAAGACATAGGTTCACACAAGACATTAAACATAACATATTATATTCAATAGTCACTTAGCTCATAAGTCATCAATCACATCTTTCTCTTCATTATCTTATTGATCATGCATAACAATAACGTGAACGAGAAGCTAAGTTGTATGAAGAAAGCATTCGAATAGACATTTGCATATAGGCTTGATTATTTAAAAATTCATATGCTAAGGTATATTATACACTCAATGAAACCTTATTCAATTTATAATCGTCTTATTTTCCCAAAAGCAAGGTCTATAATCAAGATTATATATATTACTTGTTACGCAAGTTACTTCAATACTTCATTGGTTAAATTATAAATTTCATGAGTTTTTTGTTAACATAGCCTTAAGAATCGAATAACAGCCTATGTACACGAATCCCCAACCAACTGTCACCAAATAAAATGGTACTCGCAGTACCGATCAATCCCTCCTACTGTCGCTAATTGACCACAACACTTCCCTCCTACTGTCGCCAAATAAGGACCTTACTCCACCCAAAACACGAGCTATATGGACTCTATGGCATGCCAACTATACCTAATACTGACTCGAGACCAAGGCTTTCATATTTATCTTATCTTATTAAAGGCAGATTGAGCATAGCTCTTTATCATGATATCATATCCACAAGCATATTGCCTTTTTTTCATAATAGACATGTATTCACCTCATGTGAAATTTCTCATTGTTTTGTTTCTCTTATTCGAAGAGCATCATAACATAGATTACTTATCATATAGGAACAACATATATATAGTCTTCCATTGCAATCATGTTACAAATTCGCATAAAGTTTAACATGAACAAAGTATTCGGATAACATGACTTATTTATCTTAAGAATGAGCATGGTAAGGTTTCTTTATAAGGAATTATACATGAACCCCTTTTGGTCATCTTATGAGCATATCAAAGATATATTATTACATAGCATATCATTTCAAACATTCAGATACTTACCTAAGCTCCAGGCTCATTTGCGCATAGCATATTTCAAGACATAGTAATGTATTTAAATAGCAAGTAATGCTTCGGAAGGTCACTAGCCTATCTCAAGACTTTAAACTACACTCACAGTTTGTTCCGAGCTAGATTAGTTCTCGAATTAAAATCCCCTTTTCTTTCTTATCTCCTATTCGGTCTACTTTTGCCTTTATTGCTTCCACTCCTTCATGCTCTAATAGATCAAAGAATTCATATAAGCATGAGAACCACTCCCAACAGCATTTTACTTGCAAAAATTTCTTAATCATTCATATGTACATACAACTTCACACAAAACAATCCATTAAAATTTACATGCACCCAAAATAGTCCAATATTTACTCATATATACAGAAAGGGGAAATTTTTTTATCTATACATTTATTCATTCAAGTCAGTCTATAATATACTTATACATGTACAAAACAATCGAAAATACACATACATACATACTTACACATTTTCACAAAACAGTCCAATGTCTAACCATTCATATACATAACAATCCACAACATGCATATGTAAATTCAAAGCAACCACAACTTACATAACAACCCCCTATACTTTAAAGTTATCAAAATTGTTTTTAAAACCTTTCTCTTAAGATCAAAAATAGTCCTTAATTGCTTCACAAGACAGACCCTTGTTTTAAGTACTCAAAACAGTACACATACTTTCAAAAACACTCAATTTAGTCTCATTTAAATGTCTTCTCATGTGCAAATATATCTAAGTAGTTCTTTGTACTTTCATATCTTCAAAAACAGTCCACTGTGATCACATTCATGTCAAACAACCCTATTACACAAACTTACACATATATAATTATTCAAGGCAGTCCCCTTTATTCATAAACATTCAAATCAGTCCCCTAACTACTCAAAACAACCTGCCTCTATTTTTAATATACTTAAAATAGTCCATGATTCTATCAAACAGCCCTTGCTCAAGTTCATATAATCATATACACGTTTCTTCATATCAAAATATTCCTGACTCCTACACATGTATATTTCTATACCTGAAACAGTTTATTATGCTTCTTAACATGTCAAGACAAACCATCACACATGTATATACATTTATACACTTTCAGAACAGTCCAACTTTATGTCTATATATACAAGACAAGGTAGCTTGCATACGTATACAATTGTTTACTAAAAAACAGCCCAATATGTTCATTAATTCTTCATTTAATCTAAAGGTTACTTAAAGCATGATTTAATCATTCAAATCACATTCAAAACAATACATATAAGAGATAAACAATCAAGTTATTCAAATTAAATTCTTAAAATAACAAGGAATAAGGAATTTGCTTACTTGCTTCCTTGACTCATGATCAATAGTCTGAGAGACTTGAATTCCCTAGATAAATTTTGAATTTCTCTAAGGTTTTCTTAAGCTTTCTCACTCACTCTCTTCATGGTGATTTCGGTAATGGAATAAGAAGATGGGATAAAGATTTCTCCTTCCATGACCAAATTCTTCATAAAAATGCCTCCATCTCATGCTAACATGTGTCCAAGTCCTTGATTAATCCCAATTTAGCATGCAACCACAAAGTTTAAAGCATTACTCAATTTGGTCCCTTGCACTATGAGAACCTATTCTTTTATTTCATTCATTTTGGTCATATGCTTTCAAATTAACTATGTTATTGCATATTAGGATAATTTCTTAGAAATCAAAATTGGTAACATTCTTCTACACCTATTTTATGGATGTTAAAGAAATTGATTTTATGCACTTGTTTTTGAATTACATGGTACCTACTATTTAAGAATGTTTTAAGTATATTATATACTAATTTTTGATCACATATTGATGATGGATGAATTTGGAAATGATCCATGTAAGTATGAGGAATACTTGTTAATGCATGGTTTAATGCATTAAACATGGATCTGAATGTTGATTTAAAACAGTGAGGTACATGGTTAACAATGAATTATATTGGCAAGTGATGTGGTTTAAAATGTTATCGAATATAGTTGGTCGGCCATAGGATTGATAGTGAACTATAAATAAGTCGCCTCGGGTGTTGAGGGGTTTATGTGTACCGAATACTCTACCACGAGTACCCTAACGATTAATGGGTTAGATGGTACCAAAAACTCTCATTAGTGGATTATGCATCTAACTGATGGTTGGGTTGTGATGGTACCCAGTTGTGAATGTACCTTGAATTTCGGTTGAGATTGCATGAAGTGTTGAGAGGACACTTGTTGAATCCGTGTATCTGATGTACTATTTTGTAAAATAAAACTTGGTTTATGATCACTTGAAAGCCAATATAATTATTAATGTATCATGTTGATAGAATATGATGTATAATTTTGGTTTATACATGTTTACTCTTTAAGCTTTGCATATGGGTTGTTATGCATAGGAAAGCTTAAATTGAAGGTTTGCAAATGGGGATTTTGTTGTCGATCCATGATACATGTTGCATATGGTTTGATATGCATGTTTTAGAAATGTTAAGTGCATCGGTTAAAAGGCATGATGTTTTTTTAAAAGATGTGTTGTGTTTTGAGCACTCATTGTGAGTTGGAAAACGATTTTTAATTGCATTGATGGTGTTGTGTTTTGAGCACTCCTCACTAAGCGTAGTATGCTTACACTCTCTTTTTCCATCAATGTAGGGAATTAAAGATTGCAAGCTTATAGTGTTGTTGTGGTGATGAATGAGGCTTAATATGGCTGGTTTTGATGTTGATTTGTGTTTTGAGTTTTTTATGGTTGGTTTTTAGGAAGCATGCCTCTAGAATCTTGATTGAAGTATGTCGTTATGTTTTGGTCATGTATCCTTAATGTTCTAGCATGGTTTGATCTTTAGTTTACTGGAATGCATGTATGTGGCTTGTTAAGGCATGTTTGAATCCATGTTCGAAAGAAAAACCAGCAAATTTGGACATTACAGGTCTATGCATACTGATATGCGGGGCTCTGTATCGGTATGGGTATGTGTTTTTGGTGGCCTCGTATCGGTACATGGGGACGTGTATCGGTATGCCCTTTAGCCACTAGAATCTAGTTTTGCTTCATGTAGACCACGTACCGATACACCTAGGGACTATATAGGTATAGCTAGTCGTTATTTTAGTTAAGGAGGTTTTATGTTTCGAGATTCTTCCGTTTTGATCCCTATATCTTATGTATGCAATTCTATGAGTTTGGATTATCGTTTTGAGCTAAAATTTGACAAGAAAGCATGTAATCCGATTAATTGGGGTTTGGTAACTCAAATTTTAATTAAAACCTCATAACTTTCTAGATTTTGCAATTTAGTCCCTAAATTGCAAATTATGTAATTGGATGTCAATCGACGCTCGATTTAGTTGAGTTTTCACCTGCTGCCAGCATGCACACCTTACGTTATAATGTTGCATCTAGACTGTAGCGATGTCCATTTTTGCTAAAAAATATTGGTTTCGAAGTATTTGTTGTCTTTTGGATTTAAAAATATTTATTTCGTGGGCTTTTAAAAATACCGTATTTTATTTAAGAAAATGGAGTCGCCACCGGCCACTTCGGTAGGCCGGACACCATAAAAACCAGAGATTTTGAAAACTTTGGGTTCAGGAGTTGGTTATGGATGGGGAAGGATTAGCACACCCACATCGCCCAAAATTGGTACTTTAATAATTACCGCTTTATTAATATTAAACTTTCTGGATTAAAGTGATGATTAATTTAAAATTTGGTTATAAGTGCGAGTAGATTTTAAAAGCCCCGTTATCCGAGAGTAAACGCCCAACCACTATCACTACGCCTGATACTGGCCCCGTTTACAGTCGGATAAAAGGAACCGCATTGGCAGTTTATATATCTCGATATGCAATCTTAGAAAATAAAACATAGAACGTACAATGGCATTAGCATGGTACTAAAATATAAAAGCATGCATATTACAAAATTAAACAAAAATAATAATAATAATAATAAAATACACGGGTAAAAAGATAAAGCATGATAAAACAAAGCAAATACGAACAAGATAAAAAACATGCTTCCAAAACTGAATTAATTAACCTCAACCTGTTTGAACGCATTAAGACAAAATACAACTAAAATATGGATAACATATACATGGCGTTGTATAACACTAAAAAACATGCTAGAATAAAAACTAATGCTTGATATTTGACATACGACACAATTTATATGCATAGACTAAAGACACGACATTTCTATAGCACCAAGAAACATGCTAACATATACCCTAAAAACGAAGATATGAAAATCCATGTAGGTACATAAAAACATGATGTACAAAGAAACTAAAACAATATCTAAAACAAACCTACTTGCGATGAACGAACGAATCAAAACACAAAAACATAATATAAAAAATAAGCGTAGCAAATAAAAAAACATACCAACATGTAACCTGAAAATAAAGTGAACAACCCATACATGCTAAGATTCAAACACGCTAAGAACAAGTCAACTAATCATACCAAACGAACATGTACGATATGAACAAACAAAATAAACAACGTAGAAGGCACAACCCAAAATACGCAAACAAACATGATATTAGTGCATGTATGAACAAAATGAACTTGCTGACAACATGTGATAGAAATTAAATGACATAAACGTTCAACATGGGAAAGGTCTGAAATGAAACAAAAGGAAAATGGTGAAGCAAAATTTAAATAAGCGAAAAACACATTCAGGGATTTAATTAAAAACTGAAACAAAGCTACAAGGACTGGAGATGTGATTAACCCAAGGGGCGAGCTCAAAATGAAAACTTCAAAAATGAGGAGTGGCTAAACAGTTAATTTTACCATTTGAATTCAAAACTCGTTTAATTTAGGGACTAGATTGAGAAATTTCAAAAACAGAGGGGGACCGGGTTTGTAATTTAACCAAGGGGAAGACTCACTTTGAAAAGTGCAGAAACGCGGGGGGATTTATGAATTAATTAGCCCACTTTTAAAACATTAAACCTCTATATAACAGCCTAAATAGCTCGGTTCTCAGACTTTGGGCATTTAAAATTTTTGGATCTAAAAAAAACTCTCCCTCTCTTTATTCTCTCAAGTGAACCAAATAACCACCCAAAAAATAAACTCCCGCCACCGCGGAGCACCGGTCTCGGGCGAGGCTCTGCCGTAACGGCCGTCTCGAGCCTTCCTTGACCATAACTTCGACAACCAAAACCAACCATAAAACCCTAAAAACCTTAGAAACCCTCTTTTTAAACGGTAAACCTTTGTTTCGGAACCCATAATAAAACCCCTTCCCTTTCGAACACCGGATCCTACTCCGGTTCACTCAAGGAGGAGATTATTACAGGAGAGGAAGCCGAACTACTCAGGTAAAAAACCTTCTCTTCTGTTCTCTTTTTATTTTTACATGCATGTATGTAAGAAAGAAAGACAAGAAGTTTTACCACTGGAAATTTCTTCTCTCTCTTTTTTTTAACTGATCAGTTTTGTTTTTTTTATTTCTGATATGATATCTCTGAGTACACAATGGTGGGTTACACTTGTATATATGCATACCCTGATTTTTCACTTTTTGTTTACACAAGCAAGTTACAATAAATGTAAATACTGCTATTGATTTGGATCT
The DNA here is from genome assembly GCA_019671005.1 of Hibiscus mutabilis. Taxonomy (NCBI): domain Eukaryota; kingdom Viridiplantae; phylum Streptophyta; class Magnoliopsida; order Malvales; family Malvaceae; genus Hibiscus; species Hibiscus mutabilis. The sequence continues at coordinate 20,107,617 of CM033727.1, read as the reverse complement.
GACATTTATGCTTTCTGTGTTTGCTTGGCATGTCCAGTGGTTGAGGGAGGGTTGTACGGTGGCATGGTAGAGGCAGCCTGGTGGGAGTATCGCTTCAGCCAGATTCATTCACGGTCGTTGGATCAGATTCGATCCAACGGCTGTGATTGCATGGGAAATGAATGGCCTAGATCTGGTCTTGGGATGAGTAAAGTTGCCTTTGATCTAGACATGTGGGGGAGGGAGAACGAACGGTTTCGCACGTGCGTTGCACGCGCGAGTGGGAGGCGAGCAGTCTGGAGAGTGACATCACGCACGCCGGCTGGATTATCTTGGACTGATCTGGACCGTTGGATCAAGACTTGATCCAACAGCCCAGATGACGGCGGCTGCAAGATAAAGGAGGGTTATCAAACTTGGTTTTCAGGGTTTTTAAGATATTGGGTCAGGCCAAAATGGGCCTTGTAACATATTTTGGGTCTGTAATACATATTGGAGTGGACTGTTATAAAATATTTAGGTTTTATGTTTTGGATTTTATTTTACATTAGTTCAATAATATTAATAATAATAATACGATAGTACATACATACGTACACGTGCACACTCATATACGTGTAATATACGAATACACATGTAAACATTAATTAATGTAACATACTAACATACATGCATATAATCATACACGTAATGTACACATACAAACAATGTATACATAAAACATAAACACGTATGACACAAATAAATATTAACACATACATAATATATATAATATGTATGCACTTACACGCATCACACATATTTCACACACACTTTAATCACATATAATATGCATACATACAATAATTATTAAACTAAGACAATACTTATACACCGGATAAAAATGAGTGATTACAGTTTCCCCTCTTTGCTTGTTCTTGTGGAACGAGAACAAAGCAAAGACCAAAAGCACTCATTTTTATCCGACTTCCTTGCTCACGACTTCAGAATCACGTGTTCTTCTGGAACTCTCCGCTCTTTCTCGGCCGAATCTTTAGGCTCGTAAGTTCTCCCTATATAGAACTTCTTCACCTTTGGATCTTCTTTGGGATTCCAGAGTTAGGGCTCTTCCTATATGGAGCCTTTCATTGGGGGTTCGAAAACGTAGGCTTCTCATTTATATAACCTTTGTCTTCGATTTTTCTTTCCTCTTTTTCTGTTCTTTTTCTTTTTCTCTTCTTTTTCTGCTTTTTCTTTTTATCTTCTTTTTCTCTTCTTTTTTTCTCTTCTTTTCTATTTTTTCTTCATCTCTTCTTTTTCTCTTTTTTTTCCTTTTTATTTTCTTCTTTTTTGTGTTAATTTTTCTTCTTCATTTTGGGGTAAACATCCTTATGCAAGGATCTGACTAAAGAAGTCAATTTTGAGAAAACCATCATTATGCAAGGATCCAACTAAAAAAGTTGATTTTAAGAAAAGCATCCTTATGCAAGGATCCAACTAAAGAAGTTGGTTTTAAGAAAATCATCCTTATGAAAGGATCCAACCAAAGAAGTCAGTTTTAAGAAAAGTATCCTTATGAAAGGATCCAACTAACAAAGTTGGTTTTAAGAAAATTATCCTTATGAAAGGATCCAACTAAAGAAGTTGGTTTTAAGAAAAACATCCTTATGCAAGGATCCAACTAAAGAAGTTGATTTTTAAGAAAAGTATCCTTATGAAAAGATCCAACTAAAGAAGTTGATTTTTAAGAAAAGTATCCTTATGAAAGGATCCAACTAAAAATGTTGGTTTTAAGAAAATTATCCTTATGAAAGGATCCTACTAAAGAAGTTGATTTTTAAGAAAAGCATCCTTATGCAAAGATCCAACTAAAGAAGTTGGTTTTAAGAAAAGCATCCTTATGCAAGGATCCAACTAAAGAAGTTGGTTTTAAGAACCTCATTAAAAATTTTTGTTTTTAAGAAAAACCTTAAGTGATACCTTGGTTTTATCTGTCTAGAAATTCGTCTGAGTGGCGGCTTAAAAATGTTGACATTTTCTCTGGTCAACCGATCTCCTTTCTTTTCTATTTTTCCTTTTCCTTTTTCTTCTTTCTCTTTCTTCTTTCTTTTATTTTCTCTCTTTCTTTATTCTCTATTTTTCTCTCTGTTTCTTCTTTCTTTTCTCTCTTTTTTGTTTTTGTTTTTGTTTGTTTTTTGTTTTTTTTGTTTTTTAGGGAAAATGACACTCAAACGCATCTTCTGGATCGGTGCAAAGGTGCATGAAGTCTTTGTTGGAGTCATCTTCTTGGAAACTATCTGTCTGTCTTCCTGTATGAATACTAAGGATGATGCATGAGCATACCTTATGATGTAAAGATGCATATGTTCATGTAAAATGCTATTCTCATGATTGTTGGGGATGCAAAGGTACAACCTATTCATGTAGACTTATAATAATGCCATGATGTATGACTCATTGTCACAATCTTCTCGGACACCTTAATACTCAAGTCACCACTTGCTGGTTAGGTAGGCTTCGTCATGTGACTACAATCATAAATCATTCTGACGTTCCAGCAGCTTTTGCCCCCAAAACTTGGTTGCTTATTCCTTGTTCACCTTTTCAGGTCAAACGACCTCGGTCAACATCATCTCTTTACTCAAGAAAGTCATTTGTCTTCTTTATTAATCCAAATATTTTGAACCATCCGACATCTCGGGTCTATTCTACCTTGGATTCTTACAACTATCTATGTTGTTTCACGAAAAATGGTGCCCCACTATTCTTGGACTTGAACTCTTTCTTGCCTTTTACCCATCATGCAGAGCCACTCTCTGTCTCAACATCGGGGTGAGCTAAAATTCCCCCAACTCCCCCAAACCCATCTCTAAGTTCAATCTCTGTCTTTGAACTTAAATGAAGTACTCTAATGGGGATTTGAATCTATGTCTTTAGGCTTTAAATCATTTTTTAAGTAAAGAGGCCAATTGCTCGTGTATTCTTTGAATTTTGAAATAAACGGCAAAATTTTGGAACAATACAAACACTTTTTTGTGTTTTTTTGGCTAACGCTTGATCAGAAAATCTTGACAGTCGTAGTAATACGTCAAATCGTATACCCTGAGTATCAAGTGCAAAAATGACATTGAGACAACTTACCGGCGATTGCCCCCAAGCGTATCCTACATATAGGGGACTTCAAAAGCTGAATTGTTATCTGAAAATGTAAAATACATTCCGAGTTATTTTGGTATCTCTCTCTCTTTTCCTTTTTTGACTGGGTTGGACCCTATCAGATCATCATCATTTTTTGGCTTATTTTCTTTTTGCTGGGGGAATTCAACTCATCACATTCTTTTGGCTCGAAAATAATGATGGAGCAAACAACAATACCCCGAGTTACTCAGTATTGTCATGAGACGAAAATATTACCATCACTCATGAAGCGATTTTCTTCTCTCTTTTTCCTTCTTATTTCCTTTCCTTTTTATTTTTTGCTCTCTTTTGTCTTTGTTAGATGGTGCATTACCATCTTATCGCTTCAGAGGAGTGCCCCAAAATTGCCACACTCTTATCAGAACAAACCTATTACCAGGTTTTGAACATGCCTATTACCAGGCTTTGAACATTGGAGTGCTTTTTCTTATGGTTTCTTCTTTCACTCATTTTAAACGTGGGAGATGCTTATTGTTTTTTATTCCACGTACAATAAATTATGCTTAAGTGAGATCATTAACAATTAACCAATAAATAACTCGGAAGGTAATTACAAATTCGTCTTCTCTGTAACCTTTGATTTCCAGTACATGCAGGCTGCTCAAAACCAATCACCTAAGTTAAAATAATGTCCCTCATGCAATTGATATACAAAGACACAATAGCCGTATACATGTATTTTCTGTGTAAAAATATGAGCATGCACATGAAAACAAAAACTAACCCTTATCGATGAGTGAAATGAATCAAATAATGAAAATCGTTTGCTAGATGTGCACAAAAAAGATATGCGAATAGAAATATCATTTCACCAGATGTACGCCCCCTACAAAATGCCTTTACTAATTTTCGGGCCTAAAATAGTAAAGCTGACTTCGCATTACTTTTGAGAAGAGAGAGAGAAAACATGAAATGTAGTTAAACACATAACCGGGAAGTCAGCGCCCCCTCAAAAAAATTCATATTTGTCACTGTCCTTAAAACTTCAGATGGCCAGCTTTGATCAGACTTTGGACCTTATTTTTCAGAGCTCCACAATTTTCCATTGTGTGGCCCGTACTCCCCAAATGGTAATCACATACAGCATTGGCATCATACCCCGCCGGATATGGAGGATCTTTTGGCTTGGACTGGATAGGGGTTAGCAGCTTCTTTTCAATAAGCATCGGAAGCAACTCAGTGTACGTCATAGGAACAGGATAAAGTACCTTTGCAGGTTTCATGTATCGTGAAGACTGATTACGAGGACGACCCTGGGGTTGGCTGATTGGACGAGCACTCACCATATGAACATGAGAATCTTTTTCCTTTTGAGGAACGGTGTTGTCGTCTTCCTTTTGAGGAACTGTGCTGTAGAGATCTACTATCTTTCCCTTCTTAACTGCATCTTCAATGCGCTCTCCAACCATGACTAAGTCTGCAAAGTTGGCGGCATGGTGGCTTACTAGACGATCGTACAACACTCCCTTTAGAGTATCCACAATCATGAGAGTAATTTCACTTTCCTAAATAGGGGGGTTGAACCTGAGATGCCACGTCTCGCCATCGTTGAGCATACTGATGGAAACTCTCATCAGGCTTCTGCCTTAAACCTTGTAGCACGAATCGATTTGGGGTCATATCTGTTATATGCTTGTACTATTCTGTGAAGGCTTTTGAAAGATCCTTCCAGGACTTGATATCTACCCGGCTTAATTGATTGTACCACCAGATGGCTACCCCGGTCAGACTATCTTGGAAGTGATGGATTAAGAGCTTTCCATCTTTTTCAAGGGCAGTCATCTTCCGGCAATACATGGCAATATGCGCGAAAGGACACAAAGTTCCATCATACTTATCGAAATCATTGGTTTTGAACTTCGGTGGTAAAACAAGGTCTGCTACTAGAATCAGATTGCTGGCATCATTCCTTGGTTCCTCCACAGTCTGCATGGCTTTGACTTTTTCCTCCATGAGACGAAATATTTCTTCCCATTTCTTTTCCACTTCATTTCTAATTTCCTCAACCATGTCCAGATCCGTCATATCTTCTCCGTAGAATGCCCTTGTATTCATGGGTTGGTTTTAAGATGCCTCTGCTTGGAGACTAGCAGATATCCCAATAGGTTCAATGTATACTCTTCTGGCCGAATTTGGCATCGCCGGTTGAACCTTGTTGTAAGATGAGATACCTTCTGGCTCATGGGTGACTTCGTCTTTAACCTTTTCTTTCCCCAGGCTTTTTACTAGCAAAGTAGTTATGTCAGACACTATCGTAGCTTGTGATTGAGCGATTTGATCGCTGAGACTCTTCTTAGCTTTATCAAGACGCACTTCCAAATCTTTTTGCCCCTTTTCTAGACTGACTACTTCGTCTTCCATCAGCTTGCTTTGGAGCTGAGTAAAGTATGGATGTAGAATAGTTGCGGCTTATCTTCTAGTTCCACTGCCACAATATGTGCACTATCAATATTATTGTGAAGACTGATGAATGCATGTAATATAAAATGCAAATGACATGATGTAATGCAAGAATGTATACAAATAAAGGTACCGGTTCCGCTGGTAATCACCCTTTTGAACTACTTTCATGGGAACTAAAGGATCTAGATTACAAAAGGGTTTGTATTACAAAATGGGTACCTATTACAAAAAAAGAGTCCTAATTACAACATAGACTCCTACAGATAAGCCCTAGCTCTATCCCCTAACTTTCATTAACCCTGAGCAGCTTGATGAACCTGGGTGCTTCTTTTATGCCTGAAGTGATGAAGGGTTGGAGGGTTTCAGCTTCGGTAGCTAAGTCATCCGCATGTCTCGCAACTCGTTGTATGTCCACCATCAGGGTCGTGTAATACTGGTCTCGGTCTTGAACCATCTGGGTAGCATCACGAAGTCTTCTTCCCCAATAGGTGTCTCCACCGGTTATAACTTCTTCTAATCCTCCCCCTGTAATCTTGAACAATTGCCTTGAGTGACTCAATGCGAGATCATAACATGCCATTCACGCGTTCTCTTCCTTGTAGTTCGATGAAACCATTCTTATGTCGGTAGGCCTGAAAGGACTGCTCTCACCTCTGCCAGTCTCCCTTCTAACTCGGTATTCTGATCTTGACTCTGAGTCAGTCTTTGAACAGTGTCATTGTATAAGTTTTGTATCTTGAGTAGTCTATTCCTGCTCCCCATGGATTTCCTCTTCCAAACGGTAGTGTTTTCTCTTTTGTAGGTGATTGCTTACTTGCCTTTGTCGACCTCTTGCCTAGCTCTTTCCTTCTCTTGGTTAACTACACCCCTGAAAGGTCATCTTTCACTCTTGATGGTCAACTTGCATCTCTCTAACAACCATCAAAGAATAAGTCTTGTAGTCTTCGATCCCATACTCCCCAAATCCTTTTTAAGCTCCCATAGATCATTCTGTTAGAGGCTCACGTAGGTGTATCCTGACAATATGCGCTCACTGGGCAAACTATCCTCTTGGGCCTTCTGATTGACCTCTGACTAATACCTGACTAACAAATTAAGCTCTTCTTTCCTAAGATACCTTTTTTCCATGATGAAAGACTTTTTGATCGGGCAAACCACTTGATCCAGTACCATTATGTAATGCAAATGCAATAATGTATGAAAAAATCAAAAGCAAAAAGAAAACAAGTCAGTACCGGATGGAATACATAAATAAAAGAACGAATTAAATAAGGTAAACAGACAAAATAACCCTATTTATCTCGTCTAAAACACCTACGGTTATCCGCATGGCTCTAAAGGGGTGGGTTTCTATGTATTCTCTACATGCAGTCTTGGTTCTAGGAGGTACCCGAATTGTCCTTGCTGTCCTCTAATAAGAGTAGCAAGGCCCCCGATCATCACCCATTATAGGCTCCTTTCAACCGGGTTCAATTCAGGGGGACCCATTCACTTATGCCTGCACGAAGGAACAATATCCTTACGAAAGCATAAGGTACTCGAGCCTCGAAGGTACTTGCTAGGCCTACACGGGAGAACGATATCTCCATGAAAGCATTAGCGTTTTCCCCTCACTTAAAAAAACGGGTTTATATGCCATATTTTAAATGCATTAAAATAAACGCGCAATTATAACCGAATGTTAGTTTAATAGTCACTTTAATCCGGAATTTCCGATGTTAATAAAGCGGTAATTATTTGAAAAAAGCTCGAATCTCATTTGTTTTTGAAAAACAAATAATGTCCCCAGCGGAGTCGCCATCTGTAGCGATGTCCGTTTTCGCTAAAAAATATTGGTTTCGAAGTATTTGTTGTCTTTCGGATATAAAAATATTTATTCCGTGGGGTTTTAAAAATACCGTATTTTATTTAAGAAAATGGAGTCGCCACTGGCCAATTAGGTAGGCCGGAAACCATAAAAACCAGAGATTTTGAAAACTTTGGGTTCGGGAGTCGGTTATGGATGGGGAAGGATTAGCACCCCCACACCGCCCAAAAGTAGTACTTTAATAATTACTGCTTTATTAATATTAGACTTTCCGGATTAAAGTGACGATTAATTTAAAATTTGGATATAAGTGCGAGTAGATTTTAAAAGCCCCATTATCCGAGAGTAAACGCCCAACCACTATCACTACGCATGATACTGGCCCCGTTTACGCTCGGATAAAAGGGCACCGCATTGGCAGTTTATATATCTCAATATGCAATCTTAGAAAATAAAACATAGAACCTACAATGGCATTAGCATGGTACTAAAATATAAAAGCATGCATATTACAAAATTAAACAAAAATAATAATAATAATAAAATACATGGGTAAAAAGATAAAGCATGATAAAACAAAGTAAATACAAACAAGATAAAAAACATGCTTCCAAAACCGAATTAATTAACCTCAACCTGTTTGAACGCATTAAGACAAAATACAACTAAAATATGGATAACATATACATGGCGTTGTATAACACTAAAAAACATGCTAGAATAAAAACTAATGCTTGATATTTGACATACGACACAATTTATATGCATAGACTAAAGACACGACATTTCTATAGCACCAAGAAACATGCTAACATATACCCTAAAAACGAAGATATGAAAATCCATGTGGGTACATAAAAACATGATGTACAAAGAAACTAAAACAATATCTAAAACAAACCTACTTGCGATGAACAAACGAATCAAAACACAAAAACATAATATCAAAAATAAGCGTAGCAAATAAAAAAACATACCAACATGTAACCTAAAAATAAAGTGAACAACCCATACATGTTAAGATACAAACACGCTAAGAACAAGTCAACTAATCATACCAAACGAACATGTACGATACGAACAAACAAAATAAACAACGTAGAAGGCACAACCCAAAATACGCAAACAAACATGATATTAGTGCATTTGTGAACAAAATGAACTTGCTGAAAACATGTGATAGAAATTAAATGACACAGACGTTCAACATGGGAAAGGTCCGAAATGCAACAAAAGGAAAACGGTGAAGCAAAAATTAAATAAGCGAAAAACACATTCAGGGATTTAATTAAAAATTGAAACGAAGCTACAAGGACTGGAGATGTGATTAACCCAAGGGGCGAGCTCAAAATGAAAACTTCAAAAATGCAGAGTGGCTAAACAGGTAATTTTACCATTTGAATTCAAAACTCGTTTAATTTAGGGACTACATTGAGAAATTTCAAAAATAGAGGGGGATCGGGTTTGTAATTTAACCAAGGGGAAGACTCACTTTGAAAAGTGCAGAAACGTGGGGGGATTTATGAATTAATTAGCCCACTTTTAAAATATTAAACCTCTATATAACAGCCTAAATAGCTCGGTTCTCAGACTTTGGGCATTTAAAATTTTTGGATCTAAAAGAAACTCTCCCTCTCTTTATTCTCTAAACTGAACCAAATAACCACCCAAAAAAGAAACTCTGGCCACCGCGGAGCACCGGTCTCGGGCGAGGCTCTGCCGTAACGGCTGTCTCGAGCCCTCCTTGACCATAACTTCGACAACCAAAACCAACCGTAAAACCCTAAAAACTTTAGAAACCCCCTTTTTAAACCGTAAACCTTTGTTTTGGAACCCACAATAAAACCCCTTCCCTTTCGAACACTGGATCCTACTCTGGTTCACTCAAGGAGGAGATTATTACCGGACAGGAAGGTGAACTACTCAGGTAAAAAACCTTCTCTTCTATTCTTTTTTTTTTATTTTTACATGCATGTATGTAAGAAAGAAAGACAAGAAGTTTTACCACTGGAAATTTCTTCTCCCTCTTTTTTTTAACTGATCGTTGTTGTTTTTTTATTTCTGATATGATATCTCTGAGTACACAATGGTGGGTTACACTTGTATATATGCATACCCTGATTTTTCATTTTTTGTTTACACAAGCAAGTTATAATAAATGTAAATATTGCTCTTGATTTGGATCTGACATTTCTGCTTTCTGTGTTTGCTTGGCATGTCCGGTGGTTGAGGAAGGGCATACGGCGGCATGGTGGAGGCAGCCTGGTGGTAGTATCGCTTCGGCCATATTCACTCACGGCCGTTGGATCAGATCCGATCCAACGGTTGTGATTGCATGGGAAATGAATGGCCTAGATCTGGTCTTAGGATGAGTAAAGTTGCCTCTGGTCTCGACACATGGGGGAGGGAGAACGAAGTGTTTCGCTCGTGCGTTGCACGCGCGAGAAGGAGGCGAGCAGTCTGGAGAGTGACATCACGCGCGCCGACTGGATTATCTTGGACTGATCTGGACCGTTGGATCAAGACTTGATCCAACGGCCCGGATAACGGTGGCTGCAAGATAAAGGAGGGTTATCAAACTTGGTTTTTAGGGTTTTTAAGATATTGGGTCAGGCCAAAATGGGCCTTGTAACATATTTTGGGTCTGTAATACATATTGGACTGGACTGTTATAAAATATTTGGGTTTTATGTTTTGGATTTTATTTTACATTAGTCCAATAATAATAATAGTAATAATAATAATAATAATAATACAATAGTACATACATATGTACACGTGCACACTCATATACGTGTAACAAACGAATACACATGCAAACATTAATTAATGTAACATACTAACATACATGCATATAATCATGCACGTAATGTACACATACAAACAATGTATACATAAAACATAAACACGTATGACACAAATAAATATTAACACATACATAATATGTATAATATGCATGCACTTACACGCATCACACATATTTCACACACACTTTAATCGCATATAATATGCATACATACGATAATTATTAAACTAACACAATACTTATACACCGGATAAAAATGAGTGATTACATAGACAAGATAAAAAGAAAAAATGGACCTAAGATTAGTTAATCGCTTTGAGTTTTGTTTTGGAAAAACCCAATGTAGCTCGCTCGGTTCAGTCTGGCGTCTAGGCTAGGTCGAGGGGGTTACATTTGGTGGTATCAGAGCCAAGTTTGTGATAAGTGGGATGAGGTTATGATTGTTGGAATGTTGTTATTGATTGATTACTATTGTTTGCTATGCACGGTGATTGTTTTTATGTCTTTTGGTTTATATATGCTATGTTGGGGGGATATTTGTGGGACACATTGCCTTATTACTATAGTCTGAAATGTTTTGATTTGAAATGGAAGTCTTGGATCTTTGCTTGAAGCTGGCCTGAATATTTTTGTTTTGGTGAAATTATCATGCCTTAGAAATATTGTTATGTTACGACTAGGAGAGAATTGAGGGTTAACACGAATGCTACTGCCGCTGGGCAGGGAAATCAGGAGAATGTTATATCTCTTGGGGGCTTGCAACCCCCTCTGCCTAATTCACCTGTAGAAGTTGAGCAAGTACCACTTTCGCTAGCTGGGCGAATGTTGGCTGATATGGCACCTTTGATACATGCGATGATTGGTGCTTTTCAAGTTGTTGTTGCTAGTGCACATGTGCCTGCACCAACTGCTGGACACACTATCAGACAGATTCCCTTTAGATCTGCAATTGTCCAACCTATTGTCATTTTATGCTACGTCAACATGTCAATCAATCTCTTTTCCTTTTCAGGCAACAACTTAGAAGAAATGATTATGAGCAATTTGTTATATTTTCCCAAATAAACATATTTCAATTTCCTTGGAAATGGTTTTAATTCTATATTAGGATATTGCTCAACAAAAGGTTTGTCAGGTTTACGTTCCTTACTTGAGTAATTAAGAGATTCGAAATTTTTACCCGGATCAACATACAATCCACTTTGCTTCCTACTGTGCCTCGTTGTCTGGCTCCTCAAGCTCATCAGGCTCGACAATGAAATTGACATGACAAAGTTAAATTTTGTGGTTTTGAAAACATTGAGTGTGACTTGCTGCTCATTCACACGCATAGTGAGCTCTCCTCTCTCAACATCGATCAAGGTTCTTCTTGTTGCTAAGAACGGTCTCCCAAGAATAATGGGTGTGGACTCATCTGCCTCACAATCTAAAACAATAAAGTTAGCGAAAAAAAATAAATTTATCCACACTTACCAAAGTGTCTTCGATTTTTCCCTCTAGGTGCAAATAAGATTTGTATGCAAGCTGTATCATTACTATCGTGGGTCTCGCTTTCCCTATGCCTAATCTTTGAAAATAGATTTTGGCATAAGGTTTATACTTGCTCCAAGGTCACATAATGTGTAACCCCCTTAACCTGGCCTAGTCGCAAGACCGAACCGAGCGAGCTACATTGGGTTTGCTAAAACAAATCCGAAAAGATTTAACTCGAATCGTGTCCATTTTTTATTTTATCTTATCTAGATGCATCATTATAACCTATAGTGTGCATACTGACAGCGGATGAAATTTCAACTCAATCGGGTGTCCTAACAACATCCAATTGCACACAATTGCAATTTAGGGGCCAAATTGCAATTCTGGAAAATTACACACTTATTCCATTTTGAAGTTACCAATCCTTAATTAGTCAGGTTTCATGATCACTTGTCAATTTTCAGACTAAAATGACTACCTAAACTCACTTAACAGTCAGGGACCAAAATGGAAGGATATAAAACTCAGACTACACTTTAACTAACAAAACAAACACATGTATCTGTACACGAAGAAGTTTTTCGGTACACTTGCACCAGTTCAAAACTCCAGATTCTAGTAGCTTAAACACGTATCGAAACACACTCTTGAGTATCGGTACGCAGGCCATTTTTAGCCCATACCCGTACCGAAACACCCATCCCTTGTACTGAAACTCAGGCTCAGATAAAGCCTACGCGTACCAATACACCATCACATGTACCGAAATTCCTGGACCTGAAATGCCCTAATTTGTGGTTTTTCATGCATTCAAGGATTCAAACACATACCAACATGTCTTTAACATATGCACATCTAATCTCAAGATCAAACCATATCGAAACATCATAGAAGCAAGATCATAACATGGTTTCATACTTCAATTGAAAGTCTAGAGGCATGCATCCTAGAATCAAATCATCCAAAGCATAAAACACAAATCTAAAGCATTAACCAAACATATAAGGCCAATTGCAAACCCAAAACAACAATACAAACTTGGTCAAACAGAAAGTTTAGCAAAAACCTTCCCAAAACATCAATGTACCTCATTGCCTTTATTACTACTAGTCTAGTTTGAAACAATACTTTCGAATAGCCAAAGTCCTTGGATTTACTTTGCTTGTTCACTGCCTCTAACCTTTAATTCTTTGCATTGATGGACGAAGAGAGCGTAAACACACTAGGCTTAGTGAGGAGTGCTCAAAACCACACACCATCAATGCATTTAAAACTACTTTCCAAAACCACATTGAAATCACCATTTCAATCATCTAATAAAACATCAAGCCTTGAAAACCATGCACTTAACACTTTCAAAAACCAACATATTAAACCATATGCAACATATATCATGGATCAACAACAAATCCCATTTGCTAACCCTCAATTTAAGCTTTTCCATGCATAACAACCCATATGCAAAGCTTAAAGAGTAAACATGTATAAACCAACATTATACATCAACATCCATCAATATGATACATTAACAATTATATTGGCTTCCAAGAGATCATAAACCAAATTTAGTTTCCAAAATATTACATCGGATACATGTATTCAAAAAGTGTCCTCTTAACACTTCATGTCATCTCAACGAAATTAAAGTATGCTCACAACTGGGTACTATCACAACCCATCTCATCAGTTAGACGCATAATCCACTAACGAGAGTTTTTGGTACCATATAACCCCTAAACTGTTAGGGTACTCGTGGTGGAGTATTCGGTACACATAAACCCCTCAACACCCGAGGCGGCTCTTTATAGTGCACTATCAATCCTATGGCTGACCAACTATATCTAATAACATTTTAAACCACGTCACTTGCCAATATAATTCATTATTAACCATTTACCTGACTATTTTTAAAGCAACATATCAAAACCGTTTCCAATGCATTAAACCATGCTTTACAAGTATTCCATATACTTACATGAATCATTTACCAAATGCATCCATCATCATTATATGATCAAAAACTGTATAAAACATACTTTAAAACATGTTCAACAGTAGGTACCATGTAATTCAAAACAAGTGCATAAAATCAATTTCGTAAAAGCACAACCGATGGAGAAATCTCATTATACGTACTTCTGAGTTTAAACCAGCATTTCAAACTTAATTTAAACTCCCAAAACAACCTTTAAACCATTTCAAAGCTGAAATCCATGTTCTCATTCATCGACAACGCAAAGCTTGATTCGCTGATGTGAATCACTCCTTCAAAGCTTCCAAAGCAGTGCTACAATCTTGAGGATAAACATCCTCTAATTTTACCATACAAAAACAGAGGATTCAATGCATCAAAATGCATTGACAACCAGCCAACATCAAATCAACAACAATCCTCTTCAAACTCTAGTCGAAACCTTCCAAAACTATCAAAAACGACATCAAACATGCTCCAAACTTAACCCAGCCAAAACCTATAGTTTTAACCCTTCAATTACCTTAAATTAACATCCAAAAACAACCTAACATCATCCTTATATCTCTAGCGTTCGTTAAATAACCTCAACACCTCAAAAACTCATAATTATCAACCTAGAAAATTAGAGATTCACATAGCTTCGGGATTACAATATTAAAATCAATCTATTAACATTATAAAACATCAAAATCATAATTAAAATCAACCAAGAACTCAGAAAAAATAGATCCAATTTGAAAATCTTATAATCTAACTAATTAAACATTGATTTAACCAATTTCTATAATCAAATCATTAAAACTCGTTAGAAACATATATAAAGGATCAAATACTTGAGAATTACAGTAAAGAACCAATCATTAGAGGAGAAGAACAAACCTTACCTCTAATGAAAGAATTCCCTCTCAATTGGATGTCTTACTCTTGAAAAACAAAGGAAATGTATGTGATTTTGGAAAACAAGATTGAAGAATCCATTAGAAATCAAAAGTTTGAGAAATCAAGAGCATTACCTGAAATCTTTGATGAAATAGAGAGTGTTTGGTTGAGGGAATTTTGAGAGAAAGAAAGTTACGTCGAAATTGGTTTTTAAGACATAACCACCTTATCTTTTATTAAATCTTTTTAATCCTTAATCAAAGCCCATTAAAATAATCCCAATTGAGAGAAAACTCTAATAAAAACATTTAGGTAGAATAGCTCCTTAAAGATTCTAAGTTTTGATCCTTTTACAAAACAGTCACTAAAAATAGTTTTCATTCTTTACATTTTGGCACTAGACAAAATGTCCAATTTCCAAAACCCATTTTCCAAAATTGACTTTACCAAAAATATCCATATATTAAATAATGATTTTTAGATTTTTTCCCAAATATTTTCTCACTCAAAAATATTTAATCTGGTTTTAGTCCTGAATCTGACTCGAATCTCCAATCCGGTCTACCAGACCGTCTACACATCCTAAAAACTACTAGGCCCAAAATCGAGACGTTAAAAATCTCCCCCACTTAAGAAATTTCATCCCTGAAATTTACCTAAAGGAAACAAATGCGGAAACTGCTTCAATATGTCTGCTTTGCTTTCCCACGTGGCCTCCTCAACTCCACAATGTCGCCACAACACCTTCACAAGCTCAATCGTCTTGCCACGAAGAACTTTACTACTAGAGTCAAGGATCTTTACAGGTTGCTCATCATAGGACAAATTTGGTTGTAACTCAATTTCCTCCACCAACATAACATGTGATAGATCCGACCATAGCTCCGCAACATCGATACATGAAACACATCATGAATCTTCTCCAACTCAGGAGGCAACCTCAAACGATAAGACACAGGACCAACACGCTCCACAACCTCATACGGTCCAATGAATCTCGAACTAAGCTTACCCTTACATCCAAACTGTATCACCTTCTTCCAAGGTGACACTTTCAAAAACACGCGATCACCAACCACATACTTAATCTCTCTACGATTCAAATCTGCGTAGGATTTTTGGCGATCCGGAGCCACTTTCAAGTGATCACAAATGAGCTTCACTTTCTTATTCGTATCTTTAACAGATCTGACAAAGAAACATGTTTTTCCCTAGCCTCACCCCAACACAAAGGTGTACGACACTTCCTACCATACAAGGCCTCATACGGTGCCATTTGTATACTAGCATGATAATTGTTATTATAAGTGAAATCCACCAAAGGCAACTGTTTCTCCTAGGTTCCTTGGAACTTAATGATACAACACCTCAACATATCCTCCAAGACATGGATCAAACGTTCAGACTGACCATCCGTCTGAGGATGATACGAAGTACTAAAATTCAACCATGTACCCAAAGCCCGATGCAAACACTCCCAAAACCTCACTACAAACCGTGGATCTCTATCTGAAACTATGGACTTAGGCACCCAATGCAAACGCACAACCTCCGCAATATACAAATCCGACAACTTATCCAAGGTATACGTCGTATGCACTTGCAAAAAATGTGCACACTTTATAAATCCATGGTGATTCTCTCCCACTTCCATTCTAGTATCCTCAACGGTTGCAACAACCTAGAAGGAAACTGATACTTAGCCTTGACATGCTGACACACCATACATTTAGCAACAAAATCATACACATTTTTCTTTAAACCAGCCCAATAGTACTCTTCCTTCAACCCTCGATACATCTTAGTATTATCAGGATGCATAACAAAAGGACTAGCATGTGCTTCGGCCAAAATGGTACACCTCAACTCATCATCATTAGGCACCACTATCCAATCCTTAAATCACATCACTCCATCATGATTGAAGTGAAAATTCGAAGGATTTCCATCCATGATATCCTTAACATGCGGTACCAACGCATCATCATAAGGTTGCTTTTCCTTAATCAACTGTGACAAATATGGCTTTACTTGCAACTCAGCCAACAAACCTCCATCCCATGTCACACTTAACCGTGCAAACACCGCCCTCAACTCCACCGCAACTTTCCTACTCAAAGCATCAGCTACAAAATTAGCCTTTCTCGGATGATACTCAATCGTCAAATCATAATCCTTAAGCAACTCCAACCATCTATGTTGCCTAAGATTCAATCCTTTTGATTCATCAAATATTTCAAACTTTTGTGATCCGTGTACACAACACACTTCTCACTGTAGAGATAATGTATCCAAATCTGTAACGCAAACACCACCACGACAAGCTAAAGATCATGGGTAGGATAATTGCGCTCGTGCACCTTCAACTGCCAAAATGCATAAGCCACACCCTTTCCTTCTTGCATCAACACACAACGGAAACCTACGTATGATGCATCAATATAGAAAACAAAATCCTTGTCCGACTCAGGTTGAATCAAAATATAAGTTTGCATCAAAGCCTCATTTAACTTTTTGAAAGCTCGTTGTCTATCCTCCACTCAAAACAAACATTCTTTTGCAACAACTTAGTCAAAGGGGAAACAATCCTCAAAAAACCATCCACAAACCTACGTTACTAACCAGCCAACCTAAGGAAACTACGAACCTCCTCCACAGACTCAGGTGGATTCCAACCCATCACCGCCTCAATCTTGTGTGGATCAACCCGAATTCCTTCGGCCGACACAACATGCCCTAGGAAAACAACATCCCTAATCCAAAACACACACTTACTCAAATTGGCATACAACTGATTATCCAATAATTCCTGAAGCACAATTCGCAAGTGTTTATCATGATCCTCCTCGGTACGAGAGTATACAAGAATATCATTAATGAACACCATCACAAATTGATCCAAAAACACATGGAACACCGGGTTCATCATATCCATGAATGCAACAGGGGTATTAGTCAAACCAAATGGCATCACCAAGAACTCGTAATGCTCGTACCTTGTAAGAAAATCAATTTTACGCACATCCACATCCTTCACCTTCAACTGATAATATCCAGACCTCAAATCAATATTAGAAAACATTGAAGCACCACAAAACTGATCAAACAAATCATTAATCTGCAGTAAAGGATACTTATCCTTAATTATTAACTTGTTCAGTACCGATAATCAATGCACGTCTCATCGTGCCATCCTTCTTCTTTACAAACAACAATGGTGTACCCTAAGGTGAAACACTCGGTCTAATAAACCCTCGATCAAGTAACTCTTGGAGTTGCATCTTTAACTCTTTCAACTCCTTTAGTGCCATGCGATAGAGAGCAGTAGACCCTAGGACAGGTGGCACCAGTATAGGCGGGTTTGTTAGTTATTTATTGATTTTTTTCCAATGCTACCTAGCATTCTTCGTTCCACGTACCTGGATTATTCTTTTAGAGTAGCCTAAAATCAGGATCACACTTGTACGTTAACTGGGAAATGAAACGGGCGATGTAATTCAATATTTTGAGGAAACCTCAAACCTCTTTTTGCATTTTAGAGGGAGGAAGTTATTTTATGGCCTTGATTTTATCTGATTCAATATCAATTTCTCTTTTGCTCACGATAAAACCAAACAATTTCCCAAATGTAACCCCAAAAGTGCACCTGGTAGGTTTAAGCTTTAATTGGAACTTCCTCAGCCATTGGAAGAGTTTTTCCAAGTTCACAATGTGCTCTTCTTCTGATCGAGATTTGGTGATCATGTCGTCTACATATACTGCTATCTCTCTATGCATCATGTCGTGAAATAACGTCACCATGGCTCGCTGGTAAGTTGCCCCTACATTCTTCAGACCAAAATGCATCACTTTATAGAAGAATGTTCCCCATAATGTCACAAATTTAGTCTTATCCATGTATTTTAGGGACATTTTGATCTGCTTATACCCGGAGAAACCATCCATAAAGGGAAAGAGGGAATGACCAATCGTGTTATCTACCAGGGCATCAGTGTGTGGTAACATGAAATTGTGTTTAGGGCTTGCCCGATTGATATCTCTATAATCGATGCACATGCGCACTTTCCCATCCTTCTTCTGGACTGGAACGATATTAGCCTTCCATTCTAAATACTTTACCACTTTGAGGAATCCGATGTCATACTATTTTTTTCACCTCGTATCTGATCTTTAGAAGCATCTCGAGTTTTATCCTTTTGAGCTTCTTCTATATCAGCTTGCATCATGTCTTTATGAGCAGTTAGTGTACTACAATATCTGTGCTCAGGCCTGACATATATGGATACGACCAAGTGAATACATCCTTATACTCTTGTAGGAGCTCTTCTCTTTTAACCTTTGTCGGGTTTTACCAGTGATGGTAGTACCAAACTTTACCTCATGTTTTTTTTCTTCAGTTCCGAGGCTCAGAACTTTTAATTCTTCCTTGTGGGGTAGAATCTGTTTTTCTTCACATTCTATCAACCTGAGCATATCATCACAATTTTCAACCTCTCATAAACACATGGGCGATTCAAAATCAACTTCTAGGTCTAATTCGGGGTCATTTATGTCGTTGATATCTGGAAACCTAAAAAGGAAAATGAATCAAATATATACAAGGGTGCTAGAGAAACAAATGAATAAATGGATGGAATGATTTTATTTTTGGTTTTTTTTGTAGTGTTTTTTATATATTTACAAAAGAACATTTGTCACACAAGGTTTATTAGAACGCATCTTTTATTAATGATAGTAAACATAATGGTTTAACATAGACCCTTTACAAAAGATCCCTTATTGCCTTCGGGCCCAAGGCAAAAAGGGTTGGTTTTGAGAATTACTCTATAAATGATTTAAAGACTACAAGAATTTCCTCACTAGTCCAATCGTTAAGCTCATAGTAGGGGTGGATCATAGACAAGTCCTTGTTTCCTTCATCCTCGTCTTTTATAGAGTTAATGCTCAGGCCCCCCAAAATCTCATCCAGGTCACTCTTTCCTTTCTCCTCCACAACATCAAGGTTCACGAAACCTCCAGATCTAAAATTTTCTTTCTCAAAAAATTCAATCTCTTTGTTATATATCTTAGTTCGGACTAACTGTCTAAACTCTGGAAAAAACTAAATCTCATGTCTTCCTTCCCCGTGGTACACATAGTAAAGTTCACCATCACATGTTGCACTTTGAGTTTCTTCTTTTAGCATTTTGGCTTCAACCATTTTGGCCCATATCCATCTCAAGGGTTCCTTGACCTCTAAGATACACTCCTTGACTAATTTGCCATCATTTTTGGTCACTGCGTTTACTCCAACCTTCTAGTGATTTGGTAAGGGATTCCCTTTTTCCTTCGTTGTTTCAAATGACAACATCTTTGATTTTCGCAGATCCTCCACTACTTTTTGAAAGCAGTGCAATTTTCGATAGTATGCCCCCTATTTACTGCATGATATTCGCATTGCGCATTTTATCATACCATGGCGGGTATGGGGTGAGAAAAGAGGGACATGTCGTGGTAACACCAGTCACGCTTCAACTAGCTCTAAGAATAGCTCTGCGTAGGTCATAGGGATAGGGGAGAAGTAAGCCTTCTGATTCCTCTTATACTTTTGTTCATCTTTAGGTGGATTTGGGGCCACTGGATTTGCGGTCGGCACATTGGGCTTGCTAAGGACCAACCCCTTCGAGTAGCTAGGGTTGTAAACACTTGTCATGCTAACCTCATTATCTCTTTTCTTATACGACTTCTTAGTATTACCTCCATCAAGTTTCCCACTCTTGACAGCCGCCAAGATCAGCTCTTCATTCATTAGCATGTCTCCAAAGCTTTTAGTTGTGTGGTGTTTCATCCGGTCATAGAAAACGCCTTTCAAGGTTTCCACAAACATAGGGGTAATCTCATTTTCTAGCAAAGACGGTTGTACTTGAGCAGCCACATCCCGCCATCTTTGTGCATATTGTCGGAAGCTTTCATTTGTTTTTTCTCCATTCCTTGTAAAATGAGCTAGTTTAGGATCATATTAGTGACATGCTTGTACTGCTCGTTGAACTCTCTTGAAAAGTCTCTCTATTTTTGTATATTTGTTTGGCTTAGCTGTATGTACCCATGAGACGCAGATCCCGTCAGGCTATCCTAAAAGGTGTGAATTAGGAGCTTCTCATTATCCATATATATTGACATTCTTCGGCAGTAAATGGTCAAATATGCCATAGGGCAAGTGGTTCCATCATATTTGTTGAAATCAGGGATTTTAAACTTCGAAGGAATCACCAAATCAGTTACCAAGCTCAAGTCTCTAGCATCCATATAGTTCAATAGTACATGCGATGATGTCAGGGTCCTTATCCTCTTATTGGCTCCTTACGGTGTAAACTTGGGCTGAAGCCTTATATTCTTGTCGATTAGGAGCCCTTGCAGAGCCACCAGGTCCTCTAGAAGCTCTCGATACATCTTGCTTTTTCCCTTACTCCTAAAGGACTAAGTAGGAGATGTAGGAACCACTGAAAAGAGAGGTATATTAGTATTCATTGGACAATGTTTAATATAGTGGCCTTGTTCCCCACAGAAGAAACACACTCTAGATTGCTTGCGACACTATCCCGAAGGATGCCTCCTTTGACAAAAGTTGCAAACCGAATATTGTGACTCCTGTCCAGACCCTCCAGTACTTTCAATAGAGGCAATTCTTGTAGCGGATTGGGACATAACTTGTGGTTTCGAGAAATCACCCGATCGAAAGGATTGCTGAAGGTACGATTTCTTCTACCCTTTCTGCTTCTTGCCTTTATTATATGGTAGAGGGGGTCGAAAATCTTCTCGTGACCTATTCTCAACCCAGTTCGTCCTATTAAACTTGTGCAACCTCTAAGCAGCTTCAGTGGAGATCGCTCGATTCACAAGCTCCTAGAAATCCTTGATTCCCAGAGTAGTGAACAAAGGTCGTAGCTCATCACTCAAACATGTAATGAACATTCTACACTTTTCTTCTTCATTCTTTGTGTATTCAGCCCAATACTTGCAGTACTTACAGAAGTCGTGGATGTACTACTCCACCGGCCTTCCACCTTGTTTCAAATGCAAAAAGATATATCGTCTCTCAGCTAGATAGTGCTCATTGATGTATTTATTCTTAAACTCTCGTAGGAAGAACTCCAAAGTTACTACTTCTTCGAGGGCGGTAAGAGTCGTGGTTTCCCACCAACTTAAGGCTTTATTGGTCAACAAGGATAGAGTACACTTGAGCTTATGCTCATCTAAGCACTGGAATTTCTTAGTCAAGATTCTTATTGTACTATCCAACCACTGCTCTACTACTTCAGGGTCTTGCTCAGCCTTACCTGAGAAGGTAGTAACTCAGTGCTGAGCTAACTTGTCAATATGGGCTTGGTTCATAGAAGTAGTAGCTGCGGAGGACTGTGCAGACTATTTGGATTTAAGGGTAGCCATGAATTATTTGAACATCTCGATCATGTTCTTATAGCACTCGAACTCAACAGCATATAACACAAGCTCAGTGTTCGATGGCTTTCGTAGGGGTACTTGTGGATTAGGAGGATTCTCCCCCTTTTCTCCTCACCATTGGTCGAGGAGCTAAGCATGTGCTCAACTTTTTCGTGAGCCTTATCAGAGTCAAACATTTTTACACTATAAAAGAAAGAAGGATCAGATTAATTGCAAGTTACAATATAACAAATTAAACTCCTAGGTGGCGTATGCAATGCAAACTATACAACGGACTTCATTTTAGTCCTAGAATTGACTAAACTCTGGCTCTGATGCCGCAATTGTAACATCCCCCACCCAGCCTTGTAGGGACCCAGGTCGGAGAACGTCACCGGTGAACTATACGATGAACAGAGCAATGAATTTGAACTATAATCCAAACCTTAACCAATATTATGCTTACAGAATGTTCTGATATCAATACAATAGCCTTTTCGATTCAATTCTATACTTGGGTTATTGATCGGGGATCAATTTTAGGTTTTTTCAAGTTTAGTGGACCAAACTGTAATTTTTATAAATCAAGGTTCCTTGCTTATAATTAACTATATTATAATGAAATTTAATCCATGATCAATATTCATGCAAACTTTCAGTCTAATCGGAGTTCATTTACTAGTTCAATTAAACCATGCAATACTTAGTGACCAATCTATAAACTATTTAAAATAGTGGTCATAGCCCACTAACATAAATAACTGTCACCGTATCTAAACGCCAAGGGGCCGTATCGATATGAGTATGCACGATTTAAGCCTTAATTCGAAGCTGTCAGATTCTGTTTCGATACGGGATAACGAAATTAATAGACATCATATCGAAACACCTAAGGGGTGTATCGATATGGGTTGACATAATTTGACTTGACCATTGACCCCTGTTTCGATACGCTTAGGGCTATATTGATATCGATGTGCACAGTTTCAAGTTCCATTTGCCAAAATCCTTACATGTTTTGATATAGCTGGGGTTGTATCGATATGAATTGACCATGGTTGACCTGTTTCGATACGCCCAAAGGAAGTATCGGTACAACTAAATTCCCCAACCTTACTGTTAACTTTTGTACCAAACATCGTAGCTCGTATCAGAATGCCCTAGTTGACTTAAGCTTTGACCGACCAAATATGCAAGGTCGTATCGAAACAGCTTAACTTGTATCGATACGCCTACACTGTAATGACATATTTCTTCTAGTTTTTTTATCAATTTACTCTGTTGACCAATGTCCAAATGCAATGACTTTTTACCAGCAACTTTTAAACACTAAAATCTAGTAGCGTTCAAAGTTTAGTCTTCAAATGAATCCATTTACCATATTTTCACTAGTTAGGCCAAATATGCATATTTGATGCTTTTAACCAGAACACTAAAATGACCAAAATGGACATTTTAACCCTTTTAACATAGTGGACCATATGTACATGCAAAATGGGACTAAACCAACTTGTCTAGACCCTACGCCACCATTCTAGGAGTTCAAGGACTAGAGTAACATAACATAGAGTATAATGACTTGCTTCAAAACGCTCCTTACTCTGATCCTCGATCTAATTATGCTTTAACCTGAAAATGCATGGAAATGAGATGCATTAGGCTTACTTAGCCTAGTGAGGTAGTGAAAGGCAATCGTATGAGCATCAATGAAGATCATAACATGTATAACAAATGAAAGTGCATCTCAAATCATAATTTAACAATGCTTGCAACACTTATTCACATGTTTTCCTTGGATCGACATGTATTGTGGATACGCGAATTCCCAACCAACATCACCAACAATGAATGGACAATATCCACCAACATCGCTAATAAGACCAGCACAATCACGTCCCGCCAACATCACCAATAAGAGCCTTAGCTCAAGGACCATATTCCACTCCTTACCATTAAGCTCATGAATTTTATGGCATGCCAATTGTATCCCATGTCCATTCGTATCCAAGCATTCAATACTTACCAATATCAATAACAATAACTATATCAATAACAAGAACGGTAATGATATCAATAACGGTAGCAATTAACAATAGTGATAGCAACGATGGTAGCCATGTCAATGTAGCTTCAATAATGTACTATGAGCAATATGGTCAATCTCATTGTTTCTATGATATCAATGATATAGTAGTAATTCAATAATTAACTTGAAAATGTAATAAGCTTACCCAAGCTTACCAATGACACCTTTAGCAAGATTCTCTTACACTCATACCTTGGTCAATGATGATAATGCACTAATTCAATATCAATGAATTCGGGAAAGGCACCTAGCCAATCTCTTGACTCCGACTACACTCACCGGTGATTTCGAGGCTTTCAAGGCTCCCAGATGACAACCCCTTTGTTCTTGGATTTGGTGGAATTGAGAGGATTTGGTGACTCTTCACCTTGAATATCTTGAGCCAACCGATAGCTATAATCTATGGTCAAGAAACTTGAGAAATTCAAAGCTTGGTTCACTCTCCAATAGAGGTGTGTTCTTAGAAGAAGATGATGATGATGAGGTGATGTGAGGTGCTTGCTTGAGTTAACTGGGTAAGCTTCTTTCTTTTCCTTTTACTATTGTTTTCAATTGGGCTTTCCTTCAATTGAAGGAACTAAATATCCTAATCCCACATATGTGGTGATTAGGCTTGAGGAGGTCCTAATTGCAACATTGGTCCTCCAACTTCCCTTTCTTTACACTTTGCCCTTTAAACTCCCAATTATCTCAATTAAATCACCTAAAAAGGTTTGAAACTTACAATAGGGTTCATGGACGACTTCGATACTTAATTGGGACTCAATAGTTCAATGATTGATCATTCGGTCAAAAGTCATCTCTATAATTTAACTTCTTGATATGAAATTTTTGGTCACCGAAATCAAATTTTAACTAAGCCCGGTTTTGGGATGTTACAACTCTCCCCCTTAAAGGAAAATTCGTCCTCTAATTTTTACCTGAATCGAATAGATGTGGGTACTAACTTCTCTTCTTTTCCTCGTGTTCTCATGTAGCTTCTTTAGCCTTACAATTCCTCCATAATACTTTAACTAACGGGATGTTTTTATTTTGATATCTCTTGACCTCCCTAGCCAATATTTGCACAGGTTCCTCCTCGTAAGCCAAATTAGGTTGGAGTTCTATCGATTCGGGCTCTAAAACATGTGATGGATCAGATTTATACATTCGAAGAATCGATACATAGAACACGTCATAGATCTTGCTCAACTCTTGGGGCAAAGCTAGTCGGTAAGCTACAGGGCCAATTCTTTCAATCACCTCAAAAAGGTCCAATGAATCGGGGACTCAACTGCCCTTTCTTACCGAATCGAAAAATCTTCTTCCATGGGGAGAATTTTAGGAATGCTTTCTCACCAACATCAAACTGTATATCTTTCCTCTTGAGGTCAGCATAGGCCTTTTGTCGGTCGCAGGCGGCCTTCAAACGGTCATGGATGATGGTTACCTATTTTTCGGTTTCTCGAAGTAAGTCAGGGCCCAACACCATGCCTTTACTGAGATTAGACCAACATCGCGGTGTCATACACTTCCTGCCATACAATTCTTCATACGGTGCCATGCCTATGGATGCTTAGTAACTGTTATTATAAGCAAACTCAACGAGAGGTAGGGATCTCTCCCAAGATCCCTCGAAGTCAATAACACAAGCACGACACATATCTTCTAATATTTGGATTACTCTTTCTGATTAGCCATCAGATTGAGGGTGGAAAGCTATATTGAGATTGACTCTAGTGCCTAGAGATCTTTCCAAATACCTCCAAAATTGAGACACAAATTATGGATCCCGATCGGGGACGATAGACTGTTGCACACTGTAGAGTCGAATGACTTACTTGATATACAAGTCAGCTAGTTTAGGAAGACCGTAATCCATTCTAACTGGTATGAAGTGTGCTGACTTAGTGAAATGGTCTACAATAACCCAAATAACATTATGCTTGGTTGGGGTCAACGGTAAACCACTGACAAAGTCTATAGTTATCTTTTCCCACTTCCACTGAGGGAGTTTAATGGGTTCTAACAATCCGGTAGGGTTACGGTGCTCGGCTTTAACTCGTTGACATGTGAGACACCTTGATACAAATTCTATGATAGCTGCTTTCATGTTAGGCTACCAATACAATTCATGTAGGCCTTTGTACATCTTTATTGCTCCTGGGTGAACTACGTAAGGGCTATATTGGGCTTCCTTGAGAATTTCATCATGAAAGGACTCATCATTGGGCACACATATTTTATTACGGAAGCACAAGAGTTTTTCAGAATTAATCTTGAAATCAAGGTCAGGATTATTTTGAAGCTTAGAAGCAATGGCTTGTAATTCAGAATCTTGTTCTTGTAGGAATTTGATTCTCATCACAATGGTGGACTGAACTTGAAATTCATCTATGAAACCACGGTGCTTTTGAAGTTGGAAATGAGCATTAATAGCTTGAGGAGTAGGTAAAGGCCTGCGGCTAGGCGCATCTGCTACCACGTTGGCCTTACCCGGATGGTAATCAATAACAAGGTCATAGTCTTTGAGGATTTTCATCAATCTCCTTTGATGAACATTGAGTTCTTTCTGTGTCAACAAATAATTAAGGCTCTTGTGGTCGGTGTATAAGTAACATTTTTCTCCGTAGAGATATTGTCTCTAGATTTTCAATGCAAAGACGACCGCAACCAATTCAAGTTCATGAGTAGGATAGTTCATTTCATATGGTTTTAGTTGCCTTGATGCATAAGCAACAACCTTGTCTTCTTTCATCAATACGCACCCCAAACCTAATACGAAGCATCACTATAAACAATATCATCTTTCCCAAACTCAAGTTGAATTAGAACCGGTGCATAGGTCAATACTTGCTTGATTTGGTCAAAACTTCTTTGTTGCTTCTTGTTCTGTTCAAAAGGAGCATCTTTTTGTAGGAGTTTAGTTAGCGAGGCTGCTATTATAAAGAATCCTTTAGCGAATCTCCTATAATAGCAAGCGAGAAAGCTACGAACCTCACCTACGTTCTTTGGTGTTCTCCACTCAACTATAGCTTGGATCTTTTTTGGATCTACTTAAATGCCTTCAGTGGAGATCTCATAACCCAAAAACGAGACTTGGGTGAGCCAGAACTTGCACTTGCTAAACCTGGCATACAATTGTTTCTCCCGAAGAGTCTGAAGCACATTGCAAAGATGTTCACGATATTTAGCTTGGCTTTTGGAATATATCAATATATCGTCTATGAATACCACCACAAATTTATCAAGATAGGGTTTAAAAACTCGATTCATGAGATCTATAAAGGTAGCAACTGCATTGGTTAACCCAAAGGGTATAAGCAAGAATTCGTAGTGGCTATATCTTGTACGAAAATCCATCTTGGGCACATCGTACTCCTTCACTTTCATCTGATAGTATCCAAACCTCAGGTCAATCTTAGAAAAGACGCTTGCATCTTTTAGTTGATCAAACAAGTCATTGATCCTCCAAAAAGGATACTTATTCTTGAGTGTGACCTGTTCAATTGTCGATAATCAATACAAAGACACATTGATCCATCTTTCTTCTTGACAAAGAGGACTGGAGCTCCCCAATGTGAGGAACTCGGTCGAATGAAACCCTTATCTAATAAGTCTCGAATTTGCACTTTAAGCTCGATGAGCTCTATTGGTGCCATCCGATAGGGTGCAATAGAAACCGAAGTGGTTCCAGGTTGCACTTCAATCCCAAATTCAACCTCACGGGTCGATGGTAAACTTGGAAGCTTATCGCGAAACACATCAAGAACCTCTTGCATGGTGTCTATATCTTGCAACTATGATTCTTCTTTGCTTATGGTGGCATACAACAATGATCTTTTACCCCTGGATTCCATAAGAGTCACACTCTTCTTGCCAAGACCTCGAAGGTATAATTTCCTCTTTGAATAGTTTACCCAAGCTTGATGCTCCCCGAGCCAATCAAGACCTAAAATAAAGTCAAATTCATGTATACGGAGGGCCATAAGGTTGGCCGAAAAGGGTATCCCTTAAATCACAGGGGAACAATTCTTGCATACTAGCCCAATTACAACACTATCCCCTAAAGGGTTGGTCACAGTGAGCTTGGAGGCTATAGGCTTAGATGTTAACTTAAATCTCTTAATCAACACAATACTTATAAAGGAATGAGTGGGTCCAGGATCAATCAATGCATAAATAGGATGAGTATACAGATCAACAATACCTGCAATGATATCAGGTTCCTCACCCTCTTCTTGGCTCCTTATGTGGTAAACTTGTGCTGAAGCCTTAGATTCTTGTCGATTAGGAGCCCTTACAGAGCCACCAGGTCCTCTGGAAGCTCTCGATACATCTTTCCTTTGTCCCTTACCCCTAAAGGACTGTGCAGTAAATGCAGGAACCACTAATATAGGAAATTTATTAGTATTAATTGGACAATCTTTAATATAGTGACCATGTTCACCATAGAATAAACATACTCCAAATTGAATGTGGCACTGTCCCGAAGGATGCCTCCTTTGATAAAAGTTGCAAACTGGATATTGTGACTCTCGTCCAGATTCTCCAGTACTTTCAATGGAGGCAGTTCTTGTAGAAGACTAGGACATAACTTGTGGTTTCAGGAAATCACCCGATCAAAAAGATTGTTGATGGTAGTACGATTGCTTGTACCCTTGTTGTTTCTTGTCTTTCATATATGGTAGAGTAGGTCGAGAATTATCTCATGACCTCTTCTCAACCCAGTTCGACCTGCTAAATCTGTGTGACCTCTGAGCAGCTTCAGTAGAGATCGCTCGATTCATAAGCTCCTGGAAATCCTTGATTCCCAGAGTAGTGAACAAAGGTCATAGCTCATCACTCAAACCTAAAATGAACATTCTACACTTTTTTTCTTCTTTCTTGATGTATTCAGCCCCATACTTGCAGTACTTAGAGAAGTCGTGGATGTACTGCTCCACCGACCTTCCACCATGTTTCAAATGCAGAAAGATATCCTACCTCTCAGCTAGATAGTTCTCACTAATGTATTTCTTCTTAAAATCTCATATGAAGAACTCTAAAGTTACTGCTTCTTCGAGAGCGGTAAGATTCATGGTTTCCCACCAACTTAAGGCTTCATCGGTCAACAAAGCTATAGCACACTCGAGCTTATGCTCATTCGTAGACTGTAATTGCTTAGTCAAGATTCTTATGGTTTTATCCAACCAGTGCTCTGCTATTTTAGGGTCTTGCTCGGCCTTACCTGAGAAGGTAGTAGCTCGGTGCTGAGCTAACTTGTCGATGGGGCTCGGTTCATGGAATTGGCAATTGCAGAGGACTGTGCAGACTATTCAGATTTGAGGGTAGCCATGAATTTTTTGAACATCTCTGTCATGTTCTTATTGCACTTGAACTAAGCAGCATGTAACACATGCTCAGTGTTTGAGGGCTTTTGTAGGTGTACTTATGGATTAGGAGGATTCTCCCTCCTTTTCTCCTCACCATTGGTCGAGGAGCCAACCGTGTGCTCAAGTTCTTCATGAGCCTTATCGGAGTCAGACATCTTTACACTGTAAAAGAAAGAAGGATCAAATTAGTTGCAAGTCACAATAAAACAAATT
This sequence comes from Hibiscus mutabilis, assembly GCA_019671005.1. Lineage (NCBI taxonomy): Eukaryota > Viridiplantae > Streptophyta > Magnoliopsida > Malvales > Malvaceae > Hibiscus > Hibiscus mutabilis. The sequence continues at coordinate 20,078,043 of CM033727.1, read as the reverse complement.
AAACTCCTAGGTGGTGTATGCAATGCAAACTATGCAACGGACTTCAGTTTATCCCTAGAATCGACTAAACTCTAGCTCTAATACAACAATTGCAGCATCCCCCACTCGACCTGGTAGGGACCCAGGTCGGAGAACGTCTCCGATGAACTATATGATGAACGAAGAAATGAATTTGAATTATAATTCAAACGTTAACCAATTCCATGCTTACAGAATATTCCAATATCAATACAATAGCCTTGCCGATTCAATTCTATACTTGGGTTATTGATCGGGGATCAATTTTAGGCTTTTTCAAGTTTAGGGGACCAAACTATAATTTTTATAATTCAGTGGTCCTTCCTTATAATTAACTATACTATAATGAAACTTAGTCCATGATCAATATTCATGCAATTTTTCAGTTTAATCGGAGTTCATTTACTAGTTCATTAAACCATGCAATACATAGTGACCAATCTGTAACTTATTTAAAATAGTGTTCATAGCCCATTAACAGAATTAACTGTCACTATATCGAAACACCAAGGGGTTGTATCGATACGACTATGCACGATTTAACCTTAATTCGAAGCTCTCAAATTTCGTTTCGATACAGCTTAACCATTATCGATATGTGATAATAAAATTAACAGACACTGTATCAAAACACCTAAGGGGTGTATCGATACGGGTTAACCTAATTTGACTTGACCATTGACCCCTCTTTTGATACGCGTAGGGCCTTATCATTACCGCTTCGTACAGTTTCAAGTTTCATTTGCCAAAATCCTTACCTGTTTCAATATAACTAGGGTTGTAGCGATACGAATTGACCATGGTTGACCTGTTTCGATACGCCCAAAGGTCATATCGATACAACTAAATTCCCCAACCCTATTGTCAACTTCCATACCAAAATGTCCTAGCTCGTATCGATACGCCCTAATTGACTTAAGCTTTGACTGACCAAATATGCAAGGTTGTACCAAAACAGCTTGACTTGTATCAATATGCCTACATTGTAATGACAGATTTCTTCTGGTTTTTAATAAATTTAACTTGTTGAACAATGTCCAAATGCAATGAATGTTTACCATCAACTTTTAAACACTAAAATCTTTTGGCATGCAAAGTTTAGTAATCGAATGAATCCATTTACCATATTTTCACTAATTGGGCCAAATATGCATATTTAGTGCTTTTAACCAAAACACTAACATGACCAAAATGGGCATTTTAACCCTTTAACATAGTGGACCATAATACATGCAAAATGGGACTAAACCAACTTGTCTAGACCCTACGCCACCATTCTAGGAGTTCAAGGACTAGATTAACATTACATAGAGGATACTGACTTGCTTCACAATGCTCATTGCTCCGATCTTCGCCCAATTATGCTTTAACCTAAAAATGCATGGAAATGAGATGCATTAGGCTTACTGAGCCTAATGAGGTAGTCAAAGGCAATCGTATGAGCATCAATGAAGATCATAACATGTATAACAAATGAAAGTGCATCTCAAATCATAATTTAGCAATGCTTGCAACACTTATTCACATATTTTCCGTAGATCGACATGTATTGTGGATACGTGAATTCTCAACCAACATCGCCAATAAGACCAGCACAACCACGTCCCGCCAACATCACTAATAAGAGCCTTAGCTTAAGGACCATAGTCCACTCCTTACCATTGAGATCATGAATTCTATGGCATGCCAATCGTATTCCATGTCTATTCGTATCCAAGGATTCAATACTCGCCAATACCAATAACAATAGCTATAGCAATAACAAGAACAATAGCGAAATCAATAATGGTACCAATAACAATAGTGATAGCAACGATGGTAGCCATGTCAATGTCAATGTAGCTTCAATAATGTACTATAAGTAATATGGTCAATCTTAATGCTTCTATGATATCAATGATATAGTACTAATTCAATAATTAACTTGACAATGTAATAAGTTTACCCAAGCTTACCGATGACACCTTTAGCAAGATTCTCTTACATTCATACTTTGTTTAATGATGATAATGCAATAATTTCAATATCAATGAATTCAGAAAGGACACTTAGCCAATCCCTTGACTCTGACTACACTCAACGATTATTTCGAGGCTTTCAAGGCTCCCGGATGACAACCCCTTTGTTCTTTGATTTGATGGAATTGGGAGGATTTGGTGATTCTTCACCTTGAATCTCTTGAGCCAACCGATAGATATAATCTATGATCAAGAAACTTAAGAAATTCAAAGCTTGGTTCACTCTCCAATAAAGGTGTGTGCTTAGAAGAAGATGATGATGATGAGGTGAGGTGCTTGCTTGAGTTAACCGGGTAAGCTTCTTTCTTTCCCTTTTACTATTGTTTTCAATTGGGCTTTCCTTCAATTGAAGGAACTCAATATCCTAATCTCACATATGTTGTGATTAGGCTTGAAGAGGGGCTAATTGTAAGATTGGTCCCTCAACTTCCACTTCTTTACACTTTTGCCCCTTAAACTCCCAATTTTACAATTAAATCACCTAAACATGTTTAAAATTTATAATAGGGTTCATGGACGGTATCAATACTTAATTGGGACTCAATAGATCAACGACTGATCATTCGATCAAAAGTTAACTCTATAATTTAACTTCCTGATGTGAAATTTCTAGTCACCAGAATCAAATTCTAACTATGCCTGATTTTGGGATGTTACATAGAGCTCTGTATAGGTGTGATAATTCTGGAGCTTATGCAACGAATGATTCAAGTTTGCCATCTTGGCCTGTAACTCAGCAACAAAGGCCTGGCTTTGCTTCAGCTTCTTATTGGTCGTGTCGTACATACTCTGTAGCTCATACACACGGATCTTGCTGCCATGGGCCTTAATTTTCCATGCAGTAACATTTTCTCTCTTATTTTCACAGGCTCGCTTGACACCTCGTTCCCCTTTCTTCTTCTCATCTGCTTATACTTTACAATGTCTTTTTTTCTGCGCTCTCTTTCCTTCCCTAAGGCTTGCTCAATTTCTTGCTTCCACTATTCGGGTGTCTTTCGCAAATCTACATTTCGGATTATTGCCTGAAACTTGAAGAAATTGATAAGTGTTCAAAAGTACTATTTTTCTTACCCTTTTTACTCATATTATTGATAGACTTAGGCTCATATTAGTTACATAATTAGTCATTCATGCATTAATCCATGTTTCCTTCCATCGTTGAGCTTGATTGCATAACTTGGTTGTTTTTGTGGGAAAAGATGTTGCTTTGGTGTGTTTTGTGTGTATGTGCAGGATCACTTGCCAAAGCAAGGCTAGAGCTAGTTGCCAGGGCAATGCATGAAGGAGATGTCGAGCTAGTTGCCAGGGCAATGAATGAAGGAGACACCGAGCCAGTTGCCAGGGCAATTGTCTACAAAGAACAAGGTGATATGGAAGTCGAATTGATGACTAGACAAGCCCAAGATGACATGGAGCAAAGCTAAACCACAAAGGAGTTTGATTTCCATGAAGAGATTAAAGAAGAATTAAATTTCAAGAAGATAGGAGAAGTTTTAGAAGGAATATAATTATAATAAAGAATTATATTCTGTAAAGATAATTTAATTCCAACTTAACTTCCTCCTCAAAGAAGGAATTTGACCTAGCCCTATAAATTAGAGGCCATGCCGTCAACTCCAAGGGGGAGAGAGATGAGAGAATTTTCGACAAGCATCAAGGGCAAGGAGGATTTCGACAAGCTTCATCTTTCATCTTTTTCTTTCTTGTTCAACTAGGTTCATGCTAGGGATTCTTTATCTTGTGTTTCTTTGGAACCTAGCCATGAACTAAATCTATTTGGCTATGGTTATTGTGTCTTGTGGTTGTGAGAAACTATTGGATTTTGTTTAGGTAATAAGAGTTTGCACTTTTCTATTCAAGGTTTATTCATTCTTGGTTCTTATTCTTGTTTGAGAGTGAATTGGGAGAGGATCTCGTAATGTCATCTATTTATCTAATATCGGGAGAGTTAGATTCAAGAAACGAATGAATATGATCTTTATTCAATCTATTGATGGTGAAGATTAATCCAGCTTAGGGATAAGTTAAGGATTTCAAAGGCTAAGAGGAGCGCAAGATTGGTTGTTGTTCACGCTTGATTCACGCAGGGATGTATTATCACGGCATTCACAAGTAGCTAGAGTTTCGACTTAGGGATAAGAAGAAACCATGGAAGAACGCTCTGCCGAACCTTGAAGGTTGCTGCCCAGACGCCCAAGTAGTTGCCCAACTAGTTGCCCAGGCAACCATCGATTAGTTGCCAAGGTAACCCCGTTGTGCGTGTTGCCACGGCAACTGAGTTGACCTTGCACTCTTTTACCAAGACGATCCAATCAGCTATCACACCTCAACTCACGATAACCTGACCTATCTCTCTCATTTGATCTCTTCTATTCTTTTACTTATTTGCTTTCTAGATTAGTTATTAGTTAAGACTCCTATAATCTTCTATTTGTGTTTTTACTTTTTACAGTGCAAGAGATTAGATTCTTGAAGTGGCACCAATCCCTGTGGAGACGATATCTTTTATACTATAACTTGCAACGTGTATACTTGCACAATTGCGTAGCACTTATTATGCGCAACAAGTTTTTGGCGCCGTTCTCGGGGATTGGCAATAGCGACTTTGTTCTTATTTTCTTGCTCTTTCTTTTTACTTTTCTTGTTTAAGATTCAAAGGGCTAACAAACTTTGGTTTTTCATTGGTATATGACCAGGGCGAGACCGATTACACCAGAATATCCCTTTGATCCAGAAATTGAAATAACCTTATAAAGACTTAGACGAAGGATAAGAGTAGCAATGGCTAATCAAGACGACAATATGAATCAAGATGTTCCAGCAGGAGGATGAGTGATTCTTACACAAAATAGAACTATTCGAGACTATCTTGAAGAAGATCTTGATGGACTTAATCCAAGAGTTGTCGCACCTGAAATTGAAGCCGACCACTTTGAGTTGAAACCGGTAATGTTTAATATGATCAACACAATTGGTCAATTTGGCGGCTCAGCAACTGAAGATGCACGACAACATCTTAAATCTTTCCTCGAGATTTGCAACTCATTCAAAATACATAGAGTCACCCTCAATGTTTTACGATTAAGATTATTCCCCTATTCACTGAGGGTAGGGCGAAAGCATGGTTGAATAGAATTCCTGTCGGATCAATAGGATCTTGGACCGATCTGTGTCGTGATTTCCTTGCTCGGTTTAATCCTACAAATTTGACTGATAAGCTTCGTAACGACATTACTTCTTTTTGGCAGGCAGATGATGAATCCATGTATGAGGCTTGGGAGCGATATAGAGAACTTCTACACAAATGCCCCCTACACGGATTCCCGGTGTGGACTCAAGTAACAATGTTTTACAACACCGTGAATACACCAACAAGGATGATGCTAGATGCCTCGACAAACGGCATACTCCTAGATAAGTCGCCAGAGGAAGCAATGCAAATTCTAAACAGGTTGGCCAAGAATGATTATCAATTCCCCTCTACTAGAAGAGGAGTTAGACGCCAAGCCACAATACATGAACTAGGATCATCAGAGTCAATTTCGGCACAATTGGCCACTTTAACCAAGATGGTCCAGAACATGCAAAAACCAAAGAACACACATGAGGTCAAGGTAATGGATTCTTTTTGTGAGTTATGTGGTGATAACCATGATTCTTCTGAATGTATGCAGAATCCGAAATCCAGCTTCTATGTGGGGAATTACAATCGGAACAACAATGTGATGTCCAACACATACAATCCATCTTGGAAGAAGCACCTGAATTTTTCATGGAGTAATCCCAACAATGCTCTAAACCAGAACAATCAGAATGCACAAGCGTCAGGATTCCATCAGAATATGCCACAGCAACAGTTGCCGCATCAACAACCGACAACATCTAGTTCTTTGGAAAATTCTCTAAATGCTTTTATAATGAAAACTGAATCTTATATGGCTGAGAATAGTAACTTCATAAAAAAACTGATGCTTTTATTAATAGGACCGAGATGAGATTGTAAAACCAAGAGGCGGCAATCAAATCATTATAAAATCAAGTCGGACAATTTGCTCAAAACTTGAATACTAGACCAGAAGGAGGTTTACCTAGTGATACTGAAGTCGCAAGAGGAACTGACCATGAGCAATGTAAGGCGATCACCACTAGAAGTGGCAAACAACTTAAAGAGGCTCAAGCCCGCTCATCAAACAAAACTCCACAAAAAGATCCAGACGAACCTAGCGGCAAAGCCTCAGATGCTGAACCAAGAATTGTCGCGGCAACCGGCAATAAGCATGCCTCGGCAACTGACGATAAGGATGCCTCGGCAACTTGCGATAAGCATGCCTCGGCAACCCCAATTGATAATGCCTCGGCAACTCCAGTTATCCCAGCAATACAGTCAATTAGGTTCCAAACCAATGAAAGGATTGAAGATATCCGACTTCCACCACCATTCCCACAAAGGTTGAAGCGACAAAAGCAAGAATATCAATTTAAGAAGTTTCTTGATATCCTAAAGCAAGTCCACATCAACTTGCCATTGGTGGAAGCAATTGAACAAATGCCTAACTATGCCAAGTTTCTTAAAGTCATTGTGTCCAAGAGAACAAGGCTAGGAGAGTTTGAAACAGTTGCCGCAACAGAGGGATGCATGGCCATGTTGCACAATCGTATGCCACCTAAGTTGAAGGATCCTGGAAGTTTCACAATACCCTATTCCATTGGAAACCACTATGTCGGGAAAGCATTATGCGACCTTGGGGCTAGCATAAACTTGATGCATAAATCGGTTTTCCAGAAACTAAGAATCGGGAAGGCAAGACCTACAACAGTTATGCTACAGCTAGCCGACAGATCCTATGTGCATCCAGAGGGAAAATCGATGACATACTGGTAAAAGTTGATAAATTTATTTTTCCTATTGACTTTATTGTTTTGGATTGTGAAGCAGATGAGCATGCACCTATCATTCTTGGGAGACCATTCCTAGCAACAGGGAGAACCTTGATCGATGTTGAAAAGGGAGAACTCACAATGAGGGTAAATGACCAGCAAGTTAAACTAAATGTGTTCCAAACACTAAGGCATGTCGATGATCCAAAAGAATGCCAACTTCTTCATGCCACGGCAGAGTTTAACTTTGACGAGGAATTTAGTTACCTCGGCAACTACATTGTCGATCAAGAGAAACCTAAGGAGTATGAAGAACCATTCGATGAGGGACAACAAGAAGAGGCAAATTGGCTAGTCAATCGACCAGGTACATGCTTCGAACCACTGGATTACTCAGGTAAGGAAGGTAAGCTCGAAAAGCCCTCTATTGAACAACCACCGATTCTTGAGTTGAAGCAGTTTCTAGAGATACTAAAATATGCATACTTAGGAACTGATAATACATTGCCCGTAATTATTTCTTCTAAGTTACAGCCTAAGCAGGAAAAGAAGCTGATCAAAATGTTGAAGTTACACAAAAAGGCAATAGGGTGGACAATTACCGACTTGAAGGGAATTAGCCCGGCAGTGTGCATGCACAAGATTCTGTTGGAAGATGATCACAAACCTTCAATTGAGGCACAGAGGAGACTAAATCATGCCATGAAAGGGGTTGTAATGAAAGAAATCATCAAGTGGCTTGATGATGGCATTATATACCCTATCTCTGATAGTACATGGGTAAGTCCGGTACAGTGTGTACCGAAAAAGGGAGGTATAACGGTGGTAAGTAATGAAAACAATGAACTCATTCCAACCAGGACTGTGACTGGTTGGAGGGTTTGTATGGATTATCGAAAGCTAAACAAAGCCACTAGGAAAGATCACTTCCCATTACCCATTATTGATAAAATGCTTGACCGTCTTGCAGGTAAACCCTTTTATTGTTTTCTTTATGGTTATTCAGGTTACAATCAAATTGCCATAGCACCAGAAGATCAAGAAAAGACAACCTTCACATGCCCATACGGTACTTATGCTTTCTGAAGGATGCCGTTCGAAATGTGTAACGCCCCGACAACCTTCGAAAGATGCATGATGGCACTCTTTTCAGACATGGTCGAAGACTTCCTTGAGATCTTCATGGATGATTTTTCCATTTTTGGTGATGACTTCGATAGCTGCCTCGACAATTTAGAGAAGGTGTTGGAAAGATGTGAAAAAACTGATTTAGTCCTCAATTGGGAGAAGTGCCATTTTATGGTAGACAAAGGAATAGTGCTCGGCCACAAGATTTCATCCAAGGGAATTGAAGTAGACAAAGCCAAGATGGACGTGATCGAGAGATTACCCCCACCAAGTTCGGTTAAAGGAATTCGAAGCTTTCTTGGACATGCAGGTTTTTACAGGAGTTTCATTCATAATTTTTCTAAAATCACTAAACCCTTGTGCAATTTGCTTGAATAGGATAAAGTCTTCAATTTTGATGATTCTTGGACCCAAGCATTCAAAACCCTAAAGAAAAAGCTTGCCTCGGCACCCATTTTTGTTCCACCAGATTGGACGCTACCTTTTGAGCTCATGTGTGATGCAAGTGATTTTGCGGTAGGAGCAGTCCTAGGCCAACGCACAGGTAAGACCTTCCATGTGATATACTACGCTAGTAAAACCCTTAATAGTGCTCATGTGAATTACACCACAACGGAGAAAGAGTTACTAGCTGTAGTTTTCGCATTTGACAAGTTCCTATCCTATTTGATTGGTACAAAGGTAATTATTCATACGGACCATCCGGCAATCAAATATCTATTTGCTAAAAAGGATGCCAAACCTCGTTTGATTTGTTGGATATTACTTTTACAATAATTTGATATTGAAATTAAGGACAGGAAAGGAACAGAAAATCAAGTGGCCGATTACTTATCACGTTTAGAACGTAATAGGGAAGAGGACGCGGATCTAAAGATATGCGATGCATTCCCGGATGAGCAACTTTTAGTTACCTCGGCAACCCTCGACGCCTCGGTAGCCCTTGACACGCACGCCTCGGCAACCATGGATGCGCATGCCATGACAACCCTCGATGCTTCGGCAGCCCTTGACGCACACGCCTCAGCAATTTTGGGAGCAGTCGCCACGGCAGCATATGCCTCGATAATACCCTGGTACGCAGATTTAGTTAATTTCCTTGTTTGTGGTATTTTACCTTATGGCCTTACTCACCAAGGGAAGAAGCGGTTCCTCCATGATGCTAAGCATTACTTTTGGGACGAGCCTCTTTTGTTTAAACAATATACAGATCAGGTTATACGCCGATGTGTCCCTAAAGAAGAGCAACAAAATGTACTCTGGCAATGCCATTCTTCACCTTATGGAGGACATTTTGGAGGAACTCGTACCGCAACCAAAGTTTTGCAATCCGGTTTGTATTGGCCAACATTGTACAAAGATGCCCAAGACTTTTACAAGCAATGTGATTGTTGCCAGAGGACGGGCAATATCTCTAGACGACATGAGATGCTGCTCCAAAACATCATCGAGGTGGAATTATTCGATGTATGGGGGATCGATTTTATGGGATCTTTCCCATCTTCATTTGGCAACCTCTACATTCTACTTGCCATCGACTACATGTCTAAATGGGTTGAGGCAGCTGCAGTTCCCAACAACGATTCCAAGACCGTGCAACGATTCTTGCAGAAAAACATATTTACACGGTTTGGGATGCCGAGAGCAGTTATCAACGACGAAGGCAAGCATTTTGACAATAGACTTATTGCCAAGATGTTGCAACGCTTCGGCGTATCACACAAGATTGTCACGGCATATCACCCACAAACCAACGGGCAAGCAAAAATTTCCAATCGGGAATTGAAGGGTATACTCGAGAAAGTTGTAAATCCCTCTAGGAAGGATTGGTCATTAAGACTAGATGACGCACTTTGGGCATATCGCACTGCATTCAAAACACCCTTAGGTATGTCCCCTTTCCGACTTGTCCATGGAAAAGCATGCCATCTACCGGTGGAAATCGAACACAAGGCATATTGGGCAATCAAGACCGTGAATATGGATTGGGAAAGTGCCAGACAAAAGCGTTTGTTGGACCTCAGCGAGATATAAAAACTCCGTGCACTCGCCTATAACAATGCACGAATCTACAAGGAGAAAACAAAGCAATGGCATGACAAGAAACTATTACCGCGGTAATTCACGCTAGGGTAACTAGTTCTCTTATTCAATTCTCGGCTAAAACTTTTCCCAAGAATGTTGAAATCAAGATGGTTTGGACCATTCGAAGTTGTCAAACCATTCTCCCATGGTGTCGTGATAATCAAGTCCATCACTGACAAACATGAATTCAAAGTTAATGGACAAAGATTAAAGCACTACAAGGGTGCCCATGTGGAATGTAACAAAGAAGTGGTCAACTTAGGAGATGCATGAGCATGCTCTCCTTTCGATATTTTATTTTTATTATTTTCGATTATATTTTTTATTTTTATTTTTTTTTTGAACTAATTATTCTTTTTTTATTTTTCAATTAGTATTATATTTTTAGGATAGATTTTATCTATTATCTTTTTAAGTTTAAGAATCCCTTTACACATATTTATTTATTTTCTTTTATTAGTTTATCTTTAATTTTAATCCTTATTTGATTTGTCTTTGAATTGTAGGAAAAGAGTTCAAGATAAAAAGGAATTTTGATCCAAGAAGGAAAACATCTTCAACAAGGAAATTAATGGGCTGAATCTAAGGCTTATATAAAGCCTCCAACTTACCCTAATTAAACCCCCTTGCCATCACCCTTCCCCTAAACTGAAACCCTCTTTTTCGTCTTTTCAAAAATTAATCCCACCCACCATATTTACTACCTATCTTTTTTATAAAACCCATCACCCTTAACTTCCAAGAAACCTATTCCTACTTTTCATCTTGCAACTCTTTAGTTTCTTTTATTTTTTTTCTTTGTTTTTTACAAAACTCACAACCAAGATCATCCATGGCATCCAAAATTAAATTTTTGGTTCATCCAAGTTCCTCCAAAGAACCAAGATACAAGAAGTTTGCTACACCGGTGGTTCAAGAAAGATTTCACTCCAAGTTTGAAAGCTAGAAGAATTACGAAGAACAAGGCTTTGAATACTCCAACTCTCATCAAGATTTCGGCCTTGAACCATTCATCTTCGAGAGGATTGCACATCAAAAGTGGAAAATCTTTTACCATCAATCGGAACCGGGTAGCATCTCATGGGTAAGAGAATTCTATGCTCACTCACCTGGATAATCCTTATGTTTTTGTTCGTGACAAGGCGATACTCATAAGCCCCGAAAATGTCAACATCTTTTACGAGCTCTACATTGAGAAGGGCGAGCATCAAGCCTTTGTTGATCAAATCACGCCCAAGCAACTCGACAAGGTGCTTCAAGAACTCACTCTACCGGGAACTCATTGGAATGACGGTAAATACAAGGGCACGGTAAATCGCTTTCGGCTTAAACCCGAGGCAAAACTATGGAATAAGTTTGTTAAAACTTCTTTAATGCCCACCACACACAATACTATCGTTTATATACCACGTCTTTTGCTCATACATTCTATTTTGCATAATCGCATCATTAACATTGGAAAATTTATTTGTGATGAGATTTTTGTATGTAGCTCAAAAGATAAGGGTTCTCTTTTCTTCCCTTGCTTAATTTCTAATCTTTGCAAGGAGATGATGTCCCAAGTGAGTCCACCGATGAAAAGGCCCTACCAAAGTCCGGTTGGAATCAAGCACAAATCCGAAAGCTAATGGAGAGGCACTGGAAAATCCTCAAGGCCTCCAATTGCCGCAGCAACCCCTACCGCCCCAGCAATCCCTAATGCCCAAGCACCTAACGCCCAGGCAACTCGACCATCAACCCCGGGACACTTTGAAGCACTCTTGCAACCATTGGCGAGCCACCTTAGGGAAATTGAAGACCGGCAACTAATGTTCATGCGGTACATGAAGGAGTACAACAATGCAATCACTCAAGTCATCCTAGAAAAGTACCCGGACAGCCGCGTGCCATATCCCAATCTTTTCGGCCGATATCCTTGCCACGGCAACCAATGAAGCAGTCGCCATGGCAACCGCAACAGATGATGCAGCGGCAACCTACCTCGTGCCTGCACAAGCAGATGCCACGGTAACCAACCCTGAAGATGCCACGGCAACCAAAGCTAAAGACATCCGGGCAACCACTGCAAAAGCCAAAGGTAAAGCACCTATGCCCGAATCAACTCCTACAGAATCATTGTCTGATTTTTCAGATTCGGGCGAGTCCTCCATTGCACCAAAAAAGACCGCACCAATTGAATCCTCCAAGCGAAAAGCCAATGACATTGATGAAGAGGACGATGAGGACAACCCCGTACAAGGATCGATTCCACCACCGGTAACAAGGAAACAACCATCGCGTTCAAGCAAGAGAATCAAGACACCGACCAAAAGGAAACTAATCATCCACGATGACGAACTCTCGGAGTAAGTCCTCGTTTGCATTTTATTTTTCGTTATTTTTATTTTTCTTTAATGCATGCATTGAGGACAATTCCTCACTCGAGTTTGGGGGGGATTGTTATTAGTAGTTACCATGTTTAGTTACATTCATCTTAAGTATTACATTTAGGATACATAACTTGCTTGCCATGCCTTTAGTTGGAACAAGAATTGCCTAGATTTGATGAATATCCGATGATGACTTTGCCAATGCACTTAATTGATAGAATTTTTATTCTAGGATAACCATGGAAACACTTAGAATTTTACTATGATGCTAAATTTAATGAAACATTGTTGTGGTTTGATTGATTTAAGGAATTCTAGTGAACTTAGGTTGATAATTAAACAAATTGGGGGATTAGAATAAAAATTGGATGAATGCTAGAGGTGCCCGAAATTGGCTCTAGCATGTGCTAAAAAATTGATCACTAGAGGTGTCCGAAACCAGCTCTAGTATGTGCTAAAAAATTGATCGCTAGAGGTGCCCGAAACTGGCTCTAGTCGAATAAATTAATTAACTTAAGAAAACCAAAAACAAAACACTAGAGGTGCCCAAAACTGGCTCTAGTTAAAACATGTTAAAAGAACCCAATGAAGTAATTTGAAAACCTCTTGTTTGCATAGAATCCGAAAAATCAACTTGCACACAACTTCGCACACACTCACAAGCATTATAGTTTGATTCCGAGTAACTCTTAAGTTTTCTGAAAAATGAAAAGCCAATCATACTTTGTGCCCCGGTTCTGAGAATTGAAATCAAGTTCAAAGCTAAGTTTGTGAAAATTGAAGTCTTGGCAGGTATTTATTAGTTTGCATTGCTTGAGGACAAGCAATAGTTTGAGTTTGGGGTGTGATAAGTGTTCAAAAGTACTATTTTTCTTACCCTTTTTACTCATATTATTGTTATACTTAGGCTCATATTAGTTACATAATTAGTCATTCATGCATTAATCCATGTTTCCTTCCGTCGTTGAGCTTGATTGCATAACTTGGTTATTTTTGTGGGAAAAGATGCTGCTTTGGTGTGTTTTGTGTGTATGTGCAGGATCACTTGCCAAAGCAATGCTAGAGCTAGTTGGTAGGACAATGCATGAAGGAGATGTCGAGCTAGTTGCCAGGGCAATGCATGAAGGAGACACCGAGCCAGTTGCCAGGGCAATTATCGACAAAGAACAAGGTGATATGGAATTCTAAAGTGATGACTAGACAAGCCCAAGATGACGTGGAGCAAAGCTAAATCACAAAGGAGTTTGATTTCCATGAAGAGATTAAAGAAGAATTAAATTCCAAGAAGATAGGAGAAGTTCTAGAAGGAATATAATTATAATAAAGAATTATATTCTTTAAAGATAATTCAATTCCAACTTAACTTCCTCCTCAAAGAAGGACTTTGACCTAGCCCTATAAATTAGAGGCCATGTCGTCAACTCCAAGAGGGAGAGAGAGGAGAGAATTTTCGATAAGCATCAAAGGCAAGGAGGATTTCGACAAGCTTCATCTTTTATCTTTTTCTTTCTTGTTCAACTAGGTTCATGCTAGGGATTCTTTATCTTGTGTTTCTTTGGAACCTAGCCATGAACTAAATCTATTTGGCTATGGTTATTGTGTCTTGTGGTTGTGAGAAACTATTAGATTTTGTTTAGGTAATAAGAGTTTGCACTTTTCTATTCAAGGTTTATTCATTCTTGGTTCCTATTCTTGTTTGCGAGTGAATTGGGAGAGGATCTCGTAACGTCATCTATTTATCTAATATTGAGAGAGTTAGATTCAAGAAATGAATGAATATGATCTTTATTCAATCTATTGATGGTGAAGATTAATCTGGCTTAGGGATAAGTTAAGGATTTCAACGGCTAAGAGGAGCGCAAGATTGGTTGTTTTTCACCCTTGATTCACGTAAGGATGTATTATCAAGGCATGCACCAGTAGCTAGAGTTTCGACTTAAGGATAAGAAGAAACCATTGAAGAACGCTCTGCCGAACCTTGAAGGTTGCTGCCCAGACACCCAACTAGTTGCCCAGGCAACCATCGATTAGTTGCCAAGGCAACCCCGTTGTGCAAGTTGCCACGGCAACTGAGTTGCCCTTGCACTCTTTTACCAAGACGATCAAATCGGCTATCACACCTCAACTCACGATAACCTGACCTATCTCTCTCATTTGATCTCTTCTATTCTTTTACTTATTTGCTTTCTAGATTAGTTATTAGTTAAAACTCCTATAATCTTCTATTTGTCTTTTACTTTTTACAATACAAGAGATTAGATTCTTGAAGTGGCACCAATCCCTGTGGAGACAATATCTTTTATACTATAACTTGCAACATATATACTTGCACAATTACGTAGCACTTATTACGCGCAACAGAAATCAACTCTCTAAACCTCAAAATTTTCTTCCAGGCTCTTGTATAATTTCAAGACCCTGTCTGTCTCCCCTTTATATTTCCCCAATTCTAGGCTTGCCTCGTACAGGTCTTTCTCATGATGTTCCTGTATGGACTCCATCTTGGCCTTGGCCCTTTTTAGTTCAGCCATCAAAATTCCAGCCTTAAATGGGACCACCCTTAGATGCTCCTCCACAGGTTTAGTTTGCCCAGTCGGTGGTAGAATTTTATCATTCACCCTCACATGTCTCCACACATCGTAATGAGGGATAACCATGCACTCACGGTCGTGTTCTATCTTCATGACATAGCAATGCTTCCAATAATTATTGATGGTTTGGACCTTCTCCTTGAATTCCCCTTGGAATACAAACTCTGGCGAACCAAGACCCGTAGTAAAGGGGATGAACTATCGAGAACCATACTTTTGAGACACAAGTAAAAGAGCACAACCGATTTCTCCCCATAGGTCTAACAGTATCGAGTAATTGTAATCCCCGCAATCCTTGAAAATGTCAATCCATTTGCCCTTCTCGGTAGTCAGCCACTCTTTTACCAAAAACTCTTGGAGCGGCGAGAAGTTTGGGGAGAACACATTGGGCAAAGTCAAAGTCTAACACCTCCAGAAAAGACTAAGGGCCTAGACTTGAAGCAAAGGGGCGCACCCTTCGAAATGCACAACTTCTATCTTTTAGCAAGCATTTAAAGCGATGAAGATTTCTGCTAGTACTGATGGCACTGGATTAACTTCTCTCTTCAACTTCTCAAAGAAGTCTAGTAGAGCCACATCGATATTACCTAAGACCTTAGAAAAGATGACCAAGTCGAATACTCTTATAGCTAACAGATCCACTCTCTTCTCCTTGTCTGGATGAGCATGGATTATTTTTTGAATGCTCGACCAAGGGAAAGAAAAGCTACCCCCTCTCTTCTATATCAAGCCTTTGACCCATTCTTCGCCCATTCCAGCAAAAGACTTGAGCCTTAAGTGAACATTCTTTCTTTTAAGAGGTTTAACATATACCCAATTCTTCTTCACCTCGCGCAAATTGAACAGGGCCAAATATTCCTCGAATGTAAGCATCATGTCTTCCCCATTGAAGGTAAAGCAGAAATACCCTAGGTTCTAAAACTGGACCAAAGCCTTGAGGAATGGTTCATCAAATTTTACATACAGTAGATAAGCTATATCACCATAGGCCTCATAGAATGACTGCTTTATCGCATAGTCAAAACGATCCCAAATCGCTCGCAGCTCCTGCAAATCATTCTATTTGACACTGATGTGGGCATACTCCGATGTTTCTATCTCATGACTAGCTGTCAAACTATCCCTATGTGCTCACTGGTTGACCTCAGACCAGTGGCGTACATCTGCATTGTCTTCCTCTTTTTTAGGTACCTCCTATCCATGGTAAAATCTGTTTTCTAGTTAAGCAAGTATCTTAAAATCCAACACCTTCTAAATATGGAATGATGATGCATACAAAATAGAACAGGAAAAGAGAGAAAAGATTAGTACACCGAATAAGAAACAAAACCTAAAATGATCAAAACAATTTCATTGTACAAATAGTAACTGGGCAGTGCATTCCAGCACTTCTGGACATGTCTCCAGAAGAACATAGAAAAAGTAAATAAATACCTCAAAAGATGCTTCAAACTTTTATTTCAACTTTGAATCCAAGTACAAAACTCGAGCATAAACTGTGTAAAATTCTCTAAAAAACCTCTCCAACTCTCCAAAATAAATTGTTTCTCCAAAACCAACTGTGTAATTCTCAAGAATAAACTCTATAAAATTACAAAGGCTTGAACCCCTTTATATAGGTATTTTTTGACCTAAAAGTAAAAAAAATTAGAATAAAAAAAATCCTATTTTGGGGTGATTTTTCCCTTTTCCCATTCAATGCAGATTCAAATACGATTTGGAGCAGATTTGATTCAAATTTTGGGCAACTTTGGGCTGATTCTTTCCCTTTTTCATTCAATATAGATCCGGATACGATTTAGAGAAGATTCGATTTTGAATTTTGATTCGAATCTGATCTGATTCTTTCCCCTCGTGCCATATTCGAATAAAAAAGAAACCTTAACACTAACCTAACTCTTTCTTGTTTGCTGAAGGGGTTACGGCCGGAGTTGAAGGAGGCGGCGACTCTAGCCTCGGTGGTAGATGTCTGGTTGTGGTTTGTTGGCGTCATGGGGACGGCACAAGGAGGCCGTGCGGGGGAGAGATGCCGTACCTAGTGCTTTGCACTGAGGCGTGAAGGCAGCGACAGCGTGGAGCAAGTCACGGAATAAGCGGTAAAGGTGGGATAGTCGCGGGAGACTAGTCGGGGTGGCCTGGCAATATGCCGCAATGGTGCGGTGTTGCTGTAGCAGCAGCCGAACAGCCTGGAGCTCGGGGTGCGAGCACGTGGCACGCATGCATGCAGAGAGTGAAGTGCGTGATGGCGCGAGTGGGAGAGAGCTGCTCCTCCTTTCTTGATCCAATCTAGACCATTGGATCTCTACCCTAGATTCGAAGGTTAAGATTAAAGTTTGGACATGGGAGAAAAAAGGATTAGCTTGGGTTTCGTTTTGGGCCAAATGGGTTATTATGGGTCTTTATTTATTTAAAATGGCTTTATTTTTTAAAATTGGCCCCTTTATTTTTCTTTTTAGTTTTTTATCTAATGAGGCTATATTATATATACAATAAAATAAATAAAAATATAGAATAAAATAAATAAATAAAAATAAAGACGGTAAAAATTAAGTGACAACATGTATTGTAAAACAATGCAGTTTAGTGATGTATGTAGTAAAACAAATTCGAATATACAGAAAAAAATTAGTTTTTTTAAGTGTAGAAAAATAGTGCAGTTTGTGTGTGCAGTTTTTAAGTGAAATGTAGTCTTGTGTTTGATTGAAAATGCAGTTTGTATGCAGTGCAGTTTGTTTATATAAAAATGTAGTGTTAGTGCAATATGCTTGAAAATATGCAAAAATTGATACTTGAATACAAGCAGTTTTGTTGTAATAATAGTTGAAATGTGTGCAGTTTTTAAAGAAGAATAAAATGTAGTTTAATTATGCAGAATGGATGCAGCTTTTATGCTTAATTATATGCAGTTTTATATAACATTGAAATGCATTATATTGCATTGCAAATTTGAATTTATGATGTAAAAACAATGCAAAATTTAGAATGTTGTTCAATTTTAAGTATGTTATGATATGCAGATTGTAAACAGTATTGAAATCTAAGATTGAATTAAATTGAAGGTGTGCAGTCTAGTTAAAATACATGCAGTATGATGCTTATAAGCAGAATGATACATGCAGTTAGGAATGTTTAAATTGTAATGAAGTGTACTTATAACATTCTTGAAGCATGCAATATTGTGAATGTATGTAGTATAATGTAATAAGTATGCATGTTGTTTGAGTATCTAAGAATGTAGTTTGATACATAAAAAGAAATTAGTTTCGAAAGAGAGGAACTTGTGAAATTGTCATAGACTTTTGTTTGAAAATGTTTGTTTGATAAGGTAATCAATGATATGAAATAGTAATGAAGGATTTCTATGGTTTACATATTTGTTATATGAAATGTGGTTTATTTGATTGATAATGAAGTTGGAATGTTATATATATTGTTGTGTGATTGTTTAAGTAATTGTACTTTAGATAGTGAAAACTTGTTATAAGCTTGAATTGAATAAACTCTAATGATTGGTTATTTTGAGGTACATGTATTGATAAAGAAGATATTGCTAAGTGGAAGTTAGGAAAGGATTTTGTTAAATAGCAAGATGTGATTGTAGTTCAGGTATTCCGTAAGTTCGAAATATAAGGTGAGTGTAGTTGCATTATCTCAGATGACACGGTGTCATTCTGATTCCCGAATTTATGTTTTGATATATGAAATGTGTAAGTATGAATGCATATGAACATCTTTGTATGAGGCTCAAGTAGAGAAAATTGGGGAAGGGCATTCAAGTATGTCACCTTTGATAAGTTCTATGTTGATGTTGCACTACATATGCATCATGTGCCTTGCTATGTTTGATATGATTTTAATAAATGGTAATATACTTCGTTTGAAAGCTTAAAAATCAAACTATGAACTCTTTTACCATAAGACTTTAATAAAGCAAATAAAAACTTAAAATGATATGAGCTAAGAACTCTTAAGTCTTCCAGAGCTATTAGCTCATCTTTTCCATAAGCTATTAAGTAAGGAAATAAGTAAGTCACCTTATATCATAAGATACTCTCTTAACAACAAAGCATAAAATGTATAAGTTGCCTAAACAATAGAAGTCCTTGGACACCTTGGCATGGTATAACGGTATATTCAGGACTATGGTCCATGAGCTACGGTTTAGGAGTGACGACCCCATATATGTGATATATTGGCGACAATAAGAGGTAACAGGGGAGATGGTAAGGAGGTTGATGATAGTTGGCTGGATAGAGAAGATAAGCTAGATTTGATATGTTATAACACTAGCCATTGCTTTGTGTTTTGAGCTATGTGTAACTCTAATCTTTGCTATGCTACCTATGTCCAATGTGATCCAAGGAAAATATTTGTTTAAGATATGAACTCAGATATGAATTACGATGAAGAACTTCAAAAAAATCCCTGAACAACTCTGATAAGCTTTGAAAAAGTTCATACTGATCTTGATAAGTAATAAATACTTTGAATAAGATATGAAACAGTAAGTTTCTGAATAAGTCTTTATATAAGTCTCTGGATAAGTTTCTGAACAAATTTTTGAATAAGCTTCCATAAGATAAAGTCAGGTGTAAGCTAAGACTAAGAATTAAATATGTTATAACTGACTCAAGCTTTGTTTTCTTTGATTTGTTTCATTCACTATCATTGGCATTATGCTTTATTAATTTTTAGATCACTACCTCACTTAGGCTATATAAGCCTAACGCATTCATTATCATCATTTTCAAGATCGAATGAGTTTTTGAGGATCAATCATGGTTGGAGGTTGCAAGTTGCTCAATAGAGCTTTGGAGTAAAGTTTAAGAATTTCCTATAACTTCTAGAACAGTGGCATATGAGCTTGTATACTTGCATATTAGTCTATGTCATCATTTGAATACAATGCTTGGTAAGCATTGTGTGGTTTGTAAGACACTTAAAAATTTACTTATGGATCTGCCTTAAAAGTTGATAGATAATGCATGATGCATAGTTTATTTGTTGTTATAAGTAACCTTGTTTTGAAATTAGTATGGCATGATAAATGAATATACTTCTTTGCCTAAGCTACATCGTTCCTATGTTTAAGATATGATATATGAATTGTGTGGATAAGTTTAGATCAATTTGCCTACGGAACATGTATAATTGAATTGATATCCAAGACTACTTATGTTATGAATTCTTACAAACAAAGATTGTTTGTTAAGTGCTATATCCACTCGAATGAAACTACACGGTAAATCAAATGGAAATATTTTTGTCCTCGGACTAACCTTACTGTTGATATGTCATGATCGAATGAACAAAAACTATATTAGATTGGCAGATTTATAATTTGCACCAGATTGGAATGAGCCATTCGAACTCATGTGTGATGCCAGCGACTATGTCATTGGAGCAGTGTTGGGACAGAGGCGTGGCAAATTCTTTCATACCATTTACTATGCCAGCCTGACACTAAATGGAGCTCAACTGAATTACACCGCAATTGAGAAAGAATATCTTGCAGTTGTATTTTCTTTTGAGAAATTCAAATCTTATTTAGTTTGTAACAAAGTTGTGGTGTATACATATCATTCAGCACTAAAGTACCTCTTGGCAAAGAAGGATGCCAAGCTCAGACTAATCTGATGGATATTTTTACTACAAGAATTTGACCTCGAGATCCTGGATAAGAAAGGTAGTGAAAATTGGGTAGATGACCACCTATCATGCCTAGAGCATCACCTCGAAGATGGTAAGACCGCTGCCATAAGAGATGAGTTTCCAGATGAGCACTTGCTTGCAGTTAATTCTATGCCATGGTACGTTGACATAGTCAACTACCTGGTAAGCAACATTCTACCACCAAATACTGCAATTATGCCATGTTGCACCGTATGGAGGCCACTTTGTTGAGATGAAGACTGCTGCCAAGGTGTTGCAGTCAAGATTCTTTTTGCCCACATTATACAAAGATGTCCACAATTATGCCAAGGCATGCGATCGATGCCAACAAACATGAAACATCTCTGGCAGACACCAACTATCGCTCCCAAATATTATGCAGTAGATTTATTTTATATATGGGGGATAAACTTCATGGGTCCATTTCCTCCATCATTTGGTAATGTATATATTCTTGTGGCTGTTGACTATGTATCAAAATGGGTTAAAGCTATTGCCCTACCAAGGAACGATGCCAAGGTTGTTGCCAAATTCTTGCACAAACACATCTTTACACGATTTGGTGCCCCAAAAGTGATTATTCATGATGAGGGCACCCATTTTAAATGCAATATAATCTCTAAAGCTTTGTGTAGATATGGAATTCAGCAGAGAATTGCCAAGGCATACCATCCACAAACAAATGGGCAAGCCGAGATTTCAAACAAAGAGATCAAGAGTATCCTTGAAAAGACTATGAATCCATCAACAAAAGACTGGTCCTTGAGACTGGATGAATCCTTGTGGTCTTACACGACAACATTTAAAACTCCTTTGGGTACTTCACCATTTAGACTCATTTTTGGAAAAGCATGCCACCTACCGGTGAAGATAGAGCACCGTGCATTTTGGGCTATCAAAAAGCTTGATATGGCAAGAGAGCTGTTGGAAAAAAGATTACTAGACCTAAACGAGTTGGAAGAGTTCAGAACACAAGCCTATGAGAATGCCAGACTACAAAGAAATGACAAAACGCTGGCATGACAATCGGATAATACCGAGACAATTCGTGGTAGGCCAACATGTTTTGTTATTTAACTCAGGGCTAAAATTGTTTCTAGGTAAACTCAGATCGAGATGGTTGGGCCATTATGAAGTTGTATAGCCATATATCCATGGAGCTGTGGACATCAAGAATTTGAAGACGGGAGATATTTTTAAGGTGAATGGACAACGTTTAAAGCACTATTTGGAAGACGATCAGAAGCATGCCAAAGAGGTTACCCTCTTGGCAGAGGTTGCATGACATCATCATCATGATTTAATTCTTTATAAATATTAGGATTATATGTTTTTCTTTCAGCATTTTCTTTATTTATTTTTCTTCTTTTCATTTTAGTTTTTTATTTTCCTTGACTGTGTTGAAAGGTTTTCCTTGAGTATGTGCAGATTTAGTGTGTCAGGGATAATGCCAAGGCATGACTTGGCATAAGACAATGACATAATGAGAGAATTCTGCGAGCCAGGCAAAATGCCAGCGTAGAAGCTTGGCATGTGGTGGATTGGAATTTTGGAAGAAGAGATTTACCCTAGCTTGATTAAATTCAGCCCATTGAAGAGAAAGATTATTCTTTCTTTGAACTTAACCCTAGTCGCCCAAATTGAATTAGATTGAATTTTAAATTCAATTTAAACACCGAATCACTCCAATCTTTAAACCTATCATATCACTTACAACCTCCTTATCACATCACCCTTATCACTTAACCCCTTATTAAATCAAATCTTTTTATTTTCCATCATTATCCCCATTAAATTTGGCTACTTTATTTCACCCCATTAAACACCCAAACTCTTTACTTTCTACCTATCCTAGCAATTCAAAAAAACAAAACCCTTTCCATCTCTTTCTTTCTTTATCAAGCAAGAAATCAAGATTCATCTTTTCTCTTCTTCTTTCTTTGTCCAAACTATCTCAAGCTTTCATCTCGTTTCAATGGCTTCTTTATCAACTCCCTTTAAAATATTTTTCAATGAGGAGATCTAAAAAAGTACGAAGAAAATTTTGCCTCAAGATCTTTTTGTTATGAGAAGCACTTTGACTTCAATAGTGACCAAACCGTGGGATTTCCCTTCAATTTCATGGTTGTAGTAAGCATGCACATATGGGAACTCTTCTGCTAGCATAAGGGGAAGGTTTATGCGAACATTGTTCGTGAGTTCTACACCCATTTGACCACCAAAGACAATCCCTTCTTGATGATTTGAGGTACGTGTGTACATTTTGATGAAGGGTATATTAGCATCATGTTTGAGTTGGAAGGTACAGAGGATGAACATCTAGAGTATGTCGAGTCATTGACTGCCGCCGAAAGGAAGAAACTATTGGCAGATCTATGTGAACCAGGCACGGAGTGGATTGGGTCTGCCAATGGACACCACACCATCAAGAGATCATCGCTAACATTTCAGCCAAAGGGGTGGAACCATTTTCTAAAGGTAAATCTCATGCCAACCACCCATAATGAAACGGTTTTAGAGGAACGGCTGGCGTTACTGCACTCAATAATTATTGGCTGAAAAATCAATATTGGGTGGATCATCATCAAGGACACACATAAATGTGCTAGTAAGCCCAAAGGCAGTTTATTCTTTCCCTTATAATTTCTAACATTTGCATAAGGCATGGTGTGCCCAAGATTGATTCAGGCAAAGGCCAAGAAATTAAGGGCACCACAATCATGCCAACCCTATGGAGGCAACTCCCTGCCAATGAATCAAAAGACAACAGTAAGAGAAGGGAAAAGAATTGACGCCAAAGCCCTAGGTGCCAAAGGTAGAATCTGAAGCTCTCGTGCCAGCTAAACAACCAGTATTACTTTCTGAGATCCATCATCGCCAGAAAATTATTCTCCAGAAATTAGAGAAAGTTAAGGAGTGAAATCTCAAGCTCTACCAGTACAATCATGCCAGGGACGTTGCCATCAGAGAATGTCCCTAGATTTCTTGCCAGCCTTCCCAGATTTCTATATAGAGATTTTTGCCAATGATGATGCCATGCCAGTCCCCAATCAACTCATACCCCATATGATGCCACGGTCCTGTTATCTCCAGTTCAAGTTGAATTTTCTAGTATTGAATCCCAAGTTGAATCAAAGGAAACCAAATCCAAGTCAACCAAAGACAAGTATACCAAATCTAACTCTACTACAAAGCCTGCCACAACATCAGTTGAACCTGCTCAGTCAGATGCCACCGTTACTCCTACCGCGTTGGAACCTGCCAAGATTGTGGAGGAAGTTCTCCAAGATATTGGAGCTTCCACTGTCGCCTTGAAGCCAAACATGAAACGAAGGAAAAGAATGCCCCCCGATCATGGGACCTTTGTGAAGAGAAAAACTCGCATCACACGAGAAGAAGTCTCCAAAGGGGGTCCTCTTCTTTCTAAAATCCTTTGCATTTCATTTTATTGCATTCACATATTCATGCATTTTATTTTTCTATTTTAATTGTATATATTTGTTGTTTTCATGCATTGAGGACAATGCACATCTTTGGTTTGGGGGTGTACGTTGCCTCACGTTTATGCCATACATTCATTTTTCATTTTTGTTTCCATGCCATGTATGTCATATAGATTAGTTGCATACCGAACCATTTTAAAAATAGAGAAAATTTTGCCTTGATTTAATTTTGAAGAATGTTAACACTTTGTTTGGCAAGTTTAATTTGACCTAGATTAGTCTGTCCGATGAAGAAATTTTAAATCTTTAATTGCCTATGCTAGAAAAATAGTAATGTTAGGTCTGCTTAGCAATTGATCTCTAGTTTAGGGAATGGAACTTTCACTCAACACGTAGTATGCATCTAGTTCCCAAACAAACTTATAACTGTTGAAACTAAGCTCAAAATAAAAAACAAAAAAATTGATGCTAGGGTAAAGAAAAAAAAGAATAAGGCAACAATGTTTTGCCAAGGCAAGAAAAAGAAAATAGAACTCTCCTCTCCCTAGAGATAACAAGTTACTTGGGGCTTCGTGGTTTGCTCACTCTTAGTTCTCAAGTCCGAAACATTAGGGTATGAGTTGAAGAGTAAAAGCCTAGTAATATCTGGATTAATGTGGGGGTTCGTGGTATGCTCCCTCTTATTTCTCACGCTAAATAGTGTTACAAAGCAGGTTTAAGTTAATGCCAGTAGAAACCCTTAGTAGAAAAAAATGAAATGAAAATATGAGTTTAGGTAGTAAATTGGACTAAGGAAGTGAAAGGATACTTGATGCATATTACCTACACATGCACTCTTCATGATCTTAGACTAGAGTTATATTGCTGCGCTTGAATTTACTACCTGCTTGGCATTGCTGCACTAAGATACCTGAGGACAGAAATAGAACCAAATTTTGCTTGCCAACACTTGTTGGCATTCCAACCAAAATTTTGCTGATGTACTATTTTCACAATTTTTTATTTACTTGCATTACTTGAGGAAAAGCAATGAGCTAGGTTTGAGGGAGTGTTACCTCCTCAAAAGTACAATTTTATGCCTATTTCACAATGCCTTTGCTTGCTTTTAAGTACATTTAGCTGCATTTAGTTGTTAAATTCATGCATTTACATAAGGAGTTAGGATTTGTGTCTATGCCAGTGTGAAGGGTTAGTTCTTAGCAATTTTGTAGGCCTGGCATGGCAGTTGGCAGAGCAGAGCAAGGCGGCGCATGAAGGAATGCCAGAGAGAATGCTGAGATGTTGTTGGCACAAATGGACCAAATAATGCCAAAAATTTAGTTGGCAGAGAATAGGTATTTGATGCCAGACCAAGTAGCTATTGAACCTGAAAAATAGGACCATATCAGGCTGCGAGAAAATAGCAATTGGATCAATCTCTAAAAAATAGAAGAAAAATAGTGCCAAGCTTGGTTGGTAGAATGATGCCAAGCTTGGTTGGCGAAGCATTGACGGCAGATGATGTCATCCCTAACCTAATCAGCTCACAATCAAACTTTGGATAAGATGACCACATCCCTTATCCCTTGAGCATTCAAAATTCAAACTTAAGAGCTTATCCTAAGTCTTCCTTGCATGCCTATTTATAGAATGATCAAGAAAGCATTTGGGAAGTTTTTTTTGGAGACATGGTTAGTCCAGCCTGACCCAAAACCTGGATCTTGAAGGGCTACATCAAGAGATCCCTTCTTGCCCATTCTCTTTGTTTAGTTGTTTCTATTTCCTTTTAAATAATGATGTGTTTGCAAAACGTTGAAGGTTTTTTGGTTGACACACTCACTGTGAACTAATTTAATAGTTGGTGGGGGATGTTTGCTTTAAATGCTATTTTTATGTTTAGTTTTTAATAATGAAAATACTTCAACATTGTTTACCCTATCTGGCATGTTCTACAATGTTTTATCAAAACTGTGCCAAGCGAGAGCTGGCATTGTTGGCGTATTGAACCTTAATATCTTAACAGACTTAGAGGGCAACGATCTGTTACCAGATACTAAGGCGAGATGTTTCGAAAGAAGATGTTCAAGTAGATGAGCTTACTTCTGAACTGGATCTACCCCTTAGGAGTAAAGGTTGGGACTTAGTCAAATTGATTTATGAAAAACATCAGTATAGAGATATAGGGGTTTTTACATGGTTAATTTAGGGCATTGACCATCGAGAGTGGCGGTGCTAATTTTGAATCTGCTCGTTAAACGATGCCCAAGGCATTATATTATTCAAGGCTGTCATGGCATGAAAACCATACATCCCTTGCCAACGCTCATCGTTCATTTTAAGCATCTCTTGCCAACACTGTTTTATTTTGTTTCTTTTCTTTTGAACTATTTTCAAACCTAATTTCAACTCAAACAACATTTTTTCCTTTGACAAGTAACAATCAAAGCAGTCAAATTCCTGGTCAATCCCTGTGGAATTGGTACTTAGCTTACTGCTATATTACTTGCTGACCATGTATACTTGCACACAAAAGAATAAATCTTGACACTATTTTATACATTTCCAATACATTTTCTACCCTTTTTTCCAAGCACTCTCACAGTCGAACAAGTTCTTTAACGAATGAAAAAATGATAATTTTGGAATATAAAGTATTGAGAAGTAGGTACCTTCTTGATAACGCATCAGCAACGATGTTATCCTTACCTTTCTTGTAAAGAATAACATATGGAAAAGATTCAAGGAACTCTACCCATTTGGCTTGTTATCTATTCAACTTATGTTACCCTTTGATGTGCTTCAATGCCTCGTGGTCAGTATGGATGACAAATACTTTGGGCCATAGATAATGCCACCAAGTTTCTAATGCTTAAATGAGTGCATACATCTCCTTGTCATAAGTTGGATAGTTTAAGGTTGCACCACTCAATTTCTCATCAAAATAAGCAATGGAGTGTCCTTCTTGTGTCAAAACAACACTAATGCCAACTTCAAATGCATCACACTCTAGTTCAAAGTTTTGTCAAAATTTGGTAATACTAGTAGAGGCATCTTCATTAGACAATCTTTTACTTCCAAAAAGGCTTTTTCTTGGTCCTTACCCCATGAGAAGATTGAATTCTTCTTTATAATCCCAGTTAAGGGTGAGGTAATGGAACTAAAATTAGGCACATACCTTCTATAAAAGCTTGCTAAACCATGGAAACTTCTCACTTGACTAACGTTGGTGGGTCTTAGCCATTCTTGAATTGCCTTGATCTTTTCAGGGTCCACTTCTAGTCTATGTGAACTTACGATGAAACCTAGAAAGGTAAGTTTGTCAGTTCAAAAGATACATTTCTTCATGTTAGCATAAAGTTGTTCCTTTCTTAAAGTTTCAAGAATAGACCTGAGATGTTGCACATGATCTTCCAAAGCCCTACTATAGATTAAGATATCATCAAAGTAAACAACACAAAACTTACCAATAAAGGGCCGAAGAACATGATTCATTAATCTCATGAAAGTGCTTGGTGCGTTGGTTAAGACAAAAGGCATGAACAACCACTCGTACAAACCTTGTTTCATCTTGAAGGTTGTCTTCCATTCATCCCCTTCGCTTATTCAGATCTGATGATATCCACTCTTCAAATCAATCTTTGAGAAGATGTACGCACCACTTAATTTGTCCAATATGTCATCTAAACAAGGTATAGGATGCCTATACTTGATGGTGATTTGATTTACGACTCTACAATCTATGTACATCCTCCAAGTTCTATCTTTCTTAGACACCAAAAGGACTGGAACGACACATGGGCTCAAACTTTCTCAGATGTAACCTTTCTCCATCAATTCTCCAACTTGCCTTTTCAATTGTTTAGTTTCTTCTAGGTTGCTCCTATAGGCTGGTCGGTTTGGTATTGTAGCCCCGGGAATGAAATCAATTTGGTGTTTTATCTCTCAAATAGGTAGCATTCCATTTTGAATTTCTTCGGGAAAGATGTCTTCAAAGTCCTGCAAAAGAGACATAATAGAAGAAGGCAAGCCCTCTGAAGGGTTAGTGAGAAAAAAGTTCTCCTTGTACAAAAGCACAAGTAGAGTTTGTTGAGATGTCAAATGTTTCTGAATCTCCTTTCCATTGGCATAAATGTTCATCTTTTTGGTTTTCTCCCATTTAATATCCTCAATGTCTTCTTTTGGCCTCATGGATTCCATACTTTTCTTTAAGGCGATCTGGCCTTCATGCACTTGGCTCGGACCCAATGGTGCTAAGGTAATCTTTCGGCCCTCATAAGGGAAAAAATACTTATTTGTGAATCTGTCATGAGTGGCTCGTTTATCAAATTGTCAAGGCCTCCCAAGTAAGATATTATTAGTATTCATGGGGACAATATCACATAATAACTCATCTTGGTATATTCCGATGGAAAATGGGACAATTACTTGATTAGGATGCTTTGTTGTCTTTAGGCCCAATTTCTTCACCATTAAAGTACTTGCCGTGTTGGTTCAACTTCTTCCATCTATGATCACGAAACACACATTCCCATTAACATGGCACCTTTTGTGGAATATGTTCTCCCTTTGTTGTTCATCTTCCTAAGCTTGAATGTTCAATGTCCTTTTAACAACAAGGGTATGGTAGGAAGTAGATAGAAAATAATACTACAACATGGTTAGTAGAAATAAAAATTGACCTTAACAAATATGTTCTCACAAAGCCTCACAATATCACTCCAAAGAAAACAAGATGACACTCAAACTCTCATGTTTGCACTCTAGGACTTTATTGGCTTTTACTATCCTCTTCTGATCTCACCTCTCTCAATGTCTTTTTCCACTCGATTCTCTCTTGAAAAGCTCTTTAGAGAACTTACTCAAGACTTAACAACTATTCTTGGGCGTGTACTATAAAATGGTTAGGTAAGAAAGCAAAATCTAACGTAATAGGTATGCTAGAAATAGAAAGAATAGAAGAAAGGGATTACTTACTAAACAAGTTCCTTACAACCTTCCCTTCCACAACAAACAAGTCTTGATGCTGATATGGCTTCAAGGCTTGATGTAGAAGATATTGTTGATATGCTTTTTACCCTTGACCTTGCTTTCTTTCGAATCTAATTTTCTTTTCTTTTTTGATTTGAACTATTTTCTTTCTTTTTGCAAAAATGAAATGACAAAGATAGTCACTTATAATTTCTTCTCGAGTAGGGCTTCACTTGTTGCGCTTTCTTCGTCCACCACAACTCTGATTACCATATGATGTGCTCCAAGACTTCAATTTGGTTTTGTAGAGAGAAGCTTGATTCTTCCCGACCGTGAATACAAGTAAGCCTTGTGTTCGTATGCTTGAAGATGAAGAAATTGTAGAAGGATGATGGAATTATAGGATGTGGAAGTATGGGTGCATGGTGTAGGGACAATGGATGGTAATAAAGGAAATAGGTTAGTGTTTAGGGTAGGTTCAGATATGAAGGAAATGGAAAAAGAAGATGGTGAAATGGAAATGAAATGAGAAGTGATAGTATTCAAGAAATTCAAGAATGAACCTATGCTATCTAAGCATAAACCCGATTATTAAAGAATTACTTGAGGGTGGTAGGAAGACTTGGACCTTTTGATTATATGAAACCAAGAACCTGAAGTATAGATGGAAGGATAGTGACACCACAAGCAAGAAATCTTGATAAGTCAAGATAGTTCTAAGAAGAACAATTTTCATTTATAAAATTATCTCTTTTATGAGTTTATCTCTCAAACTTGTTCTTCTCAGAACTATCTTGACTTATCAAGCTTTCTTGCTTGTGGTGTCACTATCCTTCCATCTATGCTTCGGGTTCTTGGTTTCTTATAACCAAAGGGTCCAAGTCTTCCTACCACCCTCAAGTTTTTCTTTAAGAATCGAGCTTATGCTTATATAACATAGGTTCATTCTTGAATTTCTTGAATACTATCACTTCTCATTTCATTTCCATTTCACCATCTGCCTTTTCCATTTCCTTCATATTCGAACCTACCCTAAACACTAACCCTTTTCCTTTCTTTACATCCATTTGTCCCTACACCAGGCACCCATACTTCTACACCCTATAATTCCATCATCGTTCTACCATTTCTTCATCTTCAAGCATACGAACACAAGGTTTACTTGCATTCACGGTCAAGAACAATCAAGCTTCTCTCTACAACACCAAAATAGAGAGTTGGAGCATATCACAAGTATTTAGAATGCCTTTGATGTTTTTTTGGACCTTGTGATTTTGATCTTTACTTGATGACAAGTAAACACTCAAGTTTGGGCGTGTGATAACTCTTTAAAGAGCATGGTTTTTCCATTGAGTTATAGGTCTTATTGTCTCCACATTGATATCCATTGCATCTATTTTTGCATTTTCATGTCTATTTCTGCATAATTTCTAACTTAGTTCTAATGGCTCGTGTTTTGTATATTTCTGCATATTTTTGCCCTATTGTCACTGCATTACTAATGTCCCTGCAGAGGTTGTTTTCTCCACTGCAGCCAGTTCGACACTGCAGTTGACAACTGTCCAGTCTGCTTGAGGATAAGAACGAATATGCTAGTTGTCCATTCTATTACAAAATATTTGTATGACGCTGAGCACGCAAATAATATGGAGGATAAGTGTCCTTCCTCAGGTGCCGTATATATGGATGATTTTGGAGGAAAGAGAAAGAAACGCTATTCTTATTTTCACACCATCTTCTTCCCCTCACGTTTTCATCCTACATAAATGGCGGCCTAAGCTTATTTTATTGGAGATCCGAGGTGATGTAAGGCAGATCTATCCGATGAGATAAGGAGTCGAGTGTTTATTAGAGGGATTAACATGTTCTCTTTATAAACTTTTCTTTATTTTGATGATTTTATGAAGTTTACTCGTATTCGTACTCATTATGTTCATGGTTTAATTTTCTAAAGCTTGTGGAATTTATTTAAACTATTTTCTTAGTTTAATATATTTCAGTGTTAGCTTTTCTTAAGTTTCAATTGTTGGATTTATTTTACTTTTTACATGAGAGTGTTAAAACCAGTTGCTGACATTGACGGATGCAGTAACAATTCAAATTAAGGAGTTCTTGCAGCGAAAGTTGTCTAGATGCAACAAAAGTTGAACTACTGGTTCAAGGGGCCTTAGACTCGACTTGTAATGAAAGTTGAAGCTGATCTTTGTACGTGAGTCAATAGTTGAAGGTTGAATGGAAGTTAACACTCAAGCTGACTATTGTATCGTTGATTAAACCTATATTGAGCCCTCGATGTGTACTTGATCTTTCTACCAAGCTGAACCAAGGATATCCGGGCTTATTCTTATTATTCTTCATCTTTTATTACACTTGTTATTGCTACCACATCAAATCATTTACTCTCCTTTTTATATTACTTTTATAGTATTGTATTATAGTCACATAAGTATAAGCGTAATTCACCATCCTCGTGGGATCGGTATTCAAACAAGATTTCCTTGTTTCTATTCTTGCATCGATGGTGTCGATTACACTAAAAAGTGTGACGTTTTCACACCAATCAAGTGTTGTGGCAACTGGGTTTCCTACTTCAATGTTCGGTGGGGTGTTCTTCAATGCCTTCGCGTTATCCCTAACCGAAGAACTAATGTTTGCGCAAGCCTTGGTGATATATCCCTGCATTAACCTTGGGTGAGCAACATCGATCTCTGCACTCTTCTTAACCACTAAAATCTTATCCTTATTCCTAAGGGGAATTAGTTTCTACGAATGGTTGTTTAAATGGAAACCGTATCCACTCGTTTCGTGAATCTTGCTCTCCCGAGCCTAGATAAATGGACGCAATCAAGTTTCTTTCCTAATTTCCTTGAAGAAAAAATAAAGAACCAAGAATGGATAAATAATGAATTTATTAAATTAAAAACCAAAACCATTCATTCATCTCTACACACCAATAAAACCTGATAACCCAAGCCAAATTAATCTAGTTCATGGCTGAGTAAAAAGAAAACACAAAAGAATAAAACCCAGACATGGGATCACACGATACAAGATGAAAAAGAAAAGGTTGTGTATGAATTCTCTTATGATCTGATCTCCCCAAATCGACTCTTCCATGTTTGTTATTGCAATCTCCTTAAATGGGTGAAGAAAGAGAGTCCAAATGCGTGTAGAATCCGTGTAAACAGATCTCTAACTAAATGAAGATTTGAATTTGAATATGGGATAATTATCCTTTCCATTTGAATAAATCTGCAAATAATGGTTTTTTATCGCAACTTGGCACGATGCCCTTCGGCAAGTCCTCATCCTTATCCTAACTTGCCAGGGCATCCTCCAGCAAGTGACTCGGCAACTCGTCTTACACAAAGTAAAGCAAAACAACAACGATTTATCCACAAAAAACCATAAAAACTTAAAGCCGAGCTCAATAGATGAGGAAAATATGGAACTATGCATGAATGGCTAAGAATGCAACTAAAATGAGCCTAAGTCTAACAATAATATGAGTAAAAAGGTAGAAAATATAGTACTTTTACACACTTAACATTGAGTTGAGCTGAGTTGGAGCCGAGCCGCGAGTCGTTGACCAAGTTGACCATTAACCGTTGACTTTTTCTGGGGGATCCTACCTAGGGGTTTCTCGATGATCTGAGTCTGTTAGCACAATCCATTTTGCAAAATTCGAACTCGGTAAGTTGTTTTTACCATTTTATTCCCTAAAGTGGTATGATGGTGTGAAATGGCTTATGTAGTTGTATTTATTTTATTAGAGGAATCGGTGGACTCGAATATTGGAATTAAAGAGTTGATTGGAGGAGCTTGAATGAGGATTTATCGCTTTGGCTTAAGGTTAGTACACCTCGAACGTTTATTGCTTCATGGGCATCATAAATGTGATTACTTTGCGTGTTAGTATCTACAAAATAGGTAGATGATGAATATGCATGTTTGGAGACTAATAGTATGAGACTTGGTATCTATTAGATGCATGATGATGTTGCAAATATGAGTGAGACTCATGGAGGCTTTAGAGGCTGTTTGGTGTCATTTGAGATGCTCGTATGTTTATTTGATGATTGTTTGATAAATTGTGATGCTTTGTATGTTTTTTCGAATAGATTGACATGATTCGATAAAAGTTATGCTCAAGAGATAAATACTCAGTTAAATGATTATAAAGCCGATAATTAATAATAATTGAATGATAGCATCAGTACACAAACCATAATGACTTTCATAAGCTTTAGGGATCGAAAGTGTTGTAAAATCGTAATTCAAGGAAACGGTGTGAACTCGTGTATATGGTATTAGTACGAGCTTTGGCTGTATCGGTACGCGATTGGGGACCATATCGGTAGGGGTCGACCCTTACCGATACTTGTAGAAATTGAGGATTTCAAGTAAGTTATATTAGTATCGATACACGTGTGAGTACCAGTACCTAGGGATACCGTATCGATACTTGTGTTTGAGTATCAGTAATCACTGATGGAATAATCTATAATGTTAATAAAAAGATGGGAATTGGCGTACGATGTTAACGAGATTAAATGGATTAATAGAGATAATTAATGAAGAAGATTAACGTACACTTCCATGATAATTAATAAC
The DNA here is from genome assembly GCA_019671005.1 of Hibiscus mutabilis. Lineage (NCBI taxonomy): Eukaryota > Viridiplantae > Streptophyta > Magnoliopsida > Malvales > Malvaceae > Hibiscus > Hibiscus mutabilis. Next base: position 20,044,279 of record CM033727.1, on the reverse strand, counting down.
TTGGTAAAGGTTGGGTGACTTGAAGGTAATAGCAACCGTAGGAATCTTTGGTAGATCGTGTGATGTTGTGTTCTATATGGTAGACGTTTCCTTTCTATATGTTGATATGGATACCTAGATGATTGAGTTATCATTGTTTGGTGGGATCTGAATACCTAGAGAAAGAGTGTTGCAGCATCATGGTTAGAGATGTCGAATGTACGTTCCCAAAGTTGTGTGGCACCAGGTCTTATACGAAAATGCTTGATGAAAGATTTTGAGCATGGGTGTATGTATCTCGATGCATAGTGGTTGCGAGCCTCACCCCATAGCGTGTATGTATCCCAATGCTTAGTGGTCGTGGGCCTCACTCCTATATTGTGATATAATGCTTATGTGCCATGAGAAGCTTATGCTTTCTTGCTATGCTATATGATTTGGCAGCTAGAGGTAGCGCTATATCTATATGATGTTATATTGCCATGTTTTGACTATGGTTGGGCCTTGTGTGTTATGTATGACGACTACTATGATGAAAGCATGTGTTTAGGCGACTAGTGGTAGCGCTATGTGTTTATTTATCTATCCTTATTGCTCTTACTAGCTTGTATGCTTATATTTATGATTAGCATGAAGTATAGTAGAGTAGATGTGTACCACTGAGCTTTGTAAGCTCAACGCTCGGAATTGTTGTTTCCGTACGTAGGTTGATCATCAAATTGTGGGATCAAGGAGCACTATCAGTACTAGATTCTAGCATTGGGTGATTTCCAAAGTACAACGCTTGTGTTTAGTGGGTTGTGTATTTATAAGACCTTACGTGATGGAGTCTATAATTCTTATTTTTGAATTTGTATTAATCAAATCGAATGTTCAATTGTTTTAAATTAAATTGGAGATCCTTTGTAACATTTTGAATATTTATCTATATTCTCAACTGGTGGCTTTAAATGTTTTTGAAGAATACTCTTTTAGGCTAAACTGAATTTGAGAAATTTTATGGTTTTTGGTTGGCTTGAGGCCTAAATATAGCATCCGGGTTGAGGGTGTTACACTATCTCTTGAGTTTGCCAAATATGGAAGTGTTAAGGGGTGCTTCGGGAGTCATGTGGAGGTAGAAAAATTAGGAGTAACACTTGTCCTCCCATAATTAGAGGAGTACCATAAAGTGGTACGAAATAAAGTGTTATGAAAAAGCTATCTTTATGACCGTTGGGGCTTCAGAAATTGGTTGGATTAATGGGGAGAATTATGGCTATCTAACTTGTGGTTGCGAGTGGATACACATGTCACCCCAATATTACTGTCGTTTCGAAATATGAAGCGAAGAGTCACCTTGGGAGGTGTATTTTATGGTTATAAATACCCTTTGCGGCTAGGACAACAAACACTTTTAATCTTCGGGTTCAACTTCAAAGCCTTCAAGCTTTCTTCAAGTTTCTCATTTGATCTCTTCTAGAGAAAATAATATAACACTCTAAATTCTGTGTAGATAACCCAACCCGATTCAAAGAACTACAGCAACTTTTAATAGTGATTCAATAAAAATTTCAAATAATTAAATCAATTTAAAACAATAACTTAAAATGTCTTGGTTAGAAAAGCAGTGGTTAAACATTCTTAAAAAATATAGAGCTCCATGATACGATCATAGACACGATTATAAAACAGTAAAATAAAAGTGCAGAGTTACTAATACAAAAAGACAACATGACGTCATGACACACGATGCCCCAAACAGAATTTAAATTGTACTCTTAGGTCGAAGTGCTAGAACTCCTTGCAAGACGATGTCGATATCCGAATAGCCACAAAATCCTACTAGCTTGGGAGAGAAAAAAATTTGAGTACGTGAGCTTGAAAGCCCAGTAATACAAACTACCATACATAACATATAAAAGTAGGCGAATACGAAATTAGTAAATAAATGAACAAATCGATACTTATATACAAATTCCCGAAATATACTTGAATCGCGAGCATAATTGCAGAATACATTCAACCTCATAGCCTCAATCCAGAATTTATCATGCTCACTCTCACTCTCACTCTCACTCTCACTCTCACTCTCACTCTCACATCCTCGATCCAAAATATATCACACACACTCTCATAGCCTCAATCCAAAATTTATCACGCTCACTCTCACTCTCACTCTCACTCTCACTCTCACTCTCACTCTCACATACTCAATCCAAAATATATCTCACACACTTTTAAAGCCTCAATCCAGAATATATAAATCGGCATCGTCACGTGGGTATCAAATCATACACACTCTTGCATACTCATAAGAATTTATGATAATAACATTTATTACATAATTTGTCTCAAGTGATATCGACTCAAGTTAAGATTTTGGTTGCCTTCCTCAAGTGGATCCATAAGTCATCTAACCTGATAACTACCTATATTGTTATTCCTCCTAATTCTTTAAATTAATACATGTAATTATAATCCCACTATCTATTTCAAATTAATGCCAATAACTAAGAGAACTAGTCGGTTAACTAGGTGGTTTAGATAATAAATACAATCAATTTAATATAAACCTAATCGATAAGAACCTGCGATTCTATCCAATTATCCTTGAAGATTCACTAGATTTTCAATTTATCACTACGAGCCAATGCAATACGGTTGGATTCGAGACTAGTTATAAGGTAGCGAAACCTCACAATGTCGAAAATGTTATGGATGAATGGTCTCGAAACCACCATGGGCTATCGAAACCATTGTGCCAGAACCACATTTTGGCTTGAAACTACTTTTAAACCCCTTCAATTCTTATTCAAATGCCCCTACATACTTCACAACCAATTTTTTTGGAACTACACGTGAACCTTGGCAACCATTTAGAACCAAAAAGCCACATTTACCATGGGACAATTTTAGGATAAAAATCATCTACCCCTTTTCGGTACCCTTTTTACTCCCAACACTAAAAACATAAATTCCAAGCCCTAACCCTAAATTCTAAATCTTAAACCTTGCACCCTATACCCTAAAAATATACTCTACCCCAAATTCCCTAAACCCTAACCACGAACCTTAAACCCTAAACCTAATTTTTAGTGTGGGCATACATAAGGGCACCAAAAAGGGGCAAAGGATTTTTATTCATAATTTTAAACATTCAAACATAGCTTATATACTTACATTTATCATCTACATGTATACTACTTGGCTTCACATATTTTCCATAGAGTAGTAAGGTATTACCTTGTACCAAATTGTTGATAGAACCTCCACAACCTTCCTCAAGGTTTTTTCTTGTCCTTCCTCCTCTTAGATGACTCACCCAACTCTTTGGGAGCTTCAACCAAGAATCAAAATGCAAGGATTAAAACAAACAAATGCTATGTGAACATCTAAGAAAGTGATCTCATGAATTTCTTGTCTCGTGGTCATCATAAGATCAAGAAAAAACACCTGCAAAATAACTCCTAAAATCAAACTTACATTGAGCTCAATTGATGACTATATTGGAAGAAGAAGATGGAAAAATTCAAATGAAAAAGGTAAGGAAAAGTTTACCTCTCGCAACCAAGATTCTTGAGTTAAAAGTTAAACAAAATAATTTGAAAAGGGAAACATGAAGAAATGAGTGAGTGATGGACGGTTGGAAGAAGGAAAAATATATAAAAGGGGACAAGTCAATCAAATAAAATTAATTCCCCTCTCCCCTACTACCCAGTTTTTCCCGAAAATGTGGGATCCCAAATCACCCTGATTTGAACTATCTCATTTAAGGTTCAAAGTTTCACAAAATGCTAGGGAAATTATTTAATTATCTCATTTTAGTCCAAAAGCCATATCATATAAGCTCAAAGTAAAATACACGAAATAAAATAATTACAATTTAATTTGTTCAAATTCCAATTCTAAACCTAAAATTCGAACCAAAACCCAAAATCTAAAACCGGACCATTATAAATAGTTTCTAATCTTTTCTTAGAAGTTAGCTAGAGACAATGGTTTGAGGAAAGAAAACCATGGAGAAGAAAATTGTTGCAAACCGTTCTGGGCCGATTTTTGGGGCATCGTTTGAATCTAAACTCGATCCTAGTCAAGTGATGGAACTACTACGATGTTGTGGCATGTTATAGGAGAATTACGAGTTTGACTTTGAAATTCTCGTCGGAACCTATTTTATAAGAGATTGTTGTGTTTCTGGATGAGGGTCTATCATGGTTTTATCTACTATTATACTACCTAGAGGCAATGTTCCATCTTTCGTTGCACCCTTTTATGACGGATGTATTGTGTAAGTACAATATTGCCCTAGGCCAACTAACTGGGGTGTCATGGTGGCTTCTGATGGGTTATTTCCTAGTATGCAAAGATAAGAGATGGAAGTTGTTCGTCAAGGTTTTGAAGAATCTCTTTACTTTGAATGGAGTAGAAAGACTTTGGAGGGCCTATTCAACTTTTCACGGAGACAAGAGAAGGGAATTGATATCAAATGGTGGACTAGTACAATGAAGTTAGGGTTGGGCTGCACCAAATAAATAAAAGGTGACAAGGAATTGTTGCGTGTTTTTAGTGCTACGCAAACGGTGCAAGTATACATGGTTCAAGTAATAGTATATATTAAGATCGTCTCCACAAGGATTAGTGAAACTCTATTTTTTAGCTTCTCGCAATATAAGGAAAATAAGTTTGATAATGATGGATCGAAGTGATACGTAACGAAAGTTAAACTAAAAGTAAATGAAAGATAAAATAAATCTAAATAGCAAGGGAATAAACCAAATGTTTATGATGAGGTCGGGTTATTGAGTACTTTAATGTTGTTGTTGTCTCACTTGCCATGGCAATTACTCTGACTTAGATGCTTGACAGAGTTTTTGTTTGTGCCTTCCAATTATCCTTAATTAAAGACTTGGCAGCCATGGGGGAGAGCTTGGAAGGTTGAAGATGATAGGAAAAATGAATATCGCGTGAATTCTCTCTCTCTCTTCCTGAATTTATCCTTTTATAAGCTGCCAAAGAAAGGACACATGTCCTTCAGGTGTTTTGCGTGACTCTCTGTCGTACCAATTCTATTATAGCAAATAATCAAGCTAGAAGTGTCATCCTTACCTTTTAGTAGACTAGACAGTTGGCCACTGTAGTGTTGATCTGGTTGTAGTGATGAAACATCTTCTACAAGGACATTAATAATACAACAACAATACAACAAAAAGGCAGAAATATGTATAACAAGAGCAACTGAGACTGGAGTTGGACAAAATGTAGAAATGGATGCATTAAACACTAATGTGGGGTCAATTAAATCCATAAATATAGAGGAAATACATGCTCTTTAAAGAGCTATCACACCCTCAAACATTAGTTTTTACTTTTCCCCAAGTAAAATCGAGAGCTCCAAGGTCTAACAAAATTTTAGAGACATTCTAGCTACTTGAATCATTCCAACCAACCAATAAATCCTTGCGCTTCTTCTTGTTTTTGTCTTTCCGTACACTCTATTGGAAAAGGATAACATGCCAAAAAAAGGATGAGTTATTTTGTAAAAATAAATAAAAGGAATTTAAAGATAAACAAGGAAAAGAAGAAAACTAAATCTACATCTAATTAAAGCAATAAAGAGAAATATAAAAAAAATTTCCCAATTTAATAGTCTCAACGCTCTTAGAATCAAAGTCACCAAAATAAAGTTTGAGTCTTTGTTCATTGACTTTGAATGGGATCCCCTTTTTACTATCATTGATTGTGATTGCACCATGTGGAAATACTTCCACAACTTCAAAAGGTCCTAACCAATGTGACTGCAATTTGTCTGGGTGCAACTTCAGTCTTAAATTGAATAGCAAAACCAATTATCCAACTTCAAATTTTCACTGCAATATGATTTTGTCATGCCGACGTTTACTCTTGTCCTTGTAAATAGAGGCATTTTCATAAATATTGCGGCAAATTTCTTCAATTCATTGATGTCCAGCAATCGATTCTTCACCGCAACCTCATAATCCATATTAACTTGTTTCAAAGCCACATAGCCTTATGTTCTAGCTCAACCGACAAGTTGCAGGATTTTCCAAAGACAAGTTAATATGATAACATCCCCAATTGAGTTTTGTACGCAGTACGAATAGCCTACAATGCATCATCTAAGCGCGAGGACCAATCTTTCCTAGTGGTATTTACCACTTTTTCGATATGTTTTTTATAGTCTGGTTAGAGATCTTGGCTTGTCCATTAGATTGAGGATGACACTTTTGGACATTCTATGATTTACTCAATAACGTCTCAACACAGCAGCCACCTGGCTACAGTGAAAATGCTTTCCCTGGTCCCTAATTAATGCTCTTGGTGTTCCAAAACGGGTGAGTATATGCTTGTGAAAGAACTTTAAAACCATTTTGGCATCATCTGTAGGCACAGCCACAGCTTCTATCCACTTGGAAACATAATCCACAACGACTAGAATATATAGATTGCTAAAAGAATTCGGAAAAACACCCATGAAATCCAATCCCCAAACATCGAATACTCAATTTCTATTATTGACTGTTATGACATCTCATTTCTCCTAGATATTAACCTTGTGTGCTGACAAGAATCACAATGTTGGGCAAACTCATAGGCATCTTTGAATAATGAAGGCCAATAAAATCTAGATTGAAGGACTTTTGTGGTCGTTCTCACACCGTCGAAATGCCCTATATATGAAGCATTATGACAATGTTGTAAGATTGAAATCATTTCTTCCTCAAGTACAAAACATCAAAAAAATATTATCATTGCAAACCTTGAACAAATAAGGTTCATTCCAATGATATTTAGTTGCATCACGAAGAAATCATGCCTTCTTGTACCCCGTTACACCCAAAGGAGTTTTTCCATACACCAAGTAATTTACAAAATCAACATACCACGATGTTGCGTCCATAAAGAAAAGCTTTTCATTAAGGAATGCAACGACAATTTACAATTTATTTCTATCTTCACTACCTGCTTCCAACCTCGAAATATGATTGGTAACTTGATTTTTTGACCCTTTACGGTCTTTTATCTCAATATCAAATTCTTGCAACAATAAGATCCATCGAATCAATCTTTGTTTTGCATCTTTCTTTGCAAAAAGGTATTTCAAGGCAAAATGATCAATAAATACTGTAATTTTTGCACCGACAAGGTAAGAATGAAACTTATCAAAAGAAAAAATTACTGCTAATAACTCTTTCTTAGAAGTAGTGTAATTGATTTGAGCTCCAGTTCAAGTCTTACTAGCATAGTAGATTGCATGAAATACATTGTCTCTTCTTTACCCTAACATCACCCCCACAGAGAAATCACTAGCATCGCACATGAGTTCAAACGGTTGCTCCCAGTTGGGTGCAAAAAGGTAGGTGCATTCACAAGATTCTTTTTTAATTTTACTGAATGTATCTAGACATACATCATCAACGACAAATTTTCTATCCTGCTCCAACAATAAACATAATGGTGTTTTGAATTTTGAAAAATCACGAATAAATCTTCTATAGAATCCAACATGGCCTAAAAAACTTTGAATGCCATTTACATTAGTTGGTGGAGGTATTTTTTAAGTAACATCCACCTTATCTTTATCAACCTCAATTCCTGCTTTAGATATTCGATGGCCCAACACTATCCCTTCTATAACCGTAAAATGACATTTCTCCCAATTTAGAACTAGATTAGTGTCTTCACATAACTGCAATACTTTCTCAAGACTGTCGACACAATGGTCAAAGTTATTCTCATACACCGAAAAATCATCCATAGAGATTTCAAGGGAATTGTCAATCATATATGAAAATATTGCCACCATGCACCTTTAAAATGTGGCTGGTGCATTGCAAAGACCAAAAGGCTTGCGACAAAAGGCAAATATCCCGAATGAGCATGTAAACGTAGTCTTTTCTTGGTCCCCAAGTGCAATAACAATTTGATTGTAGCTAGAATACCCATATAGAAAATTGTAATACTCCTTGCCTGGAAGTCGATCAAGCATTTGATCAATGAAAGGAAGAGGGAAGGGATCTTTTCTTGTGGCTACATTGAGTCGCTTGTAGTCCATGCAAATTCGCCATCCGTAGGAATACGAGTAGGAACTAATTCATCAACATCATTATAAACTACAGTGATGTCACTTTTCTTGGAAACACAGTGGTCTGGACTCACCCATACACTATCTGAAATTGCATAGATAATACTTGCGTCCAACCATTTGAGAATTTCTTTCTTTACCACTTCTTTCGTCTTTTCATTTAGTTGGCATTGCGGCTCAATAGATTGTTTCCTCTCAGCAGCCAAATTTGATCTTATGCATGTACAAAGATAGACTAATGCACTTAATGTCCGCAATGGTCTAGGCAATAAGATGTTTGTGCTGCTTCATAATATTTATCAACTTAGCTTCTTGCATTGCATTTAAAGTTGCAGAGATAATGACTGGGAGTGTTTTCGCATCACCAAGGAATACGTACTTGAGATTAGCTGGTAATGGCTTCAGTTCTAGGGTAGGAACTTATTCAATAGATGGTTTAAAAGTAGGAATTGTATGGTGTGCAAGATCTAAAGATTCAACTTGCCATTTGTGTTGAACTGCAACAGTAAGCACTTCAACAATGTGGTAACAATTTGGGAGATCATCTTCTAATATTGCCACCGTAGTATCCTCAGTAATGAGTATACTACGATGATTCAAATCTTCTTGGATAATATTGTCAAGAATATCAATATGATGACATTCCTCTATATTCCTTCTAATATCTGTATTGAATATCCCAAAAGTTACTTGGTCACTGTCAACCCGCATTGTGAGTTCTCCTTTTGATACGTTAATAATAACCTTCCCGGTTGCTAAGAATGGTCAGCCAAGAATAATAGGGACATCATTGTTTGCCTAACAGTCAAGAATAATAAATTATTCTGGAAAAATAAACTTGTCCATGCGAACAAGCACATCCTTTATTTTTCCATCTGGATGAGTCAAAGATCTGTCTGCTAGTTACAATATCACTGCAGTGGGTTTCATTTGTCCAATGTCTAACTTTAGAAAAGTTTATAATGGCATTAGATTAATGATGGCCCCCAGATCACAGAGAGACTTATTAAAATAATGATTCCCAATAGAGCAAGAAATGCTGAAACTGCCTGGATCTTTCATTTTTCTTGGTAGAGAAGTGGATATTAGCCCACTGCACTTTGTTGTGCGCATAATGGTTTCTATAACACCAAACTTCTTCTTCTTGGAAAATATTTCTTCATGAATTTTGCATAATTAAGAATCTGCGTAAGTGCATCAATCAAGGAGATTTGCATTGTAAGTTGCTGCAAAGTATCCTGAAAGAATTTCAATTGATTATCAAACTTAGTATTCTTAAATCTCTAAGGGAAAGGTGGAGAAGGATTAATTGTTGGTTGCACAGACATTGGGCATTCTGGTGACAACATAGATTGCAAAACTGATGGAAACGGAGTAATAACTAGAGGAGCATTATCCACTATATCATCCTCTATTCCATCCTTTACTCTATGATCAGGTTTAGAGGACTCTCCTCGCTCATGAGTAGATATGGGTGATGGTTACGTCAAGTCAGCAGTTTGTTTGCCACTGCGAAGAGTAATAGCCTTACAATGCTCTTTACCCTTGATTACCATACTCTCATTATTGCTAGGAAGTGTGCTCGGTTGTCGAGAGTTCATGTTAGTATCTAAATGCCCTAATTAAGCTTCCAAAGTACCTATCATGAAGAGTGACCTTGTATTATAGCTTATGTTCGAGAGAAGTTGTTGCACATCATTTCTTCAAAGAGAGCAAATGGATCAGATATAGATGATAGAGCACAACGACTAGTGTGTGACTATATTTGTGATTGCGATCCATACTGTGATTGCTGAGCTTGTAAAGTAGGATGTTGTGATTGCATCCTCTGCTTTTATGACTATAATGGAGCATGTGGTGTAAGCTGTTGTTGTAGATAATTAAAATTCCCTTGATGCAACTAGAGTTCCCTTGAAAATAATTACTTTTAGAGTGGAATACTCTTGAATTATGTACAGAATTAGAATTTCCCCAAGATTGAATGTTGGTTGTGTTGTAAGAGTTACCCATGTTATTGCCCCTTATATTGCTTACATAGCTCGCATTTTCTGCATATTGTGGGAAATCTCCATAGCTATGATTTTCACCACAAATCTCAAAAGAGAACATAGGAATAGTAGTTTGTTGAGCTAGCTGAATGGGAACAACTTCACTTGTGCCCTCCATATTCTTGATTTTGTTTTCCAAAAAAGAAATTTGAGCCTTTGGAGAAGAGATATCATTAAGCTCTAAAAATCCAGTGCAGCCTTGCATGAAGCAGCTTTCGAAATAAGATATTGAGAATCATTCTAAGCGAATTTCTCCAACACACCAACAGCAAAAAGTGTAGGTGCAATCAAGTAAAGGTCCATTAGATGATTCGTCGACAATATGTCTTGTGGCCGCATTCAACCCATTTTAGAAAATCTCAATTTGAGTTTCTTGTTGAAGGCCATGGTTGGGACATCATCACAACAGAGACTTATATATTTCCCATGTAGTATGGAGAGTTTCATCATCCAACTGATAGTATGCAGTAATATCATTTATAAAGTGTGAGTTCATTGTCATTGGATTAAAGCGCAAAACAAACTGCATTGCAAGATCATTCCATGATATAATAGATCTGGTAGGGAGTCCACGAAACCATGTATGGGTTCTTCCCTACAGAAAATATGGAAACAATTGCATTCATAAGGCATCAACAGGAACGCCTTGTTGATTAAAAGATGCAAAAATTGAAAGAAATTATTGGAGATGCTCTCTAGTTTATTCATGTGGCAACCCCGCATACTTTGAGTTGAGCATTTGAAACATAACCGGGTTAAACTCAAAATTTCTAGCTTGGATAGGTGGACGAACAACACTTGGTTGTAAATCGTCCAACCAGGGAACTACAACCTCGCATTTTGTTTTATTCTGGGCTGGTGGGTGTAGTGGTGGGTTTTCAAGATTGTGAGGGATTCCCCCATCGTTGAAATGTTTTGCCATCTCACTTCATTCTCAAAGTTTACGTCTAAGAGTTCTTTCAACTTCTGAATCAGGTACGAAGAGTGGTGTGGCAGCATTTCTGGTCATACAACACCTACAAAACTTAATAAAAAGAAAAGGAAATAACAAAAAGCTATTAGAAACAACTACGAACTAGATAAAGAAAATGGAATTGCAAGAAGAAACATAAAAACCAAATAACACCATCCCTGGCAACAATGCCAAAACTTGATCGGTGAATAATTGTCACACTCTAAGTGCAAGCAAACACTGCCGATGAATAATTTTTGCACACTAATTGCAAGCAAACACTTCGTTCTTAAAGTTCATAAATAGCTTAAAGAGTTAAAATAACGTCATTAACACGTGAAATATAATAAAAACTCTAATAAACATCTATCTCTAGAAGGGTGTAAATAAGATAACAAATATTCTCCTTGATCTAGGACTTGAATCCTCATATCCTCGGATATTTCTGCCTTTCTTTGCCTTGGATCTCAAGAAATAAAGTTTAAGCTACCATGGAATGAGAGCTTGGATGGTTGAAGATGATAGCAAAAATGAATATAACGTGAATTCTCTCTCTCTTCCCGAATTTATCCTTCTATAAGCTGCCAAAGAAAATACAAATTTCCTTCAAGTGCTTTGTGTGAGTCTCTGCCATACCAATTTTGTTATAACAAATAATCCAGCTGACAGGGTCATCCTTATCTTTTAGCAAAGTGGACAGCTGGCCGTTGTAGTGTCGAGCTGGTTGCAGGTGGTGAAACATCCTCTGTAGGGACATTAGTAATACAACAACATTAGAGAAAGAAGGCAGAAATATGTATAACAAGAGAAACTGAGACTAGAGTTGGACAAAATACAGAAAACAAACATGAAAATGCAGAAATGGAGCATTAAACACTAATGTGGGAATAATTATATTCATAAATCTAGAGGAAATACATGCTCTTTAAAGAGCTATCAGAAGTCAATCTCGTATCCAAAGAGGTGAACATCACATCCATGCTTGTGTTAAGCACGGCAAACTACCCATCAAGATATGTCATGAAGACGTCAAAGGAAGGTGAATTGATTGGAGGTGCAGGAGGTGCGTTTATCAGGGCTAACGAAGACACGTCCTCATCTTTTTTTCTTGAGCATTAGGTTCCTGAACCCATTCACCACTGATGAAGTGAAACTTGGATTTATGAAGGGATCTAGCATCTATAAGCTCGATAACGGGACACCTGAGATCATAGGAACAATCTATCTCTAGCTTGTGGAAGATGTGGCTCAAGATAGTTTCATAGGTGAAAGACTTGATGATGGTGGTGTGATGGTGGTTAACGATATGAACCATCTCAACAAATATGATTTGAGCAAGGTTCGGATGTTTACCCTCAAACAGCTATAGAGAAAAAAATCATCTACGGTTTGAGTAGAAGACCACTTGCCATTGATGGTTGAAACCACCTAGTAATGAGGAGGTGAAGGAAACGTTTATGTGCTTTGAGGATTTTAACGTAGGCACTCGGGTTATAAGTAGGGGTAAAAGAGGTTTCATCATCTAGACCGATATCCTCCATACCTAGGTGATCGAGTAAGGTCTTAGAGTCAAGATAAATAATTTTGCCCATGACATAAGACTCAAGGTCGATAGTTTTGGTTTTCTCTTCATTTAAACACAACGAGCTTTGGAGTAAAAAATTCCAGACAAGGGTTTTTTAAACAAAGTCAGGAACTTGAAGAAAATAAATAAAACTACATCGCCTCATCAAATCAAGATATTTAAATTTATACTCATCAGAGCACATGTAGGCATAAATAACGACTCGCTCACAACAGACAGAAAAGTTTTGAAAATTTTTAACATATTCCATTTGGTGTGGGTTACTAACCTCATTAAAACTTTGGGCATAAATTTGGGTAAGATTAGGCTTGGCACCGTTAACGAAACCAGAAGAACTAGCAGGATCATTTCTAGGAGGCATGGTGAAAAGGTATTAAACCCTGCAAAATTCAAACCACAAAACAATATGTATGCAATTCATCAAATTCAATCCAATAATATTAACCAAGTATCAAGGTAATGTAAAAATCCATAACTTATAGTTTGAAATCATATACAAGTATAAAGAAAAAATTTCATAGGTATAAACCTTGAAATCTGTAAAATATTATACACGAGTATAAAAATATATTTGAATGAAAATTTTTAGTTTTGAAAAAGATTTTGTAAAACTTTTGAAACTATGGATTTATACATCCTAAAAAGAATAGATTTCAAACTAAAACCTATAAAAATATAAAGAAATTTGAAATAAATATAAAAATAGGGTTTTTACCTTGAATTTTGGGTCAATGGATAAATGAAGAGATGATTCACACAAATTTAATAAAGAATGAGTTGGATTTGTTGTTGAAATCGAAATCCCCCAAGAAATTTGAGTAAAAACGATGAAGATTTGAGTAAAATTTGAGAGAATTTATAGATGGTGCGGCTAGTGTTTTTAGAGTAAAAGTTTGAGTTTAAAATTGATTAGGAAAGCCCCATTTATTGCCTCTGATACACGCGTACCGAAATGTCATATACTACCGATCCTCGACATGTACCGATACTAGATGTTTAGTACCGAAACACTCCCACGAACCCATACTAATACATGAGGCCCTATATGGGTACCTTTCGCACAAAATGGACAACTTTGGCGGCAAAATACTCAAAAATTTGATTCCAATCGAATCTAAATGCATGTTTATGATTTATGAGCATACATGATAGGGAAAACAAAGGTACATACTCCCTTAACTATATAAATAGTTGCATTTAAGGTTAAAGAAAGGCTTGCAAGCCTTAGCTCTCTCCTAAGAGTCCAAATACGCTCTTTATCTAAAGGTTTGGTAAAGATATTTGCTACTTCATGAAGGTATCTAGATACTCTAGAACTACATCATCTTTTAAGACATGATCTCTAATTAAATGATTTCTTACTTCTATATGCTTGGTTCTAGAATGTTGGATGGGATTTTTTGTGAGACAAATAACACTTGTATTGTCACACTTAATGACAATGGTACCTACATCAATTCTGTAATCTAAGAGTTGCTGCTTCATCCACAGGACTTGAGCACAAAAACTATCGTCTGAAATATTTTCTACCTCGCTGGTAGATAGCGTAATGCTATTTATTTTCTTGGAAAACTATGATATAACCATGTTACATAGGAATTGAAAAGTACCAAAGGTACTCTTTTTATCTATCTTACAATCTCTATAACCCAAATCTGAAAAAGCATGCAACTAAAGGATGAATCTCTATGATACCAAAGACATAAATTAGGTGTATCTCTAAGGTATCTAAAGATCCTCTTAATGGCTTGTAAATGTAATTCTCTAGGACTAGCTTGAAATCTAGCACACAAGCAAACACTAAACATAGTCCACTTGTGGTAAGATAAAGCAAAGAGCCTATCTAGATCTATAGAGCTTAAGATCGACACATTTACCTCTTTCATCTTTGTCAAGCTTCGTAGAAGAGCACATTGGTATGGCTTGAGGCTTCACATTCTCTAAGCCAAACTTCTTGAGCATATCCTTGATGTACTTTGCTTGATTGGTGAAGATGTCATCATTTCATTGTTTGATTTGGAATCCAAAGAAAAATGAGAGCTCCCCCGTCATGCTCATTTCAAACTCATCTTGCATTAACTTAGCAAACTCTTGGGAAACAGATTCATTAGTAGAACCAAAAAAATATATCATCAACATATATTTAAACTACTAAAATGTCTTTTCTTTTCTTTTCTTTTCTTTTCTTTTTGATAAAAAATGTAGTATCAACCTTCTTTTTCAACTAAAAAATTTGAAAACCTTTCATACCAAACTCTAGGAGCTTGTTTCAAACCATATAAAGCTTTTTAAAGTTTGAAAACATGGTTTGTATATATTGGATCTTCAAAAACGGGAAGTTGTTCCACATACACTTCTTCATTTATAAAACCATTTAGAAAAACACTTTTAACATCCATTTGAAAAAGCTTGAATTCATGAAAACATGCAAATGCAAGAAACCTCCTAAAAACTTTAATTCTAGCTACGGGTGCATAGGTTTAATCAAAATCAATTCCTTCTTCTTGAGTGTAACCTTGAGCAACAAGTCTAGCCTTGTTTCTCACTACATTACCTATCTCATCTAGTTTGTTTCTAAAAACACATTTAGTACCTATAGTAGATTTATTACTAGGCTTGTCAACTAATATCCAAACTTGACTCCTCTCAAATCAATTTAACTTTTCTTGCATAGCGATAGTCTAATAATCATCATTTAATTCTTCGTTGATATTCTTAGGCTCTATGCATGAGATAAATGCAACATAGTTGCATGTATTTCTAAGAGAGGATCTGGTGCTTACCCCTTTGAATAGATCACCCAAAATCTCACCACCTTTGACATAGTTGAACTCCTTTGGGTAGGTGACCTAGCTTTCCTCTAGAGATACGTCCTTCAAAGCTTTTAGAGGTGGATCTTGTGGTTCTACTTTTGATGGAACTTCATCTACCTTTGATGAGGGTCCTTCACCATCGTTGGCATCTAAAATTCCTACACCATCATCAAAAGTATTCTTCCTCGGAAGGATATTATCATAAAAAACAACATGTATAGACTCTCCAACCACTAAAGTTCTTTTATTAAATACATGATAAGCTTTAGAGTTTAAAGAGTAACTAAGAAAAATGCCTTCATCACTTTTTGCATCAAACTTGCCTAAATTGTCTTTTCTATTAATTAAAACAAAACATTTGCATCCAAAATGATGAAAATAGCTAATGTTAGGCTTTTTATTTTTGAAAAGCTCATAAGAGGCTTTCTTTAAAAGTGGTTTAATCATGACTCAGTTAATAATATAGCAAACGGTATTTATGGCTTCTACCCAAAAATACTTTGGCAAATTATTTTCACAAAGCATGATTCTAGCCATTTCTTATAAAGTTCTATTTTCCTTTCTATAACCGTGTTTTGTTGAGGGATGCAAGGATTCGAAAAAATATGGCTAATTTCGTTAGAGTTGCAAAACTCTTCAAAACCAAGATTTTGAAATTCGGTTCCATGGTCACTCTTAACAAAAGAAATGGAGTAACCAACATCATTTTGGTTTGCTTTTGAAAATGTGATGAACTTTTCTAATGTTCCATCTTTTGTACTCAAGAATAGAACCCAAGTAAATATAGAGCAATCATCAACAAGCACAAAAGCATATTGTTTTCCACCTAAGCTCATAGTTCTAATAGGTCCAAAAAGATCTATATGGATCAATTGTAATATCCTACTTGTTGATACATCATTGATGGATTTAAACGAAACTCTTTTATGTTTGGCTTTAGCACATGCATCACAAAATTTATCAAGAGAAAACTTGATTTTAGGCAAACCACTTACTAGATCATTAGAAATTATTTTTTCCAAAACACTCATGCTAGCATGTCCTAGTTTTCTATGTCATAACCAAGAATCATGCTCATCTTTAGCAACAAAGCATACATTGGAAATATGAATGTCATCTAGATGCATCGTATAAATATTTCCTATTCTATGACCAATAAGCACAATTTTGTTAGATGCAATGTTAGTTATTTTGTCACCATTTAAATCAAACATGACATTGAGGGTTGTGGGAAACTCGGATGGGGCTTGTCTCAGCCCTCTGGGGTGCACATCGGGTGATGACTCAGGCTCCATGGCGTGGGAAACATGGAGGGTGCTCGGTTGGGCTCCTTTGGATGCGATGGAAGTGCTCCCTCGGGTTCCTCTCTCGTGAGTAACACATGAGGTGCTTCTCTTGGCCCCATGGTGCTCATGAAGTGTGCTAGCTCGGCTCCTTCGGTTGTGGACACCCTATAGGGTGTTTAACACGGTCCAATGGTGTGTGTTGTTGGTGTGTACTTGCATCCCTCGGTCGGGTGAGGAACATAGTGTGCTAGTGCAAGCCTCTTGGAGTGTGGCTTGCTCGAACGTGGGTTGGCAGTCTGTGACATTCTCCCCCACTAGATCTAGCGACGCCCTTGTCGCTAGGCGATAATGGATCTCAGCAGTCTCATCCTTAAACTGTCGCAGCTCCTCGGTAAGTTTTCGATTACTCACAGCTTCGAAATTTCTCGTCCAAAATACAACGCCTCCGTGCCTTGGGCTTGGATCTCGCTCCGTTTGGATGGTTGGTGCCTCCATGTTGTTGGAGACCATCGCTTTACTCTGTGCTCGGCTTCGACCGCTCTGCTCCGGGTCATCGGCGTCCTCGTCTAATGATTCGAGCGGGCTGGTGTGGTCTACTTGCACTTCTGGTGGCAACTCCACTTTGTAGGCCTCTTTGCCTACTTGCTCCATGGCTTGTCCCTCGTTCGGTCTCACAAGTGACCTGTGGACAAAACCACCATAAGTTAGACCAGATTTTTCAAAAGTTGGATTGCTTACCTCAGACACAATGTCCTTGTTGAAATGTTCCACCATGTCTTATCGATACTCAAGACAAGTGTTGTTGGTAATAGGGGCGTTGGATATGCCCTCCTTAGTGCTTTCAAGCACTTCTCACTCAGGTTGGTTGGTGGCCTCGGTTGGAGACTCTCGGCCTGCTCCATCCTCCATGGTGCTTGACTTGGGCTTCATGGGTCCATTGAACTTGGAAACATGCTCTCGCCATGTGGCTCTTGCGGTCACCTCCTTGTCTAGGACGATGCCTTGCTCCATGGTTTCGCTCGGCTTTCTACTCTTGAAAGTGATTAGATGCTTCACTTGCATCAGTAACTCTCTGATGGCAAAGTCTGATGCCTTAGTGTGGTACTCGAACAATTTGGTGCAATCTGGTAGCAACTCTAGCTCGCCCTCCTTGGTTTGATCCACTTCTCCAAACTCAAATGGTGCTATCCAATGTTGGGCTCTAAGTGGTGGCACAACACTCGGATTGTGCTAGATCTCATGGTCCACCTCACTCTTTGGTGGATAACTAGCATTCCACCCATTGTACCTTCGGTTTCAGGCCTCAATTAAGGAGTTCACCTTTCCTGGATTGCACTCCAAGAAAAAGTTGAATTTTGCAAGAATTTCTTGCCAACGAATCTGCTTACGAGACAACTTATCTTGGGTTAGAAAATAATTATTTGAAACACTCTTGGTATAAATGGCAAACCTGGACCCAAGTAACCGATGTCTCCATGTGTGCAAATAGTACATGACTATAAGCATTTCATTCTCATGAATCGAGTATCTTTGCTCAGACTCGTTAAGCTTTCAGCTTCCACAAGTAATAGGAGTTCCTTCTTGAATGAGAAGTCATCCGATTTCAACGTTGCATGCAACGATATAGGCCTCAAATGCCTTCATGTCCTCGAACTCTTCAAGGACTTACCCCATTGCCTCGGGGACTTCCATGGTCTCGTCATCATGGGATACCTTTATCTCGGGCATTCCTTTGTTGGAAAGGATGGTTGACAATGCCTTGGCCTTCTTGCCCTCATCATGGCTCAATGGTTCACTGCCTTGTTGGTGCAGATCTAGAGTACACACCACATCGGCTTTTGACAAGACAAGTGCGTTAATCCGTTCTAGAAAAGATAAACCAATAACTAAGTCATGAGAATCAAGAGATGATACCTTGATGGATGTACCATGCCATTCTCCAATCCGAAGATCTACTCCATTTGCAACTCCCGCAATTGGCTCTTCCTTGGATTCGAAGGTTTCAATCCATCCATTTACCTTTTCAACTTGAAGCTTTAACCACTCGGCAGCTCGCTCAGATATGAACAAATCAGATGCACTTTTTTCTACTAGTGCACTTAGCTCTATGTCGGGAAACACTACTTTCATGAACCTGTGCTCTTTCTCACGACCACTCTTGGATTGAGGAGTGCTTTTGTTCAAACCAAGCTTGAACTCTTCTGCTCCATTGTCTCCATGGTCAGCAGCAAGCATGGCACTCGTTAAACACTCTACGGATTCATGTTATTCCCATGGCTTTGGGTTGCCCTCTGGCAACTTCTCACGCTTCGACACATCTTCACTCTCGAAGTTTGAAGTCGTATCCACCGTACCCATTGGTGGCTCTTTACACATCGAGTCAAGCTTCGAAGCCTCGGTCTCATCAGGCTCGTCCTGTACCTTGGACTGCTTGATCATGTGCAGGCAAAATTTTATGTTGTGTGGTCCATCGCAATGGAAACACTTCATCTTTTTCTCCCACCATCGGAAAAATCGGCTATACTTGTTGTTTGATGGCTTCTCATTGTTAACTCTCAAAGTTGACACCTCGATCCTAAGTGCATTGCTCGGTCCTTGCACGTCCATCTTCGCTACAACGATCTTTCTTCCTTGTGCCATCTCTTACTCGGTTTGGATGCGGAAAATGGCTTTGGTACCACTTGTCATGGGGCTAGAGTCCGACTAGCTGATCCGTGCGGCCTTAGTCAAAGATCTTAATCGAAGAATAAGTCAGCCTTCACAATTGCTAAGCAAGATTGCTTAGAATAGCGGAAGCTCGAGGAAAAATGGGAAAATGGCTAGGCAAAACAAGGAAGTTGAAGAAAGAACAAGGTGAAGAGAAATTCTAAACTCTTTACTCAAACTCAAGGAAATGATGGAAGATGGAATGAATTGGATGATTGACAATGGTGGTGGAAGCCTCTATTTATAGGTTCACCTCCTACGATCTAACAATCATAGATGATTCGATCCAAGGGCTATAGATGAATCTCACGATACATATCTCCTAACTATGGAAAGATGGTCACACAAATGCATTGTTGCCTAAAATACAAAGGCTATGACATCATACTTGGGTTGGCAAATGATACTAACTCAAGTGTAGCTCCAAGGGTGATCTCTTGCCATTTGTGTTGGTCAGAAGATGCTCTCTTTCCTTATGTGTTGGTCCAAGGATGATATCCTTCCAAGGTCTTGGTCTCTTGGGCGTATTGGGCCTTGATAGGCTTGGTTCTCTTGTCCAAAACCTCCTCGGCAGCATGTTTGGTGCTAAATCGGGCCCTAGGGTCGTGGGCAACTCGGATGGGGCTTGTCTCACCCCCTGGTGTGCACATTGGGTGCTGACTCGGGCTCCATGGCGTGGGCAACATGGACGGTGCTCAGTTGGGCTCCTTTGGGTGCGATGGAAGTGCTCCCTCGGGTTCCTCTCTCGTGGGCAGCACATGGGGTGCTTCTCTTGGCCCCATGGTGCTCATGAAGTGTGCTAGCTCGGCTCTTTCGGTTGTGGACACCCCATGGTGTGTTTGACATGGTCCCATAGCGTGCGTCGTTGGTGTTTACTTGTGTCCCTCGGTCGGGTGAGGCACATAGTGTGCTAGTGCAAGCCTCTTGGTGTACGGCTTGCTCGATCGTGGGTTGGTTGTCTGTGACATTATGCTTTATACCATTGACATACAAAATATTCTCAATAAGTATACAAGCGTGATAGCCAATGGAACCAATTCCTTCAATGTGGCCTTTGTATTTGTCACCAAATCTCAATACTCCTCTACTTTTTGGCTTTAGCTACATGAATCGACTATTGACATTTAGACCATTATAGGGCCTTTGGAAGCCTATATGTTTATAACCATTAATGTTCCTTTTCACATATTTGGGTTTTGAATGGTTTCCTTTTTCAAAATGAGTTGTCCCAAATTTGTTCAAGGAAGCTTTAAGATCACACACTTCCTTTTGGTGATGATCATCGACTCTTGAAAGTAATTTATGCAAGTCTTTATTTTTCTTTTCAAAATAGTTTTGTTTTGCTTGCATATCCTCAACTTTCCTTTCAAGTTCCACATTAGTTTTGGATAAAAAATCATTTTGGTTTTTCAAATCCAAAATAATTTTCTTATTTTTCAAAAGTGATTCTTTGAACTCCAAAACTAGTTCATCATAAACCTCTTGCAATTCATCATATGCTTCTTGAAGTTCATCAAATGTAAAGTCAAATGTAGATGAATTAGAGGTTACCTTAGGATTCTTTTCAAGTGCCATGAAACATAGGTTGGCTACCTCTTGCTCCTTCGTATGAGATGAGTTTTCATCGTTCCAAGTAGCCACATGAGCCTTGAGCTTCTTCTTCCTAAAGCTCTTCTTCTTTAGTCGGGGAAAATCAAACTTGATGTGCCCCAGCTTCTTTCACTCATACAAAATTATTTGGTCCTTCTCATTCTCCTTTGATTCATTCTTGAATCCCTCATTTAAGAGAAATCCCAACTTTCTTCTTCTCCACTTCCTTCTTCTTCTCTTCATCCTTATTTCCTTGTCTCATTAACTCATGAGTGAGAAAAGACCCAATGAGCTCATCAAGCTTCAAAGTCTTTAAATTCTTTGCTTCAATAATGGAGGTCTTCCTTGAATCCCACGAGTCGGGAATAGTGTAGTTAAGCTTTTGAACAAGTTTTCCTCTAGGATGATTTCTACATAGCCCTTGAGCTCATTCACAATAACGAAGAATCGATCAAACATCGTCTTAACATTTTTATCCAATTTCATCTTGAAGTTCCCATAGCCTAGATTGAAAACCCAATCTTGGTCTTCTTGACTTTATTAGTTCATTCCTGAGTAATTTCGAGCTTGTCCCAAATCTCCTTGGCACTAGATCAAGAAGACATCTTGGCATACTCATCCGGTCCAAGAGCGCAAAACAAGATGTGCATAGCTTTGACGTTGAATTGCAATTTCTTCTGATCATCCTCGATCCATTCTTGTCTTTCCTTGGGGATGAGTCGATATCCTCCTCTCTTCATAGGAATAGATGGTCTATCTTACACTACATCTCAAAGGAGGTAGTCGATGGATTAGAGGAACAACTTTATCATATTCTTCCAATATGAGCAATTAACCCCATTGATGTACGATGGCCTAGAAGTGGTTAGAGGGGTTCAACCTTCTAAAAAAGGTCTACATCCATTACCTTAGCTATCCACACTAAGGATTTCACAAATTCACTAATTTGTGTTTCCATTTAGGCTAAAGGAGATGACCTCCCAAATCCTAGACTTATACCCCAAATTCTAGCAATCTCTTATCCTAAAAATGGATACAAAGAAGCAAACTATGAAATTCCTCCAAAAGAAGCAAACTATGAAATTCACTAAAACCCCAACACTTGATTGAAAATGAAATACAATGAAGAACACTGTACAAGATTTTTCAATAAAGAGCTCTAAAAAACTTGGGTAATTTGCTTGGATGCTTTAAAATAGTTGTCTTATTGTTGAAGAAGCTTTGGAGACTTATTTTTACCCCTTTATTGATTTCTAGCCATTTAGATTGTTAGAGAATTGAATAGAGCCGTTGGGGACCATTTTTCCCGCAATAAATGTAGTCTAGCAATAGTGGGTATCGATATGCGTGCTTTCGTATCGGTACCTGCTCAAAGACGAAAAAGCCGTTATAGGTAAAGGGTATTGGTACGCAGGTTTGCATATCGGTACAGAGTGAAAACTTTGCAAGGGGTACTGGTACGCTACGTACAGTACTGATATTGTATTTACTCACTAGAATCCTTTGAAAGCTTTAAGGAGCTCGGGTATCAGTACGCACAAGGCCATATTGGTACTCAATGTAATTTAAAATGTTTTTTGCTCTAAGTGTGAGCCGGTACAGGGTTCACCGTACTGATACTGACAAGCAATCCTTTAAAACATCTTTGAATCTCGTACCGGTACGCTAAGACCCGTACCAGTACTCGTAAACCAACTTGAATTCTAGTGTTGAAAAGTTGTACTAGTACACATAGGCTCGTATCGGTAGTCATTAACCAAATTTGTTAAGTTGGTTTATTTTGAGTACCAAAACACTTAGAAACATGTTGTGCTTGAAATGATTGACTTAGAAAAAATATTTTAGTTCGAATGCTTGTCAATTGTGAGTAATTTCAAGTTCCCTTAAAAACTTATTCATTTGCAAATTAGTCCTTGTTATATCGAAATCAAAATATTGGTTTAACAACATGCTTAGAAGAGAAGTTTAGTTGGATTTGGATTCTAAGGAACACTTAACATATGACGAGGAATACTATTTCAAGTTGAACTTTCACTTTTATTTTATATTTGGAGTAAGATACAGTTTTAAATTAAATATTATTGTAATTCCTTCTCCTAGTTGATGTAAATGACTTCTATTATAAATAGGTTTATGAGGAGAGGAGAAATTATTCATCCATTCTTCTCATTCTTCTTTTTTTTGTCGATTTCCCCTCACCATGAGTTGTTAAACTATTTTTCTAGTTAAGATTTAGATTCAAGTTTTTAATACCATTTCGGTGAGATTTCTTATTCTCCATCTATTTTCAAGTATTTTTATATCTTTAGCATTTACTTAATACATATATATTGGATTATATATATACAACAACCAGAACCAATCGATGCATCCTTGATACAAGGGGTAAGTAACCTAGCGACGGGTTACTAGGTATGAAATCATATTTTTGATAAGTTGATGAATTAGTGCTTTAATCATATCTTGCATTGAGTCTCTTAATTCAGTAAAATTATTTGATAGGTGTTAATTCTAAGTGGATTATCTAAGGATTTTAAACTTGATAATAAGAGTTAGTCATTCATGGATTTTAAGTGATTATCTATTAAGTAAGAGGGATTGTGTTTAATAAGGGATTATCAATTAACCTATAACCGAGTTATTTGAGATTGATGCATGTTTATCTTTTGTGAAGTTCGATAATCTAAAACTTGGATTAATATACTAAGATATACCATAACTAGAGTTCATCTCCATATAGAATTTCCTTCACTTTTAATTGTTTTCTTCAATTCTACTCAAATTCAAACTCCCCCTATTTACTTTTTTGTTTATAAAATTAATCTTTTACCATTCCTTGTGGATTCGACCATGATTATTGATACTACAAGTTACTTTGAGCAGGTTATATTTTTAACGGCTTCGACAACCACTATCGGAGTGTTACAAGCTGCTCATCAACAACTAATCCAAAACATATTAGAAACATACATTGGTACCCTTAAGTATTTCCATTCTTAATGAAACTTGACTTGTCAAAATATATTTGATCAAAACAATAAGTTATCATGCTCGTTTCATCAAATCAAATTGAAATGTTCTTATCCATCTTGGAATAGCTTACTTACAAGCTTAATGTAGCTGGACATTATTATCCCCCCAAAACTCATTTCAAACCTTGCTATAAAGCAACATACAAGTTTGCACTCACCCACATGCTTTCGCTTTGATGTCGAAACGCCAATATCGTCAAACGAGTGCTAACTTCCACAACCGTTTTAGAAATGTCTACAACTCATCAACAATAAAATTCCACAACAAAATATATCCCAAAAGTTCCAGTAACTTCATTCTAAACTAATCATTCACCCAAACTTCTCTAAACACCGAAAATTCATTAAAAATGATCATCCAATAACCTTTCAGACGAACACTACAACCTTAACCTGTAATCCAAATAAACTATAAATATCACCCAATAACCTTCCAAAGTAGTAGTCAACATTAGTAAACCCAAATAACCACAAATCAACCGTTTCTCTTCAAGAACACCTAACTTAAATTAATCAAATCAATTAATTATGCATTTAGTTCTAAAAAAATTAGGTTTAAATTATCACTAACCCATAAGAAAACTTCATAAATCAATCCAAATACTTAGGTTTACGCAACAATTCAAGATTTCACCATTAAATCTTCCAAAAACTCAATGTCCATAATTAAATATACTATTAATATTAAAAGACAATCCAAGCTCATTTAGGTTGCATTTAGGTTAGATTGTACATATTTGCATGTGGATAGGGAGTTACACCACCTGTGCTTTAATTGTCATATATATTTGTGATTTTAAAGGGAAAGATGGTGTTTTGTGGTGCATGTGCAGGATGCTGGTGGATGCTGGAAGATTGTTGGAGCTAGAGAGGAGCGGATCACATGGATGGAGCTAACGAAGCATGAAGAGTTGAAGATGAATCTATTTCTGCCCACGTGGACTTTCTCCCAGATATGAAACATTAAATGAAGTAGGAAACCAAAGGCTTTTCTTTAAGGAAGTTGAGCAAAGTTAGGGTACTAAGACCCTAGTTTCACTGCCTATATAAGGAAGACTTGGATGCTACTTCAAAAGGGCGTGATTTAGATGAAAATACTAGTCCGAAGCTTGCGGAGAACCACTAGGGTGAAGCAAGACGATTCTCCTTGTCGAATAAAGCCATCAAGAGAGGCTGACGGAGAAGAGGCCTTTAGCACAATTAAAGGGCACAAATGGAGTTTTTTCAAGGACACTCGACTCTTTCTTTTCTCTTGCTTGATAAACTGTGATACTTTATACTTTTAATTATGGATGTTTTAGTCTCAGACATGAGCTAATCCTTTTAGTTAGGATTATTACATCCCAGGATTTTATGTTTTAATTATTCTATTTCATTGCTTTAGTTGTTTTCATCTTTTTCTATTATGTTCATGCTCTAAATGCGTAGTTAATTATAAGAGCTATTTGAGAGAGGCCTGTTAACAATTGATCGATGGCTTAATATTCGATAGAGTTAGGTAATACAAACGTGAATAGTGGGGCTAAGCTATCAACTTAGTTTTAATCTAGATTAAACATAAGTTTAGGGTTTCAATGCCTAAAAGGGAGTTCTTAGCAAATATTAGAGTTGTTAGGGTTAAGGCAAAAATGTATCACTTTAACCACAATATTATTAACTTCTAGGCATCGAGAAAGTCAGAAGTTCACTTGAAAATCATGTCGAGTAGACAAAGAATCTAAGGGTTTACACAAACATGTATTACCCATTGTTATAGCTTTGATATAGGTAATTAAGCATATATCCTTAGAAATAATCCCAACCTCCATAATTAATTGTTAAGTTGTTGCAGCTGTTTGTCTTAATCTTAGCTATTTTAGAATAGTTAATTTAGTTTTACTTAAATTGACAATCATTGTTACGTGCAAACATATTTTAAGCATAATAACTTTGTAGTAATTAATCCAATTCTTAGTGGGTTTGACACTCTACTCTCACTTTATTACTTGATACGATGAGTATACTTGCTCTTAAGTGCATCACTATTCGACAAGCATCAAGTTTTTGACACCGTTGCTGGGGATTGTCAATTGATAATTACGTTGTAATTACGCTTAGGACTTTTACTTTTATTGCATTTAATTTTTATTTTTATTTTTGTTTTCATTCTTAAGTACGTTCTAGTGCATGACCAGAAGGTCCACCACATAACCTATTCTTCCATATAATTCGAAGATCGAAAGAACTTTTCGAAGGCTTCTACAGGAGAACAAGAATATGGTTAACGAAGAAGACATTCCACCAAGGAACAACCTTGAGAACGCGTGTAATTTAGA
Source organism: Hibiscus mutabilis (assembly GCA_019671005.1). NCBI lineage: Eukaryota > Viridiplantae > Streptophyta > Magnoliopsida > Malvales > Malvaceae > Hibiscus > Hibiscus mutabilis. The sequence continues at coordinate 20,017,890 of CM033727.1, read as the reverse complement.
AGACGTGCCTTTAGTCGATGGACAACGAGGTGTTGGAGCGGGAAATTCGACACGAGGATCCACCACCTGCCAGGCCCAGAAGGCATACTAGAGACATCAATGAGCCTGTTATCAGCAACCTTAATCCACCGATTGTGGTAGTTGATCTACGGACGACCCACTTTGAGCTAAAGCATGTTATGTTCAACATGCTCAACAATATTGGACAATTTGCAGGATCAGCAAGAGAAGATGCTTGTGAGCACATCCAAGCTTTCTTGGAAGTCTGTGATTGGTTCAGGCAACCAGATATACCTATGATGCCTTACGACTCAATCTATTTCCTTTCTCTTTACGAGATCGAACCAGAGCATGGTTAAAGACTTGTTCCAAAGGATCTATTACATCCTGGGATGATTTGTGCAATAAATTTCTGCACCGATATGATCCACCAAATATGTACAACTAAAAGAGAAGTGACATCATCTTTTCCAACAATACGATGATGAATCGATGTACGAAGCATGGGATAGTTACAAAGATCTACTTCGCAAGTGCTCGATCCTTAGATTTACAAATTGGCTACAACTCATGACGTTCTATATTGGCATCAATGCACCAACTAGGATGATGATCAAATCGTTAGCCAATGGTACTTTACTCGATAGAGAACTGTTAACTCCTCAAAAGTACTATTTTTCATATATATATTACCATGTTTTTGCTTAAATTTGAGTACATAATTCATGCATTTAGTTAGTAGAATCATGCATTTGCATTAAGGAGTTAAGGAACAAGATTGGCAGTGCAAGTTTGGCAGAGCAGTGCAGGAAAAGCAAAATGCCAAGCTTGGTTGGCAAAACTAGAATGCCAAGATTGGTTGGAAAAAGAAGAATGTCAAGCTCGTTGGAAAAAGATCAAAGGTCGATGACGTCAGCCCTAGTCAAAACCTGGTCAGCTCAAATTAAAAAAAGGATAAAGAGATAAACACGCTTATCCTATCGCACAGTCAGATTTCAAATTTAAATCCAATCTAGAGTTTCCACACGTGCCTATTTAAAGGAAGAGATCGATCAACAATAACTTGGGAAAAAAGAAGGCTACACCGTGGTGAAGAGGGCAACTTGTGGTTCGACCAAGCTATAGCGAGAGCTTTGGAGCCATTGAAGGGTTGCATTGACGGATCTCCTTCATTTCCCATCTCTCTTTCGGTTTAATTTTATTTTTATAATGGTGTTTGTTGAAAACGATTTGATGTCGATGGTTCCCCCAACCATGAACTAATTTCTTTAAGTTGGTTGGGGATGTTTTTGAGATGAAACGCTCAGTTATTTTGAGCTTTTCATAATTTAATGCCTTGGTATTATTTTCTATCCGGTAAGCACTTTATTTTCTTAATTCTTTGTCATACGGTAGTTGGCATTGTATGCTTATTATGCCTTAATATTTTAACAGACTTAAGGGGTAACGATCAGCTGCTAGGTACTAAGGAGAGAAACTTCGACAGAAGATGTTCAAGTAGATTAGCTTACTTAGGAAGTGAATCTACCCCTTAGGAGTATAGATTGAACTTAATCAAGTTAATTTATGAAAAATTACTCTATAGACATATAGGGGTTTATAGTCATGAACTTAGGGTAACAAAACCAAAGCTGAAGTTCTTAATCGCTGGCATAGCTAGTGTGAAATCCAAGCATCCCTTGCCAACGCTCATCACCATTTGAATACACTTGTTTTCCAAATTGCCTAAACTTTTATTTTTATTTTTCCTTAGTTATTTTTCTTAATCTTAAATCCAACTTTCATATCAAAATCATTTGTTTCAAATCACAAGTAAAGATTGTGGCATTTAATTTCTGGATAATCCATGTGGAGATAATACTTAACTCACTACTATGTTACTTGTTGACCATGTATACTTGCATGTAAAAGACATATTCTTGGCATTATTTACTTGCATATTTACACTAAATACTTAATCTTTTGTCATGCAATATTACGTTGACAAGAACCTAACGAGGCTTTATAGACACTTGACCGAATAGCCAACTCCGACTACTAGTTCCCACGAGGGAGATTGAATCCTGAACCTAAAGTAGTGGGAACACTCTAATTGGATGATTCTCGGACTATAGCAACTCAACTCTCAACAATCACTAACCTACTCAAGAACATGCAAAGGCCATCCAATGTCCAAGAGGCCAAGGTGGTGCAATATACTTGTAAGCATTGTGATAGGTAACATTAGTCGAATGAATGCCCTCACCAAAAAGAATTTGGAAGCTACGTAGAAAATACCAACCGTAACAGCAATCCTTACTCCCACACCTACAACCCAAGGTGGAGGCAACATCCAAATTTTGGTTGGGAAGGTAACAAGGAAACTCAATAGCACAACCAACTACATCAACTGAACATCCTGGATTTTAAAAGACTCAGAGGCACAATCGGGGAGCTTCTAACTCCAATTATAATTCTTTTGATAATTCTTATCAAATATTTATGGAAATTGCTCGTGTCATTATGCAGGATCAAGCAGTCAATTTAAAGAACCATAGTGACATGCTCACAACACAGGCTGCCATGTTGTAAAACTAGCAAACGATCATGCAAAACTACACCGCCTCAATCAGGCCTTTATAGAGACTCAAGTTGGGCATGTATCCCAGATGTTGAAGATGAGACCACCTAGCAAATTACCTAGTAATACTGAAGTCACTAAAGCATTTAATCATAAGCATTGCAATGCCAGCAATCTACGTAGTGGCACATAATTGAGGACAGAAACCAAGTTTGGGGGAAACTCTCTAGTAGATCATACTCCAAGAAATCCATACAATGATGCTCTTGCACCAAAGGAACCTACTCTTGTGTCTGATAGAGTGAGTAACCTTACTACTGAAGGCAAGAAAGATCAAGCCAAGGATGCACCTGCATCTAGTAAGCCACAAGATGAGCCCAGACCACCACCTTCATTCACACAGCGATTGAAAGCTCAGAAGCAAGATGCCCAGTTCCAAAAATTTTAGAGATGCTTGAGCAGTTGCACATCAATGTCCCACTTCAGGAGGCTATTGATCAGATGTCGATCTATGAAAAGTTTCTGAAGGAGATCATAACAAAGAAGAGGAATGTGAGTGATTTTGAAACTATCACCACTATGGGCGAGTTTGTGGCTGTGGTGAGTGATTTTCCACCCAAGATAAAGGACCTCGGTATCTTCACCATTCTATGCTCAATAGGCCACAACTACTCTAGCCAAGCCTTATGTGATCTCGATGCAAGTGTAAACTTGATGCCAAAATCTGTGTTCAAAAGATTAGGGATAGGAAAAGCAAGGCCTACATCCTTTAGTTGTCCGATCGACCTCAAATTTGACTCGAGGGCAGAATTGAAGATGTACTTGTTAGGGTAGCTAAGTTTGTCTTCCCTGTAGACTTTATCCTCCTTGATTGTGAAGCATATGAGAATGCTCCCATTATCCTAGGGAGACCATTCCTCGCCACCAGGCGTATTGTGATTGATTGTGAGAATGGTAACTTCACCATGAAGATGGACAACCAAAAGATGGGATTCTTCCCCCTAATAATAGATTGGCCTGTTGCACATTCTCACCATGGAAAACTACTGAGACCAAACTCCATGAGAATTATGAATGATGATAATAAACTAATCTCACCTCGATGAATGAATATGGCATCAATTTTGAATCAACATCTCAACCACACTTGAATGGCCCTTCAATGGTTGTAGATGTATAATAGGGCACCGGTCATTCACGACAAGCATGCTGCACAAACACTGGATGATTAGCACTTCCTATCTCTATCACTTTTGTTTTTGCATTTAATTTTTGCATTGTTATTGTCTGTATTTTTTATTTTTATCTTTTAGAAATCTTTTTCTTTTATAAATATTAGTTTTTACTAGAAAATATCAAGATAAAGACAGCAACCAAGTCGAGAAACTCACAGAATCCTTAAAAATTATAAGCCAAAATATCGAGTTTCAATGTACAAAACCCTCTTCAAACGGCTTAATTATATAACCTTTCCCTTCATTCCATAACCTGCCACGCATCGTTCCCTTATTCATCATGCTGCTCACGACTTGACTTCCACATAAAGTCGGGACTCTACATTGATGATTGGTGTGACCCTTCATGATTTCCTCCATTCCTTCCTCTTTTTTCCCTTCTATCATCACCATAAAAGACTAAACATTAAGCCTTCATCAGACTTCTCACCTCCTACAATCCACCATCCTAAAACCCTAGAGTTCCCAACTAGTCCATCTCTCTCTACCCAAATCATGGTCTGACAACTCAAAGTCACTCGTTGATCCCAATAGCCACCGCGAATAGAAAGAAATAATAGCCTTCCATCTTCTCCATCTCCTTCGACCTCCTTGGACGAAAGCCAGTATCACTAAGAGGATATGACATATGAGGAGATTCACGAACTTAGTAACCACCTCTACACAGAAGATGATGATCTGGTCACAAGGTATAAACACATGATCCAACATGACTTAATTTTAGAGGGAAGTTTGGAGTTTGCTCCAAAGGTCCGCTACAAGTTTGAAGTAGATATACACAAAGTCATATTCGCACAGGGATGGGGAAACTTTTTTCGGCAACCATGCCAGGTTAACATCGATTAGGTACATGAGTTTTATACCCATGTAGAGCACAGACCATCTGGACAATCTTTTGTACGCGAAACAAAAATTGTGTCCTCGGCTGAGGCAATTGTCGACCACTTCAATCTTTCCACGATCAAAGACAAATATCAGAACTTTTTCGCCACACCAACAGCAGAAACATATGCCTAGTTGCTGACAGACCTTTGCATTTTTGGTCCCACATGGGACCAAGACGACTATTATATCTGAAGAGTACACTGGGCACAACTTAATCCGCTCTCAAAATTCTGGATGTACTTCATCAACAATCACATCCTCCCAACTCCAAATCGATCCACAGTCTCTTGCTGCCAGCTAAAGCTCTTACACTCTATCCTCAATAATCGAGACATCAACCCATATAAATACATTTACAAAACAATCGTAAATATGGAAGCATCAACGAGGAACCCCAATAATCTACCCTTCCCTAATCTCATTGTTGTGCGTAATAAGTGCTCTGTAATTGTGCAAGTGTACACGTCGCAAGTTATAGTATAAAAGATATCGTCTCCACAGGGATTGGTGCCACTTCAAGAATCTAATCTCTTGCACTGTAAAAGTAAAAAAACAAGTAGAAGATTGTAGGAGTTTAACTAACAACTAAACTAGAAAGCAATAAAGTAAAAGAAGATGTAATCAAATGAGAGAGAATAGGCCAGGTTATCATGAGTTGAGGTGTGATAGCCAATTAGATCTCCTTGGTAAAAGGGTCCAAGGGCAACTCAGTTGCCGTGGCAACTTGCGCAGCGGGGTTGCCTTGGCAAATAATCGACGGTTGCCTGGGCAACTGGCAGGGCAACTGTTTGGGCAGCTGGGCAGCAACTTCAAGGTTCGACAGAGCGTTCTTCAATGGTTTCTTCTTATCCCTAAGTCGAAACTCTAGCTAATTGTGCATGCCTTGATAATACATCCCTGCGTGAATCAAGGGTGAACAATAACCAATCTTGCGCTCCTCTTAGCTGTTGAAATCCTTAACTTATTCCTAAGCCAGATTAATCTTCACCATCAATAGATTGAATAAAGTCCATACTCATTCATTTCTTGAATCTAACTCTCCTGATATTAGATAAATAGATGAAGTTACGAGATCCTCTCCCAATTCACTCACAAACAATAATAAAAACCAAGAATGAGTAAACCTTGAACTGAAAGTGCAAACTCTTATTACCTAAACAAAAGCCAATTGTTTCTCGCAACCACAAAACACAATAACCTTAGCCAAATAGATTTAGTTCATGGCTAGGTTCCAAAGAAACACAAAACAAAGAATCCCTAACATAAACCCAATCGAACAAGAAAGAAAAATATGAAGAATGGTTGAAAGCCCTTGTCGAAATCTCTCCCCCTTGCTCTCTCTTCAATCGAACTCTCCCCCTTGCTTTCCCTTCAATCGAACTCTCCCCTTGCTCTCCCTTGGATTTGACGGCTTGGTATCCTTTAAATAGGAGATGGCTAGGTCAAAGTCTCTCTTGAGGAAGAAGTTAAGTTGGAATTAAATACTTTAAAAGAATATAATTCTTTATTATATTTAGATTCCTTCTAGATCTTCTTTTATCTTCTTGGGTTTTAATTTCTCTTTGACCTCTTCATGGAAATCAAACTCCTTTAGGATTTAACTTTGCTCCACGTCATCTTGGGCTTATCTAGTAATCAATTTTGACTGCCATATCATCTTATCCCTTTTCGACAATTGCCCTGGAAAATAGCTCGGCATCTCCTTCATTCATTGCCCTGGAAACTGCATCGGCATCTCCTTCATGCACTGCCCTGGCAACTGGTTCCAGCCTTGTTTAGGCAAGTGATTCTGCACACACACAAAAACAACTATCGACAGCACCCTTTTTTCCACAAAATTAAGCAAAATATGAAATCAAGCATGTCCACCAAGGAAACAATGCAAACATGCATGAATGGCTAATAATGCAACTAATATGAGCCTAAGTATAGCAATAATATGAATAAAAAGGGTGAATAAGATAGTACTTTTAGACACTTAACACACCCCCAAACTCAAACTATTACTTGTCCTCAAGCAATGCAAACTAATAATTACCCGCCAAGACTTCAATTTTCACCAACTTAGCTTTGAACTTGATTTTAATTCTCAGAACCGTGGCACAAAGTATGATTGGATTTTCATTTTTCAGAAAACTTAGGAGTTACTCGGAATCAAACTATAATGCTTGTGAGTGTGTGCGGAGTTGTGTGCAAGTTGATTTTTCAGATTCTATGCAAACAAGAGGTTTTCAAATTACTTCATTGGGTTCTTTTAACATGTTTTAACTAGAACCGGTTTTAGGCACCTCTAGTGTTTTGTTTTTAGTTTTCTTAAGTTAATTAATTTATTCGACTAGAGCCAGTTTTGGGCACCTCTAGCGATCAATTTTTAGCATATACTAGAGCCAATTTCGGGCACCTCTAGTGGTTCAAAGTATGTACTTGGTCGATTGACTAACCAATTTGCCTCTTCTTGTTGTTCCTATCGATCGGTTCTTCATACTCCTCAGGATCCTCTTGATCGGCAATGTAGTTTTCGAGGCAACTAAATTCCTCATCGAAGTTAAACTCTGCCGTGGCATGAAGAAGTTGGCATTCTTCCAGATCATCGGCATACCTTAGTGTTTGGAACATATTTAGTTTAACTTGCTGGTCATTCACCCTCATTGTGAGTTCTCCCTTTTCAACATCGATCAAGGTTCTCCCTATCGCTAGGAAGGGTCTCCCGAGAATGATAGGTGCATGTTCATCTGCTTCACAATCAAAAACAATAAAGTCAGCGGGAAAAATAAATTTATCAACTTTTACTAGTATGTCTTCGATTTTTCCCTCTAGATGCACATAGGATCGGTCGGCTAGCTGTAGCATAACTGTTGTAGGTCTTGCCTTCCCAATTCCTAGTTTCTGGAAAACTGATTTAGGCATCAAGTTTATGCTTGCTCCAAGGTCACATAATGCTTTCCCGACATAGTGGTTTTCGATGGAACAAGGTATTGTGAAACTTTCGGGATCCTTCAACTTGGGTGGCATGCGATTGTGCAACATGGCCATGCATCCCTCTGTTGCGGCAACTGTTTCAAACTCTCCTAGCCTTGTTCTCTTGGATACAATGTCTTTATGAAACTTGGCATATTTCGGCATTTGTTCAATTGCTTCAACCAATGGCAAGTTGATGTGGACTTGCTTTAGGATATCAAGAAACTTCTTGAATTGATATTCTTGTTTTTTTCGCTTCAACCTTTGTGGGAATGGTGGTGGAAGTCGAATATCTTTGATCCTTTCATTGGTCTAGAACCTGATTGATGGCATTGCTGGGGCAACTGGAGTTGTCGAGGCATCGTCAATTGGGGTTGTCGCGGCGTGCCTATCGTTGGTTGCTGAGGCATGCTTATCGCTGGTTGCCGCGGCATTTCCTGGTTCAGCATCTGAGGCTTTTCCGCTGAGTTCATTTTGTTCTTTTTGTGGAGTTTTGTTTGATGAGTGAGCTTGAGCCTCTTTAAGTTGTTGGCCACTTCTAGTGGTGATCGCCTTACATTGCTCATGGCCAGTTCCTCTTGCAACTTCAGTATCGCTAGGTAAACCTCCTTGCGGTCTAGTATTTAGGTTTTGAGCAAATTGCCCGACTTGATTTTCCAACGATTTGATTGTCGCCTCTTGGTTTTGTAATCTCATCTCGGTCTTGTTGATAAAAGCATCAGTTCTTTTTATGAAGTTACTATTCTCAGCCATATAAGATTCAGTTTTTAACATAAAAGCATTGAAAGAATTTTCCAAAGAACTAGATGTTGTCAGTTGTTGTTGTGGCAACTGTTGTCGTGGCATATTCTGCTGGAATCCCGATGCTTGTGCATTCTGATTGTTCTGGTTTAGAGCATTGTTGGGATTACTCCATGAAAAATTTGGGTGCTTCTTCCAAGCTAGATTGTATGTATTGGACATCACATTGTTGTTCCGGCTGTAATTCCCCACATAAAAGCTGGATTCCAGATTCTGCATACATTCAGAAGAATCATTGTTACCACCACATAACTCACAAAAAGAATCCATTACCTTGACCTCATGTGTGTTGTTTGGTTTCTGCATGTTCTGGACCATCTTGGTTAGAGTGGCCAATTGTGCAGAAATTGAATCTGATGATCCTAGTTCATATATTGTGGCTTGGTGTCTAACTCCTCCTCTTCTAGCAGATGGGAACTGATAATCATTCTTGGCAAGCCTGTTCAGAATTTGCATTGATTCTTCCGGCGACTTATCTAGGAGTATGACGTTTGCCGAGGCATCTAGCATCATCCTTGTTGGTGTATTCACAGCGTTGTAAAACAATGTTACTTGTGTCCACACTGGGAATCTGTGTAGGGGGCATTTGTGTAGAAGTTCTCTATATCGCTCCCAAGCCTCGTACATGGATTTATCATCTGCCTGCCGAAAAGAAGTAATTTCGTTACGAAGCTTATCAGTCAAATTTGTAGGATTAAATCGAGCAAGGAAATCACGACAAAGATCAGTCCAAGATCCTATTGATTCGGTAGGAAAACTATTCAACCATGCTTTCGCCCTATCCCTTAGTGAATAGGGGAATAATCTTAGTCGTAAAACACCGGGGATGACTCCTTGTATTTTGAATGAATTGCAAATCTCGAGGAAAGATTTAAGATGTTGTCGTGCATCTTCAGTTGCTGAGCCGCCAAATTGACCAATTGTGTTGATCATATTGAACATCACCGGTTTCAACTCAAAGTGGTCGGCTTCAATTTCAAGTGTGACAACTCCTGGATTAAGTCCTTCAAGATCTTCTTCAACATAGTCTCGAATAGTTCTGTTTCGTGCAAGAATCACTCCTCCTCTTCCTGGAACATCCTGCTTCATATTGCCGTCTTGATTAGCCATTGCTACTCTTAACCTTTGTCTGAGTCTTTGCAAGGTTCGTTCGATTTTTGGATCAAAGGGATATTATGGTGTAATCGGTCTCGCCCTGGTCATATACCAATGCAAAACCAAAGTTTGTTAACCCTTTGAATCTTAAACAATAAAAATAAAAAGTGCAAAAAAATAAAAACAAAGTTGATATGCCAATCCCCAGCAACGGCGCCAAAAACAGGTTGCGCGTAATAAGTGCTCCGCAATTGTGCAAGTTTACATGTCGCAAGTTATAGTATAAAAGATATCGTCTCCACAGGGATGGGTACCACTTCAAGAATCTAATCTCTTGCACTGTAAAAAGTAAAAGAACACAAGTAGAAGATTGTAGGAGTTTAACTAACAACTAAACTAGAAAGCAATAAAGTAAAAGAAGATATAATCAAATGAGAGAGAATAGGCTAGGTTATCGTGATTTGAGGTGTGATAGCCAATTGGATCGTCTTGGTAAAAGGGTGCAAGGGCAACTCAGTTGTCGTGGCAACTTGCGCAGCGGGGTTGCCTTGGCAACTAATCGACGATTGCAGCGGAGCGTTCTTCAATGGTTTCTTCTTATCCCTAAGTCGAAACTCTAGCTAATTGTGCATGCCTTGATAATACATCCCTGAGTGAATCAAGGGTGAACAACAACTAATCTTGCGCTCCTCTTAGCCGTTGAAATCCTTAACTTATTCCTAAGCCGGATTAATATTCACCATCAATAGATTGAATAAAGTCCATACTCATTCATTTCTTGAATCTAACTCTCCCGATATTAGATAAATAGATGAAGTTACGAGATCTTCTCCCAATTCACTCACAAACAAGAATAAAAACCAAGAATGAGTAAACCTTGAATTGAAAGTGCAAACTCTTATTACCTAAACAAAATCTAATTGTTTCTCACAACCACAAAACACAATAACCTTAGCCAAATAGATTTAGTTCATGGCTAGGTTCCAAAGAAACACAAAACAAAGAATCCCTAACATAAACCCAATCGAACAAGAAAGAAAAAGATGAAGAATGGTTGAAAGCCCTTGTCAAAATCTCTCCCCCTTGCTCTCTCTTCAATCGAACTCTCCCCTTGCTCTCTCTTCAATCGAACTCTCCCCCTTGCTCTCCCTTGGAGTTGACGGCTTGGTCTCCTTTAAATAGGAGATGGCTAGGTCAAAGTCTCTCTTGAGGAAGACGTTAAGTTGGAATTAAATACTTTAAACGAATATAATTCTTTATTATATTTAAATTCCTTCTAGATCTTCTCCTATATTCTTGGGATTTAATTTCTCTTTGACCTCTTCATGGAAATCAAACTCCTTTGGGATTTAACTTTGCTCCACGACATCTTGGGCTTATCTAGTCATCAATTTTGACTGCCATATCATCTTATCCCTTATTGACAATTGCCCTGGAAACTAGCTCGGCATCTCTTTCATGCATTGCCCTGGCAACTGCGTCGGCATCTCCTTCATGCATTGCCCTGGCAACTGGTTCCAGCCTTGTTTAGTCAAGTGATTCTGCACAAACACAAAAACAACTATCGACAGCACCCTTTTTCCACAAAATTAAGCAAAATATGAAATCAAGCTTGTCTACCAAGGAAACAATGCAAACATGCATGAATGGCTAATAATGCAACTAATATGAGCCTAAGTCTAGCAATAATATGAATAAAAAGGGTGAATAAAATAGTACTTTTAGACACTTAACACTCATCACAGTGTCACACCGGTTGATGAATGGGGGAGGATGATATCATTGAGTGCCACACCAGTTGGTTACCATCCAGTTTCAGCAGATGAAAGGATGCATTATTCAGCTGAACATGTCGCCACCTCCGCTCAAGATATCCGTCAAATAGTCCAAGATGTTGTGGCTAGCACCTTAGAGCCTAACTTCAATTTAATCCAGCAGAAAATGGCAGTGGAGCAATCCTTGGTCGATAAGCTTCTACTAGAAAACTAGGAAGAACCTACTGCACCAGCCACCACCACCACCAACAGATGGAGACAGCGGCCAGAGACTGATGCTGGAGCATCCTCCTACCCTGCCAAGAAACCCACATCCACCCGAGACAAAGGCAAGGGCATCATCATCCAAGAACCACCACCCTAGTAACTCCTTGGGTTAGTTGTTCTTTTCTTTCATTTTATTCTTTTTTTAGTTTAGTTTAGTTTTTCATGCTTTGCATTTGCATATTTTAGCTTTTCCTTGATTTGATTTGTTTTTTCTTTTCTTTTCTTTTTGCATTGGGGACAATGCTCATCTCAAGTTTGGGGAAGTACATACCCATATAGAATAGGTTAAATTTAGTTTAAAATCTAAAAATTTAAAAAAAAATAGAATTGTAATTAGCCTAATCATCTCGATAGGTTCCCTTTGCTATGATTCCTTTGATTTTTGAAACTATTGCTTCGTTGATTATGACTTCCTATGATGAATCTATGCGGATTCTTTGCAAGGTGTTAAGAGCTTTTGAGTTTCTAATCTTAATGATAAATCTATTGTAGCCCTTAAAACCACAAGTTGTGTAACCCCCTTGACTCGGTCTAATCGCAAGATTGAACCGAGCGAGCTACACTAGGTTTATCGAAGAAAACCTGGATAGGTTAACCTCGATAAATGACCATTTTTTATTTTATCTTTGGTAATTGCAATTATTAACTTAAGGTGATCATACGCGCAGCGGGTGAAATCTTGACTCGAACGGACATCAGTTTGACATCTGATTCTATGAATACGAATTTAAGAACCATTTTGCAAAAAGAGATAATTATGAGGACTTAAGTCAAATTGGCTTTACCAATCATTAATTAAACATATTGCATGCTTGCTGTTTAAATTACAACTTGAAAAATATTTCCACCTCAAACAATTGCATGCTACTCAAACAGGGACCAAAATGTAACAAAAGCAAACCTCAGATTACATTTAACTAACAAAACTACTAAGTGTATCGATACGCTGGCAGGTGTATCGGTACGCGTCCATCTCAACACTTCCCAAATTTCCAGTGACTAAGAACTGTACCGGTACGCCTACTCGCGTATCGAAACGCTAGCCAAAATTTGCCTTACTGTATCAGAACGGCCCCTCGCATGTCGAAACACTTGGCCTGGATTGGACATACCATACCGGTACGCTACCTCGCGTTTCGGTACGCCTGGGCCTAAAATGAAAAATTCCTCTGGTTTTCATACATTTAAGCATCTAAAGGTAACCTAGCAAGCCTCTAGCATATTTACAACCATTTAAGGGACTTAGGCACAAACATAGATCCTCAAATCATGCTTCATCGTGGCCACAAGACCAAAGTGCATCTCTATAGGCATGCTTCCTAAGCAATCAATTCATCAACAAACCAAAATCCATTCTAAGGAAAAACCAAACATATAAATTCCATTTACATGTTCACACCACCAAATAAAACTTACTCCAACACGGAGTTTAACAAAACCTACTCTCAAACAACATAAAGCTCCCATTGTCATTATCACTACTTATATATTTTTGAAAGCCATACTTGTGAAAGTTTCAAGCCTTGTGATTCCTTTCTTACTCACTTGTTGCCTTGTAAACCTTATTTATCTGCATTGATGAGAAAAGAGAGCGTAAGCATAAATGCCTAGTGAGGGACGCTCAAGGAAAACTCTCAACAATTCTATTAAAACCATTTGTTCAAAAACATATGTTCTAAATTATACCTAAATAACAAATCATGCTTCAATGCTCTCTCTAAAATAATTTGAACAAACCACTTTCTCACATGTATCATGAATCTCTAGCAATTTCAAAGCAAACCTCAATTTAAGTCTTCCAATGCTTGTCCTCTAATAGCAAAGCTTAAAGAGCATCTCATGTATAAACCATATTATACAATTTTTTATTCATGAATCATGATACATTAAATCTCATATATTGCCATTTGAAGTGACCCAAAACAAAACCATTTCTATTTGCGAAAACACATCGGATACATAGATTTACGGGTAGCGTCTCTACCACACTCTACATACATACATGTCGGAGCATCGGAACAATTACCACCTCAACGGTCATGATGTAAAGATCCACCAGCGGGAGAATTTTATCTATTCTACCTCGGCCGCTGCGGTTCCCATAGGGAAGCTACCTCTAACCCACATGAGGCGACTTATTATAGTGCACTTTAAAACCTTTGGTCGACCAATTATATCCGATAACAGTTTAACCATTTTCCACTTTCCAATATTCACTTTTAAATCAAGATACCTTATTGTTTTCCATATGCATCACTCAAACCATTTTCTACCAAGGCTTCCCAAATACATTAAAATCATGTATTTAGGCAATTTTTCTAAAACATGTTGCATAGCATTTTCTAAACACATGTATCATCAAAATAGAGTCATTTGTAACATTTTTCATTTCTAAATCATGCATATAACAGTAGGTAAACAAATCTATCTTTAAAAGTATGAGCATGAGTTTAATAAAGCCACGGGAACCGAAAACTGAGAGCAAAATCTTTCATACTTAATTCTGAGCTTAGATTAGGGTTTCAAGCTCAATCTAAGCTCCTAAAAATTACTTTCAAATCTTGGAAAGCTTTTAAACTCATTTCCACTCATCGACAACACCAAGCTCTACTTGCCAAATCAAAATCAAGCATCTGAAGCTATTGAAACCCCGCCCAACGATGAAGAATCAATCTCCTTTGTTTTATCCACATAACAATAGAGGATTAATGCAACATTTTGCATCTATAATCCCAGCAACTTCTGTTCCTCATTATATTCCATCAAACGCTATCCGAAAACAACATCAACATTTCTCTAAACCTAACCCAACCATATCCTAACAATCTAAACCATTTATTATCAACAATCAACATCCAAAAACTTCCTACTATCAACCTTATACCTCCAGCAAGCATTAAACCACCACAAACCCTCAAAAACCCAAAACTATCATCCTAAACAACTAAGGATTCACATAGTTTCGGGATTCCTTTGTCAAAACCATCAACTTAACATTAATAAACATTTATATCATGATTAAAATCAATCAATAACCTCTCAAAATAGATCAAATTCATAAATCATCAAATTCCATCAATTAAACCTTGATTAAACAAATTTTTCATAATTAAATCATCAAAGCACATTAGGAAACATATTTAAAGAGTCGAGAACTTGGGAATTTCAATAAACAACCTTAGATTAGAGGAGAGAAATGAAATTCACCTCTAATGGATGACTTCCCCCTTAATTGGCATGTTTTGATTGAAATCTTCAAGAAATCAAGTAACATTTGAAGTAGAAATCCAAGATCATATGAGAAAATCAAAAAGGAAATCAAAAGAGTTGATTCCCAATCACCTTTGGGTGAAAGAGATATTTTGGCTGATGAGAAAGTTGAGAGAAAAGTTAGTTACGTAAGAAAATGATTTAAGGCTTAGAACTCATTTTAATTAAATCCATTTTATTTTTATTTAATAAACCATTTAAAAATCATTTAAAATATCCTAAATTAAGGGGAAAATCTAATTAAAAACATTGGTATATTAGCTCCTTAAAGATTCTAAGTTTTGACCCTTTTACATTTTAGTCGCCAAAATAGTTTTGAAAACTTACATTTTAGTCACCAGCTCAAAATGTCACTTAATCCCAATTTATTTTACCAAATTGAGTTTACCAAAACCCCCCAATATATCATTATAATATTTTAAACTATTTTCCATATTTTATTTTGACCAAAAACCATTTAATTTGAATTAATTCCCGAAACTTGTCCGAACCGCCTAATCCAGTTGGTCGGAACCATCTAGTCTACCCGACTAACTCCTAAGCCCAAATTCAGGGTGTTACAAGTTGCGAGCAATCTAAAACTTAGTAAATCTTATGGATGCTTTAGGTCGACTTTCTACAACTTAAGCATAAAACAAAAGGAACAAACTTAAATGCTCAGTGTAGCAAAACAAAGGCTTAAAACTCCTTAAAAATTAAAAAAATAAATTAAGACTTGATAATTTAAATAAAACTGTTGAGGGACACTCTTCTATGCATCTTGTTATCTTAGTACACTAGGTGAGATGTGTTTGTTCTATTTAACTTTCCCTAGTAGGAATGATAGTACTGTCAAAGAGTGAATAAAAGTCTTCACAGGATGACATTGCTCGTAGGGCTTAGGGATGGGTTGTTTGCTCTACTCAATCTTCAAGTACTGAAGAGTCTGTGTGATAAGCTAAAGCCCCAATGATACAATTTTCAAACATAAAAAGAACAGGAAGTAAAAATGTGCTGAAAAAGGAAAACAATATGCGAAGGTAGAAAAAGAAAACAACCCTTAAGCTTCTCTAAGGCTATTAAGTGATGAATGCATGTAACTTAGCGCACACTACACTTACAGTAGATTTAATCTTTTGAATAAAACTGTAGGCTCTAATAAACTTTCTTCTCATCAACATAGCTGAGGAATGAATTACTGTTGTAGCATAATTTGGAATCATTGTAACCATAGCTTAGTGGAACCTGAGGACTTATGGGTTGTTTACAGTTCAAGTTTGGGGGGTATTTTATTTGATCTATTTTATATGCCCATATTCCTTGACTTTTACATGTTTCCAAGCTCATTTAGGTTAGATTGTACATATTTGCATGTAGATATGGACTTACACAACCTGCGCTTTAATTGTCATATGCATTGGTGCTTTTCACGGAAAAGGTGGTGTTTTGTGGTGCATGTGCAGGATGCTGGTGGATGCCAGAAGATTGCTGGAGCTAGAGAGAAGCGGATTGCATGGCTGAGCTGATGAGGCATGAAGAGTTGGAGATGAATCTATTTCTGCCTGCATGGACTTTCTCCAAGATACGCAACATTAAATGAAGTAGGAAACCAAAAGCTTTTCTTTAAGGAAGCCGTGCCAAAGTTAGGTTACTGAAACCATAGTTTCATCGCCTATATAAGGAAGACTTGGATGCTACTTCAAGTAGACGAGATTTAGATGACGGTACTAGTTTGAAGCTTGCGTAGAACCACACGGGCCAAAGCTAAACAATTCTCCTCATTAAATGAAGCCATCGAGAGAGGCTAACGGAGAGGAGTCCTGCAGCACAATTAGAGGGCATTGATGGAGTTTTGTCGAGGACACTTGGCTCTTTCTTTTCTCTTGCTTGATAGACTAGTGTACTTTATACTTTTAAGTATGAGTGTTTTAGACTCAGACATGAGTTAAACCTTTTAGTTGGGATTATTGCGTCCAAGAATTTTATGTTTTGATTATTCCATTTTAATGCTTTAGTTGTTTTCATCTTTTTCTATTCTTATCATGTTCTTAATGTGTAGTTAATTGTAAGAGATATTCTAGAGAGGCATGTTAAATATTAATTTGTGGCTTAATATTCGAGGGAGTTAGGTTTTACAAAAGTGAACACTGGGCTAAGTTGTCAACTTAGTTCTAATTTGACTTAGACATAAGATTAGGGTTTCAACGACTAAAAGAGAGTTCTTAAAAAATAATAGAGTTTGTTAGGATTAACACAAACATATATCACCTTAACCAAAATATTATTAACTTCTAGGCATCGAGAGAGTCAGAAGTTCACTCGAAAAGCTTGTCGAGTAGACAAACAATCTAAGGGTTTATGCAGAGATGTATTTCTCATTGCTATAGCATTGATATAGGTAATTAAGCATATATCCTTAGCAATAATCCCAACCTGCATAATTAATTGTTAAGTCGTTGCAGCTGTTTGTCTTAATCTTAGCTATTTTAGATTTATTAATTTAGTTTTACTTAAATCGACAATCATTGTTACCTGCAAACACATTCTTAAGCATAATAACTTCGTAGTAATTAATCCAATCCTCATGGGTTATACACTCTACTCTCACTTCATTACTTGATACGATGAGTATACTTTCTCTTAACTGTATCACTATTAGACAAACATCAAGTTTTTGGATGATCACCCAAGAATGGCGTCAAAAATGAAGAACATGAGTGAAATTTGGATTTGATGAAATAGCTATTGTTTAAGAAAGAAATCTATTGAGGAAAATTATGAAGAATTGATTTAGAATCCATAGAAAATATTGAAGTGTTTGGAAAACAACAAAATAGTTTTTGGAAGAAAAATGAAAAGCTTACTATTCTTTTAGAAAAATAACCGTAAATTATATTGGTTAAAACTCAAGAGATTTTAATTAAAGAACAAATAGTATTTGAAGTGATATTGGGTCTAGATTGGCTTAGCGAGCATCAAGCGTGGTTGGATTGTAGCAAAAGAAAATTGTATCTTTGAGGCCTTGGCAAGAGAAGCATACTCCACGAGCACCATGGGGCCAAGAGAAGCACCCCATGTGCTGCCCACGAGAGAGGAACCCGAGGGAGCACTTCCATCGCACCCAAAGGAGCCCAACCAAGCACCCTCCATGTTGCTCGTGCCATGGAGCCCGAGTCAGCACCCGATGTGCACACCAGGGGGCGAGACAAGCCCCATCCGAGTTGCCCACGACCCTAGGGCCCGATTCAACACCGAGCATGCTGCCAAGGAGGTTTTGGACAAGAGAACCAATCCTATCAAGGCCCAATCCGCCCAAGAGACCAAGACCTTGGAAGGATATCATCCTTGGACCAACACACAAGGAAAGAGAGCATCTTTTAACCAACACAAATGGCAAGAGATCACCCTTGGAGCTACACTTGGGGAAAGTATCATTTGCCAACCCAAGTGTGTTGTCATAGCCTTTGTATTTTAGGCAACCTTGTATTTGAGTGATCATCTTTCCATAGTTAAGAGATCTGTATCTTGAGCATTCATCCATAGCCCTTGGATTGAATCATCTATAACCGTTAGATCGTAGGAGGTGAGCCTATAAATAGAGGCCTTCACCCACCATTGTAAATCATCCAATTCATTCCATCTTCCATCATTTCTTTGAGTTTGAGTAAAGAGTTTAGAATTTCTCTTCACCTTGTTCTTTCTTCATCTTCCTTGTTTTGCCTAGCCATTTCCCATTTTTCCCTCGAGCTTCTGCTATTCTAAGAACTCTTGCTTAATGATTGTGAAGGCTGACTTAGTCTTCGACTAAGATCATCGACTAAGGTCGCACAGATTAGCTAGTCAGACTCTAGCCCCGTGACAAGTGGTATTAGAGATGGCAGGCAACAGATCCGACACCGAGTAAACATGCATAGATCGTAGATGGGTGTCGAGCCCAGATCTTCTAAGATAAACATTATATTCTTCTCTGCTAAAATCACTCATTGGATTCAAAGTTTCTTTAATCACATCAATTCCTTATTTAATACCCAAAAACACCACCATAAGGTCCAGAACTTAATTATTAATTCTAATTATATGTATAAAATCTTACGACTCTTTTTCATTAAACTTCTTCAAAAATATATATCATGTGCTTCAGTGCAGCTCAAGGAATGGTGCTAAATCCCTTGGTGTATGGGTTATTTTGAAACGACCTTTCAAAATTCTAGCTTAATTTAAAATAAAGTTAATTGTACATTAGATCCCAAGGTTTTTAAAAGTTATTTTAAAAAATGAAAAATTAAGTGGTGTATAACAGTGTGTAGCTTTAATAATGCATATCAATGTGTGACATTTGATGTATACTCATCCCTAATTTTCGATTACTTTCATCGATTAAAGGTAGGAAATCTATGTTATAGAATTACTTTATATGCATGTTTACTTTGCAAACAAGTAACAAATCTCTATAAATAGATATTAAGGATTAAGGTTTTAGACATAACAAAGTAGATCGAAAGTCTACAACACTTGAGGACAAGGTAGCCCGACTAAGAGTAGACATAACCCCAAACTGAGTAAGAGATGGCAGGCAACGGATTTGACACCAAGTACGAGGGTCGTCGAGTGACATGAAAAACCGAGAAGGCCATGAGAGCCAGTTCCAAGGACCGACTCACAACACTTGAGGACAAGGTAGCCCGACTAGAGAGTGCCACGGATGAGTGCGAGATAGACTAGAAGCGGTTGAAGTCCACTTAGAGAAGTTGGACGCAAGGGGTGACGAACTCAAGGAGAACTTCCAAGAGGCTCTCGATAGTGTCATAGAATATGCCGATACGCAAGATGATTCTCTCAAGGATGAGGTGAAAGAACTCAAGAAGATCATGGAAGATCTTTCTAAACAAGCCGATATCGTCGCACTGAAAAAGGATATTGAAGATCTCAAAAATAAGGTGCTTGTTTACAAAGCCGCTGTGAGGAACGGCGTGATGTCTAGCCCAACGAGGGTGCTATTCGATGTCCCGAAGTTGACGGTGTTCAAAGGGACAAGAGAGGCTCAAGAAGTTGAAACCTTCCTATGGAACATGGGCCAATACTTCCGCAACATGAGCATCGTGGATGAGTCCACAAAGTTAAATACCGCGTCCGCTTATTTTTTCGATAATGCCCTTTTGTGGTGGCGACGCAGGTGCTCCGAAGAGAAAGATAAGGATGTTCCAATCGGGACCTAGGGAGAACTCCAAGCCAAAATCAATGAGGCATTTTACCCCAAAAATGCCTAAAGGGAGTTGCGGACAAAGTTACGTCAACTCAAACATGACGGGTCCATCCATGAGTACGTGAAGAAATTTATCGAGATCAAGCTCAGATCTCAAATTTAGGAGAAGATGAAGGCTTTTCCATCTTCATGGACTGGCTCCAACGGTGGGCCAACATGGAATTGGAAAGAAGAGGAGTCAAAGACCTTTCCAACGCTTTGGACGAGGCCGAAGACATAGCCAAATTTGAGAAGAAGAATGACTCGCCCAAACCTAAGCCAAGATCTAATGGCAATGGGTGGAGGAACTGATAGAGAACAAACGATGGTGGAAATGAGGAGCCTTCGAATGGTAGTGGCAAGCCATTGAACGACAAAACCACCAGATTCACGAGATCATGGGAGAAAAGGACTGAGGTCCAGTAAAGTGTTTCCATTGCGATGGACCACACTACATCAAGGATTGCCCAAAAAAAGAAAAGCCTTTCTGCCATCCAATGAGACATTGGAGCAAAACATGAGTTTGCCCAGCTTGGTTCCATTGTAAGCTCGCTTCAAGCCAAGAGTGGTCGTAAGAAGAAGGGGCTTATGTTCGTGGACGTGATAGTTGTCGGCAAGAAGTTAAGCGCTTGTGGACACCGGTGCATCTGAGTTGTTCGTGTCTGAACAAGCAGCCAAACATTTAAACCTTCAAGTCGAGAAGGTAAATGAATGGATAAAGACCGTCAATTCCAAAGAATAGCCAATTGCGGGAGCTGCAACTGGAGTGGATCTTCGATTGGAGATTGGCACGGTAAAGCTTCCATCAAGGTAATACCATTAGATGATTATTATTTTTTACTTGGCTTATCTTTTCTTGAGCGGATTAACGCACTTGTCTTGCCAAAAGAAGATGTTTTGTGTATCCTAGATCCACGCCAACAATGTGTTGTACCGGTGAACCGCGATGCAAGCAAAACAACCAAGGCGTTATCATCAATCCGTTTTGCCAAGAAAGTGTGCAAAGAAAAGATAGACAACAATGATGAGACTATGGTGGAGACCATGGAGGTCCCTAAAGAAGCGGGACAAGTCCTTGAAGAGATCGAGGACGTAAAGCCTTTAGAGTTGCCGAAGGCATTGCCATCAAGGAGTGAGGTAGTTCGTGAGCCGCATCCGAATGTTGTGTTGCCATGCCAACATCGAATAGCACCATCCAAGTTTGGAGAAGTGGATCTAGCCAAAGAAGGCGAGTCAATCACTTTCAAGAGAAGAAAGTCGAGTGAGCGAGACACCGTCCTAGACAAGGAGGTGACCGCAATAGCCACATGGCGAGAACATGTTGCCGAGCTCGATGGACCCATGGAGCCCAAGTCAAGCACCATGGAGGAAGGAGCAAGCCGAGAGTCTCCAACCATCAACCAACTCGAGGGAGAGGTGCTTGAGAGCACCAATGGGGTCCTTTCCAATGCCCATTTTACAAAAAACGCTAGCCTTGAGTATCGGCAAGGCATAGCAAACCAATCCAACGAGGACATTGCGTCCAAGGTAAGCAAGCCAACCATCGAAAAATTAAGACTAATTCGTGGTTGTTTTGTCCACAGGTCATTGGAAAGACCAAACGATGGACTATACAAAGTCATGGAGCAAGTAAACGAGAAAGTCTATAAAGTGGAGTGGCCACCACAAGGAGACCACACTAGCCCGCACAATTCATTGGACGAGGATACCGATGACCCAGAGCAGAGCGATCGAAGCTGAGCACAGAGTAGAGCGATGGTCTCCAACAACATAGAGGCACCAACCATCCAAACGGAGCGAGGTCCTAGCCCAAGGCACGAAGGCCTTGCACTTTGGATGAGACAAGATTGCCGACACTCATCATCGCCTAGAGACGAGGGCATCGCTAGATCCAGTGGGGGAGAATGTCACAGGCCGCCAACCCATGAATGAGCAAGCCGTACACCAAGGGCCTTGCACACTATGTACCTCACCCGACCAAGGGACCCAAGTACCCACTAACGACGCACATTATGGGACCATGTCAAACACCCCATAGGGTGTCCACAACCGGAGGAGCCAAGCTAGCACACTCTACGAGCACCATGGAGCCAAGAGAAGCACCCCATGTGCTGCCCACGAGAGAGGAACTCGAGGGAGCACTTCCATCGCACCCAAAGGAGCCCAACCGAGCACCCTCCATGTTGCCCGCACCATGGAGCCCGAGTCAGCACCCGATATGCACACCAAGGGGCTGAGACAAGCCCCATCCGAGTTGCCCATGACCCTAGGGCCCGATTCAGCACCACGCATGCTACCAAGGAGGTTTTGGACAAGAGAACCAAGCCTATCAAGGCCCAATCCGCCCAAGAGACCAAGACCTTAGAAGGATATCATCCTTGGACCAACATACAAGGAAAGAGAGCATCTTTTAACCAACACAAATGGCAAGAGATCACCCTTGGAGCTACACTTGGGGAAAGTATCATTTGCCAACCCAAGTGTGATGTCACAGCCTTTGTATTTTAGGCAACCTTGTATTTGAGTGATCATTTTTCAATAGTTAGGAGATATGTATCTTGAGGATTCATCCATAGTCCTTGGATTGAATCATCTATGACCGTTAGATTGTAGGAGGTGAGCCTATAAATAGAGGCCTTCACCCACCATTGTAAATCATCCAATTCATTCCATCTTCCATCATTTCTTTGAGTTTGAGTAAAGAGTTTAGAATTTCTCTTCACCTTGTTCTTTCTTCATCTTCCTTGTTTTGCCTAGCCATTTCCCATTTTTCCCTCGAGCTTCTGCTATTCTAAGCACTCTTGCTTAACGATTGTGAAGGCTAACTTAGTCTTCGACTAAGGCCGCACGGATCAGCTAGTCAGACTCTAGCCCCGTGATAATATGCTCAAAACAATTAAGTGATTAATGAGAAATTGATGCTTAAAGTAGGCTACTTGTGAATTGTATTAAGGAAAAATTGAAGCCTATATCCCACATGGGTGAGATACCATGGGTAGGATGTGTTTATATACACCAAACTACTTGATAGTTACTAAATGACTTAAGTTGTGATTGTGCCTCGCACGTAGGTGCAAGGGGTGCAAATCTAAGTTCGCTGAACTAAGTTGACGTGAATGTTTAAATTGGCCGGGCCCTCTCTAGGCCTGCCAGATAATTTAGCCCAATCCAAAATAATGTTTATTTTGGTAATGTTGATTTATTCACAAAAGTATATATTCTGA
Source organism: Hibiscus mutabilis (assembly GCA_019671005.1). Taxonomy (NCBI): domain Eukaryota; kingdom Viridiplantae; phylum Streptophyta; class Magnoliopsida; order Malvales; family Malvaceae; genus Hibiscus; species Hibiscus mutabilis. The sequence goes on along the minus strand of CM033727.1, from coordinate 19,994,599 downwards.
ATATATTGTATTAATGATCTAATTTTATTCGGGTACAATATTAATGACCTTAATTTTCAAATATATCATTTCTAATATTTTTCCTATGTGAAACACCTATACATACCGTTTAATCCTACTAGGTTTAACACAACGCGCAAAGAATTTTTTTATTGCTTTAACTCTGTGATTTTCAAAAATATTTTTTGGTGATAGAAAAATACGAGATTACATTTCGTTGATCATTTCAAACATGCTACTATTGTGCTCATTTTGTTGTTCAATTCTAGGAGATAGACGTCCAACTTTTCTCAAGCATCATAGGAGTGGACAAATCTGTCTTAAGAAAACTATATTCTCATAGGCCTCAACGAGTCTTTTTATCCGAATTGTTGATCAGATACAAGTAAATGGTTTTAGTTTTTGTTATTGATTTTTCAATATCAATTCAAATTATATATATTTTATCATGTTAGATTGAATAAATTCAGTATTTAATTTTACTATTTATTTTATTTTTGGATTAATGTTTATTTTCTAATATTGCTTGTTGTGTAAGTTGGGATTTCTTGTCACTTTTTTTGTTGGCTTTGTTTTTGGATCTATGCTTGAATTCTATGTTTTCTGAGTTTTGTGCCCTCATGTATTGCTTCTTTCTTTGAATGAAAGATTTCCCATTTGATAAAAAAAATTGAAACACTCTCGACTCAACCCCACAAGTCCAGTTGTGTTGTCCTTGACATATAGATGAGAACCCCTACCCAACCCCAACATTAGAACACACAAAGATACCCTAGGTAATCAACTTCACGATTCTAGTGCGCAAGCAAAATCCTCTCCATTTCCTTTCTTGATATTTTTTTGACTATAGAAAAAAAGTAGGATAATTAAAGAAACGTTACAAAAGGGTCCTCAACCCAAGAGGAACATTAATGGGCCAATCAGAAGGGTAGGACAAGGATCGAGTATTCCTTGCTACCCAATCAGCAACTTGACTACAATGCCTCGGAACGTAAACAAAGAAACATGACGAAAAGGAAGAAGACGAGAACAAGATATCTTCCTCAATTGTCGTCGTCATCCAAAATGGGGCGGTTTTGACCTTAAGTCTCTCGATGAGCCCGAGATTGTCTGACTCCAGGATGAGGCAGGAGAAACTTTCCTTTTTTGCCAACATTAACCCTAGCCGCAGGGCTTGGGCTTCAGCAATGTTGACGGACGAGGAATGAATAAAAGTGGAGTTACCTCCGGCAATTTTTCCAGTGTAATCCCTTGCAACGACTGCAATTCCTACAACATTCCCATCCTTGGAAAGAGATGTAATACCCAAAGTATAGCTTAAAAGTATGCTAGCAATTAATGGTAGCTTAACTTAAATTAAGGACATTTTTTTAAGATGTTGATTTCTAAAATAAGATAAGGACCAATTAGTAAGAAAATAATGTATGATAGCTCTTAAGTAGAAAAGACCAAATTAAAGGCTTTGACAAACTATAGATTTGCATGCAAAAACTCAAAGGAATTATGGACTTGAGTTATGTGTTATTTACTAAGTGACACGTGGGTTGAGAAGGAAATGGTCCGGCCATGTGTATGGCATAGGACATTTCTCTCATCCTTCTTCTTGAATGAACTGAATTGCCTTGGAAAAGGGAGGAGGGGAGAGTTGTTTAAGGAAGTTAGGAAATTTTAGCACAATTTTTGGGGGTTATAATCGAAGGATTGAAGGAAGGAGGTAAGAAAATCCTCTTCTTTTCTTTAGATTCAAGGTGTTTTTCTTTGTATGCCTTGCTGATAACCTTAGATAAAATTTGAAAACTATGATATGAAAAGCTAAACTATTTGATGATGCATGTGTATGAATCTTTGAATCAGGAATCTTGTGAATTGATAGATAGATTCAACTATTTGAAAATGGTATTATGATCGAGTATGGTCATATTGTTTGACAATTTGTGAAATGCTAGATTTAAGAATGATTTGGCTATGTGTTTGTGGTAATTACAATTAAACAAAGATTTCATGTACAAAGAATGAAATATTTTATGGTCGAATGATTACATGAAGCAGTGTAAATTTGGAGGCTGTTTTGAAGTCTCTTATGAAATTGAGGAATGTTAAAATTATAATCATGATTTAACAATGAACTTGGCTGGTATTTAGGCTCATAGAGTGGTTCGAATTAAAGCAAACTGGTGATATTAGAATTATGCTCTGTTTTGAATGTTTTGGATAGCCTTGAATACTATTTTACATGTGTAGAATGGGATGACATTTGAGTCTTTGATGCACATTGATGCTGAAAACTGAAATTAAATATAAATATAAATATATATATATATATATAAGATCGATTAAGGCTTAAAATGACTTAAGTGGACAGTTTTGTGGCTAAAATAGAACTGTTTTTCAAGCTAAACTAAAGGACTGTTTCGCGACCAGAATAAGTGCTATAATGCGACTGTTTTTATGTACCTAAGTATGTATGTAAGTTGGTAAATGTGAGTTCGATTGTTTGGTATTAATGAAATCACAAGGGATAGACTTGAGTAATTATGAAAGGATAAGAACTATTTTGGATTGATTTGATGATTAAATAAGTTAGAACGTATGGTTTATACTTGTTATATGGCTAGATTAAGAAAGAAAAGAATAGAGTTAAGGTCTCTTGAATGATACATTGTTAAAAACATGCTTGAAATATAAGTTCGGTTCATGATACATTGTATAGAATAAAACTAGAGCAATCTAAAGTCTCAAATGAATGCCCTGCCTTGGACAGCCTCAAAAACTAAATGGTTCTGAAAATTGTAGGAACTTATACGAGGGTTGTTTTGGTGATTCAAAGTCTATGAAAATTTGTTTTTGTTAATAAGAAGCGAACTGTTTCCTAGTAAGCTATAAATGCAGATATATAGACTGCTTGAATGGATAAGAATTTAATTGAAACTGTTTTGTAATTTGAGAACACTTTTAATGAGACTAGTTTGAGTTTTTATATAGATGGATGAACTGTTTAAAGTATTTTAAAAGCAAAGGATCTGCATGTAATGTATTTTGGGACTGTTTATGTAACTCCAAAAGTGCAGTTTAGAGTTAAAAACAGTGCAGTTTTAGAGTTAAAAAGTAGTGCAGATTTTATGTTTAAAACAATGCAGAATTGTATGAAAACAGTCTTGAAACTGTCTTGAGAACAGTTTAAAATGTATACAGTTTTGACATGTAATGTATGTGCAATTTTGAATGATGAAATGTATGATGTTTTGTGTGTTAATTGGTAAACAAAGAAAGGTTGTTTGGTGTGCTGTTTGTGAACTAAGGTAATGTTGTTTTGAGGAAACTGAAATGTTATGAGTAGTTTAAGTAGCATGAATAACATAAAGAATTTGAATAATTAGAGTATAATAAGAAAGTAGTTGTTCTTTAAATGATTAAAGAATAATATGCTTAGCTAATGTGTCTACTTTATAATCATGATGACAATAATTATCTACAATGAATAAATGGAATTATTTTTAATGATGTGATGTCCTATTTGAGGTACTTGTTGATAAAGGAGGAAGGAATAAATCTTTTGGAAGCTAGAAGTGAATGTGGTTCAGGTATCCCGTAACTTCGGGATAAGAGGTAAGTGTAGAAGTGAATGTAGTTGTCCTCCTTTCTCACCCCCATACCCACCTTGGTATAATGAAAAGGCACAATGCGAATATCATGCAGGAAATAGAGGGCATACTATTGAAAATTGCACTAATTTCAAAAGAGTAGTAGAGGATCTGCAGAAATCAGTGATGCTTTCTTTTGACACAACTGAAGAAAAAGGGAATCCCTTGTCGAATCACCAGAAAGTTGAGGTGAGCGCGGTGATTAAAGATGATGGCAGATTGATTAAAGAATGTATCTGGAAGGTCAAGACACCCTTGAGATGGGTATGGGCCAAAATGGTTGAGACCGAAATGCTGAAGGAAGGGGGCCAAAGTATAAGATATGATGGTAAACTTTACTGTGAGTACCACAGAAAAGGAGGATATGAGATTCATTTTTTCTAGAGTTTAGACAGCTGGTCCAAACTAAGATGGATAACAAAGAGTTTGAGTTCTTTGAGAAAGAAAATTTGAACCAAGTATTGGATGTATGTGCATCGGAAGAGTCTCTAGACAGAAAATTTTTCACATGAATTAAGCCCTTGGTAATCAAGGTCAAGGCAAGAGTCAGTGAACCATCAAGGAATGCAGCCCTAAGGGTAATAATAAAGGCACCAGCCAATTTTCCATATAATGATAGCAAGCAAGTACGTTGGAACTATGCTTGCACGGTGACAACCCTAGGAAGCACATCGGCCAAGGAGGAGCCTAAAAAAGAACCAGTCAATGAGGTGGGCCACTTCACGAGGAGTGGGAGATGTTACTTGTCGCAGGTAGCTGAAGACAGGGATGCAGCCCAAAGGAAGGTCGCAAGCAACGAACCAGAAAAAGAAGCCGAGAAGGATTTCTTTTTGGAATGACCCCCAATGTATCATGAGCCAGTGAAGGAAACAGAAGCTCAAGAGTTCCTGAAGATACTCAAAGATAGTGAGTATAGTGTGGTAGAACAGCTTCATAAGCTCTTGGCACGTATCTCTATGTTGTCATTACTGCTAAGCTCTAGGGGTCATCGAGATGCCCTTTTGAATATTTTAAATCAAATATTTGTGCCGAAAGAAATAACGAACGAGACAGGTTGGTCAGTAACATTGTAGTGGAAAATTTCATTTCATTCAGTGAAGAAGAAATTCTAGAGGGTGGGAGAATGAAGTACAAAGCTCTCAATATCTCAACTCGGTGTAGAGGACATATGTTACCATGAGTCCTAATTGATAATAGGTCGACCCTAAATGTTCTACCCTTAGCAACCCTGGAGAAATTACCAGTTGACAGCTCTCACAATAGAGCTTATCAGAACACAGTAAGAGCATTTGACGAAATCCAAAGAGACGTGTTGGAAAAAATAGAGGTGCCCCTACAAATTGGACCATCCACTTTTAACATCGACTTCGTGGTGATGGATACTAAACCCACATACAGTTGTTTGCTTGGGAGCCCTTGGATCCATACTGTAGGCACAGTCCCTTCCACATTGCTCCAGAAGCTAAAATTCAGGGTTGACAGTCAGTTGGTAACCATTGGTGCTGAAGAAGACATCATCACCTTTGTGTCAATCGATGCGCCCTATATTGAAATCAATGAAGGGGAACTTGAGTGCCATTTTAGAACCCTTAAGCTGATCAATGCTACATTCATCACTGGAGGAAGTAAGGCCCTTAAACAAGGACTATGTAACTGCGCCAAGATGCAAGTGAAGGAAACCCTTGGAAAAGGGGCAAAAATCGAGAAAGGTTTTGGGAAGGAACTCTAAGAAAGGTTGTACCGTGTTGTTATTCTTAAGAAAAGAGATCAATTCGGGTTGAGCTACAAGCCAGTGTTTTGCAAAGAAAGGTTGCGATAAAGAAAAAGTAGAAAGGAAGACAAGGTTGAGCGGAGAAGAAGTTATGTGGGAACCAATGACATCCCCGCCTTTGAGTCACAATTTTAGATCTTAAGGTCGATCCAAGCCCAAGAAGGATTAAAGAACTTCGGGGCTTCGAGAAGATTGCCTTTGGAAAATATATCCCACGGAGGGTTTGGGAAAGAATAGAATCGAGATTTTTAAGAATTTTCCATGTGATTTTGGTTACAAGGGCACGGTTGAAAATCCTGAGATCCCTGAAGCCAAGGCCACCCTTGTCCTTTGGGAGACATAAATCCTTCCAGTTAATCCAGTGAACACCCCTCTTTGGTGCTAGAGTTGTTCCACCAAAAATGTCCCACCATCGAATATAGCTCATCGCAAAAGGACGAAGGGAGGAGGAAACACTGTATGACATAAGTTGGTATGGCTTGCACCACTACTTTAATTAGAACCTCCTTGCCAGATAGACTCAAAAACTTGGCTTTCCACCCTTTAAGCTTGTTACGAACACGTTTCTTTATAAAGTTCAGGCCATCTTTCTTGTTTCTCCCCCAAATGAAAGGTAGGCCAAGGTATCTGCTACCCTCTTCCATAGAACTAAAATTACTTGTGTATGCCCTGAGTTCTTTAATCTACATTTATTTATTTATTGATATTAATAATAAATTAACATATATATTAAATTTTGTAATTTATATCACAAATTTATACCTAGTTTAGTGGCGAAGGCACGCTAATTACCACAAAAAAATCTTGGATCAATTCTTGCTAAATTCATAGTTGCTTGTTTTTATTTTTCTCTTCCAATCAGGTGGCATTTGTCACCACCTAATTGAATGATTAATTTATTTAATTAGATTAAAATAGGACCAAATTGATAGATTTTGTAAGTAATAGAGACCATGTGTAATTATACAAATTTTTATTAACTGTCATGCCACCCTCTCTATTAGGTTTTAACAACAAGTGGCTTGATTGATACCACTTAAATAGTTTTTTGGTATATAATGACACAATTGAAAGTATAGTGGCCAAATAAGAACTAGGGTGTTCAAAAATACTCAACTCGAACTACCCAACTCGCCGACTTGATAAAAAATTATTGGGTACTTGTAATAAAAATACCCAAATTTTCAAGTCGGGTACCTCACCATTGATTTTTCTGAGTATTTGGGTTGGGTTTGGGTTAGAAAATATTTTGAAACGGGGTACGCGACCCGACCTGGTACTTTTAATATATATAATTTTAAATTTTATTTTTATTTTAGGTGCTTACTATTTTTACCCTAAAAATAAATTTAAATCTCTAAATTCTTTTTATGCTTGTATTTTGTAAATTTAAGTTTTGAAATTTTCAAAAATATTTATATTAATTTGTCAATATGAGATTCGAAATAACAAATTATGATCGAGATTAATATTTTAATGCATTCTTTTTGTGATAAACTTATATATATATATATATCCAAATATATCCCCCTTAAAACTAACTTCAAATCACTATTTTTTGTGTTTAAATGATGTATTATGAAATTTTAAATTTTATTTGTTTCCTATGTGAGTTTTTAAAATAAGTTAGATTTAAAAAATATAAAAAAGTGAACCGGGTACCTGGTACTTAATTATGTGAGTACCCGGTTCTTTTGAGACTGGTCACGGATTAAATTTTTAGTACCCGCTATTTTGGGTACCCAAAAATCTGAAAACCCGGATATAAGCGCTCATAGTCAGAGCCACCCTAATTAGTGCTAATTTATATAAATAACCCATTTTAAATATTTAGGTAAATAACCCTCATTCCAAATTATTTAAATAAATACCCCATTTCAGCCAACGTAGGACGAACTCGCGTGCTGCTGGTAGCGAGTTTAGTATTCGCGTCCTGCTAAACCTGAGTCCCATCCGACGTGTATACACTTTCTAAATTCTCTTATTATTAAATCTGAAAAAAGGAACTCGCGCTCAACTAAACACAAGTTCCACGAGAAATTTAAACGACGTATTGGATAAGGCGTATCTATTAGTTAGAGACGTTTAGAGATTTAATTATGTTGCTGTAAATATTATCCTAATTAGTAGTTTAAATGTATAGTGACTCTATCTTTACTTTAGATAAAGATTAACTCTTATAGAAAACTACTAGGACTAAAACTTTTTGTACTTAGTCTATTAAAGACTCTTCATGTGTATATTTGTTTTAATGAAATTAATCAACAAAGAATAACTCCATTTTCTCTACATGTTCCTATATTTTACATGGTATCAGTTTAGGTTATTTGATCCTACCTACAAACCCTAACCACCATGGTTACACAAGAAAGTTCAGAAGTCGGTTCTTTTTCTGACTATCGTGCATCTAATCTTAGTATTTTAGATGCTTCTGTATTTACTACTATTGAAGGTAGTATTTTTTTTCTTTGCTACATATAACTCTTCTAGTTGGGTAGTTGACTCTGAGGCATCTAATTATATGACAAGAAATTTTAGTCTCTTTCACACATTCAAAGCAGTGCAGACTGCATCTTCAGTCAAAATAGTAGATGGTTCACTCTCGATTATTGAAGGGAGTGGTTCAATTCAACTTAATGAGCATATTGTTTTATCTAATGTTCTTTATGTTTCAAAACTTGCCTGCAATCTATTATCTGTCAGAAGATTCACCATTGATTTAAGCTGCAATATTAAGTTTGACATGTTTGTGAATTTCACGCACAGAATTCGGGGAAAGTAATTCTCAAGGTTAAGTTGCATAATGGACTCTACATCTTTGATGGTAATCTCCAAATAAACAAGTTCTTTCAAGTTGTTTTCGATTTACCTTGTTTCAAAAAACTTTGTTTTCTAGTGATGTTATGTTATGGTATTTTTGGTTAGGACACCTATATTTTCATTATCTAGCAAAGTTGTTCCCTAAATTATTTTTGAATAAAAGTCTAACTTCTTTTGTTTGTGATATATGCCAACTTTCTAAGCACACTAGACAAACTTATGCCTCGTCCAACTTTAAACTTTCTGCACCTTTCTCAATTATACATAGTGACATTTGAGGCCCTTCTAAGGTTAAAAATTTTAATGGCCCAAGGATGGTTTATTTCCTTTATTGATGATCACTCTAGAAAAACATGGACAAATTTAATGAGAGAAAAATCTAAGGTGGAGAATATTTTCAAAACCTTCCATAAAATGATAGAAAATCAATTATAGAGTACTATTAAAATTCTCAAAAGTGATAATGGCAGCAAATATTTTACTAAAACTTTAGGTTCCTACTTCAAAGAAAAATAGATTTTACACCTTACTTCTTATGTTAATACCCTCAATAGAATGAGATGGCTGAACAAAAAAATAGGCACCTTTTAGAGGTTGCTAGGTCCATTCTTTTTTCTACTAATGTACCTAAACACTTTTGGGGGAAGCTCTTATTACTGCCACCTATTTAATTAATAGGATGCCTAGTAAACCATTAAACTTAAAAATTCCTAGAGATGTTCTTCTTGCTATTTTTCCTCACTTTAAACCCTTATCCTCTGTTCTTCATTTCTCAAGTATTTGGACGCACTTCTTTTGTTCATGTTTATAGTCATTCTCAGAGTAAACTTGATCATTGATCTCTTAAGTGTGTGTTTCTAGGGTATTTATGGAGTCAGAAGGGCTACAAATGTTACTCACCCACAACAAAAAGGCTTTACACTTCTCTTGATGTTAACTTTTTTGAAAGTAAACCATTTTCTCTACCATTAAAATTCAGGGAAGAGTTTAAAGGAATTTTATTCCTTTGACAGCATTCATGGCCCTCGTTATTTACCTTCACAACCTGCCTTTGATGAATTTCATTCACATTAGAATAGCCAACCTCTTTAAAGACCTTTATACCAGCCTGCTACTTATTTTGTTCCACTAGATATGACCTCACCAAATCTTAAAACTTCTAGCATTTGCACCACACCCATTCCAACACTCAGATCAGAACAAAAGACTCATCAGAAAACCTTAATTCCACATCTTGAAAATAAACAACCAAGTGTTTATCGAGTCAGAAGGGCTAAAAATGTTACTCACCCACAACAAAAAGGCTTTACACTTCTCTTGATGTTAACTTTTTTATAGTAAACCATTTTTCTCTACCACTAAAATTCAGGGAAGAGTTTAAAGGAATTTTATTCCTTTAATAGCATTCATAGCCCTCGTTATTTACCTTCACAACCTGCCTTTGATGAATTTCATTCACATTAGAATAGCCAACCTCTTTAAAGACCTTTATACCAGCCAGCTACTTATTTTGTTCCACTAGATATGACCTCACTGAATCCTAAAACTTCTACCATTTGCACCACACCATTCCAACACTCAAATCAGAACAAAAGACTCCTCAGAAAACTTTAATTCCACATCTTGAAAATAAACAACTAAGTGTTTATCGAGTCATAAGGGCTACAAATGTTACTCACCCACAACAAAAAGGCTTTACACTTCTCATGATGCTAACTTTTTTGATAGTAAACCATTTTTCTCTACCACTAAAATTCAGGGAAGAGTTTAAAGGAATTTTATTCCTTTAACAGCATTCATAGCCCTCGTTATTTACCTTTACAACCTGCCTTTGATGAATTTCATTCACATCATAATAGCCAACCTCTTTAAAGACATTTATACCATCCTGCTACTTATTTTGTTCCATTAGATATCACTTCACCGAATCTTAAAACTTATAGCATTTTCACCAAACTCATTCCAACACTCAGATCGGAACAAAAGACTCCTCAGAAAACCTTAATTCTACAGCTTGAAAACAAACAACTAAGTGTTTATAAAAAGGGGCATGTTCTAGAAGTTATTACTCAACCTAGCATTTGCCGAGAGTTGGAACTAGATTTTGCAACTTCAGAAAACCTGTAAGGTAATGATGTTTCTCAATTTTCTACTCATACTATTGGTACATCAGACCTTCTTATTTCATAGAGGAAAGATGTGAGAAAATGTACAAACCATCATATTGAAAGGTTTGTTGCTTATAGAAAATTAACGGCTGGTTTTAAAGCTTTTACAGACAAGGTGGATAGTGTAAGCATTCCAAAGACAATGGATGAGGCTTTAGAGGATCCCAATTGGATAAAAGCAGTTGAGGAAGAAATTAAAGCTCTTCAATTTAACCAAACCTATAACTTGACTAAGCTACCGAAAGGGAAAAAAGTGGTTGGGTGCAAATGGGTATTCACAGTGAAGTACAACTCAGATGGAAGTGTAAAGACGTTCAAAGCTCGGTTGGTAGCCAAAGGGTTTACCCAGTCTTATGGGGTAGACTACTAGGAGACTTTTGCACATGTGTCTAAGTTAAATACTATTAGGGTATTACTATCTTTAGCAACAAATAAAGATAGGAAGCTACATTAGTTAGACATCAAAAATGCATTCTTGAATGAAACCCTTGAAGAGGAAGTGTATATGCAGACTCCACTAGGTTTGGAAGATAACGCGACCAAACAGAAGGTATGCAAGCTAAACAAATCCTTATATGGGCTAAAATAGTCTCCAAGAGCCTGGTTTGATAGGTTTGCTAAAGCTCTTGTGAGGAATGGATACAAGCAATGCCAAGCAAACCATACACTATTTACAAAAGTCGCATCAGACAAGAAGAAAACCTGTTTGATTGTTTATGTTGATGACATAATAATCACTAGTGAAAACACTAAAGAAACTGAAAGATTGAAGAAATTTCTAGCAAGGGAAATCGAATGGAGGTTGCCAAATCAGCTGATGAGATTGTGATTAACTAGAGGAAATATATTCTGGATTTGCTCTCGAATATTGGGATGCTTGGTTGCAAACTAGCAGATACTCCCATGTATTCGAACTCGAAGATGAGAAGAGATGAAATGGGAAGCCCTGTGAATAGGGAATAATTTCAAATACTTGTGGGAAAAATAATTTATCTTTCCCTCACACGACCATACATAGCCTACTCAGTTAGTATTGTCAGTCAGTACATGAGTGACCCTAGAGAATAATACTTAGAAGTAGCCAACATGATTCTTAGATACCTGAAGTTTACACCTAGTTATGGTTTGAGTTTTAGGGAAAACAAGGATAGATCAGTGAAATTACACACTGATTCTAGCTGGGCAGAGGAGTTAATAGATAGAAAATCTACTAGTGGATATTGTTCTTTTGTGTGGGGGCAATCTAGTGACTTTGAGAAGTAAAAAATAGGATGTGATGTCTCAAAGTAGTGTAGAATCTAAGTATAGAGCAATGGCACTTGGAATTTGCGAAGGAATGTGGTTAAAGAAACTTCTATCAGAATTGGAACTAGACGAAAGTTAAAATTTTGAATTATTTAGTGATAGTCAATCCGCAATCAGTATTGCTAAAAACCTAGTCCAACATGATAGGACCAAGCACGTGGAGATTGATAGACATTTCATTTATGAGAAGGTTAACAATGGAGTTTCAAAGCTTCATTATGTTCCAAAAAAATCAGCTTATTGACGTTCTTAACAAGGCATTACCCAGAATAACTTTCGATGACTCCACATCCAAGCTATGAGTATATAACATAAACTCACCAGCTTGAGGGGGAGTGTAGGTTAGGGAAGTTTAGAGATTTAATTATGATGCTATAAATATTATCCTAATTAGTAGTTTAAATGTATAATCTATCTTTACTGTAGATAAAGATAACTCTTATAGAAGACTACTAGGACTAAAACTCTCTGTACTTAGTCTATTAAAGACTCTTCCTGTGTACATTTGTTCTAATGAAATTAATCAACAGAGAATAACTCTCTTTTCTCTGCACGTATCTATATTCTACAGTATCTTATCGCAATAATTTTTTTAAATAAAAGGAACTCGCGGTAACGGGTAGGTAAGAATTTATTTGACGGTTGCGTATTAAATCGGCCACTTTAATTTTTACAAAGAACTCGCATTTAGCTGGACGCGGATACTGTATTCGCGCTTAACTAGACGCGAGTTTCAATCAATACCTGCAGCCGAGGGCTGCAAATTCTCTTATAAATATGGGTGTGGTCCAACTTCAAAATCACAATTCTCTATTCCTATCTAATCCTCTTAGTAAAATAGCAATTGACCGCTATTTTAGCAAGTTCAAAAGTCTGATATAATGGCGAGTTTAATTAGAGGGGATCGTGATCACGTCTACAACTATTGGAGGAGGACCGTAAATATCTCATTTTAGTCTTTTTCCTTTTTCAGTTATTTTAATTCTTGATTTAATTTGTCTTTAAAATATAGTTAATATAATATATTCGAAAAAATTAATTAATATAATTTTTTTAATTATAAGGGTATGGACGTCATCTCTAACTTTATATCACGTGGGTCACTAGGCCACCTCATGAAGATCGATATCCTTATTTGAGTCAGGTTGCATTTTTGTAAGTGTGCACTATAATTGGAGGTGCTAAGTTGGAATCGGTCTTGGTAAGTGCCCTACTAGAAAGATGGAAACCCATGAACGGAAACAACAATTTCGAACGTTGAGCTTATAAAGCTCAGTGGTATACTTCTACTCTACCATACTTCTTGCAATAAAGCATAAGCATGTAGCTAGAGATGATGATATGGCAATAAAACAACGTGTGGATCTACCTCTAGTTGTCTCAGATCATGCTTAATCAAAAAAGTGCAACATGATATCACCCAACAATCATATGCAATCATACCACAAACCTGAAGTGAGGCTCGGTGTCACACAGCCTCGGGAACGTACACTTTAAGTGAGGTTCAGTGTCACACAACTTTGGGAGCTTACACGCATACTCGGAATCCCCCTCAAATATCTTTGAATGAAGTCTAATGTCACATAGCTTCAGGAACGTACATTTGGTGTCTCTTACCATGGTGTTGCAACATGCTCTATGATTATCCAGATTCCAACAATCAAAGTGACTCAACCAAGCAAGTGCCTACCCGACACACAATAATAACATGATTTCTATGAATCCCCTATGGTTTCTAATAATCAACATGTCACTCATTTATGATTACCAAGTTGCCACACATTATGCTCATATATATAAGTAAAACTCCGGTTACTGAGTTATTTATGTCATGCTACATCATAAGAAATGCATTGGTCCATAGTCCAAAATTTTCAAACCTCTTCAACTCAAATTGAATATTTTCGAGTAGAATGTCCAATGAGTATCGATACTCGACTATAAGTATTGGTATGGTATCCACAAGTCGACCTGTACCTATAAGACCTTGAATAGCGTACTAGTACAGGTTAAAGCCCGTATTGGTACCCTACACACAGTTTATCCTTATTCTTCATCTTGAACAATGGTATTGGTACGAACACCCCACGTACCAGTACTAAAACCTAGAAATCACTTTCTAAGGCTCAGAAATTAACCCAAAACCCTTATTGCAAGGCCTTATATCTATCTTATATATTGTGGAAGTTATTAGAGATGGTTCACTACCATTTTTACACTTTATTAACATCAATTTACAGATTTAATCCTCAAACTTGTCTTTACACCCAAACCAACCAAAAACACCAAATCAAGCATATAAGGCATCATTCTTACAACGTGCATGAAAACAAGGGAGTTAGAGGTGTACTAACCTTACTACTACAGCTAAAAAAATCATTTGCTCCAGAATCCTCAAACCTTTTTCTTCCCTTGAGCATTGGAGGTCTCTCTAATCTCTTTCACTATACAAGGATGTTGTAAAATGAACTAAAACTTTGCAAGAAGAAAAATAAAGGTTAAAGGAAGAATTTAACAACTAAAAACATAGCTAAACCTTCAATTTCCTCTCATCTCCTCCAAATCCCCACAAAAACCCAACCCTCACCTAACCACAATTTTTTATGATCCTTACCTTTTTTTGAAGCTATCAATGTGTAGATTATGGAAATCCAACCACAAATTCAAGAATGCACAAATGGGTATAAAAGCCTTGATCTTTCATTTTGGTTCTTAAGAGGAAAGATGAAGAAGAAAAATGGATATGGGGTTTATGATGGTGATGAAAGTATGTCCCCTCTCTTCCATGTCCTTCAAGGCATGACAACCTTTAATTTGAACCATGGTCAAATTACAACATAAGACCTCCAAAACTTTTTCTTGATACAAAAATGTTACTATTCAAACTCAATAGTCAAGTAGGAAGCCCATTAAGGTTCCTCAAACTCTAATTGGGCCCAAGGACTTGACCCAACACCTAAGGCCCAAGGCTTGGGTGAAGATAACACGTGGATCCAGAATCTGGTTCGTTACAGAATCACTATTCTAACATAGAATTTTAGATTAAATTGAAATTTCGTTCAATTTTTCGTAGATTCTGAAAAATAAGTTGGAGTCAAGACTTGATCTCAAAAGCAAAACCACTCAAATAAGTGATGAGAAGATATAATCATACCTCAATCGAAGATGAAAAACGGATTTGAGCTTGATGTCATGAAAATCAAGTGAGAAAAGCTTTAGAAAATACGATGAAGATGGAGTGTGTGGGGTGATTTTGAAAGAATTTTTGTGAAGAATCGAAAAATCAAGATTTGAGAAAATGAAGGCAGTTTCTAGAAATGAATTAACTACCTAATAATAGTTTGGGAGAAAATTAAAGAACAAAACATTTAGGAGACAAACGTAGTTGGGTAGTTTTAAACGTGAATTCACGGGAGAAAAAGAACATATTTCCAATGGTATATTTTTTCTTTAGGGAAAATTATAATGCACATGTGGCGAAAATATTTTGTTTCCACAAGTGCTCTAATTTTAAGGGTTAGGAATCCAATTTAAGGGTTTAGAATTTAAAACTTGTGGTTAGAGTTTAGGGTTTATGATAATATAATACAAATTTAGATTTTTACCTATAATCCCTAAACTCTGAATTCAAACCACAATACCTAAATTCTAAGCACATAAACCTAAACTCCTAAATTGTGAACCTTAAACTAAATCCTTAACCCCTAAAATGAGGGCGTTTGTAGAAACAAAATGTTTCATCCGCCAGTGTATGGTATAACTACCCTTTTCTTTTAAGAGCTTACATTTTTTTATCCTTATTTCGATTTGGTAATTTCCCCCTAAAATTAACTATAATTAAAGATATTTTTAACATCATCTTCTATTTCTAACTTAATCAAAATTATTTCAGGGCTGAAACATAATTTCTCAAAAATATTTTAGGCTCTTTAACTCGTATTTTAAACTAATTAAAATATTTGTGAATTTATTTTCAAAAAAGCTAAATTATTTCCTGACCACTTTTTAGTCATTTCGAAAATAATAAAAATTAATTAATTAACACTTTACCCCCTAACGTTTACTTATTTTCTCAATTTGGTACTTAATATTTTTTTCGGGCACAAGTGTCCCCTAACGTTTCAATTGTTACCCATTTTACCCCATAATTGTTAGAGAGTTGTTTAAAAAATTTCAGCCAACGACATCGCGCCATGTTAACACTCTTTGACCAGGTCAACCCCCTGATTTTATTGAAAGGGTAAATGTCATATCAAGTCTTTCAGGCTTATTTTTTGTTTAATTTAATCACTGAAAAATTTATTTTCACCTAAAATTGACTATTTATTTTTAATTTTTATAATTTAGCTCAATATTTATTATTATTTATAATATTATTTATTTAAATGTTAATATTTAATAAACTATCGCACCTCTTCTTCGATCGGAACCATCCTCAATCTCTTCCCGGCCTCCCAAAGACCGTCGCTGAGAAGCTGCTTAAATGAAGCGAGCGGCTGATGGACAAATTTACTTAACTTAATTGAAATTTTAGGTCTCTGATTCTATTTCGTTAGTTTATCAAGATTCATACTCTGGCTATTCTCTTTCGTAGTCGATTTGAAAATCATTTTTTTGTAATAAATCAATCTTTTTTTCATCTGAATTCTATTTTGTTATCTTCATTTTGAACCAGATAACGTGAGTTAACTCTATTTCGCCATTATCCTGGTACTAATCTAAGACATATACACTAAAATAAATGGTATTCATAACGATTTCTTAACCAGATTTTCATTCATTCATTCCAAAATTAAATTAAATTAAATAATAATATTATATTTAATAAACCAATTGAAACGTACTTAAACTTTTAAAAAATAAAAAATAATAATGTTCAATTAAAAATAAAACCTAATTAATTAATTTCATTTAAAAATAACGTTAGGGGCACATATGCCCGAGTTAAAAAAAGTTTTAGTTACTAAGATAAAAAAAATAGTAAATGTTACAGTGTAAATTGTGCATTAAGCCTTTAATAAATAATTAATAAAAATGGACATTTGGGGTAAAAAAAATTGATTGACTTGACTTACTTTAACTAGCTCCTTGAGTTGATCCAAAATCAGAAATTGAATTAATCGAATTTTAGCGGGGCAGCAAAATACAAGATCGAAAGGGAGAGGCCCAGTAAAAAGCCCTTATAACCAACAACAACAACAACTAGGTGTTGATAGAGAAGTAAAGCACATCTGGGTCTTGAGAAAATAGTTGAGAAATTGTTACTTACTGCCCCTCTCCCTTTACGCCATGGACGACCTGGCATTGCATAAATTTGCCATATCAGGGCCTACCCTCGCCTCCATGATCCAACGCCTCTCATCCTCCGCTGCCGACGTAGACGGTCTCCTCTTCGGCCACGTCACTTGCATCGCCCCTTCCACTCTCCCCGACGATTCCGCCCAAACTTCCCTCGATTCGCAACTCGTCGCCACCATCTCCGGCTTCCTCTGCTTCCCTTCTCTTCTATCCTTCTACGACTCACTCGGCCGAGTCGACTCCTCCCGACTCTCCTCCACCACTCACCTCAACCACAAACCCCTCATCGGCTGGTTCTCCTCTCGCCGCAAGACTCCCCTCCGCCCCTCCATGCGCGAGTTCTGCGTCACTCGTTCTCTCTCCTCCACCCCCAATCTCTCCCTTCCGATCCAAAATTCTGATCCCCAATCCCTTTTCGCTCCTTCCGTTTTCCTCCTCTTCACCACTGCCCTGCAAGACCAATTCATTCAAACCAATCAGCATCGAGCCTTCCACTTCCAATCATCCAGACCCTGTTTCAATCCGCTGTCAATCGATGTTGTTAACATTGGTCCCGCGTTTAGATGGCATTACGGGTCGTTTAGCCCCACCTCTGCGCTACCCTTTTTGAGCTGCGAGTCAAGGAGCTTAACGCCCATGAATGAAGATAGAAATGAGGAGACTCTAATTGGAATGAAACAAACGGAGAAGGATCAATCCTTGTTGGATACGTGCGCCGAGGGAATGCAAGTTGGGAGATTGAGCCGCTTAATCGGACCGGAAGCCACTAACTACACCTCTGGATTAGAGGATTTATACGAGAAAATGCTTTTGAAGACCGAAAGCTTGGCCAGGCTCGTTGAAGCCAGCTCCGCTAAGGTTCTTGAACAGGTAAGCTTATTGTTATTTTCTATCTATATTCTATACTGTGGTTAAAGTTGGGCTGTTAGTTTTGGATAAGTTAAGTTCAGTTCAGTTCAGGCTATTTTCTAAACGAAATTGTTTTTCCAGGAAAATCAGAATAGGAAGTTACGGTACAAAGTTGCCAGGTCTGTTGGGGTCGAATAATTGCCTCCTATTCTTTGCTAGGTAATTTCTTAATATTTTATTTGATTTAGTTTTGCCCAAGTCATCCTACCTTACATTACAATTACAGTTTTAGACAATCACCTCTATGGCACAACTAAATTAGTTTACGTGCATGATTTGTTGTTCGTTGCCGATTTACTGGCTATGACAAAGTGTTTTAGCTGACTTGAAGGTGAAACATTTTTCCTGTTTTGTTCCAAATGAACTTACTAAGGATAGCTTAATACAGTTTGTTTCTGGACTAAATATGTGCTGAAGGTTCACCTTGTTTTAGCGAAGTCAAATGGTGTTTGATTTTGATTCTTGTTTTATGGACAATGCTGGATTGTTTCTGGGATTTACTATTTGGAGAAACTAGTTTCTTCCCTTATGTTTGCCTGTTGCATTAATATGAAAGGTTTGACTTTGATGCTTCATAAGGTTGCGTTTGATCCTGCAGTTGGTGCCAATACATGAACCAAAAATTTCCTAAGGTGGTCCATCGGTGGATTTGAATCTTGGCTCTGCTTTTTTATGCATTACCTATGGTGCTATAAGTTATCGTCTTTCTTAAGCCCTTGCTCTAAGGCTTTTCTTTCATTCTTCTTGTTGGTTCTGTACTTTTGAGGACACAATAGTATGGTTAGTTGTATAAAAAAGAAATGAGATTCACTTCTGATCATGTTTTGTTACTTTGTTAGGCAATTCTCTTCGACGAGTTATATATCATTAGCATTTCCAGTTTCCACTCACTGAGAAGAGTAAACTGTGGTAAAGACAATATATAATCAAAGAAAGTATATACATTAACCTGGGCTACAAACAGATTCACATTGGTGAGAATCAATCCAAATTCCAATTCAATTCTGACTTGTAATCAGGTGATGCCGTCTTAAATATCAGGCTGAGTCTGATAAATCTTGTATTCATTCTGAATCCAGTCAGCCTCAGAAGTATGAATGTTGTGTGTTCTTCTCATAGTCTGAAAGCTTTGCCCCTGCCTAATCTTATCCTTTTCCTCTCTCCGTATCACAGAAAATCATTTTCCATGGCCCAGTTTTTGTGCCCAACCTAGCATTAAACAGTCCACTCATCTGATGAGTTCATGAATTGATATGAATGTAATCATAGTCGTAGGATATTTATTTTTCCTTCTTTCCCAACTAATATGCAGAAAATGCAGATTAGATTAGATTAGATACCTCCAAAATCCAGCAACCACACGCAAGGTCATGAAGAGAAGTAAGCCAGTCCACACTCCACCAAGACTGAACAAGGAATCAGCCACCACTAGAAATGCACATGAGATCAACCCAATTACCACCTACACAACCACACAGGACAAATATATCAGTTTGTTAAATCATTACAGCAAACTCATATTTTGTCATAGATTAGCATGAAGGGAAGTTGAAACAACCATAGACACGGCGGCATATTCAAAGTCCGAAACCCCATAATAGAGACCATCAAGAACAAAGGCCATGGCATTCACTGGCTGAGACCCAGCAACAAACTACATGCAAAATAGTAATACATCACTCAGAAAGCCTATCAGTCGCAACACTTGGTGCATGTTCTGGAAAGCGGATTCCTTCTGATGTTAACAAGTCGACCAAACTCATCTTGAATAACAAGAAAACTCAAGCGGGTGTTTCGAGGTGGCTAGAGACTAAAAGATTCTGAGAACCAGAACCCATCTACAAGTTCTTGTAAAGCATATACAAGGGGGTCACTTACCAAAGTACCCGACCAGGCAATTTGGAGAACAGCTGAATCTGTTGTAAATAAGCCAGAAATTGCTCCAAATCCAATTAATAAGAAAACAGCCAAAGAAAATCCTGTTACCAAACCAATCTGCTTGAAAATCAAGGGACAAGACAACAAAACTAGCTCAGTTAGATAAAAGGGAAATTAATTTCAAAGAAATGGACAACTAGCTTTTTTAAACCTTTAAAACACTGTAAATCACTTCGCGAGCTTGTTGAAAATTTGCTTGGGAGTAATTAGTGGCAAGAAGAGCCTGACACAGAAACCAAAATGATGAAGCTAAAAAGAAGAGCAGGTTTAATTTACTGCTACTTGATATGGTATTGCCATAAATATCCTACATTTGGGCCTTCCTAATGAAAAATGCAGGACATGCTACCTGACCAGAGAGTGCTAAAGCATCTGTTAGCAAAGATACCGCCAACCAAACTTGTACGCAAATCTGATGACCAGCCATAGGAATTGGGCCCTGCCTAGCTGCCAGTGATGTTGCAAGTGTCAAAGTTCCAAGGGTCGCAATTGTCCTGCCTATAAGAAGTCCACCTGCAGGTGCCATTTCCATGCTAAAATTTTGGGGCTTCAAAATTTAACTACTTTTGAGGTTGTCTGTTGTTAAGGCTCATTTTATGTGGCTTAAACATAATAAAAAATAGGCAGATACTCAATTAGCAAGAAAATAATACTATGGCTTGCCTTAATCTAAGGCATTGTATGACTAAGATATTCTAACCTCAAACAGAATGAATGTCAATGTAAGAAAGGAACAGGTTTACTATTATTTCTGTAAAGTAAAAAATTACTTGAGCAACTTATCTAATCCCTCCTATATGATGAATTTGTTCAAAATGCATTCCAAAGAAGCTCCTATTTCACTTGATTATGCTTCAATTTTCTTCCATATAAGATAGACCTGGACTATTTACTTCAAAACTAAAACACCAAGTTTTATACAGGGAACATCAAACGAAATTGAACATTGCTAAAATTATCTGGCAATAAGTGTACCAGATTTTATATAGAGGGGAACTTTTCTCCAGTCAACATTAGGGGAGATCAGTGCAACTTTCCCATTCAACTCCCAGAGAAGAATGATAGCTATCAGATATCTAGTTAGAAAAAAAATTAGTAGAGGTAAAATATCAACAAGAAATTGAGAATTAGTAGACACGTTATGAGCCAAGTACACTCGAATCATTAAGTTTACCACATTTTTGACATACTCAGAAATCACAGTAGCAACTGCAGCACCTCCAACACCGAAACCAATGGGAAATATCAAGATTGCATCCAATATTGCATTTAGTAAGCTGCCTGCAACTGTTAATTCAAGGAAGAAATTAACTACAAGCATCAAGTCAATAACTAACCTTCTAGCATGATATTTGTTCCACAGGTTAAACTAGAATACTTTTCTGATATGGAAGAGTGCTATTCAAGAAGAGTTGGGGGCTGTTTCTTGAAGAAAATTAACCATGGTGGGATGACAGGCAATCTTGTTTACAAACTAATAAGTAAATGAATTGGTATTAGAAGCTGAAACTAGATATTCAACGTGGGAAATGAAAAAGGATAAAGGTAAAAGTGTAGCCTATGATCTGCTCATCAACTCAAACTAACTTTTTCAATCTTTCTTGGTCATTGGCTACTGGCTAAGAAGTCATTGTTTTTTGCAGATAAGAATAGATCTGGCCATGTTTTAGACTCCAGCACTTGAGCTGTGTTGCAGTAGAACATAATTCAAATAAGCAGCACAAAGAGAGAAATTGGAACAGAAGGCCTGCTGCAATACTTGCCAATGGCATACAAAGGTGTCTTAGTATCCTTAAATCCACGAAAAGCGCCTTGAGCAGCAAGTGCAATTACAATTGGCGGGGCACCAAAGGCCCTCCATGTCAGAAATTGTTCAGCTGGTCCACGCATTGGTGAATCCTAAGAAATAAGGCAAGGAAAAGAAAGAAAAAGGAAAGAAACGGAATAAGATATATCAAATCGGACCTTACAATTTAAAAAAAAAAAAAACATCATCAGCTAGCCTGACATACAATAGGTATACCCATGACATTCAGTAAGAACCCCGAACCAACTGAGAGTGCAACTGCTTCTGCAATGCCGAGGCCAGCAGCCAGTGCCAGGGAAGTGGATACTGAGGGAAGAACTTTCTTGCCTTGATGTTCAAATTCACCATCTTAATAGTAACAAAAGCCCAGAGTTAATTAAAGGTTCAAAGAAAATAATATCATGATAAAACTGCAATTGCTTATTTATTATCATTTCACTTAAAATTACCAGTATTGCTTTTACTAATTAACACTTGCTCTTCAGCAACAAAGGATGTTGTGATATTGAGTAAAGGGACATTAAACAATTTTGACACCAGATTGAATATTGATACTGATACACCAACCGCAGCCAATTCAACCGACCCTGCACCACAAAACCCAAAGCTTAGTAATTACTGTTCCATTTCATTTTTAGGGAAAATGCTAAACATATGGTAAGTGTGATTATCAGGTAAAGCTACAAATGCAAGCCTGATAAGATCATGAATGCCAAGATGATTTAATTAAAAGAGAGAGTACCCAAATGGCCAACAAAGGCTGTATCAACAAGTGAAGCAATGGGATCAGCAGCCAAAGCCAACGCAGCAGGCAGTGCAATAGATAAAATATCCAAACCAAGCTCATCTATCTTAAAACCATCTCTGTAAAACCCTCTCAGAAAGATTACAACAAGAAAAAGTACTCTCAAATGTTTAAAATTCCACCAACATAGGAAGTCTAGCGATTATATTTATTAGCATTCAGAAAAAGTGTACCTTAACTGGCCAAAAAGCAAAAAAAACGGTTTGGATTCAGGAAAATTTGCAGGTTTGTGAGGGATAGGGGAGCGAGGTTGTTTTTGCCGTGAGGATTCGAGCTCAGTGCTGGAATTGCTGTTTTCAGATGCCTTGGGATGGGGAAGAGTTGCAGTAGAGAGTGTGAAACGGCGATTTGTAGAGAGCTTGTGATAATGAAAAGGGTGTTTTGCAACATCGAATTTAGAGAGAAAGGGGGAGACAGCGGCAGCGGCAGCGGCAGCCATGGGGTTATTGAGCAGCTGCCTGCGAATGGAGACCGAGAGAGCTCAGCTGGACTTCGAGGAGTGAAGCTGTCTATGAGTGGAAGGAACTGCAAGCCACATGTTTCAGTTTTTGTTTGTGTGGTAGAGGTAAAATAATCTGGTACTAGAAATATCATTCGAATTTTAACGCCAACAACCCGCCCACAATTTCATAATCAAATCTTCATCCTTTGATGCTAAAAATCATCCCGTTGATTCCTCTTATTTTTTTTTTAATTTAAACCATAACATTTAATACTTCTTAACTTAAACCATAACATTTAATATTTTTTAACTTAAACCATAACATTTAATATTTTTAAATAAGTCAATTCTTAGATAGTTAATTGTAGAGATGATAAATTGACAATTGGGCGGAACAAGTGTGAGGAGTGCTCTTTCTGTATCTATCATTCTCATTATGCGTCTAGTTGTGGGTATAAAACCTAAAATCATCTTCACCCCACATCCACAAAATTAAAATCATCTTGTCTCACCGAAGACTGTGCAAGCAGAAAACTGGATACATGTTTAATTACGAGATTTTATAAATTCAACCTGAAAGCTAATATATATAAAGTTTTTGGATGAATTAGGCTTAGTCTAACCTAATTATTAACATTTAAATTATGTTTTTAGGGTTTTATATATTTTAGGAACCAGTCACCCTTCTCTCAAGCCGTTAGATCAAGTCCAATCCAACAAACTAGATTTTTTTGTTTATTTTATTCAATCTTAACTTTAGATTAAAGTCACCATTCACCTATAAAGGGATAATGTCTCATTCATTGTTTTTTAAATTTTGAGAATTAATAAAAAAAGTATTTTTTGAGTACATTTTTGCAAGTGTTCATAAACTTGTGCAGTTTGTGCTAGGGAGAATCTTCACACTCCGAGTTGCCTAGTCAATTGCGATTAGGAGGGTTGGTTAGAGTCGCATCATGGAGATTGCTTAGTTAATTGCAATTACGAGGGTTTCATGGGACAACTATCTTTATCGTCATCTCCATCATTTTACGCCAATCTACATACTCCATTGAAGTCATATTCAAAGCTGATTTTTCAGATTTGCATTCTCTATTCTTTTACTAATCTTTATTAATCATTTATAGTTTATTCTTCTTATTCGTCATCTAATTAATCATTTCCCCTTTGTTTCTTTGATTTTTGCATTTTAATTTCAGAATTTTCAAGAAAAATTTAATTAGTTTCTTTGAAACTTTAAGAACACACTTAGCTTTATTCACGTCTAAAGCCCTAGGTTTGCTTTTAATTGATCAAATTAAAAGTTCTAACGTGATAAGGCAGCCCTTTATCAATTTAAAAAAGTCGTTGCGACCCTTTAATTGAAAATTAAAATATAAATCAAATGTGAGTTAAGATTGAGAAATTAAACTAGTTATTTCTGATGATATGTTAAAATTTAGTGAGAATTAAAAAATTGTGATGGTTATATTTTAATTATTAAATTAAAGTATAACTCAATCTTGCGAAACTTGTACTCATCTTCTACTTAATTGGGTGCGATATGAGATAAGTCATTGCGAAACGTACCTCACTAACAATTCTAGTTAATTGACGATGAATGTTTTTGTATGGGTATGGAATATCAATTTCTAATCAAAATTTACAATGTTTTCTTATTATTTATCCAAAAGAAAATTCTAATCAAAATAAAAATTAGGGTAATTTATCTAAATAGTCATCCAACTCTTAGAATGTTTCTATTTTGTAGCTAAACTAAAATTTTATTTGATTTAGAGGGTAAATTACATGGTTGGTCCCTTTTGCTTTTAAGTTTTTTATATTGGTAATCAGTTTTGAAAAGAATTATGTTTTAGTCACTTATATTATTGATTTATAACATTTTAGTCATTAAACCGTTAAAACTTGACACATTAATAAAAAAGTTTATTTTTGACCCATAAAGAAATATCAATTTTACCCTAAACTTTAAATTAAATATCAATGACCTATAAATTTAAATTAAATATCAATTAAACACTAAATATTAGCTAAATTCCCCTATCACCAATCGCCGCTCACCCTAACATCGGGTTCTGCTCACCTCAATGTCGGTCATGGCCATCGTTGGTAACAATCGTTTGGCCTCAAAATTTTGAATTCACATATTTTTGACCTCCTTAGATCATTGTTAATGTAACCTTTGATTTTGATTTAATTTTAATCCAGGGTAAAAAATATAAAAGGATCCTCTCATTGAAAAAAATATTATTTAATTAAATTTAACATGTATAGAATTGCCGTCAGACAAGCTGCTCACTGTCGTAACTCGTTTTTTTCATATCTTGCCTTCAAATTTACATACCAGTTAATTGAAGAGTAAATTACACTTATAACCACTGAATTATTGTGTCGATCTTATATTGACCACCGAATTAAAATTTTTGTCAATCAGACCATCAAACTATTAAAGTGCTCCCAAACAAATTATTTGGCTGTCAATTTTAACAGAAATGATAACATGGAAGTTAGCAAAAATTAGTATAATTACATTTTTAGTCACTCCTATTTATACATACAATACTATCAATTTTAACAGAAAAATGATTTAATCATAATTTTAATATAAAAATAATTTAATCATCCAATCAGACTATTAAAGTGCTCCCAAGCAAGTCATTGGCTGTCAATTTTAACAAAATGATGACATAACAATTAACGAAAATTGATATAATTATATATTTATACACAATCAATTTAATCATAACAAGATAGTGGGGATTGAACTTGGGACATTCAAGGAAAATGCCTACACCATTACCGCTACACACGAACTAGTCTTTAATTATATAGATTGCACCCATTTAAGTAAAAGGCTTTTCTTAGTACTGTCGATCACCTCTCGAGCAGCAAACATTGGAAGTGTCAACCATGGAGCTAAAAGCATCTTGTTTAAATCAGGTAATCTCGTTGCACTTCTCTGGTTTAACATGCTAGTACTAGAATGATATTGAAGTAATGGGACTGAACTTTTTTAGTTTGTTAATATCAGAAACTTTTTATATGCCAAAAAAAGACAAAGTACCACACACAAGATGCTTACTGGAAAAAACCAGAGAGAAAAAAAAAAAAAAAGACAGTGTCACTAAGAGCAAAGAGAAAAGCGTGCCGCTAAGAGTAGAGTTTCATTGAGCCGATTATATCATAATTGATAATTAATTTAACTATACACTTTTTTGACAATGTTCAGACTGCCAACACAATTTGAGAAAGAAATTTGATTCATCAACAACAACAAACACCCTTCTAAACTGTTGAATTTCTTCAACAACAGAAAGGTTGCAATAGCAGCATCCAACATTGTACTCACTCTAACATTCAAAATCATACATCACACCATAATCTCAAAACATTTAGTTAAGAAAAATGTTCGGGGGTAGAGGCATTAGAAACACATAACATTACATATTTTGTTACACATATCAACCAAGAGAGTATGAGCAATGGCTATTGGGAATTTATCATCTTCCATAGGCTATCACAAGCATCAAAAGCAGTCATCTTTGATGGGTCAAATTCAAACTTCTTAACCACCTTTTTTTCTCTATCTACTATATCTGTGATAAGTTTAAATCAAGGAGAATCTCATTAAGCAAATAAAAACAACTTAGAATATAATAAAAAAGCCTGACAATTGGCAAATGAAACAAGATGAAGGGGGGGAATAATATTTTATCAGAAGGATACGGCCTGAGATTTTGGATTGGTCTTCCAAGTCCGGAATAATATTAGTTATAGAGGCATACATCGAAAGCTTTCTCCTGCAAGATCAAAGATTATTGATTCATTCTCAAACTCTGGACATTAACTCAAAGAAAGACAACTTCGGAAAAGTATAGTAACCAATGCAACACTTTCTTGGGATGAGAAAATATTAGGATTGATACCTCAGCTCGCCAAAGAGAAATTGAAACCTCTCAGCTCATCAAAGAGAGACTAAAACCTTAGGAGTCGATAAAGAGAGATCTAGATCTTATTAGGGTCTTTTATATAAATTCTGCTTTCCATTTTATTATTTCATATGTCCCATTAAACAAGGACCATCCTATTACATAAAAGAGGAAATATATTCTTAAAAGGAAAATAAAGCATAATCAAGAAAAAAAGAAAAGTAATAAAATCACAACCTAAGCCTTAAATAAAGAATCAAAAATAACTAATGGCTTTTCCTAAAATAGTTCCGGTCCACAACATTATTCCCCCTGGAGAAGGAGCTTCACCTCAAGCTTGAAGTCAAGATAAACTCAGCCAAAGGTCCCTTCCATTACTAATAGTTGAAACCTATAGGGGTTGTGGGGGGCTTACATAATTTTATTCTCCATTCATTGAGACCATGGAATACATCTCTTCAAACTTCTTACTAGCATTCACAATTTTCAAAAATACATTAGCAAGTTTAAACGCATTAAACTTATTTGATATAGAGTTAGAAGGCTTTTTGGAATGGGTTTAAAGAAAACTATGGGTTGCTGGATATTAGTTTAGAAAGGTTTGATGAATAAGATAAGGAAATGACATTAGCTGTGACTGCCACAATTTTTTGTCAAGATGGGGTTAGAAAAGTTTAATGCATAACACAAGGAAATTAGTAGAGGCGGCTATGGTTTCGTTTAGTTCAGATAAAAGCTCTACCGTCATATCTACCATACAGTTACTAAACAGTTTATGGACAATTATTTTATCCATTCCTTCACAAAGTTCATCTAAAAGTTGAATTTTGGTTTCAGCAATACTTTCACGAACATGCTGCAGCTTACAATCTAATATTTTTTTTCTATCTTAGTATATGTTCGAGCTTCTTGCATATTTCTGCTTGTCATTTTGCCGGCCATTATTCTTTCATCATTGAGCATTGTTGGCTCTGTATACCAAATCATTACAATCGTATCTTTGGGATTGATAGTTCATCTCGACAAAAGGAGAGTAAAACCTTTCAGCTCATCAAGAGGAGACTGAGACCTCAGGACTCGTTAAAGAAAGAACCAGATCTTTTAGGAATTTTGATAAAAAAAAAATCTCTCATTATGTTATTCCATGTCCCTTTAAATAAGGATCCGTCTTATTCCATAAAAGAAGAAATCTATTCTTAAAAGGAAATAAATCAAATAAACCAAAAGCATAATCAAGAAACAAGCAAAATCACAACCTAAACCTTAAATAGATATAGAAATTAACTTAATGGTCTTTCCTAAAATTGTTTAGGCCCATAACAAGGTATTTCAAATAACCTATGATAATACATTCAGACAGCAAGCAGTCGTGTGAACAATAAGCATATACATTTTTTCGCTAAATCAGTAAATCATTTTATAACAGAGAACTGAAAAAAAAAAGAGTTAGCAGTACACAAAAGATATTCTCTAGTCACAACCCCTTCTCTAAAGCATCAGCAAAAGATTTATTCCCTAGGTACATAAAAATGAACTGAGCAAAAATAAGAGATAGCCTTGTCAATCTTAGCAAAACCATACGCCAAACCCAGGGTCTGGAATTGAAATTGACATACCACAGATCAAACTTAATAATTAAGCCATATTCCTTGCCTAAATTCATTTCAACATATGTCAATATAGTAGATAGATCTTGGCTCAGGCCACCACACAGATTACTCAATTAAACATCACCAATCCCATTTGCATTAATGCACTGCAAGGACCTAAACTTAGTCAAGAACAACTACATCTCCAAATCCCACCAATACCCTTTAAAGATATGTTCCTAGCCAACTAAATACGCAGTATTGTCACAACACAAACAGTACACCATTCTCTAACACCACAAGACACTGAATTCAGATATTCAAGTCAAATGTTTCTCTTATTTTTCCAAGAGACACATTCATGCAAAGAACAGTTAACAGTATAAGAACAGACACACATGAATTGCTACAGAAATAGGAGTTTCTGAACTTACTGTTCTTTGAGTTTGTCTTGCTCAAATTTCCTTAGCTTTTGCTTCTGTTCGTCAATCGAAACCCTCTGGCACTCCAGCCCAATTATCTCATTGCCAATAGCCGTGTTCTTATAAAAGAAGATTTACGAAATAAATAAATCAAGCACCATAAAACCAAAGCCTTGAAAAATATCTATAGAAAAACTCCGACAAATACATATACTTATCTAAGCTCCTCCTTAAGTTGACGTTCTTTTTCAAGTTCCTCTTTGAATTCCTTCTGCAGACAATCCATTTCAGCACCATCGACAACCTCAGACATTGCCTGCTCTGTTTTCTTCTTGCAAGCTTCGATCTTTTCTTCATATTCTGCATTAAAAAAAAGATCTTCCTTTACTTCCATCCTTTTCCTCTTAATTTCAGCGGGAACAAAGAGAAGTAGAAAAGGAAAGAGACCTTGAAGCAATCGATAAACCTCTTTGGAGTCAGAGTCGCAATGCGAGCGGAGATCGTTAAAGTGCTGGAAACACTGTGTTACGTGCGCAATGTCCCTTGTGTCCTTCAACACCTCCACCAGATCGTCACTATAAGATATCAGCTTCTCCACATCGACCATTCTCGTGGATTCCCCCATTTTTCTAGGGTTTCCCTTACTTCAAGTTCGAGCGCCAAAATGAGAGATAAAGACAGTATGCGTTTTAGAAAAGAAAAAGGAACGACCTTTCTTTTTTTCTTTTTGGTTCTAAAAAGGAGGGTAGTTCCAGCGGCCGTTAATTAAAGACCAATTTAAGGCTAACCGGTTTAATAGGTAATATGTTTGTATATAGATTTTTACTACGCCTGTACATTATTGTTTATAAAAATTGTAAGTAAAACGGTATATACATAAAATATTATAACATAAGAATTTGTGTATATACAAAATTTCTTACGAGAAAATTTATTTTATTACAAAAAATGTAAGGATTTCAGTAGGTACACAAATTACTACAAAGTATACGTAATTCCTTACAAAAGCTGTAAGAAAAACGGTAGGTACCGGATTTCTTACACGAGATTACCAAAGTCAAAAGGGGCTTAACATAGGGTAAGGATTTGTGTACATACATAATTTCCTAGTTGAAAACATATTTTATTACAAGAAATGTAAGAATTTCAGTAGGTACACAAATTACTACAAAGTATACATAATTCCTTACAAAATTTGTAAGAAAAACAGTAGGTACCGAATTTCTTACACGAGATCACTAAAGCCAAACGGGGCTCAACATAGAGTAAGGATTTGTGTACATACATAATTTCTTACGAGAAAACATATTCTATTAAAAGATATGTAAGGATTTCAATAGGTACACAAATTACTACAACGTATATATAAATCCTTACAAATATTTAAGAAAAACGGTAGGTAACAAAATCCTTACATGATATCACTAAGGCCAAAAGGGGCTCAACATAGGGTAAGGATTTGTGTACATACATAATTTCCTACTAGAAAACATATTTTATTACAAGATATGTAAGGATTTCAGTAGGTACACAAATTACTACAAAGTATACATAAAACCTTACAAATATTGTAAGAAAAACGGTAGGTACCGAATTCCTTACACGAGATCACCAAAGACAAAAGGGGCTCAACATAGGGTAAGGATTTGTGTACATACATAATTTCCTACCCGAAAACATATTTTATTACAAGAAATGTAAGGATTTCAGTAGGTACACAAATTACTACAAGGTATACATAAATCCTTACCAATATTGTAAGAAAAATGGTAGGTACCGAATTCCTTACACGAGATCACCAAAGACAAAAGGGGCTCAACTTAGGGTAAGGATTTGTGTACATGAAGGTACACAAATTACTATAATGTATACATAAATCCTTTCAATTATTGTAAGAAAAATGGTAAGTACCAAATTCCTTACACAAGATCACCAAAGATAAAAGGGGCTCAACTTAGGGTAAAGATTTGTGTACATACATAATTTCCTACGCGAAAACATATTTCATTACAAGAAATGTAAGGATTTCAGTAGGTACACGAATTACTACAAGGTATACATAAATCCTTACCATTATTGTAAGAAAAACGCTAGGTACTGAATTCCTTACACGAGATCACCAAAGACAAAAGGGGCTCAACTTAGGGTAAGGATTTGTGTACATACATAATTTCCTACGCGAAAACATATTTTATTACAAGAAATGTAAGGATTTCAGTAGGTACACAAATTACTACAATGTATACATAAATCCTTACAAAAGTTGTAAGAAAAATTGTAGGTATCGAATTCCTTACACGAAATCACCAAAGCCAAAAGGGGCTCAACATAGGGTAAGGATTTGTGTACATACATAAATTCCTACGCAAAAACATAATTTATTACAAGAAATGTAAGGATTCCAGTAGGTACACAAATTACTACAAGGTATACATAAATCCTTACAAATATTGTAAGAAAAATGGTAGGTACCAAATTCCTTACACGAGATCACCAAAGACAAAAGGGCTCAACTTAGGGTAAGGATTGTGTACATATATAATTTCCTACGCGGAAACATATTTTATTACAATAAATGTAAGAATTTCAATAGGTACACAAATTACTACAAAGTATACATAAAACCTTACAAAAGTTGTAAGAAAAACGGTAGGTACTGAATTCCTTACACGAAATCACCAAAGCCAAAAGAGGCTCAATATAGGGTAAGTATTTGTGTACATACATAAATTCCTATGTGAAAACATAATTTATTACAAGAAATGTAAGGATTTCAGTCGGTACACAAATTATTACAAAAGTTTACACAATTCCTTACAAAAGTTATAAGAAAAACGGTAGGTACCGAATTCCTTACACGAGATCACCTGTTAACCGGTTTAGCTTTTACCCTTTTTTGTTTTGCTATATACATAAATCCTTACAATTTTGTAGGAATTTATGTACCTTGTACATAAATACTTATTAATTTTGTAAGTATTTATGTATGGTCTCATTTTAGCTTCTTTTTAACGGTTTGCTTTTAGACGGCTGTTTCACTTAAAAAAAATTTAAAATGAGGCCTTGTTTTTTAAGTCGTCGGATGAAGTTAAATTAATAATAGGAGTTGGATTAAAAAATAAATAAATAGAAACGGGTTAACCGGTTACCTTTTCAAGGAGAGTGGAGAGAAAGGTTCGTCGAGAATGAGACATGTTAGACCTAGCTTTAATGCGGATAATGAGTTCATTACGCTGCTTCACGGGTTGGATCCAGTGAAAGTTGAGCTTAATCGGTTAGAGAACAAAGTAAGAGGTAAGAAATGTGGCTCGATCGAGTTGCTTCCCCCCTTGATTTGGTCCAATTTAGTTGCTATTTAGCTTGCAGTTAACCGTATTTTATTTTGTTCATTCTATTTTTTGTTGGATTGGGTTATAAATAAAGATAGAGAACTGGGAGAAGCACAAGCAGAAATTAAGGCATTGAGGATGTCTGAAAGGCAAATAGAAAAGGCTGTTGAAGAGGTTGGTTAATTTTTTATTTTATTTATTTTTTAAAAAATATAGAGTTTTAATTATGTAAGAAATGAATTTTAACTGATGGTGA
The DNA here is from genome assembly GCA_019671005.1 of Hibiscus mutabilis. Lineage (NCBI taxonomy): Eukaryota > Viridiplantae > Streptophyta > Magnoliopsida > Malvales > Malvaceae > Hibiscus > Hibiscus mutabilis. The sequence goes on along the minus strand of CM033727.1, from coordinate 19,962,170 downwards.
ATAAACTAGCAATACTGGTTGTTAAAGTAGTAATTTATTTTGAAAACTTTTGTAATTTGATAAAGTTTTGTTGATTTATGCCTGACCTTGGTTGAATTCCACTATTTTTTTCCTCCCCTTTAATAATGTTTGATTTTTTTCGGGACTGGGGGTAACAATTGTTCGAAGTTTAAAGATGTTAATGTTAAAAAATAATGAATTGATGGAAGATGGGGCTGTTTGTGTCTGAAGAGTAGATCTTGTATATTTATATGTAAATTTCTGTTTTTACCTGTACATTCATTGTTGACAGTAAAACTGTATTCCTTTTGGTGGTTGGAATGTTGGCTTCCTCGCCTTTGGATTATAATTTTCTTAAATCCATTATAGATATAACTGTTATGTCCATGTTGGGTAGAATTTTCATCATTATTATTTGTTGCTTTGTAATTTTTGAAAGTTCAGTAATGTGCTGTCTCGTCTAACAGGATGAATCTTTTTTTATAATTAAGCTTTTATTATCCAGAAAAGCAAGAATCCCTACTACATGAAACAATACATTTCTTACATATCCTTGTAGTTGTTTACAACTAAGACCCCAATATGTACAAGTTTCTCTATTTACTCTATCATTTGTAGTAATACTTTCCCTTTTAAGCCTAATTTGTATGGTTTCTTTAGCTTCTGCAATATCTCTTTTGTTGTGCGTTGTTACCCTCTAAACTTTCGTTTATCCCTCTCGCACCGGACCAAATAAAGAACAACATTCCAAGCAAGTTTCAACACAAAGTCTGCCTTGTAGTATGTGTGTATTTTAAATCGAAGATTATGACAAATTAATTCCATTGCTTTGCATATGTTCGGCTGCTTAGGTTTTTCTTGTTAATGTTGTTAGCTTTTCTTTGTTAAATCTATTGCATGATTTCATGTCTACCTATAATCTATAACTCATCTCATAGTTTTCCTATTAGATTAAATGATCTTCCTTCATTTATATTTTTGTGGTAGTATTTGATATCATGATTGTTTGATGGTTAATTGCCCTCCTTGTCTTACGACTCACTATACCTGTATATTACAATTGCTCCTTAATCTTATAAAGGAAAACTTGTGATGTTACATATGTTTGCGACTCTTCTAACTTGCCAATGCTCTTGTATCAAACTTAGTTTATTAACCTTTTTGTAGTAGTAATGCAGTATATAAATTTAACTCGGGGCTGTTGCAATTTGAGATACGTATGACGTGTGGTTTTATGTTAACTTGGAATTCTTGTAACATTTTTGTGATTGAGATGCGTTCTGAGTTTGTCTTTTGTATTATAGCTCACTGATGAGCTCTCAAGAATGGAGGAAAAGCTTAAATTGACAAAATCTCTTCTTGAAATCAAGGTATTGCTTAGAAGGTTTCTCCTATAATTATTTGTTGTTGTTGTTGTGTTGCTATGTTAATTAATATAAGGTTTTGCGGAACCTTGAAATCAAGAAAATAAATGATGACAAGAAGGCATCTGTGGCTGCTCAATTTGCAGCTGAGGTCACTTTGCGGAGGGTTCATGTTGTTCAAAAGGATGATGATATGCCTTTAATTGAACCAAATTTTGTTTTCAGGCCATTCTGCCTTAGTGATCTTGAAATCACCATGGGGGTTTGTAACCTAATTTCGTTTCCAGGCCACTTTTGAAGGACTATACAATTATTTATTAAGTCAAACAACTTAGAAAATGTTTGTTGACGTTGAAATTATATTTTTGACAAATTTTTATCGAATATATTAAGTTGACAATTTTTCATGTTATTCCATTAAGCTATATCAGAAACACTTGATAAAATGTTTGTCCACGTCGAAATATATTCAGTTTACAAAATTTTAATCAACCATTATATCTACTTATGTAATATAGAAAAGACATAAGTATTAAAGATTTAAAGCATGAAAAACAAAATTTTTAGTGAAGATTGTATCAAATTTCGATTGTTTGAAGTTTCGATAAATATGAGTTTTTGATAAATTTATCCTGAGAAATTGATGATGATGAAGCAACCCAAGTACTTGAGAGATTTTGCAAGACTAAGGCAAAACACTTGAGCGGAATTTTAGAGTATTTTGAGTGTATACATTTTGGAAGAGTGAAAATAAGATTGTGGGTTCTTAAAATTACTTTTAGGATTAAAAAGCAAACACCCCCGTGAATTTGACATGATGGTTTCGAAACCATCAATGTGGTTTCGGTACCACCGGTTTCAAAACCAAAGAGGTGGTTTCGCAACCACATGACCCACAACATTACTTCAAAGCAGGTTTCGAAACCGGATTACTGTGGTTTTGAGACCCATAAAATCTTATATAAACTTCTGGATTGGGTGTTCTCGAGTAAGGATTTCGATACGTACCTTTTTTATTACCATTTCTGTAACAAATTATGTATAATATGTAATAATTTCTGTACATACAGAAATTCTCATCGTTCTAGTAAGAAAATAGGTTTTCTTGTAGGTCAATCTGTATGTACACAAATGCTTACCGTAAGTTGAGCTCCTTTTGGTTTTGTTCATCTCGGGTAAAGATTTTCGGTGCGTACATTTTTTATTATCATTTCTGTAACAAACTATGTATATTCCGTAATAATTTCTATACCTACTAAAATTCTCATCGTTCTAGTAAGAAAATAAGTTTTAATGTAGGCCAATAAATATGTACACAAATGCTTATAGTAAGTTGAACTCCTTTTGGTTTGGTGATCTCAGATAAGGATTTCGGTACGTACGTTTTATATTACCATTTCTATAACAAACTATGTATGTTCCGTAAAAATTTCTGTACCTACTGAAATTCTCATAGTTCTATTAGGAACATAGGCTTTCATGTAGGCTAATTTGTATGTACACAAATGCTTATCGTAAGTTAAGCTCCTTTTGGTTTTGGTGATCTCGGGTAAGGATTTCAGTACGTACGTTTTTATTACCATTTTTGTAAAAAACTATGTATATTCCGTAATAATTCCTGTACCTACTAAAATTCTCACCGTTCTAATAAGAAAATAAATTTTCTTGTAGGCCAATCTGTATATACACAAATGCTTACCGTAAAGTTGAGCTCCTTTTGGTTTTGGTGATCTCGGGTAAGGATTTCGGTACGTACGTTTTTATTACCATTTCTGTAAAAAAAAACAATGTATATTCCGTAATAATTTTTGTACCTACTGAAATTCTCACCGTTCTAGTAAGAAAATAAGTTTTCTTGTAGGACAATTTGTATGTACACAAATGTTTACCGTAAATTGACCTCCTTTTACTTTTGGTGATCTCGGTTAAGGATTTCGGTACGTACATTTTTTATTACCATTTTTGTAAAAAATTATGTATATTCCGTAATAATTTTTGTACCTCCTGAAATTCTCACCGTTAAGAAAATAGGTTTTCTTGTAGGCCAATATGTATGTACACAAATGCTTACCGTAAGTTGACCTTCTTTTGGTTTTTGTGATCTCGGGTAAAGATTTCGGTACGTACTTTTTTATTACCATTTATGTAAATAACTATGTATATTCTGTAATAATTGTTGCACCTACTGAAATTCTCACCGTTTTACTAAGAAAATAGGTTTTCATGTAGGACAATCTGTATGTACGCAAATGCTTACCGTAAGTTGACCTCATTTTGGTTTTGGTGATCTCGGGTAAGAATTTCGGTACGTACGTTTTTATTACCATTTTGCAAAAAAAAAAACTATGTATATTCCGTAATAAATTTTGTACCTACTGAAATTCTCACCGTTCTAGTAAGAAAATAGGTTTTCTTGTAGGCCAATTTGTATGTCACAAATGCTTACCGTAAGTTGATCTCCTTTTGGTTTTGGTGATTTCGGGTAAGGATTTCGGTACGTACGTTTTTTACTACCATTTCTAAAACAAACCATGTATATTCCGTAATAATTTATGTACCTACTGAAATTCTCACCGTTCTAGTAAGAAAATAAGTTTTCTTGTAGGCCAATATGTATGTACACAAATGTTTACCCTAAGTTAAGCTCCTTTTGGTTTTGGTGATCTCGGATAAAGATTTTAGTACGTACCTTTTTATTACTATTTCTGAAACAAACTATGTATGTTCCGTAATAACTTTTGCACCTACTGAAATTCTTATCGTTCTAGTAAGAAAATAGGTTTTCTTGTAGGCTAATATGTATGTACACAAATGCTTACCGTAAGTTGAGTTCCTTTTGGTTTTGGTGATCTCGGGTAAGGATTTCGGTATGTACGTTTTTATTACCATTTCTGTAACAAACTATGTATATTCTAATTTTTGTATCTACTAAAATTCTCATCGTTCATGTAAGAAAATAGGTTTTCTTGTAGGGCAATCTATATGTACACAAATGCTTACCATAATATGACCTCATTTTGGTTTGGGTGATATCCGGTAAGGATTTCGGTACGTACCTTTTTTATTACATTTTTTGTAATAAATTATTTATAATATGTAGCAATTTTTGTGCCTACTGAAATTCTCATCGTTCTAGTAAGAAAATGAGTTTTCTTGTAGGCCAATCAATATGTACACAAATGCTTACCGTAAGTTGAGCTCCTCTTGGTTTTGGTGATCTCGGGTAAGGATTTCTGTACATACGTTTTTTATTATCATTTTTGCAAAAAACTCTGTATATTCCGTAATAATTTTTGTACCTACTGAAATTCTCACCGTTCTAGTAAGAAAATAAGTTTTCTTGTAGGCCAATTTGTATGTCACAAATGCTTACCGTAAGTTGACCTCCTTTTGGTTTTAGTGATTTCGGGTAAGGATTTCGGTACGTATGTTTTTTTATTACCATTTCTAAAACAAATTATGTATATTCCGTAATAATTTATGTACCTACTGAAATTTTCATCGTTCTAGTAAAAAAATAAGTTTTCTTGTAGGCCAATATGTATGTACACAAATGTTTACCCTAAGTTAAGCTCCTTTTGGTTTTGGTGATCTCAGATAAAGATTTCGATACGTACCTTTTTTATTACTATTTTTGAAACAAACTATGTATGTTCCGTAATAACTTTTGTACCGACTGAAATTCTCATCGTTCTAGTAAGAAAATAGGTTTTCTTGTAGGCTAATATGTATGTACACAAATGCTTACCGTAAGTTGAGTTCCTTTTGGTTTTGGTGATCTCGGGTAAAGATTTCGGTATGTACGTTTTTTATTATCATTTCTGTAACAAACTATGTATATTCCATAATAATTTTTGTATCTACTAAAATTCTCATCGTTCATGTAAGAAAATAGGTATTTTTGTAGGGCAATCTGTATGTACGCAAATGCTTACCATAATATGACTTCCTTTTGGTTTGGGTGATATCCGGTAAGGATTTCGGTACGTACCTTTTTTATTACACTTTCTGTAATAAATTATGTATAATATGTAGCAATTTTTGTGCCTACTGAAATTCTCATCGTTCTAGTAAGAAAATCGCTTTTCTTGTAGGCCAATCAATATGTACACAAATGCTTACCGTAAGTTGAACTCTTTTTGGTTTGAGTGATCTCGGGTAAGGATTTCGGTACGTAAGTTTTTTATTACCATTTCTGTAACAAACTATGTATATTACGTAATAATTTCTGTACATACTGAAATTCTCATCGTTCATGTAAGAAAACATGTTTTCTTGTAGGCCAATCTGTATGTGCATAAATGCTTATCCTAAGTTGAACTCCTTTTAGTTTGGGTGATCTCAGGTAAGGAATTCGGTACGTACCTTTTTTATTACCATTTATGTAACATATTCTGTATAATATGTAATAATTTCCATACCTATTGAAATTCTCATCGTTCTTTTAAAAAAATAGGTTACCTTGTAACATTTATATTGGTACACAAATCCTTACGTCGTAAGACTTTATGTATATACCGTTTTCCTTACACTTACCGTAAACATTTATGTATAAACCTCATAAGAAATTATGTACAACCGGCCACCTGTAGAACAGGTCAACCTCATTTTAGCTTTAAATTACCCGTTTCACCGCAAAATTTTCTGAAGGAAAGGCCTTTCAAATTATAAAGCGCTATGTTGTCTATGAGGGCCGTAAACATTTATGTATAAACCTCATAAGAAATTATGTACAACCGGCCACCTGTAGAACAGGTCAACCTCATTTTAGTTTTAAATTACCCGTTTCACAGCAAAATTTCCCGAAGGAAAGGCCTTTCAAATTATAAAACGATATGTTGTCTAATGAGGGGATACAAAAAGAGGCCGCCAGCAGAGAGAGAGCCTCAGAGCTGAAGTGGTTTTGTTTTTCGGTGGTCACTAATTTTGAACATTTATATTATCGATTTGATGATTATATGGTTAAAGGGTAAACTTTATCGGAGGTCCTTTTTGTATTTGGCTTATTGTATTTTGGTCACCTAATTTGAATTTTTTTTTGCCACTTATGTTTTCAACCGTTACCGTTTTGGTCACTCAACCATTAACCTGTTAATTATTTTTCAATTCGACCCTCAAATTTTAAAACTTTATATTTTCACCATCTTCACAAATCTCTAAAATTCTCTAACTCAAACCCTAATCCCTCTCTCTATAAGTAAAATGCTAGTTAATTTACCCATTTAGGAATTTGTTTCCGTTTTGGATTCATCCAATAAAGCCTTACATATTGACTTCTCTGTATTTATTTATTCATGTAAGTCTATGTCACTTTTTTATACATAGTTTTAAAGTTTTGTGTTTTATCTTCTTCTTCTTCTTTTTCTTCTTCTTCTTCTTCTTTATCATGATGAAATATACGAAGGGTTTCAATGAAGTTCGTTGATTTCTGATAATGGGGTTCAGGTTTTGTTTAGATCTAATTATGAATTTAGTCTGAACTGTTTGTGGTTTTGATTTTATTTTCTTATTAGTATTCATTTCTGGGGTTTTGGTTTTATTGATTTTGCTAATGAATGGATCTGGATGTATTCCCCTCCGATAAAATGAATATGAAAAATAGATAAATACAGTTTTGTAGTTGCTTCAGGACTATTACCATGGAGACTCTATATTCTTTTTCCCCTCCTGTATTTCCCCTGATAGATCTGACTTTTATGCAGACATGTATATTTAAGATGATTTTAGCATGTATTAAGGATGTATTACATATTTTAAGATGAATGGTCTGTATCGAGGATGAGCAAGGGTTGTTATACTTGACTGGCATTTTACTTATAGATAAATATACTGTGATTCGATAGAACGGAGGATGATAAATTGACTGGCATTTTACTTATAGAGGGAGTAATTAGAGTTTTAGTTAGAGAATTTTTAAAGAAAAAGAAGTTTGTTTTTTGTGTGAAGATGTTGAAAATATAAATTTTTAAAAATTTGAGGGGCAAATTGAAAATTAATTAACGGTGGACAACGGTTGGGTGACCAAAACGGTAACAGTCCAAAACATAAGTGGCAAGAATATTTTTTTTCAAATTGGGTGACCAAAATAAAACAAGCCTTAAACAAAAAGAACTCCAGTAAAGTTTACCCTATAAATTTATGTTGATAGTTACACGTTAATTAAAATGATTAATTTCTAATTTGTTCTATAAATTTATAATAAAATATAAATTTGATCTTAAACTTTAGCTAAAGTCTCCAATTACATTCGTTGTTCTTCATCAATGACCGTTGTTGGAACTTAAATTTGTCAGTTCACTTTTCTTTACCTCTTAAATATAACTTCGATGCATGTTTCAACAAAAAAAAAATCTCAAACTCCAAAATCTAACTAGTGTCACATGTATAACTTGTTTTGGTCATAGTTTTGATAACTCGTTTCTTCTTTTTTTTTCTGCGACAAGAATGCATTTTGATTTTTATATATAAAAATGTGTATTTTTCAAGATTTGTAACACCCTAAATCTGACCTAAAAGTTTGATAGATTAAATAATGTCACATTTGGGCTCCAAAATAATCAACGACTTAAAACTTCAAAATAAAATAGTTTTAAAATAACAAATCTTAAAGCTGAAATTAGTTAATATAAAAAGAACATATTCAAATCAGTTTACGTATAAAGTTTGAAGATTCAAAATGTAGACAAAATAAACGAATGTAAAGGTTCTATGGTAAACTAGAACGTATATCACTCAATTATAGGTAATGTTATATTTGAGTCACTCAGTTATGGGCAATGTTACATTTTAGTCACCCAATTATTAAATGTTATACTTGGGTCACTCAATTATGAGTAAAGTTACATTTGTGTCACCTTTTATATTTAAAAAATATATCAATTTGTGTATTATATTAATTAATGATTTCAAATAAAGTACTCAAGTGTTAACGAGAATATACAAGTGATTTGGAAGAAAAAATGACTAAGTTGATGTATTTTTTAAATATGAAGGGTGACCCAAATGTAACCTTACTCATAATTGGGTTACTCAAGTGTAACCTTTAATAATTCGGTGACCCAACCTTACCATAATTAAGTGACCCAAATCTAACTTTTAATAATTATGTAGCATAAATATAATCTTATTCATAATTGAGTAACATCCGTTATAGTTTACCCAATGTTTTATAATACGCACGCCCTTTAAAAGTAAATAAAGACAATACTTTGAAAAGCTAGCTCAGGGGCGGTATCTGATTAGGATCGGCGGGCCACAGCCCTAAAATTTTTAAAAATTGAAAAATAAATTTTAGTTGGTGTATTGATAAAATTGTATTTTAGTCTCCTACATATAATTTATATTGTTAGCTCCTTAAATTTAAATATTTTTAATTAACTCTCTCAATAAATAATATAATAACATTAAGTTTCGCTACTGAACTAGCTGTTGAAACTTTTGAAATGATGTTGACATCGTGAACAAAACTTGTGACATACTAAGTACGCAGGAAAGTAAGTTCAAACACTGGACTTTGCAAGTTCAGTAATACACCATTATTCTACTAAATAACACGAAGCATGTATTGCACATAAGTCGAGCATAAATATGACATTAACATCTAAAACATAAATTTCTCCTTTCTTTTCCTCTTATTGTGAATTTTAGATTTAGCAGGAGCAAATTTATCCTTCCCCTTTCTTAAATAGGTATTGTTCAAAAAAAAATATGACATTAACATTTTAAAACATAACATAATTCAAAGTGCAAACGAACATAAATTTACAAGAAATGTTCTGTATTTCATCATGATAATTAATTTACAAGTAATGTTTTTATATAGCTGTACAAAAATAATAACTTTCATCTACAACAAACTGCCAACTATTGTAACTAATTACAAACTAATTAACGTCTAATTATTTCACGACTCCCCCTCAAGTTGACAATTGAAAAATGTCTTTCATCCTCAACTTGTTCATCAAATAGTTATGTTGTTGTATTCTCAAAGCTTTTGTAAAGATGTCGACAATCTGTTCTGTTGTTACTATATACTCTGTTTAAATTAGCTTTATCTGCAATTTTTTTTCTAATAAAATGACAATCTATCTTGATGTGTTCTCTCATGAAAGATGGGATTGACAATTACCTGAATAGTTGATTTACTGTAACTGAGAAGTCCAACTAGAACCGTGTTCTTAATTCGCAATTCTTCTAACAAATCAGACAATCTCAACCACTCTCATTGTCATACTTCTATACTCAGCTTCTACTGCTGACCGAGCTGTAGTGCTTTATTTTTTGGACTTTCAAGAAATTAAAGATCCTCCCAGCTTGATACAAAATCTTGTAACTGCATTATTCATTATATGCACGTACTAAAGTTTCATGTGATCATTATATGAACTATTTATTAGTATGATACTTTAATTTCAGTTTTTGATTGGATGTGGATTATTTTGAATTCAATTTTTTGGTGATATATAAAGTTAAGGATTGAATGCATTTATTTTTAATGATATATAAATTTTACCTTTAAGCTTAGTGAAAATTTTGGTAAATGCATTATACATGCTCAAAGAATTTTTGACAAATAGTCAAAGATTTAGGTTTTTCGATTTTTGATAGTCTCATTAGACAACCTTATTTTAGGTTATTTCGAAAACTTAAGTGTTACTAGAAATTTCAGTTTTAACTGTTACAAAATTTTAAATTTGAATATCGGTATATTTATATTATATTTTAAGATAAATTAATTGAAACACTAAGTCACCAAAGTGACCTATATTGTGGAAATTATTTTATTTTAAAATATAGAATGTTTTGCACATGTAATTCAGCTTATGTTAGTATTTATCGGCCCAAATGAAGATTAATAGTTAACATTGTTATATGTGCAATTGTGATAATACAAATGGTACAATTATTCAATTTTATATGTGAGCAAGAAATTGGCCCAAAGGAAGATTTTTGTTTAACATGTTCTTATTATCGTTGTTTGATTATTGTACCAAGATATAACTTGCAAGTTAATATCTTATCCAAAGATGAAATATTGATGGAGTGTCCAGTATCTTAAGCTAAATTTACCTTTATTCAAATTTATTATTATTTTAGTTATCTTTTAATTTGATTGAAATATAAAATTAAGACAAATATTTTGAAACAAATAAATTCATACTTTGGCTTCAGATATCTAATATTTTAATAAATTAATTGAAACATAATGTCACTGAAGTGGCCAATTTTGTATAGATTAGTTTATTTAAAATATCAAGATGATTATGTGTTTTGGTAATTCATGCATTTATTAATTGACACAAAGGAAAATTAATATTTGACAGAATTACAACTACAAATGTGGTGATAAATGTGTGATAATTATAAGTTATTTTATGTGAGCAGTATGTTAGTCCAAAGATTAATCTATTGTTTGACCTAGTTTATTGTCAATATTTGATTGCAACAACTAAAGTACCGCTTACAGTTAGTATTACTGTTCAAAGACTTGATATTAATGTTGTGTTTGATATCTTGAGGGGAACTAATCATTATTTTGAATTTATTGTTTTACTTATGAATATTGATGTGAGCTTATTTTTTTTTTATTTTTTTTTCTATATTCAACTAATTTATTTCATGCTACCACGATATCTGCTATTATACATTCTATACCAGGGGTGCTAATTGAGTTGAGCGGCTCACAAACAGCTCGATTTTGACTCGGTCAACGTTCGACTTGAGTTGACTTTTTACTCGACTTCTAGCTCGTCTTGAGATCTTAGTGAGTCAAGTCGAGTAATGTCCAACTCGACTCGATAAGTTCATGAGCAACTTGTTATTATTTTTACAAATTGGCTTCCTTAAAAAAATTATGTTGCAAGAAGTTTAAATATTAATTGAAAACTCTAGAAAAGTTCAATAATTTGCTAGGTAATTTACCTATAAAATATTTGATTTCACTTTTCCAAATCATTCTATATTTCACGGAAATTAAAAAAAGTTAATTGTATTAATAAAAAAATTAAATTATAATATTAGTCTTTCCTTTTTTATTAAAGCGTTATTTTTTCTTTTATAATTACTTTACGTATAAAAGTAGAAAAGCAAAAAATTCTTCGATTCTCATATAAAAATATGATTAAAAGTTAGAACCCAAAAATACCCAAGGCCTTATCTCATTTGTTGTTCCTCGAAGATTGTTGGGAAACTAAAAAGAGTCTCACACTTGAAAATCAATTTTATCTCTAACTTGATCATGACAATTTCGTTTATTTATCTCCACAATACTCACGTTTTTTTTTTCTTTTGAATTTCTATGTTTATAGTAAGATCTAACAGTATCACCAGATTTTACCTATATTTAAAAATACAAGGTAAAAACTTTGGCGAGCTTAACGAGAAACAAGTCGAGTCGAGCAATGAGATTTTTTAAATAGCACGAGTCGAGAAAAAATTATTAAGCTTAACGAGCAACGAGTCGAGTGACGAGATTTTTTTTAACGAGCACGAGTCGAGCACTACTTAACTCATTATCTACTCGCTTGATAAGCACCCCTATTTTATACTCATGTTTAGTAAAACTAAATTTAAGGATTATAAAAGTCACTTGTATATAGTATTTGACTATATGAACATAGACCTTGCGTTAAGATAAGAACAATTTGCACCTCTCACTAGGAGTGTTCAAAAGTACTCGACCCAAATGACTCGACCCGTTTACCCGACGACCCAAACTTTAAAAACCCAATTTTTTTCCTTAAAAAATTACTCAGCCGAGGCAGGTACCCGACCCGTGATTTTTCCTGGGTAATTAGTCCGGGTCTGGGCCATTTTTTTTATAACCGAGTACTTGACCCGTTACTTTATATATATAATTTTAAATTATTTTTATTTTATGTTCTTAATATTTTTACCTAAAATTAAATTTAAATTTTTAAATTCTTTTTATGTTTGTATTATATACTTTAAGTTTTATATTTTATATTTTTTTATTAATTTGTCGATATTATATTCGAAGAAAAAAATTATGATCGAGATTTATATTTTTAAGTCCTCAGGTGATAAACTTTTTTTTTTGAATATAAGAAAAATGCAAAACTAATGCGTTAACTGCTATAAAATAGATAGATTAGATTGGTAATCTTCAAGAATTGCTGAAGGTGGATCCAAGTATATGCGGTAGCCAAATGGTAGTTTCCAGGCAATCTTATCAACTAAGGTGTTGCTTTCCCGATTTACATTTCGAAACTCAACTAAACATCCGGGTAGTTCTGCCGTACGGCAGGTTAAAATACGGCTAATATACGGTGTGATCATTTTTTTATCCGGTTATCAACTTAAAATGTTATATATATTGATAATAATTTCAGTTGCAACCTAAATTATTATGATTTTGGGTAATATTTCAGATTTAGGTTTCCAAACTAAAATGCTATATGTATTGATAACATTTTAGGTTGCAACTTAAATTGGTAACATTTTAGGCTGCAACTTAAATTGTTACGATTTTGTATAACATTTTAGGTTGAAACTTAAAATTTTATTAAATTGTTATGATTTTGGGTAATACTTCAGGTTTAGGTTTCAAAACTAAAATATTATATGTATTGGTAACATGTTAGGTAGAAACCTAAATTGATAACATTTTAGGTTGCAACTTAAATTGTTATAATTTTTTATAACATTTTACGTTGAAACTTAAAATTTTACTCACTTCAACCTAAGTTATTATATGAGATTTGATCGTCCAAGAATGAAAATATTTCAAGACAAGTATCAAAATTTTGCTCTAAGTTTTACTGAAAATCAAGAATTCTAGCTTAAAAGCAATATTACAATTTTCATCAATTACCAAATTCTAGGTTTGAATTGTTAAAATCAAGTTTAGATTACTCATATACTCTAAGAAATCTTCATTACCCAATATAAAATCTTATTTTTAGGTCGGTATTAATACAATCACCATTAAAGAGTTAAAAAAGCTTGAACATAAGCTATTTTTTTATCAATTGCCTAATTCCGAGTTTAATTTGTTAAAATCAAGTTTAGATTACTCATATACTCTAAGAAATCTACATTACCCAATAGAAAATCTTATCTTTAATTCGGAATTTACAAAATCACCATTAAAAAGAACTTGAAAATAAGTTATTTCTTCAAATATTATTTTCTGGGTTTAATTTGTTAAAATCAAGTTGAGATTTACCCATATACTCTAAGAAATCTTCATTACCCAATAGAAAATTTTAGCTTTAATTCGGAATTAACAAAATCACCATTAAAGAGTTAAAGAAGTTGAAACTCGGCTAGACTCCGACCTAAATATTTGATAATATTTTAGGGTTCAATCGGAAGTTTCGAAACTTACAAAAAAATTTTATTCCAACATAAAATGTTATACGTATTGGTTACATTTTAGGTTTTAAGACAAATATCTAAACTTACTCGGAAGTTCCGAAACTCATAAAAAAATTGTGTCATTCCAACCTAAAATGTTATACATATTGGCTCGTTTTAGGTTTCACGACAAGTATCGAAACTTAGCAGGAAGTTTCAAAACTTACAAAAATTTGCATTCCAACCTAAAATGTTATACATATTGGTTTGGTAACATTTAGGTTGGGGGTACATATTATAGTAAGTTTCTATATTTGTGAGTAAGTTTCTAAACCAACCATGTCAACTTAAAATGTTATATCTTTTGGTAACATTTAGGTTGGTGGACAACATCTTAAGTTCCATGTTTTTTAAATTTTAGGTTTGTAATCACTAATTTTATCCGGGGTGTTAACCCGTTTTTTATATATACATATAATCTTAATCTTTGCTATAAAGGGTTGTGTTTATCTATGTTATTTATGTGTTAGTATATATTAAGTGTGTACCATTAAAATCCAAAGAGAAAAAAAGGGAAAAAGAAAAAGAAGAACAAAAAGATTACTAATATTATTACTAAATATTATTAGCTTTTAAGTCTTATGTTTATTATTACGTATTAGTGATATATATAATATTGCTTATTATCATTATTATAGTTATATCACTATTCTAAAACAAAAATTGAAAAGCCCAAAAAAGATTAGTAAATATTAAAGACTAAGTTTATATATCAATCCATAAATTACAACCCAAAATAAATATATCTCTTACATCAGCCCATTTACATAAGGCTCGATTGACCCAAACTTAAAACTCAAACCCTAATCTAAGTCTGCCCTAATCCTCTTCCCTTTGCACAGCCACACCCACACCATCATATCTGGCACGATTTGATAGACCAGATTGAAGGAGAAGAGCCTCTCCACGCGTTTACGCGAGACAACCCGACTTCCCTATGCACGCGTGGAGGGCATGCGCGATGCTTTAGCTTCCCAGATCATTTTAGCTGCCGCGATTGAGCCCATGCGTCTGTCCTTCTAGCTCCTCGCCCAACTCTCCAAATCCCTCTGCCAGTAACCACAAGCCATGGTCCCATACTCTCTCTCTCTGGTCCCTTCTCCCAGCAAGTGTAATATCCCGTTATTGGATTAGTGATCAAAACATAAAGAATCAAAAGTTGGTGGTTCTAGTTCAACGACTAAAATGAAAAATTTCAAAGTTTGGTGGCTAAAGTGAAAAGTTGAGAAAAGTTCAAGGACCAACATGGTAATTTTCCCAATAAATATTTTTTATGTCATAATTAAATAGATCACTTAAGGGTGTGGATCGAATATAAAAACCTTGGTTCGATCCGATATTTCTATTATTGAGAATTTAAGGTTAAAGTTAAAATGGAAATCGGGTAACCGAATGAGCTCATAATCTTATGAAATTTTGAAGGGAGTCTTAGAAAGACTCGAGGAATATGACATTGAAATGTTGAATCTTTTTGAATCGATTTAGATTCGATTCTATCCAGTATTTTTTATAGGTGATGGAATGACATTTTGGTAGATATCTAGATTCATTAATGGTAATTTGGTCATTTCACCTATACTTTTAAGGTATAATTGATTATGGAAGAAGATAAATTATAGGTGTTGGATGGTAATTGGTTATAATCCAAGGAGTCATTTGACTATTTTAAAGATATTTTTTTATTTAAGGATTTATAACCATTTGTCATCAAAATAAAAGAAAGAAAAAGTTGAAATATTTGGTTCATCTTCTCCAAGCTTGTCGTGAACTCCATAGCTAGGTAATGGTATTGGTAAGAATTAAAGTGATTATATGCATTGTTATTTTATTATATTGATATCCATGTTAAGTCGTATTTGAATTAAATGTTGTTGCCTCACTAAGAATATGCTTAGCGTATGATGAATTTCATGCGTAGGTTTTAAAGGAGCTGCAAAGGAAGAGGAGCCGAGCATCACTTGCTTATTTTAGGAGGTATATCTCCATACTCATAGTAATGTATTGACATCCATCCTTCCTTTTGGAAATGTACTAGATGGCATGTATAATTAGTGAGGTTTGTAATAACTTATTACCAAATGTGGTTGGTTAATAGTTGTTATAATGTGGATAATTAACCTAGTGAGTCCTATTATGTCTATAAATGATAATGGACTAAGTTTTAGTGAATATGGGTTTTAAGATGGAAAGATTAAAAATCTGTCTAGAAAAATGTATGTAAAAGCAGTGTGTTTGAAAAATCAGCATAAATTCCACAATTGGAATTAGACAGTGAATCTTATATGTATGAACTGGAAATTTTGTCTAGTTTCTTAAAAAATTAACGGTGACTAATTTCGAGTTATATGTAAAAAGTTATGAATTTTTATTCGATGAAAGGTCAGAAAACAGGGCAGCAGAATTTCGGTATTTTGGGGCTATGACGTGAATTCAAAGATTTATTTGAATTTTTATGTAATGAGTTTAGGTTAATAATTTATATGGTTAGAAAGATTAATGAATCTAATTTAATTAGAAAATTTCAGAATGAACTTTCGATGTCTATAATTTGTTTTATAAATTTTTAAGTAAAGTAGTGCAGGCTGCTTGTTTTCTTAAGGAAAAGAAATAATAGGGGTTTAAGATTGGTCAATAACATCACTGACTCCTATTAGGTGATAAATAAAGGAAAGGGATGTTACATTGATTGGTATCAGAGCTTTAGGTTTAGTCGATTCTGGATAGAAATTGAGTTTAAAAATGAGTGGGAATTGTATACATGCCACTAGGATGTCATAATTTCTAATGATTATGTGTAGATATTATGATGTTCTATAATTACTAATGCTACTCTATATTAATAAATTTGTTAAAAATGTATTCTGTTCAGATGTCGGACCATCAGGGTTCTAGACATACATTTGAACCAGAGGTCCCTGTGCAGAGGGGGAGTGACGAGGTAAATCAGAATGTACCTCAGGAGCAATATCAAGGTCAGGCACCTGCACAAAGAAAACAAGACATGCCGGTTCAGGATCGTGGACTGTTCCTGCAGGCATTAGATGATATTTTAAATAGACAAAAACCAGTATCTATGCCTAGGGAGCTGAGGAAGCTGAAGGCATCAGAATTTCAAGGTGATTCTGATGTTGACCCAATGTCTGCGGATTTCTGGTTAAATGATATTAAGATTATGTTGGATACTATTCGGTGTGATGATCAAGGAAAACTTGAAGGTGTAACATCACTTTTGATAGGACCTGCTCGAATTTGGTGGACCACTATTACTACTCAGATTCCTCGGGAACGAGTTACTTGGGAATTTTTTCTACAAGAGTTCCGGAACAAGTATGTTGGGGATGTTTTCATCGAGGATATGAGGAATCAATTTCTAAATTTGAAGCAAACAGGCAAATCACTATATGAGTATGAATGTGAGTTTAATAAGCTTAGCCGGTTTGCTACAGAATTCCTTCCAACCGAGAAGCATCGAGTTACCAGATTTGTGGGAGGCTTGGATCCTGATCTCAAGAAATTTTTAGTTGCTCTTGATTTATCCGTATTCCAAGAAGCAGTAAACAGAGCTAAAGGGATGGAAAGAGTGGATCAAGAAGAAGTCTTGGAGAGGAAAGCCAGTCAGCCAAGCGATCTGGAGGTCCTAGTGCTTTACCATGGTCTAAACGTGGTAAAGGATTTCAGTAGCAACGATCGGTCGGGTCAATGTCGTCTGTTAAGAAGAATTGTTCTACTGGTAAATCTAAAACGAGTGGTGCTATAGGTGATGAAAGTTAGATTAAAACAAAATGCAAACTTTGGGGAAAAAGACATTGGGGTTGATGTTGGTTGGCATCAGAGATAACTTGTTATCAATGTGGGAAACCAGGACACTTCAAACGCGAATGCTCAGAACTACGGGAAAATCAATCGGTAGTTATTTCTCAGAAAAATAAAGGAAACCGAGGTTGGAATTATCATCAAGGTGCATCAGAAGTTGCATCCAACCTGAAAGAAAAAGCTCCTGCTCGTGTATATAATATCAAGACCACCAAGAGTAAAGATGATCCCGATGTGATATTAGGTATGCTTGAACTCTTTGATAGACCTATTTTTGCACTTATTGATCCTGGCTCCGCTCATTCATATATTAGTTCTAGAATCATACTAGAAAGAAACATTCAAGTAGAACTAATTTCAAGTGAGGTGGTAGCAACCAATCCGATAGGCCAGAGTGCTAAGGTCAAAAGAATTTGCCGTCAGTGTCCTATTAGAATTCAGAATGTGGATCTCCCCGCTGACCTTATGGAATTACCATTTTGTGAATTCGAAATAATATTAGGGATGGATTGGTTATTCACATATAATGCTGTGGTGGAGTGCCGATTAAAAAGATTAACTTTAAAGGCATCAGATGGATCACGAATATTATTCGTGGATGAGAAGCCGAATCATCGTAGTGATGTTATTTCGGCTGTTGTTACGAATGAGATGTTGATGGATGGTTGTGAAACCTATTCAACTTCTGAAAGTGATATTTTGAAGCGAGAGGTGAAAATAGAAGATATACCAACGGTGCGGGAATTCCCAGATGTATTCGGAAAAATTCTTGGGATTACCTCCAAATAGAGAGGTAGAATTTGGAATTGATGTATTACACGGTACAACACCCATATCGATGGCGCCGTATCGTATGGCACTTGCTGAACTCCGGAGCTCAAGTCACAGCTGCAAGAATTACAGGATCGAGGTTTTATACGGCCAAGTATATCCCTATGGGGAGCACACCTGTATTATTTGTAAAGAAGAAAGATGGATCGATGAGATTGTGTATTGATTATCGTCAACTTAATAAAGTGACGATAAAGAATAAATATCCATTGCCAAGGATTGATGATCTTTTGATCAATTAAAGGGGGCAGCAGTGTTTTCTAAGATTGATCTTTGATTGGGCTATCATCAATTGAGGATTAAAGAGCGGGATATTCCAAAGACAGTTTTTAGGACTCGATATGGACATTACGAGTTTGTGGTAATGCCGTTTGGATTATCTAATGCCCCAAAGGCATTTATGGATTTGATGAACCGAATTTTTCAGCCGTACCTGAACCAGTTTGTAGTGGTATTCTTAGATGATATCCTAGTCTATTCTAAAACCAAGGAGGATCACGATGTCCATCTTAGAATAGTTCTTCAAATCTTGAGGGAAAAGAAGTTATATGCTAAACTATCTAAATGTGAGTCTTGGACATATAGTGTCACCTGAAGGAATTCGGGTTGATCCTCAGAAAATTCAAGCTATCATGGAGTGGAAACCTCCTAAAAATGTTGCAGAGGTTAGAAGTTTTCTCAGATTGGTAGGATATTACCACCGGTTCATGAAAGATTTCTCGATGATTGCTGCACCTATTACCAAACTGCTCAGGAAGAATGTATCTTTTATGTGGACTAAAGAATGTCTAGAAAGATTTGATAGATTGAAGAAAATCTTGACAGAAGCTCTCGTGTTAGTTCAACCTAAATCGGGTAAGAATTTTGTGGTGTATAGTGATGCATCACGTAATGGTCTGGGCTGTGTACTTATGCAAGACGGGAAAGTGGTGGCTTATGCTTCTAGGCAGCTTAAGACTCATGAGAGGAATTATCCTACTCATGATCTGGAGTTAGCTGCGGTTGTTTTTGCTCTAAAAATTTGGCGCCACTACTTATATGGTGAAAAATGTTATATATACACAGACCATAAAGCCTAAAATATCTTTTAACACAAAAGGAGCTGAATTTAAGACAAAGGCGATGGATCGAGCTAATTAAGGATTATGATGCAATTATTGATTATCACCCGAGAAAGGCTAATGTGGTAGCAGACGCACTTAGCTGAAAGATGTTCTCAGCTCTACGGATATCAAATGCTCAATTATCAATATTGGATGATGGTGCTTTACTTGCTGAGCTGAACATCAGGTCTACCTTGATAGACAAAGTAAAAGAATCATAAGAAAAAGATAAAAATTGTTTGGAGAAAAAGAAGGAAGCTGAAAGGGGAGAATCTTCAGACTTCGAAGTAAAGTCCAATGGATGTTTATATTGTAAAGGACGTGCTTATATTCCTGAAGATGAGGAATTGAAAAAGGAAATCCTTGCAGAAGCATATTATAGTCCTTTAACGATGCACCCGGGAGGAAATAAAATGTACCAGGATTTGAATAGCCGTTTTTGGTGGCTGGGAATAAAAAGAGCTATAACGGAATTCGTATCCAAATGCTTAACTTGTCAGCAAGTTAAATTAGAACATCAAGTGCCATCAGGGTTACTTCAACCAATTGCTATTCCAGAATGGAAATGGGAAAAAGTGACTATGGATTTTGTAACCGGATTACCAATGACGCCGAACAGGAAAGACTCAATTTGGGTGATTGTGGATCGATTAACGAAATCAGCACATTTCTGACCAGTCAGAAAAAATTTCTCTTTGAGTAAATATGCAGAGTTGTATATTCGGGAGATTGTTAGATTACATAGAGTTCCTATTTCTATTGTATCTGACAGAGATCCAAGGTTTACTTCTAGATTCTGAAAAGCATTACAGGAAGTATTGGGTACTCGACTGCATTTTAGTATTGTCTTTCATCCGCAAACTGATGGACATTTAAAGAGGACAATCCAGATTTTGGAGGATATGCTTAGGGTTGTGTTATCAAGTTTGCAGGCTCATGGGAAAAGTAACTACCTTTGGCTTAATTTGCGTACAACAACAATTATCAGTCGAGTATTAAAATGGCACCCTATGAAGCTTTATATGGAAGAAAATGCCGGACACCATTAAATTGGTTTGAGTTGGAAGACCGCAAGATTGTTGGCCCTGATTTGATTTAAGAAGTAGAAGAAAAAGTGAAGATAATTCGAGATAATCTAAGAGCAGCTTCTGATAGACAAAAAGCTTATTCAGATTTAAAAAGAAAAGAAGTTGAATACCAAGTGGCGGACAAAGTATTCTTGAAAGTTTCACCATGAAAGAAAATAATGAGATTTGGAAGAAAAGGAAGCTTAGTCCCATTTATTGGTCCGTATGAAATCTTGAAAAGAGTTGGACCGATGGCTTATCAATTGGCTTTACCACCAGAAATGAGCAAGATTCATGATGTTTTTCATGTATCGATGCTCCACAAATATAGGTCGAATCCTTCACATGTCATTTCACCTGCTGAAGTTGAGATGCAACCTGATTTGGCATTTGAGGAAGAACCATGAAATATTTTAGCTCATGGGGCGAAGAAATTGAGAAACAAATCGATTCCATTGGTGAAAGTGCTATGGAAGAATCACAAAGTGGAAGAAGCCACTTAGGAAATTGAAGAACGAATAAAAGAACAGTACCCTCATTTGTTTAATCCTGGTACGTTCCAAAAATTTGAGGATGATTTTTTTAGGGGGAGAGAATTGTAGTATCCCTTTATTGGATTAGTGATCAAAACATAAAGAATCAAAAGCTTGTGGTTCTAGTTCAGTGACTAAAATGAAAAATTTGAAAGTTTGGTGGCTAAAGTGAAAAGTTGAGAAAAGTTCAAGGACCAACATGGTAATTTTCCCAATAAATATTTTTATGTAATAATTAAATAGATTACTTAAGGGTGTGGATCGAATATAAAAACCTTGGTTCGATCCAATATTTCTATTATTGGAATTTACGGTTAAAGTTAAAATGGAAATCGGGTAACCGAATGAGCTCATAATCTTATGAAATTTTGAAGGGAGTCTTAGAAAGACTCGAGGAATATGACATTGAAATGTTGAATCTTTTTGAATTGATTTAGATTCGATTCTATCCAGTATTTTGTATAGGTGATGGAATAACATTTTGGTAGATATCTAGATTCATTAATGGTAATTTGGTCATTTCACCTATACTTTTAAGGTATAATTGATTATGGAAGAAGATAAATTATAGGTGTTGGATGGTAATTGGTTATAATCCAAGGAGTCATTTGACTATTTTAAAGATATTTTTTTATTTAAGGATTTATAACCATTTGTCATCAAAATAAAAGAAAGAAAAAGTTGAAATATTTGGTTCATCTTCTCCAAGCTTGTCGTGAACTCCATAGCTAGGTAATGGTATTGGTAAGAATTAAAGTGATTATATGCATTGTTATTTTATTATATTGATATCCATGTTAAGTCGTATTTGAATTAAATGTTGTTGCCTCACTAAGAATATGCTTAGCGTATGATGAATTTCATGCGTAGGTTTTAAAGGAGCTGCAAAGGAAGAGGAGCCGAGCATCACTTGCTTATTTTAGGAGGTATATCTCCATACTCATAGTAATGTATTGACATCCATCCTTCCTTTTGGAAATGTACTAGATGGCATGTATAATTAGTGAGGTTTGTAATAACTTATTACCAAATGTGGTTGGTTAATAGTTGTTATAATGTGGATAATTAACCTAGTGAGTCCTATTATGTCTATAAATGATAATGGACTAAGTTTTAGTGAATATGGGTTTTAAGATGGAAAGATTAAAAATCTGTCTAGAAAAATGTATGTAAAAGCAGTGTGTTTGAAAAATCAGCATAAATTCCACAATTGGAATTAGACAGTGAATCTTATATGTATGAACTGGAAATTTTGTCTAGTTTCTTAAAAAATTAACGGTGACTAATTTCGAGTTATATGTAAAAAGTTATGAATTTTTATTCGATGAAAGGTCAGAAAACAGGGCAGCAGAATTTCGGTATTTTGGGGCTATGACGTGAATTCAAAGATTTATTTGAATTTTTATGTAATGAGTTTAGGTTAATAATTTATATGGTTAGAAAGATTAATGAATCTAATTTAATTAGAAAATTTCAGAATGAACTTTCGATGTCTATAATTTGTTTTATAAATTTTTAAGTAAAGTAGTGCAGGCTGCTTGTTTTCTTAAGGAAAAGAAATAATAGGGGTTTAAGATTGGTCAATAACATCACTGACTCCTATTAGGTGATAAATAAAGGAAAGGGATGTTACATTGATTGGTATCAGAGCTTTAGGTTTAGTCGATTCTGGATAGAAATTGAGTTTAAAAATGAGTGGGAATTGTATACATGCCACTAGGATGTCATAATTTCTAATGATTATGTGTAGATATTATGATGTTCTATAATTACTAATGCTACTCTATATTAATAAATTTGTTAAAAATGTATTCTGTTCAGATGTCGGACCATCAGGGTTCTAGACATACATTTGAACCAGAGGTCCCTGTGCAGAGGGGGAGTGACGAGGTAAATCAGAATGTACCTCAGGAGCAATATCAAGGTCAGGCACCTGCACAAAGAAAACAAGACATGCCGGTTCAGGATCGTGGACTGTTCCTGCAGGCATTAGATGATATTTTAAATAGACAAAAACCAGTATCTATGCCTAGGGAGCTGAGGAAGCTGAAGGCATCAGAATTTCAAGGTGATTCTGATGTTGACCCAATGTCTGCGGATTTCTGGTTAAATGATATTAAGATTATGTTGGATACTATTCGGTGTGATGATCAAGGAAAACTTGAAGGTGTAACATCACTTTTGATAGGACCTGCTCGAATTTGGTGGACCACTATTACTACTCGATTCCTCGAACGCAGAGTTACTTGGGAATTTTTTCTACAAGAGTTCCGGAACAAGTATGTTGGGGATGTTTTCATCGAGGATATGAGGAATCAATTTCTAAATTTGAAGCAAACAGGCAAATCACTATATGAGTATGAATGTGAGTTTAATAAGCTTAGCCGGTTTGCTACAGAATTCCTTCCAACCGAGAAGCATCGAGTTACCAGATTTGTGGGAGGCTTGGATCCTGATCTCAAGAAATTTTTAGTTGCTCTTGATTTATCCGTATTCCAAGAAGCAGTAAACAGAGCTAAAGGGATGGAAAGAGTGGATCAAGAAGAAGTCTTGGAGAGGAAAGCCAGTCAGCCAAGCGATCTGGAGGTCCTAGTGCTTTACCATGGTCTAAACGTGGTAAAGGATTTCAGTAGCAACGATCGGTCGGGTCAATGTCGTCTGTTAAGAAGAATTGTTCTACTGGTAAATCTAAAACGAGTGGTGCTATAGGTGATGAAAGTTAGATTAAAACAAAATGCAAACTTTGGGGAAAAAGACATTGGGGTTGATGTTGGTTGGCATCAGAGATAACTTGTTATCAATGTGGGAAACCAGGACACTTCAAACGCGAATGCTCAGAACTACGGGAAAATCAATCGGTAGTTATTTCTCAGAAAAATAAAGGAAACCGAGGTTGGAATTATCATCAAGGTGCATCAGAAGTTGCATCCAACCTGAAAGAAAAAGCTCCGCCGTGTGTATATAATATCAAGACCACCAAGAGTAAAGATGATCCCGATGTGATATTAGGTATGCTTGAACTCTTTGATAGACCTATTTTTGCACTTATTGATCCTGGCTCCGCTCATTCATATATTAGTTCTAGAATCATACTAGAAAGAAACATTCAAGTAGAACTAATTTCAAGTGAGGTGGTAGCAACCAATCCGATAGGCCAGAGTGCTAAGGTCAAAAGAATTTGCCGTCAGTGTCCTATTAGAATTCAGAATGTGGATCTCCCCGCTGACCTTATGGAATTACCATTTTGTGAATTCGAAATAATATTAGGGATGGATTGGTTATTCACATATAATGCTGTGGTGGAGTGCCGATTAAAAAGATTAACTTTAAAGGCATCAGATGGATCACGAATATTATTCGTGGATGAGAAGCCGAATCATCGTAGTGATGTTATTTCGGCTGTTGTTACGAATGAGATGTTGATGGATGGTTGTGAAACCTATTCAACTTCTGAAAGTGATATTTTGAAGCGAGAGGTGAAAATAGAAGATATACCAACGGTGCGGGAATTCCCAGATGTATTCCAGAAGAATTACTGGGATTACCTCCAAATAGAGAGGTAGAATTTGGAATTGATGTATTACCTGGTACAACACCCATATCGATGGCGCCGTATCGTATGGCACTTGCTGAACTCCAGGAGCTCAAGTCACAGCTGCAAGAATTACAGGATCGAGGTTTTATACGGCCAAGTATATCCCTATGGGGAGCACCTGTATTATTTGTAAAGAAGAAAGATGGATCGATGAGATTGTGTATTGATTATCGTCAACTTAATAAAGTGACGATAAAGAATAAATATCCATTGCCAAGGATTGATGATCTTTTTGATCAATTAAAGGGGGCAGCAGTGTTTTCTAAGATTGATCTTTGATTGGGCTATCATCAATTGAGGATTAAAGAGCGGGATATTCCAAAGACAGTTTTTAGGACTCGATATGGACATTACGAGTTTGTGGTAATGCCGTTTGGATTATCTAATGCCCCAAAGGCATTTATGGATTTGATGAACCGAATTTTTCAGCCGTACCTGAACCAGTTTGTAGTGGTATTCTTAGATGATATCCTAGTCTATTCTAAAACCAAGGAGGATCACGATGTCCATCTTAGAATAGTTCTTCAAATCTTGAGGGAAAAGAAGTTATATGCTAAACTATCTAAATGTGAGTCTTGGACATATAGTGTCACCCGAAGGAATTCGGGTTGATCCTCAGAAAATTCAAGCTATCATGGAGTGGAAACCTCCTAAAAATGTTGCAGAGGTTAGAAGTTTTCTCAGATTGGTAGGATATTACCACCGGTTCATGAAAGATTTCTCGATGATTGCTGCACCTATTACCAAACTGCTCAGGAAGAATGTATCTTTTATGTGGACTAAAGAATGTCTAGAAAGATTTGATAGATTGAAGAAAATCTTGTCAGAAGCTCTCGTGTTAGTTCAACCTAAATCGGGTAAGAATTTTGTGGTGTATAGTGATGCATCACGTAATGGTCTCAGGCTGTGTACTTATGCAAGACGGAAAAGTGGTGGCTTATGCTTCTAGGCAGCTTAAGACTCATGAGAGGAATTATCCTACTCATGATCTGGAGTTAGCTGCGGTTGTTTTTGCTCTAAAAATTTGGCGCCACTACTTATATGGTGAAAAATGTTATATATACACAGACCATAAAGCCTAAAATATCTTTTAACACAAAAGGAGCTGAATTTAAGACAAAGGCGATGGATCGAGCTAATTAAGGATTATGATGCAATTATTGATTATCACCCGAGAAAGGCTAATGTGGTAGCAGACGCACTTAGCTGAAAGATGTTCTCAGCTCTACGGATATCAAATGCTCAATTATCAATATTGGATGATGGTGCTTTACTTGCTGAGCTGAACATCAGGTCTACCTTGATAGACAAAGTAAAAGAATCATAAGAAAAAGATAAAAATTGTTTGGAGAAAAAGAAGGAAGCTGAAAGGGGAGAATCTTGAGACTTGGAAGTAAAGTCCAATGGATGTTTATATTGTAAAGGACGTGCTTATATTCCTGAAGATGAGGAATTGAAAAAGGAAATCCTTGCAGAAGCATATTATAGTCCTTTAACGATGCACCCGGGAGGAAATAAAATGTACCAGGATTTGAATAGCCGTTTTTGGTGGCTGGGAATAAAAAGAGCTATAACGGAATTCGTATTCAAATGCTTAACTTGTCGCAAGTTAAATTAGAACATCAAGTGCCATCGGGTTACTTCAACCAATTGCTATTCCAGAATGGAAATGGGAAAAAGTGACTATGGATTTTGTAACCGGATTACCAATGACGCCGAACAGGAAAGACTCAATTTGGGTGATTGTGGATCGATTAACGAAATCAGCACATTTCTGACCAAATAAAAAAATTTCTCTTTGAGTAAATATGCAGAGTTGTATATTCGGGAGATTGTTAGATTACATAGAGTTCCTATTTCTATTGTATCCGATGAGATCCAAGGTTTACTTCTAGATTCTCAAAAGCATTACAGAAGTATTGGGTACTCATTGCATTTTAGTATTGTCTTTCATCCACAAACTGATGGACATTTAAAGAGGACAATCCAGATTTTGGAGGATATGCTTAGGGTTGTGTTATCAAGTTTGCAGGCTCATGGGAAAAGTAACTACCTTTGGCTTAATTTGCGTACAACAACAATTATCAGTCGAGTATTAAAATGGCACCCTATGAAGCTTTATATGGAAGAAAATGCCGGACACCATTAAATTGGTTTGAGTTGGAAGACCGCAAGATTGTTGGCCCTGATTTGATTTAAGAAGTAGAAGAAAAAGTGAAGATAATTCGAGATAATCTAAGAGCAGCTTCTGATAGACAAAAAGCTTATTCAGATTTAAAAAGAAAAGAAGTTGAATACCAAGTGGCAGACAAAGTATTCTTGAAAGTTTCACCATGAAAGAAAATAATGAGATTTGGAAGAAAAGGGAAGCTTAGTCCCAGATTTATTGGTCCGTATGAAATCTTGAAAAGAGTTGGACCGATGGCTTATCAATTGGCTTTACCACCAGAAATGAGCAAGATTCATGATGTTTTTCATGTATCGATGCTCCACAAATATAGGTCGAATCCTTCACATGTCATTTCACCTGCTGAAGTTGAGATGCAACCTGATTTGGCATTTGAGGAAGAACCAGTAAATATTTTAGCTCATGGGGCGAAGAAATTGAGAAACAAATCGATTCCATTGGTGAAAGTGCTATGGAAGAATCACAAAGTGGAAGAAGCCACTTAGGAAATTGAAGAACGAATAAAAGAACAGTACCCTCATTTGTTTAATCCTGGTACGTTCCAAAAATTTGAGGATGATTTTTTTAGGGGGAGAGAATTGTAGTATCCCTTTATTGGATTAGTGATCAAAACATAAAGAATCAAAAGCTTGTGGTTCTAGTTCAGTGACTAAAATGAAAAATTTGAAAGTTTGGTGGCTAAAGTGAAAAGTTGAGAAAAGTTCAAGGACCAACATGGTAATTTTCCCAATAAATATTTTTATGTAATAATTAAATAGATTACTTAAGGGTGTGGATCGAATATAAAAACCTTGGTTCGATCCAATATTTCTATTATTGGAATTTACGGTTAAAGTTAAAATGGAAATCGGGTAACCGAATGAGCTCATAATCTTATGAAATTTTGAAGGGAGTCTTAGAAAGACTCGAGGAATATGACATTGAAATGTTGAATCTTTTTGAATTGATTTAGATTCGATTCTATCCAGTATTTTGTATAGGTGATGGAATAACATTTTGGTAGATATCTAGATTCATTAATGGTAATTTGGTCATTTCACCTATACTTTTAAGGTATAATTGATTATGGAAGAAGATAAATTATAGGTGTTGGATGGTAATTGGTTATAATCCAAGGGTAAAGTAGTCGTTTGACTATTTTAAAGATATTTTTTTATTTAAGGATTTATAACCATTTGTCATCAAAATAAAAGAAAGAAAAAGTTGAAATATTTGGTTCATCTTCTCCAAGCTTGTCGTGAACTCCATAGCTAGGTAAGAAGAAATTTTGATTCAATTTTTTTGGCTTGATTTAGTTGGTTTTTGGATTGAGACATGAAATAAGAAATTGATCTCCCTCGAATTCTCTTTCTTTTGATATAAGTTTTGCTTAGTTTCCATATCTCTAAGTTGAGGTTTAAGATTAGGGTGGATGAAGGACATGTTTGTTTTTCATGTTTTAAGGTTCAAGCATGTAAAAATGATGTTGTAATATTGTTATCATGCTTGAAATGATGAAAAATCAATAAAGAAAGCAAGATGGACTATTCGACAATTAGAGGAAAATTAAGGGAAATTTTGTGAAAATTATTTTGATATTGGAAATGAGTAGAACAATGTTTTCTAAGTTAAATTATGTCATTAGAATGAAAAAAAACATCATGTTGGGACGAATTTGTAAATTTTACAAATCTGGTGAAATAGGTGACAAATTGTGAATTGTTCAAAAGTTGTAGCTATGTGGTTTGCTATTGGTCAAGGATCATTTTGATATTACAATTTTTGGATTTGGAGTTCAAATGTGAAAGTTCCTAAATTTTAGATTATAAACCCTAAGAGAGAGAATTTAGGGTTTGAGATGGAATTATTAATTTAGTGATTTCAATGTGCAATTCAAGACTAGAATCAAGTGGTGGAAGCATTGTTATTGTAAAATAGCCTTTAGTTGCAAAACTTGAATTTTCCAACTTGGGTTGTACATGTGTTAGTAAGGCTTAAACATGTACTAAAGATTGATTGTGTTATGTATTTAATGTACATACAGATAACAAGCAATTACGAGATCAACCGGGTGAAGAAAGAAGATCGAAAGTGTAAACCAAACTTAGTGAGGCTAGTAAAATTCTATTTCTGTAAAGTGTCAAGGTGAGTACAATTGCATACATATCATGATATTATTTATGTTATTGATTATTTGATTATTACATTGGTGAGGATTGAAAGGTTATTTTGGGTATGAACTGCCCCATATTGATATAAAATGTTACATGTTGCCATTGATGATACATGTGATGATATTGAGCCCAATGTATGATATAGAGATTTAAAAGTATAGTTGGATATCCATAGAGTCATAAACAGCTGTCTAAATATTTTAAGCACTTTGGGTGCTAAACACTACGGTGTATAAATTTCAATGAGAAAGCACTTCGGGTGCTAAACACTTCGGTGTAATATCATAATTTCTCATTGAGGGAGCACTTTGGGTGCTAAGCACTACGGTGCAAATAATACACATACTTAATAAAGGTTGGGTATGGGGGATGACTCGTGTACATAAAATTCTCTTAAATTGATACTTGGGCTAAATGAATTGAAAACATGATGAAAAGTTTGAAAGCTCGATGATAAACATGGCAATGGTATTGGTAAGAATTAAAGTTATTACCATGTAATATGTTGTTATTATACGTATCATGTCATATATGCTAGCAAGCATAAAATGAAAGTGATTATATGCACTGTTATTTTATTATATTGATATCCATGTTAAGTCGTATTTGAATTAAATGTTGTTGCCTCACTAAGAATATGCTTATCGTATGAAGAATTTCATGTGCAGGTTTTAAAGGAGCTGCAAAGGAAGAGTAGCCGAGCATCACTTGCTTATTTTGGGAGGTATATCTCCATACTCATAGTAATGTATTGACATTCATCCTTCCTTTTGGAAATGTACTAGATGGCATGTATAATTAGTGGGGTTTGTAATAACTTATTACCAAATGTGGTTGGTTAATAGTTGTTATAATGTGGATAATGAACCTAGTGAGTCCTATTATGTCTATAAATGATAATGGACTAAGTTTTAGTGAATATGGGTTTTAAGATGGAAAGATTGAAAATCTGTCCAGAAAAATGTATGTAAAAGCAGTGTGTTTGAAAAATCAGCATAAATTCCACAATTGGAATTAGACAGTGAATCTTATATGTATGAACTGGAAACTTTGTCTAGTTTCTTACAAAATTAACGGTGACTAATTTCGAGTTATATGTAAAAAGTTATGAATTTATATTCGATGGAAGGTCAGAAAATAGGGCAGCAGAATTTCAGTATTTTGGGGCTATGACGTGAATTCAAAGATTTATTTGAATTTTTATGTAATGAGTTTAGGTTAATAATTTATATGGTCAGAAATCTTAATGAATCTAATTTAAATAGAAAATTTCAGAATGAACTTTAGATGTCTATAATTTTTTTTATAAATTTTTAAGTAAAGTAGTGCAGGCTGTCTGTTTTCTTAAGGAAAAAAATAATAAGGTTTAAAATTGGTTAATAACATCACTGACTCGTATTTGGTGATAAATATGGGAAAGGGAAGTTACAGCAAGGCTCCATGCACCTCTTTGCCACACCAGACTCGCACTTGAATCCGACCAAGGGAACAATGCCCTTCACTTTCCACGTGAACCAGATCTGGTCCCCTCAAGTACAACCATCTCCCATATGCAAACAAAACAAGGACAATGCTCAGAGTTGCAGATACAAACAAACAAGAAACGAAATGCAGAAAAAGGAGGAGAGGCACTAACCATTAGCTTTTTTACTTCTATTTTTTAATTTTCAAAATCAATTTAATTATCGGGGTATAAAATCAAACCTTAACGCATTTGTAAAAGGGGAAAAACATTGAGATTCAACAATCAATACAAAACAAAAGAAATTTTAAAGGTATTTTCCTTTTTTTGTGCATTTTGAAGTAAAAAAATAGAGAGGTCTAGCGTTTTGGTTGTCTGAAGGTCTTCATACGACCATTGGTCATCGAGGCCACCATCTCTCGTGGTAGAGGGCCTTCGAAGGGCTGATGATATGAGGCTCTTCAATTTCATCCTTTTTTTTCAAAGGGGGTTTTTAAAATGGGTGATTTTAGTCTTGGTTTTTTGGAGATCTAAAGAGATTCAACGTTGTTTTTGAAAAGTTGTTGTCAGATATGAGTTTAGAAGAAAAGATTAGGCGTTTTGAGGTTTTGTTTAAGGTTCGCCGCCACCGTTGAGCGGCGGCCGATGTGGCGGTGTACGACGCTAATCGGCCGTGTTTTGGGTCATGAAGAACAAGGGTGAGAGAAATTCCAGAGCTTTTGTTTTTTTGGGGGAATAAAGGTGTTTAAATTTTCTAAAAAAATCCTTATCTTTTATACTCGGTCCTTTAAAAAATGGTCATATTTCCTTCATAAACCCCTCCTCCCTCCTTTATTTAAACACGGAGGGGTTCCGCCTTTTAAAATCACTACATTGGTCCTTGCACGTTTTTTAAATCTTGCAATTTTGTCCAGGTTAAGCCTGATTTCCAGTGGGTAAATACCCTTTTTGGTCCCCTAGATTTTATCCCCTTTTTAAATTTGGTCATCTCCAATGCCTTTTTCCTTTTAATTTGGTCCTTGCATGTGCATATTTAATTTCTAGACTTATCCATTGATTGTTCATTATGTTTGCATTGTTATGACGTTCTTTGATGTGAATATAGTATACATATATGTGTTACATTAATATAGTATGTGCTTATAAAATATATGTTTTTATGTATGTTTAAGTATATACTAGATGTTTTCTTATATATCATATAATATGGTTTCCTTTTATATGTACCGTATAATTGCTATATAATATAAAGTTTCACATATATAAGTCACTGCCATAGTTTTGTTTATATACATATACTAAAGTTTATATACATGTATATATGTATAGCACGTATTATAACATAGCCTCTAAGTCATATAACACATGCTTTTCTTATTCATAGTATGTAATATATGTTTCGATATATATATATATATATATATATATATATCATATGAAATGTTAATATATAGGTATATTTCCTTCAAAAAAAAAATGTATATACATACATAGCTACTGCCAAAGTAAGCCATAGTTTTTTTTATTACGTATATAGACATGTATTTTTATGTGTAATGTTTATATGTAGGATATATGCCTTAAATTTGTACATATATGTTGTAAATTATAGTTTAAAAATTATGTGCGTTGTTACTGCCAAATCGATGTATATATATATATGATCCACTTACACTGTGTAAAACTCAATTACTTTTACATAGTTTTTGGACCGTTGGATGAGGGTAATAAATGACTCAGATTATTTCCTTATATTTTTTTTCCAAGTGATAATCTTCACATTTTCTACTGTTAATCTCGTCCATCCATTTCACTCATCCAATGGCCATGGATTATTGTAAAACTAAATGAGTTTTACACCATTTAACGGGATCCCATCCCATATATATATATAATAATAATTGGTATATGCATATGTTTGTATCGCATGCTTTACACATGTATATTACGTCAGTTTGAAAATCATGTATATATTGTTACTGCCATGCTTTTTTTTATACGCATACATGTATGTATGATATTTATTTATTTGGACATGTGAATCGTTATTTTTGTTTCGTGTGTGTTTACCATGGTGTTTTATGATGCATTCGGGATATAAACTGCCAATGCGATGCCCTTTTATTCGGGAACAAACGTGGCTAGTACCAGTCGTAGTGGTGGTAGTTTTTCATTTATTCTCGAATAACGGGGCCTTTAAAATTTACTAGCATATATAATCGAATTTTGGTTTAATTGTCACTCTAACTCGCAAAATCTAAAATTAGCAAAGCGGTAATTAATTTGGTACCGATTTTCGGGCGTGATGTGGGTGCGAGACCTTTCCCACTCATAACCGACTCCCGAACCCATTCAAATCTATGGTATTATTTTCGGTGTCTGATCTACCTAAACCAAGTGACCGGTGTCAACTCCAAATTTTATTGTTTTTTAAAATATATGAATTTTTAAAGGAAACCTATTACTCCCTTTTTAGCGAATCCATTTGAAAAACGTCGCTACAGCATGACGACTCCGCTGGGGATCGAACTTTTGTTTTTACAAAAATGACAGTCAGTCCAAAAAATTACCGCTTTATTAATATGGGAAGTTGCGAGTTAAAGTGACAATTAATTTGATATTTGTTTATAAATGCGAGTTTATTTTAACGCATTTAAAATTTAACGTATAAACCCGTCCGTTTAAGAGGGTGGGTAGGGGGGAATTCTAGCGCTTTCGTGGGGATATTGTTCCTCTGTATGGGTCTAGTAAGTACCTTCGAGGCTCGAGTACCCTATGTTTTCGTGGAAATATCGTTTCCCCGTATGGACATAGCGAATGGGTCCCCCTGAATTGAACTCGATTGAAAGGAGCCTATAATAGGTGATGATCGGGGTCCTTGCTACCCTTAGTAGGGGATAACGAGGACAATTTGGGTACCTTTTAGTACCAAAACTGCATGTAGAGAACATAGAAAGCCCACCCTTTTTAGAGCCATGTGGTTAAACCTAGGTTGATAGAAATGATGTAAATAAGGTAGTTTTGTTCGATGCTTTATTTAATTCCCTGTATTTATTGATTTTATCCAGTACTGACTTGTTTCTTTTTGCGTTTCATTTTACTTTGCATATATTTTCACATTTACTGACATAAAGATGTTGATTCGAAGTGATTCACCCAATTTGAGATTTTTTATTATGGGTGAGAGGTATCTCAAGTAGGAGGATATCAGCTCAACAATGAGGCAGTGGTCCTATGTTGACCAAAGGGTTTAAGGTGATAGTTTTCCACGTAAGCACATAATACCGAAGTACACACATGTGGCCCTACAACAAGATGAATTTTTTAGATTCTTAAGAAATGGGAGAGTCGGTCGGTCTTTCCAAGAATATCGTAATCAGAATGGATTTCTCAAGCTTCAGGTCAACCAATATTAGAAGTAGATGTTTTAAGTTCTGATCGAGACTTAAAGTTGGATTTTAAGGTTATTTACGCATCTTCGTGATGTCAGCCGATTTACTCAAGACCTAGACCAATGCAACACATTTTTTTGGCATTTTAGGTGCAAGAGGTAGCCTAGAATGTGGAGACATCAGCTATGGAAGCTGAAGCGCTTTATGGAATTGGGGATAAAGAAGACACCAGGATTCCTTCGGCTACTCAGAGTCATCAAAGAATGAGATGTGATGGTTGAGACTTATTGGTGCCTCATTTGTGTCGAGAACCTTTTTCAAGCCAATGAAAGTTGCTCTAGGGTGACCACTAATGGAATCAATTCTTTTATCTGCATACTGTAGAATTTGTAGAAGATGTATAAAGTGAATGCTGGCAAAAGTGGCAAATATATGTATTAGTAAAATAGTTCCTAGAGTCTTTTGCGTGCAAGTATACATGGTCTGCAAGTAATAAATCAGTTAAGCTTAGTATCGATCCCACAGAGATTGACTTGGAATTCGATTGCTTGCTTGTTACTTGTCTTGGAAGAAAAGATATTTGTTTTGAAAATTTGTTTTAATAGAATTAAAATAAAAGAAATAAAAACATAGTAAGACGTCGGCAAGGAAGGTTTTTTAATGAGGATGAGTATTGGCAAGGAATGCCTAGTGTCAACGTTTCATGCTATGCCAGCCTTGATGCCAACCTGTCTTGGCATGGTTTGCCGCAAATTCAAGATTATCAATGCCTCTCTCGATGGTCATTGCCCTAAACCGATAATGTAAAAACCCTATATCTCTATAGTGTATGCTTTTAAATAAACCAATTTTTTAAAAAACCAATCTATACTCCGAAGGGGTAGATATCACTCTCGAAGTAAGTTCATCTACTTGAACGACTTCTTTCGAAGCTTCTCTCCTTAGTAATCAACAACTCAATCGTTGCCAACCCAAGTCTGTTAAGATATTGGGAAGCAATAAGCCAACTATGCAAGCTCTTGCTAGGCGAAGTATTTAGGAATAATTTAAGTATGCCGAGAAGACAAACAAACATAACAAAAACGTTTAAACCAAACATCCCTCACCAACTATGAAATTAGTTCATGGTGAGGGAGTTATCCAACAAACCAATAACCATTTTCAAATACATCTCCATTAAAAATGAAATAAAATAACTTAAACCAAAGAGAAATGGCAAGAGGGGTCTCTCGATGCAGCCCTCAAATCCAGGCTCTCGTCCAAGTGGTTGAACCGGCTTCCTCGGTCATTCCAAGCCTTCACTCCGATCACTCTAGCCTTCACCCTTTCTTCATCGATTTTCCCCTTCTCAAATGCTTGCTTGTGCGGTCTTTAAATAGGCGAGTAGGGGAGAGATGAGATGAGCTCTACATTTGAATTTTAAAGCTCAAGGGATAAGAGATAGAATCCTAACCTACCTAATTAGTATGATAGCTTATCAAGCTAGGGATAACATCATGTGATAGCTTATCAAGCTAGGGCTGACATCATCATGCCGATGCTGCCTTGGCATCCAAACTTGGCATGAACTTGCCATCCAATATTAGCACAACCCTATCCCTAATTTTTTAGAGATTAATCTAAATGCAATTTTTTAGGAGCCTGATCATGTCCTATTTTTTTGGGGTTCAACATCCTCTTGGCATGGCATCAGATGCACTTCACTGCCAACAAGTGCTTGGCATGATTGTGCCAACAACACTTGGCATTCTCCTTGGCAATTCTAACTGTGTTGCTTTCCTGCGCCTAATCCTGTGCCAAACCTGCAAAATAGCCACAAAAACAACCCTTCACACTGGCAGAGACAAAATACTAAACTTCTTATGCAAATGCATGATTCTAACAACCTAATGCAACTAAATGCACCTAAAAACAAGCAAGAGTATTGCAAGATTGGCATAAAAAATACTTTTGGAGAGGTAACACACCCCCAAAACTAACTTTTTGCTTGTACTCAAGTAATGCAAACAAAGAAAAAAATTGAAAAAGTTACCTTGACAAAATTTTGGTTGGAATGTCAACAGATACTAGCAAGTAGAATTTGGCTCTATTTCTGTCCTCAGTATCTCAGTGCAATAATGCCAAGCATGTAATGTTTCAAGTGCAACAATATAACTCTAGTCTAAGTTCATGAAGAGTGCATGATGTGCAGGCAATACGCATCCAATATCCTTTTACTCCTTTATCCCATTTTACTACCTAAACTCAGATCATTTTTCTTTCCTTGCCGAGGGTTCTATTGGCATTAATTTAAACTTGCTTCGCGATACTGTTTAGTGTAAGTGATAAGAGGGAGCATACCACGAATCCCCACCTTAATCCAAACATCACTAGGCTTTCTCTTTAACTCATACCATAAGGTTTTGGACTTGAGAACTAAGAGGGAGCTACCACGAAGCCCCAAGTAACTTATTATCCCTAGGTAGAGGAGAGTTCATTTTTATTGCCTTGGCAGAACATTACTACCTTTTTTATTTTCTTTTTACCCTGACATCATTTTTTTCAACTTCTTCTTTTTATTTTTGAATTTGAACATAGCTTCAAATAGTCTAAGTTTGCTAAGGAACTAGATGCATATTACGTGTTAAGTGTAAATTCAATTCCCTAAACTAGAGATCAATTGCCAAGTAATCTTGGCAAAATATTCTGCTGGCGTGGCATGACAACCAAAGATTAAAAGTTCCTCATTGGACAGACATCTGGATCAAATTAAACTTGCCTAACAAATGTTATCATTCTTCAAAGTTAAATTGAGGAAAAATTTTCTTTCTTTTTTTTAATGGTTCAGTATGCATCTACTCTATATGACTTACATAGCATGGCAAAAAAAAAATTAAACATGAAATGCATGACATAGCATAAATGTGAGGAAACACGCACCCCCAAACCCAAGATGTGCATTGTCCTCAATGCATGAAACAACACATATATACAAAATTAAAATAGAAAAATAAAATGCATGATCATGTGAATTCAATGTAATGGAATGCAAAGGAGTTTAAGTAGAAGATGACTCCCCATCAGAGACTTTCTCTCGTGTGACTTCTGTCCGTGTGACTCGGTTCTTCCGTTTGACAAAGCTTCCACGGTTGGGAGCTTTGCGTTTGATTCTTGTCATTATTGGCTTTGTAGCAGTGGAGGCTCAAACTTCCTCCTCCTTCTTAGCAGGTTCAACTGGCGGTGTAGTTGGCTTAACTTCGAGTGTTTTGACTAGAATTTCCTTTGATTCAGATGAGGAATCGGTGTTGGCAGATTCAACTTGCACCGGGGACACATGAATTGTGGCATTTGAATTAGAACTAGATGGACTAGTTGGCTGAACTGGACTAACTGAACTGGCTGGATTGGCTGGCTTAACTGGACTAGCTGGATTGGCTGAACTGGTTGGAAGGTCATCTTCATTGCTTGAGGGCTGGGCGTGGAAAATTGGGAAAGGTGGCACCACTTTAGGGGATAGTTTTTCAAGTACCTCACTGATAATAATGTCCATTGTCTTGGTGTAATACCTTATTTTAGCATTAAGATCGTCACCAGCCTTTAGCTTTTGAAGGATAATCTCTTGGCGATGGTAGACCTGGGACAACGCTGCCAATGAACTGGTTGACATGGTCTCTGGCACACTGCGTGGCTCTACCTTTGGCCTTGGCGTGGCAGCTTTGACCTTTCCCTTGCCCTTATCCTTTGGCTCAACAACCGTGAGGTTTTTCCAAATGGCATCCGTGATTATCGTTCCCTTTATAATCTGGCCTCGATCTTCATCAAGTCTAGGCACATCATGGCACACACAAATGTTAGAAATAAGCAAAAGTAAAAACAAGCTGCCTTTACCTTTCACGGCGCACTTATAAGTCTCTTAGATGATGATTTTGCCAATGTTGATCATGCGCCCTTGACAATGGAGTGCAACAAAACCAGCCTCTCTTCCAAGACAGTCTCATTGTGAGATGTAGGCAACAAATTTGCCTTGATAAAGTGATTCTAGCTGCGCATCTCTGGCTTCAATGCCAATCTCTTCACCGTCCGGTGGCCTGTCGATGAAACTGTCGAAACTGTACCCGGCTTATACAATTCAGCCAATAGTTTCTTACGTTTGGCAGTGGTCATGGACTCAACATAGCCAAAGTGCTCATCTCCTATATCATTCAAAGAAAATAATGAATTAACATACCCTTCATCAAAACGCACACACTTACCTTGAATCATCAAGAATGAAGAATCTTTTGTCACAAGATGCGCATAAAATTCTTGCACAATGGTAGCATAGATCTCTCCTTTCTATTGGCAGAAAGAACTCCACTTATTCATGTAGACAATGGCCATGAACTCCGATGGGAATCTCAAGACGATGTCGGTTTGGAAGTCGAAGTGCTTCTCATACACGAAGGATCTCGAGGCAAAGCTTGTTTCAAACTTCTTGCAAATTTCTTCATTGAAGAAACGTTTGAAAGGGGTAGATGAAGAAGCCATTAAAAGATGAATGGAAGGAATCGTGTAAAGGGAAGAGGGAGAGAAGACAATCAATTTCTTGGTGCAAAGAAAAGTGAAAGGTTGAGAGAGTTATGGTTCTTGAAAAATCGGCTAGGATAATAATGAAAAAAGAAAAAGTGTTTAAATGGGTTTAATGATGATAGCCGATTTATTATGATGATAATGATGGAATTTAAAAGGTTTTGATTGGGGTAGGTTTTAAGTTGATAAGGTGAAATGATAATGTTTAAAGTGATAGGATAAGGTGATAAGTGATAGGGTTAAGTGATTGGGTAAGAATTTAAAGTGATTGGGAGATTAGGTTAAGTTTAAATTCTAACCTAATATTTAGGTGAAATCTTGGGTGGCTAAGGGTTAATGGTTCAAGAAAATCATCTCTCATTTGATCAACTAGGGTTTTGTCTCTTCTCTTCATCATTGAATCCGTTGCATGCCAAGCTTCATTGGTACGGTGCGTGGCATTGCATTTGGCAAAAATCATGGCGTCCAGTCTGAAATTGTTCCTGGCAGTGTTCTTGGAAATCAACTCTGCACACATTTAAAGGAAACTGTTTAAAGTAGTAAGTGAATAAAAATGACAATTAACATGAATAAAAACATAGAAAAATTCTAAATCCTAAAAACAAATATAAACAACTAACCTAATTTTTACAAGAACTTCAAACCTGGCAATTTTTTTAAGTTATCTCTGCCAAGAGGATCACTTCCTTGGCATTGACTTGCTCACCTTCCATATAATGCTTTAGACGTTGGCCATTTACCTTGAAAGTCTCTCATGTCCTTAAGTTCTTAATGTCCACGGCTCCATGAGCATATGGTTTTACAACTTCAAAAGGACCTGTCCATCTTGATTTGAGTTTCCCTGGAAACAATTTAATTCAGGAATTAAACAATAGAACATGCTGGCCCATCTCAAATTTCCTCGGTATTATCCTACTATCATGCCATCATTTTGTCTTCTCCTTGTAGATCCTAGCATTCTCATAGGCATGTGTCCTAAATTCCTTCAACTCATTGAGGTCGAGTAACCTCTTTTCTCCAGCAACTCTCCATGCCATGTCAAGTTTTCTAATGGCCCGGTAGGCTTTATGTTCAAGTTCAACTGGCATATGGCATGGTTTACCAAAAGCAAGTTGAAACGGTGAAGTACCCAAAGGAGTTTTAAAAGTAGTCTATAAGCCCACAAGGACTCATCTAGTCTCAGAGACCAGTCTTTCCTTGTTGGATTTATAGTTTTCTCTAGAATGTTCTTGATCTCATTGCTTGAAATCTCAGCTTGCCCATTTGTCTGTGGGTGGTAAGCTGTGGCAATTCTCTACTGTATACCATATCTACCCAAAGCCTTATAGATTAGATTACATTTAAAATGGGTACCCTCATCATGAATTATTGCTCTAGGAGCACCAAATCGGGTAAAATTGTGTTTGTGCAAAAATTTGGCAATGACTTTGGCATTATTTGTTGGCAGGGCAACAACCTCTACCCACTTAGATACATAGTCAACAACCATAAGAATATATACATTATCGAATGACAGAGGGAAATGACCCATAAAGTCTATCCCCCATACGTCAAATAAATCTACAAGCATAATATTCTAAATGGTAGTTGGTGTCGATTGGAGATGTTTCCTGTTCATTGGCATCGGTCACATGCCTTGTCATACTCATGGGCATCCTTATATAGAGTCAACCAAAAGAATCCAGATTACAGCACCTTGGCAGCAGTCTTCATCCCGGCAAAATGGCCTCCATATGGTGCAACATGGCACAAGTGCAATATGTTATGCTGTTCATCCTCAAGCACACACCGGCGAATCACTTGATCAGCACATTGTTTGAAAAATATTGGTTTATCCCAATAGTATTGCCTAACTTCTTGCGGGAACCTTTTCTTAGCATTGTATGCCAAGTCTGGTGGAAGAATATTGCTCACTAAGTAGTTGACAATGTTAGCGTACCATGACATAACATTCACTGCAAGCAAGTATTCGTCAGGAAATTCATCTTTAATAACCGTAGTCTTACCATCTTCAATGTGATGCTCTAAACGTGAAAGGTGGTCAACTACTAATTTTTCACTGCCTTTCATGTCTCTGTAGGTCAAATTCTTGAAGCAAGAGCGTCCATCGGATTAGTCTGGGCTTGGCATCCTTCTTCGCTAAAAGATACTTTAATGCCGAATGATCTGTATAAACCACAACCTTGTTACCAATTAAACACGAACTAAATTTATCAAGAGCAAATACTACAACAAGAAATTCTTTCTTGGTTGTAGAGTAGTTAAGTTGTGTTTCACTCAAGGTTCTGCTGGCATAGTAGATGGCATGGAAAACCTTGCCATGCCGTTGTCCCAAAACTGCTCCAACGACATAGTCACTGACATCACACATGAGATCAAAAGGCTCACTCCAATTCGGTGCTATGACTATATGGGTATTAATCAAATTCTCTTTAAGTTCCTAAAATGCTCTCAAACAAGAATCGGCAAATGCAAAAGTGGCATTATGTTCCAACAACAAGCATAAAAGTTTAGCGATTTTCGAAAAATCTTTAATAAAAAACTGGCATGACCTAGAAAACTCTGTATACCTTTAACCGTTGTCGGAGGTGGAAATTGCTTGATTACCTCCACTTTGGCTTGATCAACTTTTAGTATTCTCTTAGTCACCTTGGGGCTGAGTACAATGCCCCCCTTTACCATGAAGTGACATTTCTCCCAGTTCAATACTAGGTTTGTTTCGATGCATCTCTTTAAAACTTGCTCCAAATTATGAATGCATTCCTCAAATGTTTTACAAAACACTGAGAAATCATCCATGAACACTTCCATGTTGTGCTCGATCATATCAGAAAAATGGACATCATGCAATGTTGAAATGCCGTGAGCGCATTACACAAGCCAAATGATATCATTCTAAAAGCAAACGTCCCATAAGGGCACGTGAATGTGGTCTTCTCTTAATCATCAGGGGCAATGGCAATCTGATTATAACCTGAATAGCCATCTAAAAAACAATAGAAAGCTTTACCTGCCAATCTGTCTAATATCTGGTCGATGAAAGGCAATAGGAAGTGGTCCTTCCTTGTAACTTATTTCGGCCTTCTATAATCCATAAACACTCTCTATATGGTGATGGTCCTGGTGGGAATCAACTCAGCTTCACTATTTTGTACCATAGTCATGCCACCTTTCTTTGGCATGCATTGCACCAGGCTAACTCACGAGCTATCAGAAATGGGATAAATGATCCCAGCATCAAGCCATTTTATGATCTCTTTCTTAACTACCTCTTTCATGCTCGGGTTTAGGCTTCTTTGTCCTTTAATGGTTCTGCCATGGTACTCTTCCAGAATGATTTTATGCATGCAAATGGTTGGGCTAATACCTCAGATATCTGCCAAGGTCCAACAAAACACTTGCTTATAATTTATTAATATTGCCAGCAATCTCTCCTCCTGATCATTGGTGAGATCAGTGGCAATGATCACTGGCAGGGTTGAGTGTTTACCTAAATAAGCATACTTCAAGTGATTTGGCAATGGCTTAAGCTCCAAATCAGGTGGTTCCTCAATTGATGGTTTAGGTTCTTTTATCTCTCTACCGACCAATTGTAGTGGCTTAAAACAACTTACATCTTCAGCCTCCAAGGCTGATTCCTCAGAATCCTCAAACAGTTCAGCTATACCGTCAAGCATGCTGACATCAAATTCTGTATCTTGGCATAACTATGCCATGTCCACAGTATAAATGGACTCCATCATCTCATCGGCTTGATATTCATCAGGTTCATCTGCACATTTCAAAGCTTGAAACACATTAAAAGTAACATGTTGGTCATTCATACGCATTGTTAGTTCCCCTTTATGAACATCAATAAGAGCCCTACCCGTGGCAAGGAATGGCCTACCTAAAATAATCGAAACATTAATATCAACCTCATAATCCAAAATGATAAAATCAGCATGAAAGATAAATTTCTCTATCTTTACCAACACATCCTCAATCTTACCCTTGGGATGCACATAGGATTGGTCTGTCAGTTAGAGTGTCACGGTAGTAGGTCTTACTTCAATGCCAAGCTTCCTAAAAACTGACATTGGCATCAAGTTGATGTTGGCTCCTAAGTCACACAATGCCTTGCCCATAAATTTTTTGCCAATTGTGCAGGGAATAGTGAAGCTTCCCGGATCTTTCAGCTTTGGTGGCAATCGGTTAAGGATAATGGCACTGCATCCCTCAGTGAGAGCAACATTTTCAAATTCTCCCAACTTTCTCTTTTTGGACAGAATGTCGTTCATGAATTTTACATAGTTGGGCATTTGCTCAAGGGCTTCTACCAATGGAATGTTAATTTTCAATTACTTGAGAACTTCCAAGAAGCGCTTAAATTGCTGGTCCTGCTTGTGCTTTTGAAGTCTTTCTAGAAATGTTGGTGGTAGGTAAACATATGTTGGCACTACCGACTTTTCCTCAGTACTGGCATCTAGTTTGGCATCAATATGCTGTTTGACCTCAGTCTATTTGTTATCAATGTTGGCATCATGTATGGCATTGGTACTGGCCTTAGCACTGTCATTATTTGTTTTAATTTCCTTATTCTTTGCTTCTTTGGGCTATTCTATCAGTACTGGCTTTTCACTTTAGCAATTAACTAGCTGCTTGGCATCCACCTATGCCTCACACTGTTTACCACTTCGAAGGGTTATGGCCTTGCATTGCTCATTGTCTTTGTGTCGAGCATCTTTCGATTGTTGAGTGCACTAGCAATTTGCCCAAGTTGGATTTCCAAGTTCCTCATTGATGTTGCCAAACTCTAGACTGTGGCATAATTTCTCTCCATGTATTCTGCTAGAGTGCCTCATTGATTAAGTCTCTGCCCTTGCTGAAAATTGTTCTTGGTGTTCTAAGGCATGGCATTCTG
Organism: Hibiscus mutabilis; assembly: GCA_019671005.1. NCBI lineage: Eukaryota > Viridiplantae > Streptophyta > Magnoliopsida > Malvales > Malvaceae > Hibiscus > Hibiscus mutabilis. The sequence continues at coordinate 19,918,840 of CM033727.1, read as the reverse complement.
ATTGAATACTGGCATGACATTGTTATTCTGCCTCTGGTCATTTTGGCTCTGAGCGTCATGTTGGTTGCCCCTTTGATTTCCCCAAGCTAAGTTAGGGTGATGTCTCCAACCTACATTTTAAGTATTGGAGTTAGTATTATAATAATGACCAGAATTTCTAATGAAATTTACCGACTCAGGGTTGGTAGGGCATTCATTCACATAGTGGTTTTCTCTGCATATGGTACAAAATGGCTCTATTGCTTTAACTTCTTGGGACTCTTTGTTTCTTTGTAATGTTCTCACCATGCTGGTGAGGTTGGAAATCTTGGCATGGATGGACGTTAGCTCATCAACCTTCAATTTCCCACTGGCTTTGGTTCCGGTCCCAAGCCTAGAAACAAAATATTCAACGTCATTAATTGAAATCCTCTCAAGAATACCAACAACCTCTATGTAGTTTTTGTCAAGTAATGAACCGGCTACTGAAGCATCAACAACAATCCTCGTTTTTGCATTCAATCCATTGTAGAAGGTCTGTATTTGGGTCCAATTCAGGAATCCATGCATATGACACATTCTCAATAGATCTTTAAATATTTCCTTAGCATCATATAGGGTCTCATCCTCAGCCTGCCGAAATGTAATAATCTCACCACGCAGCTTGGTAGTGAGTGTTGGTAGTTGAAAACGTGTTAGAAACTTTTCGTAGAGGTCTCCCCATGAGGTGATTGAGCCAGGTGGTAAGGAATTGAACCAAACCTTGGCTCTATCTCGCAAGGAAAAAGTGAATAACCTTAACTTTACAGTGTCTCCAGATACTCCAGTTTGTTGAAATAATTGGAAAATCTCCATGAACTGCTTTAGATGTTGCCTCGGATATCCAGTAAGTGCTCCATCAAATTGGCCTATATTCAAAAGAGTTTGAATCATTACTGGCTTAAGTTCAAAATTTGCTTCATTTACCTCTGTGCCAACAATTCCTGGCATTAGATTTGCAATGTCAGGTGCTGAATGTTCTTGGATCGGCCCTTCTTCCTCCGCATTGACAATTGGGGCATTAGGAGGTGGTGGTCCATTATTATTTGGTGGATCTCCATCATTGTTCACCGTACCATTTCTTTGATTACAATGATTCATTTCTCGATATCTTTTCTTTAACCTCCGCAAGGTTCTCTCAATTTTCGGATCGTATGGCCAATCGTCCACCATAGGGTGGTTTTGTGTCATACACCGATGAACACAAAAACAAAGTAAAAACTAAAAGAAAACAAGTAAAAATTTAAAAACAATCAAATTCGTTGCAATCCCCGGCAATGACGCCAAAAACTTGTAGACTCTGAAGAAGATGTGTAAAGTGAATGCTGGCAAAAAGAGCAAAATATATGTATTAGTAAAATAGTGCCAAGAGTCTTTTGCATTCAAGTAATAAAACAGTTAAGCTGAGTATCGATCCCACAAAGATTGACTTGGAATTCGATTGCTTGCTTGTTACTCGTCTTGGAGGAAAAGATGTTTGTTTTGAAAATTGGTTTTAAAATAATTAAAATAAAAGAAATAAAAACAGAGTAAGACGTTGGTAAGGAAGGTTCCTTAATGAGGATGAGTGTTGGCAAGGAATGCCTAGTGTTAATGTTTCATGCTATGCCAGCCTGTCTTGGCATGGTTTGCCGAGCAGATTCAACATTAGCAATGCCTCTCTCGATAGTCATTGCCCTAAACGATCATGTAAAAACCCCTATATCTCTATAGTGTATGATTTTAAATAAACCAATTTGTTAAAAAACCAATCTATACTCCGAAAGGGTAGATATCACTCCTGAAGTAAGTTCATCTACTTGAACGACTTCTCTCGAACCTTCTCTCCTTAGTAATCAACAAATTAATCGTTGCCAGCCCAAGTCTATTAAGATATTGGGAAGTAATAAGCCAACTATGCCAGCTCTCGCTTGGTAAAGTATTTAGGAAAAAATTAAGTATGCCGGGAAGATAAACAATTCCTGAAAACAGGATTTATTATTAAAACTTAAAACATAACAAAAATATTTAAACCAAACATCCCTCACCAACTATGAAATTAGTTCATGGTTAGGGAATTATCCAACAAACCAATAACCGTTTTCAAATACATCTCCATTAAAAATGAAATAAAATAACTTAAACCAAAGAGAAATGGCGAGAAAGGTCTCTCGATGCAGCCGTCAAATCCAGGCTCTCGGCCAAGTGGTTGAACTGGCTTCCTCGGTCACTCCAAGCCTTCACTCCAATCACTCTAGCCTTCTCTCTATCTTCGTCGATTTCCCCCTTCCCAAATGCTTGCTTGTGCGGTCTTTAAATAGGCGAGTAGGGGAGAGATGAGATGAGCTCTACATTTGAATTTCAAAGCTCAAGGGATAAGAGATAGAATCCTATCCTACCCGATTGGTATGATAGCTTATCAGGCTAGGGCTGACATCATGTGATATCTTATCAAGCTAGGGTTGACGTCATCATGCCGATGCTGCCTTGGCATCCTAACTTGGCATGAACTTGCCATCCAATCTTGGCATAACCCTATCCTTATTTTTTCAGAGATTGATCTAAATACGATTTTAGGAGCCTGATCATTTTCTATTTTTTCAGGGTTCAACATCCTCTTGGCATGACATCAGATGCACTTCATTGCCAACAAGTGCTTGGCATGATTGTGTGAACAACACTTGGCATTCTCCTTGGCAATTCTAACTGTGTTGCTTTCCTGCGCCTAATCCTATGCAAAACCTACAAAATAGGTACAAAAACAACCCTTCACACTGGCATAGACAAAATACTAAACTCCTTATGCAAATGTATGATTCTAACAACCTAATGCAGCTAAATGTACCTAAAAACAAGCAAGAGTATTGCAATATTGGCATAAAAACAATACTTTTGGAGAGGTAACACATACATCCATGCATTTTATTTGTTCCATGCGTTGCATAAAGCATGTATCCTGCATTAAGTAATTAAACAATAAGATTAATGGTGGGGGATTTTTTGACAGTACTCAAAGATTCTACATTCATACTTCTCCAGACCCTAGAAAAAGAAATTGGAAGATAGTTTTGCTGAAATGGAAGCTAGTTTGAGAAAGGCGTTTGTCTCAGTAAATAGGAAGAACAATGGAATGACTTCTAGCCACTACAACTTTAGAAGTATGAATGACCTAATGGCTAGGGTAGATAAGCTCGGACTGCTTCAAGAACATTTGGTTTGGAATCAAAGAGAGATAATATCATATGTGAAAATTTTTTAAAATGAAACAATGGGGAAAATTGATGAATTTATAGGTATGATAGCTACCATGACTAAATAAAAGGGTTAGACCGAATACTCCTTCATGTAAGAAGAGATTGGAAAAACAAGTGAGAATTGGGTTTGCGACTTTATGGTGAAAGAGACTTTGTCTGTTGAAGACCAAGCCATCATCAAACAATACGAGGTAGTCTACACCGCTTCTAAATGTCCCACCGAATTGGTGTTAGATAAGATCAAAGATTCTCTCTTAAAAATCTTGTCTTCGCTAGCGGACCGAGAACAAGCTCGAAAGCAAGACAGGAAAATAGATCAGGAGGGTAGCAATGCGGGCACCCATAAGGCCTCTAAGAAGCTGATGGTCTCCTCACCCTAGGCTGTGTCCTACAATGTGTAAGGCTCAAGTAGAAAAAATACTAAGGGTCCTAAAGAAGAGATGAAGATGAAATCCTTCACCCCTTTACCAATTCCGTACACAGAGTTGTACTCCCAACTATACAAGGCCGATTTGGTTCGACCATATTTTGTTGCTCCCTTTCAATCACCTTATCCCTCGTGGTATGATGTTAATGCACACTGTGAGTACCATGCTGGAGTAGTAGGACACACGATGGAGAATTGCTCGGCATTCAAGAAAGTGGTGCAAAGCATGTTAAAAGTCAAAGTCTTGAAGTGTGAAGGACCTAGTGTGGAAATTAATTCTCCTCCAAACCACGAGGGTCAGGGCATGAACGCTCTTGAAGAGGTAGATGCAGAAGGGGTAAAGATGGATGTGTTAGAAGTCAAGTCTCCTTTAATTCAGGAATTCGGCCAATTGTGCATGACGAGTTTGATCGAAGATTCTCTCATGAGTGAAGAGATAGAAAAGACGAGCGAGAGTTGGGACTATGGCTTTGTACTGGAAAAGACCTTGTCAGATCAAGACCAAGCTATCATCAACAATATGAGATAGTCTGTACTACTTCTGAGTGTCCCATCGAATTGGTTCCAGATAAGATCGAGGACCCTCTCTCAAATATCTTGTCTTTACCACAAGTGGAGAGCCAGATGAGATAGAACCACAAGATGAGGAAAGTACAAAGTGCAACAAGTTGATGAGGATATCAGCTGCATCGACATCGGAATTGTCACCCCCTTTTACACAAAGTTAGCCTTTCATGTTGACGACTTCAAAATTTCATCAGTTACCGATCAATCAAACTTCTGATGCTTCAGAGGGGAAAGAGAAATTGAAGGACTTTCAATTCACTCCTAGTCCTTTCACATACCAAGATTTGTTCTCTAAGTTGCTACACGCCTGACTAATTGCACCATGCTTCTTCAAAGCTCAATCACTTCTATATCCGAGATGGATCAATGAGAAAGATCGTTGCTATTACCATTGCGGAATTCAAAGGCGTTCTATCAAGAGATGTGTGAGTTTTAAGCATAAAGTTCAACACCTTCTAGATCTTGGGATGGTAGAGTTTGAGACAACTGGTCCAGGCCTGAAGATTAATTTCCCAATTGTGGCCAGCACTATAAAATTGGGGAAAGATTAGGTCGCCACGATAAAAAAAGGCAGATAAAGTGAAATTGGCAACATCAGCAAAATCTAAAAATGTCAACAATTATCATTATCCCAACTATTCCATAGAAAGTCTTGTTCTGAACCTACTTGAGAATTCATGAGCAGTTCTAGAAGAGTCCACAAAAGTCATAGTGCTTGAGAATAATGACGTTCTCAAGGAAAGAGGAATTAGTTTAAAGAAAATGGTGGTAAGAAATTCTAAAAAAACATAACAAAGATGCGAATGGGAGTAAAAAGAGGACGAAGATATTATTCCATATGTCAAATTTTGAGCTGCTACCCCTGTTAGTTCAGAACAAACTCTTGAGGCCACCTCCCATGAAGCGATATGCTTATTTCAATCCTAATATGTTTGGTACCAGGGTTCCATGCAGATATCATCAAGGTGATTTTAGCCATATAATAGAAGAGTGTGTGTTTTTGAAAGGCAAGATCTATGAACTTATTAGGAAAGAAATGCTTTCTTTTGAGAATGGGAGACCTAAGAGCAACAATGGGTCAAGTTTTTGGGAAATATTGAAGATTCAGGGTAAATGACCAGTGGCAGAGGTTTTCTAGTGCATCCTATCCATGTCTTTAAGTTTTACCTTTTTTTCTTTTTCTCGCATGTTTTTCTTGATGTCCTTTTTATGTTTGTAATTAGCTTTGCTACTCTTTGCCCAAAAGTAGCAAGGATATTTTTGTAAGGGCATATGTTATGTTTGCCTTTTTCATTTCAATGAAAGGGTGTATCTTTTAATTAAATATATATGTGTATATTCTTTCTTACCCTCGTAGATCCCTGGATATCACGTGCACGATGTGGCATTGATTCTAATAGAAAGATCAATTGAATGCAGTGATCAAGATGAAGTAGGGTTTCCTGCATAGTACGCTCCAGTTGGTGAAGCACGAGACGTAAGATTAATACTCCTTCGATAATATTTGATGATAGGAAAATCTTCTAGGAAAGACCAATGGAGTTGTTTAAACTTGAGAATTCATTTAACAAAAAAAATCTGTCAAGAAATTAACAATTATTGGAGTTGTAGGGAAGAACAAATCTAATAAGGAACTAGATTCCACCTGTTCAATACCCCAGCATCAGAGATAAATCTCTAAAATCTATGAACAATTGAATAAGTCTCAAAGCATCCTGATGGAGCTGTGGGGGGATAACAAATCTAATATGGAGATATGCTCCACCTGTTCAATACCCTAGTGTCAAAGATGACTCTTTGAAGACACTGGTACGATATTAATTACAATTGGAAGAATACATTTGTACTAATAATTCTCAGTTTGATATTTTTGCACTCCATGTGTTAAGCAATTTCGAAAACCTGGAATATATGAATGGAGAAAAAGCAATGAGAACTAGAAGGAGTAGTTTTTGAACAGATCAAACAAATACCATAATCATGAGGATGAACTGAGTAATCTGGGAGAAATGTTTAAATATCGCTACAACATTCAAAGGCAAGCTATTGATCACCGGGGGATTAAATCTAAGACGCTATTGCATTTGATATCCGGGACATTTTATTCTTTTTTCTATTGATTTTAATTTTGTATAATAACCCAAAAAGCATCCTTTGTTGAAATGATAGTCAGCAAACAGACATATAGATGAAAAAAAGAAAAGAAAAAAGAAAAGTAAGAGAAATAAGAATAAAAATAAAAATAAAAAAGAAGAGAGAAATAGAAAGAATAAGTTATTGTTGTAAGAATAAAGTTTAGAATGCAAGGTCAAGGATATACATGATCAACTGAATACAAAACATACCAGTGATTCTGAAGAGAATAATAGCAAAACTTAGTATGCTACAACATTTCAAGGGCTAGAAGTGAGTGTTTGCCATAATACCTCAGTTGGGTCAGAAAATTAAAGATTGGATCTTATTGAAGAAATGAATTTTGGAACTTAGGGGGCATGTTTTCAACCTACCCTTAAGATAGAAGAAAGATCATCCTGATGGGATAGAAAAAAAGAGAGATGAGAAACTACCAAGGTAAACAAGGAGAAGAATGTTTCCCTACGAGGTCTTGTGGTTGGATTTTTAGATCAAGGAAATATATGGTTGACCTAGCATGAAGGACTAATTTATCAAGAATAATAGCAAGATTTCATACACTAAACAGTTCAGATATTTGAAATGACTTTTATACCTTAATGTGTTGTATGGTTCAGAATAATGAAGATTTGAGACCTTGTTGAAAATTAAGGAAAATTTTAGAAATTTGGGAGGCACGATGTTCACTCCAATGTTGAAATAGAAGAAAGCTCATTGTGGAGAGTCTTAGAAGAGGTAACAGTTGAGCCCAAGTTGAGTGATGGAAATGTTGCAAGATGGAAAATGATAGATTCCGTATGACTAGTGTAAGGCAACAATGACCTTTCAGAATGAAACAAAATTTGAAGATTCGGTAAAGAAAGAAGAGATGCTTTGTTTGGTTCAAGAGATTGAAAATTGGACCTCATCAAAGTATTAAAAGCATATAGACTTGGGGTATATGTTCACCCTAATGTTGAGATTGAAGAAGACTCGGTGTGAAGAGTCGTAAAAGAGGCAATAGTTAAGCCCAAGTAAGGTGGGGCAGTGTCTCAAAATTAAACTTTAAGAAATAATAGATTTTTTTAGGCCAAGGCAAGTCAACAGTCTCCTTCTAGATAAGACAAAAGATTCAGAAAAGACAGAAAGCCTAGGGAAATTAATGGTGATCGACCAGAAAGCAAGGATTTCAGGCGAAAGATTTCAAACTCGCAACTTCAAGATTTCAGAGCGAAGGAGGCAGATACTCATAGCTCAAGGATTTCAGGTGAAGGATTTCAAACTCGTAACATCAGGATTTCAGAGCAAAAGAGGCAGATACTTATAGCTCTAGGATTTTAGGTGAAGGATTTCAGAGCGTAAAGAGGCAGATACTCATAGCTCAAGATTTTAGGCGAAGGATTTCAAACTCGCAACATCAGGATTTTAGAGCGAAGGAGGTAGATACTCATAGCCTAGGATTTCAGGTGAAGGATTTCAAACTCGCAACGTCAGGATTTCAGAGTGAATGAGGCAGATAGTCATAGCTCAAGGATTTTAGGCGAAGGATTTCAAACTCGCAACATTAGGATTTTTGAGCGTAAGGAGGCAAATACTCATAGCTCAGGATTTTAGAGCGAATGAGGCAGATATTCGTAGCTCAGGAATTTTCCGACAGGAAAGTTAGAAAGCTTATCCGTTCAGGCTCATGGGGAATGGAAACCTTTATTTTAGCATATTAGCCTATCCATTTAGGCCCAAGAAGATTGGAACCTTTATTTGAAGAATTTCTATATGGCCCGTCCATTGTCGCTTCTGAAGGACATGCCAGCGCTGCCTTGTTTGTTTTCACCGTTCCAGGAAAGCAAGTTATTTGGATTTTTTCATTGCCGCTTTGGAGGAGCAAATTGTTTAACAGGAAAGTCGGATAAAATTAGTGCTTACAGTCTTTGCTTTATTCTTGTTCCACAAGGATAAGCAAAGAGGGGCAGCTGTAATCACTAATTTTATTCGGGGTGTTAACCCGTTATATATATATAATATTAATCTTTGCAATAAAGGGCTGGGTTTATCTACTTTATTTATGTGTCACTATATATTAAGTGTGTGTACCATTAAAATCCAAGAGAAAAAAGGGAAAAGAAAAAGAAGAACAAAAAGATTACTAGTATTATTACTAAATATTATTAGTTTTTAAGTCTTATTTTTTATTACGTATTAGTGAGAGATATATATATATATATAATATTACGTATTATCATTATTATAGTTATATCACTATTCTAAAACAAAAATTGAAAAGTCAAAAAAGATTAGTAAATATTAAAGCCCAAGTTTATATATCAGTCCATGAATTACAACCCAAAATAAATATATATGTTACATTAGCCCATTTACATAAGGCCTGATTGGCCCAAATTTAAAACCCAAACCCTAATCTAAGTCTGCCCTAATCCTCTTCCCTTTGCACAGCCATACCCACACCGTCATATCTGGCACGATCTGACAGACCTGATTGAAGGAGAAGAGCCTATCTACGCTCTTACGTGCGACGAACCGACTTCCCTACGCGCATGTGGAGCGCACGCATGACGCTTTAGCTTCCCCAGATTGTTTCAGCTATCGCGAGTGATCCCATGCATCTGCCCTTCTAGCTCCTCACCCAACTCTTCAGATCCCTCTACCAGCAACCACGAGCCATGGTCCCCATGCACTCTCTCTGGTTCCCTCTCCCTAGCAAGGCTCCGTGCACCTCTCTGCCACACCAGACACGCACTTGAATTCGGCCAACGGAAGAATATCCTTCACATGCCACATGAACTAGATCTGGTCCCCTCACGTACAACCATCTCCCACATGCAATCAAAACAAGGACAACGCTCAGAGTTGCAGATAAAAATAGATAAGAAACGAAATGCAAAAAAAAGGAGGAGATGCACTAACCAATAGCTTTTTTACTTTTGTTTCTTAATTTTCAAAATCAATGTAATTATTGGGGTATAAAATCAAACCCTAACACAGTTGTAAAGGGGGAAAACATTGAGATTCAACAACCAATACAAAACAGAAGGAATTTCAGAGGTATTTTCCTTTTTTTGTGTATTTCGAAGTAAATAAAAATAGAAGGGGTCTAGGGTTTTGGTTACTTGAAGGTCTTCAGATGGCCGTTGGTCGTCGAGGCCACCATCTTCCATGGTAGAGGGCCTTTGAAGGGTCGATGATACGAGGCTCTTCGATTTATTCATTTTTTTAAACAAGGTTTTCAAAATGGGTGATTTTAGTCTCGGTTTTTTGGGGGTCTAAAGAGATTCAAGGTTGTTTTTGAAAAGTTGTTGTCGGATATGGGTTTAGAAAAAAAGATTGGGCATTTTGGAGTTTTGTTTAAGGTTCACCACCACTGTCGAACGGCGGCCAGTGCGACGGAGCACGGCGCTAATCGGTCGTGTTCTGTGTCATGAAGAACAAGGGTGAGAGAATTTCCAGAGCTTTTGATTTTTTTAGGAATAAAAGGGGTTGAAAATTTTCTAAAAAAATTCTTATCTTTTATACTCGGCCCTTTAAAAAATGGTCATATTTCCTTCATAAACCCCTTATCCCTCCTTTATTTAAACACGAAGGGTCTTCCGCCTTTTAAAATTATTGCATTGGTCCTTGCACATTTTTTAAATCTTGCCTTTTCGTCCTCATTTGGGGTTAAGCCTGATTTCCAGTGGGTAAATACCCTTTTTGGTCCCCTAGATTTTATCCCCTTTTTTAATTTGGTCATCTCCAATGCTTTTTTTCCTTTTAATTTGGTCTTGCCTGTGCATATTTAATTTCTAGACTTATTCATTGATTGTTCATTATGTTTGCATTGTTATGACGTTCTTTGATGTGAATATAGTATACATATATATGTGTTACATTAATATAGTATGTGCTTATAAAATATATGCTGTTATGTATGTATAAGTATATACTAGATGTTTTCTTATATATCATATAATATGGTTTCCTTTTATATGTAATGTATATATTTGCTATATAATATAAAGTTTCACATATATAAGTCACTGCCATAGTTTTGTTTATATACATGTATATATGTATAGTGCGTATTATAACATAGCCTCTAAGGTATATAACACATGGTTTTCTTATTCATAGTATGTAATATATATATATATATATGTCTTTATATATAGCATAATATGTAATGTTAATATATATGTATATTTCCTTCAAAAAAAAATATGTATATACATACATAGCTACTGCCAAAGTAAGCCATAGTTTTTTTTATTACGTATATAGACATGTATTTTTATCTGTAATGTTTATATGTAGGATATATGCCTTCAATTTGTACATATATGTTGTAAATTATAGTTTGAAAATTATGCGTGTGGTCACTGCCAAATCTATGTAAATGTATATATATATAATAATTGGTATATGTATATTTTTGTATCACATGCTTTACACATGTATATTAAGACAGTTTGATAATCACGTATACATTGATACTGCCATGCTTTTTTTATACGCAAATATGTATGTATGATATTTATTTATTTAGACTTGTGAATCGTTATTTTGTTTCGTTCTTGTTTACCATGGTATTTTATGATGCATTCGGGATATAAACTGTCAAGGCGGCGCCCTTTTATTCGGGAACAAATGTGGCAAGTACTAATCGTAGTGGTGGTAGTTTTTCGTTTATTCTTGAATAACGGAGCCCTTAAAATTTACTCGCATATATAACCGAATTTTGGTTTAATTGTCACTCTAATTTGTAAAATCTAATATTAGCAAAGTGGTGATTAATTTGGTACCGATTTTCAGGTGTGCTAGGTGTGCGAGATCTTCCCCACTCGCAACCGACTCCCGAACCCATTCGAATATCTGGTTTTATTTTCGGTGTCCGATCTACCTAAACCAAGTGATGGGTGGAGACTCCAAATTTTATTGGTTTTTTTTCAAAAATACAAAATTTTAAAGGAAATCTATTACTCCCTTTTTTAGCAAATTCATTTAGAAAATATTTGGGAAGAATATCTAAAAATCATTATTTAATATATAGACATTTTTGGTAAAGTCAATTTTGAAAAATGGAATTTGGGAAGTTGAAATTTTGGCTAGTGACCAAAACGTAAAGAGTGCAAAACTATTTTTAGTGACTGTTTTGTAAAAGGGTCAAAAATTTGAATATTTAAGGAGCTATTTGCCCAAAGTCTAATATCAGATTTTTCTCCTTAATTGGCTATTTTAAAAAGGTTTGGATAAATATAAATAGATTTGGGGAATTAATTCCTAAGCAAATTTTACGTGACTACCTTTTCTCTAAAAGATTTTTCTCTCAAATTCTCTTTAGCCAAACACTCTTCTCTTCTTCAAAATCTTCAGGTAACTTCTTGGTTTCATCAATGTTTTAGTTTCAAATGAGTTCTTAATCGGTTCATATCAAAACCTTATTGTTTTAATTTTGTTTTCTCATGTAACCAATCCAATTAAGGGGGAAAGTCAACATTAGAGGTCAGCTTCATCCTTCTCCTCTAATGTATGATTTTTTTATTGAAATTCCCAAGTTATTGATCCTTTATAAATGTTTCCTATTGAGTTTTAATGATTTGATTATGGAACTTGGTTAAATCAATGTTTAATTGATGAGATTATATGATTTTCGAATTGGATCTGTTTTGTAGAGTTCTTGATTAATTTTAATCATGATTTTGATGTTTCATAATGTTAATAAGATGGATTTAACATTGGAATCCCGAAGTTAGATGAATCTCTAATTTTATAGGTTGTTAGTAATGTGTTTTTGAGGAGTTGTGGAGGTTTAATGTATGCCAGAGGTATAAGGTTAATGTTAGGTTGTTTTTGGATGTCAATTAAAGATAATTGATTGGTTAAACCTTTATGTTTTGGCTGGGTTACGTTTGGGAGATGTTTGATGTTGATTTCGGTAGTTTTGGAAGGTTTCGGCTAGAGTTTGAAGAGGATTTTTGTTGATTTGATATGGTTGGTTCATGAATGCATTTTGATGCATTGAATCTCCTATTTTTGTGTGGTAAAATCAAGGGCGGTTGATCCTCGAGCTTGTCACACCGTTTCAAAAACTTTGGAGGGGTAGTTCGCATCGGCGAACGAGGCTTTGGGTTGTTAGTGAGTGAGAACGTAGATTTCATCTTTGAAATGATTTAAAGGTTATATTGGGAGTTTAAGTTGAGCTTGAAACGCTAGTTTAAACTCGAAAGTAAGTATAAAGAGATTTCTCCCTCGGTCGTGCTTTAACAAAATTGATTTTATGCACTTCTTTTGAATTGCATGGTACCTACTGTTAAGCATGATTTAAAGTATGTTTTATACTGTTTTTTATCATAAAATGATGATGGATGCATTTGGTAAATGATCCATGTAAGTTTGTGGAATACTTGTGAAAGCATGGTTTAATGCTTTGGAAATGTTGATTTGATGCATATAAAAACAGTGAGGTACATGGTTAATAATGAATTATATTGGCATGTGATGTGGCTAAAATGTTATCGGATATAGTTGGCCCGCTATAAGATGGATAGTGCACTATAAAGAGTCACCTCGGATGTTGAGGGGTTTATGTGTACCGAATACTCCACCACGAGTACCTTAACGATTGAGGGGTTATATGGTATCGAAAACTCCCGTTAGTGGATTATGCGTCTAACCGATGATATGGGTTGCAATAGTACCCGGTTGTGAGCGTACCTTAATTTCGGTTGAGATGGCAAGAAGTATTGAGAGGACACTTGTTGAATCTGTGTATCTGACGTAATATTTTGGAAAGTGAATTTGGTTTATGATCACTTGAAAGCCAATATAATTGTTAATATATCATATTGATGGATGTTGATGTATAATGTTAGTTTATACATGTTTACTATTTAAGCTTTGCACATATAGGTTGTTATGCATGAGAAGGCTTAAATTCTAGGTTAGTGATAAGTCATTAATTTGCATGTTTTTCATATATTAAATCCTATGCTTTAGCACATTAATCTATCTTAAAGCCCTTAATTCGGTTCCTATTTGGTTTTGCAGGTGTTTTTGGGCCTTAACGACTTTTTATACGTAAAAGCCGAGTTTTAGCACCAATTTGGCGTTATCAGGAAATCCTTCACTCAAAACCAGTAGCACTCGCGAAATAAGGCGTGGGCACGACGCAAGTCTGACTTTTTGACATGGAGGACAAGCAATCCTACTACAAGTGGACTTCTATTTTTACCATAATTAGAATTGTTTAGGGTTGTTGTGTTTAATGTAAAGTCTTCCACTTATTTTCACCTATATATAGTGATCAAAGGGTGAAGGAAAAAGAATCACCAAGTAGCTAAAACCCTATCCCTCTTCTTGTGCTGTCGCCTACTCCATGAGTAGCTAAACCCATTTTCTAGTCAAGTGTAGTTAGAAGGATATTATTTCAAGTTTTTAGTGAGATTTCTTGTTCCCAACTATCCTCATCTTTATTCAAGTATTTTCATATCTTTTGTGCTTAATCTCTATGTGTATGTCGGGTTATACGTATACATACAACCAAGTCATGGGTTATTAACACAAGTGGTAAAGAAATTCGGGTTAGAATTCTAAAGGTATAAATTCATATTCTTAGTAAGTTAACGGGTTAATGCTTAGTAAGAGTATGTGCTTGGGTCTCTTAAGATCATTAATGCTATTTGATAGATTATGATTCTTTAGTGGGTTATCTAGGAATTTAATCTTGATAATAAGAGTTAATCTTTTAATGGATTATTTAATTGATTATCTAATTTAGAAGAGATTGGGTTATTTGGTGGTATTCATCTTGTAACACACCCTTCCTGGCCTGTTAGGAAATCGGGTCAGAGAGTGCTACCGGAGACGGATTTGGAGTTCAGAGACTTTGATTGGAGAATGGAATCTTATTCAACATGTCTTTTTAATCTTCCTTTATGACTTATTGAACTAACTCATAATTAGCTTACTCAATTTAGGGTCAATATTAAACTTTTATGAATTTAGGGACTAAATCATAAATTTACCAATTAAGGGACTTAATCAGAATTTCCTTTTTTACCAATCTTCAATTAAACTTACCAATTATCACCCTGTGAAGTTTCGTTACTAACAGAGATCGTTTACCTATCCAATTAGGCTATACAAGTTTTAGTGACCATTTTATAAACTTCTTAAAGCTGTGTTTTAAGCCTTTTAACAGAATTAACTATCTCCGTACCGATACACTTAGGGCCGTATCGGTACACTAAGCCAAATTTCATTTTTTTTAGATTCAGGAATAACAAGTCCGTATCGATACCCCTTAACCCGTATCGATACACGTTATAACCTAGGTTAACTGTTTCGATACACCTTAAAGATCGTTCCGATACAGTTTATTCTTCAGATCTTATTGTCCAGCTTCCTATCGATATGCCCCCTATGTGTATCGGTACGCCCTATTTTATCAAGTCCAATTATGCAAGGCCTTACCGATATAGCGTGACCCGTATCGATACGCCTACCCTGTAATGACAGATTTTATCTGGTTTTTATTCTAATTAACCTATTGAACGTTGTCTGAATTTAACCAAATTTTACCAGCAAGTCCAATATCCATATTTTTAATAGCATACAAAAGTTTAGAGCGTTCTAAATCCATTTACCTAGTTTTCACCTTTTAGGGCTTTTAGGCTCATTTTACTAGTTTAACTAACTCACAATTATACCATATTAACCATTAAGCATTTGGTCACCTTTAGGCTATTACACATACATACTAAAGCACATTTATACATACTAAGGAACAAGTAGGTATTATTTTTTGACAGATTCGACACCCATAAAAAATTGGCGCCGTTGCTAGGGAGTGGTATCAAGAAGGCAAGTTCACTTTTTCTTTAGTTTAGTTTATTTTTAATTTTTTTGAGTTTTTTTATTTTCTACTTTTATGCTTCGCTCTTCTCTTGTAGATAAGAATTTTTTTTGATCCTAATATCGAAAAAATTGAAAGGCGAACAATCATCAACATTATGGTCACAAACTCTCAACAATTTAGTTCAACACATGACATCGTCTCTCGATGTGTGAATGAGGCATGTGGGATTTGCATAATTCAAGAGCTTGTAACCCATATGTGCCCCACACTCCAAGTAGAAAGTACCAAGAACGCAAATGCCATTGGAGGACCTTACAGCCAAAAGAAGCACAATCCATACACACATACATACAATTCCTTGTGGAAGGACTATTCACACTTGCATTATGGGCAAGGACATCCGCAAGAAGTCTACCAAAAAGCTCAATCATATGCACAACATGCCTTCTCGCGAACAAAGTATTTTTTGCGAACCTCAACCACCAACTAAGCCTTCTTTAAAGGAACTTATGAATAAAATTGAGAGCAATTTCAACAAGAGAGAAATTTTTTTTTGCGAAACACAGGAACTGTGTAGGCCCACTACAAAGACAACGGATGAAGAAATGAGTGCGAACGCACCATGTCCCATACCCTTGGTGAACGAAGAACATGAACATGCGAAGGAGAGTTTGTCTGATTCCGCTAACAATCAAATTGAAAGAAAGGCAAATGAGCTTTATGCGGACAAGGATGATGCGAGCGCTAAATAGGTTACGAATACAAGACAGCTTGATGCGGATGGTGAGCAAACAAAGTATAATGAGCTTTCCGCGAACGATGCACAAGAGAATTCAAAGGAGAGTCTGCCAAATGAGCAAGGCAAACATTAAGGTGAGAAGGCCAACAAACCTTCCAATTTTTGGCTTGCACCTTTTCCTGACAAAGATGGCAATCCCAAAAATCTAAAGCCTACGAAAGATGAAGTTGGTGCAAAGAGTCTTGTGCCACCCATTGTGGTTCAACCATCTTTTTACCTCAAAGTTTTGCACAAACCAAAGAGGATGAGATGGAACAAAAAATTCTTGAAACAGTTCATAAGGTTGAGCTACTCCTCAAGAAACCTGGGGAACAAGCAAACATACATTACAAGAACAAGCAACTCATGTTTGATTTCAAACCATCAAAGCATTCGAACAAGGTACCAAATTATCTTCTTTCATGCTTACATTACAAGTTACTACTTTCATGTTTAATATTACAACATTGAATCTTTGATAACTTATCCTATTCGAATGGCCTAAGTGTAACTTGATTTCATTTCACTTCTTTGTTCCTTAATTTATTTCATGTATCATTACATACCTAGGTTATTAAACATGATTATATTAACTTACAATAGCATGAAACTAACCTTCTAATCAACTAGATCATTCAACCATTAACACCTAATACATACAATTGCATAAACTTGTTTTCAATCAAGCCTTACTCTATTCCTATGCAGTCAACAAGTATCATACTAACCTCAAACATATACATCATGGTGTACACACACACACACCATATGGTTCTCAATGCATTCGAATATAAGGCAAGCAATGTGGTTTGGTTATCCTATGTTCAATTCAAGCAAGACATGTACACAAACAAAACATTCAAATGTTATCAAGGTAAACTAGATCAACATTTGATCATTCCATTCTTAAATCCATATATGCACATCAATTACCATTCATTACATACTCAACAATAGGTTCATAACATAGTAGGCCCATCAAGTTCAATATATACAAGATCCAAAATGCATGATCTACTAACTATATACATTCTAGTGCCACCATTCTAGGAGATATACAAAAACAAGTATGAAACCATACTGTAACTATGCTTGTGTGAGTTACTTATTGTTCAAGGTAACAAGCTTCAAGATCAAGCAACGATTGAATCCTTTATCCTGTAGTTGGGAAGAATGAAAACAAGAGCCTAAAAGTCTTTCTCATCATACCTTGTCCTAAGCCCCGTTACAACCAAATTCAAAGACCTTTTGATCTTGTAATTCGATCCAACTAGTGCTGGAGATGTGATATATTTGCAAGCCTATGGTAAGTCTTTTTTCATGCTTTAGCTTAAGTGTTGTTGTCCCTTAAACACTTTGAGAGATATTGAGTGAATCTTTTGCGAGGGTGTTTGATTTTATTCCGTCCTAACTTTACGATAATTAATTGAGATATTATTTGCTTGTGGTAGTTTGCAAATCATGATTTATTACTTCTCTTATCCTTTCTTCATTACTCAAGGACCCTAGATTTTGAATTTCACTATGCTTGAGGACAAGCATAATCTAAGTGTGGGGGTATAAGATAAGTCATTAATTTGCATGTTTTTCATATATTAAATCCTATGTTTTAGCACATTAATCTATCTTAAAGCCCTTAATTCGGTTCCTATTTGGTTTTGCAGGTGTTTTTGGGCCTTAACGAATTTTTATACGTAAAAGCCAAGTTTTAGCACCAATTTGGCATTATCAGGAAATCCTTCACGCAAAACCAGTAGCACTCACGAAATAAGGCATGGGCACGGCGCAAGTCAGACTTTTTGACATGGATGACAAGCAATCCTACTACAAGTGGACTTCTACTTTTACCATAATTAGAATTGTTTAGGGTTGATGTGTTTAATGTAAAGTCTTCCCCTTATTTTCACCTATATTTAGTGATGAAAGGGTGAAGGAAAAAGAATCACCAAGTAGCCGAAACCCTATCCCTCTTCTTGTGTTGTCGCCTACTCCATGAGTAGGTAAACCCCTTTTCTAGTCAAGTATAGTTAGAAGGATATTGTTTCACATTTTTAGTGAGATTTCTTGTTCCCAACTATGCTCATCTTTATTCAAGTATTTTCATATCTTTTGTGCTTAATCTATATGTGTATGTTGGGTTATACGTATACATACAACCAAGTCATGGGTTATTGACGCAAGTGGTAAAGAAATTTGGGTTAAATTTCTAAAGGTATAAATTCATATTCTTAGTAAGTTAACGGGTTAGTGCTTAGTAAGAGTATGTGATTGGGTCTCTTAAGATCCTTAATGCTATTTGATAGATTATGATTCTTTATTGGGTTATCCAGGAATTTAATCTTGATAATAAGAGTTAATCTTTTAATGGGTTATTTAATTGATTATCTAACTTAGAAGAGATTGGATTATTTGGTGGTATTCATCTAATCTAAAACCTAGCTATTTGAAGTTGATGTTGATTTATCTTTTATGGGTTAATAATCTAAATCTTTGATTTAATATCCCAAGTTCGACCTTGACTAGAGTTCTAATTTATATTGATTTCTTCCTTACTTCAATTGCTTTCTTTAAATCAAACACAAAACCCCCTTTTATTTTAATTAATTTACTTGTGAATTTAACCTCTTAACTGCTCTCTATGGGATCGACCCTACTTGCCGCTACTACAAATCCAAGGAACAAGTAGGTATTATTTTTTGATGGATTCGACACCCATCAGTTAGCAAATGGGATTTGATGTTGATTCATGATACATGTTGCATATGGTTTAATATGCTTGTTTTTGAAAGTGTTAAATGCATGGTTTTCAAGGCCCGATGTTTTATAAGATGATTGAAATGGTGATTTCAATGTGGTTTTGGAGGTGCTGTTTGAGCACTCCTCACTATGCCTAGTGTGCTTACACTCTCTTTGTCCATCAATAGGCTCTTTTTGTCCATCAATTCAGAGAATTAAAAGTTGGAGGCAACAAGCATGCAAAGGAAATCCAAGGACTTCGGCTATTCGGAAGTATGGTTTCAAACTAGACTAGTAGTAATAAAAGCAATGGTTTCCCCAAAACACAATGAACCATATTGCCTTTATTACTAGTAGTCTAGTTTGAAACCATACTTTCGAATAGCCAATGTCCCTGTTGATCAAGTTTATATTGTTGTTGTGGGTTTGTAAGTGCTCTTTTATGGTTAATATTGTTATGAACTCATGTTTTGGGTGTTGGATGGCTTAGTTTCTAGGAAGCTTGCCTCTAGACTTTCTTTTAAAGCATGATGCCATATCTTGATGATGTTTTAGTGATGTTATGATAAGGATTGATCCTTAGTAATGTTGTGGATGTGTTCGAGGCATACTGGTTTATGTTTGAATCCATAAAATCAAGGAAAACCAGCAAAGTGGGACATTTCAAGTCTAGGCGTTTTGATACACTGAAACAACTGTACCGGTACGAGACTGTGTATTTTTGCTGGTCGTTTCAATACTCGAGGGAGTGTTTCGGTACGGTTTTTAGCTATTGGAATCTGGAATTTTGAAATGGTGTAAGTGTACCGAAGTACTTGCTTGTATATTGGTAAGGATGGTTGTTAAGTTAGTTAAAGTAAAGTTTATGTTTTATATCATTTTTTTTAGTCCCTGATTGTTAAGTTAGCAATTGGATGAGTTTGGATGATTATTTTAAGCTAGAATTTGACCTTTGAGCATGTAACTTGATTAATTAAGGTTTGGTAACTTTAAAATGGAATAATTCACTGTAATTTTTCAAAATTGTAATTACGTGCAATTGGATGTCGATACGATGCCCGATTGAGTTGAAATTTCACCGGCTGCCAGTATGCACACCATAGGTTATAGTTGTATTTAGACAAGATAAAAGAAAAAAATTGGATGTTTTTCAAGTTAGATCTTTATAGGTTTGATTTGGAAAACCCAAAGTAGCTCGCTCGGTTCGGTCTTGAATCTCGACCGAGTCAAGGGGGTTATATTTGGTGGTATCAAAGACAGGTTAGTGATAATGTGGATGAAGTTATTGGTTGATTTATGTAATTGCTATGCAAAGTGATTGTTAAATGCACGCTCGTTGTTATATGCCATGTTAGGGTATGTTTTGGGGACACATTGCCTTATTACTATAGTCTGAAATATTTTGATTTGAAAAGGAAATCTTGGATCCTTGCCTGAAGCTGGCCTGATTATTTTTATTTTGATGTGCTATCACGCCTTAGATATTTTAGCACGATGGGACCGAGGAGAGAACTGAGATCTGGCATGATTGCTACTACCATTAAGCAGGGAAATCAGGAGGATGTTGTACCTCTTGGAGGTTTGCCACCTCCTCCGCGCCTAATCCACCCGAGGGTGTGGAGAAAATAGCACCTGCGCTAGTTGGGCCAGTGTTGGATGATATGGCGCCTTTGATACAGGCAATGACCACAGCTTTTCAAGCTGTTGTTGCTAGAGTGCATGTGCCTGTACCAGTTGCTGTGCAAACGGGGTTGCCATTGGAATGCTTGCATAGTTTGGGAGGCGTTAAGTTCAGAGGGTTGACACTTGAGGCATCCGAGGGATGGATGGCCAACACTGTTTGGATTTTGGAACAAATAGGGTGTAATGATGCTCATAAGCTGGGATGTGATGTATCCCTATTGCAAGATGATGCTTATACCTAGTGGACTAACTTGCCCACGAGCATAGAACCTAGTGATGTAACCTAAGAGTTCTTTCAAACTGCTTTTAAAAGAAGTATCTAGGAGTTAGATACTTGGATGAGAAGAAAGGTGAGTTTATGTCTTTGGTTCAGGGCAGTATGATGGAAGGCCATTCTTGTAGTTGTAGGAGACGGCTGCTATGATTGTTGGATCTAGGAAGGAAGCAAGAAACATGCAAAGCAAGATAGGCTCAAAATAGAAAGGCTTGGTAGGATGGTGTTTGGGGTGCGAAAGAATGATGAAAAGATGGACAGATTTGGTTAAGGGGAATGTGTCGAATGGTGATGGTGAAGGATAGTGATGGAAAAGATGAAAGGTGGTGATAGTATCTTAAAGAATCAAGGAAGAAACTAGGCTATTAAAAGCCTAACCCAGAAACTTATATGATATCTTCAAGGGGTGGTAGAAGGACTTGGACTTGTTGGTTATAAAGAACCAAGAACCCGAAGTATCAAGATGGAAAGAAAGGTTAACACCATAAGTACAAAAACTTGATAAGTCGATAAAGTTCAATAAATAAATAAAATAGATAAAATTCTCACAAAGTAATTTGATTGATTAAAAATGAGATGTTTACAAAATGAAAATACAAGTTCTATTTATAGGGGATGAAGGGCATGGCCTAAAAGGCCCCTATCTATTCGGTTAAGGCTCGTGCCTCCATCCAAAGGAGTAATAACTATTCAACTAATTGTGACTCCCATTTTCAAGCTTTCCTCCTAGGAAATGGCGCCCATTTAAGTTTCCCTCCAAAGGCTAGGGAAATGTCTATCAAGGAGATGACATGACCCTTGGGTGTTGAGCTGACATATAATGCTTGAGCTAAAGTGAGATGATTGGTGTGAGCTGGATTGAGCTGAGCTAGCTAGCTGAATGAACTAGCTTAATCTTTAAGATGTTATGAGCTTCTACGAGCTGCCCTTAGCTAGGTAAGCTAGTCCTTGAAGCTTGTGAGCTTCCTTAGAATGCTCTCCTTTGTCCTTGAGTTGATCCGAGCACTCTTAGTGGCCTTCGAGCTAATCTGAGCTCCTAGTGATGTCCTTGAGCTGCTCCAAGCTGTCCTTAAACTCATTGAGCTAATCCGAGCACCTTGTGTGGTCTTTGAGGTGTCACAAACTTATGCCCTCATCCTTAGTACCTAAAAAAGTAATAAGCAAATATGTGAGCTAAAATTAAGCTAGAATATGATGCAAACTTAAGTATAAAGATTCAATGCATTGCAAACATGCTTAAATGAGATAGAACTAAATATAAAGATGTGTTTCATAGGTTATTCATGAATATCATATATTATGCAAATAAATGATAACATATGATCTTCAAGTATTTCCTAAAATGTAAAAAGCGTGCTTATAACAATATATAATGCATAAAGAAGATAACAAAAGACGAAGTAAGGTAAAACTCCCTTAGAATTAGCCTTGATGGCCTTCAATGGTGTGATCACATCATGGAGAAAATTGGTGTTGATTATGATTGTATCATACTCCCATTCTTTTTGGCGATTTGTCCTCAAATTGAAGTTGTTCTTCAATGGATACTTCCTTTCTTTGGGGTGGATGAATCCTCACTTCTGCTCCCAAATTAAATGCTTAATCTTCTTGGTTCATCATGCAAAACAAAAGAATAACACTCTTTGAAAAATTGATTAGTAATAGGCATATCGATAATAGGTTGTGTCAGAAGACACTTCCTAATCATGGCTCTTTCCGAGTAGACACATGCTTTTTGGGTTCCTCCTTTGTGTCGTTTGGAATCATCATGCTCTTTGGTAAAGGTACTAGCCTTTTGAACGTCTCCTTGATGTTGATTTGAATCAACATGTCCCTTGGTGAAGAAACTTGTCCTTTGGACTTTCTCCTTGTTTAAACCATCACAACCATTGCCAAGGGCACTTGTCCTTTTGATTTCTCCTTTAGAACCATCATGTCAGTGGAAAAAATCATGATCTGTCATAATTTCTTCAAATATTTTCATGAATAGATCCTGATGACTCATGCCAAATTTCCTTGCTCTTGTACTTTTCGAATAATTTCTTTTGAACAGGTGGACAGTTCCCACTTCACATCCTTGAATCAATCTTTCTTTGACAGAATGGCCAATTGTAGTTAGCATCGATTCTGACACTCCAACCAAACTCAAAATGGCAAAGAAACTTGTCATCACCAATTATCGAATTACTCCATGTACGTAAATCATTTGCTACAAAACAAACCAAGGTTAGAGAAAGAGAAACTTATAACGAAATGTATGGAAATAGAAAACCATGGTGGATGTTTGATGATCTTAATAGGTTATGGTTGCTTGGTGATGAGGAACTTCTTTTAAACATCTTATGAAATCTTTTCATCATTAACGTATGGAAAAGGTTGGATCATCTTCATTGAGAGTAAGTCATTCGGAGGACTTCTTGAAGTTTTCTTTCCATTATCATGTGAAAAAGAAAAATTAAAAATAGGAAAAGAATGGTTAGTGCAAAATGAAATCTGTCTCTTTATTTGTTCTTCTTCTTCACACTTGTTATTTTCACTCTTAGTTTCATCCTCACTCTTTTCTTTTTCAACTTTAATCTCACTCTCAATTTCTTTCTCCTTTTCAAGTTCATCTTCAAAATGCTCTTCTCTTTTGATATCTTTGAATTTCTCCTTTGTGATTTCTTCCTCTTTCTTGTTCTTAGCCCAATCTTCAATCCTTTTGCTCAATTGGATCTCGTCATGATGTACTTGGCTCGGTGTTAGAGGGGCCAAGATTAATTTCTTCCCTTTGTGAGAGAACGAGTACCTATTGGTGTATCCATTGCGTGTGGATCGCTTGTCAAACTACCATGGACGTCCCAACAGCATATGACTTGCATTCATAGGGAGAACGTCACATAAGACTTCATCTTTGTAATTTCCAATGGAAAACGGAATGAGTACTTGCTTGGTGACTTTTAAATTGCCTCTCTCATTCAGCCACTGCAACTTTTAAGGGCTTGTATTTTGGAAGTTTTTAATCCATGTTTGTCCACCATTAGGGTGCTTACCACGTTGGTGCAACTGCCTCCATCAACAATCACGGAACATACTTTAACATTTACATGGAATAGAGTGTGAAATGCATTCTTCCTTTGTTGTTCATACTCTATTGGAAAGATGAAAGAATTAATAGTGTAATAAAGAAATTGAATGATAAACAGGACTATACCAATTTCACTCACACAAAAAACCCCATTGTTTCACTCCAAAGAAGATTGCACTCCACTCACTCTCATGTTTGCATTCGGGGTGTATTTTGGTTTTTATTAACTCCTTCTGATCTCATTCTCAAATTGTATTTTTCCACTCTTTTCTCGCTTGTAAAGTTCTTTAAGGAACTTACTCAAGAGTTACGCAAGTTTTGATCTTGTGTGTCGGCTGAAATGTTAATTTTAAAAAGGAAAATGAAACAAAGAATAGAAATTGAAAGATATGGTTAAGAATAGAAATAAAAGAAATGAAGAAAAGGGGTTACCTACTGAACAAGAAAACTTACAACTCTTCATTCACCAAAAATCAAAGTCTTGAAGATGATGATATGACTTCTAGGCTTGATGTTGAAGATGATATTGTTGTGTTTTTCACCCTTGAACTTGTGTTTTTTTTTTCTTTTTTGTACTATTCAAATTATTTTCTGATTTTTTCTTTCTTTTTTTGCACAAAATGAAATGGTAGGATAGTCACTCACAATTCTTTTTGTTTTGCTTCAAGCGGGCTTCATTTGCTGCACTTGCTTCTTCTACCAATAACTATGATACCATATGATGCAAGGTCGTTCTTGTTGTTGTAGGAGACGGCTGCTTTGATTGTTGGATCCAAGAAGGAAGCAAGAAACCTGCAAAGCAAGATAGGCTCAAAATAGAAAGTCTTGGTAGGATGGTGCTTAGGGTGCGAAAAATGATGAAAAGATGGGCAGATTTGGTTAAGGGAAATATGTCGAATGGTGATGGTGAAGGATAGTGATGGAAAAGATGAAAGATGGTGATAGTATATTAAGGAATCAAGGAAGAAACTAGGCTATAGAAAGCCTAACCCTAAACCTTATATGATATCTTCAAGGGGTGGTAAAAGGACTTGGACCCGTTGGTTATAAAGAACCAAGAACCTGAAGTATCAAGATGGAAACAAAGGTTGACACCACGAGTACAAAGACTTGATAAGTCGATAAAAATAAGATGTTTGCAAAATGAAAATACAAGTTCTATTTATAGGGGATGAAGGGGTATGGCTAAAAAGGCCCTTATCTATTCGGTTAAGGCTCGTGCCTCCCTTTAAAAGAGTAATAACCATTCGGCTGATTGTGACTCCCTCAAAAATGCATTTGCCGCCCATTTTCAAGCTTCCCTCCAAGGAAATGATGCCAATTTAAGTTTCCCTCCAAAGTCTAGGGACATGTCTCTTAAGGAGGGGACATGAACCTTGGGTGTTGAGGTGACATATGATGCTTGAGCTGAAGTGAGCTGGATTGAGTTAAGCTACCTAGCTGAATGGCCTAGTTTAATCTTTGAGCTGTTATGAGCTTCTACGAGCTGCCCTTAGCTAGGTGAGCTAGTCCTTGAAGCTTGTGAGCTTCCTTAGAATGCTCTTCTTTGTCCTTGAGCTGATCCGAGCACTCCTAGTGGCCTTTGAGCTAATCCGAGCTCCTAGTGATGTCCTTGAGCTGCTCCAAGTTGTCCTTAAACTCCTTGAGCTAATCCAAGCTCCTTGTGAGGTCTTTGAGTTGTTCTAAACTTATGCCATCATCCTTAGTACCTAAAGAAGTAATAAGCAAATGTGTGAGCTAAAATTAAGCTTGAATATGATGCAAACTTAAGTATAAAGATGCAATGCGATGCAAACATACTTAAATGAG
Source organism: Hibiscus mutabilis (assembly GCA_019671005.1). Taxonomy (NCBI): domain Eukaryota; kingdom Viridiplantae; phylum Streptophyta; class Magnoliopsida; order Malvales; family Malvaceae; genus Hibiscus; species Hibiscus mutabilis. Next base: position 19,893,288 of record CM033727.1, on the reverse strand, counting down.
CTAGAACAGAATATAAAGATGTGTTTCATAGGTTATGCATGAATATCATATATTATGCAAATAAATGATAACATATGATCTTCAAGTATTTCCTAAAATACAAAAAAAAAAGCATGCTTATAACAATATATAATGCATAAAGAAGATAATAAAAGATGAAGTAAGGTAAAACTCCCTTAGAATTGGCCTTGATGGTCTTTAATGGTGTGATCACATCTTGGAGAAAATTGGTGCTGAGTTAGTATGCTCCTAAACTGGTACAGGATAAGAGGCATCGCTATGACCGATTCTGTTACAGATTGGTACAGGATGTTAAGACCTATATGCTGGCTTTGACTACACCAATTTTGACGTGTTGGTTACACGGGAAAAGGACATTGAGCAGAACTTGGGTTTATCATCTCGTGTGGGAGGTTCTGGCTTAGGTAAAAGAGTTGCAAACTCTAGTTTCGGTGGTGGTCAGTTTAAGAAGCATCGTGATAAAAAGTATCACTCTAATTCAAGGCAAGGTAGAGGTAGTGCTGGGTGAGGTTTGCAGGGTCAGGGTACCCAGCATAGAGCAGCATTTAATACCTGTTGGGTTTGTGGATTGCCTGATCACATAAGGCTAGACTGTCCATATTTGGCTTGCAAGGGACAGGCTATTACGGTTGTTGTTGCTAATTCTTGTTGGAGTTGTGGATCGAGCGATCATCTGAGATGTGATTGTCCGTTGTTGGTGGGTGGTGAACAGGTCAGAGAACCTACAGTTATGCCACAACGAGGCCATGATTGTGGTCTGGGACAGTTTTAGCGGAGGGACGAGGGTCCGAGGATAATGGCTCATATCGTTGCTATCCAACCAGAGGGTGGTGGTCCTCCGAGGGTGTATGCACATCGCAAGGGACGCAACGACACCAATATGATTGCAGGTATATTTACATTGCAATCGTCAAGTTGATCAATTGATTGCAAATCACCAAGATGGGGTGAAATGGTAGTTTAAAAAATGAAGGATGCAAAAGAAAATTGAAAATTAGAGACACAAGGATATTAGAGTGGTTCAAGCTTCGAACAATCTCTACATCCACTACCCCAGCACCCAACTGAGGATTTCAACAATTCACTAACTAGAATTCTTCCCCTTTTCTCGGCTTAGGAGGAAACCGTTACAAACAATCAATCTTTCTATCCAAAGATTGATACATTTCACTCTTTACAAAGAGAAATAGGCAAACAATATATAACCTCTCAAAATAGGTGGATTTTTGCCCAATTACAATATATCACACTCCCCAAATTGAAAAAAGATAAAACAATGAAAACACACTCAATTGGGGTTACAAGTATTTGACTCTTTAGCTCAAGAAGAGTTGGATATGTGTTCAGATGTTGTAAATAAGTTCAATAGTTGTTGATGAGGCTTTTAAGACTTGATTTTATACATTCTCATTGATTTCTAGCCGTTTGGGTGGTTGAAGTCATCAGTATAGCCGTTGGCTCCTCTTTTTCTCACCATAAATTCACTTTTTCAACTACCCGTATCGATATACGAACATCCGTATCGATACCTATCTCAAAATAGAAAGAGTCGTTGTGTACAATTTATGCAAGGGCGTATCGATACGCGAGGGAATATATCGGTACAATCTCAGTGTAAAACAAAGGGGCGTATCGATATGGGCAAGGCCATATCAATGCAATTTTGCTCACTTGGGCTACTGTCTGAACCTGTATTAGTATGCCTTGAGGGTGTATCGATATGGGTTAACTGAATTTTAAAAATGTATGTTCCTAATAACTGACAAGGTAACATTCAAATCATAAATAAAAAATCTCAACAACCATTTTGATACGCCAGTAGCCGTATCAGTACGCTGTGTTTAAATCTTAAACCCAATATGAAGGTCGTATCAAAATGGATGGAATCGTATCGAGATGCCTAAGTAAAATACTTAGCCCATATGAAGGTCGTATCAATACGGATGGAACCGTGTCGAAATAGATGCTGACAGTGGCCTTTTAATTTAAGTCCGTATCGAAACGCCTGAGGGCGTATCGATACGCCTGGGCGTAAAACTTGAATTTAGCTTCAAAAACACTTAGAAAGATTTCTAGGGTTTAAGTTTTTGACTTTTAATAATTTTTTACTTGAAAAATTCTTGTCAATTGTGAGTATTTGAGATACTTAAAAATTATTTTCTTTTTCAAATAAGTCCTTAATCAATTTGTTATATCAAAATCAAACTTTGGTTTTACAATCTCCCCATTTTTGATATAACAAAACTAAGTTAAAATTTTAAATCTTTGTGAACCCCCTTACTTTAAGATTGGTTTCTAAAACGTTTTAAAAAATTTAAGCTTTTCTTCTCCCCTTTTTGTTAGATAAAAATCAATGATATTAAAGGATAATTCAAAGCAACATACTTATCATAATTCAAAGCATAATCAAAGCAACATACTTATCATTGAAAGTTCAAAGCAACATAATCCAAATCCAACTTAAAACAAACTAAAATCAAAGCATAGGTTCATAGAGTAAATAATATAGGTGCATAAAAATAAAAAAAAAGCCTAATATGATATCAATGTATGTCTATGGAGCATCCTCATCATCCTCGTCCTCTTGATCTTCATCTTCGTCAAGGATTTGAGTAGCCTGAAATTGTCTCCATTCTCCATGGAAAGCCGTAAGAGATATGTCCATTGAACCTTGTTGGCTTTCAACGGCTTGAACTTGATCCTCCAAGGAAGTAAATCGAGTATCAATGGCCGCTAACCCTTCATTCATAGAGTAAATAACATAGGTGCATAAAAATAAAAAAAAACTAATATGATATGCAATGCAATGTATGTCTATGGAGCATCCTCATCATCCTCATCCTCTTGATCTTCATCTTCGTCATGGGTTTGAGTAGCCTGAGATTGTCTCCATTCTCCATGGAAAGCCGTAAGAGATATGTCCATCGAAACTTGTTGCCTTTCAAAATCTTGAACTTGATTCTCCAAGGAAGTAAATCGAGTATCAATGGCCGCAAACCCTTCATTCATGGTTGTCTTTAATGAAGTGAATTGCTCATTGAGATAAGCCATGAGAGCATCCATAGCCGGTGGAGCTACCAGAGCTTGAGGGGTGGCTTGTTGAGGAGCTTCCGGTTTTTCAAGGATTGCATCGTGTGGAAGCTCGGCGAGACGTAGCCACTCACCACTAAAATAGTGAAACTTTGCATGAACAAGAGAGCACTCATCAATGGGATCGATAAGAGGCTCTGAAAAGTCTTGCGAGCAATCGATCTCCAATTGAGTAAACAAGTAACTGAAAGCTGTCCTATAAGTGAAGGAAGAAACTAGAGGGGTGTGTTGATGTTGGATGAGGTAAACCAGCTCCACGAATATTATTTGAGAAAGATTGGGCTGCTTCTCGTCACAAAAACATCTTATCCAAAAGTCATCCACTTGTCGAATAGTGAAAAACTTTCCACCGGATGGCCGAAACCACCAAGTGATCATGAGATGCAAGAAGCGATTATGAGCATCAAGAACGGTGACAGAACCACCAAGAACATGTCCCAAGGAGTCTTCATCATCGATTCCCTCATCTTTGAACCCCAAAATATTGACTAGAGTTTGAACATCAATACGAAATTTCTCACCCGTTAAAAATGACTCAATAGCAATGACCTTAGAACGGTCTTGATTGGGGATGCACCGGGCATTAGCAAAGAAGATCAAAATAAGGTTACGATAAAAAAAACCCGGAAATAGTAAAAAATGAAATAAAGTTCCAACATCTCAAAAGATGAAGATATTTGAACTTGAAACGTTCAGAGTTTAAGAAAGGAACAGATGTTACTCTTTCGCGTCGGATTTTGTAGTTTTGGTATTGCTTGAAGTTATTTAAAGTCGTCGTGGTTGGAAAACTCTTTTGATAAATGACACTAAGGTTGGGACGTGCCGAATTGTCTTTGGTTGAAGACTCGCCAACCTCGCTTGTTCTAGCTATTTTTCTTGGTGCCATAGATAATCTGAAAAACAATTTAGGCACAAAACATATGTATGCATAAATCATCAAATTCAATCCAATATGTAATCCGAAATTCAAGGTATTAATGAAAAACTATACAACATAATTTTAGAAAGATTTTGGTAAAAATAAATCTAGAAAAATAGATTTAAAAATATACAGTATATTTTTATATTCAAATAAAAATTTTGGCTTTTGAATGAATTTTTTCAAAAACTTTAAAACTCATACTATATGTATACTTTTTGTACAAAAATTAGTTAAAAACAGTATACGAAACTAAATGAAAAATAAAAACAAAAAGAAAGAGTTTATACCTTGATTTGAGGAAATTGGAAGAATGGATGGATGATAATGCACCAATTTGATGAGAGATCTTATACTTGGTTTGTTGAACAAAAACCCTCAAAAAATTGTGTGAAAAACAAGAGGATTTGATGGGTATTTATAGTTGAAAAACTAGGGTTTCAGATGAATAAAGGTTTAAAAGTTTGATTTATAGTTGGATACTCATTAAAAACTCATTTAAAGAATCTACGCTCGTGCATACCGATACGCCACATGGAGTATCGATACAGGTATGTCAAAACACATGCACTGTTTCGATACGGACTCACTTGTATCGAAACCTGTTCTTGAACCCGTATCGATACACTTGTGCCAAGGAATGCAATCTGGGTTGAGTCAAGAATGATGTATCGAAACACCTTCACCCATTTTGATACGAATAACCCAAAAATGCATTTTGGGCCACAAGTTGATCAAAAGTTCGATCTTATTCGAACCGAAATGCATGTGTATGATGTATGAGCAACATGAATAGGCTAAGATAGATGCATACTCCCCCTAGCAACAAGCATAGATGCATCAAGAAGCAAAATCACAAAAGTGTGATCATCATTCAATTTCAAGCAAATTTATGGCACTAAAGGGATCTAAAAGGTCAAGATAGGCTAGTTAGACCTAACTCTATCTTAAGAGTCCAAAAACGCACTTTGTTGAATGGTTTGGTAAATATGTCAGCTAGTTGGTTTGAGGTATCAACATACTCTAGAGCAACATCATTCTTTAATACATGATCCCTAATGAAATGATGTCTTATCTCTATATGTTTGGTTCTAGAATGTTGGATGGGATTCTTAGTGAGACAAATGGCAATAGTGTTGTCACACTTAAGGGGTACGGTATCTACTTCAACACCATAGTCTAAGATTTGTTGATTCATCTAAAGGACTTGAGCACAACAACTCCCTAAGGATATGTACTATGCTTTGGTGGTAGATAAGGCTACGCTGTTTTGTTTCTTAGAGAACCAAGATACGAGCATACTACCTAGGAATTGGCATGTTTCGGAGGTACTTTTCCTATCTATCTTACATCCCCCATAATCCACATCCGAGAAGGCATGAAGATCAAAGGAGGAATCTCTAGGATACCGAAGACATAAACTAGGTGTATCTCTAAGGTATCTAAAGATTCTCTTAATGGCTACTAGGTGCAATTCTCTAGGGCTAGCTTGAAACCTAGCACACAAGCAAACACTAAACATGATATTGGGTCTACTTGCGGTAAGGTAAGGCAAAGAGCCAATCATTGAACGATAAAGCTTAGAATCGACACACTTACCTTCTTCATCTTTATCAAGCTTAATAGATGAGCTCATTAGAGTGGCTTGAGGCTTTACATTCTCCAAACCAAACTTCTTGAGCATATCGTTGATGTACTTGGCTTCATTGATGAAGGTGTCATCCTTCATTTGCTTGATTTGGAGCCCCAAGAAAAATGAAAGCTCCCTTATCATGCTCATCTCAATTTCACCTTGCATTAGCTTAGAAAATTCTTGACAATAAAACTCATTAGTAGAACCAAAAATAATATCATCAACATAAATTTAAACTACTAAGATGTCATTGTCATATCTTTTAATGAAAAGTGTAGTATCCACCTTGCCTTTTTCAAAACCTTTTTCAATTAGAAAGTTTGAAAGCCTTTCATACCAAGCTCTAGGAGCTTGTTTTAAACCATATAAAGCTTTGGTGAGTTTGAAAACATGATTTGGAAATTTTGAATCTTCAAAACTCGGTGGTTGTTCTACATGCACTTCTTCATTTATAAATCCGTTTAGAAAAGCACTTTTTACATCCATTTGAAAAAGCTTGAAATCATGAAAGCATGCAAATGCAAGAAGCATCCTAATAGCTTCCATCCTAGCTACGGGTGCATATGTTTCATTGAAATCTATTCATTCTTCTTGAGTGTAACCTTGAGCAATAGGTCTAGCCTTGTTTCTCACTATGATACCACTCTCGTCTAGTTTGTTTCTAAAGACCCATTTAGTTCCTATTGTAGATTGATTACTAGGCCTATCAACTAATTTCCATACTTTACTTCTCTCAAATTGATTAAGTTCTTCTTGCATAGCCAATACCCAAAAATCATCTTTTAATACTTCTTTGATATTCTTAGGCTCAATGAATGAAATAAATGCAACATTATTCATAAGTTTGAGAGAGGATCTAGTGGTTACCCCTTTGGATGGATCACCGATAATTTCACCACCTTTGACATAGTTGAACTCCCTTGGGTAGGTGACCTCCTTTTCCTCAAGAGCCATGTCCTTCAAGGCTTCAAGAGGTGGATCTTGTGGTTCCTCTTCATTGCTTGGAATCTCATCCACCTTTGATGTTTGTCCTCCATCAATGGCTTCAATGATCCCTACATCATCATCATCACAAGAATCCTTCCTCGGAAGGAGGTTATCATCGAAAACAACATGTATAGAATCTTCTACAAGCAAAGTTCTTTTATTAAATACCTGATAAGATTTAGAGTTTAAAGAGTAACCTAGAAAAATAGCTTCATCATTTTTGCCATCAATTTACCTAAATTATCTTTTCCATTGTTTAATACAAAACATTTACAACCAAAAGGGTGGAAATAGCTAATGTTTGGCTTTTTGGATTTTAGAATCTCATAAGATGTTTTCTCCAAAATAGGCCTAATAATTACTCTATTAATTATATAGCAAGCCGTATTAGTGGCTTTCGCCCAAAAATATTTAGGTAAGTTATTTTCACAAAGCGTGGTCCTAGTCATTTTTTCTAAGGTTCTATTTTTCCTCTCAACTACCCCATTTTGTTGAGGAGTACGAGGAGCCAAAAATTTGTGGCTAATACCATTTTCATTACAAAAATCTTCAAAACCCATATTTTGAAATTCGGTTCCATGATCACTTCTAACATGTGAAATTTTAAGATCAAGATCATTTTGGTGATTTTTGAAAACATGATGATTTTTTCTAAAGCCTCATCCTTCGTACTTAAGAAGAGAACCCAAGTGTATCTAGAATAGTCATCTACTAACACATATGCATATGACTTACTACCCAAGCTCATAGTCCTAATTGGCCCAAAGAGATCCATATGGATCAATTGTAAACATCTATTAGTAGAAACATCATTAGTGGATTTAAATGAGGTTCTTTATTGTTTACCCTTAGCACATGCATCACAAATTTTATCTTTAGAAAAATTTAGCTTAGGTAAACCTCTTACTAGATTTAGGGAAACCAATTTCTCTAAAACACTAATGCTAGCATGTCCTAGTTTCCTATGCCATAACCATGTATCATGTTCATTATGTGCCACAAAGCATGCATTGGATGTATTTATGTCATCTAAATGCACCATATAGATATTACATATGCGATGACCTATGAGCATTATCTTATTAGTTTCAATGTTCATGATTTTACACCCATTAACATCAAATAGAACATTAAAACCCTTATCACAAAATTGACTAATGCTCAACAAGTTGTATTTAAGACTGTTTACATAAAGCACATTTTCAATAAAGATTGATGAGTGATTACCAATAGAGCCAATGCCTTCAATGTGGCCTTTGGAGTTGTCACCAAATGTCACCACTCCTCCACTTTTTGGTTTGAGCTCCAAGAATATACTCTTGTCACCGGTCATGTGTCTTGAGCATCCACTATCAAGGTACCATGTGTTTTTGCTTGAAGCTTTGACCTTGTAGCAATGCTCCCCCTACAAACTAAAAATTAATTCTTGACTTTTGGTACCCAAATCATTTTGGGTCTATGAGTATTAGCTCCCAAAAATTTGGTTCCCTTAGAAATCCAAGAAGCAATAGCATTCATATTGTTAGAAACAACATGTTCCTTAGGAACCCATACACTCTTAACTCTTCTAGTTCTAGATTGCTTTTAAAAGCTTCTTTGTTTGGTGTTAAAAGGCTTTCTCTTAACATATTGGGTTTTTGAAGAACTTCCTTTTTCAAAAACACTTTTCCCAATAGTAAGAGAAGTTTTAAGATTATCCACCTCCTTTGTGTGATAATCTTAGAAATCGGAAAGAAGTTTTTCTAAATCGAGATTTTTCTTTTTAAGCTCATTTGAAAGATTTATCAAATATAAAACTTTTTTTTCCAATTCTGGTTTAGTTTTTAAAAGAGAATCATTTTGAATTTTAAATCAGAAGTAGCTTTCTTATTTTTTCAAAATTGATTCTTTGAATTTTTCAACTAACTCATCGTAAACATCTTGCAACTGATCATATGCATCATATAATTCATCATAAGTAAGATTAAGAGATGATGAGTTAGACTTTACCATTTGGTCCTCCTCAAAGGCCATGAAGCAAAGATTGGCCACCTCATGCTCCACATCCTCGGATGATTCTTCATCACTCCAAGTGGCAAGTTGGGCCTTGAGCTTCTTCTTCTTCATGAAGCTCTTCATTTTGGGTTAGGGACACAGAGTTCAAATGTGCCTCGACTTCTTGCACTCAAAACATATGAGTTGGTCCTTCTCTTCTTCTTTGTCTTTATTCTTTAAGTCTCTCCTTCGTTAAATTTCCTACCCCGGTTGGACTTCATGAACCGAGTGAAGCACTTGGCTAGCATGGTCATCTCTTTGTCTTCCTCCTTGCTGTAATCGCTCTCATTAAAGGAAGCTTTGAGAGCAATTCCAAGCTTTTTCTTTTCACTCTCTTTCTTCTCCAATTTTTTCTTTTCTTTCTTCTTCTCTTCTTCCCTTCCTTGCTTCATAATCTCATGAGTAAGAAGGGATCCAACAAGAGCATCAAGCTTGAGAGTCTTCAAATCTCTAGCTTTGATGATTGTCGTTCTTTTGCTATCACATAATTTTGGAAGAGAGTAGAGGAGCTTTCGGACTAACTGTCTTTGAGAATGATCTCACTGAAGCCCTTGAGACCATTTACGATGACGAAGAAGCGGTCGAACATCTTCGTTATGCTCTCATCGGCCTCCATCTTAAAATTCTCATAACTAAGATTGTGAAGCCCAATCTTCTTCTTCTTAACATCGCTTGTCCCTTTATAGGTTGTCTCAAGTGTGACCCATACTTCTTTTACACTTGAGATTGAGGACACTTTCGATTAGATGTCTGGTCCAAGAAAGCAAAATAGCATGTGCAAGGCCTTGTCATTGAATTGCAATTTCTTTCGATCATCTTCACCCATTTTCACCTTTGTCTTTGGAATGAGTCTTCCTTCTCCATCTCTCTTCATAGGGATTATTGGTCCATCTTCTACCACATTCCAAAGTAAGTAATCGTTGGACTTGATAAAGAGCCTCATCATATTCTTCCAATAGGGATAGTTATCCCTATTGAAGAAAGGTGGTTTGGTGATCAATTGTGACTCGTACATGCTTTGCCCGGAGGTGGATGTTATTGCTTGATTTTGGTTGATCGAACTCTTCCAAGGATCTCCTCAAGAGGGTGTTAATCCTTCTAGTGAGTGAAGCTCTGATACCAATTGTTGAGTTGATCAATTGATGGCAAATCACCAAGAGATGGTGAATTGGTAGTTTTAAAAATGAAGGGTGCAAAACAAAATTGGAAATTGGAGACATAAGGATTTTAGAGTGGTTCAAGCTTCGAACAAGCTCTACATCCACTACCCCAACACCCAATTGAGGAATTCAACAATTCACTAACTAGAATGCTTCCTCTTTTCTCGGCTTACGAGGAAACAGTTACAAATGATCAATCTTTTTACCCAAAGATTGATCCACTTCACTCTTTACAAAGAGAAATAGGCAAACAACAAATAACCTCTCAAATGGGTGGATTTTTGCCCAATTACAATATATCATACTCTCCAAATTGACAAAAGATAAAATAATGAAAACACACTCATTTAGGGTTACAAGTATTTAACTCTTTAGCTCAAGAAGGTTTGGATATGTGCTTAGATGTTGTAAATAAGTTCAATAGTTGTTGCTGAGGCTTTTGAGACTTGCTTTTATACCTTCTCATTGATTTCTAGCCATTTGGGTGGTTGAAGTCATCAATATAGCCATTGGCTCTTCTTTTTCCCACCATTAATGTATTTCTTCAACTACCCTTATCAGTACATGAATAGCCGTATCGATACCTGTCTCAAAATAGAAAGAGCCGTTGTGTACAATTTATGCAGGGGTGTATCGATACGCAAGGGACCGTATCAGTATGATCTCAGTGTAAAACAAAGGGGCGTATCGATACGGGCAAGGCCGTATCGATGCAATTTTGCTCATTTGGGCTATTGTCTAAACCTATATCGATACGCCTTATGGGTGTATCAATACGGATTAACTAAATTTTAAAAATGCATGTTCCTAATAACTAAAAAGGTAATGTTCGAATCATAAATGAAAAATCTCAACAAGCATATCGATACGCCAGTAGCCATATCGATACGCTGTGCTTAAATGTTAAACCCAATATGAAGGTTGTATCAAAATGGATGGAACCGTATCGAAACACTTGAGTAAAATACTTAGCCCATATGAAGGTCGTATCGATACAGATGGAACCGTATCGATATAGATGGAACCGTATCGAAGCAGATGCTTACAGTGGCCTTTTAATTTAAGCCCATATCAAAACGCCTGAGGGCGTATCGATACGCCTGGGCGTAAAACTTGAATTTAGCTTCAAAAACACTTGGAAAATTTATAGGGTTTAAGTTTTTGACTTTGAATAATTTTGTACCTGAAAAATCCTTGTCAATTGTGAGTCTTTGAGATACTTAAAAAAATTATTTCCTTTTTCAAATAAGTCCTTAATCAATTTGTTATATCAAAATCAAACTTTGGTTTTACATCAATCCTTGATGTTGTTTTCATTGGTAGATTCTGGTTCTATGCATTCATATATCTTGCATGAGCATTCACATTTGCTTAATATATTTGAAAAAGTGTTAGATGTGAGTATGCAAGTAACTATTTCTTTCAGGGAGACAATTGTTGTGAGAAGGTTGTATATGAGGTGTCCTTTGACTGTTCAAGGTCATGTGTTTGCTGCTAATTTGATGGAGTTTCTGTTTTACGATTTTGATGTAATTCTGGGTATGGATTGGTTGTTTGAGCATAGAGTTATGGTCGATTTTGAATCCAAGCGAGTTTTCTTGAAACTTGTTGATGATTACGAGGTGGTAATCGTGGGTGAGAATGCTAAGTTCCTATCCAATATTGTTTCGGCTCTGAAAGCGAGTCGTATGATGGATTTTGGTTGTGAGGCATTCCTAGCCTATGCCATGAATCCAGGATCAAAGGAAGTGCGCGTTCAGGATATCCGCATGGTATATGAGTTTTTTGGGTTTTTTCCGGAGGAGTTGACAGGTTTGCCACTGAATAGAGAGGTAGAGTTTGGCATTGAGTTGTATGCGAATACAGCTCCAGTGTCTATTGCTCCCTATCGTATGACACCAAAGGAGTTGAAGGATTTAAAGATGCAACTCTAGGAGTTGCTTGATCGAGGGTTTATTATACCTAGTGTTTCGCCTTGGAGGTGCACCGGTGTTGTTTTTAAAAAAGAAGGATGGCACGATGCGGATGTGCATTGATTATCGTAGTTTTGGATTAGAGAAGTTGTTTTCCTTGGGCATGTTGTGTCAGCCGAAGGAATTTGGGTTGATCCACACAAGATTGAGGTGGTGATAGGTTGGAAGTCACCTAAGTCTGTACTGGAGGTTCGTAGTTTTCTTGGGTTGGCTGGTTATTATCGTAGGTTTGTAGATGGTTTTTCGATGATTGCTGCTCCATTGACTAAGTTGTTGCAAAAGAATGTTCGTTTTGAGTGGAAAAAAGATAGACAATGAGCTTTCGAGAAGTTACAAGAGGCTTTGATGCAAGCTCCTATCTTGATTCAACCTGAGTCGGGTAAGGAGTTTGTTGTTTTTAGCGTTGCATCATACATAGGTTTGGGTTGTGTGTTGATGTAATAAGGTAAAGTTGTGGCTTATGCGTCGAGATAGTTGAAAGTGCATGAGCGCAATTATCCTACCCATGATCTTGAGCTTGTCGCGGTGGTGTTTGCGTTGAATATTTGGAGGCATTATCTACATGTAGAGAAGTGTGTTGTGTACACAGATCACCAGATTTTGAAATATTTGATGACATAAAAGGAAATTTGTGTTTTATACGTGATTTTTTTTATTAAAAAAATCAATTTTAAAAGATAAAAAAAGTAGATTGGGTACTCGATACTTGATTTTGCAGGTACTTGATGATTACGGGCTGATAAATATACTACCTGAAGAACTTAGTACCTGGCACCTCGGGTAATCAAAAGTCCGGGTATATAGATTTGAACACCCCTACCTCTCACTGTGGCAAGCACCTATAAAAGGGATTTTAAAAGGTTGAATCGTTCAAATTGCATGAGTCCAATAATCATAAATAACAACATTTTATAAGTATTTAGGATCATAATTCCGAAGAGATTATTCATACTAAGGGTTTCTTTGATAAAATTGAAAAACATTTTACCAAGAAAAAAACGCTAAGGTTAATATGACATCACTTTTGACTTCCTTGATGTTAATAAGTATAAGAGTCATGGAAATGTGAACGAGTACATTATGAAATTTTTTAATATTGTTTCGAAATTTAAAGCACATAAGATCGAACTTTCTAACAATTGATTGTTCTTATGCTTTTGGTGTCGCTTCCTATACAATTTAAACATTTCAAAAATAGTTACAACTGTAAAAAAAAAATAGGCTCTAATTGAGCTCATTTTCATTGTGTCAAAGGGGAAAAATTTTGGAGTATTATAAGTGTAAAAGTACTCATTTGGATAGTGCTCATTTAGTTAGTGTCTCTAAGAATAAGAGCAATAAAGAAAATATTAGAATAAAGTTACTAAGAGTACAACTCAAAAGAAATAATAATAAGTTAAAAATAGTTGATTTTTTTGTTATTTTGTGTGAATATAGTTTTATGATCCAACAATTAGAATTATTTAAGGAGAGATCTATAACATTTTTAAGATGTTGAGTTTGGAGAGAGAAATAAAGTTAGATACATTGCTTTTGAAAATGAATTAAATTATAATTTAATTCATATTTTCACTTTTGATGATGTTTAGGTTTTCACACCTACCGTTGATCAAGAAGTGAATCAGAACCTCAACAAGACAATAGTGAAGTCATAAGCTTACACCCCTACCATCACAACCAAACATGTCCCTGAATTGAATGGCATAACATTCCCTTGTCTCTTCATTAACCCATAATGACTCAATCACCTCATCTCACAAAATTTATAAAATACAAGAGTATACTCAATTCTATAACATGTCAACCATATCTAATGATACCAAGAGTAACAATAAACCAATTTTGGGTCCTCAAATCATTTATCTATTTTTTAATACACTTTTGTTGAAATAAAATTTCAAGCTTGCATTTGCATCAATTACTTGAATAAAGCCTGACTAGTTTATGCACTAGGTTTCCATAATAACATCTTATGCATTTAAAACTTGTTCACATCATTTTTCACATCATATATTGTGCATTAGGACAATAGCAAAGCATTTAAAACATGCTGGAAACACAACTCATTAATCCAACCTTATCATGAAATTTTCAAAAGCAATAAAAGTCAATTCAGACTAGTATTCGACCCGAAAATCCACCCGAACTACTAACTAGGTATTCAATTCATGACATCTTTGGTTTATTTTCAGAGCAGCTTCCCCCTAGACCTTTTATCTCGATGGATGACATGATAATGGGTCGCTTTGGTGGTTCCCTCGACGCGACATAACTTCTACAAAGATAAACATTCAGGTCCGTTGGATGACAAATTTGAACCTACCAGAGTGTTTGATAAGAAATTGTCTGCTCATCGCCCCCATGTTGATGTACACAAGCGTACATGATAGGAGATTGTTATCTCATTTTTTTCTTAATTCTTTTTTCTTCTCCCGGGTTAATGGGTTGTAGCGTGTCTCGAAGTTGTCTCCCCTTTTTGTTATACTCTGTAACCACAATTACAACGTTCGGGGACTCAAAGCCATATGCGTAAGCATTGTTATTCAATCTGTGAACGATCAAATATGTCGTTGCCATTGGCCAAGAAAAACCATGCAGGTTGGGTGAATTTTGGGACGAACATAGAAAATGGGATTACTATTATAGGACTATTATTCTTAGAGTTTTATCACTACTGATTTTTTTTTATCGAAAGTGTTACATGCTCACTTCACCGTTGTTGATAACAAAATAAGGTTGTAATAGTTTTAGACAGTTTTCTCTTTCTGGTTTGGACGGAGAGCCGCAGGCAATGGAGATATGTAATAAAGGTTAGGGAAGATGGGAGGAAAATGAAGTTTTATTAAAGGAAAAGAAGAGATTCAGGGTCTGATTTCATCAATGGAGCTTTGGGCCTCTCATTGTAATTATATTAATGCCCTTCTAACGGGATGCCATGTTTAGGGTAACTAGGTTAGGATGGTTTCGTAGTATAGTCCTAATTATCAGATGATAGAATCAGCTGACGGGTCAGATGAACTTGATAGTCATCATGTCGATAGTAAAATGACTTCTTGACAAAACCGTGTCTTGGACCTTCCAAAGACTCCATGGCTCTATGCTTAGGAGAGTTGGAGCGGAAGCGTACTAGAAGAGGAGTTGCTGATGACTTGAGAGCAGAGATATAACAACTTCGAATTCAAATACAAATGTATCATAGTCTAGTTGGTTATCAGCCCATTTTAGCCTCTCCCATACACCGTTTTGTTTGACTTTGTAAACTCTTGCAAGTTGTTCATATATCTTCCTATATATTTTCCTGTTTTGCATCCTCGACCCTTTTTAAGCTAATAACCTGCGATTTCTGATAATTCCATGGCCTTAACAGCTTTTTTTAGTTGTACTTTTCAACTATTTTCCTCCGCTTGCTCTATCTCTATCTGCTGAATCATCTTCCATGGATTCAATGCAAGCGAAACCAATCTTACCGGAGATGGAGATTCTTCTTTTACCGCATCCTTTGCTTTTTACAATAGTCGCGTCAAGCCCAAGCAATGAGCAGGGAGTGGGAGGACCCTTCCAAATTTTTTGGTTAAATAGAATTTTAGTTTCCTATCAGTTTAAACTTAAGTCAAATTAGACGTATACCTTTCCAATTTTCTAGATTAAACATTTAAAGAGCCCCTATCTTTTTGAGCTTATATATTTTACCTCTCCCAATATTTGATGCTGACGATATGATCAAATGAATAAAAAAACACTCTTGAAAGCAAAAATCAAATGATTTGTTAACCCTTTTTTCTATAGGTTTAGTGAATATTTAAAAAGTGGATACCCTGAGATAATTTTTAAAACTAACAAATTTATTCGGAAGAGAAGATTACACCTAATCATTAAAAATAAATGGGATCCCAAAAGTACATCTAATCATTTCTTTTCATGCACTATATCATATGTCTATACATAGCAAAAGCAAACTTCTATTATTTACATCTCCATTCTGCAGAAGCCGCCACAATTGATGAAAGCAATTTCTTCTGCTTTGCACTAGCTTTAGGTTGTATAATATCGGTTGGCCTTTCCTTGATTGGATTTCTTACGCTACAAAGCTTGTGCTTCATCCGCCAAGGCAACAACATTTCAAACCCACAACCCTTTGGGGAAGACAGTGAGGATCGCTTTATTACTGCTTGGGAAACACATGGTGACTGATCCGAAAAATTGCAGAGATAGGGAAGCTTTGTTTTGGACATGTTTAGGGCAGATGATGCAGCCAATGCTATGTCGTCCGGGAGAAAGAGTTCGATTATGAAACTTGGAGATGGACAATCACTGTGCTCTAAACTCATAGCTAAGTTCAAGCCATCCAAGCACTAGGCTCCATGCTCTTTGATGATCCATGCAACTTTTCTGTTTTCTCAACAATGTCTATTGCTTCTGTTAGTGACAACACTTCCACAGCATCTGAGAATACATCATCGTGGTCCTCGTTATCACCGTAGTCATCCACATCGGCATCACAACCTTCATCATGCTTGTGATCATAATCCACATTAGTTGCCTCTTTTGGTGGACGCCATCTGCCTGGTGGGGGTTTCGGCTTCATCTACGTTGTTACTTCTTTCCGAGTTCTTGGGCTTGCCAGGAACCTGTTCCCAGCAAAACGGAATCCAATTACTCGAATCTTTGCATCCAACAAAGGAATTGGTGCAAGAAACTTCATCGCTAATGTATCCACAGCAGGTCGCCTTGTCGATAAGAGTGGTGCATTTAAGTTGAGCTTTCTGGGGCGTTTCCTTTCCATAGCTTCATTCATTCCTTGTCCCAAATAGAGAAATATGGTTCTGGAAGTGAAGGATTCATTGGAGTAGGTGGGGAAAAAGCGAATAGGTGACTTGAGATGCATATGATCATATGAACGAAGAGATGATAAAGGAGTGGTTGTATGAAATAGTTGTGAAGCAACTGAAACTATGGGGATCTCGTGCAGTGTATTAAAATTTAATACCGCTATTTTTCACTTTATAAGGGTCACAGGTTGGACGGAAAAGGCCCTTACCCTTCTATGGTGAATTCATAAAGTGAAGCATGATGTTAACATTTGCTGGAAGCCTGGAGTCATCCAAAAAACCATGTGGCAGAGCGTTAAACTACTGAAGTCGGCAGCTATGGCAAGAGAAAGGACAAATTTGTCTTTATGATCCCTTTGGTGTTTAGAGTTTAATTTTTTAGTGTTGGAATATAGATAAATAGTATGGATATCGAATATAACTGCACTGTGTGGGAATGAACCCCTTTTCAAGGAGAAAATTTCAAGCTTGAACAACAATAACATTCAGGATGGGAAGAGTTAGAATACCTAAAATATTGCCATAAGAAAAAGCTAACACAGTGTAAAATCTCCAGACTGGATTGACTTCTTTAGTTTCATTTACATTGTTCTTTCGACTGTAGGCATTGGCAAAGCCCCTTCAAGTGTAATACAAAGAGCAGCACGCAGTAGCATGCCTGGATGTTTTACATATTTATTGGTCCAATCCTTAATACAGAAAACAAATATTTACAAACTACCTTGACCATTAATATTTCCCTTTTCACCTTTTCTATCACACCAAACACTACCCTTTTCTTTCCTCCTACGTTCCATATCTCCATGGCAGTGCTTCTGAATTTCCCAGGGATCTATCCAACAATTGCGGTGCCCCTTCCTCGTAATCAAACAAAAATACTCGAATGAAAAAGGGTGGCGAAAATCAGATTGCCCATAGGTCTATGAAGAGAGGAAATGACTATGGGGATTCTGACTTTCTCACTTTTCCTCTTTAACCAACTCACAAACTTTATTATATAGCTCGAGAGTATCTGCATGGTTGGGATCAAGACATAGGGCTGCTTCACAGTCTCTAACGGCGGACATATAATCACCCATTGAGTCATGGAATGCAGCTCGAAGATGTAGTAGCTGCAGGTCTGGCTTGAAAGCTAGTGGTTTTGTGAGCTCTGCAATTGCTTCATTTTCTTTATGATCATCCATTAGAACTGGAAAGACAGAAGCTTCATGTTAGAGGCCGAAAAAATCTATCCCCATATGCAAATATGACCTCAGTATTCAGGATTGAGAACAAATAACAAGCAATTATTGTACTCTAAACTTGAATTTCTTATGGATTAAATATGGCAGAAGACAAGGAATCAACTTCTTAATTTTATCCAATGATTTCTTTCTGTCTTTCCATTTGGATCAATAACATTTGAACATTTTAAATGATAAATGATGACGAATAACATTTATATGACATAATTTAACATAAATCTTGATCATGAAAGCACCTCATATCAAGATGGATATCCTTTTGCCAAATGCTATATAAGCAAAACAAGACAAGGTACAAAGGAAGTTCTTAATTTTATTCATTTAAATCTGAGAATTCAGAAAACTGTGCTTTTATGCCAATAAGAAAAGTGAAAATACAACACACGGGAATAAATGTAACTCTCAAACATTAAAGATCAAGGCTTCAATATAGTCAAAGATACAGGAAATAAACAATGAGCTAAGCTGATGGAAAAGAATAGCTTAGAAGAAGGTAAGAAAGATGTAAAAACCAAGGAAAATTAGTTTACTCAACCTTCAAATTTATCTAGAATTAACTAATGCTACATTTGGTAGGAGTACTATTTTTTCCTCATGTTTTAGTATATGAGATAGCAATAAACTAATTTCAATTAGTAATTTTTAGCCACTCACATGACTTGCTTTGAACAAAGAGAAGATTTTTTTATCTACTTATTTTGAAGAGGTATTATTTTTTGCTTGAGTTTTTACTCACCCTTCTTATTTCAAGTTTAAAATTGTACTAGTCCTACTTTATGTTATGACAAACTATTTCACTACTTGTGTATTCCTTATGTTAATACATATGTAACCAAATGAGGCATGTGCATCTATTGTGTTGAATTTACCATTACAGCTAATGGCAATCTAATGTTAAGTTTTGTAGGAGTGTCATTTTTTCCTCATGTTTTAGTACATACACTAACTTTGTTTGTTAAGTTTTAGCCATTCACATGACTTAATTTGAGCAAAGATAAGGAATATATATTGTTTATTTGAAGAGGTATTATTTTTTACTTGTGTTTTGACTAGTCTTTCTAATATCAAGTTTAGATTTGTAGTAATTCTTTATATTGTGAAAAATTATCTTAAAACTCATGTAATAATTAAGTTTTTCCTTGTGTTAATTACATGTGTAACCAAACATAGCATAAAAGCGCAAGTGTCACAGTGAATTGCAATTCCACAATGCATAATCAAAATCAAGGTTAAATGCAGCAATTACAAACAAAGTTGTTGGGATAAAGTAATCAAAACCGTGGTCAAGGAATTTACCTGCTGCTCTATATCTGTATGGATATGTCCTCAAGGGATCTAATTGCGTAGCCATAGCAAGATCACTCTTTGCCATGTCCCGGTCAGAATATTCTGAACGCTTCTCATAAGCTGATGCATTGTTGCGTGCCTTCTCTATAAGCTTAGTCATCTCATCATATGCAGCTTTTCGCTGATTTTTTAGATGAAATACACGTGCCAGACCCTGATGTGCCCGTGTATGCTTAATGTTTAATGCATTCGTGTAACAATCAGCAGCAAGATCTAGCTTTTCACAGTCTACATACACACTACCTAAATTATTCAGTGCCTGCAGAAATGTGGAATCACTCAGAACCCAAAACCAATTCATTGCACTTATATAGCTAGGTTTTTTCTAGAACTAAATAGCTGGAGTTAAAATTGCTCCAAAAATACTCACTTGTCCTTTCCGAAGTCCATCTGACGGGCATCTAAGAGCATCCAGAAGAAGTTGGATAACATATGCTGAGGACTCTTGATCAAGACTAGTATCCGCTAAAGCATATGCTTTGAGGAAAAAAGCTTCAAATGATCTCTGGATGGAGATTGACTCCTCTGCTTTAGCTAGTGCTTCTTCACAGTAACCGGTGTCGTACAATATCCATCCTTCGTAGACAAGCTTTTCATGTTCTGAGGTAGAATGGTTTCTAGCCAACCGTAGACTACGCATTGCAGCCTTTTGACAATTTAACCTACAGCATCCAGTAGCAGCAAACACTCGGAAGTTAGAACTGACAGAATATTAAGGTGAACAGAATATTGCATTCCGTCACTGTTTGAATTAAAACCAAAGTAGTGTGGAAAGAAGTTATATGCCTCATTTATCTGGATCAATACCATTGAGAAACAACCTCAAGTGACATCGTTAGAGATTGCAAGTTCTATGACTATGATTGCAACCGACGTGTACAACACATTTGATGCAGTACACTTACCATGTAAAATACAAGTTAACTTATTTAATAGTATTCACCCATAAGTTATATAACTAAGAAAGACTAGTTAACCTCAAAAATGAACTGTACTAATACTAGGAAGCAAATGAGGAATGGAATTCAAACAATTACTATAGAATATTTTGAGGCCAAGAACCATTATGAAAATAATGGAATGGAGGTTGTTTTAATTTACATCTCCTAAAAGTGGTAATAAGGCTGCACATAGTGATGAATCAAATTTACAAAATGTACCATATGATATCACCTTGACAACAATCAGGCTGGCATTTTCTCAACTCTCAACAGTAAACTTATTACAATGACATGTAGATTTTATTTTAATTTGGCCATAGTTAACACTTAATGCAGAAACCACACTGCCTTTAAGCAGACACCTACATCTCAAAATAATACAGAAGGAAACATCGCTTGGCTTATCATAAGTTCATAGTGTGAATATATATGACCATTCATTTATCCAAGGGCATAAAGTACTTCATCTTCACTACAAAGCAATAATGCAAGTTCTTCCATAGAGATTAAAACAAATTTTAATCTACTAGAACAAATCTATAAAGAAATTTCCTTTCAACAGAAACAGCAAAAGGACATTTTACTCAACCAGTGAAAGAGTTTGTCATGTTACCTTAAAAGGAGGAGAGACTGTCTGAACCATAGAAGGCTTTTTCCAGGGTCATTTGCCAACATATGGTGTACAACAGCTAGGGAACCAAGATCATCGACAGAAGACCAGCGGTCATACAATTGCATCCAGCAATCAGCCTGACTCCACTGTTGAACAGAAGGACGTAGGAGCTCCACCAAGTGGTCACCATGCATTTTCCCATAAAACATCATGTAATTTGGTTCCAGGGTCAAAAGTGCCCGAACATCTCTAAGAGCTCTTTCATAGTCCTCCATAGCAATTGAAATCCAGGCACGTAACTCAAGGCAGTCAGGGGATACCTTGAAACTGATTATTTTACTAATTTCTGAGATGGCTGCTCCAATCTTGTTGTTCTCCAACAATGAAACAGCTCGATACTTGTATGGAAAAGAAAGTGTTGGATCCAATTCTGTTGCAATCTCTAGATCTGACATTTTCTCCTTCCCGTCACAATATATAGAACGTTCTTGATGCATCCACCCAACCAGCTTATATTCTGAGATGAGTGAGTTAATAATCTTGTAAGCTGAATACCTGTGGCCCCGCTTGAACTTGGCTCTTGCTACACCCACTTTTGAATATATATGACCAGACTCACAAGCTGTCTCAAACCAACTTTGAGCATCTTTGTACTCTTTTCTCTCAAACATCACAACACCTAACTGGTGATACGCAAGTTGTTTCTGCCAACTTTCCATTGCGCACTCCGTTAACCTCTCTAGAAGCATCACAGTAATGTTAGCTTTCATATCTTCCTCCATTGCAATTTGGCTCAAGAAGAAATATAACAAAAAGGAAGCATGCCCAACTAGAGCCAATCTTTCCTTTGCGTCCGGACCACAAAAATATTTCATCACATTAGGACTGTGCAATGAATTTGGGAGCTCCCTTAAAAAGACCTGCAAGCAAGCTGCCACAAGAAGATACGCATTTTCCGCCAATCCATACTCAATTAACAACAGTGCATCCTCCATATCATTTACCAAAGATGCTAAATAAGAATCGCAAGCGGACTTCAAATTGTCGCAACAAAACGTATTTGAGAAAGAAAGAAGCTCCAAAATAATCCGTGGATTAAAAGAATCTAATCTTTTGGTCCTGCTATATAATTCAGCAGCTTTCATACACTCAACTGAAATGCCGTTCTGGGTAAAATTTATCTTCTCTCTTTTAGACTCCTTGAAACCACCGTACAACAATGTCCTAAAAGGTATCGAAAACGAAGCAATATTGGACCGTATACACCTAATCTCATCATCTCCAATGAAAAATGACATGTCCCCATAATCATCAGAAGTGGAACATTCCTCATCCTCAATTGAAAAGTCGTCCTCAATTTCCCCTCGAGGAGTCTTAGAACAATTACAAGGATCATAAATAAATTCCGGGCTATAACCAGCTATCAAGGTAGCCTTAGGGCACTCGATGTTTCTTCCACAGCAATTCATTGAATTTATGCCAACAAGCTCATCCTCCCTCCTCTCATACCTCAACCATGCTGATAACACAATCTTGGAATGCACATCAACACTATGCTGCCTGGCGGCTCGAAGAGTTCTCCGTAACAGCTTTGGTTCAGATAAGCCCTTAGAAATTGCACATTTCTCAAGATACATTCCAGATTTCTCAAATTGAGGACACCTCTCAATCCTACGGTACACATCAGCAAGGGTTTCGATAAAATCAGCAAACTTTAGGCATGGCTCGATCTGGGGCTCGAGGAGATCGGAGGCAGGGAGGCCATAAGGAAGCAAGGTTTCATTTACAAAACCAATGGTCACGTTAGACGATTGGTAATTGTGAACAGATTTAGGACGAACCGAATTAGCACTAAGATGGTCCTGAAGCTGGTGGAAGAGTTTTTCACCCACATCTCCACAACCACCACCGGCGTTGTTAACAGCATAAACTTGCGTGCCTTTACATCTATCTAAAACCTTTAAACTACGCATTGTGGAAAATTTATTACGATGTATCTTTGTCGAGATCAAAGGGCAGAATTTCTCCAACGGTACAAAAATAAAAAATTCAACAATGTTTCAGACCACCCAAAACAACAACAAAAATGAAGATCTAGAAATGGGTGTTGAAAAAACAATAGAACCAACGATAAAACAAATTTACCTGCAGAAAACCAGAGCTTAGAATGCAGAAGCTGGAAACCCAGTGGTAACGCAGGCTCAATTGGAGATTAACAAAGAAAAGGGGAGGGGGTTTCTGGGATTTCTGCCTGTTTCCTTTAATTTTTCTTTTACTTTTTCACGAGAAATAGAGAGAAAGTCGAGAGAAAAAAAAAACACATAATAATGAAAACAGAGATTTAAGGAAGAAATAACCAGAAAACGACAAACCGGAAGTTGTTTGAGAAGTGGAGGTGGCTGTTGAAACGGCCAACTACACTCTCTCTCCTCTATCGACCTGTTTTTTCTTTTTCCCTGTCTTTGAATCTCCTATATTTGATAATTCATTTTTTTTCTTTTTTTGGGGGTTTTCTGTGTTTCTCCAAATTTGTTGGGAGTTGAATTGTTTGTTATATTATATTGTTTTTATTTGAGGTTAAAGTTAAAACCAAACCAGGTCCGAAACAGCGATTAATGTATTGTGTGTGCTGTCTGAATCTGAAGTAGAGGAGAACCGCTAAAGTTGCGCCCTAGCTGTCTCTCACACCTATCTTAATATTAAATGAGTTTATTACGTACTTATTGTTGAACACTACTAATGTTAAATGTCGATGAATATTATTAAATTAATTAATAAAAATTCTAAAAGATTCAATATACAATTATTATAAATTATTTAAAATAAATTTTTAATTAAATTATTTTTCATATATATATTTTTCAAATAATTAAATAAATACCAATCCTAATCAATTCCTAAATTAAAAAACCTTAAATCTTTTTCCTCAAGTTAGAACCTAATTTCTAATTAAAACCCTCAATAATTGATTTTAATTTGAGAATTAGAGTTCTAATTTTAAAAAAAAAGTCGACTGGTCGGCAAGAGAAAATATTTTCTCCCAAAAGTTGAAAATCGAGAATCCTAAATAATTGGTTCCAATTTGAGAAAACGAGAATAATTGTTTCTAATTTGATAATTAAGGTTCTAATTTGGGGAAAAGATTTAGGGTTTTTTAATTTAGGAATTGACTATAGTTGGTATTTAATCTAATTATTTGAAAAAAATAAAAAATATATAATATATATAAAAAATAATTTAATTGAAATTTTATTTAAACAATTTATAATTGTATATTAAGTCTTTAAAAATTTTAATTTTTATTAATCAATTTAATAATGTTCAACAATATTTAGGGTTAATAGTGTCAACAATATTCGACGCGTAGAATTTTCCCTTAATATTTCTTTCTTTTCTTTGCTTTCTGCCCTTCAAATTTT
Organism: Hibiscus mutabilis; assembly: GCA_019671005.1. Classification (NCBI taxonomy): domain Eukaryota; kingdom Viridiplantae; phylum Streptophyta; class Magnoliopsida; order Malvales; family Malvaceae; genus Hibiscus; species Hibiscus mutabilis. The sequence continues at coordinate 19,869,078 of CM033727.1, read as the reverse complement.
AATTTTATCTTCACTAATCATTATTTTTAAACTTCTATTTTTTATTTGCTCCTCACTCGATTATTTTTGTTGGTAAAAAATGATGTTTATTTTTTTAAGTGATCTGGTTTGAATAGGGTAGTTTATACAGTATGCACCTTTTAATAAAGTTTAAGTGTAAAGAACATATATTATTATAAAATTATATTCGCCTTTCAATAATATTATCTCAATATAAGATAGAAAAACTTTTGATAAAAAATAACATAAAAGAACTTAGTAAAAATCCAAATTTAAAAATTAAAAAATAAATAAAAACTCAAGTAAATGTTAATAATTATTTAAAATAAATAATATATATTCATTCGTTTTGTTCAAATTAAGACATGAAGAAAAAAACTCCTACCGAACACAGCTTAAGAAATATGTTGGTATGAAAGTTCATAGCACTCTTTCCATTCTATTCTACCTAAATTTTATATTTAGCATATTATTAATATAATAGGTAAATTATATCGGTGACCACTTAATTATAGGGCCGTTTTTTATTTTGACCACTGAACTAACAAACTTGTTAATCAGACTAGTAAACTATAAAAGTGTTTTTATTTTGATCATTGGCCATTAAAAACAGAAGATGTGACGTGACAATTAACGAAAATTTGTACAATTACACATTTTATCCATGTTATATACATATTATATCAATTTAGTCATTATTTTAATTTATTCAAAGAATATAATCATCTAATCCTATAACGACACATGTCACTGCCTTAAAAGAATTTAAATTAATTTTATTTAATTAAATAAATTTATGACGGCACATATCACCACCTTAAAAGAATTTAAATTAATTTTATTTAATTAAATAAATTTATTTTACGTGTTATCACCTGATTAAAGTTGGGTTCAAATCTCACCCACACCAACAAGTTAGAGAGCAAGCACCAAAACCATTAAGCTATTACTTCATTCTTGTAAAGATTTTGTAAAATTATTTATTTAAAATCATACTCTTTGTGAAAATTAAAGAGAATAATATAGTGTGAGCCGTGAGGAGATTCCAATCCGCTTTTAATAAAAAATAAAAATGATGCTTAATCCTTAGATTAGAATTAATATTTGATTAAAAATGATGAAATATTATTTATTAATAAATATATTATTAAATAGAATATTAATAAAAACGTTACTACTTGATAATAAAATTTGGATTCATTAATAAATTGAATGCTTTGAAAATGTTTTCCATTTGTAATATTATAATAATTTGATTATTAAAATCTACCGACATAAATTGGTTAAGTGTTGTGTTGTTGTATATTTTATATGCTATTAATAATAATTTAATAAAAAATTAATTTAAATTTATTTATTTTATAATATGCATGTCCATCTTATGATTCATGTTCAGGGTGCAAGACTGCTCATCTCAGAAATATTGTCTCGAAGATTTGAACTCATATCATCTCTTTAAAAATGTAATGTGTTTTACCAAAGCACTCAACACTTATTGGTAATTTAAATTTATTAAATATAATTTTATCCACATATAATATTTCATCATTTTTAATCAAATATTAACTCTAGTCCAGCAATTAAGCATTATTCTTATTTTTTTATTAAAACCGGATACAAATTCCCTTACACTATATTTACTCTCTTTAAATTTTACAAAGAGAATGACTTTAAATAAACAATTAATTTAAATTCCTCCAATAAGGTAGTTGTTGCGCGTAATAAGTGCTCTACAATTGTGCAAGTGTACACGTCGCAAGTTATAGTATAAAAGATATCATCTCCACAGGGATTGGTGCCACTTCAAGAATCTAGTCTCTTGCACTGTAAAAAGTAAAAACACAAATAGGCGATTGTAGGAGTTTTAACTAACAACTAAACTAGAAAGCAATAAAGTAAAAGAATATGTAATCAAATGAGAGAGAATAGGTCAGGTTATCGTGAGTTGAGGAGTGATAGCCAATTGGATCGTCTTGATAAAAGAGTGCAAGGGCAACTCAGTTGTTGTGGTAACTTGTGCAGCGGGGTTGCCTTGGCAACTAATCGACGGTTGCCTGGACAACTGGCTAGGCAACTGTTTGGGCGGCTAGGCAGCAACTTCAAGGTTCGGCAGAGCATTCTTCAATGGTTTCTTCTTCAAGATAGTGTCGAATAGTTCTGTTTCGTGCAAGAATCACTCATCCTCCTGCTGGAACATCCTGATTCATATTGCCGTCTTGATTAGCTATTGCTACTCTTAACCTTTGTCTGAGTCTTTGCAAGGTTCGTTCGATTTCTGGATCAAAGGGATATTCTTGTGTAATCGGCCTCGCCCTGGTCATATACCAATGTAAAACCAAAGTTTGTTAGCCCTTCGAATCTTTAAACAATAAAAATAAAAAGTGCAAGAAAATAAAAACAAAGTTGCTATTGCCAATCCCCGGCAACGGCGCCAAAAACTTGTTACGCGTAATAAGTACTCCGCAATTGTGCAAGTGTACACGTCGCAAGTTATAGTATAAAAGATATCGTCTCCACAGGGATTGGTGCCACATCAAGAATCTAATCTCTTGCACTATAAAAAGTAAAAGAACACAAGTAAAAGATTGTAGGAGTTTAACTGACAACTAAACTAGAAAGCAGTAAAGTAAAAGAAGATGTAATCAAATGAGAGAGAATAGGCCAGGTTATCGTGAGTTGAGGTGTGATATCAAATTGGATCGTCTTGGTAAAAGAGTGCAAGGGCAACTCAGTTGCCGTGGCAACTTGCGCAGCGCGGTTGCCTTGGCAACTAATCGACGGTTTCCTAGGCAACAAGCTGGGCCGCAACTTCAAGGTTCAACAAAGCGTTCTTCAATGGTTTCTTCTTATCCCTAAGTCAAAACTCTAGCTAATTGTGCATGCCTTGACAATACATCCCTGCGTGAATCAAGGGTGAACAACAACCAATCTTGCGCTCCTCTTAGCCGTTGAAATCCTTAACTTATTCCTAAGCCGGATTAATCTTCACCATCAATAGATTGAATAAAGACCATACTCATTCGTTTCTTGAATCTAACTCTCCTGATATTAGATAAATAGATAGAGTTACGAGATCCTTTCCCAATTTACTCGCAAACAAGAATAAAAACCAAGAATGAGTAAACCTTGAATTGAAAGTGCAAACTCTTATTACCTAAACAAAATCCAATTGTTTCTCACAACCACAAAACACAATAACCTTAGCCAAATATATTTAGTTCATGGCTAGGTTCCAAAGAAACACAAAACAAAGAATCCCTAACATAAACCTAATCGAACAAGAAAGAAAAATATGAAGAATGGTTGAAGCCTCTTGTCGAAATCTCTCCCCTTTTGCTCTCCCTTGGAGTTTGACGGCTTGGTCTCCTTTAAATAGGAGATGGCTAGGTCAAAGTCTTTCTTGAGGAGGAAGTTAAGTTGGAATTAAATACTTTAAAAGAATATAATTCTTTATTATATTTAAATTCCTTGTAGATCTTCTCTTATCTTCTTGGGATTTAATTTCTCTTTAACCTCTTCATGGAAATCAAACTCCTTTGGGATTTAACTTTGCTCCACGTCATCTTGGGCTTATCTAGTCATCAATTTCGACTGTCATATCATCTTATCCCTTATCGACAATTGCCCTAGCAACTAGCTCGGTATCTCCTTCATGCATTGCCCTGGCAACTGCGTTGACATCTCCTTCATACACTGCCCTGGCAACTGGTTCCAGTCTTATTTAGGCAAGTGATTCTGTACACACACAAAAATAACTATCGGCAGCACCCGTTTTCCACAAAATTAAGCAAAAAAAAAAACAACTATCGGCAGCACCATTTTTCCACAAAATTAAGCAAAATATGAAATCAAGCTTAACCACCAAGGAAACAATGCAAACATGCATGAATGGCTATAATGCAACTAATATGAGCATAAGCCTAGCAATAATATGAACAAAAAGGGTGAATAAAATAGTACTTTTAGACACTTAACAATAGTGACGCATGTCGTCATATGATTAGATGATTAAATTCTTTGAATTAAATTAAAATCATGACCAAATTGATATAATATGTAAGTAACAATGATTAAATGTGTAATTATATAAATTTTCGTTAACTGTCATGCCACCTCATTTGTTAGATTTTAATGCTTGGTGGTCAAAATAAGAACACTTTAATAATTATGTAGTCTAGTTAACGAGTTTGTTAATTCGTGGTCAAAATTAAAACTACCTTTGAGTTGACATCACTGTAGTTTACCCTAATATAATCATTGCATTGATTTGAGCAGTTCGACCATAACATTTTAAAACTATTTTTTGACGTATTTTGTTCATATCGACTGTGATTTTTTTAAAGGATTGCATTCATTATGAATGACGTATTTTGAAGATAAATATGGTGTAACACAACACTCTGTACTTAGCCTAGACGTTTTTATCGGATCAAAGAGCGACCCGAGTTATGAGCTAGTGGTTTGGTTAGGAGAATTAGTATAATTTTTTAAACATTACATATTTGATTTGAATATCTATAATTTAATCTTTAATTTTTTTGAAATTTTTTATTTTATACTCAAAATTCAAATTTAAGCCAATTAAAATTCTAAATTATCACCACCAAAATTCCAACCCCGGGTTTGGGGTGCGATAGGTGTTGTGAGTAATGGGAAAAAAGAAGACACTATCGAAGGTAAAACTCTTTAGTTGTCGTGTATGTAGGGGTATGTTTCGATCGAGTCGAGTTAAAAATTTATCGAGTTAGTCGAGTTGACGAGTCTTATTTTATAGTTCAAACTTTATTTGAAAATTTTTCGATTCGAGTCGAGTTTTCAATTTTTTGTAGAAATTTAATTGTAATTATTTATAATGTTATATTAAAATTTTATTTTAATTTAAACGTCTTTACAAGATATACATATGTATATATTTCTTCATATTTTTTTCGCATGTGTTAGTGAGATTTGTAATGTTATTTAATAAAATAAGATTTGTAATGTTATTTAATAAAATAAATTACATCTAAAATTTTAAAATATTTATAATATTATTTTCAATAAGAAATTTTGAGGATAAAATATTGATTCTTCATATTCTTTTTCTTTTTTCACTTGTGAGTAAGATTTGTAATTTTATATAATAAAACAAATATCATTTAAAATTCTAATATATATTTATAATGTTATTTTTAAAGAAGGAATTTTTGTAGACAAAGTTTTGATGGGAGTATAAAGGAGACAAGGAATTGATGAAAAGAAAGAGTTTAAAAAAATACGGTGTGAAGACCAAATTGAATAAAAAGTAAAGTTATGAGAGCAAATTACAAAAAGAATGGTTTTTTTTAAAATATGAATTGAAACCGCATAGATATTATATAGTGCTATTGGATCATGTGATTTAAATTTGGTCCAAAATGGACTAAAAATGAAAGAGGAATAGAAGAAATGAGGATATCATACAAAGTTGAGGAACTAAATGGCAAAAGGAAGATTTTTTTTTCAAAAAATATGAGATGAAGATAAATATATATTCCATAGTGGTTTATGAGCATGTGGTTTAAATTTGGTAAAAAATAGACTTAAAATAAAGAAGGAATTGAAGAAAAAAGAAAATTATGGACTAAATTGTAAAATAGTAAGATTCAAGTTATTTGAGTTGGAAAAATCAAACTCGAAATTTTCACGAGTTATTCAAGTTAACTCAAATAACTCAAAATTGGAAGAAATCGATTTTTTCGAGTTAAGTGAAAATTTACCCACCCCTGCATATAGTTCATGAAGCTCTTCTGACCTTTAATTGATAATTGGCAGCATGTTTAGAGAATGAAAGATGTCAAATGTTTGATCAAGGTGTCGAAATAGTTAAATATGCGCTTCATTGTTGTCCATGTTGTTAGAATGTAATTAAGTGAAAATTAGTTGTAATTAGTTGGTAGTTTGTTACGAATTTATTAATGATTTTTGTTATGGTTTGGGCTATATAAGTCATATTCATGTATTAGGCTCAATACCCATTATTGTGATAATTAGTTTAGTTTAATAAAAAATCATATCGATATTCCTTTCTTCAATATTATTCTATGTTTTAGGAACCCTAAATACAGCTACCGTTCAATCTTCGTTTCTTGTGTTTCATTTTCGGTCACTTACATCGGCACCAATGTCTCCTTTCTCACACATGTGCAAATGAAATTCTCTCTTTGAGCAATATTGATGTTCGAATGTTATATAGTTAACAACTTGTTAGCCCCTGTAAACTTATATCATGCGAACCTCTCATAGTGCGAACCTTTAAACGTACGAACAACTACATGCGACTTCCCGCGAACATAATATGCAGACGATTATTAGTGAAAGCTTATCAGTCGTAAGAACATAACATGCAGACGGTTATCTTAGACCACATTACAAGTCACGTGGTCTTCCTTAATGACAAATCGACCTAGACCATCACAATCTAAGACGTCTAATCAACACTCATGACACAAAATTTCTCTATCGGCACTTGTCCAAACTCTTATAAGGAGTCATGCAACAGAGAGTAAGGGGACATGCATTCTTCTTCAACCTAACCAAACCAAAAACCCTTCATCTGCACCATCCGAGCAACCATTTTCCACCATCCAAGAGCATTGTTTATCCTACCAATCAACGGTTGGTGCGGTGAGCGTGGACTAAACACGTGTCCATCATACCTTTAGATTTTCAAATTGATTTTCATTCATAGTAAGAAAATTGCAGGTGATCAACAAGACGAGGTAAACAAAAACAAGCAGAGGATTTGAATGCAAATACAGGTGCATGTTTTACTTTATTGGAACAGGTTGTACCTCTATATCCACCAAGCATGCTGCAATGACAATAGTTTTGGGCTTTACCCCCATGGTTTGTTATTCTAGGAGCAAATACTCGTCAGGCTAGTGGGGCCTCCCCTTTAGAGGGTAGTAAGCAATAGTTCATTGACACGCAGGAGAAATTGAAAGCTCTGGATGAAACCATGTTGACTTCGCGGAGGTAGTTTGAACAACAACAAAAGTTCATACAGAAGCAGAAGGAAAGGCAGAGGCTAACAGATGAAAGGAACAATAGAAATGAAAGATTAATTCAAGAGCTAACAACAAAGAGCTGCCATGATCGTAGAGCAGTTACGAGCATGCATGAGGATAAGGGTAAATCATGTAGAAGAGGTATTCAAAACCCAGAGTTTCAGGATTTTCAAATGGACAGTTTTGAGGAAGAGGAGGAAACTGAAGATTCAGTCATTATCCTACAGAAGATGATACACAACAGATGTTGAAAAGCAAGATGAATCAGTTAGAAAAGAATTTTCAGAACTTGCAGGACTCCCAACAGGTAAATCTGTCTCAAGATGTTAGAAGGTATAAAAATGAGCCATTGGCTAAAAGTGTCTAGGAGCATCATGTTTTCACTTCTTTTAAATTCCCTAAGCTAATGCACGATGGAAAATGTGATCATTAGGGTCACTTATCTCATTTTCTAAATCATATCAATTTATTTGAGGCATCAAACCAAGTCAAATGTAGAGTTTTTTTTGATGACTTTGAAGGATACTGCTCAAGCTTGGTACCTTCAGTTGCCACAACATTCTATTCAAAATTTTGACCAGTTGGTAGAGTTGTTCATGAGTCATTTTTTGGCTAATAAAATCTTAAAGAAGTTTCCAATGTACTTGATGTCTTTGTACCAAAAGCCTGATGAACCATTAAGGGATTTCGTGAAAAGATTAAATGCGGCGACAATGCAAACCAAAGACGTAACAGATGAGTTTGCAGTAAATGCTTTTATCAATGAAACTACTCATCAGCACCTGAAGTATAATTTGTTGGACAGACCACTAGCCACTTTGCCTGTACTTTATGAGAAAGTTCAACCTTATGTAAGGAATGAATAGGTGAACAGATTGAGATCTCAAGCCCAGGGTTTGCAAATTGTAGACTTTGGAACCAACATCCACACTTCTAGGCGGAGAAAGCTTCCACTTTAGGACATGGCTAGAAGAGCAAGATTCGCAGGTTATCAACAAGGTGAACACTAGTACAAAGGGGTAACAATATTCATAATCTAGTAATTATAGACAACAACACAATCAGGAGAGCAGACAAAAAGACCGTAGACACTAATTTTATCCGGGTTTATAACCCATTTTTTATTTAGTTATTCACTTTATATATTATTATTATTATCATTATTATTAAAACTCAAAAAGATTATCATTAATATTAAACATACATTTATTAAATAAATAAACAACCTAGTTTATTAATATAGTCCATTACATTTGAAAAATCCAAAAAATATCACATTAGTGGTCTGTTTTAGGCCAATAATAAACTAAACCCTAATGTGATAAAACAAAAAAAAACCTAATCTGTTTTGTTCCTTGTGCAACCGTATTCCCACCGTCAGATATGGTAAGATCTGACGATCTAAATGGGAGCAAAAGTGGCCTATGGTCTTCCCCACTCGCGTGTGGAGTGCGTGTGTAGTGACCATTCGAGCCTCGCGTGCAACACACGCCTTTTCCAGATCCTTCCGGTGGTTGGATGCTAGCTACGTGACCTTGAAGATGCAGATCGGAGCAGTCCATTCGCGAGTCATCCCGACCATTTATTCGATCTCCAAGGATGACCCAGATTTCACCGTCACCTGAAACCCACGCTCTATGCTAGCAATCACGAGCCATGGTCTCCATTCCCTCTCTCTGGTCCCCTCTCCCTCGTACGAGATCCACAAAACATGCAAGGGACAATTAGATAATGTCAGATGGTGCAACCATAAAAAATAGGGATTTTAGAGACAAATCGAAAAAGGCAGATGAATAGAACCAGAAAATACAGCAGCCAGTATGGATTATTAGGGATTTTTTTCTTAAATTATGGTTATAAATTCAGGGTATAAAACGAAAACCCTAACCACTTGTAAAGGGGGATTTTCATTCGGGAACATTGAAGCAATAAAAAAAGCAAAATTTTCAAAGGTAAAAAATTTCTCAGTTCTATTTGCATTTCGTATTCAAAAGATAAAAAGAGTTTTGGGGTTTACCTTCAGATTTAAGGGGCATTCATCTTTGCCTGACTCGTTCTACCGGTGATAAGCCCTATGATTCTCTCCGGGGATAAACAGGGTGAGCCGATAAAAAATAAGCTTTCAAAAAGGAGTTTTGGTTTCTGTTTTTAGAGATTTGGGTCTCGGTTATCCGAAAAAGGAGGGGTTTAGTTGTTTTTCAAGGGAAAAGAGAGTCAGATATAGATTTGGAGTGAAAAGGGGAGCCTTTCTGGTTTTTTTGGGTTCACTGACCGCCGGCGAGTAACCAGTTTCTAGGCTTGTACGCCGATGACCATCGGTGTTCATCAAGGTGGTTGAGAGAATGAGAGAGTTTCTCTCAGTTTTTTTTGAAAAATCTGAGATTTATACCCGTCTCTAAAAAGGGGTTATTTATCGTTTCAAGTCCCTCCGCCTTTAAAAATCTTTCCCGCATTCATTCCGCCTTCTAAAATCCTCTCTCTGGTCCTCATTATTTTGAAACCGTTTGTAATTTCATCCCTTTTTAAGTTTAGTCTGATTTCAAATGGTTTAATCCCCTGTTTAGTCCTTTAATTTCAGCTTTGTTTTATTTTAATCCCAAATCCAGTGGTGAAACCCTTTTCCCCTCTTTTTTCATGCATATTTACTTTTCAGTCCCATTTGCTATTTATGTTTGTTTTTGAATTGTTATGATATATATGTGTATAATGTGGCCTTGGTGTATGTATATGTTATATTAGTATAATATATATTTTTAATATAATACATGGTTTTATAATGTATAACATATGCTTTCATATAGTATATAGCATATGGTATTGATAAATGTATATTATATATGTTTTATAATACATAGAATATAGTTTTAATGTATATATATATATATATATTCTACATGTAACATTTAAATATATGGTTTTTATATATATGTGTATGTTTTTATATTATATAATATATAGTTTGAAACATTACGTATATATGTATACAATATGTATTTATATAATATAGTTTATATGGTATATAATATATAGTTTTTATATATTGTATAATATATGGTTTTGATATATATATATATATATATATATATATTATGTTTTTATATATTATATGTTATGTAGCTTTAATATATATATATATGTTTATATGGTATATAATATATAGTTTATATATATTGTATAATATATATATTTTTATAATATTGCAGGCTTGACATAGCAGTTGGCAGAGCAGAGCAAGGTAGCGCATGAAGGAATGCTAGAGAGAATGCCGAGATGATGTTGGCATAAATGGACCAAATAATGCCAAAGCTCCAGTTGGCAGAGAAGAAGAATTTGATGCCCGGCCAAGTAGCTGTTGAACCCGAAAAATAGGACTAGATCAAGCTGCGAGAAAATAGCAATTTGATCAAACTCTGAAAAAATAGCGAAAAAATAGTGCCAAGCTTTGTTGGCAGAATGATGCCAAGCTTGGTTGGCGAAGTAGTGACGGTAGATGACGTCAAACCTAACCTGATCAGCTCACATTCAAACTTTGGATAAGAAGATCACTTCCTTTATTCCTTGAGCATTCAAAATTCAAACTCAATAGCTTATCCCGGGTCTTCCTTGCACGTATATTTAAAGAACGATCAAACAAGCAATTGAGGAGATTTTTTTGGAGATTGTGAGAGCCGTCACCGACCGGCTGCACCAAGGAGACATGGTTCAACTAGCTTGACCGAGAGCCTGGACCTTGAAGGGCTGCATCGAGAGACCCATTCTCGCCCATTCTCTTTGTTTAGTTATTTTTATTTTCTTTTAAATGATGATGTGTTTGTAAAAACGTTGAAGGTTTTTTGGTTGATACCCTCACCATAAACTAATTTAATAGTTGGTGGGGGATGTTTGTGTTGAACGCTATTTTTATGTTTAGTTTTTAATAATTAAAATGCTTTGTCATTGTTTTCCTTATCTAGCATGTTCTACAATGTTTTATCAAAACTGTGCCAAGCGAGAGCTGGCATTGTTGGCTTATTGAACCTTAATATCTTAACAAACTTAGGGGGCAACGATCTGTTGCCAGATACTAAGGCGAGGTGCTTTGAAAGAAGATGTTCAAGTAGATGAGCTTACTTCTGAAGTGAATCTACCCCTTATGAGTATAGGTTGGGACTTAATCAAATTGATTTATGAAAAAAATCACTATAGAGATATAGGGGTTTTTACATAGTTAATTTAGGGCATTGACCATTGAGAGAGGAAATGCTAATTTTAAATCTTCTCGTTAAACGATGCCAAGGCATTACATTATTAAAGGCTGGCATGAATAGTGTGAAAATAAGGCATCCCTTGCCAACGCTCATCATTCATTTTAAACACTATTTTTGCCAACGATGTTTTATTTTTATTTCTTCTCTTTTAAACTGTTTTCAAAACTAACTTCAAATCAACAACACTTTTCCTTTTACAAGTAAACAAGCAAGGCAATCAAACTCTTGGCCAATCCTTGTGGGATCGATAACAAGCTTACTATTGTATTAATTGCCAATCGTGTATACTTGCACGAAAAGACTAAATCTTGGCACTGTTTTATACATTTCCAATACATTTTCTACCGCTTTTGCCAAGCACTCTCGCAATCGAACAAGTTTTTGGCGTTGTTGCCGGGGATGCAACGAAGTTTATTGTTTTTAGATTTTTACTTGTCTTCTTTTTATTTTTGCTTTTTATTTTATTTCTTTGTTTTGACCGGTGTATGACCAGAAACTGCCCTGTGGTGGAAGATTGGCTATACGATCTAGAAATTGAAAGAGCCTTGCGAAGGTTAAAAAAAGATTCGAGAGATGGCTCAACAAGGCAATAGAGGAAATGGTGTGTTAAACAATGAGGAAAATCCACCCAATAACAATAGGATACCACCAGCTCATGTTGCCCCATCTGTTAATGTGGAGGAAGAGAGACATATTAGAGAACACTCGACACCAAACATTGACAATTTGATGCCAGAACTAATTGATTCAGAGGTAGATACACCAAATTTTGAACTTAAACCAGTAATGATACAAACGCTTTTGAATGTAGGTAAATTTGATGGAGCACCTACTGGAGATCCGAGGCAACACTTGAAGCAATTCATAGAAGTTTGCTAGCTATTTCAACAGCCTAAAGTATCAGAGGATACAATGAAACTAATGTTATTTACATTTTCCTTGAGAGATAGAGCAAAAACATGGCTAAGTTCTTTGCCACCTGGTTCTGTCACCTCATGGAGAGAGCTATGCCAAAAAATTTTGCTACGGTTCTAGCCACCTAAACTCACTGCCAAGCTGAGGGGTGAGATCATCACATTTAGGCAATCTGATGATGAGACCCTATATGATGCATGTGAGAGATATAAAGACCTATTGAGGAGATGTCCCATGCATGGATTCCCAAAATGGACCCAATTGGAGACCTTTTACAATGGACTTAATGCACAAACCAGAATAGTTGTTGATGCTTCGGCAAATAGTTCTTTTCTTGATAAAAACTACATAGAGGCAATTGGCATCCTTGGGAGGATTCCAATCAATGATTTTGAATATCCTACTGCCAGACTTGGGATCGGCACTAAAACTAGTAGGAAATTACAGATAGATGAGCTCACATCCATCCACGCTGAAATTTCCAATCTTACTACCATGGTGAGAACCTTGTAAAAGAGAAATGAGGTCCAAGAAATGAAGACATTAGCTCCATTCTGTACGATATGCAGAGAGGATCATCACACGGATGATTGCCCTACCAACCTCGAGTCAGTAAATTTTGTTGGAAATTTTAATCGTAATTATAATATGAATTCCAATACTTACAATGTGGGATAGAGACAACACCCAAACCTAGCTTGGGGAAATCAATGAGGCAACCAATATAGTTCCCAACGTCAGAACAATAGTGCCCAACGTCAATACAATACCCATCGTCAGAACAATGCCATGCCAGGGGTCAACTAGAATGTCGTGCCACAATAGGCACACAATAATTTTTATGCATGGCAAAGGAACAACCAAGGGACTTTAACAAAATACATGAAGAGGAATGATGCAACTTTCCAAAGTTTAGTAGCATCTATGCGAAACTTGGAGGTATAGATTGGACAGATTACCTATGCACTCAATAATAGACCTTAGGGAACTTTGCCAAGTGATACAGAAGATGCCAGGCAAAACTGCAATGAACAATGCAAAGTTGTAACTCTTTAGAGTGGCAAACAATGTGAGGCTGAGACATCTGTCAAGCAGCCAAATAGTTGCCAAGAGGAGAAAAAAGGACCAGTCGATGAACCAAAAGACCCAAAAAAGAAAGAAGCAGACATAAGTGTGCCAGATAGCAGTCTGATGCCATACCTCAGCTGGATGGCAGCTAAACCTTGGCAAATCTGGCAGATCCAGCATATACTTATCCACCTCCACCATTTCCATAAAGACTACAAAAGCACAAGCAGAATCAACAATTTAAGCACTTCTTGGAAGTCCTTAAACAATTACAAATCAATCTACCATTGGTGGAAGCTCTCAAACAAATGCCAACTATGTCAAATTCATGAAGGACGTCTTGTCCAAAAAGAGGAAGCTAGGTGATTTCGAAACTGTAGCTCTTACTGAGGGATGTAGTGCAATGATACTCAATCGGTTGCCACCAAAGCTAAAAGATCCGGGAAGTTTTACTATTCCTTGTACCATTGGCAATAAATTTATGGGTAAGACACTGTGTAACTTGGGAGCCAACATCAATTTGATGCCAATGTCTATTTTCAGAAAGCTTGGCATAGAAACAAGGCTTACCACAGTGACACTCTAGTCGGAAGACCAATTTTTTGCACATCCTAAGGGTAAGATTGAGGATGTGTTGGTAAAGGTAGAAAAATTCATATTCCTAGTTGATTTTATCATTTTAGATTATGAGGCAGATGTTAATATCCCAATTATATTGGGCATACCATTCCTTGCCACTAGTAGAGCTTTGATTGATGTTTATAAAGGTGAACTTACTATACACATGAATGGCCAACATATTATATTTAATGTGTTTTAGGCTCTTAAATGCACAGATAAAGCTGAGGAATGCCAAGTTGATGAAATGATAGAGTCCATTTTTAAAGTGGACGTGGCACGGTTGTGCCAAGATGAAGATGATGATGCCAGGGAATTGGATGGCAATGATGAGATGAGTAAGAAGCCTGAAGAAACTTTGGATACTAAAAATGTGAGCTATTTTGAGCCACTAGAGTTGGTTGGCAGAGAAATTAAGGCACCCAAGCCATCAATTGAAGAACCGCCGGAATTGGAGTTGAAACCATTGCCAAACCTTCTCAAGTATGCTTATCTAGGCAAACACTCAACCTTGCCAGTGATCATTGCTACTGATCTCACTCATGATCAGGAGGAAAAATTGCTGGAAATTTTAAGCAATTACAAGCAAGCGTTGGGATGGACCTTGGCTGACATAAATAAGCCCAACTATTTGCATGTACAAAATCATATTGGAGGAATATCATGGAAAGACTGTTGAGGTCAGAGAAGATTGAACCCGAGCATGAAAGAAGTTGTTAAAAAGGAGATTATCAAGTGGCTAAATGCTAGGATAATCTATCCCATTTTCGATAGCTCATGGGTTAGCCCGGTGCAATGCGTGCCAAAGAAAGGTGGCATGACCGTGGTGTAAAATAGCAAAGAGAAATTGATTCCCTCTAGGACTATCACAGGATGGAGAGTGTGCATGGACTACAGAAAGTTGAACAATGCCACAAGGAAGGGCCACTTCCTATTGCCTTTCATCGATCAAATGTTAGATAGGCTGGCAGGTAAAGCTTTTTATTATTTTTTGGGTGGTTATTCAGGTTATAACCAAATTACCATCGCCCCTGATGATCAATAGAATGCCACCTTTACGTGTCCATATGGGACGTTTTCCTTTAGAAGAATTCTATTCGAGTTGTGTAATGCCCTGAAAATGTTTCAACGTTGCATGATGTCCATTTTTTGCGACATGATTGAGCATAATTTGGAAGTGTTCATGGATGATTTCTCAGTGTTTGAAAAACATTTGAGGAATGTCTTCAGAGTTTGGAGCAAGTCTTGAAGAAATGCATTGATACAAACCTAGTGTTAAACAAAGAGAAATGCCACTTCATGGTGAAGGAAGACATTGTTCTTAGGCACAAGGTAACCAAGAGAGGATTAGAGGTAGACCAAGAAAAAGTTGAGGTAATCAAGCAATTGCAACCACCGACTAGTGTAAAAGGTATTAGAAGTTTTTTGGGACATACAAGTTTTTACCATCGTTTTATGAAATACTTTCCTAAAATTTCTAAACCTTTATGCTTGTTGTTAGAACAAAAAGCTACTTTTGCATTTGATGATTCTTGTGTGAGAGCTTTTCAGGAACTAAAGGAGAAATTGATTAATGCCCTTATAGTCGTGGCATCGGATTGGAATGAGTCGTTCGAGCTCATGTGTGATGCCAGCGACTATGCCGTCGGAGCAGTGCTGGGATAGCGGCGTGGCAAAGTCTTTTATACCATTTACTATGCCAGCTAGACACTAAATGGAGCTCAGCTGAATTACTTCACAACTGAGAAAAAATTTCTTGTAGTTATATTTGCTTTTGATAAATTCAGATCTTATTTAGTTGGTAACAAAGTTGTGGTGTATACAGATCATTCAGCACTAAAATACCTCTTGGAAAAGAAGGATGCCAAGCACAGACTAATCTGATGGATGCTTTTACTACAAGAATTTGACCTCGAGATCCAAAACAAGAAAGGCAGTGAAAATTTGGTAGCTGACCACCTATCACGCCTAGAGCATCACCTTGAAGATGGTAAGACCGTTACTATAAGAGATGAGTTTCCAGATAAGTACTTGCTTGCATTTAATGCTATGCCATGGTACGCTGACATAGTCAACTACTTGGTAAGCAACATTCTACCACCAGATTTGGTAAACAATGCTAGGAAACATTTCATGTGAGATGTTTGGAAGTATTATTGGGATGATTTGATTCTAATCATATAGTGTGCCGATCAAGTGATCCGCTGGTGTGTGCCAGAGGATGAGCAGCATAATATACTGCAAATATGCCATGCTACACCATATGGAGGTCACTTTGTTGGGATGAAGACTACAACCAAGGTGTTGCAGTCATGATTCTTTGGCCCACACTATACAAAGATGCCCACAATTATACCAAGGCATGCGGTCGATGCCAACGGACAGGAAACATCTCTGGCAGACACCAACTGCCACTCTAAATGTCAAATTCTAAAAATCGACCTAGTCAAAAGTAGGTTCTAGTGATAAAAAATTTTGAATTCGATATGTTATAGGTTTGTAATAGTTGACTTTTGTAGCCCTCTTTTGTGATGAAATCACAATTTGGTCCTAATTGAGAGGATGAACTTCCCTGTACAAAATTCAAAGCCAAGATGCAAATTCTGAGCTAGGCGTATCGATACAGTCAAGCCAGTATCGATACGGCCCAACTACCATTAACTAACTTATCTGTTTAGGCATGAATGTATCGATATGGCCACGAGTGTATCAATACGGGTCCACTATTTTGAATTTGTTTAAAGCCCAAGTTGAGGGAAAAATTAAGCAAGATGCTTACTCACCTCTTTGCTTGACCATTCCCACATGAAATCATCAGAAAAGTGATCTATAACAAGTGAAAAGAAGTGATTAGATGATGACCTTGAATTGAGCAAACCCTTGCCCAAGGGAAATGCTTTCATTGGTCCAAACTTTGGTGGACAATCATTAAAAGAATTAATATGGTTTTTATATGAATAATAAAGAGAGAAGCTTTCATTCTCTCATCTATCTATCCTTAAACCTCCCAGTAAACTAAACCCGCCTTGTTACCAAATAAGCTAGCTCCTTTATTTTTGCCTTCAACCCCTAGCTAAGCTAGCACCTTGGTCCAATCCTCGATCTTTGTTCGACTTCAATACCCTATTTGGAAGCTCATAGCTCGGTAAGAAAAACCTCTCATTTGATTTGATGATTCCAATCTTCTTTGGAGCTTAATTTCAAAAATTTGGTTTTCCCGGTTCAAGTAGGAACCAATGAATTAGGAGTTGATTTTGTTAATTCGATGTTGTCCCTAAACTCCAATGAGTTCGAAATATGTTTCTGAATCCTTAATTCAAACTCTAACATGACCCTTAATTTTTGCTACCTCGAGTGTTGGAGAAGGACTCCTCGTCGCCCCTGAAGAAAACTAGGCACATCAGAATTTCAATTCGAGAGCCTCATAATCAAGGTGAGTGTAGTTTTATTATGGGACAGGCTCGGTGCCATCCCGTTGCATTGTTGTGGTTTGCTATGCATTGTGTCAAAGCTCAAGTAGAGCAATCGATTATAAATTTGAATGATAAGGTTTGGTAAGCCCTTGTGTTATCTTGATATGGTTATGGATATACATGGGACATATGATCCGATGTAAATGAACTATGAAAATGATATGCTAAAATATGAACAACTATGTTATATTATGTGAAATTGGTATGACTACGTGGTGATTCGATGTAGACATGTAACATGATATGCTATGGAGCTACGACCCACTTTCGTTTCTGATATGTTATGGCCTACGGGAACAAAGGTAAGAAAATACATTGATATATGTGATCCTTGGACATTTGTGAGTTTTGGATACAATTGGCATGCCATAGGGTTATTTGAGCTCGTATAAGTAAGGGTGGACTACGGTTCGGGGCTACGGCCTATATGTGGGGGAGATAAGGATGGATTGTGTAAGGGATTTATCCGAAGCTACAGCTTAAGGCTACGACCTATTTTTTGATATATGTGCTGGTGTAAAGGGGAATCCGTGTATCTATTTGTTACATTGTCCAAGGGAATTAATAAGTGTTTAAATTATGCTATGTTATGTGAAAATATGATAGATTATTCCAAGCATGACGCTTATGAAATTGAAGATGTTATTGTGATGCCTAATTATGTTGCCATGCCATTCATGATGATAGATTGCTATGCATGACATGTTATCCTATTATGTTTGTTATGACTACCTCACTTGGCTATGTAAGCCTAACATATGTGTGTGTCTCATGCATTTCAGGACCCTGAAGCATTCCGAGCTCCGATCGTGTAATTTATGGTTACAAGTCACCTTCTTTACCATATGTATATTTACTTTCATTTTCGAACTCCTTGTAAAGTGGCATAAGGTCTACACGTGTTGAAATGACTTGTTTTGGTATATTTGTATAAGCCTAAAATAGCCTACGTGATGTATGTGTGATATGGTAAATTTTGGTGTTGGTAACCTAGTTAAAATGAGCTTAAATGCACTAATTGGTAAAATCTTAGTAAATAGATTTGAAATGCTCTAAAATTTGACATGCGATTAGAAATACTATTTTTAAGATTGCTGATAAAGTTTGATAAAATTTGAATAATGTTTGGTTGGGTAATTCGAATAAAAACCAGTAAAATTCTATCATTACAGGTTAAAGCGTATCGATACGATCAAGCATAATTTGGCCAAAAGAAAATAGAGCTTATCGATACGGTTACGGCATATCGGTATGGATTTTAGTCACTAGAATCTGGATGGGTAAAAGGTATCAATACGGTCATAGAGCGTATCGGTACGGAGTCAACGCGGTCAACGCGTCTTGATACTGGACTAGCTGTATCAGTACAAGTTTGACGTCCATCGTATCTGGAAATCTGAAATTAGGCTTAGCGTATCGATACGGCCCTTAGGGTATCGATACGATGTTAGTTAATTCTGTTATAAAGAATAAAAAGAAGCTTTGGGCATTTTGCAAATTGATCACTAATAACTATTTGGTCTAATTAATTAGGTTAACGTTATCCGATTGTAATGAAACTACATAGATTAATAATTGGTAAGTTTAATTACAAGTTGGTAATAAAGAATCTGGATTAGGGTTGTTAATTTGAAAAGTTTACGGTTTTGTTTTTAAGTTGAAAAAGGGTAAAATTGACCCGGGTTCTAATAAGACTAGTAACAAATAGGTTCGATAGGCTTTGAGAATGACTAATAAAATATTTCAAATAAGTTATGAACTTCGATTCTGTCTTCCGACCTCTGAATAAGTTTTCGGTAACACTTTTCGACCAGATTCTCTACCAGACTGGAAGGGGGTGTTACAGTTGTGGGATCAAAGCCTAGATTTATTTGATTCTAGGACTAAACTGAAGCTCGTTATGAGTCCGTATGTACTTATGCCACCTATGAGTTATTTGTATATGTTATCTGTGACTTACAACTTACACAATTTAATCCTTCTGTATGATTAGATCCAAATATGTCTGCGCCTACTGATAGACGTGCTAATGATGAACCAAATCCCGGCTCCTCCTCTATGCAAGGGGATAATTTAAGGGTAAAAGTTAGGCCCGAACGAGTGGGACAAAATGATTTGCCTCACCCTCTATTGATGTCGCCCCGCTTAGCAGGAATATCTGATGTCCATGGCTGACATGATTAAGCAAGTGGTTGTGTCCCTTCAACAAGAACCACCCATTTGGCCTGGTGCGGCCACCTCAACTGTCTTGAGGGCGCCTATTGACATGCTCAAACAATACCCGGTTTACACCTTTACCGTCCAGGACCTGGACAACCCTGAAGTCACATAATACTGGCTGGAGAACACTCTGAAAGTACTGAATAAGCAAATGAAGTGCCCTCCAGAACATAAGCTCAAGTGCGTCTTAGCCTTGACTGTTGAGGAGACCTAGAGTTGGTGGGATATCGTGACACTCACCGTGCCTGAACACAAAATTATGTGGGATTTTTTTCCTTCAAGAGTTTCACTAAAAGTATATCAGTGACCATTATATCGCTGAGAGGCTTAAGAAGTTCCTCCATCTGAGGCAAGGAGGACGACACGTAGAACAGTATATCTAGGATTTCTGCAAGTATGCAACAAGATATGGTGCTGAGATTATACGCACGGAGAAAGAAAAATGTCAGATGTTCTTGATGGCCTCTATGATGAACTGCATCCTCTTTTCACTGTCTTGGAGTTAGATGACTTCCAAACTTTGGTTAATCGAGCCATTGCTGCTGAAGCCTTCTAGAAGGCTTCCGAAAGAAGGAAAAGGAACCAGGCTCGATCTGATAAAAGGTTCCAAGATGATTCTAAGCCACCCACATCTTAGAAGAAGGGTAGGCAGCAGGACCAAAAGTCTGCTACCTTTCAGCAACTACCACGATCCAGTTATGTACCACAGTTCCAGTCTGCAGGAACATCTGTTGCTCACACAGCTTCAGTAGATAGTACATGTGGTTCTGCGAAAGGCTCTCAGATTCCTTTGTGTAAGGTTTGCCAGAAGGGGCACCCTGGGCAGTGTCGTAGACAGTCTGGATCGTGCTATCTTTGCGGTGAATCTGGCCACTTCATCAGGTAGCGTCTGCAAAATCCACATGCCCCTACCTTTGTAGCTTCTCAGAACAACCCTAGCAAGGGGAGAGGAGTAAAACAAGTGCAAACTGGATCAACAAGGAGACCACGTAACACCAATGCCCCTCTGGCTGGTCGTGACCCTCAAACTTCATCCCAGATGTACCATGTTCAGGTCGTGAGCAGGAAGATAATCCTGATGTGATTGCAAGTATGATAGAATTATGTTCTGATCTTGTTTATGCTTTGGTAGATCCAGGCTCTATGCATTCTTTTGTTAGTGAACCTTTGATTGTAATGTATGCCTTAGAATTAGAACTGATCACTTTCGAGATTGTTGTCTCTAATCCGTTAAGGGATAGCGTGATTATTCAATGGGTTTGTAAAGCTTGCCCTCTAAGGATCCAAGGGATCCCTTTCCCGACTAATTTGATGGCCTTGCCTTTTCGAGAGTTCGATCTCATATTAGGCCTTGACTGGTTAGCCGAACACCAAGCATGGGTAGACTGTTTGAAGAAGAAATTATACCTCTGTGGGCTCGGTAAGGAAAGCATAACTTTGATGAAATCTGAACCTGAGCCTAAGAAGACTCTCATGTATGCCATGAAAGATCTGAACTTGAAAATGTTTCTGTCATTAAAGAATTCTCTGATGTGTTTCTCAATGAACTTCCGGGACTCCCTCCCACCCAAGAAGTGGAATTCTAGATAGAAGTGCAACCTGTGACTACTCTAGTCCCTATCACTCCGTATAGAATAGCTCCGGTAGAGTTAAGAAGCTAAATGCCCAAATCCAAGACCTTTTGGATAAGGGATTCATCCAACCTAGTTCCTCACCTTGGGGAGCACCAGTGTTGTTTGTTAAGAAGAAAGATGGATCGATGCGCCTATGCATCAACTATCGTTAGTTGAATAAGGTGACGATCAAGAATAAGTATCTATTGCCTAGGACCGATGACCTTTTTGATCAATTAAAAGGTGCTTCTTTCTTCTCAAAGATAGACCTTTGATCCGGGTACTATCAAATGCTTGTGAAGGAGACTGATGTTTCAAAGAATGCTTTCCGAACTAGATATGGCCACTATGAATTCCTCGTAATGCCATTTGGGCTTACGAATGCACTTGCAGCCTTCATGGAGTTGATGAACCGTATGTTTCGGCCTTACCTAGATAAGTATGTGGTGGTGTTCATAGATGACATTCTAATCTATTCGAAGGATGCTGCTACTCATGAAGAACATCTTCGAATTGTGCTTTAGACTCTTCGGGAAAAGTAACTATATGCCAAGTTTAGTAAATATGAATCCTGGCTATCCGAAGTATCTTTCCTTAGCCATGTGATCTCTTCTACTGGAATTCAAGTTGACCCAAAGAAGATTCAAGCCATCCTTGGCTGGGTTCCTCTGAAGAATGTGGGAGAAGTTCGTAGTTTTTTGGGCCTTGCAGACTATTACCGTAGATTCGTTAAGGGATTCTCACTGATTGCTACTCCCTTGACGAAGCTCCTCCGTAAGGACACTCCTTTTGTATGGATTACGGATCAGTAAAAGAGTTTCGATCAGCTCAAGCAAGTCCTTACTCATGCCTTGTCTTGGTACAACCCGAGCCGGGCAAAGATTTCACCATTTTCAATGATGCATCCCACCTGAGATTAGGCTGTGTTCTGATGCAAGAAGGAAAAGTCATAGCTTATGCTTCATGTCAACTCAAGCCACATGAGCTAAATTATCTGACTCATGATTTGGAGTTAGCCGCAGTTGTGTTTGCTTTGAAGATTTGGCGACACTATCTATATGGTGAGAAATGATATCTATACACCGATAATAAGAGCCTGAAATACCTCCTAACTCAGAAAGAGTTGAACCTTTGTCAACGCCGGTGGATGGAGCTTTTGAAAGACTATGATCTGGTCATTGATTACCATCCCAGTAAAGCTAATGTTGTGGTTGATGCTCTTAGCCGAAAGCCATTCCTTCTCCGAGATGTTTGAATGCCCACTTTCGACTCAAGAAGTGTGGCAAGCTGTTGGCTGAATTGAGAGTCAGTCAACCATTGTATCTCGAATCAAAGCACTACATGAAAACAATGAGAAGTTGCAACCTCTCATTGATAAGGTCAAGGATAACACAGTTCCTGACTTTGCTATAAATTTCGAAGGCTTGTTATGTTTCTGTAACCGTGTCCGTGTGCCTGATGATGATGATCTTTGGAATCAGATTCTGAGTGAAGCTCATTCTAGCCCCTTTTTCTTTTCACGTGGGAGCTATTAAAATGTACAAGGATCTAAAGGAGCTATATTGGTGGTCTGAAATGAAAAATGAGACCACAGACTTTGTGGCTAGGTGTTTGTCTTGCCAATGAGTCAAAGCCAAGCACAAGGTGCATATTGGTCTTTTGCAACCTATCGAGCTTTCACAGTGGAAATATGAGCGTATTACAATGGACTTTGTAAGTGGCCTGCCTATGATGCTGAAGAAGAATGATACTATTTGGGTCATTGTGGACCGATTTACTAAGTCCGCTCATTTCCTTCCAGTGATTTCATTTTGCCTAAGCTCGCAGACTTGTATATCCATGAAGTTATTCGGTTACACGGAGTCCCTGTGTTTATTATCTCTGATCGTGACACTCGATTCGCAGCTCAGTTTTGGAGGACCTTACATGAGGCCTTGGGAACGCAAGTGCACCTTAGCACTACTTTTTATCCTCAAACCAATGGCCAATCCGAGAGAGTTATTTAGGTAACTCTAAATCCTCCTTTGATTTGTGTGTCTAAATGTTTTGTGTCAATCTCAATTCTTCCTTGTAGATTCTGGAAGATATGCTCTGAGCTTGTGTCATCAACTTCAGGAATACGTGGGAGAAATCCCTACCCTTAGTCGAGTTTGCATACAACAATAGTTACCAAGCTTCAATTCAAATAGCCTTGTACGAAGCTCTATATGGAAAGAGATATAGAACTCATCTTTGCTAGACCGAACTCGGTGAAGGCAAGATGCTAGGTCCTGACTTGCTTTGGGAAACTAAAGAAAGGATAACCATTATCTGTGATCGGCTTAAGGCTACATTCGATCAACAAAAATCATATGCTGAGCTAAAAAGAAGAGATATCTAGTAAGAGGTTAGTGAGAAGGCCTTCCTCAAAGTATCTCCGTGGAAGAAGATCCTTCGTTTCAGAAAAAAGAGGAAGCTAAGCCCCTGTTTCATTGACCCGTTCGAAGTGACTGAAAGAGTTGGACTTGTAGCATACCAATTAGCTCTACCCGAGGAGTTAAGTCAGATTCACAACATCTTCCATGTATCTATGTTAAGCCGAAGTCTATGGAGACTCAGTCTAATATGACGTACGAGCAAGAACCTGTACATATTCTTGTTCGAGAAGTCAAACAACTTCGTAACAAGTCAGTGCCCTTAGTGAAAGTTCTATGGAGAAGTCATTCTGTTGAAGATGCAATGTGGGAACCTGAAGAGACCATGTGAAAGCAGTACCCACATCTTTTTGCTTGAGAGGAAAATTCGAGGATGAATTTTCTTAAGAGGGGGAGAGTTGTCACATTCTAAAAACCGACCTAATCGGAAGTAGGTTCCGGTGATCAGAAATTTTGAATATGATATGTTACACGTTTGTAATAGTTGACTTTTGTACTCCTCTTTTGTAATGAAATCATAATTTGGTCCTAATTGAGAGGATGAACTTCTCTGTACAAAACTCAAAGCCAAGATGCAAATTCTGAGCTAGGCGTATCGATACGATCAAGCCAGTATCGATACGGCCCAACTGCTATTAACTAACTTATCAATTTGGGCATGATCGTATCGATACGATCACGAGTGTATTGATACGGGTCCCCTGTTTCTAATTTGTTTGAAGCCCAAGTTGAGGGAAAAATAAAGCAAGGTGTTTACTCACCTCCTTGCTTGATCATTCCCACGTGAAATCATCAGAAAAGTGATCTATAACAAGTGAAAAGAAGTGATTAGATGATGACCTTGAATTGAGCAAACCCTTGCCCAAGGGAAATGCTTTCATTGGTCCAAACTTTGGTGGGCAATCATTAAAAGAATTAATGTGGTTTTTATATAAATAATAAAGAGAAAAGCTTTCATTCTCTCATCTATCTATCCTTAAACCTCCCGGTAAACTAAACCCACCTTGTTACCAAATTAAGCAAGCTCCTCCATTGTTGTCTTCAACCCCTAGCTAAGCTAGCACCTCGGTGCAATCCTCGATCTTTGTTCGACTTCAATACCCTGTTTGGAAGCTCATAGCTCGGTAAGCAAAACCCCTAATTTGATTCGATTATTTCAATCTTATTTGGAAATTAATTTCAAAAATTAGGTTTTTCCCAGTTCAAGTAGGAACCCATGGATTAGGAGTTGATTTTTTTTAATTCAATGTTGTCCCTAAACTCCAATGAGTTCAAATTATGTTTGTAAATCCTTAATTCAAACTCTAACATGACCATTTATTTATGCTAGCTCGAGTGTTGGAGAATGACTCTTCCTCACCCCCGAAGGAAGCTAGGCACATCGAAATTTCAATTTGAGAGCCTCATAATCAAGGTGAGTGTAGTTGTGTCATGGGATAGGCTCAGTGCCACCCTGTTGCATTATTGTGGTTTGCTATGCATTGTGTCAAAGCTCAAGTAGAGCAATCGGTTATAAATTCGAATGGTAAGGTTTGGTAAGCCCTTGTGTTATCTTGATATGGTTATGGATATAAATGTGATATATGATCCGATATAAATGAACTATGAAAATGATATGTTGAAATATGGACAACTATGTTATATTATATGAAATTGGTATGGCTACGTGGTGATTCGATGTCGACATGTAACATGATATGCTATGGAGTTATGGCTCACTTTCGTTTCTGATATGTTATGGCCTATGGGCACAAAGGTAAGAAAATACATTGATATATGTAATCGCTGGACATTTGTGAGTTTTGGATACAATTGGTATGCCATAGGGTTATTTGAGCTCTTATAAGTAAGGGTGGACTATGGTCTGGGGCTACGACCTATATGTAGGGGAGATAAGGATAGATTGTGTAAGGGAATTATCCAGAGTTACAACTCAAGGCTACGACCTATTTTCCGATATATGTGTTGGTGTAAAGGGGAATCCATGTATGCATTTGTTACATTGTCCAAGGGAATTAATAAGTGTTTAAATTATGCTATGTTATGTGAAAATATGATAGATGATTCCAAGCACGATGCTTATAAAATTGAAGATGTTATTGTGATGCCTAATTATGTTGCCATGCCATTCATGATGATAGATTGCTACGCATGACATGTTATCCTATTATGTTTGTTATGACTACCTCACTCGGCTATGTAAGCCTAACTTATGTGTGTGTCTCATGCTTTTCAGGACCTTGAAGCATTCTGAGCTCCGATCTTGTAATCTACAGTTGCAAGTCACCTTCGTTACCATTTGTATGTTTACTTTAATTTTTGAACTCCTAGTAAAGTGGCATAAGGTCTAGATGTGTTGAAATGACTTGTTTTGATATGTTTGTATAAGCCTAAAATAGCCTAAGTGATATATGTGTGATATGGTAAATTTTGGGGTTGGTAACCTAGTTAAAATGAGTTTAAAATCACTAATTGGTAAAATCTTAGTAAATAGATTCGAAATGCTCTAAAATTTGACATGCGATTAGAAATACTATTTTTAAGATTTCTAGTAAAGTTTGATAAAATTTGAATAACGTTTGGATGGGTAATTCGAATAAAACCCAATAAATTTCTGTCATTATAGGTCAAAGCATATCGATACGGGTGATGGCGTATCGATACAATTTGACGTAATTTGGCCAAAAGAAAACAGAGCGTATCGATATGATTAGGGCATATCTGTACGTATTTTAGTCACTGGAATCTAGATGGGAAAATGTATCGATACGGTCATAGAGCGTATTGGTACGAAGTCAACGCGGTCAATGCGTATCGATATTGGACTAGCTGTATCGGTACAAGTTTGACGTCCATTGTATCTGGAAATCTGAAATTAGGCTTTGCGTATCGATACGGCCCTTAGGGTATCGATATGGTGTTAGTTAATTCTATATAAAGAATAAAAAAAAGCTTTGGGCAGTTTGCAAATTGATCACTAATAACTATTCAGTCTAATTAATCAAGTTAACGATATCCGATAGTAATGAAACTTCACATATTAATAATTGGTAAGTTTAATTACAAGTTGGTAATAAAGAATCCAGATTAGGGTCGCTAATTTGTAAAGTTTACAGTTTAGTCCTTAAGTTGAAAAAGGGTAAAATTGACCCCGGTTCTAATAAGGCTAGTAACGAATAGGTTCGATAAGCTTTGAGAATGACTAATAAAATATTCTGAACAAGTTTCAAACTTCGATTTTGTCTTCTGGCCTCTGGATAAGTTACCGGTAACATTTTCTGACCCGATTCTCTACCAGACCGAGAAGGGGGTGTTACACCAAAACATTATGCCAGTGGATTTATTTGATGTATAGGGGATAGACTTCATGGGTCCATTTCCTCCATCATTTGGTAATGTATATATTCTTGTGGCCGTTGACTATGTATCAAAATGGGTAGAGGCTGTTGCTCTACCAACAAACGATGCCAAGGCTGTTGCCAAATTCTTGCACAAACACATATTTACACGATTTGGTGCCCCATAGTGATTATTCATGATGAGGGTACCCATTTTAAATGCAATCTAATCTCTAATGCTTTCTGTAACACCCCTTACCCAGTCTAAGAGAAAATCGGTTTAAGAAGTGTCACAGAACAAAAACCAACCAAACAAAAGACGTCTTAACATGTTTCAACTAATCATGCAACCAGAAATTTGGGGATTCAAAACTCTTTTTTTAACTTTAAAAGATCGAGTCTTGGGTCTAATCCAGTTCATGTTTATCATTCGAATCCGATCACATTCGCATGGCATTATCATATAAATATTCATAATTATGCTACTAAATAATCATTGAAACCATTTAATCAACTATGTGGACTATACTACTTTGACATGGTTAAACATGTGATGATGGATACATAAAAGCCTACACTACTTGCATGACAACATTATTATTCAACTATTTTAAGCAATCTATAAATATAGACCACCATTCAAACATCGTAGTTATAATAACTTAATTAGCAAACAACCATGAAGCATATAAAAGCCCATTACAAATCATACTAGTACTTATTTTGCTTATATACAAACATAACCAAGAGAGGTGATCCAAAGCTTATGCATACAAATTATTTATGTGCCACCATCTAGGAGTCTAAAGATATACTTTCGACATACGTATGGACCCTTGTGATCACGTCCCGACTTAAGAGGTAACCGTTAGCACGCTTACCCTGAAGTACAATGAGAGAATAGGGTAAGAAAACAATTAGTGAGGTTGTTGATCAACCAAAAGTATAGATCAAAAGCTTTATGTTACAACTCCATTCTTCTTTAGGACCCATCGAAGCTAGGTATGTGTCAAGCTTGATCAAAAATAGCTTTTCTTATTAACAAGGTTTGAACATAGGATATACAACATCAACACATAGATCATTAACGTGGTTTACATGGCAAGTAAGACACCAATCATATAAATCACAAACATGGGTTACTTGGCATGCAAGACACCAAACATATAAATCACAAGCATAGGTCACTTGGCATGTAAGGCACCAAACATATAAATCACAAGCATGGGTTACTTGGCATGTAAGACACCAAACATATATATATCTATCAAAAAAATAGGTTACTTGATTTCACATACAAGCAATCCAAAAACACACAAACAAATATATATGTATATATACACACACAACAATCCCATGTGTATTCATATATACCAAACAATCCAATTGTATATGTATATATATACATTCATTCCAAAAATAGTCCACTGGATATTTTTGTATATCTCCAAATAGTTTTATACATTTGTATCTATATAAATACTTATCAAAACAGTCCCACATATTTTTATATATATACAAATCAGTCCATTCACTTGTATACATGTATATATACATACTAGAACAATTCAACATGCTTTTATGTGCATATACATCTGTCCAACACATTTGTGTACGTATACATACATATCAAAACAGTCCATCATGCTTTTATAATCATACAAAACAGTCCAATAAATTTGTATTTGCATGGATAACCTTATACTAATCAATTAAATCCTTAAACATCTTAAAAATCATGAAGACAATCCACTTAGATACACATGTATATAAAACTGGGCAGTTTACATATGAATTTACATTTTGTTCACTCAAAGCAGTCCAATACAAACATGTACATACTAAACATGGCAGTTTATATGTGTATACATTTTATACACTCAAAACACTCCAATACAAACATGTACATACTAAACATGGCAGCTTACACGTGTATACATTTTATACACTCAAAACAGTCCAATTCAAACATGTACATACTAAACATGGCAGCTTACATGTGTATACATTTTATAGACTCAAAACAATCCAATACAAACATGTACATACTAAACATGGAAGCTTATATGTGTATACATTTTATACACTCAAAACAGCCCAATACAAACATGTACATACTAAACATGGCAGCTTACTTGTGTATACATTTTATACTCTCAAAACAGTCCAATACAAACATGTACATACTAAACATGGCAGCTTACGCTGTGTACCATATAGGTTCAAAACAGTTCATTACTTACTTGGTCTTATCTAAAACAGTCCTTTAAATCATATGTATATTCAAATCAATCCTTAAATCTTTCGAATAAAGTATTTCATACTTGTATATACATGTGCTACTTATCATGTAAATTATCAAGCATGGCATATCTTAAGCATAATTTGCTTATCATAGTAGATGTTTCCATAGGAATCATTTAAAAGTCAATTTAAAGTGCTTAGTAACATCAAGCAAGTAAGCATGAAATTCTACTTTAATCAAGCCATTAATCCTACTATTTAGAGTCATTCAAACAAAGCATGAATTTTCATACTTTCATAATAATCGAGCAAGCACTTTAATTTGGAGAGTCTATTCATTTACTTGTTCTCATGACATACTCACAAATTACATATCTTTAATCACAAGAAACTTCAAGAATCCTTAAGTAACGTTGCTTAAGATACAAGTTATTATAAGGTTCATTTCTTTATAGTATTTAGCCTTGCATGATTCCTTTTATCATTTCCTAATAGTACATAAGTTAGTAGTATATTACTTATCAAACAAGTTACCAAGCATAACACGTCATAATCAAGTGATACTTATCATATAAGATAATAAACATAACATATTGTAGACCTAGATTTTTATCACAAGAGATATCAAATTTATTCCTTGAATTTGTTGTGAGTTTCATTATTTAACTCTTTTATAGCCTTGAGATTCAAGTCAGCCTAGGTACACGAATCCCCAACCAACTGTCGCCAACAAAAACGTACTCATAGTACCAGCCAATCCCTCCTACTGTCGCCAAGTGACCACAACACTTCCCTCCTACTGTCACCAAATAAGGACTATAGTCTAGGACTGTAGTGCATCCCATACGTGATTTCTATGGACTCTATGGCATGCCAACTATACCTAAGACTGACTCGAAACAAAGGCTTTCAAATTTGTCTTATCATATCAGAGACAAAATCAGCACAGCTCCTTATCAGATTGTTATATCAACAAAGCTTATTGCCCTTCCCTTTCATAATAGCCATTTGTTCAAATCATGTAAAATTTCTCAATACATTCTCATCTTATTTGAATAGTATGTCTCATTCATATCAGAATTGGAACTGAACATAACTTCACAATCAGAGTAACAAATAACAAGGTTTATCGTTTATCAAGTCAATCATACACATAATTAATATATGACTCTAAATTTGATCACTTATCTAATTCAAATGTTTACATAACAAAGATCACATATCAAGCATGTATTGATTTCTCTATGAACATAGCATTAAGTCAAATATTACTTTTCATAGAATACTTACCATAGAATCACTTACCTCGAATCCAAGCTTTTAAGTGCATAGCTTATTTTAAAGGTAAAGCAATATAATTAAATCAGCAAAAAGGTGCTTGGAAAGGTTACAAGCCTTTCCCGAGACTTTAAACTACACTCACCTCTTATCCCGAAGTTACGGGATACCTGAATCCTTAATCAAATCTTGCTACTTATCCAATTCCTTTCCTAGCTTCTTCTTGGTCTAATATGACAAGAAGTGCAACAATGTATTAGCACAATTCCTAACAATCATTCGCTTACAAAACTATTCATTATCTCACGTGTGTATATGTATATTTTCATACAAAACAACAAGCTAATACTTATACCCATACAAAACAGTCCTTAATGTATATATCCACATAAACATTCACATAGCAGCCCATTAACATACATATGATGGCAAAACAGTCCCTAATATATATATATCTCCATATAAACATTCACATAGCAGCCTAGCAACTTTATACCAATGCAAAACAGTCTCCCGTTCTCTCATTCTTACCCAAAATAGTCTATATGAAGCATTAACAACTCATATACTTACAACCAGCCCCTCCCCTATTTCTTTTTATCAATCTAAAACAATCCACAAGTTCTTACATGCACAGAACAGTCCATACCATTTGCTATGTGTTCAAAACAATCCCAATATATATATATATATAAAGTCCAAAACAATCTTTTAAAGTCACAAAACTACCCAAATTTAATGTAAAAATAGACCCTTAGTTAGACTTGTAAAACTGTCACTTAAAACTTGCAAAATACTCTAGATTACACACACACACATATATATATCAAAACAATCCCTTAACAATGTAAATACAACCCTTATTTAAAGTAAAACAATCCACATGCATCATTTTACCCTTGTTTAATTCTAACCTCAAAATTCATATTACAATTAATACATATAAACTGTAACATCCTAACCGCAAGTTAAATTAATGTTATGATACTCCTTATTTAGAGTAATTGAATGATTGATAAAAAGCTTATAAGGGACCAAATTGAATCCTATGGATCTAGGAAGGTAAAGACCGAAAATGACTAAATAGTTTGAATTATAAAGCTTGGGTTTCGTACGGTAATTTTAAAGTTAAGAGTGGTTTGATGAGGTGGCTCAATAGTTCTTGAACATGTGGATTGTTATCACATTCTCATGAAAACAAACAAATACTTTGGGATCATCTTCATTATCCTCCTAGCCGAAATAAGTAATAGAGAGAGAGGGAGGAGAAAATCCACCGTGACCTTAGCTTGTTAAGATTTTGGTTAAACTTGATGCTTGATTTGGGGAATTGTTTATCAAAGGAAGTAAGTCCTTCTTATAATCCTCTTTAGAACTAGAAATTTAGAGTTAGATTGTTTGGACTTTGAATCTTACGCAATGAGAAATGTTATGTTATTAGACTTTGATTGTTAGTTCAAGGGTTATGTTGTTTGCATGTTTGTAAGAATGGTTGATAGTAGTATCTATAGAAGCCGAAGATGCTAGTTGAAGCATTGATGTGAATATTGTATAAATATATTGATATGTTTATCTAGATGTTTAAAATTATCAAAGCTGGAAATTAGAAGATTTAACTAGTATATATATATATATATAGAGAACCGAAGCCATTTGAAATTGTGGCAGCATGCATATTGGCTAATTTGTTGGTAACACTATACCCGAATTAAAGGATTAAGTGAATGGATTTCAATAGTATGTAAGCAATCTAATTCAATAGGATTATGCCCTATTTTAAGCAGGATAGTCTGGGGACTGGTCTGTTGCTATTCGACTTGGCTATGTTAGTGTTAGGGGTCACTATGGTGTTAAATTGATGATTGCTAGATTTGGATAAATTGATATATAAAAAATTTAAGTTAATACTCGATAAAAGGATGGCTAATTTGGCATAAAAAGAGCCCCTAAGTGCAATAGGGGCAGGTTTGAATTGTTTGAGATCTAGAGGACTTTTTTATGTGTATGTTAATGTCCTACATTGTTGAGCTGCATCTTTGGCTAGGGATTTAGTGTTATATGGATGCTTTGAATGTATTACCTTGAAACTGGATTAAAGCATTTGTGTGAAGCACATAGACAAGTCAAGTGATATTGAATTGTTCTAATGTATGAATTAATCATTGTTCATTAGACAACAAAGAATTTGGTCAGGAAGACGAGAGGAAAAATGGAGTTGTGATCCAAGACCAAGTATAGCTGGAAATATCTGTGAGTGTAACCTGTAAATTCAAATAAATTATTATTGCTCATAATCCAAATTGCCGAATGCTAATGAGGCTAAATGCCTTGTTTATTTGTGCTTGCTTGAGTCTTTGGAAGGTAAGTGCCAAGGTATGTTGAATGTTTCTTAATTAGTGCAAGCATGTTCAAGAATGTGTAATAATAATGTCACAAGTGGCATCCCGAATTTCAAATACAAGATAGTGTCTCAAAATGACTGGTTTAGGCTAATGAGGTTTCTTTATAGATTATCTTATCTAGAGTCAGTAGTAAGTATAATTGGAATGCCAAAAATGTGCCCTGAGCTCAGCCTGAAAAACATTGGACCAAGGTCCTCTGATAGGTACGATGTACCCCTGATTGACATGGATATGATCCCAGTTTCAAAGGAAACAAATGCCATTGCCTGCTAATGTGATGTTTTGGATTAGAATTCTAGATCGAATCTAGTCATAGTAAGGATATTCAACTACAGTTGCTTGAATTAGCTCCACTTTCAAAGGAAATAATTTGATAATCAATCAACCCAGGAAGAGTTGCTTGGAAATTGTAATGTATATCTATTGATTCATGATGATGCCTGCTTTATTTGAGTTAAGAATGGAATCCTGTTAAGTTTGTAAGGCCTGAAACCTGTTATGAAGCTGCTATTGAAATGTTAGTCTCGATAGATTGTTGGTTTGATTAAATTGTTAATCATGAGTTAAATTTGATACTTTTACACTCATTATTAAAGTTGATTACAAGACTATAGTTTTGACTTCTCACTCTGTTACTTCACATGAAGAGTCTATTGTTGATCATCTTGGAGGAGGCATGCAAGGTCTATAAGCAACAAAAGTATGTTTGTTTTTGTTAAGATAAACTCTTAGAAGGTGGCACTAGTTAGGGATGTTATGCTAGAACCTTTTGTTTCCTTACAAGGGATTGTAAATATTAACTTAATTAAGGCTTCTATGTCTTATGCTCGATTGTTGTGGTTGATGGGCGGTTATAACATGAAGGCATGAATGATAAGATCGAAACGAGTTAGATTACTATAAAGATTGACACTAATTTTGATGAATGTTTTGGTAATTGGATGCTTGTTAAAAATACTTAACCTTTAGATTAGAATGTATGCTTAGATCAACTTAAAATCTAGTCGGCATGAGTTGTTATTCGTTTGATAATATTACTATGCTTGGAGTTCATGCTTATGGAATTTGGTAGTTTGAGTTAGAATCTTGAAATAAATCATGACTAGTTAATCATAAAACCTCGATGTTCATATAGATATATGCCAGTTTTGGTGATTGAAAGTATTATATGTAGAAACAAATTTTCTAATTGAATTAGAACCAAACATGGAAACAACTATCTATGTTTCAAATCGCATGACCGTTTCCTCAATTTTTTGTTCGAAAGACTTAAAATTGGACTACTCTTTGGTCTTCCTCTTTTTGATCCAATGCTTCCATGATCTTGTGAACCCTAACTTGTTGAACAAGTTAAACTGTCTACTTCTAGATGTTTATATCTAGGTCGGGGAATTTGGGTTTTTCAATTTGGTAATCAGAACTAAGGTTTAGTCGATCCTAGGACTAAACTAGTCTAGGTTGTGTCATCTATAGTACTAAATGCCACCTAGGATTTGAATAATTGTGCTTATGACCTTGTTTGATCGAATCTCCTTCAAATGTTAATTTTAGATGTCTAAGACGCATCTGGCCCGGGATGGGAATAGCCCTGCTGGCTCCTCCAATGAAGGGGGAGTGTTAGGCTAAATCAGGAACCAATAAATTGTCTGAAGGCTGCAGAACAACAGCCAGAGGTTTCTCAAATAAATCAAATAGAAAATGAGTGTTTTCTTAGCATGATTGAGATGTTTAATCAGTTCATTACTACAATGAAACAAAATGATCCTCTTGCACCTATAGTGAGCTATTCGAAAGCTCCTATTGATAAATTGGCTCAGCACCGAGCCTATACTTTTGCGAGATCGGATGAAGAAAACTCGGAAGCGGCTGAGTACTGGTTGGAGACCACCATCCGAATCTTAACCAAACAGCTTCAATGTTCTGATCCACACAAGCTAGAGTATGCTGTGGCTTTACTTGTTGATGAAGCCTTGAATTGGTGGGAAACCACAATCCTTACTACTCCAGAGAATTCTGTCACTTGGGAATTCTTTTTGAAGGAATTTCGAAAGAAGTATGTTAGTGAACAATATTTAGCTAAAAGAAGAAGACGTTTCTTGCATTTTAAGCAAGGTGGAAGACCTGTAGAGCAGTACATCGGTGACTTATGTAAATATTGTAAGTATGGAGCTAAATATATCAAGAAAGAGGAGGACAAATGTAGAATGTTCATCGAAGGATTGAACGATGAGTTGAGCCCGATGTTTATAGCCATTAGAATAACTGACTTCCAAGATCTGGTAAATCGAGTGACTGCCACAGAATCTCGGATGAAAGCTGCTGATAAAAGGAGGGAGAACTTTTCCAAGAAGGATAAAAGATCATGGGGCGATAACAAATCAATGTGGCCTTCTAAGAGGCCGAAGGGTCAAGGAGGGAATTATTCAAGCCAAGTTGCTTCACCAAGAGATAACTACATTCCGAAGCCTCAAACTATAATTAAATCTTCTGCTCCTGCGGTCTCTATTAATAGCTTGGGAAATTTGGGTAGGGAGCCTCAATCTTGACACTGCAATATCTATTAGAATTACCATTCTGGTCAGTGTAGGAGACAATCAAATGCTTGTTTCCGGTGTGGAAGTGTGGACCACTATGTCCGAGATTGTCCTCAACCCTTTGATAAGCCCCCGGTTAAGGTAGCCTCCAATCTGAATCAAGCTCCACCCCCTAAGGGAAAAGGCCCGAGACAAGCTCAATAGGGAAACTCGAGAAGATCTCGGAGCCAAGTTGTTACTACTACTCACTAAGAGTTTCGGGCCCTTGCTCAGATGTATCATAATCGAAGCCGTGATGATGAAGAGGCACCTGATGTCATAGCAGGTACTGTTGAACTAAATAATAGTCATGTATATGCTTTAATTGATCCAGGATCTACTCATTCCTTTATTCGCTTTCCTCTGATTGAAATGTTGAACTTGAATTCTAAAATTGTTGATCGAGAACTTCTAATTTTGACCTTGTAGGGAAATGTCTAGCCCTAAATGTTCTTTGTAGGGACTATCTTTTGCATATTCATAACATTCCTTTCCCTATTGATCTTTATGTACTGCCCTTCTGTGAATTTAATTTAATTATGGGTTTAGACTGGTTAGGAAGACATCGGGCTTGGGTAGATTGTAATAAGAGAAAATTATACTTACGAGGTTTGGGAAAAGTGTCGATATCCCTTATTAGTCAAAAGCCAAAACGATTAAATGCTTTATCTGCTAATATGCTCGAAACTATTCAAACTGAGTCTGATATAAATTCAAATTCGATTGTATCTGAATTCCCTAATGTTTTTCCTGAGAAACTATCGGGATTGCCTTCGAATCGAGAAGTTGAATTCAAAATCGAGATTCAACCGTGAGTTAATCCCATATCTATTACTCCTTACCAAATGTCTCTCGTGGAATTAAAAGAACTTCAGAAGCAGTTACAAGAACTGCAAGACAATGGGTTTATTAGGCGAAGCTCTTCACCATAGGGAGCCCCGGTACTCCTTGTCAAGAAAAAAGATGGATCAATGAGGTTATGCATAGATTATCAGCAACTTAATCAAGTCACAATTAAGAATAAATACCCGTTTCTGAGAATTGAAGATTTGTTTGATCAACTGAAGGGTGCTTCAGTATTTTCTAAGATTGATCTTAGATCGGGGCATTATCAAATGAATGTTAAGGAGTCTGACATTCCCAAAACTGCCTTTAAGACTCGATATGGCCATTACGAGTTCCTAGTAATGCCATTTGGCCTGACAAATGCCCCTACTGTGTTTATAGATCTTATGAACCGAGTCTTTAAACCCTACTTGGATAAATTTGTAGTGGTCTTCATTGACGATATTATTGTTTACTCGAAAGATGAAGATGAGCATTCAAGACATCTCAGAATTGTTCTACAAACCCTTAGAGAAAATAGACTCTATGCCAAATTCAACAAGTGTGAATTTTGGTTGCATGAAGTATCCTTTCTGGGGCATGTAATTTCAGCCGAAGGGATAAAACTTGACCCGAAAAAGATCCAATCTGTGCTTGAATGGAGATCTCTGAGGAACGTAATGAGGTCTGAAGCTTCCTTGGCTTGGCCGGATACTATCGAAGATTTGTTAAAGGCTTTTCAATTTTTGCCGCACCTTTGACTAAGCTAATACGTAAAGATATACCGTTTGTTTGGTCTGAGAAGCAACAAAGGAGCTTTGATTAGCTAAAAGAAGTTCTTACCCGAGCTCTAGTTTTGGCTCAACTAGTATCGGGGAAAGAATACACCATATTTAGTGATGCCTTCTATTTGGGATTAGGGTGTGTTCTAATGCAAGGAGGCAGTGTTGTGGCGTATGTGTAACACCCTAAACCTAGCTTAGAATTAAACCGAGTCTAGAGTGTTAAAAGCAAACACTCATTACTAACTTGTCTTGCAAGTTAAGACCTAAACATTGAAAATGGGCAAAAATATAAAACATTTTAAATTAATGATCTATGAACTTAGCATTTATCTAGATTTATTCATTTTTATTGACAAATTAATAATCAGTTCTATTTTATTCGATGAAGGACTAGAAGGTACTTATAATTCAATTCGTGTGAACATATAATACTGTGAATTTTCATACCTTTTCTCAATAATCATATTATCTCCGAGATTATTAGAAAGGCTCAATTACTTTTCAAATTTTAGGATCTCGTTTATCACCATGTGATCTTAAGGGGGAATCGATCCCTTTCCTGATTACAATTTAACATCCTAAGACTATCAATGCTAAGTCAAATCACAATAATTTTTGTCACACCCTAGCTCATTTTGCTAGAATCTCGTCTTTCTATATAAAGTATACCAAACTACATTCAATTACAAAGTACATATTAATAATATGTTAATGATGATAAATATTCTTGGATCACCAGCAACGATTATGAGCTCATAACACATACGTATATCTTGATAACATGTTTCAAATATAAATACGTACTTTACTCAGTTGCTTATTCTTAAGCATTGGTACACAATCAGATTATCAAGTTCAACCTTATTCAATGGAACTTTTCATGGCACTTAACAGTCTTAAGATACATGGTAACCTTCGATTTTAATCTATAAAGGAAAGTTCTAACCATAATTCTTCAAGATCACTAGACAAGCACCCAAGGATTTATACACATATATATATATATATATATACACACATCTCTTACATTCGAAGATGACTTACACCATAAGTTATAATCAAGGTATACTAGCATACAATACTTGGCATTCAAGGAGTTCACTCGAATACCTTGCCCCAAAATAAACCAATACACCTAAGTTTTTGGGTATCAATACCATGCTTGACCTATGTCTTTCATGTCAAAATATCATTCATACATATCCCTTACATTAAGAATCATTCGAATTGTTTATACAAATTAAACCAACTATATGAGCTACTAAATATTGATAAAAAGTACAAGCATGGATTACTCTACAAATATCAATCAAATATTGTGCCACCATCCTAGGAGTATACTACTTAGGGAGTGTTCCAAGATCTACTTAGATCTTGAAATAGGATGTATGACTCTACAACACTTGAAAACATACGAGCTTTAATCCACCTGCAATGCATGATAATGAAATGCATTAAGCTTATATAGCCTAAGTGAGGCAGCAACAACCAATCATTAACAAAGCATATAATATATAATTTTAGATAAACACAAGCCCAAACTATAATTTATAACTTAACATATGTCAATGAGGTCTTAAATTAGCTTTGATAGTCTTTTGAGCATTCGAAAGCTCCTTCAGTTCTTTACAATTTACTTTGATCTTGATGAAGATCAAAGTATCATGTTTAAGTCTCTCTAAGACTTGTCAAACACTCGATAATTATTGGCTTCTTTATTAACTAATCAATCGTGTGTAAATTATTCAATAGAATGTTCATTGCCTTTCACAATTTTTCATTTATTCATCTTATTATAACTTTTATCATGTGTTCATGAAGAATCGTTCATCTCAATTGCTCACAAGGAGCTTCATAATACCTTATGTTTTCCAAGAACTTTCATAAACAATATGCTCACTAAGAGCTTCCACAATCCATGTCTTATTCATAGCTTCTGTTAACTTTATTGATTAACATTTCATGTCTTTTAACAATTTTCCTTGGATTCCAATTGGATGCGATTTACATTGGCCCGTTTTTGACCATATAGGTCCAAGCAATAATTAGCTCAAGCACAAAGTAATGGCTAATATCGAAGACATATCAATCCTATCTTCTTACTATCCAACCAAACTGTCGCCAATCTCTGTACAACTCCACCGTTACCTTCTACTGTCGCCAATAAACATATAACATATAATGGGGCATCCCCCGAGCCGTAGCCCATGGACCGTAGTCCCAATAATACCATGCATCGTATCAATGAATCCAATTACTTCCATTGTAGGCAACTTACATATTTTATAATTGAGTTTGGGGATGTGTCTTATTTTACAAGTAATTGTACTTAACATTTACTCAATTGTCATTAAGGAACATTTATCCTTTTCGATTCTTTACTAGTATCTTTTAACAATGTAAGCTTATTGATTTATCCATTGCAATAAGATTCTTGTACTTTAAATTTTATTCAAAGTCAGTCAATAGTTAGCTTCCAACTCAATGCTCAATAGTCTGATTATAAACATTCATAACATAGTTCAAATGCTTATAAGATGCACAATCAAACATGTGGCCAATAATGACATGCTATGAATGTAAACCCTTCCCAAACTTTTGCTCTATTTGAGCTTTTATGCATTATGTATGAACAATATAATCAATCAAAACCAATTAACACATTGATCAAATAAAATAAGACATCGGGGTGACACCGAGACACAATTAACTGCACTCACCTGTTACCCCAATGTTATGGGATACCTGAACCATAAGCATGTCTTACTTTCTCAATTCAATCCATTTCTTAGCCTTCCTTGTTAATATATGAGCACCTCAAAACAAATAAAAGTAAGTCATTATAATCTATCCAATTCAATTAACTTACAAACAACTCCTAATCGAGTATATATATATATATCCAAAACAGTCCAACATTCGTGTACACATTCATACATACATCGAAACAGTCCACTATGGTTCTTAATCATGCAAAATAGCTTCAAACCTCACTAAAGTTTAACAGTCCTAAACGTACATATATACCTTCAAAAACAATCTAATTCAAGCATATGCATACCATTTAGCATCAAAACAGTCCAATTGTTTTCCTGTGTAATCAAATCTGTCAAATAAAGTAATGTATATGCATATACTCACTAAAACAGTTCACATGCCTTATAAGTTTACTCAAAACTATCCATTTGTTTTTATTAGCAAATTATTCTGCATATGTATTAATCACACTGCATTACATTACCAAGTTAACTGCTGCATCCTAATCCAGTTTGTACATTAGACACTAGACTGCACATCTTCATTTCTTTTATTTCAATTCTGCACAGTGTTTGCTACTAAAATGCACATAATTTCTGCACTGTATTATTAACTCAATTCTACATTTTAAATGTAAAAACTACATTCCTATAACCTTCAAATCTGTCATGTTTATAGATAATTTCTATTTTAACAATAATTCCTCTTTTAAGTTCATTTTAAGCAGATAAAATTTCCTTACACATCAAGCATTCAAATAGGCACTCTAAGGGCAGTCTTTAACATAGTTATCCACTCTCAAACAACCCCTAAATACAACTCAAAGTTAGCCCCCCTGTTTAAGGTGTTCAAAAAAGCCTTATTAGATTTAAGTCCACTCAATTCTGTCATATTTAACTAGTTTCCATACGTATATAAATTAAAGCTGTCTAATACACTTTTACATCTATTCTAAACA
The DNA here is from genome assembly GCA_019671005.1 of Hibiscus mutabilis. Lineage (NCBI taxonomy): Eukaryota > Viridiplantae > Streptophyta > Magnoliopsida > Malvales > Malvaceae > Hibiscus > Hibiscus mutabilis. The sequence goes on along the minus strand of CM033727.1, from coordinate 19,828,322 downwards.
TTCCATTTTTTTATGCTCAATCACATATTCATCAAAACACTCCCACAAAGTTTCGTTTATACTCTACACTGTGCATGATACATGTATACACTTTTAACAACATCAAAACAGGGTAGCAAGCTTTCATATATACTCAAATAATCTCAATTCCATGAATACATATTTACAAGACCAAACTGTCCAACAAGGTTTATATTTGTACACAAACAATCCCAATTACATGTATATACATTTACATACCCTAACAGTTTCCTCAAATTAAAAAATTATATAAAACAGTTCATCATGCTTATATATAGGTCATGTATACATAATATAGTCCCTAAACATTTTTTATATGCAGGACAGTCCCTAATGTGAGAAAGGGGCCATGGTGGCCGGAGAAGATGAACGCCGGTGAACAATGAACAATAAAATATAAAAGCTAGAATTTAACGATACAACAAAAATAATATTTTCAACACAGAACAATTTGTTTTTCTGTATTTTCACTTATTCTTCTTGTTCAAATGTGTATAAGGTGAGCCTTTAAATAGGCAATTACAGAGTTTTAATATAACTAAAATTATACTTTTATCTATAATTTAAATAATATTTATCCATAATTTAAATAAGACTTCTAATAAATCTAAACTACTGACTTAGAAATAAACTCTAATTACATACTAAATTAAACTCTAACACTTCTCATCAACTTACATTCCCCCTCAAGCTCTAACACTTCTTGGATAACTTACACTCCCCCTCAAGCTGGTGAGCAAACGTAGTAGAGCACCAGTTTGGATCTTGGATGTGACGCCCTACTCATATTTCTTCTGCTGTTTCTTAGAGAAAGAATCTCCCCTTTTTTGGGAGCCATTGTGTTAAACAACTAGGACATAATCATGTTGTTCTTTGAACAACCATTGTTGAAAATTTGCAAACGATGTTACTGGTTTCTGCATCATTCTTGAGATGTCTACCAACTTTACTGTTGTTATTGGTTTTTGCACCCTCCTTAGATGTCTTCCAGCTTTTCTCTGTCAGTGATGATCTTTTTCAGATTTTTGCATCTTTTGAGATGTCTTCCAGCTTTTTCTGTCATTCACGGACTAAGTAGCTGCTTCCATTCAACAATGATCACAGGAATCTACACTCCCTTCAAGCTGGTAGTTGCACAAACTAGAATTCCAGTTTAGATCTTTGATGTAGAATTCCTTAAAAAATATTATCTAGTTTTTAAGTCTAAACTATAACCTCTTCTCCTATCTTTTATAATTGATGGCTGAGATAGAACCATATAGTTTTTAAGGCTAAACTATAACCTTTCCTTATCTTTTACAATGGATGGCTAAGATAGAACCAAATAGTTTTTAAGGCTAAACTATAACCTTTTCATATATCTTTTTGATTGGCTAAGATAGAACCATTAAATAGAGAACAAAATAGCAAAATTAAAAGAGTATAAATTTCACCATAGATGTAAGATTCCAACGAGAGAGAAGCCAAGGAACGAGTGTGGCCTAATGATAGCAGCAGAAAAGAAAAACGACGTGCATCTGAAAAATTAGATTGTCGATCTGTTTCAGATTAGAGATGACATCAGTGGTGACGATATCAAGATCGTTGTTGGCTCTGATACCATGTGAGAAAGGGGCCATGGTGGCCAGAGAAGATGAACGCCGGTGAACAATGAACAATAAAATATAAAAGCTAGAATTTAACGATACAACAAAAATAATATTTTCAACAGAGAAAATTTGTTTTTCTGTATTTTCACTTATTCTTCTTGTTCAAATGTGTATAAGGTGAGCCTTTAAATAGGCAATTACAGAGTTTTAATATAACTAAAATTATACTTTTATCTATAATTTAAATAATATTTATCCATAATTTAAATAAGACTTCTAATAAATCTAAACTACTGACTTAGAAGTAAACTCTAATTACATACTAAATTAAATCTAACACTTCTCGTCAACTTACACCTAATTCCTATATTTTCAATCAAAACAGCCCTTGAACATCTTCTTACATATTTCCCTTACTTATATAACAGCCCAGCAGTCCTTTAAATTCTCTTATGAATCGAAATTAGTCCCAAATTCATGTATACTCAATTACATGGTCAAGCAGTCTACTAAGGTTCATATTTATGCAAAAACAAATTCGATTTCATATATATATATATATATACAATCACCTGTACAACACAGTCCCTAACTTCAGTTACATTCAAAACAGCTTCTTTACACATATATACATTTATACTCATCAAGCAATTCACTTGGTATTTTTAACAACCCTCTTGTCATTGCAAAATAGCTTTAAACAACTTAATTCATAGATAAAACAGTTCCTTATTGGATAAATAAACAATTGACATTTCTAGTTCACCAAAACAACCTACATAAATCCTTATCAATTCAAAACAAGGTAGCTCTCATACATGTACATTTATTTGATCAAAACAGTCCAGTTATGCATTTATACTTATGTGAACAGTCCTTTAAAAATAGTTTGCACAAAGCAGTTCTATTTAACTATGCAAACAGCCCCTTAAACTCCTTATAGGTACAGTTCTGCCCAAATTTCACTTTGGTATATATACATACTATTAAACAGTCCCCTTTACTCTTATGCTAACATAAAACAGTCTTTGATTTATTTGAACAGATTTTCCCCTAGTTTTCAAGCTGTTAAAATAGCCCCAAACAAATCATTTCTACTCCAAGCAGTCCTTGAATTGTATCTTCAAGTCAATATGGTCACAATTTCAGTTCAACAAAGTTTACCTAATTCACAAGATTCTAAGCGGTTGTTTAACTCAATTCAATCACCAAGGGTTCATTGAAAGACAAACATCAATTTATCTATTGCAAGATTAAAAGTGTGTAACCATATACTCTATGCATAAATTGATTGATTCTAAAATACAAATCATGATCTTACACCATTTTACAATTATGCTAACTTGATGATCTCCAATTTGCCTAATATGAAATTAAATCCCTCCTAATCCCTTTAACACAATATAGTTCATGAAAATCAACCATCAAACGTTCCATTTAAAGATTGAACAAAGATTATAAAGGAGATTGTGTTCACCTTCCATCCAAATCTATTCGAACGAACTACACCAAAATGCACCAACGAAGATGAGAAATCTTGTAATTCTCTCACTAGTTCTCTCCCTCTATGGTTTCGGCTGAATGAAGGGAAGGATGAGGATAATCTTTCTCACTTTTCTTCTCAAGTTCCATGGAAATGCTTAACCCCCTTTTCTCTTCCAGTTTATTTTCGGTGCTAAGAAGATGATGGAGACACTTGGGATAATTCTATCCTTGCTAACCGAACCCTTCCCCTATCCAAGTGTCCATCTTTATTGCCAAGTATGCAAGTCCTTGGATGCATAACTATTTAGCATGCAATTCACAAGGTTTCACCATAATTCAATTTAATCCTTTTTTCGAATTGGTTATTCACTTCTTCCTAACTTTCAATTTATCCCACTTACTTAATAAGTTTTAGCATGCAAACTTATAATTTAGGCCATCATTCGATTTAGTCCCTTGTACAAACTCATCCTTTCTTTTATTTCTTTCTTTTTAATCCTCTATACTTAATTTTAGCTATCATGATACACACTATATTAATTGACTTAGGAATCAAGATAATAACATTCTTCTAAGCCTAGTTTTGGAGTGTTATAGTATGCTTCCCGACAATTAAAGTCTCATGAACTAAACTATCCAACTCATGATTTGGAGCTTGCTACAGTAATTTTTGTTTTAAAAATCTGGCGACATTACCTGTTTGGAGAAAGATGCTATCTGTACACCAATCACAAGAGCCTGGAATATTTCTTGACGCAAAAGGAACTTAACCTCAGGCAAAGGAGATGGATTGAACTCCTTAAAGACTATGATTTAATCATAGATTATCATCCGGGGAAAGCCAATGTTGTGGCTGATGCACTCAGTCGACAACATTCTCGTGGTAAGAATTCGATCTAATCAACCTTTCCCTAATCTTATTTGAGTTATAGTATATATTTGTTTCACCTAAAATATTTCCTTGTAATCTAATGTAGCATCATCATCCATCAATGCCCACTTTCGATTGGTTATAAAGAAAGGGACCCTAGCTTCCATTCGAATCCAGTATGAGGTTGTATCAAGAATCCTAATGTTACAACAATCGGATCCTGAATTACTCAGAATTAAGCTCAAACTGGATGAAAATTCTGAATTAGAATTTACTCTGGATAAGGATGGGTTGCTTTATTTTAGGAATAGGATGTGTGTTCCTAATGATCCAGAATTAAGAAGAGAAACCCTCATGAAGCCCACAACAGTTCTTTTTCAATACATCCCTTTTGTGAAGATGTATAATGACCTAAAGGGTCTTTATTGGTGGCCCGGAATGAAGTATGCTATAACCGACTTTGTGTTTAAATGTCTTCTATGTCAAAAGGTGAAAGCTGAGCATCAGGTTCCCTCAGGACTTTTACAACCCATTGAGATTCCGCAATGGAAATGGGATCAGATAACAATGGACTTTGTTAGTGGTCTACCATTGTCTCCTAAGAAGAATGATGCAATCTGGGTAATTGTAGACAGATTTTCTAAGTCTGCCCACTTTCTCCCTGTTCGAATGGGTATGAGTCTGGATCAATTAGTCGAACTATATATCCGAGAGATAATTAGACTTCATGGCATTCCTACTTTGATAATCTCTGACCGGGAATCTAGATTTACTTCTAGATTATGGAAATCATTACACAAATCCCTTGGAACTAGGACCAATCTCAGTACAGCAGTTCATCCTCAGTCGGATGGGCAATCGAAAAGAACTATACAAGTCCTGGAAGACATGCTTTGGGCATGTGTTATTGATATGGGGAAAAATTAGGAGAAGGCCTTATCCCTGGCTGAATTTTCTTACAACAATAGTTACCAATCTTCTATCAAGATGGCTCATTTTGAAGCTCTTTATGGAAGAAAGTGCAAGACCCCACTATGTTGGTCTGAGTTGGGGGAGAACAAGGCCTTAGGACCTCAATTACTTCGAGAAGTAGAAAAGCAAGTACAAATAATCTGTAGTCGATTGAAGGAGGCTTTCGACCAACAAAAAGCTTATACTGATCGAAAAAGAAATGATGCTCAACACAGTGTGGGAGATAAGGTGTTTCTCAAAGTGTCTCCTTGGAAGAAGGTGTTTAGATTTGGAAAGAAAGGGAAACTTAGTCCTAGGTTCACAGGACCTTTCGAAATAACTGAAACAATTGGCCCTGTTGCATACCGGTTAGCTCTTCCAGAAGAATTTAGCAAAATACATAATGTATTTCATGTATTAATGCTACGGAGATATCGATCTGATCCTTCTCATGTCCTTGAACCGGATGAAGTCGAATTGAACCAAGACTTGTCATATAATGAAGAACCAATTTAAATCCTCGACCGTGAAGTTAGACGACTTTGAAACAAACAATATCTTTTGTCAAAGTTCTATGGAAGAATCATGGGAATAAGGAAGCAACTTGGGAGTCTGAATCTTCTATGAGAGAACAGTATCCTCATCTTTTTCTTTCAGGTAAATTCGGGGACGAATTTCCCTTAAGGGGAGGGATTTGTAACATCCTAGACCGCAAGTTAAATTAATGTTATGATACTCATTATTTAGAGTAGTTGTATGATTGATAAAAAGCTTATAAGGGACCAAATTGAATCCTACGAATCTAGGAAGGTAAAGACTGAAAATGACTAAATAGTTTGAATTATAAAGCTTAGGTTTTGAATGGTAATTTTAAAGTTAAGAGTGGTTTGATGAGGTGGCTCCACAGTTCTTGAACATGTGGACTGTTATCACATTCTCATGAAAACAAACAAATACTTTGGGATCATCTTCATTATCCTCCTAGCCGAAATAAGTAATAGAAAGAGAGGGAGGAGAAAATCCACCATGGCCTTAGCTTGTTAAGATTTCGGTTGAACTTGATGCTTGATTTGGGGAATTGTTTATCAAAGGAAGTAAGTCCTTCTTATAATCCTCTTTAAAACTAGAAATTTAGAGTTAGATTGTTTGGACTTTGAATCTTACGCAATGAGAAATGTTATGTTATTAGAGTTTGATTGTTAGTTCAAGGGTTATGTTGTTTGCATGTTTGTAAGAATGGTTGATGGTAGTATCTATAGAAGCCGAAGATGCTAGTTGAAGCATTAATGTGAATATCGTATAAATATATTGATATGCTTATCTAGATGTTTAAAATTATCAAATCTAGAAATTAGAAGATTTAACTAGTATATATATACGTATAGAACCCGAGCCATTTGAAATTGTGGCAGCATGCTTATTGGCTAATTTGTTGGTAACACTATACCTGAATTAAGGGATTAATTGAATCGATTTCAATAGTATGTAAGCAATCTAATTCAATAGGATTATGCCCTGTTTTAAGTAGGACAGTCTGGGGACTGGTCTGTTGCTATTCGACTTGGCTATGTTAGTGTTAGGGGTCACTATGGTGTTAAATTGATGATTGCTAGATTTGGATAAATTGATATATAAAAAATTTAAGTTAATACGCGATAGAAAGATGGATAATTTGGCATAAAAAGAGCCCATAAGTGCAATAGGGGCAGATTCGAATTGTTTGAGATCTAGAGGAATGTTTTATGTGTATGTTAATGTCCCACATTGTTGAGCTGCATCTTTGGCTAGGGATTTAGTTTTATATGGATGCTTTGAATGTATTACCTTGAAACTTGATTAAAGCATTTGTGTGAAGCACATAGACAAGTCAAGTGATATTGAATTGTTCTAATGTATGAATTAATCATTGTTCATTAGACAACAAAGAATTTGGTCAAGAAGACGAGAGGAAAAAGGGAGTTGTGATGTAAGACCAAGTATAGCTGGAAATATCTGTGAGTGTAACCTATAAATTAAAATAAATTATTATTGCTCATAATCCAAATTACCGAATGCTAATGAGGCTAAATGCCTTGTTTATTTGTGTTTGCTTGAGTCCTTGGAAGGTAAGTGCCAAGGTATGTGGAATGTTACTCAATCAGTGCAAGCATGTTCAAGAATGTGTAATAATAATGTCACAAGTGGCATCCTGAATTTCAAATACAAGATAGTGTCTCGAAATGACTGGTTTAGGCTAATGAGGTTCCTTTAGAGAGTATCTTGTATATAGTCAGCAGTAGTATAATTGGCATGCCAATAATGTGTCCTGAGCTCAGCCTAAAAAAACATTGGACCAAGGTCCCCTAATAGGTACGATGTACCCCTGATTGACATGGATATGATCCTAGTTTCAACGGAAACAATGCCATTGCCTGTTAATGTAATGTTTTGGATTAGAATTCTAGATCGAATCTAGTCATAGTAAGGATATTCAACTACGATTTCTTGAATTAGCTCCACTTATGAAGGAAATAATTTGATAATCGATCAACTCAAGAAGAGTTGTCTGGAAATTATAATGTATATCTATTGATTCATAATGATGCCTTCTTCATTTGAGTTAAGAATGGAATCCTGTTAAGTTTGTGAGGCTTGAAAGCTGTTATGAAGCTGCTATTGAAATGTTAGTCTCGATAGATAGTTAGTTTGATTAAATTGCTAATCATGAGTTAAATTTGATACTTTTACACTTATTATTGAAGTTGATTATGAAACTATAGTTTTGACTTCTTACTCTGTTACTTCACAGGAAGAGTCGATTGTTGATCATCTTGGAGGAGGCATACAAGGTCTATAAGCAACAAAAGTATGTTTGTTTTTGTTAAGACAAACTCCTAGAAGGTAACACTAGTTAGGGATGTTATGCTAGAACCTTTTGTTTCCTTACAAGGGATTGTAAATATTAACTTAATTAAGGCTTCTATGTCTTATGCTCGACTGTTGTGGTTGATGGGCGGTTATGACACGAAGGCATGAAGGATAAGATCAAAATGAGTAAGATTACTATAAAGGCTGACACTATTTTTTGATAAATGTTTTGGTAATTGGATACTTGTTAGAAATACTTAACCTTTAGATTAGAATGTATGCTTAGATCAACTTCAAATCTAGTCGTCATGAGTAGTTATTTGTTTGATAATATTACTATGCTTGGATTTCATGCTTACAAAATTTGGTAGTTTGAGTTAGAATCTTGAAATAAATCATGACTAGTTAATCATAAAACCTCGATGTTCATATAGATATATGCCGATTTTGGTGATTGAAAGTATTATGTGTAGGAAACAAATTTTCTAATTGAATTAGAACCAAACAAGGAAACAACTATCTATGATTCAAATCGCATGACTGTTTCCTCAATTTGCTGTTCGAAAGAGTTAAACTTGGACTACTCTCTTCTATGATCTTGCAACATGTTTCAAATATAAAGAGGGAAAAAAAGTTCCTACTCTCTTCTATGAGTTGCCCGAAATAACACTCCAATTAGAATCAATAAAGATCAACAATGGAGTTCTACCCCTTTCTCTCTCTTACCATTTGGGATTCGGTTGAAGATGAATGAAGAGGATGGTGGATTTTCATTCTCCAAACTGATCCCCGTTCTTCCTCCCACATGTTAGATTAATTGCATGACAAGTGTAATGGCCCTTAAACAAATTTCTTTTAGCATGCAACCCTCATAAATATCACGTTATTCAATTTGGTCCCTTATAACATTGTCTAGGTACTTTTCTTTGTTTCCTATTTAGTCCCAAGTCACTTATTTATTCATAGATTATTCATAAAGCCAAAACAAAGCAATTATTATTTGGTTTAGTCCATTATAAAAAGGCTATTCATGTTTTCATTATTTCAAAATGATCCCAATTAATTTAACAAATTTATCAAATGAGATATATATATTAGAACAATTATTCTAACAATCAATTTAGTAGCATATCCGAGATTCAAATTTCAAATTCAACAAGACATTTTCTTACTAATTGATCTCTTAAAGGGGTAAAATTACTAACCAGTTTTGAGGGTGTTACACTTTGTGCAGATATAGAATTCAGCAGAGGATTGCCACAGCATATCATCCACAAACAAATGGGCAAGCCGAGATTTCAAACAAGGAGATCAAGCATATCCTTGAAAATACTGTGAATCCATCAAGGAAAGAGTAGTCTTTGAGACTAGATGAATCCCTATGGGCTTATAGAACAACATTTAAAACTCCTTTGGGTACTTCACCATTTAGACTCATTTTTGGAAAAGCATGCCACCTATTGGTGGAGATGGAGCACCGTGCATATTAGGCTATAAAAAATCTTGATATGGCATGGAGAGTTGCTGGAGAAAAAAGGCTACTAGACCTAAATGAGTTGGAAGAATTTAGAACATAAGCCTATGAGAATGCCAGACTCTACAAAGAAAAGGCAAAATGCTGGCATGACAACAGGATAATGCCAAGACAATTTGAGGTAGGCCAGTGTGTTCTGTTATTTAACTCACGGCTAAAATTGTTTCCAGGTAAACTCAGATTGAGATGGTCAGACCCTTATGAAGTTGTAAAGCCCTATATCCATGGAGATGTGGACATCAAGAATTTGAAGACGAGAGATATTTTTAAGGTGAATGGCCAATGTTTAAAGCACTATTTGGAAGGTGATCAGAAGCATGCCAAAGAGGTTATCCTCTTGGTAGAGGTATCGTAACGTCATCATCATTGTGGTCTAATTTTTTTTGTAAATATTAGGATTAGATGTTTTTCTTTTTTAGAAAATTCTTTATTTGTTCATTTTTCTTTTAATTTTACTTTACTACATTGAAAGGTTTTCTTTAAGTATGTGTAGATTTAGTGTGCCAGGAATAATGCCAAGGCAGGACTTGGCATGAGACGATGACATAATGAGAGAATTCTGCGTGCTAGGCAGAATGCCAGCAAAGAAGCTCGCCATGCGGCGGATTGGAATTTTGAAAGAAGAGATTTACCCTAGCTTGATTAAATTCGACCCATTGAAGAGAGAGATTATTTTTCTTTGAACTTAACCCTAGCCGCCCAAATTGGATTAGGTTGACTTTAAATTCAACTTAATCACCTTATCACTCCACTCTTTGAACCTATCCTATCACTTACAACCTTATCACATCAACCTTATCACTTAATCCCTTATCAAATCAAATTTTTTTCTTTTCCATCATTATCCCTATTAAATTTGGGTACTTTATTACACCCCATTAAACACTCAAACTCTTTACTTTCTACCTACCCTAGTCGTTCAAATAAACAAAACCCCTTTTCACTTCTCTCTTTCTTTATCAAGCAAGAAACCAAGATTCAAATAAACAAACCTCTTTACTTTCATCTTGTTTCAATAGCTTCCTCATTGACTCGCTTCAAAATATTTTTCAACGAGGAGATCCGAAAAGAGTACGAAGAAAACTTTGCCTCAAGATCCTTTTACTATGAGAAGCACTTCGACTTCGAGGGTGAGGCAACCGTTGGATTTCCCTCTGAATTCATGACAATAGTCAACCAACACAAATGTGAGCCATTTTTCTAGCAAAAAGGAGAGATTTGTGCCACTATTGTTTGAGAGTTCTATGCACATCTTGTTACCAATGATTCACCCTTTTTGATGATTCAAAGTACGTGCGTGTTTTGATGAAGGGTATATTAACACAATGTTTGATTTGGAAGGTGAAGAGGATGAACATTTTGAGTTTGCCGACTTAATGAATGCCTCCAAGAGAAAGAAGCTATTGACAGATTTGTGCGAGCCTGGAACTGCATGGATCGTGTCGTCAAAAGGACACCGGACTGTGAAACGGTTGGCACTGAAGCCTTAGCCGAGAAGATGGAATCACTTTTTAAAGGTGAATCTGATGCCAACAACCCACAATGAAACAATATCGGAAGAAAGGCTGGCACTATTGCACTCCATCATTATGGGGCGCAAGATTAATGTTGGCCGGATAATTATTGAAGAAACCTATAAATGTGCTGAAAGAGGTAATGGTAGTTTGTTTTTCTCTTTATTAATTTGTAACATTTGCATGCAACATTGTGTGCCTAAGCTTGATACAGATAAAGCCCAAACGATCAAGGGAACAACAATCATAGCTGCTCTGTAGAGACAACTCACTGCCATCGAGCCAAAAGACAAAGTCAAGGGAGAGGCAAAAGTGCCAACGCCAAAGCCAAAGGTGTCGAAGGTAGAGCCTGACGCTTCCATGTCAGCTACTATAGTGGCATTACTCTCCTAGATCCATAACCGCTAGGAGATCATTCTCCATAAATTTAAGAAAGCGGAGGAGTAAATCTCAATCTCTGGCATTATGTTCATGCTAGGGACGTTGCCATCAAGGAGACTCTTGAAGAACTATCCCTAGGTTTCTTACCAAACTTCACAGATTTCCCTGTTGAGATCTTTGCTAGCGATGATGCCATGCCAGGCAGTCCCCGATCAGTTCGTACCCTTTCTGATGCCTCAGTCCCGTTGTCTCCAGTTTAAGTTGAATATGCTAGTATTGAATCCCAGTTGAATCAAAGGAAACCAAAGCCAAGTCTACCAAAGCTAAGTCTACTACAAAGCCTGCTACAACACCTATTGAACATGCTCAATCCGATGCCACCGCTACTCCTGCCGCGTCGAAACCTACCAAGATTGTGGAGGAAGTTCTCTCAGATGTTGATGCTTCCATTGCTGCCTCAAAGCCAAGCATGAAAGAAAGGAAAAGAATGGCCCCCGATCGTGGGACCTTTGTGAAGAGAAAAACTCACCTCAGACGAGAAGAAGTCTTCGAAGGGGAGTTCTCCTCTTCCTAAACTCTTTTGCATTTCATTTTATTGCATTCACATGTTCATGCATTTTAATTTTTTGTTAATTGTATATATGTGTTATTTTCATGCATTGAGGACAATGCACATCTTTGGTTTGGGGTGTACGTTTCCTTACATTTATGCCATGCATTCATGTTTTCATTTCTGTTGCCATGCCATGTATGTCATATAGATTAGTTGCATACCGAACCACTAAAAAAAGAAAATTTTGCCTCGGTTTAATTTTAAAGAATGCTAACACTTTGTTTGGCAAGTTTAATTTGATCTAGATTAGTCTGTCCGATGAAGAAATTTTAAATCTTTAGTTGCCTATGCCAACATAATAGTAATGCCAGGTCTGCTTGGAAATTGATCTCTAGTTTAGGGAATTGAACTTTCACTTAGCACGTAGTATGCATCTAGTTCCCAAACAAACTTAGAACTGTTGAAACTAAGGTTAGAAAAAAATAAAAAAGAGAAAGAAGAAATTATTTCAGGGTAAAAAGAAACTAATAAGGCAACAATGTTTTGCCGAGGCAATAAAAGAATGCAGAACTCTCCTTTACCTAGAGATAATAAGTTACTTCGGGCTTCATGGTTTGCTCTCTCTTAGTGATCAAGTAAAAAACTTTAGGGTATGAGTTGAAGAGAAAAAGCCTAGTAATGTTTGGATTAACATGCGAGTTCGTGGTTTGCTCCCTTTTATTTCTCATGCCAAATAGTGTTACGAAGCAAGCTTAAAATAATGCCAGCAAAAACCCTTGGTAGAAAAAAAATGATGAAATGAAATTCTGAGTTTAGGTAGTAAATTGGACCAAGGGAGTAAAAGGATACTTGTTGCATATTACCTACACATCATGCACTCTTCATGCTCTTAGACTAGAGTTATATTGATGCACTTGAATTTACTACCAGCTTGACATTACTGCACTGAAAAACCCAAGGACAGAAATAAATTCAAATTCTGCTTGCCAGCACTTGTTGGCATTCCAACCAAAATTTTGCCGAGGTACTATTTTCATAATATTTTATTTTTAATTGCATTACTTGAGGACAAACAATGAGCTAGGTTTTCAGGAGTGTTACCTCTTCAAAAGTACCATTTTATGCCTATTTTACAATGTCTTTGCTTGCTTTTGAGTAAATTTAGTTGCATTTAGCTGTTAAATTCATGCATTTACATAAGAAGTTGGGATTTGTGTCTATGCCAATGTTAAGGGTTGCTTACTTAGCAATATTGTAGGCTTGGCATAGCAGTTGGAAGAGCAGAGCAAGGCAACGCAGGAAGGAATAATAGAGAGAATGCCAAGATGATGTTGGCATAGATGGACCAAATAATGCCAAAGCTCTGGTTGGTAGAGAAGAGGAATTTGATGCCCGGTCAAGTAGCTGTTGAACCTGAAAAATAGGACCAGATCAGGCTCGGAGAAAATAGCAATTTGATCAAACTATGAAAAAATAACGAAAAAATAGTGCCAAGCTTGGTTGGCAGAATGATGCCAAGCTTGGTTGGCGAATGATGCCAAGCTTGGTTGGCGAAGTAGTGATGGTAGATGACGTCAGCCCTAACCTGATCAACTCATATTCAAACTTGGATAAGAAGATGACTTCCTTTATCCCTTGAGAATTCAAAATTTAAACTCAAGAGCTTATCCTAGGTCTTTTTTGCACGTATATTTAAAGAACGATCAAGCAAGCAATTTAGGAGATTTTTTGGAGAGATTTTTTTGGAGATTGTGAGAGCCATTGCCGACCGACTGCACCAAGGAGACGTGGTTCGACCAGCTTGACCGAGAGCTTGGACCTTGAAGGGCTACATTGAGAGACCCATTCTCGCCCATTCTCTTTGTTTAGTTGTTTTTATTTTCTTTTAAATGATGATGTGTTTACAAAACGTTGAAGGTTTTTTGGTTGATACCCTCACCATGAACTAATTTAATAGTTGGTGGGGGGATGTTTGCATTAAATGTTGTTTTTATGTTTAGTTTTTAATAATAAAAATACTTCGGCATTGTTTTCTCTATCTAGCATGTTCTACAATGTTTTATCAAAATTGTGCCAAGTGAGAGATGGCATTGTTGGCTTATTAAATATTAATATCTTAATACACTTAGGGGCAATGATCTGTTGCCAGATCCTAAGGTGGAATGCTTCGAAAGAAGATGTTCAAGTAGATGAGCTTACTTCTAAAGTGAATCTACCCCTTAAGAGTATAGGTTGAGACTTAATCAAATTGCTTTATAAAAAAACATCACTATAGAGATATAGAGGTTTTTACATGGTTAATTTAGGGCATTGACCATCGAGAGAGGTAGTGCTAATTTGAATCTACTCGTTAAACGATGCCAAGACATTACATTATTAAAGGCTAGCATGGCATGTAATATCCTCAAAACTAGTATAAAGGAAGTTACTACAATGCCTTCATTTAATCCCTAATTGATTGAAAGTAAGGTACTAGGTCTAGTTAATAAGGACTAGAATGCTATAAATGAAAAAGTGGTAACCTAAATTACAAGTGACCAAACCAAAACAAATAACAAAGTGAAGGAATGCATGCTAAATTCTTATATTCCTAAATGCCCCTACACATGTCATTAATTAGTGGATAATCAAGGACAAATTAGTCATTTTGGGGGGGGGATTAATTGATGATCTATAATCATCTTCTTCATTGTGGCTGAAAAGATGAACAAAATAGGAGAGAAAAGAATTGAGTGAGAAAACTCCATGTTCATAGATTCAAGCTTGAAAATTGGAAGAATTGGAGTTGCTAGCATTCATATTATCTTGATAGGAAGGTAGAATCTCTTCCTTAGTGCATTATAGATTCAAATGATGCATGTAGATTTTAAGTTCTTGCTTGAATTACATGAATTGGATGATTAGTTAGTGAATTGATGCCATCAATTAGTTAAGAAGTTTAATTGATTGATCAATCCATGAAATTGGTAGTGCCATTCGAATGAGTAGGAGAAATTGATGTTGTCAATAACCAAATTGATGGTGAAATGTTATGCTAGTTGCTGGAAAAATTTGGATGATGATTAGAATGGATGATTAATATGTGAATTGAAATTCTGGTTGTTGGAAATTCCAGGGAGATGATGTCTTATTGAATCAATTCGAAAATATTGCTCCATTGCCCTGTTTTTATAGGTTTGACACATAATTGGACTGACTTAGACATGTATGAATGAATATATATATATATATATGTTAAATAATCATGTTAGAATCCTTGTCTAAGTGATTAATGAAGATAAAATCTAGCTAAAAGAAAGCTGTCCAGAAGACTATATTTTGGGCAATGAGTTTAAAAATTTGTAGAAAATAACATAGACCAAATTAAGGAGTAAATATTATATGTACAGAATCATGAGTATGCCTAGTTTCGTATACAACAAACGGAATCAAATTCCGAGTTATAAAACAGTTTGTAGAGATTAATCTCTAAGGACAGTGCAAACTGTCCTATGGCATAATGTGGTATGCCTTTAAATAAATAACTGTATTAATTCATAATGAATAAAAATGCAAGGCCTATATGGTTAGAAGGACAATTACGTTAGCTTTCTAACGGTGTAAACGGTTCGAAATTCTGACGTACGAAATAAAAGATAAGAACATTTAAGCAAGTAGTCACATGCTGCCAGACAACAACAGTCTTGATGTTTTGAATTGAATGCTTGAGTGTATGGAGTCACATAATGACTCAAATGGTCGCTGGATTTTACCTAATACACTATGCATTGTATGAATGATAGATCAAGTGGAAATTAAGGAAAAAGGGCTCACATAGATCAACAAGCTAGTAGAGGGAAAGGGATTTCGATTCGGGAACGTCAATAGCTCAGAAAATTCCTGCGAGTGTAGTTTAAAGTTTGGAGAGGGCGGTAACCTATCCAAGTCCATTTCTGATTTGAATTTCTTACTGATTCATAGTATAAATTGTGTAATGAGCTTGATATGGAACATTAGCAAGGTAAGTGCTCTTTTGAGTGGTTACTTGATTGAGAAGCATGTTTGAATTACAATTGATTGCCATGATATGCTTCTTGCTTAGTTGAACTATATTGAAATGAAGCATGTTTGTTATAGTTAGAAGTAACTCAATTCATTGTTTAATGACATATTGATTGGCATACCTTCATTGACTATTAGAATATTGATATTGGTATTGGCTTTGATCCCTATTCAATTGAAAGGGGATATTGGCAAAAAATGTGCACATTGAATTGAATCATGCTTGAAATTGAATGAAAGTGATAACTATTGTAAGCCTTGGTCTCGAGTCGGTCATAGATATAGTTGGCATGTCATATAGTTCATAGAGCTTATTATCGGGGTGGACTACGATCCGGGACATTGTTCCCTAATTGGTGACAGTATGAGGGAAGTATTGTTATTGGTCATTGGTGACAGTAGGAGGGATTTGACCGGTACTTTGTACCATATTGACTATTGATTTTGGCAACAGTTTGGTTGGGGACTCAAGTATCTAGACTGAGTAATCGATTCTCAAGGCTATACTTAAAATGAACTTATACCTCATGTACATTGAATCTATTGCTACATTGAATTGCATTGATTGATAGTAAAGGAAAATTGAATGCCATGAACTATTGATATTGAAATATTGCTTGAACATTGCTTATATGAGATTGCTTGAGTTTGAAACATTGATTGTGTTCAAATGACATGTTATGCCTAATGTTAATCGAATTGGATGATTGAGCATGTCTAAATTTCAAGCCTTGTATTGATATTGGATTGAAAATTTAGCAAATGCATCTAGTATTGCTTATAGACTTTCGAATGGTTCCTTATTGATAGGGAACCATACCATCTATTAGATGGTTCGTAGTTGAAACTTATTGTATTGATTGTCTTGTAACTTGAACTCACTCACTAAGCTTTGCTTAATCAAGTCTCTTTACTACGATTCAGGTTGACATTGGATCCTATCCGGAAGTCTAAGCTCGTACAAGTCACATTTTTTCTTGAAAGAGTATGTTTTCATCTTGTTATAGTTCTCCTAGGATGGTGGCACCTAAGGCATGTATATTCATGATCACTCAGTAATGATTTTTATATATTAACTTCAAATATGATCTATAAAGAGTATTGTATGTATATATGAGCATGTATGCACTTTATTGAGCTTGAATGCTTGTTAGCTTAATGTTAGATTTCCATGGTTGGATTATGCATGTAATGGTTGAATAGATCTATTGAAGTTGGCTAGTTAACAATAAGTAAATGTAGTAATCTACATGTTTAGACATGAACCACTTTGGTCACTTATGGTACTAGCCGAATGATGTATATAACATTGAGAGCATGCATGTTTGATTAAGGTCACTTAAGTAAATGATGTAATCACCTATTGGTATGCATAATAGCTATATTGAATGTTGAAAATTTTCTATTGTGTTTTCTATCTAGTCGAATGGTTGCTTGAAGAACAAGTAAGTCCTAAATGGTTTGATCATGATAACTAATTGCATTAAGGGTCCTAATATATATAATAGGTGCATCATGCATTGTCTATTGGGTCCTCACCTATTCGATTACTTACTTAATGAGCAATAAAGACATAAAACGAATTGAACTCACTTGCTTTAATTGAATGGATCATTGATTGAAATTATGGTAACTTACCTAATCCTACTAGGGTGTAGAGTATGTTACATGGCATGAATAGCGTGAAAATTAGGCATCCCTTGCCAACGCTCATAATTCATTTTAAACACTCTCCTTGCCAACGCTGTTTTATTTTTATTTCTTTTCTTTTAAACTATTTTCAAAACCAACTTCAAATCAACAACACTTTTCATTTGACAAGTAAACAAGCAAGGCAATCAAACTATTGGCTAATCCTTGTGGGATCAATAACTAGCTTACTGTTGTATTACTTGCCGACCGTGTATACTTGCACTCAAAAGACTAAATCTTGGCACTATTTTATACAATTTTAATACATTTTCTACCCCTTTTGCCAAGCACTCTAATAGTTGAACATATGGCTATTGATGTTGAGGGTTTTAAGCCTATATTTGATTTTGATATAACAAGGACTTGATTGCAAATAAATAAAATTTTAAGGTAATTGAATTTACTCACCAATTGACAGACATTCAAACTTAAATAATTTTCAATGTCAACATTTTCAATCCCCAAATATTTTCTAAGTATTTTTGTACTCAAACTAGCCATTTTGGTAATTGAGTATTGGTACGACTATATGTGTAGCAGTACGAGTTTTCGCTACTATAAAATGTTTAATTCCTTATGGCTTACGAGTATCAGTACGACCTTTTTAATCTATGACCTAAAATGTGCTTTGAGTATCGGTATGGCCTATGGCGTACCAGTACGAGGATTAAGTATTTTTAAATGTTTTTGACCGTTAAGCATTGTCAGATTTTTGAAACCAAACTTTAAATATTTTGATACATGTACTAGTACAGTTAGATGTGCACCGATACACAATTTCCATTAAAAATTT
This sequence comes from Hibiscus mutabilis, assembly GCA_019671005.1. Lineage (NCBI taxonomy): Eukaryota > Viridiplantae > Streptophyta > Magnoliopsida > Malvales > Malvaceae > Hibiscus > Hibiscus mutabilis. The sequence continues at coordinate 19,810,050 of CM033727.1, read as the reverse complement.
CCAAGGATTCTAGTAAGTAAAACGAGTACCAGTACGGTACGAAGTGTACTGATACCCCTTTGTAAATTTATCACTTCGTATTGATATGCCTACCCACGTACCGGTACCCCTTTGCTGCAATGACTATTTCTATTTCAAGTAGGTGCCGATATGGAAGCTTGTATATCGATACCCACATTTGTTAGACAACATTTAATGTGTAACACCTCAAAATCCGGTCTAGTCAGAATTGAGTTTCGGCGATCAAAAACCCTACAACGGAAGGTCCAAATATTGTGTTGACTTGGACTGCAAGGTCAATTGCATCGATGTTGAACTCTAATCGAGTCAATTCATTGTTTAAGGACCTTATTGAATGTATTGAAATCTTTTAGTGGCTAAAATATAGAAATTGAAAGTTTAGGGGTACGAGTATAAAAAGTGAGAGTTGAGGGACTAACCATGCGATTAGCCCTTCATCAATTAAAATCACACCTATGTGGGATTAGCTGAAGAATTTCCTTCAATTGAAGGAAATCTAATGCTATTAAAATAAAATGAATAGCAAAGAAAGAAAGACTTACGCGATTTCTAAAGAAGCAAGCACCTCCATTGTCTTCATCATCTTCAAGAAAGCACACACCTCCTTGTTGAGTGTTATGAAGTTTGAGTTTTATTTGGTTCATTGACATTGAATCGTTGCTATCGATCGGGTAAGCTATATTCCCCAAACAATCAATGAAATCCATGGATATATTGAGCTTAATCATAAGCTAGGGTTTTGGCAATCCATTGAAAATTTTATAGCTATTGGTTATTTTAAGTTTAGATATCGATTTTGATATCGTGGTGTTGATTTCGACATCGTATTAATAATTCTAATAACATCCCTATTGTTTACCTAGCTCAAGAATTGGATAAAGATCATCCATTATCACCGACGAAAGCTGTGAACAAGGGAATTGTCATCTGAGAGCCGTAGGAGCATCGAATTATTAAGGTAAGTGTAGTCGGAGTCTCGGGATTAGGCTAGGTGCCTTTCTCGATTCCATTGTCATTGTCTATAGTATTGATAACATCATTGTTAAGGAATTTTGCATTGAACCACATAGTGGATATCATTGGTAAGTAGAGGTAAGTCATTGTATTGAATATCGAACATTGATATTGTTATAGTCATTGCCATCGATCATTGTCATTGATTTCACCATCGATATAATCATTGAATTATTGAAGCATTGAACATTGGACATGGAGCATAGTCATTGCTATTTTATCGTTATTATCATTGTCATTGAACATTGATATCGATATAGTTATTGTCATCATAACATTAAAAATGAAGCATCATTGTCATTGCCATTGAAATCATTGAATCATTGTTACTTGATGTTATCGAGTATTGGACATTGAGTGTAACATATTGCTATTGAAACATTGATATATGCCTATCAGTATTGAATTACCGTATTGAAACATTGCTATTGAATCATTGCTATTGAAATACCATTATTGAATCATTGCTATTGAATATCAAACATCGATATTGTTATAGTCATTGCCATCGATCATCATCATTGATTTCGCCATCGATATAATCATTGAATTATTGAAGCATTGAACATTGGACATAGAGAATAGTCATTGCTATTGTTATCGTCATTGTCATTGAACATTGATATCGATATAGTTATTGTCATCATAGCATTGAAATGGAATCATCATTGTCATTGCCATTGAAATCATTGAATCATTGTTACATGGAGTTATTGGGTATTGGACATTGAATATAGCATATTGCTATTGAAACATTGATATATGCCTATCACTATTGAATTACCGTATTGAAACATTGCTATTGAATCATTTTTATTTAAATATAGTTATTGAACTATTGATTATTGAACCTTGGATTTGAGAGTATTTGATATAATTGGCATACCATAAAATTCATGAGCTCATTAGTACGGGTGGACTACGGTCCTTGGCTACGACCATTATTTTGGTGAGGTGGAGGTATGGTGTGTCATTGGTTATTTGGCGAGGCGGAGGGACTGGACCATTCATTGTTTTGGCAGAGTGTAGGGAATTCCTGTATCCACTATCTTGATTCGATCCAAGTATTTACATTGAATTATGTTAAAGTTGATATTGAACATGAAATATAGCATTGTTGTTTTGAGCATGAGTTGTTATGCATTCCATTGTTAATTGCATTGTTTATGACTACCTCACTAGGAAAAGTATGCCTAATGCATTTTATCGCATACATTTTAGGTTGATCAAGTCATATACTCGAGATCGAACAAATTAGAAGTTTTGGCAAGTTATCACAAGACAAAAGTAATGTATATTGCCCTTACGAACTCCTAGTATGGTGGCAAAGTAGTTGAACTAGTTACTTTTAGCCTTTTGGTGTGTATGCAATGCCTATGTTTTCTATAAAGGCTTAAGGCTCGATATGGTATTATAGAAGTGGTTAAAAGTAGGCTATATGGTATATTTCGCTCTAAAAGTTATAAATCTAGTAAACAGATTCAGACGTATGTGAAATTCGACATGCTAGTAGACTATAGTGTTTTGGACTTGTTGGTAAAGTTTCATTGCATTTGGACAATGTTTGATAGGTTAATTTGATTAAAAACCAGATAAAATCTGTCATTACAGTACAAGGCGTATCGATACGGGTATGCCTATTTGGGCTTAGTAAATAGGGCGTATCGATACTGCATAGTGCATACCGATACAAATTTTGGTCACTGGAATCTGGAAAAATTTAAAGGTACCAGTACGGTCTTAGGGTGTATCAATACGAGTCAACGTGGTCAACTCATACCGATACGGTCTCCAGCTGTATCAATACGAGTCTATATCCATTGAATCTGGAACTCTTAAATTAGTCATGGCATATTGATATGGCCATCCGAGTATCGGTACGGTGATAGGTAATTCAGTTATAAGTATTACGAAACAGTTCTGAAATACTACGTATTGGTCACTGAAAGTTATAGACCTTAATTGAAAGGGGAATTGAACTCTGATCAACATGAAAATTTATACAATTGTTTTTTATAGGATGAATTTCATTTTAGTAACGTTAATTCTATAAAGGACCTCTAGAACACTAAAATTACAATTTAGCCCCTAAAACTTGTAAATGATTAAGAATTGGTTTGAAATGATTAATTATTGTTTCTTATTGGATAATTGGACTTATGTTATAGATTAATAATGTCTAAAAAGTATGGCTTCATTTAAACTTTGATTATTGATTGAATTCATCCCACCGATTCACCGTATCAGACACCGGTAGCACACTCCAAACCGGTTCTTGACCAGGCCGGGAATGGGGTGTTACATAATGTAGGAAAATTGCATCCCAACGGCTCTATTCAATTTGCCAACAACCCAAGTGGCTAAAAATCAATGAAGGGGTATAAACTTAAGTTTCCAAAGGTTCTTCAACAACAAGACAATCATTCTAAAGCATTCAAGCACATATCCAACATCTTTGAGCTCCAATTGTCAAATTCTTGTAACCCACTTGAGTGTTCTTCATTGTGATTTATTTTTCACTCAAGTGCTGGGTTTAGTGAACTTCATTTGTGCAAACAAACTACCTTGTGAGGTTTTTCATAGCTTGCTTCTTTGTATTCATCCTTTAGCTGAAAAAGAAAGACAAATAAGTGAATTTGTAGAAATCCTTAGTGTGGATAGCTAAGGTAGTGGATGTAGACCTTGTTGAGACTATTGAATCACTATAAATCTTTTTTTTCTCATTTTTGTTGCTTTTGTAATTTGCTTCCATCAACTTTTAATTGCCAATTCACCCTCTCATGGCCATATCCATTGTTTGATCAACTCAATAATTGGTATTAGAACTACACTCATTGGAAGGCTTCACACCCTCTTGAGTAAGTCGAACTGTTGTTCACTCAATTTCCAAGTCAAGCCATGGCCTCTACTTTCAGCAACTACTTCATGGAGGAAGCTCAATCCATTTCCAAGCCACCTTACTTCAATAGAGTAAACTACCCATATTAGAAGAATAGAATGAGATTATTCATCAAATCAAATGACTACCTCATTTGGGATGTAGTGATGGATGGGCCATCTATTTCGATAAAGAGAGTAGGAGACCGACTCGTCGAGAAAAAGACAAGTATGGATCGATGATGATCGGAAGAAGTTGCAACTCAATGACAAAGATACGCACATCTTATTTTGTGCTCTTGGACCCAATGAGTATTCCAATATGTCTTCTTGCTCGAGTGCCAAGGAAATTTGGGACAAGCTAGAAGTTACTCAATAAGGTACAAACAAAGTGAAGGAGACCATGATTGAGCTCCTCAATCATAGCTATGAGAACTTCAAGATGGAACCATATAAAAACTTAGTGAAGATGTCCAATCACTTCTCCGTCATTGTTAATGGGATCAAGGGCTATAGAGAAGTCATTCAAGAGGACAAGCCTGTTCGAAAGATTATCTATCCTCTTCCTGAATCATGGGATTCAAAGAAGACCCCTACACGAAGCCAAGGATCTCAAGACCTTGAAGATTAATGCTCTCATGGGGTCTTTTCTCACTTATGATCTAATGAAGCAAGGAGAGAAGGATGATGAGAAGAAGAAGGAAGATAAGAAGGAAGTAGAGAGAAAGAAAATTGGGATTTCTGTCAAAGCTTCACCAGAAGAGAGTGATTCGTGAGAAGAAAAAAGATGAACAAATGGCTATGCTAGCCAAGAGATGCATAAGGTTAATGAAATCTAACCTAGGAAGAAAGTTCCATCAAAGAAAGGGTTCCAAGAACAAACCGAAGGGAAAAGAGAATGACCAAATCATTTGCTATGAGTTCAAAAAGGCCAATACACATCAAGTTTGATTGTCTCCAATTAAAGAAGAAGAACTTTAGGGAGAAAAAGAAGCTCAAGGCTCATGTGGCTACTTGGAGTGATGAAGACTCATCCGATGAGGAAGAGCAAGAGGTAGCCAATCTATGTCTCATGACACTTGAAGAGGATCCTAAGGTAATCTATAATTCATCTAATTTTAAATTTGATGAACTTGAAGAAGCTTATGATGAATTGCAAGAGGTTTACGATGAATTAGTTTTGGAATTCAAAGGGTTAATTTTGAAAATCAAAAATGTTATTTCAAATTTGAAAAAAATGAAAATGACTCTATTTCTAAAACTAATTTGGATCTTGAAAGTAAATTGAAAAAAATGTAAGCAAAAATAAATAGTCTTGAAAAGAAAAATCAAGACTTGTATAGATCACTTTCAATTGTCCATGATGATCACCAAAAGGAAGGAGGTGATCTTAAAGCTTTCTTGAACAAAGTTGGGCATCTCGTTTTGAAAATGGAAATCATTCAAAACCCAACTATGTGAAGAGGAGCTTTAATGGGTACAAACATAAAGGCTTCCATAGGCCCTCTAAAGGTAAGAATGTTAGGAGTGTTTGGGTTCCTAAGGAACTCTTAGCTTCTAATAATGTTGACGTTATTGCTTCTCGAATTCTCAAGGGAACCAATATTTTGGGAGTTAATACCCATTGACCCAAAAGAATTTAGGTACCAAAAATCAAGACTTGATTATATGTTTGTAGGGGGAGCATCGCTATAAGGCTCAAACTTCAAGTTCAAACTCATGGTACCTTGATAGTGGATGATCGAGACACATTACTGGTGACAAGAGTCGATTCTTGGAGCTAAAATCAAAAAGTGAAGGAGTAGTGACATTTGGCGACAACTCCAAAGGCCACATTGAAGGAATTGGTTCGATCGGTAATCACTATTCTATACACATTGGTATAGTTTTGTATGTCAACGGTCTAAAACATAATTTGTTAATCCTAATCTAATTGTGTGATAAAGGTTTCAATGTCAAGTTTGATTCTAATGGTTGCAAAATAATTGACATTGCATCTAATAAAATTGTGCTTATTGGTCATTGAATAGGAAATATTTTCAAGGTGCATCTAGATTACATTCATATTACCAATGGATGTTTTGTTGCTAAAGATGAGCATGATTCTTGGTTGTGGTATAGAAAACTAGGACATGCTAGCATGAGTGTTTTGGAAAAATTAATTTCTAATGATCTAGTAAGAGGTTTGCCTAAAATCAAGTTTTCCCTTGATAAAACTTGTGGTGCATGTGCTAAAGGAAAACATAAAGAGTTTCTTTTAAATCCATTAATGATGTATTAACAAGTAGGATATTACAATTGATCCATATAGATCTTTTTGGCCCTATTATAACTATGAGCTTGGGTGGAAAACAATATGTTTTTGTGCTTGTTGATGATTACTCTAGATTTACTTGGGGTTCTATTTTTAAGTACAAAAGATGAGGCTTTAGAAAAATTCATTACATTTTCAAAAGCAAACCAAAATGATGTTGGTTACTCTATTTCTCATGTTAGGAGTGACCGTGGAACGAAATTCAAAATCTTGGTTTTGAAGAGTTTTGTAACTCAAATGGACTTAGCCATAATTTTTTGGCTCCTCGCACCCCTCAACAAAACGGGGTTGTAGAGAGAAGAAATAAAACTTTAGAAGAAATGACTAGAACCATGCTTTGGGAAAATAATTTGCCAGTATTTTTGGAAAGAAACCACAAGTACCGCTTGCTATATTGTTAATAGATTAATCATTAGGCCACTTTCAAAGAAAACCCCTAAGAGCTTTTCAAAAATAAAAGCCTAACATTATATATTTTCATCCTTTTGGATGTAAATGTTTTGTTTTAAACAGTAGAAAAGACAATTTAGGCAAGTTTGATGAAAAAAGTGATAAAGGCATTTTTCTTGGTTACTCCTTAAACTCTAAAGCCTATCGTGTATTTAACAAAATAACTTTAGTGATTGAAGAGTCTATACATATTGTTTTCGATGATAACCTCCTTTCGGGGAAGGATTCTTGTGATGATGATGTAGGGATTTTGAATGCCAATGATGGTGAAGGACAATCATCAAAGGTAGATGGAGTTCCATCCAAAAAGGAACCATAAGATCCACATCTAGAAACCTTGAAGGACAAGTCTCTAGAGGAAAGGGAGGTCATCTACCCAAGGGAGTTCAACTATGTCAAAGGTGGTGAGATTTTGGGTGATCTATCCACATGGGTAACCAATAGATCCTCTCTTAGAAATATATGTAATTATGTTGCATTTATCTTATGCACAGAGCCTAAAATATCAAAGAACCATTAAATGATGACTATTGGATATTGGCTATGCAAGAAGCGTTAAATCAATTTGAGAGAAGTCAACTTTGGACATTAGTTGATAGACCTTGTAATAAATCCACAATATATACTAAATGGGTTTTTAGAAACAAAGTAGATGAGATTTGTAACATTTTGAGAAACAAGGCTAGACTTGTTGCTTATGGTTACACTCAAGAAGAAGTAATTGATTTTGATGAAACCTATGCACTCATACATAGAATGTAAGCTATTAGGATGTTGCTTGCATTTGCATGTTTTCATGAATTCCAGCTTTTTCAAATGGATGTTAAAAGTTCTTTCTATATGGTTTTATAAATGAAGAAGTGTATGTGAAACAACCTCTTGGTTTTGAAGATCCAAAATATCCAAACCAAGTTTTTAAATAGGGGTGAGCATTCGATCGAGTCAAAAATTTTTGAGTTATTCGAGTTGACGCGTCATATTTTACAACTTGAACTTATTTTGAAATTTTTTCGATTCGGGTCGAGTTTATGAAATTCGAGTCGAGTTTTTGAGTTCCTATACAAATTTCATTGTAATTATTTACCATGTTATATTATGGTTTGATTCCAATTTAAACAAATTTCTCTAATCATATAAGATATGCATATATATTTCTTCATATTATGTTCACATGTATAAGTAAGATTTGTAATGTTATTTAATAAAAATATCATCTAAGCTTCTAAATTACATTTACAATATTAATTTAAAACAAGGAGCTTTTGGGGATAAAGTATTGATGGGAGTATAAATGAGTCAATTAATTGACATGAAGACAAAAAAAATACAAAAAGTTTAGTTAAATAATCAAATTGAATAAAATGTAAACTTACAGGACTAAATTGCAAAAAGAATATATTTGTTAAAAATATGAATTGAAGTTATATAGATATTATATAGTGTTCGTGAATCATGTAGTTTAATTTTGGTCAAAAATAGACTTAAAACGAAAGAGGAATTGAAGAAATGAGAGATCATTCAAAGTTGAGGGGCTAAATTGCAAAAGTATGAATTTAATTTAAAAAACATGAATTGAAGTTAAATAGGTAATATACAGTGGTTTAGGAGCATGCATTTCAAATTTGGTCAAATTGACTTAAAATGAAGGAGGGATTGAAGAAATGAGAAAATCATACAAAGTTAAGGGGCTAAATTAAAAAAATGAAATTTATTTTCAAAAATATAAATTAAAGATAAATAAGTATTCTACGTTGTTTTCGGAATATATGGGTCAAATTTGATCAAAATAGACCTAAAATAAAGGAGGAATTGGAGAAAAATGAAATCAGTGACTAAATTACAAAACAGTAAAATTTAGTTTTTTGATTTTTCGGTTGTTCGAGTTGGGAAAATTTCAACTCGACTCAAACTCGATTTTTTTTTGAGTTGACTCGAATAAATTGAACAACTCAAATAACTTGAAATTGAAAAAAATATTATTTTTTTTCGAGTCGAGTCGAGTTTTGCTCACCCCCATTTTTAAACATTTAAAAGCTTTATATGGTTTGAAACAAGATCCCAAAGCTTGGTATGAAAGATTGTCGAATTTTCTAGTTGAAAAAGGTTTTGACAAAGGGAAAGTTGATATTACACTCGTTTATTAAAAGAAAAGACAAGGATATTTTAGTAGTTCTAATTTAGGTTGATGATAGTATTTTTAGTTCTACTAATGAATCTCTTTGCCAAGAATTTTCTAAGTTAATGCAAGGTGAGTTCGAAATGAGCATGATTGGGGAGCTCTAATTCTTTTTGGGACTACAAATAAAACAAAGGAAGGATGAAATCTTCATCAATCAAGTAAAGTAAATCAAGTATATGCTCAAGAAGTTTGACTTAGAGAATGTAAAGCCTCAAGCCACTCCAATGAGCTCATCTACAAAGCTTGACAATGATGAAGAAGGTAAATGTGTTGATCTTAAGCTCTATAGATCTATGATATGATCTTTGCTTTATCTTATAGGAAGTAGACCAGATATCATGTTTAGTGTTTGCTTGTGTGCTAGATTTCACGGTAATCCTAGAGAATCACATTTACAAGCCATTAAGAGAATCTTTAGATATCTTAGAGAAACACTTTGTTTAGGTCTTTTGTATCCAAGAGACTCATCTTTTAGTTTGCATGCTTATTCGGTTGCGGATTATGGAGGTTGTAAAATAGATAGAAAGAGTACCTCCGATACTTTTCAATTTGTAGGTAACATGTGCATACCATGGTTTTCTAAGAAACAAAATAGCGTTGCGCTATCTACCACCAAGGCAGAATATATTTCGGCTAGTAGTTGTTGTGCTTAAGTCCTTTGGATGAAACAACAAATCTTAGATTATGGAATTGATGTAGGTATGTTGATGTAATATTGCATGGCAAAAGATTAAGTATTCAATGTAAATAAGCAAGTAAAAATAATGCCAAAAATACACCTTTTACGTGCAAGTATACACGGTCAACAAGTAATAAAGTAGTGAGTTGAGTATCGTCTCCACAGGGATTGCCTAGGGGAATTAATTGTTATGATTAATACTTGTGAGCTAGAAAATAAAAGTGATGGCAATTGATTGAGGGAATGAGTAAAATAAAAGAATTAAAGAAATAAAGATGATAAAAATAATTGAAGTAAAGTGAAGATTACACTAATGAAATGATAACAGTCTGGCAAGCAATGGGTACAAGAATGATAACAAAGATTTGGCATAGAATGTCTAAATTTTATGCTAGCAATGCCGGCTAGTAATAATGTACTACCTTGTTATTGATTACAGAGTAGATTCAAATTGGCAAAGCCTCTCTCGATTGTCATTGCCCTAAATTGACCATGTAAAAACCCCTATATCTCTATAGTGCATGTTTTTTCATAAACCGATTTGATTAAGATCCAATCTATATTCCTAAGGGGTAGATTTCACTCCCGAAGTAAGTTCATCTACTTGAACATCTTCTCTTGAAGCATCTCACCTTAGTACCCAACAACTTGATCGTTGCCATCCAAGTCTGTTAAGGTATTGAGGTGCAATAGGCCAACTATGCAAGCTCTCGCTTGGCACAGTATTTAGGAAACAATAAAGTATGCCATATAGAACAAACAACAACAAGGCAATTGAATTATTAACAACTAAACATAAAACGCAGCAAAATAATAGTTTGAAATCATTCTTAAACACATTAAAGAAATACGAAAATCAATAAAGAACTAGAGCAAGGAAGGAGGTCTCTCGACGTAGCCCTTCAATGGATTCTCGATGTCTCATGGAATCTTCAAGCCTTTGATCTTGTTGTCTCCAATTCTTCCTTCTCCATTGTTGTTTACTGCTTCTCAAGTTCAAGCCTTCATCTTCTTCATCGTCTTTTTCTTCTTCTCTAAAATTGTTTTTCAGTGATGATCGATCTCCTCTTTAAATAGGATTGTATAGAAGCCCTAGGATAAGCCTTGGCGTTTTGAATTTGAATGCACAATGGATAAGGCTTGCGATCACTTTATCCTCTGTTTGGAGTGCAAGGCTGATCAGGTGATAAGCTGATAAGGTGATGCATTGATCAGGCTAGGGATGACATCATCATGTCGATGTTGCCTTGGCACACAAGCTTGGCATGTCCTTGCCAACAAAGATAGGCATCACCTTATCCGCTATTTTTTTAGAAGTTGATCCATTTGCGATCTTTTAGGAGCTTGACCATATCCTTTTTTTTCGGGGTTCAATAGCCTCTTGGCATGGCATCAAGGTCACTTCTCTATCAACAAGTACTTGGCACTATCTAGTTGTTCTGTGCCAACAACACTTGGCATTCTCCCTGGCATTCCTTCCTGCGATGCTTTTCTTTGCCAAATACTATGCTAAACCTACAAAATTGCCAACAAAACAACCTTTCATACTAGCGTAGACGAAATTCCTAATTCCTTATATAAATGCATGATTTTATCATCCTAATGCAACTAAATGTACCTAAAAATAAGCAAAAACATTGTAAGATTGGTATTAGAAACAATACTTTTGGAGAGGTAACACACCCCAAACCTAACTCATTGCTTGTCCTCAAGTAATGCAAACAAAGAAAATAATAAAAATAGTGAAAATGTTATCTCGACAAAATTTTGGTTGGAATGCCAACAAATGTTGGCAAACAGAAGTTGGCTTTATTTCTGTCCTCGGTATCTTAGTGCAATAATGCCGAGCAGGTAATAATTCAAGTGCAACAATATAACTCTAGTCTAAGTTCATGAAGAGTGCGTGATGTGTAGGCAATATGCATCCAATATCCTTTCACCCCCTTAGGCAATTTTACTACCTAAACTCAGATCTTTATTTTCATCATATTTTTCTTTCTTTTTCTTTCTTGTCGAGGGTTCTGTTGGCATTAATTTAAGCTTGCTTCGTGACACTGTTTAGCTTGAGTGATAAGAGGAAGCACACCACGAATCCCAACCTTAATCCAGACATCATTAGGATTTCTCTTCAATCATACCCTAGGGTTTTGGACTTGAGAACTAAGAGGAAGCAAACCAAGAAGCCCCAAGTAACTTATTATCCCTAGGTAGAGGAGAGTTCTATTTTTTATTGCCTTAGTAGAACATTGCTGGCTTATAGTTTCTTTTTTACCCTAGCATCATTTTTCATTTTTTTTTCAATCTGAGCATAGTTTCAAAGAGTCTAAGTTTTCTAGGGAACTAGATACATATCACGTGTTAAGTGAAAATTCAATTCCCTAAACTAGAGATCAATTGCCAAGCTAACACGACATACTACTATGCTGGCATGGCATTCTAACTAAAGATTAAAATTTATTAATCGAACAGACACCTAGATCAAATTAAACTTGCCTAACAACTGTTAGCACTCTTCAAAATTCAGCCAAGATAAAATTTTCTTTTTCTTTTTTAGCGGTTCGGTATGCATCTAATCTATATGACCTACATGACATGGCAACCAAAATTTAAACATGAAATGCTTGACATGGCATGAATGTGAGGAAATGCACACCCCCAAACCAATCCATGAAAACAACACATATATAAAATTAAAATAGAAAAATTAAAATGCATGGTCATGTAAATGAAATGAAATGTAATGCAAAGGAGTTTAGGAAGAAGAGGACTCCCCTTCGGAGACTTCTTCTCATGTGACACAGGTCTTTCTTTTCACAAAGCTTCCATGATCAGGGGCCATTCGTTTCTTTCCTTTCATTCTCGGTGTTGAAGCAGTAGTGGAGGCTCCAACATCCTCCTTTGTCTTGGCATGTTCAACTGAAAATTTAGATGGTTCAGCTCTGGGTGTTTTGACTGTGGTTTCCTCTAATTCAGATGAGGAATTCGTACTGGTAGAATCGACCTGTACTGGAGACAGTGGAACTGTAGCATCGGATGCGTGACTGGCTGGCATAACTGGAGTGGCATTACCACTGGCAGAGATCTCAACAACAATGAGGTTTTTCTATATGGCAGCAGTGATTGTCGTTCCCTTGATTATCTGACCTCTTTCGTCATCAAGCCTAGGCACATCATCGCGCATGCTAATGTTAGAAATAAGCAAAGGGAAAAACAAATTGTCTTTACCTCTTGCTGCACATTTATAGGCTTCCTCGATAATGATCTTGCCAATGTTGATTTTGTGCCCCTTAACGATGGAGTGCAATAAAAGAAACCTTTCTTCCGAGACAGTCTCGTTATTAGATGTGGGCATCAGATTTGCCTTGATAAAGTGATTCTAGCCTCTCATTTGTGGCTTCAATGCCAACCTTTTCACCGTTCGATGGTCCGTCGATGAAATTGTCTAAACCGTGCCAGGCTTACACAAGTCTGCCAGTAGTTTCTTTCATTTTGAAGCATTCATGGATTCCACATAGTCAAAGTATTAATCCCCTATACCATTCAATGCAAACATTGAGTTAATATACCCTTCATCGAAACGCACACATTTACCTCTAATCATCAAGAATGGCAAATATTTTATCTCAAGATGGGCATAGAATTCTCAAACAATTGTGGCTTAGATCTCCACATTTTGTTGAAAAAACTGATTCCACTTATGCATGTCGACTATGGCCATAAACTTGGTAGGAAATCCAATGGTGGTGTCGGCCTTGAAATCAAAATGCTTCTAATAACAAAAAGATCTTGAAGCAAAGCTTGCTTCAAATCTCATTTAGATTTCTTCATTGAAAATCCAGTTGAATGAGGTAGATAAGGAAGCCATTGAAAAGCAAAGAGCTTGAAACGGTTTAAACAATGGAAGAAGAGGAGAAAATATGGATCTTGGTTCTTTCTTGATAAAAAGAAGTGAAAGAGAGTTTGGTTCTTTAAATCGGTTAAGGTAAGTAGAAGGTAAAGAGGTTGAGTTTTTAATAGGGGGTATAATAATAGTAGCTGATTAATTGGAGATACTGATGAAAAAAGAATATAAAGGTTTGATTTGAAAAAGGGGTAAAGTGATAAGGATGAGGTGATAAGGTTGTAAGTGATAGGATAAGTTAAAGATTGGAGTGTTAAGGTGATTAGGTTAAATTTAAATTTTAACCTAATTTTTGGGCGGCTAGGGCTAAGGTTTAAAGAAAAAAATCACTCTCACTTAATGGTCCAATTTAATCAAGCTAGGGTTAATCTCTTCTCCCAATTTTTTAGTTCGCCGCATGTCAAGCTGCTTTGGCATTGTGCTTGGCATTGCTCTTGAGTTGCTTAGCCCACCAATTGATTATGCCAATGGATACCTTGGCATTATTCCTGGCACAACACTGCTCATGTCTAGATCACAGTCGTCTCATGCTAAATCCTTTCTTGGCATTGTCCTTGAATCTGCACATACTCAAAGAAAACCTTTCAAAGCAGCAAATGAATAGTAATGAAAAAAATAAAAGAAATAGAAACTACTAGAAATCCTAAAACCTAAAAACAAAAAAAACGTCTAACCTAATATTTACAAAGATTCAAACCTGCTGGAGATGTTATGGTACCTCTGCCAAGTGGATAACCTCATTGGCATTGTTTTGACTACATTCCTAATAATGTTTAGGTGCTAGCCATTTATTGGTGAATGGTAGGCTGTGGCAATCTTTTGTTTAAATAACCAACGTAGAAAGCCGACGAATTGCTTACCTTTGAGTATGCCGAACCCTCAATTGTACAATAAAAGAGAATATTTTGCCATGGTGGATTTGAATAACCACCTTAGAAAACTGAAATATCTCTTTGTTGTAGGTCTCAAGAACCTTTGATCGAACTCAGCACCCCAGTAGTGCTTAGGCACTGCTGCTCTTTTCTCCGTTGATGCCGAGGCATGGTTGAGGTGACTTGGAAATTGTTTCAGTTCCAAGTTCAGCGGCTCCTCACTAGATGTCTTTGGTGCTCTGATCTCTTTGCCAGCCAACTGAAATGGCTTAGAACTATCAAAAATAACTTATGCCATCATCCAACAAGGTCATCTCGTCATCTAGTTCTCTGGAATCATCATCAGTGCCTTGGCAAAGTTGTGTCATGTCCTCATCGAATATTGATTCCATGATCTTGATAGCTTGGCATTCCTCAGGTTCATTTGCATAATTAAGATCATTGAAAATGTCAATAGTAAAATATGCTTGTTTTACAAAGGTAGGGTTGGCAAATGTTGGCTCTACTTGTTCTACTGAAGTGGTTCTGGCATCAGATTGAGGTCTGGCATTGCTGGTGCTTGCTTCCCCTTTCTCAGCTTCATTGGTATCATTTGCTGACAGTGATTTCTCTTCCTAGCAAACAACCAGCTGCTTCGGAGGCGTTTCATTCTCAATTGGTTTGCGACTTTGGAGGGTGATAGCTTGGCTTTGTTCTCTCCCTTTTTATCGAGCATCCTCTGTATCACCTGGTAGAGTCTCTAGAGGTCTGGCATTAAGTGCGTTGGCAATCTATCCAATCTGAACTTCCAAGTTCCTCATGGACGCTGCCGGACTTTAGACTGTGGCATCGTTATGCTCCATATAATCCATTAGGGTGTTCTCATTGGAAGATCCTTGCACTGGCAGTAGATTATTCTGGGCTCTTTGTGACATGACATTCTCCTTGAACCCTGGCATTGCATTGTTGTGCTACCACTGGGCATTGAATTGGTCACTGTCGTGGTCTGTCCAAGCAAAATTTAGGTGATGCTTCCAACCTGCATTGTAGGTATTGGAATGAGGGTTAAAATTTTGATTGAAATTACAAACAAAATTTACCGATTCATGATTGGATGGGCATTCATCCACATGATGATCATCTCCACAAATAGTGCAAAATGATTCTAATGCCTTGACTTCTTGGGATTCGTTACTCTTTTGCAAAGTTTTCACAACGCTAGTAAGATTGGAAATCTAATCGTTGATGGATGTTAGTGCATCAAGCTCCAATTTTCCATCGTTATTGTCCCCGTTCCTAGTCTAGCAGTAGGATACTAAAAATTGTTGGCAATAATCCTTTCAAGGATGTCATATGCCTCTGTGTATTTCTTGTCTAGCAATGAACCGTTTGCCGAAGCATCTACAAAGGTCCTGGTATGGGCATCGTGTCCGGTGTAAAAAATCTCCATTTGGGTCCAAGTAGGGAATCCATGCACAGAACATCTTATCAATAGGTCTTTGAATTGCTCCCAAGTATCATACAAAGTCTCATCATCAGCTTGCCTAAAGGTAACGATTTCACTTTGCAACTTGGCTTTATGTCTAGGTGACTAGAATCTCACAAGGAACTTTTGGCATAATTTTGCCCACAAAGTAACTGATCTCGATGGAAAGGAATTTAGCCACAATTTTGACTTATCTTGCAAGGAAAATGAAAAGAGCTTTTGCTTTATTGTCTCTTCAGTCACATCCGGCTTGCGGAGTAGTTGGCAAACTTCTATAAATTGCTTCAAATGCTTTATTGGGTCTCCATTAGGTGATCCATCAAATTGACCTACATCTATTAGCAATTGAATCATTATCATTTTAAGCTTAAAGTAAGCCATATTACTTCTGCCATGATCATTGCTGGCATCAAATCATCTATGGTGGGAGCTAGATGTTCTCTTATAGATCGTTCTTTCGGTATCTGAGTAGCAATAGCAAAAGCTAGTAAAATTACTGTAGGTATTTCTGGCATCTCCTGGTTGTTGGCATTGATTCTGGCACTGTCTAGCTAGCCATTGTCATCACGAGCCTTTTCTCAATGTTCTCCTCTTAACCTGTGTAGGGTCGGGTCATCTTGTAAATCCTCTTTCACAGTTTTACTCATATACATATACCAAACAAAATAGATTAAACAAAAAAATAAAAACAAGTAAAAATCTAAACAATCAATTTCGTTGCAATTAACAGCGCCAAAAACTTGTTGATGTAATATTGCATGGCAAAAATATTAAGTATTCAATGTAAATAAGCAAGTAAAAATAATTCCAAGAATATGCCTTTTACGTGCAAGTATACAAGGTCAACAAGTAATAAAGTAGTGAGTTGAGTATCGTCTCGACATGGATTGCCTAGGGGAATTAATTATTGCGATTGATACATGTGAACTAGAAAATAAAAGTGATGGCAATTGATTGAGGGAATGAGTAAAATAAAAGAATTAAAGAAATAAAGATGACAAAAAGAATTGAAGTAAAGTGAAGATTACAGTAATGAAATGATAACAGTTTGGCAAGCAATTGGTGCAAGAATGATAACAAAGATTTGGCATAGAATGTCTAAATTTTATGCTAGCAATGCCGGCTAGTAATAATGTCCTGACTTGGCATTGATTGCCGAGTAGATTCAAATTGGCAAAGCCTCTCTCGATGGTCATTGCCCTAAATTGACCATGTAAAAACCCCTATATCTCTATAGTGCATGTTTTTTCATAAACCGATTTGATTAAGATCCAATCTATATTCCTAAGGGGTAGATTTCACTTCCGAAGAAAGTTCATCTACTTGAACATCTTCTCTCGAAGCATATCACCTTATTACCTAACAACTTGATCGTTGCCATCCAAGTCTGTTAAGATATTGAGGTCCAATAGGCCAACTATGCCAGCTCTCACTTGACACAGTATTTAGGAAACTGTAAAGTATGCCAGATAGAACAAACAGCACTAAGGCAATTGAATTATTAACAACTAAACATAAAACACAAAAAATAATAGTTTGAAATCATTCTTAAACACTAAAAGAAATACAAAAATCAACAAAGAACTAAAGCAAGGAAGGAGGTCTCTCGATGCAGCCTTTCAATGGATTCTTGATGTCTCATGGAATCTTCAAGCCTTTGATCTTGTTGTCTCTAATTCCTCCTTCTCGAGTGTTGTAGACCTCTTCTAAAGTTCAAGCCTTCATCTTCTTCATCCTCTTTTTCTTCTCCAAAATTGTTTTTCTGTGGTGATCGATCTCCTCTTTAAACAGGCTTCTGTAGAAGCCCAAGGATAAGTCTTGGCATTTTGAATTTGAATGCACAAGGGATGAGGCTTGCGATCACTTTATCCTTTGTTAGGAGTGCAAGGCTAATCAAGTGATAAGCTGATAATATGATAAGCTCATAAGGTGATGCGTTGATCAGGCTAGGGCTGATGTCACCATGCCGATGTTGCCTTGTCACACAAGTTTGGCATGTCCTTGCTAACATAGTTTGGCAGCAACTTATCCGCTATTTTTTGGAAGTTGATCCATTTGCGATCTTTTAGGAGCCTGGCCATATCTTATTTTTTCGGGGTTCAACAACCTCTTGGCATGGCATCAAGGTCACTTTTCTGCCAACAAGTGTTTGGCATTATCTGGTTCTTTTGTGCAAACAGCACTTGGCATTCTCCTTGGCATTCCTTCCAGCATTGCTTTTCCGTGCCAAATACTATGCTAAACCTGCAAAATTGCCAACAAAACAACCTTTCATACTGGCTTAGATAAAATTCCTAACTCCTTATGTAAACGCATGATTTTATCATCCTAATTTAACTAAATGTACCTAAAAACAAGAAAAAACATTGTAAGATTGGTATTAAAAATAATACTTTTGGAGAGGTAACAAGATACCGTTCCCATAAAGTGTGACAATACAAGTTCTATTTGTGTCACTAAAAATCCCATCCAACCTTCTAGAACCAAGAATATAGAGATAAGATATCATTTCATAAGAGATCATGTCTTAAAAGATGATGTAGTTCTAGAGCATGTAGATACCTTGCATCAAGTAGTAGATATTTTTACCAATCCTTTAGATAAAAATCGTTTTTGGACTCTTAAGAGAAAGTTAGGTCTTACAACCCTTTCTGAACCTTAGAGCCTTTGGTTGATCTTAAAATTGCTTGAGTTTGTATGAATTCCATGTTTGTGTGATCTTCTCCTTAAATGCATCTATCCATATTGTTAGGGGGTATGTTCTTTGTTTGCCTATACATGTTTCTCATTCATCATGATCATGCATATTGATTCGAGTAAAATCATATTTTTGGGTCCTTTGCAGCCAAAATTGTACATTCTGGGAAAAGAGTGTCGATACAAGGGTTATCGTATCGGTACTTGTTTTAAGGGGCAATGTTTCAATACAAATTTATCTTTTACTCAAATGCTAAGTGTATTTTGAACCAAGATAAAACTAAAACTATTGCTATTGAATCCTGTGTTATGGGTAAAACCTTTTCTCTTGATGCCCAAAAGATAGCCAACCTTTTAGGGATGGAGAAAATAGGTATAGACAATGAAAACTCTTTTAACCCAATCTATAATGGCTCAGTTATAGTTTTTAAAGCCCACGAACATTTCTTTCACTTTCTCATTACTTGGTGGTTTCGACCATCCGGTGGTAAGTGGTCCACTATCCGTATGGTGAATGACTTTTGGCTTCATTGCTTTCATGAAGTTAACACCCTAACCTAGCCCAAATTATCTTCGCCGAGATGGTTCACATCGTCAACAACCGTCACACCACCCTTGTGAAGGGTTTCACCTATGGAACTATCCTTAGCCACGTCTTTCACAAGCTAAACATAGATTGTTCCCTTGATCTAGGGGTTTCCCTTGCCAAGCCTATAGATGCAAGATCCCTTAAAAAAATCCAAGTTTCACTTTATCAATGGTGAATGGGTTCGAGATCCAAATGCTCGTGATGAAGTCATCGAGGATGTTGCCCCAATAGAGGATGTTCCCGCGGCTCCGGTTTCTCCACCTTCCCTTGATGCTCTCATGACCTATCTTGATGGGAAATTTGCCGCCATGGATACAAGGTTCAACACCATTGACACAAGATTGTCTTCCATGGATGCAAGATTGACTACCGTTGAGCATCGTGTGTCTTCTATAGACATCTCTCTTGTCGCCTTTCATCATTAATGGTTTGGTCATGCTCATTGAGATAACGATGATGAAGAGGAAGACGATAATGATGATGCTCCTTAGGCTTTGTGTTTTTCATATCATATCATTTAGACTTATTTGTTTTTATGCACCTTTGTTGCTTTGATATTTCCTACAACTTTATGTTTGGTTTATGTTTTGTTGATATTGTTGGATTCGATGCTTTGAATTTATAATATTATTGTTTTTATATTATATTTTTTGGAGCTATTTTGGATATACTGTTATGTTTTTTTTTCCCCTGTTTATTTTGATCTAACAAAAAGGGGGAGAAGTGGGTTATAAATTTTTTAAAATATTTTTCAAAAAAAATGTCCTTTTAACCCTAACGATAGGGGAGTGAACTCTAAAAATTATTTTAATTTTGTTATATCAAAAAGGAGGAGATTGTTAAACTTATATTTGATTTTGATATAGCAAGGACTTGATTACAAAAAATAAAATTTTAAGGTACTTGAATTTACTCATCAATTGAGAGTCATTCGAACTTAAATAACTTTGTAAGTCAACATTTTTAATCCCTAAATATTTTCTAAGTGTTTTGGTACTCAAACCAGCCATTTTGGTAACTAAATACTGGTACGGCTATATACGTACTGGTACGCATTTTCCCTACTATAATACGTTTAATTCTTTATGGCTAGCAAGTATCGGTATGGCTATACAAGTACTGGTACGACCTATAGCGTGCCGGTATATGGATTAAGTATTTTTTAAATATTTTTGACTATTAAGCCTTGTTAGGTTTTGGAACCAAACTTTAAAAATTTTGATACGTGTACATATACAACTATACGCGTACTGATACGCTATGTCCATAAAAACTTTCAAAGGATTCCGATGAGTAAAACGAGTACCGTTACAGTACGAAGCGTACTAGTACCAATTTGTAAATTCATCACTCTATAATGATACGCCTGCTCACGTACCAATACCCCTTTGTTGCAACAACTATTTGTACTTTGAGTAGGTATCGATACAACCTGTGTACCAATACCCACACTTTCCAGACAACATTTCATGCAGGAATATTGCAGCCCAATGGCTCTATTCAATTTCCCAACAACCAAAGTGGCTAGAAATCAATGAATGGGTATAAAAACAAGTCTCCAAAACTTCAACAACAAGGAAACCATTATAAAGCATTCAAGAACATATCCAACATCTTTGAGCTCAAATTGTCAAATTCTTGTAACCCACTTGATTGTTCTTCATTGTAATTTATTTTCATTCAAGTGTTGGGGTTTAGTCAACTTCATTTTTGCAAAAAAATACCCTGTGAGGTTTTTCATAGTTTGCTTCTTTGTATTCATCCTTTAGGGAAATGAATCACTAGACTTTGGGGGTATAGGTCTAGGTTTGTGAGGTTATCTCCTTTAGATGAAAAGGAAAGAAAAATTTGTGAATTTGTGAAAATCCTTAGTGTGTATAGCTAAAGTAGTGGATGTAGACCTTGTTGAGAAGGTTAAACCAATATAAATATATTGTCTCATTTTTATTACTTTTGCAATTTGCTTCTACCAATTTGTAATTGTCAATTCACCCATTCTTAGCCACATGCATTGATTGATCAACTCAATAGATGGTTATGATCCTATAGTTTTGACTGCGATGATATTAAGATTTGAAGTAAGAAGTATATTGGTAGACACTGGAGTGCAATGGAGGTATTGAGTTGGAGGTGTATTTAAACAAATGAGAATATCGGAGTTAGAGTTTAAACCTTTGAGTCTTGTCTATGGATTCAACAACTAACTCATTGAGGTTAAAAGTACTATTTATTTGCCAATCATCTCCTGTAACAATGATAATAAGGCCACTCAAATGACTATTTTTTTAGTAATAGATCATTCGTCTGTGTATAATGCTATTACAGGTAGGCCATTGATGAGGAAAGCAAGAATGATCATGGACACATACTATTTGCAAGTTAAGTTTCCCATGCCAATGGGGGAAGGGTATGTGCAAGCGGATCAGAGAGCGACGAGGCAATGCATATTCTTTCTTTCAGCTAACTCAGGAGCAACGCGACCATATGCATAAAGGAAAGGAATCATGTTCGCAAATGGTTGGTCCAACAACTAATGTATTAGATAAGGCAATGATGAGCTTGGAAAGTCTTGATGTAAGAGAAGAGGATAAGTCTGGTAAACCTGAACTAGTCGACCATATGGAAAGTATTGAGATTTATCCTAGAGATGACTCAAATTTGACCAAGATAGTGTCTAATTTGGAGAAGCAGCAAAGAAGAAAGTTGATCAGATTGTTAATCGACAACACAGATATGTTCTCATGGTTTACAACGGATATGCTAGAAATTAATCCTAGAGTAATAAAACATTCATTGAAGATGGACAAGAAGGTTAGATCGATAAGGCAAAAGAGGAGAAGATTCTCTGAAGAGAAGGTACAAGATACAAGGCAGGAGACGTAGATGTTATTCATAGTAGGCTTTATTAAAGAGGTTAAATATCCACATTGGTTGTAAAACGTAGTAATAGTGAAGAAGCCAAATGAGAAATAACAGATGTACGTAGATTTCACCAACTTAAACAAGGCTTGTATGAAAGATATTTTCCATCTTCCATCAATTGACATGCTGGTAGATGCTTTTGCATCGCATAAATTCATAAAATTTTATGGATGTTTTTTCATGATACAATCTTATCATGATGATATCTGAGGACGGAGAAAAAACAACTTTTGTTACAAAGGATGGTCTCTTTTGCTACATGGTAACACCTTTTGGATTGAAGAATGCACGAGCAACATACCAAAGGTTGGTTAACAAAATATTTCATAATCAGATAGTAAGGAACATGGAGTTTTATGTTGATGATATGTTAGCCAAAAGTTATTCCTTGGAGTAACATTTGTTGGATTTGTAAGAAATTTTTTATTTTTGAGGCTGTATAGATTGAGGCTGAATCTGGAGAAATGTGCATTTAGAGTTGGAGCAGGTAAATTTTTGGGATTTCTTGCATTAGACAATGAATTGAGGTGAACCCTGAGGAAATAAATGCTATATTAAATCTAGCCCTACCTATGAACACAAAGGAGATTCAAAAGTTGAATGGAAGGATGGTTGCACTAAACAGATTTGTTTCAAGGTTGGCGGACAAATGTCTCCCATTCTTCAAAACAGAGTACTGTCAAAAACTTTTGAGTAGTTGAAGGAATACTTAACAAGTCAGCCTTTGTTAACTATGTTATAAGTATGAGAGATTTGTATATGTACTTGGTGTAATCGATGAAACGGTCGCAGTTGTGCTGGTAAAGAAGGAGGGAGATAGTCAGAAGCTAGTTTATTATGTTAGTAAGGTCCTATAGCCAACATAAAGAAGATATTCAAAAACTAAAACATTGTTGCTTGCTTTGGTAGTTACAACAAGGAAACTTAGGAATTATTTTTAGGCACATCAAGTGGAGATTTTTTTGGACCATCCACTCAAGGATATTTTGAATGGAATGGACATGAACGAAAGAACATTGAAGTGGGGTATTGAGTGAGTGAATTATTTATTGATTAGTAACCAAGGAGGGTAATTAATGGTCAAGTTTTGGTTGATTTCATGGTAGAGTGCACATTTAGCGCACATAGTCATCTTCAATCAACTTCCACCTTAGGTGTGAAAGCATCAACTAAGAACATTTTGAGTGCAAACACAAGACCTGTGGACTCACAACAAGTAAACCCACAACGTGGAGATCAAGTTTCTACTAATATGTAGTCCTAAACATTGCACGTGGATGGGTCTACAAGTAATAATTAAGCAGGAGCGAGGTATTGTTAGAAGAGCCTAACACAAGCGAAGAATAACAATATGTTCTTACTGTCGACTGACTAATGCTTAGGAAACAATTAAGGATTCAGCGTAATAATGCAAGTAAATAATACCAAAAATATGTCATTTTGCGTACATGTATACATGGTCAACAAGTAATATAGTAGTGAGTTGAGTATCGTATCCACAAGGATTATCCAGGAATTAAAAGCCACGATAAATACTTGAGAAGTAAAACAAATAAGATGGCAATTGATTTTTGATTTAATTAAGAAAATGGTAACAACAATCAAAGCAAAGAATCATGTAGACTGGAAAACAAGTGTATTAAGATGATTGATTGGCCTTGACAATAGATGTTTGGATTTCACGCTAGCGATGGAATCAATTAATAAAGTTAAACCTTGGTTTTAATGCCCAACATATTTTAAGCTAGCACTGTCTTCGTCGATAGCAATACTCTAAGTTAATTACTTCTAACACCTATATGTCTATAGTGAGTTTTCAAATAATTAACTTGATGAAGATTTAATCTTTACTCCTAAAGGCAAGATTCACTTCAGAAGTAAGTTCATCTACTTGAATCTCTTCTATTGAAGTTTCTCTCCTTTGTATTTAGCAGTTAATCATTATCTCCTAAGTCTGTTAAGATATTAGGGGATAATGAGCATGTAATGTCAACTATCGTATGACATAAAATATGATAAAATTACACACAAGAAAAATAGACAATAAAGCCAAGGTATTCAATTATTAAAAACCTAAAACTAAGTGTTCATCGCAAACACCCCTGGCAAACTTAAAAGATTAGTTCATGGCTGGAGAAACCAACAACATATAATCGTTTTAAACATCATTATCAAAATCAAAAACATTTCTAAGAGAAATGGACTAAAGAATGAGATCCGTCAATTAGGCCATTCAATGGATCTAGAGCTCTCTGGAAAGCTGCCTGGTTGAACCTTGGTTTGCCTTTACCCTCTCTTCTTTCCACACGACGTAACACTCCTTTGCTCACTCATTGAACTCCTTTATATAAGTGCTCATGGAAACCCTAATTAGGGTTAGGGTTTTGAGAGTTTGTTACCACTATTTTCGGCATGTTTCCTCCTCATTAACTTAGGGCTGACCTAGCTCTAACTCAAGGCTATTTGACCGAGCATCAAACTTCCTTCATTTGCCAACTGAGCTTGGAATTTTTCTCTTGCATTTTTGCCAACTGTGCTCAACATTTCTCGTATGCTTTCACCTGCTCCAGTCATGCCAAACCTGCACACCACGGTAAGAAAATACCCATTCACTCTAGCAATAAAAACTAAATTTCTCTCTTTAGTTCAGTTTCAAAGATCCTAACTTTGTCTTGGGAACTAGATGCATACTACATATTTGAGTGAAACTAAATTTCCCTTAAATAGAGATCAATTACTAAGAAACTTGGCATTACTAAGTTTACTGGCTCATGCTAAACTAGAGATTCTAAATTCATCATCAAATAGGGGCATACTAGGACGAAATCAAGCTATGCTAGAAATGTGTTTGGCAAATTTTTCAGTTCAAAATTAAGCCATGGCAAGAAAAATTTAATGGTCTAGTATGCATGGTTCTACCTAATCTACATGAAAATAACAAAATGCAAATACGTGTTGAAGGTGTCACCTTGGAACAAGGTGATGCGGTTCAGACTTAAGGGAAAGCTTAGTTTGAGGTTCATAGGACCATATGAGGTTGTGGGGCGTGTAGGTTCTATGCTTTATCATTTGAGTTTGCCTCCTGAATTGGAGAAGATTCATGATGTGTTTCACGTGTTGATGTTGCGAAAGTATCAGTCGGATCCATCGCATTTTATGCTGATGGAGGACATTGAGTTGTGACCATATTTGTCTTTTGATGAGGAACCTGTTGAGATCCTTGATTCTAGCAGTAAGGTTCTTCGTGGAAACACGATCGAACTTGTGAAGGTGTTGTGGCGACACCATGGAGTTGAGGAGGCCACGTAGGAAAGTAAAGAGGACATGATGAAACTATTTTTGCATTTGTTTCCTTTAGGTAAAAATTTTGAGGATGAAATCTCCTAAGTGGGGGAGATTTGTAATGTCTGGGTTTTGGGCCTAGGAGTTTCTAGATTGAGTAGATGGTTCGGAGGACCGAGATTAGATTTTTGAGTCGAATTCGGGATTTAAATCAAACTAGATATTTTTGGTGCGATAAAAATATGGGAAAAATATCTAAAAATCATTATTTAATATATGTATATTTTTGGTAAAGTCAATTTTGGAAAATGGACATCTTGGCTAGAGACCAAAATGTAAAGGATGAAAACTGTTTTTAGTGACTATTTTGAAAAAGAGATCAAATCTTAGAATCTTTAAGGAGATATTTTACCTAAAGTTTTAATTTGATTTTCCTCTTAATTGAGATTATTTTTAACGAGTTTTAATTAAAGAAATTAAAGGGATTAATTAAGGAATATGGCTATTCTTAAAAATCACTTTTGACGTAACTTTCTTTTCTCAAACTTTTCTCTCAACTTTTCTTTAGCCAAACACTTTCTTTTGCATCAAAGATTTGAGGTAATGCTCTTTATTTCTTAAACCTTTGATTTCTAATGAATTCT
The DNA here is from genome assembly GCA_019671005.1 of Hibiscus mutabilis. NCBI lineage: Eukaryota > Viridiplantae > Streptophyta > Magnoliopsida > Malvales > Malvaceae > Hibiscus > Hibiscus mutabilis. The sequence continues at coordinate 19,784,144 of CM033727.1, read as the reverse complement.
TCAATCTTGTTTTCAAAAATCTCATTGTATTTCTTTGTTTTTCAAGAGAAAACATCCAATTGAGAGGAAATTCAGTCATTAGAGGTAAGGCTCATTCTTCTCCTCTAACGAATGGTTATTTATTGAAATTCCCAAGTATTTGATCCTTGTTTAATATTTTCTAATAAGTTTTAATGATTTAATTATGAAAATTGGGTAAATCAAGGTTTAATTGGTGAGATTAAGTGATTTTCGTTTCGAATCTTTTTTGCTAAGTTCTTGATTGTTTTTAATCATGATTTTGATGTTTAATAATGTTAATATGCTGGTTTTAATATTGGAATCCCGAAACTATGTGAATCTCTAATTTTCGAGGTTACTAGTGTTGTGCTTTTAGGGAGTTAAGGGGGTTTAATGATTGTTGGAAGTATAAGGATGATGTTAGGTTGTTTTTGGATGTTAATTGAAGATAATTGATGGATTAAACCTTTAGGTTGTGGCTGGGATAAGTTTGGAAGGTGTTTAATGTTGTTTTCGATTGTTGTGGAGGGTTTCGGTTAGAGTTTGAGAACGATTGTTGTGAATTGTTTTTGTTGGGTTTGTGAATGCATTTTGATGCATTGAATCCTCTTTTTTGTGTGGTTAAACCAGGGGAGGTTGATCATCAAGCTTGCGGCACCGTTATGGAAGCTTTGGAGGATGAGTTCGCATCGGTCAACGAGGTGTTGCGAAGTCGGTGAGTGAGAACATGGATTACAACTTTGAAATGGTTTAAAGGTTATTTTTGGAGTTTAAATTTAGCTTGAAATGTTGGTTTAAACTCGGAAGTAAGTATAAAGAGATTTTTTCCCTCGGTCGTGCTTTGGCAAAATTTTTTTATGCACTTGTTTTTGAATTATATGGTACCTACTATTTATGTACGATTTTAGTATGGATTATACTGATATTTTTTATCATATATTGATGATGAATGCATTGGGAAAGTGACCCATGTAAGTATGTGGAATAGTTGTAATGCATGGTTTAATGAATTGGAAAATGTTTTTGAATATTGCATAGAAAAATAGTGAGGTACATTGTTAATAATGAATTAATGCAAGTGACGTGGTTTAAAATATTATCGGATATAGTTGGTCGGCCATAGGATTGATAGTGCACTATAAATAAGTTGCCTCAGGTATTGAGGGGTTCATGTGTACCGAATACTCCACCACGAGTACCCTAACGGTTGAGGGGTAAATGGTATCAAAAACTCCTGTTAGTGGATTATGCGTCTAACGGATGATTGGGTTGTGATGGTACCCGGTTGTGAATGTACCTTGCATTCTAGTTGATATGACATGAAGTGTTGAGAGGACACTTTTTGAATCTGTGTATGCGATGTAATATTTTGTAAAGTGGAACTTGGTTCATGATCACTTGAAAGCTAATATAATTGATAATGTATCATGTTGATGGATTGTGTTGTCTAATGTTGATTTATACATGTTTAGTCTTTAAGCCTTGCATATGGGTTGTTATGCATGGGAAAGCTTAAATTGAGGGTAACAAATGGGATTTTGCTGTTGATCCATGATACATGTTGCATATGGTGTAATATTCAAGTTTTGGAAATGTTAAAGTGAATAGTTAGAAAGACACGATGTTTTAAAATGTTAAACTCATGTAAGTTGGAAAATGGTTGAAAAAGAATTGAAGGTGTTGTGTCTTGAGCGCTCTTCACTAAGCCTCGTGCGCTTACACTCTCTTTGTCCATTAATGTAGAGAATTAAAGGTTAGAGGCAATGAGCAAGTAAGGGAAAATCCAAGGACTTGAATAATGCGAAAGTTTGGTTTCAAACTAGACTTGTAGTAATAAAGGCAATAGGGTTCATTGTTGTTTAAGGGGTTGGCTAAACACCATGTTGAGCAAGTTTATAATGCTTTTGTGGTGTTGTATGAGGCATTATATTGTTGGTTTTGGTGTGGAGTTATGATTTGAACTTTGGATGGTTTGGTTTTAGGATGAATGCCTCTAGAATCTTGATTGAAGCATGTTGCTATATTTTGAGCATGTTTCCTTGATATACTGGTATGGTTTGATCATGAGATAAGTGGTATACATGTTTATGTCTTGTTAGAGAATGATCGAAACCATAATTGTATGTAAACCAGAAAAAGTGTGCATTTTAGGTCAAGCCGCACTGATACGCGAGGCCTCGTACCGGTAAGGATAGGCTGGATGTTGGCCTAAGATTAGTACAAGAAAGGTCATATTCGTATGGGCTTTAGCTATTAGAAAACCACTTTTTGCAACTGAGCCCACATACTGATACGTCTTAGCTTCATACCAGTACACCCTTTAGCCACTAGATTATGGATTTTTTGGTGTAGCCCGCATACCGATACGCCTTGGGACCGTATCGATACCGCTAGCCTTTATGTTGGTTATGGACTGTTTATGTTTGAGATTCTTTCATTTTGGTCCCTGGTTTTTGGATTATCGTTTTGAGTTGAAATTTGGCAAGCAAGCATGTAACCTAATTAATTAAGGATTGTTAACTCAAATCTTAATTTAATCCTCGTAACTTTCTAGATTTGCAATTTAGTCCTTAAAATACAATTCCCTCGATTAAATGTGAAATTGACGCCCTATTTAGTTGAGTTTTCACCCACTGCCAGTATGCACATCTTAGGATATAATGTTGCATCTAGACAAGATAAAAAGAAAAAAAAAATAGAGCTAACTTTAGTTATTCGTTCCAGGTTTTATTTTGGCAAAACCCAATGTAGCTCGCTCGGTTCAGTCTGGCGTTTAGGCTAGGTTGAGGGGGTTACATTTAGTGGCATCATTGCCAGGTTTGCGATAAGTGGGATAAGGTTATAATTTTTGGAATGTTGTTGTTGATTAATTACAGTTGTTTGCCATGCACAGTGATTGTTACAAGTACGTTGATTGTTATATGCTATGTTCGGGGATAGTTGTGGAACACATTGCCTTATTACTACAGTTTGAAATGTTTTTGATTTGAAATGAAAGTCTTGGATCTTCACTTGAAGCTAGTCTAACTATTTTTTAAGTGTAATTATTATGCTTTAGATTTTAATACGATGGGACCGAGGAGAGAATTAAGGTCTGGCATGAATGCTACTACCGTTGGGAAAGGGAATGAGGAGAATGTTATACCTCCTAGAGGTTTACCACCTCCTATGCCCAATCCACCTGTAGGAGTGGAGCAAGTACCACCTGCGTCAGCTGGGCCAGTGTTGGGTGATATGGCGCCTTTGATACATGTGATGATTAGGGCTTTTCAAACTGTTGTTGTTGGAGCACATGTGCATGCGCTAGTTACTGGGCAAACGAGGTTGTCGTTGGAACGCTTACGTAGTTTAGGAGGTGTTGAGTTTCGAGGGTTGGCACCCAAGGCATCCGAGGAGTGGATGGCAGTACTAATCAGATTTTGGATCAAATGGGGTGCAATAATGCCTGTCAACTGGGATGTGATGTATCTCTGTTGCAAGGAGATGCGTATAGTTGGTGGACTACCATGATTGTGAGCATGGAACCTGACGATTTGACTTGGGAGTTTTTTCGAGTTGCTTTTAAGAAGAAGAAGTATCTGGGAGTTATATACTTGTAAAGAAGAGCAAGTTCATGGCTTTGGTGCAGGGTAATATGTTTATAGTAGAGTATGAGGTACAATTTGTACGGTTGAGCTAGTATGCTCCTAAACTGGTACCGAACAAGAGACGTCGTCGTGACCGATTTTGTTATGGATTGGAATAGAATATTAAGGCATATATGTTGGCTTATGACTACACCGATTTCGACGTATTGGTTACACGGGTGAAGGATATTGAGTAAAATCTGGGTTTATCGGTTCATGTGGGAGGTTCTAGCCCTAGCAAGAGAGTTGCAGACTCTGGTTCCAATGGTGGTAAGTTTAGGAAGCATTGTGCTAAAATGTATCATCCTAAGTTGAGGCGAGGTGAAGGTAGTGCTGGGCGAGGATTGTAAGGTTAGGGTACCTAGGCTAGAGCAGAATATAATACTTGTTGGATTTGTGGATTGTGTGATCACATGAGGTGAGACTGTCCGTGTTTGGCTCATGAAGGAAAGACTCCTACGACTGTTGTTGCTAACTCTTGTTAGAGTTGTGGATCGAGTGATCATTTGAGATGTGATTGTCTATTGTTGGTGGGTGGTGGACAGGCTAGGGCACCTACGGTTGCACCACAGAGAGGCCATGGTCGTGGTCGAAGACAGTTTCTGGGAAGGGAAGAGGGTTCAAGGATGGTGGCTAATACTATTGCAATTCAACCTGAAGGTTGTGGTCCTGCAAGGGTGTACGTACATCATGGGGGACACAATGACATTGACGTGATTGTAGGTACATTTACTTTGTAATCTTTGCCATTGTTTTCTTTGGTTGATTTTGGTTCTACGTATTTATATATCTTGCATGAGCATGCACATTTTCTTGATATACTTGTAGAAGTGTTTGATGTGGGTATGCATGCAACTAGTTCTTTTGGAGAAACGGTTGTAACAAGAAGGTTGTTTAGGAGATTCCCTTTAACGGTTCAAGGTCATGTGCTTGCAGTTGATTTGATGGAGTTGTCGTTCCACTATTTAGATGTAATCTTGGGCATGGATTGGTTGTCTGAGCATAGAGCTATGGTTTATTTTGAAACCAAGTGAGTTTCGTTGAAGCTTGCTCATGATTAAGAATTGGTTGTTATGGGTGAAAATGTGAAGTTCTTGCCCAATGTTTTTTTGGCTCTGAAAGTGAGTCGTTTGGTGGATTCTGGATGCTATGCATTCTTAGCCTATGTTATGAATCCGAGATCGAATGAGTTGCGTGGTCATGACATCCGTATGGATGTGAGTTTCCAGGTGTTTTTTTGGAGGAGTTATCGGGTTTGCCACCAGATAGAAAGGTTGAGTTAGGCATCGAGTTGTATACAAATATAGATTCAGTGTCTATTGCTTCCCTATTGTATGGCACCGAGGGAGTTCAAGATGCAACTTTAAGAGTTGCTTGATTGAGGGTTTATTAGGCCTAATGTTTCATCGTGGGGTGCACCGTTGTTGTTTGTGAAAACTAAGATGGCACGATGAGGGTGTGCATTGATTATCAGCAGCTGAACAAGTTGATGATTAAGAATAAGTATCCTTTGCCATGGATTGATGATTTTTTCGATCAGTTTTAGGGGTGCTTCTCTATTTTCTAAGATCGATTTGAGGTCTGGGTATTATCAGTTGAAGGTAAAGGATGTGGATGTGCCTAAGATTGCTTTTCGTATGAGGTATGAACATTATGAGTTCTTGGTGTTGCCGTTTGGTTTGATTAATGCCCTAATGCATTTATGGATATGATGAATCAGATGTTCTATGAGTTTTTTGACCAATTCGTGGTCGTGTTTATTGATGATATTCTTGTGTACATCATACCGATGAGGATCATTATAAACAATTGCGATTGTGCTTTAGGCATTGCTGGATAATCAGTTGTATGCTAACTTGAGAAAATATGAGTTTTGGCTTAGGGAGGTTGTTTTTCTTGGGCATGTGGTGTCAGCTAAAGAAATTCAGGTTGATCCACACAAGATTGAGGCGGTGGTAGGTTGGAAGTCACGTAAGTCCGTGTCAGAGGTTCGCACTTTTCTTGGGTTGGCCGGTTATTACCATCGTTTTGTGGATAGTTTTTTGAAGGTTGCTGCTCCTTTGACCAAGTTGTTGCAAACGAATGTCCAATTTGAGTGGATGGATGATAGATAATGAGCTTTTGAAAAGTTAAAGGAGGCTTCAACGAAAGCTCCAATCTTGATTCAACTTGAGTCGGGTAAGGAGGTTGTTGTTTATAGCGATGCATCATATGTGGGTTTAGGTTGTGTGTTGATGCAAGAAGTAAAAGTTGTGGCTTATGCATCTAGACAGCTGAAGGTGCACAAGCGCAATTATCCTACGCATGATCTTGAGCTTGCCGCAGTTGTGATTGCTTTGAAGATTTGGAGACACTATCTCTATGGAGAGAAGTCTGTTGTGTATACGGATCACAAGAGTTTGAAGTATTTGATGACTCAAAAAGATTTGAATCTTAGGCACCATAGATGGTTGGAGTTGCTTAAGGATTATGATTTGTCGATTGAGTATCATCTGGGAAAAGCTAATATTGGAGCCAATGCTTGGAGTTGGAAAGTTACAGTGAAGTTGAGGGTGATGTTTGCACGGTTAAGTGTGATGCAGGATGGAGGCTTGTTGGTCGAGTTGCAAATAAAACCATCTTTGTTACAGTTGATTAAGGGAAAGCAACCTTATGATGATGCATTGGTACTGCATGTTAAAGATATCATGGATGGAAATCCTACAGATTTTCACTTTAATGATGATGGAGTGTTGTGTTTTAAAGATCGGATAGTGGTGCCTAATAATGCTGAGTTGAGGCGTACTATTTTGATCAAGGCACATACTCGTCCTTTTGCTATGAATCTCGGTAGTACTAAGATGTATCAAAGGTTGAAGGAAGAGTCTATTGGGTTGGGTTAAGAAAAGATGCGGCCGATTTTGTTGCTAGATGCATAGTGTGTCAGTGTGTCAAGGCTGGGCATCAGTTTCCTTTCGGGTTGTTGCAACTGTTAAGGATACCAGAATAGAAGTGGGAGTGAATCACCATGGATTTTGTGTCTGGGTTGCCGTTGACACCAACCAAGAAGGATTCCATTTGGGTGATTGTTGATCGGTTTACAAAGTGTGCACATTTTGTGCCTCTACATACCAAGTATACCTTGGATAAGTTGGCAGAGTTCTATGTTGCCGAGACTGTGCGTTTGCATGAGGTGCCTAAGTTCATAGTTTTGAATAGGGATTTGGGGTTTACAATGAGGTTTTGGGAGTGTTTGCATAGAGCTTTGGGTAAACGGTTGAATTTTAGTACTTCGTATCATCCTTAGACGGATGGTCAGTCTGAACGTGTGATCCAAGTTTTGGAGGATATGTTGAGGTGTTGCATCATTGAGTTTCAAGGAACCTAGGGGAGGTAGTTGCCTTTGGTTGAGTTTGCTTATAACAATAGTTATTAGACTAATATACAAATGGCACCGTATGAAGCTCTGTATGGTAGGAAGTGTTGTACGCCTTTGTGTTGGGTCGAGGCTGGAGAAAAGCATGTTTCTATGTTGGATGTGTTGAAAGACATGAATCAGATAGTGAAGCTTGTTTGTGATCTCTTGAAAGTAGCCTCGGATCGTCAAAAATCCTACGCGAATTTGAAACGAAGGGATATTGAATACGCTATTGGGGATCGTGTGTTCTTGAAGGTGTCACCTTGGAAGAAGGTGATGCGGTTTGGACGTAAGAGAAAGCTTAGTCTGAGGTTCATAGAACCGTATGAGGTTGTGGGGCATGTAGGTCTTGTGGCTTATCGTTTGTGTTTACCTCTTGAGTTGGAGAAGATTCATGATGTGTTTCATGTGTCGATGTTGCGAAAGTATCGATTGGATCCATCGCATGTTATGCGGGTGGACGACATTGAGTTGCAACTGGATTTGTCTTTTGATGAGAAACCTATTGAGATCCTTGATTCTAGCAGTAAGGTTCTTCGTGGCAAGACGATCAAGCTTGTGAAGGTGTTGTGGCGACACCGTGGAGTTGAGCAGGCCAATTGGGAAAGTAAAGCGGACATGATGAAACAGTTTCCGCATTTGTTTCCTTTAAGTAAAAATTTTAAGGACAAAATTTCCTAAGTGAGGGAGAGTTGCAACGCTCCAGTTTTGGGCCTAGGAGTTTCTAGATTGATTAGACGGTCCGGTGGATCGGTATTAGAGATTTGAGTCTGATTCATGATTTAAATCGAAGTAAATACTTTTGGTGCAAGAAAAATATGGGAAAATATCTAAAAATCATTATTTAATATTTGGATATTTTTGGTAAAGTCAATTTTGGAAAATGGGTTTTCAGAAATTGGACATTTTGGCTAGTGACTATTTTGAAAAAGGATCAAATCGTAGAATCCTTAAGGAGCTATTTTATCGAAAGTTTTTAATCTGATTTTCCTCTTAATTGGGATTATTTTTAAGGAGTTTTAATTAAATAAATTAAAGGGATTAATTAAGGAAGGTGGTTATTCCTAAAAATCACCTTTGACGCAACTTTCTTTTCTCAAACTTTTCTCTCAACTTCTCTTCAGCCAAACACTTTCTTTTGCATCAAAAATTTGTGGTCTTGCTATTGATTTCCTAAACTTTGATTTCTAATGGATTATTCAATCTTGTTTTCAAAAATCTCATTGTATTTCTTTGTTTTTCAAGAGAAAATATCCAATTGAGAGGAAATTCACTCATTAGAGGTAAGGTTCATTCTTCTCCTCTAATGAATGGTTCTTTATTTAAATTCCCAAGTATTTTATCCTTGTTTAATGATTTCTAATGAGTTTTAATGATTTGATTATGGAAATTGGGTAAATCAAGGTTTAATTGGTGAGATTAAGTGATTTTTGTTTCAGATCTATTTTGCTGAGTTCTTTATTAGTTTTAATCATGATTTTGATGTTTAATAATGTTAATAAGTTGGTTTTAACATTAGAATCCTGAAACTATGTGAATCTCTAATTTCTTAGGTTGCTAGTGTTTAGGATTTTTGGCGAGTTAAGGGTGTTTAATGAATGCTGGAAGTATAGGGTGATGTTAGGTTGTTTTTGGATGTTAATTGAAGATAATTGATGGATTAAACCTTTAGGTTGTAGCTGGTTTAAGTTTGGATGTTGTTTGATGTTGTTTTCGGTTGTTGTGGAGGGGTTTTAGTTAGAGTTTTAGGAGGATTGTTGTGAATTGTTGTTGTTGGGTTTGTGAATGTATTTTGATGCATTGAATCCTCTATTTTGTACGGTTAAACTAGGGGAGATTGATCCTCATGCTTGTGGCACCATTACAGAAGCTTGGGAGGAGTAGCTCACATCGACGAACGAGGTGTTGCGAAGTCGGTGAGTGAGAACGTGGATTATAGCTGTGAAATGGTTTAAAGGTTATTTTGGGAGTTTAAATTTAGCTTGAAATGCTGGTTTAAACTTACAAGTAATTATAAGGAGATTTCTCCCTTGGTCGTGCGTTGGCGAAATTATTTTTATGCACTTGTTTTTGAATTGCATGGTACCTATTGTTTATGCACGATTTAAGTATGGATTATACTGATTTTGATCTTATATTGATGATGGATGCATTGAGAAATGATCCATGTAAGTATGTGGAATACTTGTAATGCATTGTTTAATGAACTAGAAAATGGTTTTGTATATTGCATATAAAAACAGTGATGTACATGGTTAATAATTAACTATATTGGGAAGTGATGTGGTTTAAAATGTTATCGATTATAGTTGGTCGACCATAGGATTGATAGTGCACTATAAATAAGTCGCCTCGGGTGTTGAAGGATTTATGTGTGACAAATACTTCAACATGAGTAAAACCCTAATGGTTGAAGGGTTATATGGTACCACAAACTCTCGTTAGTGGATTATGCATCTAACTGATGATTGGGTTGTGATGGTAACCAGTTGTGAATATACCTTGAATTCCAGTTAAGATGACATGAAGTGTTGAGAGGGCACTTGTTGAATCCGTGTATCCAATGTAATATTTTGTAAAGTGGAACTTGGTCTATGATCACTTGAAAATCAAAATAATTGATAATGTATCATGTTGATGGATTGTATTGTATAATGTTGATTTATACATGTTTAGTCTTTAAGCCTTGCATATGGGTTGTTCATGGGAAAGCTTAAATTGGTGGTAGCAAATGGGATTTTATTGTTGATCCATGATACATGTTGCATATGGTGTAATATGCATGTTTTGGAAATGTTAAAGTAAATAGATAGAAAGGCATGATGTTTTAAAATGTTGAACTCATGTAAGTTGAAAAATGGTTTAAAAAGAATTGAAGGTTAGAGGCAGTGAGCAAGCAAGGGAAAATCCAAGGACTTGAATAATGTGAAAGTATGGTTTCAAACTAGACTTGTAGAAATAAAGGCAACGAGGTTCATTGTTGTTTTGGGGGGGGGGGTTGGCTAAACTCCATGTTGAGCAAGTTTATAATGTTTTTGTGATGTTGTATGAGGCATTACATGGTTGGTTTTGGTGTGGAGTTATGTTTTCAACTTTGGATGGTTTGGTTTTAGGATGCATGCCTCTAGAATCTTGATTGAAGCATGTTGCTATGTTTTGAGCATGTTTCCTTGATATACTAGTATGGTTTGATCCTGAGATAAGTGGTATACATGTTTATGTCTTGTTATAGCATGATTGAATCCATAATTGTATGTAAAACCAGAAAAGTGTGTGTAACACCCCCTTCCTCGGGTTAGTAGGAAACCGGCTCGGGAACGTTACCAAGCAACATTACGAGCAAGAACGAGGCAAGAATAGGATAGCTCATCCCTATTAGATGAGTTACTTAACTAGAAAGCGACCAAGCATTCATAACTTAATATGCAAGCAATCTCATATTTGTTTATAAGACATTATTGGTTACTACTTCAACATTTTAATTAACATCATCGTAAACTAGCATTTGAATAGCCTAAATGAGCAAACATGCTTCCATTTCATTTCATTGTTCCTTAGATTGATACATGTAACATTTCATACCTAAATTTACTAAACATGATCATTTGAACATACAATTGCATATATCTTGTCTCAAAACAAGCCATATGCCAAGCCTTACCATTTTTGCATTTACCATACAAACATATAAAAATGCACCTACAACATGGTATATTCACACAAGTGACTACATAATTTCACAAGGCATTCGAATGGAACAATAGGCTAGATCAATTACTTTGAAATATTCAATATATACACATATGCGTAGCAAACTACCTTTCCATTACATATAATTTGAGTTCAATATATACTTTAGTCTTAGCAACTATGTTCTTAACATGGAAGGCCCATACAAAAGCATATATATACAAGTACTCAAAACATCAAGTAGCCATGTTCATTCATATATACAATCCTCTCAAAACAAACAAGATGCATGGTCTAGTCCTAGCTATATGTATATGTCTAGGTGCCACCAACTAGGAGAAATACAATACAAGTATAAACAATGCTCTAGCTATGCTTGTGTCTTGCTTCGAGCTCAAGAAATCAGGCTTCAGGATCAAGCAACAATCGAATCCTTTATCATGTGGTTGGGAAGGATGGAAACAAGAGTGATAAGTACAAGAATGTACTTAGTGAGGTAATAACTAGTTCTAACCAATTGTTATATCAAATTAAGTGTCAATTAGTCAAGAATGATCCTAGCTAAGGATTTCAAGGCATTCGAGTAGCATAAGAAGCAAGAGACAATGAATCACAATTCATGCTTATTCCATTTCAAGTAATTAAGCTATTCATGGTCACATATCAAGTAGTCAAGCAATTCATGCTTACATAACAAGAAATCAAGCAATTCATGCCTACATGACAAGTAATCAAACTATTCGTTCTTACATGACAAGTAATCAAGCTATTCGTACTTATTAGCTCATTCATTATCTTTTTAACACAATCATTGGTTCATAGTTTGTCTAGGTAATCGAGTCTCCAACCAAATGTCACCACAAGATGTACCATAGTACTGGTCAACCCTCCTACTGTCGCCAAAGACCACATACGTACCTCCATCTGTCGCCAATTAGGGGCCTTACCCTGGACTGTAGTCCACCCTGACACAATGAGCTCTAGACTCTAAGGCATGCCTTTCTACCTATTCAACTAGCAACCAAGGTTGTTTGATTATAATTCATTTATTCATGGATTTCAAGCTTTTCAAGTTCAAGATCATGTATCATTCTAGTGTACAAGTTCATGTCAAGCATTATCTTTTCCAAGAGTCATTTCGAGTATTGCATGGTAAGTTTATACATGCATTAAGCCCTTAGGCCAGTAGAGCCATAACTCAACATTTCAAGTGTTCATTGCATCATCTAAGCTAGCACATCAAGTATTCGGTTTAAGCAATTGATCACAATACCATGTCATACATACAAGCATCAATGTTACCACATATACATGCTAGCATTCTATTTATACAACACTTCAAGGATGTAGTCAAGTTTCATGTATTATCTTATTTCATACTTCCCTTATTAGGTCAAGATCATATTAAGTCCAAGTTAACAATTCAAGAATTTAGACATGCTTGCTTTAGTTAGGACCTAGTCCTAACTCTAAAATAAACTACACTCACAATACTCCCCAAGCTAGCTAGTCTCGAAAGACTATTCCCTTTTGTTTGTCCCTTGAATGCTCGACTTTAGATCTTTCTCCAAAGCCCTCTCTTTGCTCTAGTAAATCACATAGATAGAACAAGGTCAAAACATGTAATCACAAAGTAATTCAACATGGTAGCAAGGTTAATACATTATATATACAAAACAAATAGCATATTCATATACACACCTTAATACACATTACCAAACTTCCTACATTCCATATCAAGGCAAAATAGGGCAACAATTAAACTGTCCCAAAACTGTTTGCAAAACAGTTTACAAAACTGCCACAATACCTAAACTGCTGCTACCAGACAGCATGTACTCTGCTCACTTAAACATGCATAACATTCATTCTGTACGTTGGAATTTCAATTTGTTTACACAGTTGGAAAGCTAACTTAGTTTTCTTTCTAACCATATAGGCTTTGCATTTTAATCCTTTGCCAATTAATACAGTTTTTAACTTAAAGACAAGGCAATTTACAACACTGGACAATTTGCACCGTCCCTACTGTTTCTTCTCTACAATTCATTCTACAATCCATAATTCAGTTATGTTTTCTCCTAATGAATTTAGACATGTTAGGGCACTTTCCTTAAAAATTCCAGCCTCAAATTCCATTTATACAATTTATGGTGATTTTTTCGAAGTTAATGCCCAGAACAGAGTATTCCTAGCTTCATGATTCATCTAAACAAGATTCTAACATTATAATTCAACTTATTTTTATGTTTGTACATGTCTAGGTCAGTCCAATTCACCTATAAATGTGATCAAAACAGGGCAACATATACAATTAAGCATGTTTACACGTTTTCATCTAGCAAAACAGTCCCTAATCGAAACTAGTTTCAACCATGATCCTGATTCTCAATTTTCCAGCAACCCATACACATCTCTTTAGCAATTTGACTACTAACACTCACAATTTCAAGGACCATTAGAAGCTAACATCGTCTTAACATGCATAACAATCATCCTATTCAAATTAGGTAACAAGAATGTCACTAATTCAAGCATGTAATTGAAGTGAGGAATCAAGCATTTTACCTTCTCTTAAGCTAATTTGATCAAAGCTCAATAAGAACATGAATTGAAGATAATATAAGAAGTTTTTCTCCTTCTTTCTCTCTCAAACAATCAGTTTTGGCCAAATGAGGAAGATAGAGTCTTCCTCTATAGTGGCCGGTTATTTCAAGAAGAGATGGACATGTGTAAGGTCCATCAACCATTTTAATTCCACCATGCAAAGCTTAAGTTTTGCCTAATATTGAAGATGGTCCTTTTAATTTGGCACTCTAACTTGTTGGCTATAACATTTTGGTCCTTTAGTTATTTGTTAGCTAATGTTCTTTCCTCTTTAATTTGATTAGCACATAATTCAATTAGTCAAAAGCTTAAATAATGGTAACCTTCCTAGGCCCGGTTTAGGGTGTTACAGTTATCCCCCCTTAAAATAAATTCTCCCTTGGATTTACCCGAATCAAATAGGTGAGGATATTGCTTCTTCATGACTTCTTCTGATTCCCACATTGCCTCTTCTACCTTGTGGTTTATCCACAAGACTTCGACAAGAGGAACGGTTTTGTTCCTGAGCTTTCTAACTTTACGATCAAGAATCTGGACTGGTTCTTCTTCTTAAGACAAGTCAGGATTCAGTTACACTGCTTCAGGCTTAAATACATGCGACGGATCAGATCTATCCTTTCAGTGACTTCAAACGATGGGCCACTAGCCCTATCCTTTCAATGACTTCAAACGGACCAATGAATCAGGGACTGAGTTTCCCTTTTCTTCCAAACCAAAAGACTTTCTTCCAAGGGGACACTTTCAGGAAAACATTGTCTCCAACACTATGCTGGATGTCTCTCCTTTTCAAGTCTGCATATGCTTTATGCCTATCAAACGCTAGTTTTAATCGATTGTGAATGATCTTCACTTGTTATTTGGTTTCTTTGAGCAATTGAGGTCCCAATACTTTGTTTTCCCCCAGTTTAGTCCGGCACAAGGGAGTTCTACATTTCCTTCTGGATAAAGTTTCGAAAGGAGCCATATGGATAGATGTCTGGTAGCTATTGTTGTAAGCAAACTCTACTAGGGGTAGAGATTTCTCCCAATTCTTTCCGAAGTCTATAACACAAGCACGTAGCATGTCTTCAAGCACTTGGATGATTCTTTCAGATTGTCCACCTGATTGAGGATGAAAGGCTGTACTAAGGTGCACTTTAGATCATAGAGCCTTCTATAAGGAATTCTAGAATTGATAAGCAAATATGGGGTCTCGCTCAGAGATTATGGCTGTAGGTACACCATGTAATCGAATTACTTCACGGATGTATAGCTCGGATAAGGTTTCCAAGATCGTGTTCATTTGAACAGGGATGAAGTGAGTAGACTTTGTGAATCTATCAATAATCACCCATACAACATCATTCTTTCTTGCAATGAGAGGAAGAACAGTAACGAAGTCCATTGTAATCCTGTCCCATTTCCACTGAGGGAATTTGATTGGTTGGAGCAATCCAGTAGGGACTTGATGCTCAGCTTTGACCCTCTGACAAGTTAAGCACTTTGAAACAAAGTCTGTGATAGCTGATTTCATGCCTGGCCACCAGTATAGTGGCTTTAGGTCCTTGTACATCTTAATAGATCTAGGGTGAATCGAGAAAGAGCTTTGGTGAGCTTCTTGCAGCATCTCTTGTCTTAGTTCCTCATTGTTAGGAACACATACTCTATCTTTGAAATAGAGGAGTCCATTCGACTTGAGGGAGAAGTTAGAATTAGACTCTGAATCATGCATGGACATGATCTTCTGAAGATCTGAATCAATTTGTTGGAGTTCTTTGATTCTTGAGATCAGACTAGATTGAACTTGAAGTTCAGACAAGAATTTTTGTCCTTTGGATAAACGGAAATGAGCATTGATAGAAAAGGAAGCTACAAATGAATGAACAAGATCATTGAAGATGATTTTTGAATAGTTACTTGTAAGTCAAGAAAGGTTTAATTTGAATGGATTATTCTAGGATTTAGATTTAAGGGTTTACCCAAGTATAGTTTGCGACTAAGGGCATCAGCAACCACATTTGCTTTCCTCGGATGGTAGTCGATAACCAAATCGTTGTCTTTAAGTAACTCTAGCCATCGCCTTTGCCTTAAATTCAAGTCTTTCTGAGTTAGAAGGTATTTGAGACTCCTGCGGTCTGTGAACATGTTGCATTTCTCCCCGTACAAGTAATGTCTCCAGACCTTGAGTGCAAACAAGATAGCTACCAATTCTAGATCGTGTGGTTTTAGTTGCCTTGAAGCGTAAGCTACAACTTTTCCATCTTGCATTAGGACACATCCTAGTCCCAAATGAGATGCATCACTATAAACAGCGTACTCCTTGGTCGATACTAGTTGGATGAGAACCAGAGCATGAGTCAGGGCTTGATTAAGTTGATCGAAGCTTTGTTGTTGGTTTTTCGACCAAACAAGAAGTGTATCTTTGCGAGTTAGCTTAGTCAAGCTTGCAGTAATGGATGAGAATCCCTTGACAAAACATCGATAATACCCGGCTAAACCGAGAAAGCTTTTGACCTCACCAACATTCCTTGGAGGTTTCCAATCCAAGATGGATTGAATTTTGCTCGGATCTACTTTAATCCCTTATGCTGAGATGACATGGCCAAGAAACGAGACTTCCGATAGCCAAAATTCACATTTAGAGAACGTTGTGAACAGTTGACGTTCTTGAAGATTTTGCAATATAATTCGAATGTGTTCGGAATGTTCTTCCTTATTCCGAGAATACACCAGAATGTCATCAATGAAGACAACATGAACTTGTCAAGATAAGACTTGAATACACGGTTCATGAGGTCCATAAAAGCAGCTGGAGCATTCGTTAACCCGAATGGCATTACAAGGAATTCTAAATGGCCATATCGAGTACGAAAGGTTGTCTTGGGTACATCTTCTTCTTTTACCCTCATTTGGTAGTATCTCGATTGAAGATCGATCTTTGAGAATACTGCAGCATCTTTGAGTTGATCAAAAAGATCTTCAATTCTTGGGAGAGGATATCAATTCTTGATAGTAAGCTTGTTCAATTATTTGTAGTCAATACAGAGTCTCATAGTCCCATCTTTCTTCTTCATGAACAAGACTGGAGCACCCCAGGGAGATGAGCTAGGCTGAATAAAGCCTTTGTCTTGTAGCTCTTGGAGTTGCTTCTTGAGTTCTTTCAACTCAACAAGTTCCATTCGATAAGGTGTGATGGACACCGGAGTTGTTCCAGGTTGAACTTCGATCCTGAACTCTACTTCTCGGGTTGGAGGGAGACCAAGGAGTTCCTCGGGAAAAACATCAATGAATTTAGATACAATTGGCATACTAGGTAATCTGAATTCAAGTTCATCTTTTAAGACCATAGTAGCAAAGATTAAGGTCGGTTTCCTATAATTAGGAGAATGGATTCCTTTCCTAAACCCCGAAAATAAAATCTCCTATTTTGGCAATTTACCTAGGATTCATGCTTGCTTAACCAATCTAGTCCTAACACTAGATCAAACTCACAAGTTGGCAATACATATAGATCAATAGGAAATTGTATGTTTTGAATGATTATGGGACATTCCTTGCAAAGGAAGTTAATGGACGTGATTTCCCCTATAGGGTTCGAAACTACAAGGCCTTTAGCAACAGTTTTAGGTTTTAATTTCAATTTAGCAATCAAGGATGAGCAAACAAAGGATGTGTGGATCCCGAGTCTATTAAAGCATAAATAGGAGTCAAATTTAGCTCAACGGTACCTACTATGACATCGGGTGATTCTTCATCTTCTTTTCCCCGGATATGATAGATTTGAGTAGGAGCCCGAGATTCTTAATGAGTAAGGGTGTTCGAATGATGTCCTTTGCCCTTCCTCAGATTTCTAGACTGAGCTTGTCTAGGGCCTTTGTTTCGTATGGAAGGAGCTGAGCTAGCATTTGCAAGAGCTTGATTCGGAACCTTGTTAGGATTCTGAGGATAATCCCTGATATAGTGATCGGAGGTTCCACATAAGAAACATAGATTCTATTAAGTTCTACATTGGCCAGTGTGGTGCTTCTGGAAGAACTTGCAAGTAGGATATTGAAGAGTTTTACTAGAATTCCCCGTACTATCAACAGAGATGATCGGGGCTGAAGGCTTGGATATCAATTGGGGTATTGGTATATAGTTGCTATTCTGAACAGAAGTGTAATTCGAAGAGTGTTATTTAGAGTGTTTAGACTTCTTTGACTACCAGAGAGGCTTGTCATCATTCCTGGATTATTTGTCTTTCCAAGAGTTACCACTTTTGCATTTCTCAGAGGCCTTCATCTTTTCCTCGATTACAATAGCCCGGTTCACCAAATTCTGGAAGTCAATGATACCCAAAGTAGTGAATATTGGACTCAGTTCATCATTCAGTCCATCGATAAACATCCTACACTTGTCAACAACAGTCTTGATGTATTCTAACCCGTATTTGTAGTATTTACAAAAGTCACTCACGTACTATTCGATAGGTTGACCACCTTGCTTGGGTACAAGAAACGCTTCCGGAGCTCGACCAACTACTGTTCACTGATGTATTTCTTCCTAAATTCCTCGAGGAAGAATTTCCAAGTTACAACTTCAGCAGGAGCAGTCAGGGTAGTGGCTTCCCACTAGCTCAAAGCTTCGTCTGCCAATAGGGCTATAGCACATTCGAGTTTGTGTTCATTAGAACAGGGCAGTTGTTTGGTCAAGATTCGAGTAGTGGCCTCTAACCAATACTCAGCTACTTTGGGATTGGCTTCATCAGTACCGGTGAAGGTATAAGCCCGGTGTTGAGCCAGCTTGTCAATCGGAGCTCTATTTGGCACAGTAGCAGTAGGAGGAATAGGATGGTCTTATTTCAGAGTAGTAACTAGATGATCGAACATCACCTTCATGCTCAGGACACATTCCTACAGCACAAGATTTATAGCAGGAGCTTCCTGTTGAGCAGCAGCTCAAGCTCTAGGTTCGAGGAGCCTTCAGGACTTTCATAGTCCCGAGCGAGCCTTGTTTTAGACATTCTACGTCCAAATAGAACAATTAGGAATTCAGTTAGTTAAGCAAAGAACAAGCTATACAATGCAAGTATCTTAGGTGGCACAATTATCCTATATGATGCAAGAGAGCCCAGTTTAGTCCTAGAACCGACTAAAAGCTCTGATTACCAATAAATGTAACACCCATACCCCGAGTTAGTAGCAAACGCTCGGGAGCATTACCAAGCAACATTACGAGAAAGAACGAGGCAAGAATAGGATAACTCATCCCTATTAGATGAGTTACTTAACTAGCAAACAACCAAGCATTCATAACTTAACATGCAAGCAATCTCATATTTGTTTACAAGACATTATAGGTTACTACTTCAACATTTTAATTAACATCATCATACACTAGCATTCGAATGGCCTAAATGAGGAAACATGTTTCCATTTCATTTCATTGTTCCTTAGATTGATACATATAACATTTCATACCTAAATTTACTAAAAATGATCATTTGAACATACAATTGCATGTAGCTTGTCTCCAAACAAGCCATGTACCAAGCCTTACGATTCGGCATTTACCATACAAACATATAAAAAAACACCTACAACATGGTATATTCACACAAGTGACTACATAATTTCACAAGGCATTCGAATGGAACAATAGGCTAGATCAATTACTTTGAAATATTCAATATATGCACATATGCACAGTAAACTACCTTTCCATTACATATAATTTGAGTTCAATACATACTTTAGTCTTAACAACTATGTTCTTAACATGGAAGGCCCATACAAGAGTATATATGTACAAGTACTCAAAACATCAAGTAGCCATGTTCATGCATATATACAATCCTCCCAAAACAAACAAGATGCATGGTCTAGTCCTAGCTATATGTATATGTCTAGGTGCCACCAACTAGGAGAAATACAAAACAAGTATGAACCATACGCTAGTTATGCGCGTGTCTTGCTTCGAGCTCACGAAATCAAGCTTCAGTATTAAGCAACAATCGAATCCTTTATCTTGTGGTTGGGAAGGATGAAAACAAGAGTGATAAATACAAGAATGTACTTAGAGAGGTAGTAACTAGTTCTAACCAATTGTTATATCAAATTAAGTGTCAATTAGTCAAGAATGATCCAAGCTAAGGATTTCAAGGCATTCGATAGCATAAGAAGCAAGAGACAATGAATCATAATTCATCCTTATTTCATTTCAAGTAGTTAAGCTATTCATGGTCACATATCAAGTAGTCAAGCAATTTATGCTTACATAACAAGAAATCAAGCAATTCATGCTTACATGACAAGTAATCAAGCAATTCATGCTTACATGACAAGTAATCAAGCTATTCATGCTTACATGACAAGTAATCAAGCTATTCATATTTATTAGCTCATTTATATATCTTTTTAACACAATCCTTGGTTCATAGTTTTTCTAGGTAATCGAGTCTCCAACCAACTATCGCCAAAAGATGTACCGTAGTACTAGTCGACCCTCCTACTGTCACCAAAGACCACATACGTTCCTCCG
This sequence comes from Hibiscus mutabilis, assembly GCA_019671005.1. Taxonomy (NCBI): domain Eukaryota; kingdom Viridiplantae; phylum Streptophyta; class Magnoliopsida; order Malvales; family Malvaceae; genus Hibiscus; species Hibiscus mutabilis. Next base: position 19,764,326 of record CM033727.1, on the reverse strand, counting down.
TCTAACGCCAATTAGGGGCCTTAGCCCTGGATCGTAGTCCACCCTACACAATGAGCTCTAGACTCTAAGGCATGCCCTTCTTCCCATTCAATTAGCAACCAAGGTTGTTTGATTATAATTCATTTATTCATGGATTTCAAGCTTTTCAAGTTCAAGATCATGTATCATTCAAGTGTACAAGTTAATGTCAAGCATTATCTTTTCCAAGAGTCATTTCGAGTATTGCATGGTAACTTTATACATGCATTAAGCCCTTAGGCCAATAGAGCCATAACTCAATATTTCAAGTGTTCACTGCATCATCTAAGCTAGCACATCATGCATTCGGTTTAAGCAATTGGTCACAATACCATGTCATACATACAAGCATCAATTTTACCACATATACATGCTAGTATTCTATTTATACAACACTTCAAGGATGTATTCAAGTTTCATGTATTATCTTATTTCATACTTCCCTTATTAGGTCAAGATCATATTAAGTCCAAGTTAACAATTCAAGAATTTAGACATGCTTGCTTTAGTTAGGACCTAGTCCTAACTCTAGAATAAACTACACTCACAATACTCCCCAAGCTAGCTAGTCTCGAAAGACTATTCCCTTTTGCTTGTCCCTTGAATGCTCGACTCTAGATCCTTCTCCAAAGTCCTCTCCTTGCTCTAGTAAATCACATAGATAGAACAAGGTCAAAACATGTAATAACAAAGTCATTCAACATGGCAGCAAGGTTAGTACATTATATATAAATAACAAATAACATATTCATATACACACCTTAATACACATTACCAAACTACCTACATTCCATATTAAGGCAAAATATGGCAGCAATTAAACTGTACCAAAACTGTTTGCAAAATAGTTTACAAAACTGCCACAATACCTAAACTGCTGCTACTAGGCAGCATGTACTCCGCTCACTTAAACATGCATAACTTTCATTTCGTACATCAGAATTTCATTTTGTTTAAACCGTTGGAAAGCTAAATTAATTTTCTTTCCAACCATATAGGCATTGCATTTTAATCCTTTGCCAATTAATACAGTTTTTAACTTAAAGAAAGGGCAATTTACAACACTGGACAATTTGCACTATCCCTAGTGTTTCTTCTCTACAATTCATTCTACAACCCATAATTCAGTTCTGTTTTCTCATAATGAATTTAGATATGTTAAAGAACTTTCCATAAAAATTTTAGTCGTTAATTCCATTTATACAATTTATGGTGATTTTTTCGAAGTTACTGCCCAGAATAAAGTATTATGGGCAGATTACACTAGGTTAAGTTTCTAGGTTCATGATTCATCTAAACAAGATTCTAGAATTATAATTCAACTTATTTTCAAGTTCTTACATGTCCAGGTCAGTCCAATTCACCTATAAATGTGATCAAAATAGGGTAGCATATACAATTAAGCATGTTTACACATTTTCATCTCGCAAAATAGTCCCTAATCGAAACTAGTTTCAAGCATAATCCATGTTCTCAATTTTCCAGCAACCCATACACATCTCTTTAGCAATTTGACTACTAACACTCACAATTTCAAGGACCATTAGAAGCTAGCATCATCTTAACATGCATACCAATAATCCTATTCAAATTAGGCAACAAGAATATCACTAATTCAAGATTCAAGCATGTAATTGAAGTTAGAAATCAAGCATTTCTCCTTCTCCTAAGCTAATTTGATCAAAGATCAACAAGTACATGAATTGAAGATAATCTAAGAAGCTTTTCTCCTTATTTCTCTCTTAAACAATCAGTTTTGGCCAAATGAAGAAGATAGAGTCTTCATCTATAGTGGCCAGTTGTTTCAAGAATAGATGGACATGCGTATGGTCCATCAACCATTTTAATTCCACCATGCAAAGCTTAAGTTTTGCCTAATATTCAAGATGGTCCTTTTAATTTGGCACTCTAACTTGTTGGCTATAACATTTTGGTCCTTTAGTTATTTGTTAGCTAATGTTCTTTCTTCTTTAATTTGATTAGCACATAATTCAATTAGTCAATTCTTAAATAATGGTAAACTTCCTAGGCCCGGTTTAGGGTGTTACAGTATGTGTTTTGGGTCAAGCTATATTGATACGTGGGGCCTCATATCGGTATGGTTAGGCTGGATGGTAGCCTGGGATAGGTATAGGGAAGGCCGTATCGGTACAGGCTTTAGTTACTAGAAAACCACTTTTTGCAATCGAACCCGCGTACTGATATGCCTTGGCTTCGTACTGGTACGCCCTTTAGCCACTATATTCTAGATTTTTTTTGGTGTAGCCCGCGTACCGATATGCCTCAGGACCATATCGGTACGGCTAGTTGTTATGTCAGTTATGGACTGTTTATGTTTCGAGATTCTTTCGTTTTGGTCCCTGGTTTTTGGATTATCGTTTGAGTTTGGATTATCATTTTGAGCTAAAATTTAACAAGCAAGCATGTAACCTGATTAATTAAGGATTGATAACTCAAATTTTACTTTAATCCTCGTAACTTTTTAGAATTGCAATTTAGTCCCTAAATTGCAATTTGCTCTATTGGACGAGAAATTGACGTCCGATTTAGTTGAGTTTTCACTCGCTGTTAGTATGCACATCTTAGGATATAATGTTGCATCTAGACAAGATAAAAAGAAAAAAAATGGACCTAAGTTTAGTTATTTGTTTAGGGTTTTGTTTCAGTAAAACCCAATGTAGCTCCTTTGGTTCGATCTGGCGTCTAGGCTAGGTCAAGGGGGTACACACACACCCAAACCAAAGGTATGCATTATCCTTAATACATGAGAACACACATATATACAAATGCAATGCATGCTGGAAATGAAAAATATGAAACTAAGAAGTTAAGGGGATGAGTGCTCCACTTCGAATTGTACTGGGCGAGTGACGTGGGTCTTTCTTTTGATAAAGCTCCCTTGATTTGGTGCCACCGACTTCTTTCTTTTTCAGTTGTGGCTTCGAGGCAGTAGTAGAAGCCTTCACTTCTTGTAGGACCTCCTCAATTACCCTTGCCAGCTCAGATGTGGTAGGAGCAATAAGGGCGGCTGGCGAGGCTGAAGCTACTGGTGGCAAAGCAGTCTTGGTAGGCACGTCATCATCAGACTCAGCATCTCCATTTTAGGTCTCAGTTCTAGTAGAATCTTAATGGGCAAGTGATACTGGTACAGTGGCAGTAGATTTCTATGTTGGAGTATTAGCATGCTGAGGGCTGGTTGGCATTTCTTTCGGTGCGGGGAGCTCATTGGGGAACTATGGATATGGTGGTAAAGGATTGGGGGACATGCCCGCAAGAGCCATCCTCAGGGCACGGTCTCTAGCCCAACATATTGCCAGAGCTTTGGGTTTTGTTCATCAGCCTTTTGGAATTTCTGAAGGAGTTCTTGGCGTTGATAAATTAGCGAGAACAATGCCATCACCTCAACTAGCATTTACGTGGAAGGTTCAGCCTTAGGAGTCATGGTAGTAGATGCAGGTTGGCCAGCTTTTCCCTTACCTTTTCTCTTACTTCCCTGGCAATCAACTGCCCCCAAAGAGCATGAGTAATAATTCCCTTGCTTTGATGAACATTGTCAGAGTCTAGATGGGCACCTTATGCTAGATGCATATGGTGGAAATGATGGAAAAGAAGATCAAGCTACCACAATTGTGACCACTGAACTTGTAAGTCTTGTCGATGATTAGCCAACCAGCATTAATCTTCCTCCCGGTCATGATGGAGTGAAGCAATGCAATCATGTTCTTTATCACTATTTCATTATGAGTGGCTGCCATCAGGTAGGCCTTCAGGAAATGGTTCCACCCTGCAACTGTGGTCTTAATGTTCATCATCCTCTTTCCCTTGGAGGAGACATTCCACTTTGTTCCTGGCTCGCACAGGTCATCCAAGAGAAGCTGTCTCTTGGCATCATTCATGGATTCAACAAATGTCGAATGCCCTTCTCCCACAGCATCCAACTTGAACATCCGATTGATATACCCTTCATCAAACTGAATACATCTACCTTGTACAAACACGAAAGGTGATGCCTTGGTGGTTAAGTGGGCATAGAATTCTCGGACAATGGGTTGAGTGAGATGAAGGCAAAAGATCTCTCAGCTGTGCTTCTTGACAATGGCAGCCACCTCCACTTAATAACCTATGTTGGACTTGTCCTTGAAAATTAGGGGTCCTTTACTGAAATTAACTATGCCACAATAAAAATCAGCCCATAGTCAATGTACATAAAAATTCTCAAGTTAATCAGAAATCATTTACCTCTTCAATTAAGCCAATTATTACCAGGTGACCAATTTGTAACTTAATAGAATTATTCAACATCTTTTAACCGAATTACCTATATCGACAACAATACTCGAGAGGCCATATTAGTACACCATGCACATTTTATAAATTACCAAATTCTAGTGGCCAAAACTCGTATCGGTACAACTTTAATCGTACCGATATAGATGGACTAGTTTAGGTATGCCTTAAACTGTACTGATGCATTTTTACAACCCAAATTCCAGTGTTGACATTTCATACCGATACGCTAAAGTCCGTATCGATACACATTGTTGATCAGCTTTAACTTGGTCCAAATATCCATATCCGTACCGATACGCCATCATTTGTATCAGTACAACAGGGTCTATAATGACAGATTCAGTATGGTTTTTATCCTTTTTAACCTATCAAACAAAGTCCAAATTCTATGAAATTTTACAGTCAATTTTATAACATCATAATATACTAGCATCCAAAATTTCATAGCCATATGAATCCATTTACTAGGTTTTTACCTTTTTAAGCCAAGTATGCAAGTTTTTACCACTTTTAGCCAACTCTAAGACAACATTTAGGCTCTTTAACACTTATGCATACCATATTCAATATATACATACCAAAAGGGCTAAAAGCAACTAGTCTAACTACTTTGTCACCATACTAGGAGTTCATAGGGATAATATACACTACTTTAAGCTTTTAGTGACTAGCTAAAACTTCCAACAATCCCCGATCTCGCAACGGTGACTTTCTTAACCTAAAATTTATGAGATGAAATGCATTAGGCCTACTTTGCCTAGAGAGGTAGTCATATATAATGTAAACAAATGAGATGCATTCCAAATCAAGTCTTATAAATAACAATGCATAATTCATGTTCAATGGTAAATATATCATGTTTCATTATTATTCCTTGGATCAAATCAAGATAATGGGTACGCAAATTTCTACGCCTCACCAAATCAATGAATGGTCTAGTCCCTCCCCTACGCCAATTGACCAATATAACCAAGATAGTTATATCAATGCCTATTAGATATGGCACTAGCAATATCCATGACACTAGCAATATCCAGTGGTTAATATTTCTATATTCTAATGTTACAATGTTAACAATGACAATATCCATGATGCTATGATCAATGTTTCGATGCTATAACTTACCAATGCTTACCAATATGTCCCCAATGAGGTTCGGTGCAATGAACCCTTAACAAAATGTTAGCTATGCTAAAATCAATATCAGTGAAATCGAGAAAAACACCTAGCCTATTCTCGAGACTCCAAATACACTCACCTTGATTTCTGAAACTCATACAGCTCTCGGATGACGAGTCCCTTGTTCCTAACCTTTGATGGAGATGGTGGGCTCTCCTTTTCTAACTCTTGAGTTAGGTGAAACAAGAAAATACATTAAAATTGGGATAACGATATCAAATTCAACATTAAACTTGAAATATCTATTAGATATTGAATTCCCATATATTAGAGATTTGAAAACCTAAGTTTACCATAGGTTCTCAAACCTTTAACTCAAAATTAAACATCAGTTATTCATGGAATCGAACAATATATTGGGAGTTTTATCTTACCAACAAGAGGCTATTCAATAGGATCGATGAATCAAAGAAAAATTAAGCTTATGTTCAAGCTCCAATTGTGGTGCTTGCTTGGAGGTAGAAGACAGAGAGAGAGGTGATTGGTTCTTTCCTAATCAAGTAAATTTTCTAAAATTCCCTTATTATGATTATTTTTACTAAATGGTCGAGAGCTTTTCTTCAAGTGAATGAATGCATTTTGTACATCCCACGTATAAGATGATGAGGCTTGAAAGGGGTCAATTATATGGTTGTCCCATCGAGTCTCCACACTTTACACTTTTACCCTCAAACCTTCAATTTTTATAAATTAACAACTAACTGTTTTTCGATAAACTCAATAATATCCCTAATCAATAAATTGACTCAATTAGAGTACAATATCAATGTAATTGACCTGACAGTCAAAATCAATACAATATTTGGACCTTTTCGGAGTAAGGTTTTTGATCGTCGGAACCCAATTCTGACTAGACCAATTTTTGGGGTTTTATAACTCTCCCCCTTAAGAAAAAAATATCCTCGGATTTTACCTGAACTGAAAAGATGAGGGTATTGTTCCTTCATTGTCTCCTCCAGTTCCCATGTTGCCTCTTCAATGGTGTGGCTCTTCTAGAGCACTTTAACTAACGAAACATATTTATTGTGAAGCCTTTTAACTTCCTTTGCAAAGATCTGAACTGGTTCCTCTTTGTAGGACAAATTGGGTTGGATTTCTACATATTCAGGCTAAATGATATGAGAAGGGTCAGAGAGATACTTTCGGAACATTAATACATAAAATACATCATGGATTTTGTTCAAGTATGAGGGTAACGATAATCAATAAGCTATAGGCCAACTTTCTCGATGATCTCAAAGGATCAAATGAAATGGGGACTCAGCTTCCCCTTTTTACCAAACCTCATAACTTTCTTCCATGGTGAAACTTTAAGGGAGGCTTTCTCACCAACCTCGTACTGTATATCCCTTCGCTTTAGGTCGGCATAAGCCTTTTGTCGGTCAAAGGCAGCTTTCAAGCGATCATGGATGATGGTAACATGTTCTTCAGTTTCCTAAGTAGGTCAGGGCCCATCATCTTGCCTTCACCGAGTTCAGACCAACATAATGGAGTTATGCAGCCTCTGCTATACAACGCTTCATATGGTGCCATCCTAATGGAAGCTTGATAGCTATTATTGTAAGCAAACTCAGTGAGAGGTAGGGATTTCTCCCAAGATCCACTAAAATCAATAATGCATGCATGTAGCATGTCTTCCAAAATCTATACGAAAGGGTTCAGTAACAATACATATTTTCAAATAATTCAATTGAAGAGACTTTTTGATGATTACCTAAATTACCCTTTTCGACTGCCCGTCAGATTGAGGGTGAAATGTAGTACTAAGGTTAACTCTGGTACCCAGAGCTCCTTGCAATGTCCCCTAGAATCTAGAAGCAAATCGGGGATCTCGATCGGAGATGATAAATTTTGGTACTCTCTAGAGTCAAATAGTTTCCTTGATATACAAGTCAGCCAACTTAGGGAGACTGTAGTCCATTCTAACTAGTAAGAAATGTGCTAACTTGGTGAAACAATCCATGATGATCCAAATAGCATCGTGCTTGGCAGGAGTTAGGGGCAGACCACTAACAAAGTCTATAGTGATCTTCATCCACTTTCATTGCGGTAGATCTATAGGTTGCAATAATCTGGTAGGAACACGGTGCTCAGCCTTATCATGCTGGCACATAAGGCATTTAGACACAAAGTCAGTTATAGCTTGTTTCATGCCTGGTCACTAATAGAGTTCTCGAAGGTCCTTGTACATCTTTACTAAACCCTGGTGGACAAAAAAAGAACTTGAATGAGCTTCTTTGAGATATCGGTGCGAAGAGATTCATCATTGGGAACACATACCTGATCACGAAACATAGGAGTCCTTTATAACTAACTTTGAAGTCAAAGTTATCTTGCAATTTAGAAACAATAGATTGGAATTCAGGGTCTTGACTTTCTAATGCTGTGATTTTTGAAACAATATTAGACTGAACTTGAAGCTCAGCTACGAAACAACGATGCTTTCGAAGCCAAAAATGAGTATTAATAGCTCGAAAAGATACAATACAATGATTTTGCAATGAGTCGGTGCACTAAACAATGCTTAGGATTTAATGATCATTTACGATACTTACTAGGAAGAGGTTTGCGGCTGAGTGCATCAGCAACAATGTTGGCCTTTCCCGGATGGTAATTAATAACAATATCAGAATCTTTGAGGAGTTTTGTCCATCTCCGTTGTCGAAGGTTCAACACTTTTTGAGTCAATAAATATTTGAGACTTTTGTGATCGGTGAAGAGTTAGCACTTCTCTCTATAGTTATAGTGTCTCCAGATTTTCAACGCAAAGACAACTGCAACCAACTCCAAGTCATGAGTGGGATAATTCAATCTAATGCGGCTTAAGCTGCCTCGAAACATAAGTAAAGACTTTGCCTTCTTGCATCAATACACATCCTAACCCGAGATGCGATTCATCACTATAAACTGTATAGTCCTTTCTAGACTCGGGTTCGGTTAGGAATGGTGCATGAGTCAAGACTTGTTTCAATTGGTCAAAACTCCTTTGTTGTTCCTCGGTCCAAAAAAATAGAGCTTATTTTCACAATAACTTAGTCAATGGGGCTGCTATCATAGAAAATCCCTTGATGAATCTTCTACAATAACCAACAAGACCAAGAACGTTTTTCACTTCATCAATATTCTTTGGTGGATGCCAATCAAGGACCGCTTGAATTTTTTTTGGTTTTACTTGGATGCTTGAGGTCGACACGATATGCCTAAGGAAGGCAACTTCGGTGAGCCAAAACTCACACTGAGAGAACTTGGCAAACAACTGCGTCTCCCGAAGGGTTTGAAGCACGATGCGGAGGTGATCTCGATGCTCAACAACATTCTTAGAATAGATCAAGATGTCATCGATGAATACCACTACAAACTTATCTAAGTAGGGCCTAAAAACCTGATTCATTAAATCCATAAGAGTTGTCGGTGCATTGGTGAGCCCAAGGGAATAACCAAGAATTCGTAGTGACCACATCTTGTACGGAAGGCAATTTAGGGTACATCATATTCTTTGACTCTATTTGATAGTAATTGAACCTTAAACCGATCTTGGAGAACACAAAGGCATCCCTAAATTGGTCGAATAGATCGTCAATTATCGGCAATGGGTACTTATTCTTGATGGTCACTTTATTCAACTGTCGATAAATGATGCATAATCTCATGGAACCATCTTTCTTCTTTACAAAAAGGACCTGAGCTCCCCAAGGTGAAGAACTTGGTCAATGAAGCCCTTATTAAGCAATTCTTAAATCTGAGCTTTCAATTCTTTCAACTCAATTGTTGTCGTTCGATAGGGTGTAATAGAAACTAGGGCAGTTCTAGGTTGCACTTCAATGCCAAATTCCACTTCATGGGTTAGAGGTTAACCCAGAAGCTCATTCAGAAAAACATCGGGGAATCGACACACAGTGTCAATGTTTGGCATTTAAGGTTCATCCTTGGCTTCTAATGTTAGAGCATACAATGAAGGGTTTATTGAATTCATCAAAACAATACTCTCCTTACCAAGGCCTCATAGATACAACTTCCTCTTGTTGCAATCTACCCAAGCTTGATGTTCACTGAGCCAATCCAAACCTAGTATAACATCAAACTTGTGAGTTGAAAGTGCGAATAGATTGGCCAGAAATGGAATCCCTTGAATCAATAAGGGATAATTCTTACACACAAGGCTCATGGTGACACAATCACCCAATAGATTGATTGTAGACATTCTCGATACTATAGGTTTCGAGAAAAACCTTTACCTCTTGAAAATATGGTACTTATAAAGTAATAGGTAGAGCCAGGATCAATCAATACATATAAGAAGTATGAATATAACTCAATGGTACCTGCAATAATGTCAGGATCGTCCTCATCCTCTTTGCTTTTCACATGATACATCTAGGTAGGGGCCTTCAGTTTCTGCTTGTTCGGTGTCTTTCCAAAGCCACTAGGTCTTCCTGCAGCTCTCGATGATCCTTGCCTCGAAAAAATTGAGTAGGGGATGCAATGTTAGTCACTGTAGCAGTGGACTTAGTAGCATTGAGAGGACAATCTTGAATGAAGTTGCCTTGCTCACCACAATAGAAACAAGCTCCCGACTATTTGTGACATTGACCTGTCGGATGCCTGTTCTGACAATAATTGCAAATAGGGTACTGAGGGCTTTGGTTCGACCCTCTAGTTCTATCAACTAAGGCTGCTTTAGAAAAGGACTGTGCCATTGTTTGTGACCTCTTGATGTTCCCTAAATGGGAAGGATGTTGGTACACATTCTGTTTAGGCCTTGATACTTCCCATTTTTTATTCCACTTGGGAGGTCAAGAGTCAGCACGGAATCTCTTTTCTGACTTGCTCAACCCACCGGTCCATTGGGCATACTGCGCTGCTTCAGTGCCCTTGACTCGATTTAGAAGGTCCTGGAAATTAGTAATACCAACATTGTGAACATAGGGCGTAGCTCGTCACTGAGCCCAACAATGAACACTCTACACTTCTCTTCCTCCTTCTTGATGTGCTCAGCACCATACCTGCAGTACTTGCAGAAATCAAGGATGTACTGCTCGACAGGTTGTCCACCTCGCTTGAGATGGAGGAAGATACTACACCTCTTTGTGAGATAAAATTTGCTAATGTACTTCGTTTGGAATTCTCAAAGAAATAGTTCCCAAGTTACTGCTTCTTCAGAGACTGTAAGAATGGTAATCTCCCACCAATGAAGTGCCTCATCAGCAAGCAGCGCGAGGGCACACTCCATCTTATGTTTATTCGAACACTGCAGCTGCTTGTTCAGGATTCTTAGCATGTTATCTAACCAATACTCAACAGTTTTAGGATTATCATCATCCTGACCAATAAAGGTATAAGCTCAGTACTGGGATAGCCTATCAATAGGGGCCTGAGCATATTGGACAACATTCATGGTAGGTTACACAACTTGTTCAGCTCTCATTGAGGACATAAATTATTTAAACATATCAACCATGTTCCTATAGAATTTAGGCTGAGTAGTTTGCGCTCCAGGCTTAGTGCCCTGAGCAGGTAGGTTTTGGGGATTCGGAGGGTAACCTCCTCTTATCTCTTCACCATGAGTTGAGGAGCTGGTAGTGGGCTCATTTATGTGGGCTTCGTTAGATTCAAACATATCTATAGTGTAAAAAGATCAAGTTAGTCGACAAGTCACTATATACACGCTAAATAACTCCTAGGTGGCAAATCAATATAATAAAAATGCAATAGGCTTCGGTTTAGTCCTAAAATCGACTAAACTCTAGCTTTGATACCAAAAATGTAACACATCCTTCCCGATCTAGTGGAGAATCGGGTCAGAGTATGTTATCGGAGTTCGAAACGATGATCGGTACAATATTTTAATGTTATTCAATGATTTAGTGAGCTAAAAAAATACAAAGATTATTCCATTGTTCCAGTACGATGCTATTTCTATACAGTGAATCGGTGATTTGATATGACTCAATAATCTTGAATATAGGACCAATTTTAAACTTTTACAAGAATTAGGGAATAATCTATAAATTTAGTAAATTAAGCGTCCTTTACTAAAATTAACTATACCAAAATGAAATTCAGCCTATAATCAGTGTACATGCAACTTTTCATGCTAATCAGAAATCATTTACCCCTTCAATTAAGTCAATAATTACCAGCAGACCAATTTGTAACTTAACAAAATTATTCAACATCTTATAACTGAATTACCTGTAACGGTACCAATACTCGAGAGGCAATATTGGTATGCCATACACATTTTATAAATTACCATATTCCAATGACCAAAACTCGTATTGATACAACCTTAGTCGTGCCGGTACATATGGACTAGTTTCGATACGTCTTGAACCGTACCGATGCATTTTTACAACCCAAATTCCAGTGTTAACTTTTTATACCGGTACGCTCAAGTCCATATCGATACGTCTTGTTGACCATCATTGACTTGGTCCAAATATGCATAACTATACCGATACGCCATCACCCATATCAGTACAATAGGGTTTGAAATGACAGATTAAGTGTAGTTTTTATCCATTTTGACCTATCGAACAAAGTCCAAATCCTATGAATTTTTCAGGCAAGTTTATAACATCATAATATATCAGCATGCCAAATTTCATAGCCATATGAATCCATTTACTAGGTTTTTACTTTTTTAGGACAAATATGCAAGTTTTACCACTTTTAGCCAACTTCATGACAACATTTAGGGTCTTTAACACTTATACATACCATATGCACTATATCTATACCAAAAGGGCTAAAAGCAACTAGTCTAACTACTTTTCCACCATTATAGCAGTTCATAGGGATAATATACATTACTTTAAGCCTGTAGTGACTAGCTAAAACTTCCAACTATCCCCGATCTCGCAACGGTGACTTTCTTAACCTGAAATGCATGAGATGAAATGTGCTAGGCGTACTTTGCCTAGTGAGGTAGTCATATACAATGTCAAAACAATGAGATGCATTCCAAATCATGTCTTATCAATAACAATGCAATGATTCATGTTCAATGGTAAATATATCATGTTTTATTATTATTCCTTGGATCGAATCAAGATAGTGGATACGTAAATTCCTATGCCTCACCAAATAAATGAATGGTCTAGTCCCTCCGCCTCACCAATTGACCAATATCAGAATCATCCCTCTACCCCACCACAATAAAGGTTGTAGCAAAGGATCGTAGCCACCCGTATCAATAAGCTCATGAATTCTATGGCATGCCAATTGTATCCAATGTCCTTTCAAATCCAAGGTTTGGTAACAATATCATTAACAATTTCAGTGACAATATTTTGATGACAATATCAATATCCATACCAATGCTTCAATATCCATGTCCATGATCAATATGTCAATGACAATGGCAGTATCAATGACCAATAGTTATATCAATGCCTATTTCAATATCCCATGTCGATAGCCATGACACTAGCAAAATCCAATGGTCAATATTTCTATATTCTAATGTTACAATGTTAACAATGACAATATCAATGATGCTACGATCAATGTTTCGATGCTACAACTTACCGATGCTTACTAATATATCCCCAATGAGGTTCGATGAAATGACCCCTTAACAAAAATGTTAGCTATGCTGAAATCAATATCAATGAAATCGAGAAAAGCACCTAGCCTATTCCTTTGACTCCGATTACACTCACCTTGGTTTCTAAAATTCCTACGGCTCTCGGATGACGACTCCCATGTTCCTAGCCTTTGATGGATATGATGGACTCTCCCTTTTGAACTCTTGAGCTAGGTGAAACAAGAGAAAACATTAAAATTGGGATAATGATATCGAGTTCAATATTCAACTTGAAATAGCTATTAGCTATTCAATTCCCATGGATTAGAGCTTTGAAAAACCTAAGTTTACCATAGGTGCTCAAACCTTTAACTCAAAATTAAACATCAATTATTCATGGAATTGAGGAATAGATTGGGGGTTTTAGCTTACCCAACTGGTGGCTATTCAATGGGATCGATGAATCTAATAAAGATTAAGCTTAAGTTCAAGCTCCAATAGTTTTCCTTGTTTGGAAGTTCAAGACAAAGAGAGAGGCGGTTGGTTCTTTCCTAATCAGGTAAGCTTTCTAAAATTCCCTTATTAGGATTATTTTTACTTAATGGCCGAGAATTTTCCTTCAAGTGAAGGAATGCATTTTGTGCATCCTACGTATAAGATGACGAGGCTGAAAGGGGCCAAATACATGGTTGGTTCCTCGAGTCTCCACACTTTACACTTTTACCCCTAAATCGTCAATTTTCATAAATTAGCCACTAACAATTTTTTGATAAACTCAATAAAGTCCCTAATCAATAAATTGACTCAATTAGAGTCCAACATCAATGTAATTGACCTTACAGTCAAAATCTATACAATATTTGGTCCTTTTTGGTGTAGGGTTTCCAATCGTTGGAACCCAATTCCAACTAGACCGGTTTTTAAGGTGTTACACTATAGGCTTAACCCCTTCAGGTGGGTCAACCAAGATCCAAACTGGGTCTGACATGGGATCCATCTTGAATTTCATGGCCTCTAGCCATTTCTCAAAGTCTGGGTCCGTCACTACTTCATGATAAGTCCTAGGCTCATCTTGCCCATGAAGAGAACATCACCATGCAATGTGACAAGAAATCTATATTTCTCAGGTGCATTGCGTTTTTTGAAAGATCTTCGTAGTGGTTGTGTTTCCAAAACTGTTGAATGGTCCTCAACAACTTGTGGAACTTACTATTGTTCAATCTCTAGTTCAATGATCTATGGTTGAACTCAAATTTTATTGAGTTCAATATTTCTTCCACTTTCTTTTTGAAAAATAAATTCTCTTTATAGGAAGATTATTGTTTGAGCATCAAATACTTTGTTCTTGGTAGGATTGAAAAAATAATATCCTTTAGTTTCTTTAGGATGACCCACAAAATTACATTTATGAGATTTGAGTTCGAGCTTTGTAGACATCTGACGTTTAATATAAGCTTTGCATCCCCAAATTTTCATAAAAGATATACTAAGACGTTTCCAGTCCATATCTCTTATGGTGTCTTTTGAACTGATTCAGATGGAACATGATTTAGTGTGAAAGTAGTTGTTTCTAGCACATGTACTTAAAAAGAAACCGGAAGATCAACATGACTCATCATTGATCGAACCATGTCTAAGAGTGTTCAATTTCTTCTTTCAGAAACTTCATTCCATTGTAGAGTACTAGGAGGTGTAAGTTGTGAGGCAATCCCGCATTCCTTAAGAAGGCCACCAAACTCTAAGCTTAAGTATTCTCCTCCTCAATCTGATTGAAGAGCCTTAATGATTTTTCCTAGTTGGTTTTGTACTTTATTTTAAATTCCTTGAACTTTTCAAGGGCTTCATATTTACGATGCATTAGGTAAATGTTCCCATATCTACTAAAGTCATCTGTGAAAGTAATGAAGTATTGAAACCCTATTCTCGCTTGTGTATTCATTGGTCCACATACATCACTATGTATTAATCTCAATAAATTACTTACTCACTCACTTGAGTCTATGTCTGCATGTGCCACTTAGAAGTTATTGAATATGTATTATTTG
This sequence comes from Hibiscus mutabilis, assembly GCA_019671005.1. Lineage (NCBI taxonomy): Eukaryota > Viridiplantae > Streptophyta > Magnoliopsida > Malvales > Malvaceae > Hibiscus > Hibiscus mutabilis. The sequence goes on along the minus strand of CM033727.1, from coordinate 19,749,266 downwards.
ACTTGCAACTTACACGATTTAATCCTTATGTGTAAATTAGATCTAAAATGTCCGCTCCTTTCGATATAAGGGAAGTGACTGAACCTAATCCTGGTTCCTCCTCAACTTAGGGGGACAATTTGAGGCTTGAAATCCAACCTAAGCGTATGGGACAGAATGACCCACCTCACCCTCCATCAATGCCACTCGCTCAGTAGACGTATCTGATGTCCATGGCGGACATGATTAAATAGATGGTGGTGTCTATCCCACAAGAACCACCTCCCCCACCTACTGAGGATTCTCTGCCTGCTTCCAGAGCCCCTGTTGACAAGCTCAAGCAATATCCCGTCTACACATTCACCAGACAAGACCTGGATAACCCCGAGATCGCAAAATACTGGTTGCAGAACACTCTGAAAGTGTTGAATAAGCAAATAAAGTGTCCTGAGGAACATAAACTTGAATGTGCCTTAGCCTTGATAGCTGAAGAGGCCCAAAGATGGTGGGATACGGTGACCCTCACTGTTCTTTAACATCGTGTCATGTAGGATTTATTTTTTCAGGAATTCAGTATGAAGTACATCAGTGAGCACTACATTGCGAAAATACGGAAGAAATTCCTCCATCTGAGGCAAGGGGAAGACCAGTGGAGCAGTACAGCCACGATTTTTGTAAGTATGCAAGATATGGCGCTGAAATCATCTGTACCGAGAACGAAAAATATAGAATGTTTATAAATGACTTTTGTGATGAACTTCGTCCTCTCTTCGTTGCTCTAGAAATCGAGGACTTTCAAAACCCTTATTAATCAGGCCATCGCAACCGAAGCTTTATAAAGAGCATCCGAGAGGAGAAAGGGGAACCAGACTCGACTAGATAAAAGGTTCCGAGATGATTCCAAGTCACCCACATCCAGAAGAAGGGAAGACAATGGGACCAGAAGTCTACTACCTACCAACAGTTGCCTCAATCTGGGTTGGTACCTTAAATCTATTATGCTAGAACAGCTGTTACCCGCACAGCTTCAGTGGATAACATGAGGGGTTCCACAAATGGTTCCCAAATTCCCTTATGCAACTTCTGCTAGAAGAGGCATTCGGGGCAGTGCCGTAGGCAATATGATTCTTGCTACCTTTGTGGAAAGTATGGTCACTTCATCCGTCAGTGCCCACAGAATCCTCAGGCTTCTACCTCTGTAGCTTATTAGAACATCCCAGTGAAAGGGAGAGGAGCAAATCAAGCACCATCTAGTTTCGCAGGGAGACCCTATAACAACAATGCTCCTCCAACTGGCTGTGACCCGCAGACTTCAGCCCAAATGTGCCACATTCGAGGTAACAAGCAAGAGGATGATCTTGATGTGATTTTAGGTATGGTGGAGTTATGTTCTGAATTTGTTTATGCTTTGATAGATCCAAGCTCCATGCACTCTTTTATTAGTGAACCCTTGATTGAAAAGTATGATTTAGAATGTGAACCTGTTGCTTCTGAGATACTTGTCTCAAATCTGCTAGGAGATAGTGTGGCTATTCGAATAATCTGTAGAGCTTGTCCCATAAGGATCCAAGGGATCCCATTTCTGGACAACTTGATGGCTTTGCCCTTCCATGAGATTGATCTCATTCTAGGCCTCGATTGGCTTGCTGAACATCAAGCATGGGTGGATTGTTCAAAGAAGAAATTATATCTCCGTGGACTCGATAAGGAGAGTATAACCTTGATGAAGTCTGAAACCGAGCCTAAAAATAGTCTCATGTATGCCATGGAGTCTAAAAAATATTTGAAAATCGAAGACGTACCCGTGGTGAAAGAATTACTCGATGTGTTTCCTGATGAAATTTCAGGACTCCCTCCCACTCGTGAAGTTGAGTTCCGGATAGAAGTACAACCTGGAACTACTCCGGTCTCCACTACTCCGTATATAATGACTCCAATATAGTTAAAGAAATTAAAGGCTCAAATTCAAGACCTTCAGGATAGGGTTTTCATCTGACCGAGTTCCTCACATTGGGGAGCACTCGTCTTGTTCGTCAGGAAAAGGATGGATTGATGTGTCTATGCATTGACTATCGTCAATTGAATAGAGTGACGATCAAGAACAATTACCCACTTCCAAGGATAGATGACCTCTTTGATTAGTTGAAGGATGCTTCTGTCTTCTCCAAGATAGATATTCTATCTGGATACTACCAAATGCTGGTAAAGGAGTCTGATGTTCCAAAGACTGCCTTTCGAACTAGATATGGTCACTATGAATTTCTAATGATGCCTTTGGGGCTCACAAATGCAACTGCAGCCTTCATATACTTTATGAATCGTGTATTCTGATCCTATCTTGATAAGTTTGTGGTTGTATTCATAGACGACATTCTGATCTATTCTAAAGACTCAGCTTCCCATGAAGAACATCTCAGGATTGTGCTTCAGACCCTCTAAGAAAAACAACTCTATGCCAAGTTCAGTAAATGTGAATTGTGGTTATCCAAAGTATCATTCCTTGGCCATGTGATTTCTTCTGCGGGAATCCAGGTAGACCCAAAGAAGATCCAAGCAATTCTTGATTGGATACCTCCGAAGAATATGGGGGAAGTTCGTAGCTTTTTGGGCCTTGCAGGCTATTATAGTAGATTCGTTAAGGGATTCTCATTGCTTGCAGCACCCTTAACGAAGCTTCTCCACAAGGATACTCCTTTTGTGTGGACTGTTGATCAGCAAAGGAGTTTCGATCAGCTCATGCAAGTCCTTACTCATGTCCCTATATTAGTGCAACCCGAGTCGGGCAAAGACTTCACCGTGTACAGTGATGCATCCCACCTATGATTAGGTTGTGTTCCGATGCAAGAAGGCAAAGTCATAGCTTATGCCTCACGTCAACTCAAGCCTCATGAGCTAAATTACCTGACTCGTGATCTGAAACTTGCCGCAGTTGTGTTTGCATTGAAAATTTGGCGGCGTTATCTTTATGGTGAGAATTGTTATCTCTACACTGATCACAAAAGCTTGAAATATCTCCTAACTCAGAAAGAGTTAAACCTTCATCAACATCAATAGATGGAGCTATTGAAAGATTATGATTTAGTTATTGACTACCATCCCAGTAAAGCCAATGTGGTGGCTGACGCTCTTAGCCATAAGTCCATTTTTTCTCCTAGATGCTTGAATGCTCACTTCCAACTCATAAAGCATGGTAAATTGTTAGCTGAGCTAAGAGTTCAATCCACCATTGTATCTTGAATTAAGGCACTACAAGAAACTGATGAAGAGTTACAACCCCTTATTGCTAAGGTCAAGGATAGCTCAGATCCTAACTTTTTTTTGAATTCTGAAGGGTTACTGAGTTTCCGCAACCACATTTGTGTTCCTAATGATGATGATCTTCAGAACCAAATCCTAAATGAAGATGATTCTAGCCCTTTCTCTGTTCCACCTCGAGCTATCAAAATGTACAAAGATCTGAAGGAGATCTATTGGTGGTCAGGTATGAAGAATGAAATCACGGACTACGTAGCTAGGTGTTTGACTTGCCAATGAGTCAAAGCCGAGCACAAGGTACCTACCGATCTTCTGCAGCCCATCGATCTTCTGCAATGGAAATGAGAGCATATCACAACGGACTTCCTAAGTGGTCTACCTTTGACTCCGAAGAAAAATGATTCCATTTGGGTCATTGTGGACCGATTCACCAAGTCTGTTCACTTCTTTCCAGTAAGAATGGATTTTAGCTTGCCTAAGCTCGCAGAGTTGTACATTCGTGAAGTTATTTGTTTACACAGAATTATGGTATCTATCATCTCAGATCGTGACCCACGATTTACGTCTTGGTTTTGGAGGACCTTACATGAGGCCTTGGGAACGCGAGTGAATCTTGTTAAATGTCTAAAAGTACTATTTTAGTCACCCTTTTATTCTTATTATTGTTAGACTTAGGCTCATATTAGTTGCATTATTAGCCATTCATGCTTATTTGCACTGTTTCCTTGGTGGACAAGCTTGATTTCATATTTTGCTTAATTTTGTGGGAAAAGATACTGATTTGGTGTGTTTTTGTGTGTGTGCAGAATCACTTGCCAAAGCAAGGCTAGAACCAGTTGCCAGGGCAATGCATGAAGGAGATGCCGAGCTAGTTGTCAGGGCAATGCAGAAGGAGATGCCAAGCTAGTTGCCAGGGCAATTTTTGATAAGGAATAAGATGATATGGCAGTCGAAATTGATGACTAGATAAGCCAAAGTTAAATCCCAAAGGAGTTTGATTTCCATGAAGAGGTTAAAGAGAAATTAAATCCCAAGAAGGTAGGAGAAGATCTAGAAGGAATTTAAATATAATAAAGAATTATATTCTTTAAAAGTATTTAATTCCAACTTAAGTTCCTCCTCAAAAAAAGACTTTGACCTAGCGCTATAAATTGAGGACCAAGCCATCAACTCCATAAAAAGAAGAGGAGAGATTTCGACAAGAGCAAAGGGGGAGATTTCGACAAAGAGGCTTCAACCATTCTTCATCTTTTTCTTCTTTGTTCGATTAGGTTTATGTTAGGAACTCTTTGTCTTGTGTTTCTTTGGAACCTAGCCATGATCTAAATCTATTTGGCTAAGGTTATTGTGTTTTGTGGTTGTGTGAAACAATTGGATTTTGTTTAGGTAATAAGAGTTTGCACTTTCAATTCAAGGTTTACTCATTCTTAGTTTTTATTCTTGTCTGCGAGTGAATTGGGAGAGGATCTCGTAACTTCATCTATATATCTAATATCAGGAGAGTTAGATTCAAGAAACGATTGAGTATGGTCTTTATTCAATCTATCGATGGTGAAGATTAATCTGGCTTAGGAATAAGTTAAGGATTTCAACGGCTAAGAGGAGCGCAAGATTGGTTGTTGTTCACCATTGATTCACGCAGGGATGTATTATCAAGGCATGCTCAAATAGCTAGAGTTTCGACTTAGGGATAAGAAGAAACCATTGAAGAATGCTCTGATGAACCTTGAAGTTGTTACCCAGCTGCCCAAACAGTTGTCCAGCCAGTCGCCCAGGCAACCGTCGATTAGTTGCCAAGGCAACCCCGCTGCGCAAGTTGCCACGGGAACTGAGTTGCCCTTGCACTCTTTTACCAAGACGATCCAATCGGCTATCACACCTCAACTCACGATAACATGGCATATTCTCTCTCATTTGATTACATCTTCTTTTACTTATTTGCTTTCTAGTTTAGTTGTTAGTTAAAAATCCTACAATTTTCTGCTTGTGTTCTTTTACTTTTTACAGTGCAAGAGATTATATTCTTGAAGTGGCACCAATCCTTGTGGAGACGATATCTTTTATACTATAACTTGCGACGTGTACACTTGCACAATTGCGGAGCACTTATTACGCGCAACAAGTCTTTGGCGCCGTTGCCGAGGATTGGCAATAGCAACTTTGTTTTTATTTTCTTGCACTTTTTATTTTTCTTGTTTAAGATTCAAAGGGTTAACAAACTTTGGTTTTGCATTGGTATATGACCAGGGCGAGACCGATTACACCAGAATATCCATTTGATCCAGAAATCGAATGAATCTTGCAAAGACTCAGACGAAGGTTAAGAGTAGCAATGGTTAATTAAGACGGCAATATGAATCAAGATGTTCCAGCAGGAGGAGGAGAGATTCTTGCAGGAAACATAACTATTCGAGACTATCTTGAAGAAGATCTTGAAGGACTTAATCCAGGAGTTGTCACACCTGAAATTAAAGTTGACCACTTTGAGTTGAAACCGGTGATGTCCAATATGATCAACACAATTGGTCAATTTGGCGGCTCAGCAACTGAAGATGCACAACATCTTAAATATTTCCTCGAGATTTGCGATTCATTCAAAATACAAGGAGTCACCCCCGATGTTTTACGACTAAGATTATTCCTATTCACTAAGGGATAGGGTGAAAGCATGGTTGAATAGTATTCCTGCCGGATCAATAGGATCTTGGACCGATCTTTGTCATGATTTCCTTGCTAGATTTAATCCTACAAATTTGACTGATAAGCTTCGTAACAAGATTACTTCTTTTCGGCAGGCAGATGATGAATCCATGTACGAGGCTTGGGAGCGATATATAGAACTTCTACATAAATGCCCCCTACACGGATTCCCAGTGTGGACACAAGTAACAATGTTTTACAACGCTATGAATACACTAACAAGGATAATGCTAGATGCCTCAACAAATGGCATATTCCTTGATAAGTCGCCGGAGAAAGCAATGCAAATTCTAAACAGGCTTGCCAAGAATGATTATCAATTCTCATCAGCTAGAAAAGGAGGAGTTAGACACCAAGCCACAATACATGAACTGGGATCATCAAACTCAATTTCGGCACAATTGGCCGTTCTAACCAAGATGGTCCAGAACATGCAGAAACCAAACAACACACATGAGGTCAAGGTAATGGATTCCTTTTGTGAGTTATATGGTGGTAAGCATGATTCTTCTGATTGTATGCAGAATCTGGAATCTAGCTTTTATGTGGGGAATTACAACCGGAACAACAATGTGATGTCCAATACTTACAATCCAGCTTGGAAGAAGAACCTGAATTTTTCATGGAGTAATCCCAACAATGCTCTAAACCAGAACAATCATAATGCACAAGCATCGGGATTCCAGCAGAATATGCCATGGAAACAGTTGTTGCAGCAACAACTGATAACATCTAGTTCATTGGAAAATTCTCTCAATGCTTTTATGTTGAAAACTGAATCTTATATGGCTGAGAATAGTATATTCATAAAAAGAATTGATGCTTTTATTACCAGGACCGAGATGAGATTTCAAAACCAAGAGGCGGCGATCAAATCATTGGAAAATCAAGTTGAACAATTTGCTCAAAACCTGAATACTAGACCGCAAGGAGGTTTACCTAGCGATACTGAAGTCGTAAGAGGAACTGGCCATGAGCAATGTAAGGCGATCACCACTAGAAGTGGCCAACAACTTAAAGAGGCTCATGCTCGCTCATCAAACAAAACTCCACAAAAAGAACAAGACGAAATCAGCAACAAAGCCTCAGATGCTGAACAAGAATTGTCGCGGCAACCAGCGATAAGAACGCCTCGGCAACCAACGATAGGCACGCCACGGCAACCCCAGTTGACAATGCCTCGGCAACTCCAGTTGCCTCGACAATGCTGTCACTCAGGTTCCAGACCAATGAAAGGATCGAAGATATCCGACTTCTACCACTATTCCCACAGAGGTTGAAGCGACAAAAGCAAGAATATCAATTCAAGAAGTTTCTTGATATCCTAAAACAAGTCCACATCAACTTGCCGTTGGTTGAGGCGATTAAACAAATGCCGAACTATGCCAAGTTTCTTAAAGACATTGTGTCCAAGAGAAGAAGGGAGACCCTTCCTAGCAACAAGGAGAACATTGATCGATGTTGAAAAGGGAGAACTCACAATGACGGTGAATGACCAACAAGTTAAAGTAAATGTGTTCCAAACACTAAGGCATGCCGATGATCCATAAGAATGCCAACTTCTTCATGCCACGGCAGAGTTTGACTTCGACGAGGAATTTAGTTACCTCGGCAACAACATTGCCGATCAAGAGGAACCTGAGGAGTATGAAGAACCGATTGATGAGGAACAATAAGAAGAGGCAAATTGGTTAGCCAATCGACCAGGTACATACTTTGAACCACTAGATTACTCAGGTAAGGAAGGTAAACTTGAAAAGCCCTCCATTGAACAACCACCGATTCTTGAGTTGAAACAATTGCCAAGACAATTAAAATATGCTTACTTGGGAACCGATAATACATTGCTTGTAATTATTTCCTCTAAGTTATAGCCTGAGCAGGAAAAGAAGCTGATCAAAATGTTGATGCTACACAAGAAGGCAATAGGGTGGACAATTGTCGATTTGAACAGAATTAGCCTGGCAACGTGCATGCACAAGATATTTTTGGAAGATGATCACAAACCTTCGATCGAGGCCTATAGGAGACTGAATCATGCCATGAAATGGGTTGTGATGAAAGAAATCATCAAGTGGCTTGACGCCGACATTATATACCCTATCTCGGATAGTACATGGGTAAGTCTGGTACAATATGTACCAAAAAAGGGAGGTATAATGGTGGTAAGTAATGAAAAAAATGAACTCATTCCAACCAGAACAGTGACCGGTTGGAGGGTTTGTATAGATTATCGAAAGCTAAACAAAGCCACTAGGAAAGATCACTTCCCATTACCCTTTATTGATCAAATGCTTGACCATCTTGCAGGTAAACCCTTTTAATGTTTTCTTGATGGTTATTCAGGTTACAATCAAATTGCCGTAGCACTAGAAGATCAAGAAAAGACAACTTTCACATGCCCATACGATACTTATGCTTTCTGAAGGATGCCGTTCGGATTGTGTAATGTCCCGACGACCTTCCAAAGATACATGATGGCACTCTTTTCAGACATGGTCGAAGACTTCCTTGAGATCTTCATGGATGATTTTTTCCGTTTTTGGTAATGACTTCGACAGTTACCTCGGTAATTTAGAGAAGGTGCTGGCAAGATGTGAAGAAACTGATTTAGTCCTTAATTGGGAGAATTGTCATTTTATGGTAGATGAAGGAATAGTACTCGACCACAAGATTTCATCCAAGGGAATTGAAGTAGATAAAGCCAAGGTGGACGTGATCGAGAGATTACCCCCACCAAGTTCGGTTAAAGGAATCCGAAACTTTCTTGGACATGCAGGTTTTTACAGGAGGTTCATTCATAATTTTTCTAAAATTACTAAACCCTTGTGCAATTTGCTTGAACAGGATAAAGTCTTCAGTTTTGATTTTTCTTGCGCTCAAGCATTCGAAACCCTAAAGGAAAAGCTTACCTCGGCACCCATTGTCGTTCCACCAGATTGGTCGCTACCTTTTAAGCTCATGTGTGATGCAAGTGATTTTACGGTAGGAGTAGTCCTAGGCAAACACATAGGTAAGACCTTTCATGTGATGTACTACACTAGTAAAACTTTTAATAGTGCTCAAGTGAATTACACAACAACGGAGAAAGAGTTACTAGCTGTAGTTTTCGCATTTGACAAGTTCCGATCCTATTTGATTGGTACAAAGGTAATTGTCCATACGAACCATTCGACAATTAAGTATTTATTTGCTAAAAAGGATGCCAAACCTCGTTTGATTCGTTGGATATTGCTTTTACAAGAGTTTGACATTGAAATTAAGGACAGGAAAGGAACAGAAAATCAAGTGGCCGATCACTTATCACGCTTAGAACGCAATAGGGAGGAGAACGCGGATTTAGAGATATGTGATGCATTCTTGGATGAGCAACTGTTAGTTGCCTCGGCAACCATGGATGCGCACGCCTCGGCAACCCTCGACGCCTCGACAATTCTAGACGCGCATGCCTCGGCAACCCTTGACGCGTACGCCTTGACAACTCCATACGCATATGCCTCGGCAACCATGGAAGCAGTTGCCACGGCAACACATACCTCGGTAATACCCTGGTGCACGAATTTAGTTAATTTCCTTGTTTGTGGTATTTTACCTTATGGCCTTACTCACCAAGGAAAGAAACGGTTCCGCCATGGTGCTAAGCATTACTTTTGGGACGAGCCTCTTTTGTTTAAACAATGTGCAGATCAGGTTATACGCCGATGTGTCCCTGAAGAGGAGCAGCAGAATGTACTCTGGCAATGCCATTCTTCACCCTATGGAGGACATTTTGGAGGAACTCGAACCGTGGCCAAAGTTTTGCAATCCGGTTTGTATTGGACAACACTGTACAAAGATGCCCAAGAGTTTTACAAGCAATGTGATCGTTGCCAGAGGACGGGTAATATCTCTAGACGACATGAGTGCCGCTCTAAAACATCATCGAGGTGGAATTGTTCGTTGTATGGTGGATCGATTTTATAGGACCTTTTGCATCTTCATTCGACAACCTCTACATTCTACTTGTCGTCGACTACATGTCTAAATGGGTTGAGGCAGCTGCAGTTCCCACCAACGATTGTAAGACTGTGCAACGATTCTTGCAAAAAAATATATTTACATGGTTTGGGATGCCGAGAGCAATTATCAGTGATGAAGGCAAGAACTTCGACAACAAACTCATCGCTAAGATGTTACAACGCTTTGGTGTATCTCACAAGATTGCCACGGCATATCACCCACAAACCAATGGGCAAGCAGAAATTTCCAACCGAGAATTGAAGGGTATACTCGAGAAAGTTGTAAATCCCTCTAGGAAGGATTGGTCAATAAGACTAGATGACGCACTTTGGGAATATCACATTGCATTAAAAACACCCTTAGGTATGTCCCTCTTCCGACTTGTCTATGGCGAAACATGCCATCTACCGGTGGAAATCAAACACAAGGCATATTGGGCAATCAAGACCGTGAATATGGATTGGGAAAGTGCCAGACAAAAGCGTTTGTTGGACCTCAACGAGTAGAAGAATTCCGTGCACTCGCCTATAACAATGCACGAATCTACAAGGAGAAAACAAAGCAATGGCATGACAAGAAACTATTGTCGTGGCAATTCATGCCAGGGCAACTAGTTCTCTAATTCAATTCTCGGCTGAAACTTTTCCCAGGAAAACTAAAATCAAGATGGTCAGGACCATTCGAAGTTGTCAAACTATTCTCCCATGGTGTCGTGATAATCAAGTCCATCACTGACGAACATGAATTCAAAGTCAACGGACAAAGATTGAAGCACTACAATGGTGCCCTTGTGGAACGTAACAAAGAAGTGGTCACCTTAGGAGATGCATGAGCATGCTCTCCTTTCGATATTTTCTTTTTATTTTTTTGAACTATTTTTTATTTATTAATTTCGTTTATTTTTTTCTTTTTAGGATAGATTTATTTATTTTCTTTAAGATTAAAACTACATCCCTCTTTCATATTTATATAATTGTTTTTAAATTTTAAGTTTAAGAATTTCTTTTCACATCTTTATTTATTCTTTTATTAGTTTATCTTTAATTTTAATCATTGTTTTATTTGTTTTTGAATTATAGGAAAAGAGTTCAAGATAAAGGGGAATTTGATTCAAGAAGGAAACTTCTTTAACAAGGAAATTAATGGGCTAAATCTAAGGCTTATATTAAGCCTCCAATTTACCCTAAATAAACCCTACAGAGCCGGCCAAACCCTTCTCTTTCCCCAAATACCCTAGTCGCCCCCTACCCTTAAATCAAAACACTTGTTTTCTTTCTTTCCAATTAATCCCACCCACCATATTTACTACCTATCTTTTCTATTTAACCCATCACCCTTAACGTCCAAGAAACCTATTCCTACTTTTCATCTTGCAACTCTTTAGCTTCTTTTGCTTTCTTTCTTTGTTTCTACCAAACTTACAACCAAGATCATCTATGGCATCCAAAATCGAATTTTTGGTTCATCCAAATTCCTCCAAAGAACCAAGACACAAGAAGTTTGCTACACCGGTGGTTCAAGAATGATTTCACTCCAAGTTTGAAAGGCGTAAGATTTGCAAAGAACAAGGCTTTGAATACTCCAACTCTAATCAAGATTTCAGCCTTGAACCATTCATCTTCGAAAGGATTGCACATCAAAAGTGGAAAATCTTTTGCCATCAATCGAAACCGGGTAACATCTCATGGGTATGAGAATTCTATGCTCACTCACCTAACTCGGATAATCCTTATGTTTTTGTTCGTGACAAGGCTATACTCATAAGCCCCGAAAACATCAACACCTTTTACAGGCTCTACATTGAGAAAGACGAGCATCAAGCCTTTGTTGATCAACTCACGCCCAAGCAACGCGACAAGGTGCTTCAAGAACTCACTCTACCGAGAACTCATTGCAACGACGGTAAATACAAGGGCACGGTACATCGCCTCCAGCTTAAACCCAAGGCAAAATTATGGAATAAGTTTGTTAAAACTTCTTTAATGCCCACCACACACAATACTACCGTTGATACACCTCCTCTTTTGCTCATACATTCTATCTTGCATAATCGCATCATTAACATTGGAAAAATTATTTGTGATGAGATTTTTGTATGTAGCACAAAAGACAAGGGTTCTCTTTTCTTCCCTTGCTTAATTTCGAATCTTTGCAAGCAGATGCATGTCCCAAGTGAGTCCACTGATGAAAAGGCCCTACCAAAGTCCGGTTGGAATCAAGCACAAATCCGAAAGCTAATGGGAGAGGTACCAGTAAAATCCCCAACGTCTCCAGTTGCCACGGCAACTCCTGCCACCTCGGCAACTCATAATGCTCAAATAACTGATGCCCGGGCAACTCGGACAACAACCTCGGGACAACTTGAAGCACTCTTACAACCGTTGGCAAACCGTCTTAGGCAAATTGAAGACCGGCAATTAATGTTCATGCGGTACATGAAGATCGCAACAATGCCATCACCCAAGTCATCCTGGAAAAGTACATGGACAGTCGCATGCCGTTCCCCGTCTTTCCTACCGAAATCCTTGCCACGACAACCAGTGAAGCAGTTGCCACGGCAACTGCAATAGATAGTGCCGCGGCAACCTACACTACACCTGCCCAAGCAGTTGCCACGACAACCAACACTGAAGATGCCGCGACAACCAAAGCTAAAGACGCCTCGACAACCACTACATAAGCCAAAGGTAGAGCACCTGTGCCTGAACCAACTCGTACTGGATCATTGTCTGACTTTTTAGATTCGGACGAGTCCTCCATTGCACCAACAAAGGTCGCACCAATCGAATCCTCCAAGCCCGAGAAAAAAGGAAATGACATTGATGAGGAGGAAGATAAGGACAACCCCGTACGAGGATTGATTCCACCATCGGCAACAAGGAAGCAACCACCACATTCGAGCAAAAGAATCAAGACACCAACCAAAAGGAAACTAATCATCCACGGCGACGAACTCTCAAAGTAAGTCATCGTTTGCATTTTACTTTTCTTTATTTTTATTTTTCTTTGTTGCATGCATTGAGGACAATGCCTCACTCGAGTTTTGGGGGGATTGTTATCAGTTAGTTACCATGTTTAGTTGCATTCATCTTAAGTATTGCATTTAGGATACATAAATTGCTTGCCATGCCTTTAGTTGGAACAAGAATTGTCTAGATTTGATGAATATCCGATGATGACTTTGCCAATATACTTAATTGATAGAACTTTTTATTCTAGGATAAACGTGGAAACACTTAGAATCGTACTATGACGCTAAACTTGATGAAACACTGTGTGGCTTGATTGATTTAAGGAATTCTAGAGAACTTAGGTTGATAGTTAAAAAGTTGGGACATTAGAATAAAAATTGGATGAATGCTAGAGGTGCCCGAAATTAGCTCTAGTATGTGCTAAAAATGATCACTAGAGGTGTCCAAAATTGGCTCTAGTATGTGCTAAAAATTGATCGCTAGAGGTGCCTGAAACTGGCTCTAGTCGAACAAATTAATTAACTTAAGAAAACTAAAAACAAAATACTAGAGGTGCCCGAAACTGGCTCTAGTTAAAACATGTTAAAAGAACCTAATGAAGTAATTTGAAAACCTCTTGTTTGCATAACATCCGAAAAATCAACTTGCACACAACTTCGCACACACTCACAAGCATTATTGTTTGATTTCGAGTAACTCCTAAGTTTTCTAAAAAATGAAAAGCCAATCATACTTTGTGCCATGGTTCTGAGAATCGAAATCAAGTTCAAAGCTAAGTTTGTGAAAATTGAAGTCTTGGCGGGTAATTATTAGTTTGCATTGCTTGAGGACAAGCAATAGTTCAAGTTTGCGGGTGTGTTAAGTGTCTAAAAGTACTATTTTAGTCACAGTTTTTATTCTTATTATTTCTAGACTTAGTCTCATATTAGTTGCATTATTAGCCATTCATGCATATTTGCATTGTTTCTTTGGTGGACAAGCTTGATTTCATATTTTGCTTAATTTTGTGGAAAAAGATATTGCTTTGGTTTGTTTTTGTGTGTGTGCAGAATCACTTGCCAAAGCAAGGCTGGAACCAGTTGCCAGGGCAATGCATGAAGGAGATGCCGAGCTAGTTGCGAGGGCAATTTTCGATAAGGGATAAGATGATATGGTAGCCGAAATTGAAGACTATATAAGCCCAAGATGATGTGGAGCAAAGTTAAATCCCAGAGGAGTTTGATTTCCATGAAGAGGTTAAAGAGAAATTAAATCCAAAGAAGATATGAGAAGATCTAGAAGGAATTTAATTTAAATAAAGAATTATATTCATTAGAAGTATTTAATTCCAACTTAACTTCCTCCTCAAAAAAAGACTTTGTCCTAGCCCTACAAATTGAGGACCAAGTCGTAACTCTATAAAAAGAAGAGGAGAGATTTTGACAAAGAGGCTTCAACCATTCTTCATCTTTTTCTTCTTTGTTCGATTAGGTTTATGTTAGGAATTCTTTGTCTTGTGTTTCTTTGGAACCTAGCCATGAACTAAATCTATTTGCCTAAGGTGATTGTGTTTTGTGGTTGTGAGAAACAATTGGATTTTTTTTAGGTAATAAGAGTTTGCACTTTCAATTCAATGTTTACGCATTCTTGGTTTTTCTTCTTGTTTGCGAGTGAATTGGGAGAGGATCTTGTAACTTAATCTATTTATCTAATATCGGGAGAGTTAGATTCAAGAAATGAATGAGTATGGTCTTTATTCAATCTATTTGATGGTGAAGATTAATTCAACTTAGGAATAAGTTAAGGATTTTAACGGCTAAGAGGAGTGCAAGATTGGTTGTTGTTCACCCTTGATTCACGCAGGGATGTATTATCAAGGCATGCACAAATAGCTAGAGTTTCAACTTAGGGATAAGAAAAAACCATTGAAGAACGGTCCATTGAACCTTGAAGTTGCTGCCCAATCGCCCAAACGGTTGCCCAGCCAGTCGCCCAGGCAACCGTCAATTAGTTGCCAAGGCAACCCCGCTGCGCAAGTTGCCATGGCAACTGAGTTGCCCTTGCACTCTTTTACCAAGATGATCCAATCGGCTATCACACCTCAAATCATGATAACCTGGCCCATTCTTTCTCATTTTATTACATCTTCTTTTACTTATTTGCTTTCTAGTTTAGTTGTTAGTTAAAACTCTTAAAATATTTTACTTGTGTTCTTTTACTATTTACAGTGCAAGAGATTAGATTCTTGAAGTGGCACCAATCCCTGTGGAGATGATATCTTTTATACTATAACTTGCAACGTGTACACTTGCACAATTGTGGAGCACCTATTACGCGCAACACATCTTAGCACTGCTTTCCATCCTCAAACTGACGGCCAATCTGAAAGAGTTATTCAGGTACCTCTAAACCCTTCACTAAGTTATGTGAATAACTATTTGTACCAATCAAGATTCTCCCTTTTAGATTCTAGAAGATATGCTCTGAGCCTATGTCATCGACTTTGGGAATACGTGGGAGAAATCCCTACCCTTGGTCGAGTTTGCTTACAACAACAGTTGCCAAGCTTCAATTCAAATGGATCTGTGTGAAGCCCTCTATGGAATGAGGTGTAGAACTCCCCTTTGTTTGACTAAACTCGATGAAGTCAAGATGCTAGGTCCTAACTTACTCTGAGAAACCGAAGAAAGAACAACCATTATTCGTGATCGACTTAAAGGTGCCTTTGACCGACACAAGTTCTATGCTGACCTGGGCAGGAGAGATATTCAGTACGAGGTTGGTGAAAAAGTCTTCCTCAAAGTATCTCTGTTAAAGAAGATTCTTCGTTTTGGAAAGAAAGGAAAGCTAAGTCCTCGCTTCATTGGTCCATTCGAGGTGATTGAAAAGGTTGGACCTGTTGCTTACTGATTAGCTCTCCCCGAGGAGTTATGTCGGATTCACAACATCTTCCATGTATCTATGCTACGGAAGTACCGATCAGACCCTTCCCATGTAATCGAGCTAGAGTATGTGGAAATTCAGTCCAATTTGACATACGAGGAAGAACCAGTACAAATCCTCGCATGAGAAGTCAAGAGGCATCGAAATAAATCTATACGCTTAGTGAAAGTCCTTTGGAGAAGTCATTCGGTTGAAGAAGCAACGTGGGAGCCAGAAGAAACAATGCAGAAGTAATACCCTCACCTATTCAGGTATAATGAAAATTCATGGATGAATTTTCTTAAGGGGGAGAGTTGTCACACCCCGAAAACTGGTCTAGTTGGAAATAGGTTCCGATAATCAAATATTTTATACCGGTTATGTAATTTGCTCGATCTTGTACCTAGTTTGAAGCAATGAAGGTTATTCGGGCTAATTGTAACAGTCTATTATTATTATTATTATTATTATTATTATTATTAAAAAAGAAATGATTCAATAATAGGGTGGTAAGCTTGAGTTTTATGGTTCAACAAATTCGAATCCTCACTATTGATTGGCTCAAAAGGTTGATAAAGAACAATTGTCATCTCTTCCGAAAGCCAAGGATAAAGGCACTATTATCTGAGAGTCTTAAAAACATCGGATTGTCGAGGTGAGTGTAGTTGTGTCAAGGAATAGGCTTGGTGCCATCCCGTTACATTATTTTGTGGTTACGTTTGTAGTTGTTTAAGGGCTCCCGTAGAGCAATTATGTTGAACTCGATTGGCAAATCCAGTAAGTGCCTTGCATTGCTTTGATATGTACAAACATGACTATGATATGCTACACATATGTGATACATGAAAATGATATGTAATGTTAAATGATATGGAGCTAAGACTCATTTTGATATTTGATATGATATGACTTGAAAAATATAGACTATGTGAACTTGTGTAATTATGAACATTGGATACAATTGGCATGCCATAGGATTATTGAGCTTGGCTAAGTAAGGGAGGACTACGGTCCAGGGCTACGACCTATATGTAGGGGAAACAAGGTCGGCTGTGTAAGGGATATATCTTCGGAGCTACGGCTCAAGGGCTACAACCCACTCTGTTATATGTATTGGTGTACAGGAGAATCCGTGTATCCAATGGTACCTAATGTGATATGTGCCTATGAATTGTGCTATGACACTATATGAATTGTAATATCTGAATATGAAAGCATGAGAATATGTGTAATAAGAATGAATTGTGCATAGTATAATATGACTACTTGTGTATTTGATTATCATGCATTTCATAATATTAATTATTCATTGTAATTGTTATAACTACCTTACTAGGCTATGTAAGCTTGACATGTGTGTCACATGCATTTTCAGGACCTTGAACAATTCCGAGCCTTGATCGTGTTGTTGCGGTTGCAAGTCATGTCCCTGCCATATATATATGTTATCTTTTGCTATAAACACCTAGTGAAGTGGCATATGGACCAACTTGTTTTGTATAAACCTTTCTAGGATTGTATGATGACTTGGTAATATGGTTTTGTTGTATACTTAGAATGACTAGATTTGAATAGGTTAAAATGGTTAAAAAGTGCCTAAATAAGCCTAAGGTGAAAACTTGGTAAATGGATTCCGAATGCCCTAAAATTTGACATACCAATAGAAACATGGTTTATAAGTGTACCAGTAAAATTAGGTAACTTTAGTTAAGTCACAGAAGTGATTTTTCGTCGAAAGTCTCAAATTGGTTTAATTGGCGTAGTAATTCTATAGGTTCTAATAATGAAACCTTTAGATCAATAATTAGGAAAATTTAATTTCAATTGGTAATACAAAATCAGATAACTGGTAAAAATTTACAAATTAGTCTATAAGGTTAAGAAAAGTTTAAAATTGACCCCAACTCCGATTAAGTTTAGTAACCAATAAAGTGGATAAGTCTTAAGAATAATCAATATGATACTTAGATTAGGTTTTGAACCCTGAAACTTTTTCTGAACCTCCGATTAGTCTTTCGAAAACACTATCCGACCCGGATCTCTACTAGACTGGAAAGGGGTGTTACACGTACAAGCTACAATGGCTTAATGATGGAAGCGAAATTAAGGTGACTAAACAAGCACTTATTCCATTTTCCATTGGAAAATACAAGTATGAAGTACTTTGTGGCGTTGTTCCTATGCATGTTGGTCATTTGCCTTTGGGAAGGCCATGGCAATTTGATCGAAGAGTGATTCATGATGGCTTTACCAACTGATATTCATTTGCCCATGAAGGGAAGAAAATCACCTTAGCACCACTTACACCTCAACAAGTTCATGAAGACCAAATTCATTTGAGGAAAATTGTTGAAAAAGCTAAAGAGGGTGAAAAAGAAAGAATGGAAAAATAAGAGGAAAATAAAAAAAGAGGAAACAAATGAGTGTGAGGAAAAAATAAAAGAAAGTGAAAAATGCAAAGAGAAGAATGGTAAAAAAAGAGAAGGAAAAAATAAGCATTTTTGCAAGGGGAAAGGCCATTCGAGAATGTTTGATGATGAAAGGATCACTCTTGTACTTATGTATAAAGAAGATTTATTGAACACTAATGAACTTAACCCTGATTTGTCAACTTCTATTGTGTCTTTGTTACAAGATTATGAGGACTTGTTTCCCAAAGACACTCCGAGCGGTTTACCTCCTATTTGAGAAATTGAGCACTGTTGCCCGTAATAAGTTCTCCGCGATTGTTCAAGTGTACACGTCGCAAGTTATAGTATAAAAGATATCGTCTCTATAGGGATTGGTGTCACTTCAAGAATCTAATCTCTTGCACTGTAAAAAGTAAAAGAAAACAAGTAGAAGATTGTAGGAGTTTTAACTAACAACTAAACTAGAAAGCAAATAAGTAAAAGAAGATGTAATCAAATGAGAGAGAATAGGCCAGGTTATCATGAGTTTAGGTGTGATAGCCGATTGGATCATCTTGGTAAAAGAGTGCAAGGGTAACTCAGTTGCCGTGGTAACTTGCACAGCGGGGTTGCCTTGGCAACTAATCGACGGTTGCTTGGGCGACTGGCTGGGCGACTATTTGGCAGCTGGGCAGCAACTTCAAGGTTCGGCGGAGCGTTCTTCAATGGTTTCTTCTTATCCCTAAGTCAAAACTCTAGCTATTTGTGCATGCCTTGATAATACATCCCTACGTGAATCAAGGGTAAACAACAACCAATCTTGCGCTCCTCTTAGCCGTTGAAATCCTTAACTTATTACTAAGCCAGATTAATCTTCACCATCAATAGATTGAATAAAGACCATACTCATTCGTTTCTTGAATCTAACTCTCCCTATATTAGATAAATAGATGAAGTTACGAGATCCTCTCCCAATTCACTCGCAAACAAGAAGAAAAACCAAGAATGAGTAAACCTTGAATTGAAAGTGCAAACTCTTATTAACTAAACAGAATCCAATTGTTTCTCACAACCACAAAACACAATAACCTTAGCGAAATAGATTTAGTTCATGGCTAGGTTCCAAAGAAACACAAGACAAAGAATTCCTAACATAAACATAATTGAACAAGAAAGAAAAAGATGAACAATGGTTGAAGCCTCTTTGTCGAAATCTCCCCCTTTGCTCTTGTCAAAATCTCTCCTTTTCTTTTCTTTGAGTTTGACGGCTTGGTCTCCTTTAAATAGGAGATGGCCAGGTCAAAATCCTTCTTGAGGAGGAAGTTAAGTTGGAATTAAATACTTTAAAAGAATATAATTCTTTATTATATTTAAATTCCTTCTAGATCTTCTCCTATCTTTTTGGGATTTAATTTCTCTTTGACCTTTTTATGGAAATCAAACTCCTTTGAGATATAACTTTTCTCCACGTCATCTTGGGATTATCTAGTCATCAATTTCGACTACCATATCATCTTATCCCTTACGAAAAATTGCCCTAGCAACTAGCCCGAAATCTCCTTCATGCATTGCCCTGACAACTAGCTCAGCATCTCCTTCATGCATTGCCCTGGCAACTGGTTCCAGCCTTGCTTTGGCAAGTGATTATGCACACACACAAAAACACACCAAAGCAGTATCTATTTTCCACAAAATTAAGCAAAATATGAAATCAAGCTTGTCCACCAAGGAAACAATGCAGACATGCATGACTGGCTAATAATACAACTAATATGAGCCTAAGTCTAGCAATAATATGAATAAAAAGGGTAATAATAATAGTACTTTTGAACACTTAACACACCCCCAAACTCGAACTATTACTTGTCCTCAAGCAATGTAAACTAATAATCACCCGCCAAGACTTCAATTTTCACAAACTTAGCTTTGAACTTGATTTCAATTCTCAGAACCGTGGCACAAAGTATGATTGGTTTTTCATTTTTCGAAAAACTTAAGAGTTACTCGGAATCAAACTATAATGCTTGTGAGTGTGTGCGGAGTTGTGTACAAGTTGATTTTTTGGATTCTATGCAAACAAGAGGTTTTCAAATTACTTCATTGGGTCCTTTTAACATGTTTTAACTAGAGCTAGTTTCGGGCACCTCTATTGCTTTGTTTTTAGTTTTCTTAAGTTAATTAATTTATTCGACTAGAGCCAGTTTTGGGCACTTCTAGCGATCAATTTTTAGCACATACTAAAGCCAATTTCGGGCATCTCTAGTGATCAATTTTTAGCACATGCTAGAGCTAATTTCGGGCACCTCTATCATTCATCCAATTTTTATTCTAATCCTCCAATTTTTTAACTATCAACCTAAGTTTGCTAGAATTCCTTAAATCAATCAAGCCACACAATGTTTCATCAAGTTTAGCGTCATAGTACGATTCTAAGTGTTTCCACGTTTATCCTAGAATAAAAAGTTCTATCAATTATGTATATTGGCAAAGTCATCATCGGATATTCATCAAATCTAGGAAATTCTTGTTCCAACTAAAGGCATAGCAAGCAATTTATGTATCCTAAATGCAATACTTAAGATGAATACAACTAAACATGGTAACTAACTAATAACAGTCCCCCCCAAACTCGAGTGATGCATTGTCCTCAATGCATGCAACAAAAAAAATAAAAATAAAAAAAGTAAAATGAAAACGAGGACTTACTCTGAGAGTTCGTCGTTGTGGATGATTAGTTTCCTTTTGGTTAGTATCTTGATTCTTTTGCTTGAACACAGTGGTTGCTTCCTTGTTGCCGATGGTGGAATCGATCCTCGTACGGGGTTGTCCTTATCGTCCTCTTCATCAATGTCATTGGCTTTTCGCTTGGGCTTGGAGTATTCGATTGGTGTGGTCTTTGTTGGTGCAATGAAGGACTCGTCCGAATCTGAAAAGTCAGACAATGATTCAGTACGAGTTGATTCAGGCATAGGTGCTTTACCTTTGGCTTTTGCAGTGGTTGCCAAGGCGTCTTTAGCTTTGGTTGCCGTAACATCTTCAGTGTTGGTTATCGTGCCAACTTCTTGGGTAGGCGCAGTGTTGGTTGTCGCGGCATCATCTGTTGCGGTTGTCGTGGCAACTGCTTCATTGGTTGTCGTGGCAAGGATTTCGTCAGGAAAGACGGGGAACAGCACGCGACTGTCCGTGTACTTTTCCAGGATGACTTGGGTGATGGCATTGTTGTGATCCTTCATGTACCGCATGAACATTAATTGTCAGTCTTCAATTTGCCTAAGGCAGTTCGCCAACGGTTGTAAGAGTGCTTCAAGTTGTCCCGAGGTTGCTATCCGAGTTGCACGGGCATCAGTTATTTGAGCATTATGAGTTGTCGCGGCAACTGGAGGCGTTGGGGATTTTACCGGTGCCTCTCCCATTAGCTTTCAGATTTGTGCTTGATTCCAACCGAACTCTCGAAGGGCCTTTTCATCAGTAAACTCACTTGGGACATGCATCTCCTTCCAAAGATTGGAAATTAAGCAAGGGAAGAAAAGGGAACCCTTATCTTTTGTGCTACATACAAAAATCTCATCACAAATAATTTTTCCAATGTTAATGATGCGATTATGCAAGATAGAATGTAATAGAAAAGGACGAGGTGTATCAACGATAGTATTGTGTGTGGTGGGCATTAAAGAAGTTTTAACAAACTTATTCTATAATTTTGCCTCAGGTTTAAGCCAAAGGCGATTGACCGTGCCCTTGTATTTACCGTCGTTCCAATGAGTTCCCGGTAGAGTGAGTTCTTGAAGCACCTTGTCGAGTTGCTTAGGCGTAAGTTGATCAACAAAGGCTTGATGCTCGTCCTTCTCAATGTAGAGCTCGTAAAAGGTGTTGATGTTTTCGGGGCTTATGAGTATAGCCTTGTCACGAACAAAAAATAAGGATTATCCGGGTTAGGTGAGTGAGCATAGAATTCTCTTACCCATGAGATGTTACTCGGTTCCGATTGATGGCAAAAGATTTGCCACTTTTAATGTGCAATCCTTTCGAAGATGAATGGTTCAAGGCCGAAATCTTGATGAGAGTTGGAGTATTCAAAGCCTTATTCTTCGCAAATCTTCCGACTTTCAAACTTGCAGTGAAATATTTCTTGAATCACCGGTGTAGCAAACTTCTTGTATCTTGGTTCTTTGGAGGAACTTGGATGAACCAAAAATTCGATTTTGGATGCCATGGATGATCTTGGTTGTGAGTTTGGTAGAAATAAAGAAAGAAAGCAAAAGAAACTAAAGAGTTGCAAGATGAAAAGTAGGAATAGGTTTCTTGCAAGTTAAGGGTGATGGGTTAAATAGAAAAGATAGGTAGTAAATATGGTGGGTGGGATTAATTTAAAAGAAAGAAAACAAGTGTTTTGATTTAGGGGTAGCGGACGGCTAGGGATTTAGGGAAAGAGAAGGGTTTGGCCGGCTCTGTAGGATTTATTTAAGGTAAATTGGAGGCCTAATATAAGCCTTAGATTTAGCCTATTAATTTCCTTGTTGAAGAAGTTTCCTTCTTGAATCAAATTCCTCTTTATCTTGAACTCTTTTCCTATAATTAAAAAAAATAAGGATTAAAATTAAAGATAAACTAATAAAAGAATAAATAAAGATGTACAAAGAAATTCTTAGACTTAAAATTTAAAAACAATTAGATAAATATGAAAGAAAGATGTAGTCTTAATCTTAAAGAAAATAAATAAATCTATCCTAAAAAGAAAAAATAACCAAAATTAATATATAAAAAATAGTTTGAAAAAAAATAATAAAAAAATATCGAAAGGAGAGCATGATCATGCATCTCCTAAGGTGACCACTTCTTTGTTACGTTCCACAAGGGCACCGTTGTAGTGCTTCAATCTTTGTCCGTTGACTTTGAATCCATGTTCGTCAGTGATGGACTTGATTATCACGGCATCATAGGAGAACGGTTTGACAACTTCGAATGGTCCCACCATCTTGATTTCAGTTTTCCTGGGAAAAGTTTTAGCCGAGAATTGAATAAGAGAACTAGTTTCCCTGGCATGAATTGCCACGGCAATAGTTTCTTGTCATGCCATTGCTTTGTTTTCTCCTTGTAGATTCGTACATTGTTATAGGCGAGTGCACGAAATTCTTATTTCTCGTTGAGGTCCAACAAACACTTTTGTCCAGCACTTTCTCAATCCATATTCACGGTCTTGATCGCCCAATATGCCTTATGTTCGATTTCCACCGGTAGATGGCATGTTTTGCCATAGACAAGTCGGAAAGGGGACATACCTAAGGGTGCTCGGAATGCAGTGCGATATACCCAAAGTGTGCCATCTTGTCTTACTGATCAATCCTTCCTAGAGGGATTTACAACTTTCTTGAGTATACCCTTCAATTCTCGGTTGGAAATTTCTGCTTGCCCATTGGTTTGTGGCTGATATGCCGTGGCAATCTTGTGAGATACACCAAAGCGTTGTAACATCTTGGCAATGAGTTTGTTGTCGAAGTGCTTGCCTTCATCACTGATAATTGCTCTCGGAATCCCAAACCGTGTAAATATGTTTTTCTGCAAGAATCATTGCACGGTTTTAGAATCGTTGGTGGGAACTGTAGCTGCCTCAACCCATTTAGACACGTAGTCGACGGAAAGTATAATGTAGAGGTTGCCGAATGAATATGGGAAATGTCCCATAAAATTGATCCCCCATACAATGAACAATTCCACCTCTATGATATTTTGGAGCGGCATCTCATGTCGTCTAGAGATATTGCCCGTCCTCTGGCAACGATCACATTTCTTGTAAAACTCTTGGGCATCTTTGTACAGTGTTGGCCAATACAAACTGGATTGCAAAACTTTGGCCGCAGTACGAGTTCCTCCAAAATGTCCTCCATAGGGTGAAGAATGGCATTACCGGAGTACATCCTACTGCTCCTTTTCAGGGACACATCGGCGTATAACCTGATCTGCATATTGTTTAAACAAAAGAGGCTCGTCCCAAAACTACGGCCAGTAACTCTTTCTCCGTTGTTGTGTAATTCACTTGAGCACTATTAAGAGTTTTACTAGTGTAGTATATCACATGAAAGGTCTTACATGTGCATTGGCCTAGGACTGCTCCTACCGCGAAATCACTTGTACCACACATGAGCTCAAAAGGTAGCGTCCAATCTGGTGGAACGATAATGGGTGCTAAGGTAAGCTTTTGCTTTAGGGTTTCGAATGTTTGAGCGCAAGAATAATCAAAATTGAAGACTTTATCCTGTTCAAGCAAATTGCACAAGGGTTTAGTAATTTTAGAAAAATTATGAGTGAACCTCCTGTAAAAACCTGCATGTCCAAGAAAGCTTCAGATTCCTTTAACCGAACTTCGTGGGGGTAATCGCTCGATCACGTCCACCTTGGCTTTGCCTACTTCAATTCCCTTGGATGAAATCTTGTGGCTGAGCCCTATTCCTTCATCTACCATAAAATGGCACTTCTCCCAATAAAGGACTAAATCGGTTTCTTCACATCTTGCCAACACCTTCTCTAAATTATCGAGGCAACTGTCAAAGTCATTACCAAAAACGGAAAAATCATCCATGAAGATCTCAAGGAAGTCTTCGACCATGTCTGAAAAGAGTGCCATCGTGGATCTTTGGAAGGTTGTCAGGGCATTACACAATCCGAACGGCATCCGTCGGAAAGCATAAGTAATGTATGGGCATGTGAAGGTTGTCTTTTCTTGATTGTCTGGTGCTATGGCAATTTGATTGTATTGAATAACCATCAAGAAAACAATAAAAGGGTTTACCTGCAAGACGGTCAAGCATTTGATTAATAAAAGGTAATGGGAAGTGATCTTTCGTAGTGGTTTTGTTTAGCTTTCGATAATCCATACAAACCCTCCAACCGGTCACAGTCCTGGTTGGAATGATTTCATTGTTTTCATTACTTACCACCGTTATACCTCCCTTTTTCAGTACACATTGTACCGAACTTACCCATGTACTATTCGAGATAGGGTATATGATGTCGGCGTCAAGTCACTTGATGATTTCTTTCATTACAACCCCTTTCATGGCATGATTCAGTCTCCTCTGGGCCTCAATCAAAGGTTTGTGATCATCTTTCAACAAAATCTTGTGCATGCACACTGTCAGGCTAATTCCCTTCAAGTCGGCAATTGTCCACCCTATTGCCTTCTTGTGTAGCATCAACATTTTGATCAGCTTCTTTTCCTGCTCAGGCCGTAACTTAGAGGAAATAATTACAGGCAATGTATTATTGGTTCCCAAGTAAGCATATTTTAATTGTCATGGCAATTGTTTCAACTCAAGAATCGGTGGTTGTTCAATGGAGGGCTTTTCGAGTTTACCTTCCTTACCTGAGTAATCCAGTGGTTCAAAGTATGTACCTGGTCGATTGGCTAACCAATTTGCCTCTTCTTGTTATTCCTCATCAATCGGTTCTTCATACTCCTCAGATTCCTCTTGATCGGCAATGTTGTTGCCGAGGTAACTAAATTCCTCGTCGAAGTCAAACTCTACCGTGGCATGAAGAGTTGGCATTCTTCCGGATCATCAGCAGGCCTTAGTGTTTGGAAAACATTTAGTTTAACTTGCTGGTCATTCACCCTCATTGTGAGTTCTCCCTTTTCAACATCGATCAAGGTTCTCCCTGTTGCTAGGAAGGGTCTCCCGAGAATGATAGGTGCATGTTCATCTGCTTCACAATCCAAAACAATAAAGTCAGCGAGAATAATAAATTTATCAACTTTTACCAGTATGTCTTTGATTTTTCCCTCTGGATGCACATAAGATTTGTCGGCTAGCTGTAGCATAGTTGTTGTAGGTCTTGCCTTTCCGATTCATAGTTTCTAGAAAACTAATTTAGGCATCAAGTTTATGCTTGCTCCAAGGTCACGTAATGCTTTCCTGACATAGTGGTTTCTGATGGAACAAGGTATTGTGAAACTTCTGGGATCCTTCAACTTAGGTGGCATGCGATTGTGCAACGTGGCCATGCATCCCTCTGTTGCGGCAACTGTTTCAAACTCTCATAGCCTTGTCCTCTTGGACACAAAGCCTTTAATAAACTTGGCATAGTTTGGCATTTGTTCAATCGCCTCAAGAAACGGCAAGTTGATGTGGACTTGTTTTAGGATATCAAGAAACTTCTTGAATTGATTTTCTTGCTTTTGTCGCTTCAACCTCTATTGGAATGGTGGTGGAAGTCGGATATCTTCGATCCTTTCATTTGTCTGGAACTTGATTGATGGCATTGCCGAGGCAACTGGAGTTGCTGAGGCATTGTCAACTGGGGTTGTCGTGGCGTGCCTATCGTTGGTTGTCGAGGCATGCTTATCGCTGGTTGCCGCGGCAATTCTTGGTTCAGCATCTGAGGCTTTGTCGCTGAGTTCGTCCTATTCTTTTTGTGGAGTTTTGTTTGATGAGTGAGCTTGAGCCTCTTTAAGTTGTTGGCCACTTCTAGTGGTGATCGCCTTACATTGCTCATGGCCAGTTCCTCTTGCGACTTCAGTATCGCTAGGTAAACCTCCTTGCGGTCTAGTATTCAGGTTTTGAGCAAATTGTCCGACTTGATTTTCCAATGATTTGATTACCGCCTCTTAGTTTTGAAATCTCATCTCGGTCCTATTAATAAGAGCATCAATTCTTTTTATGAAGTTACTATTCTCAGCCATATAAGATTCAGTTTTCAACATAAAAACATTGAGAGAATTTTCCAAAGAACTAGATGTTGTCGGTTATTGCTGCGGCAACTATTGCCGTGGCATATTCTGCTGGAATCCCGATGCTTATGCATTCTGATTGTTCTGGTTTAGAGCATTGTTGGGATTACTCCATGAAAAATTCGGGTGCTTCTTCCAAGCTGGATTGTATGTATTGGACACCACATTGTTGTTCCGGTTGTAATTCCCCACATAAAAGCTAGATTCCAAAATTTGCATACATTCAGAAGAATCATGGTTACCACGACATAACTCAAAAAAGGAATACATTCCTTGACCTCCTATGTGTTGTTTGGTTTCTGTATGTTCTGGACCATCTTTGTTAGAGCGGTCAATTGTGTTGAAATTGATTATGATGATCACAGATCATGTATTGTGGCTTGGCGCCTAACTCCTCCTCTTCTAGCAGAGGGGAATTGATAATCATTCTTGGCAAGCCTGTTTAGAATTTGCATTGCTTCCTCCGGCGACTTATCTAGGAGTATGATGTTTGCTTAGGCATCTAGCATCATCCTTGTTGGTATATTCACAGTGTTGTAAAACATTATTACTTGTGTCCACACTGGGAATCCGTGTAGGGGGCATTTGTGTAGAAGTTCTCTATACCGCTCCCAAGCCTTGTACATGGATTCATCATCTGCTTGCCGAAAAGAAGTAATTTCGTTACGAAGTTTATCAGTCAAATTTTTAGGATTAAATCGAGCAAGGAAATCACGACAAAGATCAATGCAAGATCCTATTGATTCGGTAGGAATGCTATTCAACCATGCTTTCTCCCTATCCCTCAGTGAATAGGGGAATAATCTTAGTCGTAAAACATTGGGGGTGACTCCTTGTATTTTGAATGGATTGCAAATCTCGAGGAAAGATTTAAGATGTTGTCGTGCATCTTCAGTTGCTGAGCCGCCAAATTGACCAATTGTGTTGATCATATTGAACATCACCGGTTTCAACTCAAAGTGGTCGGCTTCAATTTCAAGTGTGACAACTCCTGGATTAAGTCCTTCAAGATCTTCTTCAAGATAGTCTCGAATAGTTCTGTTTCGTGCAAGAATCACTCCTCCTCCTGCTGGAACATCTTGATTCATATTGCCGTCTTGATTAGCCATTGCTACTCTTAACCTTCGTTTGAGTCTTTGCAAGGTTCGTTCGATTTCTGGATCAAAGGGATATTCTGGTGTAATCGGTCTCGCTCTGGTCATATACCAATGCAAAACCAAAGTTTGTTAATCCATTGAATCTTAAACAACAAAAATAAAAAGTGCAAGAAAATAAAAACAAAGTTGCTATTGTCAATCCCTGGCAACGACGCCAAAAACTTGTTGCGCGTAATAAGTGCTCCGCAATTGTGCAAGGGTACACATCGCAAGTTATAGTATAAAAGATATTGTCTCCACAGGGATTGGTGCCACTTCAAGAATCCAATATCTTGCACTGTAAAAAGTAAAAGAACACAAGTAGAAGATTGTAGGAGTTTTAACTAACAACTAAACTAGAAAGCAAATAAGTAAAAGAAGATGTAATCAAATGAGAGAGAATAAGCCAGGTTATCGTGAGTTGAGGTGTGATAGACTATTGGATCGTCTTGGTAAAAGAGTGCAAGGGCAACTCGATTGCCGTGGCAACTTGCGCAGCGGGGTTGCCTTGGCAACTAATCGACGGTTGCCTGGGCGACTGGCTGGGCAACTGTTTGGGCGGCTGGGCAGCAACTTCAAGGTTTGGCGGAGCGTTCTTCAATGGTTTCTTCTTATCCCTAAGTCGAAACTCTAGCTATTTGTGCATGCCTTGATAATACATCCATGTGTGAATCAAGGGTGAACAACAACCAATCTTGTGCTCCTCTTAGCCGTTGAAATCCTTAACTTATTCCTAAGCCGGATTAATCTTCACCATCAATAGATTGAATAAAGACCATACTCATTCGTTTGTTGAATCTAACTCTCCCGATATTATATAAATAGATGAAGTTACGAGATCCTCTCCCAATTCACTCACAAACAAGAAGAAAAACCAAGAATGAGTAAACCTTGAATTAAAAGTGCAAACCCTTATTACCTAAACAAAATCCAATTGTTTTCCACAACCACAAAACACAATAACCTTAGCCAAATAGATTTAGCAAATGGCTAGGTTCCAAAGAAACACAAGACAAAGAATTCCTAACTTAAACCTAATTGAACAAGAAAGAAAAAGATGAAGAATGGTTGAAGCCTCTTTGTCGAAATCTCCCTCTTTGCTCTTGTCGAAATCTCTCATCTTCTTTTCTTTCAGTTTGACGGCTTGGTCTCCTTTAAATAGGAGATGACTAGGTTAAAATCCTTCTTGAGGAGGAAGTTAAGTTGGAATTAAATACTTTAAAAGATTATAATTCTTTATTATATTTAAATTCCTTCTAGATCTTCTCCTATCTTTTTAAGATTTAATTTCTCTTTGACCTTTTCATGGAAATCAAACTCCTTTGGGATTTAACTTTGCTCCACGTCATCTTGGGCTTACCTGGTCATCAATTTCGACTACCATATCATCTTATCTTTTATCAAAAATTGCCCTGGCAACTAGCTCGGCATCTCCTTCATGCATTGCCCTGGTAACTAGCTCGATAAATCCTTCATGCAATGCCCTGACAACTGGTTCTAGCCTTGCTTTGGCAAGTGATTCTACACACACACAAAAACACACCAAAGCAGTATCTTTTTTCACAAAATTAAGCAAAATATGAAATCAAGCTTGTGCACCAAGGAAACAATGCAAACATGCATGAATGGTAATAATGCAACTAATATAAGCCTAAGTCTAGAAATAATATGAATAAAAAGGGTAATAAAAATAGTACTTTTGAACACATAACAAGCACCAAATTAACTTTATTCCATGTGCAACTATTTTGCATGCCCATCCTACTGTAGCAATCTCGACGAGACTAATGAGTTGCAATGGCAAATTCAAGATTTGATGGAAAAAGGATACGTGAGGGAAAGTCTTAGCCTATATGCGGTCCTAGTTTTGTTAGTGACCAAGAAAGATGGTTCGTGGCACATGTGTGTTGATTGTCGAGCCGTAAATAAAATCACGGTAAAGTATAGACACCCTATTCCTTGCTTAGGTGACATGTTAGATGAACTTAGTGGTGCTAGCATCTTTTCTAAGATAGACCTTAAGAGTGGCTATCATCAAATTTGAATACGTGAATGCGATGAATGGAAAATTGCATTTAAAACCAAACAAGGTTTGTACGAGTAGTTGGTTATGCCTTTCGGCTTAACTAACACACCCAACAATTTTATGCGACTAATGAACCATGTTCTTCGTCTATTTATTGGTAAGTTTTGTGTGGTATATTTTGATGGCATACTTATATATAGCAAAACTTTAGAAGATCATGTTCAACATTTAAGGCCATTTCTGGAAGTTTTGAGAAAAGAAAAGCTTTTATGCTAACGTAAAAAAATGCACATTTTGCACTGATAAGCTTGTCTTTCTAGGTTTTGATGCCAATTCCGAGAGCCTAGAGGTCGATCAAGAAAAGATAAAAGCGATTCAAGAATGGCCTTGACCTACGAGCATTATGCAAGTAAGAAACTTTCATGGTTTTGCTAGCTTCTAATGGAGGTTTGCTCGTAATTTTAGCACCATTGTCACTTCACTAATAGGGATAATTAAAAAGAATTCAAACTTTTCTTGGGGTGAGGAACAAGAAAATTCCTTTAATTTGATCAAAGAGTGTTTAACTAAAGCCCTATTACTTACCTACTTAATTTTAACAAAACATTCAAGATTAAAGTGTGATGCTTCAAGTTTAGGGATTAGAGTTGTTCTAACTCAAAAGGGACGTCCAGTGGCATATTTCATCAAGAAATTAAACGGAGCTACTCTCAACTATTTGACATATGACAAGGAGATGTACGCTCTAATATGAGTTTTAGATACTTGGCAGCATTACCTTTTGCCAAAAGAGTTCGTTATACATACTGATCATGAAGCCTTGAATAATATCAAGAGCCAGAACAAAGTAAACAAAAGACATGCCAAGTGGGTGGAATTCCTTGAGTCATTTCCATACATGATCCAATATAAGAAGGGTAAGGAGAATATTGTTGTTGATGCCTTATCACGAAGGTATGTACTCCTTAATACCTTATGTAATATCCCGAACCTTGGCCTAAAAGTAAGTATCAATTTTTATTGTGACTCAAATTGGATTTAATATATATACCTTTAGCATTAATAATTAAATGAGTTAATGACCTAGTTGGAAGTTTGAATAAGTCACTAGTCAAATTAAAAAGGAACATTTTGATTAAGTTTAAATTATGGGATTTTGCAAACAAAAATAAATGAAAAATAGTGACCCATTATGTGTCACTTGAAGGACAAACCACTTGTTGTGGAAGATTGAGTGGATGACGTCTCGTTTAGGAGTAAATTTATGAAGGAATCATCTTCCTCATATAATACCAAACCATTTTGTGTGTGTGAGAGAGAGAGAGAGCTAGAGAATTATTGACAAGCTTCTTGGGAACTCAATTTTGAACAAATTTGGGGAATCAATTTGAATAGCCGGTTATAGGGGAGGTAAGATTTCACCTTCCATTTTTTTAGAAAAGTTGATGCAAACCTGAAAATTTTAGCATAATGTTTTTATGAGCTTGAATAACTAGATTGTTAGAAATAAATTTTGATGCCATGAATAATCATAGAACTTTCAGAATGCATGCATGATGAACCCTAATGTTTGGACGGAATTATCACACAATTTAAGATGGTGATTTTTTGGTTGGAAATGAGTCCTTTTAATGTTACGTTAGGTTGAACTCTCGGGTGGATCATTGTAACTTGTATTGTTGTGTTGAATCGGCTGTGGTCACTTTGGTTGTTTAGTAATCTAATTAGGGGATTGTAATAATTAAATGAATGATTAAGTACTGTGTTGACAAGTCAAGAAGGATAGAATCTTGAAACTGAGTCATGAATTGATTGAGAAATTATTTCGGACTGTTTTGTTCAATAAGAACCAAAGTGGACTGTTTTGAATATGTTGAAAGCATGCTGGGATTGTTCTAAATTCGTATGAGAAATTATAAACACCATAAAATGCTTGGAATGTATTACAGAGCAATGCACTATTTTGGAAATACTATATGGGTTGTTAATACATTAAAATATATTGGACTGTTTTTGGGGTAAATTGGGACTGTTTTCATTAGAATTTAATGATTGTGTGATTGTTTATTATGAGGTTTAAGTGTGATTTGTAATAGAATGTTAAAAGCATATAGAAGTAAGTGTGATATTTATTAGGAGGTTTTGTTTGAATGGAAATAAGTATAAAGGCAATAAAATTGTTTATGTCTGAAAATGATTCTTAATGGACAGTTTTGGATGAATCAAGCATGAATTGTTTTGATTAAAAATGCAGTCTCATATAGATGTAGTTTGGACAGTTTTAAATGTATGAAGGTGCAGATTTATTAGGTTAGAAATATAGTCCGATATATATACAGTTTCGAATGCTTTAAAAATGAGTAAAATGTAGTGTATAATATAGTTAAGGAGTTACATAATGATACTAAAACCAGTCAGTAAAATACAGTTTGGATTTTGTATATAACAGTGCAGTATTGTATGCTAAAATCGTGCATAAATGTGTGTAAAAACTGTGCAGAAATTTGTCCATAAAACTGTACAGATTGGTAGAGTAAAGCTGTGCAGATTTGCATTTTTAAAAGCATTACAGATTTGAGTATAAATATTGTAGTCTTTGAATTTAATTAAAAAAATCATGAAACTGCTTTGAGAACAATTTTATATATATACAATTGAATGATGAAAAGAATGATGATTTGTGCATTTAATTGATGAGTAGAAAAATATTGTTTGATGTGCTGTTGTGTACTAAAGCTTTAGATGATGATTTGGAAAACTGAAATGTTGTGTGTAGATAAGTAGCACGAATAATAAATGAAGAGTTCAAATAATAGAATGTATAATAAGAATTTGTTTGTGCTTTAAATGTCTAAGGAATAGTATGCTTAGTTAATGTATCTACCATATAATTATGATAACAATAGTTACCTAAATGAATACATGGAATTAGTTTTAATGATGTACTATCTTTTTGAGGTACTTGTTGATGAAGAAAGGGGAAAAAGGGAATAAATCATGTGGGAGCTAGAGTGATTGTGGTTCAAGTATTCCATAACTTTGGAATAACAGGTGAGTGTAGTTGCATTCGTTTCGAATGATACAGTGTCATCCAAATCTTTATTTCTGTTAAGTGTTAAGTGTAACCATGAGCATAAGCATAAAGCTCATATCGAGCACAATGTGAGAGTGCATTCATAGCATGGCATCCTTGATAGATATTTTGGTTATGTTGCATTACATATGCACCTTGTTCTTTGCTATGCTATGTTGTATTGAATGATTATATATAGTTTATCATGAAGGCTGAAGCAAATTACTAACCAATAAGGCCATAAAGTACTAAATAAAGAATTGAATACCAAAGTTATAAGTTCATGAGTTATAAAGCCTAACGGAGCTAGAAGCTCAACTAGTGTTATAAGATAATGAAAAGAAGAAGTAAATATGTTACTTGAATCACAGGAAATCTCTCCTAACCTTAAAGAATAAGATACTTAAGTTGCCTATTCAATGGAAGTCCTTGGACACTTTAGCATAGTGCTTGGTACTTTTCGGACTACGATTCATGAGCTACGGCTCGGGGGACGCCCCATTTATATGTAATATGTATATTGGCAACAGTAGGAGGTAACGGGGGAGATGTACGGAGATTGGTGACAGTTGGATGGATAGTTGAGAAGATAGGATTGATATGTTTCCCATACATGCCATTGCTATGTGCTTTGGGGCTATGTATCGCTTGGACAGTTACAGTCAATTACGAACCAATGTTACTCATGGCCAAAAGTGATCCAAGGCAAGTAAAGTAAACGACTTGAATAAGTTGAAAATGTGACAAGTTATGAATTTAAGGCCTTGGCGGCATCGTAATAAGATGTGGAAAATGCTCCTCTATGATGAGTATTTGTTAAGTCTCGAGAAGACTTCAATGTGATAAGTCGATCTTTGATAAGATCGATATAAATGCAATGAAGCTTTATTAAGCTATTGAAATCCATAAACCTTATATAAGTTAAATCAAGATCTAAATAACAATTGCTAACGTACGATTGTATAGCTTGATGTGTTTTCATTGAAAATCATGTATTACTTGCTTTTCATTATTGATGTCACTACCTCACTTAGGCTATATAAGCCTAATGTACTCATTATCATGCATTGCAGGTCAATTAAAGCCTATGTGTTCAATCGTGTCTGGGTTGCAAGTCTTTACTCAAGATTCAAGTAGAGTTGGATCTTTCATAGTTAATACTCCTAGGATGGTGGAACTTAGTATTTGTCAATGAATTTAGCTTTAATCATTTTCGCATGTAAATATTAAAGTGGGAGTTAATTTAGTATATCCTTGCGAGGTTAATAAATGCCTACAGTGCTTGAATGATTCGAGTAGTAGTTGAATATCTATAGTGATGACTTATTAGTATACAATGCTTGAATGATTCAAATGGATAGTTATATGCCATGATTGATTGTATAAATTGAATGTATGGATGACTTATTATGATTAGTTAAATGGATGATTGGTAGTTACATGTTCGGGGGTTTGACAATTAGTTTTTGTGAGGTCATGGTTAAGCATCCTTGTTAAAATTATATTGGAAAAAGAATTGGTTGGGTGTATGCATATATATACGTATATGCTAAAATGTTGTTAAGACTAGCTATGACCTAAAGAAGATTAATGACTCGAATGTTGAAAAATCGTGTTTCATCTAGGACAGCTAGTAAGGTGATGCCTACATGATCAAAATAATGAATAGATTCCATGATTATAGTACCTTATTCATGTGTGTGATTCTTCTTTCCTAGTGATTGTGAAAATAGTTTGGGAGTTTAAAATAAAAAAATATGGCCTTGGTTTAATTAAATTAGTTCGAGTAATTGAAGGTTATGGATAAAAATTGTTAAATCATAGGAAAGTAATGTCTTAAAAATGATGTAATAATTGTAAACAATTGCAAGAAGTTTAAAAGATTGATGTTTGATCAACTTTGAAGCTTGTAAGCTGTTTATTAATGAAATGGATTAAGTTAACAAAACATGCATCAATTGAACTTGTTTTAATCTATGAAATGGTTAAAGATAGGAAGATATATGATTCGAATAATGACTTAAGATCCAAGGTAAGTCCTAATGCCATTCGGTTACATGCTTAAAAAAATCAAGCTAGATTATGTGTGATTAAATCTTGATAGATCGAATATATGGTTAACCTATATGGATAGTGAAAAGATTTACTGCAATAAAAAAATTTCGATATATGTGACATGGTTCCTGAAATTTTCTTGTAGTGACATTCTCAATTTTGATTTTCTTCTAAATCGGGTTGAGGGTGTTACAAATTGGTATAAGAGCATGGTTTAGTCGATTCTCGGACTAAACATGGACTCACTACACCTTCATAATTCTATTGTGCCACCTAGGAGTCTAAATTTTTGTTCGGTATTGGCAACTTGCAACCAATACAAATTGCTTTACATGGTTTGAAACTCAGAATAGGTGAAAATTTTATGAGTCTAACAATGCGAATTCGTTGTCTCTAAAGAAATTCGAGGATGAATTTCTTTTAAGGGAGGGAGAATTGTAATTATCCCAAATCTTGGCCTAGAAGTAAGTATCAATTTTAATTGTGACTCAAATTGGATTTAATATATATATATATATACCTTTAGCATTAATAATTAAAAGAGTTGATGACCTAGTTGGAAGTTTCAATAAGTCACTAGTCAAATTAAAAAGGACCATTTTGATTATGTTTAAATTATGGGATTTTGCATGTAAAAATAAATGAAGAATAGTGACCCCATTATGTGTCACTTGAAGGACAAACCACTTGTTGCAGAAGATTGAGTGGAAGAGGTCTCGGTTATGAGTAAATTTATGGAGGAATCATCTTCCTCACCTAATACCGAACCATTTTTGTGTGTGAGGGTGAGAGAAAGCTAGAGATTTATTCACAAGCTTCTTGGGAACTCAATTTTGGACAAATTTGGTGAATCAATTTGAATAGCCGGTTATAGGGGAGGTAAGATTTCACCTTCCATTTCTTTAGAAAAGTTGATGCAAACCTGGAAATTTTAGCATAATGTTCTTATGAGCTTGAATAACTAGATTATTAGAAATAAATTTTGATGCCATGAATGATCCTAGAACTTTCGAAATGCATGCAAGATGAACTCTCATGTTTTGACGAAATTATCACATAGTTTAAGATAATGATTTTTTGCTGGAAATGAGTCCTTTTTATGTTACGTTAGGTTGAACTCTTGGGTGGATCATTGTAACTTGTATTGTTGTGTTGAATCGACTGTGGTCACTTTGGCTGTTTAGTAATCTAATTAGGGGATTGTAATAATTAAATGAATGATTAAGTACTATCTTGACAAGTCAAGAAGGACTGAAATCTTGAAACTGAGTCATGAATTGATTGAGAAATTATTTCGGATTGTTTTGTTAAATAAGAACCACAGTGGACTGTTTTGAGTATGTTGAAAGCATGCTGGGACTTTTTTAAACACGTATGAGAAATTATAAACCCCATAAACTGCTTGGAATGTATTACAGAGCAATGCACTGTTGTGGAAAATTTAAAGACTATATGGGCTGTTAATACATTAAAATATATTGGACTGTTTTTGGGGCAAATTAGGATTGTTTTCATTAGAATTTAATGAATGTGTGATTGTTTATTAGGAGGTTTAAGTGTGATTTGTAATAGAATGTTAAAAGCATATAGAAGTTACTTTAAGGGCTGTTTTGTTTGTATGTAAATAAGTATAAAGGCAATAAAACTGTTTATGTTCGAAAATGATTCTTAATGGACAGTTTTGGATGAATCAAACACGAATTGTTTTGAGTAAAAATACAGTCTCATATAGATGTAGTTTGGACAGTTTTAAATGTATGAAGGTGCAGATTTATTAGGTAAGAAATATAGTCTGATATATATATTGTTTCAAATGCTGTAAAAATGAGTAAAATGTATTGTACAATATAGTTAAGTAGATCCAAAATGATACTAAAACCATTCAGTAAAATACAGTTTGGAATTTGAATATAACAGTGCAGTCTTGTATACTAAAACCGTGCATAAATGTGTGTAAAAACTGTACAGAAATGTGTCTATAAATCTGTGCAAATTGGTAGAGTAAAGCTGTGCAGATTTGCATTTTTAAAAACAATATAGATTTGAGTATAAATATTGTAGTCTTTGAATTTGATAAAAACAGTCATGAAACTGGTTTGAGAACAGTTTTATATATATATACAGTTGAATGATGAAAAGAATGTTGATTTGTGCGTTTAATTGATGAGTAGAAAAATATTGTTTGATGTGTTGTTGTGTACTAAAGCATTAGATGCTGATTTGGAAAACTGAAATGTTGTGTGTAGCTAAGTAGCACGAATAATAACTGAAGAGTTCAAATAATAGAATGTATAATAAGAATTTGTTAGTGCTTTAAATGTCTAAGGAATAGTATGCTTAGTTAATGTAACTACCATATAATTATGATAACAATAGTTACCTAAATGAATACATGGAATTATTTTTAATGATGTACTATCCTTTTGAGGTACTTGTTCATGGAGGAAGGGGGAAAAAGGGAATAATTCATGCGGGAGCTAGAGTGATTGTGGTTCAAGTATTCCATAACTTTGGAATAACATGTGAGTGTAGTTGCATTCGTTTTGGATGATACGGTGTCATCCAAATCTTTGTTTTTGTTAAGTGTTAAGTGTAACCATGAGCATAAGCATAAAGCTCATATTGAGCACAATGTGAGAGTGCATTCATAGCATGGCATCCTTGATAGATCTTTTGGTTATGTTGCATTACATATGCATCTTGTTCTTTGCTATGCTATGTTGTATTGAATGATTATGTAGTATTTATCATGAAGGTTGTAGCAAATTACTAACCAATAAGGCCATAAAGTACTAAATAAAGAATTGAATACCAAAGTCATAAGTTCATGAGTTATAAGGCCTAAAGGAGCTAGAAGCTCAACTTGTGTTATAAGATAATGAAAATAAGAAGTAAATAAGTTACTTGAATCACAAGAAATCTCTCCTAACCTTAAAGAATAAGATACTTAAGTTGCCTATTCAATGGAAGTCCTTGGACACTTTGGCATAGTACTTCATATTTTTGGGACTACGATCCATAAGCTACGGCTCGAGGGACACCCCATTTATATGTGATATGTATATTGGCGACAGTAGAAGGTAACATGGGAGATGTACCGAGATTGGCGGCAATTGGATGGATAGTTGAGAAGATAGGATTGTTATGTTTCCGATACATGCCATTGCTATGTGCTTTGGGGCTATGTATTGGTTGGACCATTATGGTCCAATGTTACTCATGGCCAAAAGTGATCCAAGGCAAATAAAGTAAAAGACTTGAATAAGATGAAAATGTGTCAAGTTATGAATATAAGGCCTTGGTGGCATCGTAAAAAGATGTGAAAAATGCTCCTCTATGATATGAGTCTCACAAGAGATGAATATGTGCTCCTTTTATAAGAGGCAACAAACATTGAATTGAATCCTTGATAAATATTTTGATAAGTTAATAAGAAATTCAAAAGCTGTAATGAGTATTTGTTAAGTCTCGAGAAGACTTCAATGTGATAAGCCGATCTTTGATAAGATCGGTATAAATGCAATAAAGCTTAATTAAGCTATTGATCTCCATAAACCTTATATAGGTTAAATCAAGATCTAATTAACAATTGCTAACATACGATTGTATATCTTGATGTGTTTTCATTGAAAATCATGTATTATTTGCTTGTCATTATTGATGTCACTACCTCACTTGGGCTCTATAAGCCTAATGCACCCATTCTCATGCATTGCAGGTTGATTAAAGCCTATGTGTTCAATCGTGTCTGGGTTGCAAGTCTTTACTCTAGATTTAAGAAGAGTTGGATCTTTCATAGTTAATACTCATAGGATGGTGGCACTTAGTATTTGTCAATGAATTTAGCTTTGATCATTTTGGCATGTAAATATTAAAGTGGTAGTTAATTTAGTATATCCTTGCGTGGTTAATAAATGCCTATAATGCTTTAATGATTCGAGTAGTAGTTGAATATCTATAGTGATGACTTAATTTAGTATACAATGCTTGAATAATTCGAATGAACAGTTATATGCCATGATTGATTGTTTAAATTGATCGTACGAATGACTTATTATGATTAGTTAAATGGATGATTGGTAGTTACATGCTCGGGAGTTAGACAATTAGTTTTTGTGAGGTCACAGTTAAGCATCCTTGTTAAAATTATATTGGAAAAAGAATCGGTTGGGTGCATACATATATATACGCATATGCTAAAATGTTGTTAAGACTTGCTATGACCTAAAGAAGATTAATGACTCGAATGTTGAAAAATCTTGTATAATCTAGGATAGCTTGTAAGGTGATGCCTACATGATCAAAATAATGAATATATTCCATGATTATAGTACCCGATTCAGGTGTGTGACTCTTGTTTCCTAGTGATTGTGAAAACAGTTTGGGCATTTAAAATAAAAAAAATATGACCTTGGTTTAATTAAATCAATTCGGGTAATTGAAAGTTATGGATAAAAATTGTTAAATCATAGAAATGTAATGTCTTAAAAATGATGTCATTATTGTAAACAATTGTAAGAAAGTTTAAAAGATTGATGTTTGATCAACTTTGAAGCTTGTATGTTGTTTATTATAGAAATAGATTAAGTGATTAAAACATGCATCAATTGAACTTGTTTTAATCTATGAAATGGTTAAATATGGGAAGATATATGATTCGAATAAAGACTTACGATCCAAGATAAGTCCTAATGCCTTTCGGTTACATGCTTAAAAAATCAAGCTAGATTATGTGTGATTAAATCTTGATAGCTCGAATATATGGGTAACCTATATGGTTAGTGAAAAAATTGACTGCAATACAAAAAATTTGATATATGTGACATGGTTCCTGAAATTTTCTTGTAGTGACATCCTCAATTTTGGTTTTCTTCTAAATCGGATTGAGGGTGTTACACCTTAGGCTCTAAACTACTTGGTTTTGCATTCATTAAAGAGCTTTATGAAACTGACCCTAATTTTGGAGAAATATATAAAGCTTGTGAAATGGCTACATTTGAATGGTTCTATAGGCATGATGGATATCTTTTTAAAGAATGACGACTTTGCATTCCTCAAGTATCAGTTCATGAGGTTCTCGTCAAGGAAGCCCATAGAGGTGGACTAATGGGACATTTTGGAGTAAGCAAAACATTGAGTGCTCTTCAAGAACACTAATATTGGCCAAAAATAACGAGGGATGTGGAAAGGATATGCAAAAGGTGCATCACATACAAGAAGGCAAATTCAAGACACGTGCCCCATGGACTATACACTTTGTTGCCTATACAGAGTGATCCTTGGGTTGATATTTCAATGGACTTTGTATTAGGACTGCCTCGCACAAAGAATGGAAAAGATTCTATCTTTGTTATGGTCGGTAGATTTTCTAAAATAGCACACTTTTTTCCTTGTAACAAAACTGAAGATGCTTCTCATGTTGCAAATCTATTTTTAGGGAAAATGTTCGATTGCATGGAATTCCAAGGATAATAGTGTTAGACAGGGCTAAATTCTTGAGTCAATTTTGGAGAACTCTTTGGTGAAAGATTGGAACAAAAAATTTATCCTCCACGACATGCCATCCACAAACGGATGGACAAACAGAAGTTGTCGATAGGGTTTTATCAACTTTATTAAGGGAAATCATTCAAAAGAATCTGAAATCATGGGAGAAGTGCTTACCAAATGTTGAATTCGCCTATAATAGGTCTGTGCACTCTACTACAAAGCATTCCCAATTTGATTTAGTATATGGGTTCAATTCTTTAACTTTAATGGATTTGTTACCACTATCTCTTGATCAAGGATGGAAAGAACAAGGTTGAGTATGTGAAGAAGCTCCACCAACAAGTTTGAGAAAATATTAAGAAAAGAACAAGTCCATACGAGCAACAAGCCAACAAAGGACATAGGAGAATTATCTTTGAACCCTGTGATTAGGTTTGGTTGCTTCTAAGGAAAGAAAGATTTCCATCTCAAAGGAAATCCAAGCTACTACCTCGAGGAGATTTTCCATTTCAAGTGTTTACAAATATAAATGATAATGCCTATAAACTAGATCTTCTAGGTGAGTATAATGTTAGTGCCACCTTCAATGTATCTAATTTGTTTCCCTATGATGCAAATGACGATTTGGGGACAAATCGTTTAAAGAGGGAGGGAATGATGTGATCATGGCCCAAGACGTTCTAAAACGGCTTACTTTAGGACCTATGACTCGTGCTCAAGCAAGAATAATGCGAGACACTTTGGAAAGCTTGATTTGTCAAATTTGGGACTCAAATGCAACCACCCTTAGCTCACTCGAGTCTAGCATGAAAACCCTTAGCTCACCCGACCCATGTCACCTTCTTTACATGCATTAGTTTGTATGTGTAACATGTGAAACAATAGTTTATGATATAATAAAATCATTTGCATTGTCACATCTCAAGAACTAGCCTAATCGAAATTAGGTTTTAGTGACTGTGAGTTTCGAATCTGATATGTAAAATATTGGAATGAATGACCATTGTACCCCTCTTTTGTAATGAAATGAAAATTTGGTCCTACTGGAGTAAGTAGACTTCCTTGTATGAAATTCGAAGCCCAAAATGCAAATTTTGAGCAAGGCGTATCTATACGGTCAAGCCAG
This sequence comes from Hibiscus mutabilis, assembly GCA_019671005.1. Taxonomy (NCBI): domain Eukaryota; kingdom Viridiplantae; phylum Streptophyta; class Magnoliopsida; order Malvales; family Malvaceae; genus Hibiscus; species Hibiscus mutabilis. Next base: position 19,707,439 of record CM033727.1, on the reverse strand, counting down.
TATCGATACGAACCAACAAACAATAACTAACTTACCTAGTTTAGCGAGGGCGTATCGATACGGCCATAAGTGTATCGATACGGGTCCCCTGTTTTGAATTTTTTCAAAGCCAATTTGAAGAGAAAGTAAGCAATGTGCTTACTCATCTCCCTGCTTGTCCCTTCCCACATGAAGGATTATTAGAATGGAGGGCTAATGTCATCAAAAGCAAAGCTTGATAAGAAAGATATTGGGTTTAGAAAACCCTAGCCTAGAGGAAATGTCCCTATTGACTAAAGGTGTGGTGAGACATGATTAAAATGACCAAATAAGTTTTAAAGAAAAGATAACAAGTAGGGCTCTCATCTTTTCACCTTTTGAACTCCCGTAAGTAGAACCCAAAAGTCTTGTTTTCCATTAAGCAAGCTCCTCCATTGCTATCTTCAACCTCCAAGCTAAGCTAACACCTCGGTGGAACCTTTGATCTTCATTCGAGTTTGATATACCATTTGAAAGCCCACGATTCAGTGAGTAAAACCCCTCAATTGAATTGATGATTCGATCTTCCGTTGAAGTTTAATTTCAAAATTAGGTATCTTGGTTCAAGTAGAAACCCATGAATTCGGAGTTTGATTTTGTTAATTAGATGTTGTCCCTAAGCTCTGGTAATTTCGAAATATGTTTTCGAATCCTTAATTCAAATTATAATGTAATCCTAACTTTGTGCTAGCTTAAGTGTTAAAGAAAGATCCCTTGTCATCTCCAAACAAAGCTAAGAACAACGAAATTGTAATTCGACAGCCTTGTATTCAAGGTGAGTGTAGTCGTGTCAAGGGATAGGCTAGGTGCCATCCCGTTGCACTCGATTTATGATTTTTGATATTCATGTGTTGAAGCTCAAATAGTGCAAGCTTGTGTGGATGCTTACGGTAAGCATGGTAAGTCTTGATTTTGTTTATATGCCATGAATTCATATGTGACAATTGAAAATATACCACGACAATGGAACTAATGTAAATATTCTATGAAATTGAGATTGATATGAACATGCCATAATACGATATGATACGAATATGTGATGATATGTACATGGAGCTAAGGCTCATTTTCATTTCTGATACATTGTAGCCTAAGGGCATAAATGTGAGAAAAATGATGAAATATGTGTAACCTTGGACATTTGTGAGTTTTGGATACAGGGTTATTTGAGCTCGTATAAGTAAGGCTGGACTACGGTCTAGGGCTACGGACTATATGTAGGGGAAATAAGGAAGGATTGTGTAAGGGACTTTTCGGAGTTACGGCTCAAGGCTACGGCCTATTTTCGGTACGTGTTAGTGTAAAAGGGAAATCTGAGTATCCATTTGTATATATTGTCCAAGGTATTAATATGTATACAAACATTAATCTGATTATATGAAATTATGATAAAGAACCTAAGTATGAACTATGTGACTAAAAGAATGTGATCATGATATTTAAGTATGTGAATATACCATTCATGTTCTTAGCATGCCTTATATGTTATTGTTGTTGTTTATGTGTCTATGACTACCTCACTAGGCTAAATATGCCTAACATATGTGTGTGTCCCATGCATTTCAGGATCTTGAGATCTTCCGAGCTCGATCGTGTAATCTCTTGGTTGCAAGTCACTTCCACAAGTTATATGTATGTTTACTTTGTTTCTGAACTCCTAGTAAGGTGGCATAAGATCTAAACCTGTTTTAATGGCCTATTTTGATGTGTTTGTAATAGCCCAATAGAGCCTAAGTGATGTATGTGTAATATGGTATGTTTTGGGGTTGGTAACCTAGTTAAAGTGATCACTAATTGGTAAAATCCTAGTAAACGAATGCGAAATGCTTTAAAAATTTCCAAACTATTAGAAATATAGTTTAATGGATTGCTGGAAAATTTTGGTAATATTTGGACAACGTATGCTAGGTTAACTCTAATAAAAACCAGTAAAATTTTGTCATTACAGGTCAATAAGTATCGATACGGTCAATGGCATATTGGCACGTCTAGGCATAAATTGGCTTAATGAATCAGGGAGTATCGATACAGCTAGGGCGTATCGATACAGATTGTGGTCACTGGATTTTGGTTTGAAAAATGGTGTCGATACGATTTAGAGCGTATCGGTACGGGGTCAACGTGGTCAACCGGTATCGATACAAGCTTAGCTATATCAGTACTGGTTTATCAACCTGTAAATCTGTAAATTTGGAATTAGGCTTAATGTATCGATACGGCTCAAAGGGTATCGATACGGTATTAGTTAATTTGGTTAAGAATGCTTAAAATAAACCTTGAACAGTTTACGGAATGGTCATTAAAACCTGAATAGCTTAATTGAGTAGGTAAACAATATTCAATGGTAACGAAACTTTACAGTGTAATAATCGGTAAGTTTAATTACAAGTTGGTAATAAAGAATTCTGATTAGGATTGCTAATTTGCAAAATTTATGATGTAGTCCCCTAAGCTTGAAAAGTTTAAAATTGGCCTCAATTCTGATAAAATTAGTAATGACAGGTCCACTAAACTTACTAATTGACTATTAAGACATTCTGAATAAAGATTTTAACTCCGATTTTGTTTTCGAATTTCCAATCTATTTTTTGATAACATTTGTCAACTCAGTTTCCTACCAGATTAGGAAGGGGTGTTTCAGTTGTGGTATCAGAGCAAGGTTTAGTCGATTCTAGGACTAAACTATAGCACGTTACGAGTTCGTATGTACTTATGCCACCTAGGAGTTATTTGTATATGTTATCTGTGACTTGCAGCTTACACGATCCAATCTTTCTATATGACTAGATCTGAAAATGTTGGTGCCTACTGATAGATGCGTTGTTAATGAACTAAATCCTGGCTCATCCTCTACTTAAGGGGATAATCTGAGGGCAGAAGTTAGGCCTGAAAAAGTAGGGAAAAATAATCTGCCTCATCCCTCGCTGATGCCGCCCGCTCAGCAAGAATATTTGATGTCTATGGCTGACATGATTAAGCAAGTGGTTGTGTCCCTTCAACAAGAACCACCCCTTCAGCCTGTTACAGCCACCCCGTCTATCTCGAGGGCGCCTATTGACAAGCTCAAACAATACCAGTTTATACCTTTACCATCCGGACCTGGACAACCCTGAAGTCATAGAATACTGGCTGAAGAACACTCTAAAAGTGCTGAATAAGAAAATGAAGTGCCCCGAAGAACATAAGCTCGAGTGTGATTTAGCCTTGATTACTGAGGAGGCTCAGAGTTAGTGGGATACAATGACACTCACTGTGCCTGAACACAGAGTTACGTGGGATTTCTTCCTTCAGCAGTTCCATAAGGCGTAAGAGATTCCTCCATCTGAAGCAAGAAGGAAGGCTCGTGGAGCAGTATATCTAGGATTTCTGCAAGTATGCAAGATATGGACAACCAGCCAGGACCTAGACAACCCTGAAGTCACAGAATACTAGCTGGAAAATAGTCTAAAAGTGCTAAATAAGAAAATGAAGTGCCCCAAAAAACATAACCTTGAGTGCGCCTTAGCCTTGATTGCTGAGGAGGCCCAGAGTTGGTGGGATACAGTGACACTCACCGTTCCTGAACACAGAGTTACGTGGGATTTCTTCCTTCAATAGTTCTGCAAAAAGTATATCAGTGACCATTATATCACTGAGAGGTGTAAGAGATTCCTCCATCAAAAGCAAGGAGGAAGGATCATGGAGCAGTATATCCAGTATTTCTTCAAGTATGCAATATATGGTGTTAAGATTATACGCACGGAGAAAGAAAAGTGTCGAATGTTCGTTGATGGCCTCTATGATGAACTGCGTCCTCTTTTCACCATCTTGGAGTTAGAAGACTTCCAAACTTTGGTTAATCGAGCCATTGATGTTGAAGCCTCCTAGAAGGCTTTCAAAAGAAGGAAAGGGAACCAAGCCCAATCCAATAAAAACCACTCACGTCTCAAAAGAAGGGTAGACAGTGGGACCAGAAGTCTGCTACCTTTCAATAGCTACCACGATCCGGTTATGTACCACAGTTCCAGTTTGTAGGAACATCTGTTGCTCGTACAGCATTAGTAGACAGTAGAGATGGTTCTGCGAAAGGTTCCCGGATCCCCCTATGTAGTTTCTGCTAGAGGAGGCACCTAGGGTAGTGCCACAGATAGTTTGGATCCTACTATCTATGCGGTGAGTCTGGCCACTTTATCCAACAGTACCTGTAGAATCCGCACGCTCCTACCTCTATAGCTTCTCAGAATAACCCTAGAAAAGGAAGAGGAGCAAAGCAAGTGCAAATTGGATCAAAGGGGAGACCTTGCAACACCAATGCCCCCGACTAGTCATGACCCTCGGGCTTCAGCCCAGATGTACCACGTTCGGGGTCGTGAGCAGGAGGATGATCTTGATGTGATTGCAGGTATGGTGGAATTATGTTCTGATCTTGTTGATGCTTTAATAAATTTGAGCTCTACACATTCTTTCATTAGTGAACCTTTGATTGCAAAGTATGCCTTATAATAAGAACTGGTCACTTCTGAGATTGTTGTCTCTAACCTACTAGGAGATAGTATGGTTATCTGATGGATCAATAAAGCTTATCCTCTATGGATCCATGGGATCCCATTTTTTGGCCCATCTGACGACCTTACCCTTTCATGAGTTCGATCACATTCTAGGACTTGATTGGCTAGTTGAACACCAAGCATGGGTGGACTATTATAAGAAGAAATTATATCTCTGTGGACTCAAAAGCATAACCTTGATGAAATCTGAACCCGGGCCTAAGAAGACTCTTATGCATGCCATGAAAGATTTAAAACTTAAAAATGTACATGTTGTGAAAATATTCTCCGAGGTGTTTCCTAATGAACTTTTGGGACTTCTTCTCACCCGAGAAGTGGAATTCGGGATAGAAGTGCAACCTGGGACTACTCCGGTCTCTATCACTCCGTATAGAATGGCTCCAATAGATTTAAAAGAGTTAAAGGCCCAAATGTAAAACCTTTTGGATAAGGGATTCATTCGACTGAGTTCCTCACCCAAGAGAGCATTGGTGTTGTTCGTTAAGAAGAACGATGGGTCGATGCACCTATGCATTGACTATCGTCAGTTGAATAAGGTGGCAATTAAGAACAAGTATCTATTACTAAGAATTGGTGACCTTTTTGATCGGTTGAAAGATGCTTTTGTGTTTTCCAAGATAGATCTCCGATCCGGATATTACCAAATGCTAGTGAAGGAGTCTGATGTTCCAAAGACTGCCTTTCGAATTAGATATAACCACTATGAATTTCTAGTGATGCCTTTTGGGCTAACAAATGCCCCTGCAACTTTTATGGACCTAATTAATCTTGTATTCCAACTCTACCTTGATAAATTCATGGTTGTCTTTTCATAGATGACATCTTGATCTATTATGAAGATTATGCCACCCATGGGGAACATCTCCAGATTTTACTCCAAACTCTCAGAGAGAAACAATTATACGCCAAGTTCAACAAATGTGAATTCTGGCTATTCGAAGTATCTTTCCTTAGCCATATAATCTCTTCTGTGGGAATTCAAGTTGACCCAAAGAAGATTCAAGCAATCTTTGATTGGATTCCTCCGAAGAATGTTGGAGAAGTTCATAGTTTTATGGGCCTTGCAGGCTACTACCGTAGATTCATTAAGGGATTCTCACTGATTGCTGCCCCCTTGACGAAGCTCGTCTGCAATGACACTCTTTTTGTGTGGACTACGGATCAGTAAAGGAGTTTCGATCAGCTTAAGCAAGTCCTTACTCATGCTCATGTTTTAGTGCAACCTGAGCTGGGTAAAGGCTTCACTATGTATAGTGATGCATCCCACCTGGGATTAGGTTGCGTACTGATGCAAGAAGGCAAAGTCATAGCTTATGCTTCACATCAACTCAAACCTCATAAATTGAACTATCCGACACATGATCTGAAATTAGCTGTTGTAGTTTTCGCCTTAAAGATTTGGAGACACTATATGTATGGTGAAAAGTTTTATTTGAACATTGATCACAAAAGTTTGAAGTTTCTTATGACTTAGAAAGAGTTGGACCTCTGTCAGCGTCGGTGGATAGAGCTTTTGAAAGACAATGATTTAGTCATTAATTACCATCCTGGTAAGGCCAATGTTGTGGTTGAAGCTTTAAGTCGGAAGCCCACTCCCTCTTCAAGATACCTGAATTCTCATTTTAGACTCAATAAGCATGGCAAGTTATTGGCCGAACTGAGGATACAGTCAACTATTGTATCCTGAATCAAAGCACTCTAAGAAAACAATTAAGAGTTGCAGCCTCTCATTTCTAAGGTCAAGGATAACACAAATCCTGACTTTGCTATTAATTCCGAAGGCTTGTTATGTTTCCGCAACCGTATCTGTGTGCCTGATGATAATGATCTTCGGAATCAGATTTTGAGTGAAGCTCATTCTAGCCCCTTCTCTATTCATCCATGAGCTATTAAAATGTACAAAGATCTAAAGGAGCTATATTGGTGGTCCGGAATGAAGAATGAGATCACGGACTTTGTGACTAGGTGCTTAACTTGTCAACAAGTCAAAGCCGAGCACAAGGTGCCTACTGATCTTCTACAGCCTATCGAGTTTCCATAGTGGAAATGGGAGAGTATTACAATGGACTTTGTAAGTGGCCTACCTATGACACTGAAGAAGAATGATGTTGTTTGTGTCATTGTGGAACGATTTACTAAGTTCGCTCTTTTCCTTCCGGTGAGTTTGCTCTTTTCCTAATGAATTTCAGTTTGCCTAAGCTCGCAAAGTTGTATATCCATGAAGTCATTTGGTTATACGGAGTCCCTAAGTCTATTATCTCCGATCGTGACCTCGATTCTAGCTGGGTTTTGGAGGACCTTACATGAGGCATTGGGAATGCAAGTGCACCTTAGCACTGTTTTCCATTCTTAAACCGATGGCCAATCCAAGAGAGTTATCCAGGTAACTCTAAACCCTCATTTGGATTGTATGTCTAAATGTTTGTGTCAATCTCGATTCTTCCTTGTAGATTCTAAAAGATATGCTCTAAGCTTGTGTCATCGACTTCGAGAATACATGGGAGAAATCCCTACCTTTACTCGAGTTTACATACAAAAACAGTTACCAAGCTTCAATTCAAATGGCCCCATACGAAGCTTTGTATGGAAGGAGATGCGGAACTCCTCTTTGTTGGACCGAACTCAGTGAAGGCAAGATACTAGGTCCTGACTTGCTTTGAGAGACTAAAGAAAGGACAACCATTATCCGTGATCGACTTAAGACTGCCTTGGGTCGGCAGAAATCATATGCTGGTTTGAAAAAAAGAGATATCTAGTACAAGGTTGGTGAAAAGGCCTTCATTAAAGTATCTCCGTGGAAGAAGATCCTTTGTTTCAGCAAAAAGGGAAAGCTAAGCCCCTGTTTCATCGGCTCGTTCGAAGTGATTGAAAGAGTGGGACCTATAGCATACCGATTAGCTCTTCCCAAGGAGTTAAGTTAGATTCACAACGTCTTCCATGTATCTATGTTATGCAAGTACCGGTCAAATCCATCCCACGTGATCGAGCCAAAGTCTGTGGAGATTCAATCCAATCTGATGTACGAGGAGGAACTTGTGCATATCCTTGCTCGAGAAGTCAAACGGCTTCGTAACAAGTATGTGTCCTTAGTGAAAGTTCTGTGGAAAAGTCATTCTGTTGAAGAGGCAACATGGGAACCTAAAGAGACCATGCGAAAGCAGTACCCACATCTTTTTGCTTGAAATGAAAATTCAAGGATGAATTTTCTTAAGGGGGAGAGTTGTCACATCTCGAAAATCGGCCTAGTCATAATTAGGTTCCGGTGACCAGAAGTTTCGAATCTGATATGTAAAATGTTGTAATGAATAACCATTGTAACCCTCTTTTGTAATGAAATGACAATTTGATCCTATTGGAGTAAGTGGACTTCTTTGTATGAAATTTGAAGCCCAAAATGCAAATTTGAGCAAGGCGTATCGATACTGTCAAGCCAGTATCGATACGGCCCACCACCAATAACTAACTTACATGATTTAGCAAGGGCGTATTGTAATATCCCATTAATAAAGATTAGAACCATGTTATAATTAATTAAATGAATTAGAGTTGGTTATAATAGATTTAAGGAAATGAGGACCAAAACTGAATAATGATTAATGTAAGTGATCGTTTTATAAGGACCACTTTGTTTGATAATGTAAACAAAGGGATTGCATGGTGTCTTTTAGAAAACTTGTGGACATGAATATGTGTCATAGTCTAGCATGATCAAAGGAGGGAGAGAAAGGTATAGTGTCATCCTCTTCCTCCCAAAATTTGCTAAACTGAAAATCCTTAGAATTGAGAGAGAAAAAGTTTATGTCGAAAGGAAAGGAGAAACCATTTTTGTTGGGCTGAAATCTAATAGTTGATTCTTGTTAAAAATTGAAAGGTATGTCATTCTTTTCATTGGTTTCTTGTATGAATGTCTAGATAAGTTAAGTAATTTGTTGAAACTCTTGCAAGCAATAGCCGAAACATTGAACTTATGTTGATGATTGAATTATGTTACTAGAATTCTTAAAAGGTTAATTGTGATTCAATTGAACGTATACTTGATTTGGTTTGAGAATGCAATGGAAAATTTGGTGATTATAGTTGAAACATGAATAGTTTGGTTGGTGATATTGGAAGCATATATTAATCTAGATTGAAAATGGATTTCTTGCGTTATAATTGAACCGATCCATGATTGAAGCAAGGAACTATTCTGTTTCGGTAAAACCAGCAGGACTGCCTCTTGTCAATGTTTAAAAATTGAATAGGTGAACATAGAAAAGGTTTGAATGTAGACTAGAAGTTAACTTAGATGTTTGGATTGTAAGTCATGAGAACCAAATTGCCCTGTTTAGTTTATAGGAGAGTAAAATGAAAAAAATGGATTGTATGAATAATTTTGTGTAAATTGTGGACTGTCGAATCCAAAAAATCATGAACAACAATGCAAGTTGTTATAGAATAGGAATCATGTAAATTCCAAATGTTTGATGAATGTATGTATATTTTTCTATGTTAGATCAAGGGGATATCAAAGAAAAATGGGCTAAAGTTGATCGAAACTCTGACAAACAAAGAGGAATTGTCATCCGGGAAAATCAATAGCTTGGAAATAACCTGTGAGTGTGGTTTTAAAGACTCAGAATTGGGATAACAACCATTCCGAGCATAGTTTTTACTTGTTATATTTAAAGAATAACATTATATGCGCAAATCATGTTTGTGGCTAAGTTGATTGGAGAACAAGGTAAGTATTTCCTTATGGAATGCTTGTAGTATATTGTTTGATTGAGATGCATGGCTACTTCCGAATGGTTATACTAATGAGGATGCTTGATGTATTGAAATGTTAATGTTATGCCATGTGAAAAACTTAAAGAGGTAAACAAATGAATTATGTAACGAATAAGCCTATATGTAACTATGAAAGTTTAATGATTCTTGAAAGAAATCAAGCATGTATGAATAAATGATTCGGCCATGGGCCAATGATGTTATGGACTTGGGATAGTAATCTCAAAATGCATGTGAAAGGTCCCAAATATGAATGGGATAAAAGCACTTTGTTGTGCAAGGTAAAAGGAGCTATGCTCAAAATGATTAAAGAATGACAATTAAAGTAAGCCTTGGTTTTGAGTCAGTCATAGATATAGTTGGCATGCCATAGAGTCCATAGAGCTCAGAGTCGGGGTGGACTAATTTCCGGGACAGTGGTCCCTAATGGGAGACAGTAGAAGGGATGTATTTTGGTCACTTGGCGACAGTAGGAGGGAATGACCGGTACCTCGAGTGCCTAATGTTTCATGGGAGACAGTTGGTTGGGGACTTGTTTATCTAGACTGGGTTATCGAATCTCAAGGCTATGTTAAATGTGTATTCTTACATAAAGGTTTTGATGTGCTTAAAGAATTGATTTATCTCAATTGTTGTGAAATGTCTAATTAATTAATACATACTTTTTAAAAGAGATTGGAAAACTGACTATATAATATGTATGGATTGTCTATTTCAAATGTTTAGAAATATATGTTAAGTTTAATTGTTTATCATATAAATCATAGTATGGCCAGTATCTATGCAATTGTTGCTTAACCTTAATGCTCCAAGCCTAATTTGTGTACAAGCTTACGGTAGAAATGATAGAGATTTTATAGTTAGACATCTCATTGAATGTTTAAACCCACTCACTAAGCCTTTGCTTAACAAATCACTCTCACTACATTTTCAGGTTAAATCTTCTGATAACCATCTTTGCAAGGAGCTTGATCAGGATACTACTTTGTTAAGAGTATGTTTTGTATTTAATTAAGAACTCCTAGGATGGTGGCACTCTAGTGTTTGTACATATTTTTTATGTTAGTAACTTGGCTTGTAATAACTAATGATGTTATGTTTGTATGGCCTCTTTATAGTAATGTTAGGTGCGAGTTTAAGTAGGTTGCTTGATAGTCATATCTTAGGAATATGTCTTGATATGTGCATGTCTTGTAGAGTGTATTTGCATTTTGAATTGGGGGCCTTGTTTGGTAATCGGTTAAGTAAGCAAACTTGTTTTTAATTAGATCATAGTTCATTCGATTCATCATTAGAAGAAATCTTTGTGGTTGTTGTTGGCTCGCTCATGATTAAATAACTCAATTAGTTTATAATATCATGGAAACCCCTAACTCGAAAGATCATGGTTGGAAATTATATTTTAGGATGAGATAGAGCAACTTCTTTAGTAAATATTTACATGATCCTGAAAGCTTAATCCCTCTTCGATCTTGATGTTGGTGATCCAATGAATCTTTGTTTGAGTTTCTAGTATTAATTGGAAATGCTCGAAATTTTGCTTGATTTAAATCCTCTATGGAAGTTTTTTAGTTCTCCTTGACATCCTTAAATTGTCCTCTTTCTCCTAGGCCCTTTTTAGGATGTTACAAATTTGGTAATCATAGCTAAGGTTGCATGATCCTAAGCCTATGTTGTAGCATTGATTGTTTTAGAGCCACCTAGGAGTTAGTATGTTGTGACTTGTATCTGATCAAGCTCTTTCTCTTCTTATATTAGAATGTCTGAAACAAGGTTGGGATAGGATAATGAAAGCCCAACAGGCTCCTCCTATGAAGGAGGAAGTGTGAGGATGAATCAAGATCCTCCAAAGGTTGCTGAGCCTCAACAAGTTCAGCATGAAGCTCCTGCAATTCATCCCGTTCAACGGGAATGTTTCTCAAGTTTAAAAGAAATGTTTGATCAAATGATCATCTCTATGAGAGAAAATCTCCCTTCTCCTCTCATTCCTCTTGTGGTAGTAACAGGAAAAGCTCCAATAGATAAGCTAGCTCAGCATCGAGCTTACACTTTTACCGGGGCTAATGAAGAAAGACCTGAGGAAGCTGAGTTTTGGTTAGAGTCGACAGTGAGGATTTTGACTAAACATTTACAATGTTCGGATGAACATAAGTTGGAGTGTGCGGTGGCCCTTTTAGCTGAAGAAGCACTTAACTGGTGGGTGACTGCAATTCTTGTTGCTCCAGCTGAAGAAGTCACTTGGGAGTTCTTTCTCAAAGAGTTTAAAAAGAAGTATATTAGTGATCAATACCTTGCTGAACGTAAGAAGTGATTTTTGTATCTGAAGCAATGAGGTAAACCAGTTGAACAGTACATCAGTGAGTGTTACAAGTATTGCAAGTATGGATCAAAATTTATTAAGAAAGAAAAAGACAAATGTCAAATGTTCATCGATGGGTTCAGTGATAAATTAAGTCTGATGTTTACTACTCTCGAGATTATAGACTTCCAAGACTTGGTTAACCGAGTGATAGCTACAGAAGCTAAAATAAAGATTTCAGAGAAGAAGAAAGGGAATTCGTCTAAGGGTGATAAAAGACAGCTAGATGACCATAAGCCATATTGGCATAATAAGAAGCAGAAGCATTATGGAGGAAATTCTTCCAATTTCAGTAATTCTTCAATGGGAAATTTTATACCCAAGCCTCAATCTTTGGGTAAGAGTGCGACACCAACTACATCTATCAATAGCACTGGAAATAATGGGAAAGAATTTCAAGTCTCGACTTGCAACATATGTTAGAAGCATCATTTAGGGATTTGTAGAAAGCAATCCAACACTTGCTATTTGTGTGGGGAGACTACATACTTTATCAAAGATAGTCCCCAAAATCCCAACAAGTTGCCTTCACATGTGTCTAGGGGATCAAATCTGAATCCTTCTCCTAGATGAAAAAGGTTGAAACAAGCTCACTCGGGAAGCTATGGAAAGACCAAGGGCTAAGGATCTAATGCTACCTACCAAGAATCCCGAGCACTTGCTAAAGTATATCATATTTTTGAGGGTGTGAGGAAGAGGAGTCACCTAACGTGATTGCGGGTACAATACTCTTGGATACATATCCTGCTTATGCTCTTTTTGATTCAGGTTCAACCTATTCTTTTATAAGTTCTTTTCTTATTGCAAAGCTTAACCTAAAGATAGAACCTTTAATTGGTGAACTCATAGCTGCCAACCCACTTGGAGATAAAGTAACCATAAATCAAATATGTAAAAGTTATCCTTTGTTTATTCAGAACATACCTTTTCCTGTTGACCTTTTGGTGCTACCCTTTTCTGATTTTCATCTTATTTTGGGGCTGGATTGGTTGAGTAAACATGGGGTTTGGTTAGATTGTACTAAGAAGAGATTATACCTTCATGGGTTTGGAAAAAAATCTAATTCCTTGCTAAGCAAGGAACCATTCGAACAAGTGACCCTTTTTGCTTCTATATCTCATTTGAATTAATCTAGGTAGTTAATTGAATCAATTTTAGCTGTTTTGAATTGAATCTAGGTAGTTAATTCGGAATCGAGATTCAACCGGGATCGGCACCAGTTTCTATTACACCCTATCATATGGATCCGATTGAACTTAGAGAACTCAAAGATCAAATACAAGAGCTACAAGATAAGGGCTTCATTAGACCAAGCTATTTACCTTGGGGAGCTTCGGTTTTATTTGTGAAGAAGAAAGATGGATCCATGAGGCTTTGCATTGATTATAGACAATTAAACCAACTCACCATTAAGAACAAATATCATTTGCCGAGAATAGAAGATTTGTTCGATCAATTAAAAGGTGCTACAGTGTTCTCTAAAATTGATCTACGATCGGGATATTATCAGATGAAAGTCAAGGAAGCTGATGTACCGAAAACTTCTTTCCGAACCCGTTATGGCCATTATGAATTTTTAGTAATGCCTTTCGAATTAACAAATTCTCTTGTGGCCTTTATGGACCTCATAAATCGGGTTTTCAAACCCTATTTAGACAAGTTTGATGTGGTGTTTATAGATGATATACTGGTATATTAAAAAAATAGCGAAGAGCATTCAAATCATCTAAGAATCGTTTTGCAAACTCTTCAAGATAAGCAGTTATATGCCAAGTTTAATAAATGTGCGTTCTGGCTTTCAGAAGTGACTTTTCTAGGCCATGTAATTTCAGCTGAAGGTATAAAAGTTGATATAAGAAAAATTCAATCCATTATTGAGTGGAAGCCTCCAAGGAAAATTGGTGAAATCAGAAGTTTTCTTGGGTTGGCCGGTTATTACAAGAGGTTTGTCAAAGGTTTCTGAATTCTGGCTGCTCCATTAACTCAACTCTTCAGGAAGAATGTGCCATTCGAATGGTTAGTAAAACAACAAGGAAGCTTCGACCAATTGAGGCAAGTTCTCACTCGAGCTCCTATATTGACCCAACTAGAACTAGGAAAGGTTTTTACTGTTTTTAGTGATGCTTCTCATCTTGGTTTAGGATGCATGCTAATGCAAGGGGATAATGTAATTTCTTATGCCTTTCGGCAATTAAAGCCTCGTGAAATGAATTATCCCACTCATGACCTTGAATTGGCCGCAGTGGTTTTTGCCTTAAAAATTTGGAGGCATTATTTGTATAGGGAAAGATGTCAGTTGTTTACAGATCACAAGAGCTTAAAGTATCTTCTACTTAAAAGGATATAAATTTAAGGCAAAGCAGATGGATGGAATTGATTAAGGATTATGACTTGATTATCGATTATCATCCCAGAAAGGCAAACGTTGTGGCTGATGCACTTAGTCAAAAATGATCATCTGGTAAGATTTAAGATTTTGAATTGATTACTTCACAATCTTGCCTATTCAAAACCTTGAGTTATATCTAAATGGTTCATTGTTTTTGTAGCCTTTTCTATAATCATTGCACATTTTAGGATTCAAAAGAATCAAACACAGTTAGCTGAACTTCAGATTCAGCCTAAAATTCTTTCGAGAATTCAAAATCTTCAGCAAACTGATCTGGAACTACAGAAGATTGTGAACAAACTTGATTCATCTTCATGTTTGGATTTTCACCTTGGGTTGAATGGCCTTCTTTGCCTTAGGAATCGAATTTATGTTCCTAATGATAACTCTTTGAAAGAAGAAATGATTAGGGAGGCTCATAGTAGTCATTTCTCTATTCATCCTGGCTCGGTTAAGATGTACGAAGATTTGAAAAGAATCTTTTGGTGGCCTAAGATGAAACCTGACATCACTGATTATGTATCCAAATGCTTGAGTTGTCAAAGAATCAAAGCTGAACATCAAGTACCCTTAAGGTTGCTTCAGCCTTTGAAAATACCCCAATGGAAGTGGAAGTGTATAACCATGGATTTTGTCACCGGTTTGCCTTCGTCACCAATAAAGAATGATGTTGTTTGGGTGATAGTTGACAGATTTTCAAAATCAGCCCACTTCATTGTTGTTCGAATGAATATGAGTCTGGAAATGTTAGCCAATTTATATATCAGAGATGTAATTCGCCTCCATGGTGTTCCTATCTCTATTGTCTCAGCTAGATATTCTCGTTTTACTTATAGATTTTGCAGATCTCTGCTAAGGGATTTAGGAACCAAAACCAATCTTAGTACTGATTTCCATCCTCAATCCGATGGATAGTCTGAAAGAGTAATCCAAGTACTCGAGGATATGCTTAGAGCTTGTGTGATCGAATTTGGAAGAGATTGGGAAAAATCTCTACCTCTAGCTGAATTTGCTTACAATAACAATTACCAAACCTCCATTAAGATGGCACCTTTCGAAGCATTATATGGAAGGAAATGTAGGACTCCATTATGTTGGTCCGAGTTGGGAGAAAACAAGATCTTAGGACCTGAATTGCTTCGGGAAATTGAAAATCAAATTTGGATTATACATAGTAGATTGAATGAAGCTTCTGATAGGCAGAAAGCCTATGCTGACTCTAAGAGACATGAGGTTCAATATGAAGTTGGTGATCGGGTATTTTTAAAAGTATCCTTGTGGAAGAAAATTTTTAGATTTGGAAATAAGGGTAAATTAAGCCCTCGATTTATCGGACCCTTTGAAATCACTGAAGGAAATGGCCTAGTCACCTATCGTTTAGCCCTTTCTAGTGAATTTGAAAAGGTTCACAACGTATTCCATTTATCAATGTTACGACGATATCGTTCTGACCCATCACACATGTTAGAACCAGAAGAGGTTGAACTCAATTTTGATTTGTCTTATATTGAAGAGCGAGTCCAAATTTTGGATAGTGAAGTTAAAAGACTTTGTAATAAGATGGTACCTCTTGTCAAAGTGCTTTGGAGGAATCAAAAATCGAAGAAGCAACATGGGAACTATAAGCATTGATGCGAAAGCAATATCCATAACTCTTTTCCACAGGTAAATTCGACGACGAATTTTCTTTAAGGGGGAGGGAATTGTAATATCCCATTAAAAAGGATTAGAATCATGTTAGAAGTAATTAAATGAATTAGAGATAGTTATAATAGATTTAAGGAAATGAGGACCAAAACTGAATAATGATTAATGTAAGTGATCGTTTTATAAGGACCACTTTGATTGATAATGTAAACAAAGGGATTGCATGGTGTCTTTTAGAAAACTTGTGGACATGGATACTTGTCCTAGTCTAGCACGATCTAAGGAGGGAGAGAAAGGTATAGTGTCATCTTCTTCCTCCCAAAGTTTGCTAAACCGAAAATCCTTAGAATTGAGAGAGAAAGAGTTTATGTCGAAAGGAAAGGAGAAACCGTTGTTGTTGAGCTGAAATCTAATAGTTGATGATTGAATTATGTTACTAGAATTCTTGAAAGGTTGATTGTGATTCAATTGAACGTATGCTAGATTTGGTTTGAGAATGCAATGGAAAATTTGGTGATTATAGTTGAAACCCGAATAGTTTGGTTGGTAATATTGGAAGCATATATTAATCTAGATTGGAAATGGATTTCTTCAGTTATAATTGAACTGATCCATGATTGAAACAGGGAACTATCCTGTTTCAGTAAAACCAGCAGGACTGTCTCTTGTCAATGTTTTAAAATTGAATAGATGAACATAGAAAAGGTTTGAATGTAGACTAGAAGTTGACTTAGATGTTTGGATTGTAAGTCATGAGAATCAAATTGCCCTGTTTAGTTTACAGGAGAGTAAAACAAAAAAAAATTGGATTGTATGAATAATTGTGTGTAAATTGTGGACTGCCGAGTCCAGAAAATCATGAACAAAAATGCAAGTTGTTATAGAATAGGAATCATGTAAATTCCAAATGTTTGATGAATGTATGTATTTTGTTCTATGTTAGATCAAGGGGATATCAAAGAAAAAGGAGCTAAATTTCATCGAAACTCTGACAAACAAAGAATTGTCATCCGGGAAAACCAATAGCTTGGAAATAACCTGTGAGTGTAGTTTTAAAGACTCAGAATTGGGATAACAACCATTCCGAGCATAGTTTTTACTTGTTATATTTAAAGAATAACATTGTATGAGCAAATCATGTTTGTGGCTAAGTTTCTTGGAGAACAAGGTAAGTATTTCCTTATGGAATGCTTGTAGTATATTGTTTGATTGAGATGCATGGCTACTTCCGAATGGTTATACTAATGCGGATGCTTGATATATTGAAATATTAATGTTATGCCATGTGAAAAAATTGAAGAGGTAAACAAATGAATTATGTAATGAATAAACATATATGTGACTATGAAAGTTTAATGATTCTTGAAAGAAATCAAGCATGTATGAATAAATGATTCGGCCATAGGCCAATGATGTTATTGACTTGGGATAATGATCTCAAAATGTATGTGAAAGGTCCCAAATACGAATGGGGTAAAAGCACTTTGTTGTGCAAGGTAAAATGAGCTATGCTCAAAATGATTAAAGAATGATAATTAAAGTAAGCCTTGGTTTCGAGTCAGTCATAGATAATGTTGGCATGTCGTAGAGTCCATAGAGCTCAGAGTCGGGGTGGACTAAAGTCCGAGACAGTGGTCCCTAATGGGAAACAGTAAGAAGGATGTATTTTGGTCACTTGGCGACAGTAGGAGGAAATGACCGGTACCTCAAGTACCTAATGTTTTATAGGTGACAATTGGTTGGGGACTCGTGTATCTAGATTGGGTTATCGAATCTCAAGGCTATGTTAAATGTGTATTCTTACATAAAGGTTTTGATGTGCTTAAAGAATTGATTTATCTCAATTGTTGTGAAATGTGTAATTAATTAATACATACTTTATAAAAGAGATTGGAAAACTGACTATATAATATGTATGGATTGTCTATCTCAAATGTTTGGAAATATATGTTAAGTTTAATTGTTTATCATGTAAATCATAGTATGGCCAATATCTATCCAATTGTTGCTTAACCTTAATGCTCCAAGCCTAATTTGTGTACAAGCTTATGGTAGAAATGATAGAGATTTTATAGTTAGACATCTCATTGAATGTTTTAAACCCACTCACTAAGCCTTTGCTTAACAAATCACTCTCACTACATTTTCAGGTTAAATCTTTTGATAACCATCATTGTAAGGAGCTTTATCAAGATACTACTTTGTTAAGAGTATGTTTTGTATTTAATTAAGAACTCATAGGATGGCGGCACTCTAGTGTTTGTACATATTTTTGTTATGATAGTAACTTGATTTGTAATAACTAATGATGTTATGTTTGCATGGCCTCTTTATGGTAATGTTAGGTGCGAGTTTAAGTAGGTTGTTTGATAGTCATATCTTAGGAATATGTCTTGATATGTGAATATCTTGTAGAGTGTAATTGCATTTTGAATTAGGGACCTTGGTTGGTAATCAGTTAAGTAAGCAAACTTAATTTTAATTAGATCATAGTTCATTCGACTCAATATTAGAAGAAATCTTTGTGGTTGTTGTTGGCTCGCTCATGATTAAATAACTCAATTAGTTTATAATATCATGGAAACCCCTAACTCGAATGATCATGGTTGGAAATTATATTTTAGGATGAGATAGAGCAACTTGTTTAGTAAATAATTACATGATCCTGAAAGCTTAACCCTTCTTTGATCTTGATGCTGGTGATCCAAGGAATCTTTGTTTGAGTTTCTAGTAATAATTGGAAATGCTCAAAATTTTGCTTGATTTAAATCCTCTATGGATGTTTGTTAGTTATCCTTAACATCCTTAAATTGTCCTCTTTCTCCTAGGCCCTTTTTAGGATGTTACACGTATCGATACGGCCTTGAGTGTATCGATACGGGTCACCTGTTTTGAATTTGTTCGAAGCCAATTTGAAGAGAAAGTAAGCAAGGTGCTTACTCACCTCGCTGCTTGTCCCTTCCCACGTGAAGGATTATCAGAATGGAGGGCTAATGTCATCAAAAGAAAAGCTTGATGAGAAAGATATTGGGTTTAGGAAACCCTTTCCTGGAGGAAATGTTTCTATTGGCTAATGGTGTGGTGAGTCATGATTAAAATGACCAAATAAGTTTTAAACAAACGATAACAAGTAGGGCTCTCATCTTTTCACCTTTTGAACTCCCGTAAGCAAAACCCAAAAATCTTGTTTTCCATTAAGCAAGCTCCTCCATTGCTATCTTCAACCTCCAAGCTAAGCTAACACCTCAGTGTAACCTTTGATCTTCGTTCGAGTTTGATATACCGTTTGAAAGCCCACGATTCAGTGAGTAAAACCCCTCAATTGAATTGATGATTCGATCTTCCGTTGAAGTTTAATTTCAAAATTAGGTCTCTCGGTTTAAGTAGAAACCCATGAATTAGAAATTTGATTTTGTTAATTCGATGTTGTCCCTAAGCTACGATAAGTTCGAAATATGTTTCTAAATCCTTAATTCGAATTCTAATGTAATCCCAACTTTGTGCTAGCTCAAGTGTTGGAGAAAGATCCTTTGTCATCTCCAAAGGAAGTTAGGCACAAAAAGAATTGTAATTCGATAGCCTCGTAATCAAGGTGAGTGTAGTCGTGTCAAGGGATAGGCTAGGTGCCATCCCGTTGCATTCGATTTATGATTTTTGATATTCATGTGTAGATTCTTACGGTAAGCATGGTAAGTCTTGATTTGGTTGATATGCCATGAATTCATATGTGACAATTGAGAATATGCCATGACAATGGAATTAATGTAAATATGCTATGAAATTGAGATTGATATGAACATGCCATAATACGGTATGATACGAATATGTGATGATATGTACATGGAGCTAAGGCTCATTTTTGTTTTCGATACA
Organism: Hibiscus mutabilis; assembly: GCA_019671005.1. Classification (NCBI taxonomy): domain Eukaryota; kingdom Viridiplantae; phylum Streptophyta; class Magnoliopsida; order Malvales; family Malvaceae; genus Hibiscus; species Hibiscus mutabilis. Next base: position 19,687,836 of record CM033727.1, on the reverse strand, counting down.
TTGTGGCCTAAGGGCATAAAGGTGAGAAAAATGATGAAATATGTGTAACCTTGGACATTTGTGAGTTTTGGATACAATTGGCATGCCATACGATTATTTGAGCTCATATAAGTAAGGGTGGACTACGGTCTGGGGTTATGGCCTATATGTATGGGAAATAAGGACGGATTCTGTAAGGGACTTTTCGGAGCTACGGCCTATTTTCGATACGTGTTGTTGTAAAGGGGAATCCGAGTATCCATTTGTTGCATTGTCCAATGGATTAATATGTATACAAGCTTTAATCTGATTATATGAAATTATGATAAAGAACCTAAGTATGAACTATGTGACTAAAAGAATGTGATCATGATGTTTAAGTATGCTAATATGCCATTCATGTTCATAGCATGCCTTATATGTTATTGTTGTTGTTTATGTTTCTATGACTACCTCACTAGGCTAAATAAGCCTAACATGTGTGTGTCCCATGCAATTCAGGATCTTGAGATCTTCCGAGCTCGATTGTGTAATCTCTCGGTTGCAAGTCACTTCTGCAAGTTATATGTATGTTTACTTTGTTTCCGAACTCATTGTAAGGTGGCATAAGGTCTAAACCTGTTTTAATGGCCTATTTTGAAATGTTTGTAATACCAATAGAGCCTAAGTGATGTATGTGTAATATGGTATGTTTTGGGGTTGGTAACCTAGTTAAAATGAGCTTAAATACACCAATTTGTAAAATACTAGTAAATGAATTCAAAATGCTTTAAAAATTTGCATACTATTGGAATTATAGTTTAATGGATTGCTGGTAAAATTTGGTAATATTTGGACAACGTATGCTTGGTTAACTCGAATAAAAACCAGTAAAATTTTGTCATTTTAGGTCAATGCATATCGATACAGTCAATGGCGTATCGGTACGTCTAGGCATAAATTGTCTTAATGAAGCAGGGAGTATCGGTACGGCTAGGGCATATCGATACGGATTTTGTTCATTGGATTTTGGTTTGGAAAATGGTATCGATACGGTTTAGAGAGCGTATCGGTACGGGGTCAACTGACATCGATACGGGCTTAGCTGTATCCGTACGGGTTTGTCAACCAGTAAATCTAGAAATATAGAATTAGGCTTAGTGTATCGATACGACTCAAAGGTTATCGATACGGTATTAGTTAATCCGGTTAAGAATGCTTCAAATGAACCTTGGACAGTTTATGGAATGGTCACTAAAACCCGAATAGCTTAATTGAGTAGGTAAATGATATTCGATGGTAACAAAACTTCACAGAGTAATAATTGGTAAGTTTAATTACAAGTTGGTAATAAAGAATTCTGATTAGGATTTCTAATTTGCAAAATTGATGATTTAGTCCCCTAAGTTTTAAAAGTTTAAAATAGGCCTTAATTCTGATAAGATTAGTAATGACAGGTCCACAAAACTTACTAATTGACTATTAAGACATTCCGAATAAAGATCTGAACTCTGATTTCATTTCTGAATTTCCAATATGTTTTCTGATAACATTTTCGACCCGATTTCCTACCAGACTGGGAAGGGGGGGCTACATGCATTAGTTGCATTTAGGAAACTTATATTTCCAGCATTTTAATAATTATATTACACACTTTTCTTGCACATTTATTTTTTCTTGTTTGCATATTTATGTTACCAAGTTGCATGCACATTTAAGTTGTCATTTCTCTACACATTTAAGATGTCTTATCGCATGTGATGATTATTTGTAGGAAATAAGGAAGTAAGAGCACACCAAGGGTTGCAATTGGCAAGGATCTTGCACGGAAGGCTAATGGTCATATTCACATAGCACATGGAAAATGCTAGGTTCATGATGGAATGCATTCATGAATGACAAAATTTGTGAGTATCTTAAAGAGCCCAAAATGCCTTTTAATCTTTACAACCATTTAGTTACCAAAGGGAGTTGGAATGATCAAACTTTAAAGCATTTTAAAAGCTTTGCAAGACCATTTTGTTACCAAGAGAAGAAGGATATTCACAAGCTTTGAAAACATGTATAAATGGCCATTAAAAGGAATTTGCTAGATCCATTTTAAGTCCTTTCCTCTTCCATCTTGTAATTCCTATAAATAGGTCTCATTTGTAGCTATCAAAAGACAACTTGGAAAATATATTTTCTTGTGAGTCTTTAACTCTCTTGTTCTTTAAGAACTTTATCGATTTGCATGTTCGTCTTGTGAAATCATTCATTTTTATTCTTTTATATTGTTGGTTCCTAGTTCTTTATAACTAGTTAGTCACGATCCATCAACGGTTTACAAACATCATAAGGTTCGGGTCGACATTGTTATACAGTGTTGGATCTTCCTTCATTCTAAAACCAAACTATCTCCCTTAAACATAACCTCCACCATTCATCCAAACCTCCATTCCAACTTATCAACCATTAACCACCTTCTACACCAAACATGTATAACCCCTTTGCACCATCATTTTCTTTTCTACAACCTCCCTTGAACACCCAACCTAACCAATTCAACCTAATTTTTCAATTTGAGAAGAAACTTAGTCAGATCTCGATTTGGAAACAAATAGGACTTGGAAACTCACGTAACCAAGCTCGTCATGCATGATATTTTGAAGTGGTAATTGATGCCTTTTGGAAATGTTTCCAGTTCGTTGGCACCTTTCACATGACCTGGTAAAATAATGGACGTCCTTGAATAATGTTGGCAAAAAAAATCCTAACTGCAACACCTTGGTCGTTGTCTTCATTCCAGCAAAGTGACCTCCATAAGGTGATGCATGACAGAGCTAAAGAATGTTTTGTTTTTCATCTTCTGGCACACAATGATGAATGACTTGATCGACAAACTATTTGATCAAGAATAGCTCATCCCAATAGTATTTCTAGGTATCTCCTAGAAATCACTTTCTGGCATTACTCGGCAAGTTTGGTGGCATAATAATGTTGACTAGGTAGTTGACTATGTCAGCATACCATGGGATGGTAAGTAATTTCTCATTAGGGAGATCATCTCTAATTAGTGCGGTTTTTCCATCCTCATGGTGGTGTTCTAGATGAGGCAAGTGATCAGCCACTAGGTTCTCACTCCCATTTTTATCTCGAATCTCAAGAACAAACTCCTATAACAAGAGCGTTCATTGGATCAGTCTGGGCTTGGCATCCTTATTTGCCAAGACTTATTTGATTATCGAGTGGTTTGTGTATACCACAACTTTACTACCCACAAGGTAAGACCTAAATTTGTCAAATGCCAAGACAACTGCAAGGAACTCCTTCTCAGTTGTTGTGTAGTTAAGCTGGGCTACATTCAATGTCTGCCTGGCATAATATATGGTGTGGAAAAAAATTTCACATCTCAGTCCTAAAAAAGCTCCAATGGTGTAGTCGCTGGCATCGCACTTGAGCTCGAATGGCTCATTCCAATCTGGTGCCACAACTATTGGGGCATTAACTAATCTATCTTTCAATTCCTGAAAAGCTTTCAAAAATGAGTTATCAAATGCAAAAGCGGTAATCAGTTCCAAAAGTAAGTGTAAAGGTTTATAAATTTTTGAAAAATCTTTAATAAATAAAAACATGCATTGTAACATCCCGAAATCTCGCTTAGTCAGAAATGGGTTCTGGCGATTGGAAACCCTACATTAGAAAAGTCCAAATATTGTATTAACATTGACCGCAAGGTCAATTGTATCGATATTGGACTCCAATTGAGTCGAATTATTGATTATGGACCTTATTGAAATTATCAAAAATCTTTTAGTGCAAAACTATAGAAATTGAAGGTTTGGAGTACAAGTTTAGAGTATCGAGAGTTGAGGGACTAACCTTGCAATTAGCCCATCCTCAATTAAAATCACCACATACATGGGTGACCAGAAATAGATTCCTTCACCTTAAGGAAATCTTAAGGTTATAATAGATAAAAGAAATGACGGAAGGATTAGAAAGCTTACATGGTTATGAGAAAGCAAGCACCTCTATCTTATCTCCTACCTCGAAGCAAGCACCTCCATTGTTGAGGTTAGAAAAGCTTAAGATTTCTTCGGTTTATCGTATCGAATCATTGTTATCGATCGAGTAAGCTAGGATCCTTAGTTTGTTATAGAAATCAATGGAAAAATTGAGTGTAATTTCAAGTTAGGGTTTTGACTATCCATGAGAATTGATAGCTAAATGGCTATTTTAAGCGTTGATTTTGATTTTGATATCTTTATATTGATTTCAATATCGTATTTTTGATTCTAACTGATTCCTATTGTTTAACCTAGCTCAATAATTGGATAGAGATCATCCACCATCACCGATGAAAGCTAGGAACAAAGAAATTGTCATCCGAAAGCCGTAGGAGCATCGGATTATCAAGGTGAGTGTAGTCAGAGTCTCATGATAGGTTAGGTGCCTTTCCCGATCCCATTGTCATTGATTATTGTATTGCTAACATCATTATTAAGGAATATTGCATTGAGTCACTTTGAGGATCCTATTGGTAAGTATCAGTAAGTATAGTGTAAATTATTGAGCATCGAGATTGCCATGGACATGGTTATTGGACTTCTCTATCAATTTCACTATTGTTATCGTCATTGAATTATAGAAACTTAAAACATCGATCATAGAGCATAGTCATTGCTATCTTCATTGTTGCTGTCATTGAGCATTGTTATTGATATAGTTATCGTTATCGAAATATCATAAATGAAGCATCGATCATTGCCATTGTCATTGAGATTTTTGAGTACTGGCATTGTTATTGATATTGTTATTGCACATTGATATCGAATCGTTGCTTATTGACAAGAATATTGAACATTGTTATTGTTACCGAACATCGATCATTGATATTGTTACCGGACCTTGGATTCAAAAGGACATTAGATACAATAGGCATGCCATAGAATTTATGAGCTTAGTGTGTGGGTGGACTAAGGTCCTTGGGTTACGACCTTTATTGTGGCGAGGTGGAGGGATGTTTGTGTTATTGATCATATTGGCGAGGCGGAGGGACTAGACCATTCATTGATTTTGCGAGGCGCAGGAATTCGCGTATCCATTATCCTAAATCGATCCAAGGATTAATATTGAAATATGGACTTATTGTTATTGATCATGATCATGCATTGTTAACATTGTGTTATTGCATTGTTATTGCCTATACATGACTTGAAATGCCTACCATTGCTATTGTTATTGTTTTAGACTACCTCAATAGGCAAAGTATGCCTAATGCATTTCATACCGTACATTTCAGGTTAAGAGATTCGCAGTTGAAGATTGGAGTAGTTGAAGAGTTTGACAAGTCACAATCAAGGCCAAAGAATGTATTTTGTCTCTATGAACTCGTAGGATGGTGGCAAAGTAGCTAGACTAGTCATATGTGGTCTTTTTGCTGTGTATAAGTTATGCTTGCCTTGTAATAGTGTTTAAGGCTCTGAATGACTTTTTAGTGTAGCTTAAAATTGGCTAAATATGCATATTTGGCACTAAAAGGTGAAAACCTAGTAAATGGATTCAAATGGCCCTAAAATTTGACATGCTCGTAGATTATAGTGATTGAATATTACTGGTAAAATTTCATTGCATTCGGACATCGTTCAACAGGTTGAACGGATTAAAAACCAGATAAAATCTATCATTATAGTGCAGAGCATACCGATACGGGTTCACCTGTTTCAGTACGACTGTGCATATTTGGTCAGTCAAAGCCCAGGTCAACCTAGTTGTACCAAAACGACCTAAAGGTGTTTTGGTATGGAAACTCAAAGAAACATTTGAGATTTTAATCACATTGATACGACCCTAAGGGTATATCGAAACGGGTCAATGAAGGTCAACAGGTACCGATATGACTTGAGCCGTATCGAAACAAGTTTTTGGGGTTGTTGGAAGCTGGGTTATCACCCTTGCATATTGTACCAATACGGTCCTCGACCGTATCGAAACGAGTTTGGATAGTGAAGTCTAGATTTCATAATCAATCTACACCATACCGATACGGCCTATAGTGTTTTAGTACGGGAGCGGTTAAATCCGTTATGAGTCATTGATCACTGTATGGAAACATTGCATATTGGTCAATGAAACTTGGTAAGTCTAATTGGATGGGTAAATGACATCGGATTAACATGAAATTTTGCAGGGTGGTTAGTTATGGATTTAATTTCATTGGTGCATGGTTAAATTCTGATAAGGACCCCTAATTTCTATAAAGTACAGTTTAGTCCCTAAAGATGGTTAAAGTTTAAAATTGGTCCAAAATCTGATTAATACTGTTTCATATCAATTTATTGACCTAGCTTGCATCCATAGCATCGAATTGCATAGCCTAACATTGAATTTTTAATGAAATTGTTATACCGTTCACTGTATTATTTTTCGATAACACTTTCCAACCCAGCTTTCTACCAGACCGGGAAGGGGGTGTTACAATTGTGGTAATAGAGCTAGAGTTTAGTCGATTCTAGGACTAAACTAAAGCTTCTTGCATTGTTATTGTGTTACTTTGCCATTTAGGAGTTATATATTGTGACTTGTTGACTAATCCGATCTTTCTATGTTATAGTTATGTCTGAGACAAATGAAGCTCATATCAATGAGCCTGCCACCGACTCCTCGAAGCTTGGCGAGGAAATAAGAGGAGATCCTCTGAAGCAGTAGGGCCCTCCTCCACAGGGCACCAGACCTATTGTACCGACTGCTCAGGTAGAATGTTACCGGAACATGGCTAAAATGTTCAAGCAGTTTATGGCTGCAATAAGAGCTAAGCAAGTCGTGCGACCTGCTGCACCAGTTGTCCAATATACTCGGGCCCCTATCGACAAGCTATTATAGTATCAGGCCAATACCTTCACCGATCAAGATGATGACAATCCTGAGGTTGTTGAGTATTGGTTAGACAACACCTTAAGGATTCTAAATAGATAGCTGCAGTGTACAGATGAACATAAGCTGAAATGCACCCTCGCATTGCTTGCTGACAAGGCGTTGCATTGGTCAGAGACAACTATCCTTACGGTCTTCGAGGACACTATGACCGGGGAGTTCTTTCTTCTATAATTCTGAAAGAAGTATATCAGCGAGTTCTATCTAGTAGAAAAACGTAGCACCTTCCTCCACCTCAAACAAGGTGGGCGACCATTCGAGCAGTATATTCATGACTTATGTAAGTACTACCGATATGGTGCGGAATACATTAAGAAAGAGGAGGAGAAGTGTTACATGTTCATTGCCGAACATAGCGATGAGCTTTGTCCCATGTTTACTGCTCTGAGCATCGCTGATTTCCAAGACCTGGTGAACCGGGTCAAGGCCATCGAAGCATTGCTGAAAGCCTAGAGAAATGAAGGGTTAGGCAAGTCTAAAAAGAGGTTTCAAGACGACTCTCGACCTTCCAAGTGGAACAAGTAAGGGAAGTATTCTTGCCCTAAGTAGAGTGTCTACCCATAGCCTTCTCGTTCCAAGAATATTGAGAGGCCCCAGTCTGTGACTCCATCTTTTGCTAGAATGACTTTAGTCGAGAGTACTCAAGGACCGAATTGGAGCTGTCAGAACCTTGTTTGTAATTACTGTTAGAATTGGCATCTGATAGGCCCGTGCCATAAACAAACTGGAGCTTTTTCTTTTAGGGTGAGCAAGACCACTTTATCCGTGATTGTCATCTGAATGCAACCAAGTCTATTGCTACACTGGCTATTGTTGCCACCCCTACTCAGTCCTTCCGAGGCAAGGGGTCAAAGCAAGGATCACCGGAAGCTACCAGGAGACCTATTGTCTCTGACAAAGCACCGAGTAGATATGAATCAAGAGCTCATGCTCAGATATATCACGTGAGGAGCAGGGAAGAGGAAGACGAACCTGGCATCATAGCAGGTATCATTGAATTGTATTCACATCCTTTGTATGTATTGATTGATCATGATTCTACTCATTCTTTCATAAGTATTGTGTTAGTCAAGAAACATAGATTGTTTTTTGAACCCATAGCATCAAGAGTCTCTATAACCAATCCATTGGGTAATTGTGTCACCATAAGCTTTGTGTGTAAGGATTGTCCCTTATTGATTCAAGGGATTTCTTTTCTGGCCAATTTATTGGTCTTACCGATCCACGAGTTTGATGTGATATTGGGATTAGATTGGCTCAGCGAACATCAAGCGTGGGTTGATTGTAGTAAGAGAATGCTATACCTTCGATGAGAGTATCGTATTGATGAATTCGAGAAATATTTCCTTACATGCTTTGACATTGCAAGCCAAGGATGAACCCTATTTTGTGGATGTTGACACCGTATGTGAATTTCCTAATGTCTTTCCTGATGAACTTTTGGGATTGCCTTCAACCCATGAAGTCAAATTTGGTATCGAGGTACAACCTGGTACTGCCTCAGTTTCTATTGACCTTATCGCATGGCAACCGTTGAGCTCAAGGAGCTAAAGGCTCAAATTCAAGACCTTTTGAATAAAGGTTTCCTCTCATTGGGGAGCACTGGTTCTTTTTGTTAAGAAGAATGATGGTTCCATGAGATTGTGTATCGATTGCCGATAGTTGAACAAGGTAACCATCAAGAATAAATATCCTTTGCCAAGGATAAATGACATATTTGATCAGTTAAGGATGCCTCTGTGTTTCCCAAGATCGATTTAAGGTCTAGGTATTATCGTATGAGAGTAAAAGAATGTGATGTACCCAAGATGGCTTTTCGAACTAGATACAGACACTACGAATTCTTGGTGATGCCTTTTGGGCTAACCAATGCACCGTCGGTTTTCATGGATCTAATGAATCGGGTTTTTAGACCCTACCTTGATAAATTCATAGTAGTGTTCATTGACGACATTCTAATCTATTCTAAGGACCCTATCGAGCATCGAGATCACCTTCGCGTTGTGCTTCAGATCCTTCGGGAGAAGCAATTGTTTGCTAATTTTTCCAAATGTGAGTTCTGGCTCACTGAAGTTGCCTTCCTTGGGAACATTGTATCAGCTCCGAGCATACACGTGGATCCAAAAAAATCCAAGCCATCGTTGATTGCCACCCACTGAATAACATTGATGAGGTGAGAAGTTTTCTTGGTCTCGCTGGCTTTTACAGAAGATTCATCAAAAGATTCTCTATGATAGCAGTTCCTCTGACTAAGTTGTTGAGAAAGGAAGCTTCGTTCGTTTGGTCTACGGATCAACAAAGAAGCTTTGACCAGTTGAAGTAAGTGTTAACCCATGCACCAGTCCTAACCCAACACGAGTCTGGAAAGGACTACACCGTTTACAGTGATGCTTTACATCTCAGGTTAGAATGCATATTGATGCAAGAAGGCAAAGTCATTTCCTATGCTAGAAGACAACTAAAGCCACATGAGATGAATTATCCCACTCATGATTTGGAGTTGGCTGTGGTTGTATTTGCATTGAAAATCTAGAGAGACTATATCTATAGAGAAAAGTGTTATCTCTTCACCGATCATAAGAGCCTTAAGTATCTATTGTCTCGAAAAGAGCTAAATCTTCAACAAAGAAGATGGATGGAACTCTTCAAGGACTATTACCTTGTTATTGATTACCATCCGGGCAAGGCCAATGTTGTGGTTGATGCACTCAGCCGCAAACCTCTGTCTTGTAAGTATTGTTATCAATCATTGAGTCCAATATATTGATTAGTATATCTACTTATTGTAAAGTCCTTGTATTGTAGCCCCTCGAGCTATCAATGCCCACTTCTGTCTTTAGAAGCATCGTTATCTCATAGCTAAACTTCAAGTTCAGTCTACTATCGTATTGAGAATTCAAGTATTGCAAAAACAATATCCTAAGCTTCATGTTATCATTTCCAAGCTGCAAGACAACCCCAACTTCATAATGAATTTTGAAGGGCTCTTATGTTTTTGTGATTAGGTTTGTGTACCCAATGATGAATCTCTTCGTGCTGATATCCTTAAAGAAGCTCATTCGAGCTCTTTCTCTGTCCACTCAGGGTCGGTAAAGATGTATAAGGACTTACGGGAGCTTTTCTAGTGGCCAGGAATGAAACAAGCTATAGTTGAATTCGTGTCCAAGTGCCTCACGTGTCACCGTGTTAAAGCTGAACATCGTGTTCCTACCATCTTATTACAACCCATCAATCTACTGCAATGGAAGTGGAATAAGATCACAATGGATTTTGTTAGTGGTCTACCTTTGACTCCTACTAAACATGATGTCATTTGGGTTATTGTAGACCATTTCACCAAGTCAGCCTATTTCTTACCAGTTCAGATGGATTACAGTCTTCCTAAACTAGCTGACTTGTATATCAAAGAAATTATTTGACTCCACAGAGTACCACAATCTATCATCTCCAATAGGGATCCATAGTTCGCATCTCGATTCTATAAGTCATTGCAGGGAGCTCTAGGCACCAGAGTTAACCTTAGTACTACTTTTGACCCTCAATCTGACGACCAGTCAGAAAGGGTAATCCAAGTTTTGGAAGACATGCTTTGTCCATGTATCATTGATTTCGGAGGCTCTTGGGAGAAATCCTTACCTCTTATCAAGTTTGCCTACAAGAACAATTACCAAGCTTCCATCAAGATGGCACTGTATGAAGCATTGTATGGCAGGCATTGCAGAACTCTGTTGTGTTGGTCTAAACTCGGTGAAGGCAAGATGTTGGGCCCTGACTTACTTTGGGAAACCAAGGAATGGGTTACCATCATCCATGATCGATTAAAAGCTGCCTTTGACCGATAGAAGGCCTATGCTAATCTTAAGCGAAGAGATATACAATATGAATTTGGCGAGAAAGCTTTTATTAAAGTCTCACTGTTAAAGAAAGTTATGAGGTTCGAAAGAAAAGGGAAGCTGAGTCCCCGATTCATTGGACCTTTCGAGGTTATTGAAAAAGTTGGCCTTATGGCTTATCGCTTATTGTTGCCCCCAGAAATAAGTAAGATTCATGATGTGTTTCACGTATCAATGCTCTAAAAAGTATCATTCTGACCCTTCGTATATCATTGAACCTAAATCGGTGGAACTTCATCCAGATCTGTCCTATGAGGAAGAACCAGTTCAAATTCTGGAAAAGGAAGTTAAAAGGCTTCGCAACAAGTCTGTTCCTTTGGTTAAAGTGCTCTAGAGGAGCCACTCTACTAAGGAAGCAACCTGGGAACAAGAGGAATTCATGAAGAAGCAATATCCTCATCTCTTTGGGTAAAAATTCAAGGACGAATTTTTCTTAAGGGGAGAGTTGTAACATCCCGAAATCTGGCTTAGCTAGAAATAGGTTCCGACGATCAGAAACCCTACATCATAAAGGTCCAAATATTGTATTGACTTTGACTGCAAGGTCAACTGTATCGATATTAGACTCCAATTGAGTCAAATTATTAATTATGGACCTTATTGAAATTATTGAAAATCTTTTAGTGACTAAACTATATAAATTAAAGGTTTGGGGGTACAAGTTTAGAGTATCGAGAGTTGAGGGACTAACATTGCAATTAGCCCCTCCTCAATTAAGTTCACCACATGCATGGGTGATCAAAAATAGATTCCTTCAGCTTAAGGAAATCTTGAAGTTATAATAGATAAAAGAAAGGAATGAAGGATTAGAAAGCTTACTCGGGTTATGAGAAAGCAAGCACTTCTATATCATCTCCTACCTTCAAGCAAGCACCACCATTGTTAAGGTTGGAAAAGCTTGAGATTTCTTCGGTTAATCGATATCGAATTATTTCTATCAATCGGGTAATCTAGGATCCTTAACTTATTATTGAAATCTATGGAAAATTGGGTGTAATCTCAAGTTAGTGTTTTGACTATCATGGGAATTGATAGCTAAATGGCTATTTTAAGCTTTGATATTGATTTTGATATCGTTATATTGATTTCGTTATCGTATTATCGATTCGAACCGATTCGTATTGTTTAACCTAGCTCAAGAATTAGATAGAGCTCATCCATCATCACCGACAAAAGCTAGGAACAAAGGAATTGTCATCCAAGAGCCGTAGGAGCATCAGATTATTAAGGTGAGTGTAGTCGGAGTCTCGGGATAGGCTAGGTGCCTTTTTCGATCCTATTGTCATTAATTATTGTATTGCTAACATCATTGTTAAGGAATATTGCACTGAGTCACTTTGAGGATACTATTGGTAAGCATCAATAAGTGTACTATAGATTATTGAGCATTGACATTACCATCGATATTGTTATTGGACTTCGCTATCGATTTCGCTATTTTCATCGTCATTGAATTATAGAAACATAGAACATCGATCATGGAGCATAGTCATTGCTATCGTCATTTTTATTTTCATTGAGCATTGTTATTGTTATCGAAATATCATAAATAAAGCATGGCTCATTGCCATTGTCATGAAGATTATTGAGCACTAACATTCTTATTGATATTGTTATTGAACATTGATATCGAATCATTGCTTATTGACAAGAATACTAATCATTGTTGTTGTTGCTGAACACCGATCATTGATATTGTTACCAGACCTTCGATTTGAAAAGACACTAGATACAATTGGCATGCCATAGAATTCATGAGCTCAGTGTACGGGTAAACTACGATCCTTGGGCTATGGCCTTTATTGTGGTGAGGCGGAGGGATGTTTGTGTTATTGATCATATTGGCAAGGCGAAGGGACTAGACCATTCACTGATTTGGCGAGGCATATGAATTCTCGTATCCACTATACCAAATTGATCCAAGGATTAATATTGAAATATGGACTTATTGTTATTGATCATGATCATGCATTGTTAACGTTGTGTTATTGCATTGTTATTGCCTATACATGACTTGAAATGCCTACCATTGATATTGCTATTGTTTTAGACTACCTCACAAGGCAAAGTATGCCTAATGCATTTCATGTCTTACATTTTAGGTTAAGAGATTCGTAGTTTAAGATCAGAGCAGTAGAAGAGTTTGACAAGTCACAATCAAGGCCAAAGTAATGTATTTTGTCTCTATGAACTCGTAGGATGGTGGCAAAGTAGCTAGACTAGTCATATGTGGTCTTTTTGGTGTGTATAAATTATGCTTACCTTGTAATAGTATTTAAGGCTCTAAATGACTTTTTAGTGTAGCTTAAAATTGGCTAAATATGCATATTTGGCACTAAAAGGTAAAAACCTAGTAAATGGATTCAAATGGCCCTAAAATTTGACATGCTAGTAGATTATAGTGATTGAATATTGCTGGTAAAATTTCATTGCATTTGGACATCGTTCAACAGGTTGAACAGATGAAAAACCAGATAAACTCTATCATTATAGGGCAGGGCGTACCGATACAGGTTCACCTGTTTCAGTACGGCTTTGCATATTTGGTTAGTCAAAGCCCAAGTCAACCTAGGCGTATCAAAACGACCTAAAGGTGTTTCGGTACGGAAACTCATAGAGGCATTTGAGATTTTAATTGCATCGATACGGCCCTAGGGGCGTATCGAAACAGGTCAATGAAGGTCAATCGGTACCGGTATGACTTGAGCCATATCGAACGAGTTCTTGGGGTTGCTGGAAGCTGAGTTATCACCCTTGCATGTTGTACCGATACGGTCCTCGACCGTATCGAAACAAGTTTGGGCATTATAGTCTGGTTTTCATAATCTATCTACAGCATATCGATACGTCCTATAGTGTTTTGGTACGATAGTGGTTAAATCTGTTATAAGTCATTGATCACAGTATTGAAACATTGCATATTGGTCATTGAAACTTGGTAAGTCTAATTGGATGGGTAAATGACATCGGATTGACATGAAATGTTGCAGGGTGGTTAGTTATGGATTGAATTTCATTTTTGCATGGTTAAATTGTAATAATGACCCCTAATTTCCAAAAATTATAGTTTAGTCCCTAAAGATGGTTAAAGTTTAAAATTGGTCCTAAATCTGATTAATATTGCTCCATATCAATTCATTGACCTAGCTTGTGGTCATAGCATCAAATTACATAGCCTAACATTGAATTTTTGAATGGAATTGTTATACTGTTCACTGTATTGTTTTTCGATAATGCTTTTTGACCCAGTTTTCTACTAGACCAGGAATAGGGTGTTACATGCGTGTCCCAAAAAAACTTCTAACACCTTTGACACTTGTAGGTGGTAGCAATTATTTGATTACCTCTACATTTTCCTTGTCTACTTTCAGTCCCTTCTTGGTCTATTTATGCTCGAGAACTATGCCTTCCTTTACCATGAAGTTGCATTTTCCTTGTTTAGGACCAGGTTGGTTCCGATGCATCTTCGAAGAACAAGTTCCAAACTCTAAAGGAATTCCTCAAAACTTTTGTCGAAGTTGGAGAAGTCATCCATGAAGACTTCTAAATTATTCTCGATCATATTCGAGAAGATCGATATGCCACGTTGAAACATTGTTGTCCAAGCAGCTATCCAAGAAGTAATAAAATACCTTCCTTGCTAGTCTTTCAAAAGGGCATCCTTCTGAAAGCGAATGTTTCATATGGATAGTGAACGTAATTTTATCCTGATCTTCTAGAGCAATGACTATTTGATTATAGCCCAAGTAGCTGTCCAAGAAGCAATAAAATACCTTCCCTGCTAGTCTGTCCAACATATGATCAATGAAGGGTAGCAGGAAATGATCCTTCTGGATGTCATTATTTAACTTCCTGTAATCCATGCACACCCTCCATCCCGTCACGGTCCTTGAGGGTATTATCTCATTCTTTTTATTCTGAACCACGATTATTCCATCTTTTTTTGGCACACACTACACTAGTCTAACCCACGAACTATCAAAAATATGATAAATTATCCAGCATCCTGCCATTTTATGAATTCTTTCTTGACTACCTCCTTCATGATGGGATTCAGTCTCCTTTGAGCCTCGATTGTTTTGTCATGGATGTATTCCAGAATAATTTTGTGCATGCAAATTGTTGGGCTTATCCCTCGGATGTCAACTATGGTCCTACCCAAGGCTTGTTTATAATTTCCTAAGGTTTCCAACAATCTTTCCTCCTAGTCTTTAGTCAAATTAGCATCAATGATCACTTACAAAGTGGAATTGTCTCCTATGTAAGCATATTTAAGGTAACTTGGCAATGGTTTCAGTTCCAAGTTCAGCGGCTTCTCAATGGATGGCTTTGGTTCTTTGATCTCTCTGCTAGCCAACTCAAGTGGCTCAGATCTCCTGTAATAACTCATGACTTCATTCAGCATGGTTGTTTCTTTAGATTCTTCACTCATCATATCTTTATCATCTTGCTTCATGGCATCAACTTCTGCTCCCTAGCATATATGTACTATGTCCACATTAAAAATGGACTTTATTACCTCGACATCTTGTCATTCCTCAGTTTCATCTGCACACTTAAGAGCTTGAAAAACATTAAACGTAACTTGTTGGTCATTCATACGCATAATAAGCTCATATTTTTTACCATCAATTAATGCCATACCCGTGTCAAGGAATGGTCTTCCCAATATTATTGGGACATCAACATCAGCCTCGTATTCTAAAATAATGAAATCAAATGGGAATATAAATTTATCTACCTTTACCAACATATCCTCAATCTTACCCTTGGGATGTGCATAAGATTGATCAGCCAGCTGAAGTGTTACTGTGGTAGGTCTGGCTTCCCCAATACCAAGTTTCTCGAAGATTAACATTGGCATCAACTTGATGTTGGTACCCGGATCACACAGTGCTTTACCCATGAATTTATTTCCAATGGTGCAGGGAATAGTGAAACTCATAGGATATTCTAGTTTCGGTGGCAATCTTTTGGTTATCATTGCACTATATCCCTCAATAAGTGTAATTGTCTCGAAATCACTCAGTCTCATCTTCTTGGATAAGATGTATTTCATGAATTTAACGTAGCTGGGCATTTTTTCAAGAGCTTCCACTAATGGAATGTTAATCTGTAGTTGTTTAAGGACTTCCAAGAAGCTCTTAAACTACTGATCTTGCTTGTGTTTATCAAGCCTCTATGAAAAAGGTTGTGGTGGGCACACAAATGTTGGCTCTGCTGGTTTTGCCGAGGTGGTGTTGGCATCAAATTGAGGTCTGACATTGCTAATGCTTGCTTCTTTTTTTTCAACTTCATTGGGTTCATCTGCTGGCACATATTTTTTTCCTGGCTAGCAATTGGTTATTTCACAAGTGTTTCATTCTCAACTTATTTGCCACTCGGGAGTGTGACTGGTTTGCATTGTTCATTCCCTTTTTGCTGAGCATCCTCCTTGTCACTTGGAAAAGTTCCTTGACATCTGTTACTAAATGTATTGGCAATTTGTCCAAGCTAGACCTCCAAGTTTCTCATCGATGGTGCTAAACTCTGGACATTCACATCATTTTGCTCCATATACTCCGTTAGGGTATTTCGCTGGGTAGATCTCTTCCCTGGATGAAAATTATTTTGTGCTCTCTGTAGCATCACATTCTAGTTGAAACCTAGCGATGCATTGGTGTTTTGATGTTCTGCATTAAATTTGTTACCTCCCTGATTCGCCCATGAAAGTTCGGATGAGGTTTCCATCATGCATTATACGTATAAGAGTGTGGGTTAATATTAACATTGTAATTGCCAACAAAATGAACTGATTCTAAGTTTGCTGGGCATTCTTCCGCATTATGACCCTCTCCATAAATAGTGCATAATTGTTCCAATCCTTCACTTATTGCACTTCAGGATTTTGCATTGTCTTCACTATGTTAGTGAGGATGGAAATCTGAGCATTGATAGATGATAGTGCATCAAGTTCTAATTTCCCAGTGACTTTTTTTGGTTCCTAATCTGGCAGTAGGGTTGAAGATCATTGGTGGCAATCCTTTCAAGGATGTCATACGCCTCTGTGTAATTCTTGTCTAGCAATAAGCCATTTTCTGAAGCATCAACAACAATCCTGGCATGAGCATTGAGTCTTTTATCAAAGATATCCATATGGGTCTAGGTAGGGAATCCATACATGGGGCATCTTATCAAAAGGTCATTGAAACGCTCTCAAGCATCATAAAAAGTCTCATCATCAGCCTACCTAAAGGTAATGATTTCACTTTGTAGCTTGGCATTAAGTTTAGGTGGCTAAAATATTAGAAGAAAATTCTAGCATAATTCTACCCACAAAGTGAATGAACCAGGTGGCAAAGAACTTAGCCACAATTTTACTTTATCTCTTAGAGAGAATGAGAATAGCCTCAGCTTCACTGTCTCTTCACTCACACCAGGTTTTTGAAATAGTGACAAACCTCCATGAATTACTTCAAATGTTGCCTTGGGTCTCTGGTAGGTGATCCATCAAACTGACCTACATTCAGTAGTGTCTGAATCAATATTGTTTTAAGTTCAAAATTAGTTGTTTTTACCTCTGAACCAATCAACCCTGGCATCAAATTATCCATGTTTGGTGCCAAGTGTTCTCTAATATGTTGTTCTTCAGGATTTTACGCAACAACAAGAGTGGGCGGTATCCCATCATGTACTGCCAGACTTTCTTGATTGTTTAGGACACCATCTACTCCATCATTTCTATTACGAGCCATTTTTTGGCCTTCTCTTCTTATCCTGCGTATGCTTCTTTCAATCTCTAGATCGTATTGTAAATTTTCTTTCGTAGTGCAGCTCCTTGTCATACACCAAACGAAACAAAATAAGTAAAATAAAAAAACAAGTAAGAATAATAGTTAATCTCGTTATAATCCCCGACAAAGGTGCCAAAAACTTGTTGACCGACTAATGCTTGGCAAACAATTGAGGATTCTGCGTAATAATGCCAAGAATATGTCTTTTTGCATACAAGTATACACAGTCAGTAAGTAACATAGTAGTGAGTTGAATATCGTATCCACAGTGATTGTCCAAAAATTAAAAGACACGATAAAGACTTGATAATTTAAACAAATAAGATGGCAATTGATTTCGGATTTAATTAAGAAAATGGTAACGACAATCGAATCAAAGAATCAGGTAGACTGCAAACAAGTGTATCAGGATGATTGATTGGAATTGGATTTCAAGCTAGCAAAGGCAGCAATTAATAACGTTAAACCTTGGTTTTATTGTTGAGCAAATTTTAAGCCAATATTGTCTCCGTCGATGGAAATACTGTAAGTTAATTACTTTTAACACCTATATGTCTATAGTGAGTTTTCAAACAATTAACTTGATGAAGATTTAATCTTTACTCCTAAGGGTTAGATTCACTTCAGAAGTAAGTTCATCTACTTGAATCTCTTCTATTGAAGTTTCTCTCCTTAGTACTTGGTAATTAATCCTTATCTCCTAAGTCTGTTAAGATATTAGGGGATAATGAGCATTCAATGCCAACTGTCTTATGGCATAAAATATGATAAAATTATGCACAAACAAAAATAGACAATAAAGCCAAGACATTCAATTCTTGAAAACCTAGAACTAAGCGTTCATCGCAAACACCCCTAGCCAACTTAAAAGATTAATTCATGGCTGGGGAAACCAAAAACACATAATTGAGTTTTTTATGACATAAAGGCTTTAAAGAGTACAAGACTGACTAACTTGCCTCAAAGAATACTTCTTCCTTGGAGTGATAAGTGAGGTTTTCTTTTTTTACCTTAAATTTTGTATGAGTGTTGTGTTTTTTAGGATGTTTTATACTCATCGAGACATGCCTCATGTTATACTAATAAATATCTTTCGGTCACGATGTTTTATACAAGGTAAAACTTGCTATATCATCATTGATAGAGATAGTCGTGCAAACTTAGTGAGCAGCTTCATTGTTGATGCACTCAATCTACCTTGCCAAGAACACTCTAAGCCATATCATCTTCAAGGGTTTAATAACAGAGCACATATGAAGGTCACCGAACGTTACTTAGTAAATTTTACTCTATGAGGATATTGTTGTGATGTTTGGTGTGATGTGGTTCCTATGGAAGTCACCCACTTGCTACTTGGGAAGACCTTGGTAAGAAGAGCCGCAAGAAGTGTATGAAGAGCAGGTGAAAGTGCATCATGTGTAAAACCTCAAATTTGGGCCTAGGAGTTAGCTAGGGTGTTTAGACGGTTTCAGCGAACTGGATTAGGCGGTTCGATTTAGTTTTGGAAAATAAATTTGGAATAAATGGTTTTTGGCTAAAAGAAAATATGAAAAAATAATCTAAAATGTTTAATTAATATATTAAACATAATTGAGTTGTTAATTTGATAAATAAATTCGTATTAAATGAAATTTTAGATTGGTGACTAAAATGTAAAGTTTTCAAAACTATTTTGGTGACTAAATCGTAAAAGGGTCGAACTTAGAATCTTTAAGGCGCTATTAAACCAATTGGTTCTATCATACTTTTTCCTTAATTTTTTTCTATTTTAAATGGTTTTAACGGATTTAATAGAGGGAAATAAAAGGGCTTTAATTGGTTTTGGGGAAATAAATCAAAAGTGTTTTCTCACATAACTACTTTCTCCAAATTATTTTCTCTTAAATTCTCATCAACCAAACTACTATTTTATCTTTAAAAATTCCATGGATTCACCTTTTCAATCCTACTTTTAATTTCAACAATTGAATTTGCATCAATATTTTACTTCAACATTGGAGGTTTCTTCAAATCAAGCCAATTAAGGGAGGAGTCTACAATTAGAGGTAATTTTCGTTTCTCTCCTCTAATCAAAAATTCTTTACTGAAATTCCCAATTTCTTGATCCTTTGTAATTGATTTTTGATATGTATTGATGATTAAATCAAGATTTAAGTGTTTAATGATAGTTTTGTTAAGGAATTGGTTGGGTTGTTTTATAAATTTGAATTATTGTGATCTTGATGGGTTTAGGTCATATGTAAAGTATGTTTTGATGCCATGATATGAGATTTAAAAAAGAAATCCCGAAACTAATGGAATTGCTAATTTTCTAGGTTGTTGTTAGCTAGTTTTTGAGGTGTTTGAGGGGTTATTAAGTTGCTAGAGCTATAAGTGTGTTTAGGAAGTGTTTTTTGTTGTGTTTTGATGTGGATTGAATGTTGGAATAGTTGGTTTGTGGTTAGGTGATGGTTGAACGAAGATTGATGTTGATTTCGGTAGTATCGGTTAATTTTTGGAAGGGTAATGTTGAGGATGTAGGGGATTATTGTTTGGTAGTGATTAGAATGCATAATGATGCATTTCTCTTTGGTTTTATGTGGTTAAAATAGGGGACAATCAAGGCAAGGTTGCCTAGTTGCTACGTTGCATTCCGAGGACTCGATTTGTGTTGGCGAGCAAAGCAAAGTGTATCGGTGAGTAGATAAACACGTTCAAGCTCTTTAAAGGTTTGATCGGTGGATCATGGGGGTTTAGTTATAGCCTAACAAGCTTAACTAAGCTCAATCATAATTTTACCTTATTTCTCTTGGTTATCGGCTTTGATATGAGCTTACAGATTTCATGTTTTCATTTTAAACATGGTTTGATTTACTTACTATAAGTGCATCGTTTTGGGTTAATATGAAATGTTTAACAAAGTAAATGAATGCATATGAGCATTGAGATTTGTTTCATGAAGGGAATATGATGTTGCCTTTGGTAACATGGTTTTGCATATGAAATGGTTTTGAGAAATGCATTGGAAAACAATAAGTAAATGTGATTGAAAATGATATCTTGGATATGTGACATGATGAGAAACTATCAGATATAGTTGGCAAGCCATAGGGTTTAAAATGCACTATAATATAAATTCGATCGCACCATGTTCTTTGAGGAAAAGAGGTTTAACTAGGCTACTCAGACTGTTGGATTATCACTTGGGGTATGCGGCTTAACTAGGCAGCCCAAGTTGATGGTATCTTACGGTTTAACTAGGCAAGGAATGAGATTAGGTGGAGATGAAACCACCGGGAAATTCGTGTATCCGATGTGTAAGTATAACATTCTATTCTCTTGAATGTGTGGATAGAGGTGAGACTATCTGGGTCACTATAAATGCCAATATATGAGTTTTATGTGATATATGAACATATGAAACACATGAAATGGTTTTTGATGCATATGGTTCTTATGCATGATATGTTTTAAAGAAACGTATGAAATAAGTTTGGAAACTAATGAGAAAAAATTGTTTTATAATACATCAATGTTTTACTTATGAGCAACCTCACTAAGCATGTATGCTTATGCTCTCTTTTTCCATTGATGCAGAGCAATAGAGTTGTGGGGCAGCATTCTGTCGGCAAGGAAGGTCCAAGAGCAAGACATTTGATGGAGTATGAAAAAACTAGTTTTAATTCAGTTAATGCCAATATATGAGATTTATGTGATATATGAACATATGAAACACATGAAATGGTTTTTGATGCATATGGTTCTTATGCATGATATGTTTTGAAGAAACGTATGAAATAAGTTTGGAAACATGTGAGAAAAGCTTGTTTTATAATACATCAATGTTTTACTTATGAGCAACCTCACTAAGCTTGTATGCTTATGCTCTCTTTTTCCATTGATGCAGAGCAATAGAGTTGTGGGGTAGCGTTCTCTTGGCAAGGAAGGTCCAAGAGCAAGACATTTGATTGAGTATGAAAAACCTAGTTTTAATTCAGTTAATAAGGTAATGTGTTACCATGTTTTTGGGGGATTTGTAATCTGGTTTTTAATGGTGTTGTGGTGGTTTATATGATGTGGTTTGACGGATTAGATTTTTGGTGTTTGAGGTTTGATTGTTGATGACATGCATAATTGTGTTTGAGGTTTGAAGGATTTCATAGTGTGCATATAGGGTGGATTTGACTATGCCTATGCTTTTGTGGTTCAAGCATGTTTAAAATGTTGGTTTAATCCATTGATGTGATGCCTATGCTAAAATGTACCTTGAATTCCTTTTTAAATGTTGGTTTTAGGAAGCATTCCTCTAGTTTTGTGGTTTGATGCAATTCTTCATTTGATGTTCCTATTTTCATGAGCTTATGGCTTATCTTGAACCTTGATTTAGTGGTGTATATGTGTATGGCTGATTAAGGCATGTTTGAGTTACCAAATTGGTGAAAAACCAGCAAATTTGGACATTATAGGTCCAGGGGTATTGATACACGTGACCTGGTATTGATACGGGTAAGCATAAATTTGACATGGGTATCGGTGAACGAGGAAGTGTATCGGTACAGGTATGTGTAAAATTGTCATGTGTATTGATACTCGAGGAAGTGTATCGGTACGAGTTTTAACTACCGAAATTTGGGATTTCGGCCATGTAGCACGCGTAATGATACTCATAGAGACCGTATTGGTACGACCCTATGGAATAAGCCTGGTATCAGTACGGTGTCCCGCATACCGATACGCTTGAGTGTTATTTTAGTTAAAGTGTTGTTAAGGTTTTGGATTCTTTCATTTTGGTCCCTGATTTTTATGTATACAATTGTATGAGTTTGGTTGATCGTTTAGAGCTGAAATATCACAAGTAAGCATGTAAGCTGACTAATTGAGGATTGGTAACTTCAAATCTAATTAAGTCCTCATAATTTTCCAAAATTGCCATTTGGTCCCTAAATTGCAAATACGCGCAATTGAGTGTCAATTCGACACCCGATTCAGTTGAGATTTCACTCGCTGCTAGAATGCACGCCTTAGGACATAATACTGCATCTAGAAAAGACAAAAAGAAAAAATAGACATAATCTTAGTTAATCGTTCGGGGTTTGTTTCAACAAACCCAATGTAGCTCACTCGGTTCGGTCTGGCATCTAGGTCGGGTCGAGGGGTTACATTTGGTTGTTACAAAGACAAGTTTACGATAGTTAGGTGTTTTTTTATTGCTTGATTAATATTGTGTTGATTGCATACATGTTTATGAGTGATAAGGAAGATATTTTCTATGTTAGGTATGAATGGGAACACATTGCCTATTATTGTGGTTTTAAAATAATTTTTAAAGGTTGTCTTGGATCCTTCACCGAATGCTAGCCTAACTTTATTGTGTTGTGATGTACGGTATAGTCCATTGTGAGTATGGGTCTGCGTCATGAGACTCGATCTTCTACGAATGCTAGAGATTGCCAAAATATCAGGGATAAATTGGTTCCTCGCAATCCTTTACCTCCTCATCCATCTATTTCTCCTATTGGTGGTGGAATTAGGGTTGGTGGTGTACCTTAGGCTTTTCAAGGGCTAGCTTTTGGTGATATGACGTCGTTGATTCAAGCGATGACAGGAGCCTTTCAGGAAGTAACGGCTGGGGTACATGTGCAAGCACAAGCACCTATTGTGGCCGTTAATCATGGGTTACCATTGGAGCGCCTTCGTAACTTAGGAGGTATGGGATTTAGAGGATTGAATCCAGAGGCGGCTAAGGAGTGGCTAGAGAGTACTATTCATATTATGGGTTAGATGGAATATAATGATGCGTGTAAGTTGGGTTGTATCATGTTCTTGTTGCACGGTGATGCATATCATTTGTTGTAACCACGATTGTGGGAGTTCCCAATACTGAAGTGAATTGGGAGTACTTTAGGATTGCTTTCAAGAGAAAGTATCTTGGTCCACAATATTAAGATTCCAAAAGCGCGAGTTTATGTCATTGGTGCAAGGTGGCATGACAGTGTCTGAGTATGAGGTGAAATTTGTTCGGTTGAGCCAGTATGCTCCTTAGCTGGTGTTGGATGACCAACAAAGATGTGATAGGTTTTGCTATAGACTTTTTAAAGGCATCAAGATTTATTTTTTGGGCACGGACTACACGGATTTTGATCTAATGGTCAATAGAGGTAAGGACATTGAGCAATCCCCAGGTGGTTCGATGTAAGTTGTGAATGCAGACACGGGAAAAAGGACCGCTGAGTCTGGTCATTCTTGGAGGTAGTTCAAGAGGTTACGTGATAAGCAATACAAGTCAGATCATAAGCGTGGTGGAAATGGTGGTTGAGGTCAAGGTGAGCGTGTTGTTACTGATTGTGAGCATTGTGGGAGACGCCATGCGGGTGCGAGCTTGGGAGCACTTGGAGCTTGTTGGGAGTGTGAATCGTTCAATCACATGAAGCGTGATTGTCTACATTTTGCGAGAGATACGTTGGCAGCTACAGCACCTGCCAGAGGCCGAGGCCGTAGCAGGGGTAATTTTTAGAGGCATAAAGATATTCAGAGGATTGTAGCTCATACAGTTAAAGTGCGATCAAAGAATGGTGGGCCGGCTTGGATCTATGCTCATCACGAGGGCCGTAATGACACCAATGTGATCGCAACTACTTTTACGTTGCAATCTTTGTCAATATTTTCCTTAATTGATTCAGGGCCCACTCATTCATACATTTTAAGCAAGCACGTGCATTGGTTAGACGTACTTGTTCAGATCTTGAATGTTGGTATGTTAGTAACTAGTTCATTTGGTTAGACGGTTACGGTTAGAAGGTTGTATAGGAGGTTTCCTTTGGTTTTTCAAGGCCACGTGTTTGCCGCAGATTTGATGGAATTGCCATTTCATGGTTTTAATATTATTTTGGGTATAGATTGGCTAAGCGAGCATAAAGAGGTTGTGGATTGTGAATCCAAAATGATTTCTTTGAGGCTTGCCGATGACTACGAGGTTGTGATGGTTGGCGAGAATGTTAAGTTCTTGTCTAGCATCGTTTCAGCTATGCAGGCTGAAAAGATGATGTAGGAGGTTTGTCAAGCTTATCTAGCAATTGTGATGAAAATGTATATCAAATGAGTTTGAGTGCTAGAAATTCAAATTGTGTATGAGTTTCTGAAGGTGTTTCCTAAAAAGTTGTTGGATTGAGGGTCATAGTGTTTCCTCTTGGTGTGCACTGGTTCTTTTTGTGAAAAAGAAGGATGGAACAATACGAATGTGCAATGATTACCATCAATTGAATTAATTGATGGTTAAAAACAAGTATTTCTTGCCTTGAATAGATTACTTGTTTGATCAATTTCGTGGGGCGATTGTGTTTTCAAAGATTGATTTGAGATCAGGGTATTATCAATTGAAGGTTAAAGATATGGATGTGCCGAAGACTACTTTTCGCATGAGATATGGGCATTATGAATTTTTGGTGATGTCGTTTGGTTTGACAAATACCTCAACTACTTTCATGGATATGATGAATAGGGTGTTCCATGAATATCTTAATCAATTTGTAGTAGAGTTTATAGATGATATTATCGTGTACTTTCGTACCGAGGAGGAACATGATTGGCATTTGCGGATTGTTTTGCAAGCTTTGAAAGATCATCAAATGTATACTAAGCTAAGTAAGTGTGAGTTTTGGCTTAAGAAAGTGATGTTTCTTGGTCATGTGGTTTCAGCAGAGAGTATTCATATTGATCCGCAGAAAATTAAAGCTATTCTTAATTGGAAACAACCTAAATCGGTATCTTAGGTTCGTAGTTTTATTAGATTGGCCAGATATTATCATCATTTTGTAGACGGTTTCTCTATTATTGCTGCTATGTTGACAAAGTTGTTGCAAAAGAATGTTCGTTATGTATGGACGGGGAGTCAGTAGTGTGGTTTTGAGAAGTTGAAGAAAGTTTTGATTCGTGCTCATGTCCTAATTCAACCCGAATCTGGTAAGGACTTTGTGGTCTACAATGATGCATCTTATGTTGGTATGGGTTGTGTGATGATGCAAGATGGTTAGGTTGTGGCTTATGCATCAAGGCAATTGAAAGTTCATGAACGCAACTACCCGACTCACGATCTAGAGCTTGTAGCGGTTGTGTTTGGTTTGAAAATTTGGAGACATTATCTTTATGGTGAGAAGTGTGTTATTTACATCGATCGTAAGAGTTTGAATTATTTAATGTCTCAAAAGGAGTTGAATCTTAGGCCACGAAGGAGGATTGAGTTTCTTAAAGATTACGACTTGACGATTGAGTATCATCCAGGAAAAGCTAATGTAGTAGCGGACGCGTTGAGCCATAAGGTTGTTGTTGAGCTTAAGGCAATGTTTGTAAGGTTGAGTGTGACGCGAGAAAGTGTCTTGTTGGCTAAGTTGAAAGTTAAGCCTACGTTGTCTCAAATGGTTAAAGCGAGGCAACCATATGATAATTCATTGGCTCCTCGTGTTAAGGATATTTTGGATGGTAAATCGATGGCTTCTCATTTTGATGATGATGGGGTTTTGTGCTTTAAAGGCCGAATATTTGTGTCGGAAGATTAGAGTTGTGGTTCACTATTTTGACTGAGGATCATTCTAGTCCTTTTGCTATGCATCCCGGTGGTACAAAGACCCATCAGGATTTGAAGGATTTGTATTGTTGGGTTGGCTTGAAGAAGGATATGGCCGAGTTTGTTTCTCAATGTATGATGAAGAACAAATAAGGATATTGGATTCTAGTACCAAGGTTCTCCATGGCAAGACCATTGATTTGGTTCAGGTGTTGTGACAACACCGAGGAGTGGAAGAAGCCACATGGGAGATGAAAGTATATATGAAGGAACATTTTCCTCATCTGTTTCCTTTAGGTAAATTTTGTAGACGAAATTTCTTAAGTGGGGGAGAGTTGTAACGCCCTGAATTTGGGCCTAGGAGTTAGCTAGGGTGTTTAAACGGTTTGAGCAAACTGTATTAGGCAGTTCGAGTTAGTTTCGAGAAATAAATTTGCAATAAATGGTTTTGGCTAAAATAAAATATGAAAAAATAATCTAAAATGTTAAATTAATATATTGACATTAATTGAGTTGTTAATTTGATGAAATAAATGTAAAGTTTTCAAAACTATTTTGGTAACTAAATTGTAAAAGGGTCAAAACTTAGAATCTTTAATGATCTATTAAATCAATTGGTTCTATCAGACTTTTTCCTTAATTTTGGCAATTTTAAAATGGTTTAAAGGATTTAATAAAGGGAATTGAAAGGGCTTTAATTGGTTTTGTGAAAATAAATCAAAAGTGTTTTCTCACATAACTACTTTCTCTAAACTATTTTCTCTTAAATTCTCAGCAACCAAACTACTATTTTATCTCTAAAAATCCCATGGATTCACCTTTTCAATCTTACTTTTGATTTCAACAATTGATTCTACATCAATCTTTTACTTCAACATTGGATGTTTCTTCAAATCAAGCCAATTAAGGGAGGAGTCTACAATTAGAGATGATTTTCGTTTATCTCCTCTAATCAAAGGTTCTTTACTAAAATTCCCAAGTTTGTGATCCTTTGTAATGATTTTTTATATGTATTGATGATTAAATCAAGATTTAAGTGTTTAATGTTGGTTTTGTTAAGGAATTGGTTGGGTTGTTTTATAAATCTGAATTATTGTGATCTTGATGGGTTTATATCATATATAAAGTGTGTTTTAATGCCATGATATGAGATTTACAAAAGAAATCCTGACACCAATGGAATTACTAATTTTCTAGGTTGTTGTTAGCTAGTTTTTGGGGTGTTTGAGGGGTTCTTAAGTTGTTGGAGGTATGAGGGTGTTTAGGAAGTGTTTGTGGTTGTGTTTTGATGTGGATTGAATGTTAGAATTGTTGGTTTGTGGTTACGTGATGGTTGAACGAAGGTTGATGTTGATTTTGGTAGTTTCGGTTAATTTTCGGAAGGGTAATGTTGAGGATGAAGGGGATTGTTGTTTGGCATTGATTAGAGTATATAATTATGCATTTTCCCTTTTGTTTTATGTGGTTAAAAATGGGACGATCAAGGCAAGGTTGCGTAGTTGTGTACGTTGCATTTTGGAGGCTCGATTCGCGTTGACGAGCAAAACGAAGTGTATCGGTGAGTGTATAAACGCTTTAAAGCTCCGTAAAGGTTTGATCAGTGGATCATGGGGGTTTAGTTATAGCCTAACAAGGTTAACTAAGTTCAAGCATAAGTTTCCCGTTTTTCTCTTGGTTATCGACTTTGATATGAGCTTGCGGATTTCATGTTTTGGTTTTAAACATGATTTGATTTACAATGTTTAACAAAGTAAATGAATGCATGTGAGCATTGAGATTTGTTTCATGAAGGGAATGTGATGTTGCCTTTGGCAACATTGTTTTGCATATGAAATGGTTTTGAGAAATGCATTGGAAAATAGTAAGTAAATGTGATTAAAAATGATACATTAGCTATGTGATGTAATGAGAAACTATCGGTGTAATACCCCAAAAATAAGGCCTAGTAGTATATTACTAATTAATGGTAACTCAGCTGGATCTAGAGATGCCTTGAATTTTGTTTGCGCATTAAGGTAAGGACTTATTAGTAAAGTTATAAAATATGATAGCTTAAGTAAAGGGACCAAAGTGAAGACTTAGCTAATTAAGTGATTTGCATGTAAGGATTCAAGATTTCTAAGGATCCTAATAGGTGTCATGAGTGTATGAAGCCTTGTGGATGGGTGGGGAATTCTTGGTCAAGTGAGAATTAATGAAGAAGGGTCCGTCTTCTTCTTGCTTGGTGACTCACCCGAAACGAAATAGTGAGAGAGGGAGAATGTGAGCTTCGTGGAATCCATGTAGAACTAAGCAAATTTTGGTTCTCTCCTTGGAAATTGTTTTCGAATAGCCTTATGAAAATGGTGATTCCCTCTTTCTTTTATCTTGCAATTGAGTTGTTAGATGCCTATGAAATTTTCGGTTTATTGGTGATACACGTATGATTGTTGTAACATTTCATGGAAGTTAGTTGAATCGGTTGTTGTTGATGTGAATTGTAGTTTAGAACTTTGTATCCTTGATTGTTAGTTGAGCTGTTTGTAATGAATTAAGTAGTCAATTTGAAGTGCATGCAATGTAATTATGCGAATTGTGAGTTGTTGGGAAAACTTGAGATTTGAAAGAAATCATGATGCATGTATGATAGTGTTAGGAATAGAATTTCATTTCCAGGATTGTTGGTGTTCGAAAAAAAATGAATACCTATGTTGGTTGCCCTGTTTTGAATCGAATGATATGTGAGTGCATTCTTAAGAATTGGACTAAATGGGATGATAAAGGAGTTGTTGTATTGTTGTGTAAATGATTATATGCCTATAAAACTGTTTTAGAAGTTGTAGTTTTTGAGATAAAAATGAAAGATTGTTGTATGCACATATTGGTATATTTATGTATTATAGCTTAACTAGGATGTATGTGAATGATTTGGGCTGATTTGGCTTGTAAAATTGTGAACATGACTAATGAAACTGTGTTGATGAAAAAGAAAGATTGTGAGACAGTTTTGAATCTTTATAAATGTATAGTAGACTGCTTTTGGTACATATGTAAGATTATACGTTTAAAGGCTGTTTTGAAGGCTTATAGACCTTAGTGGACTGTTTTAAAACACTAGGAACAAGGGAGGGACTGTTTCATATACTCAAAGGGCTGTTAAAAATGGTTTAGCAAACTGTTTGGTGTATATAATTATGTAAACATGTATGCTGCCCTGTTTTGTGTATTGCGGTTAATTGCTAGGCTGTTTTGAATGATTCGAACAACAAGGGACTGTTTTGGTTAAAAATAATCATAAAAGGACTGATTTTTTCAATGGCAAATTGTATGTATATGTTGGCTGGACAGTTTTGCTTGAATTAAAAGTAGAAGGTTAAATTTGAATGATTTAATGTGTATGAGTAAGTTGCCTTGTTTGGTGCATGTTTGAAAGGTTAAATCGATTCTAATATGTAGTTATATTCTTGTTATACTTAGACCAAGAAAAAGCTATGAAGGAATTGGATAAATAGCAAGTTTTGGTTAGGGATTCGGGTATTCCGTAACTTCAGAATAAGAGGTGAGAGTAGTTTAAAGTCTCGGGATAGGTTAAATCTATAAGTTATGATATGTATAGGGTGATATATGGTCAATGTGAAAGTCAAAGACTTACTTTGTTTTGTTAAGAGAATCGAAATTATGTTTGCTTTTAAGTTAATTAATAATAAACTGTGTTCATTTCATTCGACCTAATTCGAACGAAATATGTAATTGAGTTTGTGAATTAATATGGAATAAGCTTTGGAGGCAATGATAATAAGAATATGGAGCAATGCTCATATTGAATGAAAAATTCACATGAGCTGAATGATGCCTAAATTGGAAGGCAATAAGCATTGTGATATGGTATTGATGAAGAGATATGCTCAATCCGAAACTAATAAGATAAATAAATGTGAAAGCTTTGGTCTCGAGTCAGTCGTAGGTATAGTTAGCATGCCATAGAGCTTGTGTTTGGATTGGACTACGGTCCTTATTTGGCGACAGTAGGAGGGATTGACCGGTACTGCGAGTACCATCTTTGTTTGGTGATAGTTGGTTGGGGATTCGTGTACCTAGGCTATATTCGATTCTCAAGGTGAATTAAAAGTAAATATGAGAACTTATAAACTACCTAAACAACCCAATCTTGTTATTGTTTGTATGATAAGAAATTATTGCTAAATAATGTTTTATCCCAACTTAGAAGTATAGATGAACTTGATATCATGCTTATCTCTAAATGAAACCATTTGATTGTTGTATATAGATGTGAATAATTGAATACCTTAGAACTTATGGCAATGTATTTTCGAGTGCCTAAATAAACATGCTAGATACCTTAAGTGGTAAGTAATTTGAGTTTCGATATGTTTTTTTCTTTTTTGAGACTACATGAAGATTTATGAGATTAATCTAGAATTAATATAGTATCTTGCACAATAATAAATGTAAAACATATTAATTTTCGAATATATATATGTATATTTTATGAGTAAGTATGTTTTGTTAACAAGTGTATGCACGTAAGTTGTGTATGATTGAATTGCCTCACTTAATCATACCATTCGAACCTTTTCTTGTGATTGTGTATACATTAGATTAGCAATCATGATTTTAAAATTTCCAATTCCATATTTTAGCTTAGGATCAGATTTAATCTTAAAGATTATGCATAAGAAAATAATGAAGTTATATAGACGATCTCGAGACACTTCTTTGATAATTGTGTGGTATATAATCTCTCTCATTGAATTACAAGGTCAGATGTTTGGTGTGATGTAATACATGTTAGAAGATAATAATTTTGATAATTTACAAGTATTTATTGCATGTCATGAGGAAATAGTATTAAAAGAGAAATAATGGGAGCTTATAGATAAAATGAATCAGAGAAATTATTCTTGTAATCTACCTAACAAGCATATATATACGCATATATATATATATCTAGTTAATCATGGATAATCCTATTGAGTAAATGGATTTGTTTTGTTAGAACACGCATACCACATGTATGGATGGTTTGATTTCTTGAGTACTTAGGCCTTGCTTAATCATTATGTACTTGTGATTGAGTGGTTATAATTGACTCGAACGTTTAGCTTACTCTAGAGGATTTTTCTTTGATTCCAACCTTTTTGATTACTTTTAGTTTTATGTCATGTGAGCTTGAACGATTGTTTTAATATTATGAGTGTGGTTGTAACACCCCTACCAGGGTTAGTAGCAACCCGGCTAAGGAGCGTTACTTAACAAGCAAGCAACAAGGACAATGGACAAGAACAAGGCAATACAATACAAACAATACAAGAACAATCAAACAACCATACTTACTTACTTATCATACAAGCAATTCACATTTGACTTTGATACATCCTAGGCATTTGGCCAAGACCATAGATTATTTCCTTTTATTCATACATTATACATTACTGCTCTTAATTCATTTCATGCTTTCATTACAATTCAAGGTTCCATAGTTTGTACACATTTTAACATTTCAACCCTATACTTACTAAGCATGATTATCTAAACATTTAATAGCATAAAACTAGTTACATTCAAGTAATTTTCTATACCTAACCATTCAGCCATCATCTTATTCTCACATTAGACCATTCGGCTTTTATAATCAACACACAACTTCCATCATTCAATTTTACATGAAACTAGTTTCATTCAAGACTTATTCAATCCTATGCATTCGGCAAACACCATTCTAATACCTAGGCACATAAAAGTGACCATATATTTCCCAAGGCAATCGAATAGAAGACAAGCAAGCATGGTTTGATCATTACATATTCAATTCAAGCAAGACATGTACAAAAACAAAGCATTCGAATGCTATCAAGGTAAACTAGATCAAGCATTTGATCATTTCGTTCCATCATCATATGCGCAGCAACATCATTTACATTTCAAGTACTTTAGGTTCATTACATACTTTATAATGTCATCCAAAATCAAGACATAGTAGGCCTATCAAGAACATTATATACAAGTACCAAAATGCATGATCAATCTAACTATATACATTCTAGTGCCACCATTCTAGGAGATATACAAAACAAGTATGAAACCATACTTAGGCAAAACTTGTGTGAGTTACTTCTTGCTCAAGGTAACAAGCTTCAAGATCAAGCAACGATTGAATCCTTTATCCTGTAGTTGGGAAGATGAAAACGAGAGTGATAAGCACAAGAATGTACTTAGTGAGGTAGTAACTAGATCTATCAATTTGTTATTCAAGTTTCATGTGTCATTTAATTAAGTATAGACCTAGCTAAGACTTTCAAGCATTAGAGTGATCTTAGCTAGGCTTTCAAACATCAAGAAAATCCTATCCAAGGATATCATGCATTAGAGTAATCCTAACTAAGGATCATAACATTCGGCTATCAAGAGCAAGAACCACGAATTCATATCATGAATGAAGCAAATCATTCTTGCAAAATAAGGAATCAAGAAAATCATGCTTTCATTTCAAGTAACATACAATTCATGACATTCAAGACAAGTAACATATTATGTATGATTGTTACTTCATGTGTTATCAATTAAACAACCCCTTGGTACTTAGTTTGTATAGGTAATCGAGTCTTCAACCAACTGTCGCCACAAGATGCACCGTAGTGCTGATCAACCCTCCTACTGTCGCCAAAGACCACATACGTACCCTTCGTCTATCGCCAAATAGGGGCCTTAGCCCTGGACCATAATCCACCCTTACACAATGAGCTCTAGACTCTAAGGCATGCCCTTCTACCTAGTCCAACTAGCTGCGAAGGTTGTTCGATTTACCATTTATTCATGTGTTTCAAGATCAAGATCATATCAAGCAAGTTCATTTCATATTAGGCCCTTAGGTCATTGAGCCATAGCTCACATATCAAGTAGTTTTCATGTTTCATTTCATCAAGATGAGATGATATGATATCTCAAACAAGTCTTTATCATTTGATCTCATTGCATCATAACAAATACAAGCATTCATGCTATCACTTAATCATACTTAAGCATTCGAATTGATCATGTATACAAGGTTAAGATCAAGTCTCATGCATTACTTTAGTCATCCTTCCCTTATTGGGTCAAGTTCATGATTAGATTCATTTATCATTTCAAGAATGTAACAAGAGTACATTGTTTAGGACCTAGTCCTAACCCTAGAGGTAACTACACCCACAATACTCTAAGCTAGCTAGTCTTGGATCCACACTCGTTTGTTCTTGGCTTTAGGATGATCCACTTTATCCTCTTCCACCAAGTTTACTCCCGATTCTATCACATTACACAAACAAATGCATATCAAAACAAGTTCACATAATCACCAAGTCAAGACAATGTCACAAGCATATAACATTCACAAATTTGGCAGCATGCTCATATATATTCTCCATTACACTTAACGATACTTATATACATTCTAGTTCATGTAGAACAAGGCATAATCAAAGGCCTAAAACTGTTTACAAGACAGTTTACAAATTCCACAAAATTGTGTGCATTTGCCTGTACAGCTGCTGCCAGGCAGCTTGCACTCTACTCACTTAATCAAGCATATCTTTCATTCTGTACGTCAGAATTTCAATTGGTTTACACCCTTGGAAAGCTAACAAAATTGTATTTATGGCCATATAAGGCTTGTATTTTAATTCTTTTCCAATTAATACAGTTTTTAACTTAAAGACAAGACATTTTGTTATACTGGATAGTTTGCACTGTCTCTAGTGTTTCTTCTCTACATTTCAGTATACAACCTAGAGTTCAGTTCTGTTTTCTCCTAGTGAATTTAGACATACCAAGGTGTTGTCTATAAAATATTTAGCATTAAATTCATAACATACAATATTTAGTGATTTTTCAAAGTCACTGCCCAGAACAGAGCATTCTGGGCAGATTACACTAGGTTGGATTACTAGCTTCTTAACTCATTTTAGCAAGGTCCTAACATGGCAATTCCATTCATGTTAATGTTCTTACATTTATAGGTCATCATAATTCACCTAGCAATGTTTTTAAAACAGGGCATTATCATGTTGAATCTAATTTAATCTATTTGATCACATTTACACTTCCAATTCATCAACTAGGCAGTCCATTACCTAATTTAACTAGTTCAATTAGGTGTAGTCACATTTCCAGCAACATATGCATTCAATTCAATCTTCTTTTTACCTAGCAACATGATCAAAATAAGGTTCTATGTTCATTTAACATGTTTACACAATTTCTCAATCAAAACAGTCCCTAAACAAGACTGTTTTCAATCATGTTTATATTTCTCAAATTTCCAGCAACTACATATATATTTCATTAGCTATTTAGTTACTAGCATTCAATTTCCAGGTTCAAATTGAAGCGAGAATAACCCTAACCTATATGACAATCATTCAATTTCATCAAGACAATAAGAACATTATCAATAACTCATTCAATCAAGTTGCTAGGGAGAAAGGATTTAGAATCTACTTACAATCTTCCTAGCTATTCAATTTTCATGCAATTGTGATCTCATGCAAGCTTTCCTCCTCTCAAAAATGATGATTTTTCTTCCTAGATGGATGAAGAGAAGAATTCGGCAAAATGGAGTGGAGAAGATGATAACAAGATGGCCACTTGGCCATGGTGTTATCACATGGCTTAGACATTTGCCTCCACTTGACAAATTTTGGTCAAATTGTTTCATAAATCCTTAATTACTCATCTTAATTGCATGCAATTTCATATTTACGATTTGCTACTATTTGATCCTTCATGATTAGGCTACTTCTTTAGCTATCCATCTAATTTAGTCACTAGGTTTAATCAATTCTTCTAATTTGTAGATTGTTTGTACAATTAAACTCTAATTGCTTTATAACAAGTTATTAGGCCATGATTTGGGGTATTACAGTGGTGGTCCACCTTTTTTCTTAAACCGAGTCATATTTAAAGATAGTTAAAGGTTGATAAGAATTAAGTTATGAAAACTCTATTGTTACTCGAATGGGTTTATAGGTTAACAAAAGGAAAATAAATTAGCGTAAAATGCAAAGTTGTCCTATAGGTTTATGCTCGAATAGGAAATTAAAGGAACTAATTGGGTCATTGACGAGACTTAAAGGCTATTCAATCAAATACTCGATTCCTTGGATAGAAAGAAATGTATTTGTAACATAATACTCGTTTTATATATTTGGTAGACATAAAAAGCTATGAAAAAGTTTAAACAATGGAAACTTGCAAACGTAAGTTAATGAACTCTCATATTTGATATGGTAGTTATCTGATATAACAAGTAACATCTGTTCTTGTTACAAAAAAATCAAGTTATTAAGTATTTGTTAGTAAGAGTAGTAAGTTAGGTATGGAAAAGCTATAATAAAAGAGTTCAAGAAAGATTACAAGCCAAGCTAAAAAATCTTGATAAAGATTTTCTTGTCAAGTATTATGAATCCCTGGTAATTAAATAATTTATAAGAATAGACAAAATACAGGAATACTTTTACTACTAGTTGTGTTGAATAAACGAAAGCATACACTTAATGGTGTATGATACTAATCTTATATTTGAGATACATTGTATTTAATGTCGAGCATATTAAGAAGTCTATGATTTGTAAGGTAAATCTAGTGTTTGCGTCATGCAAAATTGATGAATAAATTTGACGATTTAATAATTGGAAATCTTACGCTAAAGGTATTACGGCTTTATCACGAGAATATCTAAACACTTTGGGACATGCTTGAACCGCAGAAAATCTTGAAGGAAGAAGTCCCACGTAACTCGGTGTTTGGGCACGGTGAGCGTCCTGGTGTCCCGCCAACTTTGTGCTTCATCGGCGATCAAAGCCAAGGCACACTCTAACTTGTGCTCCTCGGGGCACTTCATTTGTTTATTCAGCACCTTCAAAGTATTCTCCAACCAGTATTCTGCGATCTCAGGGTTATCTAGATCCTGGCCGGTGAATGTGTAAACGGGGTACTGTTTGAGTTTATCAATGGGGGCTCAGATATTTTGAGAAGTTGATTGGGGGTGTGCCTGACTGTATCGAAGTGATGAGCATCTTAAACATGTCGGTCATGCTCCTTAAACACTCGATTTGAGCAGACTGCACCCCAGGTTTAGGGTTCTATATCGAAGGGTTTTGCAGATTAAAAGATTCTCTTCTTCCAACTTCCCCACTGTGCGTCGAAGAGTCAGCGATGTGCTCATCCATTCGAGCTTGATTAGAGTTAGACATCTAAACATAAAGAGATCGGATTAACCGACAAGTCACAATATACAATAAAATAACTCCTAGGTGGAAAAGTAACACAATAATCAACGCAGAAAAACTCTAGTTTAGTCCAGAACCGACTAAACTCTAGCTCTGATACCACAAATTGTAACACCTCCTTCCCAGTCTGGTAGAGAACATGGTCAAAAAGTGTTATTAGAAAACATATTCAGAAATCAAAAACTTAATCGGAGTCGGAAACTTATTCAGAAGTTTTAATATTCTTATTTAAGGCTTTAGTGAACCTAATTATCAATTATTGACTCAATATGGGGGTCAATTTTAAACTTTTA
Source organism: Hibiscus mutabilis (assembly GCA_019671005.1). Lineage (NCBI taxonomy): Eukaryota > Viridiplantae > Streptophyta > Magnoliopsida > Malvales > Malvaceae > Hibiscus > Hibiscus mutabilis. The sequence goes on along the minus strand of CM033727.1, from coordinate 19,651,200 downwards.
CAAACTTAGGGACTAAATTGCAAATTTTATAAATTAGGGATCCTAATCCAAATTCTCTATTACTAACTTGCAATTAGACTTACCAATTATTAATCTGTGAAATTTCGTTACTATCGGATGTCTTTAACCTAATTAATTAGGCCATATAGTTATTAGTAACTAGTTTGTAAACTATCCAAAACTTCTCTTTATTCCTTACAACAGAATTAACTAACACTGTATCGACACCCTAAGGACAGTATCGATACGCTAAGCCTAATTTCAGATTTTCCAGATTCAAACACATGAAAACTGTATCGGGTATACTTGGGACTGTATCGATACGTGTTGACTTTGTTGACTCCGTATCGATACCTTTTCAACACCCAAATTCTAGTTTCCATTTTCCATACCGATACGCCCTGCTTGACCAATGTTGATCAGACCATTTGTGCAAGGGCTGTACCGATACGCCATCACCCGTGTCGATACCCCCTAACCTGTAATGATAGATTTTTACTAGTTTTTATTTGATTTACCCATCCAAACGATATTCAAATTTTACAAGCAAGCTAATAAACAATAACTTTAATAGCATGTCAAATTTTAGGGCGATTCGAATCCATTTACCTAGTTTTTACCTTTTCGAGCCAAATATGCACGTTAACACCATTTTTAGCCATACTAACATGTCATTTAGGGCATTTAAACTTTATAAAAAACATAGCCTTTATACTTATAGCCAAAGCATCAAATTCAACTAGTTTAACTACTTTTCCACCATTCTAGGAGTTCATGGGGGCAAAACACATTACTCTAAGCTTGTGGTGACTTGTCGTTCTTCCAACTAATCCTGATCTCGACCCGCTAACTTTCTTAACCTAAAATGTGGAAGATGAATGCATTAGACTTATATAGTCTAAGTGAGGTAGCCATAAACAATAAATGAGCATGATATGCAATAACTCATAGTTCAATGGCATCTTAACATAAACAATACATATAGGCATATCATAGCATCAATATAAATCTTAATAATCATACTCAATACCAATATTCAGACATCATAGCAATGACATCAATATCCAACATAGTGATCATAGTCAATGGCATATCAATTATAACACCCCTACCCGGCCTAGTCAAGAACCGGGTCGGAGAATGCTACTGGTGAACCTTACAGTGATCGATGAGATAATTTCAAACAAAAGATGATATTCTTAGACTCTTAATTCCATATTATTCAATAGACGGTTCCACTAATTCGTTACGAGTTTACGATTGCTCAATTAAGACCTACTTTAAACCAATCCAAGTTTTAGTGACCCAATTGTAAAGTCATTATTATAGAGGTCTTTCTTTGAAACTGGGCTTACTATAATGAAATTAAACATGTAAATATCAACCATGCAAATTTTCATGTTAATAAAATCCATTTTCCCTTCAAATTAAACTGAACAAGATTCAGTGACTATTTTATAAACAATGCAAAACTGAGTTCTGAAGCTTTTAACCGAATTAACTGTCACCGTACCGATACGCCTATGGCCATATCGGTACACTAAGCCTAATCTCTTTCCTCTCAGATTCGAAGGTAACATGATCGTATCGATATGGTTGAGGGTTGTACTGGTACTGGTTGACCATGTTGACTCCGTATCGATATCATTTTTACACCCAAATTCCAGTAGCTAAAATCCATACCGATACGCCTAGAACGTATCGATACGCCCTTTTTGACCAACAGTGACTTGACCAAATATGCAAGGCCGTATTGATACGCCATCAACCGTATCAATATGCCTTGCCCTGTACTGACAGATTTTTGCTACTTTTTATTCGATTTAACCTACCAAACATTATCCAAATACAATGAAATTTTTCACGCAATATTTCCAGGCGATAGACTACTTGCTTGACAAATTTTATGGTTATTCGAATTCATTTACCATGATTTCTCCTTTTAGAGCCAAATATGTCATTTTAGTCACTTTTATGTCATTCCAAAAGGGTCACTAGGGCATTAAACACTATTACACCACAAGCACATAACATACATACCAAAAGAGCCTTATTTGACTAATTTAATTACTTTGGCACCATTCTAGGAGTTCATAGGGTCGATATACATTACTTTAGCTTGCTAGTGACTTGTCCAACGCTTCAACTTCTTTGTTCTCCAACGGTAAATCTCTTAACCTGAGATGGATGAGATGCAATGCATTAGGCATATATTTCCTAGTGAGGCAGTCAAATAATAGCAATAACGTAATGATGCATGGCAATTCAAGCGATGACAATAACAATACAATGAACTATCAATAGCTATACAATGATCATATACATCAACAATGCTCCATATTTTAACAATAACCCTTGGATCGATTTCAGATAATGGATACACGAATTCCAACGCCTCGCCAAATCAATGAATGGTCTAGTCCCTCTGCCTCGCCAATATGACCAATACCACAGCATATCCCACTGCCTTGCTAAATCAATATAGGCAGTAGCCCTAGGACCATAGTCCACCCGTACACTGAGCTCATGAATTCTATGGCATGCCAATTGTATCCAATGTCCTTCGAATCCAAGGTCCAGTGACTATATCCATGATCGGTATTCAATAGCAATAACAATATTCAATGCAATTGATATCTTTATCAATAAACAATGATTCAATATCAATGTCCAATAATAGTATCTATGTCAATGGAAATATTTCAATGATCTCAATGACAATATCAATAGCCGATGGTTCTTATACAATTTTTCGATAGCAATAACGACGTTAACAACAATGATCAATGACAATGGCTATACCAATGACTATGTTAATGCTCTACATCAATACCCTATACCTTCATGATTCAATAATGATGGTGATGTTAATGGCAATAACAATACTCAATGACAACGGCGATAGCTATGTCCGATGTTCAATAATAATGACGGTGACCCTGAAAATGCTCAATACTTGATGCAATAACTTACCATTACCATAATGTCCGATAAGTGATTTGATGCAATAATCCTTAAAAATGGATTTAGCAATGACAATTCTATTAACAATGAGGTCGGGAAAGGCACCTAGCCTAATCCTGAGACTCTGACTACACTCACCTCGATAATCTGATGCTTCTACAGTTCTCGGATGACGACCCCTTTGTTCTTAGTCTTTGATGAGATTGATGGATGCTCTTTATCAATTTCTTGAGCTATGAAAACAATAGGGGATTCATTAAAAACAATATTATGATATCGTAATCAAAATAACGATATCAAAATCGGCATCTAAGCTCGATATAAGCAATATCTATAAATTAGCCATGGATGCTCAAACCCTAACTTTGAGATTAAGCTTGATATATCCATGAAATTCAGTGGTTGTTTGGGGATTATACCTTACCTGATCGATAGCAATGATTCGATAACAATAAATCGAAGAAAAGACAAGCTTGAAATCAAGCTCCAATGGAGGTTCTTACTTAGGTAGGAGATGATAGCTTGGTGAGATGCTTGCTTGGAGAGGTTTCAGGTAAGATTTCCAAACTTAGCTATTTGCTTGTTTTGATTGAAGAGCTTTCCTTTCAATGAAGGAAGCTCTCCCGATTATCCCACGTATGGGATTTATAATTAAGGAGGGGCTAATCGCAAGGTTAGTCCCTCAATCCTCAGTTATTTATGCTTGTACCCCCAAACTTCTAATTTCTATAATTTAGCCACTAAAAGGTTTCCAATACTCTCAATAAGATCATTAAACAATAATTCGACTCAACTAGAGTCTAGTACCGATACACTTGACCTTATGGTCAGCACCAATGCAATATTTGAACATTTCTAATATAGGGTTTCTGATCGCCATAACCCAATTCCGACTAGGCCAGATTTTGGGGTGTTACAACTCTCCCCCTTAAGAAAAATTCATCCTCAAATTTTTACCTGGATTGAAGAGATGAGGATATTGCTTCTGCATTGTCTCCTCTAGCTCCCATGTTGCTTCCTTAGAGGTGTGGCTCTTCCAGAGCACTTTAACCAATGAGATAGCCTTGTTGCGAAGTCTCTTTACTTCCCTTGCAAGAATTTGAATTAGTTCTTCTTCATAAGATAAGTTGGATTGAATTTCCATAGATTCAAGCTCTATGATGTACGAGGGATCATAACGATACTTCTGAAGCATGGATACATGGAACACATCATGGATTTTACTCATTTCTGAGGGCAATAATAAACAATAAGCCACAGGGTCAACTTTTTTAGTAACCTCGAAAGGGCCAATAAATCGGGGACTCGATTTCCCTTTCTTACCGAACCTCAAAACCTTCTTCCATGGTGAAACCTTGAGGAAAACTCTTTCACCAACTTCATATTAAATATCCTTACGCTTAAGAACAACATAAGCCTTCTATCGGTCAAAGGTTACTTTCAAATGGTCATGGATAATGGCAACTTGTTCTTCAGTTTCCTGAAGCAAATCAGGGCCCAATATCTTGCCTTCACTGAGCTCAGACCAGCATAAGGGGGCTCGACAACGCCTCCCATACAAGGCTTCATACGGTGCCATCTTGATAGAAGTTTGGTAGCTATTGTTGTAGGCAAATTCAATGAAGGGTAGGGATTTCTCCCACGATCCGCCAAAATCAATGATGCATGCTCGAAGCATATCTTCCAGAACATGGATTACCCTTTCCGACTGGCCATCAGACTAAGGGTGAAAAGTAGTGCTAAGGTTAACCCTGGTACCCAGAGCTGCTTGTAACAAATTCTAGAACTGAGATGCAAATCGTGGATCTCGATCAGAAATAATAGACTGATGTACTTTCTAGACTGGAATGACTTCCTTAATATACAATCCAACCAACTTGGGAAGGCCATAGTCCATTCGAATCGGTAAGAAATGTGCTGACTTGGTTAAACGATCCACGATGACCCAAATGGCATCGTGGTTAGTAGGAGTTAAGGGCAATCCACTAACAAATTCCATAGTGATCTTCTCCCACTTCCATTGCAGTAGATCAATAGGTTGCAATAAACCAGTCGGGACACGATGTTCAGCCTTGACACGTGAGGCACTTGGATACGAATTCAACTATGGCTTGCTTCATGCCCAGCCACCAATAAAGCTCATATAGATCCTTGTACATCTTCATTGACCCCGGGTGAATAGAGAAAGAGCTCGAATGAGTTTCTTTGAGAATATCGGTGCGAAGAGATTCATCATCAGGTACACAGACCCGATCACGAAAAAATAAGAGTCCTTCAGAATTTATTTCGAAATCAGGGTTATCTTGTAGCTTAGAAATGATAGTCTGAAGCTTAGAGTCTTGCTCTTCCAATGCTTGAATTCTCGATATAATGGTAGACTAAACTTGAAGTTCAGCTACAAAGAAATGATGCTTCCTAAGACGGAAGTGGGTGTTGATAGCTTGAGGAGCTACAACACAAGGACTTGTAATGAGTCAGTGTACAAATCATCACATTAAACTTGAGGATCAATAACAACACTTACCAGGTAGAGGTTTGCAGCTGAGTGCATCAGCTACAACATTGGCCTTTCCCAGATGGTAGTCAATAACAAGATCATAATCCTTGAGGAGTTCCATCCATCTCTGTTGTCGAAGATTCAACTCCTTTTGAGTTAAGAGATATTTGAGACTCTTATGAATGGTAAAGAGGTAACATTTATCACCGTAGAGATAATGTCTCCAAATTTTCAATGCAAAGACAACTGCAGCCAACTCTAGATCGTGAGTATGATAATTCATCTCATGTGGCTTGAGTTGTCTCAATGCATATACAACGACCTTGCCTTCTTGCATCAATACACATCCTAACCTGAGATGCGATACATCACTATAAATTGTGTAGTCATTTTCTGACTCGGGTTGGGTTAGGACTGGTGCATGGGTAAAAACTTGTTTCAATTGATCGAAGCTCCTTTGTTGATCCATAGTCCAAACGAATAGAGCTTCTTTTCTCAGTAACTTAGTCAAAGGGGATGCTATCATAGAAAATCCATCAACGAATCTCTTATAGTAGCCAGCAAGACCAAGAAAAGTTTTTATCTTGCCAATGTTCTTCCGTGGGTGCCAATCAAGAATGGCTCAAATCTTCTTCGGGTTTACTTGGATGCCCGAAGATAACACAACGTACCCAAGAAGGGCAACTTCAGTAAGCCAAAACTCACATTTCGAGAACTTGGCAAATAACTGCTTCTCAAAGAGGGTTTCAAGCACAATACGGAGATGATCATGATGTTTCGTTACATTCTTGGAATAGATCAGAATGTCATCAATGAATACTACCACGAATTTGTTGAGATAGGGTCTAAAAACCTGATTCATCAAGTCCATAAAAGAAGCCAGGGCATTGGCTAACCCAAATAGCATCACCAAGAATTGATAGTGACCGTATCTCGTACGGAATGCAATTTTAGGCACATCACATTCTTTAACTCTCATTTGGTAATAACCAAACCTTAAATCGATCATGGAAAACACAGTGGCACCCTTGAGCTGATCAAATAGGTCATCAATCTTTGGTAATGGGTATTTGTTCTTGATGGTCACCTTATTCAACTGCCAGTAATCGATACATAGTCTCATGGAACCATTCTTCTTCTTCACAAAGAGGACTAGAGCTTCTCAGGGCGAGGAACTCGGTCGAATGAAACCTTTATCAAGCAAATCTTGAATCTGAACTTTCAAATCCTTTAGCTCAACGGATTCCATTCGATATGGTGCAATGGATACTGGAGCAGTTCCAGGTTGTACGTCGATACCAAATTCTACTTCACGGGTAGAGGGTAAACCTGGGAGTTCACCAGGAAAAAATCAGGAAATTCACACACAGCGTCAATATCCGATAGATGTTGCCCATCCTTAGTTTCTATTGTCAAAGCATACAAGGAATGATTTCTTGAATTCATCAGCACAATGCTCTCCTTGCCAAGGCCTCGGAGATACAATCTTCTTTTATTACAATCCACCCACGCTTGGTGTTCACCAAGCCAATCTAGACCTAGTATCACATCAAACTCATGGATTGGGAGAGCCAAAAGGTCAGCCGTGAAAGGAATCCCTTGAATCACCAAAGGGTAATTCTTACACACAAGGCTTATGGTGGCACAATCACCAAGTGGGTTAGTTACGGAGATTCTCGATGCTATAGGTTTACTAGTCATTCCATACTTCTTAACCAATTCAGTACTTATAAAGGAATATGTAGAGCCAGGATCAATCAATGCATATAAAGGTTAGGTGCACAGTTCAACGATACTTGCAATGACATCAGGCTCATCTTCCTCCTCCCTACTCCTCACATCGTACATCTGAACAGGAGTCATGGATTCTTGCTTACTCAGTACCTTACCAGAGCCACTAGGTCTCCATGTAGCTCCTGACGATCATTTTCTTGACCCCTTACCTCGAAAGGACTGCAACACCCCCTACTCGGGCTAGTAGCAACCCAGCTCAAGAGTGTTACTTAACAAGCAAGCAATGTCAAGAACAATACAAACAAGGCATTTCTAGCAATACAAAAATAATCAAGCAATCAAACATACTTACTTATCATACAAGCAACTCACATTTCAATTCTTACTTCAACCTAAACCATTCGAATAAGTTACTAAATTAATTCCTTTCATGCTTTCATTACAAGTTACTACATTATCAATACACTTTGCTTCATTTTATTCCCTATCATTTGAATTGCCCTAAGATAACAATATAATTCCATTTCATTTATATGTTCTTTAATTTATTTCATGTATCATTACATACCTAGGTTATTAAACATGATCATATTAACTTACAATAGCATTAAACTAGCCTCCTAATCAACTAGGTCATTCGGCCATTAACAAAATACATACAACAACACATATAACTAGTTCATTCAAGTCTTATTCTAATACTATGCATTCGGCAACACCATGCAAAGACACAAGAGACCATATATTTCCCAAGGCAATCGAATAGAAGACAAGCAAGCATGATTTGATCATCACATATTCAATTCAAGCAAGACATGTACACAAACAAGCATTCGAATGCTATCAAGGTAAACTAGATCAAGCATTTGATCATTTCATTCCATCATCATATGCGCAGCAATCATCATTCATTACATTTCAAGTACTTTAGGTTCATTACATACTTCATAAGGCCATCCAAGATCAAGACATAGTAGGCCTATTAAGAACATTATATACATGTACCAAAATACATGTTCAATCTGCACTCTAAATAATCTAGTGCCACCATTGTAGGAGATATACAAAACAAGTATGAAACCATACTTAGGCAAAGCTTGTGTGAGTTGCTTCTTGCTCAAGGTAACAGGCTTCAAGATCAAGAAAACTCGTATCCTTTATCCTGTAGTTGGGAAGAATGAAAACAAGAGTGATAAGTACAAGAATGTACTTAGTGAGGTAGTACTAAGTCTAACCATTTGTTATTTCAAGTTTCATGTGTCATTTAATCAAGTATAGACTTAGCTAAGGCTTTCAAGCAATAGAATGATCTTAGCTAAGTCTTCAAGCATTAGAGTGATCTTAGATAGGCTTTCAAGCATCAAGATTATCCTAGCTATATCATACATTCGGCCAACAAGGTACAAGCAACAAGAATTCATACTTCATGAATCAAGCACAACATGCTTGCAAAAACAAGAAATCAAGGAGTCATGCTTTCAAGTCAAGTAACATACATATTCATGGCATTCAAGACAAGTAACATATGATGTAGGATTGTTATTTCAATTTTTATTCATTAAACGACCCCCATGGTACTTAGTTTGTATAGGTAATCGAATCTCCAACCAACTGTCGCCACAAGATGCACCGTAGTGCTGGTCAACCCTTCAACTATCACCAAAGACCACATACGTACCCTTCTTCTGTCGCCAAATAGGGGCCTTAGCCCTGGATCATAGTCTACCCTTACACAATGAGCTCTAGACTCCAAGTCATGCCCTTCTACCTAGTCCAACTTGCTACCAAGGTTGTTCGATTTACCATTTATTCAAGTGTTTCAAGATCAAGATCATGTCAAGCAAGTTCATTTGATATTAGGTCCTTAGGCCATTGAGCCATAGCTCACATGTCAAGTCGTTTCATGTTTCATTTCATCAAGATGAGAATATGTCTCAAGCAAGTCTTTAATATTCAATCGCATTCAATCAAGCTGCTAGGGAGAAAGGATTTAGAATCCACTTACAATCTTCTTAGCTATTCAATTTTCATGCATTTGTGATCTCATAGAAGCTTTCTTCCTCTCAACAATGGTGATTTTCTCTCCCTAGTTGGATGAAGAGTGTTTCGTCCAACGTGGAGTAGAGAAGATGATAGCAAGGTGGCCACTTGGCCAAGGTGTTATCACATGGCTTAGCTATTTGCCTCCACTTGTCAAATTTTGGTCTAATTTTTTATAAATCCTTAATTACTCATCATTATTGCATGCAATTCTATATTTAAAATTTGTTATTATTTGATCATTCATGATTAGGTTATTTCTTTAGCAATCCATCTAATTTAGTCACTAGGTTTAATCAATTCTTCTAATTTGTAGATTGTTTGTACAATTAAACTCTAATTAGTTTATAACAAGTTACTAAGCCATGATTTGGGGTATTACAATTCCCCCTTAAGATAAATTCGTCCTCGAATTTACCTGAATCAAATAGGTGAGGATATTGCTTCTTCATGCTTCTTCAGATTCCCATGTTTCCTCTTCAACCTTGTGATTTCTCCACATGACTTTGACAAGGGGAACATTCTTGTTTCGAAGTCTTCTGACTTCCTTGTCAAGTATCTAAATAGGCTCTTCTTCATATGATAGATCAGGATTCAATTCCACTTCTTCAAGCTCAAGAACATGAGATGGATCAGACCGATATCTTTTGAGCATAGAGACATGGAAGACATTGAGGATCTTATCAAATTCACTAGGAAGTGCCAATCGATAAGCCACTGGACCAATTCTTTCAATGATTTCAAATGGTCCGATAAACCAAGGGCTGAGCTTTCCTTTTCTTCCAAATCTGAAGACTTTCTTCCAAATCTTATCAAATTCACTAGGAAGTGCCAATCGATAAGCCACTGGACCAATTCTTTCAATGATTTCAAATAGTTCGATAAACCGAGGGCTGAGCTTTCCTTTTCTTCCAAATCTGAAGACTTTCTTCCAAGGAGATACTTTGAGGAAGACCTTGTCTCCAACATTGTATTGGATGTCTCTCCTTTTCAAGTCAGCATAAGTTTTCTGCCTATCAAAAGTTACCTTTAATCGATCATGTATGATCTTCACTTGTTCTTCAGTTTCTCTAAGCAATTAAGGTCCTAAAACTTTGCTTTCTCCCAATTCAGACCAGCACAAGGGAGTTCTACATCTTCTTCTGTATAGAGCATCGAAGGGAGTCATCTGGATAGATGTCTGATAGCTATTGTTGTAAGCAAACTCTAATAGGGGTAGAGATTTCTCCCAATTCTTTTTTAAGTCTATTACATAAGCACGTAGCATATCTTCGAGCACTTGAATGATTCTTTCAGATTGTCCATCTGATTGAGGATGGAAGGCTGTACTAAGATCCACTTTAGCTCCTAGAGCCTTCTGCAAGGAATTCCAAAATCGAGAAGCAAATCTAGGATCACTATCAGAGATTATAGCTTGTTTAAGTTGATCGAAGCTTCGTTGTTGGTTCTCTGACCAAACAAAAGTCATATCTTTGCGAGTTAGCTTAGTCAAGCTTGCAGCAAAGGATGAGAATCCTTTGAAAAATCGTAGATAATACTTGGCTAAACCGAGAAAGCTTCTGACCTCACCAATATTCCTCGGAGGTCTTCAATCCATGATGGATCAAATTTTGCTCGGGTTTACTTTAATCCCTTCTGTCGAGATGACATGGCCAAGGAACGAGACTTTTGATAGCCAAAATACACACTTAGAGAAGTTTGTGAACAATTGAAGTTCTCAGAGAGTTTCTAATGCAATTCATAGGTGTTCATAGTGTTCTTCCTTATTTCGAGAATACACCAAGATGTCATCGATGAAGACGACCACAAACTTGTCAAGATAGGGCTTGAATACACGGTTCATGAAATCCATGAAAGCAGCTGGGGCATTCGTTAACCCGAATGGCATTACAAGGAATTCAAAGTGGCCATATCGAGTACGAAAGGCTATCTTGGGTACATCTTCTTATTTTACCCTCATTTGATAGTATCTCGATCGAAGATCGATCTTTGAGAACACCGAAGCATCCTTGAGTTGATCAAAGAGATCTTTTATCCTTGGGAGAGGATACCGATTCTTGATAGTAAGCTTGTTCAATTATCTGTAATCAATACAGAGTCTCATAGTCCCGTCTTTCTTCTTCACGGACAAGACTGGAGCACCCCAAGGAGAGGAGCTAGGCCGAAAAAGCCTTTATCTTGTAGCTCTTGGAGTTTCGTCTTGAGTTCTTTCAATTCAACAAGTGCCATTCGATAAGGTGTGGTGGACACCGAAGTTGTTCAAGGTTGAACTTCAGTCCCAAACTCTACTTCTCTGGTTGAAGGGAGACGAGGGAGCTCCTCGGGAAAAACATCAATGAATTCAGACACAATTGGCATACTAGGTAAGCCGAATTCAAATTCATCTTGCATAGTCATGACACCAAAGATTGAGGTCGGTTTTCTATCAATTAGGAGGATTCATTTCTTTCCTAAACCCCGGAGATAAAGTCTCCTACTTTGGCAATCTATCCAGGCTTCATATTTGCTTAGCCAATCTAGTCCTAACACTAGATCGAATTCACAAGAAGGCAAGACATAAAAGGTCCATGGGAAAAGGTACATTTCGAATGCTTATAGGACATTGCTTGCAAAGGAAGTTAATAGGCATATTTCCTCCTATAGGGTTCGAAATTACAAGGCTAGTTTTAACAAGTTCAGGTTTTAAGTTTAACTTGGCAATCAAGGAAGAACATATAAAGGAATGGGTAGATCTCGAATCAATCAAAGCATATGCAGGACTTGAATTTAATTCAACAGTACATGCGATAACATCGGGTGCTTCTTCTTCCTCTTTTCACGAATGTGGTAGATTCGAGCAGGGGTTCAGGATTCTTCGTGTGTAGCTGCCGAATGTTGGCCTCTACCTTTACTTTGATCCTGGACTGAGCTTGTCTCGGGCCCTTGATTCAATTAGATTAAGCTGAACTAGCATTTGCAGGAGTTCGAGTTGGAACCTTGTTAGGATTCTGAGGGCAATCTCGGATATAATGATCGGAGGCTCCACATAAGAAACACAAATTCTGCTGAGTTCTGCATTGCCTGGCGTGGTGTTTCTGACAGAACTTGCAAGTAGGATATTGAACAGCTTTACCAAAATTCCATGTATTATCAATAGAGATGATCGGAGCTGAAGGCTTGGTTACCGTTTGGGGTTTCGGTATGAAATTGCTTTTCTGAACAAGAGTATAATTTGAGGAGTGATCTTTGGAGTGTTTAGCTTTCTTTGACTGCCAATGAGGCTTGTCGCCATTCTTGGATCGTTTGTCCTTCCAAGAGTTACCACTCTTATGTTTCTCAGAGGCCTTCATCTTTGCCTCAGTTGCAATAACCCAGTTCACTAAATTCTGGAAGTCAGTGATACCCAGGGCAGTGAAAATTGGACTTAGTTCATCATTCAGTCCATCGATGAACGTTCGACGTTTATCAGCTTTGGTTTTGATGTATTTCAACATGTACTTGCAATACTTGTAGAAGTCACTCACGTATTTTTCAATGGGTCGGCCACCTTGCTTGAGGTACAAGAAACGCTTCTAACGCTCAGGTAGGTACTGTTCACTGATATATTTCTTCCTGAATTCCTCGAGGAAGAATTTCCAAGTTGCAGCTTCTGTAGGAGCAGTCAGGGTAGTGGTTTCCCACCAGCTTAGAGTTTCATCTGTCAACAAAGCTATGGAACATTCTAGCTTGTGTTCATCGGGACAGGGTAATTGCTTAGTTAAGATTCGAGTAGTAGCCTCTAACCAATACTCAGTTACTTCGGGATTAGCTTATCGGTGCCAGTGAAAGTATAGGCTCGGTGTTGAGCCAGCTTGTCAATTGGAGCTCTAGTTGGCACAGCAACAGGAGGGGCAATAGAATGATCTTGCTTCAAAGCAGATACTAGATGATTGAGCATCTCCTTCATACTCAGGAGACATTCTTGCTACACAGGATTTATAGCAGGAGCTTCCTATTGAGAAATAGCTTGGGCTTGGGTTTGAGCTTGTTGTTGTGGAGGATTTTGTTCCATCCTCACACTGTCTCCTTCATTCAAGGAGCCTTCATGACTTTCATTATCTCGGCCAAGTCTTGTTTCAGACATTCTACATTCAAATAGAACAATTAGGGGTTCGGTTTAATAAGCAAGACACAAGCTATTCAATACAAGTCTCCTAGGTGGCACAAGTATCCTATATGATGCATGATAGCCCGGTTTAGTCCTAGAATCGACTAAACCTAAAGCTCGGATTACCAATTAAAATGTAACACCCTCTACCCGGGCTAGTAGCAACCCGGCTCGGGAGTGCTACTTAACAAGCAAGCAATGGCAAGAATAATACAAACAAGGCATTACTAGCAATACAAGAACAATCAAGCAATCAAACATACTTACTTATCATACAAGCAACTCACTTTTCAATTCTTACTTCAACCTAAACCATTCGAATAAGTTACTAATTTAATTCCTTTCATGCTTTCATTACAAGTTACTACATTATCAATACACTTTGCTTCATTTTATTCCCTATCATTTGAATTGCCCTAAGATAACAATCTAATTCCATTTCATTTCTATGTTCTTTAATTTATTTCATGTATCATTACATACCTAGGTTATTAAACATGATCATATTAACTTACAATAGCATGAAACTAGCCTCCTAATCAACTAGGTCATTTGGCCATTAACAAAATACATACAACAACACATATAACTAGTTCATTCAAGTCTTATTCTAATACTATGCATTCGGCAACACCATGCAAAGACACAAGAGGCCATATATTTCCCAAGGCAATCGAATAAAAGACAAGCAAGCATGGTTTGATCATCACATATTCAATTCAAGCAAGACATGTACACAAACAAGCATTCGAATGCTATCAAGGTAAACTAGATCAAGCATTTGATCATTTCATTTCATCATCATATGCGCAACAATCATCATTCATTACATTTCAAGTGCTTTAGGTTCATTACATAATTCATAAGGTCATCCAAGATCAAGACATAGTAGGCCCATCAAGAACATTATATACATGTACCATAATGAATGTTCAATCTACACTCTAAACAATCTAGTGCCACCATTCTAGGAGATATACAAAACAAGTATGGAACCATACTTAGAAAAGCTTGTATGAGTTTTCTTGCTCAAGGTAACAGGCTTCAAGATCAAGTAAACTCGTATCCTTTATCTTGTAGTTGGGAATAATGAAAACAAGAGTGATAAGTACAAGAATGTACTTAGTGAGGTAGTACTAAGTCTAACCATTTGTTATTTCAAGTTTCATGTGTCATTTAATCAAGTATAGACTTAGCTAAGGCTTTCAAGCAATAGTGTGATCTTATCTAAGGCTTCAAGCATTAGAGTGATCTTAGCTAGGCTTTCAAGCATCAAGATTTTCCTAGCTAAGGATATCATACATTCGGCCGACAAGGTACAAGCAACAAGAATTCATACTTCATGAATCAAGCACAACATGCTTGCAAAACAAGAAATCAATGAGTCATGCTTTCAAGTCAAGTAACATACAAATTAATGGCATTCAAGACAAGTAACATATGATGTAGGATTGTTATTCCAATTTTTATTCATTAAACAACCCCCTTGGTACTTAGTTTGTATAGGTAATCGAGTCTCCAACCAACCGTCGCCACAAGATGCACCGTAGTGCTAGTCAACCCTCCTACTGTCGCCAAAGACCACATACGTACCCTCCATCTGTCTCCAAATAGGGGCCTTAGCCCTGGACCGTAGTCCACCCTTACACAATGAGCTCTAGACTCTAATGCATGCCCTTCTACCTAGTCCAACTAGCTGCCAAGGTTTTTCGATTTACCATTTATTCAAGTGTTTCAAGATCAAGATCATGTCAAGAAAATTCATTTCATATTAGGCCCTTAGGCTATTGAGCCATAGCTCACTTGTCAATTAGTTTCATGTTTCATTTCATCAAGATGAGAATATGTCTCAAGCAAGTCTTTAATATTCAATCACATTGCATCATAGCACATACAAGCATCCATGTCATCACATAATCATTCTTAAGCATTCGAATTGATCATGTATACAACGCTAGGATCAAGTTTCATGCATTACTTTTGTCATCCTTCCCTTATTAGGTCAAGTTCATGATTAGATTTAGTTAACATTTCAAGAGTGTAACAAGAATATATTGGTTAGGACCTAGTCATAACCCTAGATGTAACTACACTCACAATACTCCAAGCTATCTAGTCTTGGATCCACACTCCTTTGTTCTTGGATTCAGGATGATCCACTCTATCCTCTTCCACCAAGTTTACTCCTGGTTCTATCACATTACAAGTACAAACACATGTCAAAATAAGATCATATGATCACCGAATCAAGACAAAGTTACAAGCACACAACATTCACAAATTTAGCAGCATGCTCATATACATTTTCCATTACACTTAACTACACTTATCTACATTCTAAATCATGTAAAAAAAATGCATAATCAAAGTCCTAAAACTATTTACAAGATAGTTTACAAAATGCCACAAAACAGTGTACAAGAATAGAGCATTCTGGGCAAATTACACTAGGTTGGATTTCTAGCTTCTTAACTCATTTTAGCAAGGTCCTAACATGGCAATTCCATTCATGTTCATGTTCATACATGTCTAGGTCACCATAATTCACCTATAAATGTTCTTAAAACAGGGCATAATCATGCTGAACTTAATTTGATCTATTTGATCAACTTTACACTCTCAATTCATCAACTAGGCAGTCCATTGCTTAATTTAGCTAGTTCAATTAGGTGTAGTCATTTTCCAGCAACATATCTATTCAATTCAATCTTCATTTTACCTAGAAACTTGTTCAAAACAGGGTTCTATGTTCATTTAACACGTTTACACAATTTCTCCATTAAAACAATCCCCAATCAAGACTGTTTTCAATCATGTTCAAATTTCTCAAATTTCCAGCAACTACATATATATTTCATTAGCAATTTAGTTACTAGCATTCATTTTCCAGGTTCTAATTGAAGCTAGCATAACCCTAACATGCACAAAAATCATTCAATTCAATTTACACAACAAGAACATCATCAATAACTCATTCAATCAAGTTGCTAGGGAGAAAGGATTTAGAATCCACTAACAATCTTCCTAGCTATTCAATTTTCATGCAATTGTGATCTCATGCAAGCTTTCTTCCTCTCAACAATGGTGATTTTCTCTCCCTAGTTGGATGAAGTGTGTTTCGGCCAAGGTGGAGTGGAGGCGATGATAGCAAGGTGGCCACTTGGCCAAGGTGTTATCACATGGCTTAGCTATTTGCCTCCACTTAGCAAATTTTGGTCTAATTGTTTTATAAATCCTTAATTACTCATCCTCATTGCATGCAATTCTATATTTATAATTTGTTATTATTTGATCCTTCATGATTAGGCTATTTCTTTAGCAATCCATCTAATTTAGTCACTAGGTTTAATCAATTCTTCTAATTTGTAGATTGTTTGTACAATTAAACTCTAATTAGTTTATAACAAGTTCCTAAGCCATGATTTGGGGTATTACAAGGACTGAGTAGGGGTTATAGTACTTGCCGGTGTAGCCATAGCCTTGGTTGCACCAAAGGGACAATCACGGATAAAATGGCTCTATTCACAATAATATAAACACGCTCTAGTCTGCTTACGACACTGACCCGTCGGGGGTCGTTTCTGAAAGTAGTTACAAACTGGATTCTATAAACATCGATTGGAGCCTCTAGTGCTCTCAACTGAGGTCGTCTTAGAAAAATATTGCATTAAAGTCTGTGGTTTCTCAATGTTCCCAGATCGGGAAGGCTGTGAGTACATGTTCTGCTTGGGACCTTGGTGTTTGTTCTTCTTGTTCCACCTAGGAGGTCGAGAATCATCTTGGAACCTCTTCTCTTCCTTGCTAGACCCACCTGATCTTTGTGCCTTGATAAGTGTTCAAAAGTACTATTTTTCTTACCCTTTTTACTCATATTATTGTTAGACTTAGGCTCATATTAGTTGCATAATTAGCCATTCATGCATTAATCCATGTTTCCTTCCATCGTTGAGCTTGATTACATAACTTGGTAGTTTTTGTGGGAAAAGATGCTGCTTTGGTGTGTTTTGTGTGTATGTGCAGAATCACTTGCCAAAGCAAGGCTAGAGCTAGTTGCCAGGGCAATGCATGAAGAAGATGTCGAGCTAGTTGCCAGGGCAATGCATGAAGGAGATGTCGAGCTAGTTGCCAGGGCAATGCATGAAGGAGATGTCGAGCCAGTTGCCAGGGCAATTGTCGACAAAGAATAAGGTGATATGGTAGTCGACATTGATGACAAGACAAGCCCAAGATGACGTGGAGAAAAGCTAAATCCCAAAGGAGTTTGATTTCCATGAAGAGGTTAAAAAAGAATTAAATCCCAAGAAGATAGGAGAAGTTCTAGAAGGAATATAATTATATAAAGAATTATATTCTTTAAGGATAATTTAATTCCAACTTAACTTCCTCTACAAAGAAGGACTTTAACCTAGCCCTATAAATTAGAGGCCATGCTGTCAATACCAAGGGGAGAGAGTAGAGAGAATTTTCGACAAGCTTCAAGGGGGAGATCTCGACCAAAAGGCTTCATCCATCCTTCATCTTTTTCTTTCTTGTTCAATTAGGTTCATGCTAGGAATTCTTTATCTTGTGTTTCTTTGGAACCTAGCCATGAACTAAATATATTTGGCTAAGGTTATTGTGTCTTGTGGTTGTGAGAAACAATTGGATTTTGAAGAACGCTCTACCGAACCTTGAAGGTTGCTGCCCAGACGCCCAACTAGTCGCCCAGGGAACCATCGATTAGTTGTCAAGGCAACCCCGTTGTGCAACTTGCCATTGCACTCTTTTACCAAGATGATGCAATCGGCTATCACACCTCAACTCACGATAACCTGGCCTATCTCTCTCATTTGATCTCATCTATTCTTTTACTTTATTGCTTTCTAGTTTAGTTATTAGTTAAACTCCTATAATCTTCTACCTGTGTTTTTACTTTTTATAGTGCAGGAGATTAGATTCTTGAAGTGGCACCAATCCCTATGGAGACGATATCTTTTATACTATAACTTGCGACGTGTACACTTGCACAGTTGCGGAGCACTTATTACGCGCAACATGCCTTCTGTGCAGCTTTGGTGGCCTTAACTCGGTTTACGAGATCCTAGAAGTCAATGATGCCCAATGCAGTGAACATAGGGCGCAACTCATCATTAAGCCCAGCAATGAACATCCTACATTTTTCTTCCTCTTTATTGATGTACTTTGCACCATATCGGCAGTATTTACAGAAATCATGGATGTACTGCTCGATGGGTCGCCCGCCTTGCTTTACGTGAAGGAAGATACTACGCCTCTCTGCAAGGTAGTATTCACTAACATATTTCTTTCGAATTCTTGGACGAAGAACTCCCAAGTGAAAGTTCTTTCAGGAACAGTGAGAATAGTGGTCTCCCACCACTGAAGTGCCTTATCGGCTAACAATGCAAGGGCGCACTCCAACTTGTGTTCGTCAGAACACTGCAAATACTTGTTCAAAATCCTTAACGTGTTATCTAGCCAGTACTCGGCAACCTCAGGATTATCATCATCCTAACCGGTAAAAGTGTATGCCCGAAGTGAGGCTAGCTTATCAATAGGGGCTCGAGCATTTTGGACAACTGGTAGGGTTGGTTGCACCACCGTCTCAGCCCTCATAGATGCCATGAATTTCTTGAACATGTCAGCCATGTTTTGATAACACTCCGCCTATGCATTAGGCAGCTCTGGCCCGATGTTTTGAGGTACGAGATTAGGTGCATTCGGAGGATCGCCTCCCCTTACCTCCTCACCGTGTGTCGAGGAGCCGGTAGCGGGCTCATCTATGTGAGTTTAATTGGTTCCAAACATATCTATAACCTAAAGAGATTATATTAGTCAACAAGTCAGAATATATAACTCCTAGATGGCAAAGTAACATAATAACAATACAATAGACTTCGGTTTAGACCTAGAATCGACTAAACTCTAGCTCTGATACCACAAATATAACACCCCCTACTTGGGTCTGGTCGAGAATCGGGTCGAAGAATGCTACCAGTGAACTTTGCACTAACCGGTGCGATAATTTCAAACAAAAGACAATATTCTTAGACTCTTAATTCCATATTATTCAATAGATGGTTCTACTAATCCATTACAAGTTTATGATTGCTCAATTAGGACCTACTTTAAACCAATCCAAGTTTGAAATTATCCCTTTGATCCAGAAGTCGAACGAACCTTGGTTTTGCATTGGTATATGACCAGGGCAAGACCGATTACACCAGAATATCCCTTTGATCCAAAAATCAAACGAACCTTACAAAGACTTAGACGAAGGTTAAGAGTAGCAATGGTTAATCAGGACGACAATATGAATCAAGATGTTCCAGCAGGAGGAGGAGTGATTCTTGCACGAAACATAACTATTTGAGACTATCTTGAATAAGATCTTGATGGACTTAATCCAAGAGTTGTCGCACCTGAAATTGAAGTCGACCACTTTGAGTTGAAACCGGTGATGTTTAATATGATCAACACAATTGGTCAATTTGGCGACTCAGCAACTGAAGATGCACGACAACATCTTAAATCTTTCCTCGAGATTTGCAACTCATTCAAAATACACGGAGTCACCCCTGATGTTTTACGATTAAGATTATTCCCCTATTCACTGAGGGATAGGGCGAAAGCATGGTTGAATAGCATTCATGCCAGATCAATAGGATCTTGGACCGATCTTTGTCGTGATTTCCTTTCTCGATTTAATCCTACAAATTTGACTGATAAGCTTCGTAATGACATTACTTCTTTTCGGCAGGCAAATGATGAATCCATCTACAAGGCTTGGGAACGATATAGATAACTTCTACACAAATGCCCCTACACGGATTCCCAGTGTGGACACAAGTAACAATGTTTTCAACGCCGTTAATACATCAACAAGGATGATGCTAGATGTCTCGGCAAACGGCATACTCCTAGATAAGTCACCGGAGGAAGCAATGCAAATTCTAAACAGGCTTACCAAGAATGATTATCAATTCCCCTCTACTAGAAGAGGAGGAGTTAGACGCCAAGCCACAATACATGAACTGGGATCATCAGACTCAATTTCGGCATAATTGGCCACTTTAACCAAGATGGTCTAGAACATGCAGAAACCAAACAACGCATATGAGGTCAAGGTAATGGATTCCTTTTATGAGTTATGTGATGGTAACCATGATTCTTCTGAATGTATGCAGAATTCGGAATCCAGCTTTTATGTGGGGAATTACAACCGAAACAACAATGTGATGTTCAACACATACAATCCAGCTTGGAAGAAGCACCCAAATTTTTCATGGAGTAATCCCAACAATGCTCTAAACCACAACAATCAGAATGCACAAGCATCAGGATTCCAGCAGAATATGCCACGACAACAGTTGCCGCAGCAACAACCAATAACGTCTAGTTCTTTGGAAAATTCTCTCAAAGCTTTTATGTTGAAAACTGAATCTTATATGGCTGAGAATAGTAACTTCATAAAAAGATCTGATGCTTTTATTAACAAGACCGAGATGAGATTGCAAAACCAAGAGGCGGCAGTCAAATCATTGGAAAATCAAGTCGGACAATTTGCTCAAAACCTGAACACTAGACCGCAAGGAGGTTTACCTAGCGATATTGAAGTCGCAAGAGGAACTGGCCATGAGCAATGTAAGGCAATCGCCAATAGAAGTGGCCAACATCTTAAAGAGGCTCAAGCTCGCTCACCAAACAAAACTCCACAAAAAGATCAAGACGAACCCAGAGACAAAGCCTCAAATGTTGAACCAGAAATTGTCGCGGCAACCGGCAATAAGCATACCTTGGCAACCAACGATAAGCATATCATGACAACCGGCAATAAGCATGCATCGGCAACCAGCGATAAGGATGCATCGGCAACTTGCAATAAGCATGTCTCGGCAACCCCAGTTGACAATGCCTCGGCAACTCCAATTGTCCTGGCAATACCGTTAATTAGGTTCCAAACCAATGAAATGATCGAAGATATCCGACTTCCACCACCATTCCCACAAAGGTTGAAGCGACAAAAGCAAGAATATCAATTCAAGAAGTTTCTTGATATCCTAAAGCAAGTCCACATCAACTTGCCATTGGTTGAAGCAATTGAACAAATGCCGAACTATGTCAAGTTTCTTAAAGACATTGTGTCCAAGAGAACAAGGCTATGAGAGTTTGAAACAGTTGCTGTGACAGAGGGATGCATGGCCATGTTGCACAATCGCATGCCACCCAAGTTGAAGGATCCCGAAAGTTTCACAATACCCTGTTCCATTGGAAACCACTATGTCTGGAAAGCATTATGTGACCTTGGAGCAAGCATAAACTTGATGCCTAAATCAGTTTTCCAAAAACTAGGAATCGGGAAGGCACGACCTACAATAGTTATGCTACAGCTAGCCGATAGATCCTATTTGCATCCAGAGGGAAAATCGAAGACATACTGGTAAAAGTTGATAAATTTATTTTTCTCGCTGACTTTATTATTTTGGATTGTGAGGCAGATGAACATGCACCTATCATTCTCAAGAGACCCTTCCTAGCAACAGGGAGAACCTTGATCAATGTTGAAAAGGGAGAACTCGCAATGAGGGTAAATGACCAATAAGTTAAACTAAATGTGTTCCAAACACTAAGGCACGCCGATGATCCAGAAGAATGCCAATTTCTTCATGCCACGATGGAGTTTAACTTCGACGAGGAATTTAGTTACCTCGGCAACTATATTACCAATCAAGAGGAACTTGAGGAGTATGAAGAACTGATCGATGAAGAACAACAAGAAGAGGCAAATTGGTTAGTTAATCGACCAGGTACATACTTTGAACTATTGGATTACTCAGGTAAGGAAGGTACGCTCGAAAAGCCCTATATTGAACAACCACCAATTCTTGAGTTGAAACAGTTGACAGAGCAACTAAAATATGCATACTTAGGAACCGATAATACATTGCCTGTAATTATTTCCTCTATGTTACAGCCTGAGCAGGAAAAGAAGCTGATCAAAATGTTGATGCTACACAAGAAGGCAATAGGGTGGACAATTGTCGACTTGAAGGGAATTAGCCTGGCAGTGTGCATACACAAGATTATGTTGGAAGATGATCACAAACCTTCAATTGAGGCCCAGAGGAGACTGAATCATGCCATGAAAGGGGTTGTAATGAAAGAAATCATCAAGTGGCTTGACGCCGGCATTATATACCCTATCTCTAATAGTACATGGGTAAGTCCGATACAATGTGTACCGAAAAAGAGAGGTATAACGGTGGTAAGTAATGAAAACAATGAACTCATTTCAATCAGGACTGTGACCGGTTGGAGGGTTTGTATGGATTATCGAAAGCTAAACAAAGCCACTAGGAAAGATCCCTTCCCATTACCCTTTATTGATCAAATGCTTGACCGTCTTGCAGGTAAACCCTTTTACTGTTTTCTTGATGGTTATTCAGGTTACAATCAAATTGCCATAGCACCAGAATATCAAGAAAAGACAACCTTCACATGCCCATACGGTACTTATACTTTCTGAAGGATGTCGTTCGGATTGTGTAACACCCCGGCAACCTTCCAAAGATGCATGATGGCACTCTTTTCAGACATGGTCGAAGACTTCCTTGAGATCTTCATGTATGATTTTTCTATTTTTGGTAATGACTTCGACAGTTGCCTCGGCAATTTAGAGAAGGTGTTGGCAAGATGTGAAGAAACTGATTTAGTCCTCAATTGGGAGAAGTGTCATTTTATGGTAGATGAAGGAATAGTGCTCGGCTACACGATTTCACCCACGGGAATTGAAGTAGACAAAGCCAAGGTGGACGTGATCGAGAGATTACCCCCACCAATTTCGGTTAAAGGAATTCGAAGCTTTCTTGGACATGCAGGTTTTTACTATAGGAGGTTCATTCATAATTTTTCTAAAATCACTAAACCCTTGTGCAATTTGCTTGAACAGGATAAAGTCTTTGATTTTGATGATTCCTGCACCCAAGCATTCAAAACCCTAAAGGAAAAGCTTGCCACGGCACCCATTGTCGTTCCACCAGATTGGACGCTACCTTTTGAGCTCATGTGTGATGCAAGTGATTTTGCGGTAGGAGCAGTCCTAGGCCAACGCACAGGTAAGACCTTCCATGTGATATACTGCGCTAGTAAAACTCTTAATAGTGCTCAAGTGAATTACACAACAACGGAGAAAGAATTACTAGCTGTAGTTTTCGCATTTGACAAGTTTCGATCCTATTTGATTGGTACAAAGGTAATTATTCATATGGACCATTCGGTAATTAAATATCTATTTGCTAAAAAGGATGTCAAACCTCGTTTGATTCGTTGGATATTTCTCTTACAAGAATTTGATATTGAAATTAAGGACAGGAAAGGGACAGAAAATCAAGTGGCCGATCACTTATCACGTTTAGAACGCAATAGGGAAGAGGACGCGGATTTAGAGATATGTGATGCATTCCCGGATGAGCTACTTTTAGTTGCCTCGGCAACCATGGATGCACATGCCTCGGTAACCCTCGACGTCGCAGCAACTCTTGACGTGCATGCCTCGGCAACCCTCGATGCCACAGCAGCCCTTGACTCGCATGCCTCAGCAACCACGGATGCACATGCCTCGGAAACCCTCGACGCCTCAGCAGCCCTTGACGCATACGCCTCGGCAACTCCAGTCGTGCATGCCTCGGCAACCCTCGACGCCTCGGCAACCATAGATGTACATGCCTTGACAACTCTAGACTTACACCCCTCGGCAACCCTCGACACCGCAGCAGCACCTGACACGCACGCCTCGGCAACTCCAGACGCGCATGCCTTGGCAATCTTGGGAGGAGTCACCACGGCAGCACATACCTCGGCAATACCCTGGTATTCATATTTAGTTAATTTCCTTGTTTGTGGTATTTTACCTTATGTTCTTACTCACCAAGGAAAGAAGCGGTTTCGCCATGATGCTAAGCATTACTTTTGGGACGAGCCTCTTTTGTTTAAACAATGTGTAGATCAGGTTATACACCGATGTGTCCCTGAAGAGGAGCAGCAGAATGTACTCCGGCAATGTCATTCTTCACCCTATGGAGGACATTTTAGAAGAACTTGTATCGCGGCCAAAGTTTTGCAATCCAGTTTGTATTGGCCAACATTGTACAAAGATGCCCAAGACTTTTACAAGCAATGTGATCGTTGCCAAAGGACGGGAAATATCTCTAGATGACATGAGATGCCGCTCCAAAACATCATCGAGGTGGAATTGTTTGATATATGGGGGATCGATTTTATGGGACCTTTCCATCTTTATTCGGCAACCTCTACATTCTACTTGTCGTCGACTACGTGTTTAAATGGGTTGAGGCAGCTGCAGTTCCCAACAACGATTCTAAGATCGTGCAACGATTCTTGTAGAAAAACATATTTACACGGTTTGGGATGCCGAGAGCAATTATCAGTGACGAAGTTAAGCATTTTAACAACAGACTTATTGCCAAGATGTTGCAACGCTTCGGCGTATCACACAAGATTGCCACGGCATATCACCCACAAACCAATGGGCAAGCAGAAATTTCCAACCGGGAATTGAAGGGTATACTCGAGAAAGTTGTAAATCCCTCTAGGAAGAATTGGTCATTAAGACTAGATGACGCACTTTGAAGGATTGGTCATTAAGACTAGATGACGCACTTTGGGCATATCGCACTGCATTCAAAACACCCTTAGGTATGTCCCCCTTCCGACTTGTCTATGGCAAAACATGTCATCTACTGGTGGAAATCGAACACAAGGCATATTGGGCAATCAAGACCGTGAATATGGATTGGGAAAGTGCCGGACAAAAGCATTTGTTGGACCTAAACGAGATAGAAGAATTACGTGCACTCGCCTATAACAATGCACGAATCTACAAAGAGAAAACAAAGCAATGGCATGACAAGAAACTATTGTTGCGGCAATTCACGCCGGGGCAACTAGTTCTCTTATTCAATTCTCGGCTAAAACTTTTCCCGGGAAAGTTGAAATCAAGATGGTCGGGACCATTCAAAGTTGTCAAACCATTCTCCCATGGTGCCATGATAATCAAGTCCATCACTGACAAACATGAATTCAAAGTTAATAAACAAAGATTAAAGCACTACAATGGTGCCCATGTGGAACGTAACAAAGAAGTGGTCACCTTAGGAGATGAATGAGCATGCTCTCCTTTCATTTTTTATTTTTATTTTTATTTTTATCTTTATTTTTATTTTTGAACTAATTATTTTTTTATTTTCGATTATTTTTTTAAGGATAGATTTATTTTCTTTAAGATTAAAACTACATCGTTCTTTCATATTTATCTTTTTAAGTTTAAGAATTTCTTTACACATCTTTATTTATTTTCTTTTATTAGTTTATCTTTATTTTTAATCCTTATTTGATTTGTCTGTGAATTGTAGGAAAATAGTTCAAGATAAAGAGATATTTTGATTCAAGAAGGAAACTTCTTCAACAAGGAAATTAATGGGTTGAATCTAAGGCTTATATAAAGCCTCATAGCTACCCTAAATAAACCCCCTAGCCGTCACCCTTCCCCTAAACTGAAACCCTCTATTTCTTCTTTCCAAAATTAATCACACCCACCATATTTACTACCTATCTTTTCTATATAACCCATTACCCTTAACTTCCAAGAAACATATTCCTACTTTTCATCTTGCAACTCTTTAGTTTCTTTTATTTTCTTTTCTTTGTTTTTACAAAACTCACAACCAAGATCATCCATAGCATCCAAAATTGAATTTTTGGTTCATCCAAGTTCCTCCAAAGAACCAAGATACAAGAAGTTTGCTACACCGGTGGTTCAAGAAAGATTTCACTCCAACCTTGAAAGCCGGAAGATTTGCGAGGAACAAGGCTTGAATACTCCAACTCTCATCAAGATTTCAGCCTTGAACCATTCATCTTCGAGAGGATTGCACATCAAAAGTGGCAAATCTTTTGCCATCAATCGGAACCGGGTAACATCTTATGGGTAAGAGAATTCTATGCTCACTCACCTAACCCGGATAATCCTTATGTTTTTGTTCGTGACAAGGCCATACTCATAAGCCCCGAAAACATCAACACATTTTACGGGCTCTACATTGAGAAGGACGAGCATCAAGCCTTTGTTGATCAAATCACGCCCAAGCAACTCGACAAGGTGCTTCAAGAACTCACTCAACTGGGAACTCATTGGAACGACGGTAAATACAAGGGCACGGTAAATCACCTTCGGCTTAAACCTGAGGCAAAACTATGGAATAAGTTTGTTAAAACTTCTTTAATGCCCACCACACACAATACTACCGTTGATATACCACATCTTTTGCTCATACATTCTATTTTGCATAATCGCATCATTAACATTGGAAAAATTATTTGTGATGAGATTTTCGTATGTAGCTCAAAAGATAAGGTTTCTCTTTTCTTCTCTTGCTTAATTTCCAATCTTTGGAAGGAGATGCATGTCCCAAGTGAGTCCACCGATGAAAAATCCATACCAAAGTCCAGTTGGAATCAAGCACAAATCTGAAAGCTAATGGGAGAGGCACATGTAAAATCCTCAATGCCTCCAATTGTCGCGGCAACTCTTGCCGCCTCGGCAACCCCTAATGCCCAAGCACCTAACGCCCGGGTAACTCGGCCATCAACCTCGGGACAACTTGAAGCACTCTTGCAACCGTTAGCGACCCGCCTTAGGCAAATTGAAGACCGGCAACTAATGTTCATGCGGCACATGAAGGATCACAACAATGCCATCACCCAAGTCATCCTAGAAAAGTACCCAGACAGCCCGTGCTGTTCCCAATCTTTTCTGCCGAGATCCTTGCCACGGCAACCAATGAAGCAGTCGCCACGGCAACCTACACGGTAACTAACTCAGCAGTTGCCACGACAACAGAAGCTAAAGACGTCCCGACAACCACTACAAAAGCCAAAGGTAAAGCACCTATGCTCGAATCAACTCGTACAGAATCATTGTCTGATTTTTCAAATTCGGACGAGTCCTCCATTGCACCAACAAAGACTGCACCAATTGAATCCTCCAAGCGAAAAGCCAATGACATTGATGAAGAGGACGATGAGGACAACCCCGTACGAGGATCGATTCCACCATCGGCAACAATGAAACAACCATCGCGTTCA
The DNA here is from genome assembly GCA_019671005.1 of Hibiscus mutabilis. NCBI lineage: Eukaryota > Viridiplantae > Streptophyta > Magnoliopsida > Malvales > Malvaceae > Hibiscus > Hibiscus mutabilis. The sequence continues at coordinate 19,623,679 of CM033727.1, read as the reverse complement.
AGCAAGAAAATCAAGACAGCGACCAAAAGGAAACTAATCATCCACGATGACGAACTCTAAGAGTATGTCCTCGTTTTCATTTTACTTTTCTTTATTTTTATTTCTCTTTAATACATGCATTGAGGACAATGCCTCACTCGAGTTTGGAGGGGGATTGTTATTAGTAGTTACCATGTTTAGTTGCATTCATCTTAAGTATTGCATTTAGGATACATAAATTGCATGCCATGCCTTTAGTTGGAACAAGAATTGCCTAGATTAGATGAATATCTGATAATGACTTTGCCAATGCACTTAATTGATAGAATTTTTATTCTAGGATAACCATGGAAACACTTAGAATTTTACTATGATGCTAAACTTGATGAAACACTGTTGTGGTTTGATTGATTTAAGGAATTCTAGTGAACTTAGGTTGATAGTTAAAAAATTAGGGGATTAGAATAAAATTTGGATGAATGCTAGAGGTGCCCGAAATTTGCTCTAGTATGCGATCGCTAGAGGTGCCCAAAATTGGCTCTAGTATGTGCTAAAAATTGATCGCTAGAGGTGCCCGAAACCGGCTCTAGTCGAATAAATTAATTAACTTAAGAAAACTAAAAACAAAACACTAGAGGTGCCCGAAACTGGCTCTAGTTAAAACATGTTAAAGAACCTAATGAAGTAATTTAAAAACCTCTTGTTTGCATAGAATCCAAAAAATCAACTTGCACACAACTCCGCAAACACTCACAAGCATTATAGTTTGATTTCGAGTAACTCCTAAGTTTTCCGAAAAATGAAAAACCAATCATACTTTACCCCCGGTTCTAAGAATTGAAATCAAGTTCAAAGCCATGTTTGTGAAAATTGAAGTCTTGGCGGGTAATTATTAGTTTGGGGGAGTGATAAGTGTTCAAAAGTACTATTTTTCTGACCCTTTTTACTCATATTATTGTTAGACTTAGACTCATATTAGTTGCATAATTAGCCATTCATGCATTAATCCATGTTTTCTTCCATCGTTGAGCTTGATTACATAACTTGGTAGTTTTTGTGGGAAAAGATGCTGCTTTGGTGTGTTTTGTGTGTATGTACAGAATCACTTGCCAAAGCAAGGCTAGAGCTAGTTGCCAGGGCAATGCATGAAGGAGATGACGAGCTAGTTGCCGGGGCAATGCATGAAGGAGATGCCGAGCTAGTTGCCAGGGCAATGCATGAAGGAGATGCTGAGCCAGTTGCCAGGGCAATTGTCGACAAAGAATAAGGTGATATGGTAGTCGAAATTGACGACTAGACAAGCCCAAGATGACGTGGAGCAAAGCTAAATCCCAAAGGAGTTTGATTTCCATGAAGAGGTTAAAGAAGAATTAAATCCCAAGAAGATAGGAGAAGTTCTAGAAGGAATATAATTATAATAAAGAATTATATTCTTTAAGGATAATTTAATTCCAACTTAACTTCCTCCTCAAAGAAGGACTTTAACCTAGCCCTATAAATTAGTGGCCATGCCGTCAACTCCAAGGGGAGAGAGTAGAGAGAATTTTCGACAAGCTTCAAGGGGGAGATCTCGACAAGAAGGCTTCATCAATCCTTCATCTTTTTCTTTTTTGTTCAATTAGGTTCATGCTAGGAATTCTTTATCTTGTGTTTCTTTGGAACCTAACCATGAACCAAATCTATTTGGCTAAGGTTATTGTGTCTTGTGGTTGTGAGAAACAATTGGATTTTGTTTAGGTAAAAGAGTTTTCACTTTTCTATTCAAGGTTTATTCATTCTTGGTTTTTATTCTTGTTTTCGAGTGAATTGGGAGAGGATCTCGTAACTTCATCTATTTATCTAATATCGGGAGAGTTAGATTCAAGAAATGAATGGATATGATATTTATTCAATCTATTGATGGTGGAGATTAATCCGGCTTAGGAATAAGTTAAGGATTTCAACGGCTAAGAAGAGCGCAAGATTGGTTGTTGTTCACCCTTGATTCACGCAAGGATGTATTATCAAGGCATGCACAAGTAGCTATAGTTTCGACTTAGGGATAAGAAGAAACCATTGAAGAACGCTCTGTCGAACCTTGAAGATTGCTACCCAGACACCCAACTAGTCGCCCAGGCAACCATCGATTAGTTGCCAAGGCAACCCCGTTGTGCAAGTTGCCACGGCAACTGAGTTGCCCTTGCACTCTTTTACCAAGACGGTCCAATCGGCTATCACACCTCAACTCACGATAACCTGGCCTATCTCTCTCATTTGATCTCATCTGTTCTTTTACTTTATTGCTTTCTAGTTTAGTTATTAGTTAAACTCCTATAATCTTCTACTTGTGTCTTTACTTTTTATGGTGTAAGAGATTAGATTCTTGAAGTGGCACCAATCCCTATGGAGACGATATCTTTTATACTATAACTTGTGACGTGTACAGTTGCACAATTGCGGAGCACTTATTACGTGCGACATGCCTTCTTTGTAGCTTCAATGGCCTTAACTCGGTTTACGAGATCCTAGAAGTCAATGATGCCCAATATAGTGAACATAGGGCACAACTTATCATTAAGCCCAGTAATGAACATCCTACATTTTTCTTCCTCCTTATTGATGTACTATGCACTATATCGGCAGTATTTACAGAAATCATGGATGTACTGCTCGATGGGCCGACCGCCTTGCTTTAAGTGAAGGAAGATACTACGCTTCTCTGCAATGTAGTATTCACTAACATATTTATTTCGAATTCTTGGAGGAAGAACTCCCAAGTGAAAGTTCTTTCAGGAACAGTGAGAATAGTGGTCTCCCACCACTGAAGTGCCTTATCGGCTAACAATGCAAGGGCGCACTCCAACTTGTGTTCGTCAGAACACTGCAAGTACTTGTTCAAAATCCTCAACGTGTTATCTAGCCAGTACTCGGCTACCTCAGGATTATCATCATCCTGACCGGTAAAAGTGTATGCCTGAAGTGAGGCTAGCTTATCAATAGGGGCTCGAGCATTTTGGACAACTGGTGGGGTTGGTTGCACCACCGTCTCGGCCCTCATAGATGCCATGAATTTCTTGAACATGTCAGCCATGAATTTCTTGAACATGTCAGTCATGTTTCAATAACACTCCGCCTATGCATTAGGCAGCTCTGGCCCGACGTTCTGAGGTGCGAGATTAGGTGCATTCGGAGGATCTCCTCCCCTTACCTCCTCACTGTGTGTCGAGGAGCCGGTAGCGGGCTCATCTATGTGAGCTTCATTGGTTCCAAACATATCTATAACATAAAGAGATTAGAATAGTCAACAAGTCAGAATATATAACTCTTAAATGGCAAAGTTACACAATAACAATACAATAGACTTCGGTTTAGACCTAGAATCGACTAAACTCTAGCTCTGATACCACAAATGTAACACCCCCTACCTGGCCTGGTCAAGAACCGAGTCGCAGAATGCTACCAGTGAACCTTGCCCTAACCGGTGTGATAATTTCAAACAAAAGACAATATTCTTATACTCTTAATTCCATATTATTCAATAGATGGTTCCACTAATCCATTACAAGTTTATGATTGCTCAATTAGGACCTACTTTAAACTAATCCAAGTTTTAGGGACCCAATCGAAAAGTCATTATTATAGAGGTCCTTCTTTGAAACTGGGGTTACTACAATAAATTAAACATGTAAATATCAACCATGCAAATTTTCATGTTAATCGAAATCCATTTACCCTTCCAATTAAACTGTACAAGATTTGGTGACTATTTTGTAAACAATGCAAAACTGAGTTCTAAAGCTTTTAACCGAATTAATTGTCACCATACCGATACGCCTATGCCCGTATCGGTACACTAAGCCTAATCTCTTTCTTTTCAGATTCGAATGTAACATGACCGTATCGACACAATTGAGGGTCGTACCGATACTGGTTGACTATGTTGACTCCGAATCGATACGCCATCGATACCATTTTACACCCAAATTCCAGTAGCCAAAATCCGTACTAAAATGCCTAGGATGTATCGATACGCTCTCTTTTGACCAACATTGACTTGACTAAATAAGCAAGGCCGTATCGATACGCCATCAACCGTATCGATACGCCCTGCTTTGTAATGACAGATTTTTGCTAGTTTTTATTCGATTTAACCTACCAAACATTATCCAAATGCAACGGAATTTTGCACACAATATTTCTACGCCATAAACTACTTCCTTGATAAATTTTAAGGTCATTCGTATTCATTTACCATGATTTCACCTTTTAGAGCCAAATATGTCATTTTAGTCACTTTTATGTCATTCCAAAAGGGTCACTAGGGTATTAAACACTATTACACCACAAGCACAAAACATACATACCCTTGACTCAGTTTCAACATTTTGACTTTCCAATAAGTTAATTAAAATTCAACAGTTTGACTTTCCAATAAGGTCCCCAATTCAAAGATTAAACTCAATCAAAATTCAACATTAAGAAAATATATCATATATTCAACATTGGTGCAAAAATTTAAACTTCCCGGAGTAGGATTTCTGATCACTGGAACCCAATTCCGACTAGACCAGTTTTTGAGATGTTACATTATGGATATTTCCTAGGTACTCCTAGATGGTGGCACGTCGTAGATTTATGAACATTGTGCATATTGAGTATCATTCGTTTATGAAGATGTATATATATATATATATATATAAGTTCTATGATTGTAAAGGGCCTTTTAATTGCTTTATGGTTGATTGCTTCTGATTTCATGGTTATTATGGATCCGACTTATTAGATTAAAGTCTTAAATAAGGATATAGAAAATGGATAAAATATGTTATGTGGTGTGAGTGTGCATGTTTATATGAGTCATGTGGTTGGTGATAGTTTTAAATATACTAAGGTAATTCAAGTACTGAAATGTTAAGGTGGTATAATAATGGGCATTATGAATATGAAATTACACTAGTCCATGACTAAATAAGTGATGACAATTGTTTTGTCGTGTTTTAAATGAAGTCTGATTCATGGATGTAAAAAGGTAGATTCTTGTAACCACATGGTTCAAAGGAGTTCTTTTTATTTGTACATATATTAGAATACCTGCTATAATTCTTGAATGGAATGTTTGTGTGTTAACATGATTGGTTTATAAAGAGGTCTTGGGTTCATACTTTGTTATAAACTAAGACCAAAATTTAAGAATTGGTATACTAATCTGTAACCGCATTAAATCTAAGCTAAGAGTATGAAGGATGATATACCTGTGATAGATAATAACAATTATAATAAGATTGTATTATGATTTAGCAAGCAAAGTGTGATGATAATGTTAATATGTTTCCTTGTGTTTGATTGGAGACTTGAGATTAGACATAGTTTAAAGTTAAAATTTTAAATTTATTTGGATTTCTTTTAGACATGGTTATTTGTTTGTAAAAGTTTTTTTTTGAACAGTTGTATCCTTGATTCGTAACACATCCTAAACCAGTTGATTTCTTAAACCATGATAGGGGTGTGTACTATAATATAAAGTCGATCGCTCCACGGTCCTTGAGGAAAAGTGGTTTAACTAGGCTATTCGGACTGTTGGGTTATCACTTGGGGATGCGGTTTAACTAGGCAGCCCAAGTTGATGGTATCTTGCGGTTTAATTAGGCAAGGTATGAGATTAGGTGGAGATGAGACCACCAGGAAATCCTTGTATCCAATGTGTAAGTATAACATACTATTCTCTTGAATGTGTGGATAGAGGTGAGACTATCCAGGTCACTATAAATGCCAATATATGAGATTTATGTGATATATGAACATATGAAATGGTTTTTGATGCATATGGTTGTTATGCATGATATATTTTGAAGAAACGTATGAAATGAGTTTTGAAACATATGAGTAATGCTTGTTTTATAATACATCAATGTTTTACTTAGGAGCAACCTCACTAGGGGTGCTTAACGAGTTGAGCAGCTCGTGAGCTGCTCGAACTCGACTCGATCAAAACTCGATAAACGCTCAACTCAGGTTGGCTCAACTCAAGACCTTAACGAGTCGAGTCGAGCAAATTCTAACTTGACTCGATAAGTTCGCGAGCAGCTCGTTAATTTTTTAAAATATTTTTTAGTAATTGCAAGCAAAAATGAATGGAGTGAAGAGATGTTGATTTCCTTTTTTAAGATTGGTTATGTATCATTGCACTTTTTCAAGAATGCTTTTAATATGTTAGTTTGATGTATTTGTGGATTGTTACTTTAGTTTTAATATGTTAGTTTGGTGAACTTGTGGATTGTTACTTTATTTTTAATATGCTAGTTTGGTGTATTTGTAGGTTGTTAGTTTATAATTTAGACTTTGAAAGTGCTTTATATACTCTTTTGATATTTTTTGGTTAAATTTGTTAATTTATATTAAGCCTCATATAGTATTATTAAATTTTACTTTTAGTTAAAAAATAAGGTAAATTTTTTAGTGAGCTTAACGAGCAACGAGTCGAGTTGAGCAACAAATTTTTTTAACGAGCACAATTTTAACGAGCAACGAGTCGAGTCGAGCAACAAATTTTTTTAACGAGCACGAGTGGAGCACTGCCCAACTCACGATTGACTCGCTCGATAAGCACCCCTAAACCTCACTAAGTATATGTGCTTACGCTTTCTTTTTCTATTGATGCAGAGCAATAGAGTTGCGAGGTAGCGTTCTCTCAGCAAGGAATGTCCAAGAGCATGACATTTGATTGAATATGAAAAACCTAGTTTTAATTCGATTAATAATGTAACACCCCAGAAAATGGGCTAGAAGATTCGGGTGGATTACAAGAATCGGGTTGGAATTTTGGGTTAGGCTTTAGCTAATTATTTAATTTCGGAAAATAATTTGAGTTAGTTAAATTGATTTTCGATAAATTTTTCGTGGCAAGTGTTTGTGAAAAATATATTTAATGATTTTAATAAAGGATGAAAATGAGTTGTAATATTAATCAAATGGTGACTATTTTACAAAATGTTGTAAATATTAATAATGGCAATTTTTTAAAAAGAATTAAAGTGATAGATTTATGATATTATTTGACTCATTTATTAAATAAACTTTTACCACCTATTTCTAATTAGAATTTGACGACAGTTATTATTTTCTCAAGAAAGAAAGTTATGCCTAAACTTATCTCTCTCTTTTTCTCTCAAGATTCTTCCAAACACTATCTTAGTTTTCTTGGATTTTCTTATTCAATTTCTATTCATTTTCTTCCTAAACTATTTTTAATCAATAGCCACACAAGAGAGATTTCACGTTGGAAGATTGGAGGAACAATCTTCATTTTCAATTTTCAATTTATTTGGGTAAGTTTTGGTTTTCTAATGATTTCCTAATTATTTTGTGTTGATTTTCTATCAATTACATTGTCTTTTGATGTTAAAATGAATTGTAATGGATTGATTTAATTTCTAGATGCTAAAGAGTAAATTGTGATTTGATAGATGAAATCTAAATATTTTAATTGGATTATGTGTTATTTTTGTGGGTTTGATATAATCTAATATCAATTTTATGAAATTAATTTTGAAATTAATTTAATTAGTTAAATTTAAATTTGAGTTCTAAATTAGGGTAATTGGTAGAATAGTTGATTGTATTATTTGATCACGTATAAATGAGCACCGATTATGTTCGGTGAAATGCTTGAAAAGAATTGTTATGTTGAAAAAAATTGGAGGGAAGTTCAAACCATTTGAACTGGGCGTGCGGAGTGTCATGGCCATACCTTCGTTCACTCGACAAGTAGGTCATGCGGCACTAGGAAGGGACATTTCCCGACCGAGTCAGCCCTTGTTCTCTGTGTATCTTTGTTCACTCCGTAAGTAAACCGTGCGACACTTGAAAGGGACGCTTCCCGACCGAGTCAACCTTGCTCTATATAGATTTGTTCAAGATAAAACAAGCAACGCGTCAGGTCTTAAGCCACAACATAATCCCTCAAGCCACGAGTCGATACCGTAGGGCATAGCGGATGCCCATAGTCGACCCCCACCTTCCCCGAAGGAAAAAAGTAGTTTTATTAAATAAAAGAAATATTCGGGTTACAAAAGAAGACTCATCCACACCATCGACTTGGGCGGTAAGGGCCACCTCGATGGTGTGTAGGATACGTACCTGTACTAGTGGATCAGTCCAAACTCTGCCGACTGTCCACCCCCTACATATATGCGAAAACAACTTTATAGAAATGACCCGAGTAGACACTGAAATGCTTGAAACGGGGACATTCTTCCTTAACTATAGAAATACAGACTCTTTTCCCTAAACATAACAATGATTGAAACGAGGACAACTTATTACCTACTCAACCATGGGGCCTTATACATAGCTAGCCATGGTATATCTACTCGGTTGTGGCCCTATACAGGGGATGGCCACAACACGGAGCAGGGGCGTTGCCCTACCCTTCGAATGGTGGATGTGGGCGTGTAGATTTTGGCTTTCAATATTAGATATATATGTGTGTAATGTGGAAAAAAAGGGGGGAATGGGATTAAGTCTTACGGCGGTACAAGTATGGTGGGGGATTTAATTGGATTTGGTAGTGGGGTGCTGCCCTATTTCGGGTGTACTTAAGTGGAAAATAAATATGGGAAATTTGTTCGATTTGTGGAGAGTATTAGGGAAATGGTTATTCGTATGCAATTTGTGCAATGAGGTGTTTTATTAAAGTGGTTACTTTAGTGTGGTCAAATTTATAATAATTTTTACATTTTTTTGTGGAAGATGTCAAGTGTTCGGACATGTTTCGGTTAGGCGTTGGCGTCGAGGCATTCAATATTAAGTTGATGAGTGGAAACGAGTTTTAAAGCTTTATAAAGGGTTGAAAGTGATTTTGAGAGTTTAAATTAAGCTTGGAGTGCTGGTTTAAACTCGGAAGCAAGTATAATTAGATTTCTCCCTCGGTTGTGTCTTGGCGAATTTAATTTTTATGCAGTTATTTTTTTAATTACGTGGTACTATTGTTTAAGCTTGTTTTGAGTATGTTTTATACTAATTTTTTTATCATATATTGATGATGGATGCATTGGGAAATGGTCTATGTAAGTATGTGGAATACTTGTAAATGTATGGTTTAATGCATTGAAAATGGTTTTGTATGTTGTATATAAAAACATTGAGGTACATGGTTAATAATGAATTATATTGGCAAGTGATTTGGTTTAAAATATTATCGGATATAGTTGGTCGGCCATAGGTTGATAGTGCACTATAAAAATTTGCCTCTGGTGTTGAGGGGTTTATGTGTACCGAATACTCCACCACAAGTACCCTAACGGTTGAGGGTTACATGGTACCGAAAACTCCTGTTAGTGGATTATACATCTAACTGATGACTGGGTTGTGATTGTACCCGGTTGTGATTGTACCTTAATTCCAGTTGAGATTGTATGAAGTGTTGAGAGGACACTTGTTGAATCCGTGTATCCGATGTAATATTTTGTAAAGTGGAATTTAGTTTATGATCACTTGAAAGCCAATATAATTGATAATGTATCATGCTGATAGATTATGTTTTATAACGTTGGTTTATACATGGTTACTCCTTAAGCCTTGCATATGAGTTATTATGCATAGGAAAGCTTAAGTTGAGGGTTAGCAAATGTGATTTTGTTGTTGATCCATGATACATGTTGCATATGGTTTAATATGCATATTTTTGGAAATGTTAAGTGCATGATTTGTAAGGCATGATTTGTTTTGGAAACAAATGAGAAATGTTTTGGTTTGATTAAGCATGAGACTTATGAAAAAGTGTTTTGATGCATATGGTGGTTATGCATGTTATGCTTTCAAAAGAAGTAAGCAAGTGCGTTGGTTTTACACACATACTCTACTTTACAATGAATGCATGGTTTAAGCCGGAAGATATGATGTTTATGTTTTGATCAAGCATGTTTTATTAAATGTTTTGTGAATAAAAGATTTGTTATGAAAGCACGATGCTTATGTATCGAACAAGCATGATTTATTTAAATGCTTTGGAAATGGTGTGGTTGACTTGCATTATTATGGGCTTCTAATATCGATTTTGGTTTTAAAATTGTATTGACGTTTTACCCTTTTTTAGTGCACTCATTAGGCATTATATGATTACGCTCTCTTTTCTCCCGTCAATGCAGTGAATAAAACAAGTACGGGGTTAAGGTCTGAGGCAAGGTGGATTCTCAAGACAATCATATTAAAAGAGTATATTTATGATTTTGTCATTATTTGTAATAAGGCAATGTGGGTGGAATATTGGGATGGATTGTTTTAATTAGGGAATGATAACTTGGTTGATTTTAATTACGTTAGACGATGATTGTATGTAATGATTAATATGTTAGTTTTATTTTAATGCTTTGTATACTTGATAGTTATGATCAAATGATTTTAATGGTTCAAGTAATGATTAGATTTCTTACTTGTGTTCAATGAGTGCTTATGGTCATATGCCTTAATCCCTTAATTATTCTATAGCCTATGTTGAGGTGTTGATAATTTGGTGCTTAAAGAATAATGATTTATCTTATTAGGAAGCATGCCTCTAGATTACTTGTATAGATATGAATTGTGTCGATTAATTGGTATGTAACAATTTAAACCTATGTGTTTAACGGTGTTATAATATTAGAAGCATGCCAATGTTGTTCTTAAGTTTTTGGATAAGTTTGAGTTGGGACTCAAATCCCCAAAATTCTTTTTAGGGCAGCCCGTGTATCGGTATGGCTGATGGTTAATTCGGTTAATGAATTTTACCAAGATTAGATTCTTAGCATTTTGGTCACCGTATGTCGTTGCATCAATTGAATATGTAAATGATTTCCGTTTGACTTGAGATTTTTCAAGCATGTTTTAAATGTTTCTAATTGATGTGAGAAGCTGTTAAAAACATGTTAGTCCCTATATTTTGTCTATTTTATGATTTAATCCTTAATTCCGTATGTTGCTAAATTGGATGCTTATTTGCTATCCGTTGAATATGAAATTTGACATGTTGGCATGAAATATGATTAATTAACAATTTGTAACCTGAAACTTGTATAAGTCCCAATAATTCTTCAGATTTATATTTTGGTCCCTAGAATGCTTGCATTTGCAATTGAGTGCCTTATCGATGTTTGAATCTTATGAAAAATGAACCGCTGCTTGTATGAAGACCTTAGGTCTTAATAATGCAACTAGACAAGTTAAAATGAAAAAATGGACCATAATTTGAGTAAGATATTTTGAGTTTGCTTCAGCAAACCTAATGTGATCTTTTTGGTTCGGGTTTAACGACTAGGTCGGGTCAAGGGGGTTACAAATAAGGCAATGTGTTACCATATTGTTGGGGGATTTGTAATATAGTTTTTAATGGTGTTGTGGTGGTTTATATGTTATGGTTTGATGGATTGGATTGATGGTGTTTGAGGTTTGATTATTGATTATTGATTAATTGTGTTTGAGGTTTGAAAGATTTCATAATGTGCATATAGGGTAGATTTACCTATGCTTATGCTTTTGTGGTTCAAGCATGTTTAAAATTTTGGATTAAGTCCATTGATGAGATGCCAATTTTGAAATGTACCTTGAACTTCTTTTTTAATGTTGAGTTGAATGATTTTAGGAAGCATGCCTCTATTATTGTGGTTCGATGCAATTCTCTATTTGATGTTCTTGTTTTCATGAGCTTAAGGCTTGTCTCGAACATTGGTTTGGTGGTGTATATGTGTATGGTTGATTACGGCATGTTTGAGTTACCAAATGGGTGAAAAACCAACAAATTTGGACATTACAGGTCCAAGGGTATCGATACGCATGGCCTGGTATCGATATGGGTAAACGTAAATTTGGCCTGGGTATCGATGCAGGGGAAGTGTATCGGTATAGGTATGTGTAAAATTGGCTTGGATATTGGTACTCTAGGAAGCGTATCGGGTACGGGTTTTAGCTACTAGAATTTTAGAATTCGGCCATGTAGCTCACGTGCCTATACTCATAGGGACTGTATCAGTACAGCCTAGTGGAATAAGCCTGGTATCGATACGGTGTCTTGCGTACCGATACGCCTAGGCGTTTATTTAAGTTAAAGTGTTGTTAAGGTTTTGGATTCTTTCATTTTGGTCCCTGATTTTTATGTATGCAATTGTTTGAGTTTGGTTGATCGTTCAAAGCTAAAATTTCACAAGCAAGCATGTAACTATCTAATTGAGGATTGGTAACTTCTAATCTAATTAAGTTCTCGTAATTTTCCAAATTTGCAATTTGGTCTCTAAATTGCAAATACGCCCAATTGGATGTCAATTCGACGCCCAATTCAAATGAGATTTCACCCGCTGCCAGCAGGCACAACTTAGAACAAAATATTGCATCTAGATAAGATAAAAAGAAAAAATGGACCTAATCTTAGTTAATCGTTTCAGGTTTGTTCGAAAAACCTAGTGTAGCTCACTCAGTTCGGTCTGACGTCTAGGCTAGGTCGAGGGGGTTACACCATGGCCAGAAGTTGACATTGATTTCAATAGAGCCTTAAGAAGCATATGAAGAGTAGGTGAAAGTAAAAAAATCTTGTGAGAGGATAAAACAAAGAAAATTTGAATCACAAATGGATGAATCAATTGACCACTCAAAGGCAACCAACCATGAAGACACACCAGAACCAGAAGGTACACATGATTCTCTTCATACTTCTACTTCTATCATTAGTGCAAATGTTGATGTTGAAGAATCATCATCTCCCAAACAAGTGAACATATTAGTCAAGAGGACAATGCTTTTGATCCTTCATGCGAAGTAGTAAGTTCCCTTGTTACACTCTTATCACCTCCCCACAAAGAAAGTAAGTGTGTTTTTAACCTTCATTTGATTCTAGTCAAATATCTTCTCCCATATAACAAATGTACTTTTATAATAATTTTTGTGAGGGACATGGGACGTGAGATACAAAAGACAAATAGTAAAGAGGCTAAGAGTGGAAAAAGTCAAATTAATGCCCCAAATTTGATGAGTGAAAACACATATGAGGTAAAAGTCACACAAAGCCCAAAAGAAAAATATAAGAAAAAGAAAATGATGAGTGATTTTTTTGACTAATCATTACAAATGTTTGAGTAGTATTGTCTTATTTTGTCAGGATTTTGTTAAACCATTTAGAGAAGCTCAATTACATCACTCCACATACAACAAAGAAGCCTTTTCGATTGATGATGATGATCGTTCTCTCATTTTCGGTTTAGATTCAATGATGACTCTTTTTTAGGAGTTGGGGAATGATATATGCATAGAAGGGCTAAAATGATGAATCTTGGAAAAGAAACTGAAACTATTTTCTAAGTCTGGAAAATTAGTTGACTTGAGGTGACTTTTCAGTTGGGATCTAAACATATTTGGACCATAAAGTCTTCTTTCAACATGTGAGTCTATCTCTTATCTTTCTAATTTACTTTGAAACGCATCAATCCAACATCAAGAGCTCAAGATACATCCATTTTAGTAAAGATTATGCATGCTGGAAAATCCAATGCGAGACAAATCCATAACTTTGGGTTTATGTTTTAATATTTAGACCCAATACTAATAAAGTTTGGGTCTAATTTATGAGTTAGCCCACTTAGGATTTTAAGTTAGTTTCTATTTTATTAGACCTTAAATTAGCCCACATACTCATATTCTTGTTGTCCAAGTCAGCCTTATCCACAATAGAAGTCTAAAGCAAGTAGGATTTCAACTTCAGCAAGGAAAGCATTTATTTCATTATTATATTAGTTTTCATATTATTTTAATGTTATTCTATTCAGAATAGAATTTGTAATTATTTAGGAATTCCTACTAGTTTAGTCATCTTTCCCTATAAAATGATTAGAACCTCTTCATTGTAATACACATTTGATATTCGAGTTTTTATAAAAAAAAAAGTATTCTTTTGAGTACATGTTTGTAAGTGTCGATAAACTTGTGCCTTCGAAGTCGTCTTCAACGTTACAACTAGTTTGTGCGAGGGAGAATCTTCACACTCTGGGTTGCCTAGTCAATTGCGATTAGGAGGGTCAGTTAAAGCCATATCATGGAGGTTGCCTATCTAATTGTGGGTAGAAGGGTTCTGCAGGACAATTATCTTCACACGCCATCTTCATCTTCTTCTTCAAGCCATTATCACCATCTTCCATAAATAAAGCTAGAATTTTTAGATTTGTTTTATCTATCATTTTTTAATCTTTTTCAATCTTTCTCGTTTTATTTTTATTGTTTATCATCTTATTTACTCCATTCATTTATTTTCTTTAACTTTATTCTTAAATTTCTAGAAAAATCAAGAAACACCCAACTCATTGTTCTTAAATCTCAAGAATTGTCTTCAACCATTTTTTATCGAGTCTAGCACATAGGATTGTTTCTGTAACCACCCAAATTTTTTAGTCAATGATTGGGTGTTGACTCAGGTTTTGTACCTATGTGTTGGGTTGGATCGTTGGACCTATTGGATTGAGTTTGGGCTTTATTGGATGTGTTTTGAGTTGTTTGGGCTTGGCAAGTGACCATTTTGTAAAAAGGATGAAGCTTGAAGTGTTTATACTGTAAATATACCCTTTGGAAAGAAAAGGGCTGATTTCCCTTTAATTATTGTTGTCTTCACGTTGGAGGGAAAAGGAAACAAAATGATATCATCCCTTCCTACCCTTTTTTCTTCCATATCTCCGTTCATCTTTTCTCCTCAAGAAACCATGGCTAGTTTGAGTTAAAGGAGCTAAATATATGCATTATTTCTTCATTTTGGATTCAAGATTCAAGTATGTTAATCACCATTTCAAGAGCTTCATGAAGTTGTCTTCTCTTCTTAAGAAGGTAAGTTTTTTATTTATGGGTTTTTGGTATTCAAGGCTTGTACGAAGTTTTTCCCTTGGTTTTAAAGTTGTATTTTCGTAGCTAAGCCCACCCCAAGATGTTATCTCAAGTATTGTCTTGTTTTCATATTGAAGGAAATGAGGTTGAAGGAGCTAGGTGTATGACTTGTTTTGGGAATTTTTGCTTTAGGTCAGTACATCATACTTTTCTTGAAGATCATAAAGTGATTCCTTTGTTTGATTTTATGGTTAAGATTACTAGTTGGGTGTTGTGGTAGCTTAAAGCCTCTTTTAATGGTGAAATCCGAATTAATCGTTAATAATGTGTAAAAATGGTAGCAAACCACCCTAACTAACTCTCATAAGATGTAGGTTTAGGTTAAAGGGTTAAGAGTTACATTTTAGGGGCTTGTGAAGTGACTTCTCAAACCTTAAAAGCCCTTTTCTGAATAACGAACACATGCTAAATTTAAAGAGAGTATCAGTACAGGCTCAAGTCGTATCGATACCCCATGTTCCATTGATTTTCCAATAGCGAAAAATAGTATCGGTTTGCTTGTGGCATATCGTTATCTAGGGGGTATCGGTACGTGGGGTCCGTGTACCGGTATGGGGTCAACAATTAACCCCTTCCTTATGAAGCTGAGTATTAGTACACATAAGGTGGGTATTGGTACCTAGAGAGGTGTATCGTTACTCGATGATGGGTATCAATGCCTGCAAGGTAATATGCCCGAAAATGTTGAAAGTGAGTTCGAGGGGCTAATAATTTGAGAACTATGGTCCAAAAGGATTTTAATATGGTATAATGATTTGTAAAACTGAAAAACTGAGATTTAACCCTCATGGATGGGTGTAACTTGTAATAGCTTGATAAGTGATGAATTGAGATAACCACGATGGTTAGTGTTATACCTTGGGGCATTTGTTTGATAGCTTGGCTTGGTGCCACTTACATCTTGGTGAGGTGTTTGAATGCTCAGGGAGCATGTATTGTTTTATGATTGATGAAAAGAAATTTGGATGTCCTAGAGTTATTACTATGGTACTTATATAAGGGGATGCGTATTTAGGGCTGAGTGAAAAAGTACATCCGACGTACCCACAAGCTGAGTGATCTTGGTGCGATTAGAAACCTATCTATGACTATGGTGATTCGGATAAGGTGATAAACTCGATAGGCTGAGTGAGCTCAAGTAACCTAATAGGTTGAGTGACCTCAGTAAGGACTACTTGTGGCTAATGCGGTCTAAGTATGTCTAGGACGTATCTATGGCTATGGTTATCAGAATATGGTCTATTAACCCGACGGCTATGTGAACACGGGTAACCCGATGACTGTGTGAGCACATGTAAAGTAGGGCTTCATTGGACATTATATAGATGATGTATGGATGAATTTTTATATGTTGTATGGATGCTATGGATGATAGCTTATGAATGTATTAACTCGATAGGTTGAGTGAGCTCGAGTAACTCGATAGGTTATGTGACCTTGAGTATGGTAAATTATGGTGGAACTTGTAAGACTTCTTGTAGACTTATTGATGCCTTTAGATAGGTTATCTAAGAGCTCTAGCTAGTGTAGGCTAGACGATAACTCATAGATAGTGAAACCTTATCTATTCCCTCTAAAATATATCTATCTTGAATGTTTATTTTAAGATAATCATGATTTGTGGTAGAGTAGAAATGTACCATTGAGCTTTGTAAGTGCAGTGTTCGTAATCGTTGTTTTCGTTTGTAGGTTAGTAGGTGGATTGTGGCCGAGGAGCACATCAAGAAGGGATTTCCCAACACTGTTTCGCTTTAGAGTACAGTGCTTAGTATTTAGTTTTGGGCTTATGTATTCATAGGACCTTACGAGTTAATGAGTCTGTAAATTCTATTGAAATGTTATTTTGATATACGATGTTTTAAACTTGGAGCTCTTGTTTTGTAAACTTATTTAGAATGTTTATTTAATTACATAGATTTATGGATGATTTGATATTTTGAAAATGGATGAATTTATGGTTTTTAAATGGAAATTTTGATGGGTCATTTTTGGGTGACCCGAATGTAGTACTTTGGATCTGAATTGGGATCAGGGTGTTACATTTAGTGGTATTAGAGCTTAGGTTTAGCTGGTTCTAGGAAACCTTGGGGTGGTATAGAGGTCGTGGTAAGGTGTCTAGTTTCCTTGTGATTTCAGAAAAGTTCGATGATGGGTGATGCCAAATGCAACCAAGAAAGTCATGAGGAAAGTCATGTCTCTCAAGTAGAAGACTCCGATATGGAGTTTGTCCAGGATGTTGAGGACATGAGCCTTCTGGGAGGTACCAAAAGTGGAGGGGCAAGCCATCTCCATGATCTTTTCTTTGCTCATAAGTGATGCAAGCTATCCCGAGGCAATCTGAGATGCCTTGCAAGACCCCTATTGAGAGGCTTCACTGCTATAGACCTACATATTTTGAAGGTTTGGGTGAGGATAACCTGATCAAGGTTGACCAGTGGTTAAGAGACACTCAGAGGATTCTAAGATAGATGAGGGGGAGTTTAGAGGATGATTTCGATTGCATTGTCTCCCTTCTTAATGGCAATTCACATGAATGGTGGGAGACTGTTGAGTTAGGTCTATAGCCTACACTTTTAACATGAGATGTCTTCTTGAATGAGTTCAGAAGTACATTAGTGAGGTTTACATGGATGAGATGAGAGATTAGTTCTTGTTTATGGTTTATGGGGACATGATAGTGTTTGACTATGAGCAAGATTTTTTACTGTTGAGCCAATATTCCTTAGAGTTATTTTCCACCAAAGAGTTGAGGTGTAAAAGGTTTAGACATAGATTGAAGGTTTACCTTCAGATGCACGTGACATTGAGTCCACTTAGAAGATTCTCAGAGTTAGCCAATAATGTAAAGGCACTTGAACGACTTTAAGGTTCAACACCGAGTTAGATTGAGGGCTCTAGAGGCATGTTGTGAGGACCCAAGACGTTATAAGTCCTTTATCGGCTCTGTCTGGGAGGTTTTTTGCCCCGAGTGGTTCAAAGAGGGTTGCTTTAGATCAGCTACCAAGAGTCGGTCAATGATCTAGATCGAGGGTTCATAGGGGTTTCTTGATTTCTACTCTTGAGAAGAGTACTGATGGTCAACTAGAGCGTCGTTTCCATTGGCTTGTGAGCATTATGGTCAAAATTATATTGGAGTGTGCTTCTTGTTTCGGGGGGTTCGCTATAGGTGTCGGGCACAGGTAACATGGCGAAGGACTGGCCAATTATGGATGATGATAACACTCTAGTTTAGTCTCAAAGGTTGACTTCTTCTCAGTATGGTTAGAGTTTTGCTAGAGGTGGTGCTAGGGCCTCGTTTGAATATCAGGGTAGGGGTACTGTGAGACTCGCCATTAGAGTCGATACTCGAGCCATTGCTAGACAGTCTATTATTTAGGCCAGAGATGACAGCTTTGCCACCGATGATATATCATGTACATGTGTTTATTTTGGTTTCAGTTGTTGCATTGATAGAAATTTGATTTCTCGTTTGTACAATAGTTTTGATTTTCATTGAATAAGTGTTGTGGTAAGATCTAGAGGTTGATGTTGGATTGATTAATTTGTCAAATTTGTAAGTGCTTGTAAGTAAGGATTTACCGTGGATGGTGAGTGAGGGTTGAGAGTAATAGTCCCCGTGGACTTTTTAGGTTTACTCTCTCCTTAGTTAGTGTGAGCACAATGTATGCTTTGGTTTTCGAGCGAGAGTCTTGAAGCTTCATGGTTCTAGGTGAACCCATTTGTAGGCAATGAACACGATGAACCATTACCTCTCTAGTGTGAGTGTCGTGCTTCTTTAATGTTAGTTCAAGGAGAATCTTGTAAGTTGCAAGATGTTCTTAGCCCACATAGTAGATACGAGGGTTGAGAGTCTGAAGCTTTAGAGTTGCGGACGTTTAAGATAATGTTGAGGTGCTCTTCGAGGAATGAGCGTGCTTACCTCTTGATTGTGGATTAGAACTCATGATAGAGATAACATTGAGTTTGGTGTTTATGTCTATCATCTTTTGGTATAGCATCGATTGAACTTTTAGAGTAAGAACTCATTTGTAAAAGTGAGTGACTACAGGTGTCGTCGCCAAGTGGTTCACCTTGGGACATGCTTGTGTTTATCTAGTGTGGTTTGGTAAAGAATGTTGGCATTGAATGTTGTGAGTCGATGAGTAGCGGTGAATGACTGTTACCCCCTTGAGGTCGATGACATTGTAATTGGTTAAAGATTTTTGAGGTCTCTATGTGATCGTTTAGAATTTTAGTATCGTAAGTTGAAGGTTAAATGTAAGTCATGTTTAAGATTTGTGTTGATGTGATGTTTGGACTCTAAGGACAAGTTGTGAAGTGGTTTGGACTCACAAATGCTTTGATGTAATCTTGAGTTCGATGATTTGAGTGTTAGCTCTACTGAGTTATGAGCTGGATTGTCTACATGTATGGTACGTCCTTATGAGCTTTGGCTATAGAAGTTTGTGGAGGAATTTCAGAATCAAGGTAAACGTACATGACAAGGGTAATGGTTAGATTTGAGATAGTTGTATCTCCTCTATTTGTTTAATTTCGAAGAAAAACTTTTTTAGGAGAGGAGAGTTGTAACGACTCAAATTTTCAAGTCAACGATTATGTGTTGACTCAGGTTGTGGACCTACGTGTTGGGTTGGATTGTTGGACCCATTGGTTTGAGTTTAGGCCTTATTGGATGAGTTTTGAGTTGTTTGGGCTTGGCAAGTAACCATTTTGTAAAAATAATGAAGCTTGAAGTGTTTATATCGTAAATATACCTTTTGGAAAGAAAAGGGTTGATCCCCCTTTATTTGTTTTTGTCTTCACATTGGGGGAAAGGGAGACAAAGTGATATCATCCATTCCCACTCACTTTTCTTCCCTATATCCCTTCATCTTTTCTCATCAAGAAACCATGGCTAGTTTGAGTTAAAGGAGCATTGATGCATATTTTTTTCATTTCGGGATTCAAGACTCAAGTATGTTAATCACGATTTCAAGAGCTTTATGAAAGTGGTCTTTTCTTCTCAAGAAAGTGAGTTTTTCATTTATGGGTTTTTTGGTATTCAAGGCTTGTAAGAAGTATTCCCTTGGTTTTAAGGTTGTATTTTCGTAGCTAAGCCCACCCCAAGCTGTTATCTCAAATATTCTCTCATTTTCATGTTTGTATAGCAAGAATGTAGTGTTTGAGGGTTCTTTCAAGCTTGGGACAAGGAAATGAGGTTGAATGAGCTAGGTTGGCGAGTTGTTCTGGGAATTTTTGCTTTAGGTCAGTACATCTCTGACTCCTACTCTTCTTGAAGATCATAAAGTAATTCATTTGCTTGATTTTATGGTTAAGATTACTAGTTGGGTGTTGTGGTAGCTTAAAGCCTCTTTTAATGGTAAAATCTGAATTAATCGTTAATAATGTGTAAAAATGGTAGCAAACCACCCTAACTAACTCCCATAAGATGTAGGTTTAGGTTAAAGGGTTAAAGGTTACATTTTGGGGGCTTGGGAAGTGATTTCCAGAGCCTTGGAAGCCCCTTTGTTCTGAATGATGAACACATGCTAAATTTAAAAAGAGTATTGGTATAGGCTCGAGTCGTATCAATACCCCATGTTCCATTGATTTTCCAGTAGCAAAAAATGGTATCGGTACGCTTGTGGCATATTGGTACCTGAGGGATATCAGTATGTGGGGTCTGTGTATCGGTACGTGGTCAACGGTCAACCCCATCCCTGTGAAGTTGAGTATGAGTACACATAGGGTTGGTATCGAAAACTAGAGAGGCGTATCGGTACTTGATTTTGGGTATCAATACCCATTAGGCAATTTGCCCGTAAATATTGAAAGTGAGTTCGAGGGGCTGGTAATTCAAGGTCTATGATCCAACGGGCTTCTAATGTGGTATTATGATTTGTAAAACTGAGAAACCGAGATTTGACCCTCATGGATGGGTGTAAAGTGTAATAGCTTGATAAGTGATGAATCAAGATAACCACGCTGGTTAGTGTTATACCCTGGGGCATTTGCTTGATAGCTTGGCTTAGTGCCACTTACCTCTTGGCGATTTGTTTGGATTCTCTTGGAGCATGTATTGTTTTGTGATTGATGAAAAGGAATCTAGATGTCCTATAGTTAGTACTATGGTACTTATATAAGGGGATGCGTACTTTAGGTTAAGTGAACAAGTATATCCAATGTACCCACGGGCTGAGTGATCTGGGTGCGATTTGAAACCTATCCGTGACTATGGTGATCTAGATAAGGTAATAAACTCAATAGGCTGAATGAGCTCGAGTAACCTGATAGGTTGAGTTACCTCAGGTAAGGACTACTTGTGGCTAATGTGATCCAAATAAGTCTAAGACGTATCTGCGGCTATGATGATCCAGATATGGGTAACCTGACAATTGTGTGAACATGGGTAACCCGAAGGGTGTGTGAGCATGGGTAAAGTAGGGCTTCGTTGGCCATTATGTAGACGATGTATGAATGTATTTATGTATGCTGTGTGGATGCTATGGATGATAGCTTGTGAATTTATTAACTCGATGGGCTGGGTGAACTCAAGTAACTCGATAGGCTATGTGACCTCAAGTATATTAAAGTATGGTGGAACTTTTAAGACTTCTTGTTGACGTATTGATGCCTTGAGAAAAGTGATCTAAGAGCTCTAACTAGGATAGGCTAGACAATAACTCATAGATAGTGAAGCCTTATTTATGCTCTCTACATTATATTATCTTGCATGCTTATTTTATGATAATCACGATTTGTGGTAGAGTAGAAATGTAACATTGAGCTTTGTAAGCTCAGCGTTCGGAATCGTTGTTTCCGTTCGCAAGTTAGTAGGTGGATCGTGGCTAAGGAGCACATCAAAGAGGGATTTTTCAGCACCGCTTCGTTTTAGAGTACAAGGCTTAGTATTTAGTTTTGGGCTTATATATTCATAGGAACTTACGAGTTAATGAGTCTATAAACTCTATTGAAATGTTATTTTAATATACGGTGTTTTTAAACTTAGACCTCTTGTTTGGTAAACTTATTTATAACGTTTATTTAATTACATGGATTGATGGATGATTTGATATTTTAAAAATGGTTAGATTTATGATTTTTAAATAAAAATTTTGATAGATCAATTTTAGGTGACCCGAATATAGTACTTCAGATCGAGCATTATAGTTTCCGGATCCATGCCAAGCACTCCTATCAAGAAGTCCAAGAGGGTCCGCAAGTATTCTTTATGTCAAAATCCACTGATTGATCGTACATTAAATTAAGATCCACGCGCGAAACATCAAATGTTCCATGTGTCACTTGGAAGTCAAGGATAGCACTATTCTACCCTTGCTTTAGAACCACAGCTATAAAAGCGAATTCTGCATCTGAGGCTTTCCTTGCACCCTTTTCAACGTTCAAAACAATCTCTCTTCTGTGAGAAACTTTCACTTTCTCTATCTCACCCTTCGAACACTTAATTTCTTCTTTGAAGATATCCACTTTGGTTGAATGCTCTAATGTCAAGCTTGATTTCATTCTTACGCTCACTGCGAATGTTGGAGAAATCTGCAGAATGTATGGCTGTCAGTTTTGTTATGCGAGTATGATCTCTCTCTCTTTTCCTCCTCTAATTGTTGTATTTGGGTTCTTCGAGGATTTTAAAGACTCCTCAGTTGAACTTATATTTTCAATCAAAGATAATTTCCTGACAGCTAAATTCTTCATATGTGGCTATAGCTTCTTTTTTCCTTGTCAAGCATCTTAACAGAGTTCCCCAAATGAGAATGCGAAAGACAAAACTCATAAAGAAGACCTCAACCTCCACCAACCAGGGTGCTACACTCCATTCGTGGCAGCTTGTCAAACACTTTTGTAGGGAACAGTGTAGATAGTGTCGTATCTGGCCTGGGCAAGACGTCCTAAAATTTTTATAGTGAATTATACTTATAAAATAATATTTTTATATTAAACTTATTTTTCAATACTTGTCATAAATAGTTTAATTTGCTCTTAATAATAAATATTATGGGCCTATTTTCTTAATATTTATTATTAGGATTTACTCTTAAAATTTATTTATTTTATAATATTTATTATTAAGGATCCAATAGTTTTCCAAAATTTGCTATGAGCATGCTTTTAAAATTTATTTTTTCTTTCTAATACTAGTTATTAAGGACCATATTTTTGCAATACTTGTTAATAAAGGCCTAATTTTTTTTCAATATTTGTTATTAAAGGTTTACTCTTAAATTAAAAAAAAACTCTAATATTTATTATTAAGGGCCAAATTTTCCCTATATTTGTTATTATCTTCAAATTCATTTTTTTCAATGTTTATTATTAGGGTCCCAATTGTTTTTTCAAAACTTGTTAGTATGGACCTACCCTTAAAATTTAATTATTTTTAATAATTGTTATTATGGACAGAGGTTTAAACAACGTTTCGCAATTGCAACATCGGTCATAAGACGGTGGCAACATCGTCCGAAATCGCAATACCCGCAACTGTTATATCCACAATTTGATACACGTAGTGACTGCAAGTAGCATTTGTTATGTCCGCAATTGCGATTAACGCAACGTAACTGAAAACGAAAGTGTAATCGTAGTTTAAATCTCTAATTAGGGGCCTAAGTTTTTTGTTCGCCTTAAAGCCACCAAAATCTCAGAAACATGCATGAGTGTAGACATTCTTCATATAATAGTCTCAGGATGGAAAAAAAAAGTGTTTGCACCAGTACCTCCCCTCCAAAGATAGAAATCCATACGAGGTCTTAATGTTGATTTGCTTGAAGAGGGAACTTGGGAGGCCACGGGGCCAGAGGAAGCGCCAGGAGCTGCAACAGAGGGAGCGCATGTAACAACAACATAGACAAGTATGTAGGATGTTCAGCTCGCAATCGAAAGGTATGAGGTCGTGCCTGCAATTGTCGTATGAACAATTGTGGAGCCACTAGGAGCTGTAATGTGTAGTTTTAAAAGAAATCAACAAACTTAAGTCAAGACTAAACTCCGATAAATAATATAATGCAAGTTAAAGAGAGATAAATTAGACAATGTACGCGAAGAAGTAGAGGTGGAGATGAAAATTGGAAGGCAATCAGAAGTAAATTTAACTCTCTCGGCACAAGTTTTATGCCTCTTTTCCTTCTACTTATCTTGATTTAGAAGTGGAGTCCTGGTAGATGTACCTTCTCATTTTCTCAACAACAATTGATTTACTACTCTAATAAGATCAATAATGCTTTGACCCGTACAGTACTGGGAGTAAGATTCGCAGAGGGAAAACGTATAAGATCCGCAACAATCGAAGTAAGGTTTGCAACTGTTCTAGTAACGTTGGGTTCACTGCTAGGACCCGCAATAGTTGCAACTGAAAGAGAACTACCAAGATTCGCAAGAGGTGTTGAAGTTACGTTCGCAGTTAATTTTGTAGACACATTATCCACAATATCTGTAGGGTTGCCTTGGGAAGACACCTCCACGGCTAGGTTAGGAGAACATTCATCACCAACGGCTCCTCCTTCAAAATTGGAACCAGTCAAAGTTAATATCAAAATTTATCATGATAAAATTAAAATAAAAACGAACCAGATTCGAAAGATACAAGAAGCATGCTCTCATTACACATTTCAAAAACAAAGGAATAAGACCCTACAAGAGAAATAAAATTAAAATACATCAATAAAGTAAAAATACATTAAATAACATATGCATTATTTTAACTTGATCCTAACTAAAAATAATTTAATAAACGTAACCTTTCATATTTTAAAAATTCATTAGTGAAGTGACCGCGCTTACTAGCAGTCGACGTTAAAGATCATAACGAATTTATTCTATTAATATGTCAGTTGTCAAGTAGTGAAGTGACTATGTCTATCGAGCTATCATATATGCTAATTAACAGTCTGATGAACAATGACTTGGGATATGATAACTGGTCGAAAGGTGTGTCAGGGTGGTGTAGTGTCGAATTTTTTAAAATATTATACGTTAAGTTTATGAATTATTTCAAATCAGGACTAAATTACTAAAATATATAAATTTTACGGATTAAAATTGTGATTGTATCAAATCTTTGTTTTAAAGTGATTTGTTTTTCATAAAATTTTAATTGAGTACTTTTTTATTCTAAACTTATAATTGAATGATGGAAAAAATTAACTCCTTTGTTACTAAACGTATAATTTATCAAAAAGAAGCATGTTTATTATTATTTATCAAAAAAATTAACTCTTTTTTTTTGGCGTCTTCTTCGATTTGCTTTATCGAAGAAATTCTTTATTTGGGGTTTTCATTGTTCGTCCGACGCTAAAGTTTTCTTAATTGAGCGGTTTGACTATCCATCGGAATTTGTAGGGTTTTTTTGGCGCTAAACGGGTATATATTGATAGAGATGGTGAGTTCAGAGGGATTATGCGTTTCGCCGCCGCCGATAGCAGCGCCAGTGACGCAGTATGGCGTTACAAAGCTGATTTCCGTGGCGGGTCCCAGCGAAGCTGACATACTAAGAAATCGTGTTTTGGAAAGGTATATATCTGGAAATATTGGATTTTGTTTTGGCGTATTTTTAATTTTCTCTTGTTTGTTTCGTGTGAAAATTGTTGACAGTTCCTGTTGGAAGCTGGGCCCTATGAGAGCAAAGAGGAAGCTTTAAAGAGAGAAGAAGTTCTTGGTCGAATTCAAGAGGTAATTGTCTGTGTTTTTTTTTCGGGAGGAAGTTTTGTTTTGTGAAAATTTTGAAGTTGCACTAGTGCTACTAACAATCTATGTTACCTACGATTAGATTTTTCAAGTAGTGAGAAGCTATTTTTGTTAATTTGGTTGAGTATATTTGGACTTTTGTTCAATGTAGCATAGTTTGTTAACGAATTAAGTCAGAGAAACGAAGTTTGAAATAAAACGATCTTGTTTTACGTTTTTGTAACATCTCTCTTCATTTTGTTTATAGATTGTAACTAATTGGGCGAAGCAACTTACACGTTTGAGGGGGTACACAGATCAGATGGTTGACTATGCAAATGCTGTCATTTTTACTTTTGGTTCTTATCGCCTTGGGGTGAGTGTTTTATGTTATTCTTTCTTGTTTTATGGTGATTATGGTATTCACACTTGAATAACTACGCTTTACTTGAATGTTGGCTATAGCATGACTTTGGTGTTGCTTGATTGAGTTGACAGAGTGCTTATGTTACTACAAACAATTTTGTTACACATTATTGGTTAAGTTTTATTGTTTTGATAGGTTCATGGACCTGGCTCTGACATAGACACTTTATGCGTGGGACCATCATATGTGAACAGGGAGGTAAATATTAGTGACTGTTTGACTGATTTATGAACACTGAAATAATTTATTCACTTATCTGTACTTTTGGTGTCTTAACCAGGAAGATTTCTTCTTTGTACTGCACAATATCCTGGCAGGAAGGGAAGAAGTTACAGAGTTACAACCAGTTCCGGATGCTCATGTCCCTGTAATGAAATTTAAGTTTAATGGAATTCCAATTGATCTTCTTTATGCAAGCATCTCTCATTTGGTTGTGCCTCATGTAAGTCTAAACTACATTTTTTTCCTGCAATTAAAATTTCTATCTGAAATAAACATCTTTTTATATGGAACTGTATTAAAAGTGCTTCTCCCCTCCATCTCCCATCTTCATCTAGTATGCAAGCATTTAGAGTTATGCCCTCTCTCTTTGAGGATGTTTGTCTTGACTCTGTTTCCCTCCCTTCAGTCCTTCACGTTGCGTCTTTTAGTAAGCGTGTTAATATGACTTAACATGAATGTTTTCTATGTTTTTGTTATTCATTTTGTTAGTTTCCTCACAACGTATCATGTTGGGTAAGGGTTCATTTAGCTACAAATTTGTTTTTCCTTTCTAAGAATTATGTAGTTAAAATGAGTTCTAGTTAGTTTTGTTGCTTCTCACTTCTGTCTGGTTGTGTGAGCTTCTTTGCTTTGGGATGAACAGCTGATGAAGACCATTATTGATTTTTTGGTGGTTTGCATATATTTGATAAATGCATTCTTATGACAGGATCTGGACATCTCTGACATGTCGGTATTGTACAATGTTAATGAGCCTACTGTTCGAAGTCTTAATGGCTGCAGGGTTGCAGGTCAAATTCTGAAACTGGTGCCAAATGTTGAGGTGAAGTGCTGCTGATCATATACCTGATTTTCAAAATTTAGTGCTCCTTTTGGTGCCTTATATATAATTATTGATTGTTTGTGTCTCGACTAAGTTTCATGCTCTTATAATGTTATAGCATTTTTGCACTACGCTTCGATGTCTCAAGCTTTGGGCTAAAAGGCGCGGTGTTTATTCCAATGTCAGTCTTATCCTTTATACTTTCCTAATTTTATTCTATATTTTTTATATATTTTAACACAAATCATCATTTTCAGGTGACTGGATTTCTCGGGGGTGTTAACTGGGCTCTTCTTGTAGCTCGAATTTGCCAACTCTATCCTAATGTGGTTCCAAGTATGCTTGTTTCACGATTTTTTAGGGTCTATACCCAGTGGCGTTGGCTATGCTCTGTGCAATTGAAGATGGACTTGGTTTTTCTGTCTGGGATCCTCGTAAAAATCCACGTGATAGGACTCATCATATGCCATTTATTACACCTGCCCATCCGTGCATGAATTCTAGCTATAATGTGTCCACAAGCACCCTTCGAGTCATGATGGAGCAGTTCCAATATGGTAACAGCATTTGCGAGGTAAGATAATGGAGAAACAATTTCTCTATACTGTTCCTTTTGGCCAAAAATTATACTGATCCGTATCCTTTCTCAAAATCCAGAAAATTGAGCTGAATAGAGCAAAGTGGAGTGCACTGTTTGAGCCTTATTTGTTCTTCCAAAGCTACACAAACCATTTGCAGGTTGACATTCTTGCAGCTGATGCTGATGACTTGCGTGCTTGGAAAGGCTGGGTAGAATCCCGGCTGAGGCAGCTGACATTGATGGTAATATTTGTGCCTTCAATGCATGGCCTTCAAATTTTGAACAATTATGATCCTTCATGAAACAAAAAACAATATAGAGGCTTTCCTATTTCAATCTCATCTATATTTTATGTATATTCTTTACAGATTGAGCGTGACACTTTCGGAAAGCTGCAGTGTCATCCTTGTCCTCAGGAGTATGTAGATGCCTCTAAGACAAGTGCTCATTGTGCCTTTTTTATGGGTTTACAAAGGAAACAAGGGGAAATAATTCAAGAAGGTCAGCAGTTTGATATACGTGGGTCAGTTGACGAGTTCCGGCATTCAATAAACATGTACATGTTCTGGAAACCTGGGATGGAAATCTATGTATACCATGTCCGTAGAAAGCAGCTTCCAGCTTATGTACACCCTGATGGCTATAAACGGTCTCAGAATCTGCGGCTTACTCCTCTCCAGCAGTCTTATAATCTGCCTCGCAATAACGGTGATGCATATCAAACTGAATCTGGTGAGAAATGCCTTAAAAGGAAAAACGATCCTGATGGAGAAAATAGCGAGCAACACAGGCTGGTGAAACGGAGGAGTCCTGATAGGAATCAACCAGATTCATCCGAGGTTATAAGTGGTAAGCTTAGCAGCAATTCTACAAGTTCTACATCAGATCTGGATGGAATGAAGGAATTTGCTGGAGCAAATGCATCGTCGAATTCCAGTGGTATCACCTCTTGTTCACATGAGGATATCGGTAATGAATCTACTGCAGGTAGTATTGAAGGGTGCAATGGAGACTATGATAACCCATCGTCTTCTCAGAGTGATTCGAGTGATGATCTGAATTCCTATGTGGAGGATGAACATGCTAATCGGAAAAATGTATTTCAAGATGGATTGCTGAAGGAGTTAGAGGTTTTGGCTTTTTGTTCCTTAATTTTTCTTTATTTGATTTATTATGTTCGGTTATGATTTCATTTTCTTTCTCAATTAGTTTCCTGAGTTTTTTTTTCCCGTGTTTTTCTGCTGCATAGTTTATATTTTTGTTGCCATAGTGGTTCTCTCATGTCCAACTTGTAGATCCTTATAACCGGATACGTTCAAAACTTAGAAAGATCATTGAAATATTCCCACTGGTATATGAACTACTGGTTGGGCATTACGTGATTCTCGGAGATGAATGACTCTTGCTAATTTAAGCTTCAAATAACATTTTTTATTCAATAGTTTGATCCATTGAGAACAACTCCTTTACCTAATCTATTTGATTTTTGTTTGCTTTTTTCTAATGTGAAGCCAAATACCATGGTTGGTGTTGTTCTCAAGTCCATGAATGGAGTAGTCGATGCAGAGTCTGCACAGAATCCCGTGATAAGGCAAGTCTTAATAATTTTAAATGACTTCTTTTCTTTTCTGTTCCATATGCAATGTTTTTCTTTATATTGCTTTCTTTTGGTGTTTCTTTTGTTTTATAACAGGTTGAGTTTGGCTTCAACAGCGTGACATGAGAATTTAGACTGGTCGATTGTCGATGCAACCATTGTTGCGGGGTACATAAAAACGGGAACAAAAGACATAGAAACCAGCAGTTAAGTTTAACTTTAGTTGCCGGCATTTGTCTTTTTCATATTTTCAGGTACATGTCCCTTTGCAGAATCGAAAGATCTTTGGGGTGTGGGTTCTTTTCATTTTACTTGGCTTTCTTTTCTGCACAGTTTTTCACTTACTTTTAGACAAAAAGGGGGGAATTAGTGGGGACAAAAAAGAAAAGGAAAAAGAGCATTTAAAAAAAGGTTTTTGTTATTTTAACTTAGTTTTGTGGAAAGTGGTAGTGTTAAGAAAATTTCCAGGTTTTAGTTTTATGTGTATTTTGTATAAAAAAGTTATAGGTCAGGTTTAAGGTCTAGCTTAGTTTGAGTAGGGAGCTTACTATACTTATTTCTTAAAACTCTTGCTGACATGTATTGTAGTAAACATTAGTATTATTATATATTATTAGAACATCGTTAGATCGAATTTTGAGTATAGTAGTCAATATGGTACCATGACCAATTTGTACCCGTTTCAGTTAAAATTTTGGTGTCTCGATCGTAGTTGCTCAACTATGGGAAGGTTTTATTTTTTTTAATGCTCAGGTAACAGTTGAACAAATTTATATAATTACGTATTTAATCCTCATTATTACATGTTTTAATTTGATTCAAGTTTTAGTTTAATTATGAAATTAGTTTTGACATGAAAAAAAATTAGAGGAGCAAATTGGTAGTATGGTGCGACGACCCTGCAACCTTAGGATCTAAGGACAGTGCACTAACTATCAATTCCCAAGTGAAAATCAAATGTAAAAAATTAGGGTTGGGGGAGAACTTGAACCCTGTAGTTATAAATATTAATACAATTACATATAATATTCTATTTTTATTTCATTAATAAATAATAAAATGTTAATATATTTTTAAAAATGTTATTTTATATTTGAAATATGTTTATTAAAATTGTTTGTTAAATATATTTTATAAAAATATTTTAATTTTTTTTATAATGAGAGGGGTCTTATTAAAAACTCCCTTTGTAACTAATATCAAGCTTAAGCTCGAAATTGGATGCCGGGAAAGAGCACCCAAGCAATTTATTCATAATAAACCAATTACAAACAGTCTATCGATTCTAACCTACCAACAGAATCTTAGAAATAAACCCCCAACCATCCAACATTATCCCCTACATAACGATAACTATATGAACTTGATGAAATCACATAGGATAAAAATCTAACGACACCCAGAATACCGCTGACTTCAGTTTACGTAACTGCACCACGAATAATAGCTTGTTTGACAAGTGAATCGGTCTTAACGTTGCAGCTCTTTAAAATGAGCCGAATGTGGATAATCCCACCAGAATTGGCATCAACACAGTTTCGAATGATACTAGAAAAAATCTACAGAGCTTTAAACGGATGAGTAATATATTCTACCACGGTTGAACAGTTAACACTCCACAATGAGTCGGGACTTCCCAAACCAAGAAGAAGCTTGAAATACAACAAGAGCATGTTCGATGGCCAAAATTTCAGATAGTGTAGCCGATCTCGGGCCGATTGGAATGGAAAAAAAAACCGGGATAGATCCATTGCAATTCCTGAGTAGACCCCCAATACCAGCCAAGGAACCATCCATTTTCATAGTTGTCTACATTAAACTTAACGTCAGAAGGGGGAGGACGCCAAAGAATAATATCTTGTTTTTGCCGCTTCTGATATTTAATGCGTGAAATATAGTCTGCGTACATCAGAGCAAATATACTTGTCGATCAAGTAATAGAGTGATAAGTAGAGTGTCGAACCCACAAGGATTGAAGTAATAATTCAAAGCGATCGCAAGTAAGAGTTAGTAGAATAATGTTGTGATGATAAGGATTATAAACTAGATGCTTTAACAAGAAAAAGTAAATTGAAGCAATGATCAAAGAACAAACAGATGTTGTAGCAAAGATTATAATGAGGATGGATGCTAAGTTTATTGTATAAGAAAAATGCTAATTATCGTTTGAATGTTATAGCGATGAGTCAACTCTTATCTACTAGACAGTTTTCGTATAAACTCCTAAACTATGCGTAATTAGAAGTTGATAATAGGATGCTATGGCAATACATGTATGCGTAAGTTCTAACAATTTATTATATATTCAAGTTCCCCTTATTAGTCATTGAAATCCTAAACTTATGTCTAAGCCAGATTAGAACTCAAGCTAACAGATTAAGCTTCATTGTTTACACGGTCTAACTTAACTTTCTTGATATTGAGCCACAATTCTATAACAGCCTGATCTCGATCTAGATCCAAAGCACTACATTCGGGGCACCCAAAATCTGACCCATCAAAATTTCTAATTTTAAAACCATAAGTTTAGCCTTTTTCAAAATATCAAACCGTCCATAAATTCATGTAATTAAATAAACATTTAAATAAGTTTATAAAACAAAGGCTCGAAGTTTAAAACACCGTATGCCAAAATAATATTTCAAAAAAAGTTACAGACTCAACAGTGGTAAGGTCCTATGAATACATTAGCCCAACTAACATAGCAAGTATTGTACTCTGAAGCGAACATGGTGTTGGGAAATCCTCACCGATGTGCTCTTCCAAAGGGTGACCTGTCAACCTACGCACGAAAAAATAACACTTCCGCATGCTGAGCTAACAAAACTCAGTGGTACATTTCTACTCTACCACAATTCGTGATTATCATAAAATAAGCATGCAAAATAATATAGTCTAGAGTGCATAGATAAGGCTTTACTATCTATGAGTTATCATCTAGCCTATACGAGCTAGAGTTCTTAGATCACCTATCTCAAGGTATCATTAAATTCACAAGAAGTCTTACAATATCCATAAACATTTGCCATACATGAGGTCACATAGCCTATCGAGTTAATACATACCGTACCCTAATCACTCAGCCATCAGGCACATAAGCTATCGTTTATAGCACATCCACACAACATACATAAATACATCTATACATCATATACATAATGGACAATGAAACCCTACCTTACCATGCTCACACAGCTGTCAGGTTACTCGTGCTCACATAGCTATCAAGTTATAAGGATCGTATCTGGATCATTGTAGCCACGGATACGTCCTAGACATACTTGGATCACATTAGCCACAAGTAGTCCTTACCTGAGGTAACTCAGCCAATCAAGTTACTCGAGCTCACTCAGCCTATCGAGTTAATACCTTATCCAGATCACCATAGCCACAGATATATTTCTAATCGCACCTAGATCACTCAGCCGATGGGTACGTCAGATGTACTTGATCAGTCAGCCCAAAGTACACGCCCCCTTATATAAGTACCGTAGTGCTGACTCTAGGAAATTCAGATTCCTTTACAACAATCATAAGATAACATATGCTCCCCGAGCATTCAAACATCTCACCAAGAGGTAAGAGGCTCCAACCCAAGCCATCAAGCAAATGCCACCAAGGCATGATACCAAGCATCTCAAGGATTACTAACATAATAATTTTCCCCTTTACAATTATCGTGTTATTACACATTATGCTCATTTATGAGGGTTACATTCAGATTTTTTAACTTAGAAGTGTAATCACTAATTTTATCTGGGGTGGTAACCCGTTTTTACGCTTTTTGTAAATAAGGGCTTTACTATTAAAACAAAGAAACAACAAAATGATTATTAGTATTATTATTTGTTCTATTACTATCATGTTATCATCCATTTGAAAACCCCTAAATATCGAGTGTTATGCATTATATAGTACTATTACTATCCATTTGAAAAAACTGAAAAAAGAAAAAACCCTTAAACATTATTATTATTACTAGTTAGTATACTATTGAGATCTTATCTTATCTTTGCTATTGGTATTGTATTATATTTGACATTAGCTATTACTACTATTATGTTATAATTCGTACTATTATCATTATTACCATTATGTTTGTATAGATATCATTATCATATTACAATTACCATTATATTATTATATTGTCTTTGTTATGTTATTCATATTATTATTATTATTATTAAACTAAACAAAAAAAAAACTAACTAAAATACTAAATAAATAAGCCCAACATAATTAAATAAGAGCCTAAGTTCTTTTTATTTATCAGTCCATTTACAACAAAAACCAAAAAAATACATAATATATATATTCTACTTTTCGACCCAATAGAGCCCTAAATACACAAAGCCTTAATAACAGAAACCCTAATTTCCCCTGCGCAGCTAATCTTAGACTGTCAGATCTAAGATTATGGTCAGACGACCAAGATCTACGCGAAGAACTTTCCAGAGACTCCACGCGCCACACGCGCGACCTCTTGGATATCCCATGCTCGTGTGGAGTTCACACATGACTCATCGACTTCCCACTTGCGCGCGTCTGCCACTTTGCTCTTTGTTTGGCCCCACGCGCAGTGATTGATCTTCTGATCTCATATTCACGCTAGCAGATCCAAGGGCCACCGGTGTGCCTTGTTCTCCAAGCACGTTCTCACTCTGGTCCTCTCTTATTCTCAAACTGCCACGATGCTTCAAGAGACAAGAAGGACAACGCCGTCCGCCATCTGACTCCCCTCCTCCATAGCCGAACGTCATGGCTCACGGGTAAGAAACAATATCAACGGATCAGAGAAACAAAATCAAAAAAACCATGAAACGAATAAAAAAATATCAGAGAAATAAATAGAGGCAGCCAATAGGAATATTAAGTTTCTATTTTTCCTATTTTCATTTACATGTAATATCAGGGTATAAAGCCCTAACCCGAGATCAATTGTAAAGGATTTCAAAAAAGCTTGAGAATAGAGAACCGGCAAAAACCTCAGATCTTGGAGGTAACCTCCCTCTTCTTTCTTTTCTTACTTGCATTATCATCAATATCTAAAGGAATTCATGCAAATAAAGAAAAAGGAAAAGCATAGAGTTAGGGTTTACCCTTGCGTCGTTTCGCCTTTCCCTTGCGTAGGTTCCTCTTCCTATACGGTGACAAGTCTACCAGCCTCCCTAAGACCGTGTATGGTGAATCGGTATGGAGGCAGACCAAAAAAAGGAGGTTCCATTTTTTGAGAAAGAAGGGTTTTCGGTTCAGTTTTCCTTCGATCTAGGGGGTTCGTTTGTCTTTTTTGAAAGTTTAGATTGGTGTTTTGGAAAATGAGATGAACGTTTTGGGGAAAGTTTTAGGTTCACCGGCTGCTGTCGAACGGCGGCCGACGTGGTGGTGCACGGCAGACGAACAACCGGTTTATGAGAAGTGTGGTGGTTGTTGGGTATGAGGATGAACACCACAGCTGTTTTCATCCCCGTTCGGGGAATAAAGAAGAGAGATCGAAAGAGGGTCCGGTCTCATTTTATTCTAAAAGAGGAAAAGAATAATAAAACATTTATAATATATATTCGACCCCGTCTTTAAATTGGTAAAATTACATTTTAAATCCCTCCATCCCGTTTAAATATCACCCGTAGGGTTTTCGCCTTTCAAAATTGCATTAAGAGTCCCTCCGTCCAGTTTTAATCGCATTATAAGCCATTATGCCCTTTTTAATTACGTCCCTGGTCCCCGTGATTTTTTTCAATTTCGTCTTCGTTTCCCTTTTAAAATCCAGCCCTTGATTTTGAACTTTGTTCAGTTTGGTCCAAATTCCAGTACACTAGTTTCCTTTTTGTGCTTCTTTTTAGCTTTATTTTGTTGTTAACTTTGCTTTATATTTTAGACCTGTTTGCTGTGTAGTTTATGCTTGATTTGGTGTTTGATACATGAGTATTACCTAGTACATAGTTTATGTGTTATATATAATATGGTTTTTCAATACCTTTAATATATAGTTTTTACGGTCGATATAACATATGGTGTTTTCATATATATTTAATACATATTTTTTATGTAATATAGTATGTAGTTTCTGTAATATATATAGTATAGTTTTATATAAAGTATAATGCATAGCTCCTTTTAAAATGTATATATGTGTTTTATGCATTTTTAATATATAATATACTATAGTTTTGAATATGTAACCTATTATATATATTTGTTTGTGTTTTGGATATGCATGTTTATTTATGACTTGGGCCTTTGGTCTTGTTGGGCTTAGTTGGGATTTAGGATAGGTTGGGCTTAGGGTTAATGTTAACTTAGTGGGCCTTGGGATTAGCCTTTTGTGCCTTAGCTTTAAGTTAGTTTTAGATTAGGAATTAATTTAATTAATTTAAGCCATGTGCTCGTCTCATAGGGGCACGATTTTAAATTAATTAGATTACTTTAGGATTAGTTTTAGAGCTGTAGTTAGTCTTAAGGTTCGAATCAGTTTAATGAATTTCAATTTGCCTTTGGCTTACTGGGTAAATGTTAAATTCATTAAAATTGGTTGAACACTTTTTAATTATCTTTTAGGATAAAATTGACATGGAAATTAGACTAACATTTTAATTTAAAGCTATGATTAATTAATTTGACTTATTTTAAATAGTATTTTTGCCTCATTGTAATACTAATTTAAAATTAACAAATTAATTATCATATCACAAGATAACTCATAATTTATTAGGGTTCTCTAGCCTTTTTAGGATTAATTAATTTAGGGTTAATACTAGAAGCACCTAATTAGTAACTAGATCAATAATTAAATTTCCAAAATTTGGGCCTTTTAGGTTAGGACTTTTAGTGGGACTTTGTGTGCTTAATTTTCAAGTCTTTGTTTGACATTCATTTTATTTGTCACCATTTGGCCCATTTGATTTACATGTTAATTAATTCAAATCATAAAAAGGGAGGTATTCATTAATTCCGATATTTGTGTCGTAACTGTCAGAGTTTAAAGGATGTTGGCTAAATATTTGAATTAATCCTTACCGACCCAAGGTAAAATTAAAACTTAACCAAATCATTACATCATATTTTAAAATGCTTGCATCATGCATAAATGTGATATACGAGATTCAAACCATAAATTAACACGGCAGTCGGGCTTATTCGATGTTGGTTTAATCTATGGTCCGATGTATCATCAACCTTATTAATTAAATGCCCAATTAATTTGGATCCACCAGTTTGATAAAGCCCGTTCAATTATGGTTAATTTTCAATTAAGGTCACCGAATTAAATTCTTTTCAAATTCTGACAATTTCCTTTGATTAAAAGCAAAAAAGTATTTTGGTACTGATTTTCAGGAGTGATGGGGGTGCTAATCCTTCCCCATGCATAACCAACTCCCGGACCCTTTCATATTGAATCTCTAATTTTGTGGTGTCCGACCTACCTTATCCAAGTGGTCGGTGGCGACTCCAAGTTTTTTTTATTGATTTTCAAAAGAAATTCCCCATTTAAACAATCTTTATTTCAAAAATGAGTCACTTCAAAATTAATTTTAAACAAAAACGTCGCTACAGCATGGCGACTCCGCTGGGGATCGAATTTTTATTTTAAAACAAAAAGAGCGTTAGGCCAATAAAGTATTTGTTTCTTGTTAATGATGGAAAATTGTCATAATTTTAATCGATTTTAGTAAGGTTGACCTTTTCTTAAAAATGTAATCATGGTTGAACGGGCTTTGACAGTTGGTGGTCTTCGAATTAGTAGTTCATTTAATTTCTAACGAATCACCGACATGTATTGCATCATGTTCATCAAGCTCTATACCTGAGCTTCTTCCCTTAAGTGGGTGTGAAATGCCTATACCCATGTGAGTAACCCTCCACAGGTTGGTAATTCACTTCCGGAATCCACGCCTTTGACACGTGAGCACTTCTCCACGTCACTAGGTCGTGCTTTCCCTCGAGCTGAAACCAATTCGCAAGCTTGTAATGGGCCATAATTGGGGTTCTTATTGCCTTAGCAGGAAATAAGATAGGTTCGAGTACCCTAGTCTAGAACCAAATGCATGTGTGAGAATCTAAGAAGCCCACCCCATTGGAGCCATGCGGATAACCTAGCAAACTAGAAATCACGTGGTTAGGTTTATTTCCTTATTTGCATGCTTGTGCTTATTTCGTTTTGCATTTACCTATTTCTCGTTATTCAATTTATTTATCTAACACTGCTTTTCTCTCATTTCCTTTTTATCCGTTGTTTTGCATATTTTATCATGTCATGAAGAGCACACTGAGTTAGAAATAGTTTGAAGTTAAAGACAAGATCGATGAGAGACCTAGTTCGCAATAATGACAAAAAGAATTCCAATGTTCAGATATGGTCGGAAGGGGAAAAAGTACATGAAGGAGACAATATTACCACTGGATTCAGGTCAGCCATGTCAGCCACAACATTCATGAACACAAGGTTTAATGGCGTGTCTGATTTAAAGTTAGTTTGGAATAGTTGGGATTTTGAAACAAGGAGCATTTTCAAAGAAGAGTATGGTGACATCGTGTATTTGCTAGAGGTTTCATTTGATCAGGCTCTACTACAAGCCTTGGCAGGTTTTTGGAATTCTGTCTACAGCTGCTTCACAATTGGTAACTTTGATCTCACTCCGACAATCGAAGAATACCGAGACCTTTTAAATTGCAAAAAAAATGACATGGATCGAGTGTATTCTAAGCCAAGTAAGAACAAATCTTTTCAAGGTAAGCTAAAGAAGCTCTCATATACGTTGCTATCTTGGGTCGAGCAGCAGGTCACTACTTGGAACAGTAAGGAGTATCTCAGGTGGGAAGGGATCTTGGCTTTAGCATCTGTGCATCTTGTAGGCCGAATTCAGCGGAATCTCTTTGCGTTGTTGATTTACGAACTGGTACTATTTCCTCAAGCACTAGGACTCATTGATCTATCAGTTTTAGATCTATTTGATCGTTTGAGTAGCGGGACTAATCCGGTGCCTGTAATCGTGGCAAAAACTTTTTGGTCTCTAAGGTTCTGTTGAGAGAATGGTAGAGGGCACTTCCGAGTATGCCTGCAGCTTTTGTCTGTCTGGTTTTACAACCACCTTTAGACTAATCCCAACTTCACCAGGCCCCTTTACGACGGCTAGTTCTCACCCTTAGAGGAGTTCCTACGAAAGAATGACTGGCCGACTCGAAGATCCGAGGAAGCATGGCATGACGTCCTTCGGAATCTAAAGGAGGAAGATATAGTTTGGAGAGCACCGTGGTTGTTGGCAAAGAACATTCTCTACAGATGTGGAGAACATTCGTGGGTGCCACTACTTGGCCTTTGGGGGCATGCTGCGTATGCGCCACTTCTAGTTTTGAGACAGTACAGTTCGAAGCAGTTCGTACCAGCTACCAAGGGTCTAAATGAGTTCAACATGGATTATGCGAAGGAGAAGGGCTTCATGTCTTTGTTTGACATTCATTTTATTTGTCATCATTTGGCCCATTTGATTTACGTGTTAATTAATTCAAATCATAAAAGGGAGGTATTTATTAATTCTGATATTTGTGTCGTAACAATCTGAGCTTAAAGGATATTGACCAAATATTTGAATTAATCCTTATCGACCCAAGGTAAAATTAAAACTTAACCAAATTATTACATCATATTTTAAAATGCTTGCATCATGCATAAATGTGATGTGCGAGATTCGAACCATAAATTAACATGGCAGTCGGGCTTATTCGACGTTGGTTTAATCTATGGTCTGATGTATCGACAACCTTATTAATTAAATTTCCAATTAATTTGGATCCACCAGTTTGATAAATCCTGTTCAATTATGGTTAATTTTCAATTAAGGTCACCGAATTAAATTCCTTTCAAATTTCGACAATTTCATTTGATTAAAAGCAAAATGTATTTTGGTACCGATTTTCGGGCGTGATGGGGGTGCTAATCCTTCCCCACGCATAACCAACTCTCGGACCCTTTCATATTGAATCTCTGGTTTTGTGGTGTCCAGCCTACCTTATCCAAGTGGCCGGTGGCGACTCCAAGTTTTTTTTTATCGATTTTCAAAAGAAATTCCCCCTTTAAACAATCTTTATTTCTAAAAATGAGACACTTCAAAATTAATTTTCAAAAAAAAAACGTCGCTACAAGAAGCCCATTGGGCCATAGCCCTTGAATTATCAACTCCTCGAACTCATTCTCAACTTTTAAGGTCAGATTGCCCATTGGGTATCGATACCCACACTAGTGTACCGATACACCTCTGTGGGTACTAATACCCACCTTAGGTGTATCGATACCTAGCTTCACACGTGGAGGGGTTTAACCAAGAACCATGTGCCGGTACACAGGGCCATGTACCGATACCCTATTGGTGCAGATACACCCCCAAGCGAACTGGTACACGTTTTCGCTACTGGAATTTGAGTAAAGCAGGGGGTACCGATACAGCCTAAGCCCGTACCGATACGCCCTTCAAATTTTGCTTGAGTTTGTCACTCAATGCACTGGGTACCGATACCGATTCATCTTGTATCGATACATGAGCCCTGAATTCAAATTCTAGATCTCTTAAATCATCCCTAACACCCTTAAACCTTCATAGAATAATCCCAAATCGAACCTTCAAGTTATGGAAGGTAGTTTGAGTGGTTTCCTACCATTTTTACATGTTATTAGCAACTAATTCGAATTTCACCATTAACAAGGCTTAAAGCTACTGAACCCAACTTTAGCAATCATAAATCACACATCAAGTAAAACAATCATTTTATGATCTTCAAGAATTAAGGGAGTCAGAGATGTACTGATCTTAGCAACAAATCTGAGTTTTAAGCTCTCAACAAAGACTCTTCAACTTCTCTCTCAACTCAAGCTTGGAAGAATTCCTAAAACACATCATCTTGTCGTACAAGCATGGAAAACGAATAAAGACTTCAATAAACCTTTAAGGAAAGGCCTAACTACGAATTTACACCTTTAAATATAAAGGAATAACCATAAAAGCAAATATCATTATAAACCTCATTTCATCTCATTATAAACCCAACAAAATCAATCAAAAGCAAATATCCATTGATTTAAGCAAGTAAACCTCAAATAAACCAATTTTCCATAAACATATTACCAAAACCCATTAGAAAACCATAGAGATAAAGAACTTGGGAATTTCAATAAAGAACATATCATTAGAGGTGAAGAACGAAACATTACCTCTAATGCTGACTTTTCCTTCAATTGCAAAGATTTACATGAGAAAACAAGGTTTAAACAACAAGGTTTTGTTAAGAAAACATTAAAAAATCATTTAGGATCAAAAAGACAAATCAAATCAGATATTTACCTTAAATATTTGAAGAGAAAATGGTTGTTTGGCTGGAGAGAATTTGAGAGAAAGTAAATGAGAAAAGAAAGTAGTTACGTGAAATGTATTTTGAGAAAACAAATTGGTTAATTAATTCCCTCAATTATTTATTTATTAAAACCATTTAAAGACAGCCAATAAAAGGAAAATTCTTAATTAGACTCTTGGTCAAAGCTCTCTAAAGATTCTAAGCCTTGATCTTTTACAATTTTGTCACTAAAAATAGTTTTACATATTTTACATTTTGGTCGCTAGTCCCAAAATGTCAACCTTCCAAAAATATGTTTTCCAAAATTGATTCCACTAAAATCACTTATATAATAAATATGTATTTCAAAACATTTTCCCATATTTAATTTTACTCAAAAACTATTTATACCAAATTTATCTTGAAACTAGCCTAAATTGTCGAAACCAACTCAACGAGCCATCTAGCCTAACCCGACTAACTTCTAGGCCCAAAAAGGTCAGGAAACTACTTCTTCATGTTATCATTCCTCTCCCACGTAGCTTCCTCGAGACCTCGGTGTCTTCATAACACTTTGACCAACTCAATGGTCTTCCCATGAATAACTTTTCTATCCACATCCAAGATTTTGACTGGTTCCTCATCATAAGTCAAACCTAGATTCAACTCAACTTCCACAATTGGCATAACATGCGACAGATCCGACCGATACCTCCAAAGCATGGATACATGGAAAACATCATGTATCTTTTCCAACTCAGGCGGCAACCTCAACCTATAAGCAACATGAACAACACGTTCTAACACCTCATACGGTCTAATAAACCTCGGACTCAATTTACCTTTTCGACCAAACCTCATCACTTTCTTCCAAGGCGAAACCTTCAAAAACACTTTATCACCAACCTCGTACTCTATCTTCATATGCTTTAAATTCGCGTAAGACTTCTGACGATCCGAAGCCTCATTCAAACAATCACAAATGGTATTTTCCTTATTCGTTGTTCCCTTAAGCATATCCAGCAAGGAAACCAACTTTTTCCCCGCTTCTGCCCAACACAAAGGTGTCCTACACTTTCTTCCATACAAAGTCTCATAAGGCGCCTTTGTATATTAGCCTGATAACTATTGTTATAGGAGAACTCCACGAATGACAACTATTTCTCCCAAGAACCCGGGAACTCAATAACACAACCACGAAGCATATCCTCCAACACTTGGATAACTCGCTTAGACTGTCCATCCGTCTGAGGATGATAAGATGTACTAAAACTCAACCGCGCAAACATGGCCCTCAACTCCACAACCATATTCCTACTCATAGCATCAGCCACCACATTGGCCTTACCTGGATGATACTCAATCGATAGATCATAATCCTTAAGAAACTCCAACCATCTTTGTTGCCTAAGATTCAACTCCTTCTGAGACATCAAATGCCTCAAGCTTTTATGATTCGTATACACCACACATTTCTCACCATATAAGTAATGTCGTCATATCTTCAACGCAAACACCACCACAGCGAACTCAATATCATACGTGGGATAGTTGCGCTCATGCACCTTTAACTGTCTCGATGCATAAGCCACCACCCTACCATCCTGCATCAACACACAACCTAACCCAACATAGGATGCATCGCTATAAATCATAACCTCTTTTCCCGATTCAGGCTGAATCAAGATTGGGGCTTGTGTCAAAGCTTCCTTCAGCTTCTTAAAAGCTTGCTGCCTTGCCTCTGTCCACTCAAACTTAACATCCTTTTGTAACAAGTTGGTTAACAGGGTAGAAATTTTAGAGAATCCATCAACAAAGCGACAATAATAACCCGCTAAACCCAAGAAATTGTGAACCTCCGATACCGACTTAGGTTGTTCCCAACTTACAATCGTTTTAATTTTTAGAGGATCCACACGAGTTCCTTCAGCCGACACAACATGACCGAGAAACACCACCTCTTTTATCCAAAACTCACATTTACTTAACTTTGCATAAAGCTAATTGTCCAACAAGGTCTGCAAAACAATCCGTAAATGTTTATCGTGATCCTCTTTGGTACGAAATACACAAGGATGTCATCAATAAACACCACCACAAACTAATCTAGGAATTCATGGAACACTCTATTTATCATATCCATGAAAGCTGCAGGTGCATTCGTCAACCCGAACAACATCACTAAGAATTCATAATGTCCGTAACGGGTGAGAAATGCTGTCTTTGGCACATCTTTATCCTTCACTTTCAACTGGTAGTATCCCGATCTTAAATCTATCTTGGAAAACACTATAGCACCACGAAACTGATCAAATATATCGTCAATTCACGGTAAGGGATACTTGTTCTTTATTGTCAACTTATTCAGTTGCCGATAATTGATACACATTCTCATGGTGCCATCTTTGTTCTTCACAAACAACACCGGAGCTCCCCAAGGCGACACACTAGGCCGAATAAACCCATGGTCTAGTAACTCCTAAAGTTGCGTCTTCAACTCTTTTAACTCCTTGGGTGCCATACGTTACGGGGCAATGGACACTGGAGCCATATCTGTATACGTCTCAATACAAAACTCTACCTCCCTATTGTAGACACTAAATTTTGTCTGGGTTAAATTAAATGCTCGAATTAAAATAAATCCACATTACCCTTTTTTTAAATACCCAAAAACCTTACTTTATACCCTAAGCCCAAAATTTCATGGCCTATTATATAATTTTATATAGTAAAAAGATATAAAAAAATAATAAAAATCCTAACTCCTTACTCACCAAGGCTTGGTTCTCATTGGATGAATCAATGCCTCATTCCCATTGGTTAAAAAAACTACTTGGTGACCAAGGTC
Organism: Hibiscus mutabilis; assembly: GCA_019671005.1. NCBI lineage: Eukaryota > Viridiplantae > Streptophyta > Magnoliopsida > Malvales > Malvaceae > Hibiscus > Hibiscus mutabilis. Next base: position 19,580,363 of record CM033727.1, on the reverse strand, counting down.
TTAATTTTTATTGGTTCTTATTTTAAAGGGATAAAACAAAAATACCCTTTATCATATATATATTTCTACCGTAAAAAAGGAACCGCTAACCTATTTCTTGGGATATCATTTGGCAGCCATAAACCCCCCTTTTGCTGTCTTCTTCATTTTAAAGCCCCCCACTGCCATTTTTTTTCTTTTTTAGACCATTTGATTCCCTTATCCACAATAATTTTCCCTAATCAAAATCATTTTCTACCATTATTAAACCCTTGAATCGAACTTCTCAACCCCAACAACAACATGTGAAATTTGGTTGATCGAGCATAAATATTTGGGTTTTAGGTACATTCTTCCCTCTTCTTTTTATTTATGTATAATATTTTTTATAGTTCAATGAAAATGTGGATGATTTTATTGGTAACCTTTGTTGTTTATTTTAGTCTCTTTTTTATGTGTTTTATTTTATTTTATTTTTCTCTTGTGATATGTATGTTATTTCACTTGTTGAATGTTGTTTAATTTATTATTAGCTTGTTTACCTTATTATCATAATTTCATATCATCCCTTTTATAATATATTTTCTTGTATATAGAGTATATAATATATAATTAAGGTATATTTTCTTAAAAGTATATACATGTGGTTTTTCATTTGGGTTTAGTTTAGAAGTTTGGGCCTCTTGGTTTTTTGGGCTTTGGGTTGTTAAGTTAGCTTTGGATTAGTTTAGGAATTAATTTAATTTAATTAGGTTGTGTGGTCGTCTCATAGGGGCACGGCCCTAAAATTAATTAAGTCAATTCTAGGATTAGTTTTAGAGCCGAAGTTAGTCTTAAGGTTCGAATCAGTTTAGTGAATTTAAATTTGCCTTTGGCTTATTGGAGTAAATGTTAAATTCATTAAAATTGGTTGAACACCTCTTAATTATCTTTTAAGATAAAACTGACATGGAAATTAGACTAATATTTTAATTTAAATCTATGATTAATTAATTTGGCTTATTTTAAATAGTATTCTTGGCTTATTGAAGTACTAGTTTAAAATTAATCGAATTAATTATCATATCACAAGATAACTCATAATTTATTAGGGTTCTCTAGCCTTTTAGGATTAATTAATTTAGGGTTAATACTAGAAGCACCTAATTAGTAACTAGATCACTAATTAAATTTCCATAATTTGGGCCTTTATAGGTTAGGTTTTGCGTTGGGCCTTTTGTGTTTATTTTTCTGCATTTGTTTGTCATTCCTTAATTGTCATTCATACAACCCATTATTTTTGCATTAATTAATCTAAATCATAAAAAGGGAGATATTTATTAATTTTGATATTTGTGTTGTAACAGTCCGAGCTTAAATGATGCTGACCAAATATATGAATTAATTCTTACCGTTCCAAGATAAAGTTAAAAGTTGATAAAATATTTACATCATATCTTAAATGCTTGCACCATTAATAAAGGTGACGTGCGGGATTCGAATCATAAAGTTTAATCTATGGTCCGATGTATCGTCAACCTTATTAATTAAATGTCCAATTAATTTGAACCCACCAATTTGATAAAGCCCGTTCAATTAAGGTTAATTTTCAATTAAGGTCACCAAATTAGATTCCTTTCAAATTCTGACAATTTCATTCGATTAAAAGCAACAAATATTTTGGTACCGATTTTCGGGCGTGATGGGGATGAGGAGGAGGATGTCGACTACACTATCTTCTAAATTTTCATTCATGCAATCACATGATCAGCCTTTGATTCCAAAACCTCATCAGGTGTCGGTTAACCAAGCTTCTAAGGCTCAAGAAAAGAAGGAAGAATCGAAGGACGTCCAGTTCTCCCAGTCATTTCACTTACCGAGATTTGTATTCCAAGCTGCTACATGCTCGATTGGTGGCACATTGCTTTGTCAAATCCCTGTCACCTCCATATCTGAGTTGGTTTAGTGAGAAAGACCATTATGATTACCATGCCAGAACTCAGGGGCATTCCATCGAGAGGTGTGTAAGTTTTAAGCGTAAAGTTCAACATCTCCTAGATAGCAGGGTGTTAGAGTTTGAGATGATGAGTCCAGGTCTGAAGATTAATTTTCTAGACATGGCCGATACTATGAAATTAGGAGAAGGCCAAGTTGCCGTGATGGAAGGGGTGGATGAGGCAAAGTTGCCGATGTCGGCAAAATCAGGAAACGTCAGCAGTCATCGTAATAACGACCGTTCCATAGGAAGCTCAATCCTGAACCCGCTTAAAAGGTCTGAATTAATTCTGAAAGTGTCCACAAAAGCAACATGCGTTGATAATAGCGATGTCTTCAAAGGATGAGAGACTTGCTTAATGTAAAAGGGGAAAAGGAAAGCTAAATTGCATGATGCAAGGGGAAGTGACAAGAGGACAAAGATGATACTTCTAATGACAAATTTGGAGTTGTTACATCTGTTAGTGTAGAACAAACTCTTGAGGCCACCTCCTCCGAAACGGTATGCTTATTTCAATACCAATGTCTTTGGTGCTAGGGTTCCATGCAAATATCATCATGGAGACTTCAGCCATACAACTGAAGAGTGTGCGTTTCTAAAGGGCAAGATCTATGAACTTGTTAAGAATGGAGTGCTTTCATTTGAGAACAGAAAACCAAAGTTCAGAGAAAGAGACCATATTTTTGGAAAGTACGAGCCGTCGGGATGATTGACCTACGTTGCAAGGGTCAGGGGTTTATAAGGCATCCTATCCATATTTTTAGGTTTTTGTTTTACCTGCTTTTATGTGTGTTAATTTCGCTTTTGTTTACCTGAAGATAGTAGTAGTGACCTTTTGTAAATACTCGTGTTATGTTTGCTTTTGCTATTTCAATGAAAGGATGCTCTTTTCTTAAACATATACGTATATATTCTTTCTTACCCTCGTAGACCCCCGGATATCACGTGCATGATGTGGCATTGATTCTAATGAAAGAGATCAATCGAATGCTGTGACAATGATGAAGCGTGGTTCTCTCTTAGTCCGCTCTGGTCGATAAAGCATGAGAAGCAAGATCACTAATCCTTTGATGATGTTCGATGATAAGAAAATCTCCTAGGAGAGCCTAAATAAGAGTTGCTTGAATGTGCCTCAAAAGGAAAATAGTGTGCTTCAAAACAAAACAAAAGTTAATTAAATTTAAAGGGCTACTCCACTATAGCAAAAAAGGCTAAATAAGGATGCTTTGCTCCACTTACTCCAATTGAGTCAAAAGCCTTGGCTATACGAGTAAGTTTTCAAATCATGACTAACTCGGGGTATTATTGTATGCTCCATCATTTTTCTCGAGACAAAGGAATGTGATAAGTCGGATTCCCTTAAGAAAAAAGAAATAAATGAATGAATTAAATGAGTCCCGGAGCATCCTGCTGGAGTTGTGGGAGGAGAACAAATCTAATAAGGAGCTATGCTCCACCTGTTCAATACCCTAGCGTCAGAGATGAATCCTTGAGGACACTGACACAATTTTGATTATAGTTAGAAGTATGCGCTTAAGTTTAAGAATTCTCAGAATAAAATTATCCACGTTCTATGCGCTAAATAAAAGTCGAAAAGCTTAAACCGTTTATGGAGAAAGATAATGAGAACTAGGAGGAGTAGTTTTCGGACAAATCAAGCAAGTACCATAACCATGAGGATGAACCGAGCAATCTAAAAGGGATCTCGAAAAGATTGCCACAACATTCAAAGACAAACTATTGATCACCGGAGGATTGAATCTAAGACGCTCCTGTATTTGATATATGGGGCATTCTATTCTTTTTTATTAATTTTCATTTTGTGTATTAACCTTAAAAGGGGCATCCTTTGTTGAAATGATAATTAGCAAACTAATGTATAGACAAAAGGACAGGGAGAGAAAAAAAATGAAGGAAATTAAAAGAAGAAAAGAGAGAAATAGAAGAATAAGGTATCTCTGTGCTTTTTAGAATGGAGTTTAGGATACAAGGTCAAGTGTGTACATGATCGACCTAATACAAGCCTACTAGTGATCCTGAAGGGAATAACAGGAAGCTTTCATGCTACATAGTTCAAGAACCCGAAATGAGTATCTGTTGTAAGATCTTAGTTGGTTTAAGAAGATTAAGATCGCGTTTTATTGAAAATTCAGAGACTCATGGGGCATGTTTTCAACCTAGCTTTGAGAAGGAAGAAGGACTATACCAATGGGTCAATGGTAAGTAACTGTTGAACCCAGGGAAGAGATGAAGTACTGCTAAGATTAGGAAAAATGGGGCATCGATTTAGCCGTCCGAAGTTGGTTTGAAGATAACCAAAGCATACAAGGCGACAGTTTATCAAGCGAGCAGGGTATACTTACATCCACTTACAGCAAAACGAGTTGTAAAAGATGAAACAAATTCCGTAAAGATGGGGTTGACGATCACGAAGTTGGTATTGTATGAATTGTAGTGTATCACACGCTTAATGAATGTCCAAGTTAATCAGCCATCATTCTGAGCCATCTTTCAATCCTGCTTTCTATTAACGGGAAGGACCCGACGTCTACAGTTGAGGAGTATTCCGCTTTGCTTAATCAGAAGAGTGTTCATAAGGATTGGTTTACACAAAGCAGTCGAGGTCCCGAGATTATCCATTGGATCTTAGAATCTTAGACAAAATGAGTAAAGATTGGGGCAAATGTTTGAGTCAGAATCATGGAGACAGAAATGCCTTTTCATGAGAGCGTACCTACACATTCAGATGAGGTCATAAAGATGGATATGTTTGCTTTGGGATCTAGGGCTTGATCTTTTTCCTTAAGAATCTTGGGTGGCCGAGATGTTGCTATCTTGGTCTTGTCCGAGCATTTGATGATGAAGGCTTTTCTGCAACTTAAAATCAAGGGTCTACACAGTTGACTTTATCAATAATTATAAAGAGAATAATTACAAGATCCCTAATGCTAAACCGGTCAGAGATTTGAGAATGAGGATAATTTGGAAATCAAGGGGACATGAGTTCACTCAAAACAAGGAGATTGTAGAAGGCTCATCATGAAGTGTCCATGAAGAAGCAACAGTTAAGCTCGAGTTAAGTGAGGGTAGTGTTATTCTGACTATGTGAGTCAGTATTTCCTTTCATGAAGGACGAATGAGGAAGATTCAGTAAATCAAAAGTGAAGATAGGACCTTATGGAAATAAGAAAGATTTGGGAAAGTTTAGGAGCATGTATGCATCCTAATGTTAAGAATGAAGATGACTCACCGCAAAGAGTCAACGAAAGGGAAATAACAAAGCCCAATTTGAGTGGGCAGTGCTTGGGAGGCGACAAATTTTAGTCAAACCAGTATAGGCCAGCCACATCTTTCCAAAATAGGATTGAAGACTTAACAAAGTCAGAAAGCTTGTGGAAGTTTTCCCCAAGCAATTCTAAACATATCATTATTCATGCATCATATTTAGCTAGACATCCCTACGTTAGGAACATGCTAAATCATATCATCAAATCATTTTGATTATTTTTGATAGATACAAAGATTGAAAGAGATTTTGACCTGAAACTTCCGGTTGGAGAAGTAGATCTTAGTGCAGATGACTGGTTCCTGAATCCATGATAAGAAGACTTCGCCAGAATTTGCGAAGGTTGAAGAAATTTGGAATGAGAGGCACAACTCTAGGCTTTGAATTTTGCTATGAGATCAAAGAATTTCATAGCAAAGAGAGCAGCTTTCAAGCTTCGGAATCCAGTATGCTTTCCTGTCAAGACTTTCGGGCCTTGAGTAAACTATCCGAAAATGATGCCAAAGTGCCAATGCAATAGAAATTGAGGCATAGAGAAACCCGTAGTTTGAAGAATCAGCCAAAGAAAAGTGAGAAGTTTTGAAATGACTCGTGATCTTAAGGCAAAAGTCAAGCTAGCACTCGCTTCAAGACATGAAAGGAATCTGCCAAAGCTAAGGCAGGAGGACATCGGATGCAAAATGGATAAAATTAGCCGAGAAAAGAGAACGAAGGTCTCTCACGAAGAAACCCAAAGGGACTAGAGGCGAAAACTCGTAGGGGCATCCAGAAAAGAAAAAGAACGAGAAAGAGGAAATAAGAAAAAAAAAGAAAGAAGAAAGAGAAAAAAAAGGAGAAAAAAGAAGAATAAAAAGAAAGAGAGAAAGAAAAAGAAAAGAAAAGAAAAGAAAAGAAAATTGGAGTAAAAAAGAAGAAAACAGAAAAAGGAAAAGAAAAGAAAAAAAGACAAAAGGAAAAAAGAAAAAGAAGAAGAAAGAGAAATAGAAAAGGGAAACAAAAAGGAGAAAAAGAAAGAGAGTGATAAGTGTTCAAAAGTACTATTTTTTCTTACCCTTTTTACTCATATTATTGTTAGACTTAGGCTCATATTAGTTGCATAATTAGCTATTCATGCATTAATCCATGTTTCCTTCCATCGTTGAGCTTGATTACATAACTTGGTAGTTTTTGTGGAAAAGATGCTACTTTGGTGTGCTTTGTGTGTGTGTGTGCAGGATCACTTGCCAAAGCAATGCCGAGCTAGTTGCCAGGGCAATGCATGAAGGAGACGCCGAGCCAGTTGCCATGGCAATTGTCGACAAAGAGAAAATGCAATAGGGATGTCAAAATTAATGACTATACAAGCCCAAGATGACGTGGAGCAAAGCCCAAGCCCAAAGGAATTTGATTGCCATGCAGAGATTAAAGAAGAATTAAATTCCAAGAAGATAGGAGAAGTTCTAATAGGAATAAAATTATAATAAAGAATTATATTCTTTAAAGATAATTTAATTCCAACTCAAACTCCTCCTCAAAGAAGGACTTTGGCCTAGCCCTATAAATATCAAGGAGATTTCGACAAGATGAAAGGAGGGAGAGCATTAGGGGAAATTTCGACAAGAACCAAGAGAGAAAGCAAGGGGAATTTTCGACAAGCATCTAGGGCAAGGGATTTTCGACAAGCTTCATCTTTTCTTTCTTGTTCGATTGGGTTCATGCTAGGGATTGTTTATCTTGTGTCTCTTTGGAACCTAGCCATGAACTAAATCTACTTGGCTATGGTTATTGTGTTTTGTGGTTGTGAGAAACTATTGGTTTTTGTTTAGGTAATAAGAGTTTGCACTTTTCTATTTCAAGGTTTATTCATTCTTGGTTCTTATTATTGTTTACGAGTGAATTGGGAGAGGATCTCGTGATTTTATCTATTTATCTAATATCGGGAGAGTTAGATTCAAGAAGCGAATGAATATGATCTTTATTCAATCCAATGATGGTGAAGATTAATCCGGCTTAGGAATAAGTTAAGGATTTCAACGGCTAAGAGGAGCGCAAGACTGGTTGTTGTTCACCCTTGATTCACGCAGGGATGTATTATCAAGGCATGCACAAGTAGCTAGAGTTTCGACTTAGGGATAAGAAGAAACCATTGAAGAACGCTCCGCCGAACCTTGAAGTTGCTGCCCAGACGCCCAAGTAGTTGCCCAACTAGTTGCCCAGACAACCATCGATTAGTTGCCAAGGCAACCCCGTTGTGCAAGTTGCCACGGCAACTGAGTTGCCCGTGCACTCTTTTACCAAGACAATCCAATCGGCTATCACACCTCAACTCACGATAACCTGGCCTATCTCTCTCTCATTCGATCTTATCTTTTCATTTACTTAATTGCTTTCTAGATTAGTTATTAGTTAAAACTTCTATAATCCTTTACTTGTGTTTTTACTTTTTACAATTAAGAGACTAGATTCTTGAAGTGGCACCAATCCTGTGGAGACGATATCTTTTATACTATAACTTGCGTGTATATACTTGCACATTTGCGTAGCACTTATTACGCGCAACAAGTTTTTGGCGCCGTTGTTGCGGGATTGGCAATAGCGACTTTGTTTTTACTTTCTTGCACTTTTTTTATTTTTCTTGTTTAAAATTCAAAGGGCTAACAAACTTTGGTTTTGCATTGGTATATGACCAGGCGAGACCGACTTCACCGTAATATCCCTTTGATCCGTAAATCGAACGAACCTTACAAAGACTTAGACGAAGGATAAGAGAAGCAATGGCAAATCAAGACGACAATATGAATCAAGATGTTCGAGCGGGAGGAGGAGTGATTCTTGCACAAAAAATGAACTATTCGAGACTATCTTGAAGAAGATCTTGATGGACTTAACCCGGAGTTGTCGCACCAAATTGAAGCCGACCACTTTGAGTTGAAACCGGTAATGTTTAATATGATCAACACAATAGGTCAATTTGGCGGCTCAAAGAATCAAGATGCACGACAACATCTGAAATCTTTCCTCGAGATTTGCAACTCGTTCAAGATACACGAGTCACCCCGATGTCCTACGATTAAGATTATTCCCCTATTCACCGAGGATAGGCGAAAGCATGGTTGAATAGCATTCTGCGGATCCATAGCATCTTGGACTGATCTTTGTCGTGATTTCCTTGCTAGATTTAATCCTACAAATTTGACTAATAAGCTTCGTAACGACATTACTTCTTTTCGCAAAAGCGGATGATGAATCCATGTACGAGGCTTGGGAGCGATATAGAGAACTTCTACACAAATGCCCTTTACACGGATTCCCGGTGTGGACTCAAGTAACGATGTTTTACAACACCGTGAATACACCAACAAGGATGATGCTAGATGCCTCGGAAAACGGCATACTCCTAGATAAGTCACCGGAAGAAGCAATGCAAATCTTAAACAGGCTGGCCAAGAATGATTATCAATTCCCATCCACTAGAAGAGGAGGAGTTAGACGCCAAGCCACAATACATGAACTGGGATCATCAGATTCAATTTCGGCACAATTGGCCGCTTTAACCAAGATGGTCCAGAACATGCAAAAACCAAACACACACATGAAGTCAAGGTAATGGATTCTTTTTGTGAGTTATGTGGTGATAACCATAATTCTTCTTAATGTATGCAGAATCCGAAATCCAGCTTCTATGTGGGGAATTACAATCGGAGCAACAACATGATGTCCAATACATACAATCCAGCTTGGAAGAAGCACCCGAATTTTTCATGGAGTAATCCCAACAATGCTATAAACCAGAACAATCATAATGCACAAGCATCGAGATTCCAGCAGAATATGCCACGGCAACAGATGCCGCAGCAACAACCGACGACATCTAGTTCTTTGGAAAATTCTCTAAATGCTTTATGATGAAAACTGAATCTTATATGGCTGAGAATAGTAATTTCATAAAAAGAACTGATGCTTTTATTAACAGGACCGAGATGAGATTGCAAAACCAAGAGGCGGCAATCAAATCATTAGAAAATCAAGTCGGACAGTTTGCTCAAAATCTGAACACTAGACCACAAGGAGGTTTACCTAGCGATACTGAAGTCGCAAGAGGAACTGGCCATGAGCAATGTAAGGCAATCACCACCAGAAGTGGCCAACAACTTAGAGAGGTTCAAACCCGCTCGTCAAACAAAACTCCACAAAAAGATCAAGACGAACCTAGCGGCAAAGCCTCAGATGCTGAACCAGGAATTGCCGCGGAAACCGGCAATAAACATGCCTCGGCAACCGACGACGCCTCGGCAACTTGCGATAAGCATGCCTCGGCAACCCCAGTTGATAATGCCTCGGTAACTCCAGATGACCCGGCAATGCCGTCAATCAGGTTTCAAACCAATGAAAGGATCGAAGATATCCGACTTCCACCACCATTCCCACAAAGGTTGAAGCGACAAAAGCAAGAATACCAATTCAAGAAGTTTCTTGATATCCTAAAGCAAGTCCACATCAACTTGCCACTGGTGGAAGCAATTGAACAAATGCCCAACTATGCCAAGTTCCTTAAAGACATTGTGTCCAAAAGAACAAGGCTATGAGAGTTTGAAACAGTTGCCGCGACAGAGGGATGCATGGCAATGTTGCACAATCGTATGCCACCTAAGTTGAAGGATCCCGGAAGTTTCACAATACCCTATTCTATTGGAAATCACTATATCGGGAAAATACTATGCGACCTAGGGGCTAGCATAAACTTGATGCCTAAATCGGTTTTCCAAAAACTAGGAATCGGGAAGGCAAGACCTACAACAGTCATGCTGTAGCTAGCCGACAGATCCTATGTGCATCAAGAGGGAAAAATCGAAGACATACTGGTAAAAGTCGATAAATTTATTTTTCCCGCTGACTTTATTGTTTTGGATTGTGAAGCAGATGAGCATGCACCCATTATTCTCGGGAGACCATTCCTAGCAACAGGGATAACCTTGATTGATGTTGAAAAGGGAGAACTCACAATGAGGGTGAATGACCAGCAAGTTAAACTAATGTGTTCCAAACACCAAGGCATGCCGATGATCCAGAAGAATGCCAACTACTTCATGCCATGACAGAGTTTAACTTCGATGAGGAATTTAGTTGCCTCGGCAACTACATTGCCGACCAAGAGGAACATGAGGAGTATGAAGAACCGGTCGATGAGGAACAACCAGAAGAGGCAAATTGGCTAGTCAACCAACCAGGTACATACTTTGAACCACTGGACTACTTAGGTAAGGAATGTAAGCTCGAAAAACCCTCTATTGAACAACCACCAATTCTTGAGTTGAAACAATTGCCAGAGCAACTAAAATATGTATACTTAGGGACCGATAATACATTTCCTGTAATTATTTCTTCTAAGTTACAGCCTGAGCAGGAAAAGAAGCTGATCAAGATGTTGAAGCTACACAAAAAGGCAATAGGGTGGACAATTACCGACTTGAAGGGAATTAGCCCGGCGGTGTGCATGCACAAGATCTTGTTGGAAGATGATCACAAACCTTCAATTGAGGCCCAGAGGAGACTGAATCATGCCATGAAAGGGGTTGTAATGAAAGAAATCATCAAATGGCTTGACGCCGGCATTATATACCCTATCTCCGATAGTACGTGGGTAAGTCCGGTACAATGTGTACCGAAAAAGGGAGGTATAACAGTGGTAAGCAATGAAAATAATGAACTTATCCTAACCAGGACTGTGACCGATTGGAGGGTTTGTATGGACTATCGAAAGCTAAACAACGCCACTAGGAAAGATCACTTCCCATTACCGTTTATTGATCAAATGCTTGACCGTCTTGCGGGTAAACCCTTTTATTGTTTTCTTGATGGTTATTCAGGTTACAATCAGATTGCCATAGCACCAGAAGATCAAGAAAAGACAACCTTCACATGCCCATACGGTACTTATGCCTTCCGAAGGATGCCGTTCGGATTGTGTAACGCCCCGGCAACCTTCCAAAGATACATGATGGCACTCTTTTCAGACATGGTCGAAGACTTCCTTGAGATCTTCATGGATGATTTTTCGGTTTTTGGTAATGACTTCGACGGCTGTCTCGGCAATTTAGAGAGGGTGTTGGCAAGATGCGAAGAAACAAATTTAGTCCTCAATTGGGAGAAATGCCACTTTATGGTAGATGAAGGAATAGTGCTCGGCCACAAGATTTCATCCAAGGGAATTGAAGTAGACAAAGCCAAGGTGGACGTGATCGAGAGATTACCCCCACCAAATTCGGTTAAAGGAATTCGAAGTTTTCTCGGACATGCAGGTTTTTACAGGAGGTTCATTCATAACTTTTCTAAAATCACTAAACCCTTGTGTAATCTGCTTGAACAGGATAAAGTCTTCGATTTTGATGATTCTTGTACCCAAGCATTCAAAACCCTAAAGAAAAAGCTTGCCTCGGCACCCATTGTCGTTCCACCAGATTGGACGCTACCTTTTGAGCTCATGTGTGATGCAAGTGATTTCGCGGTAGGAGCAGTCCTAGGCCAACGCCCAGGTAAGACCTTCCATGTGATATACTACGCTAGTAAAACTCTTAATGGTGCTCAAGTGAATTACACAACAACGGAGAAAGAGTTACTAGCTGTAGTTTTCACATTTGACAAGTTTCGATCCTATTTAATTGGTACAAAGGTAATTGTTCATACGGACCATTCGGCAATCAAATACTTATTTGCTAAAAAGGATGCTAAACCTCGTTTGATTCGTTGGATATTACTTTTACAAGAATTTGATATTGAAATTAAGGACAGGAAAGGAACAGAAAACCAAGTGGCCGATCACTTATCACGTCTGGAACGCAATAGGGAAGAAGACGCGGATCTTGAGATATGCGATGCATTCTCGGATGAAAAAATTTTAGTTGCCTCGGCAACCCTCGACGCCTCGGCAACCCTAGACGCCTCGGCAACCATGGATGCACACGCCTCGGCAACTCTCGACGCCGCAGCAGTCTTTGACGCGCACGCCTCGGCAATTCTGGGAGCAGTCACCACAACAGCACATGCCTCGGCAATACCCTGGTACGCAGATTTAGTTAACTTCCTTGTTTGTGGTATTTTTCCTTATGGCATTACTCACCAAGGGAAGAAGCGGTTCCGCCATGATGCTAAGCATTACTTTTGGGACGAGCCTCTTTTGCTTAAACAATGTGCAGATCAGGTTATACGCCGATGTGTCCCTGAAGAAGAGCAACAGAATGTACTCCGGCAATACCATTCTTCACCCTATGGAGGACATTTTGGAGGAACTCGTACCACGGCCAAAGTTTTGCAATCCGGGTTGTATTGGCCAACATTGTACAAAGATGCCCAAGACTTTTACAAGCAATGTGATCGTTGCCAGAGGACGGGCAATATCTCTAGACGACATGAGATGCCACTCCAGAACATCATCGAGGTAGAACTGTTCGATGTATGGGGGATTGACTTTATGGGACCTTTCCCATCTTCATTCGGCAACCTCTACATCTTACTTGCCGTCGACTACGTGTCTAAATGGGTTGAGGCAGCTGCAGTCCCAACAACGATTCCAAGACCGTGCAAAGATTCCTGTAGAAAAACATATTTACACGGTTTGGGATGCCGAGAGCAATTATCAGCGACGAAGGCAAGCATTTTGACAACAGACTAATTGCCAAGATGTTGCAACGCTTCGGCATATCACACAAGATCGCCACGGCATATCACCCACAAACCAACGGGCAAGCAGAAATTTCCAACCGGGAATTGAAGGGTATACTCGAGAAAGTTGTAAATCCCTCAAGGAAGGATTGGTCATTAAGACTAGATGACGCACTTTGGGCATATCACACTGCATTCAAAACACCCTTAGGTATGTCCCCCTTCCGACTTGTCTATGGTAAAACATGTCATCTACCGGTGGAAATCGAGCACAAGGCGTACTGGGCAATCAAGACCGTGAATATGGATTAGGAAAGTTCCGGATAAAAGCGTTTGATGGATCTCAATGAGATAGAAGAATTCCGTGCACTCGCCTATAACAATGCACGAATCTACAAGGAGAAAACAAAGTGATGGCAAGACAAGAAACTATTGCCACGACAATTCACGCCAGGGCAACTAGTTCTCCTATTCAATTCTCGGCTAAAACTTTTCCCGGGAAAGCTGAAATCAAGATGGTCAGGACCATTTGAAGTCGTCAAACCATTCTCCCATGGCGCCGTGATAATCAAGTTCATCTCTGACAACCATGAATTCAAAGTTAATGGACAAAGATTGAAGCACTACAATGGTGCCCATGTGGAACGTAACAAGGAAGTGGTCAATTTAGGAGATGCATGAGCATGCTCTCCCTTTTTATATTTTTATTTTTATTTATTTTTTTATTTTTTTATTTTTCTTTCGACTATTTCATTATTTTATTTTTTTTCCGATTTTTTTTATTTTATTTTATTATTTTTTTCCGATTATTAGTAGTTTTAGGATAGATTTTTTTTATTCAAGTTCAAGAATCCTATTACACATCTTTATTTATTTTCTTTATTAGTTTATCTTTAATTTTAATCCTTATTTGATTTGTTTTTGAATTGTAGGAAAGGAAGTTCAAGATAAAGAAGGAATTCTAAACCAGGTAGGAAAACATCTTCAACAAGGAAACTAATGGGCTGAATCTAAGGCTTATATAAAGCCTACAATTCATCCTAACCAAAACCGTTGTCGACAACTCCTAAAAAAAACCTAAACCCTTTTTTCGTTTTCCCCTAATCCCACCCACTTATCTTTTCTATAAAACCCATCACCCTTAACCTATTCCTACTTTCTATCTTGCAACTTTTTAGTTTCTTTTCTTTTCTTTGTTTTTACTCACAACCAAGATCATACATGGCATCCAAGATTAAACTTTTAGTTCATCCAAGTTCCTCCAAAGAACCAAGATACAAGAAGTTTGCTACACCGGCGGTTCAAGAAAGATTTCAATCCAAGTTTGAAAGCCGAAAGATTCATGAAGAACAAGGCTTTGAATACTCCAACTCTCATCAAGATTTCGGCCTTGAACCATTCATCTTCAAGAGGATTGCACATCAAAAGTGGCAAATCTTTTGCCATCAACCGGAACCGGGTAACATCTCATGGGTAAGAGAATTCTATGCTCACTCACCTAACCCGGATAATCCTTATGTTTTTGTTCATGACAAGGCCATACTTATAAGTCCCGAAAGCATCAACACCTTTTACGGACATTACATTGAGAAGGACGAGCATCAAGCCTTCGTTAACCAAATCAATCCCAAGCAACTCGACAAGGTGCTTCAAGAACTCACTCAACCGGGAACTCATTGGAACGACGGTAAATACAAGGGCACGGTAAATCGCCTTCGGCTTAAACCCGAGGCAAAACTATGGAATAAGTTTGTTAAAACTTCTTTAATGCCCTCCACACACAATACTACCGTTGATATACCACGTCTTTTGCTCATACATTCTATTTTGCATAATCGCATCATTAACATTGGAAAAATTATTTGTGATGAGATTTTTGTATGCAACTCAAAAGATAAGGGTTATCTTTTCTTCCCTTGCTTAATTTCTAATCTTTACAAGGAGATGCATGTCCCGAGTGAGTCCACCGATGAAAAGGCCCTACCCAAGTCTGGTTGGAATCAAGCACTAATCCGAAAGCTAATGGGAGAGGCACCGAGAGATTCTTCAAGGCCTCCAATTGTCACGGCAACTCCTGCCGCCGCGGCAATCCCTAATGCCCAAGCACCTAACGCCAGGGCAACTCGGCCATTAATCCCGGGACACTTTGAAGCACTTTTGCACCCATTGGCGAGCCGCCTAAGGCAAATTGAAGATCGGCAACTAATGTTCATGTGGTACATGAAGGAGCACAACAATGCCATCACCCAAGTAATCCTAGAAAAGTACCCGGACAATCGCGTGCCATTCCCAATCTTTCCCACCGAGATCCTTGCCCCGGCAACCAAGGAAGCTGACGCCACGACAACCAACCCTGAAGATGCCACGGCTACCAAAGCTAAAGACATCCCGACAACCACTGCAAAAGCCAAAGGTAAAGCACCTATGCCCAAATCAACTCCTACGGAATCATTCTCTGATTTTTCAGATTCGGACGAGTCCTCCATTGAACCAATAAAGACCGCACCAATTGAATCCTCCAAGCGAAAAGCCATTGATATTGATGAAGAGGACGATGAGGACAACCCCGTACGAGGATCGATTACACCACTAGCAACAAGAAAACAACCATCGCGTTCAAGCAAGAGAATTAAGACACCGACAAGAAGGAAACTAATCATCTACGATGACGAACTCTCGGAGTAAGTCCTCGTATGCATTTTTATTTTTATTTTTATTTTATTCGGTATTTTTATGCATGCATTGAGGACAATGCCTCACTCGAGTTTGGGGGGGGGATTGTTATTAGTAGTTACCATGTTTAGTTACATTAATCTTAAGTATTACATTTAGGATACATAAATTGCTTGCAATGCCTTTATTTGGAACAAGAATTGCCTAGATTTGATGAATATTCAATGATGACTTTGCCAATGCACTTAATTGATAGAATTTTTATTCTAGGATAACCATGGAAAAACTTAGAATTTTACTATGATGCTAAATTTGATAAAACACTGTTGTGGTTTGATTGATTTAAGGAATTCTAGTGAACTTAGGTTGATAATTAACAAATTGGGGGATTAGAATAAAAAATTGGATGAATGCTAGAGGTGCCCGAAATTGGCTCTAGCATGTGCTAAAAAAATTAATCACTAGAGGTGCCCGAAACTGGCTCTAGGATGTGTTAAAAAAAGTTTTAACTAGAGGTGCCCGAAACTGGCTCTAGTCGATTAAATTAACTTAAGAAAACTAAAAACAAAACACTAGAGGTGCCCGAAATTGGCTCTAGTTAAAACATGTTAAAAAGAACCCAATGAAATAATTTGAAAACCTATTGTTTGCATAGAATCCGAAAAATCAACTTGCACACAACTCCGCACACACTCACAAGCATTATAGTTTGATTCCGAGTAATTCCTCAGTTTTTTGAAAAATAAAAAGCCAATCATACTTTGTGCCCCGGTTCAGAGAATTGTACTCAAGTTCAAAGCTAAGTTTGTGAAAATTGAAGTCTTGGCAGGTAATTATGAGTTTGCATTGCTTGAGGACAAGCAATAGTTCGAGTTTGGGGGTGTGATAAGTGTTCAAAAGTACTATTTTTTCTTACCCTTTTTACTCATATTATTGTTAGACTTAGGCTCATATTAGTTGCATAATTAGCTATTCATGCATTAATCCATGTTTCCTTCCATCGTTGAGCTTGATTACATAACTTGGTAGTTTTTGTGGAAAAGTTGATACTTTGGTGTGCTTTGTGTGTGTATGTGCAGGATCACTTGCCAAAGCAATGCCGAGCTAGTTGCCAGGGCAATGCATGAAGGAGACGCCGAGCCAGTTGCCATGGCAATTGTCGACAAAGAGAAAATGCAATAGGGATGTCGAAATTAATGACTATACAAGCCCAAGATGACGTGGAGCAAAGCCCAAGCCCAAAGGAATTTGATTGCCATGCAGAGATTAAAGAAGAATTAAATTCCAAGAAGATAAGAGAAGTTCTAATAGGAATAAAATTATAATAAAGAATTACATTCTTTAAAGATAATTTAATTCCAACTCAAACTCCTCCTCAAAGAAGGACTTTGGCCTAGCCCTATAAATATCAAGGAGATTTCGACAAGATGAAAGGAGGGAGAGCATTAGGGGAAATTTCGACAAGAACCAAGAGAGAAACCAAGGGGAATTTTCGACAAGCATCTAGGGCAAGGGATTTTCGACAAGCTTCATCTTTTCTTCCTTGTTCGATTGGGTTCATGCTAGGGATTGTTTATCTTGTGTCTCTTTGGAACCTAGCCATGAACTAAATCTACTTGGCTATGGTTATTGTGTTTTGTGGTTGTGAGAAACTATTGGTTTTTGTTTAGGTAATAAGAGTTTGCACTTTTCTATTTCAAGGTTTATTCATTCTGGTTCTTATTATTGTTTGCGAGTGAATTGGGAGAGGATCTCGTGATTTTATCCATTTATCTAATATCGGGAGAGTTAGATTCAAGAAACGAATGAATATGATCTTTATTCAATCCAATGATGGTGAAGATTAATCCGGCTTAGGAATAAGTTAAGGATTTCAACGGCTAAGAGGAGCGCAAGATTGGTTGTTGTTCACCCTTAATTCACGCAGGGATGTATTATCAAGGCATGCACAAGTAGCTAGAGTTTCGACTTAGGAATAAGAAGAAACCATTGAAGAACGCTCCGCCGAACCTTGAAGTTACTGCCCAGACGCCCAACTAGTTGCCCAGGCAGCCATCGATTAGTTGCCAAGGCAACCCCGTTGTGCAAGTTGCCACGGCAACTGAGTTGCCCGTGCACTCTTTTACCAAGACAATCCAATCGGCTATCACACCTCAACTCACGATAACCTGGCCTATCTCTCTCTCATTCGATCTCATCTTTTCATTTACTTAATTGCTTTCTAGATTAGTTATTAGTTAAAACTTCTATAATCCTTTACTTGTGCTTTTACTTTTTACAGTGCAAGAGACTAGATTCTTGAAGTGGCACCAATCCCTGTGGAGACGATATCTTTTATACTATAACTTGCAACGTGTATACTTGCACATTTGCGTAGCACTTATTACGCGCAACAGAGAGCAAAAGAAAAAAGGAAAGAGATAGAGAAAAGAAAGAGAGAGAGAAAAGAAGAAAAGAGAATAAAGAAAAAAAGAGGAGAAAAAAGGAAAAGAAAAGAAATAAAGAAAAAAGAAGAAAAAAGAAAAAAGAAAAAAGAAAAATCTCTAGAGAGAAAACCTGTAAAGGCCCTTTAGAGCAAGAGATTCAGAAAGTCAATAAAAAGAAAGGACATAAAGGACTACCGAGCGGAGGAGGCAAATACTCATAGCTCAAGGTTTTCAGAGCGGAGGAGGTAGATACTCAAAACTCAAGGATTTCAGGCGAAGGATTTCAAACTCGCCGTATTAGAACTACCGATCAGAGGAGGCAAATACTCATAGTTCAGAGTTTTTAGAGCAAAGGAGGCAGATACTCAAAGCTCACGGATTTCAAACTCGCCGTACTAGAACTACCGAGCGGAGGAAGCATATACTCATAGCTTGGAGCTTTTAGAACGAATGAGGCAAATACTCATAGCTCATTGTTTTGGAGCAAAAGGGGCAGATATCTGTAGCTCAAAGTTTTGTGGGGCAAAGGAGGCAGATACTCATAGCTCCAAGTCGTAGGGAGAGGAAGGGTGAACAGTTCTACATTGGAGGAACTTGAAGCTCGAAATCTCCTAACAGGGAAGTAGGACAAAATTAGTGCTTATGGTCTTTGCTTTATTCTTGTTCCACAAGTATAAGCAAAGAGGGGCAGCTGTAGACACTAAATTTTTTCTGGGTTAAATTAAATGCTCAAAATAAAATAAATCCACATTACCTTTTTTTAAATACCCAAAAATCTTATCTTATACCCTAAGCCCAAAATTTCATGGCCCATTATATAATTTTATATAGTAAAAATATATACAAAAAAATAATAATAAAAATCCCAACTCCTTACTCACCAAGGCTTGGTTCTCATTGGATGAATCAATGCCTCATTCCTATTGGTTAAAAAAACTACTTGGTGACCAAGATCTTAATTTTCATTGGTTCTTATTTTAAGGGGATAAACCAAAAATACCCTTCATCATATATATATATATATTTATACCCTAAAAAACAGAACCACTAACCTATTTCTTGGGATATCATTCGGCAGCCATAAACCCCCCATTTTGCTGTCTTCTTCATTTTAAAGCCCCCCACTGTCGTTTGTTTTTTTTTTCTCTTTTTTTAGACCATTCGATTCCCTTATCCACTATAATTTTCTCTAATCGAAATCATTTTCTACCATTATGAAACCTTTGAATCGAACTTCTCAACCTAACAACAACATGTGGAATTTGGTTGATCAAGCATAAATATTTGGGTTTTGTGTACATTCTTCCCTTTTCTTTTTATTTATGTATAATCCTTTTTATAGTTCAATGAATATGTGGATGTTTTTATTGGTAACCTTTGTTGTTTATTTTAGTATCTTTTTTATGTGTTTTATTTTATTTTATTTTTTTGCTTGTGATATGTATGTTATTTCACTAGTTGAATGTTGTTTAATTTATTATTAGCTTGTTTACTTTATTATCATGATTTCATATTATGCCTTTTATAATATATTTTCTTGTATATAGAGTATATAATATATAATTAAGGTATATTTTCTTAAAAGTATATACATGTGGTTTTTCATTTGGGTTTAGTTTAGAAGTTTGGGCCTCTTGGTTTTTTGGGCTTTGGGTTGTTAAGTTAGCTTTAGATTAGTTTAGGAATTAATTTAATTAATTTAGGCCGTGTGCTCGTCTAATAGGGGCACGACCCTAAAATTAATTAAGTTAATTCTAGTATTAGTTTTAGAGCTGTAGGTAGTCTTAAGGTTCGAATCAGTTTAGTGAATTTAAATTTGCCTTTGGCTTATTGGAGTAAATGTTAAATTCATTAAAATTGGTTGAACACCTCTTAATTGTCTTTTAAGATAAAATTGACATGGAAATTAGACCAACATTTTAATTTAAATCTATGATTAATTAATTTGGCTTATTTTAAATAGTATTCTTGGCTTATTGGAATACTAGTTTAAAATTAATCGAATTAATTATCATATCACAAGATAAATCATAATTTATTAGGGTTCTCTAGCCTTTCTAGGATTAATTAATTTAGGGTTAATACTAGAAGCACCTAATTAGTAACTAGATCACTAATTAATTTTCCATAATTTGGGCCTTTATAGGTTAGGTATTGTGTTGGACCTTTTGCGTTTATTTTTGTGCCTTTGTTTGCCATTCCTTAATTTTCATTCACACGACCCATTAATTTTACATTAATTAATCTAAATCATAAAAAGGGAAATATTTATTAATTCTGATATTTGTGTTGTAACAGTCCGAGCTTAAAGGATGCTGACCAAATATCTGAATTAATTCTTACCTTCTCAAGGTAAAGTTAAAAGTTGATAAAATCATTACATCATATCTTAACTGCTTGCACCATGCATAAAGATGACGTGCGGGATTCGAACCATAATTTAACACAGCAGTCGGGCTTATTCGATGTCGGTTAATCTATGGTCCGATGTATCGTCATCCTTATTAATTAAATGTCCAATTAATTTGAACCCACCAATTTGATAAAGCACGTTCAATTAAGGTTAATTTTCAATTAAGGTTATCGAATTAAATTCCTTTCAAATTCCAACAATTTCCTTCGATTAAAAGCAACAAATATTTTGGTACCGATTTTTGGGCGTGATAGGATGCTAATCCTTCCCCACACGTAACCAACTCCCGAGCCCTTTCAAAATGAATCTTTGGCTTTATGGTGTCCAACCTACCTTATCCAAGTAGCCGGTGGTGACTCCCGATTTTCAATCAGGTTTTCCAAAGAAAATTTTTTTTCAAAAGAAATCCTTTTAAACCAAGATTACAAAGAAATGATTTTTAGGATAACCCGTAGCTCCGAACTTATTTTCTAAAGGTTTTTTCAAAAAAACGTCGCTACACCTATCCGGTGGCAAACCATGCAACTCTTTCGGAAATATCCCCGGATACTCACAAACTTTTTGAATATTCTGAGGACGTGCCTCTTTCATATTTTGATTCATGACATACACCAAGCATGTCTGACATCCTCCTTTTATCAACCTTTGCACCTCCATCGCTGAAACAACATTAGATAAGAACTTAACATTCTCACCCACCACCACATCTTCATAATTATCGAAAAGCTTCAACGAAACACGCTTGCTTTCACAATCTACCACAGCCCTATGCTCGGACAACCAATCCATTCCAAGAATGACATCAAAACCATAGAAAGGTAACTCCATCATATCAACGGTAAACACATGTCCTTGAACCATCAACGGACATCTCCTAAACAACTTCCTAACCACAACAGACTCACCAAAAGAACTAGTCACTTGCATACCCACATCCAAATGCTCAACCGGTACGTTAAGTAACTAGGCATGCTTGTGCAAGATATATGAATACGTGGAACTAGAATCAATCAAAGAAAGTAATGACAAGGATTGCAAAGTAAAGGTACCTGCGATCACATTCGTGTCATTCCTTCCCTCGTGGTGTGCATACACCCTAGCCGATCCACCTCCCTCAAGCTGAACTTCCACAACATGTGCAACATTCTTCTGACCATCCTCCCTACGCTGAAAATTACCTTGGCCGCTCCCACGATCCCTCTGAGGCTCAATAGCACGCACTGGTGCCTGTCTCCCTAACTGGGGACAATCAACCCTCATATGACCTTGCGAACCACAATTCCAACAACCTCTAGAATTACCCCAACACTCTCTAGGATGTCGCCTACCACAACGACCATGTAATACCCCAAATTTTACTAAGTTGATTAAGGGTCATTTAGTACTAAGGTAATAGCTTAAAAGCTAACTTAGTGACTAAAATGACAAAAATGCGAAAGTTGGGATTTCTTTAATATGGGTTTTGGAAAGGAAATTTCTAAGGTTTAAAGGTATCATGTGATAGATAGTGAATTGAATAAGGTATTCCTAAATTTTGGTTGAATACCAAGGAAAATTGGAATGGAAATTGAAGTTTAAAAGTTTAGTGACCAAAATGTAAATTTTGAAAATTTTATGTCTAAAGTATAAACCTTGGAAAAGTTTGGGGACTAAAGTTGTAATTTCTCAAAAGTTAAGGGTTTTTATTTCATAATTAAATAGATCACCTAAGGGTGTGAATTGAATGCGGAATTTTTGGTTCGATCTGATACTTCGATTATTGAGAAAATCACAGTTAATGTTTAAGTGGAATTCGTATACCCTAATCGAAATGGAAAATTTTGAAATTTTGCCATATGATAGATAAAGGTTATAAAAGTCATTTCCAAGTGCTGGAAATATTTTTAGTTTGATTCAAGATGAATCCTATAGTTTATTTTTGAATAAAAGATTATTTATCAGTATATTGGATCGAATGGAAATTTTGGAGACTGATCCAAAAGATATGGGAAAATTCATAAAATATTACTTTATGAATATTTTATTATAGTTGGTTGGATTCCAACTAGATTTAGTTGATTTTTTTACAAGAATGGCAAACTAGTAAATAAAAACTAGTTGGAGGGCAAATTGGTCATTTGGCCCCAATGGCCATTTTGAAATATTTAAAAAGTTATAAGGGCAATTTTGGAAAGAGAAAATGGAATATTAAATCTTGGCCCTTGATTGATGGGAAAATCAATCTCAACCATGGGATAAAAGGGCAAAAGTGTAATTTCACTATTAAATGAATTTAATATTCATTTAATAGATATATGTGTAAAATAATGGTAAAAATATGAACCAAATGCTCATATTTTCCAGCAACAAACGTGATATCAATAATATTTTCTAGGGAAAGAAAGAGAAAATTTTTTCCAAGCTCGATTCAAGCCCCGAAACTCGGTTTTCAGGTAATCTCTTCAACTACAAAGTTGTTCTACTCTTCAAGCTCTATCTTTTGATATCAATAATTCATGGAATCCATGCTTGATTGATGAGAATTTACATGAGAAAGAAATTAGGGTTTATGGATAAAATTGGGCCTTTTGAGATTTTATGATTCCATGATTGAATTCAAGTTGAAATCAAGCTAGTATGATGTTAAAAATGATGATATTGAGTTTGGATTTAAGTTTTACATGTTTTGATTATTATGAAGATGATTAGGGTTTATGTATTCAAGTTTAATTTAGGGTTTGTGATGTTGAAATAATGATCTAGTAAGCTTGAATTGTTGTTTGGAAGCAAAACCCTAAGTTAAATTGTGTAAGGACCATTTCAGCAAATTGAAAAGTTGAAGGACCAAATCTAAATTTTTAGAATTTATGTTATTAATGATGTTAGAGATAAGAAAATGAAGTTAGAATGCCAAATTGGTTTTGAATTGAATTAGTGACCATTTTGACAATTTGTCAAAGTTAAGTGACCAAATCGAAATTGAATTTTTTTATGGGTGCTAAATCTGATTTTTAGTTGTAATGATGGAATTAAGGTAGTAATGTTGAATTGAGGACTAAATTGCAAAGTTAAGAAGCATGAATCCTTATCTTTGCATTTTAGTACCTATTTCGGTAAATAAGGAAAATTAGGGAGAATTATTGTGAATAATTATTTGGTGAAGAATGTAATGAGTTGGTGGTTTAAAGCTAGTGATTGGACTAAATTAAAAAGTACAGAAGTAAGGGGAAGTTAGTATAAAAGTTGAAGTTGTTTATGGAAGTTGTGTAGAAAAACTGGTTTATGGCAGTAACTTTGAAAATTCACCATAAATTATACAAAAATGGTTAGAAGGTGAATTTTATATCGATGTAAGGATTTGTTCGTCTAGTTTCGTGTCCAACAAACGAAATCTAATTTCGAGTTCCGAGTAAAAAGATATAAATTTTTAAGTGGTGAAAGGTCAGAAAACAGTATAGCAGGCTGTTCCGAAATTCAATACTGGAAATTGACTTTGAAAATTCTCCATAAATCGTACAAGTTGAATTTGGGCTATTAATTTATATGGTTGAAAGCTTATTGAATATAGTTTCTATCAAAATAAACAGAATCGAATTCCGAGTTGTAGATTATTTTATAGAAATATTTCTTTGGAGGTACTGCAAACTGCCAGAAAATGAGAATTGATACACTTTGTATCTAAGGTTGATTAGTAAGCTTGAAAAGGGTTAATGGAAGTTCAAATTGGTCACTAAGGACCATAATGAGTTTTTGAACAATACAAGGAAGAAAAGAAAATGTTTGGAGATTTTGTATTCGAATGATTATATTGGACAATATGTAACACATTGTTAGATTGGGATCTAACAAATATTTTACTTATTTGAATTATGAAGTTAAGCTCGAATCAAGAGAGGTTCAAGGTACAATGAAGGAAATGATAGAAGATGACTTAGTGAGGCATACTAATACATGGCCCAGGTAAGTGCAATGCATACATAACATTATACATAGATGTTTTATACATCACCGGTAAGACTTGTTATGAGTCTACCTGGTTTATATATTGTCATGATAATTATGTCATTGATCATACATTAGACATACTTTAAATATGTCAAAGGTTGAAAATAAATGCATTGATCACTAGTTATTGACGATGATTTACTATTAATGTTATTCGGTTATGAACTGGTTCATGTTAATATAAATTGATATACATTGCCATGGATGAACTATTTGATGATATAAAGCCCAAGTATGATATAGAGGTTCAAAGGTATAGTTGGCTAGCCATAGAGTCATAAACAACTGTATAAAGATTCTAAGCACTTCAGGTAAAGTGCAAATTTTATAAATACTCATTGAGGAGTATACTCATGCATAGTTTGAGTATACAGACTTATTACGGGTGCTAAGCACTTCAGAGTAATTTCATAAAACTCAACGAGGGATATATTGTATACTCCGGTAAGTATACAGAAGCACTTCGATGCTAAGCACTCCCGGTAGAGTGCAAATAATATACATACTCAAGAAAGGATGGGTATGGGGGATGAATCGTGTACATAGAATCTCTTAATTCGATACATTGGGCTAAGTAAACCGAATTGAAAAAAATAGAATGATAAGCTTGAAAGCTTGCAGACAGAGTTGGAAAAAGGTATTGGTAAGCATTAAAAGCTTATGGATGGAAATGGAACCAATATTGGTAAGATCTAATCTTATCACTTTGATATACATATATGCTATTACATATTTAATTATGTTAATGAGCATGTAATGGTAAGGTGATCATATGCATAATTAATAATTAATAATTAACATTGAGATTGAGATTGATATTATGACAATTGCACTTAAATTTGAATTATTGCCTCACTAAGTAAATACTTACCGTGTAACTGTTTTACACGTAGGAAAGAAGAAATGGTTGGAGTAAGGAGTATATACGGGCATCATCAATCAACAATAGGTACATCGGTATCAGTAAGATATCTTTTGATACTGTTTGATATTTACTAGTAGGCATGTATATTAAAAGGGTATGCCTGCTCTGATAGAATTTGTATTTTATTTGGTATCTAGATGAATTTTAAATCAGGTAGTTTTTAGGCAATTTTACTAATTATATCAAGACAAATTAAATTGATAAGTTGCTGCCTGAAAATAAATTCGATTTGAAGATGAAAATATTATTTTTAAACTTTACACGAATAACTAGATTTGTAAATAAAAACTAAATACATTGTAACATTTTTAAAGAAATAAAATTTTACCAAGTTACAAATGTAGAGGGTTTTACAAATGTTTTGTGATATCTCTGACTCGTATTCAGCTATGAATACGGGAAAGGGGTATTACAGACCACAATCATGTGTATGAACCCCTGCGTACTGACCTAGCTAACCTTGGCCCATGTTTCCACCACCACCACGCCTCTAATCCGGAAGGAACCTCCTATCCCGCTACCTCTTACTCTTATCTTTACCACCACCGAACTCAACAACTCTCTTTTCAGAACTAGAATTCCCTGGGCAAGAGGACAAACCCAAAGTCTGTTCAATGTCCTTGGCGCGAGTGACCAAGACATCGAAGTCCGAGTACTCAGAAGCTAGCATATAAGTCTTCACTTCCTTCACCAAACCATATTGGAAGCGATCACATCTTTTCTACTCATCGGGAACCAGTTTAGGGCATACTAGCTCAAAAATGACAAACTGAACTTCATACTCCGAAACTGACATATTTCCTTGAACCAAGGCCATGAACTCTCGCTTCTTCTCATCTTGATAGAGAGTACCCAAATAATTACTTTAGAAAGTATCTTTGAAAAACTCCCACGTAACATCCGCAGGTTCCAACCCCGCGATAGTGGTAGTCCACCACAAATAAGCATCACCTTAGAGCAAAGAAACTATACAACCCAGCTTACGCACTTCCGTGCACTCCATCTATCAAAGAATCCTATGGGTACTCTCAAACTATGCCTCGAAACCCTCCAGAGATAAACTCTAGAATCGGTACCTCCCAGAATACGTAACAGTTCCAAAGGCAAATCGGGACTAGCCGCAGTTTGTGGCACAACTGCATGCATTCCCGCCACTACAGCCTAAAACGCTCAGGCAATGGCCTGAGTCAACGGTGTCATGTCCCCCACAACATGACCTTGGCACCTCCTCCACCAACTCCCGCTCTAACTCTATCACCACCAGGAGGAGGAGAAGGCGGTATATCCTCATTATGCTATTCTTCCATTACATTACGCACATTCATCCTTTGCTCTCATCTCGGTCCCATATGAAAATAGAATGAATCTCTAACATGTAAGATGCAACATTAAAAATAGTTAAGCCAACAAGAAGCAAGGGTCCAAGTCGCTCAAATCTTTTTAAAACAATTCTCTTTACACCAATAGAAATAGTGGCAATGGATACCCCAATATTTAACCCCAAATCATCATTTAACATAACAGCCAACATGCTATTAAACACCGTACATATTAAACATCAAGAATTCAACCATCTTACCTCCCAATTTTATGTAAACATGGCTCTGATATCAACAAATGTAACCCCCTTGACCCGGTCTAATCGCAAGACCAAATCGAGTGAGTCACACGAGGAATATTAGAGTAAAACCTGAAAGTTTCACTTCAATAAACAACCCATTTTTCCTTTTTATCTTTTCTAGATGTAGCATAGTTAACCTAAGCGTGAGAGAAAGTAGCAGACAAAATCTCAACTCAATCGGACATCAAATAAATATATGATTACCCCAAATTGCATTCAGGGACCATTTTGTAAAACTATCATTAAACAAGGACTTAACTCAAAATTGAAGTCATCATTTTTAATTAGTCAGGTTTCGATCCACCACATAAATTTTCAACTCATTTCAGCCATCCAAACTTATTGAATTGCACTTACAAATAATCAAGGACTAAAACGCAAAGATTCAGAACTTCAGAAGATGCCAATTAACTACTTTAACTAACAGGGTATTGATACACCCAAGCACAGTATCGATACGGTCCTTTGTATTTTCAAAATCCAAATTCTAGTAGCTCAAAACCGTATCTATACAGTCCCGGGTATCAATACGCTTAGCCAATTTCTTCTTTCACTGTACCGATATGGTACAAAATCTCAACTCAATCGGACATCAAATCAATATATGATTACCCCAAATTGCATTTAGGGACCATTTTGTAAAACTATCATTAAACAAGGACTTAACTCAAAATTGAAGTCATCATTTTTAATTAGTCAGGTTTCGATCCACCACATAAATTTTCAACTTATTTCAGCCATCCAAACTTATTGAATTGAACTTACAAATAATCAAGGACTAAAACGCAAAGATTCAGAACTTCAGAAGATGCCAATTAACTATTTTAACTAACAGGGTATTGATACACCCAAGCACAGTATCGATACGGTCCTTTGTATTTTCAAAATCCAAATTCTAGTAGCTCAAAACCGTATCTATACGGTCCCGGGTATCAATACGCTTAGCCAATTTCTTCTTTCACTGTACCGATATGGTACATACAGTATCGATACGCCAAGCCTTTTTCAGCTTAACCGTATCGATATGCCTGGGCACAAAATGTCACTTTTTGCTCGATGAACAATTCGTAATCCAATTATAAACCCCTAGGCATGCTTCTAACATACAGGCAACATATTAAGGGATCAATCCTCAGCCATTAACAATAGAAACATCATAATACCCTGATCACATGCTCAACAGGGAAATCTATAGGTATGCACCCTATGGCAAACCAAAACAAACACCAAAAACCATAACAAAGCTCAAACCAAACATAATATCCCATTTACAATCTCAATAAGGCAAAACAAACTTGCCAAACCAGGGAGTTCATCAAACATACACTCCCAAAACATCAAGGTATCCACACATTGCCAATCCTATTACTATTGAAATGTTAAAACCATAATTGAGCTTAGAGCGTCGAATGAACCATTTATCTTGCTTCCTCGCAGCCCGAGCAAACTACTTTTCTGCATTGTTAAAAAAAAGAGGGTAAGCTATATGCTTAGTGAGGGATGCTCAAAACAAAACCATAATAATGCACTATTGAAAACCATTTTCTTATCAAAAAATTTCCCCATCATGCACTTAACAAATCTCATGCTTTAAAACCCATTAAAGCAAAACCATTAAACTCTTTACACATGTATCATGAAATTTCATGCTTTAAACCAAAACAAATCTCAATGCAAGGTTCACATGCTTAGGCATTCAAAACATATATCAAGATATAGTCTCATCTATAAATCTCATATATAATTTCATTTCAAAACCATGATACATGTAATCTCATATATTGACATTCAAGTGACCCGGATGGTTGCTTCGCCATCCCTATACACATGGAGCTTGCTGCACTCTCCATAATAAACACATCGGATATGCGAATACTCATTGATGGAGCTTACTGCTCTCTCCACCAATACTTATAGAGCTTGCTGCTCTCTCCATAAGTCGGATCTCATGGTGCTTGCTATACTCACCATGACTTTAATCCTGTGGTGCTTGCTGCTCTCACCACTATACACTTCGGTTACCCTTAACACAATAGTTGCTACACTAATGTGGAGCCGAAGGACACACGCACATGTGAATTTTGCTACATTTTTATAGTGCACTCTCATCCTATTGGTCGACCAATTATATCTGATTATAATAAGCATCATCACTTGCCAATATATACTTTAAAACCATGTTAACCTACTGTTTTCCAATGCATCAACATAAACCATAGCATATCCCATTTTAAATCATAAATCAATGCATACATTTTCTCATCAAGATGAAACCCATAAATCAATCTCATGGGATAACATGAATCAGTTCTCAATTCATAAAAAAATGCATAACAGCAGGTAACAAATCCAACTTCAAAACATGAGCATGAACAATTAAAACCATGGGAAAAATCGAGAACCGAGAGCGAAACATTTTATACTTACTTCCGAGTTTAAACTAGCGTATCAAGTTTAATTTAAACTCCCCAAAAATCACTTTCAAACCTCTTTTGAGCTATAAAACTCGTTTCCACTCACCAACTACACCTCGCTTGTCTTGCTGAGGCGAAATTAAGCTTCCGGATCCTCCGCAACACCTTCCAAAGCTATCGGATCATCATCCCTTACTTATAACCCAAGAAAAACAGAGGATTAATGCGTTCCCTTGCATCAAACTCCCCAGCAACAACAACAACACTTTCCTCCCTCAACAACCAAGCTTTCGCCCAACAAAACAACCAAAAACATTGGCTAAACCTTTCTAATACAACTCCAGCTATTACCCAGCAAGATTTACACTTAAACAACATCAATTTACATCCAAAAACATCTCTTTAACGTTAAATAACAATTAGCAATTAATTAACCCCATAAACAAGCCACCAACCCAAAGATATCAACAACCAAACCTAACAATTTACCTAGTTCCGGGATTCTATTATCAAAATCACTTAAATCAACATCTAAAATCATCATAAGAATCATATCATCTCATTATAAACCCAGCAAAATTAGTCGAAAGCAAAGATCCATTGATTTAAACAAGTAAACCTCAATTAAACCAATTTTCTATAAACATATTACCAAAACCCATTTGAAAACCATAATAAGAGATCACGAACTTGGGAATTTCAATAAAGAACATATCATTAGAGGAGAAGAACGAAACCTTACCTCTAATGCTAACTTTTCCTTAAATTGCAAAGATTTACATGAGAAAACAAGGTTTAAACAACAAGGTTTTGTAAAGAAAACATTAAAGAATCATTTAGGATTAAGAAGACAAATAAAATCAGATATTTACCTTAAATCTTTGAAGAGAAAATGGTTGTTTGGCTGGAGAGAATTTGAGAGAAAGTAAATGAGAAAAGAAAGTAGTTACGTGAAATGTATTTTGAGATAACAAATTGGTTAATTAATTCCCTCCAATTATTTATTTATTAAAACCATTTAAAACCAGCCAATAAAAGAAAAATTCTTAATTAGACTCTTGGTCAAAGCTTCCTAAAGATTCTAATCCTTGATCTCTTACAATTTTTTTCACTAAAAATAGTTTTACATATTTTACATTTTGGTCACTAGTCCCAAAATGTCAACTTTCCAAAATTGATTCCACTAAAATCACTTATATAATAAATAAGTATTTTAAATCATTTTCCTTTATTTAATTTTACTCAAAAACAATTTATACCAAATTTATCCCAAAACTAGCCTAAATTGTCAAAACCAACTCAACGAGCCATCTAGCCTAACCCGGCTAGCTTCTAGGCCCAAAATCCGGCGTTACAAAAGTACTCTAGAGGAGCCATTCTGTTGAAGAAGCAACATGGGAGCCGGAGGAAGCAGTGTGGAAGAAATATTCTCACCTCTTTGACTCAGGTAAAATTCGAGGACTAATTTTTCTTAAGGGGAGAAAATTGTAACACCCCGAAAATCGGTCTATTCAGAATTAGGTTCCAACGATCGGAAACCCTACACTATAAAGGTCCAAATATTTTATTAACATTGACTATGTGGTCAATTACATTGATAATGGACTCTAATTGAGCCAATTTTTAGTTAAGGGCCCTATTGAATTTATGGAAAGTTATTTAGTGGCTAAATTGAAGAAATCAAAAATTTTAGGGGGCAAAGGTAATAAGTATAGAAAGTTGAGGGACTAACCTTGTGATTATCCCCTCCCCAAGCCTAATCATCCATACGTGGGACTGGGAAATTGGATTCCTTCATCCGAAGGAATGTAACATACCCAAACCCCTTAGTAGGATTAGGCATGTTGCTATACAATACGTATAGGTACCAACATGAACAATTCGATTAGTACAAGCAAGTTCAATGAGATTCAAGTTTACTTATCTAACATGTAATAAGATCCAAACTTACTTGCTAAACAAGTAACTCAATCAAATGGGAAGAATGATGACTCATTCGAATTTAACATGCTCATATTAAGTCATTAGCTTACACTTACGTGGTTACCAATTCATGTTTGGAAGAACATGATCAATTATGCATACTTTCAATGTTATATGAGCATTTCAAACTAGAACCTAAGGTGTCCAATAAGCTTTATGCATATTTAGAAGAATTTCCATTATACCTATCGAAGTTTAGTCATCTTACTCTATGTTGGATGGAAGCATAGCAAGCACATGAGATAGTCAAGGTTCAATTTCTAATCATCAAGCATAATAGTCAAGCTATGCGCATACATGGCCAAAATACAAAAATTACACCTTAAGGGTCCTAATTTAACTTAAGTTATTTACAAACCATACTAGATAATCATATATATTTACAAGCCTTAGATGCCACCATCCTAGGAGTGCTATAACAAGTTGAACACATACTTTTCAAGCAAAATGTGACTTGAGTGAGCCTTGACTTCGAGATAGGATCCAATATTAGCTTGTATCGTAATAAGGAGACTTGATAAGCAAAGCTTAGTGAGTGAGTTTAAAGAATGCAATCAATCATACAATAAAGTCTCAACTACGAACCATCTAATAGATGGCATGTTTCCCCCATCAATAAGGAACCATTCGAACAATCAATAAGACAATAACCATAAGTGCAATTTTAATAACAACCAATGTGAGGTTTATACTATAAGTATGTATCAATCATCAATTGCATAATAAGGAGTACAGTATGACATTCGAATAACATCAATGGGCCAATCATATAGTATTTATCAATACAATTCTTTCTTTTAATTATGGATTCAATATATGTGGTGTATGTCTTTCATTTTAAGTATAGCCTTGAGAGTCGATTAATCAATCTAGATACTCGAGTCCCCAACCAAACTATCGCCAAAACAATAATCAATATGGTACAATTACCGATCAAGTCCCTCCTACTGTCGGTAATGACCAATAACAATTCTTCCCTCCTACTGTCGCCAAATAAGGACGAATGTCCTGGACCGTAGTCCACCCCGACACTGAGCTCTATGGCATGCCAACTATATCTATGACCGATTTGAGACCAAGGCTTACAATTAAATCATTTTTAACCATTTCAATATATAGTTTGAATCAATATGCACATCTAGTGCCAATAGCCTTTTTTCGAATAAGGTTCAATGCCAATTCGAATATCAATAGTCAAGTAATCAATATTCCAATAGTCAATGAGGAAAATGTTAATCAATATGTCATTAAACAATGAATTGAGTTACTTCTAATCTATAACAAGCATACTTCATTTCAATAGAGTTCAATTAAACACGAAGCATATCATGGCAATCAATTATAATTCAAGCATGCTTCTCAATCAAGTAACCACTCAAAACTTCTCAAAAGGGCACTTACCTTGCTAATGCTCAATAGCAAGTGAATTACACAATTTACAATAAGAATCAATAAGTAATTCAAATCAGAAATGGACTTGGAGAGGTTACCACCCTCTCCAAACTTTAAACTACACTTACTGGAATTTTTCGAGCTATTGACGATCCCGTATCGCAATCCCTTTCCCTCTACTAGCTTATTGATCCATGTGGGCCCCTTTTCCCTCAATTTCCACTTGATATATCATTAAATATAATTCATAGTGTATTAGGTAGAATTCAGAAACTATTTAAGTCATTATATGACTCCATGCATTCAAGCATTCAATTCAACATCTAGACTGCTGCTACCTGGCAGCATGTGCAATACTTGCTTAAATGTTCATATCTTTTATTCCGTACGTCAGAATTTCGAACCATTTACACCGTTAGAAAGCTAACTTAATTATATTTCTAACCATATAGGCCTTGCATTTTTATTCATTGTGAATTAATACAGGTTTTTTGTCCTAAGACGCACCAAAATATGCCACTGGACAGTTTGCACCGTCCTTAGAGATTAATCTCTACAAATTGTTTTATAACTCGGAATTCAATTCCGTTTGGTGCATACGAAACTAGACATACTCATGACTCTGTACATATATTATTTATTCCCTAATTTGATCTATGTGATTTTCTACAAATTGTTAAACTTACTGCTCAAAATAGAGTTTTCTGGATAGATTTCTTTAAGCTAGATTTTAGCTTCATTAGACAATGAAACAAGAATTCTAACATGATTTTTCAACATATATACTCATTCATACATGTCTAAGTCAGTCCAATTATGTGTCAAACATATGAAAACAGGGCAATTAAGCAATATTTTCGAATCGGTTCATTAAAACATCATCTCAATAGAATTTCCAGCAACAATAATCTCAATTTACATATCAATCATCAATTCTAGTTATCATCTAAGTTTTTCCAGCAACTAACATAACATTTTACCATCAATTTGGTTAATGACAACATCAATTTCAAAGGCCATTCGATTCTAATATGTTTTCACTAGTCATATGTACCAATCAATTCAATATAAGAACATATACAAGACTCTTAATCAATTCCTAATTTCCAGCAATCAATCTAACATTTCTCAAGCAAAACAAGTTGTTAGAATCACAAAATCAAAGAGGAAATTCATGAACACTAAACATTACCTTAAAGTTGAACACAATTTCAAAGCTCTACTACAATCCCAACTTTGATTAAGCTTGTATTTTCTCTCCTCTCTCTCTCAATGATGTTTTCGGTAGGAGAAGGAAAATGGAGAAGATGACAAACATTTGTTTGTTATTCTTCTAGGGGAAATCCATGTGGCCTCCTCACAAGATGCCACCTTCAACACCCCTAATTGGAGTCTAATTCACCATGCAAGCTACAAATTTGCTCATTATACTTTAAGGTCACCTTAATTAAGCTCTTTTATTTCTTAATCTCATAATTCGGCCCAACTAAGCACACATTTAGTCACTGTAATTGAGTATTCTTCTTTTTAATTCTCACAATTAGCTCCCTACTGCAATTCAATTAGAGCATAGTTTGACTAGCTAATAAGTTTAATTAATGGTAACAATTTATAGGATCAGTTTAGGGATATTACAATCCCCCCTTAAAAAAATTTGTCCTCGAATTTACTTGAGGAGAAGAGATGAGGGTACTTCTTCCTCATAGTTGATTCGGGTTCCCAAGTGGCTTCCTTACTCTTATGATTCTTCCAAAGAACTTTCACAAGAGTAACTAACTTGTTGCGCAATCTTCTTACTTCTCTATCAAGAATTTGTACTGGTTCTTCTTCGTATGATAAATCAGGATTGAGCTCCACCTTATCTGGCTCTAGGATGTGTGAGGGATCTGATCGATATCTTCTCAATATAGATACATGAAAGACATTATGGATTCTATTGAATTCTTCCGGAAGTGCTAGCTTGTAAGCAACCAGGCCAATCTTCTCTAAGATTTTGAAGGGTCAGGTAAAACGAGGGCTTAGTTTACCCTTCTTCCTGAATCAAAGTATTTTTCTCCAAGGAGATACCTTCAAGAACACATGATCTCCAACTTCATATTCTATATTCTTTCCCTTGAGGTCAGCATAAGCCTTTTGTCTATCAAAGGCCTCTTTCAATCTACTATGGATCAACTGAACTTGGTTCTCAGTTTCTTGTAGCAATTTAGGTCCTAAGACTTTGCTTTCTCCTAGCTCAGACCAACATAGGGGAGTTCTACATCTTCTTCCATACAAGGCTTCAAAAAGAGCCATTTTGATAGAAGTTTGATCGCTATTGTTATAAGCAAATTCGGCCAGTGGTAGGAATTTCTCCCAGTTCTTACCGAAGTTGACAATGCAAGCTCGAAGAATATCTTCAAGTACTTGAATCACTCTTTCTGATTGTCCATCGATTTGTGGATGGAAGGTAGTGTTGAGTTTCAATTTAGTTCCCATAGCCTTCTGAAGTGCTCTCCAAAATCGAGGGGTGAATCGAGAGTCCCGATCTGATATGCTTGATCTAGGAACACTATGAAGTCTAATTACTTCTTTTAGGTACAACTCGGCTAATTGTTTAAGGCTCATGTTCATTCAAACGGGAAAGAAGTGAGCCGATTTGGAGAAACGATCAACAATTACCCATATAACATCATTATTCCTCGGTGATAGAGGTAATCCTGACACGAAGTCCATTGTTATGCTTTCCTATTTCCATTGAGGAAATTCGATTGGCTATAAGAGTCCCGTAGGCAATTTGTGTTCAGCCTTTTCCTTTTGGCAAGTAAGGCACTTCCATACGAAGTCAGCAATGTTAGATTTCAG
Source organism: Hibiscus mutabilis (assembly GCA_019671005.1). Taxonomy (NCBI): domain Eukaryota; kingdom Viridiplantae; phylum Streptophyta; class Magnoliopsida; order Malvales; family Malvaceae; genus Hibiscus; species Hibiscus mutabilis. Next base: position 19,544,813 of record CM033727.1, on the reverse strand, counting down.
TCCAGGCCACCAATAGAATTCCTTCAAGTCCTTATACATCTTGATAACTCTCGGATGTATTGAAAAAGGATACTATGTGCTTCTTGAAGCATTTCTCTTTTTAGAGCTAGATCATTAGGGACACAAACACTATTCTTAAAATAGAGTACACCATTCAGTTGAAGAGAGAATTCGGTGCTCGGTTTGGAACCAATATCCTTCAATACTTTTTGAAGTTTGGGATTGTTTTGTTGTAGTACTTTGATCCTAGAATTCAATTCTGATTAAACTTGAAGTTCTGCTACATATCTCTGATTCTTTAGGAGTCTGAAATGAGCATTGAAGGTAGTTGACGCTACAATTAGAAGATTTAGGTTAGTGAATTTTCATCACCCTTCAATTCCAATAGGGGCAAGGTATTGGCAATAAATATATAGTCTTACCCATCGAATGCTTGCGACTGAGTGCATCAGCTACAACATTTGCTTTGCCCGGGTGATAATAAATGATTAGATCATAATCCTTGAGTAGTTCCACCCATCTTCGTTGTCGAAGATTTAGTTCCTTCTAAGTTAGGATGCATTTGAAGCTCTAATGATCCGTGAACAAACAACATTTTTCTCCATATAGATAGTGTCTCTAGATATTTAAAGCAAACATGACCGCAGCTAACTCCAAGTCGTTTGTTGAATAGTTCAATTCATGTGGCTTGAGTTGCCGAGAAGCATCAATGACCTTGTTGTCTTGCATTAATACACACCCTAAATCGAGGTGGGAAGCATCACTGAAGACTGTAAAGTCTTTCCCCAGTTCAGGTTGGATTAGAATATGAGCTTGATTTAGGACTTGCTTCAATTAATCGAAGCTCCTCTGCTGGTCCTCAGACAATTTAAATGGAGTATTCTTTCAAAGGAGTCGAGTCAATGGAGTAGCAAGAATCGAGAACCCTTTTACGAATCTTCGGTAATACCCGACTAAACTGAGAAAGCTTTTAACCTCACCAACATTCCTCGGAGGTCTCCATTCAATAACCGTCTAGATCTTTCTTGGATCCACCTTTATTCCTTCAGCCAAGACAACATGGACAAGGAAGAATACTTTGGAAAGCCAAAACTTGCATTTGCTAAGTTTGGCAAAAAGTCGATTCTCCCTCAATGTCTGCAGCACAATTTTGAGGTGCTTAGCATGTTCTTCTTTATCCTTCGAGTAGACAAGGATATCGTTGATAAAGACAAATATAAATCTGTCCAAGTAAAGTTGGAATACTCGGTTCATTAGGTCTATGAAAGCTGCTGGAGCTTTAGTTAATCCGAAGGGTATCACTAGGAACTCGTAGTGACCATAACGAGTCCTAAAAGCCAATTTGGGTACATCAGACTCTCGTATTCTCATATGATAATATCCCAACCGCAAATCAATCTTGGAGAATACCTTGGCATCCTTAAACTGGTCAAACAAGTCCTCTATTCTTGGCAATGGGTGTTTGTTCTTGATAGTGAGCATGTTTAATTGGCGATAGTCAACACATAGCCTCATTGACCCATCATTTTTCTTGACAAATAACACGGGTGCTCCCCAGGGTGAAGAGCTGGTTCGAATGAAGCCCTTGTCTTGAAGCTCTTGTAGTTGTTGTTTGAGCTCCTTAAGTTCAACACGGGGCATTCAATATGGAGCGATAGACACTGAATCAACTATGGGTTAAACTTTAATCTCGAAATCGACTTCCCGAATAGGAGGTAACCCTGATAGTTCCTCAGGAAAAACATTAGGGAGTTCAGGAACAATGGGAAATGAGTTCACACCGAATTCAATTTCATCTCATTTAATCATAGCAGCAAAGATGCTAATAGGTTTCTTATTGATCAAGGTAATGGATTTTTCTCCTAAGCCACAGAGAAAAAGTTTCCTCTTTTGGAAATCTACCTAGGCTTGGTGCCTTCCTAACCAATCTAATCCCAAAATGAGATCGAATTCAACAAAAGACAATAACAATAGGTTGACTAGGAAAGGGATGCCCTGAATAAACAAAGGGTAATCCTTACATATTTGGTTCACTATTACATTGTCTCTTAAAGGATTGGTAGCAATTAAGCTACAACTAACATATTCAAGCTTCAATTTAATCTTTTCAATTAAAGGAGAGCGTATGAATGAATGTGTGGATCCCGTATCAAACAAAGCATAGACAGGTTGAGTATCGAGGTAGATTGTACCTACTATTACATCAGCAGATTCTTCGTCCTCTCGCCCCCAGATGTGAAAGAATCGAGCAGGTGCCCAGACTCTTGATACGTAGCATTAGACCCTTGGCCTTTGCTCTTTCCATAGTTGCCTAAGTTAGCTTGCTTCGAACCCTTTCCCCTGGGTGAAGGGGCTTTATTCGACTTGTGAGGAACATGAGAGGGTAATTGGTTCAGATTTTGGGAGCAATCTTTGACATAGTGAGTCGTTTCACCACATAAGTAGCAAGCATTAGTTAGCTTTATGCATACTCCAGTATGATTCTTTTGACAAGTATTGCAAGCAGGGATTTGGGTCTCCCTCCCGGTATTCCCGATGCTATCCAAGAACATCATAGGTGTTGAGGCTCTAGACATAGCTTGTGGCTTGGGTATATAGCTACCCTTAGAGAAATTTCCCTGATTGGAAGAATTTACTCCTTGGTGTTTTTCTTTCTTATTGCGCCAATGAGACTTATGATTATCCCTCAATATTTTGTTATCTTGGGACTGATTCTCCAACCGTTTTGTCGAAGTCTTCATCTTGGCTTTGGTAGCTATGGCTCGGTTGACCAGTTCTTGGAAGTCAATAATCCCCAAAGTAGTGAACATGGGGCCTAACACATCATTGAGTCCATCTATGAACATTCTACGGCTGTCCTCTTCTTTCTTTATAAACTCTGACCCATATTTGTAGTATTTGCAAAACTCGCTAACATATTGCTCGATCGATTTCCCTATTTACTATAGGTACAAGAATTTCTTTTTGCATTCAGCAAGATACTGATCACTAATATACTTCTTTTTGAATTCTTTGAGGAAGAATTCCCAGGTGACAGCTTCTTCAGGTGCTACCAAGGTAGTAGTCTCCCTCCAATTTAGTGCCTCCTCGACCAACAAAGCTACCACAAACTCCAGTTTGTGTTCATTTGAGCACTACAGTTACTTAGACAAGATTCTTGCCGTATTCTCCAGCCAATACTTCACTTCTTCTGACTTGTCTTCACTTGTTCCGGTGAAGGCGTAAGATCGGTGTTGAGCTAACTTGTCAATTGGAGCTCTTGCTGGTTTTGCTACCGGAGGGTCAGGAAGAGTTGGAGGATTCTGTCTTATAGAGACAATCATCTGATCAAACATCTCCTTGAGATTGTAGAAGCATTCCCGTTGTATGGGATGAATTGCAGGAGCTTCATGTTGAACTTGTTGAGGTCCATCCGGTTCTTGAGGATTTTTCTCCATCCTCACACTCCCTCCCTCATTAGAGGAGTCGGTCGAGCTTTCATTATCTTTGCCCAACCTCGTTTCAAACATTCTATGTATAAGAAGTAAAAGATAGTCAAGCTCAAGTTACAATCCAATTAATGTTCATGTAACTCCTAGGTGGCACCTAAGTCATCAATAACAATACCTTATTCATGCAATAAACCCTAGAATCATGAAACCTTAAAGCTTTGATACCATTATGTAACATACCCAAAACCCCCTTCGTAGGATTAGGCATGTTACTATACAATACATATTGGTACCAATAGGAACAATTCGATTAGGACAAGCAAGTTCAATGAGATTCAAGTTTACTTATCTAACAAGTAATAAGATCCAAACTTACTTGCTAAACAAGTAAGTCAATTTAATGGGAAGAAGAAGGATGACTCATTCGAATTTAACATGCTCATATTAAGTCATTAGCTTACACTTACGTGGTTATCAATCCATGTTTGGAAGAACATGATCAATTATGCATACTTTCAATGTTATATGAACATTTCAAACTAGAACCTAAGGTGTCCAATAAGCTTTATGCATATTTAGAAGAATTGCCATTATACCTATCGAAGTTTAGTCATCTTACTCTATGTTGGATGGAAGCATAACAAGCACATGAGATAGTCAAGGTTCAATTTCTAATCATCAAGCATAATAGTCAAGCTATGTGCATACATGCCCAAAATGCAAACATTACACCTTAAAGGTCCTAATTTAAGTTAAGTTATACAAACCATACTAGATAATCATATATATTTACAAGCCTTAGGTGCCACCATCCTATGAGTGCTATAACAAGTTGAATACACACTTTTCAAGCAAAATGTGACTTGAGTGAGCCTTGACTTTGAGATAGGATCCAATATTAACCTGTATCGAAGCAAGGAGACTTGATAAGCAAAGCTTAGTGAGTGAGTTTAAAGAATGCAAGCAACCATACAATCAAGTGTCAACTACGAACCATCTAATATGTGGTATGTTTCTCCCATCAATAAGGAACCATTCGAACAATCAATAAGACAATAGCCATATGTGCAATTTTAATAAAAACCAATGTGAGGTTTATACTATAAGCATGTATCAATCATCAATTGCATAATAAGAAGTACAATATGCCATTCAAATAACATCAATGGGCCAATCATATAGCATTTACCAATACAATTCTTTCTTTTAATTATGGATTCAATAGATGTGGTGTATGTATTTCATTTTAAATATAACCTTGAGAATCAATTACTCAGTATAGATACTCGATTCTCCAACCAAATTGTCACAAAAACAATAATCAATATGGTACAAGTACCGGTCAATAATCCCTCCTATTGTCGCCAAAGACCGATAACAATTCTTCCCTCCTACTGTCACGAAATAAGGACGAATATCCTGGACCGTAGTCCACCCCGACACTGAGCTCTATGACATGCCAACTATATCTATGACTGATTTGAGATCAAGGCTTACAATAATATCATTTTTAACCATTTCAATATATAGTTTGAATCTATACGCACATCTAGTGCCAATAGCCCTTTTTTGAATAGGGTTCAATGCCAATTCCAATATCAATAGTCAAGTAATCAATATTCCAATAGTCAATGAGGAAAATGTCAATCAATATGTCATTAAACAATGAAATGAGTTACTTCTAATTTATAACAAGCATGCTTCATTTCAATAGAGTTCAATTAAACAAGAAGCATATCATGGCAATCAATTATAATTCAAGCATGTTTCTCTATCAAGTAACCACTCAAAACTTCTCAAAAGGGCACTTACCTTGTTAATGCTCAATAGCAAGTGCATTACACAATTTACACGAAGAATCAATATGTAATTCAAATCAGAAATGGACTTGGAGAGGTTACGGCCCTATCCAAACTTTAAACTACACTCACTGGAACTTTTCTTGCTATTGACGATCCCGAATCGCAATCCCTTTCCCTCTACTAGCTTGCCAATCTATGTGAGTCCCTTTTTCCTCAATTTCCACTTGATTTATCATTACATATAATGCATAGTGTATTAGGTAGAATTCAGCAACTATTTAAATCATTATATGACTCCATACATTCAAACATTCAATTCAACATCTAGACTGCTGCTGCCTGGCAGCATGTGCACTACTTGCTTAAATGTTCATATCTTTTATTTCGTACGTCAAAATTTTGAACCGTTTGCACCGTTAGAAAGATAACTTAATTATCTTTCTAACCATATGGGCCTTACATTTTTATTCATTGTGAAATAATATACAGTTTTTTGTCCTAAGACGCACCAAATTATGCATTTGGACAGTTTGCACAGTCCTTAGAGATTAATCTCTACAAATTGTTTTATAACTTGGAATTAGATTCCGTTTGTTGCATACGAAACTAGACATACTCATGATTATGTACATATAAGATTTATTCCCTAATTTGATCTATGTGATTTTCTATAATTTTTTAAACTTACTGCCCGAAACATAGTTTTCTGGATAGATTTCCTTAAGCTAGATTCTAGCTCCATTAGTCACTTAAACAAGAATTCTAACATGATTGTTCAACATATATACTCACTCATACATGTCTAAGTTAGTCCAATTATGTGTCAAACATATGAAAATAGGGCAATTAAGCAATATTTTCGAATCAGTTCATTAAAACATCATCTCAATAGAATTTCCAGCAACAAGAATCTCAATTTACATATCAATCATCAATTCTAGTTATCATCTAAGTTTTTCCAGCAACTAACATAACATTTCACCATCAATTTGGTTAATGACAACATCAATTTCAAAGGCCATTTGATTATAATATGTTTTCACTAGTCATATGTACCAATTAATTCAATATAAGAACACATACAAGACTCTTAATCAATTCCTAATTTCCAGCAGTCAATCTAACATTTCTCAAGCAAAACATGGTGTTAGAATCACAAAATTAAAGAGGAAATTCATGAACACTAAACATTACCTTAAATTTGAACACAATTTGAAAGCTCTACTGCAATCCCCACTTTGATTAAGCTTGCATTTTCTCTCCTCTCTCTCTCAATGGTGTTTTCGGTAGGAGAAGGAAAATGAAGAAGATGACAAACATTTGTTTTTTTATTCTTCTAAGGGAAATCCATGTGGCCTCTTCACAAGTTTCCACCTTCAAGACTCCTAATTGGAGTCTAATTCACCATGCAAGCTACAAATTTGCTTATTATACTTTAAGGTCACCTTAATTAAGCTCTTTCATTTCTTAATCTCAGAATTCGGCCCAACTAAGCACACATTTAGTCACTGTAATTGAGTATTCTTCTTTTTAATTCTCATAATTAGCTCCATACTTCAATTCAATTAGGGCATAGTTTGACTAGCTAATAAGTTTAATTAATGGTAACAATTTATAGGCTCGGTTTAGGGATATTACAATGAATGCTCCGAATTAAAAGAAAATAAGAAAGAGTCTTTGAAGCTTACCCTGCTATTATCCGAAAGCAAAATACCCTCTTCATCTTCCACCTCCCGTTGGATAAGAAAGCAATTCCATTGTTGAGGGTTCTAAAGCTTAAACTTTCTTCAATTCATTAATCCCTTTGAATAGCTATTGATTGGGTAAGCTTATGCCCCCAAACAATTAAGTGATTCCATGGATAGAATATGTTTAATTTCAAGTCAAATTTTTGATCATCTATGGTAACTTAGGATTTTCAAAGCTTCCATCCATGGATATCCTATAGCTAATAGCTATATTGAATTTAGAATTTGATTTTGATATCGTTATATTGATTTCAATATCGCATTAGTGACTCTAACAATCTCCTATTATTTACCTAGCTCAAGAAGTGGGGAGAGACCATCCACCATCACCATCGAAAGCTAGGAACAAAGGGATTGCAATCCGAGAGCTGTATAAGCTTTAGATTATCGAGGTGAATGTAGTCGGAGTCTCGAAATTAGGCTAGGTGTTTTTTCCCAATTCCATTGATATTGAATTATGTATAGATAACGTTGTGTCTAAGGAAAATCACATCGAATCTCATAGGAGTTTACATTGGTAAGCATCGTTAAGTCATTGCATCGAGCCATTGTTCATTAAGATATTTTTATTGTTATAGTTGTTATCGAACCATTGGAATATTGAGCATTGACCGTTGAACATTAGTATTGTCATTAAAATAGTTATTGATATAGATATTCGTAATGTCATTGTTATTAATCATTGATATTGACAAAGACATTGAAATATTGCTCATTGATATTGACCATTGATAATACCATTGAATTATTGACCATTGATATTGCTATTGGAATATTGAACATTGATATGATCACCGAGCCTTGGATTCAAAAGGACACTGGATACAATTGGCATGCCATAGAATTCATGAGCTTAGTGTACGGGTGGACTACGGTCCTTGGGCTATGACCTATATTGTGGCGAGGCGGAGGGATGTTTGTGTTATTGGTCATATTGGCGAGGTGAATGGACTAGACCATTCATTGATTTGGCGAGGTGTAAGAATTCACTTATCCACTATCATGAATCGATCCAAGGGTTATTGTTGAAATATGATATAACTGCTATTGAATATGAATATTGCATTGTCATCATCGATTCATTGGATCGTTATTGCTAAAACATGATTTGGAATGCATTTCATTATTATCGTTATTGTTCGTGACTACCTCACTAGGCAATGTATGCCTCATGCATTTCATTTCATACATTTCAGGTTAAGAAGTTCGTTGTTGGAGATCATAGGAATTGAAAAATGTTGGCAAGTCGCAACTAAGCTAAAGTAATGTATATCAAACCTAAGAACTCCTAGTATGGTGGCAAAGTAGTTAGACTAGTCATTTATGGTCTTTTTGGTATGTATGTATAGCCCTTGGTTTGTAATTGTGCCTTAGGCCCTAAATGACCCCTTGAAATGGCTTAAAAGTGACCAAAATCGCATACTTGGCTTAAAAAGGTGAAAACGTGGTAAATGGATTCGGATGCCTATAAAATTTGACATTCTAGTGGATTATAGTGTCATAAACTTGCTGGTAAAATTTCATTGTTTTTGGACATTGTTTGATAGGTCAAATTGAGTAAAAACCAGATAAAATCTATCATTATAGTGTAGGGCGTATCGATACGGGTGTGCATATTTGGACATGGTCAACATGGTGTATCGATACGTCAAAGGGGCATATCAATACAAAAAGTCAAAACTGGAATTTGGAAAGTTAATTGCATTGGTAAGATTCAGGGACATATCAATACGGGTCAACCTCTTGAACACGTACCGATACAGTTCCCAACCGTATTGATGCGGGTAATGAACATTGGAATTCGATAAATCATAACCATGCTTCGTGTACTGATACGGGCGAGCGTCGTATCGATACGAGCTTATTGATTCTTAACCATTTTAACGGTCATGACACAGGTGTATCGGTACAGCCTATCGAGTACCGATACCAATACAGGTAAATCTGTTAAAAGTTAATTGGAATAAGTTCGGAACATTGCATATTGGTCACTAAATATTGTATAGTTAAATTAAAGATGTAATTGGACTCAGATTATCTTGAGAATTTGTATAATCATTGAATATAGGTTGAATTTCAGTATAGTGATATTATTTTTGAAAAATGACCTTTGAAAAATTGAATTCACAGATTAGTTCCTAAAGTTCATAAAAGTTTAAAATTGGCCCTGAACTGATTAGTGTAGTTCTATATTGAGTCATTACTTATGTATATCGATATAGTATCGCACCGATCAGTTAAACTTTGATTTTTGATTAAAATATTTGCACCATCCACCGTATTGTTCACTGGTAATACTCTCCAACCTGATTTTCCACCAGACCGGGAAGAGGGTGTTACACAAATCTTGGATTTAGATGTAGAAAATGAGGTAGAAAGCTTGAATCTTTTATGTTGGGAACTATGATGTTTTGGGGGAGAAAGATGAGGAAGAAAGAGATGAAGAAAAAGGGTGTGGGAAAATGATCTCATAAAAGAGTTCTTGTCCCCCTTTAAACCCACGTCCCAACAAAAGCAATAAGCCTTTTTATCTTCAAAAGGGTATAATTACCAAACCAAGTCCTCCACTTCCCTTTGTTACAACTTGGTCACTACTTAAACTTGTAATATCCAATTCCCATCCAATAAGGCCCAAACTTGGCCCAATGGTTCCAAATACCCAATCTAACACAAGGGTCGATGACCCGAGTCAACGCCTAAATGTTGACTCAGAAATTCAGGTCATTGCAACTCTCCCCTCCTAAAAATAAATTTCATCATTGAAATTAAACGAAGGGAGGAGATACAACTATATCGGTTACAACCAAAACACCATTCACATATGCTCATCTCAAACTGAAGATTTCTCCTTGAAATTCCTTAGCCAAACTCATAATACTAAACTCCTCAACACTTTTCTTATGAATCCCTAACGATTCATTACCAAACATCGAAAAACACTTACATCAAACTCCAACTAGAACAACATAGAATGCACTCAACGATATTGTCCAAGCATCAACCCACAGAACTCACTTTGGATAGGTTCTATCTTGGCTAACAATCCTCTTTATCATCATCCGCGGTTTAGAACTCTAGACTCAACCTTATTTGTTCTCAGAACACGACACCTCCCCAAAGGTATACTACTATGAACACTTATTTGTCTATTGATAACACCATGACCCAACGTTTTTGGAACATGTAAAACCCTGATATTTGAAAATTTACCATCAACCCATCTTGTACATGCACAAGCTGACATTCCTCATAGTCATCCACAAACTTGAGAGTGCTTAAGATATTCAATGTGATCTTTTGGTCATTCATCTTCATGGTGAATTCACCCTTCTCACAATTGATAACTATGCGCCTCGTAGCAAGGAACGGTCTCCCTAGGATGATGGGAGCATTCTCATCAGTCTCATAGTCAAGAATGATGAAATCTTTTAAGAAGAAAAATCTATCAACCTTGACAAGGATATCTTTGCCTCACCCTACAGGACAAACTTGGGAGCGATCAGCCAATTGTAGAATGATCGATATGAGCTTAGCTTTCCCCATGCCAAGTTTTATAAATATTGATTTTGATATTAAGTTCACACTAGCACCAAGATCACATAATGTACAACCAGTGTAATTGTAGCCAATGAAACATAGAATGGTGAAATTGTCTGGATCTTTAATCTTGGGTGGCAAGTTACTCTAGACTTCCACACACTCGCCTGCTATAGAAATCATTTCAACCTCTCCCACCATTCGCTTCTTGGTCATATTTTCCTTTAGAAATTTCACATAGATAGGCATCTGATCGATGGCCTCCAAGAATGGGACATCAATGTGCAACTGCTTGAGCATAACCAAAATTTTTTGGAATTGAACATCTTGATTTTGAGCTTTTAATCTTTTTGGAAACAGTGGCAGAGGTCTAGGCTTGACTCGCGATGCTTTGGGTGTTGTGGCATCTTGTTCTTTGTTCTCCTTGCCATCAGTAGCATGGTCCGTTGTTGTGTTTGACACATGTGATGCATCTTTAGAGCTGGCGCATCAATAGGGTTCTTGTTTGGGGTGGAATCAACAAGTTATCCTCCTCAAAATTGTCATCTTTGTCCAAATGTTTGCCACTGAGCAACGTAATGGTGTTGCATTTCTCCACACCAAAGGTCTAAGTGACTTCAGTATTATAAGGTAATCTACTTTGTGGTTTAGTCTTCAAGATTTGGGTGATCTACCCAACTTGCATTTCCAATGACTGTAGTGAAGCAGTGTGATTCTGTAAGATTGACTATTGGTTTTGCAACATAGCGGCTTGTGTTGTTAGCATGTCTCTATGGTTCTTGAGATTTTTTGAACGATCCTACAAAATAACCCTAGCAGTGTCCATAAAATTTTTATAGGAACTTTCAAAAGAATTAGAATTTGAAGAAGAAACTCTCTGATTCTACCTCTTGCATTATGTTGAAATCCAGGAGGTTACGGCGTAGCATTCAGTTTAGATCCTATGTTGGAGGTGTTTCCTCCTTGGTTTCCCCATTCAAAATTCAGATGTTGTCGCCACCTAGGGTTATAGGTGTTCGAGTAGGGATTTTTATTACGTTGTAGTTACCCACATTGAATCCAGATTCTTGTTGTTGGGGGCATTCATTCGACTGATGTTTCCTATTGCAATGCTCACAAGTGTAATTAACCACCTTGACATCTCGGGCAGTGGATGGTGATTGTAGGTTCTTGAGAATGTTTGTGATGGTAGAGGGTTGAGCTGCCACACTTTGGAAATCGTCCAAGTGAAGGGTTCCAAAATATTTAGGACTAAGACTCAATCTTGTCGTAGGAAATTGATAGTCATTATTGGCTATCTGATCAATAATTTCGAATGCTTCATTGGGATCTTTGTCTAACAATATGCCATTGCTTGACAAATCAATCATCATTCTTGTGGGAGCGTTAACACCGTTATAGAACGTTACCACTTGAAGCCAATCCTGAAAATCATGAATCGAGCACTTGCGCAACATCTCTTTGTATATGTTCTAGTTGATGCGTGATCATCCTCGAGCATGAGTTTGAGTCGCTTATATTTTTCGATCAAAATCAAAGTGCTCTGGATGATAATGATAGAGGTTTGCAAATGGGCTTGGAATGATGGAATGATTGAAAAGAAATGAATTTATGGAAATGGTGATGGTAGGTAGGCTAGAAATCGTTAAAGGGAACCAAGAGAGAACCAGCTCTACATTGACCTTAAACTTATATGATTTCTTAACTATAACAAGGTAGATAGGATCGTGACCCACTATCTATATGGAGATAGGAACCAACGATATCAAATGGGGTTAAAAGCTAAACTAAGGGTAGTGATAAGTTCGAAAGAAAGGGGTTGACACCACAAGATATACTTGATTAGTCACTTGGAGTTCAATTAAGAACAAAGGAAGAGAACACTCTCGAATTCTATTAAAATCAAACTTGTCTTTACAAAATTGAAACAAACCTCTATTTATAGACTAAGGATAAGGCATATGAATGGATACAAAAGTGGATGAAATAACGCAATGTGCATGGTCCATGAATCTTCATTTCTTCCATTCAATGCACTTGTTTTGAAAGGCTTGAATTTATCTTTCATCTCCAATGCATTCTCCAAGTGCAAGAATCTTCCAAGCAACTCCCCCTTGTCGTACATGCATGCTTAAAAAGATGAATGAATAATATTGGTGAATGAATGAATGAATGAATCTAATTCCTTGAATCTTCCCACCTCTTCATGAATGTGCATGTGGCATCCTAAAAGTCTTTCTTTCAAGCTTGATATGGCCAACCATATAGGATGCATCTAGGACATAATTTGTGAACACAAAAATTATATTAATAATAGGTGAAAATAACATGTAAATGTGACACAAACAAAAATATAAGAAACATGTAGCAACAAATAAATTAACTAAAATGTAACACAATTAAAAACATGTAGATTCAATAAATTAAAATGTTCCATTTTCACTCACATATGTTCACATGCAACAAATTGCATTGTATGGCACAAGTCCAACATCCAAAGCTTGCCCAATGTCATAAGCTTGTTCAATTAATCCTATGAAAGATCCCATGAATTGTTTGGCTCTTGCTCAATTTAGCATCCCTCGTGGAAGCTCGATTGGATCAACTTTGGGTGGATCTATGCTCGTATCATCCCCTCCCTCTTTAAAGCATTTGTCCCTAAATTGTCACATATATCATAAGGAGACAAATAAAATACGTTAAAGCTTGTACTAATGTTATACTCACTTGGAAGATCTATATGTATGCATTGTCATTAATCCTTTCAAGAACTTATAAAGGACAATCTCCTTGGGGCAATAACTTTGATCTTCGTTGAGCGAGAAATAGTTCCTTATGCATGTGTATCAAAACCCAATCTCCTAGCTCAAAAATGGCTTGCTTGCATCCCTTGTTAGCCTTGTTTCAACGTTTTCCTTCACTTGTCGATGTAGATTCCTCACAAATTCTAACTTCTTCTTGCCATCTACATGCATAAAATGATTAGAGGGAAAGGGAATTAAATCAAGTGGAGTTAAAGGATTAAAACCATATACAATATCAAACGGTGAGTGCTTAGTGGTTGAATGCAATGATCGGTTGTATGCAAATTCAACATGCGGCAAACATTCTTCCCAATTTTTCAAGTTCTTTCGAATGATGGCTCTTAACAAGGTTGATAGGACCTGATTAACCACTTCGGTTTGGTCATTCATTTTTCGGGTGACATGTTGTAAAAAACAATAATTTGGTGTCAAGCTTGTTCCATAAAGTCCTCCAAAAATACTAAGGAACTTTGCATCTTTATCCTACACAATTTTCCTCCGTATCCCATGTCATCGTACTACTTCCTTGAAAAACAAGTTAGCTATATTCGAAGCATCATCAGCTTTATTATAATGAATGAAGAGTGCCATTTAGAAAACCTAATGACTATAACAAAAATTGAGTCTTTTCCATTTTTTGAGGGAGTCCAAGTACAAATTCCATGGAAATGTCTAACCAAGGTGTTTCGGGAATTGGAAGTGGCGTGTACAATCCATGGAGTTTGAGGTGCGATTTGGCCTGCTTGCAAGTGATGCATCTATTGTGCATCCTCTCGACATCACGTCTCATCTTGGGCCAAAAGAAATGCTCATGGAGCATGAACAAAGTCTTGGTTATGCCAAGTCCTCCTCCATGTGCTTCCTTCACAAGAACATTTCTAATGGATCCTTGAGGAATGCACAATTTGCCTTCTCGAAAGAGGTATCTGTCTTGCTTGTAAGACCTATCAAAAACTCCCTTTGCACATGCCTTGTAATATTCAAAAAAAACAAGATCATATATTTCTTTTATATAAGAAAAACCAAGTAATTTAGAATCCAAGGTATTAAAGAGTGCATACCTCATCGACAAAGCATCGACAACAACATTTTCCTTACCTTTTTTGTACTTGATCAGGTATGGAAATGTTTAAAGGAACTCTACCCGTTTAGCATGCCTCTTGTTCAACTTTTTTTGTCCTTTGAGATGCTTTAAGGCTTCATGATCGGTATGGATTACGAATTTCTTGCTCCAAAGGTAATGCTGCCACGTTTCCAATGCTCGAATCAAAGCATACATCTCCTTGTTATATGTCAAATAATTGAGGGTTGCACCATTCAATTTCTCACTAAAGTACACAATGGGGCATCCATCTTGAGTGAGAAAGACTACAATTCCTATTCCACACTCAATCTCAAAAGTTTGTTAAAATCTAGGAGTGATAACAAAGGCGCATTTGTCAAACAATCTTTGATTAAAACAAAAGATTTTTCTTGTTCCTCAACCCACTAAAAGCTCTTACTTTTCTTTATGGTTCCTGTTAGAGGGGCAGCAATAGTACTAAAGTTAGGAACAAACCTTCTATAGAAGCTAGAAAGACCATGGAAACTTCTTACTTTACTTATGCTCGTAGGTTGCGGCCACTCTCGAATCACTTTTACCTTCTCTTGATCCACTTTGATTCTTTCCGAGCTGACCACAAATCCTAAAAATGTAAGTTTGTTAGTACAAAAGGAACATTTCTTGAGGTTTGTGAACAAGGTCTCATTCCTTAGTACTTCTAACACCAATCTCAAGTGGTACACATGTTCTTCCAATGACTTGCTTTAAATCAAAATGTCATCAAAGTAAACTACACAGACCAATGAAAGGATGAAGGATATGATTGATTAACCGCATAAAGGTAATTGGAGCATTAGTTAGGCCAAAAGGCATAACTAACCACTCATACAAACCGTGCCTGGTTTTGAATGCGGTCTTCCACTCGTCTCCTTCTCGCATCCTTATTTGATGGTATCCATATTTTCAATTCAATCTTGGAGAAAATCCTAGCTCCGTTGAGTTCATCTAACATATCATCTAAGCGCGGGATTGGATGTCAATACTTGACGGTAATCTATTTAATCGCTCAGAAATCAATGCACACTCGCCATGAACCATCTTTATTTGGTACTAACAAGACTAGAATGGCAAAAGGGCTTAGGCTTTCCCGTACATACCCGTTTTCCATCAACTCTTCAACTTGTCTTTGCATCTCTTTAGTCTCTTCGGGGTTGCTTTAGTAGGCTAGTCAGTTCAGAATAGTTACACTGCGGATGAAGTCAATTTGATGCTTGATGCCTCAGATGGGTGGTAAGCCACTCGAAATGTCTTCTGGAAATGCTTCTTCAAATTCCTGAATCAAAGAAACAATAGAAGGCAAAGAATCGTTAACGTCATTAGTGGTAAGCGAACTTTCCTTGTACATAAGAGCAAGCAAAGCATGCTTTAAAAGAAAAGATTTCCTCACTTCTCTTTCTTTTGCAAAAACACTCAATTTTTCCATCTCATTTTCTTCATTTTTCTCTCGTTTCTTTTCCTTGAATTCCTTTGTTTTTCATTCACATTCTTTTTGCACTCTTTTTTTCATTCTCATCTTTTGTCTTTTTTCTTTGCTTTTAAAAAGCTTTCCTTCAAACGTACTTGGTTGTCATGAACTTTTTTTGGCGTGAGAGGTGCCAAAGTAACATTCCTTCATTCATGATTGAAAGTGTATCGGTTGGTATAGCCATCGTACATCACCGACAATCAAATTGCCAAGGTCTTCCTAACAATAGATGATCTGCTTGCATTGGAACCATGTCGCAAAGGACCTTGTCACAATACTTTTCCAACCAAGAATGCAATAAGGGCTTGTTTGGTGACTTTGACTCGCCTCCACCATTGAGCCATTGAAGCTTGTATGGTTGTGGATGTTTGGTGGTTGCAAGGCCAAGCTTTTTTATCAACAAGCTACTAGCAACATTAGTACAACTACCACCATCTATAATAAGACTACATACCTTGCCTTGGATGTGGCAATGAGTATGGAAGATGTTTTCTCGTTGTTGCTCTCCTTCAACACTTTGGATGTTTAAGATTCGTTTTACGACAAGGACTTCACCATCAAGGGCATATTCCAAATATTCATGGTCAATGTGTACTTCATATTCAACTTCGTCCTCTTGTTCCAACATAATTTCTCCACCGTATTTTAGGAACATAACCCTCTTGTTTGGACCTTGACTAGCAATATGTCTCATCCCAAGACATTTGAGTAAGACTTTGGAGTAATCATCCAGGCTCCGATTGCCTTGAGTAAGACTTTGGAGTTTTTGGAACAAGTTTCGGTGGTAATGTGTTGGAACAAATCACCTCCTCATGATGGCTTTCATTCCATCCCTTGTCAACATGGGTCGCTCACCATTTCATCTCCTACTCAAAGTTAATTGATCCCACCAAATGATAGCATAATCGGAAAATCCAATGGTGGCAAGTTTTACCTTTTTGTTTTCGGAGTAGTTGTGACATTCGAAGACAAGTTCAACTTTTTTCTCCCACTACAAATAAGGTTTCGGGTCAATCTTTCCTTGGAAAGGAGGAATGCCCATTTGAATGCTGCTAATATTGTCATCCACTCAGTTTTGGTTCCTTGGACCTTGATTCCTTGGTGCTTGGCACCTATCATTGAAGTTGGAACCCTGATCACTTCCTCTTTCTCTGAGTATAGTAGTCATCTTGATTTTGCCTAAGTGGGACTTGTGGCCTCCTACAATCATGAGATAAATCTTGCTCAGATTTTTCCTCCAAACGACCCAAACGTTCTTCCATTGTTGCTAGTTGGAGTTGAAGAAATCTATCCAACTCTTGGATCAAATTTTGTTGCTCTAGATCCGGGTTTTCTTCATGGCCATAGTTATTGTTTTGTATAGAAGCATTATTCATGATGTACCTTGAAAAAAAATAGTAATAAAAGGAAACAAAAAATCTCACCAAAATTCACTTGAAAAGAAAGAAGTGCTCCACTCATGTTTGCACTCGATGTTGGCTTTTATCCACTCCAATGCTTTCACACACTCTTGCCTTTTACCACTCTTGTTCTTTCTCTAAGTTCTAAAGAGAACTACTTTGAACTTACCGAAAGGTTGGTGTGGAATCGATTTCAAAATTAGATGTATGGTAGGGAAGATGATTAGGGAAATAATGGAAGGCTAAGAAGGAAAAGGCTAGATAGTGATGTGAGGCTAGAATTGAAAGAAACAAATAACGTGAAAAAGCCTTATACTCGAAAAAAAACTTTTTGATTCTTCCTTTTGTCAATCTTTTTTTCTTTTGCTTTTATAAAATCTAAAATAAATAAATAAATAAATAAATAATAAGATTGAAATTAAATAATAAATGAATGCGTACCTTGATTTAATTAGCTTTGATACCAAATGATGCATGCTCGTCCTCGAGCATGAGTTCGAGTCACTTATATTTCTCGATCGAAATCAAAGTACTCCGAATGATAATGATGGAGGTTTGCAAATGGGCTTGGAATGATGGAATGAATGAAAAGAAATGAATTTATAGAATTGGTGATGGTAGGTAGGTTTAAAGTTGGTTAAGGGGAACCAAGAGAGAACCAACACTAAGGATAGTGTTAAGTTTGAAAGAAAGGGGTTGATACTACATGATATTCTTGATAAGTCACTTGGAGTTCAATTAAGAACAAAGGAAAAGAACACTCTCAAATTCTATTCAAATCAATGTTGTCTTTACAAAAGTGAAATAAGCCTCTATTCATAGGCTAAGGCTAAGGCTTATGAATGGATACAAAAGTGGATGAAATAAGACAATGTGCATGGTCCATGAATCTTCATTTGTGTTATTCAATGCAATTGTTTTGAAAGGCTTGAATGTATCTTTGATCTCGAATGCATTCTCCAACTGCCAGAAACTTCCAAGCAACTCCCCCTTGTCATACATGCATGCTTCAAAAGATGAATTAATGGTCTTGGTGAATGAATGAATGAATCTAATGCCTTGAGTCTTCCCACCTCTTCATGAATGTGCATGTGGCATCCCAAAAGTATTTCTTCCAAGCTTGATGTGGGCAACCATGTAGGATGCATCTAGGACATAATTTGTGAACACAAAAATTATATTAATAATAGGTGAAAATAACATGTAAATGTGACAAATAAAAATATAAGAAACATGTAGCAACAAATAAATTAACTAAAATATAACAACAATTAAAAACATGTAGCTTCAATAAATTAAAATGTTCCATTTTCACTCAAATATGTTCACATACAACAAATTGCATGGATTTTATGGCACAAATCTAACGTCCAAAGCTTGCCCAAAGTCCCAAGCTTGTTCAATTAATCCTATGATAGCTTCCTTGAACTATTTGGCTCTTCCTCAAGTGATCGGCTGTTGACAAAATACTGCTTGGCAAAAGGTTGAGAATTCTTTGTAATTATTCAAGTAAATAATTCCAAGGGTACATATTTTTACGTGCAAGTGTACACGGTCAGCAAGTAATACATTAATGAGAATAGTATCGTATCCACATGGATTGTCCAGGAAGTAAATGCCATGATAAATACTTGTGAAGTATAAAATAAAGAAGATGGCAACTGGTTAAGGGTTTAACTAAAGAAATTAAAATGATAAAGGAAACTGAAGTAAAAATCTAGATAGATTGGCAAACAAATGGTGTAAAGATGATTCGTAGGCTTGGCAAGGGATGTTCATAATTCACGCTAGTAAAGACAACGATTAGTAATGTTAAACTTTGGTTTTATTGTCGAGCAGATTTTAAGTTAGTATTGCCTTTGTCGATGAAATACCCTAAGTTAACTACGTTAAACTCTTATATGTCTATAGTGGGTTTCCTAGTAAATAACTTAGTGAAGATTTAATCTGTACTCCGAATGGGTAGATTTACATCAGGTGTAAGTTTCATCTACTTGAATATCTTTTGTTGAAGTTTCTCTCCTTAGTATTTGGTAATTACTCTGTATCTCCTAAGCCTGTTAAGATATTAAAGGGGATAATAAGCATCCAATACCAACTGTCGTATGACGTAAAATATGTTATCAATAAGCACATGCGAAAGAGAAAATGAAACCAAAGCATTCAATTACTAAAAGCTGAAACACTAAGCGTTCATCGCAAACACTTCTAGCCAAATTAAAATCTTAGTTCATGGCTGGGGAAACCAACAATAAGTTATTTTTTTCAATCATCCTCACAAAAACCAAAAATAAATCAAGAGATATGAACAAAAGGTGTTCTTTCGATGCAACCCCTCAATGGATCCAAAGCTCTCAGCAAACTTGCACAGTTGAGCCTTTGATTGCTTCTACCCTTCTCTTCTCCTTGCGGCTCCATCGTGCTTGCGGCTTCTTATTAAATCCTTCATTAGGTGTAGGATGGGCCCTATTTATGGTTAGGGTAAAGTCTTGCGTTTTTGGTGCCAAAATTCCAGCAGCGCTGCATTCCTGCTTCATAGAATTATGGCTGATCTGGGTTTGACTCGGTGTTATTTTTCCAACCATTGTCCTTCATTCTTTTGCCATCCATGCTTGGCATTCACCTCTTGCATCCATTCTATGATATCATGTCGTACCTGCATGTCACAACTACAAAGCCCTCCTAGATGCAAATGCATAAACTACTGGCAAAATATACTAATATATACCTAAAGTCAAGCAATAGCATGGAAATTATATGCATGGAAAGTACATCTATTGAGGAGTTAGCATCGGCCCTCATGGAAGCTCGATTGGATAGACTTTGGGTGGATCCATGCTCGCATCACCAGCACTCATACATGGATTCATCACTCCCTCTGTCGGAATGCTATGATATCGCTCTGCAACTAGTTGTTCACGTTCGGTGGATTGTATTTAAGTAGAAAATGTTTGCAAAGATCATCCAAGGATGCAATAGATACTGGTGCTACTCCCTTCAACCAAGCTTGTGCACTATCTCTCAAAGAATAAGGGAAAAGTTTGAGCTTCAACACATCATTTGGCACTCGTTGTTGCTTGAAACATTCACATTCTTCCAAGAAGGCTCGAATATGCTCGCTAGCATCTTCTCGTGCCAATCCACTAAATTGGCCAATATAGTTCATCTTGTTGAACATGACAGGCTTTAGCTCGAATTGAGCTGCCTGTATTTCTAGTACAACGATCCTTGGAGTCAGGTTATATAGAACGGGTGCGAAGTTGTCCCGAATGGCTCTCCTTCGAACTATCTATTGTTCAACACCATGTGCTCCTCCAACTGGTGGATAGTTTTTGCGGTTGTTATTCAGGTTGTTCAGATTGTTGATTCGAGCTAGATCCCCCATTGTTTTTTGCTCACGTCGTCTAGCACAACAAAGTCTCTCGATTTCTGGTTCAAATTGAAGAGTGTTGTCTCGATGTGTGCTTCTGGTCATGCACTGGTAACACACCTAACAATAAAATATAATAAAAGAAAGGTTAAAGGGGTATTTTTGCCCCTGAGTTCAACCAAAAAAATCAATTCAGCTCGTCACCGTAAAATGCACCCAATTTGTCCCTCTAGTTCGCAAATTGCATCAAATTAACCCTTTGACCGACGTTAACCATTACATAGCTGACGTGGTAGTTAACTGTGTTGATGTGGTGGTAAAAAATGATTATGTGGCACTTGTCGACTGACTAATGCTTGGCAAAAAGTTAATGATTCAGTGTAATAATGCAAATAAATAATGCCAAGATTATGTCTTTTTGCATGCAAGTATACACGGTCAGCAAGTAATAAAGTAGTGAGTTGATTATTTTATCCACAGAGATTGTCTAGGAATTAAAATCCACAATAGTTTCTTGTGAATTGAACAAATGAGATGACAATTGATTTCGGATTTTAATTAAGAAAATGAAGCAAATATTTGAGCAGCTTGGCAAACACTTGTGCCAAGATGGTTGATGGGCTTGGCAAGGAATGTTTGAATTTCATGCTAGCGATGGTAACAAATAATAAATTTCAACCTTGTTATTATTGACGAGAAAATTTTAAGCTGGCAATGCCTCTATCGACGACAATACTCTTAGTTAATAAATTTTAACACCTATATGTCTATAGTGACTTTCCAAACAATTAACTTGATGAATTTTTAATCTTTACTCCTAAGGGATAGATTCACTTCAGAAGTAAGCTCATCTACTTGAACATCTTCTGTCAAAATTTCTCTCCTTGGTTGTAACCCCCCAGCCTAGACATCAGACCGAACCGAGCGAGCTACATTGGGTTTGCCGAAACAAGCCTGAAAAGATTAAACTCGAATTACGAGCATTTTTTATTTTTATCTTATCTAGATGCAACATATTAACGTACGGTGTGCAAACTGTAGGCGGGTGAAAACTCAAATCAATCGGGCGTCGAATCGACATCCAATTGCAATTTAGTCCCTAAATTACAATTCTAGGAAATTACAAGGACTTGTCCCATTTTAGTGTCAAAAATCCTTAATTAGTCAATTTTCATGCTTGCTAGTCAAATTTCAGCTCAAAATGATAATCCAAGATCATGAAATTGCATACATATCATTCAGGGACCAAAATGAAAGAATCAAAACTTCCAAACATCACTCTAACCAACTTAACTGTTGGTCGTATCGATACACGGGCAAGTGTATCGGTATGGTACACATTTCCAAAAACTCAGATTCCAATAGCTCAAATTCGTACCGAAACACTTCCTCGAGTACCGAAATACATGCCAATATCTCCTAAACTTGTACCAGAATAGTAGCACGCGTATCGAAATGCCTGTGCATTTCAAGCATACATATTTCGGTACAAGGTCACGCGTATCAAAACGCCTGGGCCCATAATCTCCTAAATTGCTGGTTTTTCATGTTTTCAAGGAATCAAATACATTCTAACATGCCATAAACACACCCACAACAACACTAAGGATCAAACCTTGTCATATCATCACAGAACATCATCAAGACATGGCATTATGCTTCAATAGGTAATCTAGAGGCATGCTTCCTGGATACCAAACCATTCAACATTCAAAACATAAAATTAACGCCACAACAAACATAAGAGGCCAAATACAAATCCAAAGCAACATTACATACATGCTTAAACAGGGAGTTTCTCAAAAACCCTCCCAAATCAACAATGAAACCTCATTGCCTTTATTACTACAAGCCTAGTTCGAAACCATACGTTCAATAGCCAAAGTCCTTGGATATTCTTCACTTGCTTGCTTCCTCTAAACCTTTAATTCTCTGCATTGATGGACAAAGAAAGCGTAAGAACACAAGGCTTACTAAGGAGTGCTCAAACAACCACCATCAATGCATTTAAAAGCCATTTTCCAAAACCACATTAAAATCAACATTTCAATCATCGTATAGAACATCATGCCTTGAAAACCATGCACCTAACACTTTCAAAAACCAGCATCTTAGATGATATGCAACATGTATCATGGATCAACAGCAAATCTCATTGCTAACCCTCAATTTAAGCTTTCTCATGCATAACAACCCATATGCAAAGCATAAAGAGTAAACATGTATAAATCAACATTATACATTAACAACCATCAACATGATACATCAAAAATTATATTGGCTTTCGACTGGTCATTAAACAAATCCACATTCCAAAATATTACATCGGATACACGGATTCAACAAGTGTCCTCTCAATACTTTAACCATCTCAACCAGAATTATGGTACCACTTACAACCCGGGGACACCAACCTCAATCATTGGTTAGATGCATAATCCACTAACGGGAGTTTTCGGTACCATTAACCCCTCGGCCGTTAAGGTACTTGTGGTGGAGTATTCGGTACACATAAACCCCTCAACACTTGAGGTGACTTTTTTATAGTGCACTATCAATCTTATGGCCGGCCAACTATATCCGATAATATTTTAAACCAAATCACTTGCCAATATAATTCATCATTAACCATGTACCTTACTGCTTTTTATATGGATCAATTCAAAACCATTTCCAAAGTAACAAACCATGCTTTAAAACAAGTATCTCACATACGTACATGGATCATTTACCAAATGCATCCATCATCATTATATGATCAAAAATAGTATAAAACATACTTTAAATCATGCTTAAATAGTAGGTACCATGAAATTCAAAACAAGTGCATAAAATCCATTTCACAAAAGCACGACCGAGGGAGAAATCTCTTTACACTTACTTCTGAGATTAAACCAGCATTTCAAGCTTAAGTTTAAACTCCCAACATAACCTTTAAACCATTTTAAAGTTGAAATCATCATTCTCACTCACTGACAATGCAAAGCTTTATTCACCGATGCGAAAACAAGTGTTCGAAGCCACCGAAGCTTCACCAACAGCCTTAGGATCATTCTCCCTTGTTTTAATCACATACCAACGGAAAATTAATGCCTTATCATGCTTTCATAATTCCAGCAACACCACTCCTCAGCTTAACCTCACTAAAACCATCAATCGCTGCCCGAAAACAATCGAAAACACCATCACATATCCTCCAAACATTACCCAGCCAAAACCCTAAGATTTAATCCATCAATTAACTTCAATTGACATCCAAAAACAATCCAAAAAAATCCTTATACCTCCAGCTTACATTAAACCTCCATAAAAACACATAACTAGCAACCTAGAAAATTAAAGATTCACACAGCTTCGGGATTCTAATGTTAAAACCAATCTATTAACATTATAAAACATCACAATCTTGATTAAAATCAATCAAGAACTTAGCAAAACATATCCAATTCGAAAATCATATAATCATATCAATTAAACCTTGATTTAACAAATTTTTCATAATTAAATCATTAAAACTCATTAGAAGACATATATAAAGGATCAATAACTTGGGAATTTCAGTAAAGAACCATTCATTAGAGGATAAGAATGAACCTTAGCTCTAATGAGTGAATTTCCTCTCAATTGGATGTTTTTACTCTTGAAAAACAAAAGATAACAATGAGATTTTGTAAAACAAGATTAAGGATTCCATTAGAAATCAAAGACTTAAGAAATCAAGAGTGTTACCTCAGCTCTTTGATGAAAAATAGAGTGTTTGGCTGAAAAGATTTTGAGAGAAAAATCTTTAGAGAAAAGTTATGTCAAATGTGTTTTTAGGAAAAATAACCACCTCTTTTAATTTAATTCCTCTTTACTTCTTTTAATTAAAACCCATTAAAACTAATCGCAATTAAGAGGAAACTTAGATTAAAACTTTAGGTAAAGTAGCTCCTTAAAGATTCAAAGTTTTGACCCTTTTACAAAACAGCTACTAAAAATGGTTTTCAATCTTTACATTTTGGTCACTAGCCAAAATGTCACATTTCCAAACCTCATTTTCCAAAATTGATTTTACCAAAAATATCCATTTAATAAATAATGATTTTTAAATATTTTTCCCAAATATTTTCCCTCTAAAAAATATTTAATCCAATTTTAATTCTGAATTCAACTCAAATTTCTAACTCGGTCCAACGAACCATCTAATCAGCCTATAAACCGCTAGGCCCAAAACTGAGGCGTTATAGCTCTCCCCCACTTAGGAAATTCCGTCCTCGAAATTTTACCTGAAGGAAACAAATGCGAAAATTGTTTCAACATGCCCACTTTGCTCATAATAGGACAAATCTGGTTGCAACTTAATATCCTCCACCGGCATAACATGCGAGGGATCCGACCGATACCTCCGCAACATCTGCGCATGAAACAAATTATGAATCTTCTTCAACTCAAGAGGTAACTGTAACACACTCGACCCGGTTCAGGAGAAAATCGGAATTGAAGATGTTTCTGAAAAACACATTCTAGAATTCAAGTGATCAAATTGTAATATTTTCAAAAGTTAATAGGAATCTAACAAAATATTTTCTTGAAGATTCATTGGATTATTTAAACCACAACCAAAACAAGTCCAAAATTATCAATTTAACAGATATCATAGATTCAATTAGATAACATGCAACCTAAAACTATATTTCATATAAGGATATAGCTTACACAAATAAGCCTTAATTTGAATCCTAAGCTGAAACATGGTCAAGATTATACTCAATTTTATGTCTATCTTGAATGTCTTAGCTCAAGTTAACAATATGTATATTGTTAGGCACCTAAATTAGCTTATATAAAAATGAATTTAAATCTCACATTTGATGGACAAGCTTCTAAATCTTTTAATATCTACTAATATGTAACCGTATAAGCTCATATGAGTACCAATTTTAATTCCTATTTTTCATATATTCCTTCTTATACTATGTTCAATTTCAAAGATGAGAGACTAGATTCGGCTAATAACATAGGATTATAAGGTTCGGTCTTGCTTAATAAAATCTAAAGTTCAATGCAATTTATTAAGCTATGAAAATCAATTTATTAGAACTTTCTCAAGTCATCATCATTCTAATTAATTTTAACCATTAGGGTCAAGCTATTTCAAGCTTAGTTTAACCATATTTACAAACATCTTTCTTCCTATTCAAACACGCCAAATTAACCAAACTAAAATAACCTAATACACAAACAAGCATGAACATGTTAAGACCTTCTTACAAAACAAACGTTCTTCTAAATTACAAGTCTATAACTCATAGTAGTGATCTAAATGCATTATGCATGTTGATATATCCAAATCATAACTTATTGGTACACACTAAAACTTAACAAAACAACTAAATCCTTATGTAATCCATTGATTATCAATGCTCAATCCATATCATGAATGTAATTTTCATATCAAAATCATACAAAATGAGAATACTACTCATCTTATTAGTTTAAAATACTTTATAAAATATCAAAGTTAACTAAGCATATATTTTATATTCATTTTCTTACAACAACATCTACAAATGACAAACAAATTTATACAATGGTATATGCCATCATTCTAGGAGTTCAACTAAGTGAGCTTTAACAATTCATAGAAGGTTTGGTTAGTGACTTGCAACTTCTTCCATGATTTTAGTCTTTATAATCAGATGACCTGTAAATGCATGACAATGAGTGCATTAGGCTTATATAGCCTAAGTGAGGTAGGATATTAACATAACAAAGCAGAAAGTTAATGATGTTGAATAAAAATAAAAAATTCAAGAACAAGTTAGTAATAGGTGTTTATGACTTAATTTTAGCTTACGCGTAGCTTGTTTATTGGAAACTTTATCGGTGTTCAAATTCTTTCAAAACTTAATTGAATAACATTCAGGGTTTTTAACTGAGTTCCTTCAGATTTCTTATCGAAATTATCAAAGTCAGAATTTATCTTATTGGAGACTTATCTAGTACTTATCGAACTTTTTAAATTTCTTATCAAACCTTATCAGGGTGCTTAACAGAGCTTATCAGAGTTCTTAACAGATATCTTAAAAATTGTATGTCTTTTTAAAAACGTTCGCCTTGGATCACATTTGGACATAAGTAGCATTGGTTTAAGAATTACTTAGCATAAAGTAATGGCTAGTGTATAGCATAACAGACTGTGATTTTCTTCTCTATCCAACCAACTGTCACCAATCTCCTTACCATCTCCCTTGTTACCTCATATTGTCGCCAATATATCACATATATAGGGTCGTCACCCTTGAGTTGTAGCTCATGGATCGTAGTCCTAAATTATACCGTATACTTCAGGGGCTTCCATTGTATAGGCAACCTAAATAATTTTTAGCTTTACAGTTAGGAAGGGTATCTTATGACATAAGAACTATTAGCTCTTAAGTATTTAGAAATTTTTAATGTTATAGCTTTAAAGCTTGAGGAACGTTCTTTAGTATCTTATGGCAAGTGCACATTTAGCTCTAATTAGGAGTTCATGGTTAATTCAAACTTATTACAAGATTCCAATCCATATTTTCAACTTGATAAAAGATATCATAGTATAGAAAAATAGATTATGCATACGTAATGCCAATATAGTCATGAGACTTGCAAAACATGCTATGCCTTGAATGCCCTTCCCCGAATATGCTCTATTTGAGCCTTATGCAACATGAATATGATTTAAGCATAGCAATTCAAGTAACCAAAGATTAGGATGACACCATGTCATCTCGAAATGCATAAACTACACTCACCTTATATTCCAAAGTTATAGAATACCTGAACCATAATCATATCTTACTTCTCAATCAAATTCCTTCCCTGACCATCCTTATCAATGCATGTACCTTAAAACAAATAACCAGTCATTACTAACCATGTCATCCAAAACAACATAACCAATCTTGTATCAAAGAATGGATGACACCAATATGTAGCTTAGATTTTGGGCTTTGAGAATCTATATTTATTTTGATTTTGATCACTAAATTTGGATGAATTCTAAACGTTCTTTCTCTACCAGAAATAGAGTATTCAACCATGGCTTTTTGCCATTTTGGAGAAGACGGTTGCCAAAAAGAAACTTCACTATTAATTTTCATGGTCCTCCACGTGGAAGGGAGAAATCAAACATGGCTCTGCCATGTTCTTTACATGGCTCACCAAAACAATGGCTTTGTGTTGTTTACAACACTTAATTCCTTCACTACAAGGTTTCTTGTCGTAGGATCCATTTAAACTTTCATTTCATTTAGCATGCATTCCCTCAAATTGTCTTATTATTCTTTTTAATCCTTAGCAAACCGACCATTCCTTTTTTCCTTTGTTTCATTTTGGTCCAACACTTAATTAAACAATCTAGCCACATTAGAAATCTATTTAGTATTTTAACTAGAAAATACTTCAAGGCGGAATGTTGGGATATAACAGTAACTTTAAACGATAAGCAATGGGACCAACTCGCTCCACAACCTCATACAGTCCAATAAACCTCATACTAAGCTTAACCTTACGTCTGAACCGCATCACCTCATTTCATGGTGACACTTTCAAAAACACGCGATCACCAACCGTATATTCAATCTCTTTACGCTTCAAATCAGCGTAGGATTTCTGACGATCCAAAATTGCTCTCAACGATCACAAATGAGCTTCAATTTCTCATTCTTATCCTTTAACACATCCGGCAAGGAAACATATTTTTCTCACACCTCAGCCCAACACAAGGGCGTACAACACTTCCTACCATACAAGGCTTCATAAGGTGTCGTTTGTATACTACCCTGATAACTGTTATTATAAGCAAACTCTACCAAAGGCGATTGTTTCTCCTAGGTTCCTTGGAACTCAATGATACAACACCTCAACATATCTTCTACAAACTGAATTACACGTTCAGACTGACCATCCGTCTAAGGATGATACGAAGTACTAAAACTCGACGATATACAAATCTTCCAACTTATCCAAAGTATACATCGTATGCATTAGCACAAAATGTGCACACTTCGTAAACTGATCAACAATCACCCAAATGGAATCCTTTTTAGTGGGTTTCAACAGCAACCTAGACACAAAATCTATGGTGATTCTCTCATATTTTCATTCTGGTATCTTTAACGGTTGCAACAACCCGGAAGGAATCCAATGCTCAGTTTTAACACGCTGACACACCATGCATCAAGCAACAAAATCAGCCACATCTTTCTTTAAACCAATCCAATAGTACTCTCCCTTCAAACCTTGATACATCTTAGTACTACCAGGATGCATAGCAAAAGGACTAGCATGTGCCTCGGTCAAGGTGATACGCCTCAATTCATCATCATTAGGCACCACTATTCAATCTTTAAAACACAAAACCCTATCATCATTAACATGAAAATTCGTCGGATTCCCATCCATGATATCCTTAACATGTGGTACCAACGCATCATCATAAGGTTGCTTTTCTTTAATCAACTGTGAAAATGATGGCTTTACTTGCAATTTGGCCAACAAACCTCCATCTTGCATCACACTCAACCGCGAAAACATCGCCCTTAACTCCACCTCAACTTTCCTACTCAAAGCATCGACTACAATGTTAGCCTTTCCCAGATGATACTCAATCGTCAAATCATAATCCTTAAGCAACTCCAACCATCTACGTTGCCTAAGATTTAAATCCTTTTGAGTCATCAAATAATTTAAACTCTTGTGATCTTGTACACAACACACTTCTCACCATAGAGATAGTGTCTCCAAATTTTCAACTCAAACACAACCATGGCAAGCTCAAGATCATAGGTAGGATAATTGTGCTCGTGCACCTTCAATTGTCTATATGCATAAGCCACAACTTCTCCATCTTGCATCAACACCCAACCCCAAGTACGATGCATCACTATAAACCATAAACTTCATACCTGACTCAGGTTGAATCAAGAAAGGAGCTTGCGTCAAAGCCTCCTTCAACTTTTCAAAAGCCCTTTGTCTATCCTCCGTCCACTCAAAATGGACATTCTTTTGCAACAACCTGGTCAAGGGAGCAGTAATCCTCGAAAAACCATCCACAAACCTACGATAATAACCCGCCAAACCAAGAAAACTTCGAATCTCCTACACTGACTTAGGTGACTTCCAACCTATCATCGCCTCAATATTACGTGGATCAACCCGAATTCCATTGGCCGACTCAACATGCCCAAGGAAAATAACCTCCCTAAGCCAAAACTCACATCTGCTCAACTTGGCATACAACTGATTATCCAACAAGGCCTGAAGCACTATCCGTAAATGTCTATCATGATCCTCCTCGGTACGAGAGTACACAAGAATATCATCAATAAACACGACCACAAATTGATGCAAAAACTCATGGAACACCTAATTCATCATATCCATGAACGCAACAGGGGCATTGGTCAAACCAAACGACATCACCAAGAATTCTTAATGCCCATACCTCGTTCAAAAAGCAGTCTTAGGCACATCCACATCCTTCTTTTCACGAACAACACCGGTACACCCTACTGTGAAACACTAGGCCTAATAAACCCTCGATCAAGCAAATCCAGAAGTTGCATCTTTAGCTCCTTCAACTCCTTCGGTGCCACAAGATAGGGAGCAATAGACACCGAAGCTATATTTGCATACAACTCAATGCCAAACTCAACCTCTCTATTCGGTGGCAAACCAGGCAAATCCTTCAAAAAAACAATCGAAAACTCAGATATTGTATGTATGTCCTAAAAATGCATCTCCTTTGATCCCATATTCATAACATAGGCTAGGTATGCCACGCAACCAAAATCCATCAAACAACTCGCTTCTAGAACCGAAACAACATTAGACAAGAACTTCACATTCTCCCATACTATTACTACCTCGTAATCATCAACAAGTTTCAAGGTAACTCCCTTGGTTTCAAAATAAACCATAGCTCTATGTTCAGACAACCAATCCATACCCAGGATTACATCAAAACCGTGAAACGACAACTCCGTTAGATCAACCGCGAACTCATAACCTTGAACGGTCAAAGGACATCTTCTAAACAACCTCCCTGTAAAAACCATTTTGTAACATACTCTAACCACCCTAGTAGGATTAGGTAAGTTATTACAATTACAATCAACAATTGAAACAATGTTAGGTATTAAGTACAATTCAATGAAGGTCTTTCTTGCACTTCAAGTTATAATTCGGTTAGTGGAGAACCAAATAAAACCAAACATGATGCACCTATTAGATAAACTAGGTCTCATAATGCTATATGTTATCATATTCAATCCATCAAAGGCTTACTTGATTTCCAGCTACCATTCGAACTAGGTGAGAAACCTATTAGTTAATTTCATCATTCAATGTGACTATCAAGCATTCCAATAATTGTTTTACAAGATTTACTTATGTGACTTTAATCAAACATATAGACCTACAATATTATCTACATCATTCGGCTAGAACTATATGTGACCAAAGAGGTTCAAGTCTAGACTTGTGGTTTATTACATTTACTTGGAGTTAACTAACCATTTTCAAGAGATCTATTCAACCATTTCATGCATAATTCATCCATGGGAATTAAACATTAAGCTATTCAACACATAAGTTCATTAAAGTGCATACATGCTCCATAGCCAAGTGACCATAATTATACATGTCTTAGGTGCCACCATCCTAGGAGAACTATATCAAGATGGTAACATACTCTTTTATGCAAAATGTGACTTGTATGAGATTACACTTCAAGATAGTATCCAAAAATCAACCTGTATCGTAGAAATGAGAATAGAATAAGCAAATCTTAGTGAGTGAGTTAATGTTACAAGGCAACAATACAATAAGTCTCAACAACGAACCATTAGATGGATGGTATGTTTCCCCTATCAATAGGGAACCATTCAAACAAGGCGTACACTACTAGATGTATTGTCAAATTTTCAATCCAATAACAATAAAAGGCTTGAATTTTAGACATACTCAATCACCCAATTCGATTAACAATTCAACTCAAGCAATCTCATATAAGCAAGGCTCAATTAATGTTTCAATGGCAATAGATCATAGCATTTGATTTTCCTTTACAATCAAGCCAACATACATAAGCAATGTTCAATCAAGGTTCCAATATCCATAGTTCATGGCATTCAATTTTACCTTTACATTCAATCAATACAATTCAATGTAGCAATAGGTTCAATGTGTATGAGTTATTAGTTCATTTTAGGTATAGCCTTGAGAATCGATTACTCAGTCAAGATAATCGAGTCTCCAACCAAACTGTCGCAAATAACAATAGTCAATATGGTACCAAGTACCTGGTCAATCCCTCTTACTGTCGCTAATGACCAATAACAATACTTCCCCCTACTGTCGCCAATTAGGGACCAATGTCTCAGACCGTAGTCCACCCCAAAAATGAGCTCTATAGACTCTATGGCATGCCAACTATATCTAAGACCTACTCGAGACCAAGTCTTACAATAGTTATCACTTTCAATCAATTAGAAGCATGATTCAATTCAATGTGCACAATTTGTGCCAATAGTCCCTTTTAATCAAATAGGATTCAATCCAATCCAATATCAATGTTTCCATAGTCAATGAAAGAGTATCAATCAACATCTCATTCAAAAATGAATTGTGTACTTCTATCTATAACATAATGCTTCATTTCAAAATAGTTCAATTAGGCAATAAACACAAAATTACAATCAATGGCATTTCAAGCATGCTTCACAATCAAGAAACCACTCAAGAGAGTACTTACCTTGCTAATGCTCTATAGCAAGCTCATTATACAATTTATACTTAAGATTCAATAAAAATTACAAATCAAAAACAGACTTGGAGAGGTTACCTCCCTCTCCAAACTTTAAAATACACTCACAGGAATTTTCCGAGCTACTGTCGATCCCAGATTGTAATCCCTTTGCCTCTACTAGCTTGTTGATCTAAGTGAGCCCATTTATCCCTGATTTCCACTTGATATAACATTCATACAATACATAGGGTATTAAATACAATCCAGCAATCAATTGAGTCATTGTGCAACTCCATACTTAAGCATACAATTCAATATAAACATCTAGACTGTTGTTGTGGCAACATGTGCACTGCTTACTTAAATATTCATATCTTTTATTCCGTACATTGTAATTTCGAACCGTTTACACCATTGGAAAGCTAACATAATTTTTCTTCTAACCATATAGGCCTTGCATTTTAGTTCTTTGCCAATTAATACAGTTTTTAACTTAAAGACAGGGTAACTTACAACACTGGACAGTTTGCACTGTCCTTAGTGTTTCTTCTCTACAATTCATTCTACAATCCAGAATTCAGTTCTATTTTCTCCAAATGAATTTAGACATGTCAAGGCATTATCCATAAAATTTTCAACCTTAAATTCCTTTTATAAAATTTATGGTGATTTTTCAAAGTCACTGCCCAGAACAGAGTATTCTAAGCAGATTACTCTAGGTTGAGTTTCTAGTTTCATAACTCATTTTAACAAGGTTCTATCATTGTAATTCAATTAATTTTCATGTTCTTACAAGTCTAGGTCAGTCTAATTCACCTAGCAATGAGCTTAAAATAGGGCATTATCATGTTAAATTCAATTTGATCTATTTGATCAACATCATTCATCCAATTCACCATTTGAGCAGCCCATTACCTAGTTTTAACTAATCCAGTTTGGTGCATTCATTTTCCAGCAAGTTATCTACTCTATTCGATCCCCAATTCATCTACCAACATGATAAAAATAGGGCTTTTGAGCAACATTTTCAATTTAATTCATTAGGACATCAATCCACTAGAATATCCAGCATCTACAATTTCAATTTACATTTCAATCATCCATTCCAATCATCATTCAAATTTTATAGCTTCTAGCATATCATTTCACCATCAATTTAGCTATTGACAACCTCAATTTCTCCTACTCATTCGAATGACACTTTCAATTCATGGAGTGGTCAATCAATTGAACTTCTTAACTAGTTCATAGCATCAATTCACTATCTATTCATCAATTTCAAGTAATTCAAGCAAGAACCCTAAATCTAAATGCATCATTTGTATCTATAACACATTAATGAAGAGATTTTACCTTCCTATCAAGATTATATGAATGTTAGCAATTCCAGTTTCACCAAATTCAAGCTTGAATCTATAATTATGAAGCTTTCTCACTCAATCCTTTTTCTCTCTTCTTTCTTTCTTCTACCTGGCGACAATGAGGAAAGTGATGACAATTCATCAATTAATTTCCTCCCTTAAATGACTAATTCATCCTCAATTATCCTGTAATTAATGACATGTGTAGGGGCATTTTAGGAATGTTAGAATTTTGCATGCATTCTTTCAATTTGTCATTTGTTTTGGTTTGGTCACTTATACAATAGGTTACTACTTTTTCATTCATAACATTCTAGTCCTTATTAACTAGATTTAGTATCTTGCTTTCAATCAATTAGGGATCAAATGACAACATTGTAGCAACTTCTTTATGCTAGTTTTGAGGATGTTACACGTTTCACCAAAAGAACTTTTACTTGCATTCCCACATCTAACACCTCGACATGTATATCAAGTAAATGCGCATGTTCACGCAAAATATATGAATCCGTAGAACCATAATCAACCAAAGGAAACAATGGCAAAGATTGAAAAGTAAATGTACCTACAATCACATCGGTGTCATTACGTCCCTCGCAATGTGTGTATACCCTTGCAGGACGTCCACCCTCAAGTTGAATAGCAATGGTATGAGCCACCGTTCTCAAACCCTCGTCCCTACGCTAAAATTGTCCTCATCCACGACCACAGCCTTGTTGTGGTGAAACTACAGTTACCCTAGCCTAACCACCACCAGCTAACAACGGACAATCACGCCTCAGATGATCGCTCGATCCACAACTCCAACAAGAGTTAGCAACAACAACAACAGGAGTCTATCACTCATGAGCCAAACGTGGATAGACTCGCCTCATGTGTTCACGCGATCCACATACCCAACAGGTATTAAAAGTTGATCTATCCTAGGTACCTTGACCATACAGCCCTCGCCTAGCACTACCTCCACCTCATCTCGAATCAGGGCGATACCTCTTATCATGATGCTTCTTATACTGACCACCACCGAAACTAGAGTTTGCAACTCTCTTGTCCGAGCTAGAACCTCCCACATGAGATGATAAGCCCAAGTTCTTCTCAATGTCCTTCGTCTGTGTAACCACCACGTCGAAATAGGTGTAGT
This sequence comes from Hibiscus mutabilis, assembly GCA_019671005.1. Classification (NCBI taxonomy): domain Eukaryota; kingdom Viridiplantae; phylum Streptophyta; class Magnoliopsida; order Malvales; family Malvaceae; genus Hibiscus; species Hibiscus mutabilis. Next base: position 19,509,879 of record CM033727.1, on the reverse strand, counting down.
TAGAAGCCAACATGTATGTCTTAACATCAGGTACTAGTCCATAACAAAATCGTTCATAGCGATGCCTCTCATCTAGTACCACCTCAGGATCATATTGTCTCAACTTAACAAATTGAACCTCATACTCAACCACGGTCATACTGCCCTGAACTATAGTCATGAACTCACACTTCTTTTCATCCAAGTATCTAACTCCAAATACTTATTTTTAAAGGCAGCTTGGAAGAACTCCCAATCCATATCATTGGATTCCATGCCCGCAGTTACAGTTGTCCACCAACTATAAGCGTCACCTTGCAACAGGGATACAACACATCCCAACTTACGGGCGCCATTACACCCCAATTGATCCAAAATTCGAACAGTGCTGGCTATCCACGCCTCGGATGCCTCAGGTGCCAACCCTTTGTACTCAACTCCTCCTAAACTACAGAGACATTCCAACGGTAATCTCGTTTGCCCAGCAACTAGCGCAGGCACATGCGTTCCAGCAATAGTAGCCTAAAAAGCTCTAGTCATTGCTTGTATCAAAGGCACCATATCACCCAACACTGGCCCAGCTGGCACAGGTGGTACTTGCTCCACATTTTCAGGTAGAATAGGCGGAGGGGTGGCAACGCTCTAGGAGGTACAACATCCTCATGATTTCCCTATCCAACGGCAGCAGCAATCGTACTAGATTACAACTCTATCCTCAGTCCCATCATGCGAAAATATCTAAGGCATGATAATACACCAAAACAAAACAATCACGCTAGCCTCAAGCAAGGATCCAATACTTCTATTTCAAATCAAAACATTACATACTGTAGTAATAAGGCAATGTGTCCCAAAATCATGCCCCAACATGGCATAAAGCAACCAATGTGCATATAACAATCACTGTGCATAGCAAATATCAGAAATTAACCAATTACAGCATTTCAGCAATCATAACATCATCCCACTTATCACAAACTTGGCTCTGATACCACCAAATGTAACCCCCTCGACTCGGCCTAGACGCCAGACCGAACCGAGCGAGCTACATTAGGTTTGCTGAAACCAACCGAAAAGATTAAACTCAAATTACGACCATTTTTTTTCTTTTTATCTTATCTAGATGTAACATATTAACCTATGGTGTGCAAACTCACAGCGGGTGAAAACTCAACTCAATCGGGCGTAGAATCGACATCCAATTGCATTCAATTATAATTTAGGGACTAAATTACAATTTTGGGAAATTAGAGGGACTTATCCCATTTTAGTGTTACCAATCCTTAATTAGTCAAGTTACATGGTTGGTGGTCAAATTTTAGCTCAAAACGATAATCCAAACTCATGAAATTGCATACATATCATTTAGGGACCAAAACAAAAGAATCAGAACTTCCAAACATCACTCTAACCAACTTAATTGTTGGTCGTATCGGTACACGGGCAAGTGTATAGGTACGGTTACACATTTCCAAAAACTCAAATTCTAATAGCTCAAACTCGTACCAAAACACATGCCATTTTTGCCTGAACTTCTACCAGAACGGTAGCCCATGTATCGAAATGCTTGTGCATTTCAGGCATACATATTTCGTACAAGGTCACGCATATTAAAACTCCTGGGCCCATAATCTCCTAAATTGCTGGTTTTTCATGTTTTCAAGGATTCAAATACGTTCTAACATGCCATAAGCACACCCATAACAACACTAAGGGTCAAACCTTATCATATCATCACAGAACATCATCAAATCATGGCATTATACTTCAATAGGTAATCTAGAGGCATGCTTCCTAGATACCAAACCATTCAACATTCAAAACATAAAATCAAAGCCACAACCAACATAAGAGGCCAATTACAAATCCAAAGCAACATTACATACATGCATAAACAGGGAGTTTCTCAAAAATCCTCCCAAATCAACAATGAAACCCCATTGCCTTTATTACTACAAATCTAGCTCGAAACCATATGTTCAATAGCCGAAGTCCGTGGATATCCTTCGCTTGCTTGATGCCTCTAAACCTTTAATTCTTTACATTTATTGACAAAGACAGCGTAAGCACACAAGGCTTAGTGAGGAATGCTCAAACAACCCACCATTAATGCATTTAAAAACCATTTTCCAAAACAACAGTGAAACCATCATTTCAATCATCGTATAAAACATTAAGCCTTGAAAACCATGCACTTAACTCTTTCAAAAACCAGTATATTAAACCATATGCAACATGTATCATGGATCAACAACAAATCAAATTGCTAACCCTCAATTTAAGCCTTCCCATGCATAACAACCCATATGCAAAGCTTAAAGAGTAAACATGTATAAATCAATATTATACATTAACAACCATAAACACGATACAACAATTATATTGACTTTTAAGCGATCATTAAACAAATCCACTTTCCAAAATATTACATCGGATACACGAATTCAACAAGTGTCCTCTCAACACTTCATGCCATCTCAACCGGAATTATGGTACCACTTACAACTCAGAGACACCAACCCCAATCATAAGTTAGATGCATAATCCACTAACGATATTTTTCGATACCATATAACACCTCGAGCGTTAAGTTACTCGTGGTGGAGTATTCGGTACACATAAACCCCTCAACACTAAGGCGACTTATTTGTAGTGCATTATCAATCCTATGGCCGGCCAACTATATCTGGTGACATTTTAAACCACACCTCTTGCTAATATAATTCATTAGTAACCATGTACCTCACTATTTTTATGTACATCAATTCAAAACCATTTCCAAAGCAACAAACCATGCTTTAAAACAAGTATCTCACTTACTTACATGGATCATTTGCCAAATGCATCCATCATCATTGTATGATAAAAAACAGTATAAAAAAACTTTAAATCATGCTTAAACAGTAGGTACCATGTAATTCAAAACAAGTGTATAAAATCCAATTTGTAAAAGCATGACCGAGGGAGAAATCTATTTATACTTACTTCCAAGTTTAAACCAGCGTTTCAAGCTTAAGTTTAAACTCCCAACATAACCTTTAAACTATTTCAAAGCTATAATCCATGTTCTCACTCACCGACAACACAAAGTTTATTCACCAATGCGAAACAAGTGTCTGAAGCCTCCAAAGCTTCACCAACAGCCTTAGGGTCACTCTTCCCTGTTTTAATCACATAACAATAGAGGATTAATGAGTTATCATGCATTCATAATCCCAACAACACCACTCCTCAACTTCTCCTCAATAAAACCCTCCCAAACATTACCCAGCCAAAACCCTAAGATTTAATCCATCAATTAACTTCAATTGACATCCAAAACCAATCCTTATACCTCCAGCATACATTAAACCTCCACAATTTCTTAAAAACACATAATTAGCAACCTAGAAAATTATAGATTCACACAGCTTCAGGATTCCAATGTTAAAACCAATTTATTAACATTATAAACATCACAATCTTGATTAAAATCAATCAAGAACTTAGCAAAACGTATCCAATTTGAAAATCATATAATCATATCAATTAAACCTTGATTTAACCAATTTTCCATAATTAAATTGTTAAAACTCATTAGAAGGCGTATATAATGGATCAATAACTTGGGAATTTCAGTAAAGAACCATTTATTAGAGGAGAAGAACAGACCTTACCTCTAATGAGTGAATTTCATCTCAATTGGATGTTTTTACTCTTGAAATACAAAAGATAACATTGAGATTTTGTAAAACAAGATTAAGGATTCCATTAGAAATTAAATACTTAAGAAATCAAGAGTGTTACCTCAGCTCTTTGATAAAAAGAGAGTGTTTGGTTGAAAAGATTTTGAGAGACAAAACTTTAGAGAAAAGTTACGTCAAATGTGTTTTTAGGAAAAATAATCACCTCTTTTAATTAACTCCTCTTTAATTTTTTTAATTAAAACCCATTAAAATTAATCACAATTAAGAGAAAACTTAGATTAACACTTTAGGTAAAATAGCTCCTTAATGATTCAAATTTTGACCCTTTTAATAAACAACCACTAAAAATAGTTTTCAATCTTTACATTTTGGTCACTAGCCAAAATGTCACATTTTCGAACCTCATTTTCCAAAATTGATTTTACCAAAAATATCCATATAATAAAAAATGATTTTTAAATATTTTCCCAAATATTTTTTCACTCAAAAATATCCAATTTTAATCTCGAACCTGACTCGAATCACTAACCTAGTCCAATAAACTGTCTAATCAGCCCATACACCGTTAGGCCCAAAACCGAGGTGCTACATTAGTATTTGGAAATTAATCCTTATCTCCTAAGTCTGTTCAGATATTAAGGGACAATGAGCCTTCAATCCAACTTTCGTATGGCACAAAATATGGGAAAATTAAGCGCAAGTAAAATAGACAATAAAGTCAAGGTATTCAATTATTAAAAACCTAAAAGCTAAGCATTCATCGAAAACACCCCTATCCAACTTAAAACATTATTTCATGGTTGGGGAAAGCAACAAAACGTTATCATTTTTAAACATCATTATCAAAATCAGAAATATTTCTAAGAGAAATGAACTAAAGAAAGAGATCCATTGATGCAACCCTTCAATGGATCCAGAGCTTTCGACATGACTTTCAATGGATCCAGAGCCTTCGGCAAGACTGCCTAGTTGAACCTTGGTTCACCTCTACTCTCTCTCTCTCTCTCTTCCCCACGACGCAACACTCATTTTCTCGTCCATTGGACTCATTTATGTTAGGGTTAGGGTTTTATGTTGCATGTTGTGATGTACTATAAATGATACGCAAATAGTGCAAGTATACACGTCGAACAAGTAGTAAAGTGATGAGTGAGTTTCTTCTCCACAGGGATTGGAGGTATTTCAGGTCTAGTTTAAGCAATGCAAACACAAACTGGAAATGTAATTGTTGTGGCAAACAAAAACAAAGATGTAAATGCTATAGCAAATAACTGGAATAAAAACTAGGCTGAACCAACAAACTTAAAACTGTCCTTACACGTGTGCTAAACTCACTATGGGAATGACTGGCTGGGTTTGTCTAGATAACCTATGTTTGGTCCTCATGAATACTTCAACCTTCCAACTTATCCTATGCTCGACAAGGTTTACTAAGAGTGCTCCGAAGCTATCTCTAGTAAGGATTCTGGGATTCAGAAATGCTATGGAAATACCTCTCAGTGTAAACCCTAACACTCCTCTACCCACGAAGTACTGCCCTTTTTATCCGTTGAAACCCTTCCCTTATCTCTAAGTTGGGTTAGAGTTGTGCCTCTCAGCATCCACCTCCATTGACTACGTGGATCTAAGTCTAACTCTCTCGACCATTAAGCTAATCAAACACTCAAGGAAAGGCCAACTTTTGAAGGCTCTTACAACCCTAAGGAAATAAAACCATAGGCAAAGCATAGATAAAGGTGGAAAACATAAAAGCATTCATTAAAGGAAACCAAACATATTCATCTAAACAAACCCGAGACACCTAAATCAGTTCATGGTTGGGCAATAAGCATCCATCATCATACGTTTCATACAACTCATATCCAGGAAAATATAAAATGTCAAAGCAAAAGCAGAAGGAAAGATAAACTCTTGATCTGCCTTAGACAGCCACGAACCACCCTAAGCTTGCTACTTCTCTCAAAGGCCAGCAAGGTCACCCCTTGGAGCTTCAACAATGGGGGACACCAAGTTGAGGAAGAAGATGAAGAAAAGAGCTGCCTTTCTCTTTCTTAGCTTTTTAGGTCACCTTTTCAGCACACCCTTAAATGAGGGCTTCTTGTCCTTTATATAGTGGAGGCTCCTACGGTTTTGTGCCCTAAACATTCCCTTTGTGACCTAAGGAGTATTCCCTGGCACATGCTTGACACAATGGGGGTTCTTACATGTGGACTAGAAAATATCTTCTTCATGTTTTGTCTTTTTCTGCACCCAGCCTTTTCAGTCCAAAGTGCTATGGCATTTTCAGCATCTCTGCCCTGCTCAGCTGCACATCACGAAACCAGACCAGACCCTTCTCAAGCAGCACCCATTTTGTAATTAACCCATAACAACCAAAGCTATGAAACAAAATACAACTATATGAACTAAATGCAACTTAAATGCCATGAAATGAGCCTAAAAACAAGCAAATAACATAGTAAAATGGTATGAAATATATGCATTTTGTAGAGTTATCACACCCTCAAACTTAAGCGATTGCTTGTCCTCAAGCAATGAGTAGAAAAGAATAGAAAAAATATTGTCAGTCCTCAGAAAAATACAGGCTATCAACATGCTTGACTAGACTTTAGATTTTTAAAAACATCCCTTAGGGCCAGGTTCATTGCATGTGTGTATGTTATTGCATCCAACCTATGCTTAACATGGCTAAGAAAGTTTTTTAGGAAAGCTCTCTAATGCACCCAAATATTTCTAAGCGATTTAAGCACAATTTTTACTCTCATATTGTAATCTTTGTTTTTTTTTTCTGCTGCTTCTAAGGGAGTGAGCTCATCACAACTACCTTCCTAGACTTGAAAATGAAGTGGAGCAAACACCCCATTCCCTAGCCTATTGAGTAGAGTCATCCCGTGACTACTTTCATTCGCTCATATGCTATTGCTACCATTTATTAAAGGGATTTTCTAGGTAATGCAATGCCCAGAAGAGTGTCCCTCTATAGCTATGCCAAAGCATTTATTCACAAGTCAACACATATTTAAGCACAGGGGAGTTTAACAAAGCCTTTAATGCTTATAATTATCATTCAAGTTCATTAAGATTATTTATACTAAGGCATGCAAGAATCCTTTCCTAAAGGCTTTTCTAACAATGTTAAGCATAGAAAGCATGGAATTGTGTAACAATTTAATTCATAAAGCACCCAACCCTAAAGTTAGTTCTACCAATCTCAGTTAGTCATAATCATTCAATTAATTCCAAGCCATACAAGTTAAATGTTCATCATCGGACATCATGAATTTAATCAAAAAACTATCTTTGAATTAAACAGAATGCCATAGCATAAATTTTGTTCCTTACAACAAATTCAAATGACTAACTATGAACACTAACACCCCCAAACATGGGAAATATAGTGTCCTCAATGCATTAAAACTAGATGCATGAAACTAAACTAAATGCAATGCAAAGGAGGGACCTCATGGTTGTTTTCGTTTCATAGTTTTGGATGCCATATGCTTGATGCTCAATTTTTTAAGCGATGCAATGAGCGGGTCTTCCTCTTCTGATTCTGGTGGTGGGGTTGGTTCATCCTAGCTAGATTGCTCAGGCTAGTCATCCTCCTCCTCATCTTCAGGCTTAGATTCTTCAACAAGGGTGGTCCAAACTTGTCCAGTTGTGCGTTTCTGATGGTGCTTTGTTCTTGCCGTAGCATCTGGAGTCTAGTCCACCATAAGATGTGGTACAGGAGTGGGGGTCGGTTCAGCGATCTCTTCATCATCATCACTCTCGATAGTGACGGGGTCGATAGTGGGCTCTTTAGGTTGTGGGGAAGAGGCCAGAGTTTTGGCCTTTCTCTTACGCATCTTACTCTTTGTTGCGGCAGGCTCAGCAGATGCAGGTTTCTTTACAACCGCGGTGGGATGAGAAGTACTTGCTCTGGTCATAGTGGGAGGGTCCGTCAGGGTAACAAATAGTTCCTTAGGGAAAGGGAAAGTCGACAGTCATGTGGGGCATCATTTCTCGGAGGTATGCGTTGAGAATAGCATCCCATGCTTTCACATACCTGAAATAGGTTGTGAGGTTGCCACACATGTGATCCATGTCAGACCGTAGGCGGTTGGTGGTGGTCACCAAGGATGCAATCCTTGCTGCAGCAAAAGTTTTGGCCCCGTCTTCAACAGTTTCAGCTGGGGCATCTTCATCAAATCCTCGTAGACCGAGGATTTGGGCTGTTGTGATCGCATTCTTGTCGGTAATGTTCTCATCTTCTTGAGGGTCTTCAAAGACTTTTTTCTTTCAGTAGAGGTCTATAACGAGGTTGGGGGAAATTAGTGGGTTGTGCTTCCTCTTGAGGCAGGCATAAACTTCATCAACAATCAACTTTCCAACATCAATGGACCGACCATGTAAGATAGAATGGATAAGGAGCAGCCGGTTGATGTGGACAGTGGCTGAGTGGGATGTGGGTATGAGACGGGTTTTCACATAATGGTTCCAGACCTTGGCCTCGGGTTTAAGGCGTCCTCGCTCCACAGATCGAGTGGCCATGTCCAGTTCAGTCCCTGCTGAAGCACAAGTCTTCAAGGACTTCTTTTTGTGTTTGGGCATCAACACTAGTTGTTAAGGGGCTATGGTGGTCTATTCTTCATACCGTAGTATTTGTTGATTGTTGTGGCTATAAATTTTATTTTCTCTCCTCGCACGTACACACTGGACTAGGCGGGGCTCGTCAGATGAGCATAAAAGTCCCTCACCAGGGGGACGCATATATCTTCAGGGTGTTTCACAAAAGTTCCCCAGCCATGTGTAGTGATTACGTCCAACACTTCTTTGTCAAAACCTTGTTCCCGCTCAGTAGGGAACTTGAATCCTTGCTCTGCAAAAGGCTTTTGATCTTTAAGTTGTTGTCATCGATCTTTGGCAGTTGGGTCAGAGAATTTCTTGATCTCGACAACGGGTGGTGCTTGGGCACTATCGGATGCAACAAAGACATTCTTGCATCGGACCATTGTGATGGTAGGGAGAGAAGATAATGTTGGGTGGGGAAAAAATTTGGGGTAGTAAAGAAAGTGAAGTTTTGGCTTCAATGGAGTTAAGAGGAAATCGGATGAAGAAGATGAAGTTGAGAAGAAATGATTAAGAGGAAAGGACAAATGAGAGAAGAGGGAAGTTGATGGGGTTGAGAACTGTCACACGTTAATAGAGAGAGAGGGTGAATGGGACAGTTTTACAGCGTGTGTAAGAGGAGAGAAGTGATGGCTATTTAATGAAAAGTGGAAAAGGTAGAGAGGGAAGGTAGGGTTTTGAATGGTTATGGTTTTAAAGGAATTAAATAAGGAATAACTTCCCATTTTTGCTTTTTAAATACCGCCACCCCCAAACCTTGGAAATTCCTTTTGCCTTTTTATCTTCCCTTATTAGGATAGAGACAAACCCTAACCCTAATAAGAAAAGCCTGCCAACCTTAATTTTCACCTTGGCGTGCCACATGCAACCTGTAGGCATAACGGACATGGGGTAATAAAAACAAACATAAAAGAAAGACAATAACACACTAAAAACAATAAAAAATATAACAAAAAAACTGAGTTATTTATGGACTTAAAGGCAGAAAAATGCTATAACATAAAGAGGATATGAAGGGAGATGCAAACTATTAAGGATCATTGAGGGGCAAAGATGATTTGTCTCGCAAGATTGGGGCTCCATTGTACACCTTCAAACGCTGGCTATTAACCTTAAAGATCGTGTCATCATCAAGATTTTTGATTCCGATAGCACCATAAGGATACACCTTGTGAACTTGGAAAGGCCCTAACCACCGAGACTTGAGCTTCCCAGGGAAGAGCTTGAGCCTCGAGTTGTAAAGAAGCACTTGTTGTCCTTCTGAAAAATGTCGTGGCAAAATGTGCTTGTCATGCCACTTTTTCATTTTTTCCTTATATAACCGTGCATTCTCATACGCATGGGCTCTAAATTATTCCATGTCATTAAGCTCCAGCAGCCTTTTCTCACCAGCCAGTTGGGCATCCATGTTGAGCTTTTTGATGGCCCAATAAGCTTTGTGTTCAAGCTCGGCGGGGAAGTGACATGTTTTTCCATAAACTAGCTTGAAGGAGGAATCCCAATGGTGTCTTAAAAGCTGTTCGATAGGCCAATAAGGCCTCATCAAGTTTTGGGGACCAGTCCTTTCTCTTGGGGTTGACGACCTTCTCAAGTATTTGTTTAATCTCACAGTTGGAGACCTCAGCTTGTCCATTGGTCTGGGGGTGATATCCCGTGGCAATTTTGTGCCTTACCCCATATCTGTATAATGCTTTGGCAATAAGCTTGTTATCAAAGTGGGATCCTTCATCGCTAAAAATGGCTTTTGGTGCTCCAAATCTGGTGAATATGCTCTTGTGAAGAAACTTGAGAACTATTTTGGAGTCATTCTTCGGTGTAGCCACAACTTCTACCCATTTCGACACATAGTCTACTGCCAATAAGATGTATAAATCTCCAAAAGATGAAGGGAATGGTCCCATAAAGTCAATTCCTCAAATATCAAAAAGCTTTACCTCCAAGATACCTTGCAATGGCATTTCATTTCTTTGAGAAATGTTCCCTGTTCTTTGACACCGATCACAAGTCTTGCAAAGCTCCTGTGCATCCTTGAAAGGTGTTGGCCAATAGAACCCGGATTGTAGGGCCTTTGCAACAGTCCTTGTTCCACCGAAATGGCCTCCACACGACAATGAGTGGCAATAGAATATGATGTCCTTTTGCTCCTCTTCAGGAACACACCTTCTTATCATTTGATCAGCACATTGCTTGAACAGATATTCATCCCAAAAATAGAACCTCACATCGTGCTTGAAATTCTTCCGACCCTGGCTATTCAAATTAGGAGGCAAAATACCACTAACAAGATAGTTAACAATATCAGCATACCACGGAATTGTTGTAGCATATAAAATTTTCTCATCAGAGAATTCCTCATTGATTTCTTGTTCAATGCTATTTTCATCCTTGTTCTCTAATCTAGAGAGATGGTCGGCTACATGGTTTTCACATCATTTCCTATCTCTAACTTCCAAGTCAAATTCTTGCAAGAGAAGTATCCATCTAATAAGCCTAGGTTAGCATCCTTTTTAGTCACTAAGTATTTGATAGCTGAGTGATCGGTGTGAACAATGACCTTAGTGCCTATCGTATGACCTAAACTTATCAAAGGCAAACACAACAGCTAGCAATTCTTTTTTAGTTGTGGTGTAATTAATTTGTGCATCATTTAAGGTGTGGCTAGCATAGTAAATAACATGAAAGAGTTTACCTCGGCGTTGCTCAAGTGCAACCCCTACTGCGTAGTCACTTGCGTCACACATCATCTCAAAGGGCTCGTTCCAATCAGGTGGGACGACAATGGGTGTTGAGATAAGCTTCTTCTTCAGTTTCTTGAATGCGCTATGGCAATCCTCATCGAACACAAATGGATGATTTTTCAGTAGCAAATTGCAAAGTGGCTTTGAGATCTTGGAGAAGTCCTTGATGAACCTTCGATAAAAGCCTGCATGGCCAAGGAAACTCCCCATACCCTCGACAGTGGTGGGAGGAGGTAACTTCTCGATTACTTCAACTTTTGCCTTGTCTACCTCAATTCCTCTCTTCGAGATTTTGTGACCCAAAACAGTTCCTTCGGTCACCATAAAATAGCATTTCTCCCAAATGAGAACCAAGTCAGCTTCCTCACAACACTTTAGCACTTTCGCCAAGTTGCCCAAACATGCTTCAAAGTCATCTCCGGAGACTGAAAAGTCATCCATGAAAATTTCCAAGAACTCTTCAACCATATCCGAAAAAATTGCTAACATGCATCTCTGAAAAGTTGTCGAAGCATTACAAAGTCCAAAGGGCATTCCCTTAAAGGCATAAGTACCATAGGGACAGGTGAAGGTTGTCTTCTCTTGATCTTCGGGTGCTATAGCAATCTGGTTGTACCCTGAGTATCCATCGAGGAAACAATAAAAGACCTTCCCCGCCAATCGATCTAGCATTTGATCAATGAATGGGAGGAGGAAATGGTCCTTCTTGGTTGCCTTGTTGAGCTTCTTATAGTCCATACATATCCTCCAACCTGTGACGGTCCTTGTTGGTAGAAACTCATTGTCGTCATTGCTCACCACGATCATGCCTCCTTTCTTGGGTACACATTGTACTGGGCTGACCCATGAACTATTGGATATTGGGTAGATAACACCAGTATCGAGCCACTTGATTATCTCCTTAATCACCACCTTCTTCATAATTGGATTAAGCCTTCTTTGGGGTTCGAAAGAATTGTTGTGACAATCATCAAGCAAAATTTTATGCATACAAATAGTAGGGCTTATACCCTTCAAATCAGCCATAGTCCAACCTAAAGCCTTTTTATGTTGAGACAACATATTTATCAAGCTAGATTCTTGCTTAGATGTAAGACTATATGAAATTATCACCGGCAAAGTCTCATTACTACCCAAATAAGCATATTTAAGGTGTGATGGCAAAGGCTTTAGTTCTAATATGGGTGCATGCTCAATTGAGGGTTTAGGATGAGTAAATTCAGAAAAGTCAAGGGGTTTAAAGTACGTACATGGTCTAGCTTCGACCAAGCTAGATTGTTCCACCTCTAATGGGCAGTCCTTGAGCTCCTAATCACTATCCTCCTTGAACTCCACATAATCTTCAAGTTGCACAAAATTGTTGCAGCATAATTTTCCATCATGCTCTTCTGTTATAGCATCTATGTATTGACATTCCTCATTGTCGCCCATATATCTGAGTGTGTTGAAGACGTTGATGGTTACCCTTTGATCAGCCACCCGCATTGTAAACTCACCCTTCTCACAATCAATCAAGATACGGCTGGTGGCTAAGAATGACCGCCCCAAGATTATGGGTGCATTGTCATCCGCCTCACATTCAAGAATGAGAAAGTCATCTGAAAAGACAAATGTGTCAACTTTTACCAGAACATCTTCAATCCTTCTTTCTGGTCAGACATGAGAGCGATCGGCTAGCTACAAAATGACTGTTGTAGGCCTTGTTTCTCCCATACCAAGCTTCATAAAAACATACTTGGGCATTAGGTTAACACTAGACCCAAGATCGCATAAAGCTTTTCCCACATAGTTGTCACCAATGGAGCATGGAATGATGAAACTGCCCGGATCTTGTTGTTTAGGTGGCAACTTGCTCCACACTGAATAGCACTCTTTTGTCGTGGCAACCATCTCATATTTTTCCACCTTTCTCTTCTTGGTAACAATATCCTTGAGAAATTTAGCATAAGAGGGCATTTGATCAATGGCCTCCAGAAATGGGACATTGATATGCAGCTGATCAAGGATATCCAAGAATTTCTTGAACTAAAGATCGTCTTTGTGCTTCTTTATTCTTTGAGGAAATGAGGTGGGGGTCTGATCTCTTACTCTACTAGTAGAGGTTTGTCTTTTGCCGCAACAAAAGTTTGTCCTTCCTTTGCAGATTCTTTAGTTGGGCCCTCATTCTTATCCTCCTCAAAATGTGTATATTCTGGTATAGCAGGTTCCCTTTGCTCATACTTGGAGTTGGAGTCTTCCTTTGTTTGTCCCCTAAACTTATCTCCTTTATTGAGTTGCGTGTCAATTCTCAAAGTGAGTGCACTACACTGTCCCTTTCCATGAGATTTAGTGACTTCAGTGTCACTAGGCAAACTCCCTTAAGGTCGCACATGCAAGGCTTGTGCAATTTGCCCTACTTGTGTTTCCAAAGCTCTCAAGGATGAACTGTGACTTTGTAGCAATGCTCATTAGTTCTTGATGGACGCAGCATGGTCTTGAAGTAGAACCTTTGTAGTAGCCATAAAGTCATTTGTGGTTAACATGAAGTCCTTTAATGTAGCTTCCAAAGAATTGTTATTTGATGAAGGCGTCGAACCTCTGTTGTTTTGCCATGGCATATTCTGTTGGTGACCTGGGGGTTCGATCAGATTTTGTTGCTGATTTGAACTGCCAACATTATTGTTCCCCTGGTTCCCCCAAGAAAGGTTAGGGTGCTGACGCCATCCTGGATTATAGGTATTCAAGTAGGGGTTGTTGTTCCTATTGAAGTTCCCCAGATAGTTGGTAGATTCCTGGTTTTCTGGGCACTCACTTAAATGATGGTTTCCCTCACATCGAAGACAGGTTGATGTAACCTTCACTTTCTTTAACATGTTGGTAATGGCTGATAATTGAGCTGAACTGAGTCATTAGCATCATATTCTCACATCCCTTGAGTCTTTCTCCCTGCTCAGAGCCTTGAGGTAGGGAATTGGTAGTCGTTGTTTGCTATCCTATCAAGGATATCAAACGCTTCTTCGAGTGACTTGTCCAGCAGGGTTCCATTTGCTGAAGCATCCAACATCATTCTTGTAAGGACATTAACACCATTGTAGAACATCACCACTTGTGTCCAATCATGGAAACCATGATTCGTGCACTTGCGCAACAGTCCCTTGAATCTATCCCAACACTCGTACATCGACTCGTCATCAGCTTGACCAAATAAAGCAATGTCATTCCTTAATTGGGTATTCCTATTGGGTAGGTTATACCGCATCAAAAAACTTTTGCATAGGTTTGTCCATGTCTCCATCGAACCAGCAGGTACTCCACTCAACCAGGCTCTCCCCGATCACGAAAGGAATAAGGGAACAGCTTCAACTTTAACACATATTCATGCACCCCTTGTTGTCTAAATGAATCGAAAACTTTCAATAATGCACGGATGTGTTGCCTTGCATCTTCATGAGGTGATCCACCAAACTGCCCAATAGAATTCAACATGTTAAACATGACTGGCTTGAGTTCAAAGTGAGCTGCTTGGATCTCGGGAGCCAAAATTCTAGGATTTAGATCATCCAAGATAGGATTCAAGTGATCCCTAATAGCTCGTGGTCTAATTATTGCTCCAGGATTTGCTGCAACTTCAAGATTTCCTTAATTATCAACCAGTAATCCTTGATTCTGATGTCTATTCATGATTCTTAAAGCTTCTTGTATACGCCTTCTTTGTCAAAAGAGAAGTTCAACTTCAGGAATGATATGTCGTAAGGGTCCGCTGGGTCTTCTTCTGTTCATACACTAGCAGAACACCTGAAAAGACAAACAAAGACAACTAGTAAAACTGTACAAAAACTTAAAATAAATAAAATAATGCAAAAACTAAACCATAAATGACCAATTGTCAATCCCCAGCAACGGTGCCAAAAACTTATTGCATGTTGTGATGTACTATAAATGATACGCAAATAGTGCAAGTATACACGTCGAACAAGTAGTAAAGTAATGAGTGGGTATCGTCTCCATAGGGATTGGAGGTATTTCAGGTCTAGTTTAAGCAATGCAAACACAAACTGGAAATGTAATTGTTGTGGCAAGCAGAAGCAAAGATGTAAATGCTATAGCAAATAACTGGAATAAAAACTAGGCTGAACCAACATACTTAAAACTGTCCTCACACGTGTGCTAAACTCACTATGGGAATGACTGGCTGGGTTTGTCTAGATAACCTATTTCTAGTCCTCATGAATACTTCAACCTTCCAACTTATCCTATGCTCAACAGGGTTTACTAAGAGTGCTCCTAAGCTATCTCTAGTAAGGAGTCTGGGAGTCAGAAATGCTATGACAATACCTCTCAGTGTGAACCCTAACACTCCTCTACCCATGAAGTATTGCCCTTTTTTAGCCGTTGAAACCCTTCCCTTATCTCTAAGGTGGGTTAGAGTTGTGCCTCTCAGCATTCAACTCCATTGCCTACGTGGATCTAAGCCTAACTCTCTCGACCATTAAGCTAATCAAACACTCAAAGAAAGACCAACTCTCGAAGGCTCTTACAACCCTAAGGAAATAAAACCATAGGCAAAGCATAGATAAAGGTGGAAAACATAAAAGCATTCATTAAAGGAAACCAAACATATTCATTCAAACAAACCCGAGCCACCTAAAATCAGTTCCTGGCTGGGCAATAAACATCCATCATCATACGTTTCATACAACCCATATCTAGAAAAATATAAAATGTCAAAGCAAAAGCAGAAGGAATGATAAACTCCCGATCCGCCTTGGACTGTCACGAACCACCCTAAGCTTGCTGCTTCTCTCAAAGGCCAGCAAGGTCACCCCTTGGAGCTTCAACAATGGGGGACACCAAGTTAAGCAAGAAGATGAAGAAAAAAGCCGTCTTTCTCCTTTCTCTTTCTTAGCTTTTTAGGTCACCTTTTCAGCACACCCTTAAATGATGGCTTCTTGTCCTTTATATAGTTGAGGCTCCTAGGGTTTTGTGCCACAAACATTCCCTTTGTGACCTAAGGAATATTTACTGGCACATGCTTGGCACAAGAGACAAATGGGGGTTCTCACATATGGGATGGAAAATATTTTCTTCGTGTTTTGTCTTTTTCTGCACCCATCCTTTTCAGTCCAAAATGCTATGGCATTTTCAGCTACTCTGCCCTGCTCACCTGCACTTCACAAAACCAGACCAAACCCTTCTCAAGCAGCACCCATTTTGCAATTGACCCACAACAACCAAAGCTATGAAACAAAATGCAACTATATGAACTAAATGCAACCTAAATGCCATGAAATGAGCCTAAAAATAAGCAAATAACAGAGCAAAAAGGTATGAAATATATGCATTTTGCAGAGTTATCATTTTGAGAGTTTGTTACCACCATTCTAGGTGCGTTATATTCTCTTTGAATTAGGGCTAACATGGCTCTAACTCACGGCTATCTGATCGGGCATCGAACTTCCTTCTTTTGCCAACCAAGCTTGGCATTCTTTCTTCCTGCTTTTGCCAACTGCGCTCAGCATTTCTCTTTTGCTCCACTTACTCCAGACCTGTCAAACATGTCCACCACAACAAGAAAATACCCCTTCACTCTGGCAATAAAAATTGTACATCCTTAACTCCTAAATGCAAATGCATAAAACTACTGGCAAAATGCAGAAATATGTACATAAATTCAAGCAATAGCATGGTAATATATGCGTGAAAAGTAGATCTTTTGAGGAGTTAGTAGTAGTACACCGTGGGATGATTACGTGGCAGTGGCTGAATTGATTATTTTAACCGAATGCGAGGGCATAATTGATGTTTTTGCAGAGTTTAGAGGCATAATTGATTTTAATTGAAAGTTTGGTAATTCACTTAATCTTTATGCTAAATTATTAAAAATATAAAAATATTTAAATAATATTTAAATAATCATAAAATATTTAAAATAAAAACACTATAATAAATTTAAAAAATTAAGTAAAAAGCATAAAATTAAAAATATAAAAAATTATTAATATAAAAAATCAAAATTTAAAAATATTTATCAACAGACAGAAAAATTTTATGGTTATGCTAATCGTACTTATATTCTTTGAACATATTTTCTGTGAAATCATCATTGTATTAGGTAGTAATAAATCCAAAATTTACCTTCATTTTTTCTACATCGAATATTAATGAGCATCAATTTGATGTAGAAAAGCGAAAGAAATTTTGATTTTTATTGTTACTCTAATACAAGTTTGATACTATTAAAATTTTGTTTAACGAATGATAATACTCAAACTGACGAAGTCGAAGACTTTTTCAATGAAAGTATTTGATTTTTTAATATTTTATAAAAAATTAATTTTTGTATTTAAATTTTATCATTTTATAATTTCTATTATATTTTAATTTTTTATATTAGTTTTTATTTTAAATATTTTATTTATTTTTATTAAGTATATGAATTTTTATAAAAAATTAAAGAATATTTTATTTTTTTGAGAGAGTTCTCACTTTACTTATTTTTAAAAATATCAGGGAGCCAAAGGATATTTACACAAATTTGTTAATAGACTCTTCATATATTTCATTTGTAAAAGTCCAATTCAAAAAACCAAATTATTTATACTGTATTATTCAAAACCGAACAAATTGATTAAATTAACATGAAATTTAAACAAATTATTTATTCATTTTAATAGTTTTAAAAAATTTAGTAATTTCCTAAATTCTTATTTTTTTTAACTCAAACAGTAAATAAGTTACCGAACTTTCAATTAAAACTAATTATGCCCCTGAACTCAGTAAAATAATCAATTATGCCCTCGAATTTGGTTAAAAAATCAATTCAGCCCCTCTCACGTCATCATCCCACGGTATACTACCACATCAACATCGTTTACTGCCACATCAATAATGTAACGGCCAACATCAGTCAAAGGGTTAATTTGATGCAATTTACGAACTTGAGGGCCTAACTGAGTGCGTTTTTTTGACGATGGGCTGAATTGATTTTTTTGGGTCAAACTCGAGGACAAAAATACCCCTTTAGCCTAAAAGAAAATAAAAGTTAAAACTAAACTAAAAATTACAACAATTACTAAACTATAATCACCAATTGCCAAACCTAGACAACGACGCCAAAAACTTAATGCTTGAAATATAGTCTGCGAAATCAAAGCAAGTATATTCGTCGATTAAGTAACAGTATTTAAATAGAGTGTCGAACCTAAAAGTATTAGAATGATAAACTCAAAGCGATTGCACGTAAGAGTAAGCAAAATAATGATGTGATGATAAGGATTATAAACTAGATGCGTTAACAAAAAAAAGTAAATTAAAACAATGATCAAAGAACAAACAGATGTTGTAGCAAATATTATAATGAGGATGGATGTTGAGTTTATTGCCTAAGCAAGTGTTAACCCTCCTTTGTGGTCTGCCCTGACAAGTTTTCTTTTTTTTTGTCTTTATGCAATAAAGAGTCTACGGCTTTAGATATTGTCTAGTACTTCCCCTTAGAATCTGTCTTGATGTAGCGGGTAAATTGTGCCTCAACCACCGAAGTGGTCCTAGCTCGTCCATGCACCGTGTGTCCCTTAATTTAACGGTAAAGGGGCAATCGTAAGGTCCATAATGTATTTATAGTCCCGCGTGGTACAAAGGATAAAGACGGCTCCTTTATCCTTAAGCCTTTTGCACACACTAACACATGAGTCAAACAGGTTTGTCTTGACATTAATATGCCAAGTACCAATAAAAACAAAATAAAATTATTTAAGGAAGGGGATGAAGTTTACCTGAAGTTACAACCCTATCGGTAGACCTCACTAGCTCTGCAAATGAATCTGAAATTGGCAGCCAAATTTTACGGTCGCTACAAGGTCACGCAGAAAATAGGATCAATAGCCTACTGATTGGAATTTCCCCTTAATTCTAAACTCCACCCATTCTTCCATGTCAATCTATTGAAGAAGAAGTTGGGGCAGAAATACATTACCTCTATTGATCCACCAGAAACCACCGACGACAGGAAAGTGCAGGTGTTCCCAACGTTTGTTTTGGAAAAGCGAATGATCAAAAGGCAGAATTGAGCAGTGACACAGTTGCTAATACAGTGATCAAATCTAGGAGTTAAGAATGCTACATGAGATGATTATATAGCATGCTGAAGTCACAGTTCCCCGAATTTGATCCTTGGGCACAAGAATCAACTGGAGGGAGGGGAAATATTATGAGCTTGATTGCAAAATTAACGGAATTAGAGTTTTGCGAAGATGGATTAGGGATTTCGAATGAAGGAGGAGAATTGAAGAAATTGGGCGAAATTAGTAAAGGGCAGGTCGAGTCTTTGATCCGTACTATATCTGAAGAGGAGGAAGGGGGAGACGGTGTCGTTTCATTTACAGAGTGCTGGTCAGTGACTGCCGCTACAAGTGGGCCTGAAGCTTGTCGAGTGTCACGAACCCATATCCAGTGCCTATATTGGAATGATTAAATTATTATATTACGCCGTTAGAGTTAATTATGTTTAATGCCGGATGTAATTATATAAATTGTGTACGACCACCCTATATATATTGGTCAGTTCTGTTCTGTTCTGTTCTGTGCTGTGCGAATCATCTTTGAAATGAAGATCATTCGTTGTTAATCTATAATCTTATTCTATTATCTTATCCTTTCTCTTCTGAAATCCCAGTTTCTTTATTTCTCTAGCAAGTTCATAACAGTAGAGCCAATGTAAACATCAAGGAAGGTGAATATAAATTTATATCAACTGTTTCAAAATTGTACATTATACAGAGTTCCACAAACAAGATTGAGCAAACTCAAACAAAAGGATGAAAATATCCTCAATTTTGAATGTGTTAAGTAGTGTAAAACTGTAAATACTATTACCCCAACGGCTTTTTGTGTGATGAATGCGACTTGTAATCTAATAAAGGATCAATACATGAATAATTATAATAATAGTAGTAGAAATCTGTTACTCGGACTTGAGTGGGTAGATGTATCTGACATGGATATATTCAATTTTCTCAAAGTTGAAGGTCATATAGTCGTATCCTTGCCTGACATGCATCGGTACTTCAACAAAAATGAAGAATCGGAGCAACATAGGAAATAATGATGACAATAATAACCAAGGCCTCAAAGTAAACCTGCAAATGGTTAGGGAAAAAAGGGAGCCTAAAAATAAACTAAATTCAAGAGCATTGTTATGAAGGATACTCAGGCTATGATTGTGTTTTTTTCTGCAACTTGGCTCTAAGGTGCCTGATATATGCATCGACTCGGGCTGTAAATCCAATCTTTGTTTTCTCTCTTGCTTTCGTTTTCTCCCTTTTCCACATGACTTGATCCTTTTCATCTTTCTTCAAGTACTTGATCTCTTGGATGATATGGTGATCCATTGGGTGGAAACATCTTTGCAAAGAAATATGAGTAATGTATGGGAGGGTACAAGCAATTGTAACTAAGAGGGCGGTTGTCCAATAGACGGGTGCAGGGGCAAGGGATTCCGTGAGGATTAGAAACACGTTTTTGGAATAAGTAGGCGACAGCATGCCGTAAAGGAAGAGAAATAAGAACCAAGTGAGAACGCTGAGCCAGATTAAGACATGTTGGATCCATGTATAGTGGGTCATTATGAGAGTGATCTGGAAATTGACAGCACAAATGGTGCAAGTGAACATTATCGTACCCAAGATAGCCATGTCGGTAGTCTGGCCTTCAGCACGGAAAGCTTGGTCATAGAAGATGACGACATTGAGGAAGAAAATGACGACAGAGGAATATAGACCGTTTCCCATCCACCCAAGTATCCTATACCAGTCGAAAAACAGATTTCTAGGTCCTTGCTGATATAATGTGGGAAACTGCAACACCAATAGGCATTTATGCAAATGCTTATAATATGTCGCCGGCAATATGGATGAATTACTAATAAAAGAATTGATTACAGACTAACCTCTAAGCAGACATCGGAAGAAACATCTTGCTCAAAAACTCCTAGTGAGATTACAGGCATTGAGGTAAGAACAACGTTGAATAATATCATGTACAAGTCGTCATAAACTGATTGTCCAGAAAAGCCGGTGAATGCCTCAAAGTAGAAGAGGGTTAGGCCAAATGCTATATTCTTGTAGAAGAAATAGCACACCTGAATCCGAAATACAAGAGTCAAAATGGTACAGTTGGAGGAGGACAAAACATAAAATATACAAGAAAACGCAATCACTACCATCTGTGCAATCCTCTTATAGCACCAGTGTCCATGAACAACGAGAAGTCTTTCCAAGAAACGAAATTGGGAGACAGAGAAATCACTGGCCATTACAGCCTGCAAAAAAAAAAGGACATGTGTTTCATTGACAGGCAGTAATAACTCGTGACTCGTCGTAAGAGAGAACAGTTATATGTAGTATTTGTCTTAAAAATATTATGTCAAGATAGAGCACTTAAATATTTTTTTTCATACAGTTAAAAGCAATGTTGCTTACTCTTCATTTTCCAGGAAGTACCCATCTTCGACACACATTCGGACATGGGATGGGAATATGAATCTCCAAATGTATGGAAAATTTTAAAAAATATGAGTGTACTCACATCAAATACATACCCATATTGAGTCGTAGTAACATAGATAAATAGAAGCCTAATAATTATCTTTATCTCCTGATGGAGATGCTTGTATATAAACTGCCAAGGTCTACATCTAGGCTCTAGCGCTAACTGAACAAAAGACAAGACAGTAAGAACCATCAAGCTCTCTCTCCTTTTCAACAGTTCATAACCATGAAATATCCTTAGTTAATATGAAACTATAGAAATTAGAGGAATGTATTGCAAATATAATAAGAGTGAGTTAGATATGTTACCAACCTGCATACCTTCAACACCACTGATGCCGACTCCAATGTCAGCTTCTTGAATCATTCCAACATCATTTGCACCATCACCAATTCCTAGAGTCACTCTACCCGTTCCTTCTTTTACTAATCTTGTTACCTGGTACCAAGGAAATTGAGCACACAATAAGATCTCCGCTTTCATGAATATTACCTTATTTCATCCTTTTAAAACTTAGGGTATGCATGTTTTAAATCTTACTAGTGCCTTCTGCTTGGGAGATACACGACAGCATATGATAGATGCACAATCAACAGCTAGGCCTAAGAATAGAAACTTCATATCTTCCTCCAACGCATATGCAAGAGTCTTCCCGTCAATGATCAATGCAAATGCAGCATATGGATCTTTTTCTAGTTTTATCATTTGTGAACCATTCGTAATTTGCATCAATATGTTCTCCTTAATCGCCTGATCAATACCAAAAAATTAAAATACAATCAATTTCCTATAAGAAAATCCGAGTCCTCGTGAAGAAATACATACATACCTCTTTGGAATCTGATTCCAGCGTTGTAATACAGATCTGCTTCATGCCTTCTCTGAGCAGACTGCAAGCAAATCTGCAAGACAAAGACATGAAAAACAAAACTCTCATCAAATTACTTTCATGGACCACCTTTTTTATTGAGAAACCAAATTTAAGGCCCCTAATATGAAACAGCAAAAAGATAGACCCTATATTTATAGCCGTTTCCATCTTGTCCCCTGTCAAGACCCAGAGCTTTAGACCAGCTTGTGCAAGTTTATCTATACATTGGGGTACCTGAAACATAGAGAAGCTAAATCAGGATGAAGCAAACCACAACACATGTTTTTTTCTTAAAGAAGCACACAAGGACATCACATACCCCCTTTTGCAATTTGTCTTCAACAGCTGTAGCACCAACAAGAATCAAATCTTTCTCCATCATCTCTGCCGCCTTTTCAAGCAGCGTGTATCTATCAGACCCGATGGAAGTTTTAGCCTTCATAAACTCATTGTTCCAAGTAGAATACTCAGACTCCTCAAGCTTTCTATATGCCAGTGCCAATGTACGCAATCCAGCTTCTCCATATTTATTCAAATGCTGAGTGGTGTCTTCCAGATACATTTTTCCCTTTTTTGCTAATCGGTCAAAAATAATGCTGCGCCCAACAGAGTGATAAAAATAAGTCGAACGAGGATCATCAGGCCATTCAAGGGTACGGACTGATGTTCATCAATTAATACCTTGAACAAGTCAAAAGGATAATGCATAGACTAACCTGTCAGCACCTTTACACATTAGAATAATCTGCCCATCTTCATCCCTCGCAATTACTGTCATCCGCTTTCTTTTGCTAGTAAATTCCAACAAATTCAGAATTTTGTATTCCCTACAAGATTAAGATGCTAAAATAAAAATTCAGGAGATATTAGCAAAGAGCACAAAAATCGCGCACTGTTATCCCACCTCTCAGTTGGTCCTGAAGCTAAATATCTTTCACGGACGAAAACACTTGATTGAGTTCTTTTATAAAACTCAAAACCAAACTCCCTGGCTGCAACAAGAAATGCTCCTTCATCAGGTGACTCCGCTTCATATGTATAAGTGCCGGTCTCTTCATTCAGCTCAGGGATAGCAGTGTGACAAACTGCCAAAATTCGGAAAAATAACATAATCATATCAGCATTACTCTCATTTCTCCAGTTCCCTTCCATCATACGGTCATCCTCAAAGCTGAAAAATTTTATGGGAGGTTTATGAACTTTTTCATCGTTGGAAGTAACAACAGTCTCCAATTCAATATCCTGTTTGCCTTTTTTGATGGAAGCGGATGGTTTTCTTCCTTCCTGCTCAAGGTCAGCAGCCATCTGTTGTGCAGCAGCGCGTTCAACTTCACTAACACGCACACCATATGCAGTACCAGCAATGGAACATTTGAGAAAATCCATCTGATTGCAGGTCAATGTGCCTGTTTTATCAGAAAGGATTGTATCTACTTGGCCCAACTCCTCGTTCAGATTTGATGTCCGAGCTTGAGCAGGAATCCCAGTATCATCATCATACATTAGTATGTCTTGATTAATAAAGGATGCTTGTAAAACCTTCACCACCTCAATTGAAACATAAAGTGAAATAGGAATTAAATAACCATAAAGGATAAGGGCAGTGACCAAATGGCTAAGCCCTGATACTAAAGGCTTTCTAGGATTATTAAAATCCTCCGTATTATCGGGCCGCATATACCACCAGTCTGGCATGTGGAACTTTATTTTCAAAGCAAAAGCTAAAGAACTGATCAATGAGATTACCAGAAGAAGGCTGAAAAGAACATATATTATGTAATCCATTTTCTTTTCTATTCTGCTCCTCTTTGATGGGGACTTGGTAGAATTCTGCATGACTTTGGAATCAAAACCGGTGAAAATCACAACCCCATAGACATAAGATGTATTGCGCAGCTTCGAATCTCTAAGGAGAATTTGGCCTGGTTCAAGAGCATAGGTTTGACGATCATATTCTAAATTACCAACAAAGGTGTAAAGGCTGGGGTTGGGATCTTCACATTTAATCATTCCTGTGAAGTTCTTGTAAACCTCATCTTCATCCAAAGACAATGTTACATCCATAGCTCTCTTTACCTTTAAGTTTGTCTCCCCATCTAAATTCATAGTCTCCACATAGCAAATTCCATCCTCGTAACTTGATGACAAGAGTAGCAAATCTGCTGGAAAGAAATTATCCTTCTCCACTCTCACCACATCTCCAACCTCGACCTGCTGCCACTGCTTATCATCAAAAATTCCTTCCTCTTTATGAAATTTTACTTTCCGATTATTAACATTCATATCTTGCTTAAACCTTTTCCAATCCTCCATACCTTCCTTTGCCATGCTAAGCCCTACAACAAAGGCCAAGGGAGCAATCATGCTCGCGGCAGAAAACGGCGAAAGGGGTGTAAGTGAAAGAATTGCCGCTGCAAGGAAGTACAAATTGGCA
This sequence comes from Hibiscus mutabilis, assembly GCA_019671005.1. NCBI lineage: Eukaryota > Viridiplantae > Streptophyta > Magnoliopsida > Malvales > Malvaceae > Hibiscus > Hibiscus mutabilis. The sequence continues at coordinate 19,485,036 of CM033727.1, read as the reverse complement.
ACTCGGTGGAATTGTTCATGCAAAGATTTTGGTAAGAAGGTGAGAAATGTATACTTGGTTGTTGATATGTAATTTGATCGATACTGTAAAGGTTTTTTCCTGTGCATGTGAGGTTGGTTGCAGTGCACAACTCTAGAGCATCCAGGCCCTTCAATAGAATGTGGACCTGCTTGAGCAGACTTCTTCCCAAATGCGAACGTATAGAGCTGACTCCGCTTGATCTTCGCTCTAATCTTACCCTTAGCCATCTCTCTGAATCAAGCTTTAAACCAAAAACAGGACACAACTGTCCCCAAAATCTAACCTTCACCAGTGGATATTGCAGCCACTCGTTCACAATTTCCTTGCTTTACCTCCTGATTCATGGAACCAATGGAAAATAGACATAAATTATAAGCACATAAATTGCCAAATACAATCAAAGCTCCACATAAAATGCCAAATTTATAATCACAAACATTCTTAAACATGCAATATTTAAATTACATTCAATATTCTTACATAACCCATATTTGAAAGTCTTATAAGCTATTAAGTCCTAGGGAGAAATCATAAATTAAGATAAAGATGAGAACAACCTACATTGGTATATAGCTGGATAACTATTATCATAAATAAACATGCACACATACAGCCATTCGAAACATCAAAGATCCAGAATCCAACAAAAAAATATCAAATTTGATATATAGCTGGAAAAACAATTCCACATTTCACCTCAAATATCCTTATAAACAACCAAAACCATACTAGAGTCAAGGAAATGGATAAATGATACAATGCAAATATAGAACTTCCAAATTTGAACAAATGAGCATATCATTAATATTTTGATAATTTCATCAAGAAAGAATGTCAACAAAATCCATAAGAGAAGGCAGCCCATTAAAGCAAAAGAGAGGTACCTTCAATATGGAGGTTGGTTCATCTCCAATTCAAAGTTAACAGAAGAAAAAAAACATTTTCAAAACTATTAAGAGCAGTCAAATATCTTTTGCACATCAAGAAATGAAGGGAGACAATTAAAAGAAAACAGTTTCAATTTTTTTTTTTAGTTTTGATTATGGAAAGAAACTTAGAGAGAGAAAGGGGAAAGAATGAGGTAAAATTTAGAAAAAGTCATTTAGGCTTAAGAGAGAGGAAACTCTCTCTTTCACAGCAATTCCCGGAGTCCCTTAGGCTTGTATAAATAACTTCATGTTATTTTTCTATTTTAAAATTTCACAACTTTTATTTTTCAGTTTTTTTGGTTTTAGAAAATTTTAAGGTTGTTTTAATATTTATTTTTTAACTTATTATTTGATACAATATTTATACTATACAGATCTCCTCTCAGTTATAATTCGAAAGATATTAAATACCTAAACATTTACGAGATAATCTCAATCGATTTTATTGTATTTTTAAAAATTATAAAATTCAAGAATTATTTACATTAAATATGAATATTATTATCCGAAACTATATCCAAATTAAATAAAAGTATTAATTTATCTCGAAATTGTTGACTGTACTGGCCATTTGGTGAAAGCATGATTTACGTGCTATTGATTACTTGCGCATGATGAATGTATGATTGTGACCATGTTAAATATGATTAAACATTTTGTCTTATGATACATCCATATGTCATGAAAATATGTTAATTACATTCTGAATCTGAGATAATATCATGTACTGTATACCCAATTGCACTTGTATGAGATTCAGGTTGTGTAGGTGGAAGATTTTGTAGTGCATCTGTGTATTGTTGCCTATTCTGTAGACTGTAATGCTTACATACATGTACTACTGCTTGTTCTGTGGTACAAAACAATATTGTTGCCTGATTCTATAATGCGACCATGCATTATTGTCTATCAGAGAAATAAGGAGATTACGGGCAAAGTCGTCGCAGACATTTTCTGGGTCCTCAACGAAAGTTTAAAAATAAGTTTCGGTAGAATAAATATATGTTTCGTTATTTTAAACAATTAATTTAATATTTTATTAATAAATTATAAAAATATAATTAAAATTTATTAAACACATTATTTTTATTGTTTTGATAGCGACCACTAATTTATTAAATTATTACTTAAAAAATCTGTAAAATTATAAAGGTAAAATGTGGGGCCTAAATGGTCATTCATACCTTACCAGACAACACTTATTACGAGTTTTGGGAAACTCAACCTGTAATGTATATTGAATGATTGAGTACTTAAGGGCTTAATATTTCTCTTCATTATTCTAGCATGTCGTTCTAAACGTTTTTTGCATTTATTTTATTATATCTGATCTTTCGTTATTTTTTTTAAACCTGAAGACTACATTGACCTTTTTAGTTCATTCTTATATTTTTTGCATTTATTTTATTACGTTTGATCTCTTGTTATTTTTCTATACGTGGAGATCACATTGACATTTTAGTTCATTCCCATATTTCTCTCATTTTCAGATTGATCTTCGATTTAACTACAAATTCAGCACTTTCAAGAGGGTCTCATATTTGAATATTTTTGATTTTACATTAATGTTCTCCTTACTTTCTCTTTATTATGACTATCCTGGTTTTGGACTTTGATATTTTTTTTGAGTTTATTTCGGATATTTTGGGACTGACATTTTATCTATTGTGACATTGAGGTTACTTGTATGTAAATTTTCAAAAAAAAAAAAACATGGAATTTAACTGTTCTTTTCACCCCAAACTGTTTTTAAAAGAACCACTCTTATCAAGCTAGGTCGGGTCAAAATCCGCCAAGATCAAATAAAAATTATCCCTAGTTTTTTGTTAAAAAATATGTAAATATAATTAAATATGAGATTATCGATGATAATCTCGCGTTTTTGAAATACCTTAACCTTACTTGAATTAAATACCTTTAATTAGAAATAAGGGTAAAGTACATAGATGATCATTAAATTATATAAAAAAACTAAAATGGTCACCGAACTTTTAAAAGTTACATAATGTACATTACACTTTAGCTTTCGTTACAAAATGGTCACAGAGCCGTATGTGACAGTTACGAAATTTGTATAATAGCACATTTAATCCACTATATTTACATATTCTTTCAATTTAGTCATATTTTTAATTAAAAATAATATTAAATATTTAAATTTACCTTAAATCTGTCTGAAAGAAAATAATTTGAATAATAAAAGTGTTGGATGGAATCAAATCTGAGTGTTCCTAGGAAGTTAAGTTACACACAACCAACAAGCCAAGATCAATATTGGTTCTAACATTGACAAGATATTTTATACATACTAGGAGACACGGGTTCAGTCGCTCTATCTACAAGGTGTGAGTATTGTCGAAGGGTTAAAAATATGTATGAACAGATACTACACTGTAATCACCTTTAAAATATTAAAAAAAAAAAAAAAAAATGGAGACTCAAATCTACGAGTTAATGCAACGATAAACATGTCTAACCACCGCATCAAATTTAAATTTTGGATTATATTTGAAAACTTGTTTTATATATTCTAATTTAAATTCATCAATTAATGTAAATTAAGTTCTAATAAAAAAATATTTGTTTGACACTTTTCAAAATGTAAAAAACTATTTTTAATTAATTAAATCATATTTCGACTAAATAAATATCGAAAATAAAAATATAAAAAACAGACATATTCAAAAGAATGAGCTCTGCAAATCTCAGAATTCTCGGAAACCCTAGCATGCCTCAAGATTTGGCGCCGCTTGGACGACCGCTGGACGTTATTGATTAGTGCTTAAATTATGCATTATTCTATCAATAATTTCTCCTTGATTGATTGTTTTAAGTTGCTAATGTGGCATTTTTGTTCATTTTCCATGCAGGACAGTAGATTCCAAGAATGTTGCTTAAACTGCTGAAATTGTACAATTTTTTATTTTCTGGATTCATGGCTGGATTAATGGGCATGAAAGTCTGACTGGACGCCACGTCAGCAGCAACGATAGCTTATCAGCTGTATAACAGATAACTTATCAGCTGGATTATAAATTTAAACTTTGGAATTATCTTTTGTAATTAATTTAAATAATTTGGGATTTATCTCTTATCTCTTTAGGATTATTTTTAGGGTTTTAGGCTGCTATAAATACCCTATTTGGGCAAACTCAAAAATCATATCTCATATTCTCATTCTTAGCTTTGTTTTTACTTTTAAGGTTTTATAACATTCTTTCTTTTCTTTAGTTCTTGCTTTAAGTTTTTTATTTATTTTTCTTTTATAATGCTAAGTATGATTTTTACCATAATCATACTTAGCTAAATTCTCCATAACTAAGGGCTAAAGTAATGGCTCAATTCCAACGTGAGGATTGAAAATCACTTAAACAATTTCATGTATCTCTCTTAGTTTTCTAAACTTAATTTCAAAATCAAAATGATTTCAAAACTAAAGATTGACGTTGGTCAGGATGTTGTTTTGGTTAAATGTGTGGGAGGAAGGATCCGCTATTGAAGCGCATTCGACATCCTGGGAACACACTTAGCAAAATTGTTTGCTAAGAGGAAATTGAGATCAGAATCAGTTATTATTGAAACAACGTAGTCCGAGTCGGCTTACTTATACATTTTAGATCTACAACATTGTTGTTGATTAGATCAATTTCCAAAATCGATATCAAAGATGGCACTTGGGTATTCGGTATACAAGGCACAGTCACAAGGATTGATCCTTGTAGGCGAGTAACCGACGTGAACCCCGAAGTGAAAAATCCTTATTCTAATGATCCGAGGAAGCTAAGTCAAAGTAAAAGCCCGAGGCTAATCTTTACCATATTGAATCACTTCCTAAATTTTATCTACGATCTTTTATTATTTCTACTCAATTCCACAAACCCCCACCATATTTGAATATTATTCAACTCTATTCTTGGCTCACCGATTGAACAAACATAAATCAGGAAGTTCTCTTAGTCCCTGTGGGATCGACCCCTACTTCTCTTTTACTACATTTGAATTCCTTTATTTATTATTTGAGAAGAAGGAATTATTTTGACGCGAAAACGCCGCGTGTCAAATTGGCGCCGCTACCGGGGACTACGGCGAAGTTACTGATTATTTTTGTTTGATTTATGACTAGGAGGAATCTGGGAGAACAAGCAGAATATAACCCAGAGATCGAAGCATACGCCCAAAGACTACACGCCCAAACACTTCGGGAGAAGAAGCAAAGACAGCGACAACAACAACTAGAACATGATTTAGAAATAGCATATGAAGCAGAATCACATTTCGACCACACAACCAAAGAACAAGTTCCGATGGGAAACAACGACCAAACTATTCGACAACTGACTGCGGCCCCTGATGATAACCAGCCGATGTGCATAAAATTCCCAAATGGCGAGAAACCATTTGCTCTCAAGATAGGCTTAATACATCTTTTACCAACCTATCACGGTTTGCAAAGTGAAAATCCATATAAACATCTAAAAGAATTTCACATGGTCTGCCTAAGCACAAAACCACAAGGAGTCTATGAGGATCAAATAAAACTTCGCGCCTTTCCCTTTTCTCTATCTGACATTGCTAAGGATTGGCTATTTGATTTACCTTCCAACTCGGTTTCAACTTGGACTGACATGGCTCGCCTTTTTCTTGACAAGTTTTTCCCAGCAGCTAAGGCAAGCGAGCTAAGGCGAAGCATCCTGAGTATCCGACAAAAGGATACTGAATCTTTATTTGACTACTAGGAGCGTTTCAAAAAGCTATGCACAAATTGTCCGCAACATAGATTGTCTGAACAAACACTTCTCCAGTATTTTTATGAAAGATTAACACCCATGGACAAGAAAGTGGTAGACGCAGCAAGTGCAGGAGCTCTTGTTAACATGACTCTGACGGTGGCAAGAACGTTGATATCTACTATAGTCGTCAACTCAAAACGATTTCACCCTTCAAGTGAACCATCTCGACGAGTTCACGAGGTAAGTACAGTTTCGCTGGAAAACAAAATTGATAAATTAGATGATATTGTTCAATCTCTTGTTACAGATAAAAGAATTACAGCTAAGCTTTGCGGGATATGCACGAGTCAAGAACATCCAACGAACTGCTGTTCAATTATACAAGAAGAGGACACTGCGCAAGTGAATGCCATAGGAAATTTTCCAGGACCTTCACAAAGACAATACAACCCCAACGCCAACTCGTATAATCCAGGTTGGAAAAATCATTCGAACTTCAATTATGCTCAAAATCAAAGGCAAAGGCAACCATATCAGCAGAGAGAACCCACTCAAAAACAATATCAACAACCGGAGTCATCATTGGAATCCATCATTGAGTAGTTGGCAATATCCCAAGAGAAGTTTCAAAACTACACTGAGGCCCACCTACAAGATTTGGACAAACAAATGACCCAGTTAGCTCAAACCGTTGGGAGACTAGAGTCGCAGAGAAGACTTCCTTCTCAAATGGAGTCAAATCCGAGAGAGAATGTTAGTGCTAACACCCTCTGAAGTGGAACCGTTGTCACACCTTACGTCCCAGAAGAGAATGTTGCACGGTCCAAGAAGGAGAAGGAAATGCCACATTCCAACTTCCAAGGTACGTCTTCATCGCAACCACCACCTCCTCCTCCTTCTCATAAAATTGTACCACCTTTCCCATCAAGATTGATGAGGCGTGAGAAGAGAGCCGAAGAGAAGGAAATCTTAGAGGTGTTCCAAAAAGTACAAGTCAGCATACCTCTCCTAGAAGTAATCCGACAAGTGCCAAGGTATGCCCGATTTCTAAAGGAGCTTTGCACCACAAAAAGGAAGCTGACTGGCCAAGAGAAGGTAAATATGGGAGAACATGTCTCAGCAGTATTTCAGCGGAAGCTTCCACCAAAAATGAAGGACCAAGGTATGTTCGCTATACCTTGCAAAATAAGAAATGTTTTAATTAAACGTGCAATGTGCGACTTAGGAGCTTCAATTAACGTTATGCCATTTTCTGTTTATAAAATGATTATTTGAAGGAAACAAGAGTAACTATCCAGTTGGCTGATCATTCTATTATCTACCCGGAGGGAGTGCTTAAAAATGTCTTAGTGAAAGTCGATGTTCTTATTTTTCCTATCGATTTCTATGTCATCGACATGCAAAACGATAGGACGAACACTTGCTCTGAGGTACTTTTAGGCCGACCCTTCCTAAGCACCGCGCATACAAAGATTGATGTGAGAAATGGTATATTAACGATGAAATTTGATGGTGAGATCGTAGAATTTGACGTTTATAAAGCGATGAAATACCAGATCAAGTTGAAAGAATTAATTCTGTTGATATTATTGATCCCTTATTTGATGAATTTGTTGAAACTACTTTTTTTCGATAATTTTTACAGGGATTTTAAACTTTGCCGCAGAGAGGAAGAAAGGGAGTTTGAACATATTTTATCTATCAATTCTGATTTATTTTTATCTCCCTCTAAAACTAAAATGTTACCTTCTGTTTTGCAGGCGCCAGAGATAGAATTAAAACAGTTACCAGAGCACTTGAAATATGCCTTTTTGGGAGAAAATGAAACCTTACCGGTGATCATCTCAAACAAATTGTCCGAAGAGGAAAAAGATGCACTAGTAAAGGTATTGCGTGCACACAAGGAAGCCATAGGATGGACTATTACCAATATTAAGGGACTTAGTCCCTCGACTTGTATGCATAAGATTAAAATGGAAGAAGGAGCAAAACCTTCTAGACAAGGACAACGCTGGTTGAACCAACCAATGATGGAGGTAGTAAAAAAGGAGATACAGAAACTCTTTGATGCAGATGTAATCTATCCTATTTCTGACAGTGATTGGGTAAGTCCAAATCACGTGGTACCTAAAAAGATCAGAGTTACGGTGGTCCAAAATTCTGAAGTAGAGTTAGTTCCAACACGTGTACAAAATGGATGGAGAGTCTGTATCGACTATAGGAAGTTGAACTCTCTCACTAGAAAAGACCATTTTCCTCTTCCCTTTATAGATCAAATGATTGAGAAATTAGCTAGTAAAACTCATTATTGTTGTCTTGATGGTTTTTCAGGTTTTTTCCAAATTCCAGTTGCGCTAGAAAACCAAGAGAAAACAACTTTTACTTGCCCGTTCGGTACATTTGCATATCGACGGATGCCCTTTGGCCTTTGTAATGCACTGGCCACTTTCCAGAGATGTATGCTGAGTATTTTTTCTGACTATGTGGAGAAGGGCATCAAAGTCTTTATGGATGACTTTACGGTATATAATAGTTCTTTTAATGAGTGTCTTAGTAATTTAACTAATGTGCTTAATAGATGCCTAGAATTTAATCTTGTTTTGAATTATGAAAAATGCCATTTTATGGTTGATAAAGGATTAATTTTGGGACATATTGTGTCATCTAATGGAATTGTTGTTGATAAGGCCAAGACCGATATTATACGCTCACTACCTTACCCCACAATTGTGAGGGAGGTTCGTTCTTTTCTTGTCCATACAGGTTTCTATTGAAGATTTATTAAAGATTTTTCAAAGCTGGCGCGACCGTTGTGCGAGCTGTTACAAAAAGATAAAGTCTTCGACTTTAATATTGAGTGCAAAGAATCGTTCGATGTACTTAAAGAAAAGTTGACCAAGGTACCAATCGTCAAAGCACCAAATTGGGAATATGATTTTGAGCTTATGTGTGACGCATTAGATACAAGCGTTAGAGCCGTTCTTGGACAAAGAATGGCAAAGAACCACATGTTATCACCTATGCTTCAAAGACTCTAGCTCGGCTCAGAGAAATTACTCTACAACAGAAAAAGAATTACTTTATATTGTTTTTGCTTTAGAAAAATTTAGATCCTATTTGCTTGGAACTAAAGTAATTGTTTTTTCTGACCATGTAGCTGTAAAGTACCTTATGAGCAAAAAGGAGGCGAAGCCAAGGCTTATCCGATGGATCTTACTTTTACAAGAATTTAATTTGGAAATTAAAGACAAGAAGGGAAGTGAGAATCTCGTAGTTGATCATTTAAGCCGCGTACCCCTTTCTATAACCGATCCACCGCTCCGAGAAGAGTTCCCGGAAGAACATTTGATGTTGGTGCAAAAGGTGGTTCCATGGTTCGTAGACATGGTAAATTACTTGGTCACATGTAAGTTACCCTTAGACTTACCTAGATCTGGAATTAATCGACTAAAGCGGGAGTCCCAATATTATATTTAGGATGATCCTTATTTATGGAAGTAATGTTCGGATCAGGTAATTAGGCGATGTGTTGCTGAGGGAGAGGTAAATTCTATCATAGACTTTTGTCATTCTTATTCATGTGGTGGTTATTTTGGACCAAAGCAAACTACCCATAAAATTTTGGAATGTGGTTTCTTTTGGCTTACCATATTCTTATTCTTAGCTTTGTTTTTACTTTTAAGGTTTTATAAAATTCTTTCTTTTCGTTAGTTATTGCTTTAAGTTTTTTATTTATTTTTCTTTTATAATGCTAAGTATGATTTTTACCATAATCATACTTAGCTAAATTCTCCATAGCCAAGGGCTAAAGCAATGGCTCAATTCCAACGTGAGGATTGAAAAACACTTAAACAATTTCAGGTATCTCTCTTAGTTTTCTAAACTTAATTTCAAAATCAAAATGATTTCAAAACCAAAGATTGACGTTGGTCAGGATTTTGTTTTAGTTAAATGTGTGGGAGGAAGGATCGGCTATTGAAGCACATTCGACTTCCTGAGAACACACTTAGCAAAATTGTTTGCTAAGAGGAAATTGAGATCAAAATCAGTTATTATTAAAACAACGTAGTTCGAGTCGGCTTACTTATACATTTTTGATCTACAACATTGTTGTTGATTAGATCAATTTCCAAAATCGATATCAAAGATGACACTTGGGTATTCGGTATACAAGGCATAGTCACAAGGATTGATCCTTGTAGGCGAGTAACCGACGTGAACCCTGAAGTGAAAAATCCTTATTCCAATGATCCGGGGAAGCTGAGTCAAAGCAAAAGCCCGAGGCTAATCTTTGCCATATTGAATCACTTCCTAAGTTTTATCTACAATCTCTTATTATTTCTACTCAATTCCACAAACCCCTACCATATTTGCATATTATTCAACTCTCTTCTTGGCTCACCGATTGAACAAACATAAATTAGGAAGTTCTCTTAGTCTCTGTGGGGTCAACCCTTACTTCTCTTTTACTACGTTTGAATCCCTTTATTTATTATTTGAGAAGAAGGAATTATTTTGACATGAAAACGATGCGTGTCAGTTGTGGAGTCGATAACGGTTGCAGCTGGTGAAAAGGCTGATAATCGAGCAGTACGAAGGGAGGCAGTATCATTCAAGGAGCAGATGGATTTGGATATGTCCAATTCCACAGTCTTGCGCTGGGAGAGTCACATGGTAACACTAGGATGAATCAAGTCAAAATACTATAGGATTCGGCGATGGGTTGCACCTGAATGGAGAAACTTTGAATCCTTCATTTAGAGATATGGTCACAGGTCAGATCAGATCGAGGCAACAAGATAAATTTATTAGCGATCTTGACGTTAACCTTATGGAAGAGGACATGATCATTGAACACAAGGGTTTATTCTCGGAGAATAGGTTTTCTGATCGAGTCCATAAGAAGATCGATGACAGGTTGTTGAATTCCTTAATTGTGTGCTTGATGGGAAAAATAATTGGCTATAGAGCGTTGAAAAAACGGATTCACGCACTGTGGAATCCTATGGGTGAGGTAAGAATCATTGATTTAGATAATGATTATTATCTAATTCGTTTTGCTTTGGATGATGATTACAGCAAAGTTTTGATTGGCAGCCCATGGGTGATGTACGAGAGTTACTAAGTAGTGCAACCATGGTAGTTTGATTTTCCACATCGATAAAGTATCCGAAGCAGATTCTTGTGTAGGTTTGCCTCCTTGGGTTACCCTACAGATACTATTCCAAGAATCTATTTGGAGCCATTGCTAGTCTTTTGGGGACGATTATTCGAATTGATTTTAATACCCAAGAGGGAAAATGAGGCTATTTTTCCTATCTGGCGGTTGTTGTTGATCTTGACAAGTCGTTGATTCCTGGAATGGTAATTGATGGTAAGCACCAGCCGATAGAGTATGAAGGGCTACTGATAATCTACTTTGGTTGTGGCAAGTATGGTCATTCAAAGGAAATTCGTAGCCCTTCGGGAACCAATGTTATGGAGACTAAGCCAAGACCTCAACCACAACAGTTCAAAAATGAAGTTTATGGGCCTTGGATGCAGGTAGAGAGAAGGAGGCATTGCTCAGCCACGAAAAATAGGATTGAAAATAAAGATAAAGGTGTAACTAGCTCGGCTGGAGGTTCTCGGTTTGATGCGCTAACTATTTTGGAGGGGGGTGGTCACCATTCACTCAAGAGATCTATGCAGCAGTTAAGCACTGGTCAGCACAAGGAAGGGAGACCTCAGGATGCCTTGAACACTAGGGTCTGTAGGAGCAAAGTCCAGTTGTGACTGCACCGGATAACATCGATCAGGAGTTGAAAGGTATTCAAGTTCAGGGTGCGAACCATCGAGATACGAGTGTTGTCACGGATTTGTCTACCGGAGCCGTTGAGGATGCTGTTGAACATGGCCCGAATGCTACTAGAAAAGCCAACACGCAAGTTGGAGAAGGATTGACCGGTGTGGTTACACGAGATAAGGTGGTTGTTGCGCCCACTTCGCTGTAGTCTGATAAGCACACCACGATTCGTGTTGTCAAGGAAAGGTCGAAGAAGGTCTTAAAGGATACTAATGGTAGGACAACATACAGACATATCCGTAATGCGAGTACTAAAGGAACAAATAGAAATCCAACCATTGTAGCCGATTTATCTCAGAAAAATGGTAAACAAAAGAAGAGTGAGGAGGCCAATCAAAAGTCGGTTGTGGTCTTTGATTGGGTTTTGAATATAATGAAGAACCTACTCAAAGTTGTATCCTTCGTTGATCATAGTGGTATGCACTCTAAGGATACTGCATTGGGATCAAGGTCGAGTTTTGAGTGGATTGACAATAAGACCTTTGTTGGGGATAGGAATGCCAACGCTTAGTGAGTTGGTTTTTACTCTATTTCTATATTCTTATTTAATGGTTAAAGTTATTTTTTGGAATTCTCAAGGCACGCTTGGCCTTGATTTTAATTTTTATTTTAGATTATGGTTGAGATCACAAGACCAAGATGTATTTGCTATTATGGAACCAAGAGTGAGTGGGGCAAATGCTAATAGCTTTATTCGGCGTTTGGGGTTTGATTTCTCTTATAGGGTTGAAGCAACTGCTTTTCTTGGGTATCTGGGTGTTTTGGAAAGAATCTGTCCATATAGATATGGTGGCTATTTCAATTCAACTTTTACATGGTTTGTGCGTGAGGCTAGTTCAAATCGCACGTTCTTTATCATATTTGTCTATGGAAGCCCTGAATGTTATCATCGTAGTCTTGTGTGGGATCAACTACGTGCGCTTGACCCCGGTAGTGAGAGGCCATGGATTTTGGGAGGTAATTTTAACGTTATTTGTAGTGTGGAGGAGAGATAGGGTGGTTTTCAATGCCGTTCGAGAGTATGCTCAAAATTTTATGACTTACTTTTCTTGTTTGGGCTTTTAGATATGGGTTTTAATGGACTGCACTTCACTTGGGAGTAGGGGGATCTTAGTCAAAGATTGGATTGGTGCCTCTATAATGCTAGGTGGTATGAAGTTTTTTTTATGGTTGAAGTCTCAATTTTTCCGAAATTAGGGTATGATCACAAGCCTAATATGGTCACTACCGACGAGGCGGGGGTCTCGCAAGGTACCTGGCCATATCTTTTTGTTGCGGCATGGAATTATCATCCGAATTTTGAACGTCTTCTAAATGAGAATTGAAAGGTTGCAACACCTATCTTTGAGAACCTTTTTGAATTTCAAGGGGCGAGTAGGCGTTGGAACTTAGAGGTGTTTGGCCACGTTGGGCGTCCCAAGGCTAGATTATTAGCACGTATCCGAGTAGTTAAGATGGCTTTGGATCGTCTGCACACTCCCTATGCGATTGAGTTGGAGGCTCTACTCAAAAAGGAGCATAATGTTGTTCTAGAACAAGAGGAGAGCTTGTGGTTTTAGAAGTCTTGAAGTATGTGGATTGTGCAAGACGACCATAATACGAAGTTCTTTCTTTCGACCACTTTGCACCGTCGTCGCCGTAATACCATTAAGATGCTTAAAGTTGAGAATGAGGGTTGGTGCTACGATGAGACAATTCTGTGGAATCATGCGGTTGACTTTTTCACCAACCTGTTTACGTCATAACCAAGGCAAGCGACGAGGGAAGATCTCATGGAGGTTCCAGCCGATCTCAGATGTGCATCATCAACAACTCGTGCAACTGATGTCATTTGAAGAGGTGTGTAGTGTTGTTTTTAGCATGGAACCTTCAGAAGCACTAGGGGTAGATGGGTTCCAAGCTAGCTTTTTTCTTCTTAAAAAAGGGCAACTAGGGGTGAGCAAAACTTGACTCGAAAAAATTAAATTTTTTTAATTTCGAGTTATTCGAGTAACTCGTAAAATTTTAAAGTTTGATTCGATTTGAAAACTCGAAAAATTGAAATTACAAAACAATGTCGTTTAATCTTTAAAGCTAAATTATACAGTGCGTTTAGTTATAGCCTTAAACCCCTGGAATTTTTTCCTTTCTTTTCCAATTCTTATCCTGTCTCATAATCTAAATCCGCAATATCTGCTACATCCAACTTTCAATTTCAAGCTTGGGCATCACAAAAATTCATCGAAGAGTCTTCAAAATTCAAGACTTCAAGGTAATTAGTTAGGTTTTTCTTTTTTTATTAGTCTTCATTTTTTGGTTTTTCAAATCAAAACAATGATGCTGCTCTGCTTGTGTTTTTCAAATCCTAGTAGATTTAGTTGATTGCATTTTCAGATTTGTGACTAGCATTGAACTCGACCAAAACTATGTTGTTTAAAAGAAATATAGAACTATGGCTTACTTCCATCAAGTCCAAACCACTTTATTTTTCTTCTTTCCTTTTTGCTTTTTGCCATTGTTTGTAGAACCACTATTTTCTTTCCTTTTTTTCAAAACTTTGCAGTGCATAAAGTTTTAGAACCATTGTTTGTAGGGGTAGTTCCTTTGAAGGAGAAAGATTAGTTGACAACTTGACATATTACGTACAACCATGCTTTCCCTTTACATTGGAACCAATAAAAATTTGGTCCTTAGTGCTAGAAAAACAAAGGCAATTGTAGTTTATTAGAACAATTTGTTTTACCAGGGAACTAGTTTTGAGTATTGAGTATTGAGTATTGAGTATTGACATTGTGCTTTTGAATGCTATGTGAAATGAGCATATGAAACTTACTGCTTGAGTTTTAAAATCTGAACTTAAATTTTCAATATGTTGTTTGACATCTTTGTTAATTGTTAAGGTTGTATTTTTAAAAAATAAAGTAATAAAAATTTACTACCATATAGATAACAATAGGTAAACTGTCACATCCTGAAAACCGGCCTAGTTAAAATTAGGTTCTGGTGATCGAAAATTTTGAAACTGATATAATAATATTTGTAATGATTGACTTTTGTGCCCCTTGTGATAAATGAAACTACATTTTGGCCCTAAGTGGGTAAATGGACCCCTTGTATGAAATTCGAAGCCCAAAGTGCAAATCTAAGCTAGTTGTATCGACACGGCCATATGAGTATCGATATGGTCTAACTGTCAATAACTAACTTTCTTATTTTAGTGTGGGCGTACCGATACGGACATAAGCGTATCGATACGGGTCCCTTGTTTTGAGCCAAAATGATGCCGTTTTGAAAGAGATTAATAGAAGTGATGAATCACCTCTACGCTTGTCCAATCTTACGTGAAATTCATCAGAATTCACAAGCCAATGAAGTTATTAGCTCAAAATTCGAATTGAAATTTCTAAGCCTAATTCTTGAACCATGTTGTTATGTTGATTGTAATGACTCCTTGTGTTTTCCTAGCTCAAAATTCGAAGGAAAATAATCCACCATCCCCTATCGAGGCTAGGAACAAAGGAATCGAGATTCGGGAATCCTAAAAGCTTTCGTACTCTAAGGTGAGTGTAGTTGTGTCAATGGATAGGCTCGGTGCCATCCCATTGCATTATTTGATGAATATGTGGCATTTGATTAAGGGCTCACGTAGAGCAATTATGTTGGATTCAATCGGTGATTTCGGTAAGTATCTTGTATTGCTTGGTATGTGTAAGCTTGGATATGACATGCTTGATATGTGATACATGAAGCTAAGGCTCAATCTTGTTATATGATATGTTATGATCCGAAAAATACGGAAAATTTTACTTAAGTGATAGTGTGTATATGTGGACATTGGATACAATTGACATGCCATAGGATTAATTGAGCTCATATAAGTAAGGGTGGACTACGATTCGGGGCTACGACCTATATGTGGGGGAAATAAGGATGGTTTGTGTAAGGGATTCTCTCCGGAGCTACAACTCAAGGCTACGGCCTATTTTCTGATATGAATGGTGTAAAGGGGAATCCGTGTATCCAATGGTACCAATTCAAGAAATAATGTATGCATATGAAGCATAACTTGATGATTATGAACTTGTATGATTTGTGGATTAGCATGAGATTATATGTTTCAAATCATGCATATGTTACCCAATTGATCATTATGCCATTCATGACACTAGTTATTATTTACTCATGTTATAACTGCCTCACTAGGCTATGTAAGCCTAACATGTGTGTCTCATGCATTTTTAGTACCTTGAAAGAATTTCGGCTTTCGATCGCGTGCTTCTGTTGCAAGTCACCTCTATGTAAGCTATATATATGCATATCCTTGCTTTAAACTCCTAGTAGAGTGGCATATGGTCTAAACATGTTTTGTATAAGTATTTTGATGGTTGTGCAACAGTCCTATAATGACTTAGTGTTGAATGCATGAAATGGTATGTTTTGGGAATGTTTAGTTTGTTAAAATGAACCTAAAATGAGCCTAATGTGAAAACTAGGTAAATGGATCCGAAATGCTATAAAATTTGGTATGAAAGTAGAGTAATGGATTTTAGGCTTGCTGGTAAAATTTGGTAATGATTGGACAACATTTGAGGGGTTAATTAGGTAAAAACCAGATAAAATCTATTATTATAGGACAAACGTATTGATACGAGGCTAGTTGTATCGATACTGCCTTACATAATTGGACTTGATGAAGCAAGGAGTATCGATACACTAGGGAGTGTACCGATACGAACCTTGGCAGTAAGGTATGGGAAAATAATTGCATAAGTATGAGCTTAGGCGTATCGGAACGTGTTAACCCAAGTCAAAGTGTATTGATACGGGCATAGATGTATCGGTATGGGGTCGTTGACCTTGAACCTGAAAAGTGTAAAATTTAACATAGCGTATCGATACGGCTTAAAGTGTATCGGTACGGTGTCGGTTAATTCCGTTAAAAGGCTTGAGAAACAGTTTTAAAAGATTACAAATTGGTTACTAATAATTATATGGCTCAAATGGATAGGTTAAAAATATATGATAACAACGAAACTTCTTAGGTTAATAATTGGTGAGAATAATTACAGGTTGGTAAATCAAGAATTTAGATTAGGGTTGTTAATTTGTAACGTTTCCAATTTAGTCCCTTTTGATTTGAAAAGTTTTAAAGTAACCCCAATTCTAATTCCGCTTTCCGTTAACACTTTTTGACCCGGCTCTCTACCAGGCCGGGAAGGGGTGTTATAGTTATGGTATCAGAGTCTAGGTTTAGTCGATTTTAGGACTAAACAAGCATTCGTTATGAGTCTGCATTTGCATATGCCACCTAGGAGTTTATTTGTATATGTTATCTGTGACTTGCAACTTACAAGATTAAACATTTTCTATATGAATAGATTTGAAAATGTCTGCACCCACTGGTAGGCGTGCTATAGATGAATCCCACCCCGGCTCCTCCTTGACACAAGGGGACAATTTTAGGGCAGAAGTAAGGCCCGAACAAGCAGGGCAGAACAAGCCACCTCATTCTCCTCCGATGCCTCCCGCTCAGCAAGAGTATCTGATATCTATGGCTGAAATGATCAAATAGGTGGTCGTGTCTCTCAGGCAAGAAACACCATCTCAGCCTGCTAAAGCATCTTCCTCTGTTCTGAAGGCTCCTATTAGCGAGCTCCGTCAATATCCAGTTTACACCTTTATTGGTCAGGACCTGGATAATCCTGAGATAGTAGAGTATTGGCTGAAGAATACTCTTAAAGTTTGAATAAACAAATGAGGTGCCTTGATGAACACAACAAGCTAGAGTATGCTCTTGCACTTATCTTTGAAGAAGCTTAGAGCTGGTGGGACACGATGACGCTCACGATACCTGAGCATAAAGTTACGTGGGACTTCTTTCTTCAAGATTCCGTAAGAAATACATCAGTGAGCACTATATTGCCGAGAGGCGTAAGAAGTTCCTCCACTTGAGACAAGGAGGAATACGGGTGGAGTAGTATATCCACGATTTCTGCAAGTATGCGATGTATGGTGCTGAGATCATACGCACTGAAAAAGAGAAATGCAAAATGTTCATTGATGGTCTCTATGATGAATTACGTCCTCTCTTCACTATTTTGGAGATAGAGGATTTCCAAACCTTGGTCAATCAAGCCATTGCTACCGAAGCTTCCCAAAAGGCTCATGAAAAAAGAAAGGGGAATCAAGCCCGGTCTGATAAGATATTTCGAGATGATTCCAAGCCTCTTGTGCCTCTAAAGAAAGAAAGATAGTGGGATTAGAAGTCTTTCACTTATCAGCAACTACCAAGGTCAGGATATATGCCCTATTCCCAATCTCCAGGTGCATTCGCTGCTCGTACAGCTTCAGTTGATAGTATGCGTGGTTCTAGAAGAGGTTCACAGCTTCATTTGTGTAGCTTTTGTCAGAAAAAGCACCCTAGACAGTGCCGCATACAGTCTGGATCTTGTTACCTCTATAGTGAGTCTGGTCAGTTCATCAGGCAATGCCCGTAGAATCCAAACGCCCCTACCACTGTGGCTTCTCAAAATAATCCAAACAAGGAAAGAGGAATAAATGCAGTGCTGTATGGATCAATAGAGAGACCTCGCAACACTAACATTTCTTTAGTTAGACGTGACCCATAGACCTCAGCCTAAATGTACCTTGTTTGAGGTCGATAGCAAGAAGATGATCCAGATACAATAGTAGGTATGGTGGAATTATACTCTGACCTTGTTTATGCTTTGGTAGATCCACGCTCGACGCATTCCTTCATTAGTGAACCGTTGATTGAAAAGTATACTCTAGAATCTGAACCAATTACTTCTGATATTATTGTCTCTAACCCACTAGGAGATTGTGTGATCATCCAATAGATCTGAAAATCTTGTTCCCTGAGGATCCAAGGGATCCCATTTCTAGCCAACCTAATGGCCTTACCCTTCTGTGAGTTTGATCTTATCTTAGGCCTCGATTGGATAGCCGAGCATCAAGCTTGGGTAGATTGCTCGAAGAATAAACTATACCTCCGTGGACTCGGTAAGGAGAGTATAACCTTGATGAAGTCCAAAACTGAGCCTAAAAAGACCCTTATGTGTGCTATAGAGTCTAAGGAAGACCTAAAGCTCGAAGATGTACCAGTTGTGAAAGAATTCTCCGACGTATTTCTTTGATGAGCTTTTGGGATTCCTTCATAAAAAGAACTGATGCTTTTATTAATAGGACCGATATGAGATTGCAAAACCATGAGGCGACAATCAAATCATTAGAAAATCAAGTCAGACAATTTGCTCAAAACCTGAATACTATACCGCAAGGAGGTTTACCTAGCGATACTGAAGTCGTAAGAGGAACTGGCCATGAGCAATGTAAGGCGATCACCACTAGAAGTGGCCAACATCTTAAAGAGGCTCAAGCTCGCTCACTAAACAAAACTCCACAAAGAGATAAAGACGAACCCAGCGGCAAAGCCTCAGATGCTGAACCAGAAATTGCTGCGGCAACCGGCAATAAGCATGCCTCGGTAACCAATGATAAGCATGCCTCGGCAACCGGCGATAAGCATACCTCGGCAACTAACGATAGGCACGCCATGGCAACCCCAGTTGACGATGCCTCGGCAACTCCAGTTGCCCCAACAATACCATCAATTAGGTTCTAAACCAATGAAAGGATCGAAGATATCTGACTTCCACCACCATTCGCACAAAGGTTGAAGCGACAAAAGTAAGAATATCAATTCAAGAAGTTTCTTGATATCCTCAAGCAAGTCCACATCAACTTGCCATTGGTTGAAGCAATTGAACAAATACCGAACTATGCCAAGTTTCTTAAAGACATTATGTCCAAGAGAACAAGACTAGAAGAGTTTGAAACAGTTGCCGCGACAGAGGGATGCATGGCCATGTTGCACAATCGCATGCCACCCAAGTTGAAGGATCCCAGAAGTTTCACAATACCCTGTTCTATTGGAAACCACTATGTCGGGAAAACATTATGTGACCTTGGAGCAAGCATAAACTTGATGCCTAAATTGGTTTTCCAAAAACTAGGAATCGGGAAGACACGACCTACAACAGTTATGCTACAACTAACCGACAGATCCTATGTGCATCCAGAGGGAAAAATCGAAGACATATTGGTAAAAGTTGATAAATTTATTTTTCCCGCCGACTTTATTGTTTTGGATTGTGAAGCAGATGAACATGTACCTATCATTCTCGGGAGACCCTTCCTAGCAATAAGGAGAACCTTGATCGATGTTGAAAAGGGAGAACTCAAAATGAGGGTGAATGACCAGCAAGTTAAACTAAATGTGTTCCAAACACTAAGGCACACCGATGATCCAGAAGAATGCCAACTTCTTCATGCCACGACAGAGTTTAACTTCGACGAGGAATTTGGTTGCCTCAGCAACTACATTGCCGATCAAGATGAACCTAAGGAGTATGAAGAACTGATTGATGAGGAACAACAAGAAGAGGCAAATTGGTTAGTTAATCGACCACGTACATACTTTGAATCATTGGATTACTCAGGTAAGGAAGATAAGCTCGAAAAGCCCTCTATTGAACAACCACCGATTCTTGAGTTGAAATAGTTGCCAGAGCAACTAAAATATGCATACTTAGGAACTGATAATAAATTGCCTTTAATTATTTCCTCTAAGTTACATCCTGAGCAGGAAAAGAAGCTGATCAAAATGTTGATGCTACACAATAAGGCAATAGGGAGGACAATTGCCGACTTGAAGGGAATTAGCCCGGCAGTGTACATGCACAAGATTTTGTTGGAAGATGATCACAAACCTTCGATTGAAGCCCGAATGAGACTGAATCATGCCATGAAAGGGGTTGTAATGAAAGAAACCATCAAGTGGCTTGACGCTGGCATTATTTACCCTATCTCTGATAGTACATGGGTAAGTCCGGTACAATGTGTACCGAAAAAGAGAGGTATAACGGTGGTAAGTAATGAAAACAATGAACTCATTCCAACTAGGAATGTTACCGGTTGGAAGGTTTGTATGGATTACTGAAAGCTAAACAAAGCCACTAGGAAAGATCACTTCCCATTACCCTTTATTGATCAAATGCTTGACCATCTTGCAGGTAAACCCTTTTATTGTTTTCTTAATAGTTATTCAGGTTACAATCAAATTGCCATAGCACCAGAAGAACAAGAAAAGACAACCTTCACATGCCCATACGGTACTTATGCTTTTCGAAGGATGCTGTTCGGATTGTGTAACGCCCTGGAAACCTTCCAAAGATGCATGATGGCACTCTTTTCAGACATGGTCGAAGACTTCCTTGAGATCTTCATGGATGATTTTTCTATTTTTGGTAATGACTTCGATAGTTGCCTCGGTAATTTAGAGAAAGTGTTGGCAAGATGTGAAGAAACTGATTTAGTCCTCAATTGGGAGAAGTGCCATTTTATGGTAGATGAAGGAATAGTGCTTGGTCACAAGATTTCATCCAAGGGAATTGAAGTAGACAAAGCCAAGGCGGACGTGATCGAGAGATTACCCTCACAAAGTTCAGTTAAAGGAGTTCGAAGCTTTCTTGGACGTGCAGGTTTTTACAGGAGGTTCATTCATAATTTTTCTAAAATTACTAAACCCTTGTACAATTTTCTTAAACATGATAAAGCCTTCAATTTTGATGATTCTTGCGCCCAAGCATACGAAACCCTAAAGGAAAAGCTTGCCTCGGCACCCATTGTCGTTCCACCAGATTGGACGCTACCTTTTGAGCTCATATGTGATGGAAGTGATTTTGCGGTAGGAGCAGTCCTAGGCCAACGCACAGGTAAGACCTTCCATGTGATATACTACGCTAGTAAAACACTTAATAGTGCTCAAGTGAATTACACAACAATGGAGAAAGAGTTACTAGCTGTAGTTTTCGCATTTGACAAGTTCTGATCCTATTTGATTGGTACAAAGGTAATTGTTCATACGAACCATTCGGCAATTAAGTATCTATTTGCTAAAAAGGATGCCAAACCTCGTTTGATTCGTTGGATATTACTTTTACAAGAATTTGATATTGAAATTAAGGATAGGAAAGGAATAGAAAATCAAGTGGCCAATCACTTATCATGTTTAGAACGCAATAGGGAGGAGGACGCGGATTTAGAGATATGTGATGTATTCCCGGATGAGCAACTTTTAGTTGCCTCGGCAACCATGGATGCGCACGCCTCGGCAACCATGGATGTGCATACCACGACAACCCTCGACGCCTCAGCAGCTCTTGACGCGCATGCCTCGGCAACTCTAGACACGCACACCTCAACAACCACTGATACGCACGCCTCGGTAACCATGGACGCGTATGCCTCGGCAACTTTAGACGCACACACCTCGGCAATCTTAAGAACAGTCAACACGACGAAACATGCCCCGACAATACCCTGGTATGCGGATTTAGTTAATTTCCTTGTTTGTGGTATTTTACCTTACGGCCTTACTCACCAAGGGAAGAAGCGGTTTCGCCATGATGCTAAGCATTACTTTTGGGACTAGCCTCTTTTGTTTAAACAATGTGCATATCAGGTTATACGCCGATGTGTCCCTGAAGAGGAGCAACAGAATGTACTCCGGCAATGCCATTCTTCACCCTATAGAGGACATTTTGGAGGATCTCGTACCGCGGCCAAAGTTTTGCAATTTGGTTTGTATTGACCAACACTGTACAAAGATGCCTAAGAGTTTTACAAGTAATGTGATCGTTGCCAGAGGGCGGGCAATATCTCTAGACGACATGAGATGCCGCTCCAAAACATCATCAAGGTGGAATTGTTTGATGTATGGGGGATCAATTTTATGGGACCTTTCCCATCTTCATTCGGCAACCTCTACATTCTACTTGCCGTTGACTACGTGTCTAAATGGGTTGAGGCAGCTGCAGTTCCCAATAACGATTCCAAGATCGTGCAACGATTCTTGCAGAAAAACATATTTACACGGTTTGGGATGCCAAGAGCAATTATCAGTGATGAAGGCAAGCATTTTGACAACAGACTTATTGCCAAGATGTTGCAATGCTTAGGCGTATCACACAAGATTGCCACGGCATATCACCCACAAACCAATGGGCAAGAAAAAATTTCCAACCGAGAATTGAATGGTATACTCGAGAAAGTTGTAAATCCCTCTAGGAAGGATTGGTCAGTAAGACTAGATGACGCACTTTGGGCATATCGCACTGCATTCAAAACACCCTTAGGTATGTCCCCCTTCCGACTTGTCTATGGCAAAACATGCCATCTACTGGTGGAAATCGAACACAAGGCATATTTGGGCAATCAAGACCGTGAATATAGATTGAGAAAGTGCCGGACAAAAGCGTTTGTTGGACCTCAACGAGATAGAAGAATTTCGTGCACTCACCTATAACAATGCACGAATCTACAAGGAGAAAACAAAGCAATGGCATGACAAGAAACTATTGCCGCGGCAATTCATGTCAGGGCAACTAGTCATCTTATTCAATTCTTGGCTAAAACTTTTCCTGGGAAAACTGAAATCAAAATGGCCGGGACCATTCAAAGTTGTCAAACCATTCTCCCGTGGTGCCGTGATAATCAAGTCTATCACCGACAAACATGAATTCAAAGTTAATGGACAAAGATTAAAGCACTACAATGGTGCCCATGTGGAACGTAACAAAGAAGTGGTCACCTTAGGAGATGCATAAGCATACTCTCCTTTCGATATTTTATTTTTATTTTTATTTTTATTCGAACTAATTAATTTTTATTTTTTTTATTTGTTTTTTTTAGGATAGATTTATTTTCTTTAAGATTAAAACTACATCTTTCTTTCATATTTACCTTTTTAAGTTTAAGAATTTCTTTACACATCTTTATTTATTTTCTTTTATTAGTTTATCTTTAATTTTAATCCTTATTTGATTTGTCTTTGAATTGTAGGAAAAGAGTTCAAGATAAAGAGGAATTTTGATTCAAGAAGGAAACTTCTTCAACAAGGAAATTAATGGGATGAATCTAAGGCTTATATAAAGCCTCCAACTTACCCTAAATAAACCCCTAGCCGTCACCCTTCCCCTAAACCAAAACCCTTTTTTTTCTTTCCAAAATTAATCCCTCCCACCCACCATATTTACTACCTGTCTTTTCTATATAACCCATCACCCTTAACTTCCAAGAAACCCGTTCCTACTTTTCATCTTGGAACTCTCTAGTTTCTTTTGTTTTCTTTTCTTTGTTTTTACAAAACTCACAACCAAGATCATCCATGGCATCCAAAATTAAATTTTTGGTTCATCCAAGTTCCTCCAAAGAACCATGATACAAGAAGTTTGCTATACTGGTGGTTCAAGAAAGATTTCACTCCAAGTTTGAAAATTGGAAGATTTGCGAAGAACAAGGCTTTGAATACTCCAACTCTCATCAAGATTTCGGCCTTGAACCATTCATCTTCAAAAAGATTGCACATCAAAAGTGGCAAATCTTTTGCCATCAACCAGAACCGGGTAACATCTCATGGGTAAGAGAATTCTATGCTCACTCACCTAACCCGGATAATCCTTATGTTTTTGATCGTGACAAGGCTATACTAATAAGCCCCAAAAACATCAACACCTTTTACGGGCTCTACATTGAGAAGGACGAGCATCAAGCCTTTGTTGATCAACTCACGCCCAAGCAACTCGAAAAGGTGCTTTAAGAACTCACTCTACCGGGAACTCATTGGAACGATGATAAATACAAGGACACTGTAAATCGCCTTCGGATTAAACCTGAGGAAAAACTATGGAATAAGTTTGTTAAAACTTCTTTAATGCCCACCACACACAATACTACCGTTGATACACCTCGTCTTTTGCTCATACATTCTATCTTGCATAATTGCATCATTAACATTGGAAAAATTATTTGTGATGAGATCTTTGTATGTAGCTCAAAAGACAAGGGTTCTCTTTTCTTCCCTTGCTTAATATCCAATCTTTGCAAGGAGATGCATGTCCCAAGTGAGTCCACCGATGAAAAAGCCCTACCAAAGTCCGGGTGAAATCGAGCACAAATCCAAAAGCTAATGGGAGAGGCACCGGTAAAATCCTCAATGCCTCCAATTGCCGTGGTAACCCCTGCCGCCTCGACAACGCCTAATACCCAAGCACCTAACGCCCGGGCAACTCGGCCATCAACCTCAGGACACTTTGAAACATTCTTGCAACCATTGGCGAGCTACCTTAGGCAAATTAAAGATCGGCAACTAATGTTCATGCGGTACATGAAGGAGCACAACAATGCCATCACCCAAGTCATCCTAGAAAAGTACCCGGACAGCCGCGTGCTGTTCCCAATCTTTCTTACCGAGATCCTTGCCTTGAGTTTGGGGGGATTGTTATTAGTAGTTACCATGTTTAGTTGTATTCATCTTAAGTATTGCATTTAGGATACATAAATTGCTTGCCATGCCTTTAGTTGGAACAAGAATTGCCTAGATTTGATGAATATCCGATGATGACTTTGCCAATGCACTTAATTGATAGAATTTTTATTCTAGGATAACCATAGAAACACTTAGAACTTTACTATGATGCTATATTTTATGAAACACTGTTGTGGTTTGATTGATTTAAGGAATTTTAGTGAACTTAGGTTGATAGTTAAAAAATTGGGGGATTAGAATAAAAATTGGATGAATGCTAGAGGAGCCCAAAATTGGCTCTAGTATGTGATAAAAATTGATCGCTAGAGGTGCCCGAAATTGGCTCTAGTATGTGCTAAAAATTGATCGCTAGAGGTGCCCGAAACCGGCTCTAGTTGAAACATGTTAAAAGAACCCAATGAAGTAATTTGCAAACCTCTTGTTTGCATAGAATCCGAAAAATCAACTTGCACACAACTCCGCACACACTCACAAGCATTATAGTTTGATTCCGAGTAACTCCTAAGTTTTCCGAAAAATGAAAAGCCAATCATACTTTGTGCCCCGGTTCTGAGAATTGAAATCAAGTTCAAAGTTAAGTTTGTGAAAATTGAAGTCTTGGCAGGTAATTATTAGTTTGCATTGCTTGAGGACAAGAAATAGTTCGGGTTTAGGGGTGTGATAAGTGTTCAAAAGTACTATTTTTATTACCCTTTTTACTCATATTATTGTTAGACTTAGGCTCATATTAGTTGCATAATTAGTCATTCATGCATTAATTCATGTTTTTTTCCACCGTTGAGCTTGATTACATAAATAGGTGATTTTTGTGGAAAAAGATGCTGCTTTGGTGTGTTTTTGTGTGTGTGCAGAATTATTTGCCTAAACAAGACTAGAACCAGTTGCCAGGGCAGTGCATGAAGGAGATGCCGAGCTAGTTGCCAAGGCAATTTTTGATTAGTTGCCAAGGCAACCCCACTGTGCAAGTTGCCACGGCAACTGAGTTGCCCTTGCACTCTTTTACCAAGACGATCCAATTAGCTATCACTCCTCAACTCACGATAACCTGGCCTATTCTCTCTCACTTGATTTCATCTATTCTTTTACTTTATTGCTTTCTAGTTTAGTTGTTAGTTAAACTCCTATAATCTTCTACTTGTGTTTTCTTTTACTTTTTACAGTGCAAGAGATTAGATTCTTGAAGTGGCACCAATCCCTGTGGAGACGATATCTTTTATACTATAACTTGCGACGTGTACACTTGCATAATTGCGGAGCACTTATTGCGCGCAACAAGTGTAGCAGTAGCAACCTTGTGATGTGGACCATGGTAGTACGGGAGGTTGACATCAAGCAAGTCTTGAGGTAGCGATTCTAAACCATAGCCTCTGGTTTGAGGCGTCCTCGCTCGACGGTCCTACTCGATGGGTCCAACTCAGTCTTGGCAAAACAGAGGTCCTCGAACACTTTCTTGTGGGTCTAGGCATCTGCAGAGTCAGGAAAGGAGGAATGGTGGTCCATGACGTTATGTAGCCCGTAAAACTTGTTGATGGCACTGGCGATAAACTTGACCTGGTCCCCTCGCACATAAATTGTAGATTGTGTGGGGCTCGTCAAATGGGCACAGAACTCTCGGACCAGGGAGACGAAGATGTTGCCGCTATGGTGCTGGACAAAAGTCTTCTAGCCGTGCTTGGAGATGACATCTAGAATATCTTTGTCAAAGCCTCATTCACCTTCTAATGGAGCTTTAAAGCCTTGCTCCGGGTAAACCTTTCGATCTTTCATCAGTTGGAACCACTCAACACCATCATCAAAGAATCCATTGATTTCCAAAACTGGTTGGGCTGAGGCACTGTTACTCGCTTCGATGACATTCTTCATGCATGCCATGTTTTCGAAGTTGGGGGAGGTTTGCTAGAAAGTTTAGGGTTTCTTTTTGGGGTGAAGGGAAGAGTTGTTGTAAGGAAGATGAAAAAGGTGGAAGGATAAGTGATTAAAGGTGGATAAGATGAAGTTATGGGGAGTTGAAGTGTAACCGCTGCATGTTATAGGAGAGAGAAGATGTTGATGACGGCTTTGATGTATGGGAAGAGAAGAGAGAGGATAAACTTTTAATGAAAAGTAGGAGAGAGAAGAGAGAGAGTAATTATGAACTAGGGTTTTTGTATTTTTAATATTTTAAAAGGAAAATAACATCCCTCCCTTTTTGCCCTTTTAATGCCGCCCCCATAAAGTCAGGAAAAATATAATTTGTATCTTCCTAAAAGTGGCAAAAGACAAAAACATCCCTTAATGCTAAAGCTACGCTATCCCTGTAAGCAATCCAAACCTGCCACTTGTATCCTTGTGCTTAAGCCTACCAAGACAAAGCTGAGAAAAGCCTACCAAGACAAAGTGAGGGAATTCTCAAAAACACCCATCAATGCATTAAAATTGTTTTCTTTTAAACATGTAATATATATCATGCCAACACATCTCATGCTACTTTTATCTTCCCAAAACTATGGATAACAAACCGTTTGTTAAACATGTATCATGAATCTCAACCATACTCATATGTTAACCTCGATTTAAGCCTTCACTTGCTTAGTCCACCAAAAGCAAATCTTAAAGAGCACAACATGTATACATCACATTATACAAAATATATCAATTTACCATGATACATTAGTTCATATATTGGCATTAAAGTGACCCAAAACCAAAGCCTTTCCATTTGCAAAACACATTAGATACACGAATTTCCCAAGCAGTTCTTGAGACCACTTAAACATACATCTATTACCAGAGCAAATGACACATTTAACCACTCAACGGTTATGATGTATAACATCCTCCAGCGGGAGGATATGGCATAATTAACCCCTCGACTGCTGCGGTTCTCATGGTGGAGACACGGTACACTCACAACCCCTCGACACACAGGTGACTTATTATAGTGCACTTTAAACCCTATGTCTAGCCAACTATATCTGATAACATTTAACCTTTGTCACTTGACAATATACTCAATCAAAGCATGTTACCTCATTGTTTTACATATGCATCAATCAAACCAATTTCTAATACATTAAACCATGTATTTTAGCATTCTCAAAATCCTTTCACAAACCATTTTCATACTCTTATATCATTAACATATGGTTTTTTGCAACATCTTTCATTTCCAAAACATGCATATAACAATAGGTAATCAAAACCATAAACAAGAGCATGAGAATGTATTTTACAAACCGAAAATGAGAGCGAGAATGTCAAATACTTACTTCTGAGCTTAGACAAGCATTTCAAGCTTAATATAAACTCCAAAAATCATTTTCAAACCTTTATAAAGCTTTAATTCTCGTTTCCACTCACCGACAACACAAAGCCCCAGTTGCCGATGTGGAATCAAGCGCCTGAAGCTTCAGAAACTTCACAAGTGTTGTAGGATCAATCTCCCTTGTTTTAACTACATAGTAACAGAGGATTAATGCATCATTATGCATCCATAATCCCAACAACATCCACCCTCAACTTTGCCTCACTAAAAACCATCACCAAACGTAACCGAAACAAAGCCTCAGTTAATTGCGCATATTATATTTCATACGCCAACGTCCTAAGAATCCCTCGTGTCCCCGCAAATTGATGTTGCAATGCTCCAAACTTCTCAAGCCTCTCTTGATAGCTTTCGTCACTTGGAGGCTCCTCTTGATCTTTAATGATGGTGGTTCTTTGCCGTGGAAGACAAATGGATTGTTCCTCAAATAATGCTTCTTTTTTGCGTGTTTTTGCGTTAGGTGCAACCTTCATTTAACTGATGCCCTTGGTGTCTTTATATAGAGGTGGCTCTCCTAGGGTTTAAAAAACCCTAAAGTGCAAGTAATCTTTTAATGAGGATCTTGCTTTTCTGCATCATTAATTGCTCAATAAAAAATATCTTGTCACATACTTTTAATAAAGTGTCATATGATCCAGCAAAGAGAATCTTTGCTTTCCACTTCATTAATGGCTTATAAAAGAGTGGGATCCACGTGTTAATTAACTGTCAGAATGGTCAAAGATTCATCTCCAAAATCACAGTGAATGCTATAGCATCGAGTCCATCACGAGATAATTTTGCTTCAATGTTCCAGGGCTCTACTGATCCGTTACTTCATGCGCAGACATCACTAAAAACCAATACCTTTTCCATTAATAGCACCAATATATATAAATATTAAGCTCAATCACCATAACTCTATAACTATGTACAAACTACTCCTAAATGCAACAATATGCTTGTCCTCAAGCATAACTCTATAACTATGTGTTAGAACACATGTAATATGCTAAGTAAAAGGGTATAAAATATAGGTTCTTTATGCACTGATAAAATACCAACCAACTTAAGATGTTGCTTGTCCTCAAGCAATGACATACAAAGACTAAAAACTAAAATCTAAGAACAGAACCAATCATTTCCAAGGTTCCAACAAAGCTATGGGTTTTAAGGTTCCAAAACATGTTGCATCATTAATTCAATCCTCAGAATAATAAAGATAAGTATGCAATATAACAGAGCTCAATGATTCGTTCCTAGGGTCAATTCCACTATAAATGAAGTGTGTGCTGTGTTGCATGCAATCAGTACTTAATGACCTTAGAAAATTTCAAGGATTTCTCTCTATCGTTTTCTAGCATTTTATTTTTCTTTTAAGCACAATATTTTACTCCCCTAATTCATTCTAAGTTTATTAAATTGTATCATTGCGGCTTTAACTTATCACAACTACTCTTCAGACCTGAAGATGGAGTGGAGCAAACAAACCATCCCCGAGCCTTACGAGCAGAGTCATCCCGTGAAGACCTTCATTCACTATTATGCTAATACTACTGTTCCTACCAGGGAAAGTTAAATGGAGCAAACACAACTCACATAGTGTACTAAGCTAGCAAAGCAAATAAGAGTGTTCCTTAACATTTTTCCTTTGGCATCGAGTTTAACATTTTAATTTGAACTTTATTTCCTTTCTCGATTTTTATGGGAGTTTCAAATTAAGCCTTTTATGCTACATTTAGCATTCAGTTATTATCATTACTTTATGCTACGACCTAGAATTTCCCTAAGGCTTCTTAAGCTTTTATAGAGCACGTAACATGTGAAGTATAAACTACAGTAGTTTCAACCCTAAGTTCAAATCACTAGAGCTCTTAACATATTGCAGAACACATTTAAGTGCAAATTCATCACAGGAATATCATTATCAATGCATCAGCAGTTTCGGAACAATAAAACCATAGCAAAGGAAACATGAAAACTAACTAAGCTATTTAAATTCCTAATTTTAAAAAAACATTTTACCAATATTTTACCTAATATATACATACAAAAATACTCCCCCAAACTTGAGAGGAGCATTGTCTTCAATGCAAAAAAATAAACATGCAATGTACAGAAAACAAAAACAAAATAAAAATTTACCTAGGAGTTAATGGGTGCATGAAGGCACTGATATGCATGCCTTATGCTTGATGCGAGGTCTAGTACGTGGCGTTGATGGTGCTGGCACTTCGGTAGCCTGTGGTGCCGCGGATGTCGGGGCATCCATTTGAACAAGAGAAAAAATAGAGGATGAAGATTAGGGTACAAGTAATTTGAGGCGTAGCTTGGACAAGGAATAAGAAGATGAAGAAGCAAGTTTGACTTAAAAAAATTCACTTTTGTTCTTTTAAGGTGTTGGGCGAGATGCATATGGGAATATTTGGTTTTTGATGTTTAAGGTGTAAAGGTGGGAGATTTTGGAAGGAAAGTAATTAATGTGGGGTTTATGGAGAAATTTAAAAATGGGAAAAGTAGGGTTTGGTGTGGCTTGTGGAAGAGGGGTTTCGACATGTGGCGGCGTAAGGATTAGAAAACCTAAAAAATAATAGAGAGTGTATAGGGTTTAATGATTAGGGAAGAGGAAAAACCTGTCATTAAATGTAGTAGATCATCTTCCCTTTTTTTCTTATAACTGCCCAAAATACCCTCAAATATTTAGGAGCCAATATTGCTAAAACTCAACTTTTCTTCAAATCCAAGAATTTTTTTGATTCTCTTCCTTGCTTTATGGCTACAAAATAAACAAAAGAAAAACAAAAGAAATAAAAATGAATTTAATTTAACGCTGCAGCATCTAATATGAAACAAAATAACAAAGTAAATTGCTGAAGCAATAAAAAAACAAAATTAAAGTTTAAAACAAAATAAAGCAAATAAAAATAAAAACAACACATGAAAATAAAAGAGGGGGTGAAGCGGATGCTTAAGCATCATGATATGTTGGGATGAAGGTCATTTTTGACAGTTCTTATAGTCCATCTGCACTCTCTATCGAGTGACAATTCTTCCCAAAACGAGTTGAGCCAATGTGCTTGAAACTAGCCCCCTTGTGGAACCTTGGTGGAGATATCTTTCTTTCTTGTTCCTTTGTAATCCGTGTATACCCTCCACCATGCTATTGTTCTCAAAGGCATCAATTCTTTGACGGAAAAGATTATAGCAACACCCAACCATTTGATTACTTCATTCTCATTGACTTCCTCCATCGTTGGTTGTAGCCTTCGTTGCCGTAAAAATTGCTGTCCTAGCTAGTTGATGTGGCAATCCTTTGTTAAGATCTTGTGTTAGTCAAGTGAAGGACCAATTATTTCGTAGAGTTCAAGTATCTGACCACCACTTTCTTTAAGCTTTTCAAACATCTTTATTAGTGGAGATTTTGGAGCAGCACTAAGATCGAAGGAAATCACCATGGATAAAGTGTCATCTCCTAATTAAGTATATCCTAGCTTTGATGGTATCAAATCTTTCATGTGGTCTTGACATTATGGATAAGAGCATTCTACAGATTGTTGCTCTGGCATCAATGTTGTTGTAGCAGTCCGAGTACCAGATTCCTTAGACGTTGCTATAGCATTACTCTTCTCAACTTCATCAAGTGTTATTACATCATTTCTTTGTTTGGACTCCTCAATATTTGATGTGGAAACTTGTTAAATGTGAAAAAGTACTATATTTTATACCTTTTTACTCATATTTTTGTTTAGACTTAGACACATTTAGTTGCATTTGTAGTATTTTGTGCATAAATTCGTAGTCTTTCTATTTATTGGGCTTGGCCTTGCATTTAGCTATTTTGTGGAGAAATCACTATTGTTTTGCTTTCTTTTGTGCATGTACGAACTGTCAAGCCGATTACCGAGCATTGCTAGGGAAATTTAAGGATAAATGCAGATTTTTCAAGAATTATCCATTATCCTTATCGCATGAGATAAAGCTCAAATTCAAATCCAAAGTTGTGGGAGATAAAGATAGACATATTATCCTCTCTAATTCAAAATTCAAATAGAAGTCTCTACCTATATATAAACGTATCACATCTTCAACACTAACAACAACGGATTGGGAGAGAGAGATCAGAGCTTGAGCGAGATCGTGAAGTGGGAGGATCAGATCGTGGAGGAGTTCATATTCTCTAGATTTCTATTTCTTCTATCTTTTGAATACTCGATGTTTGTGTTTTATTCCTTATTTATTTCTTTCAAATCAGCGAACTAAATTAAATTGGCTTGAGTTATTGGGTTTACAATGTTTGTGATTGGATGTTTAGTTTTTGGTTTTTAATTCACTAAATCATTGTTTATCCATTCTTGGCTCGTTGTTTAATTCTAAGTGAACTCGGGAGAGGGATTTGAATGAATCTATTTATCTAGTCTTGGGAGAGTTAGATTCATAAAACGATTGCATACGGTTTCCATTTAAATAGTCATTGGTGGAAGCTAATTCGCCTTAGGGATAATGAGTGAATTTCCGCAACTAAGAAGAATGCATTGATTGATGATGTCCACCCAAGGTTAGCACAGGGATGTATCACCAAGGCTTGCACAATCATTAGTTCTTCGGTTAGGGATAATTCGAAGGCATTGAAGAACACTCTGTCGAACATCGAAATGGTAATTAATTGCCACGACAACTCATCTGACAACTACACCATTACGCTTAATAACCTAACCTAGTCTCTCAAATTGGGTTTCTCTTCCATTTATTTAGATTCTCCTAGACTTAGTTTATTTTTACTCGTCTATTATCACCATCTATCACTATCAATTTTAGTATTTTTAGTGTGAGAAGCTAAAACTCAAAGTTTCACCAATCCCTGTGGAGACGATCATAACCTATACTATTGCTTGCGATGTGTTCACTTGCACCGTTTGTGTTGCACTTAAATCATACAACAAGTTCTTGGCGTCGTTGTCGAGGATTGACAATAACGACTTTGTTTTAATTTCTTTCACCTTTGTGTTTTCATTTATTTATTTGGTATTTGTTTCAAGGGGCTAAAATTTTTGGTTTTGCGTCTGTGTATGACTAGAGTGAGACCAACATCACAAGACTACCCACTTGAATATGAGATTGAATGAGTTTTTCATAGAAGAAGGAGAGAGCTAAGAGAAGCTATAGCAGATCCTGTTGCTCCAGTCGGCAATCTAATTACCCGTGGCAATCCAAATGCCCTCGGTAATCATAATGCTGTGATAGGAGGTAATGCAGCTCTAGTTGAGCAACCTGTTCATGTACAAAATAGGCCCATTTCAGATTACTTACTTTCAGACCTTGGTGATCTCAATCCAGGAATTGTCACTCCTCAAATTCAAGTTGCACACTTTGAATTCAAGTCGGTGATGTTAACGTGCTCAATTCAATCAGACAATTTAATGGCTCAACAATTCAAGATGTCAGACAACATCTAAAATCTTTCTTAGAAGTTTGTGATTCTTTCAGACAACAGGAGTTCATGAGGATGTCCTGAGGCTAAAATTACTCCCTTATTCACCGAGGGATAGGGCGAGAACATGGCTGAACGGTATACCATCTGAATCTTTAGAATCTTGGACAGATCTATGCCGGAGTTTCCTTGTCAGGTTTAACTTTACAAATATGTCTGATAAATTATGTAATGACATTACTTATTTTCATCAAGAAGATGACGAATCTATATACGAGTCTTAGGATCATTATAAAGAGCTTTTATACAAATGTCCTATGGACAGATTTAGAGATTTGACTGACTTCGTGTTTACTTATATATTCATGTTTAAAACTGCCCATATTATTTCTACATGTTCCAAACAGCCTTATACCACACACACACACGCACTGCTACATGTTCCAAACAGCCTTATACCACACACACACGCACTGCCCATATTATTTCACACACGCGCGTGCGCACGCACCCACCCACATTGTCCATATTATTTCTAGATGTTCCAAACAGCCTTATACCACACACACATGTTTTAAACATCTATCAAATGTCTTACATATACAAGCAGAGCATTAACATGATCACCGGTTATCTATCTCATTCGAACAACAAATAATATGTCAACCATTAAACATATACATCATATATGTATATATATATACACATAGATCCTTAAAATTTAAATAAATTCTACATGCAAAGGAGGAAGGATCAAAGTAATTACCTCCTTATCAAGACTATCTTCAAAACAAGAGTTATATTCGAACTAGCAAGGTCCAATTTCTAAGCTTTCTCTATGTTGTTCGGTTATGGGAGAAAAAAATGAAGAAGGAGAAAGGTTGATGAACAAAATTTTGTTCATCTCACAATTTTCCTACAAGTGCCGACTCTCCCAACTCTCCCTACACATTGCTTGGCCTTGAATGGACAAGTGTTCATGTCCCTAGAGTTTATAATTTTTAGCATGCAGTCTTCTACTTCCACTAAGGATTCAATTTAATCCTTTTTTAATTTAGCCAACCAATTTTCTCATGATTCTAATTTGGTCCTAAGCCCTTAATTGTTTATTCTAAAGATATTTTTAATAATTTATGCTACATTCGAATTAGTGTCATAATTCTAGGCCATAATTTGAGGTATTACAAACCTTCAATTCTTTACTCAAATAAGGTGGTATTTTCAGATTAAAACATTTAGAAAATATAGCTCTCTAAGGATTCTTAGTATTGGCCTATTTACAAAATAGTCATTAAAACAGTTTTACACTTTATACAAATTAGTCACAAAATCACAATGTCACTTGAAACCATTTAATTAAATCCCAAATTAATTACCAAAACACTTGATAATATATTTAAACATTTTTTGGTTAATCAGACCAATTTTTATCTCTTCAAATCGTATTTTAAAATATTAATCTCCTCAAACTTATTTAACCGATTAATCCAGTTCTACTGAGTCAAACCTCACCTGATCTAACCTCAAAACGTCTAGCCCTATTTTTGGGGTGTTACAAAGATTTCATTTAAACCTTTAATTTTTTCACAATTTCTATACAAACTCTTCACTTTAGCCGAATTGCAAAATGGTCATAAGGGAGTGTTTTCTTCTTCAAAATGACACATTCAAGCAAGAAAAACATCATTCTAATCATTTCCATCCAAAAAATAATTTGTGCAATATTTCCCCCTAATTTCTCTACATAGTCGAATGGTCCTTATGCCATATACCATGAGATTTTCATCACTTCAAGCATAGAAACAACATCACCTCATTTCCAACATGATTACACCTTAAAACATAAAATTTCACTATATCCTTCATCCACCTTAATCACTAATACCAACATAGATGTATGGAAACTACGTAAAACTTAGACCAAATGAAAGAGAATGCAATGGAAAACAAATCCTAATTTCATATCTTAACCCAAAAATCAACCAAATAAGCTTAAAAATTTAAAAGAAAAGTTTCGTACCTTACTTAGGAAAATCACAGAACTAAAGAGAAAGATGAACTAATTTCTACACTTCTCTATTCTTTATTTTCATGCTGAATGGCATTATTTTACAATACTTAATATAAAAATTTCTATTTAATAGTAAAATGACTATTTTACCTCTTGATCATATCCATTCATAAGTTGACACCTATGCTCCTTAATTTTCCATAGATTAAGATATTTTAAAAGCATATGTAAAATGACCACTTTGTCATTAATGACTCAACTTATCTTCAAAATTGTAATTTTCACTACTACACTAAATACTGCATAGAATCGAATTTAAATCAAATAAAAATGATCCAAAAACCACAATATCGTAATCCTCGAGTCTTATACAAATCTCATATAAAAAATCTGATTCCCACCAAAATTCTTATACCGGAATAAACTATTCAATATAGAATATAAAATAATATATTGGAAAATTACCATATTTATCCCTAAACTTTTCTTATATTTTCACTTTAGTCACCAAACTTTAAAAGTTTATGTTTTAGTCACTGAACTAAAACCACAAACTTTTACTTCTTTAGGTTTTAGTCACTAACAAAATATTGGGGTATTACAGAGGCAACCGCTGAAGGCTTATCATCTACAATTTCCATAGCGTTGTCGCAAGGCATATCTGTCTTAACAAAAGAATGCGCTGCTAGCTGACTACTATCCGGTTGGATAGGATCATTACTTGCCTTTGGTTTGCTTCGGTGAGTAATCACTTTACACTGTTCAAGGCATGTTCCTAGTACAACCTCAGTGTCATTGGGTAGACTTCCTTGTGGCCTTGAGCTCAAGATTTGGGTGAATTTCCCAACCTACGTCTCTAATGTTTTCAGCGTTACTCCTTGGCTCTGCATTGTCATCTCAGTCTTATTTGTAAAAGAGTCCGTCTTTTCCATGAAATTATTGGTATCATCCATATAAGATTCAGTCTTAAGCATAAAAACATTTAAAGTAGTTTCCAAACAACTAGCTGGTGACGACTGTTGTTGCGACAACTGTTGTTGCGACAACTGTTGCCATGACATGTTCTATCAGAATCTTAATACTTTTATGTTCTAGCGGGTCTGGATGATAGAGTTGTTCTGGTTACTGCATGAAAAATTGGGGTGTTGCTACCATGCTAGATTATATGTGTTTAAATATGGATTGTTGTTCCAGTTGTAGTTTCCAACATAAAAACTGGACTCTAGGTTCTACGGACACTCAAAAGAATCATAATTATCACTACAAGAATCATAATATGAATCTACTACCTTAACCTCTTGTATGCTACTGGTCGCTTCAAATTCTTAACCATGTTGGTTAATGCAGCTAGTTGCGTTGAGATCTCATCTGATGAATCAAGCTCAATTGTCATGGTATTTTGTCTCACTTGTCCCTTCCTAGTGGTTGGGAACTAGTAATCATTATTGGCAAGTCAGTCCAAAATCTCTAAGTCTTCCTCAAGTAATTTTTCTAGGAGTGTATCATTTGTCGAGGCATCTAGCATCATCCTAGTCGGTGCATTGACTGCGTTGACTCTGTTTTGCATTAATAAAGAGAGTAATGGACTGTTTTAAGTATATATATTGTGTATATATATATATATAAATTTTAGGGCTGTCTTGAATATGTTTATAAGTATGAACATGAAAGTTAGATTGTTTGTGGCAATAGAAAAAGCTTATTGGATTATATGCACACATGGTGAATTGTTTGGAATGTTTGATTGTATATGTAAACAAATGGGTACTGTTTTAGGAGTATTTAGGGGCTGCTTTAATGGAAGTATACGTATGTATGAATGTATATAAGAATTAAATTGTTTTGTTCATAAATGAATAAGAACAAGGGCTGTTAGGTTAATTTGAAATAAGGGAAAATCTGTTCCACTATTAAAAGGACTGTTTTGTGAAAGAACGAGAATAAAAGGGACTGATTTATAAGTATACACTTATATGGTAAATTGTTCTGAATATTAGGAACATGGGAAATGTCTTAAGGGTACAATTAGGGGCTGACATGCATGAATAAAATGAATAGTAGACTGTTTTGAGGGTATTCACAAATATGAATGAGTTTTTTAATGTTTTGATGAAAACAAAAGATTATGGGACTGTTTTGGTGCACACATGATTAGATAAGAAAAGAATTGACTTGATTTGTGAATACATAAACATATAGGGCTGTTTTGTATGAACAAAAATGTATATAAGTGCACATGTTTTGTTTTGTATATGTATGACACATAATAAATTGTTTGAACATGTATATGCAAGTATATGTGTGAGTTAGAAACTACTTAGGTTATACATAAGTGTTTGAGAACTAAAAATAGTCCGTAATGGTAATTGAACTTTTGTTATAACTAGACAAAGAAGGAATTGATCAAGTGGGCATAGAGTAGATCCGGTTGGAGAAGGACAAAAGGGGGTTGTAATACGAAATCAAGATTAGCTCGAAGAGACCTGTGAGTGTAGCTTAAAGTCTCAGGATGGGTTAATAAATCTCCCGAGCATTGCTTTCTAGTTATGATTGCTTTGAATTTGATAAATTATGCTATGAATGAGCAAGCTAGGATGCAAAGTAAGTACTTTAGTGAAAAGTACTTTGTAGTTTGAAATGTAGTTGAAAGCATGTCTATGAATTAAAATGATTAACATGTTATGAGATGCTTGTTTGATTTGAAAGGCATATATGGATGTAAATGTTTGTTTGTTAAATGATGAAAAACCCTTGAGCATGCTTAGCTTTTTGAGAATTTGATAACTTGAATACAAAGAGAGTTATGTATGTCTTAACAAAAGTGATAATGGCCATAAGGCCATTGGAACAAGATAATTAAAATATTGAGATTTATATGAGGTGAATATTTGTACCCAAATGAAAAGGAGTAATGAGACATTGATCAGATACAATGATATAGAGCTATGCTCACTTCGAAAAATGACCAATGTGAATAAATGTGATTGACTTGATAAGATTATAAGCTATGACCACTTAATTATTTCAAAATGGAGCTATGCTCATATTGGATTTATATTTGTTTATATATATGTGCCTAATGAGCCTTGGTGGCATGATAATAAGATAATAGAGCAAATGCTCATTTATAATGAGAAGTTCACATGAGGTGAACACATACCAATTTGAAAAGGGGTAATGAGATATTGGTATGATGTTATGATAATGAGCTATGCTCACTTTGTTCTAAGAAAAGATGATAAATGTTAAAGCCTTGGTCTCGAGTCAGTCTTAGGTATAGTTGGCATGCCATAGAGTCCATAGAGCTCAGTGTTGGGGTGGACTACGATCCGGGACAATGGTTTCTATTTGGCGATAGTAGGAGGGATGTGTGTGTGTGGTCACTTGGCAACAGTAGAAAGGATTGACTGGTACTGCAAGTACCATCTTATGGGCGACAGTTGGTTGAGGATTCGTGTACCTAGTGTGAAGTTCGATTCTCAAGTCTATGTTAATAAGAAAGCAAGAATTTATAAGCTAAAAAATGATGAATTGTGACAATTTGCTTAATAAGAAAAGTGTTCATAATGAAACTTGAATAATCCTTATTGAAAATATGTTTCTATTGAAAGTTTACATGTTATTGAATTAGTAGAATGTTTAATCTTGAGCTAGTTGAATAGGCATGTTATTAATAGTGTTGTTCGATGGGTTGCTTTATAAGTAGCTACATGTATGATTTGTTATGTTTGATAATTTATTTGGAAGTAATATATGTATACGAGATGCTATGATTTGAAGTCCTGTGGACTGTTTGGTATGTAAACAAGTATATTTGGGTCTGACTGAAGCAATGTATAAATGTGTATACATGTCTATTCGATTGTTTTGCCATGAATTAATTATACATGGACTGTTTTGCAATGTATAAGTGTATATACATGTCTATTCAACTGTTTTGCAATGAATTAATTATACATGGACTGTTTTGCAACGTATAAGTGTGTATACATGTCTATTGGACTGTTTTGCAATGAATTAATTATACATGGACTGTTTTGCAACGTATACGTGTGTATACCTGTCTATTGGACTGTTTTGCCATGAATTAATTATACATGGACTGTTTTGCAACGTATAAGTGTGTATACCTGTCTATTGGACTGTTTTGCCATGAATTAATTATACATGGACTATTTTGCAACGTATAAGTGTGTATACCTGTCTATTGGACTGTTTTGCCATGAATTAATTATACATGGACTGTTTAGCAATGCATAAGTGTGTATGCATGTCTATTGAACTGTTTTGCCACTGTTTTGCCATGAATTAATTATACATGGACTGTTCTGCAATGTATAAGTGTGTATACAAGCCTATTGGACTGTTTTTCCATGAATTAATTATACATGGACTGTTTAGCAATGTATAAGTGTGTATACATGCCTATTGGACTGTTTTGCCATGAATTAATTATACATGGACTGTTTAGCAATGTATAAGTGTGTATACATGCCTATTGGACTGTTTTGCCATGAATTAATTATACATGGGCTGTTTTGCAATGTATAAGTGTGTATACATGCCTATTGGACTGTTTTGCAATTAATTAATTATACATGGACTGTTTTGCAGTGTATATGTGTGTATACATGTCTATTGGACTGTTTTTCCATGAATTAATTAAACATGGACTGTTTTGCAATGTATAAGTGTGTATACATGCCT
This sequence comes from Hibiscus mutabilis, assembly GCA_019671005.1. Taxonomy (NCBI): domain Eukaryota; kingdom Viridiplantae; phylum Streptophyta; class Magnoliopsida; order Malvales; family Malvaceae; genus Hibiscus; species Hibiscus mutabilis. Next base: position 19,444,692 of record CM033727.1, on the reverse strand, counting down.
ATTGGACTGTTTTGCCATGAATTAATCATACATGGACTGTTTTGCAATGTATAAGGGTGTATACATGTTAAATGGACAATATGTTAGAAATGAATATGTCTTGGAATGTTTTGTAAATGTATGAGTATTTCATGAATGTGAGTTGATAGGTCTAAAGCCTCATGTGCCAAGTATCTTGATTGTTTGTATGCTAGATTGATAGCTTATAAGCCAAGTAACAATGTTAACAAAATGCTAGTTTGGATAACTTGTGTGATAAGTATCACCTTCTCTGATATGTTACGTTGAATAGCTTGTGTGATAAGAAACTATAGCTTTAATATGCTTGGGTGAGTAATCAAGTATGCATGTATAAGCTTGTTGATCCCTGTGTGTGTTCGTACACGTCTAATACGAATACCTTGTATAAACATATGTGTTTGGTTGCGTACCTTAAATGGGCTAACCTCTTGTCCAGGCCTAGTACTTCTTTCTAATAAAAGAAGTAGGTTGTATAGAATATGAGGAAAGGATAGTTCACTACTTCATACTATTAATATCTTTAAGCTACCTCGCTAAGCATGCTTACTCCATCATTTCAATGTATTTCAGGATGAACTTGTTTGTGAGAACCTCTGAGCTCGGACGAGATCACGAGTATCATGTTGTTCGTGGGTATTCTTTAAGAACTCCTAGATGGTGGCACATAGTTTGTTAGGAATGCATTGTGCAATACAATCCCTATTGATTTCATATGTTTATAAGCCTTATAAGTGTTCAAAGTTTTGTTCAAAGTTTTGTAAAGGGGCCTATAATTATTTTTATGATTGCTTGTTATATGATTTGTAACACCCCTACCTTGAGTTAGTAGCAAACCGGCTCGAGAGCGTTACCAGGCAAGAACAAGGTATTACAAGAAAGAACAAGGCAAGAATAGATTAACTCATTCCTATTAGATGAGTTACTTAACTAACAAGCAACCAAGCATACTTAACTTATCAAGCAAGCAATTCCATATTTTGTTTTCAAGTTATTATAGGTTACTACTTTAACAACTCCATTAACTACATCATACCACTATCATTCGAATGTCCTAAGTATGCAACATACTTCCATTTCATTTCAATGTTCCTTAGTTTGACACATATAACATCTCATACCTAGATTACTAAACATGATCATTTGAACATACAATTGCATGTAACTTGATTTCAAACACGCCATATATCAAGCCTACCCATTCGGAAATTATCATTCAAGCATACAAAACACTTACAACAAGGTATGTTCACACACAAGTGACCATATAATTTCCAAGGCATTCGACTGGCTCAATATAAACTAGATCAATCACTTGATCATTTCATTTGTATGTTCATATATGCTAAGCAAAACACAATTTCATTACATGTAATTTAAGTTCAATACATGTTTCACATTATCAACCAAGTTTATAACATAGTAGGCCCATTCAAGAACATACATGTACAAGTATTCAAGTATTTAAAATGCATCACTAGTTCACTAGATACAATCTAAGTGCCACCAACTAGGGGAGTACAAAACAAGTATAATCCATACTTTAGTTCTGTTTGTGTCTTGCTTCGATCTCAAGAAATTAGTTTAAGATCAAGCAATCGATCAAATCCTTTATCTTGTAGATGGGAAGGATGAAAATAAGAGTGATACGTACAAGAATGTACTTAGTGAGGTAGTAACTAGTTCTAACCAATTGTTATGTCAAGTTAAGTGTCAATTAGACAAGAATGATCCTAGCTAAGGATTTCAAGCATTCAGCTAGCATAAGAAACAAGAGACAATGACTCATAATTCATGCTTCTATGTCAAGAATCAAGCAAATCATGCTTACATAACAAGAAATAAAGGAAATCATGCTTACATGACAAGTAATCAAGCAAATCATGCTTACATGACAAGTAGCATACAATTCATGGCTTTCATGTCAAGTAACATTCATTATATAACTTTCAAGATAAGTAACATGTATTATAGGATTGTTATTTCATTTGTTATCAATTAAACAACCCCCTTGGTACTTAGCTTGTATAGGTACTAGAGTCTCCAACCAACTGTCGCCACAAGATGCATCGTAGTGCTGGTCAACCCTTCTACTGTCGCCAAAGACCACATACGTACCCTCCGTCTGTCGCCAAATAGGGGCCTTAGCCCTGGACCATATTCCACCCTGACACAATGAGCTCTAGACTCTAAGGCATGCCTTTCTACCTAATCAAACTAGCTACCAATGTTGTTAGATTTTAGCCATTTATACAAGTATTTCAAGTTCAAGATCATGTCAAGTATTCAGCAAGTTCATTACATACTAGGCCCTTAGGCCAATTGAGCCATAGCTCACATATCATGTAATTCTTATGTGTTCATTTCATCAAGTTGGGATAACATTTCAAGCAATTTCTTTAAGCATTTGATCACATGCCATAGCACACATACAAGCACCAATGTTACCACTTAAACATGCTTAGCAATCGAATCATACATGAATTCAAGGATGTGATCAAATTTCATGAACTACTTTAATCATACTTCCCATATTAAGCCAAGTCCATATTAGGTCCATTTAAACATTACAGGAATGTAGACATGCTTGCTTTAGTTAGGACCTAGTCCTAACTCTAGAATAAACTACAATCGCAATACTCCAAGCTTAGCTAGTCTGGGATCCACACTCCTTTGTTCTTAGCTTTAGGATGTTCCACCCTTTCCCCTCCAGGTTCTAACACATTACACAAGTAAATACATATTAAAACAAGTTCACATAATCATTCAACCAAGGCAATATTACTAGTACACAACATATACAAATCTGCCAGCATGTACATATATATTCTTTACTACACATAACTACACTTGTCTATACTCTAATTCATGTAAAACATGGTAGTAACCATTGTCCCAAAACTGTTTACAAAATAGTTTTCAAAACTATCACTAAACTGTGTACAATTACCTAAACTGTTGCTACTAGTCAGCATGTACTCTGCTCACTTAAACATGCATAACTTTATTTCCGTACGTCAGAATTTCAATTGGTTTACACCGTTGGAAAGCTAACTTAATTGTCTTTCTAACCATATAGGTCTTGAATTTTAATTCTTTTCCAATTAATACAGTTTTTAACTTAAAGGCAAGGCAATTTACAACATTGGTAGTTTGCACTGTCCCAGTGTTTCTTCTCTACAATTCATTCTACAATCTAGAATTCAATTTTGTTTCTCCTAATGAATTCAGATATGTTAAGGTACTATCCATAAACGTTTCAGCCTTAAATTCAATTTATACAATTTATGGTGATTTTTCAAAGTTACTGCCCAGAACAGAGTGTTCTGGGCAGATTACACTAAGTTGAGTTTATAGCTTCATAACTCATCTAAACAAGATTCTAACATTGTGAATCAACTTATTTTCATGTTCTTACATGTCCAGGTCAGTCTAATTCACCTAGCAATGTTCTTAAAACAGGTTATCATAATGCTAAGTTCAATTTGATCCATTTGATCAACAATATACATCTAATTCACCATTTGACCAGTCCATTACCTAGCTTTAACTAATCCAATTACATACATTCATTTTCCAGCAAGCTATTTACTCTATTCAAGCCTCAATTCATCTAGAAATGTGACCAAATCAGGGCATTATATACAATTAGCATATTTACACATTTTCTCCTAGCAAAACAGTCCCTATTCTCAACTAGTTTCAACCATGACCCTATTTACGATTCATAGGCAATTAAACTACATTAAAGCTACAATTCAAGATAAAATTTCAAGCATAACATCATCCTATTCAATTCCATGAATCCAAATTCAATCTCTATCATCAATCATTCATTCAATCAAGTTGCTAGGGAGAATGGATTTAGAAACCACTTACAATCTTCCTAGCTATTCAGTTACATGCAAATGTGATCACATGCTAGCTTCCTTCATCTACAATGGTGGCTTTCTTTTCCTAGATGGTTGAGGAGGATTCGGCCAAGGTAAGAGAAAGGTGGAGTGGAGAAGATGATAGGAAGATGGACACCTAGCCATGTTGTTATCACTTGGCTTGGCTATTTGCCTCCACTTGGCAATTTATGGTCTAATTGCTTTATAAATCCTTAATTACACATCCTAGTTGCATGCAATTCTACATTTACCAATTGTTACTCTTTGATCCTTCATGATTCGGCTATTTATTTATCAATCCATCTAATTTAGTCACTAAGTTTAATCAATTATTCTAATTTGTATATTGTTTGTAGAATTAAGCTCTAATTGGTTTGTGACGTGTTACTAGGCCATGATTTGGGGTATTACAATTCTCCTCCCCTTATAATAAATTCGTCCTCAAATTTACCTAGATCGAATAGGCGAGGATATTGCTTCCTCATGATTTCTTCAGATTCCCATGTTGCCTCTTCTATCTTGTGATTTCTCCACAAGACCTTGACAAGAGGAACAGTTTTGTTCTTGAGCTTTCTAACTTCACGATCAAGAATTTAGACTGGTTCTTCTTCGTAAGACAAGTCTGGATTCAATTCCACTTCTTCAGGCTCAAGGACATGGGATGGATCAGATCTATATCTTCTGAGCATAGATACGTGAAAGACATTGTGAATCTTGTCAAATTCTCTGGGAAGACTTTATTCCATGGAGATACTTTGCGGAAGACCTTGTTTCCAACATTGTATTGGATGTCTCTCCTTTTTAAGTCTGCATATGCTTTCTGCCTATCGAAATCTGCCTTCAATCGATCATGAATGATTTTCACTTGTTCTTCTGTTTCTCTGAGCAATTGAGGTCCCAATACTTTGTTTTCTCCCAGTTCAGACCAACACAAGGGTGTTCTACATTTTCTTCTATATAGAGCTTCGAAGGGAGCCATTTGGATAGAAGCTTGATAGCTATTGTTATAAGAAAACTTTACTAGGGGTAGATACTTCTCCCAGTTCTTTTCGAAGTCTATAACACAAGAACGTAGCATGTCTTGAAGCACTTGGATGATTTTTTCAGATTGTCCATCTGATTGAGGATGAAAGGCTGTACTAAGTACACTTTAGCTTCTAGAGCCTTCAGCAAGGAATTCTAGAATCGAGAAGCAAATCTGGGGTCATGATCAGATATTATAGCTGTAGGTACACCGTGTAATCGAATCACTTCATGAATGTATATCTTGGCTAATGTTTCCAAGCTCATGTTCACTCGAATAGGGATGAAAGGAGTAGATTTTGTGAATCTATCTACAATCACCCATACATGATCGTTATTTCTTGGAGTGGAAGGATGACTAGTAACGAAATCCATTATAATCCGATCACATTTTCACTGAGGGAATTTGATTGGTTGGAGTAATCCAGTAGGGACTCGATGTTCAAATTTAACTCTTTGACAAGTTAAGCACTTAGAAACAAAATCTGTGATAGACAATTTCATGCCTGTCCACCAGTATAGTGGATTTAGATCCTTGTACATCTTAACCGATCCTAGGTGAATAGAGAAAGAGCTTTGGTGAGCTTCTTGTAACATCTGTTGTTTTAGTTCCTAGTTGTTAGGAACACACACTCTATTTTTGAAATAGAGGAGTCCATTCGACTTGAGGGAGAAGTTAGAATTAGACTCAAAGTCTAGCTTGGACATGATCTTCTGAAGACCTGGATAAGTTTGCTGGAGTTTTGTGATTCTCGAGATCAAGCTAGATTGAACTTGAAGTTCAGACAAGAATTTCTGTCCTTTGGATAAACGAAAATGAGCATTGATAGCCAAGGAAGCTACGAAAGAATAAACAAGATCACTAAGGATGGTTTTCAAATAGTTGCTTGCAAGACAAGAAAATTTCAATTCGAATGGATTACTTGTAATCCAAGAAAGATTAATTTCGAATGAATTATTCTAGGATTTAGATTTAGGGGTTTACCCGAGTATGGTCTGCGACTAAGGGCATCAACAACCACGTTTGGTTTCCCCAGATGGTAGTCGATAACCAAATCGTAGTCTTTAAGCAATTCTAGCCATCTCTTTTGCCTTAGATTCAAGTCTTTCTGAGTCAGGAGGTATTTGAGACTCTTGTGGTTTGTAAACAAGTTACATTTCTCCCTGTACAAGTAATGCCTCCAAACTTTGAGTGCAAACACGATAGCTGCCAATTCTAGATCGTGAGTAAGGTAGTTTGACTCATGTGGTTTAGTTACCTTGAAACGTAAGCTACCACTTTTCCATCTTGCATTAGGACACATCCTAGTCCCAAATGAGATGCATCACTATAGACAATGAATTCTTTGCCCGATTCTAGTTGGATGAGAACTGGTGCATGAGTCAGGACACATCCTAGTCCCAAATGAGATGCATCACTATAGACAGTGAAATCCCTTGTTAAAATGTCGATAATACCCGGCTAAACCGAGAAAGCTTCTGACCTCACCAACATTCCTTAGAGGTTTCCAATCTAGGATGGATGGAATTTTGCTCGGGTTTACTTTAATCCCTTCTACCGAGATGACATGGCCAAGGAACGAGATTTCTGATAGCCAAAATTCATACTTAGAGAACTTTGCGAACAATTGACGTTCTCGGAGAGTTTGCAATACAATTCGAAGGTGTTCAGAATGCTCTTCCTTATTTCGAGAATACACTAGGATGTTATCGATGAATACAACCACAAACTTGTCAAGTAGGGATTGAATACACGGTTCATGAGGTCCATGAAAGCAGCCAGTGCATTCGTTAACCAGAATGGCATTACAAGGAATTCAAAATGGCCATATCGAGTACAAAAGGCTGTCTTGGGTACATCTTCTTCTTTTACCCTCATTTGGTAGTATCCCAATCGAAGATTAATCTTTGAGAACACTGAAACATCCTTGAGTTGATCGAAGAGATCTTCTATCCTTGGGAGAGAATATCGATTCTTGATTGTAAGCTTGTTCAATTGTCTGTAATCAATATAGAGTCTCATAGTCCTATCTTTCTTTTTCACAAACAAGACTGGAGCACCCTAGGGAGACAAGCTAGGCCGAATAAAGGATGTCTTGTAGCTATTGGAGTTGCTTCTTGAGTTCTTTCAATTCAACAAGTGCCATTCGATAGGGTGTGATGGACACCGGAGTTGTTCTAGGTTGGACATTGATCCCGAACTCTACTTCTCTAGTTAGAGGGAGACTAGGGAGTTCCTCGGGAAAAATATCAATAAATTTAAATACAATTGGCATACTAGGTAAGCCAAAATCATATTCATCTTGTAAGACCATAGCAGCAAAGATTGAGGTCAGTTTCTTGTCAATTTGAATAATGGATTCCTTTCCTAAACCCCAGAGATAAAGTCTCCTATTTTGGCAATCTACCCAGGCTTCATGCTTACTTAACCAATCTAGTCCCAGTACTAGATTGAGCTCACAAGTTGGCAAGACATATAGATCAACAAGAAAGGGTACATTTCGAATGAATAGGGGACAGTTTCTACAGATAAGGCTTATGTTTGTAATCCCCTATTGGGTTTGAAACTACAAGGCTTTGTGTTATAATTTCAGCTTTTAACTTCAATTTTGAAATCAAAGATGAGCATACAAATGGATGAGTGGATCCCGAGTCTATTAAAGCATAAACAAGAGTCGAATTTAGCTCAACGGTACATGCTATGACATCGAGTCATTCTTCATCTTCTTTTCCCCAGATATGATAGATTCGAGCAGGAGCTTGAGATTCTTGGTGAGTAGGGGTGTTCGAATGGGGTCCTTTATTCTTCCCCTAATTTGCAGGAGCTCAATTTGGAACCTTGTTAGGATTCTGAGGACAATCCCTGATATAGTGATCGGAGGCCCCACATAAGAAGCATAGATTCTGTTGAGTTCTACATTGGCCAGTGTGATGCTTCTGGCAAAACTTGCAAGTAGGATATTGAGTAGGTTTACCGAAATTCCCCGTACTATCAACAAATATGATTGGGGCTGAAGGCTTGGTTACCGATTGGGGTCTCGGTATGAAGTTGCTATTCTGAACTTGAGTACAATTCGAAGAGTGTTCTTTTGAGTGTTTAGACTTCTTTGACTGCTAGTGAGGCTTGTCATCATTCTTGGATGGTTTTTCTTTCCAGGAGTTACCACTTTTGCGTTTCTCAAAGGCCTTCATCTTCGCCTCAGTTGAAATAGCCCGGTTTACCAAATTCTGGAAGTCAGTAATACCTAGGGCAGTGAAGATTGGACTCAGTTCATCATTTAGTCCATTGATAAACATCTGACATTTATCAGCATCAGTCTTGATGTATTCCGACCCGTACTTGCAATACTTGCAGAAATCGCTCATGTATTGTTCAATGGGTCGACCACCTTGCTTGAGGTACAAGAAATGCTTCTGGCACTTGGCCAAGTATTGTTCAATGATGTATTTCTTCCTGAATTCCTCGAGGAAGAATTTTCAAGCTATAGCTTCAGCAAGAGCAATCAGTGTAGTGGTTTTCCACCAGCTCAGAGCTTCATCTGCCAATAGGGCTATGGCACATTCGAGCTTGTGCTCATCAAGACAAGGTAGTTGTTTAGTCAGGATTCGAGTAGTGGCCTCTAACCAGTACTCTGCTACTTTGGGATTGGCTACTTATCATGCAAGCAATCCCAAATTTTGTTTTCAAGTTATTATAGGTTACTATAACAATTCCATTAACTACATCATACCATTATCATTAGAATGGCCTAAGTGTGCAACATACTTCCATTTCATTTCAATGTTCCTTAGTTTGACACATATAACATCTCATACCTAGATTACTAAACATGATCATTTAAACATACACTTGCATGTAACTTGATTTCAAACAAGCCATATATCAAGCCTACCCATTCGGAAATTATCATTCAAGCATACAAAACACTTACAACAAGGTATGTTCACACACAAGTGACCATACAATTTCCAAGGCATTCGAATGGTTCAATATAAACTAGATCAATCACTTGATCATTTCATTTGCATATTCATATATGCTCAACAAAACACCATTCCATTACATGTAATTTAAGTTCAATACATGTTTCAAATTATCAACCAAGTTCATAATATAGTAGGCCCATTCAAGAACACATATGTACAAGTATTCAAGTATTCAAAATGCATGCACTAGTTCACTAGATACAATCTAAGTGCCACCAACTAGGGGAGTACCAAACAAGTATGATCCATACTTTAGCTATGCTTGTGTCTTACTTCGAGCTCAAGAAATTAGCTTTAGGATCAAGAAATCGATCAAATCCTTTATCCTGTAGTTGGGAAGGATGAAACCAAGAGTGATAAGTACAAGAATGTACTTAGTGAGGTAGTAACTAGTTCTAACCAATTGTTATGTCAACTTACGTGTCAATTAGACAAGAATAATCCTAGCTAAAGATTTCAAGCATTCGTCTAGCATAAGAAATAGGAGACAATGACTCATAATTCATGCTTCTATGTTAAAAATCAAGCAAATCATGCTTACATAACAAGAAATTAAGCAAATCATGCTTACATGACAAGTAATCAAGCGAATCATGCTTACATGACAAGTAGCATACAATTCATGGCTTTCATGTCAAGTAATATTCATTATACAACTTTCAAGATTAGTAACATGTATTATAGGATTGTTGTTTCATTTGTTATCAATTAAACAACCCCCTTGGTACTTAGTTTGTATAGGTAATCGAGTCTCTAATCAACTGTCGCCACAAGATGCACCGTAGTGCTGGTGAACCCTCCTAATGTCGCCAAAGACCACATACGTACCCTCTGTTTGTCACGAAATAGGGGCCTTAGCCCTGGACCGTAGTCTACCCTAACACAATGAGCTCTAGACTCTAAGGCATGCCCTTCTACCTAATCCAACTAGCTACCAAGGTTGTTCGATTTTAGCCATTTATACAAGTAATTCAAGTTCAATATCATGTCAAGTATTCAACAAGTTCATTACGTACTAGGCCCTTAGGCCAATTGAGCCATAGCTCACATATCATGTAATTCTCATGTGTTCATTTCATCAAGTTGGTATAACATTTCACGCAATTTCTTTAAGCATTTGATCATATGCCATATCACACATACAAGCACCAATGTTACCATTTAAACATGCTTAGCAATCGAATCATACGTGAATTCAATGATGTGATCAAATTTTATGCATTACTTTAATCATACTTCCTATATTAAGCCAAGTCCATATTAGGTCCATTTAAACATTACAAGAATGTAGACATGCTTGCTTTAGTTAGATCCTAGTCCTAACTCTAGAATAAACTACACTCACAATACTCAAAGCTTAGCTAGTCTTGGATCCACACTCCTTTTTTTCTTAGCTTTAGGATGTTCCACCCTTTCCTCTTCCGCCAAGTTCACTCTAGGTTCTAACACATTACACAAGTAAATACATATTAAAACAAGTTCACATAATCATTCAACCAAGGCAATATTACTAGTACACAACATATACAAATCTGGCAGCATGTTCATATATATTCTTTACTACACATAACTACACTTGTCTATACTCTAATTCATGTAAAACATGGTAGTAACCATTGTCCCAAAATTGTTTACAAAATAGTTTTCAAAACTGTCACAAAACTGTTGCTACTAGGCAGCATGTACTTTGCTCACTTAAACATGCATAACTTTCATTCTGTACGTCAGAAGTTCAATTGGTTTACACCGTTGGAAAGCTAACTTAATTTTCTTTCTAACCATATAGGCCTTGAATTTTAATTCTTTGACAATTAATACAGTTTTAAACTTAAAGAAAAGGCAATTTACAACACTGGCAGTTTGCACTGTCCCTAGTGTTTCTTCTCTACAATTCATTCTACAATCTAGAATTTAGTTTTGTTTCTCCTAATGAATTTAGACATGTTAAGGTACTATCCATAAACGTTTCAGCCTTAAATTCCATTTATACAATTTATGGTGATTTTTCAAAGTTACTGCCCATAATAGAGTATTCTGGGCAGATTACACTAAGTTGAGTTTCTAGCTTCATAACTCATCTAAACATGATTCTAACATTTTAATTAAACTTATTTTCATGGTATTACATGTCTAGGTCAGTCTATTTCACCTAGCAATGTGCTTAAAATAGGGCATTATAATGCTAAGTTCAATTTGATCCATTTGATCAACAATATATCTCTAATTCACCATTTGAGTAGTCCATTACCTAGCTTTAACTAATCCAATTACATACATTCATTTTCCAGCAAGCTATTTACTCTATTCAAGCCTCAATTCATCTAGCAATGTGACCAAATCAGGGCATTATATACAATTAGCCTATTTACACATTTTCTCCTAGCAAAACAGTCCCTATTCTCAACTAGTTTCAACTATGATCCCTATTTTCTATTCATAGGCAATTCAACTACATTCAAGCTACACATCATCCTATTCAATTCCATGAATCCAAATTCAATCTCTATCATCAACCATTCATTCAATCAAGTTGCTAGGGAGAAAGGATTTAGAAACCACTTACAATCTTCCTAGCTATTATTTTACATGCAAATGTGATCACATGCAAGCTTCCTTCATCTACAATGGTGGATTTCTTTTCCTAGATGGTTGAGGAGGATTCAGCCAAGGTAAGAGAAAGGTGGAGTGGAGAAGATGATAGGAAGATGGATACCTAGCCATGTTGTTATCACTTGGCTTGGCTATTTGTCTCCACTTGGCAATTTATGGTCTAATTGCTGCATAAATCCTTAATTACACATCCTTGTTGCATGCAATTCTACATTTACAAATTGTTACTATTTGATCCTTCATGATTCGGCTACTTATTTATCAATCCATCTAATTTAGTCACTAGGTTTAATCAATTCTTCTAATTTGTAGATTGTTTGTACAATTAAGTTCTAATTGGTTTGTGACATGTTACTAGGCCATGATTTGGGGTATTACATGATTCATATGGTTAGCATGATTATATGGTTGATTAAATATTTACTTGTGATATAAGTTCTTGACCACCTTGATGACATGCTTGTATGAAGGCTAATTTACATATATATATATATATATATATATATATATATGTCTATAAAAAGATAATGTAGGCAAATGATTAAGTTGTTAGTTAAATCAAATAATTGGTAACTAAGTCAATGAACTAGTACAAGGTAATGCTATGTCAAAGATATATGAAAAAGGATATGGTTGATGCAAGATTTGAAATGACTTTGATCTTGCATTTTGTTTGTAACTATCATCTTTAAGAATGATTTTAAAATGCCTTAAGATTGCTTTATGATTTAAGCTAGGTTATTTACGAAACTGTTTGATATGCCCTAGAAATTATTTGGAATATGCATGTTCGTAATCTGTCTAAGATTAGTAAGATGTCAGTTAATGAAGAAATTGTATGTGATAGTTGAAGTACTTTGCTTATGCATGTAATCATGTTTGTGCATAAATTAAAAGACAAGGTTAGACCTTACATTTGTCTAAAAAGTTTTAATTTGCCCCGATATTAGAATCATGCTTAGCTGTGATGTGCTAAGACATTACTTGTTTGTTTGGCTTTTCGTTTGGTAACACTTCTTAATCTGGTTTAACTCTTAGACCAGTTAGGGACTGCTGCACGGTTAATTGTTTTCCAAATCATTTTTCCTATTACCTTGTTTTCCCCTTATTTTCTCTCCTTATTTTCCCTCACTTTCTATTTCAACTTCCAAACAAGATTCTCTAAAATTATTTGCTAATTTTCACTGGAGAATTCATCATTTGTTTCTATTTTTTTCTTAACAAAACCTTACAAGATTTTCTCAAGGATTTCATCAATTTCACAAGTTGAGTTTCAAAGAAAATCTTACGTCAATTTTGGTGGGAGCTTCTTCAAAGGTGAATTTCTTTTCCTCTATTTAAACTAAGGTTCTTTATTGATACTCCCTAGTAGTTGGCTAATTATGGATTGATATTAACATGGTTTTGCAATGGATTTCAAGGTTTGAGCTATTAATGGCAATTTTGATGATTTGCTTAAAGATTTATTTAACTTGATGAAACCTGGAGATTTTAATTGGGTTATTTCGTGTTTTGATATGGTAATCATAATGTGAAATGACATTATGAGAATAAATCCTGAAACTATTTAATTGGCTAATTTTTAGATGAGTTTTTAGTGGTTTTTGGGGCTGTTCCATGTGTTTTTGAGTTGCTGGAGATATAAGGATGCTTAAGAGGTGTTCGTGGTTATGTTTTGATGTGGATTGAATGTTAGAATTGCTGGTATGAAGTTAGGAGTTGATAGAGCGAAGGTTGGTGTTGTTTTCGGCAGTTTCAACTAGTTTTTGGAAGGCAATTGTTAAGGATGCATGGGATCATTGTTAAGCAACGAGTTGAATGCATAATGATGCATTTTCTCTCTGGTTTTGTGTGGTTAAAATAGGGTATGATCAAGGCGAGGTTGCCTAGTTGCGTACGTTGATTACCGGTGGCTCAATTCGCATTGGCAAGCGAGGCGAGGCGTAAAGGTGAGTGTATAAATGCGTTAAAACTCTTTAAAGGTTTGATCGATGGATCACGTGGGTTTATGATAAGTTTGTAAAAGTACTATTTTTCTTACCCTTTTTACTCATATTATTGTTAGATTTAAACTCATTTTAGTTGCATTGTTAGGCATTCATGGATAGTTTCCTAGTTTCCTTGGTCATTGAGCTCGGTGGTTTACTTTGATAGTTTTTGTGGAGAATTCATTGTTGGTTTGCTTCTTTTTGTGCAAGATGGATTGATGTGGAAAGTAGGGACATTATTGAAGGAATTGCTGAAGCTGATTTCCGTGGCATATCAGGATTAAACTGGATAAATACAATATTATCCACAGATTATCTAGAAATTAAAGGATAAAGGTAGATTCGGAATTCAAGCTCCTGATCAGATATGGATCAGTTTTCCATGGGTTTCAACTGCAATTAAACTCTCCCTCTTCATCTACAAAAAGAGATTGCATATCTGGATAAAGAGTCCATTATCCATATAATTATCCAAATGCAAGGGATAATTATCTCAAATGCGAATTTCAAATGGCCGATTAGATAAGGATCAAATCTCCATGAAATTCAAATGCGTTCAAATCCTTCCTATCAACAAAAAGCTGAACACATCATCTCTTTAAATAGAGATCAAATCGCAGATTTTAGGAGGATCAAATTTTAGAGAGAGAAAGAGCATATCACACGCACCTTCTTCTTCTTCATTCCTATTTTATGCGATCCATCTCTGGAATTATTTTGATTGTATTTTCTTTTTCCCCAACCATAAACTAAATTAAATTGGCTTGGGTTATTGACTTTTGTGGTGTAATAAACAATTGGATGATTTAGGTTTTTGATTTCAATAAATTTTGAAGTTTGTTCACGCTTGGATTTTTAATCTTCATCTTGAGAGAATTGGGAGAGGATCTCAAGTGTTATCCATTTATCTAGGCTTGGGAGAGCTACATTCAAGAAACGAGTGAACACAGTTCTCATTTGAATGATCGTTGGTGGGAACTTGTAATACCCCAAATATGGCCTAGGAGTAAATCTAGTTAGAATCACTAAATAATTTCAAATGATCTATTATCAATTTGATAAAACATGTAGGTTAGGATTAAATTGAAATTTAGGAACCATGAATGGCCTATTAATAAAGGGACTAAAAGGGAATGCCATGAAAACTACAAAGTTGCATGTTAAAAAAACATTAGTGGAGGGGCTTGCCTACTTGTCACCCCATGACCGAGACAAGTGCGTAAGGGGAAGAAGCCATTCGGCAGTTTGGCTAGGGGATTTGGATATCCAAATTTCATCTTTGTTTTCTCCTTCTTCTTCCCTCCCTCATGAACCGGACCCCCTTGTAGGGAGAAAGTGAACAATTGGAAAGAATTCAACGTTGGAAAAAGCTTCATTTTGCTTGAATTAAGCCTTTATACGAATAGTCGGAGGAAAGGAGTAAGAAAATCCTTTCTATTTCTTTAAGATTTATGAATTAGATTATGAATTAAATTTCTTTTTGCTCCTTTGCATGTCTTGTTGATAAAGAATTAGTTGAATAAATGAACTATGCTGTGGAAAGCTAAACCATTCGATTGATGCACATGTATAATTGTTATGTTTCTATGATTCTTCTAATATAGTTTTAAAAGAAAATTTGATTAAGTGGTTTCTTATGAAATCTTTATGTTGTTGAAACAATTAGAGATATTTGATTGAATTAATCAAATGAGTAGATTATGTAATTATGCTTGAAGCTCAAGAAGTGATCACATTTTCTTGTTAGATTAGTTAGGTTTGGTTCGGCCATAGGATTGAAGAATTGCAGTTAAGTAAAATTTTTGTGTGATTAAAACAAGTTATGTGTTGTTGTGAGTTTGACTGAAAAAAAACGTGATGAGGCCCTTTGAATAATGCAATTAAAAAGTTAAGATACATGCATGACCTAGTAACAATCTTTAGAAGTCACCTCAATTGATTATGAATTCTTTGGTGTTTAAACTAGTTTGAACAATTAAATCATGACTTGATTGAGTATATAAAATATGCTTAAGAATGACTTGAGGACCATGATTTATAATTAAGAACAAAACCAAAGCAATTTGATGTCTTTAATGTATGCCCTATTTTTAAAGGTTTTGGACAGCCTCAATTATTAAATTGGAATGTATCTAACGTGGTAATAATTCTAGTTTAGAAACATAACGGTTGCTAGTCATCGAACCTAAGGATATAAGGTCGAACCAAGGGTTAAAATGCTGTACATGGACTGTTTTTAGAGTGTAATTTTGCTTATATGAAAATAGGGCAGATTTGTACGTATATGTATCTTGAAGGACTGTTTTTGCATCCATGTAGAAGGACTAAGAGCTAATTTGAACGTTTTAACCAGGGGACTATTTAAGTGAAGATACAGTCTGTTTAGCATTACATAATTACATTAAGAACAGTTTTGGTGTTTATAAAAAAAGGTATGAACTATTTTGAAAACATTTAGGGGCCGCTGTAACGATAATTAAAGGTTTGGAGTTAATTAAGAGCTAATTATAATGCTTACAAAATGTTTTATTAAAATCAGAATCGTAAGGGCAGTTCATAAAGATTCAAGACTATTTCGATTTATTAAAACTAGGGAGACCCTACTATGAAAGATTCTGGATTTGGTTGGATAAAAATACATAAGTAATGAACTATCTGAAATGTGTACAAGTATGTATTGGACCGTATGGTGCATGTGTATGTATACACATAAATTATATGTAACACCCTCAATCGTTTAGTAATGAAAAAGTATTATGTGATAGGTATGGAAATAAGTATAGACAATTAAATCTAGAGTTCTTTGATTTGGACCGATTTGAAATATAAAGAAATTAAAGGAACATATGTAAGGTGACCATTTTGTGCACTAATTGAAATCTGATCTTGGATGATAAAGTAACTTTCATTTGTGGTTAGATAATATGGCAATGTGCCAATAGTGCACGTGTGAATGCATAGTAAACTAAGCCTTGACACAACCAAACAAATATCATCTTTCATTTTCATTCCCTTGAGATCGGAACTAGAAGCTTGAGAGAATAGGAGGAGAATTTGCTTTTAGGACCAAAAATTTGCTTGGGGTTTGGATGTATCAAAGCTTAATTGGTGATTGTCATCTTGAAATTGTGACAAGAAGGAAGTAGACCCAGGGGATGTTAAACAAAAGGGCTTGGTTATTCATGATCAGAAGTAAACCCTCATAACAGTGAGTGTAAACCGTAATTGTTTAGCTTAGATGTTGTTATATGGTATTGAATAAATTGAATTGTAGCTTAAGGCTAAAGTGCCTATATGAGCTATTGTTGAAATTGTTGAATAAGGTAAGTACACTAAGGTAAGTGGTGATTGTTGTTAATTTTAAGCAATGGCCTTGGTGTGAGTAAATTGATTGACTTAGTTAACAATTAATAAGTATAATTGTTTGTATATCTAGAGAATGCAGCTAATGAAATGAAAACTATCTTAAATGCCTTGATTAGTATTGGTCCTAACTTGTTTGGCATGCCAAAGTTCTCGAGCTCAGCTTGTTACGAACTATGGTCCTTTGTGGAAGCAAGGTACCTTGAATATACTCGAATATATGCAATTCCAATGGTAAGTCTACCATTGCTTGTTAATTTCTTGAAGATAAAGATTGATCCGAGGCTAGTATCTAATCAAGGCTACTAATACCAACCAAGGGTTGCTCGAATAAATAATTGAATTGGTATATACTTGATTTACATGTGATTATACATGATCGAATGATGATTATAATGATTCTTTCTTCACTAAAAGCTTGTTATGTACTCGATCTCTTTGAGTTGAAGAGTGTTTGATGACATGAGACATGGTTTAGTGAGTCTTGTAGAAATTGTTTAATATAATGTTTAGTTTTGGCCTTGATAGAATTATTCTAATTTAAGCCTGACTAGCTAAGGAATAGCTTGGTGAAGTAGGTTACACTCATTTTGTTTCATAACTTGCCAAGGCCTAATTTCTAATTGCTCACCTTGATCTTTCAGGAGTGGTTGATATCTAAGTTGAATTCTGGAAGGCTGCGCAAGGTCACAAGAAGACACTCCAAAGTATGTTTTGTAGGTTATTTATAGACTCCTAGAAAGGGTGGCACTAGTTTGTAAACTTAAATTAGGATGTTTTGAATAAATCTCGGATGCTTGTATAAAGTCTTTAAGCCTTGTATATGGCATGTTTGATATGCTTGCTTGTTTTGTTGAATTGTGGATAACTGTAGTAATAGTTAGTCCAAGCATGATAGTTTGGTCTAGTTTAGAGCTTTTGATGAAATGCAGTTATATTTTGATTGGTATGCTTAACCTATTGAATAAGATTGTTCATGATCCATGTACTAAATTACGATTGGTTGATTTAATGGTGTGAAAACATACCTAGTTAGGTAGAAGTTACCTATGCTTATAGAAATGAGTACCTTGCTCTTTGATCATGTGAGTATTCATGAAGCACTGAATTAAGATGCAATAAAGTGGTCGATTGTAATGGAATCCCAATGTATATTTCCTGAAGCCATGTTAAGTTAAAACCTTATTAACTTGTTCGAACAATTGCTTGTATAAATCTTAGAATCTAAATGGTGATAAACAATCCTTGTATAAACCTCAATCGAATATCTTTAAAATTTATATGTTGGTTCTAAATGTTGGATTCTTGACTGGCGTATGTTTGTCTTTCATAATTTGAATACGAGGCTAGTATGTCTTCTCTTCTTAGTTAAGTAACACTTTAGTATCTATATAGATTCTTACATTTAAGTTGCTTGATTTGTTCTACATTTCCTCTAGTAGATCGAATGTTGGCTTGGGTGTTAAGTTATTCTGTTTTCCTCCTTTAGTTAGGTAATACATTCTAAGTTCTTTGTAAGGGTATTACAATTTTGGTATCAGAGCTACAGTTTAGTCGATCCTTGGACTAAACCGGTTTAGGTTGTGCCACCTAGGAGTTGAATTTAAAGCATGCTTGTGACTTTGTCTAATTAAGCCTTCCTTGAATATTTATTTCAAATGTTTGAGACACATCTGGCCCAGGATGGAAATAGCCTGGCTGGCTCCTCTAATGAAGGAGGCGGTGTTAGATTAAACCAAGAACAATCAAATCCTCAGAAGGTTGCGGAACCACAGCCTGAGGCTCCTCAAATGAACCAAATCCAAAGAGAGTGCTTCCTAAGAATGACAGAAATGTTTAATCAATTTGTCACTACCTTGAAACAAAACAATTCCCCAACACCTACAGTGACTCAAACTAGGGCTCCGATTGATAAATTGGCTCAACATCAAGCCTATACCTTTGCGGGATCTGATTAAGAAAATCCCGAAGCGGCAGAATATTGGTTGGAAACTACCATTAGAATCCTAACCAAACAACTCATGTGTTCAGATGAACACAAGTTAGAGTGTGTTGAAGCTCTATTAGCTGATGAAGCTTTGAGTTGGTTTGAGACTACAACTCTTATGGCCCCGAAGAAGGCAATTACATTGGATTTATTTTTTAAAGAGTTTCGAAAGAAGTATGTGAGCGAGCAATATTTAGCCAAAAGGAGAAGATGTTTCTTGTACTTGAAGCAAGGGGGAAGGCTGATTGAGCAATATATTAGTGACTTCTGTAAATACTACAAATACGGATTTGATATTAATTCAATACCAACTATGTCTGAATTTGCCGATGTTTTTCCTGAGGAACTCCCAGGATTACCCCCAGCCTGAGAAGTGGAATTCACAATCGAGACTCAACCTAGAATCTACCGTATATCCCTCACTCCTTATAGGATGGCCCCGGTTGAATTGAAAGAACTTCAAGAGTAGTTACAAGAATTGCAAAACAAAGGATTTATTCGACCTAGTTCATCTCTGTGGGGAGCTCCGGTACTCTTTTTTAAGAAGAAAGATGGTTCTATGAGACTATGCATAGATTATCGACAACTTAATCAAGTTACAATCAACAACAAGTATCCTCTTCCCAGAATTGAAGACTTGTTTGATCAGTTGAAAGGTGCATCCATGTTTTCAAAGATTGACCTAAGATCTGGATATTATCAAATGAAGGTAAAGGAATCTGATATACCCAAGACTGCTTTCCGGACTCGATACGGCCATTACGAGTTCCTTGTGATGCCTTCTGGCTTAACAAATGCCTCTGCTGCATTTATGGATCTCATGAATCGGGTCTTTAAACCTTATTTGGACAGGTTCATTGTAGTTTTCATCGATGACATTCTCATCTACTCTAAGGATGAATCTGAACACTCAAAACATCTCCAAATAGTCTTGCAAACCCTCCGGGAAAATCAACTCTTTGCCAAACTAAATAAATGTGAGTTTTGGCTACCAAAAGTATCTTTTCTCAGGCATGTAATTTCTGCTACAGGGATTACAGTTGACTCGAAAAAGATTTAGTCAATAATTGAATGAAGGTCTCCAAGAAATGTTAGTGAAGTTCGAAGTTTCCTTGGCTTAGCTGGTTATTATCGAAGATTCATGAAGGGCTTTTCTACCCTTGCCGCCCCCTTAACCAAATTGCTTCGTAAGGAAACACCATTTGTTTGGTCAGAAAAACAACAAAGGAGTTTTGACTAGTTGAATGAGGTACTTACTCGAGCCCCACTTTTGACTCAACCAGAATCGGGAAAAGAATTTACCGTATTTAGCGATGCATCTCATTTGGGTTTGGGCTCTGTTCTTATGCAAGACAACAAGGTTGTAGCTTATGCTTCTCGATAGTTAAAATGTCACGAGCTCATTTATCCAACACACGATCTCGAGTTAGCTACAGTAATCTTTGCCTTGAAGATTTGGATGCACTATCTATATGGGGAGAAATGTTATTTGTTTACCAACAATAAAAGTTTGAAATACCTCCTAACTCAAAAAGAGCTCAATCTTCGACAACGAAGATGGATTGAACTGCTAAAAGACTATGATTTGGTCATAGACTATCACCCGGGAAATGCCAATGTTGTGGCTGATGCACTCAGTCAACAACATTCTAGTGGTAATTTCGAACAACTACTTCCTTTCCTTCTATCTGTGTAAAAGATTGAAATGGTCTATGTCTAAAACTTGTCTTATCATTTTGTAGCTTTAAACTCTATAAATGCCCATTTTGGAGTGTCCAAAAAGCAGGGATCAATGGCCACCATTCGAATTCAATCAGATATTGTATATAGAATTCGACTACTTCAATAATCGGATCCTAAATTAAAAAGGATTGAGCTTAAACTTAAAAATGGCACCGAATCAGATTTCTCCTTAAAAGAGGATGGATTACTCTATTTCCAGAATAGAGGATGTGTTCCTAATGATCCTGCCTTTAGAAAAGAAATTTTGTGAGAGGCTCACAATAGCCCTTTCTCAATACATTCTGGATCTATGAAGATGTTTAAATAATTTTCTCATTGGTGCTTTTGTTTCTTATTGCGCCAATAAGTCTTATGATCATCCCTCGATCTTTTGTTATCTCGAGACTGATTCTCCGATTGTTTTACCGAAGTCTTCATCTTGGCTTCGGTAGCTATGGCTCGGTTGACCAGTTCTTGGAAGTCAGTAATCCCCAAAGCAGTGAACATGGGGCCTAACTCATCATTGAGTCCATCTATGAACACTCTACATTTGCCCTCTTCTTTCTTTATAAACTCTGACCCATATTTGCAATATTTGCAAAACTTGCTAACATACTGCTCGATCGATTTCACTCATTGCTTCAAGTACAAGAATTTCTTTTTTCATTCAGCAAGATACTGATCACTAATGTACTTCTTTTTGAATTATTTGAGGAAGAATTCCCAGGTGCCAGCTTCTTCAGGTGCTGCCAAGGTAGTAGTCTCCCACCAATTCAGTGCCTCATCGGCCAACAAAGCTACTGCACACTTTAGTTTGTGTTCATCTGAGCACTGCAGTTGCTTAGACAACATTCTTGTCGTATTCTCCAGCCAGTACTCCACTTCTTCTGGCTTGTCTTCACTTGTTCTAGTGAAGGTGTAAGCTCGGTGTTGAGCTAACTTGTCAATTGGTGCACTTGCCGGTTTTGCTTCCGGAGGGTCAGGAAGTGTAACACCCCTACCCGGGCTAGTAGTAGCCAGGTTCGGGAGCGTTACTTAACAAGCAAGCAAGGACATGGCAAGCAATACAAACAAAGAACAAGACGAGCAAGGCAACTTACCTATCATACAAGTAACAACACAATTGATTCTTACTCAACCTAAACCATTCGAATAGGACCACTAGATTATTTCCTTTCATGCTTACATCACAAGTTACTACTTTCATGTTTCATATTACAACATTCATTCTTTGTTAATCTATCCTAATTGAATTAACCTAGGTGTAATAAGTTTCCATTTCAATTCAATGTTCCTTAACTTTATACATGTACATTTTATCCCTAAATTACTAACATGGTTCTTGAACATTCAAATTACATGTACCTAGTTCCATTCGAGCCTATTTCCATACCTAACCATTCGGCCATTTACACAAACATACAACAAGGCAGGTAACTAGTTCATTCAAGTCTTAATCCAACCCTTATGCATTCAGCAAACAACTATACAAGCATACATAACACATACATCAAGGTATATTTACATACAAGCAACCCTTTAGGTCCAAGTCATTCGAATAGGAAGCAATCAACATGGTTCATCACATTCTACTTTTAATACAAACATACACATGAACATGACAAGGCTATCAAATTGTTTCATAGCAAATTAGATCAACATATGATCATTTCATTCCATTACCAAATGCGCAGCAAAACATCATCCATTACATGTTATCTAAGTTCATTACATACTTGTTATTAGATACATAACATTGTAGGCCCATCAAACATTATTTACAAGTTTCAAGATGCAAGTTCAAGCGAGCTATGTACAATCTAGTGCCACCATTCTAGGAGATATACAAAACAAGCATGAAATCATACTTTAACTATG
This sequence comes from Hibiscus mutabilis, assembly GCA_019671005.1. NCBI lineage: Eukaryota > Viridiplantae > Streptophyta > Magnoliopsida > Malvales > Malvaceae > Hibiscus > Hibiscus mutabilis. The sequence goes on along the minus strand of CM033727.1, from coordinate 19,422,223 downwards.
CTTGTGTGTGTTGCTTCTTGCTCAAGATAATAAACTTCAAGATCAAGCAACCTCGTATCCTTTATCCTGTAGTTGGGAAGAATGAAACAAGAGTGATAAGTACAATAATGTACTTACTGAGGCAGTAACTAGTCTAACCATTTGTTATTTCAAGTTTTATGTGTCATTTAAACAAGTATAAACTTAGCTAAGGCTTTCAAGCGTTAAAGTGATCTTAGCTAGGCTTTCAAGCATTAGAGTGATCTTAGCTAGGCTTTCAAGCATCAAGATTATCCTATCTAAGGATATCAAGCATTCAACCAATAAGGTACAAGCAACAAGAATTCATACTTTATGAATCAAGCACACATGCTTGTAAAACAAGAAATAAAAGAGTCATAATTTCAAGTCAAGTAGCATACAATTTCATGGAATTCAAGACAAGTATCACGTGTTATTGGATTTTTATTACAATTGTTATTCATTAAACAATCCCATTGGTACTTAGTTTGTATAGGTAATCGAGTCTCCAACCAACTGTCGCCATAAGATGCACCATAGTGCTGGTCAACCCTCTCACCGTCGCCAAAGACCACATAAATACCCTCCGTCTGTCACCAAATAGGGGCTTTAGCCCTGGACCGTAGTCCACCCTTACACAATGAGCTTTAGACTCTAAGGCATGCCCTTCTACCTAGTCCAACTAGCTACCAAGGTTGTTCGATTTACCATTTATTCATGTGTTTCAAGATCAAGATCATGTCAAGCAAGTTCATTTCATGTTAGCCCTTAGGCTATTGAGTCATAGCTCACATGTCATTTAGTTCTCATGATTCATTTCATCAAGATAAGATAATATCTCAAGCATGTTCTTTAGCATTGAATCACAAGCATCATGCCACATACAAGCATACATGTTATCACATAACCATACTTAAGCATTCGAAATAGACATGTATTCAAGGCTAGGATCAAGTTTCATGTATTACTTTAGTCATCCTTCCTTTATTAGGTCAAATTCATGATTAGATTCATTTAACATGTCAAGAATGTAACAAGAATACATTGGTTAGGATCTAGTCCTAACCCTAGAGGTAACTACACTCACAATACTCCAAGCTAGCTAGTCTTGGATTCACACTCCTTTTTCCTTGTCTTTAGGATGATCCACTCTATCCTCTTCCACCAAGTTTACTCCTGGTTCTAACACATTACAAGCAAACACATATGAAGACAAGTTGACAAAGTCATTCAATTCAAGACAAGGTCATTAAATCAAGCAATGCTACAAGCATATAACATTCACATATTGGGCATCATGCTCATGTGCATTTTCCATTACAGTTAACTACACTTTTCTACATTCTAGTTCATGTAAAATAAGGCATATTCCAAGGCCTAAAACTGTTTACAAGACAGTTTACAAAATGTCACAAAACAGTGTGCATTTGCCTATGCAGCTGCTGCCAGGCAGCTTGCACTCTAGTCACTAAATCATGTATAACTTTCATTCCGTACGTCGGAATTTAAATTGGTTTACACCGTTGGAAAGCTAACAAAATTGTATTTATGACCATATAAGGATTGCATTTTATTTCTTTTCCAATTAATACAGTTTTTAACTTAAGGACAGGGCACTTTGGTTTACTGGACAATTTGCACTATCCTCTGTGTTTCTTCTCTACATTTCAGTATACAACCCAGAGTTCAGTTATGTTTTCTCCTAATGAATTTAGACATTCCCAAGTTTTTTCCATAAAAATTTCAGCCTTAAATTCATTATACACAATTTATAGTGAGTTTTTCAAAGTTACTGCCCAGAATAGAGCATTCTGGGCAGATTACACTAGGTTGGATTTCTAGCTTCTTAGCTCATTTTAGCAAGGTTCTAACATGGCAATTTCATTCATGTTCATGTTCTTACATGTCTAGGTCATCATAATTCACCTATCAATGTTCTTAAAATAGGGCATAATCATTTTGAACCTATTTTGATCTATTTGATCACATTTGCACATTCAATTCATCAACTAGGCAGTCCATTACCTAATTTAACTAGTTCCATTAGGTGTAGTCACATTTCCAGCAACATATGTATTCAATTCACTCTTATTTGTACCTAGCAACATGGTCAAAATAGGGTTCTATGTTCATTTAACATGTTTACACAATTTCTCCATCAAAACAGTCCCTAATCAAGACTGTTTTGAACCATGTTCATATACCTCAAATTTCCAGCAACTATACATATATCCTATATCAAATTGGTTACTAGAAATCAAGATTTCAAGTTTACATTGAAGCTAGCATGTCCCTAACATGTATAGCATTCATCCAATTTCATCAAGACAACAAGAACATCATCAATTCAAAGTTCAATTAATCTATAACAAGTTATAATCAAGTATTATACCTTTTTCAAGCTAAATTTGATCAATGGATGAATCAAGAAGCTTGAATTGAAGGTGTTTGCATGCAAATTTCTCTCCCCTTTCTCTCTCTATGTTTCGGCTAAAGGTAGATGAATTAGGGAGGAAGATGACAATATGTTTAGTCATTATCCTCCCCTTGGTCGTGAGTCACACTAGCTTGGCACATTTACTCTTCATTTGAGAACATGTGTCAAGGCCCTCAAACTTAATCCCCATTGCATACAAACTCTAATGTTTTGTATGTTGACATTTTCATCCTTTCATTTATGCCTCCTAGTTTTAATTTCAATTCAATTTGGTTCAATTTCACTTATTAGATTTTAAGGATGGCCAATGTTCATTATTCTTTTAAATTGATCAACTTATGAATTCAATTAGCCTATAGTTTATATTGTTGTAACATTACTAGGCCAATTTTAGGGTGTTACAAGAAGAGTTGGAGGATTCTGTCTCATAGAGACAATCATCTGATCAAACATCGCCTTGAGATTGGAGAAGCATTCCCGTTGTATGGGATGAATTGCAGGAGCTTCCTGCTGAACTTGTTGAGGTCCAGCCGGTTCTTGAGGATTTTGCTCCATCCTCACACTCCTTCCCTTATTAGAGGAGCCAGTCGGGCTTTCATTATCTTTGCCCAACCTTGTTTCAGACATTCTATGTATAAGAAGTAAAATATAGTCAAGCTCAAGTCACAATCCAATCAATGTTCACGTAACTCCTAGGTGGCACCTAAGTCATCAATAACAATACCTTATTCATGCAATAGACCCTAGAATCATGTAACCTTAAAGCTCTGATTACCATTCTATAACATACCCAAACCCCCTTAGTAGGATTAGGCATGTTACTACACAATACATATAGGTACCAACAAGAACAATTCGATTAGGACAAGCAAGTTCAATGAGATTCAAGTTTACTTAATTATCAAGTAATAAGTTTCAAACTTACTTGCTAAGCAAGTAAGTCTATTGAATGGGAAGAGGGTTGATGCATTCGATTTTAACCTACTGATATTAAGTCATTAGCTTACACTTAAGTGGTTATCAATCTATGTTTGAAAGGACATGATCAATTATGCATACTTCAATGTTATATGAACATTTCAAACTAGAACTTAAGGTGACCAATAAGCTTTATGCATATTTATAAGAATTGCCATTATACCTATTGAAGTTTTAACATCTTACACTATGTTGGATGGAAGCATAGCAAGCACATGAGATAGTCAAGGTTCAATTTCTAATCATCAAGCATAATAGTCAAACTATGCGCATACATGCTCAAAATGCAAATATTACACCTTAAGGGTTCTAATTTAAGTTAAGTTATACAAACCATACTAGATAATCATATATTTACAAGCCTTAGGTGCCACCATCCTAGGAGTGCTATATCAAATTGAATACATACTTTTCAAGCAAAATGTGACTTGAGTGAGCCTTGACTTCGAGATAGAATCCGATATTAACCTGTATTGTAGCAAGGAGACTTGATAAGAAAAGCTTAGTGAGTGAGTTTAAAGAATGCAAGCAATCATTTAAACAAGTCTCAACTACAAGCCATCTAATAGATGGTATGGTTCCCCCATCAATAAGGAAACATTCGAACAATTAATAAGACAATAACCATATGTGCAATTTCAATAACAACCAATGTAAGGTTTATACTATAAGCATGTATCAATCATCAATTGCATAATAAAGAGTACAATATGCCATTCGAATAACATCAATGGGTCAATCATATAGCATTTACCAATACAATTCCTTTATTTCTTTTATGGATTCAATATATGTGGTGTATGTCTTTCATTTTAAGTATAGCCTTGAGAATCGATTACTCAGTCTAGATACTCGAGTCCCCAACCAAACTGTCGCCAAAAAAAATAATCAATATGGACACTAAACATTACCTTAAAATTGAACACAATTTCAAAGCTTTTATCACAATCCCCACATGGATTAAGCTTGTTGTTAAGTGCATAGAAGTTCTATAATGTTAGCCTTTTTACTCGTGATTATTGTTGATCTTAGGCCCATTTTAGTTGCATTTTATTAGCCAATCATGCATCTTTGCATTGTTTCCTCTAGTGTAATGCTTGAGTACATATTTTGGGTGTTTTCGGTGGAAAGGTACTGTTGGTGGTATTCTATTATGTACAGGATTAATTGCCTGAGCAAGAATAGAAATTGCTGAAGCAATTGGAAATGAAGAAAATGGAAACTGGCGACTTTTGGAGAGTGAAACATGTGATTTGGACAAGCTTAAAGGATAAAAACAAATCCCAAAAAAAGTTGGAATCCCATTAAGAAGTCAAAGAGAGATTAAAAGTCCAAGGAGTTTAAAGGAGAATTTAAAGGAATAAATAAAAGAGTTTAACTCTTTTATTATATTTTAATTAGGTCCAAACTCTTCCTCATCCATCCAAATCATCTCCTATAAATTCCAAGGACTTAGACGCAGCCAAGAAAGTCAAGAAAAAAAAAGAGAGAATTCGATAGAGGCTGTTTCATCTTCCTTTGTTTCGGTTTATGCTTTTGCTGGGAATTTATTTTGTGTTTATTCTAAACCCCGCTATGAACTAAACTATTTTGGCTAGGGTTGTTATGATGATTGGTTGGGAAACGATTGTAGGCTTTTTCTAGGTTATTGAATGCAATTTAGTTTGAGGTTTCTTATTCTTGGTGTTTGAATTTTGATTTTGAGTAACTTGGGAGAGGATCCTGTGATCGCAATTATTTATCTAATATCGGGAGAGTTAGATTCAAGAAACGGATAAGCATGGTTTTCACTCTGTCAATCGAAAGTGAGAACTAATTCGTCTTAGGGATAAGTTACGAATTTCAATGTCTAAGAGAAGCGTAAGATTGGTTAAAGTTCACCAAAGGTTAACGCAGGAATATATCACCAAGGTTTGATCTGTTGACTAGTGTTTCAAATTAGGGATAAGAAGAAGCCATTGAAGAACGCTTTGCCGAACCTCAAAGAAATCGATCAATTACCCAAGCAATCATATAGTCACTCACTTGCCCAGGCAATCGTTATATTAATTGCTCAGGCAATCACTGTTTCTGTAACACCCCTCACCCAGGTTAGGAGTAACCCAACCAAGGAGTGTTAAATACAAGAATACAAGCAAGCATACAAGAAAGCAAGCCAATTAAAACTTTCGAGCTCGTCCTATTAGATGAGTTACTTGCCTAACAAGAACATGCTTTTCAAACATTATAGCTCATTAAAAATAGATATAGGTTTCCAGGTATAACTTAAGAAGGTATAATCTAGTCCCTTGTACATGTAGGCATTCGAATACACACAGGACAAGACACAATTTCATTCCAATTTTATTCAAACATGCACAACTTTGATCTAATTTAAGACAATGTTAAACATGTTACAATGTCATATTCATGTCAAGTTCACTAAGCTTAATCTTCTTGCAATTTACATTCAAGATAAGGTTACATGCAATGTTGGTTACTAGACATGGTCACCATTATACTCAATCGAATCTTAGAACTATCAACATGCCTTCAAGCAAGCTTAACATCAACTAGCAATCATGTCTAACTTATCATGATGTAACCCCCACCCCGGGTTAGTAGTAAACTGGCTCGGGAGCGTTACTTAGGCAAGCAACAAGGACAAGGATAAGCAGTACAATACAAACAATACAAGAACAAGCAAACATACTTACTTACTTAGCTAACAAGTAAGCTCTCATTTGTTTCAAAATCATCCAAGGCATTCGAATAGATCCCTTAGATTAATTTCTTTCATGCTTACATTATAAGTTACTACTTTATCAAAACAATTCACTTCATTTTATCCCTTTACTTATTCGAATAACCCTAGTGCAACATGAGTCCATTTCATTTCTTTGTTTCTTAGACTTATACATGTACATCTTAACCCAAATTGATAACATGATTCTTGATCATTCAATTTACATGAAACTAGTTCCATTCGAGTCATTTACATTACTTAACCATTCGGCAATCATCTATACAAGCATACATATCACATACATCAAGTATTGTTACATACAAGTGACCCTTTAGGTTCAAGTCATTCGAATGAAGTGCAAGCAAGTATGTTGCGATCAACCTATGTTCAATTCAAGCAAGACATGTACTCCACAGAGCATTAGAATGGTACTTATAACTAGATCAAACATTAGATCATTTCATTCTGTCATCATATGCGCAACAACATCATTTACATTTCAAGTACTATAGGTTCATTACATACTTCATAATGTCATCCAAGATCAAGACATAGTAGGCCCATCAAGATCATTATATACAAGTACCAAAATGCATGTTCAGTCTAACTATATACATTCTAGTGCCACCATTCTAGGAGATATACAAAACAAGTATGAAACCATACTTAGGCAAACTTGTGTGACTTGCTTCTTGTTCATGGAATCAGGCTTCAAGATCAAGCAACACTCGTATCCTTTATCATGTAGTTGGGAAGAATGAAAACGAGAGTGATAAGTACAAAAATGTACTTAGTGAGGTAGTATTAAGTCTAACCATTTGTCATGTCAAGTTTCATGTGTCATTTAATCAAGTATAGACCTAGCTAAGGCTTTCAAGCATTAGAGTGATCTTAGCTAAGGCTTCAAGCATTAGAGTGATCTTAGCTAAGGCTTCAAGCATCAAGATAATCCTAATTGAGGATTCAAGCATTCGACCATTCAAGGAACAAGAATCAAGAAATTCATATCATGAATCAAGCACATCATGCTTGCAAAACAAGAAATCAAGGAGTCATGCTTTCAAGTCAAGTAACATACAAATTCATGGCATTCAAGACAAGTAACATATGATGTAGGATTGTTATTTCAATTGTTATTCATTAAACAACCCCCTTGGTACTTAGTTTGTATAGGTAATCGAGTCTCCAACCAATTGTCGCCACAAGATGCACCGTAGTACTGGTCAAACCCTCCTATTGTCGCCAAAGACTACATACGTACCCTTTGTCTATCGCCAAATAGGGGCCTTAGCCCTGGACCGTGGTTTAGCCTTACACAATGAGCTCTAGACTCAAAGGCATGCCCTTCTACCTAGTCCAAATAGCTACCAAGGTTGTTCGATTTTCCATTTATTCAAGTGTTTCAAAATCAAGATCATGTCAAGGAAGTTCATTTCATATTAGGCCCTTAGGCCATTGAGCCATAGCTTACATATCAAGTAGTTTCATGTTTCATTTCATCAAGATGAGAATATGTCTCAAGCAAGTCTTTAATATTCAACCACATTGCATCATAGCACATACAAGCATCCATGTTATCACATAATCATACTTAAGCATTTGAATTGATCATGTATACAAGGCTAGGATCAGGTTTCATGTAATACTTTAGTCATCATTCCCTTATTAGGTCAAGTTCATGATTATATTCATTTAACATTTCAAGAATGTAAGAAGAATACATTGGTTAGGACCTAGTCCTAACCCTAGAGGTAACTTGTAACACCCCAAATCCTAGCTTAGAAGTATTGGAACCAAATTTCATAAGTTGATAGCTTAATTGATTTTAGAATTAAGCTTAATTGATTAGTTAAGGGCCTAATTGAAGGAATGTATGAAATAAGTGATCAAATTATAAAGGATCAATTTGAATTAAAGGAGAAAGATGAGGCATGCATGATAAACTTCATGGTTCTCTTATTTGCCCTTGACTAATTATATGATTAGTTACTAACTAAGGTTAGTTTAGTGAAATCCTAATTCCACTATTATGGATAACCACATTGTGATCATCTTCTTCATTATTGTTGGCCAAATAAGAGAGAAGAAATAGAGAGAAGAAAGCTTGGAAAAATTCAGCCATTGAAGAAGAAATTTAGCTTGCATGTGTAGTGATTTTCCATTGAAATTAAGCTAGAAGCAAAGTAAGTAAGATTCTACTTGAGTTCAATTGAATAGGCAACTATATTTGTTGAATTGGACTGTTTTGATGATTATAGATGGAATTAGATATTGAATATGTTGTTAGATGATTGAATGGTTGTAGAATTATACAAATTTGAAGAATGAACACTAGGTACAATGCTGGAAATTATGTGTTTGTGAAAGTGTAATAAGCTAGGTTGCTGGAAAATTGAATTGTGATATTGAAGTGGGAATTGAATGATTAGAACTTAAAATAGAGCTATAGAATTAATGAATTGATTATGATCATGAATAGGTAATGTAAAGAAGATGTTAAACAAATTGAACTGTTAACAAACAATGCTGGAAATGAAGGATAAAAGCATGAACATAGTTATGTAACTTACAAACTGTTTTGTGGAATTGAAATTGAGTAAACATGCAAGATTAGGGAATATAACCAACCTACTCTGTTTTGGCAGCCTTGTATAATGAATTAACATGGACTCAACATGTTTAGGATGTCATATGAAATGAATTATAGGGCTAAAACAATGGTTAAAATGAATTTAAGGCATTAAAATGTGTTTAGAATTGCTCCGTTCTGGTCAGTCACTTTGAAAATTCACTAAAAATTGTATAGATCAAATTCAGGGCTGAAATTTTAATGACATGATCCTTAGAATGTCTATTTTCATTAGGTGAAAACATAACAAAAACTGGGTCCTATGCTGGAAACTGTAAATAGGAATTGCTGGACAGTGCAAACTGTTCAGGCAGTGTAAATGCCATGTCTTTGAACAATAAACTGTATTAATTGAATAAGAAATAAAATGCAATTCTTACATGGTCTTATAGGAAATTTTGTAAGCTTTCCAACGGTGTATAGAAATCAAAATTCCAATGTACGGATTAAAAGACATGACCGTTTAAAGGGACAGTGTGCAAACTGCCAGGCAGCAGTGTCCTGGGCAGTTTGGGACTGTTTTTTCACCTAGTTGCAAACTGTTTCTAAAACAGTTTTTAGATATTGTAACCTGTCCAATTATGTATTAAAATGAAGTAATAACAATGTGGAGATGAATTGGTAAGAAATGCTTAAAAAGAAGCATAAAAAAGTAGCTAAATGTTAGGTACAATGTGATAAGATTGCTACTATGATTGTGAGATATATTGTGCTTGTTTTGATGAAATGTGTATGTGTTATGCTTACTAGACCAAGGGCAGAAAATTGGGGAAGAAGAAGATAGGAGTGGACATCCCAAAGCTAGAGGTAAAGGGATTTGGATTCAAGATAATTGAATTGCTTGGATTGTATTGTGAGTGTAGTTACCTCTAGGGTTAGGACTAGGTCCTAACCAATGTATTTGTTACATTCTTGTTATGATAATGAATCTAAGCATGAATTTGACTTAATAAGGGAAGGATGAATAAAGAAGCACATGAAACATGATCCTGGTCTTATGTACATGCCTATTCGAAATGCTTATGCATGATTAGTGAAAACTTGGTTGCTTGTATGTGCTATGATACAACATGGTTGAATGCTAATGACTTGTTTGAGATATTATGTTATCTCATTTGATGAAATGGATCTTGAAACCACTTGACTTGTGAGCTAAGCCTTAATAGCCTAAGGGATTAACATGAAATGATCTTGATTGACATGAACATGATCTTGAACTTGATAACTTGACAAATGGTAATTCGAACAACCTTGGTAGCTAGTTGGATTATGTAGAAAGGCATGCCTTAGAGTCTAGAGCTCTTTGTGTACGGGTGAACTACGGTCCAGGGCTAAGGCCCCTATTTGGCGACATACATAGGGTACGTATGTGGTATTTTGCGACAATAGGAGGGTTGGCCAGCACTACGGTGCATATTGTGGCGACAGTTGGTTGGAGACTCGATTACCTATACAAACTAAGTACCAAGGGGGTTGTTTAATGAAATAACAAATGAAATAAGATTTAATTATACATGATACTTGTCTTATATTCCATGAAATGTATGTTGCTTGATTTGAGAGCATGACTCATTGGTTACTTGTTTTGCAAGCATGTTGCTTGATTCATGAATCATGATTTCTTGATGCCTAACCTTGAAGGCCGAACACATGCTATCCTAGATAGGATATTCTTGATGTTTGAAAGACTAGATAAGTTCACTCTGGATACTTGAAAGACTAGCTAAGTCTACTATAATACGTGGAAGCCTTAGCTAGGTCTACACTTGATCTAAAAGACATGAAACATGAAATAACAAAATGGATAGACTAGTTACTACCTCACTAAGTACATTTTTGTACTTATCACTCTTGTTTCATTCTTCCCAACCTACAGGTTAAAGGATTCAACATTGCTTGATCTTGAAGCTTGATTCCTTCAGCAAGAAGCATTCTACACAAGCTTTGTTAAAGTATGATTCCATAATTGTTTTGTATTCTCCTAGAATGGTTGCACTAGTTGTATCTAAGTAGCTTGAACATGCATTTTGAAGGGTTGTATATAATGCCTGATAGCCTATCTATGATTTGTATGTAGTTAAGGTTTGTAATGAACTTAGATAATTTTATATGGTTGAATGTTTTGCTGCGCATATTTGGATGTTATGGAATGATCTTATGATGACCTAATTGGCTTTGAAATAGTTGAAAACCTTGTCATGCTTTTGTGAATGCTTGAAATGATCATATGTATGCTTGATTTATGATTCGAAAATTGCTTAAACCCTATTAGAATGACCTTGGTATGTATATGATTCAATTTTGTGTTCATGCCATGATTACATGAGTATGGTGCACTTGTTTGATGCATGGCCGAATGGTCTTAGGTGGTTAATTCATGTTGCCGAATGCATGGTAGTAGGATGAGGTTGGTATGATCTAACTTTATGCTTTGTATATGTTTGGTATAATTGGCCGAATAGTAGTTTCTTGAATTAGGGTTGAATGGTACAAGTTATAAGCTATTGAAGGTTTGATAACTATTCTTAGTAAATGAAGGAATGAAATGACTAATTATGTACTAGATAAGGAACACCAAATTGAATTGTAGGGATGTAATAAAAAGTAGTTCAAATAGGATAGGTAATAATGTATAAGTGTTATAACATGAGCCATGAAAGTAGTAATTTGAAGTGTAAGCAATAAATAAATGATTCTAGAGGCATTGTGTTAATAGCCGAATAGTTTAGGTGGAAAAATAACTAGGAATGCTTGCTTGTTATTGTAGTTTGAATGCCTTTGATGATTGATGCCTAGTATGAGTTGCTTGCATGAAAAGAAATGCATGAATGGTTGCTTATTCCTTGTTTGAATGCATGCTTCCTCCTTGCTTGCTTAGTTCGAATGTTAGGATGATTTAGGAGTCAAGTGTGAGCTTTCTTGTTAGTTAAGTAAACAAGTATGAATGATTGTTTCTTCTTGGATGTTGATTGCCGAATGCAATGCTTGACTATTGAATCAAGTTTGAATGTGTAATGAATGTAATGTCCTTTCCATGTCTATGTTCTTGTAAAGTTCGAATGCCATGCCTTGTCTTGTCCTTGCTTGCTTGCTAAGTAACGCTCCTAAACCGAGTTACTACTAACCCGGGTAGGGCGTGTTACATAACTACACTCACAATACCCCAAGCTGGCTAGTCTTGGATCCACAGTCCCTTGTTCTTGGCTTTAGGATGATCCACTCTATCCTCTTCCACCAAGTTTACTCATGGTTCCATCACATTACAAGTACAAATATGCCAAGACAAGTTCATTCAATCAAGCAATATTACAAGCATATAACATTCACAAATTTGGCAGCATGCTCATATACATTTTCCTTTACACTTAACTACACTTATCTACATTATAGTTCATGTAAAACCAAGCATAATCAAAGGCCTAAAACTGTTTACAAGACAATTTACAAAATGCCACAAAACAGTGTGCAATTGCATATATTGCTGCTGCCAGGCAGCATGCACTCTAGTCACTTAATCAGGTTTGACTTTTATTCCGTATGTCGGAATTTCAATTGCTTTAAACCATTGGAAAGCTAACAAAAGTGTCTTTATGGCCATATAAGGCTTGAATTTTATTTCTTTTCCAATTAATACAATTTTAACTTAAAGACAGGGCATTTTGCTGCACAAGACAGTTTGCACTGTCTCTAGTGTTTCTTCTTTACATTTCAGTATGCAACCCAGAGTTCAGTTCTGTTTCTTCTAATGAATTTAGACATACCAAGGTGTTTTCCATAAAAATTTCAGCCTTAAATTCATTATGTACAATTTATAGTGATTTTTCAAAGTTACTGCCCATAACAGAGCATTCTGGGCAGATTACACTAAGTTGAATTTCTAGCTTCTTAACTTATTTTAGCAAGGTCCTAACATGAAAATTTCATTCATATTCATGTTCTTACATGTCTAGGTCATTATAATTCACCTAACCATGTGCTTAAAACAGGGCACAATCATGTTGAACCTAGTTTGAACTATTTGATCAACTTTGCACATTCAACTCATCAACTAGGCAGTCTATTGCTTAATTTAACTAGTCCAATTAGGTGTAGTCATTTTCCAGCAAGTTACCTATTCAATTCAATCTTCATTTTATCTACCAACACGATCAAAACAGGGTTCTATGTTCATTTTGCATGTTTACACAATTTCTCCATCCAAAACAGTCCCTAATCAAGACTGTTTTCAACTATATACTCATTCTCAAATTTCCAGCAACTATACATATATCCTATATCAAATTGGTTACTAGAAATCAAAATTTCAAGTTTACATTGAAGCTAGCATGGCCCTAACATGCATAACAATCATCCAATTTCATCAAGGAAACAAGAACATCATCATTTGCATATTCGAACAATCTATAACAAGTTAGAATCAAGTATTATACCTTCTCCAAGCTAAATTTGATCAATGGATGAATCAAAAAGCATGGATTGAAGGTGTTTGCATGAAGCTCTTCTCTCCCCTTTCTCTCTCAATAGGTTCAGCCAAGATGGTGATAATGGGAGGAAGATGAAAATATTTTTGGTCATTATTCTCCCTAGCCATGAATCATCATCCAAATTGGCACATGTTCTCTTCCAATGAGAATATGTGTCAAGGCCTCCACTTAATTTAATCTTACATTCAATCTATAGAATTTTGCATGCTCACATTTCCATCCTTTTCATTTATTCCTTCTAGATTTAATTTCAATTCGATTTCATTCTAATTTCATCTATTTGATCTTAAGGATGGCTAATGTTCATTATTCTTTAAATTGATTAGCTCATGAATTCAATTAGCCTATAGTTTATATAGTGGTAATATTACTAGGCCAATTTTAGGGTGTTACACATGACTTTAATTACTTAAACTAGAAGAAACCTAATCAACCAAGTGATCCATTCAAGTAGAGCATTCAATAGATAAGTACATTCAAGTATAACTAGAACATGTATCCAAGTTTCATACTCCGTATTCATCAAGTCAAGCTTAATTCATACACATAGTATCTAGATATCATGGCATCAAACATTGCCAACCAAGTCCTTACAAGCTTTTAAAAGTCAAGGCTATTTATATATACAAAATTCAAAGTGACAAAATGCATGATCCAGCTTAATTATGTACATATCTAGGTGCCACCAACTAGGAGAGATACAAAATAGATTTGAAGTCATACTTCTAGCTCTACTTGTATCTTGCTTCAAACTCAAGGAAGATAGCTTGAAGATCTCTTTAACCTGTGGTTTGGGAAGGATGGAAACAAGAGTGATAAGTACATAATGTACTTAGTGAGGTAGCAAGTATTTACAAGTTATTTGTCAAGTTTAGGTAGTACTAAATCAAGTACAACCTAGCTAAGGTTTGAGCATGTGAAGTTGAGTATAACATAAGGTTTCATGTGGTTCAAGTCAAGTAGTGAGTCAAGTAGTCATGTATAGCTATTACCATTTACGCATATCGTTTCAAGCACAGGTACATACGATGAAAATCTTAAGCTCAAGCCATCTATATCATGTTATGTTTCTATCACAATTCGAATAGCTTATCAACAAGAGGATTGTTTTCAATTCAAGCTTAATCAAGTATCAAGTCAAGAAGCATGCTCAAGTATAACAATTCAAGTATAGGTACATCTCATTTCATGTGTTCATTCGAGTATCATGTAAACAAGCCAATTCAAGTATCATATCACGTAACATTTAAGCTTTATGCTATTTTTCTTTCTTGTTTATTTATTTTAGATTAGGCCTTGGTGCATAGTTATGTCTAGGTAATCGAGTCACCAACCAAACTGTCACCAAAACAAGAAACTAGTCATATTACCCTCCTACTGTCGCCAGTGACCATAACACAAATCCCTCCTATTATCGCAAATAAGGGCCTTGGCCCAGGACCGTAGTCCACCCAATCATAATGAGCACTAGACTCTATGGCATGCCATCTTACCAATGACCAACTAGCAACCAAGGCTTTGTTTGAATTACTTGTCGATTAAGTAAGCTTCAAGATTTCAAGTAAAGGCAAGTACACACAACAAGATCATGGTAAGTTGGTAGCTTATTCAATCATCCCATTCAAGTGTTTATCTATCAATATCAAGATAGCCCTTAGGCCATTCTAGCCTTAGCTCAATTTACCATGCATTCATTGTAATTCAAGTAAGTTTGCATTTCATGTCATCATTAACATCAAACAAGATCATGTTTAGGCATTCTTACTACATTCAATTAGGTTAATACAAGAAATCATAGAAGATCAATCTATTGTTACATGATCCATTTGGATTAACAACTCATATATCAAGCATGTCTTACTACCAAGTTTCCATTTAAGCCATTCTTCCCTTAATTCATTTCCAAGCATAATTTAGATTCATTTCATAACATAAACATCACAATGAAATAGTAGATGTGCATATTTGGTTAGGACCTAAGTCCTAACCCTATGTAAAAGCTACACTCACAATACTCCAAGCTATCTTAGTCTTGGATCCAAATTCCCTTTTGTTTGCCACTCTTTTGACCAGCTCTTCCTTCTTCCTCCACAAGGTTTACTCCTTGTTCTAATACATTACACAAGAATTTACATGTCAAAACAGGTTTGCACAATCATTCAATCATGGCAACATTGCTAGTACACAACATAACAATCATATACATACTGATTTATGCATGAATTGGACGGTCTACATTCTAACAGTTTCTATACATTGGAACTGTCCAAATACACATGTTTAATAATCAACAACATGCTTACATATATACATTCCAATTTAGGCAGAAACAAGACAATAACCAAACTGTCTAACTGCTTATATAACAGTTTACAAAACTGCCACAATATCTAAATTGTTGGTGCCAGGCAGCAGGTGCACTGCTTACTCAATTGCCTATTTCTTTCATTCTGTTCGACGGAATTTCAAACCATTTACACCATTAGAAAGCTAACTTAATTGTCCTTCTAACTATGTAGTCCTTGAATTTTAATCATTTTCCAATTAATACAGTTTTTAGCTTAAAGACAGTGCAATTTACAGCACTGGACAGTTTGCACTGTCCCTAGTTTTTCTTCTCTTCAATTCATTCTACAATCCAGAATTCTGTTTTGTTTTCTCCTAATGAATTTAGACATGTTAAGGAATTGTCCATAAAAATTTCATCCTTAAATTCCATTTAAGCAATTTATGGTGATTTTTCAAAGTTACTTCCCATAACAGAGTATTCTGGGCAAATTACTCTAGGTTAAGCTTCTAGCTTCATAATTCATCTAAACAATATTCTAACATTGTAATTCAACTTATTTTCGTATTCCTACATGTCTAGGTCAGTTCAATTCACCTATCAATGTGATTAAAACAATGCATTATAGTACTATGTTCAATTTGATCAACAACATTCCTCTAATTCACCATTTGAGCAGTCCATTACATAGCTTTAACCTATCCAACTATATGTATTCATTTTCCAGCAAGATATTTACTCAATTCAAGTCTCAATTCATAGGCAATTCAACTACTCATCAACTTACATGATCAATCAAACAATTGTTTCATTCACGTGCATATATCACTCGGTCAAGCATAGTTTCACTCTATTTTCAATAGCATTTCAACCACATTCAAGCTACAATTCAAGGTAAATTTTAAGCATAACATCTAACATGCAATTCTATGAATTCAAGTTCAATTTCCATCATCAAACATTCATTCGAACAAGCTTGTTAGGGAGGAAGGACTTAGAATTCACTTACAATTTTCCTAGCTATTCAATTATATGAATGATGTGATCACATGCAAGCTTCCATCATCTACAATGGTGGTTTCTCTTTTCCCTGAAGAGATGAAAGTGTTTCAACCAAGTAATGGGAAAGAGTGGGTGGAGAAGATGATAGGAAGATGGACACCTAGCCTTGTTGTTATCACTTGGCTTGGCCAAATGCCTCCACTTGGCAATTTATGGTCTAATTGCTTCATAAATCCTTAGTTGCACATTCTAGTTGCATGCAATTCAACATTTAAACATTGTTACTATTTGGTCATCATGATTTGGCTATTTAGTTATCAGTCCATCTAATTTAGTCTCTAGATTTAATCAATTCTTCTAATTTGTAGATTGTTTGTACAATTAAGCTCTTACTAGTTTGTGACATGTTACTAGTCCATGATTTGGGGTATTACAGTTTCAGTTGCCCAGGCAATCCGACTGTTGAAGTTGTTAGGATACTTGAGTCAACCCAATATTCACTGCCTAGATAAACTCAATCAATTATCACACCATGGCCTATGATAATCCGGCCTATTCTCTCAATCATTCAAGTCCCCTTTAGTTTACTTGCTTTCTTTATTTTACTTGTTTATTCAACCCAACTATCATTACTTGTGTTTTTACTTTTTAAGTGCAGGAAAACAAATTCTTGAAGTGGAACCAATCCCTGAGGAGACGATATCTAAACTATACTATAACTTGTGACGTGTATACTTGCACAAATTGCGAAGGCTCAAATACGCGCAACAAGTTTTTGGTGCCGTTGCCGGGGATTGACAATAGCGACTTTGTTTTTATTTTCTTGCACCTTTATTTCTTTTCCTTTTTATTTTTCTAATCGGTTTCAAGGGACTTATAACTTTGGTTTTGCATATGTGTATGACCAGGGCGAAACCAACAACATAAGACTACCCATTCGAACCTGAGATAGAATGAGTTCTTCATAGGAGAAGACAAAAACAATGAGCAGCAATGGCATAACAACAAGATAAGCCAGTCGGCAATCTGAATGCCAATGGTAACCAAAACATCATGGTAAGAGTAGGAGGAGATCAAGTTGTACAACTTGTTTGTAACAGACCCATTCGAGACTATTTAGAAGAAGATCTCAACGGTCTCAATCCAGGAGTTGTCGCACCAGAAATAGAAGCTACCCACTTTGAATTAAAACCTGTGATGTTCAACATGATCAACACAATTGGTCAATTTGGCGGCTCAGCAACTGAAGATGCCAGACAACATCTCAAATCATTCCTGGAGATTTGCAACTCATTCAAACTACAAGGAGTCAATGAAGATATTCTAAGGCTGAAATTGTTTCCCTATTCACTAAGGGATAGGGCAAAAATGTGGCTAAATAGTATTCCATCTGGATCTATAGGATCCTGGACGGATTTGTGCTGTGATTTCATTGCTAGATTTAGCTATACAAATATGATTGAAAAATTACGCAATGATATTACTTCTTTTCGGCAAGCAGGTGATGAATCCATGTGCGAGGTTTGGGAGCGATATAGAGAGCTTTTACACAAATGTCCCATGCACGGATTCCCATTGTGGATGCAAGTGATGATGTTCTACAACTCAGTGAACACTCCGACAAGGATGATGATAGATGCTTCGGCAAATGGCATACTCCTCGACAAATAACCTGAGGAAGCAATAGAGATTCTGAACCATCTTGCCAAGAATGACTATCAATACCCAACACCCGAAGGGGAATAGTCAAACGCAATGCCACAATAAACAAACTTGATTCATCAGGATCTATTTCTGCACAATTAGCCGCCTTAACTAATGTGGTTAAGAACATGCAATGACCTAGCAACCCACAAGAGCGCAAGGTAATTGGTTCAAATTGTGAATTATGTAACGATAACCATTCCTCTTCAAAATGTCCGCAGAACCCATAATCTAGTTTTTATGTTGGAAATTACAATCGAAATAGCAATGTGATGTCCAACACCTATAATCCAACCTGGAAGAAGCACCCCAACTTCTCATGGAGTAATCCCAACAATTCTCTCAACCAGAACAGTCAGAATGCACAAGCAATAGGATTCTAGCAGAACTTGCCACGAGAACAGATGCCACAAATGCCGCAGCAACAATCAACTCCATCCAGTTTTTTGGAAAATTCTCTCAATGCTTTTATGTTAAAAACTAAATCTTATATGGTAGAGAATAATAATTTCATGAAAAAGACTGATGCTTTTATGAACATGACGGAGTTGAGATTGCAAAATCAAGAGGCAGCCCTAAAATCCTTGGAGACTCAAGTTTGGCAATTCGCCCAGAACTTGAATATGAGACAACCAGGTGATTTACCCAGCAATACTGGAGTCGCTAAGGGAGCAAATCATTAACAATGCAAAGCCATCACTACTCGGAGCAACCGACAACTTAAGGAAACCCAAGCTCACTTAACCGAGAACACTCAACTGAGGGAACAAACCCACGGCCAGATAGATGAATCCAACAACAAAACCTCCAATAAAAATGAGGAGTCAAAAATTTCCAAGGCAATTCCAGATACCCGTGCCTCGGCAGAACTTGAAGCCATTGCCTCAGCAATGTCTAATGCCATCGCCTCGGCAACCAAGAATGCCTAGGCAAGTCCAAAAGCATCAGAAATTCCTCAAATCAAATTCCAATGCAAAGAATAGATTGAGGACATCCGAATTCCACCATCATTCCCACAGAGGTAGAAACGGAAGAAGCAAGAATACCAGTTCAAAAAGTTCCATGACATCTTGAAGCAAGTCCACATCAACTTTCCATTGGTTGAAGCAATAGAGCAAATGCTGAACTATACTAAGTTCCTTAAAGACATTGTCTCTAAGAGAACAAGGCTAGGACAATTTGAAACAGTTGCTGTAACGAAAGGATGCATGGCCATGCTACATAACCGCATGCCACTCAAGCTTCAAGATCCTGGTAGTTTCACCATACCATGTTCAATCAGAAACCATTATATCAGGAAAGCATTGTGTGATCTTAGAGCAAGAATAAATTTGATGCCAAAATCAAATTTCCATAAACTAGGAATCGGGAAGGCGAGACCGACAACAGTCATGCTACTGGAGATATACTGGTAAGAGTTGATAAATTTATTTTTCTTGCTGACTTTGTTATTTTGTATTGTGAAGCATATGAGTTCTCCCTGATTATTCATGGGAGCCTTTCTTAGCTACAAGAAGAACGTTGATTGACGTTGAAAAGGGAGAACTCAATATAAGGGTGAATGACTATCAAGTTAAGCTTAATGTATTCTAGACCCTAAAGCATGCAGGCGGTCCAAAATAATGTTAATTAATCCATGCCACAACCGAATTAGATTTTAACATGGAAGAATATTGCCTCGGCAATTACATTTCCAAGCAATTGAACTTGAGGAACTTGAAGAGCTTAACGATAACAAACCGGAGGAAGCCAATTGGATGGTAACCCGAACAGGTACATATTTTGAACCATTGAACTACACAGGTGAGGAAGGTAAACCCGAGAAACCTTTAATTGAACAACCTCATATTCTTGAGTTGAAACCATTGCTAGGGCAATTAAAATATGCTTAGTTAGGAATCAATAATACATTGCCTATAATTATTTCTTCTAAGTTACAGCCTGAACAGGAAGAGAAGTTAATCAACATGTTGATGCTGCACAAGAAGGCAATAGAATGGACAATTGCCGACTTGAAGGGAATTAGCCTGGCAGTGTGCATGCAAAAAATCCTATTGGAGGATAATCATAAACCAACAATCGAGGTACAAAGGAGGATTAACCCCGCTATGAAGGAAGTCATGAGGAATGAAATCATTAAATGGCTTGATGCTGGTATCATTTATCCTATCTCCGATAGTAAATGGGTAAGCCCGGTATAATGTGTACCGAAAAATGAGGTATAATCGTGGTAAGCAATGAAAACAATGAACTAATCCCAATTAGGACTGTGACCGGTTGGAGGGTTTGCATGGATTACCGTATGTTAAATAAAGCCACTATCGAAGATCACTTTCCTTTGCCATTTATTGACCAAATGCTTGACCGACTTTGAGGTAAATCTTTTTATTGTTTTCTTGATGGTTACTCAGGTATAACCAAATTGCCATATCACCCGATGATCAAGCAAAGATCACTTTCACATGCCCATATGGTACCTACACTTTCCGAAGGATACTATTAGGATTATGCAATGCTCCATCAACTTTCTAGAGATATATGACGGTAATTTTTTCCGATATGGTAGAAGACTTCCTTGAGATTTTCATGGATGAATTTTCTGTCTTCGGCAATGATTTTGACAATTGTCTCAGCAATTTGGAGAAGGTGCTGACAAGATGTGAAGAATCTGATCTAGTGCTCAATTGGGAGAAGTGCCACTTTATGGTAGATGAAGGTATATCGCTCAGTCACAATATCTCCTCAAGGGGAATTGAAGTCGACAGAGCCAAGGTGGAAGTGATTGAAAAATTGCCACCACCAAATTCAATCAAGGGAATTTGAAGTTTCCTCGGTCATGCAGGTTTCTACCGGAGGTTTATTTATAATTTTTCCAAAATCTCTAAACATTTGTGTAACTTGCTTGAACAGGACAAAGCTTTTAATTTTGATGAGTCATTGTCCAAACATTCGAAACTTTGAAGAAGCAACTCGCATTAGCACTTGTTGTTATACCACCAGATTGGACATTACCCTTTGAACTTATGTGTGACGCAAGCGACTTTGCAGTAGGAGCAGTACTATGTCAACAAAGAGGTAATTTTTTATGTGATTTACTATGTTAGTAAAGCTCTTAATGAAGCTCAAGTGAACTACACCACTTCAGAGAAAGAGTTACTAGCTGTAGTATTCACATTTGATAAATTTTGTTCATACTTGATCGGGACCAAGGTAATTGTTCATACTGACCATTCGACAATTAAATACCTTTTTTGCCAAGAAAGACACCAAACCTCGTTTAATTCGTTGGATTTTACTTTTACAAGAGTTTGACATTGAAATTAAGGATAGAAAGGGTACCAAGAACTAAGTCGCCTACCATTTGTCATGCCTAGAATAAAGAAAAGACGATGACACAAACATGGAAATCCATAATGTATTCCTAGACGAGCAGATGTTAATTGCACAGACAACCCTAACTATCGATGCCCAGGCAACCACAGTAGGGATTGCCTCAGCAATGCCCATGGCAATAGCAGCAGCGATTGCCTTAGCAATTCCATGGTATGCAGACTTAGTGAATTTCCATGTTAATGGCATTTTACCTCACGATCTTACTCACCAGGGAAAGAAGTAGTTCCGACATGATGCTAAGCATTATTTTTGGGACGAGCCTCTTTTGTTTAAACAATGTGCAGATCAAGTTATGAGACGATATGTCCCCGAAGAAGAACAGCAGAATGTGCTCTTGCAATGCCATGACTCGCCATATGGAGGCCATTTTGGAGGCACTCGTACCGCAGCAAAAGTCTTTCAATTAGAACTGTATTGGCCCACTCTCTACAAAGACGCCCAAGAATTCTACAAGCAATGTGACCGATGTCAACGAACGGGCAATATTTCTAGGCGACATAAGATGCCACTACAGAACATTATAGAAGTCGAGTTATTCGATGTATGGGGGATTGATTTTATGGGACCTTTTTCGTCATCCTGTGGAAACCTCTACATCTTACTTGCTGTTGACTACGTGTCCAAGTGGGTTGAAGCCATTGCCGCCCCTACCAATGATTCCAAAACTATGCATTGATTTCTACATAAAAATATATTTACACGATTTGGTATGCCAAGAGCAATCATCAGCGATGCAAGTATTTTGATAACAAACTCATTGCCAAGACATTACAACGCTTCAGAGTGTCACACAAAATTGCCAGGGAATACCACCCACAGACCAACAGACTAGCTGAAATTTCTAATCGAGAATTATAGGGGATACTTGAGAAGGTGGTAAATCATTCATGAAAGGATTGGTCTTTAAGGTTAGATGATGCACTTTGGGCATACCGAACAGCCTTCAAAACACCCTTAGGAATGTTGCCCTTCTAATTTGTTTACGGCACAATTTGCCACTTACTGGTGGAAATCGAGCACGAAGCATACTGGCAATCAAAACTGTGAACCTAGACCGGGAGAGTGCTGGACAAAAGCGTCTGTTGGACCTTAACGATATGGAGGAATTTCGTGCCTCGACTTATGACAATGCAATAATCTACAAATAGAAAATGAAGCGTTGGCATGACAAGAAGTTATTGCCAATGCAATTCATGTCAGAGAAATTAGTCCTCGTATTCAATTCTCGGCTAAAACTATTCTCAGGGAAGTTGAAGTCGAGATGGTCTGGACCATTCGAAGTAGTCAAACCCTTCTCTCATGGTGCCGTGATAATCAAGTCCACCATCGATGGAAACGAGTTCAAAGTTAATGGGAAAAGGTTAAAGCATTATGCCGGCACCCACGTTGAGCACAACAAAGATGTCTCTCTAGGTGATGCATGATTATGCTATCCCCTCGTATTTTTTTTATTTTTTATTTTTATATTTGGGACTTAAATTTTAACTTTCGCTTATTATTTATTTTTCCGTATTTTATTTTATTTTTATTTTTTTTTCTATATATTTTTAGGATAAAGTTATCTTTTATTAATTTTGCTTTATTTTTATCTTATTCTACTTATTTAATCAATATTCCTTTTTTAATTTTAGGAAAAGAGTTCAAGATCAAGAAGAATTAGAACTAAGATAGAAGTTCTTCCAACAAGGGAATTATGGGCTAAATATTAAGGTTTATAAAAAGCCAAAAATATAACCCTAACCCTCCCTTTTCTCCCCTAGCCGTCCAACACATCATAAAACCCTTTCCCTTTCCCACTCAAGAAGTGTCGGCCACTCCAACCAATCACCCCTTTTGCATTTTCTCCATCACATCCACTTCACCCACCATCTTTAATACACATCCTTCATTCTTTTCCACTTCCCATCACTATTTAAAACACTCCCAATATTCTAATCATCGTCTTCTTCTAAACTCTCAAAAAAAATTATTTAGTTCAATCTTTCCAACCAATCCGTCCATCCCCCACAAAAATTCAATGGCATTGAAGCTCAAGAAATTGGTACACCCAATCTCTTCAACCAAACCTCCCTTCAAAAGATATGCAACACCGGCAATCGAGGAGCGATACATTTCAAAGTTCGCAAGTCGTTCAATTTGGTCGGAGCAAGGATTTGCCTACACAAGCTTTCATAAAGACTTTAGACTTGATGCCGCCATCTTCCAAGTGATTGAGCACCGAAAGTGGCAAATCTTTTGTTCCCAACCACAACTGGGTAACATTACATGGGTAAGGGAATTTTATGCTCGTTCTCGTAACCTGACAACCTGTATGTGTTTGTGTGTGGCAGGGCAGTACCTATCGATGCCGACCATATCAACGCCTTCTACGACGTCTACATCAAGACGAACGAGCATCAAGACTTTGTGGACAAAATCACACCCACAGAACTTGACACAGTGCTTCAAGACCTCACGCTCTCGGGTACTTAATGGAACAAGGGCTCAAACAAAGGAACGGCAAATCGCCTTAGGCTTACGCCCGAGGCAAAACTATGGAACAAATTTATAAAAACTTGTTTGATGCCTAGTACTCATCATACTACTGTTGATACGCCGTGCCTTCATCTTATTCACTCTATCTTGCACAAATGCATCATAAATATTGGCAAAATTATTTGTGATGAGATTTTTGTATGTAGCCAAAAAGACAAGGGCTCGCTTTTCTTTCTGAGCCTCATATCCCAACTTTGTGAAGAATAGATGGTCCCCACTGATCCCACAGACGAGAAGGCCCCCACAAGCAAGGATGGAGCCAAGCACAATACCGAAAAATAATGGGAGAAGCACTGGAGAAATTCCCTGTGCAAAAGATTACTCGGGCAATACATGTTGCCTGAGTAATGCCAAAAGTAGATGCCCAGGCAAGAGCACCAGCAAAAGCCAAAGGACTAGACGCTATGCTACATCATTTGGCACAATGAGTGGAACAAATGAAGGCTCGCTAGCTACTGTTTATGAGGTACATGAAGGATCACACCACCGCCATCACCCAAGTTATATTGGAAAAACACCCTGACAGCACGATGTCGTTCCCCACTTTCTCTGCCGCAATCCTTGCCCAGGCAACAGATACGATAGATGCTCAGGCAATGCCACATACCACTGCCCAGGCAACAACAGTAGAAGATGCCTAGGAAAGAGACACTAAAGATGCTCTAGCAACCACAACAAAAAAGAAAGGTAAAACCCAGGTCTAAGAACCAACCTGTACAGAATCTCTCTCTGGTTTTACAGACTCTGAGGAATTCTCCACTGCATCCATAAAGTCTTCCACCGTAACATCCACTAACCCAAAGCGTAAAGCACCCATCATTGAAGAAGTCGATGACGAGGAAGATGAAAAAGACTCGACAACATGGGAATCGATTCCACCACCACCTACAAGGCAACAACCAACCCGCTCAAGCAAACCGCAAAGAGGAAACTTATCATCCATGATGATGAACTCTCTGAGTAAGCCATCAACCTTCATCCTGCATTTTCCTTTAATTTATTTTTCTTTACTTTGCATGTATTGAGGATAATGCCTCCCTCGAGTTTGGGGGGACTTGTCATTAGTTAATTCATGTTTAGTTAAGCTCATTTTTGGAATTTCATTTAGTTTATTACTTTCCTTGACTTTAGTTAAATTGGAAATTGCAAGGACTCGATGAATATCCAATGATGATATTACCTTTGCACTTAATTGATAGACTTTCGATTCTAGGATGGCCATGGAAAACACTTAGGGTCTTACTATGATCCTAAGATTAATTGTACACTATTGTGGCTTGATTGATTTAAAGAATTCTAGTGAACCTAGGCTAATCACTTATAAAATGGGGTAAAAATTGAAAATTGCTAGAGGTGCCCAAAATTGGCTCTAGTATTGTACTTAAAAATTGATTGCTAGAGGTGCCTGGAATTAGCTCTAGTCGACTAATATTAAAATTGAAAATTGAGAATTGAAGAACATCGCTATAGGTGCCCAAAATCGGCTCTAGTTGAGGAATGATAAAACCCCAAGAATTTAAATTAAAATGCATATTGTCCAATTAGAATCTGAAAAATCAACTCATACACAACTACGCACACACTCACTAGCATTATAGTCTGATTGTGGGTAAGTACTAAGCCATTCGAAAAATTGGAAGCAACTCATACTTGTGCCACGGTTTTGAGGAAATAAAGTCAAGTTCAGAACAATTTCATGATGACTAAGGTCTCGGTAGGTAGTTGTTAGTTTTCATTGCTTGAGGACAAGCAATAGTTTGAGTTTGTGGGCATGTTAAGTGCATAGAAGTTCTATAATGTTAGCCTTTTTACTCGTGATTATTGTTGATCTTAGGCCCATTTTAGTTGCATTTTGTTAGCCAATCATGCATCTTTGCATTGTTTCCTCTAGTGTGATGCTTGAGTACATTTTTTGGGTGTTTTCGGTGGAAAGGTACTGTTGGTGGTTGTCTATTTTGTGCAGAATTAATTGCTCGAGCAAGACTGGAAATTGCCGAAGCAATTAGAAATGAAGAAAATGGAAACCTGTGACTTTTGGAGAGATCCATGCAATTCAGACAATCTTAAAGGATAAAAACAAATCCCAAAAGAAGTTGGAATTTCATGAAGAAGTCATGGAGAGATTAAAACTCCAAGGAGTTTAAAGAATAATTTGAAGGAATAAATAAAAGAGTTTAACTCTTTTATTATATTTCAATTCACTCCAAACTCTTCCTCATCCATTTGAATCATCTACTATAAATTCCAAGGACTTAGACGCAGCCAAGAGAGTCGAGGAAAAAGAGAGAATTCGATAGAGGTTATTCGTCATCTTCCTTTGCTTCGGTTCATGCTTTTGTTGGGAATTTATTTTGTGTTTATTCTAAACCCCGCCATGAACTAAACTATTTTGGCTAGGGTTGTTATGATGATTGGTTGAGAAAGGATTGAAATTTGTTTTTAGGTTATTGAATGCAATTTTGTTTGAGGTTTGCTTATTCTTGGTGTTTGAATTTTGATTTCGAGTAACTTGGGAGAGGATCTCATGATCGCGATTATTTATCTAATATCGGGAGAGTTAGATTCAAGAAACGGATAAGCATGGTTTTCACTCTGTCAATCGAATGTGAGAACTAATTCTACTTAGGGATAAGTTACAAATTTCAACGGCTAAGAGAAGCGTAAGATCGATTGAAGTTCACCAAAGGTTAACACAAGAATGTATCACCAAGGTTTGATATGTTGGCTAGTGTTTTGAATTAGGGATAAGGAGAAGCCATTGAAGAATGATTTGAAGAATCTCAATGAAATCGATTAGTTGCCCAAGCAATCATATAGTCACCAGTTGCCCAGGCAGTCGTTATATTAATTGCTCAAGCAATCACTATTTCAGTTGCCCAAGCAATCTGACTGTTGAAGTTGTTAGGTTACTTGAGTCGACCCAGTATTCATTGCCTAGAAAAACTCAATCAATTATCACAACATGACCCATGATAATCCGGCCTATTCTCTCAATCGTTCAAGTTCCCTTTAGTTTACTTGCTTTTTTATTTTACTTGTTTATTCAACCCAACTATCATTACTAGTGTTTTTACTTTTTAAGTGCAGAAAAACAAATTCTTGAAGTGTCACCAATCCCTGAGGAGACAATATCTAAACTATACTATAACTTGCGATCGTGTATACTTGCACAAATTGCGAAGAACTCAAATACGCACAAAACTTGCATTTTCTCTCCTTTCTCTCAATGGTGTTTTAAGTTTGATAAACAAATGAAGAAGACGGTGTATAACCATAGTGGCCGGTCATGGTAGGGTTTGGAGGACATGTGTAATGTCCACAATCTAATTTAGTTTTACCATGCAATAGTGAGCTTTCATTATATTTTCATTTTGATCAATTTTTTAATTTGAGTATCCTTCTTTTTAATTCTCACAATTAGCTCCCTAAACTTTCATTCTATTAAGGCATAGTTTGACTAGCTTAATAAGTTTAATGAATGATAACAATTTATAGGCTCAGTTTAGGGATATTACACTCCGTAAGGGCTAGTTTTTGGCGATATGACACCACTGATTCAAGCAATGATAAGAGCATTTCAGGCAGCGATGGCTGGGGTGCATGTGCATGCACCAGCGCTTGCTATTGTCGTTAATCATGGGTTACCTCTGGAGCGCCTTTGTAGCTTGGGAGGTGTGGAATTTAGAGGATTGAATCTTGAGGTGGCAGATGAGTGACTTGAGAGCACTATCTATATTCTAAGTCAGATGAGCTGTACTAATGAGCGTAAGTTGGGTTGTATCCTTGTTGCACGGTGACACATATCATTGGTGGGTAACCATAATTGTGGGAGTTCCTGAGGCTGATTGTAATACCCTCATTCAAACAACCTAAGGTATTACTCAACTAAGGAGGAAAAACAAGCTTGCTTGCTGAACAAGCAAGCATTCAAACAAGAGAACCCAAAACAAATCAAAAGAACAACCAGTTAGAACCAATTCGTACTTTTAGAAGTTATTCGACTAAGTGCTAACATTAAATGCATAGAGTATTTATTACTTCCTAGTTTATTTCGAAATCATTCATAACAACACGATCACCAATCTCTTAGCAAAGGACACATGTCATATAGCAATGCCCACAATAAGAACCTATATATATATATATATATATATATATATAAGCAAACAAGCCAGATTTGAATTACCTAAGCATTAGTAACCTTTACTCTAATAATTCTAACATACTCGAACAGTAGTGTCTCTAATATTTCTCAATGTAGAGATTTTCGCAAGATAATTAAGCATGAATCTTAAGTAATTTACTTTAACAATCATATTTTTATAACTTACCGTCCTCAATCATGCAATTCCTGGAGCATACAACATTACAAGTTCTTACTAAAACAAACATATTCATACATTATAGTAATTTCCACAATCATGTAACCATACACAAGAACCTAGCACACATGCTATGGTCCTCCATAATCAATAAAGCCATCCACCAAGACATTCAAGCATTTGCATCACATATAGAATTTAAGGGCCTTTATATACATCCATAAAAGCTCAAAATATCAGGCTAATATTTACATTCTAGTGCCACCCTTTTCTAGGAGTTTAATATAAACATACAAAACATACTTTCAAAGGACTTCTTGTGACTTTGAGCAACTCCCTAATGCCAACTTAGTTTTCTTCTTTCCTGAAAAGAGTCAATGTGAGCAATTAGAATTTTCAGCCTTGGCAAACAATAGACAATCTGAGTGTAAACTAATTAATTAAATTCATGCTACAATTGAGATAATTCAATCAATGCCAAGACTAACAATATCACAATCTATATCTTCAAGGCTCAATAGACCAACTGGCAATATCAATCACCCCTTATCTACAAAGAGATCGAAACTATAGCAAGTTTTTACAAGGAGTGTACAATTATCTATCATACAATCATATATAACACATGTATTTAGTCATTCATTAAATCTTTTTTAATCAAGCAACCAAAAGTTGTCTTAGGGGCCTTGATTAGATGCTAGCCTGGAAACAATCTTCATTCGAAGCAAATTACAAGCAATGGTAGGTTTTACCATTGAAACATTTTCCATGGATTCAAGAACATTCAAGGGTACCGTGGTACTAACAAGGGACCGTAGTCCGTAACCAGCTGAGCTCAGGAACTTTGGTATGCCAAACAAGCTAGGACCAATACTAATCAAGGCTTAATTATGATTCTTATTTCATTTATTTCATACTAATTCAACAAGCAATCCATGGAAAATTATACGCATTTTCCTTAAGCTTGATATAACTAAACAATCACCAACTTACCTTGGTGTGCTTACCTTTTTAGGCTCAATTTAATCGAAACCATACAAAGGCAGCTAGGCCTTAAATAACAGTTCACTAATCTTTGAATTCATGAGTTAATTTATCGGCAAGCAAATGAAAGTACACCCACAGATTTGTAGAGCTAATTTTGATCCTTTATCACGACTCCCTTCAATCTTTCATCAACTGGCTCGAACTCCTCTTTGTCTAATTAAGAAAATACAACACGATATATATATATATATGTATATCATATTTCATTCTACTTAATATAACTCTTGTAATAAAAACATTACCTAAAATCCTCTTTGTTCATAAGCATTAAAATTCTTATTCATTATAGCTTAAAAACCAGCTCATTACTCCATTCGAATCTACCTCAATGTCACTAGTTTTTACAATAGTTTAGGGCAGATTTGATTCCCTTGTTTCCCATCAATTTATACAGCCCCTTTTTAACACTTTTTTAGTATACTTCAAGTCACCTAAATTTTACTATAACAGTCCTAAATCACTCAAATTTCCAGAACAGTCTGATTCAAAATCAATATTAAGTATGACAGCCTCTAGTATCTCTAATTTAAATCTATACAACAAGCTTGTACTCGAAACATGAATTTTCAGCCTTAAGAACTGACCTAAATGATTCAATTTGTCATGTTCTCAACCATATCATGTTAATTCAAGTTTCAATTAGCCAAATTTTCCATTCTACATCAACCTATCCAAACGAAATTCTCCCATCAAGCCTACTTCCGAAACAACACTCAATTTACATGCAACCTCTTCAAATTATGATCAAAACAAGAATTTAGCAAGGAACTTACAATTACTTGAACATGAAGAATTTAAATCCCAACTTGTAATTGAATTTCAAACATTCATCCTCTAGGCCGAAAGCTTTCTTTCTCTCCCTCTCTCAACTCTCATTCCAGTTTAAAGAAAAAAAATGAAGAAGAGACTAACAATTTGTTTGTCATCAAATTGAAAGGAAACAAGCCACACATGGACACCTTCTGTAACTAACACATCATCAATCCCCTTTTAATTTTACTAATTACTATGCAAGCATCCATATTTACAATATACTCAATTGGTCCTTTCTAAAATTACTCCCCTAATGTCATTTGGTTCATTTCGGTCCTTAAAGTCACATTGTAGACACTTAATTAAGTCTTCAATTTTTGTGACAAGGTTCCTTCAATTTTTGTTACAAGGTTCCTTCTATAGTATAATTTAGGATGTTACACTGATGTGAATTATGAGTTCTTTCGGACAGCTTTCAAGAGGAAGTATCTTGGTCCGCAGTACCTAGATGCCAAGAAGCGAGAGTTTATGTCATTGGTGCAGGATGGAATGACAGTGTCCGAGTATGAGGTGAAGTTTGTTTGGTTGAGCCAATATGCTCCTGAGCTTGTTCTCAATGATAGACAGAGGTGTGACAGGTTCTGTTATGAACTTGTTAAAGATATCCAGACATACTTATTGGCCACAGATTAAATGGATTTTGATGTGTTGGTCAACAAGGCTAAGAATATTGAACAATACTTGGGTGGTTCAGTGCAAGTGGTGAATGCGGGTTCAAGGAAGAGAACTGTAGCTTTTAGCTTTTCTTGAAAGTAGAATGAGAGGTCACATGATAAGCGATACAAGTCAGACTATAAACGTGGTGGGGGTGGCCGGAATCAGAGCGTACGTGGTTCTACCGAGTGTGAGCGTTGTGGGAGACACCATGTTGGAGAGTGCTGGCGAGCAGTTGGAACTTGTTGGGAGTGTGGGTCACGTAGTTATCTGAAGCGTGATTTTCCTTACATTGCAAGAGATGCACCGGTTTAGGCTGTCGCACCTGCTAGAGGAAGAGGTTGTGGCAGGGGTAATTTCTAGATGCGCGACAATAGTTAGAGGATTGTGGCTCATACAGTTGTTGTACGACCGAAGAATGGTGGGCCGACTCGAATCTATGCTTATTACGAGGGTCGTAATGACACTGATGTGATCGCAGGTACTTTTACCTTGCAATCTTTGTCATTATTTTCCTTAATTGATTCGGGGTCCACTCATTCTTACATTCTAAGTGAGCATGCACATTTGTCAAATATACCTGTTGAGATCTTAAATGTGGGTGTGTTAGTAACTATTTCCTTTGGTGAGACGGTTACGATTAGAAGGTTGTATAGGAGATGTCCTTTGGTTGTTCAGGGCCATGAGTTTGCCGCGGACTTGATGGAGTTGCCATTCCATGGCTTTGATGTTATTTTGGGTATAGATTGGTTAAACGAGCATACAACGGTTTTGGATTATGAATCCAAAAGGAGTTCTTTGAGGCTTGCTAACTATTATGAAGTCATTGTGGTTGGCGAGAATGTTAAGTTCTTGTTTAATGTTGTTTCGACTATACAAGATGAAAGATTGATGCAAAAGGGATGTCAAGCTTATCTAGCGATTGTGATGAATCTGAATGTCAAAGGGATTCGAGTGCAGGACGTTCGAAGAATGTATGATTTTTCGGAGGTTGTAACACCCCAAAAAATGGGCTAGAAGATTCGGGTGAATTATCGAAATCGAGTTAGAATTTTAGGTTAGACTTTAGCTAATTAATTAATTCTAAAAAATAATATGGGTAATTAAATTGGTTTCCAATAAATTTATTGTGACAAGTATTTGCAAAATACATTTAATGAGTTTAATAAAGGATAAAATTGAGTATGAGTACTTTTAATGGGTTGTTTTAATATTAATCAAATGGTAGCTATTTTACAAAAAGGTTGTAAAATATTAGTAATGACAATGTTGTAAAAAGAACTAAAGTGATGATTTTATAGAATTATTTGACCCATTTATTAAATAAAGCTTTTATCATCTATTCTAGCTAGAATTTTACGATGACTATTATTTTTTCAAGAAATAAAGCTTTGTCTAAACTTATCTCTCTTTTTCTCTCAAGATTCTCTCAAACACCATTTTGACCTTCTTTGATTTTCCTATCCAATTTCTATTCATTTTCTTTCTAAACCATTTATAATCAATAGCCACATAAGAGATTTTGATTTCTCTCCTCATGTTCAATGAATTTCACGAGTTGATTTTATAATTTAATTCTCATAATTAATTTAATTGGTTGAATTTAGATTTGAATTCTTAGGATGGGGTAATTGGTAGAGTATTGATTTAATTATTAGATCACATATTACCACATATGGATGATGAAATGTTCGTAAGAAGTTGTATCGTGGAAAGAAAACAGGGCAATGGTGTGCGTGGGCTACTGCCTATTGTCACGTGGCTAGATTTCCAACCAGCCCACCGTGCGGCCTTAGGCGATGTAACTCAAGACAAACGCCTAAGTAAGCCTTTTCAACCCTCTCGGAAGATCAAACTTCCCAAGCACCGACAAACGCAAAGCGTTCTACGCGGAATCGGATCAAAAGAGATGAGTGAAGAAGAACGTCGAAAGAACGCTCAAGAACAAAGAAAAGAACACTCAGAGGATTTAGAGTAAATGCCTTTATTCCTTGGAAACTTGGATACTGAATACAAAATGAGGAGGGGAAGGTATCTATTTATAGTTGAGTTCCCTCCAATCCAATGGTCTATACAGATTTACATCGACAGTCAAGATGAGAGCCTCTATCTTATCTACAACATTTGAATTTTAAATTTCAAGCAATAGATAATGTGGGAATTATCTTCAATTATCTTTAATTAAATTAAAGATAATTTACTATGGTAATTACTATGTCTTCTTGGATCTTCCCACGGATCGGGCCAGTTTGGTGGTCTCTTTGGGCCCAAGATCTCTGTCTGAACTTCTTGGGAACCCTGGTGTGCACTTCGTGGTGCCAATGACTCGGGCCTCGGCTGATGGCCCGTGACAATCTCCCCCACCAAACTTGGTGGCGCCCTCATCGCGCCTCTCGAACAAAGTTGAGATCGATCCTGGAGCTTCCTTCCGCGTGCCTTGGCTTGCTCCCAACTCGGAATCTAGCTTGATTGTCCCCCCATAAGGACCGCTATCCCCATAAAGAGCACCAGACTCTGATTCGGATGTCCCCCCATAAGGACTGCTCGCCTTGGCTCGCACCGCCATGCAAAATCAACCGTCCCAGGTACATCTTGATCGCAGGAACTCTTTCCTACCAGTTCTGACTTGCCCCGATCTGGACTCTCCCGATCCTTGTGCACAAACTTGGATGCCTTCACGTTGAACACTGAACAAACCCTCGGTACTCTGAGTGGTTGCTTCGGCCCACACCAAGTCTTGGCAACTCCATCTGATGGGTTAGGTTTTCTGCACTCTACAACCAACAAATCCGGCAAATCAAACTGTAAAACACTATCACCGTGCTCAAGACGTACCTCACTCATTTTCCTGGCATTTACTCTACACATCAATCCTTCGTCCCTAAAGTTTGATGCCCCATTGCTCCTCGGCAATGCAAATCCCATCGACACTTCTCTCCCATTGAAGTTCGATGCCTCGGCCACCTCGCTCATGGATGGCTCCTCGACGGCCTTCATGCCAACTGCCTCAGGCAACTCTCGCCCATCCAAGGTAGTGTCCCCAACTGTCGCCTCCAACTTGATTCCTCCTTGGCTTGGAGCATCTTCGACAAGCTGAATGGCTGTCAGCTTCTTGGTTCCTCGCCCGTTGTCTCGGCACACAGGCACAACGCACCGTTATCTCGGATCCAAGATGCACACGACGTTGGCATACGGAATGATGAGAGCTTCAATACGGTCAAGGAAGTTTAGTCCCAAAATAAAATCAAAGTCATCTAGCTCGATTACCTTGAAATTCTCCTTGGCCTTCCAATCCCCAATCTGCAACTCAATCTTCCGCACTATCCCAACAACTGGAACATCCCTTGAATTCACCGCCTTGATCTTACCGGTTGAATCCACAACTTTAAGACCAAGCTTCTCGGCAGCCTTCCTGGACATGAACAAATTGCTTGCCCCGGTGTCCACCAAAGCACTCCTCGATCGTCCCGCTACGTTGATGTCGACAAACATCAACCCATTCTGCTTCTGGCCCTTCCTCGCCTTGACAGGATCCAATATCATCGAGCCAAGCTTCGCAGCCTCATCACTCTCGGGCTCGTCCTCCTTGGACTTCTTAACTCGATCAGGGCATTCTCGCGCTAAATGCGGCCCCCTACATCGGTAACACTTTCGATGTACTTTTTCCACCCTCGGCTTCCCTCCTTTTTGCTAGCAATTGCACCAACTCTACCGGGTTCTACATCTGACTCGTCATCCTCCTGGACAATGGCATCGAGGTGGCTCCTCTTCTTGGGACAGTCTTTCACTACGTGTGGACCATCACAATGGAAGCACCTTATGGATCCTCGATCCTTCCGATCATCTGGTTTCGCATACCGGTCTGGCTTGGTCGATGGCCTCTCCTTGCCATCATCGCTGCTATCTCCGGACACGTCCTCGCCTCTCCCACCAATACCCTTACCATGGGGCTTGGAATACTTGGACTCCATGGACTTGTAAGCACTGTAGTCGGTCAAGGACTCCGTAATGGCTAGGGCTTTGGAAAGTTCCTGCACATCCCTCCGCTCTAACTCGGTCCTGGCCCATGGCTTCAATCCATCCATAAACGTGAAAAGCGCATCCTTCTCACACAAGCCGAGGATAAGGAGTTGTAGCTCACTAAACTCCTGGATGTAATCCGCAATGGATCCATCGTGTCGAAGCCTCCTAAACTTGGTCCTGGCTTCTTTCTCCGTGTTACTCGGGCAAAACTGCTGCTTGAACTCCGCTTGGAACTCCTCCCAAGTTCCAACGCCCGTGCCCCCACTATTCTCATCAAGGCACCTACGTCGCCACCATAACAAAGCAACGTCAGTCAAGTAAACAACAACAGTATTTACCTTATCGGCATCGTCTGTGATGCTCATTGCCCGGAAGTACCGCTCCATGCACCAAATGAAGTTCTCAACATCTTTCGCCGACCTGTTCCCCTTGAACTCTCTTGGCTTCGAATTGTCCTTCATTGGTCTAGGTGTCGTCGTGGCTAACACACCGTTCCGCATGGCAGCCTGATAAACCATCACTTCCGCCTTCAGATCCACCATTTCCACCCTCAATGCCTCCAACATGGCTTCGAGAGCATCTCTCTTTCCCTCTGACTGATCACCATGGTCATCCAGCTCCTCGATCCGTGTATCCACCACGTCGAGTCGCTCCACAGAATCCTTCATAGATCCCTCAAGCCTGGTGACCCTCTCCTCGAGTGCCGACAACTTGTCCCTCGAGTTTGCTCGACTTCCTTTGTCCTCCTGGGTCTCCACACCCTTTTGGCTCGCTGCAGCATTCTCTCCCTTGTTTGGTGCCATCTCTACTCGATGCTTTGTGCCTCGAACTATCTCACGTCACTCGAACAAGGCTCTGATACCAACTGTCACGTGGCTAGATTTCCAACCAGCCCACCGTGCGGCCTTAGGCGATGTTACTCAAGACAAACGCCTAAGTAAGCCTTTTCAACCCTCTTGGAAGATCAAACTTCCCAAGCACCGACAAACGCAAAGCGTTCTACGCGGAATCGGATCAAAAGAGATGAGCGAAGAAGAACTTCGAAAGAACGCTCAAGAACAAAGAAAAGAACACAAGAACACTCAGAGGATTTAGAGTAAATGCCTTTATTCCTTGGAAACTTGGATACTGAATACAAAATGAGGAGGGGAAGGTATCTATTTATAGTTGAGTTCCCTCCAATCCAACGGTCTATACAGATTTACATCGACGGTCAAGATGAGAGCCTCTATCTTATCTACATCATTTGAATTTTAAATTTCAAACAATAGATAATGTGGGAATTTTCTTCAATTATCTTTAATTAAATTAAAGATAATTTACTATGGTAATTACTATGTCTTCTTGGATCTTCCCACGGATCGGGCCAGTTTGGTGGTGTCTTTGGGCCCAAGATCTATGTCTCAACCTCTTGGGAACCCTGGTGTGCACTTCGTGGTGCCAATGATTCGGGCCTCGGCTGACGGCCCGTGACACTATTGCCATCCGTTGATTTTGTTAATTAAAAAAATAGATTAAAGGAAACTGAATCAGGCAGTGGCGTGGATTAAGGGAAATGGAGGAATGTTCCCTACTTTGTCGTGAAATAGAAAAATAAAATAAAGGGGAAACTGGAATTGGAAATTGGAAGCAGGGGAATTGAGCATTTAATCGGGGCAGTGTCGTTAAGTGTATCGAGGGGTGTTTTTGGGTTTTGGTTGATAATTGAGACATTGTGACGGTGGTGCTATAATAATTTAGTTATTTTAATATTATAACACCCTCTATCTGGTCTAGGAGATAGACTGGCTTAGAACGTGTTACCAAACAAATTTTCAAAGATTCTTAACCAAATAGACACAAAATACTGGTCATGACTAAACAACATTGACTCGCACTTATGAAGATTTAACACTTGATATCTGGACATAGACAGAAACAGGGTACATTAAAAAAATTTCTTATTGAAACCTTCGAGTTCAAGCAAATGAGCTCACTTATAAAACATAACATGCTAAAAGATAACTTATAGCTTACTAAGAATATTTCTCATGCATAGTTTCTTTAAAATTTACGCCTTATTCTTAAACTTGGCTAGATAAGTTATTGCATACTAAAATCTTCTGATCTCTTAGACAAAGCCAAACTTAGATTAGATATTCCTATTTGTCATGTCATACCATTTCTTGTGAAATCATATTGCATACTTTCCAAAACAGAATTTAAACATGATCTCTTATACACAAGCAAACTAACTTCTTAAATATATAATTATATACAAACTCAAGGTTTAAGATCATCATTGACTCACCTATTAGCATGGAATCGAACAACGTATTTAACTTAACTAAAGCTATCTTGAAGCTTAAGTATTTGATTACACCAAGTGATAAATACCTTTAGTTTACCAAGACCATTTGTTCGATATTAACATCAATATAACTTGTCACATATTTACTTTACGTGATAAGCCCCAATTCCTTCAAGATTCATTATTAGGAATCATAGATTTTGTTTTGACATTAAACTAGCCATCTGGACCACCCACTTTTACATAAGGCTTAACACCAAACAAGGTTCAATCATACCGACCCCCAAACTTGCAAAATGTTACGGTGATCCATATATCTAAAGATCTTATAGCCATATAAGCATTCACACAGTTGTATAAGGACATCTACTCATAATAAGCAATCAACCACCATAGAAATAATTAAGGGCCATTTACAGATCATTGAAAACTTAACAAGCTAATACATATATAAGCTAATAAAAAAGAAACTTAAATGCATTATGCAACTTATTTGCTACATGCCACCCTCTAGGAGAAAAATAAGAAGTTACAACATATTTTTTGACACTCGTGGTTATGTAAGCTCGATAGATAGCAAGAACGATGGTTCCCTGAAAGATAATGAAAGGGAAAGGTAAGCTAATGCTTAGTGAGGTAGTACTATAGATGTATAACAAAACCCTATAAAGTTTACACCTATTCCTTCATACGATTGGTCCAAATTCCAAGTAAATAATGAAACGATTGAATAATCATACAATCATGGATGCAAGGTTTTAGCATATCATTTCTTAGCTTTCATTATTACGCAAGGCATTAGACGAATATGTCAAAAACCATCTTCATAATTTGATTCTGAAATTAGACATCTACTTTACAATATTCAAACAAGACATATAATTTATACCATAGATTTTAAAAGTTCAATTAAGTGAGGTATTACTTATCAGTAAATCAAGTATAAAGCCTCTCAACCGAGTTTATCTGTTTACTCAAAAAGATACTCCACAGTCCAGTAAGACATCTCACTCAATAAGCAAGTTGTTTCCAAGGTTTATTTATCTATCAAGTATACTTTCTTAGTTTCTTTTATCATAATCTACCTTTAATATTTTTCACTATTTAATTAAATTGTTGCGCATGTCCTAGGTAGGAATTTCTTTTTACCAAATAGGTATTTGCTTATCATTATGCGTATTGCTTGACAAATAAGATACCATTCAGTTAATTTGCATTACTTAACCTTTACAAATAGTGATTAATATCAAATGTAGACTTAAATCTTTGTTTCACAAAGTGTTAGGATTATTCCTTATTCTAATTGCAGTTTCATTATAAGTCTTAACATGACAAGCTTGTTTGAATGAAATCCTTCAAGTCATAGGTTTCAAACAAGTACCCTTTAAAAGGTCAAAAAGATTCACGCATTATGACTAAAATTATCAAAAGCAAGTTACTATAATCAAGGTCTCCAAACCTCATTTCAATTATACTCACATAATCATTTAAATGTTGGTTACTTAGTGTGCAAATTTCATGGTGATTCAGTAAATTATCTTGTCTACTAAGAGATCAAATCTATTATAAAAATTACTTATCTTACACTCCTTTACACATAAATGTTGAATTATTCCATTCTGACTAATATTTCACTTTACATAATTTATGCAATCGAAGCATTCTATTAGATAATCATTCTAACCAATCACTCAATGAGCATGTATAATTGATTCATGTCAACCAACATCATCTATTCAAAGCATACACATCAATATATATCCATTATAATTACTTTACTTAAAAATTCAGACATTCTTAATCACATTACTATGTATTCAAAGAAAATATACACATTAGAGAAAATGGGTCATATTAAATATAGATATTTTGCAATCAGACCCAAGGTCCCTAGACTGCATCTATAAGTTCCAATTAGTTTGATAAACACTTGAATTTAAACAAATTAGTTGTATCGTTATAACCAATAACATGTGCCATATATGTCCACAACAATCAATACATTCTTAAATTTATCCAAAACATTCCTTAACTCTTATATATATACTTTCACAAGATTAAACAGTACACTAATCTGGAACATAAATGTTCGAAGGATCACACAAACAGATTACACAAAATATTCCTACTTACTTCACAAGCTATTTTATTATATTTACTGGTTTAACTTTAAACCTTTCATTCATTAACTTTATCATAAAATCTCAGTTAACAAGATTGCTTGTATATATATATCAAGCCATTCAATTGCTATCAATCAAATTGGGTAAACTCAACCAAACCATAATTTAGCATTCCACAATTTCCTTAGCAGACATCCTTCAACAGAAAACAATCTTTCCAATTAGGGATTATCCAAGTTGCATCAAATAACACATTTCTTAGTGAGTAAGTTACCCCAATTTTCTTCTTATTTATTTAACATTCTTGATTTCTCAATATTATAGCCTTGTGAATCAAATGTACAGTCTAGGTACATGAATCCCCAACCAACTGTCGCCCATAAATCAAAATGGTACTCGCAGTACCGGTCAGTCCCTCCTACTGTATCCAAGTGACCACATACACTTCCCTCCTACTGTCGCCAAATAGGGACCACTATCCCATACCATAGTCCACCCCGACACTAAGCCCTATGGACTCTATGGCATGCCAACTATACCTAAGACTGACTCGAGACCAAGACTTTTACAATCATTATCCTTTAAATCATATAATGAGCATGGCTCCATTCAATAATGCCATAATCATGTTACATTACCCCATTTTTTCATGAAGGATACAACAATTTGTTCACCACATGTGAACTTCATTCTTCTTCCTTTACATCGAATGGCATGAGCCAAATTCCACTTTATCAATTCATGTACATATGCCATTCCTTGAATTCAAATTCTAAATTTCCACATAGGATTAAGCATGATCAACATTCATTAGTCAATTCACAACATTCACTTTTATACACATGTATCATTTGAATTCTTTAAGCATCAGATATCACATTAAGCATTTCAATCATAGACAAGGCATCATACGAGCATAATTTACTATTATTCCCTTCATGGAGGAGTATATTTTATCTGTAATTATTTATATGCAACTTTCTAGTATGCTACTCTTATCATATTATCACATCACTATTTCATTGTCCCTTATCAATTTGAGTAATATATATTCACCTGATGTGAATTAAGATTTCCATTCCATTTGTCCAATTGACAATATTTCCAAAGTCACATTCAATACATTTTACACTTGTTCTAAAACTCAAATAAGCATCTCATAGCATTTTTAACACATAGTTATACTTCCAAACCAAATTGCATGTCGTAAGGAACTTACCTTGCATCCAGCTTGCTTAATTATAGCTTTAATAAACCAATTTAGCAATTATAACTAGAAAACAATGCTCGGGAGGGTTGTTAGCTCGTCCCGAGTCTTTAAGCTACGCTCACCTCTTATCCCGAAGTTACGGGATACCTGAATCCTCACTCCTATGTTGCTACTTATCCAAATCCATTTGGCTTTTCACCAACTTGATCAATTCCTTCATTATCTATTTATAACAACATTATAATTATGCATTAGGATATAAATTTGTTATTCCATTACTTAATTCATTAAAAAACAGTCCACTATTGACTCACTTATCAACCAAACAATTTCCATTTCATATATGCTCAGTCACAAATTCAAATTAGTCCAGTTAAACTCAAAATAGGGCAGCCACATCTGAATACTTTTCAGCTCAATTAAACAGCCCTTAACTGTCCCAAAAACTTCAAAAACAGTCCTGTTTTCATACCAAGTAATTAGACTATCCAATCTAAGTCATATTCAAGCAAACAACTTCATTTTTTCATGTTTATACAAATTCATGTATCAAAAAAATTCCAAACACATTTATGAATAATTACAGCAGCCCAAATACTTGTACACTTTACATGCGATCCAAACAGTCTCTTTAAGTTACTAGATATGCTTCTCTGTCCGGTTTCCCTTAATTACAAAAACATGCCTCAAACAGCCCCCATTTTACTTATTCTTGAACCAAACAGCCTTCTAGCTATTTTAACAGATTTTTCCTCACCAATTTAACCACCTATCTTTCCAATTCTCATGTTCATAGATTGATAAATTTATGTGTACACATAGGTCATTAAAACAGTCCTCAATTGCTCCTATAGCAGCCCCAATTATAACCAAACATACACTTGTTCAAAACAATCAAATTATATCTCTAACATGCTTTATTATCAAATTTCAATTTCAATTCAATCAGACCATCAATCCATGGTTTATCACAAGCACATCGATATTCTAATTATGTTACCAAAATAACAAAATCATAAGTGCTCATCATTTACAACTTCTACCATAATTCTTAGCAAGGTCAATACATATATATACATATATTTCAATCGATTGAAACCAGAAATTTCATAACATAACTTCAATTCTATATCACATTGAACAAGGGCAATTTCACAAGCATCCATTTGAACCTACAACAACCTCCAACCTTCTATGGTTCAAATTCAAGTAACCCAACTAGTCTAATTGCATCAATACACTACAATACTTGAGAATTCATGCATGCATCAGTCAATAGACCCATAATTTCATATGACATCTACCGAATCTTGAAAGAGTAAACGGAAGAAGGAATCACCATCCTCTTAAGGTTGTTCGAAATGAATCCCAAGGAGGGAACAAAAAATTTTGTTTAATCCATCGTGACCTTATGAAGCTTCCAATCTCCCTCTCTCACCATTTTTTTCAGTTGTTTCAAGTAAGAAGAAGAAGATGAGTTCTTCTTCCATAAACTCTCTCTTTTATCGAGAGTTTCATACCCCTCCATACAAATCCTCCTCTCTTGACACATGTTAGAATCCTTGGATTTCTTGAACTTTTACATGAAATTCATGTAGTTTATTTAAATCTTCAACTTAGCCCTTTTGTACTTTAGCAATTGAAAGTTCATGAGCGCAATTACCCGACTCACGATTTAGAGCTTGCGGCGATTGTGTTTGCTTTGAAAATTTGGAGACACTATCTATATGGCGAGAAGTGTGTTGTTTACACCGATCATAAGACTTTGAAGTATTTGATGTCTCAAAAGGAGTTGAATCTTAGGCAATGAAGGTGGATTGAATTGCTTAAGGATTATGATTTGAAATTGGAGTATAACCCAAAAAAGCTAACGTGGTAGCAGACACGTTGAGTCGAAAGGTTTTTGTTGAGCTTAGGGCGATGTTTGCAAAGTTAAGTGTGACACAAGAAGGCAGTTTGTTGGCTAAGTTGCAAGTCAAGTCAACATTGTTTCAAAGGATTGAAGTGAGGAAAATGTATGATGATTCATTGGTACCACATGTTAAGGATATTTCAGATGGTAATATGATATATTTTGCCTTTGATGATGATGGTGTTTTGAGCTTTAAGGGTCGAATAGTTGTGCCAGATGATTCAGAGTTGAGGCA
Organism: Hibiscus mutabilis; assembly: GCA_019671005.1. Classification (NCBI taxonomy): domain Eukaryota; kingdom Viridiplantae; phylum Streptophyta; class Magnoliopsida; order Malvales; family Malvaceae; genus Hibiscus; species Hibiscus mutabilis. The sequence continues at coordinate 19,379,420 of CM033727.1, read as the reverse complement.
CACTATTTTGACTGAGGCTCATTCTAGACATTGAAGTATCAGTTTCCTTCTAGGTTGTCGTAACATATTCAGATTCTAGATTGGAAGTGGGAAAGGATCACCATGGATTTTTTGATGGGTTTGCCTTTGACACCGTCCAAAAAGGATTCGATATGGGTGATTGTTGACCGTTTTACGAAGTGTGCACATTTCCTAGTTGTGCATACGACATACACATTGGATAAGTTGGCTAACATGTATATGATTGAGATTGTAAGGTTGCATAGGGTTCCTAAGTCGATTATATAGGATAAAGATCTATGTTTTACGCCAAGGTTTTGGAAAAGTTTTAAGACAACATTGGGTACAAGGCTTAATCCCACTACTTCTTATCATCCTCAAACGGATGGGCAATCTGAACGTGTTATTCAGATTTTGGAGGATATGTTGAGGTATTGTATAATCGAGTTTCAAGGGACATGAGAGAAGCAACTACCATTGATGGAGTTTGTATACAATAATAGTTATCAGTCAAGTATCCAGATGGCTCCCTATAAGGCTCTCTATGGTCGTAGGTGTCGTACACCTCTTTGTTGGCAGAATCAGGTGAGAAACATGTGGTGGGACCAAATTTGCTTAAGGGTATAAATGAGAAAGTGAACCTCATTTGTGAAAGGCTTAAGGCAGCTTCGAGTCGGCAAAAGTCCTATGCGAATTTGAAACGAAAAGAGGTTGAGTATGAAGTGGGTGATAAAGTGTTGTTAAAGGTTTCACCCTGGAAGAAGGTGATGAGATTCGGATGCAAGGGTAAGTTGAGCCCTAGGTTCATTGGACCTTATGAGGTAATCGAGTGTGTTGGTCCAGTTCCGTATAGATTAAGGTTATCGGCCGACCTTGAAAAGATACATGATGTTTTCCATGTGTCGATGCTACGAAAGTATAGATCGGATCTATTGCATGTTTTGCCTATTGAAGAGATCAAGTTGTATCCAGATTTGTCTTATGATAAGGAGCCTGTTAGGGTGTTGGATTTGAGCACTAAGGTTTTGTAACACCCCCTTCTCGGCCTGGTCGGGAACTGGGTCCGAGTGTGTTATCGATGAACTAAGCGGTGGTCGATACGAAATTTTCATGCAATAAATGATGTTTTTGGGCTTAACATACAAGCAAAGTCATTACACCAATGCCCACAATTTATCTCGAGTCAATGATTAGCCAATTATGACCAATTTACAATATTTACAAGCTTTAGGGACTTAAACGTAATTTTAGAATTTATTGGTCCTTTTCTTGAATTAACTTAACCAAAATGAAATTCATCATTTAAACAGTGAGTATATGAGTTTTCATATTATTCAGAGTTCGTTTGTCCATTCAATTAAGCCTCGCATTAATTAGTGACCAAACTACAAATAATACGAAACTGTGTTATTCATCTATTAACAGATTTAACGGTTACCATACCAATACTCTTATAGTTGTATCGGTACGCTTTAACCTAATTCCAAAATTCAGATTCAATTATAAAGACCCGTATCGGTACGCCCTAGACCGTATCGATGCCTTTTTTCAATCCAGATTCTAGTGATCCAATTTTGTACTGATACGCCTAAGGCCGTATCGATACGCCCTATTTATTAAGCCAAATTAAGCCTAACCATAGCGATACACTATTAACCGTATCGATACACATTGACCTGTAATGACAGAATTTTGCTGGTTTTTATTTGAATTACCCAACCGTACGTCATTCAAATTCTACCAAATTTTACCAACAAGCTTATAAACATATAATCTATATGTATGTCAAGTTTCATGCCATTCTCAATCCATTTACCACGATTTACAACTTTAAGCCAAAACTATGCATTTTATGCCATTTTTAGTCATTACCAAAGGGTTGTTTAGGACCATTTAGACTTATACAATGCATAGCCATTACACACATAGTCCAAACATAAACCAACTAATTTAACTACTTTGCCACCATTCTAGGAGTTCGTAAGGACAAAGTACTTTACTTTAGGCTTGAGGTGACTTGTCGAACTTCCAACTAATCCCGATCCCGATCTGATATACTTCTTAACCTAAAATATTATGGAAGATGAATGCATTAGACTTATATAGTCTAAGTGAGGTAGCCATAAAACATATGCAAATACGTTATGCATCTCAACATGCTTCAATGACATACTTAATAACATCTTCCACATATGCAACATATATACATGTCATGGCATCAATGAATGGCATATTCCTCAATAATCAATATCATAACATCATAACAATAACACAATCAATCGTTTCCTTGGATCGATTCAACCGTAATTGGATACCCGAATTCCACCACAACACCAACAATAACTATAATGGTCATGTCATGTACATCATCATCCCTCCGCCGCACCAATTGACCAATACAATACACATCCCTCCGCCGCACCATGGCTGAAGCCCAATACCCATACCAATGAGCTCATGAATTCTATGGCATGTCAATTGTATCCAATACTTTGATCCCAAGGTACAATACACAATAATTCAATACAATAGTTCCATAACAACAAATTCATAACAATAGTTCAATAAAATAACATCGATAGGTAGTGGCCATCAATAATTTTCCAAAACAATAAACATATCAATAATTCAATGCTTCCAACAATAACCATATCCATGCAATGCTTATGAATTCAGTGCAATACTTACCACTTACTTACCAAACATAGCTTACAATAATGTTTTATGCAAAAACCTTCATTTCAATGGTTAGTAATATCAAATTCAATGATCAATGATTCGAGTTGGGCACCTAGCCAACTCTTAAGTCACCAACTACACTCAGCTTGGCTACAAGACTCACGGATAACGATTTCTTTATCCCTAGCTTTCGATGGAGACGAGGGATTAACTTATTTCGATACTTGGGCTAGGAGAAGACAATAGAAGATTATCAGAATCAATAGAATAGCCATTAGCTACTCATAAATTTAGGACTTGAAGAGCAAAAGCTTATCTTGAAATTAAAGTTGTAAAGGCTTATAAAATCATTGATAGATTTAGGGCTTATACTTACCCAAACATTAGCTATGGAATGATGCTTTCAAATTAAAGGGAGCTTAAACTAAAAGAGCTCTAATGGAGAGGTGTATGCTTGCTTGGTGGAGAGGCATCAATGGAGGTGTATGCTTGGTAGAAGGTGAAGTTAACAAAAGAAGGAATTAGTCTTGGTGATTGTAAAGCAAATGTGAGAGCTTCACTTTATTCATTTTAATAGATTAAGAGATCTAATCATGATTCACCTTTCAACCAACCAATAAAAAGGTTTCCTACACTTAAGGGTTTTCTAATCCCAACTCACCTCCTTAGTGACCAATGAAATGTTTTTCCTTGGGTATAGGGTTTGCTCAATTCAAGATGATTGATGACTAATAGTCACCTTATTAGGTTATTTTCACATGGCAGGGTAGCCTCCAGCAGGTGAGTCATCACCAAACCCTCATTTCTTTTAATTTAATATCCCAAAACTATTTTTCGCAGGGACTCGTATTGATACACAATGAACTGTATCAATACGACTAGACCAAATCCCTGAAAGGTAGTTAAATCTGTTGGACCATATCGATACAATGCTTACCGTATCGATACATTTGACTCAAATTCAACATTCTGACTTTTTCAATAAGGTCTTGATTCAAGGATTAAACTCAATTATGGTTCAAAATTAAGAAAATGGATCATATAGTCAACATTGATACAAAATTTAAATCTCACAGAATAAAATTTCCAATTATTAAAATCCAATTCTGACTAGACTGGTTTTTGGGATGTAAAAGGTTTTGTGTGGAAAGACCATAGAGTTGGTCAAGATTTTGTGGCAATATCGAGGAGTTGAGGAAGCCACATGGGAAACAAAAGAGGACATGATGAAACAGTTTCCTCATCTCTTTCCTTTAGGTAAATTTTGGGGAAAAAATTTCTTAAGAGGGGAGAGTTGTAACACCCCAAAAATAGGGCTAGACTTTTTGAGGTTAGATTGGGTGAGGTTTGACCTGGTCGAACCAGATTAATCGGTTAAATAAGTTCAGGGAGATTAATATTTTAAAATACGATTTGAGGAGATAAAAATGGTTTGATTTACCAAAAAATGTTTAAATATATCATCAAGTGTTTTGGTAATTAATTTGGGAGTTAATTAAATGGTTTCAAGTGACATTGTGATTTAGTGACTAAATTGTAAAAAGTGCAAAATTGTTTTAATGACTATTTTGTAAATGGGGCAATACTAAGAATCTTTAGAGAGATATATTTTCTAAATGTTTTAATCTGGAAATACCACCTTAATTGAGTAAGGAATTGACGGTTAATTGTGTTCCAAATCATTTTTCCTATTACCTTGTTTTTCCCTCATTTTCTCTCCTTATTTTCACTCACTTTCCATTTTAACTTCCAAACAAGATTCTCCAAAATTCTTTGCTGATTTTCAATGGAGAATTCATCATTTGATTATACCTTTGTTTCTTAACAAAACCTCACTAGATTTTCTCAAGGATTTCATTTCACAAGTTGAGTTTCAAAGAAAATCTTACGTCAATTTTGGTCAGAGCTTCCTCAAAGGTGAATTTTTTCCTCTCCTTAAAGTTCGATGATTATGGACTGATATTAACATGGTTTTGCAATGAATTTCAAGATTTGAGCTATTAATGGCGATTTTCATGATTTGCCTAATGATTTGTTTAACTTGATGAAACTTGGAGATTTTAATTGGGTTATTTCATGTTTTGATAAGGTAATCATAATTTGAAATGAGATTATGAGAATAAATCTCAATACTATTTAATTGGCTAATTTTTAGATGAGTTTTTAGTGGTTTTTGGGGCTGTTCTATGTGTTTTTGAGTTTCTGGAGATATAAGGATGTTTAAGAGGTGTTTGTGGTTATGTTTTGATTTGGATTGAATGTTAGAACCGCTGGTACAAAGTTAGGAGTTGATAGAGTGAAGGTCGATGTTGTTTTCGGTAGTTTCAGCTAGTTTTGGGAAGGCAATTGTTAAGGATGCAGGGGATTATTGTTAAGCAACGAGTTGGATGCATAATGATGCATTTTTTCTCTGGTTTTGTGTGGTTAAAATAGGGGACGATCAAGGCGAGGTTGCCTAGTTGCGTACATTGCTTACAAGTGGCTCAATTCGCGTTGACAAGCGAGGCAAGGCGTATCGGTGAGTGTATAAACACGTTAAAGCTCTTTAAAGGTTTGATCTATGGATCATGAGGGTTTAGTTATAGCCTAACAAGCTTAACTAAGCTGAAGCGTAAGTTTCCCTTATTTCGCTTGGTTATCAGCTTGATATGAGCTTTCTGATTTCATGTTTTGGGATTAAACATGGTTTGGTTTACTTACAGTAAATGCATCATTTTGGATTAATATGCAATGTTTAAACAAAGTGATGAATGCCCATGAGCATTGAGAATTATTCTTTGAAGGGAATGTGTATTGCCTTTGGCAATATGGTTTTGCATAAGAAACGGTTTTGTGAAATACATTGAAAAACAATAAGTAATTGTTTGAAAAATGCTATATTGGCTATGTGACATAAATGAGAAAGTATCAGATATAGTTGGCTAGCCATAGGATTAAAGTGCACTATAAAATGTAAAATTGATCGTGTGAAATTCTTCGGTTACACAATAGAGGTAGTGATATTGTGAAGTGATAGGGGTAGTTATATTCCTAGCCAAAGTGAGTTATGGTGGAGGTAGTATCGCCATGAGAAAAGACTTTATGAGGGTAGTGCCATCATGAGAATTCGTGTATCCAAACATATATGGATAGGGGTTGTGCTATCCATGGATAGAGGTAAGTCTATTCGGGTCACTCTAAATGCTAATATATATCAGAATTTATGTGATAAAGAGTTTATAAATGATTATGATGCATATGGTTACTACTCATGATTTGTTTGGAAACAAATGAGAAAATGCTTGGGTAGTTAAGCATGTTTTGAAAACAAGATGATTTATCATTTTCAAATGGATTTTCAATCAAATTTGAAATGCTTGGGTAGTTAAGCATGAATTGAAAATAATAACAATTGTGTTAATGCTTAGGGAAGTGAGGATTTTTTGGAAAAAAATATGTTTTATGGCTTTCAAACGATTTTCAATTGCATCAATGTTGGTATATGAGCATCATCACTAAGCATTTGTGCTTACACTCTCTTTTTCCGATTGATGTAGAGCAATATTTTACGTATATCTTGGGCATTATATGGAAATGATTTATAAGATGTTTTTAGCATTATTTTAATCATGCTATATAATAGTATTGATTTTAAGGAAAAAATTCAATAATTGCCTAAACTATGTTTTTCTTATGTTATTTACTTATTTATTTATTTTATGAATACATTTTAATGCCTCACTAAGTTCATACTTAGTGTGTGTTTTGCCTGTGCACACATAGGTTGTTGATATGGTACCAGTTGTAAGCAGCAACATTTTGCATCACCTCGTAGATGAGGACATAGTACAAGTTATCATAGTAATGTCTTGACATCCTACATAATGTTTTTGTTTAAGCGACATGTATAATGATAAACTTGCTCGTTTTCTATAAATCATTCTAAATTTTGCGAGGGTTTTATGATATCTATAACTGAAGTATGATTTAGTATATTTACTATATGAATTGGAATGATTTATGAGTAGTTAATGGGCTTATAATCGGAATAGATAAAAATAGTCTAGAAAATCTGCATTAGGTAGTAAGTTTGAAAAACTACAATAAATTCCACAAATCGAATTAGAAGGTGAATCTTATATGTATGAACTGAAAATTGAGTCTAGGTTCTTTTAAAATAGACGGTAATTGATTTTGATATGTATTTTTAAAGTTATGAATTTTCAACCGTTGATAGGTGAGAAAACAAGGCAGCAGTTCACTAAAAAACTGCATTGTGCCGTAACTTTGAAGAATTTTTATATATTGAATCCGAATTATTAATTTATATGGTTAAAAATATTATTGAGCCTAGTTTAATTTAAAATTTATAGAATGAATTTTTCATGTCTATAAAAATTGATATATATTTTTATACAAAGATAGTGCAGGATGCCAGTTCAATAGTTTTTTAATAGAAAAGTTTTTTACTTTGTTTTATAACATCATCGACTCGTGTTTGATGATCAAATACGAGAATGGGGTGTTGAAATTATTGGCATCAAAGCTTCAAGTTTAGTCGGTTCTAGAGTTGAACCAAATTAGATATATGTCAAAAGTGTATACATGCCACTAGGATGGCATAATTACTTATATGACACCAGTATGATTGATGTGCTTGGTTATTAGTATGAAATTTTATTGTGTACATAGATGTCTGAGGGCGGAGGTTTGCGTCAGCCAACCCATAAAGAGGGTTAAAATGCCTTTGAGGTTGGTGAGGGAGATAGTTTTGTCCAGCCTTTAGTACAGTCAGAGAGAATATGTCGATTCAGCCTATAATACCGGTACATGATTAGAGAAATTTCTTACAAGCTATGGAGATGTTCATTAATCGAACTCCATGAACTTCTATTGCTAAGGAGTTAAAGGAGCTGCGAGCACTAGATTTCACTAATGGAGATCCTATTGTCCTAGACTATTGGTTAAATAACTTAAAAATTATGCTTGAAAGACTACATTGTGATGATCAAAGGAAGCTAGAAGGAGTTGTGTCCTTGCTAAAGGGGCAAGCTTGTATTTGGTGAAAAATGTCACTACTTGTACCCGTGAGGTGATTACCTGGGAGTTATTTCTTCACGAGTTCATAACAAGCATATTGGTGACAGGTTCATCTGAGAAATGAGAAGTGAATTTCTAAATCTCAAGCAAGGCAATCGGATAGTGTATGAATATGAATTCAACAAATTGAGCCATTTCGCCTCAAAGTTGATTCCTACTAAAAATATCATAGCACTTCATTGAAGGCTTGGATGATGATTATAAAGAGGTGCTGATTGCTATGAATATTATTGAATTTCAAGAGGTAGTCAATCAAGCAAAAGGGGTGGACAAAGTTCGGCTAGATTGAAATCACTCATTGTTACATGATCCATCCGCATTACCAAATCGTACATCAAACATATCTTACTACCAAGTTTCCATTTAAGCCATTCTTCCCTTAATTCATTTCCATGCATAGTTTAGATTCATTTCATAGTATAAACATATCAATGGAATAGTCGATGTGCATATTTGGTTAGAACCTAAGTTCTAACCCTATGTAAAAGCTACACTCACAATACTCCAAGCTAGTTTTGATCCTTGATCCAAATTCCTTTTTGCTTGTTACTAGGTTGCCCAACTCTATCTTCTTCAACAAGATCCACTCCTTGATCTAACATACATCCAATATAATGGAATCAAAATTAACAACCAAAAAATTATTTCAAGAAATTCAAGTTCACAAGAAACTAGAGTCAAGCATTGTATTTCCAACAATCAAGCAATTTAAGCATTTCCATTTAGCATTTCCATTCATGTTAACTTAGCCATTGTATAACTTGGCAAAACAATTTCATCTTTTCAATCTATTAAAACAGTTTTGCCCTTCTCTTAAACTGCCCAAAACAGTCCCATTTTAATGTATTTACAGTGTTATACAAAATAGTCCCAACAGTCCTAATTTTTGCTAAAATAGTTCGCAATTACACCCTTCTATTTGTTCTACAAAACAATCCAATTTTTGATTATCTCATACAATTCTTGTTAAAAACATTTAATCAACTTCCCCTATTTTTAAGTCACTATTTCCAGCCCCTAATTCATACAATTCAGTCCCTAGATCATTCATGGTTTCGATTCTAGTCCTTATTTCACGTACATCTCAACAAGCATCTTATAATAGTCCAATTGATCATTATTCAAGCAATTCAATCCAGCAAGCATTTAAATTGACTTTCCCCTGTTTTAAGTTCATAAATTCCAGCCCTCAATTCTGTCAAAACAGTCCAGCATATATCAATTCTTGCAAAACAGTCCCTAGTTAGCCTTTTAACAATCAAATGTGACTAGTTTCATCTTTAAGCTAAATTTTCACTATCCAACCATGATTTTCTTTGATTAACATCTCAATTTAGCATGTTTCTAAATTTCCAGCAAGCTTTTTACTCAATTCAAGTCCTAATTCATGGATAATTTGAACTAGCTATCAAATTTCATGATCAATCAAACAATGGTTTCCTTCATGTACATATACCATTCGATCAAGCATAATTTCATCCACATTCAAGCTACAATTCAGGGTAGTTTCAAGCATAACATCTAACATACAATTCTATGAATTCAAGTTCAATTGCTATCATCAAACATTCATTCGAACAAGTTTCTAGGGAGGAAGAACTTAGAATTCACTTACAATCTTCCTAGCTATCCAAGTACATGAAAAATATGATCACATGCAAGCTTCCAATCTCTACAATGGTGGCTTTTCCTAAGGAGTTGAGAGGGTTTCAGCCAAGGAAGGAGAAGGGATGAGTGGAGAAGATGATAGGAAAATGGACACCTATCCAAGTTGTTATCACTTGGCTTGGCCGAATGCCTCCACTTAGTAAACAAGGGTCTAATTGCTTCATAACTCCTTAGTTACACATTCGAGTTGCATACAATTCAACATTTAAACATTGTTACTATTTTGTAATCATGATTTAGACATTTAATTGTCAAATCCATCTAATTTGGTCACTAGATTTAATCAATTCTTCTAATCTGTATAATGTTTGTACAATTAAGTTCTAACTAGTTCGTGACATGTTACTAGGCCATGATTTGGGGTATTACAATTCTCCCCCCCTTAAAATAAATTCGCCCTCAAATTTACCTGAGTTAATCAAGTCAGGATATTGATCTCTCATCGTAACCTCAGGTTCCCAAGTTGCCACTTCCATCTTATGATTCCTCCATAATACTTTCACCAGGAGAACATTCTTGTTTCTAAGTCTTTTAACTTCATTGTCAAGTATTCATATTGGCTCTTCTTCATATGATAGGTCGAGATCCAATTCAACTTCTTCAGGTTCTAGAACATGGGATGGATCAGATCGATAATTTCTAAGCATGGAAACATGGAAGACATTGTGGATCTTATCAAATTCACTAGGGAGTGCCAATCGATAAGCCACTGGACCAATCCTTTCAATGATTTTGAATGGTCCAATGAACCGGGGACTAAGCTTTCCTTTTCTCCCAAATTTGAAAACTTTCTTCCAAGGAGACACTTTGACAAAAGCTTTGTCTCCCACATTGTATTGGATATCTCTCATTTTTAAGTCTGCATAGGCTTTCTTCCTATCAAATGATTGCTTCAATCGATCATGTATGATTTGAACTTGTTCCTCAGTTTCTATGAGTAATTGAGGTCCCAACACCTTGTTTTCCCCCAATTTAGACCAACACAAAGGAGTCCTACATTTTCTTCCATAGAAGGCTTCGAATGGTGCCATTTGAATCGTTGTTTGATAGCTGTTGTTGTAAGAAAACTCTACAAGAGGGAGGGATTTTTCCCAATTATTCCTGAAGTCTTTAACACAAGCTCGTAACATGTCTTCAAGTACTTGTATCACTCTTTCTAATTGGCCATCACTTTGTGGATGAAAAGCTGTGCTCAAATGCACTTTGGCTCCAAGGGCTTTTTGGAAGGATTTCCAAAATCGAGCTGTGAATCTAGGATCTCTATAAGATATTATGGTGTACGAATTCCATACAAACGTATACTCCATGAATATATAACTAAACTAAGGCATCCAAGCTTAAGTTTATTCAAATAGGGAGAAAATGAGCCATTTTAGTGAATCTATCCACTATTACCCACACGACATCACTCTTTCTTGGAGTACAAGGAAGACCACTCACGAAGTCCATGGTAATACGATCCCACTTCCATTGGGTTAATTTGATTGGTTGAAGTAATCCCGTAGGGACTCTATGTTCGGCTTTGATTCTTTGGCAAGTTAGACACTTGGATACGAAGTATGTGATAGCTAATTCCATGCCTAGCCACCGATATAGGGGTTTCAGGTCTTTATACATCTTGACTAATCCAGGGTGTACCGAGAAAGAGCTTTAGTGAGCTTCTTACAAGATTTCCTTCTTCAATTCTTCATTGTTAGGAACACAAACTCTATCCTTAAAATGGAGTAGCCCATTCGAATGAATGGAGAAATCATAATTTGGTTCTGAATCAAGTTTCAACATGATAACTTGAAGATCAGAGTTGGTTTGTTGAAGATCTTTTATTCTATAGATCAAGTTTGATTGAACTTGGAGTTTAGACAAGAGTCCATGCTTTTTGTACACTCGAAAGTGTGCATTGATTGCATGAGAAGCTACAAGGAGAGTTATAGAATTAGGTTCATGGATTCAAGAAGAATTTTCAAGGATATGATTATCTACAAGGCTTTCGAATGGCTTACCCAAGCTTGATTTACGACTAAGAGCATCCGCTACTACGTTGGCTTTTTCAGGATGATAATCGATGACCAAGTCAGAGTCTTTCAACAATTCCATCCACCTTCTTTGTCTCAAGTTCAAATCCTTCTAGGTCAAAATGTATTTGAAGCTTTTGTGATAGGTGTATAGGTAACACTTCTCACCGTACAAGTAGTGCCTCCATATCTTGAGAGCAAACACGATAGCAACCAATTATAGATCGTGTGTAGGGTAATTTAACTCATGAGGCTTCAATTTGACGTGATGCATATGCTACAACATTACCTCCTTGCATCAAGGCACATCCTAATCCCGAATGTGATGTATCACTGTACACAGTGAACTCTTTTCCTGATTTTGGTTGTATAAGGACCGGGGCGTGAGTCAAGGCTTGCTTAAGTTGGTCAAAACTTTTATGTTGTTTCTCTGACCATTTGAATGGTTCATCCTTTCGAAGGAGCTTGGTCAAGGGTGTGGCTAAGGTTGAAAATCCCTTGACGAATCATCGATAATACCATGCTAAACCAAGAAAGCTTCTAACCTCTCCTACATTCCTCAAAGGTCTCCAATCCAAGATAGATTGAATCTTCTTTGGGTCTACTTTGATCCCTTCTGCCGAAATGATATGTCTGAGAAACGAAACTTCTGATAACCAGAATTAACACGTGGAGAACTTTGCAAATAGCTGACGTTCTCAGAGAGTTTGTAAAATAATTCAGAGATGTTCAACATGTTCCTCCTTGTTTCAAGAATAGACCAAGATGTCGTCTACGAATACGACCACAAATTTATCAAGATAGGACTTGAATACTCGATTCACAAGATCCATGAATACAGCTAGGGCATTGGTTAACCCGAATGGTATTACGAGGAATTCATAGTGACCATATCGAGTTCAAAAGGCTATCTTTGATATTTCTTCTTCTTTCACCCTCATTTTGTAATATACATATCGAAGATCGATCTTTGAAAACACTACAACATCTTTAAGTTGATCAAATAGATCTTCAATCCTTAGCAAAGGATATCGATTCTTGATAGTGAGCTGGTTCAATTGTCGATAATCAATACAAAGTCTCATCGTGTCATCTTTCTTCTTCACAAACAAGATAGGAGCACCCTAAGGAGATGAGCTAGGCCGAATGAAACCCTTGTCTTGTAGCTCTTGAAGTTGCTTTTGGAGTTCTTTCAACTCTACTAGGGCCATCCGATAGGGCGTAATGGACACCAGATTCGTTCCATCTTGAACATCAATCCCGAACTCTACTTCTCTGGTTGGAGGGAGACCAGGGAGTTCCTCAGGAAAAACATCAATGAATTCAGATACAACAAGGATAGTTGACAATCCAAAATCGTATTCATCTCGTTTAATCATAGCAACAAAGATGGATGTAGGTTTCTTATCAATAAGAAGGATGGATTCTTTTCCTAGACCTCGGAGATAAAGTCTCCTATTTTGGCAATCTACCCAGGATTGGTGTTTCCCTAACCAGTTTAGTCCCAATACTAGATCGAATTCAAAAGATGGCAAGACATATAGATCAATAGGGAAAGGTATATTTCAAATGATTATTGGACATTCCTTGCAAAGAAAGTTAATGGACACGATTCCCCCTATGGGGTTCGAAACTACAAGACCTTTATCAAACTTTCAGGTTTCAATTTCAATTTTGCAATCATGGATAAGCAAACAAAAGAATGGGTAGACCCTGAATCAATTAAAGCATAAGCAGTACTTGAATTTCATTCAACAGTACCTGCGATGACATTGGGAGACTCTTCATCTTCTTTTCCCCAAATGTGATAGATTCGAGCAGGGGCTCGAGACTCCTGATGTGTAGAAGCTGATTGCTAACCTCTACCCTTGCCTTGATTTCCCGATTAAGCTTGTCTTGGGCCTTTGTTACGATTCGAAGGCACGACACTAGCATTTACCGGGTCTCGAGTTGGAAGCTTGTTAGGAGTTTGGGGATAATCCTTAATGTAGTGATCCAAGCCTCCACACAAGTAACACAAGTTGGATTGAGTTATGCATTGACCTGAGTGGAGCTTTTGGCATAACTTGCAAGTAGGGACTTGAGTAACTTTTCCAGGATTCCACTATTATTAATAGAGATAACCAGGACTGAGGGCTTGGATACCGATTGAGGTCTCAGTATGTAATTACTCTTCTGAGCAGAAGTTAAGGTTGAAGAGCTTTCTTTATGATAATTAGCTTTCTTAGACTAGCAATGAGGCTTATCATCATGCTTTGATCTCTTATCGTTTCGGTGGCTACCACCTTTTTTATTTTCTGAAGCTTTCATCATTGCCTCAGTTTTAATGGCTCAATTAACCAGACTTTGGAAATCTGTAATCCCAGAGCTGTAAAGATGGGACTTAGTTTGTGGTTGAGACCATCAGTGAACATTCTACACTTGTCTGCATCAGTGTTTATATACTCGAAATAGTACTTACAATAATTGTAGAAATCACTCACGTATTGCTCAATGGGTCTTCCACCTTGCTCCAGGTACAAGAAACACTTCCAATGCTCAGCTAGGTATTGCTCGCTGATATACTTCTTCTTAAATTCCTCGAGAGAGAATTTCCATGTAATAGTGTTAGCAAGGGCAGTCAAGGTTGTGGTTTCCCACCAACTTAAGGCTTCATCTGCCAAGAGAGCTATGGCACATTCAAGTTTGTGTTCATCAAAAAACGTAGTTGTCTGGTGAGTATTTGAGTAGTAGCTTGTGGCCAGTACTCGACTACTTCAGGATTGGCTTCATCAGTACCAGTGAAGGTATAGGCTCAATATTGAGCCAGTTTGTTAATTGGAGCTCCGTTTGGCACAGCAAAAACAGGCACAATAAGATGGTCTCGTTTTAGAGTGGTTACTAAATGCTCGAACATCTTCTTCATGCTAAGGAGACATTCACTTTGAACATGAAGAATAATAGGGGCTCCTGCTGAGGTGAGCTTATTCTCAAGGTTCAGTCCGATACCGAGGATTCTATTCCATCCTCACACTATCTCCTTCATTCGATGAGCCTTTAGGACCTTTATCATCCTGACCAAGTCTCGTTTTAGACATTTCTAGTTCAAGTAGAACAAGAAGGGTTCAGTTTAAGCAATAACACAAGTATACTTGAAATACAACTCCTAGGTGGCACAATTTAATCCTATATGATGCATGATGGCCCGGTTTGTCCAAGAATCGGCTAAACCTTTAGCTCTGATTACCACTTCTATAACACCCCTCACCCGGGTTAAGAGTACCCGACCAAGGAGTGTTAAAACAAGCACACAAGCAAGAACACAAGAATACGAGCTATTTAAAAGTTTTGAACTCATCCTATTAGATGAGTTACTTGCCTAACAAGAAAGCCAAACAATCATCAAGATCATGCTTTACAAACATTATGGCTTACGAAACATAGACATAGGCCTCCAAGTAACAATCAAGGAGATATAACATAGTCCCTTATACAAGTAGGCAATCGAATACACTTAATGCAAGACTCAAAATCCATTTCAAGTTCATTCAAGTATGCTCAGCTTTGATCCATTTCAAGATAATGTAAAACTTGGTTTCAATGTCATATTCATGTCAAATTAACTAAGCATAATCTTTTAGCATTTTACATTCAAGACAAGGTTACATATAATGTTGGTTACTAGACAAGGTCACCAATGTATTCATTCGAATCCTATCACCATTAACATGCCTTCAAGAAAGCTTAACATCATCTAAAAATCATGACTAACTCATCATAACTTTAATTACTTGAACTAGAAGCAACCTAATCAACCAAGTGATCAATTCGAATAGTACATACAAGAGTTAAGCACATAGTGTCCCATTGTTAAACACATTCAAGTATAACTAGACCATGTAACCAAGTTCCATTCTCCATATTCAACAAGTCATGCCTAATTCATTCACATAACAAGTCAAGGCCATATATATATACAAAATTCAAAATGAACAAAATGCATGATCTAGCTTAATTATGTACATATCTAGGTGCGACCAACTAGGATAGTTACAAAATAGATTCGAAGTCATACTTATAACTCTACTTGTATCTTGCTTCAAGCTCAAGGAAGATAGCTTTAAGATCTCTTTAAACCTGTGGTTTGAGAAGGATGGAAACAAGAGTGATAAGTACATAATGTACTTAGTGAGGTAGCAACTATTTACTAGCCAATTATCAAGTTTAGGTAGTTTTAAATCAAGTACAACCTAGCTATGGTTTGAGCATGTGAAGTTAAGTCTAACATATGGTTTCAAGTGTTTCAAGACAAGTAGGGAGTCAAGTAGCCATGTGTAGCTATTACCATTTATATACATCATCACAAGCACACGAACATATAATTAGGCTTCAATTTTAAGTAATATACATTGATTCATGCTTCAATACCATTCGAACAACAATTAACAAGAAGGTTGTTTCCATTTCAAGTTGGGTCGAGTATTATATCAAGACAAGAGGCATGTTTAAGCATATCAATTCAAGTATGATCAGTTTTCAAGTATCATATAAGCAAGACAATTCATGGTATCAAGTCAAGTGTTATTCAAGCTTTAGGCCATGTATTTATTTCTTGCTTGTTCATTTTAGATTAGGCCTTGGTACATAGTTATGTCTAGGTAATCGAGACACCAACCAAACTATCGCCAAAACAAGAAACTGGTCATATCAACCTCCTACTGTCGTCAGTGACCATAACACACATCCATCCTACTATCTCCGAATAAAGGCCTTGGCCCAGGACTGTAGGACACCCAATCTCGATAAGCTTTAGACTATGGCATGTCATCCTACCTATGACCAACTAGCAACCAAGGCTTTATTTGAATTACTTGTCAATTAAGTAAGCTTCAAGATTTCAAGTCAAGGCAAGTACTCACAACAAAATCATGGCAAGTTAATATCTTATTCAAGCATCCCTTTCAAGTGTTTACCTATCAAGATCAAGATAGCCCTTAGGCCATTCGATCCTTAGCTCAATATATCACGCATTCCTTATAATTCAAGCAAGTTTGCATTTCAAGTTATCATAGCATCAAGCAAGATTATGTCTAACCATATTTGATTCATCCGATTACGACAATACAAGAAACCTTAGAAAATCAATCATTGTTACATGATCCATCCGCATTACCAAATCGTACATCAAGCATATCTTACTACCAAGTTTCCATTTAAGCCATTCTTCCCTTAATTCATTTCCATGCATAGTTTAGATTCATTTCATAGTATAAACATATCAATGGAATAGTCGATGTGCATATTTGGTTAGAACCTAAGTCCTAACCCTATGTAAAAGCTACACTCACAATACTCCAAGCTAGTTTTGATCCTTGATCCAAATTCCTTTTTGCTTGTTACTAGGCCCAACTCTATCTTCTTCAACAAGATCCACTCCTTGTTCTAACATACATCCAATATAATGGAATCAAAATTAACAACCAAACAATACATTTCAAGAAATTCAAGTTCACAAGAAACTAGAGTCAAGCATTGTATTTCCAACAATCAAGCAATTTAAGCATTTCCATTTAGCATTTCCATTCATGTTAACTTAGCCATTGTATAACTTGGCAAAACAATTTCATCTTTTCATTCTATTAAAACAGTTTTGCCCTTCTCTTAAATTACCCAAAACAGTCCCATTTTAATCTATTTACAATGTTATACAAAACAGTCCCCAACAGTCCTAATTTTTGCTAAAATAGTCCACTAAAACAGTTTGCAATTACACCCTTCTATTTGTTTTGTAAAACAATCCAATTTTTGATTATCTCATACAATTCTTGTTAAAAACATTTAATCAACTTCCCCTATTTTTAAGTCACTATTTCCAGCCCCTAATTCATACAATTCAGTCCCTAGGTCATTCATGGTTTCGATTCTAGTCCCTATTTCACGTACATCTCAACAAGCATCTTATAATAGTCCATTTGATCATTATTCAAGCAATTCAATACAGAAAGCATTTAAATTGACTTTCCCCTATTTTAAGTTCAAAAATTCCAGCCCTCAATTCTGTCAAAACAGTCCAGCATTTATCAATTATTGGAAAACAGTCCCTAGTTAGCCTTTTAACAATCAAATGTGACTAGTTTCATCTTTAAGCTAAATTTTCACTATCCAACCATGATTTTCAATTGCTTAACATCTCAATTTAGCATGTTTCTAAATTTGTAGCAAGCTTTTTACTCAATTCAAGTCCTAATTCGTGGACAATTCGAACTACCTATCAAATTTCATGATCAATCAAACAATGGTTTCGTTCTTGTACATATACCATTCGATCAAGCATAATTTCATGCTAATTTCAATAGCATTTCAACCGCATTCAAGCTACAATTCAAGGTGGTTTCAAGCATAACATCTAACATACAATTCTATGAATTGAAGTTCAATTTCTATCATCAAACATTCATTCGAGCAAGTTTCTAGGGAGGAAGGACTTAGAATTCACTTACAATCTTCCTAGCTATCAAAGTACATGAAAAATATGATCACATACAAGCTTCCAATCTCTACAATGGTGGATTTTCTTTCCCTAAGGAGTTGAGAGGGTTTCGGCCAAGGAAGGAGAAAGGATGAGTGGGGAAGATGATAGGAAAATGGACACCTATCCAAGTTGTTATCACTTGGCTTGGCGGAATGCCTCCACTTGGCAACCAATGGTCTAATTGCTTCATAACTCCTTAGTGATCAATTCAAATAGCACATACAAGAGTGAAGCACATAATGTCCCATTGTTAAACACATTCAAGTATAGTTGGACAATTATCAATTCAACTAAGGAGACCTATCAATTGAGTGGAGAAGATGATAGGAAAATGGACACCTATCAATTCAACTAGCTAATTATCAAGTTTAGGTAGTTTTAAATCAAGTACAACCTAGCTATGGTTTGAGCATGTGAAGTTACATGCCCGGTGTTGAGCCAGTTTGTCAATTGGAGCTCTGTTTGGCAGAGAAGGAGGCGCAATAGGATGGTATCATTTTAGAGTGGTTACAAAATGATTGAAAATCTCCTTCATGCTAAGGAGACATTCTCTTTGAACATGATGAATAGCAGGGCTTCCTACAGAGGTTGAGCTTGTTCTCGAGCTTCAGTCTGATCTCGAGGATTATGTTCCATCCTCACACTATCTCTTCATTCGACGAGCCTTTGGGACTTTTATCATCCTGGCCAAGTCTCGTTTCAGACATTTATAGTTCAAAGAGAACAAAAAGGGTTTAGTTTTGAACAATAACACAAGCATACTTGAAATACAACTCCTAGGTGGCACAATTTAATCCTATATGATGCATGATGGCCCGGTTTAGTCTAAGAATCGGCTAAACCTTTAGCTTTGATTACCACTTTTATAACACCCCTCACCCAGGTTAGGAGTACCCGGCCAAGAAGTGTTAAAACAAGCACACAAGCAAGCAAAAACACAAGAATATGAGCCATTTAAAACTTTTGAACTCGTCCTATTAGATGAGTTATTTGCCTAACATGAAATCCAAACAATCATTAAGTTCATGCTTTACAAACATTATGGCTTACGAAATATAAACATAGGCTTCCAAGTAACAATCAAGGAGATATAACATAGTCCCTTATACATGTAGGCAATGGAATACACTCAAGGCAAGACTCAAAATCCATTTCAAGTTCATTCAATTATGCGCAGCTTTGATCCATTTCAAGAGAATGTCAAACATGGTTTCAATGTCATATTCATGTCAAGTTAACTAAGCATAATCTTTTAGCATTTTACATTCAAGACAAGGTTACATATAATGTTGGTTACTAGACAAGTTCACCAATGTATTCATTCGAATCATACCACCATTAACATGCCTTCAAGCAAGCTTAACATCATCTAGAAATCATGACTAACTCATCATAACTTTAATTACTTAAACTAGAAGCAACCTAATCAACCAAGTGATCAATTCGAATAGGACATACAAGAGTTAAGCAAATAGTGTCCCATTGTTAAACACATTCAAGTATAACTAGATCATGTAACCAAGTTCCAGTTTCCATATTCAACAAGTCATGCCTAATTCATTCACATAGCACCATGATATCATGGCATCAAACATTGCCAACCAAGTCTTTACAAGCTTCTGAAGGTCAAGTCCATATACATATACAAAATTCAAAATGAACAAAATGCATGATCTAGCTTGATTACATGCATATCTATGTGCCACCAACTAGGAGAGTTACAAAATAGATTCGAAGTCATACTTCTAGCTCTGCTTGGATATTGCATCAAGCTCAAGGAAGATAGCTTTAAGATCTCTTTAAACCTGTGGTTTGGGAAGGATTGAAACAATAGTGATAAGTACATAATGTACTTAGTGAGGTAGCAACTATTTACTAGCCAATTATCAAGTTTAGGTAGTTTTAAATCAAGTACAACCTAGCTATGGTTTGAGCATGTGAAGTTAAGTCTAACATAAGGTTTCAAGTGTTTCAAGACAAGTAGGGAGTCAAGTAGTCATGTATAGCTATTACCATTTATATACATCATCACAAGCACACGAACATATAATTAGGCTTCAATCTTAAGTAATATACATTAATTCATGCTTCAATACCATTCGAACAACAATTAACAAGAAGGTTATTTCCATTACAAGTTGGATCAAGTATTCTATCAAGACAATAGGCATGTTTAAGCATATCAATTTGACTATGATCACTTTTCAAGTATCATATGAGCAAGCAAACTCAAGGTATCAAGTCAAGTGTCATTCAAGCTTTAGGCCATGTATTTCTTTCTTGCTTGTTCATTTTAGATTAGGCCTTGGTACATAGTTATGTCTAGGTAATCTAGTCACCAACCAAATTGTCACCAAAATACGAAACTGGTCATATCACCCTCATACTGTCGCTAGTGACCATAACACACATCTCTCCTACTGTCGCCAAATAAGGGCCTTGGCCCAGGACCGTGGTCCGCCCAATCACAATGAGCTCTAGACTCTATGGCATGCCATCCTACCAATGACCAACTAGCAACCAAGGCTTTGTTTGAATTACTTGTCGATTAAGTAAGCTTCAAGATTTCAAGTCAAGGCAAGTACTCACAACAAGATCATGGTGTTGTCAATAGATTTTCACCTTTGTTTTAGTTGTTATGTATTAGTGTATTGTAGTTATATAATATTGATAACATTGTAAATATTAATGCTACTGATAATGTAGTTAGGTATAGTGTTGATAACTTTGTTAACATATTATAAATAGTAGTTTAGGTCACGTATAATATAATTATTAGTATATTGTGATAGTTAGAATTAATTTAGGTTGTATATTAGTATTCTAATTAGTAGTTAATATTAAACCCAAAGTAAAAAAATAGTTTATTAAAAAAATTAAGTCCATTTGCTTTTATTTAGTTAAATAGATATAGTCCATTAATTAAAAACAATAAACAGGTCTATACATTATACGAAGGGCTGGATAGCCAATTTATAACCCAAAAAATCCTTAATATTGTCTTATTTCTTTATGCGCAGCTGAAATAGGACCATTGGATCAAAGGGCTGATCCAACGGTGTAGATCATGCCAACAAAGAGTTATTGCGTGATGTCCCCATCATCGTTGATCCAAGGGCGATTGAATGGCACAGACTGCTCCAGAGCCAAGACGTGGATCACCACTCCGGCCGTTTGCTTCATCTTCTTCGACGCTTCACTCGCTCGATTGTTCCTCACCGTCGTCGTCCAAATCATCAGAAACATGTAAACAAAGGAGCAAAAGGGTTAAATCCCTAAATTAGAGCCCAACAATCCAAGATAAAGACAAAAGGAATTAAATCCCTAAATCAAAGCCCTAGCTGGAAAGATCAAAAGCAAAACGGGAAGAGATAATCCCTAATTAGAAGCCCTAGCAAGAATCAAGCTACAATCAGTGAATTATAATAAAACTCGTTTTGATCCGTTTGGAAATAAAGAGAGAAAATGATTTCTGTTTATAATTTCGGCTATTTATAGTAACCCATTTGACCCGACCCGAACCCGACTATAACTCGCGCCCTTCTAATCTGATTCTTACACCGCAGCCCATTTGTTTTCAATTGTTTCAATTTCGTCCTTTTTCCTTTCAATTTGGCATCAAGTTTTAAATTGTTTTCAAATTAACCTCCACATTTCACTTTCTTTCAAATTAGTCTCAATTCGGATTTCCTATTTTCTTTTTAAAAAAGTAAAAGCCATATTCCCTTTTCTTTATTTAATTTTAGCAATTGCTTTGTTATTCATTTTAATTTAAGTAATTAGTTAATTCTTTGTGTTTTTATGTAAATATTTGTATGAAAAACCTTAGGATTAGGGACTTAAAACCTAGAATAGAGACATGCATGTTGAAAATATTCTTCATTTTCAATAAAACACACTTAATTGCATTTTAACTTAATAATTAAAATAAATGTAGATATTTCTTTAGGTCTTAAACACTAGATTTTAAAAGACTTTAACACATTTAATTTTCTTGTTGATTTTTTTAAAAAGGAAAAACTTAATTAATGCGGTATCTTATCAAACGAGAATGACGGGTTAGCGCTAGGAGTGTTGGCAGTGATTAAAGTTCATTTCTCGGGCGATAAAGCCATTAAAATAGATTTACATTCACTTTGCGGACAAATAAATCGAAATTTTGTGAATTTGCAAATTCGGGTTTTAAAAATGCTTTTTAAAATCATTTAGGTACTAATTTTTGTGCGTTGTGGGGGTGTTAACCCTTCCCCACACATAACTGACCCCCGAACCTATTTTTTCTTGTTTTCGTGGACCAAAATTTGTTGTTTTAATAAATAAAATGTTTTATTAAAATAACCCTTGTTTTAAAAGTGATCCAATCACACTTTCTTCAAAAAGATTGGTGGCGACTCCGTGATTTTATAAAGTTTTTTAAAACATCAAAACCTTTTCTCCTAAAAAAAAAGGTTGTGACAGCTTGTCGACTCTGTTGGGGACATTTTGTTGTTTTAGAACAAAAGAGGGCCAGGCCACAAACTGTTTTCAAAATGTTTTTAGAAAAGGAATATGCAAGTTCAAAAAGGTTTCAATTTATTCGTCCGCTTAAAGAATGTAATTCTATTTTACGCATTTAAAAAAATGTTGCAAAAAGCTCTATTCATGAGCTCCACCCAATTGTTAAGTGAGGGGAAAATGCATTGCTCATGTCAGAATATCGATTCTCCGTATGAGCCTAGCAAGTACCTTCGGGACTCATATGCCTCATGTCTTCGTAAGGATATTGATCATTCGAGAAAACATAGGAAGTGAGTCCTCCTGAGTTGAACTTTGTTCATTTGAAGCCTATAATGGGTGAGAACCATGGGCTTTGCTACCCTTAGTAGGGGACAACAAGGACAGCTCGGGTACCTTTTAGAACTCAACCATTTGAGAACTTAGAGCCCACCCCAATAGAGCCATTAGGAAAACTTAGGGTTTTGAGTCTGGTCAAGATTGTTGCAGATAATCCGTGGAGACATTTCATGGAGTGTTGGAATGTGCTGCCCATAATTATTTGTGAAATTATTTTGGTCTCTTTGCGTTTTCTTAATTATGATATTTTTTCCTTTTGGTCTTGTTATTTTGCATATTCATGCATCATCATTCCATTTCATCGGGTTTTGACATTTAATAAAGCTGTTTCTAAAAGTAGATATTTTGTTGAACCAATGTTCTTTTGTTTGCATTCATGCATTTGCATCATTCTTCTGTTTGTTTGGTTGTTTTCTTCTTTGCTTCGCATTGCATTCCAGGCATCCATGACATAATAAGAATCTAACTTAAATAAAAATGATGAAAATCAAAATAGCAAAAACAAATCACAAGTACGGTAATCGGTCTAAAGTCAGAGCAATGGAAGATAGAGTGATGGCTTTAGAAAGCAACCATAAGAGTACCCAAGATAGGTTAGACAAAATGGAGACAGATCTGAAGCAACAAATGGAGTTGGTTCACCAAAAGATGGTTGGTTTAATTGCAGCTATGCTAGGTTTTAAGGACCTTGATGCAGTGGAAACTAGTGAAGAAGCAAATGTTGTGCCACAATTTTAGGGGATGGCCTTTGTTCATCTGGACATACAAAGGGAAGCTCAATCGTCTAAGGTCAAAATTCCCCCACATGTTGCTAAGGCATGAGCGCGGAATGATAGGAAGATAAGTTCTAAGGAAGTCATTGAGGTGCCTAATCTCGATGATACTGTCAACAAAGTGAAAGCTGAGAAGAAATGGGAGGATCTCTATGAGAAATTGGAAGGAATGATTAAATCTTTCCAAGAAGGAGGTATATATCGAGGAATGGATGCCAAGGATTCAAGCTTAGTGACTGATCTGATAGTACCACAAAAGTTCAAAGTTCATAACTTTGAAAAATACAATAGAACTACGTGCCCTGCAGCACATCTGACTATGTATTGCAGGAAGATGCCAATGTATATAGATAACGAGAAGCTGCTTATCCATTACTTCCAAGACAGTCTAGTAGGGTCAGCTGCGCGCTGGTATACACAACTAAGTCAAATTAACATCAGGTCATGGAAAGATATGTCTAGAGCCTTCAGTGAACAATACAAGCATGTTTCAGACATGGTTCCAACCCGCTTAATTCTGCAAGGATTAGAGCAAAAGCATCATGAGAGCTTTCGCTAGTACGCGCAGAGATGGAGGGATGTGGCTGCCCAAGTTCAGCCACCATTACTGGAAAGTCAGATCACCCCAATGTTCATGGAGACATTAAAGGGTTCTTTCTATGATCATATGCTCAATCATGCGTCAAAGAGCTTTGCGAACATGTTTATAAATGGAGAGTTAATACTTGCGGCCATGAAAAATGGAAGGTTGGATAGTAGGGAAACAAAGAAATAATACAAAAAGAGAGACAATGAAGTCAATGTTGCAAAAGTCTATAATCCCAGTTATTCAAAGGGGGTAATCTTTAACAAGCCCAATGTCTCGACCACAGCTCCAGCAATCACAAACCCACCGAAGGAAGAACGAAGATATCGAGGGAGCCCGAAATCATATTTCACACCAATTCCAATGACATATGCAGAATTGTTTGCTGAACTAGTCAAATCCCAGATGGTGCTGCCAAGACATGTTCCCCCATTCTGCCATACCCACCATGGTATGATGAGAAGGTGCAATGTGAATATCATGCAGGAGTTAGGGGACATACAATTGAAAATTGTACTACATTCAAAAGGGTGGTGGATGACTCAAGAAAGTCAGGATGTTATCATTTGGTACGTCAAAAGAAAAAGGAAACCCTCTGCCAAATCATCAAAAGGCAGGTGTGAATGCAATCATAGAAGAAGAAGAATAAGGTGGTTAAAGAATATGTTGTTGAAGTTAGAGCTCCCATGAAGTGGGCATGGGCTCAATGGTGGCAGTAGGGATGCTGGAAGAAGGAGCCCAGAATTTAAAATTTGAGAATGAAATGTAGTGTGAATACCACATGAAGGAAGGACATGAGATAGATTGTTGCTTAGAGTTTAGGCAACTAGTTCAAGATAAGATGAATGAGAAAGAACTTGAGTTCTTTGAAAAAGAATACAATAAATGTAGCCCGGACATTTGTGCAATTGAAGAGTCATCTATCAAAATGGACTACAGCAAAATGAAGCCTTTAGTTATTAAAGATAGAACAAGAGTTGGTGAGCTGGCAAGGAGTGTAACCTGTAACATCCTCAACCTGGTTTAGGAGAAAAACCGGAGCTAAGAACATGACTATAGAGAAAACCGAAAATAATAACCCAAAAATTTCAAAACTTTCTCAAGATTATACATTACAGGTTATTAGAAATTTCATTCTTTGTAAGCTTTTGATTTCATTTACATTATTCATTTGACAACCCTTTTATTTTGAATTAATAAAAGATCATTCGAACATCATTACATATGTCTTATTCTATCAACCTTCCATTCGAACTCATTACCATCATACAAGTTATCCATAAGTTCAATTCACACAATCAACCATGGATATTTATCTAGTCATACAAAACTCTTAAACAAACTAGGTATTCATAGATTACAATAGAGTGTACCAAATAACTCTCAATTTTATTAATTACAATCCATACTATCTTAAACTAGTTTCATAACCATTACAAGGTGCCACCATCCTAGGAGTATAATTAAGAAAGATCCAATTCCACTCGGATCTTGAGCCACAACATGGAAACCCTTAATCTCAATTCGGTACACAAACTTTAGCTTACCTGCAATGCAAGAATATGAGATGCATTATGCTTCCATAGCCTAAGTGAGGTAACAATACATTTGATGGACAAATAGTCAATTCAATAATATAATCATCCAGAAACTTTCTTGCAAATTAAGTTAATATGCACCTCACTTGTTTATTGACATTTCTTTAATACTTTAATCCTTAAGCATTATTTGATTACTGGCGGTTCATTTCGGGTTCAATACTCACTAAGAGCTTTCGATTACAGTGCTCACCAAGAACTATAAATTTCTGGGCTCACTTTGAGTTATCACAATGGATACTTGACCAATACTCTTTTAATATTCTTTGCTTAATATATATATATATATATATATATATATCAATTCATATCTTTTACAACTCTACCTTGGATACCTATTGGTGACGAACATCATTAGTTCAGGCGATACTTAGCTCAGAGCACATAGCAATAGCTAATATCTTATTATATCAACAAAAGATGGTAATTAGTGCCATCGAAATAGATTAACGGGGTGTCCCCCGAGCAACACTTTGAACAAGAGTACCAAAGGTACTACAAGATCATTTGATCTTAATGACAAGAGAC
Organism: Hibiscus mutabilis; assembly: GCA_019671005.1. NCBI lineage: Eukaryota > Viridiplantae > Streptophyta > Magnoliopsida > Malvales > Malvaceae > Hibiscus > Hibiscus mutabilis. The sequence continues at coordinate 19,353,153 of CM033727.1, read as the reverse complement.
CGTAGTCTAAACATTTCAGGCATCATCCAATAGATCCAAGGTCTTCCATTTTCAGAGGCAACTTATATGTTTTATCTTAATTTTGATATTCAGGAAGTTCCTTGTTGTACAAGTAGCTTTACTTTTAAGCTAACATATATTCTTAGGTTACAAGCAACCTTGCTTGTTTCCTTATTTTAATGACTTATTGCATAAGTCAAGCTTTCTTGCTTCTTACTTTTATCATTTGGGAAGTATCTTATCGTACAAGTAATCTTACTTTATTTCTTAACTTAGTGTCTTATGGCAAGCTTAAGGCTCTAGTAGGTTTAAGGAGTCTTAACTCATTACACTTTAAGGTTTGCTATTTGACAAGGAGTTTTATGATCAAAGTATTTGTAAATTAACTCACGTATTACAACCACAACATGATATCATCAAGATAATAATCATAGCATACGTAACATGGCATGTAATGCATATGAAATATGACATTATCACAAGCCTTTCTCGAATGTCATGCTTGAACCCCATTCCCCATGTGCTTTATATGAGCTCGATGCAACATGTGTACATTTAAGACTTAACGTCAAACAAAATTAAGATGACACCTTGTCAATACCAAATCCATAGCTACACTCACCATATATTCCAACATTATGGAATACCTGATCCACTAAACTCGATTTACTTCTTTCCATAGCCATTCACATGTCAATCCCAAATGCATAGCTACACCTTGTCACAAAATTCTAGGGTACATTTCGGGGCATTACAATTCCTCCTCCCTTAAAAGAAATTCGTCCTCGAATTTCTATAATGTAGAAACTCATTCTATCAAGTTCAGAATAGCATCACATATTTTGTCTTACTAATCAGAGAAAACAAGCTTTATTGGTGACAATTTACAAATATCGGACAAGAACTTGAACTCCTAGGTTCAAATAATTCTTTAATTCATGTTTAAAATAATGCATATAGGCTTCAAGACAATCCATACAAATCAGTCCGTCATTACTTACATTGAAGCAAATCAGTCTTTATTATGCTCTTATACATGTTTATTGCTAAAACAATCCATTGTACAATTTCAGTCATGAAAAACAGTCCTTAAACTTGTGAAACAACCCCTACATGCATTCCCAAAGCATTTTTCATGTTTAATTATTCAAAACAGGACAGTCCGGTTCACCTTCCTATTCATTTATTCACTCAAACAGGGCAGTTTTTATACCAATTTAATTACAACACTCGAAACAGTCCAGCATGCTTCTAATTCACTCAAAACAGCCTTCAAATTCATCTATTTTCCTATGTAACATATAGCTATCTATTGGCTATGCGAAACAACCCTTAACTTATCAAATTAACCTTATTCAACTTCAAATTGATAAAATCAGTCTCCAATCTAACTTTTATTCGATTAAAAAATTTCACAATTTCTCTAATCACATCAAATTAGATAAATTTAAATCAAGCACATTATTCGTACCCATCCATAAATTCCAACATGAAAACATCTTCACTAGATCGTTCATAGACATCAAAACGCACGAGCTCCCAACACAATTTTAATTACTCAAAAAATAGTCCCAAAAGTCATTATACTCACTTATAACAGTTCAAACAATTTGTACACACATTTACATTCTTTAAAACAGTTTTCTAAGACTTCTTATAGATGCAATCCATTCTAATTTTAATTTAAAATTCCAAGCAGCTTACATACTTTTCTAATTACTCAAATCTGTCCAAATTAATATGTATTCACCTTCTGCCATTGTCAAAACAGTCCTCCTACATTCGTGTTTCAAACAGTCTAATTGCATTCATGTATATGCAAAACTAGACAGTCCATACATGTGCATATTTATTCCTTCAAAACTGTCCATTTATTCATGTGTTCATCAAAACCAGTCAGCTTTCAAGCATACATTTTATCTTCATTAGAACAGTCCATACATTGTTACACAATATACTTCTCGGGGCAGATTATAAGTACAGTTTTAGCCTTTTATAACAGTCCAATATGTGTATAAATTACACCAAAGTTTACATTTCTATTTATAACTGTCTAAGTGAGCCTGTATGCACAATTTCACATCAAATCCGGATAACATAAACATGTGTTCATAATTCCATCTCAAAACAGTTAATATATATTTACAATTCAACAAACAGCCCTGGTACATGATTATATGATCATGTATATAAATTCTGCCCCATGTTTACACGCATATGAACCTACCCAAAACTGCCTAACAATGTTTTCCAATACTCTATTTGTTCTTAAATTTTATAACACAGTTCCATGTATTCTCCATGAATCCAAAGAATCCAATTTAGACGTTAAAACAGGCCCGTGTACTCTCAAATTACTTGAAACAGGGTAGATTACATGTTGATTTGATTACAACATCTAAACAGTCCAAGAGTTTAATATAGAAGCAAAACAGTCTCAATTTCCATTAAATCCTATTTACACATATCTCAATGATCTATTTCATTTACTATATGTTCAAGACAGCCCAGAATTACATTTGTACTTATAATTATATAAATACTCGAAAACAACCCCAATTGCACTTAAATCCTTGTTTATGATTAAAAATGTCTAATACAATAAGCCACGCATCATTTGAATACTCTAACAAACAAAAATTTTATTTCGATCAATGTATCCGTCCTATTAACAAGGAAAACCAATGTCTATTATCAGGCTCAGAATATTTCCATATATTTTGAGGATAAGACAGAGTAAACAAACTTGTTTTGGTTGGAATTTACAAAAACAAAACAAGAATTTAAACTCCTAGGTGGCACCATAGACTTATGGACACGCTGTGAGTCCATGGTTAGCCCGAGAATCGACTAAACCATGCTATGATACAAATTTGTAACATCCAACCCGATTTAGGAGAAAAACCGGAGTTAAGAACATTACTGCAGAGAAAACCGAAAACAAGAACCTGAAAATTTCAAAACTTTCTCAAGATTATACATTACAGGTTATTAGAAATTTCCTTCTTTGTTAGCTTTTGATTTCATTTACAATATTCATTTGACAACCCTTTTTTATTTTGAATTTAATAAAAGATCATTCGAACATCATTACATATGTCTCATTCTATCAACCTTCCATTCAAACTCATTACCATCATACATGTTATCCATAAGTTCAATTCACACAATCAACCATGGATATTTATCTAGACATACAAAATTCTTAAACAAACTAGGTATTCATAGATTACACTAGAGTGTACCAAATAACTCTCAATTTTATTAATTACAAGCCATACTATCTTAAACTAGTTTCATAACCATTACAAGGTGCCACCATCCTAGGAGTATAATTAAGAACGATCCAATTCCACTCGGGTCTTTAGCCACAACATGGAAATCCTTAATCTCAAATCGGTACAAAAACTTTAGCTTACATGCAATGCATGAATATGGGATGCATTAGGCTTCCATAGCCTAAGCGAGGTAACAATACATTTGATGTACAAATAGTCAATACTCATAAAGAAATCAGTCAATTCAATAATATAATCATCCAGAAACTTTGTTTCAAATTAAGTTAATATACACCTCACTTGTTTATTGACATTTCTTTAATACTTCAGTCCTTAAGCATTATTTGATTACTATCGGCTCATTTCGGGTTCAATACTCACTAAGAGCTTTCGATTACAGTGTTCACCAAGAACTATAAATTTCTGGGCTCACTTTGAGTTATCTCAATGGATATTTGAGCAATACTCTTTTAATATTCTTTGCTTAATATATATATATATATATATGTATCAATTCATATCTTTTACAAGTCTGTCTTGGATACCTATTGGTGACGAACATCATTAGTTCAGGCGATACTTAGCTCAGAGCAAATAGCAATAGCTAATATCGTATTATATCAACAAGCGATGGTAATTAGTGCCATCGAAATAGATTAACGGGGCGTCCCCTGAGCAACACTCTGAAGAAGAGTACCAAAGGTACTAAAAGATCATTTGATCTTAATAACAAGAGACCGTAGTCTAAACATTTCACGCATCATCGAAGAGATCCAAGGTCTTCCATTTTCAGAGGCAACTTATATGTTTTATCTTAATTTTGATATTCAGGAAGTTCATTGTTGTACAAGTAGCTTTACTTTTAAGCTAACATATATTCTTAGGTTACAAGCAACCTTGCTTGTTTCCTTATTTTAATGACTTATTGCATAAGTCAAGCTTTCTTGTTTCTTACTTTTATCATTTGGGAAGTATCTTATCGTACAAGTAATCTTACTTTATTGCTTAACTTAGTGTCTTATGGCAAGCTTAAGGCTCTAGTAGGTTTAAGGAGTCTTAACTCATTATACTTTACGGTTTGCTATTTAACAATGAGTTTTATGATCAAAGTATTTGTAAATTAACTCATGTATTACAACCACAACATGATATCATCAAGATAATAATCATAGCATACATAACATGGCATGTAATGCATATGAAATGCGACATTATCACAAGCCTTTCTCGAATGCCTTGCTTGAACCCCATTCCCCATGTGCTTTATATGAGCTCAATGCAACATGTGTACATTTAAGACTTAAACATCAAACAAAATTATGATGACACCTTGTCAATCCCAAACGCATAGCTACACTCACCTTATATTCCAACATTATGGAATACTTGATCCGCTAAACTCAATTTACTTCCATAGCCATTCACATGTCATGCGTGTACCTCAATCATAATAGCAAGTAATTAAAACCAAACCAAACCATTCAACTCGAAACATAGTCATAGATATTTTAGCCAACAATTCAATTCATTGCATATACACTTAGACATGTAAAAGCTGTCTCATTTCTTACATAACATAACTACACAATCATGAGTACTAAAACAGTCTACATGTATTCATATACATTAAATTCAGGGCAAATTGCATTTGTATACAGTTTATGCACTCAATCAGTCCTTAAAACTTTTAGATACAAATAGGAAAGCCTCTTCCTAAATCTTAAAACAGCCCATTAATGTCCTTTTACACTCTTCATACATTCAAAGATATTTCAAGCCACCTATAGAGCTACTGCCGGGCAGACTGTACATCCCTTAGTTAAAATTTCATAACTTTCATTCCGTACATGAAATTTTGAACCATTTATACCATTAGAAAGCTGACTCAACTAGCTTTCTAACAATATAAGCCTTGCATTTTTACTCTTTATGAGTTAATAGAGTTTTTAATCCAAAGTTACATCTAATTCTGCCACCAGGCAGATTATACTGTCTTTAAACAAATGTCTCTACAGAATGTTATAAGGCTCGAAATTCAGTTCCATTTGTTTCTCATAAAACTAGACTTGACAAGCTTTTCAACCATATAAATTTTAGGTTCTAATTCAACTCGTACAATTTATAGCAAATTTTCAAAGTTACCTCTAATGGATATTTTCTAAAACAGTTTTGATCTCCTCTGATTTAACTCCCTAAAACAGCCTTTTAAACATCATAATTTAGTCCCCTATTTTATACAAACAATCCTTAACAACCCAGAATTGATATCACAGCCACAACAATTCTTTTTATGATTGTATAATAGTTTATAATTATCAAATCTTGAATTACATACCAGATCAGTTCCATTTTCCTATATAACTTCAAATAGATTTTTAAGCTTATCTAAGTCATCTAATGCACTTCTAAATTGTATCAAGCAACATTTTAATATGTATACACTTAAACACTAAAACAGTCCACTAGATAATCAAACGAATACAAAACAGAACAACCTTCATATAAGCTTTTGAACATTCATCAAAACAGTCTATTACTATCTTTAAACACCCAAAAAACATCCTTTATAATCTCCAAAACTGTCCAACAAGTTTACCAATTCATTCCTTATTTCATTTCACCAATTTTTAGTCTTCTTTAGAATTCTAAAACAGTCCAAAAGCGCAAGTTTACATTCTTATAACCACAAGACAGTTCCTATTATTTTCAAGTTTCCAAAAACAGTCCCTATCACATAAGCACATAACCAAGTGTTCACAAACAGTCCATTCTATGTTTTTATACACTCGAAACAGTCTATTCACTTTGTATGCATGCTTATATATTTTAAAACAGTCCCTTAGGATTCCTAGAATTGTAAATTCTTCCCTGTTTCATATTTTGTACAAATACTCTCTTAATCACAGTCCCATTAATTTGGTTTTAACACAAAACAACCCCCTTAGAATAGAAACAAAATTTCCCTTGTTTTAGACTACTAGAACAGTCCATATATTCACTTATATATGCTTATATCTAACCAATTTCCATGTACTCAATATATATCGACAATTTCCATTAAAGCAGCCCTTATTCAACCAAAAACAGTTCCATTTTCATATTCATACATACACATGTTCATGGCAACCAAATTTTGCAATTTAACATGCAATGTTACCCAATTCCAATTCAATTTAGACTATTCAATTGAACAATGATTTATTCGAATACTCAATTGAATTCCAAAGTTCCAATATTCATCACAAAGCAACTTTGGTTAGCAATTATTCAATTTTTCCATCTAGGTCCTTATCTCCTTTAATCTAATGCTAGATATATGAATTAAATCCAATCAAATTTTAATCGAAGTTGTCACAAAATTCTAGGGTACATTTCGGGGCATTACAATTCCTCCCCTTAAAAGAAATTCGTCCTCGAATTTCTATAATGTAGAAACTCATTCTATCAAGTTCAGAATAGCATCACATATTTTGTCTTACTAATCAGAGAAAACAAGCTTTATTGGTGACAATTTACAAATATCGGACAAGAACTTGAACTCCTAGGTTCAAATAATTCTTTAATTCATGTTTAAAATAATGCATATAGGCTTCAAGACAATCCATACAAATCAGTCCGTCATTACTTACATTGAAGCAAATCAGTCTTTATTATGCTCTTATACATGTTTATTGCTAAAACAATCCATTGTACAATTTCAGTCATGAAAAACAGTCCTTAAACTTGTGAAACAACCCCTACATGCATTCCCAAAGCATTTTTCATGTTTAATTATTCAAAACAGGACAGTCCGGTTCACCTTCCTATTCATTTATTCACTCAAACAGGGCAGTTTTTATACCAATTTAATTACAACACTCGAAACAGTCCAGCATGCTTCTAATTCACTCAAAACAGCCTTCAAATTCATCTATTTTCCTATGTAACATATAGCTATCTATTGGCTATGCGAAACAACCCTTAACTTATCAAATTAACCTTATTCAACTTCAAATTGATAAAATCAGTCTCCAATCTAACTTTTATTCGATTAAACAATTTCACAATTTCTCTAATCACATCAAATTAGATAAATTTAAATCAAGCACATTATTCATACCCATCCATAAATTCCAACATGAAAACATCTTCACTAGATCGTTCATAGACATCAAAACGCACGAGCTCCCAACACAATTTTAATTACTCAAAAATAGTCCCAAAAGTCATTATACTCACTTATAACAGTTCAAACAATTTGTACACACATTTACACTCTTTAAAACAGTTTTCTAAGACTTCTTATACATGCAATCCATTCTAATTTTAATTTAAAATTCCAAGCAGCTTACATACTTTTCTAATTACTCAAATCTGTCCAAATTAATATGTATTCACCTTCTGCCATTGTCAAAACAGTCCTCCTACATTCGTGTTTCAAACAGTCTAATTGCATTCATGTATATGCAAAACTAGACAGTCCATACATGTGCATATTTATTCCTTCAAAACTGTCCATTTATTCATGTGTTCATCAAAACCAGTCAGCTTTCAAGCATACATTTTATCTTCATTAGAACAGTCCATACATTGTTACACAATATACTTCTCGGGGCAGATTATATGTACAGTTTTAGCCTTTTATAACAGTCCAATATGTGTATAAATTACACCAAACAGTCCAGTAAAGTTTACATTTCTATTTATAACTGTCTAAGTGAGCCTGTATGCACAATTTCACATCAAATCCGGATAACATAAACATGTGTTCATAATTCCATCTCAAAACAGTTAATATATATTTACAATTCAACAACCAGCCCTGGTACATGATTATATGATCATGTATATAAATTCTGCCCCATGTTTACACGCATATGAACCTACCCAAAACTGCCTAACAATGTTTTCCAATACTCTATTTGTTCTTAAATTTTATAACACAGTTCCATGTATTTTCCATGAATCCAAAGAATCCAATTTAGTTGTATACAAGTGTATTCACGTTAAAACAGGCCCGTGTACTCTCAAATTACTTGAAACAGGGTAGATTACATGTTGATTTGATTACAACATCTAAACAGTCCAAGAGTTTAATATAGAAGCAAAACAGTCTCAATTTCCATTAAATCCTATTTACACATATCTCAATGATCTATTTCATTTACTATATGTTCAAGACAGCCCAGAATTACATTTGTACCTATAATTATATAAATACTCTAAAACAACCCCAATTGCACTTAAATCCTTGTTTATGATTAAGAATGCCTAATACAATACGCCATGCATCATTTGAATACTCCAACAAACAAAAATTTTATTTCGATCAATGTATCCGTCCTATTAACAAGGAAAACCAATGTCTATTATCAGGCTCAGAATATTTCCATATATTCTGAGGATCAGACAGAGTAAACAAACTTGTTTTGGTTGGAATTTACAAAAACAAAACAAGAATTTAAACTCCTAGGTGGCACCATAGACTTATGGACACGCTGTGAGTCCATGGTTAGCCCGAGAATCGACTAAACCATGCTATGATACAAATTTGTAACATCCAACCCGATTTAGGAGAAAAACCGGAGTTAAGAACATTACTGCAGAGAAAACCGAAAACAAGAACCTGAAAATTTCAAAACTTTCTCAAGATTATACATTACAGTTTATTAGAAATTTCCTTCTTTGTTAGCTTTTGATTTCATTTACAATATTCATTTGACAACCCTTTTTATTTTGAATTTAATAAAAGATCATTCGAACATCATTACATATGTCTCATTCTATCAACCTTCCATTCGAACTCATTACCATCATACATGATATCCATAAGTTCAATTCACACAATCAACCATGGATATTTATCTAGACATACAAAACTCTTAAACAAACTAGGTATTCATAGATTACAGTAGAGTGTACCAAATAACTCTCAATTTTCTTAATTACAAGCCATACTATCTTAAACTAGTTTCATAACCATTACAAGGTGCCACAATCCTAGGAATATAATTAAGAACGATCCAATTCCACTCGGGTCTTTAGCCACAACATGGAAATCCTTAATCTCAAATCGGTACAAAAACTTTAGCTTACATGCAATGCATGAATATGGGATGCATTAGGCTTCCATAGCCTAAGTGAGGTAACAATACATTTGATGTACAAATAGTCAATACTCATAAAGAAATCAGTCAATTCAATAATATAATCATCCAGAAACTTTCTTTCAAATTAAGTTAATATACACCTCACTTGTTTATTGACATTTCTTTAATACTTCAATCCTTAAGCATTATTTGATTACTATCGGCTCATTTCGGGTTCAATACTCACTAAGAGCTTTCGATTACAGTGCTCACCAAGAACTATAAATTTCTGGGCTCACTTTGAGTTATCTCAATGGATATTTGAGCAACACTCTTTTAATATTCTTTGCTTAATATATATATATATATCAATTCATATCTTTTACAAGTCTGTCTTGGATACCTATTGGTGACGAACATCATTAGTTCAGGCGATACTTAGCTCAGAGCAAATAGCAATAGCTAATATCGTATTATATCAACAAGCGATGGTAATTAGTGCCATCGAAACAGATTAACGGGGCGTCCCCTGAGCAACACTTTGAACAAGAGTACCAAAGGTACTAAAAGATCATTTGATCTTAATAACAAGAGACCGTAGTCTAAACATTTCACGCATCATCGAAGAGATCCAAGGTCTTCCATTTTCAGTGGCAACTTATATGTTTTATCTTAATTTTGATATTCAGGAAGTTACCTCTGATGGATATTTTCTAAAACAGTTTTGATCTCCTCTGATTTAACTCCCTAAAACAGCTTTTTAAGCATCATAATTTAGTCCCCTATTTTATACAAACAATCCTTAACAACCCAGGATTGATATCACAGCCACAACAATTCCTTTTATGATTGTATAATAGTTTATAATATTCAAATCTTGAATTACATACCAGATCAGTTCCATTTTCCTATATAACTTCAAATAGATTTTTAAGCTTATCTAAGTCATCTAATGCACTTCTAAATTGTATCAAGCAACCTGTTAATATGTATACACTTAAACACTAAAACAGTCCACTAGATAATCAAACGAATACAAAGCAGAACAACCTTCATATAAGTTTTGAACATTCATCAAAACAGTCTATTACTATCTTTAAACACCCCCAAAACATCCTTTATAATCTCCAAAACTGTCCAACAAGTTTACCAATTCATTCCTTATTTCATTTCACCAATTTTTAGTCTTCTTTAGAATTCTAAAACAGTCCAAAAGTGCAAGTTTACATTCTTATAACCACAAGACAGTTCCTATTATTTTCAAGTTTCCAAAAACAGTCCCTATCACATAAGCACATAACCAAGTGTTCAGAAACAATATATTCTATGTTTTTATACAGTCGAAACAGTCTATTCACTTTGTATGCAAGCTTATATATTTCAAAACTGTCCCATAGGATTCCTAGAATTGTAAATTCTTCCCTGTTTCATATTTTGTACAAATACTCTCTTAATCACAGTCACATTATGTGGGTTTTAACACAAAACAGCCCCTTTAGAATAGAAACAAAATTTTCCCTTGTTTTTGACTACCATAACAGTCTATATCTTCACTTATATATGCTTATATCTAGCCAATTTCCATGTACTCAATATATATCGACAATTTCCATTAAAGCAGCCCTTATTCAACCAAAAACAGTTCAATTTTCATATTCGTACATAAACATGTTCATGGCAACCAAATTTTGTAATTTAACATGCAATGTTACCTAATTCCAATTTAATTTAGACTATTCAATTGAACAATGATTTATTCGAATACTCAATTGAATTCCAATGTTTCAATATTCATCACAAAGCAACTTGACATCCTAAATTTGTTACCAAATTCAGCCATGGTAATTTATCAACATCATATTACAAATTCCTAACATAAACATCATTCTCTAATAATTTAATTTCACATAACATACGTAGCAAAATTCCCACAGTTTCTTAATTTGAAATCTGAATTTAGGAAAGGAAGAATGATGCCTACCTTCTCCTTATGCTACACATTCAATGGTGAAAAGAGCTTAGGATAACTAAGCTTAAACTCTCTCTTTCTCCTGCCTAATTGCTTTGGCTTCTCCAGGAAAAGATGATGAACAATCAATAATGCCTTTTCATTTCCCATTTCACAAGACCGGTTCATGCATCATTTTTCCACACATGGTTTAATCCTCCAAGTGATACATAATAATGTCACCAAACTTTATTTATTATTACATGCAAACTCCTATAGATTAGACACAATAAAAATGGTCCTTTTACTTTGGTTAGCAATTATTCAAATTTTCCAACTAGGTCCTTATTTCCCTTAATCTAATGCTAGATATATGAATTAAATCCAATCAAATTTTAATCGAAGTTGTCACGAAATTCTAGGGTACATTTCGAGGGATTACATAACCCCTCGGCTCATAATTAAGGCACCAAAGCTGTTTCCATACAAGGATAGAAGCAGGTCCATTGGAATTACACTTGTGAGGTGACAGCCCCAAGCGAAACATCTGTCCAAGAGAAAGGAGAACCAGTCAATGAGGTGGGCCGTTTCACTAGGAGTGGAAGGCTCTATTCTCAACCAATAGTAGTGGATAGAGATGCAGCGCAGAGGAAAGCAACTGCTAAGGAGCTTGGAAAAGAAGATAACAAAGATTTCTTCAAAGAAAAACTGACAACATATCACGAGCCTGTAAAGGAATCAAAGGCTTAATAGTTCTTGAAGATCTTAAAACACAGTGAATACAACATCGTTGAGCAACTCCACAAGCTTTCAACTCAAATTTCTATGCTTTCGTTGTTACTAAGTTCTGTGGGCCACCGTGAGGCCTTGTTAAAGATTTTGAACCGGACATTTGTGCCAAAAGAGATCACAACTGATAAGATGGATATGTTAGTTAGCAACATTGTTTTCAACAAATTAATCTCATTCTCTGGGTATAACCAGATCAAGATGTGCCCAGAAGACATTGAAATGACAACTTTATTGATGCTATGGGGAACTTTTTGCTATAAGGAGAAGCCCTTTGCACTTCAGAACGCAGGGGCAACTTATCAAAGGGCCATGGTCACCCTTTTCCATGATATGATGCATAGAGAATAGATGTATAAGTCGATGATACGATCGCCGAATCTTGATATGAGAAGGAACATTTGGTAAATTTAGAAAAACTTTTCCTAAGACTGAGAAAGTTCTAGTTGAAGCTCAACCCGACTAAGTGGACATTTGGGGTCACATCGGGCAAGTTATTGATTTTTGTTGTGAGCAGAAGAGGAATTGAGATCAATCCTGATAAGTAAAAGCTATACAGGAACTTCCTCACCTCAAACACAAAAGAAAGTATGAGGTTTCTTGGGACGATTAAATTACATCGCACGCTTTATTTCTTAGTTAACAGATAAGTGCGATCCAATGTTTAGGTTACTCATGAAAAATAACCCCGGGGACATGTGATGAAGAATGTCAAATAGCCTTGGAAAGAATCAAAGAACAGCTAAGCAATCCTCCAATATTAGTACCACCTGTTTCAGAAAACCATTGATCTTGTACTTAACGGTCTATAAAAATTCCATGGGTTGTGTGTTGGGGCAACATGACAATACTGGAAGAAAAGAAAGGGTGATATACTACTTGAGCAAGAAATTCACTGATTGCGAAACCAGATATTCGTCAATTGAAAAGTTATGTTGTGCTCTGGTTTGGGCAGCTAAAAGGCTAAGACAATACATGCTTTATCACGTTACATGGCTAATCTCGAAGTTAGATCTACTGAAGTTCATGATGGAGGCCCCGGCTCTATCAGGAAGGATAGTGCATTGGCAAATGTTATTATCAGAATTTGATATCTAGTGTGTGAGCAAAAAAGCGATAAAAGGGAGTGCCATAGGAGACTTTTTGGCAAGTCGCGCTTGTGATGACTACGAAGCATTAAACTTTAACTTTCTTGATGAAGACTTGATGTGTATCACAGAAGATGATGAAGCTTCAATAGAATATGTGTTATGAACTTTGATGGTGCAGCAAATGCATTATGAAGAGGTATAGGGGCAGTTATGGTTTCACCGGAAGGAGATTATTTCCCTTTTACCAGTTGTTTAAAGTTCTTCTACACTAATAATATGGCAGAGTACGAGGTTTGTATAATGGGTCTAAGAGAAGCTATAAGAAGGAAAATTCGTACTTTAAGAATTTTTGGGGACTCCGCATTAGTCATTTATCAGATACATGGTGAATGGGAGACAAAAGATGCAAAGTTGTTGGGATACCACAAGCTGGTCCTTGAGTTGAACAAGGAATTTGATGGGATCACTTTCAAATATCTCCCCAGAAAAGACAACCAAATGGCTGATGCTTTAGCCACCTTAGCTGCCATGTTTAGGGTAAATGAAGGTTCTGAAATGATGCCTATCAAGTTATATGTGCTTGACTCTCCAACTCACTTTTATGATGTGGAAGAAGAAGTGGATGGATTGCCATGGTATCATGCCATCTTACAATTTGTAAAATTCCAGCAATACCTGCCTCAAGCTACAGAGAATGAAAAGAAAATGATCAGGAAGATGACATCAGGGTATGTCCTTGATGGAGAGATTTTATACAAGAGAAGTCGTGATCAAGAGCTTCTAAGATGTATGGGGGGCAAAAGAGGCTCAATTAATTGTGGAAGAAGTTCATGAAAGAGTTTGCAGAACCCATCCTAGTGGTTTCACCATGGCCAGAAGGATCATGCGCCTAGGGTATTATTGGTCAACCATGGAAAGTGATTGTATCAACTATTCTCGCAAATGCCACAAGTGCCAAATCTATGCTGACAAGGTTCACACGCCACCTCAACCTCTTCATGTTATGACAGCCCCTTGGCCTTTTTCAATGTGGGGCATTGATGCCATCGGTCAGATTTACCCTTAGGCATCAAACATGCATAGTTTTATCCTGGTAGCCATTGATTATTTCAGGAAGTGGGTAGAAGCAACCTCATATGCAAACGTCACCAAATCCACAGTTTGCAAGTTTTTTAAGAAGGAAATCATCTGTCAATACGACTTGCCTAAAAGTATTATCACTGACAATGCTTCAAATTTGAACAATAGGATGATAAGTGGAGTCTGTGAGTAGTTCAATGTCAAGCATCATAATTTTGTGGTATATCGCCCAAAGATGAATTGGCAGTGGAAGCTGCAAATAAGAATATTAAGAAGATAATTGCAGAAATGATTGATACCTATAAAGATTGGCATGAGAAGCTGATGTTTGCCTTATACGCTTATCGAACTGCAGTAAGAACTTCCACCGGGGCAACACATTTCTCATTGGTATATGGAGTAGAAGTTGTGTTACCCATTGAGGTTGAAATACCATCGCTCCGTGTCTTAATGAAAGCAAAGTTTGAAGAAGCAAGATGGGTTCAAGCAAGATATGATCAGCTGAACCTAATTGAAGAAAAAAGACTGAAAGCAATGTGCCATGGTAAAATGTACCAGAGAAGGATGATAAGGGCTTGTAAGAAGAAAGTTCGCCCAAGAGAATTCCAAGAGGGGGATCTGGTGTTGAGGAAGAAGCTGTCAATCCAAAGTGATGCTCGAGGAAAATGGGCATCGAATTAGGAAGGACCTTACATTGTGACAAAGGTTTTCTCAAGGGGAGCGTTAATTTTAGCCGAAATGGATGGAGACGAACTACAAAACCCAATAAATTCAGATTCAGTAAAGAAGTATAATGTATGAAGAAGAGAAAAAGAAAAAAAAAGAAAAGGAAAGAGAAAAAGAGGAGAAAAATGAGAAAAAGAAAAGAAAAATGGGGGTTCAAAATGAAAATCCGCAAAAAGGCATTTTGAAACCAAAGGAGGATCTGAGTTGAAAACTCGTAAAGGGAAACTCAGACAATTTGTTAAATAAATCCTTCCTTGGAGATTGACCTGGGAACTTCATATCTTTCCGCATAATCATTATCTTTCAGGTCTGCACAGCATAGTGGACATTCAAGGCACCTTATAAAGTCATGACATGAGGAGTTTTTGGTTTCTGATATCTTAATTCCTATTCTTTTCCTTGTAATTTCTTTTTGTGTTTGCCACAATACCAATAAAATTTTATTCTGTAGACCTTTTTTTCATTCCTTTGACATCCTTCCATAAAGCATCTTGCATTGAAATGAGAATTAAAATTTGACATCACTCGAAATATACAAAAGATTTTTGAGCATTACTTTGAAATTTGTCTAGAGGGGTATTGGAACTATGAGGTATTCAATGGTCAAATTAGAAGCTTAGGGCATAAAGAGCAACAAAACTTATTCAAGATGGAAATAGGTTTTGCTACAAACCTCTACAGAAAAGACCTCAAGAGATGCTTCGAGGTAACATGTTGCAAAACAGAGATGCTTACACGAGATATTTTATTTTCTACAAAAATAAGAACAATTTTACAGACATTGGAGGAAATAACCAAGGATATGAGACATTGGGAGAGCATGAAGATTCTAGGAAGCTTGTCACTGAACATTGATGTATCAACTACAATGACAACTTGACAAAGGCTAAAAGAGTGTTGAAGAATATGAGGATAAACTTAGTCCTTCCAACCAGGAGTACCAGATAACTGGATTGAGTGAGGAAATGTTCAAAGATCATATAAAGCAAGGAAGTGCTAAGAATGAGAATGGTAAAATAGAAGTGATGGAGATGACTATCTATGATTATTTAGTCTATCGTCGAATCATAAATGCGCAATTTTAAGATGATTTATCATGCATCAATGATGGAAAACCGATGCATTCCCCATATCCTCACGGAGTTTCGCTCTTAGGTGTTTTAGCAACAAAGAACTTCCCTGTTTGAAAAATCAATGCAGAAGTCGTAGGAAGGGATGAATGTATTGTCTAAAGTAATGTTGAATCTATGATGTGGCATAGCCGATGAAGGGGTTAAGAGTGGACAATGGTGAAGATTATTTTCCAAGGAATAGACGATGGAATTTTAACAACAAGAAATTGGTGAAGCCAACTAGTATTAAAGGATGAGCTATTGCAAACTTTCTTAGTGCAAAGCCATTCGATGTAGAGAAATGAAAAGAAGTCATATTGTTTTTTGCTGATGGAATCTGCCTATCCATTCAGGCATCTAGAAAATGGAATCTGCTTATCTATTCGAGCACGAAGAGAATAGAACCCGCCTATCTATTTAGGAATTTGGAGAGTAGAATCTGCTTATCTATTCGAGCATGAGGAGAATAGAACCTGCTTATCTATTGGAGCACAAGGAGAATAGAACCCGGCTACCTTTTCAGACACTAATGGTTTTGTAACTGGTGAAAATCAGTGTCTTCTTTTCTTTTCTCTATTGCTGCTCCACCAGAATGACCAAAGATGGGCAGCTGTTGTCACTAGATTTTCACCTTTGTTTTAGTTGTTATGTATTAGTGTATTGTAGTTATATAATATTGATAACATTATAGTTGTAAGTATTAATGTTACTGATAATGTAGTTAGGTATAGTATTGATAACTTAGTTAACATATTATAGTTAGTAGTTTAGGTCCATATAATATAGATGTTAGTGTATTGTGATAGTTAGAATTAATTTAGATTGTATATTAGTTTTCTAATTAGTAGTTAATATTACACCCAAAGTAAAAAAAAATAGTTCATTAGAAAAACTAAGTCCATTTGCTTTTATTTGGTTAAATGGATAGAGTCCATTAATTAAAAAAACAAACAGGACTATACATTATACAAAGGGCTGGCTAGCCCATTTATAACAAAAAAAACCCTAATCTCATCTTCTTTCTTTATGCGCAGCCGAAGCAGGACCATTGGATCAAAGGGCTGATCCAACGGTGTAGATCATGCTAGCAGAGAGTTACAGCGCCACGTCCCCATCATCGTGGATCCGAGGGCGATCGAACGACCTAGACCGCTCCAGAGCCAAGACGCGGATCACCACTCGTGCGTGGCAACCACGTACAGGATGTTCCAGTTTCAGCCATTTGCTTCATCTTCTCTAACACTTCACTCGCTTCGATTGTTCCTCACTGGCACTGTCCAAATCATCAAAAACATGTAAACAAAGGAGCAAAAAGGTTAAATCCCTAAATTAGAGCCCATCAATCCAAGATAAAGACAAAAGGAATTAAATCCTTAAATCAAAGCCTTAGCTGGAAAGATCTGAAGCAAAACGGGAAGAGATATTCCCTAATTCGAAGCCCTACCAAGAATCAAGCTACAATCAAATATGCAAAAGGAAAAATTAGAACCAAAATGGAAAGGGTTAATCCCTAAATTGAAGCCTCTAGCAAAGATCAAGCAATTCGAGATAATCCAGGGTAGAAATTAGGGATTCAATTCAAGCAATTACTGTACTATATAAACCCTTTGTAATTCATGTAACACAACAACAATTCGATAGAAATCACACATAGCAATTACAGTAAACATACTAGCATTCGGAAATTGTAGGAGCAAGTAATTTGTAATCAATGTTCAGAAGCAATAAATAGAAGCAAGTTCTAGTAATTTTTCTATCTATTTACTTTTTGTTTCAGATTCAATAAATAAGAAAGGGATTGTTTTTACCTTGCTTTTATTTGAATCGTCAGGGAGATTTGGTTTTGATGTAAAATTACGTGGAAAAATGCGATTTCAAAGTCACCGGAATCCGGAAAATTGACCGAAATTTGGGAATTTTGTCGCCGGCAACAGCGGTCGATGTCGGTGGAAGGCGGCTGGCACGACAGGCGTTCATCGTGTTCTTCGAATAACACGTAGAACACATCAGAGAATTATAATAAAACTCGTTTTGATCCGTTTGGTGATAAATAGAGAAAATGATTTCTATTTATAATTTTGGCTATTTGTAATAACCCATTTGACCCGACCCGAACCCAACTATAACCTGCGCCCTTCTTATTCGGTTCTTATATCGCAGCCCCTTTGTTTTTAATTGTTTCAACTTTGCCCCTTTTCCTTTCAATTTGGCACCACATTTTATATTGTTTTCAAATTAACCTCCACATTTCATTTTCTTTCAAATCACTCCCAATTCAGATTTCCTATTTTGTTTTAAAAAAAGTAAAAGCCATATTGTTGCGCGTAATAAGTGCTACGCAATTGTGCAATTATACACGTCGCAAGTTATAGTATAAAAGATATCGTCCCCACAGGGATTGGTGCCACTTCAAGAATCTAATCTCTTGCACTGTAAAAAGTAAAAGAAAACACAAGTAGAAGATTATAGGAGTTTAAACTAATAACTAAACTAGAAAGCAATAAAGTAAAAGAATAGATGAGATCAAATAAGAGAGATAGGCCAGGTTATCGTGAGTTGAGGTGTGATAGCCGATTGGATCATCTTGGTAAAAGAGTGCAAGGGCAACTCAATTGCCGTGGCAACTTGCACAACGGGGTTGCCTTGGCAACTAATCGATGGTTGCCTGGGCAACTAGTTGGGCATCTGGGTAGCAACTTCAAGGTTCGGCAGAGAGTTCTTCAATGGTTTCTTATTATCCCTAAGTCGCAACTCTAGCTACTTGTGCATGCCTTGATAATACATCCCTGCGTGAATCAAGGGTGAACAACAACCAATCTTGCGCTCTTCTTAGCCGTTGAAATTCTTAACTTATTCTTGAGCCGGATTAATCTTCACTATCAATAGATTGAATAAAGATCATATTCATTCACTTTTTCAATCTAACTCTCCCGATATTAGATAAATAGATGAAGTTACGAGATCATCTCCCAATTCACTCGCAAACAAGAATAAGAACCAAGAATGAATAAACCTTGAATAGAAAGTGCAAACTCTTATTACCTAAACAAAATCCAATTGTTTCTCACAACCACAAGATACAATAACCTTAGCCAAAAAGATTTAGTTCATGGCTAGGTTCCAAAGAAACACAAGATAAAGAATTCCTAGCATGAACCTAATTGAACAAGAAAGAAAAAGATGAAGGATGGATGAAGCTTTGTCGAAATCCTCCTTGCCCTTGATGCTTGTCGAAAATTATCTTCTCTCTCCCCTTGGAGTTGTCAAAAATTTTCTCTACTCTCTCCCCTTGGAGTTGTCGAAATTTCTCTCCACTCCCCCCTTGGAGTTGACGGCTTGGTGATCTATTTATAGGGCTAGGTCAAAGTCCTCCTTTGAGGAGGAAGTTAAGTTGGAATTAAATTATCTTTAAAGAATATAATTCTTTATTATAATTATATTCCTTCTAGAACTTCTCATATCTTCTTGGAATTTAATTCTTCTTTAACCTCTTCATGGAAATCAAACTCCTTTGGGATTTAGCTTTGCTCCACGTCATCTTGGGCTTGTCTAGTCATCAATTTTGACTACCATATCACCTTATTCTTTGTCGACAATTGCCCTGGCAACTGGCTCGGCGTCTCCTTCATGCATTGCCCTGGCAACTAGCTCTAGCCTTGCTTTGGTAAGTGATTCTGCACATACACACAAAACACACCAAAGTTGTATCTTTTCCCACAAAAACAACCAAATTATGCAATCAAGCTCAACGATGGAAGGAAACATGGATTAATGCATGAATGACTAATTATGTAACTAATATGAGCCTAATTCTAACAATAATATGAGTAAAAAGGGTAAGAAAAGTAGTACTTTTGAACACTTATCACACCCCCAAACTCGAACTATTGCTTGTCCTCAAGAAATGCAAACTAGTAATTACCTGCGAAGACTTAAATTTTCACAAACTTAGCTTTGAACTTGATTTCAATTCTCAGAACCGGGGCACAAAGTATGATTGGCTTTTCATTTTTTGGAAAACTTAGGAGTTACTCGGAATCAAACTATAATGCTTGTGAGTGTGTGCGGAGTTGTGTGCAAGTTGATTTTTCAGATTCTATGCAAACAAGAGGTTTTCAAATTACTTCATTGGGTTCTTTTTAACATGTTTTAACTAGAGCCAGTTTTGGGCACCTCTATTGTTTTGTTTTTAGTTTTCTTATGTTAATTAATTTATTCGACTAGAGCCGGTTTCGGGAACCTCTAGCGATCAATTTTTTTAGCACATGCTAGAGCCAATTTCGGGCACCTCTAGCATTCATCCAATTTTTACTCTAATCCCCCAATTTTTTAATTATCAACCTAAGTTCACTAGAATTCCTTAAATCAATCAAACCACAACAGTGTTTCATCAAATTTAGCATCATAGTAAAATTCTAAGTTTTTCCATGGTTATCCTATAATAAAAATTCTATCAATTAAGTGCATTGGCAAAGTCATCATCGGATATTCATCAAATCTAGGCAATTCTTGTTCCAACTAAAGGCATGGCAAGCAATTTATGTATCCTAAATGCAATACTTAAGATGAATGCAACTGAACATGGTAACTAACTACTAACAATCCCCCCCAAACTCGAGTGAGGCATTGTCCTCAATGCATGCATTAAAGATAAAAGAAATATAAAATGCAAACGAGGACTTACTTCGAGAGTTCGTCATCGTGGATGATTAGTTTCCTTTTGGTCGGTGTCTTGATTCTCTTGCTTGAACGTAATGGTTGTTTCCTTGTTGCCGATGGTTGAATCAATCCTCGTACGGGGTTGTCCTCATCGTCCTCTTCATCAATGTCATTTGCTTTTCGCTTGGAGGATTCAATTGGTGCGGTCTTTGTTGGTGCAATGGAGGACTCATCCAAATCTGAAAAATCAGACAATGATTCCGTACGAGTTGATTCGGGCATAGGTGATTTACCTTTGGCTTTTACAATGGTTGCCGGGACGTCTTTAGCTTTGGTTGCCGTGGCATCTTCATGGTTGGTTGCCGTGGCATCCTCTATTGCAGTTGCCGTGGCAAGTAGTCGGTAGTGAATTTCCTTAGCATGGTGGTTGTGAGTCTTGTTGTGGAAAAGAAAACAAAGAAAAACTGGAAACTAAAGATAATGAAGAAAAATAAAATATCTCCTAAAAATAAAAATGAAAATAAAAAGAAAAAGAAAATATTGAAAGGAGAGCATGCTCACGCATCTCCTAAAGTGACCACTTCTTTGTTACGTTCTACACGGGCACCATTGTAGTGCTTCAATCTTTGTCCGTTAACTTTGAATTCATGTTCGTCAGTGATGGACTTGATTATCACGACACCATGAGAGAATGGTTTGACAACTTCAAATGGTCCCGACCATCTTGATTTTAGTTTTCCCGGGAAAAGTTTTAGCCTAGATTTGAATAAGAGAACTAGTTACCCTGACGTGAATTGTCGCGACAATAGTTTCTTGTCATGCCATTGCTTTGTTTTCTCATTGTAGATTCGTGCATTGTTATAGGCGAGTGCACGGAATTCTTCTATCTCGTTGAGGTCCAATAAACGCTTTTGTCCAGCACTTTCCCAATCCATATTCACTATCTTGATTGCCTAATATGCCTTGTGTTCAATTTCCACCGGTAGATGGCATGTTTTGTCATAGACAAGTCGGAAGGGGGACATACCTAAGGGTGTTTTGAATGTAGTGCGTCATCTAGTCTTAATGACCAATCATTCCTATTGGGACTTACAGCATTCTCAAGTATACCTTTCAATTCCCGGTTGGAAATTTCTGGTTGCCCGTTGGTTTGTGGGTGATATGCCATGGCAATCTTGTGTGATACGCCGAAGAATTGCAACATCTTGGCAATAAGTTTGTTTTCAAAATGCTTGCCTTCGTCACTAATAATTACTCTCGGCATCCCAAACCGTGTAAATATGTTTTCTGCAAGAATCGTTGCACGGTCTCAGAATCATTGTTAGGAACTACAGCTGCCTCAACCCATTTAGACACGTAAAATCGATCCCCCACACATTGAACAATTCCACCTCGATGATGTTTTGGAGCGGCATCTCATGTTGTCTAGAGATATTGCCCGTCCTATGGCAACGATCACATTGCTTGTAAAAGTCTTGGGCATCTTTGTACAATGTTGGCCAATACAAACCAGATTGCAAAACTTTGGCCGCGGTACGAGTTCCTCCAAAATGTCCTCTATAGGGTGAAGAATGGCATTGCCGGAGTACATTCTGCTGCTCCTCTTCAGGGACACATCGGCGTATAACCTGATCTGCACATTGTTTAAACAAAAGAGGCTCGTCCCAAAAGTAATGCTTAGCATCATGGCGAAACCGTTTCTTCCCTTGGTGAGTAAGACCATAAGGTAAAATACCACAAACAAGGAAATTAAGTAAATTCGCGTACCAGGGTATTGTCGAGGCATGTGCTGCCATGGCGACTGCTCCCAAAATTACCAAGGCGTGGGTTGCCGAGGCATGCGCATCCATGGTTGCCGAGGCGTGCGCGTTAAGGGCTGCAGTGTCGAGAGTTGCCGAGGCATGCGCATCTATGGTTGCCGAGGCGTGCGCGTCAAGGGCTGCCGAGGCGTCGAGGGTTGCCAAGGCATGCCATCCATGGTTGCCGAGGCGTGCGCGTCAAGGGCTGTTGCAGCGTTGAGAGTTACCGAGGCGTGCGCGTCCTCCTCCCTATTGCGTTCAAAATGTGATAAGTGATCGGCCACTTGATTTTCCGTTCCTTTACTGTCCTTAATTTCAATATCAAATTCTTGTAAAAGTAATATCCAACGAATCAAACGAGGTTTGGCATCCTTTTTAGGAAATGGATATTTGATTGCCGAATGGTCTGTATGAACAATTACCTTTGTACCAATCAAATAGGATCAAAACTTGTGAAATGCGAAAACTACAGCTAGTAACTATTTCTCCGTTGTTGTGTAATTCACTTGAGCACTATTAAGAGTTTTACTAGCATAGTATATTACATGGAAGGTCTTACCTGTGCGTTGGCCTAGGATTGCTCCTACCGCAAAATCGCTTGCATCATATATGAGCTCAAAAGGTAGCGTCCAATATGGTGGAACGATAATGGGTGCGGAGGCAAGCTTTTCCTTTAGGGTTTCGAATGCTTGGGTGCAAGAATCATCAAAATCAAAGACTTATCTTGTTCAAGCAAATTGCACAAGGGTTTAGTGATTTTAGAAAAATTATGATAAACCTCCTGTAAAAACCTGCATGTCCAAGAAAGCTTCGGATTCCTTTAACCAAACTTGGTGGGGGTAGTCTCTCGATTACGTCCACCTTGTCTTTGTCTACTTCAATTCCCTTGGATGAAATCTTGTGGTCGAGCACTATTCCTTCATCTACCATAAAATGGCACTTCTCCCAATTGAGGACTAAATTAGTTTCTTCACATCTTGCCAACACATTCTCTAAATTTCCGAGGCAACTATCGAAGTCATTACCAAAAATGGAAAAATCATCCATGAAGATCTCAAGGAAGTCTTCGACCATGTCTGAAAAGAGTGCCATCATGCATCTTTGGAAGGTTACCGGGGCGTTACACAATCTGAACGGCATCCTTCGGAAAGCATGAGTATCGTATGGGCATGTGAAGGTTGTCTTTTCTTGATCTTCTGGTGCTGTGGCAATTTGATTATAACCTGAATAACCATCAAGAAAACAATAAAAGGGTTTACCTCAAGATCGTCTAGCATTTGATCAATAAAGGGTAATAGGAAGTGATCTTTCCTAGTGGCTTTATGTAGCTTTCGATAATCCATACAAACCCTCCAACCGGTCACAGTCTTGGTTGTAATGAGTTCATTGGTTTCATTACTTACCACCGTTATACCTTCATTTTTCGGTACACATTATATCGAACTTACCCATGTACTATCAGAGATAAGGTATATAATGCCGACGTCAAGCCACTTGATGATTTCTTTCATTACAACCCCTTTCATGGCATGATTCAGTCTCCTCTGGGCCTCAATCGAAGGTTTGTGATCATCCTCCAACAAAATATTGTGCATGCACACTACCGGGCTAATTCCCTTCAAGTCGGCAATTGTCCACCTATTGCCTTCTTGTGTAGCATCAACATTTTTATTAGCTTCTTTTCCTGCTCAGGATGTAACTTAGAAGAAATAATTACAGGCAATGTATTATCGGTTCCTAAGTATGCATATTTTAGTTGCTCTGGCAACTGTTTCAACTCAAGAATCAGTGATTGTTCAATAGAGGGCTTTTTGAGCTTACCTTCATTACCTGAGTAATCTAGTGGTTCAAAGTATGTACCTGGTCGATTGACTAGCCAATTTGCATCTTCTTGTTGTTCCTCATCGATCGGTTCTTCATACTCCGCAGGTTCCTCTTGATGGGCAATGTAGTTGCCGAGGTAACTAAATTCCTCGTCAAAGTTAAACTATGCCGTGGCATGAAGAAGTTGGCATTCTTTTGGATCATCGGCATGCCTTAGTGTTTGGAACAAATTTAGTTTAACTTGCTGGTCATTCACCCTCATTGTGAGTTCTCCCTTTTCAACATCGATCAAGGCTCTCCCTGTTGCTAGGAATGGTCTCCCGAGAATGATAGGTGCATGCTCATCTGCTTCACAATCCAAAATAATAAAGTCAGCGGGAAAAATAAATTTATCAACTTTTACCAGTATGTCTTCGATTTTTCCCTCTAGATGCACATAAGATCTGTCGGCTAGCTGTAGCATAACTGTTGTAGGTCTTGCCTTCCTGATTCCTAGTTTCTGGAAAACCAACTTAGGCATCAAGTTTATGCTAGCCCCAAGGTCGCATAATGCTTTCCTGACATAGTGGTTTCCAATGGAACAGGGTATTGTGAAACTTCCTGGATCCTTCAACTTGGGTGGCATACGATTGTGAAACATGGCCATGTATCCCTTTGTCGCGACAACTGTTTCAAACTCTCCTAGCCTTGTTCTCTTGGACACAATGTCTTTAAGGAACTTGGCATAGTTCAGCATTTGTTCAATTGCTTCCACCAATGGCAGGTTGATGTGGACTTGCTTTAGGATATCAAGAAACTTCTTGAATTTATATTCTTACTTTTTTCGCTTTAACCTTTGTGGGAATGTTGGTGGAAGTCGGATATCTTCGATCCTTTCATTGGTCTAGAATCTGATTGATGGCATTACTGGAACAACTGGAGTTGCCGAGGCATCATTAATTGGGTTGTCGTGGCGTGCCTATCGTTGGTTGCAGAGGCATGCTTATCGTTGGTTGCCGAGGTATGCTTATTATCGGTTGCCACGACAATTCCTGGTTCATCCTCTAAGGTTTTGCCGCTGGGTTCATCTTGATCTTTTTGTGGAGTTTTGTTTGGTGAGAGAGCTTGAGCCTCTTTAAGTTGTTGGCCACTTCGAGTGGTGATCACCTTACATTGCTCATGGCCAGTTCCTCTTGCGACTTCAGTATCGCTAGGTAAACCTCCTTGCGGTCTAGTATTCAGGTTTTGAGCAAATTGTCCGACTTGATTTTCCAATGATTTGATTGCCTCCTCTTGGTTTTGCAATCTCATCTCGGTCCTGTTAATAAAAGCATCAGTTCTTTTTATGAAGTTACTATTCTCAGCCATATAAGATTCAGTTTTCAATATAAAAGCATTGAGTGAATTTTCCAAAGAACTAGATGTTGTCAGTTGTTGATGCGGCAACTGTTGTCGTGGCATATTCTGCTGGAATCCTGATGCTTATGCATTCTGATTATTATGGTTTAGAGCATTGTTGGGATTACTCCATGAAAAATTCGGGTGCTTCTTCCAAGCTGGATTGTATGTATTGGACATCACATTGTTGTTCTGGTTGTAATTCCCACATAGAAGTTGGATTATGGATTCTGCATACATTCAGAAGAATCATGGTTACCACCACATAACTCACAAAAGGAATACATTACCTTGACCTCATACGTGTTGTTTGGTTTCTTCATGTTCTGGACCATCTTGGTTAAGGTAGCCAATTGTGCCGAAATTGAGTCTGATGATCCTAGTTCATGTATTGTGGCTTGGCGTCTAACTCATACTCTTCTAGTATAGGGGAATTGATAATCATTCTTGGCCAGTATGTTTAGAATTTGCATTGCTTCCTCCGACGACTTATCTAGGAGTATGCCGTTTGCCGAGACGTCTAGCATCATCCTTGTTGGTGTATCACGGCGTTGTAAAACATTGTTACTTGTGTCCACACTGGGATTCCGTGTAGGAGGCATTTGTGTAGAAGTTCTCTGTATTGCTCCCAAGCCTCGTACATGGATTCATCATCTGCCTGCCGAAAAGAAGTAATGTCGTTACGAAGCTTATTAGTCAAATTTGTAGGATTAAACCGAGCAAGGAAATCACGACAAAGATCGGTCCAAGATCCTATTGATCTGGCAGGAATGCTATTCAACCATGCTTTTGCCCTATCCCTCAGTGAATAGAGGAATAATCTTAATCGTAAAACATCAGGGGTGACTCCGTGTATTTTGAATGAGTTGCAAATCTCGAGGAAAGATTTAAGATGTTGTCGTACATCTTCAGTTGCTGAGCCGCCAAATTGACCAATTGTGTTGATCATATTAAACATCATCGGTTTCAACTCAAAGTGGTCGGCTTCAATTTCAGGTGTGTCAACTCCTAGATTAAGTCCATCAAGATCTTCTTGAAGATAGTCTCGAATAGTTCTGTTTCGTGCAAGAATCACTCCTCCTCCTGCTGGTACATCTTCATTCATATTGCCGTCTTGATTAGCCATTGCTACTCTTAACCTTCGTCTAAGTCTTTGTAAGGTTCGCTCTATGTCTGGATCAAAGGGATATTCTGGTGTGATCGGTCTCGCCCTGGTCATATACCAATGCAAAACCAAAGTTTGTTAACCCTTTGAATCTTAAACAAGAAAAATAAAAAGTGCAAGAAAATAAAAACAAAGTCACTATTGCCAATCCTCGGCAACGGCACCAAAATCGATCCCGCACACATCAAACAATTCCACCTCGATGATGTTTTGGAGCGGCATCTCATGTTGTCTAGAGATATTGCCCGTCCTCTGGCAACGATCACATTGCTTGTAAAAGTCTTGGGCATCTTTGTAAAATGTTGGCCAATACAAACCGGATTGCAAAACTTTGGCCGCGATACGAGTTCCTACAAAATGTCCTTTATAGGGTGAAGAATGGCATTGCCGGAGTACATTCTGCCGCTCCTCTTCAGGGACACATCGGCGTATAACCTGATTTGCACATTGTATAACCGGCAACTAGTTCGGCGTCTCCTTCATGCATTGCCCTGTCAACTAGCTCGACATCTCCTTCATGCATTGCCCTAGCAACTAGCTTTAGCCTTGCTTTGGCAAGTGATTCTGCACATACACACAAAACACACCAAAGCAGCATCTTTTCCCACAAAAACAACCAAATTATACAATCAAGCTCAACCATGGAAGGAAACATTGATTAATGCATGAATGACTAATTATGTAACTAATATGAGCCTAAGTCTAACAATAATATGAGTAAAAAGGGTAAGAAAAATAATACTTTTGAACACTTATCACATATTCCCTTTTCTTTATTTAATTTTAGCAATTGCTTTGTTATTCATTTTAATTTAAGTAATTAGTTAATTCTTTCTGTCTTTTATGTAAATATTTGTATGAAAAACCTTAGGATTAAGGACTTAAAACCTATAATAGAGACATGTATGTTGTAAAATATTCTTCATTTTCAATAAAAAAGACTTAATTGCATTTTAACTTAATAATTAAAATAAATGAAGATATTTCTTTAGGTCTTAAACACTAAATTTTAAAAGACTTTAACACATTTAATTTTCTTGTTGACTTTTCAAAAAAGCGAAAACTTAATTAATGCAATGTCTTATCAAACGGGAATGACAGGTTAGCGCCATGAGTGTTGGCGGTGATTAAAGTTCATTTCTCAGGCGATAAGGCTATTAAAATAGATTTACATTCACTTTGTGGACAACTAAATCGAAATTTTGTGAATTTGCAAATTCAGGTTTTAAAAATACCTTTTTAAATCAATTAGGTACCAATATTTGGGCGTTGTGGGGGTGCTAACCCTACCCCACACGTAACCGACCCCTGAACCTATTTTCTCTTGTTTCCATGGACCAAAAATTGTTGTTTTAATAAATAAAATGTTTTATTAAAATAACCCTTGTTTTAAAAGTGATCCAATCACAGTTTCTTCACTATGATTGGTGGTGGCTCTGTGATTTTATAAAGTTTTCCAAAACGTCAAAACCTTTTCTCCTAAAAAGGGATGTTGCGACACATAGCAAGTTAGTAGCTTATTCAAGCATCCCTTTCAAGTGTGTATCTATCAAGATCAAGATAGCTCTTAGGCCATTCGAGCCTTAGCTCAATATACCATTCGAGCCTTAGCTCAATATATCAAGAGCAAGATTATGTCTCTGCATATTTGATTCATTCGATTAGATCAATACAAGAAACCATAGAAAATCAATCTATTTTTACATGATCCATTTGCATTACCAAATCATACATCAAGCATATCTTACAACCAAGTTTCCATTTAAGCCATTCTCCCCTTAATTCATTTCCAAGCATAGTTTAGATTCATTTCATAGTATAAACAGATTAATGGAATAGTAGATGTGCATATTTGGTTAGGACCTAAGTCCTAACCCTATGTAATAGCTACACTCACAATACTCCGAGCTAGTTTTGATCCTTGATCCAAATTCCTTTTTGCTTGTTACTAGGTTGCCCAACTCTATGTTCTTCAACAAGATCCACTCCTTGTTCTAACGTACATCCAATATAATGAAATCAAAATAAACAACCAAACAATACATTTCAAGCAATCCAAGTTCACAAGAAACTAGAGTCAAGAATTGTATTTCCAACAATCAACCAATTTAAGCATTTCCATTTAGCATTTCCATTCATGTTAACTTAGCCATTGTATAACATGGAAAAACAATTTCATCTTTTCAATCTATTAAAACAGTTTTTCCCTGCTCTTAAACTGCCCAAAACAGTCTCATTTTAATGTATTTACAATGTTATACAAAACAGTCCCCAACAGTCCTAATTTTTGCTAAAACAGTCCACTAAAACAGTTTGTAATTTCACCCTTCTATTTTTTCTACAAAACAGTCCACTAAAACTTTTAATCAACTTCCCCTGTTTTTAAGTCACTATTTACAGCCCCTAATTCATACAATTTAGTCCCTAGATCATTCATGGTTTCGATTCTAGTCCCTATTTCACATACATCTCAACAAGCATCTTATAATAGTCCAATTGATCATTATTCAAGCAATTCAATCCAGCAAGCATTTAAATTGACTTTCCCCTGTTTTATGTTCATAATTTCCAGCCTTCAATTCTGTCAAAATAGTCCAGCTTTTTTCAATTCTTGCAAAACAGTCCCTAGTTAGCCTTTTAACAATCAAATGTGACTAGTTTCATCTTCAAGCTAAATTTTCACTATCCAAACATGATTTTCAATTGATTAACATCTCAATTTAGCATGTTTATAAATTTCCAGCAAGCTTTTTACTCAATTCAAGTCCTAATTCATGGACAATTCGAACTACCTATCAAATTTCATATTCAATCAAACAATGGTTTCATTCATGTACATATACCATTCGATCAAGCATAATTTCATCCTAATTTCAATAGCATTTCAACCAAATTCAAGCTACAACTCAATGTAATTTCAAGCATAACATCTAACATACAATTCTATTAATTCAAGTTCAATTTCTATCATCAACCATTCATTCGAACAAGTTTCTAGGGAGGAAGGACTTAGAATTCACTTACAATATTCCTAGCTATCCAAGTACATGAGAAATATGATCACATGCAAGCTTCCAATCTCTACAATGGTTGCTTTTCTTTCCCTAAGGAGTTAAGAGGGTTTCGGCCAAGGAAGGAGAAATGATGAGTGGAGAAGATGATAGGAAAATGGACACCTATCCAAGTTGTTATCACTTTGCTTGGCTGAATGCCTCCAGTTGGCAACCAAGGGTCTAATTACTTCATAACTCCTTCGTTACACATCCTAGTTGCATGCAATTCAACATTTAAACATTGTTACTATTTGGTCATCATGATTCGGCTATTTAATTATCAAATCCATCTAATTTGGTCACTAGATTTAATCAATTCTTATAATTTGTAGAATGTTTGTACAATTAAGTTATAATTAGTTTGTGACATGTTACTTAGAGAGAGATAGGGAAATCTTCATGGAATCACGAAGATCAAAACAAAAATTTTGTTGAAATCTTGGTGGGCAATTCGAATAGAATTCATGAGGAAGGTAAACGTTCTTCCCTTCACCCTTTCAAGCTGAGATGTTAAGATATTTCATGAGAATTAGGTTGTTTGGATGATCTTTGTAAGGTTGCTCATGTTTAGAATTTTGGAATGTAGTTGATTTGGTTTTATTGCATGAAATAGAATATTAGAATAGTTTGAGATTCTGGTTTACCCAAATAGTGATCCTATATAGGTGAATTGGTTGTTAGAGCAAATTGTTATGTGGTGCATGTTAGAATTGTTAGAAGGAAGTTGTCTTTTTCCAATTAAACAATATAAACTTCCCAACCGTAGGAATTACCTTACACCTCTACAATTCAATACAACACACAGAGATTCCAGTAGTATATTTCCTAATACAAGATTCATTCTACTTAAATCACATAATCGACTATCAACATGTAAACATTCTCAAGTTCTATTGGCCATAAAAAAAGAATTTTCATTCATGCGTCTCTATACTAGATTAAGAGTTGAGACTAACAAGAACCTTACCCTTTAATCGAAAATACAATAATTTAGGTCTCCAAAACTCAAGCTGATTCAAGGAATAAGCTTCCAAGCTGAGCATTCTCCTTCATTATTTCTATCTATGTAGTTTTCGGTATGTTCATGTAAATGAGAGAGATGATAGCTATTTTTTGGTCTAATCTAATGTTTAGATGAATTCACCAAGTGGCATTCTCATAATAAGCCACCTAATTATTTCTTTTTCTAAAATAACTTTACCATGCATCTCACTAGAATTGAGATTACACAAAATGGTCACTATAATTTTAACCTTCAAAATTCTATAATTTGAATTCAATCCCTCTTTAATTAGATTAATCTTTATAATAACTTGGCTACATCAATAGAAAATGATTACGAGATTAGAGATTTGGGGTGTTACAGATCCCTCCTTCTTAAGGATAATTCGTCCTCGAATTTACTGGGAGAAAAGATGCAGATATTGTTCTTTTATAGAAGCTTTAGTTTCCCAAGTGGCCTTTTTGCTTCCATGACTCTTCCACAGGACTTTGACTAAGGGAATTGTTTTGTTCCTTAATCTTCTTTCTTCTTTAGCAAGAATTTGAACCGGTTCCTCTTCATAAGATAAATCTGAATTTAATTCAACTTCTTCCAGCTCAAGAATGTGAGAGGGGTCGGATTGATATCTTCTTAGCATAGATACATGAAATACATTATGGATCTTGTTGAATTCCTCAGGGAGAGCTAGTCGATAAGCAACAGGACCAATTCTTTCAATAATTTCAAACGAGCCTATAAACCTAGGGTTGGGTTTTCCATTTTTACCAAATCTGAAGATTTTCTTCCAGAGAGAAACTTTGAGAAATACCTTATCACCTACATTGTGTTGGACATCCTTCCTTTTTCGATCGGCATAGGATTTCTGCCTATCAGAGGCTTAATTTAACTGGGGTCTTGAGGCTTTATTTTCTCCAAACTCTAACCAACATAGAGGGTTCGAAATTTTCTTCCATAAAAAGCTTCAAACGGTGCCATTTGAATTGAACATTGGTGGCTATTATTATAAGAGAATTCAGCCAATGGTAGAGCCTTTTCCTAGTTCTTCCCAATATCGAGTGCACAAGCTCGAAGCATATCTTTTAGAATTTGAATAACTATTTTAGATTGACCATCTGATTACGGATGAAATGCGGTACTAAGGTTTGTTTTTGTCCCGAGGCCCTTTTGTAAAGACTTCCAAAATCTAGAAGTGAATCGAGGGTCCCGATCAGAAATTATTGAAACAGGTATACCATGAAGTCTTACAATTTCCTTGGTGTAGAGTTCGGCTAACTGCTCCAGATTCATGTTCATTATAATAGGAAGGAAACGCGCCGACTTTGAAAACTTATCCACGATTATCCAAACTGCATCATTCTTTCTTGGTGATAAAGGTAACCAACTAACAAATTCCATGGCTATCTATTCCCACTTCCATTGCGGGATTTTGATAGGCTGTAATAATCCCGAAGGAAATTAGTGTTCTACTTTCACTTTCTGACATACTAGACATTTAGATACAAATTCTATTATGGCAGCCTTCATTCCAGGCCACCAGTAAAGATTCTTTAAGTCCTTGTACTTTTTTACAGAGCCAGGGTGAATGGAAAAGGATCTGTTGTGAGCTTCTTGAAGAATCTCCCTCCTCAAGTTCAAGTCATAGGGAACACATACTATGTTTCTATAGTATAGCAGCCCATCATCTTTTAAAGAAAATTTAGATTCAGCATTTGCATTCAATTTGCTTAGAATGTCTTGTAAATTCGGATCAGATTGTTGTATTTGCCGAATTATGGAAACTATATCTGGTTGGATACGAAGGGATGATATAATTTCTTGCTTCAAGGTGATTAAAAAATGAGCATTGATGGAGGTGAGGACTAAAAAAATTACGTGGTCAAGTTTAGATAGTTACCAAGGTTTTTAGAATTCACATTAAGGAAGGTAAATTGCTTGATTTCTACATGTTATAGAATGCTTGAATCTTAAATTTGTGATGTTCTTGTTGCCTAAATTGAATAGGATGATTGTTATGCATGATAAGATAATGTTTGCTTCTAATGATCCTTTAAATTTTGAGTGTTATTGATCAAATTGCTAAAGAAATGTGTATGCTTGCTGGAAATTGAATATATATAATTGGATTAGTTAAAGCTAGGTAATGGATTGCTCAAATGGTGAATTAGAGGTATATTGTTGTTCAAATGGATCAAATTGGATATAGCACTATAATCCTTATTTTAAGCACATTGCTAGGTGAATTGGACTGATCTAGACTTGTAAGAACATGAAAATAAGTTGAATTACAATCTTAGAATTATGTTTAGATGAACTATGAAGCTAGAAGCTCAACTTAGTGCAAACTGTCCAGTGTTGCAAATTGCTCTCTCTTTAAGTTAAAACTGTATTAATTAGCAAAGAACAAAAATGCAAGACCTATACGGTTAGGAATGCAAGGCCTAGTAGCAACAGTTTAGGTAACTGTACACAGTATTGTGACAGTTTTGAAAACTTTTTTGTAAACAGTTTTGGGACAGTGGTTACTGCCCTGTTTTACATGAATTAGAGTATAGACAAGTGTAGTTATGTGTAGTGTTGCGCGTAATAAGTGCTACGCAATTGTGCAAGTATACACGTTGCAAGTTATAGTATAAAAGATATCGTCTCCACAGGGATTGTTGCCACTTCAAGAATCTAGTCTCTTGCACTGTAAAAAGTAAAAACACAAATAAAGGATTATAGGAGTTTAACTAATAACTAATCTAGAAAGAAATAAAGTAAAAGAAAAGATGAGATCAAATGAGAGAGAGATAGGCCAGGTTATCGTGAGTTGAGGTGTGATAGCCGATTGGAACGTCTTGGTAAAAGAGTGCACGGGCAACTCAGTTGCCGTGGCAACTTGCACAACGGGGTTGCCTTGGCAACTAATCGATGGTTGTCTGGGCAACTAGTTGGGAAACTACTTGGGCATCTCGGCAGCAACCTTCAAGGTTTGGCAGAGCGTTCTTCAATGGTTTCTTCTTATCCCTAAGTTGAAACTCTAGCTACTTGTGCATGCCTTGATAATACATCCTTGCGTGAATCAAGGGTGAACAACAACCATTCTTGCGCTCCTCTTAGCCGTTGAAATCCTTGACTTATTCCTAAGCCGAATTAATCTTCACCATCAATAGATTGAATAAAGATCATATTCATTCGTTTCTTGAATCTAACTCTCCCGATATTAGATAAATAGATGAAGTTACGAGATCCTCTCCCAATTCACTCGCAAACAAGAATAAGAACCAAGAATGAATAAACATTGAATAGAAAAGTGCAAACTCTTATTACCTAAACAAAAACCAATAGTTTCTCACAGCCACAAAACAAAATAACCATAGCCAAATAGATTTAGTTCATGGCTAGGTTCCAAAGAAACACAAGATAAATAATCCCTAGCATGAACCCAATCGAACAAGAAAGAAAAGGATGAAGAAGGAGGCTTGTCGAAATCCTACTTGCCCTGGATGCTTGTCTAAATTTCTCTCCTCTTGCCCTCCTTGGAGTTGTCGAAATTCCCCTCTCTTGCTCATTCTTTGGAGTTGTCAAAATTCCCTTCTTATTTATAGGGCTAGGTCAAAGTCCTTCTTTGAGGAGGAAGTTAAGTTGGAATTAAATTATCTTTAAAGAATATAATTCTTTATTATAATTATATTCCTACTAGAACTTCTCATATCTTCTTGGAATTTAATTCTTCTTTAATCTCTTCATGGAAATCAAATTCCTTTGGGTTTGGGCTTTGTTCCACGTCATCTTGGGCTTGTCTAGTCATCAATTTCGACTACCATATCACCATTGCTCTTGTCGACAATTGCCCTGGCAACTAGCTCGGCGTCTCCTTCATGCATTGCCCTGGCAACTAGCTCTAGCCTTGCTTTGGCAAGTGATCCTGCATATACACACAAAACACACCAAAGCAGCATCTTTTGCCACAAAAACTACAAAGTTATGTAATCAAGCTCAACGATGGAAGGAAACATAGATTAATGCATGAATGGCTAATTATGCAACTAATATGAGCCTAAGTCTAACAATAATATGAGTAAAAAGGGTAAGAAATATAGTACTTTTGAACACTTATCATGTAGTAAAGAATATATATGAACATGCTTTTCAGATTTGTATATGTTGTGTGCTAGTAATATTGACTTGGTTTAATGATTATGTGAACTTTTTTTAATATGTATTTACTTGCCTAATGTGTTAGAACTAGGAGTGAACTTGGTGGAAGAGGAAAGGGTGGAACATCCTAAAGCTAAGAACAAAGGAGTGTGGATCCAAGACTAGCTAGCTTGGGGAGTATTGTGAGTGTAGTTATTCTAGGGTTAAGACTAGGTCCTAACCAATGCATGCATGTATACATTCTTGTAATGTTTAAATGGACCTAATATGGACTTGGCCTAATAAGGGAAGTATGATTAAAGTAATGCATGAAATTTGATCACATCCTTGAATTCATGTATTGCTAAGCATGTTTAAGTGGTAACATTGGTGTAACACCCTAAATTCTAGTCTAGTATTCTTGAAACCAATTGCTTAAGTTAATAACCTAATTGAACCTTGTATCTAGCTAATTAGATTAGTTAAAGGGATTATTTGAAAGAAAGAACAAAATTAGTGACAAATTTAAAGTGATCCATTTGAATTACATAAGGAATTTATGGATTGCATGCTAAATTACACTATTCGAAAGGATGTCCTTGATTAAGATATTAAATAAAGACTAATTAAGGTTAGTTTAGTAAATTCTTAAACCCATTAGTTAGATGATAACTATGTCATCTTCCCGATTTGATTTTCTTTACCCGAAATGAAGAAGGAAATAGAGAGAGTGGGAAAATTAGAAGAAAAACACCATTGAATCATGAATTGAGCTTGTATGTGTAGAGATTTTCCATTGAAATTGAGCTACGAAGCAAAGTAAGTATGATTGTACCTTTGTTCCATTCGAATAGCTTGTGTGTTAATTGAATTTGGTTGTTTGATGTTTTAAGGTAGAATTTGTTATTGTATGAACTTAATTGATGATTGGATTAGTGTTATATATGGATGAACTGAAAGAAGGAAACATGGGTGTTATGCTAGGATTTGTGAACAATGAATTGGTTCATCTAGTGACATAGCCGAATAGGGTAATTGCCCAAATGATGAAATTGAGGAATGAATTGAATATGATCATGATTAGATAATGTAAGTAAGGTGTTAAACAAGCTGAATTGTTAGTAACCAATGCTGGAAATGAAAGATAAAAGTATGAACATAGTCATATAACATAGAAACTGTTTTAGTAAGAACCTATTGTGTAAACATGCAAAATTAAGCAATTTAACCAACTTACTTTGTTTTGGCTGCCTTGAATAATTAATTAAAATTGACTAAACATGTTTAGGATGTCATATAAAAATCCAATGGTGTATAGTAATCGAAATTTTGAAGTACGGATTAAAAGATATGACCATTATAGTGTGCAAACTGCCAGGCAGCAGTGTCCTGGGCAGTTTGGGACTGTTTTTGCACCTAGAAGCAAACTGTTTCCAAAACAGTTTTGGGACATTGTGACCTGTCTAGTTATGTCTTAAAATGAGGTAATAACAGAATAAAGATGAACTAGTAAGTAATGCTTAAAAGAAAGCATAAAAACAGTAGCTAAATGTTAGGTACAAATGTGGAAACATTGCTAGTATATATGTGTGACATTTTGTGCTTGCTTTGATGAATTGTATGTGTTATGCATGCTAGACCAAGGGCAACAAGTTGTGGAAGAGGAAGATAATAGTGGACATTCCAAAGCAAGAGGCAAAGGGATTTGGATACAAGACAAGTGATTAGCTTGGAGTATTGTGAGTGTAGTTATTTTAGGGTTGGGACTTAGGTCCTAACCAATATTACATGTCTAAATACATGTTTGAATTCCATGCTATGAAATGAAACTAAATCATACTTGGTAATTGATCAAATGGGAACAAAGGATTGATAATGATTAAGTAATTCAATTTGCTTATTTGATTGTATTGTGGATTGATTGTGAATTAGTGAAATGGTTGATTTATTTACTTGCTTGGATTGAAAATGCTGAATGGAATTGATAATATTGTGGTATTAAATGATGCTTGTTAAGTTTGATCTAATGTGAAATGAACTAAGGTACAATTGGCCTAAAGGTCTAAAATGAATTGATCTTGAATTTCTTGATAACTAAGTAACTTGTGTGATTGCTTGATAATGGATCAAACAATAAGTCCTTGGTTCCTAGTTGGCCATAGGTATAAGAGCATGCCTTAGAGTCTAGAGCTCGATTATTTTGGTATGTTAGTGTACCCTACTGATTGGTGTTGAAGACACCCTACTGTTAGATGCCTTGGGTATTGAATTGTCCAGGTACATTGAGTACCCTACTGCTTGGTGTTGTAGACACCCGACTGTTTTCGGTACTTTGAGTACCCTACTGAGACTTGATTACCTAGTCCTACTATCTACCAAGGCAAAATAAACTATTAAGCTTGAATAAGACATGTCACGTGATTAATGAATGAGCAATGTAATACTTGATTTGATCTTTCATTGAAATGAAATTACATGTATAAGATGATTGAAATGCTATTTTGATTTGCTCATTATTTGCAAGACAAGCCTTATGGAATATTGACCCCATTCGAATAAGGGATTGATGAACATTGCGCTCATTTGCTTGATTTTTTATAGACTTGATGCTTGATTGTTTGAAATAGTAATTGGCTATTTGCTTAAGTGTGTAATGTGGACCTTGAATTGAATTTTGATCCCCTTAATGTGTACATTTGATTGATGCTTGAAACTAGCTAGATCACACTTTAATCAAATTGAAGCCTAACTAGGTTGATCTAGAATAAATGAATTAAAAACCCCTAAAGTAATTATCTCGATAATATGCTAGTTTTAAGAACTACCTCACTAAGTACCATGTGTACTTATCACTCTTGTTTCCTTCTTCCCAAATCACAGATCTTAAAGTGATCAAAGCTTCTCCATCTTGAGCTGAGCATTACACAAGTGAAGATTGAAAGTATGCCTTGTTTTTGTCTTGTTGCACTCCTAGTTGGTGGCTTAGTTTTGTGTCTAGTTGTACAAGTTTCATGCATTTGGCTTATCTTGAAGATGTATATGAAATGTATGTAAAAACTTGATGAAATGTGTAATCACTCATTTTTGACAGGGTTTTAGTGTTATTAGTATTATTTTAATAATAAAATTATTAATATAAAATTAATGAAAAATCAAAAAATAATAATAATAATAAAATATTATTATTAATTAAAAAAGAAAAAAAAGAAAAAAGAAAGAAACTGCGTAGAGCAGCATGCT
The DNA here is from genome assembly GCA_019671005.1 of Hibiscus mutabilis. Lineage (NCBI taxonomy): Eukaryota > Viridiplantae > Streptophyta > Magnoliopsida > Malvales > Malvaceae > Hibiscus > Hibiscus mutabilis. The sequence goes on along the minus strand of CM033727.1, from coordinate 19,314,822 downwards.
CCACGTCACCCCTATTTCACCCACCCTTGCCTATATAAAGGCTTGCAATGGGGCAGCCAATACACACACAATCACACGCCAAAATTGCCATGAAATTGGCAAGAAAATTGGCTCCCCAATTGGGAGCTAGGCCGGCCGCAAGGCTGGCCGGGGTTGGGGGCAGTGCCCTCGGCCCCAGTCGGTTCGATCCAACATTTGATCGGGGTCCTATTTTGGATCCGATTTAGTTAATATTTTTGAAGAGGTCGTTGTAGATCTCAGTGGGGTTCAGTCGGGGTTCGTCATTCGAGCTCCTAGTTAGGTATATTTTCTTCCCTTTTTATTTGTGTTGTAATTTTCATAATTTAATGAAGTATTAGTTATTTTAAAATTGTAGTTTGTATGTTTATTTATGTTTTAGATTAGTATTCATTTATGTTTTAAATTTATGTTTTAGATTAATATTTTATTTATGTTAGATTCATTTTTATTTATGCGTTAGATTAATATTTATTTGTGTTTTAGATTAATATTTATGAATGTTAGCATTTTATTTATGTTAAATTTGTTTTTATTTATGAGTTAGATTAATATTTATGTATGTATGTTTTAGATTAATATTTTATTTATGTTAGATTAGTATTCTATTTTGTTAATTTTATTTGTATTGTATTTAAATTATTTACCATACTTTATATTTTGCTCACTAAGTTTGCATAATGGAATATATAATACCAATGCGGTTCCCTTTTATTCGAGCGTAAACGGGGCCAGTATCAGGCGTAGTGATAGTGGTTGGGCGTTTACTCTCGGATAACGGGGCCTTTAAAATCCACTCGCACTTATAACCGAATCTTAACTTAATCGTCACTTTAATCTGGAAAATCTAACATTAATAAAGCGGTAATTATTAAAGTACCAATTTTGGGCGGTGTGGGGGTGCTAATCCTTCCCCATCCGTAACCGACTCTCGAACCCAACAGTTTTCGGATCTCTGGTTTTATGGTGTCCGGCCTACCTAAGCGGCCGGTGGCGACTCCAATTTCTAAATAAAACGCGATTTTTAAAACCCCACAGAATGAATATTTTAATACCTGAAAGACAACCGCAAACACTTCGAAAACCCTATTTTTTTAGCGAAACAGACATTGCTACAGATGGCGACTCCACTGGGGAACATTTTTGTTTTTAACAAAATATAGAGAGTCAAGCTTTTTCAAATAATTACCGCTTTAATAATATTAGAAGTTTCAGATTAAAGTGACTATTAAATTAATATTCGGTTGTAATTGCGCGTTTATTTTAACGCATTTAAAATTTGGCATATAAACCTTTTTTTTAAGTGGGGGAAAAATGCTAATGCTTTCATGGAGATATCGTTCTCCCGTGTAGGCCTAGCAAGTACCTTCAGGGCTCGAGTACCTTATGCTTTCGTAAGGATATCGTTCCTTCGTGCAGGCATAAGCGAATGGGTCCCCCTGAATTGAACCCGGTTGAAGGAAGCCTATAATGGGTGATGATCGGGGGCCTTGCTACTCTTAGTAGAGGACAGTGAGGACAGTTCGGGTACCTCCTAGAACCAAAACTGCATATAGAGAACATAGAAACCCACCCTGTTAGAGCCATGCGGATAACCTAGGTGTTTTAGACGGGATAAATAGGGTTGTTTTGTTTGTTTAATTTGCCATTTTTTATGTATTTATTATTTTTATCCGGCACTAACTCATTTTTTGTGTTTTATTTTTATTTTTATTTTACACATACTTTTGTTGCATTATCATTGCATCCATATTACATAGAGGCGTTGATTCAAGTGGTTTGCCCGATTAGAAAATCCTTCATCATGGAAAAAAGGTGTCTTAAGAAGGACGACATCGATCCAGTTGTACGACATTGGTCAGAGATTAATCAACAGATCCGAGGTAACAATTTGCCGAGCAAGCGTGTAGTGCCAAAGTATACACACGAGACCCTGATGGTGAACATTTACAAGGCGTGTGAATGACTTAGCTACCGAAGTCACGGCTCTCCGACCTTTCGTAACCCCGAACATGGAAGAAGCACCAAGACTTATCAAGTTGCCCAGAGCTATGGGATGTTACATGGTCTATGTGAGATTTATGCAAACCTTACTTTAGCATTCAAGGCAACAATTCAATAGAAGTAAAAATTGGAGTGACTCCGTGTCACCTTAAACATTTGCAACTACGCTCACCTGATATCCCGAAGTTACGGGATACCTGAATCCACAATTACCCCTAGCTTTGAACTAACTCCTTCTTCAACTCTTCCTTATCATGATAAGTACCTCAAACAAAATAACTAGTCATTATAATCAATCCAATTCATTCAACTTACAAAGCAGCCCCGAAACATATATATATATATATATATATATAAAGCAATCTAAAATTTACTTATACACATATATGTATACTAAAAACAATCAACTTTACAATACTTGTAAACAATGACTCCTAATTCAAGTTCAAGCATCAAATGCATCCAACACGAAGCCATTTAAAATACTTAATTCATTCCAAGCAAGTTCTTAGCATTTCCCCCTATTGAAATTTCATGGAATCATATCAAAATCATTACATAGACAATTTTGCTCACTCAAACAAACTAATACACTTTTATATGTATACATAACAGTCCCTAATAAACATGCATTACATACACATTCACAAGATAGATTACCATCTTTCATTTTAACGCAAAAGCTATCCATAGACTAGCATATGTACCTAAACACTTCAAAACTGCCCTTAACATGCTTATTTATAATTAAAGCAGCCTAGTATCTTCCTATGAACTCAAAACAGTTTCTATCTCACACATATGCTTGCATATACATGTTCAAAAAACCCTTTCTATTCCCTATATGCTGGAAAATAATTCTAACTTATTTATACAAGTTCAAAGAACTCATTAGGTGTCACACATTTACAAAACAAAACATATGTTTACACATTTATAACCATCAAAACATTCCACTAGCAATCTTTAAACATGCACAACAACCCCAATTTTACACATATGTTCTTACATAATCATTAAACAGTTCTCACACCTTTGTTTATGATCAAAACAGCACCTAATTTAATTAAAACAGTATTGCCTGTTTCAGCTTATGAAATCTGCCCATCTACATTCATAATTCTGCTCTTGAGTTTTTTTTAAAATCTGTCCATACTATTTCCATAGGTTCAAAACATCCTTATGCAACATTTTTATGCATACTGTCGGCCCTTATCATTTCCATGTATGCATAATAATTCTTAAAAACCCAAAATAGTCCACTAGAACCCTAAATCACAAAACATGACAACATACATGTATATACAAGTTTCTACACATCAAACAATTCATTGCTTAACTTTAACATCCCCTTAAACACATGAACATGAAATTTTTCATAACAAAGCAGTCCATATGGCTCAATTTCATAAAATTTTAGCCCTGTTTTACAAGTTCTTTCAACCCTATTTATAAAGGGTTCCTAAGTCTCATTCAAACTCAACTATAACATGAACAATGACCCATACGAATCTAGAATACTTTTGCACCAGCCAAACAACTTAAATATAAAATCAAAACATATAGCATAATTGATGAACATATTCATCCAGGATTTACTTAGACCAGATAATCCAAATTCAAAAGAATTGCACTTAACTTCTTTCCTCAACTCATTCGTATGATTTACTTCTACATGCATGGCAATTAAATCGAAACTCATGAGGAAAACCATACCTTCTACTTAAAATCAAGCTCTAGAACAAGGAGGGAATCATGGTTACTTACCCCTTTAAGGATCGATCAACATTCAAGCATTTGAATTAGCCACCCATGAATCTTTAAAGCTTTTAGACAACCAGCTCATTCTCTTCCTTTTTTTCATTTGGTTTCAGGTGTATAGAATGAATGGATGTTAGGAGGAAGATGACACACAAATGCTCATCTTTCATCCATCCTTAGCCATGTGTCACTCTCACTTTCTACATGTCTTTCTCACAATGAATTAAGCAAACAACCCTTTTAATTAAAGCTTGTATTACATGCATGACCTTAATTAACAAATCTTTCAATTATTGGTCCTTTTAGTTTGATTAGCTTATTTTCTAAGTTCCAACTTTAGTCACTATGAACACATAATCCTTATTCTAAGGGCCTCTTAAATCTAATCAAAACTAATTTATTTGGTATAATTCGATACCACAATTTGGAATGCTACAATTTTAACATTAAAATCCTATTAGTAATTTGAAGACTTTAATTTCATAAAATACAAATATAAATTCCAATCAATTGCTTTAAAGCTTTTAACCTGGATTTAGGGATGTTACAGGCTTCTTAAAGGAATAAAATTACTAACCGGTTTTGAGGGTATTACAATTCTCCCTCCCTTAAAAGAAATTTGTCCTCAAATTTCTCTTGAATTAATAAGCTGGATCTATTATTCTTATATAGAAATTGTTTCTAACACAAAGAAGAAATAGAGTGTGTTAGTTGCAAGTCACAGATGCTGAATAGAATTTTGGACTCCTAGGTGGCATATGCAGGATGCAGACATACAGTAGACTTTGGTTTAGTCCTAGGATCTACTAAACCTTAACTCTGATTACCAATTTGTAACACCCTCAACCCAGTTTAGAAGAAAACCGAAATCGAAGATGTTACTGCATGTAAGACATAGAAATCAAAGCGATTCTTTTGGTTAGTTCAGGAGGCTTACCTAAAATTTTCTCATAAACACATAAGTTTAAGTTATAAGGATTAATTCACAACATCAGCTTTTAAATGGTAAATTAATCCAAGCTTTATCTACTTTCTATAGTGCTCAATTGTATCATAGCAAGCTTACCACATTAATCAAACAATAATTACAATGCCAAAACACAATCTTAATCATAATTAAAATTAAATTTCTTTATCCTTTCTCAGTTCATGATCAAACGCAACTCATTCTCACTTATTTATCACGTACATGACTTATTTTACAAGAAAAACAATTATTTATTTCACATATCAGACTTATAGCGAATCTGGAATTCTTTTGCACCAGCCAAACAACTTAAATATAAAATCAAAACATATAGCATAATTGATGAACATATTCATCCAGGCTTTACTTAGACCATATAATCCAGATTCAAAAGAATTGCACCTAACTTCTTTCCTCAACTCATTCGTATGGTTTACTTCTACATGCATGACAATTAAATCGAAACTCATGAGGAAAACCATACCTTCTACTTAAAATTAAGCTCTAGAACAAGGAGGGAATCATGGTTACTTACCCCCCCCTTTAAGGATCAATCAACATTCAAGCATTTGAATTAGCCACCCACAAATTTTCAAAGCTTTTAGACAACCAGCTCATTCTCTCTCCTTTATTTTCATTTGGTTTCGGGTGTAAAGAATGAATAGATGATAGGAGGAAGATGACACATACATGCTCATCTTTCATTCATCCTTATTCGTGTGTCACTCTCACTTTCCACATGCTTTCTCACAAGGAATTAAGCAAATAACCACTTTAATTAAAGCTTGTATTACATGCATGACCTTAATTAATAAATCTTTCAATTATTGGTCCTTTTAGTTTGATTAGCTTATTTTATAAGTTCCAAATTTAGTCACTATGAACACATAATCCTTATTCTAAGTGCCTCTTAAATCTAATCAAAACTAATTTATTTGGTATAATTCCACACCACAATTTGGAATGCTACCATTTTAACATTAAGATCCTATTAGTAATTTTAAGACTTTAATTCCATAGAAGACAAATATAAATTCAAATCAATTGCTTTAAAGCTTTTAACCTGGACTTAGGGATGTCACATGTTTCTTAAAGGAATAAAATTACTAACTCAATTTTGAGGGTATTACAGGCTACGTGTGGGGGTATTACAATTTTGTATTCAGAGCTAAGGTTTAGTCGATCCTAGGACTAAACCGGTTTAAGTTGCATTATCAATTATCTTTGTGCCACCTGGGAGTTGAATATAATCCATGCTTGTGACCTTGTTTGATTAAATCTCCCTTGAATTTAATTTCAGATGTCTGAGACATATCTGGCCGGGGATAGAGATAGTCTTGTTGGCTCCTCCAACGACGGAGGAAGTATTAGATAAAATCAAGAGCAAGCAAATCCTCAAAAGGCTACAGAACCACAACCTGAAGCTCCTCAATTTAACCATATTCAAAAAGAATGCCTTCTTAGCATGACTGAGATGTTCAACCAATTTGTCACTAATTTGAAGCAAAATAATCCTCTTACACTCGTAGTGGTGAAATCTAAGGCTCCAACTGATAAATTGGCTCAACATCGAGCCTATACTTTTACGGGGTCAGATGAAGAGAACCCAAAAGCTGCTGAATACTGGTTGGAAACTACCATCAAAATTTTAACCAAACAACTCCAGTGTTCAGATGAACATAAATTAGAGTGTGTTGTAGCTTTACTTGCTAATAAAGCTTTGAATTGGTGGGAAACTACGACTCTCATGGCTCCTGAAGATGCAGTTACATGGGATTTCTTGCTAATGAAATTGCAGAAGTACATACGTGAACAGTACTTAGCTGAACGAGGAAGACGTTTCTTCTACCTAAAGCAAGGAGAAAGACCCATAGAGCAATATGTTAGTGATTTATGTAAATAATGCAAATACGGGTCTAAATATATTAAGAAGGAAGAAGATAAGTGCATAATGTTTATTGAAGGGTTGAATGATGAATTGAGCCCCATGTTTATAGCTCTCGGGATATCAGATTTTCAAGACTTGGTGACCTGAGCAATTGCTACCGAATCCAGAATGAAGGCTATTGAGAAGAGGAAGGAAAACAATTTCAAGAAAGGCAATAGATCTCGGGTTGATAGTAAACCTCAATGGCCATCCAAGAAATCGAAGAACCAATGAGGAAATTCCTCATGTTATGTTCCTTCTCCAAGGGATAACTTCATCCTGAAGCCTGCACCTACAATCTCGATCAACAGTTTGAGGAATACAGGCAAAGATCCTCAATCCCATCCTTGCAACTTTTGCTAGAATTATCATTCAAGCTAGTGCAGGAAGCAGTCAAATGCCTGCTTTTAGTGTGGAAGCTTGGAACACTTTGTTAGAGACTATCCCCAAAATATGAATAAACCTTCGGTTCGAGTGGCTTCTAATTATAATCCTATTCTTTCACCTAACGGCAAAGGGCCAAAGCAAGAACAATCAAGAAACTCGGGAAGGACTCAAGGCCAAGCTCCAACTCCTACGCATCAAGAGTCTCGAGCCCCTGCTCGGGTATATCATATTCGGGGATGTGACAATGAAGATGCTCCTGATGTAATAGTAGGTATGATTGAATTAAAAGATAACTTTGTGCATGCTTTATTTGATTCGGGTTCCACCCATTCATTTATTCATTTCCCTTTGCTTGAAAAGTTTAAGTTGAATTTTGAATTTGTTGATCAAAGGTAGTAGTTTTGAACCCATTAGGTGGAAGGGTTGATCTAAACCTCATATAGTTGAACCCTCTTCTTGCTATTATAGTTGAAGATTCTAAATCTAAACTTGATATAAATTCAATCCCTGCTGTATATAAATTTCTCGATGTTTTTCCTAAGGAACTCCCGGAGCTACCACCAACCCGAGAAGTGGAATTCAAAATCGAGACTTAACCTGGAACTAATCCTATATCCATCACTCCTTATAGAATGGCTCTTGTTGAATTAAAAGAGCTTCAAAAACAGTTGCAAGAACTATAAGACAAAGGGTTTATTCGACCAAGCACATCTCCTTGGGGAGCCTTGGTACTTTTTATCAAAAAGAAATATGGATTGATGAGATTGTGCATAGACTGTCGGCAACTTAATCAGATTATGATTAAGGACAAGTACCCACTTCCAAGAATTGAAGACTTATTTGATCAATTGAAGGATGCTTCGGTATTCTCCAAGATCAGCCTCATATCTGAATACTACCAAATGAAAGTCAACTAATCTGACATACCTAAGACTGCTTTCAAGACTCGATATGTCACTACGAATTCCTAGTAATGCCTTTTGGTCTAATAAATGCCCCTACTACGTTTATGGATCTCATGAATCGAGTCTTCAAACCCTATATGGATAAGTTTGTTGTAGTCTTCATAGACGACATTCTTATCTACTCGAAGGATGAATCTGAGCATTCAAAACATCTCAGAGTAGTTCTATGAACTCTTAGAGATAATCATCTTTATGCCAAATTCAACAAGTGTGAATTCTGGTTGTCTGAAGTGTCCTTTATTGGACATGTAATTTCAGCTGCGAGGATTAAAGTTGAACTGAAGAAGATTCAATCTGTGTTAGAATGGAGATCTCTGAGGAATGTTAGTGAAGTTCAAAGATTCCTAGGCCTGGCAGGTTATTACTGAATATTTGTTAAGGGATTTTCAATTTGGCTGCACCCTTAACCAAACTTCTCCGGAATGATGCGCCTTTTGTTTGGACAGAAGATCAACAATGAAGCTTCGACCAATTAAAGGAAGTTCTTACTCGAGCTCCAGTGCTAAGTCAATCAGAACCGGGGAAAGAATTCACGATTTTTAGTGATGCCTCACACTTGGGTTTGGGATGTGTCCTTATGCAAGAGAACTGTAACGTCCTCAACTCGGTTTAGGAGAAAAACCAGAATCGAGAATGTTACCGCAAAGAGAACCAAAAATGTGAACTAGAAAATTTCAAATTTTATTTACACTAACTGTTGCGCGTAATAAGTGCTACGCAATTGTTCAAGTATACACGTTGCAAGTTATAGTATAAAAGATATCGTCTCCACAGGGATTGGTGCTACTTCAAGAATCTAGTCTCTTGCACTGTAAAAATAAAAACACAAGTAAAAGATTATAGAAGTTTAACTAATCTAGAAAACAAATAAGTAAAAGAAAAGATGAATTCAATTGAGAGAGATAGGCTAGGTTATCGTGAGTTGAGGTGTGATAGCCGATTGGATTGTCTTGGTAAAAGAGTGCACGGGCAACTCAGTTGCCGTGGCAACTTGCACAACGGGGTTGCCTTGGCAATTAATTGATGGTTGCCTGGGCGACTAGTTGGGCAACTACTTGGGCGACTGGGCAGCAACTTCAAGGTTCGGCGGAGCGTTCTTCAATGGTTTCTTCTTATCCCTAAGTCGAAACTCTAGCTACTTGTGCATGCCTTGATAATACATCCCTGCGTGAATCAAGGGTGAACAACAACCAATCTTGCGCTCCTCTTAGCCGTTGAAATCCTTAACTTATTCCTAAACCGGATTAATCTTCACCATCATTGGATTGAATAAAGATCATATTCATTCGTTTCTTGAATCTAACTCTCCCGATATTAGATAAATGGATGAAATCACGAGATCCTCTCCCAATTCACTCGCAAACAATAATAAGAATCAAGAATGAATAAACCTTGAAATAGAAAAGTGCAAACTCTTATTACCTAAACAAAAACCAATAGTTTCTCACAACCACAAAACACAATAACCATAGCCAAGTAAATTTAGTTCATGGCTAGCTTCCAAAGAAACACAAGATAAACAATCCCTAGCATGAACCCAATCGAACAAGGAAGAAAAGATGAAGCTTGTCGAAAATTCCCCTTTGCTTCCTCTCTTGGTCTTGTCGAAATTCCCTCTTGCTCTCCTCATCGAAATTTCTCTCTTTTTTCTCCCTTTGGATTGTCGAAATCTCCTTGCTATTTATAGGGCTAGGCCAAAGTCCTTCTTTGAGGAGGAGTTTGAGTTGTAATTAAATTATCTTTAAAGAATATAATTCTTTATTATAATTGTATTCCTACTAGAACTTCTCCTATCTTCTTGGAATTTAATTCTTCTTTAATCTCTGCATGGAAATAAAATTCCTTTGGGTTTGGGCTTTGCTCCACGTCATCTTGGGCTTGTATAGTCATTAATTTCGACAACCCTATTGCATTTTCTCTTTGTCGACAATTGCCATGGCAACTGGCTCGGCGTCTCCTTCATGCATTGCCTTGGCAACTAGCTCGGCATATCCTTCATGCATTGCCCTGGCAACTAGCTCGGCATTGCTTTGGCAAGTGATCCTGCACATACACACACAAAAACACACCAAAGCAGCATCTATTTCCACAAAAATCACCAAGTTATGTAATCAAGCTCAACGATTGAAGGAAACATGGATTAATGCATGAATGGCTAACTATGCAACTAATATGAGCCTAAGTCTAACAATAATATGAGTAGAAAGGTGTAAGAAAAATAGTACTTTTGAACACTTATCACACCCCCAAACTTGAACTATTGCTTGTCCTCAAGCAATGCAAACTCATAATTACCTGCCAAGACTTCAAATTTTCACAAACTTAGCTTTGAACTTGATTTCAATTCTCTGAACCGGGGCACAAAGTATGATTGGCTTTTTATTTTTCAGAAAACTGAGGAGTTACTCGGAATCAAACTATAATGCTTGTGAGTGTGTGCGGAGTTGTGTGCAAGTTGATTTTTTCGGATTCTATGCAAACAATGGGTTTTCAAATTACTTCATTGGGTTCTTTTTAACATGTTTTAACTAGAGCCAATTTCGGGCACCTCTAGTGTTTTATTTTTAGTTTTCTTAAGTTAATTTAATCGACTAGAGCCGGTTTCGGGCACCTCTAGTTAAAACTTTTTAACGCCTCCTAGAGCCAGTTTCGGGCACCTCTAGTGATCAATTTTTTAGCATATGCTAGAGCCAATTTCGGGCACCTCTAGCATTCATCCAATTTTTATTCTAATCCCCCAATTAGTTAATTATCAACCTAAGTTTACTAGAACTCCTTAAATCAATCAAACCACAACAGTGTTTCATCAAAATTAGCATCATAGTAAAATTCTAAGTTTTTCCATGGTTATCCTAGAATAAAAATTCTATCAATTAAGTGCATTGGCAAAGTCATCATTGAATATTCATCAAATCTAAGCAATTCTTGTTCTAATTAAAGGTATGGCAAGCAGTTTATGTACCCTAAATGTAATGCTTAAGATTAATGTAACTAAACATGGTAATTACTAATAACAATCCCCCCCCAAACTCGAGTGAGGCATTGTCCTCAATGCATGCATAAAAATAACAAAAAATAAAAATAAAAATAAAAATGCATACGAGGACTTACTCCGAGAGTTCGTCATCGTAGATGATTAGTTTCCTTTTGGTCGGTGTCTTGATTCTCTTGCTTGAATGCGATGGTTGTTTTCTTGTTGCCGGTGGTGGAATCGATCCTCGTACGGGGTTGTCCTCATCATCCTCTTCATCAATGTCAATGGCTTTTCGCTTGGAGGATTCAATTGGTGCGGTCTTTATTGGTTCAATGGAGGACTCGTCCGAATCTGAAAAATCAGAAAATGATTCCGTAGGAGTTGATTCGGGCATAGGTGATTTACCTTTGGCTTTTGCAGTGGTTGCCGGGGCATCGTCAGGGTTGGTTGCCGTGGCGTCAGCTTCCTTGGTTGCCGTGGCAAGGATATCAGCGGGAAAGATTGGGAACGGCACGCGATTGTCTGGGTACTTTTCTAGGATGACTTGGGTGATGGCATTGTTGTGCTCCTTCATGTACCACATGAACATTAGTTGCCGATCTTCAATTTGCCTTAGGCAGCTTGTCAATGGGTTCAAAAGTGTTCAAAGTGTCCCAGGATTAATGGCCGAGTTGCCCTGGCGTTAGGTGCTTGGGCATTAGGGATTGCCGCGGCGGCAGGAGTTGCCGTGGCAATTGGCGGCCTTGAAGAATCTTTCGGTGCCTCTCCCATTAGCTTCCGGATTAGTGCTTGATTCCACCCAGACTTGGGTAGGGCCTTTTCATCGGTAGACTCACTCGGGACATGCATCTCCTTGCAAAGATTAGAAATTAAGCAAGGGAAGAAAAGATAACCCTTATCTTTTGAGCTGCATACAAAAATCTCATCACGAATAATTTTTCCAATGTTAATGATGCGATTATGCAAAATAGAATGTATGAGCAAAAGACGTGGTATATCAACGGTAGTATTGTGTGTGGAGGGCATTAAAGAAGTTTTAACAAACTTATTCCATAGTTTTGCCTCGGGTTTAAGCCAAAGGCGATTTACCATGCCCTTGTATTTACCGTCGTTCCAATGAGTTCCCGGTTGATTGAGTTCTTGAAGCACCTTGTCGAGTTGCTTGGGATTGATTTGGTCAACGAAGGTTTGATGCTCATCCTTCTCAATGTAAAGTCCGTAAACGGTGTTGATGCTTTCGGGACTTATAAGTATGGCCTTGTCACGAACAAAAACATAAGGATTATCCGGGTTAGGTGAGTGAGCATAGAATTCTCTTACCCATGAGATGTTACCCGGTTCCGGTTGATGGCAAAAGATTTGCCACTTTTTATGTGCAATCCTCTTGAAGATGAATGGTTCAAGGCCGAAATCTTGATGAGAGTTGGAGTATTCAAAGCCTTGTTCTTCATGAATCTTCCGGCTTTCAAACTTGGAATGAAATCTTTCTTGAACCGCCGGTGTAGCAAACTTCTTGTTTCTTGGTTCTTTGGAGGAACTTGGATGAACAAAAAGTTTAATCTTGGATGCCATGTATGATCTTGGTTGTGAGTAAAAACAAAGAAAAGGAAAGAAAAGAAACTAAGAAGTTGCAAGATATAAAGTAGGAATAGGTTAAGGGTGATGGGTTTTATAGAAAAGATAGGTGGGTGGGATTAGGGGAAATCGAAAAAAGGGTTTAAGGTTTGGTAGGGATTTTCGACAAAGGGGTTTTGGTTAGGATGAATTGGAGGCTTTATATAAGCCTTAGATTCAGCCCATTAGTTTCCTTGTTGAAGATGTTTTCCTACTTGGTTTAGAATTCCTTCTTTCTGTTGAACTTCCTTTCCTACAATTCAAAAACAAATCAAATAAGGATTAAAATTAAAGATAAACTAATAAAGAAAATAAATAAAGATGTGTAATAGGATTCTTAGACTTGAATAAAAAAATCTATCCTAAAACTACTAATAATCGGCAAAATAATAAAATAATAAAAAAAAATCGAAAAAATGAAAAATAAATAAAATAATTAAATAATCGACAAAAAACAAAAATAAAAATAAATAAAAATAAAAATATCAAAAGGGAGAGCATGCTCATGCATCTCCTAAATTGACCACTTCCTTGTTACGTTCCACATGGGCACCATTGTAGTGCTTCAATCATTGTCCATTAACTTTGAATTCATGGTTGTCAGAGATGGACTTGATTATCACGGCACCATGGGAGAATGGTTTAACGACTTCAAATGGTCCCGACCATCTTGATTTCAGCTTTCCCGGGAAAAGTTTTAGCCGAGAATTGAATAGGAGAACTAGTTGCCCTGGCGTGAATTGTCGTGACAATAGTTTCTTGTCATGCCATCGCTTTGTTTTCTCCTTGTAGATTCGTGCATTGTTATAGGCGAGTGCACGAAATTCTTCTATCTCATTGAGATCCATCAAGCACTTTTGTCCGGCACTTCCCCAATCCATATTCACGGTCTTGATTGCCCAGTACGCCTTGTGCTCGATTTCCACCGGTAGATGACATGTTTTACCATAGACAAGCCGGAAAGGGGACATACCTAATGGTGTTTTGAATGCAGTGCGATATGCCCAAAGTGTGTCATCTAGTCTTAATGACCAATCCTTCCTTGAGGGATTTACAACTTTCTCGAGTATTCACTTCAACTCCCGGTTGGAAATTTCTGCTTGCCCATTGGTTTGTGGGTGATATGCCGTGGCGATCTTGTGTGATATGCCGAAGCGTTGCAACATCTTGGCAATTAGTCTGTTGTCAAAATGCTTGCCCCCGTCACTGATAATTGCTCTCGGCATCCCAAACCGTGTAAACATGTTTTTCTGCAGGAATCGTTGCACGGTCTTAGAATCGTCGTTGGGAACTGCAGCTGCCTCTACCCATTTAGACACATAGTCGACGGCGAGTAAGATGTAGAGGTTGCCGAATGAAGATGGGAAAGGTCCCATAAAATCGATCCCCCATACATCGAACAGTTCCACCTCGATGATGTTCTAGAGTGGCATCTCATGTCGTCTAGAGATATTGCCCGTCCTCTGGCAACGATCACATTGCTTGTAAAAGTCTTGGGCATCTTTGTACAATGTTGGCCAATACAAACCGGATTACAAGACTTTGGCCGCGGTACGAGTTCCTCCAAAATGTCCTCCATAGGGTGAAGAATGGAATTGCCTGAGTACATTCTGTTGCTCTTCTTTAGGGACACATCGGCGTATAACCTGATCTGCACATTGTTTAAGCAAAAGAGGCTCGTCCCAAAAGTAATGCTTAGCATCATGGCGGAACCGCTTCTTCCCTTGGTGAGTAATGCCATAAGGAAAAATACCACAAACAAGGAAGTTAACTAAATCCGCGTACCAGGGTATTGCCGAGGCATGTGCCGCCGTTGCGACTGTTCCCAAGATTGCCGAGGCGTGCGCGTCAAAGATTGCTGCGGCGTCGAGAGTTGCCGAGGCGTGTGCATCCATGGTTGCCGAGACGTCATGGGTTGCCGAGGCGTCAAGGGTTGTCGAGGCGTTGAGGGTTGTCGAGGCAATTAGAATTTGTTCATACGGGAATGCATCGCATATCTCTAGATCCGCGTCCTCCTCCCTATTGCGTTCCAAACGTGATAAGTGATCAGCCACTTGATTTTATGTTCCTTTCCTGTCCTTAATTTCAATATCAAATTCTTGTAAAAGTAATATCCAACGAATCAAACGAGGTTTAGCATCCTTTTTAGCAAATAAGTATTTGATTGCCGAATGGTCCGTATGAACAATTACCTTTGTACCAATTAAATAGGATCGGAACTTGTCAAATGCGAAAACTACAGCTAGTAACTCTTTCTCCGTTGTTGTGTAATTCACTTGAGCACCATTAAGAGTTTTACTAGCGCAGTATATCACATGGAAGGTCTTACCTGTGCGTTGGCCTAGGACTGCTCCTACCGCGAAATCACTTGCATCACACATGAGCTCAAAAGGTAGTGTCCAATCTGGTGGAACAACAATGGATGCCGAGGCAAGCTTTTTCTTTAGGGTTTCGAATGCTTGAGTGCAAGAATCATCAAAATCGAACACTTTATCCTGTTCAAGCAGATTACACAAAGGTTTAGTGATTTAAGAAAAATTATGAATGAACCTCCTGTAAAAACCTGCATGTCCGAGAAAACTTCGAATTCCTTTAACCGAATTTGGTGGGGGTAATCTCTCGATCACGGCCACCTTGGCTTTGTCTACTTCAATTCCCTTGGATGAAATCTTGTGGCCGAGCACTATTCCTTCATCTACCATAAAATGGCATTTCTCCCAATTGAGGACTAAATCCGTTTCTTCGCATCTTGCCAACACCCTCTCTAAATTGCCGAGACAGCCGTCGAAGTCATTACCAAAAACCAAAAAATCATCCATGAAGATCTCAAGGAAGTCTTCGACCATGTCGAAAAAGAGCGCCATCATGCATCTTTGGAAGGTTGCCGGGGCGTTACACAATCCGAACGGCATCCTTCGGAAGGCATAAGTACCGTATGGGCATGTGAAGGTTGTCTTTTCTTGATCTTCTGGTGCTATGGCAATCTGATTGTAACCTGAATAACCATCAACAAAACAATAAAAGGGTTTACCTACAAGACGGTCAAGCATTTGATCAATAAAGGGTAATGGGAAGTGATCTTTCCTAGTGGCTTTGTTTAGCTTTCGATAGTCCATACAAACCCTCCAACCGGTCACAGTCCTGGTTGGGATAAGTTCATTATTTTCATTGCTTACCACTGTTATACCTCCCGTTTTCGGTACACATTGTACCGGACTTACCCACGTACTATCGGAGATAGGGTATATAATGCCAGCGTCAAGCCACTTGATGATTTCATTCATTACAACCCCTTTCATGGCATGATTCAGTCTCCTCTGGGCCTCAATTGAAGGTTTGTGATCATCTCCCAACAAGATCTTGTGCATGCACACCGCCGGGCTAATTCCCTTCAAGTTGGCAATTGTCCACCCTATTGCCTTTTTGTGTAGCTTCAACATCTTGATCAGCTTCTTTTCCTGCTCAGGTTGTAACTTAGAAGAAATAATTACAGGCAAAGTATTATCGGTCCCTAAGTATACATATTTCAGTTGCTCTGGCAATTGTTTCAACTCAAGAATGGGTGGTTGTTCGATAGAGGGTTTTTCGAGTTTACCTTCCTTACCTAAGTAATCCAGTGGTTCAAAGTATGTACCTGGTCGGTTGACTAGCCAATTTGCCTCTTCTTGTTGTTCCTCCTCGACCGGTTCTTTATACTCCTCAGGTTCCTCTTGATCGGCAATGTAGTTGCCGAGGCAACTAAATTCCTCATCGAAGTTAAATTCTGCCGTGGCATGAAGTAGTTGGCATTCTTCTGGATCATCGGCATGCCTTAGTGTTTGGAACACATTTAGTTTTACCTGCTGGTCATTCACCCTCATTGTGAGTTCTCCCTTTTCAACATCGATCAAGGTTCTCCCTATTGCTAGGAATGGTCTCCCGAGAATGATGGGTGCATGCTCATCTGCTTCACAATCCAAAACAATAAAATCAGCAGGAAAAATAAATTTATCGACTTTTACCAGTATGTCCTCGATTTTTCCCTCTGGATGCACATAGGATCTGTCGGCTAGCTGCAGCATAACTGTTGTAGGTCTTGCCTTCCCGATTCCTAGTTTCTGGAAAACCGATTTAGGCATCAAATTTATGCTAGCCCCAAGGTCGCATAATGCTTTCTCGACATAGTGATTTCCAATGGAACAGGGTATTGTGAAACTTCCGAGATCCTTCAACTTAGGTGGCATACGATTGTGCAACATTGCCATGCATCGCTCTGTCGCGACAACTGTTTCAAACTCTCCTAGCCTTGTTCTCTTGGACACAATGTCTTTAAGAAACTTGGCATAGTTTGGCATTTGTTCAATTGCTTCCACCAATGGCAAGTTGATGTGGACTTGCTTTAGGATATCAAGAAACTTCTTGAATTGGTACTCTTGTTTTTGTCGCTTCAACCTTTGTGGGAATGGTGGTGGAAGTTGGATATCTTTGATCCTTTCATTGGTTTGAAACCTGATTGACGACATTGCCGGGTCATCTGGAGTTGCCGAGGCATTATCAACTGGGGTTGCCGAGGCATCCTTATCGCAGGTTGTCGAGGCGTCGTCGGTTGCCGAGGCATGTTTATTACCGGTTGCCGTGGCAATTCCTGGTTCGGCATCTGAGGCTTTGCCGCTAGGTTCGTCTTGATCTTTTTGTGGAGTTTTGTTTGACGAGCGGGTTTGAACCTCTCTAAGTTGTTGGCCACTTCTGGTGGTGATTGCCTTACATTGCTCATGGCCAGCTCCTCTTGCGACTTCAGTATCGCTAGGTAAACCTCCTTGCGGTCTAGTGTTCAGATTTTGAGCAAACTGTCTGACCTGATTTTCCAACGATTTGATTGCCGCCTCTTGGTTTTGCAATCTCATCTCGATCCTGTTAATAAAAGCATCAGTTCTTTTTATGAAATTACTATTCTCAGCCATATAAGATTCAGTTTTCATCATAAAAGCATTTAGAGAATTTTCCAAAGAACTAGATGTCGCCAGTGTTGCCGCGCATCTGCTTCCGTGGCATATTCTCTTTGGAATCCCAATGCTTGTGCATTCTGATTGTTCCGTTTTAGAGCATTGTTGGGATTACTCCATGAAAAATTCGGATGCTTCTTCCAAGCTGGATTGTATGTATTTGACATCATGTGGTTGCTCGATTGTAATTCCCACATAGAAGCTAGATTCCGGATTCTCGCATACATTCGGAAGAATTATGGTTATCGCCACATAACTCACAAAAAGAATCCATTACCTTGACTTCATGTGTGTTGTTTGGTTTTTGCATGTTCGGACCATCTTGGTTAAAGCGCCAATTGTGCCGAAATTGAATCGATGATCCTAGTTCATGTATTGTGGCTTAGCGTCTAACTCATCCTCTTCTAGCGGATGGGAATTGATAATCATTCTTGGCCATCCTGTTTAAAATTTGCATTGCTTCTTCCGTGACTTATCTAGGAGTATGCCGTTTGCCGAGGCATCTAGCATCATCCTTGTTGGTGTATTCACGGCGTTGTAAAACATTGTTACTTGAGTCCACACCGAATCCGTGTAAAGGGCATTTGTGTAGAAGTTCTCTATATCTCTCCCAAGCCTCGTACATGGATTCATCATCCGCTTCACGAAAAAGAAGTAATGCCGCTTCTGAAGCTTATCACCAAATTTGTAGGATTAAATCTAGCAAGGAAATCACGACAAAGATCAGTCCAAGATGCTATGGATCCAGCAGGATGCTATTCAACCATGCTTTCGCCTTATCCTCTCGGTGAATAGGGAATAATCTTAATCGTAGGACATCGGGGTGACTCAGTATATCTTGAACGAGTTGCAAATCTCGAGGAAAGATTTCAGATGTTGTCGTGCATCTTCGATTGTTGAGCCGCCAAATTGACCTATTGTGTTGATCATATTAAACATTATCGGTTTCAACTCAAAGTGGTCGGCTTCAATTTCAGGTGCGACAACTCCTCGGGTTAAGTCCATCAAGATCTTCTTCAAGATAATCTCGAATAGTTCTGTTTCGTGCAAGAATCACTCCTCCTCTCGCGCCGAACATCTTGATTCATATTGCCGTCTTGATTTGCCATTGCTTCTCTTATCCTTCGTCTAAGTCTTTGTAAGGTTCGTTCGATTTACGGATCAAAGGGATATTCGTGAAAGTCGGTCTCGCCCGGTCATATACCAATGCAAAACCAAAGTTTGTTAGCCCTTTGAATTGTAAACAAGAAAAATAAAAAGAAAGTGCAAGAAAATAAAAACAAAGTCGCTATTGCCAATCCCCGGCAACGGCGCCAAAAACTTGTTACGCGTAATAAGTGCTACGCAATTGTGCAAGTATACACGTCGCAAGTTATAGTATAAAAGATATCGTCTCCACAGGGATTGGTGCTACTTCAAGAATCTAGTCTCTTGCACTGTAAAAATAAAAACACAAGTAAAAGATTATAGAAGTTTAACTAATCTAGAAAGCAAATAAGTAAAAGAAAAGATGAATTCAATTGAGAGAGATAGGCTAGGTTATCGTGAGTTGAGGTGTGATAGCCGATTGGATTGTCTTGGTAAAAGAGTGCACGGGCAACTTAGTTGCCGTGGCAACTTGCACAACGGGGTTGCCTTGGCAATTAGTTGATGGTTGCCTGGGCGACTAGTTGGGCAACTACTTGGGCGACTGGGCAGCAACTTCAAGGTTCGGCGGAGCGTTCTTCAATGGTTTCTTCTTATCCCTAAGTCGAAACTCTAGCTACTTGTGCATGCCTTGATAATACATTCCTGCGTGAATCAAGGGTGAACAACAACCAATCTTGCGCTCCTCTTAGCCGTTGAAATCCTTAACTTATTCCTAAGCCCGATTAATCTTCACCATCATTGGATTGAATAAAGATCATATTCATTCGTTTCTTGAATCTAACTCTCCCGATATTAGATAAATGGATGAAATCACGAGATCCTCTCCCAATTCACTCGCAAACAATAATAAGAATCAAGAATGAATAAACCTTGAAATAGAAAAGTGCAAACTCTTATTACCTAAACAAAAACCAATAGTTTCTCACAACCACAAAACACAATAACCATAGCCAAGTAAATTTAGTTCATGGCTAGGTTCCAAAGAAACACAAGATAAACAATCCCTAGCATGAACCCAATCGAACAAGGAAGAAAAGCTGAAGCTTGTCGAAAATTCCCCTTTGCTTCCTCTCTTGGTCTTGTCGAAATTCCCTCTTGCTCTCCTTATCGAAATTTCTCTCTTTTTTCTCCCTTTGGATTGTCGAAATCTCCTTGCTATTTATAGGGCTAGGCCAAAGTCCTTCTTTGAGGAGGAGTTTGAGTTGTAATTAAATTATCTTTAAAGAATATAATTCTTTATTATAATTGTATTCCTACTAGAACTTCTCCTATCTTCTTGGAATTTAATTCTTCTTTAATCTCTGCATGGAAATCAAATTCCTTTGGGTTTGGGCTTTGCTCCACGTCATCTTGGGCTTGTATAGTCATTAATTTCGACATCCCTATTGCATTTTCTCTTTGTCGACAATTGCCATGGCAACTGGCTCGGCGTCTCCTTCATGCATTGCCCTGGCAACTAGCTCGGCATATCCCTCATGCATTGCCCTGGCAACTAGCTCGGCATTGCTTTGGCAAGTGATCCTGCACATACACACACAAAAACACACCAAAGCAGCATCTATTTCCACAAAAATCACCAAGTTATGTAATCAAGCTCAACGATTGAAGGAAACATGGATTAATGCATGAATGGCTAACTATGCAACTAATATGAGCCTAAGTCTAACAATAATATGAGTAGAAAGGGTAAGAAAAATAGTACTTTTGAACACTTATCACTAACCATAACTAAAAGTATGTTTTCTTGTCTCATTCTTTACTTCAAGTTTTTTCAAATTAAGAAGATTACCATTTACGGTGATCACTCAATTTGCAATATGCCGAACTTAATATCTTGCTTGAGCCAAGACTAAGCAATCAAGTATTAATCAATATTATTACCTCAGATTATTCAGCAAGCTACACATCTTAACACAACTTATGCCATTATAAGATAAGACTCACCGACAATTACAATATAACAGGACTCTATTACCTTAACTCATTATGAAATTTGAATTAGTGGGATTAAATGACTAATTCAAACAGTTCCATGTAACTTAAACATTTTACTATGACTCAAACCACAAACCAATAAACATGCTTTCATGTCTTGGTAATTAAGGAACCATTCGAACTCCTTAATTAATAGCCTTATCTTATTAGTCAATCATAAACTTGATCATTAACATTCTCATTTTAACAGATCGAGCCCTCCTATTCGCATCATTTACATGTATCTTATTTAATATATATTAATTCGATTAAGTAAGTATACTCCAAGAAGTCATTTGCGGATTTACAACTTATCTTATTAGCCAAGGACCCATTCAGAGGTAACATCATGTTTGGCTAAGACATAAAAATCAAACATCATACATACATAATTTGACCTCCAAACATCCATTCGAATGACTCAATTACAATAATTCCCATATTATAATATGAAACATTAATTATATTATACATATAACGTCCTCTACCCGGTTTAGTAGTAAATCTGTAACACCCTAAAACGTACCCTAGAAGTATTTAAGCTTGTCGCCTAAGTTAAAGTAATTTAATTGAGTTTGATTCTAAATCAATTAGGAAGATTAAGGATCTAATTGAAAGAAAATGCCAAATTTAGATTTAAATTTCAATTACCAAATCGAATTAAATGGTAAATAATGAGATTCCATGATAAATAATTCAATTCCAATAGTTGCCCCTCCACTATCTTCGGCTTAAGATATAATTAGAAGGGTATATTAGACATTTACATGTCTAAATAAGATGACACCAAGTCATCTTCTTCATCCCATTTGGCCAGCCAAAACTTAGTTCCGAGAGAGAAATTGGGAGAAAGGCAGCCATGGAAAGCTTGATTATCCTTGCATGGTTGGGAATTTGAACTTGGAAATCAAGTTTGAGAAGCTTGGTAAGCTCCTCACACTTAGCTGAATTGAATTGTAGCTTGAATTCTTGAATGTTGATTGCTTTCATGTTGTTTTGATCTTGATATGATGCTGGAAATTTGTTAGAATAATTTATAGACTATAATCATGTTAGATTATGAACTAAATAATGAAATTAAGGTAGAAATCAGCTTGGCCGAATGCTATGTACATGAATTAGTGACCGATTGATGGAATTTGTGAATTAAGTGGTCCAAATTGAAAGTTTACGATAATTTTAGGACTAGAAATAAATGTTATCATGCTGAAAATTTAGTGTATAAAATGAAATTGAATGTTAATCAAGTGAAAAATATGTTAAATGATAGAAATTGTACTAGTGATGAACTTGGTCACATAACTTGTGTAGTTAGCTAATTAGTGGCAAAAATTGAAAGATTTGACAAAATTGAGGATTGTTCTGTACTAAATTAGCTACTAGAAAATTTTCTAAAAATAGGGGAAGACCTAGAATAAATGTTCAATAAGTTGTATGGCTCAATAAGTAAAGAATTGATAGCTTTTAAGTGATGAATTGGCATGATAGTGAAATCTGGACTAATATGTAAAATTGGTTAAATTATGGACTGAATTGGACTGTTTAGGGACCTATCCTAAATTGAAAGAACAGGGAAGGGTTATATTGAATGACTGGATAATCGAATTGCATGAATTATAGCTAAAATTGACTGTCTAAATATATAAATGGGCAGATTATTGAATAGGGGACTGTTCTGGAAAATTTGTAAATTTAAGGACTTAGATAAACAAATTAAGGACTAAGCTCGACATGAAAAGTAAAGGTAAAAACAGGGGAAACTAAGGTAAAAAGAGACTGAATTGACCTGTATGAATCATAGGTTAAATAGATCACTAAAGTGGACCTAGATACAATCTGGCAGTTTCAAAACTGTAAAATTGACCCGACTTTAACTAATAAATTGTATTGATCTGAAAAGGATAAAAATATGAGCCATACATGGATGAATAGGTAATTGAATTAGCATTCTAACGGTATAAACTAATCAAAATTCTGACGTATAGATTAAATGATATAAACATATTAGTAACTAGTGTGCAAACTGTCAGGCAGTGGCAAATTTGTTACTTGTAACAAATTAAGTGTTTGAAAGCTTGTGTGAATTGAGTTTGGTATGGTTCTAATGCATGATTGTACTATTGAATGCTAGATTAAGATAATGGTGGAAAAATGGATAGGTATCAGGATGTAAACGAGGAATCGAGTATCCCGTAACTTTGGGATACAAGGTGAGTGTAGCCTTACTTAGGGTGAGGACTTAGGTCCTAAACAATTACATTGTTTACAATGTTGATATGGAATTTCTATGAAATGAATCTAATTGCTACTTGGTAAAAGCATAAGGGAAGGATGCTTAATTGGAAACTTGATGATGAAATGAAATGCTTGTTCTTCTTGATGCCAAATCAATTGGAAGTAGAATGTGTTTACTTGGATTGTTATTGGTTGAGATTTAATATGTATACATGAATGTGGTTGAATATTGCTGCCTTGATTATAGACTTATACTTGCTTGTGACTTGTGCTTGAATTGAGCCTAAATTACATTGGTAATTCGATAATAACGGGAAGAATGAGATTAAACAAAGACTTGAAATCTAATGAGTGGAAATAAAGCTTGATAGATAAAAAAGAGAAAAAAGAATAAAATGTGCCTTCTTGATTGATTGACATGCTCAAATTGTTTGTTGGTTTGAGTGACCTTGTGGATGCTAATTGATAACTAGTATAGTATAATTTGAATCTTGATTAGGACACTTTCCTAGTAGAATGGCCATTCGAATAGAGTAAATGAATCCTTGATTGGTGCTTGTTAATGTTTGTTGATGTCGAATGCGGTATTGATGGAAATTGTGGAACTATATATTATGAACTTAGGTTCAATTGTCTTAGAGACTTGAAATGGAATTGATCTTGCTATGCTTGTTGCCTAATCACTTGTAATGTGATTGCTTGAATTAGAAGAAGTAATAAGCCCTTGGTTGCTAGTTGTGTAACACCCCAAATCCTAGCTTAGAAGTATTGGAATTAAATTGATTAAGTTGATAGCTTAATTGAATTAAGAATTAAGATAAATTGATTTATTAAGAGACTAATTGAAAGAATGTATAAAACAAGTGATCAATTTAAAAGTGACTACATTGAAATAAAGGAGAAAGATTGAGATTGCATGATAAATATCATGAATCTCTTATTTCCCCTTGGCTAATCACATGATTAGTAACTAATCAAGGGACAATTTCGACAAAACACAATTCCAATAACAAGGAAATGTTGTTGTCATCTTCCTCATTATCCTATGTTTGGCCGAAACTTAGAGAGAAAGGGAGAGTGAGAGAAAGCTTGGAATTCAGCCATTGAAGTAAAGATTTTAGCTTGCATGTGTAGGAAATTTTCATTGAAATTAAGCAAGAAGCAAAGTAAGTATAGTTCTTCTTGTATTTAATTGATTTGGCAACTATCTTGTTGAAATTGGACTGTTTTTGATGATTATTGGTGGAATTAGATATTGAATGTGTTGTTAGATGATTATATGGTTGTTGAATTATACAAAATTGAAGAATGAAACGAGGTACAAGACTGGAAATTGTATTGTGTTGTTAAAGTGGAAATTGAATGATTTGAGTATGAAATTGAGCTAATAAAATAATGAATTGATGATGATCATGAATAGGTAATGTAAACAAGAGGTTGAACAAATTGAATTAGATGCAAACAATGCTGTATATTGAAGATAAAAGCATGAACATAGTTAAGTAACATAGAAACTGTTTTGTGGTATTGAAATTGAGTAAACATGCAAGATTAGGCTTTGTAATCAACTTACCCTGCTTTGACAGCCTTGTTTAATGAACTAACATGGACCTAACATGTTTATGATATCATATGGATTGAATTATAGGGCCAAGACATTGGTTAAAATGGATTAAAGGCATTAAAATGTAATTAGATGCAATCTGCCCAGAATTGCTCTGTTCTGGGCAGTCACTTTGAAAATTCACCAAAAATTGTATAGTTTGAATTAAGGGCTGAAATTTTAATGACATAATCCTTATAATGTCTATTTTATTTAGGTGAAAACAGAACTGAAAACTGGGTACTATACTGAAAACTGTAAATAGGTATTGCTGGACAGTGCAAACTGTCTAGGCAGTGTAAATGCCCTGTCTTTGAACAATAAACTGTATTAATTGGCTAAGAAATAAAAATCAAGTCTTACATGGACTTATATAAAATTTTGTAAGCTTTCCAACGGTGTATAGCAATCGAAATCCTTACGTACGGATTAAAAGATATGGCCATTTAAAGGGACAGTGTGCAAACTGCCAGGCAGCAGTGTCCTAGGCAGTTTTGGACTGTTTTTGCACCTAGTAAGAAACTGTTTCCAAAACAGTTTTGGGACATTGTAATCTGTCCAATTATGTATTAAAATAAAGTAACAACAATGTGAAGATGAATTGGTAATGAAATGAAATGCTTAAAAAGAAGCATAAAAACAGTAGCTAAATGTTAGGTAAAATGTAGTAACATTGCTACTTTGATTGTGTGACTTTATGTGCTTATTTTGATGAGATGTGCATATGTTATGCTTGCTAGATCAAGGGCAGCTGACTGGGGAAGAAGAGGATAGGAGTGGACATCCAAAATCTAGAGTCAAAGGGATTTGGATCCAAGATAGTTGAATTGCTAGGAGTATTTGTTAGTGTAACTATCTTAGGGTTGGGACTTAGGTCCTAACCAACCTTGTTATTGCTTAAATGGAATGCTAATGCCATGTAACATGACTTAAAGAATATTTGGCTAATTAAGGGAAGAATGAAATGTATGATAACACGATTGATGCCATGATCTTTGTGTTTACTTGGGTGTTAAGCAATTATGATCAAATGCTTGTCATGTGCATTGCTTATGCCTAAGGTATGAATTGGCATGCTTGCTTGGAGAATAAGTTACGCACAATGCATACATATGCTTGTGTTTGTGAATGTATACATGGTTGATTGAATCGAATGCTATGGATAGTTATGTATTGGGAGTTAAGACTCTATAAGCATAAGGGCTTGGCCTTGGATCCAAATCCCTTGGTATCTAGTTTGATAGATTGGAGGTCATGCCTTAGAATCTTGAGCTCATATTGGCACTACGGTGCATATTGGCACTTCCGTGCATATTGATGAGATTTGATTATCTAGTAAGCTACTTACCAAGGAAGGTTGAAAGATGACTTAATGAACATTGCTTGTATTGAAAGAAAGTTGTATGAACTTCATTGCTTGAAAGATAACACATGAATAGTTGCTAAACTTGTTTCTTGTCATGGAAGAAATATATGTTGATGGCTTTATGTATAAATGCCTACTTAAAGGATTGAATGTTTGATTGCTTGTCTTCCAAGCATGTTGTTCAAATGGCTTATGGAAACCTTGATGATGTTCATGTTGATTGTATGATATGTAAAAGATGCCTAAGTTACCAAATACAATTCGAAATAGCATGTGCCTTGTATTGATATTCTTGATTCTTGGATTACATGTAAACTTGGACTTATATGCTTTGAAAATTGACTAGACTTAGTGTTACCTCACTAAGTACATATCTTGTACTTACCACTCTACTCTTCATTCTTCCCATAACAGATTAAAGATTACTTCAAGAAGATATCTTGGGTTTGAAGCAACACTTGAGGCTAGCTTTAAAAGTATGAATTCAAACTCTTTGTATACTCCTAGTTTGGTGGCACTAGATTTTTGTAATAGATAGCCTAGATCATGCATATGATTATGTGTATATGACTAGTTTTGTAATGTTTGAATGGGCCTACTATGTAAACTATTTTGGATGACTTAAACTATGTTTGAACTAAGATGATATGTATATATAAGAGGTAGATGATGCACATATTGTGTTTGAAATCCATTGTTTGATGAGATTATGTATGAATCGAATGTAGATTCAATGTGTGATGAAATCTTGTTTAATTGAATGTTAAACCTATGTTGTATGTACATGCATTTGATGCTATGTATGCTAACATGGTTCGGCCATGTTGAAATTGGAGGCTAAGGTATGTTAAGCATGCATTATCAATGTTCTAGACAAATATGCTATGTAATATGATAACTTGATTGTAAAGAAACAAATGAAAAATGGTTAGGATGCCATGATATTTCGAATAGGATGAATGAAGATGTAATAAGATGTAAATTGTATGCTTTGTAATGATTATGTTAATTGATTGAATAAGTAGTTACTTAGGATGCAAGCAAGGTAGTTAAAGTAAGTTTAGTGGTCACCTAGTGTATTCGAATAAAATGCATGTAAATTGTAAAATAAGATGAAAGTTGTATCATGTATGATAGTAGCTTAAAATGAAATATGCCACACTTGACCTTGTTGTTTGAATGATGTATGTGAATTGATTGTAATGGTAATATGTCATAGTAACTTAGGTTATAAGTAAGAAGGAAACAAATTGGTACCTAAAATTGTATGTTATGAAAGTTGTTTGGTTGCTTAATGTGGCTTTGTTTGATTATATTGAATGTTTTGATAGGTTTAGATTGGGTTACTTGCTCAAAAAGACAAGTATCTTGAGGTTACTTGTCGAACAAGTAACCTATCAATCACTTTGTTTTGTTCAGGTAATGCTCTCGAACCGGGTTACGGCTAACCTAGGGATGGGGTGTTACAAGTTGGTCTTAGGTAGAACGGCATGCCTTAGAGTCTAGAGCTCGATTGTTTTGGTACGTTAGTGTACCCTACTGATTGGTGTTGTAGACACCCTATTGTTAGATACCTTGGGTATCAGATTGATTCGGTACGTTGTGTACCCTACTGCTTGGTGTTGTAGACTCCCTACTATAAATACGTGACTCAATTACCTAATCCTACTAACTACCAAGGCAAAACAAATTTCTAAACTTGTAATAAGACATGATACATGGTTTATAAATAATCAAATTGATACATGCTATTGAGATTCTAGTAAAATGAAAATATATGAATAAGATGAGACATATACTATCTTGATTGGCTCATTGTTTGAAAGATAAATTACATTGGAAGTGACCCTACTCAAATATGGGGATTTGTGGCCATTGTGCTCATTGTATGATTCTTGATATAATCTTGCTTGTTTGATTGCTTGAGTTTGAGATTGGCTAATTGCTTGATGAGTTGCTTATTGCTTAAGAATTCATTCCTTTCTTGATTATTGTGGTGAAAATGCTTGAATTGATGATCTTGATTATGTGGACAAGCTTGTCATGGTTTTGACAATGGATGTTTGATGCTAGACTTGTAAGTTAAATGAATTTGAATGTAATCTTGACCATGTTGTGCTTGAATATTGCTTACTAGTCTCGCTTGATAATGAATTATTAGGTATCCTAAACCTATCTCATTATTCGATTGGTATGTGTTTGAATTGACATCATAAGTAATCAAGATTAGAATTTAAACAAGACTAAGTCTTGCCTTGTATGTATGCAACGTGATTGTTTATAAGGTTTCTTACTAAGTAAGTAAGTTGTTAAAAGGACTCTATGGTCTCAAATGTTGGTCTAATTCAACCGAAAAAGATTTAAGTGTCTAGTCTAATTGGAATCAAGAGATGTTAGATTGAGAATATGTTTGAACTGGAAATGGATAGAGTCTTTATATGATGATGGTATTCGAATGAATAGGTGAAATTGGGGTTGCCTATATTAGTCTATGGATAACATGGTTAAGTGGTTTTTAAAATGAGAATAAACCTCTTGAAATAAGCTGATAAATGATGGGCTTACAAGAATAGGATAATGAACTTAATAACTTGAGCTAGTTTATACTTAATTGATAAAATGTAATAAAAGGCTTCCTACTCGAACGACATGTTAGATACAAAGTTAGACTAACTTAAACTTGTAAGAAAAGGGTTATAAACTAAATACCATGTTAGAGTCATGTCCTAATGAATTAAGAAGCTTAAAATGCAACCTAGTGTAATCTGCCCAGGAAATTCTGTTCCAGGCAGCAACTTCAAAAAATAACCATAAATTATGTAGGTCAAATTAAGGGTTGAAATTTATATGGAAGGAACCTTAGTTTGTCTATTTTCATTAGGAGAAAACATAATTGAGTTTTGATATGTAAGCTGGAATCTGGAGATAAAAACCTCTAGACAATGCAAACTGTCCAGAAATGAAATTGCCCTATCTTTGAACTAAAAAAACTGTAGTAATTGGAAAAAAATTAAAATGAAACATCCAAACGGTTGTAAAGAGGGTTAAATAAGCTTTCTAACGATATAAATGGTTTGAAATTCTGACGTACGAAATGAAAGTTATAAGTATTTAAGTGACCAGTGCTTATGTTGGCTGGCAGCAGTAGTATTGGTGTCCTAGACAGTTTGTGAACTGTTTTGAAAATAATTTTGGGACAGTGGTTACTGCCCTGTTATACATGAATGAAAGTGTGGTCTTGAACTTGTTAATGAAATGGCTAATCAATGGAATTAAATGATGAAAATGAATGCTTTGATTGTTTATCCCTTGAGAAATAAGATACTTGAAAATGATTCTTCCTCTTGCTCGAATGAAGATGATTATATGCATGCTTGATTGGCCTTGTTCTTGTATGAGTTGTTTCTTGATTAATTCATGGTGGTAATCTATGATTTGAGTTGTTTGATTGAATAATATGAATGCTTAATTATGCTTGGATGAAACTAGTTAAATCTTCTAAGATTGTCTAAAGCCTAGATAGGTGTTTCTTGAAATAAAGGACACATAACTTGACAAATTGATAACTTGAAAATCTTGCTAGACTTTAGATGCTACTTCACTAAGTACAATCTTGTACTTATTACTCTTGTTTGCATTCTTCCAAAACCTCAGGTAAAAGCTATCCCAACCAGTACCTTGATATCAAAGTCAGTTTTCTTGGGTTCGAAGTAAGGCATGCAAAGCTTGAAGTTTGACTTTGTATTTACTTTGATGTACTCCTAGATGGTGGCCTTAGATTGTGTTAAGCATTGATAGACCATGCATTGGGCGTATATGTATAAAGTGTGTATGTTAAACTTGTTAAAGTCTTGTAATGAAATGGTACTTTGGATTTGTAATTAAATATATGTAAATAGTAGCCTTTGTGGACTCTTTGGTCATGGCTAATGAATGAATAAATTAGACTTTGCATATGAGCTTGTTATGATTGAGTATGGTTTTGAAATTAAGAAATTGAACTTGCTAGATGATGATGTATCAGCTACTTTAGGTAAAACCCTAATCGAATGAATTATGAGTTACACGACTGCTTACCAAAATCACTTACATACTTTATAAGTCTAGATATTGTTAAGTGAATAGGACATATGAATTCAATAAACCTAACGGTCTAAAAGATGTGCATAATGGGTAGAGAATAGTGGTGAATATGAACTTAATTGATGTTAACAATTCAAATGCATAAGATGTTCATGCTAATAGATAAGTTTAATAGATAACAAGATTAAATGTATTGGGCCTGACCGAATGGTGTTGAATGATAGTTGTATAAGAGTAATTCGAATAGTATAATGAGCTGCTTATTAGCTAACTTGCATAAATTGAACAAATTTGGTCCTAAAACCTGTAAGGCTATCATATATCTAAATTAATTGGTATTCTTTAAAATGTGTAAGCTTAATCAAAATTGAATATTAGTGATTACTTGCTAGATAAACAACTCAGCTTTTAGAAGTAGAGTTCTAAATAAAAAGGGAAAAATTTTAATTGACCCGCATTTTCGTGTTCCCTTGTTCTGTTTTCTCGCTCCTAACCCGGGCGAGGGGTGTTACAAAATCGGGTTTAGAAGGTTAAGTTATTAGAATCAAGCTAACTTGTTATCCAAGTTAAAGTCGAACAAACAATAATTTAGATGCTTAACTTCCTAGTATATTCGAAACAAACAAGTGGAGGAATCTTAATAAGCGAAAATCATCAAGTCTAGATGCATTTCAGCCCTAATCTGAACAAATCATACACAGAAAAGCATGAATTGTTACGTAATGTGATCATACCTAGTCCAATTGATTATAGAGTCACATAAAAATAAGGAATTATAATCAAGCTGATTAGATATTTAGCTAGACATTCCATTCTAGTTTGAAGGAGTCAATTATATATTTAAGTATGCGAATAGATCCATGCATTCAGAAATGAATAGATTGTGAACTACAGTAGTTTAAGTTTCGTCTACTATAACCTAGCATCTGAGAATTTAAAATTAGCATGATAACCTTATATCCTTTTAAACCAAAACTCAAACAACCATTACATAATAATGCATACATCGATTAAATCATGATAGATAAAAGTAGTTTTATACTTATATACATTCCTCTACAAAATATAACATCACGTTCATTACATACCAATGACATAACCAACCATACAAGTCAAACATGTGCCACCATCATAGGAGTCAAATAAGATAAACAAAACATACACTTATATCCCTTGTGGTCTTGCTTTACTCCTTGGTTTCAATCTACTAGTATCAAGCTAACCTGAAACACATTTGAAAGGAATAAATAAGTTCAAGAATGTGACATGTATACAATAAATGAACTATTACTAGTCTAATCTTTTGTAATGTTCGAACAAACTTAAGCTATTTGTCCTCAACAACATTTGAGTGTTTCAAAACTCAATTCCAAGCAAGCATATTCACAATATTATGAGAACCAAATTTCAAGTAACTCATTCGAGTCAAGATACTATTATAAGAGTGTCCATAACATGTAAACATTTAAATCTTTCATTCTATTATCTAAGATCTTGATGGTCGAGTATAAAACCATTCCTTATAAGAGTTATAATAACTATAACCAACTCAAGGGATCTATTCGATCCAATTTCGAAGCAACACAATTTCTTTACGCAAGTTGTAGTAGGTAGATACTTAATAAACCTTTTAAATTATCTTGAGCCTTGATCGATAGTTAATAGGCACTTGAATCCAACATAAGGATAACATTAATAATGGTATTCAATATACCATTTCAAGGACACTCAAGGTGTCGATTTGATATTAACTTTGAACAAGAGTACCAAAGGTACTAAAAGATCATTCGATCTTAACAACATGGGACCATAGTCCTAACTAGCGAGCTCGAGGGACTCTATGGCATGCAAATTGTGTCTAACTAACTCAATTCAAGGCTTACTTATTTAAGTTGTTTTCGATAAGTTCAAGAGGCATTAGCTGCCTTATTTCAATTTGTCCACCATTCGACTTATTCATTCTACCAATTCATAATTTCTAGCAAAGTATAACTAGATTAAATAGTACAACTAAAGTAGTTTACCTCAATTGTAACTAGATCAAATAGTATAACTAGATCAAATAGCTTTCGATTGTAACTCAACCGAGTTGGCACGTAATGCATTTTCTTTAAGGTATTAGCATAGTATAAATACAATAGGGTAGCAATACCGTACATACTATCTAAGTTACACTTACAGTAGTTTCCAAGCTATTGATGTTCTCGTATCACAATCCCCTTTTTTCTTATCGTTGTTTGGATCTACGAGTGTCCTTTTTCCTTCTGTATCCTCTTAATTTTCTAACATATAACATTATAGTTCTTATTAGCATAAAGTTCGATTGATCAAATTTCCAATTCCATTCAATTTCATAATTAACAACTAGTCATTTTATCTCGGAGACCTTCAAATGTAGAAACAGTTAATTCAAGGACCCTACATCAATTCTTATTTAAGGATTCTTCAATTTGTTATACTCTTATTCTTTCAATTTAGCATAAGTTCTAATCACCAAAAACAGGGCAACATTGTGTTAATCCTTTTCCTTAACTAAAACGGCCCTAGAGTATTATATTACACATCTATTAGTTTAGCAAACAATTCAATTTTCAAAACAGTCCTGATTCTTCACTCTTGTAGCATGGCAGTTTTGTTACTCATCTAAACATAGTTTCATTTTCAATTTAAAGATAACGAACATCTCAAATGAAGGAGCTCAAGATTCTCAACAAAACAGTTTCATAATTCCATCAAACTTCTAGGCCAACAATTCGATTTTATACCTATTACAATCAATGGATCACGTTCTTTTCTATGTGTACCAGCTTTAGCATATAAAAACAAGACATTCCCAAACTATTCTATCTATATGCATTTCAATAACCAAAAAAATGAGAATCAAGAGGCAATTTGGCAATTCATTCGAACATCTACTATCAACCAAACAATATGTCAAACATTTCTAACTTAAATTTCTATTTACCCATTCTAATTCTTCTAGTCACAAAGCAATTGCCTTAAAACTCAATAATAGAAACTCAAATCTGAATCCAATTGAATCGATTCCATGTTTCCAACAACAATCAAATATATAAGGAACTAAGAACTAAACATTACCTTGATGGAAACAATTTCCTATGTGTAAATCCTATGTTTCCTTCACTGATTCCTTGTTCCTACAAAAATGAGGAATTTTCCCATGAGTTCCCTCTCTCTCTACTACTCGGTTTCATAAGGAAAAGAGAAGAAGATGGTCCACCGATTTTATGACCAAACTTTCCTAAAGGACACATGGCTTTGGTCTTCTAATTAGGTAATGTTTAGCATGCAAACATGTTAATTAGAAATGCATGCAAAGTGGTCCTTTAAGAAATGGCCACTCGGTTTATTAAGTTCTCATTTTAGTCCCCCAAATTAAAATCAAAACACATAATAGCTAACAGAAATCAAAATTTAACATATCACCTTTCTAGACCCTATTTTGGGATGTTACAAATCCCTCCCCTTAAAGAAATTCATCCTCGAATTTACCTGGGAGGAATAAGTGGGGGTATTGGTCTTTTAGAGAAGACTCCAATTCCCAGGCAGCTTCTTCTTGTTTATGATTTCTCCACAGTACTTTGACAAGGGGAACCATTTTGTTTCCAAGTGCTTAGTGTGCCAGAAAATTAAAGCAGAACATCAAGTTCCTTCAGGTTTGTTACAACCTATCGAAATACCACAATGGAAATGAGAGTAGATAACAATGGATTTTGTTAGTGGATTGCCTTTGTCACCAAAGAAAAATGATGCAATCTAGGTAATTGTGGATAGATTTTCGAAATCAGTCCATTTTCTTCCTGCTCAAATGAACATGAGCTTGGATCAAAAAGTATAACTTTACATACGAGAGATAATAAGACTTCATGGTATTCCTATTTCTATAATCTCCGATCGAGACTCCAGATTTACTTCTAGATTCTGGAAATCTCTACAGAAAGCTCTCGAGACTAAGACAAACCTCAGCACTACTGTAACACCCTAAACTTAGCCTAGGAAGGTTACCACTATCTAAGCTATAGATTAATTGAATTATGTGCTAATCAAATTAAAGAACAAAGAACATTAGCTAACAAATAATTAAATGACCAAAATGTTATAACCAACAAGTTAGAGTGTCAAATTAAAAGGACCAACTTGAATATTAGGCAAACTTGAGCATTGCATGGTGAATTAAAAATGAATTGAAGAATTGAAAGGTGCCTTAAGGTGAGGAGTACACGTATGGCTTTCCTTTGATGGGTAAATAGACAAACACTATCATCTTCTTCATTCATCCCTTAGCACCGAACTAAATTAAAGAAAGAAAAAAAGGTTTTGTTCAACATACCATGCACTGGAATGGTCCTTGTGTTGCTTGAATTGTGGTTGTATGATTGTGAATGTAAGTTCTTCTTCTTGCTATTCCCTTGTTTGAAATGTAGGTTGTTGAATGTGTCTTGATTCCTACATGCTGTAGAATGCTCGAATCATGAATTTGCGAGTGTTAGTAGTCAAATTGCTAAGGAGAATGTGTATGGTTGCTGGAAATTGAGAATAGGGTCTGTTTTGCTAGGAGAAAATGTGTAAATATGCTAATTGTATATAATGCCATGATTTGGTCACATTGCTAGATGAATTGAGGCTTGAATAGAGTAAATAGCTTGCTGGAAATTAAATACATATAATTGAACAAGTTAAAGCTAGGTAATGGACTGCTCAATGGTGAATTAGAGGTATGTTTTTGATCAAATGGATAAAATTGAACATAGCATTATAATTCCTTGTTTTAAGCACATTTCTAGGTGAATTGGACTGATCTAGACATGTAAGAACATGAAAATAAGCTGAATTACAATGTTAGAATCTTGTTTAGATGAGTTATGAAGCTAGAAACTCAACCTAGTGTATTCTGCCAAGAATACACTATTTTAGGTAGTAACTTTGAAAAATTACCATAAATTGTATAAATGGAATTTAAGGCTGAAAATTATATGGATAGTGCCTTAACATTTCTAAATTCATTAGGAGAAAACAGAACTGAGTTCTGGATTGTAGAATGAATTGTAGAGAATAAACACTAGGGACAGTGCAAACTGTCAGTGTGATAAAATGCCTTGTGTTTAGGTTAAAAACTGTATTAATTGGCAAAGAAATAAAATGCAAGGCCTATATATTTAGAAAAAAAAATTAAGTTAGCTTTCCAAAAGTGTAAACCAATTGAAATTCCAACATACGAAATGGAAGTTATGCATGTTTAAGTGAGCAGAGTACATGCTGCCTAGTAGCTACAGTTTAGGTAATTGTACACAGTATTGTGACAGTTTTGAAAACTGTTTTGTAAACAGTTTTGGGATACTGGTTACTGCCCTATTTTACATGAATTAGAGTATACACAAGTGTAGTTATGTGTAGTAAAGAATATATATGAGCATGCTTCCAGATTTGTATATGTTGTGTACTAGTAATATTGCCTTGGTTGATTGATTATGTGAACTTCTTTTAATATGTATTTACTTGTGTAATGTGTTAGAACCAGGAGTGAACTTGGTGGAAGAGGAAAGGCTGGAACATCCTAAATCTAAGAAAAAAAGAGTGTGGATCCAAGGCTAGCTAGCTTGGGGGTATTGTAAGTGTAGTTATTTCTAGGGTTAGGACTAGGTCCTAACCAAAGAAAGCATGTCTACATTCTTGTAATGTTTTAAATGGACCTAATATGGACTTGGCCTAATAAGGGAAGTATGATCAAAGCAATGCATGAAATTTGATCACATCCTTGAATTCATGTATAGTTCGATTGCTAAGCATGGTTAAGTGGTAACATTGGTGCTTGTATGTGTGAGATGGCATGTGATCGAATGCTTAAAGAAATTGCTTGAAATGTTATCCCAAATTGATGAAATGAACACATGAGAATTACATGATATATGAGCTATGGCTCAATTAGCCCAAGGGCATAGTATATAATGAACATGCTGAATAATTGACATGATCTTGAACTTGAAACACTTTTATAAATGGCTAAAATTGAACAACCTTGGTAGCTAGTTGTATTAGGTAGAAAGGCACGCCTTAGAGTCTAGAGCTCATTATGTTAGGGTGGACTATGGTCCAGGGCTAAGGTCCCTATTTGGTGACAGACGGAGGGTACGTATGTGGTCTTTGGCGATAGTAGTAGGGTTGACCAGCACTACGGTGCATCTTGTGGTGACAGTTGGTTGAAGACTCCATTACCTATATAAACTAAGTACCAAGGGGTTGTTTAAATGATAGCAAATGAAATAACAATCCTATAATACATGTTACTTGTCTTGAAAGTTATAAAATGAATGTAACTTGAAATGAAAACCATGAATTGTATGTTACTTGTCATGGAAGCATGAATTGCTTGAGACTTGTTATGAGATTTATTGTTGCTTGACATGTAAACCATACAATGTTCTATATTTGGTATGTCAACTTGATTTACTTGGTAAATGTATAACCATTCGAATAATTAGATAAGACATTTCCTGGTATTGCTTGCCTTGTTACTCTAATAAGATATAATTCATGCCTATTGCTTGCTAGATTGTTTGAATGATATACATGCTTGGTGATTATGATTCTTGATTGACTTGAAACGCTTATAAACTTTAGTTAGGTAGACTTGATAAATAGCTAAATAACATGATAAATGGTTAGTTACTACCTCACCTAGTACATATTTTGTACTTATCACTATTGTTTTTATCCTTCCCAACCACAGGACAATGGATTCGATTGTTGCTTGACCTTGAAGCCTGATTTCTTGAGCTCGAAGCAAGACACAAGCATAGCTTAAGTATGGTTCATACTTGCTTTGTACTCCCCTAGTCGGGGGCACTTAGATTGTATATAGTGAACTATGCATGTATTTGGAATTCTTGAAACTTGTATATATATGTGTGTTCTTGAATGGGCCTACTATGTTATGAACTTGGTTGATAATGTGAAACAAGTAATGAACTCAAATTTCATGTAATGGAAAGGTGTTTTGTTGCGCATATATGAATATACAAATGGAATATTCAAGTGATTGATCTAGTTTATATTGTCATTCGAATGCCTTGTGGAATAATGTAGTCTTGTGTGAACATACCATGTTGTACGTGTTCTATATGTTTGTATGGTAATGGCCGAATGGGTAGGCTTGGTATATGGCTTGTTGGAATCAATTTACATGCAATTGTATGTTCAAATAATCATGTTTAGTAATCTAAGTATGAGATGTTATATGTATCAATCTAAGGAACAATGAAATGAAATAGGAGCATGTTTGTATACTTAGGCCATTCGAATGATAGTTGTATGATGTAGTTAATGGAATTGTTAAAGTAGTAACTTATAATGACTTGTAAACAAAATGTGAGATTGCTTGTATGTTAAGTTAAGTATGCTTGGTTGCTTACTAGTTAAGTAACTTATCCAATAGGGATGAGTTAATCTATTCTTGCCTTGTCCTTGCTTGGTAACGCTACCAAGCCGATTTGCTACTAACCCAGGGTAGGGGGTGTTACATTTATTGGTAATCATAGATTTTTAGACAGTTCAAGGACTAAATCGAGCTCTCTTGCATCATATAGGATACTTGTGCCACCTAGGAGACTTGTATTGTATAGCTTGTGTCTTTTCTTAACTAAACCTAATTCCTAATTGTTCTATTTGATCGTAGAATGTCTAAAACAAGGCTAGCTCGAGACGATGAATGTCCTGAAGGCTCCTCGAATGAAGGAGATAGTGTGAGGATGGAGCAGAATCATTAACAACAACAAGCTCAACTCCGAGCCCAACCTGCTGCTCAACAGGAAGCTCTTGTTATAAATCCTGTGCAGCAGGAATGTCTCATGAGCATGAAGAAGATGCTCAATCATCTTATAACTACTTTGAAACAAGACTATCCTATTCCTCCTCCTGCTGCTGTGCCAAACAGAGCCCCGATTGACAAGCTGGGTCAACACCGGGCCTATACTTTCACTGGCACTAATGAATCCAATCCCGAAATAGCTGAGTATTGGTTAGATACCACTACTTGAATCCTGACCAAACAACTGCCCTGTTTTGATGAACACAAACTCGAATGTGCCATAGCCTTGTTGGCAGATGAAGCTCTAAGCTGGTGGGAAACCACTATCCTGACTGCTCCTACTAAAGCTGTAACTTGGAAATTCTTTCTCGAGAAATTAAGGAAGAAATGCATCAGTAAACAATACTTGGCCGAGCACCAGAAGCGTTTCTTGTACCTCAAGAAAGGTGGCTGACCCATTGAACAATACGTGAGCGATTTCTGCAAGTATTGCAAGTGCGGGTCGGAATACATCAAGACTGATGCTGACAAGTGTCGGATGTTTATCGATGGACTGAATGGTGAACTGAGTCCAATATTCACTGCCCTGGGTATCACTGACTTCCAAAATTTAGTAAACCAGGCTATTGGAACCGAGCCGAAGATGAAGGCCTCTGAGAAATGCAAAAGTGGTAACTCCTGGAAAGACAAACGGTCCAAGAATTATGACAAGCCTCACTAGCAGTAAAAAAAGTCTAAACACTCCAAAGAACACTCTTCCAATTACACTCATGTTCAGAAAAGCAACTACATACCGAGACCCCAATCGGTAACCAATCCTTCAGCCCCGATCATCTTTGTTGATAGTACGGGGAATTTCAGTGAAGCTGCTCAATATCCTACTTGCAAGTTCTACCAGAAGCATCACATTGGGCAATGCAGAACTCAACAAAATCTATGTTTCTTATGTGGAGCCTCCGATCACTATATTAGGGATTATCCCCAGAATCCTAATAAGGTTCCGAATCGAGCTCCTACAAATGCTAGCTCAACTTCGTCTATTCAAAACAAGGGACCTAGACAAGCAAAATTCGGAAATCAGGTGAAGAACAAAGGACCCCATTCGAATGCCCCTACTCACCAAGAATCTCGGGCTCCTTCTCGAATCTATCATATCCGGGGAAAAGAAGATGAAGAATCACTTGATGTCAGCAGGTATCGTTGAGCTAAATTTAACTCATGTTTATGCTTTAATAGACTCGGGATCCACACATTCATTTGTATTCTCATCTTTGATTGCAAAATTGAAGTTAAAACCTGAAATTGTAAAACAAAGCCTTGTAGTCTCGAATCCAATGGGGGATTACAAACATAAGCCTTATCTGTATAAATTGTCCCCTATTCATTTGAAATATACCATTCTATTTTGATCTATATGTACTACCAACTTGTGAGTTCGATCTAGTACTGGGACTAGATTGGTTAGGCAAACATGAAGCCTGGGTAGATTGCCAAAATTGGAGACTTTATCTCCAAGGTTTAGGAAAGGAATCAATCCTCCTAATTGATAGGAAACCAACCTCAATCTTTGCTGCTATGATTATTCAAGATGAACTTGAATTCAGATTACCTAGTATGCCAATTGTATCTGAATTCATTGATGTTTTTCTCGAGGAACTCCCTGGTCTCCCTCCAATCAGAGAAGTAGAGTTCGGGATCGATGTCCTATCAAAGGGCACATGTTGAATTAAAAGAACTCAAGAAGCAACTCCAAGAGCTACAAGACAAAGGCTTTATTCGGCCTATCTCGTCTCCCTACGGTGCTCCAGTCTTGTTCGTGAAGAAGAAAGACGGGACTATGAGACTCTATATTGACTAGAGACAATTGAACAAGCTTACTATCAAGAATAGATATCCTCTCCCAAGGATAGAAGATCTCTTCGATCAACTCAAGGATGCTTCGGTGTTCTCATAGATCGATCTTCGACCGAGATACTACCAAATGAGGGTAAAAGAAGAAGATGTACCAAAGACAGCATTTCGTACTCGATATGGCCACTTCGAATTCCTTGTAATGCCATTCGGGTTAACGAATGCTCCGGCTGCTTTTATGGACCTCATGAACCGTGTATTCAAGCCCTTTCTTGACAAGTTTGTGGTCGTCTTCATCGATGACATCCTAGTGTATTCTCAGAATAAGGAAGAACATTCTGAACACCTTCAAATTGTATTGCAAACTCTCTGAGAATGTCAATTGTTTGCAAAGTTCTCTAAGTGTGAATTTTGGCTATCAAAAGTCTCGTTCCTTGGCCATGTCATCTCGGTGGAAGGAATTAAAGTAGACCAGAGCAAAATTCAATCCATCCTGGATTGGAGACCTCCGAGGAATGTTGGTGAGGTCCGAAGCTTTCTCAGTTTAGCCAGGTATAATCGACGTTTTGTTAAAGGATTCTCATCCATTGCCGCAAGCTTGACTAAGCTAACCCGTAAAGATACACCATTTGTATGGTCGGAGAATCAACAACAAAGCTTCGATCAGCTTAAACAAGCCTTGACTCATGCTTCGGTTCTCATCCAACCAATATCGGGCAAGGAGTACACTATTTACAGTGATGCATCTCATTTGGGACTAGGATGTTTCCTAATGCAAGATGGAAAATTGGTAGCTTACTCTTCAAGGCAACTAAAACCACACGAGTCAAACTAATCTACTCACGATCTAGAATTGGCAGCTATCATGTTTGCTCTCAAAATATGGAGACATTACTTGTACGGGGAGAAATGTAACCTATTCATAGACCACAAGAGTCTCAAATATCTACTGATTCATAAAGACTTGAATCTGAGGCAAAGGAGACGACTATAATTGCTTAAAGACTACGATTTGGTTATCGACAACCATTCGGGGAAAGCAAATGTGGTTGCTGATGCCCTTAGTCGCAGACCATACTTGGGTAACTCCTCGAAATCTAAATCCTAGAATAATCCATTCGAATTAAACCTTTCTTGTCTTGCAAGTGACCATTTGAAAATCCTTCTTAATGATCTTGTCCATTCGTTTGTAGCTTATTGGCTATCAATGCTCATTTTTGTTTACCCAAAGGACGGAAATCTTGTCTGAACTTCAAGTTCAATCTAGCTTGATCTCGAGAATCAAATAACTCCAACAAATTGATCCAGATCTTTAGAAGATCATATCCAAGCTAGACTCTAAGTCTAATTCTGACTTCTCCCTCAAGTCAAATGGATTCCTCTATTTCAACTATAGAGTATGTTTTCCTAACAATGAGGAACTAAAACAAGAGATGTTACAAGAAGCTCACCAAAGCTCTTTCTCGATTCACCCGGGATTAGTTAAGATGTACAAGGACCTAAAGCCACTATATTGGTGGCCAGGCATGAAATTGGCTATCATGGATTTTGTTTCAAAGTTCCTAACTTGTCAGAGATATAAAGCCGAGCATCAAGTCCCTACTGGATTGCTCCAACCAATCAAATTCCCTCAGTGGAAATGGGATCAAATTATAGTGGACTTCGTTATTGGTCTTCCTTCCACCCTAAGAAAGAATGATGTTGTATGGGTGATTGTTGATAGGTTCACAAAGTCTACTCATTTCATCCATGCTCGAATGAACATGAGCTTGGAAACCTTAGCCGAACTATACATCTATGAAGTGATTCGATTACACGGTGTACCTACAGCTATAATCTCTTATCGTGACCCCATATTTGCTTCTCGATTTTGGAATTCATTACAGAAGGCTCTAGGAGCTAAAGTGCACCTTAGTACAACCTTTCATCCTTAATCAAATGGACAATCTGAAAGAATCATCCAAGTGCTTGAAGACATGCTATGTGCTTGTGTTATAGACTTTGGAAAAAACTGGGAGAAATCTATACCCCTAGTAGAGTTTGCTTATAACAATAGCTATCAAGCTTCTATCAAAATGACTCCCTTTGAAGCTCTATACGAAAGGAAATGTAGAACTCCCTTGTGCTGGTCTGAACTGGGAGAAAACAAAGTTTTAGGACCTCAATTACTCAGAGAAACCGAAGAACAAGTGAAGATTATTCATGATCGATTAAAAGTATCATTCAATAGGCAGAAAGCATATGCAGACTTGAAAAGGAGAGACATCCAATACAATGTTGGAGAAAAGTCCTTCCTCAAAGTATCTCCTCGGAAGAAAGTCTTTCAGTTTGGGCAAATTCGAGGGCGAATTTATTTTAAGGGGGGAGAATTGTAACACCCTAAACTTGGCCTAGGAAGGTTACCACTATCTAAGCTATAGATTAATTGAATTATGTGCTAATCAAATTAAAGAAGAAAGAACAATACTTAACAAATAACTAAAGGACCAAAATGTTATAGCCAACAAGTTAGAGTGCCAAATTAAAAGGACAGTCTTGAACATGAGGCAAACTTGAGCATTGCATGGTGAATTAAAAATGAATTGAAGAATTGAAAGGTGGCTTAAGGTGAGGAGTACACGTATGGCTGCCTTTGATGGGTAAATCAACAAACACTATCATCTTCTTAATTCCTCCCTTAGCACCAAACCAAATTATAGAAAGAAAGAAAGGTTTTGTTCAAGATTTAACCATGCATTGGAATGGTCCTTGTGTTGCTTGAATTGTGGTTGTATGATTGTGAATGTAAGTTCTTCTTCTTGATATTCCCTTGCTCGAAATGTAGGTTGTTGAATGTGTTTTGATTCCTACATGTTATAGAATGCTTGAATCTTGAATTTGTGAGTGTTAGTAGTCAAATTGCTAAGGAGAATGTATATGGTTGCTAGAAATTGAGAATATGGGCTGTTTTGCTAGGAGAAAAATGTGTAAATATGCTAATTGTAGATAATGCCCTGATTTGGCCGCATTTCTAGATGAAGTGAGGCTTCAATAGAGTAAATAGCTCGCTGGAAATTGAATACATATAATTGGACTAGTTAGAGCTAGGTAATGGATTGCTCAAATGGTGAATTAGAGGTATGTTGTTGATCAAATGGATCAAATTGAACATAGCATTATAATGCC
This sequence comes from Hibiscus mutabilis, assembly GCA_019671005.1. Lineage (NCBI taxonomy): Eukaryota > Viridiplantae > Streptophyta > Magnoliopsida > Malvales > Malvaceae > Hibiscus > Hibiscus mutabilis. The sequence continues at coordinate 19,271,972 of CM033727.1, read as the reverse complement.
CTGTTTTAAGCACATTGCTAGGTGAATTGGACTGATATAGACATGTAAGAACATGAAAATAAGTTGAATTACAATGTTAGAATCTCATTTAGATTAGTTATGAAGCTAGAAACTCAACCTAGTGTAATCTGCCCAAAATACTATGTTCCGGGCAGTAACTTTGAAAAATCACCATAAATTGTATAAAGGGAATTTAAGGCCGAAATTTATATAAATAGTGCCTTAACATGTCTAAATTCATTACGAGGAAACAAAACTTAGTTTTGGACTGTAGAATGAATTGTAGGGAAGAAACACTAGGGAAAGTGCAAATTGTCCAGAGTTGTAAATAGCCCTGTCTTTAAGTTAAAAAATGTATTAATTGGAAAAGAAATAAAATGCAAGGCCTATATAGCTAAAAATACAATCAAGTTAGCTTTCAAACGGTGCAAACCAATTGAAATTCCAACGTACGGAATGAAAGTTATGCATGTTTAAGTGAGCAGAGTACATGCTGCCTAGTAGCAATAGTTTAGGTAATTGTACACAGTATTGTGACAGTTTTGAAAACTCTTTTGGGACAGTGGTTACTGCCCTGTTTTACATGAATTTGAGTATAGGCAAGTGTAGTTATGTGTAGTAAAGAATATATATGATCATGCTGCCAAATTTGTATATGTTGTGTACTAGTAATATTGCCTTGGTTGAATGATTATGTGAACTTGTTTTAATATGTATTTAATTGTGTAATGTATTAGAACCAGGAGTGAACTTGGTGGAAGAGGAAAGGGTGGAACATCCTAAATCTAAGAAGAAAGTAGTGTGGATCCAAGACAAGTTAGCTTGGGGAGTATTGTGAGTGTAGTTATTTCTAGGGTTTGGACTAGGTCCTAACCAATGCAAGCATGTCTACGTTCTTGTAATGTTTAAAGTGACATAATATGGACTTGCCCTAATAAGGGAAGTATGATTAAAGTAATGCATGAAATTTGACCACGTCCTTGAATTCATGTATAATTCTATTGCTAAGCGTGGTTAAGTTGTAACATTGGTGCTTGTTTGTGTGATATGGCATGTGATCGAATGCTTAAAGAAATTGCTTGAAATGTTATCCCAAATTGATGAAATGAACACATGAGAATTACATGATATGTGAGCTATGGCTCAATTGGCCTAAGGGCCTAGTATATAATGAACTTGCTGAATACTTGACATGATCTTGAACTTGAAACACTTGTATAAATGGATAAAATCGAACAACCTTGGTAGCTAGTTGGATTAGGTTGAAGGGCATGCCTTAGAGTCTAGAGCTCATTGTGTCAGGGTGGACTACGGTCCAGGGCTAAAGCCCATATTTGGCGACTGACGGAGGGTACGTATGTGGTCTTTGGCTACAGTAGGAGGGTTGACCTGCACTACGGTGTATCTTGTGGCAACAGTTGGTTGGAGACTCGATTACCTATACAAACTAAGTACCAAGAGGGTTGTTTAAATGATAACAAATGAAATAACAATCCTATAATACATGTTACTTGTCTTGAAAGTTATAAAATGAATGTCAGTTAACATGAAAGCCATGAATTGTATGTTGCTTGTCATGGAAGCATGAATTGCTTAAGACTTGATATGAGATATATTGTTGCTTGACATGTAAACCATGCAATGTTCGATATTTGGTATGTCAACTAGATTTACTTTGAAAATTTATACCATTCGAATGATTAGATAACAAATTTCTTGGTATTGCTTGCCTTGTTAAGTAACCACATAACCCCTAATGTATTCGAATGAAAGGCATGAGACATGGTTTATCCTAAACTACTTTCATTTCACTCATAACCATATACGTCAAGCTAATCATTCAAGTGACTTAAGATAATCAAGATCAATCAATAGATCATTCATTCTATCAACATATGCACAGAAACATTCAACCATTTCAAGTTAACTAAGTTCATTGCAAACCTTAAACTATATACATAACATAGATAGGCCCATAAAGACATTTATACAAACTTTCAAATGCATGATCAAACTATTTAGATACATCTAGTGCCACCATTCTAGGAGAATACAAAACAAGTATGAAATCATACTTTAACAAAGTTTGTGTAGAATGCTTCTTGCTCAAGGAATCAAGCTTCAAGATCAAGTAATGTTGAATCCTTTAACTTGTGGGTTGGAAGAATGAAAGAAGAGTGATAAGTACAAAATGTACTTAGTGAGGTAGTAACTAGTCTATCCATTTTGTTATTTCATGTTTCAAGTCTTTTAGATCAAGTGAAGACCTAGCTAAGGATTCCAAGCATTAGAGTAGACCTTGCTAGTCTTTCAAGCATCAAGGGTGACCTTATCAAGTCTTTCAAGCATCAAGAATATCCTATCTATGATAACATGCAATTTGGCCAACAAGATTAGGCAACAAGTAATCATAAATCATGAATCAAGCAAGAAGCTTGCAAAACAAGTAACCAAGGAGTCATGCTTCCAAATCAAGCCATATATATTTCATGGCAATACAAGACAAGTATCATGTCTAATTGAGTCATAATTCATTTGTTATTTCATTTAACAACCCCCTTGGTACTTAGTTTGTATAGGTAATCGAGTCTCCAACCAACTGTCGCCACAATATGCACCGTAGTGCTGGTCAACATTCCTATTGTCGCCAAAGACCACATACGTACCCTCTGTATGTCGCCAAATAGGGGCCTTAAACCTGGATCGTAGTCCACCCGTACACAATGAGCTCTAGACTCTGAGGCATGCCTTTCTACCTAATCCAACTAGCTACCAAGGTTGTTCGAATTACCATTTCATGTAATCAAATTCAAGATCATGTCCAAGTAAATCAAGATCATTTCATGTTAAGCCCTTAGGCTATTGAGCCTTAGGTCACAAGTAAAGTGATTTCAAGATTCATTTCATCAAATGAGATAACATCTTATCTCAAACAGGTCAATAGCATTCAACCATGTTGTATCATAGCACATAAGCAACCAAGTCATCACAATTCATGCACAAGCATTTCGAATAGGCATGTACAGAAGACTAGGATCATGTTTCATGTGTTTCATTAATCATTCTTCCCTTATTAAGTCATATTCATGCCTAGATTCATTTTCATAACAAGAATGTAACAAGAATGTAATGGTTAGGACCTAGTCCTAACCCTAAGGATAACTACACTCACAATATAATCCAAGCAAGCTAGCAATTATCTTGTATGGCTATCCCCTTGTTCTTAGCCCTCGTATGATTTCATTTTTCTTCCTCAAATTGCTGCCCTTGATCTAGCAAGCATAACACCTACACATTTCATCAAAACAAGCACAATATCACACAATCATAGTAGCAATTTTATCACATTGTACCTAACATTTAGCTACTGTTTTTATACTTCATTTTACGAATTTCTTACCAATTTATTTCCACATTGTTATTGCTTCATTTTAAAGCATAATTGGACAGATTACAATGTCCCAAAAACGGTTTTGGAAACAGTTTACAATTAGGTGCAAAAATAGTCCCAAACTGCCCAGGGACACTGATGTCTGGCAGTTTGGACACTGTCCCTTTAAATGGCCATATCTTTTAATCCGTACGTTGGAATTTCGATTTCTATACACCTTTGGAAAGCATAAAAAATTTTCTATAATACAATGTAAGGATTTCATTTTAGTTCTTAGCCAATTATTACAGTTTATTGCTCAAATCCAGGGCATTTTACACTGCCTGGACAGTTTGCACTGTCCAAAATATCCTATTTACAGTTTTCAGTATAGGACCCAGTTTTCCAATATGTTTTCACTTAATTAGAATAGATATTCTAAGGATCATGTCATTAAAATTTCAGCCCTGAATTCAAACTGTCCAACATATCCTATTTACCTTTTAATGCCTTTAATCCATTTTAGCAAACGCCTTACCTCTATAATTCATTTCATATGAAATTATAAACATGTTAGGTCCATGTTAATTCATTAAACAAAGCTGCCAAAACAGGGAAAGTTCGTTACAATGCCTAATCTTTCATGTTTACTCAACTTCAATTCTACAAAACAGTTTCTAGATTATATAACTATGTTCATGCTTTCACCCTTCATTTCCTGCATTGTTTGCATCTAATTCAATTTGTTTAACACCTTCTATACATTGCCTATTCATGATCATCATCAATTCATTATTTCCATAGCTCAATTTTATGTTCTAATCATTCAATTTACATTTTAACATCACAATACAAATTTCCAACAACCTAGGTTTGTTACACTAGCATGAACACATAATTTCCAGCCTTGTACCTAGTTTCATTCTTCAATTTAGCATGATTCAACAACTATTCTATCATCTAACAACACATTCAATGTCTAATTCATCAATAATCATCAAAAACAGTCTAATTTCAACAAGATAGTTGCCTATTCAATTAAACACAATAAGAACTATACTTACTTTGCTTACTGCTTAATTTCAATGAAAAATTACAACACATGGAAGCTTAATTTCTTCTCCTTCAATGGTGTTTTCTCTAGCTTTCTTTCTCTCTTTTCTTTCTCCCTAGTTTCGGCCAACAAGGAATAGTGGAGAGGATGACAACAACAAATCCATGTTATTGGAATTGTGTATTGTCTAAATTGTCCCTTCATTAGCCACTAATCTTGTAATTAGTCAAGGGAAAATAAGAGATTCATGATATTTATCATGCAATCTCAAACTTTATCCTTTAATTCAATGTATTCATTCTAATTTGGTAACTGATTTCATACATTCTTTTAATTAAGCCCTTAGCAAAACAATTTGGCTTAATTCTAATTTCAATTAAGCTATTCACTTATTCAATTTGGTTATAATAATTCTAATCTAGGATTTGGGGTGTAATACCCCAAATTTTACTAAGTTGTTTAAGGGTCATTTAGTACTAAGATAATAGCTTAAAAGCTAACTTAGTGACTAAAGTGACAAAAATGCGAAAGATGGGATTTCTTTAATTATGGGTTTTGGAAAGAAAATTTCTAATGTTTAAAGGTATCATGGGATAGATAGTGAATTGAATAAGGTATTATTAAAGTTTGGTTGAATTCTAAGGAAAATTGGAATGGGAATTGAAGTTTAAAGAGGTAGTGACCAAAATGTAAATTTTGAAAATTTTATGCCTAAAGTATAAACTTTGGAAAAGTTTGGGGACTAAAGTTACAATTTCCCAAAAGTTAAGGGTTTTAATTTCATAAATAAACAGATCACCTAAGGGTGTGAATCGAATGCAGAATTATTGGTTTGATCTGATACTTCGATCATTGGGAAAATCGCAGTTAAAGTTTAAGTGGAATCTAGATACCCGGACCGAACCGAAAATTTTTCAAATTTTTCCATATGATAGAGAAAGGTTATAAAAGTCATTTCCAAGTGTTGGAAATATTTTAGTTCGATTCAAGATGAATCCTACAGTTTATTTCTGAGTAAATGATTATTTATCGGTATATTGGATCGAATGGAAATTTTGGAGACTGATCCAAAAGCTACGGAAAAGTCATAAAATCTTATTTTAAGAATATTTTATTATAGTTGGTTGGATTCCAAATAGATTTAGTAGAATTTTTACAAGGATAGCAAACTAGTAAATAAAACTACTTGGAGGGCAAATTGGTCATTTGGCCCTAATGGCAATTTTAAAATATTTAAAAAGTTATAAGGGCAATTTTGGAAAGATAAAATGGAAGATTAAATCTTGGCCATTGATTGATGATAAAATCAATCTCAACCATTAGATAAAAAGGGCAAAATTGTAGTTTCATTATTAAATGAATTTAATATTCATTTAATAGATATATGTGTAAAATAATGGTGAAAAGATGTAGATTTTGTTCATATTTTCCAGCCAAAAATGTGAGGGCTTGGGAAAGAAAGAGAAATTTTTCCAAGCTTGATTCAAGCCCTAAAACTCGGTTTTTAGGTAATCTCTTCAACTACAAAGTTGTTCTGCTCTTCAAGCTCTATCTTTTGATGTCAATAATTCATGGAATCCATGCTTGATTGATGATAATTTACATGAGATAGAAATATGGTTTATGGATCAAAATGGGGCTTTTGAGATTTTATGATTCCATGATTGAATTCAAGTTGAAATCAAGCTAGTATGATGTTAAAATCATGATATTGAGTTGGGATTTAAGTTCTACATGTTTTGATTATTATGAAGATGATTAAGGTTTATGGATTCAAGTTTAATTCAGGGTTTGTAATGTTGAATTAATGATCTAGTAAGCTTGAATTGTTATTTGGAAGCAAAACCCTAAGCTAAAGGTATAGGGACCATTTCGGCAAGTTTAAAAGTTAGAGGACAAAATCTGATTTTTATGGTTTTGGTGTGTATTTATGTTATTAATGATGTTAGAGACATGAAATTGAAGTTAGAATGTTAAATTGATGTTGAACCAAATTAGTGACCATTTTGACAAATTGTCAAAGTTAAGTGACCAAATTGAAATTGATGTTTTGTATGGGGGCTAAATCAAATTTTTATTTGTAATGATGGAATTAAGGTAGTAATGTTGAATTGAGGACTAAATTTCAAAGTTAAGAAGCTTGAATCCTTACCTTTGCATTTTAGTGACTATTGCATTTTAGTGACTATTTTGGTAAATAAGGAAAATTGGGGAGAATTATTGTGAATAATTATTTGGTGAAGAATGTGATTAGTTGGTGGTTTAAAGCTAGTGATTGGACTAAATTGAAATTATAGAAATAAGGAGAAGTTAGTATAAAAGTTGAAGTTGTTTATGGAAGCTGTGTAGAAAAAATGGTTTATGGCAGTAAATTTGAAATTTCACCATAAATTCTAAAAAAATGGTTATAAGGTGAATTTTATACCGATGAAAATATTTGTTCGTCTAGCTTCTTGTCCAACAAACGGAAACTAATTTTGAGTTCTGAGTAAAAAGATATGTGTTTTTAAGTGGCGAAAGGTCAGAAAACAATATAGCAGGCTGTTCCGAAATTCAATACTGGAAATTGACTTTGAAAATTCGCCATAAATCGTACAAGTTGAATCTGGGCTATTAAATTTATATGGTTGAAAAACTTATTGAATTTAGTTTATTTCAGAACAAACGGAATCGAATTCTGAGTTGCAGATTATTTTATAGAAATATTTCTTTGAAGGTAGGACAATCTGCCCGAAAATGAGAATTGATATATTTTGTATCCAAGGTTAATTAGTAAGCTTGAAAGGGGTTAATGGAAGTTCAAATTGGTCATTGAGGACCATAATGAGTTTTTGAACAATACAAGGAAGGAAGGAAATTTTGGAAAATTATGTATATTCGAATGATCAACTTTGGTAGCATATTTAAAATATTGTTAGATTTGAATCTAACAATTATTATTTATATTTATAATGTTTGATTCGAATCAAAAGAGGGTTTGTGGTATTATGAAGGAAAGGATCAAGTAGAGCTTAGTGAGGCAAGCTAATAAATGGCCCAGGTGGGTGAAATTGCATACATGTCATACTACATTGATATTTTATACATGACTGGGATGGCTTGCGATGAGCCTACCCTAATTTTTATTGTTATAATATTTATGTCAATGAGCATATGATTGACATATACGAATATGTCAAGAAGTGGAATATAAAATGCATTGATCACATGATTATTTATATTGGTAAGTTGAAATGTTGATATATATATATATATTGATATATGTTGCCATTGATGAAATAAGTTGTTTACCATATACAAAAGGATATATGGAAAGATAATGAAATTGATTTATTGCCCAAGATTTACTATAGAGAGTTACAGTATGGTGGCATGCCATTAGAGGTCTAGCAGTCAAGGATTGCGTGTAGCTACACACCGATCTTCGGATCTATATGTTACCGACACTTATGTGTCTATATGTTACCGATACTTTATGTGTCTATATGTTTATCGTCACTTCGGTGACTAGTACTCTGGGAGTACCGATCTCATATACTTAAGTTTCTCTCTATTTAAAATTCTTGGGCTAAATGAGTAAAATGAATCAAAGGAACATGATGATAAGCTTGAAAGCTTACAGATGGAAATGGCAACGGTATCGGTAAGATCTAATGTTATCACTTTGATATATGCTGTTACTTATGAAATTATTTTTGTTTATACACATAAAAAAATGGTAAGGTGATTATATGCATTATTAATCATTTAAATTGATATTTATGTCAATATTGCACTCCATTAAGATTATTGTCGCACTAAGTTTCATACTTAGTGTGTGATTGTTTCACACGTAGGTTAAGTTGGAGCACTTGAAGAGGAGTCGAGCTTGCTAATCAAGCTTCAATTTGCACAACATCAGTAAGATAATCTAGCTTATGATAATTTCTAATGGGCATGTAATTATTTATCTGCTGGTAGTATATGATGCATTAAATCAAATTAAACGATAGATAATTGATCAGTTCTAAAGATGAATCATATATGGATAAGGCAAGATAAGGTATTAGTAATATGAAAGTATAAACTAAAGTAGAAAGGAAGCTTAATTTGTTAATATGAATAATCGATAAGCTTAAAAATGTAGTAAAATGTGTTTAATCAGTTTAAATTTTATTTATCGGTAATCGCATAAAGATTTTAAAATCAAGAAAGGGCCTAAGCAGTGAACCTATTCTTCACCCCGAATTGCATTATCGTTTTAATAACTGACTAATATGTTTTACAAACTAATTCAGGATCAAAATTAGCCAACTACACATAAGTTATGATTTCAAGAAAATCGAGAAAAAAGTTAAACTAATAAAGACAAAATTTATATGTATAAAAAATTATTATAAGTTAGGATTTCTTTAAACGACTCCGTAACATATTTAATGTATATTCGGTCTACGGGTATACGTTAAGGGTGTTACATTTAATGGTATCAAAGCAATGGTTTAGCCGGTTCTGGATGCTAAACCGAGTTTGCATATGAATTTGTCAGTAAATACATGCCCCTAGAATATCATGTTACTGGTGTGCTTATTGTATGGCTTGATGCTGCTCCTTATTAGTATAAGATGGAATGAGATTAGAATAAGGAAAGTAAAACGATAATAGATTTCTTCAGTTAATGAATCTTGGAGGTCAAGAAAGGACCCATAGTAGATACGATACAGTGAAATAAGCATGGAAGTTAACTCATGTTTAGGACAATCTATCTGCATAATAAAATGATAATACAGTGAAAAGGAGTTAGTAGAAATGTTGGTATATGAAATTAAAGAATTAAGGAATAAAAATCTCATTGGTCGATGTTCTGAAGAGTAATCACAAGGTCGAAGAAGCCTGAAGAAAATAAGGAAGTAATATCCGTAAGTGTTTGGAACAAGTACGCATTGAAAATTCGAGGATGAATTTTCTTAGGGGGAGAGAATTTTAATACCCCAAAATTTACTAAGTTGATTAAGGGTCATTTAGTACTAAGATAATAGCTTAAAAGCTAACTTAGTGACTAAAATGACAAAAATGCAAAAGAGGGGATTTCTTTAATTATGGGTTTTGGAAAGGAAATTTCTAAGGTTTAAAGGTCTTATGGGATAGATCGTGAATTTAATAAGGTATTCTTAAAGTTTGGTTGAATTCCAAGGAAAATTGGAATGGGACCAAAATGTAAATTTTGAAAATTTAATGCCAAAAGTATAAACTTTGGAAAATTTTGGGGACTAAAGTTGCAATTTCCCAAAAGTTAAGGGCTTTTACTTCATAAATATACAGATCACCTAAGGGTGTGAATCGAATGCGGAATTATTGGTTCGATCTGATACTTCGATTATTGGGAAAATCGCAGTTAAAGTTTAAGTGGAATTCGGATACCCGGACCAAACTGGAATATTTTGAAATTTTGCCATATTATAGAGAAAGGTTATAAAATTCATTTATAAGTGTTGGAAATATTTTTAGTTCGATTCAAGATGAATCCTACAGCTTATTTCTAAGTAAATGATTATTTATCGGTATATTAGATCGAATGGAAATTTTGGATACTGATCCAAAAGCTATAAAAAAGTCATAAAATGTTATTTTAAGAATATTGTATTATAGTTGGTTAGATTCCAAATAGATTTAGTTGAATTTTTATAAGAATGGCAAACTAGTAAATAAAAACTACTTGGAGGGCAAGTTGGTCATTTTGCCCTAATGGCAATTTTGAAATATTTAAAAAGTTATAAGGGCAATTTTGGAAAGATAAAATGGAAGATTAAATCTTGGCCCTTGATTGATGATAAAATCAATCTCAATCATTGGATAAAAAGGGCAAAATTGTAATTTCACTATTAAATGAATTTAATATTTATTTAATAGATATATCTGTACAATAATGGGGAAAAGATGAAGACTTTGTTCATCTTTTCCAGCCAAAAATGTGAGGGCTAGGGAAAGAAAGAGAAAAAAATTCCAAGTTCGACTCAAGCCCCGAAACTCAGTTTTCAGGTAATCTCTTCAACTACAAAGTTGTTATAATCTTCAAGCTCTATCTTTTGATGTCAATAATTCATGAAATCCATTCTTGATTGATGAGAATTTACATGAGAAAGAAATTAGGGTTTATGGATCAAATTGGGGCTTTTGAGATTTTATGATTCCATGATTGAATTCAAGTTGAAATCAAGCTAGTATGATGTTAAAATCATGATATTGAGTTGGTATTTAAGTTCTACATGTTTTGATAATTATGAAGATGATTAGGGTTTATGGATTCAAGTTTAATTTAGGGTTTGTAATGTTGAATTAATGATCTAGTGAACTTGAATTGTTATTTGGAAGCAAAACCTAAGCTAAAGGTATAGGGACCATTTCGGCAAGTGTAAAAGTTAGAGGACTAAATCTGATTTTTATGGTTTTGGCGTGTATTTATGTTATTAATGATAATAGAGACATGAAATTGAAGTTAGAATGTTAAATTGATGTTGAACAAAATTAGTGACCATTTTGACAAATTGTGAAAGTTAAGTGACCAAATTGAAATTGAAGTTTTGTATGGGGCTAAATCTAATTTTTATTTGTAATGATGGAATTAAGGTAGTAATGTTGAATTGAGGACTAAATTTCAAAGTTAAGAGGCTTGAATCCTTATCTTGGCATTTTTGTGATTATTTCGGTAAATAAGGAAAATTTGGGAGAATTATTGTGAATAATTATTTGGTGAAGAATGTGATTAGTTGGTGGTTTAAAGCTAGTGATTGAACTAAATTGAAAAGTAGAGAAATAAGGAGAAGTTAGTATAAAAGTTGAAGTTATTTTATGGAAGCTGTGTAGAAAAACTGGTTTGTGGCAGTAATTTTGAAAATTCACCATAAATTCTGCAAAAAATGGTTATAAGGTGAATTTTATACCGATGAAAATATTTGTTTTTCTAGTTTCGTGTCCAAAAAACGGAAACTAATTTTGAGTTCCGAGTAAAAAGATATGTGTTTTTAAGTGGTGAAAGGACAGAAAATAGTACAGCAAGCTGTTCCGAAATTAAATACTGGAAATTGACTTTGAAAATTTGCCATAAATCATACAATGAAGGACCATAATGAGTTTTCTAACAATACAACGAAGGAAGGAAATTTTGGAAAATTCTGTATATTCGATTGATCAACTTTGATAGCATATTTAAAATATTGTTAGATTTGAATCTAACAATTGTTATTTATATTTATAAAGTTTGATCCAGATAAAAAGAGGGTTCGTGGTATTATGAAGGAAAGGATCGAGTAGAGCTTAGTGCGGCAAGCTAATAAATTGCCCAGGTGAGTGCAATTGCATACATGTCATACTATATTGATATTTTATACATGATTGGGATGTCTTGTGATGAGCCTACCCTAATTTTTGTTGTTATAATATTTATGTCATTAAGCATATGATTGACATATACGAATATGTCAAGAAGTGGAATATAAAATGCATTGATCACATGATTATTTATATTGGTTAGTTGAAATGTTGATATGTATATTGATATATGTTGTCATTGATGAAATAAGTTGTTTACCATCTATAGAAGGATATATGGAAAGATAATGAAATTGATTTATTGCCCAAGATTTACTATAGAGGGTTACAGTATGGTGGCATGCCACTAGAGGTCTAGCAGTCAAGGACTGCGCGTAGCTACACACCGATCTTCGGATCTATATGTTACCGACACTTATGTGTCTATATGTTACTGACACTTTATGTGTCTATATGTTTACCGTCACTTCGGTGACTAGTACTCTGGGAGTACCGATCTCGTATACTTAAGTTTCTCACTATTTAAAATTCTTGGGCTAAATGAGCAAAATGAATCAAAAGAACAAGATGATAAGCTTGAAATCTTACAGATGGAAATGGCAACGACATCGGTAAGATCTAATGTTATCACTTTGATATATGCTGTTACATATGAAATTATTTATGTTTATACACATAAAAAATGGTAAGGTGATTATATGCATTATTAATCATTTAAATTGATATTTATGTCAACATTGCAGTCTATTAAGAATTATTGCCTCACTAAGTTTCATACTTAGGGTGTGATTGTTTCACACGTAGATTAAGTTGGAGCACTTGAAGAGGAGTCGAGCTTGCTGATCAAGCTTCAATTTGCACAACATCAGTAAGATAATCTAGCTTATGATAATTTCTAGTAGGCATGTAATTAATTATCTACTGGTAGTATATGATGCATTAAATTAGATTAAACGATAGATAATTGATCAGTTCTAAAGATGAATCATATATGGATAAGGCAAGATAAGGTATTAGTAATATGAAAGCATAAACTAAAGTAGATAGGAAGCTTACTTTGTTAAAATGAATAATCGATAAGCTTAAAAGGTAGTAAAACATGTTTAATCAGTTTAAATTTTATTTATGGTAATCACATAAAGATTTTAAAATCAAGAAAGGGCCTAAGCAGTGAACCTATTCTTCACCCCAAATTGCATTATCGTTTTAATAACTGACTAATATGTTTTACAAACTAATTCAAGGTCAAAATTAGCCAAGTACACATAATTTAGGATTTCAAGAAAATCGAGAAAAGAGTTAAATTAATAAAGACAAGATTTATATGTATAAAAAAATTATTATAAGTCAGGATTTCTTTAAACGAATCCATAACATCTTTAATGTATATTCGGTCTACGAGTATACGTTAAGGGTGTTACATGGTTTGTTATAATTCTCCCCCTTAAATTAAATTCATCCTCGAATTTACCTGAATCGAAAAGGTGAGGATACTGCTTCCTCATGACTTCTTCATATTCCCAGGTAGCTTCTTCTATCTTGTGGTTTCTCCAGAAAACCTTGACAAGAGGAACAATATTGTTCTGAAGCTTTCTTAATTATCGGTCAAGAATCTGAACATGCTCTTCTTCATAGGACAAGTCAGGGTTCAACTCAACTTCTTCTTGTTCAAGAATATGGGATGGATTTGATCTATATCTTCTGAGCATAGATACATGGAATACATTGTAGATTATATCGAATTCTTTAGGGAGAGCTAATCGATAGGCCACTGGTCCAATCCTTTCAGTGATTTTGAATGTACCAATGAATCGGGGACTGAGTTTCCCTTTTCTTCCAAATCGAAGGACTTTCTTCCAAGGTGAGACTTTTAGGAAGACTTTGTCTCCAACAACATACTGGATGTCTCTTCTTTTCAAGTTAGGATATGCTTTCTGTCTATCGAAAGCTGCCTTCAATCGATCATGGATGATCATCACTTGTTATTCGGTTTCCCGAAGCAATTGAGGCCCTAACACTTTATTTTCCCCCAATTCAGACCAGCATAAGGGAGTTCTACACTTCCTCCCGTATAGAGCTTCGAATGGAGCCATCTGAATAGATGCTTGATAACTATTGTTGTAGGCAAACTCTACAAGGGGTAGAGATTTCTTCCAGCTCTTTCCGAACTCAATAACACAAGGACGAAGCATGTCTTCTAGTACTTGAATTATCCTTTCAGATTGTCCATCGGACTGAGGATGCAAAGCTGTACTTAGATTTACTTTAGGTCCAAGAGCTTTATGTAGAGACTTCCAAAATCGAGAAGCAAATATAGGATCATGATAAGAGATTATTGTTGTAGGTACACCGTGTAATCGAATCACTTCACGGGTGTATATCTCGGCTAAGGTTTCCAAGCTCATGTTCATTCGAACATGGATGAAATGAGTAGACTTTGTGAATCTATCAACAATCACCCACACAACATCATTTTTTCTTGGAGCGGAAGGAAGACTAGTAACAAAATCCATTGTAATACGATCCCATTCCAACTGAGGGAATTCGATTGGCTGAAGTAATCCAGTAGGGACTCGATGTTCAACTTTAACTCTTTGGCAAGTTAGGCACTTCGATACAAAGTCTGTGATAGCTGATTTCATACCCGGCCACCAGTATAGTGGCTTTAAATCCTTGTACATCTTGACAGATCCTGGGTGAATCAAGAACTAGCTTTGATGAGCCTCTTGTAACATTTCTTGCCTTAGTTCCTCATTGTTAGGAACACACACTCTATCCTTGAAGTAGATGAGTCTATTTGAATTAAGGGAGAAGTCAAAATTCGGCTCAGAAGCAAGCTTGGATATAATCTTCTAAAGATCTGAATCAATTTGCTGGAGTTCTTTAATTCTCGAGATTAAGCTAGATTGAACTTGAAGTTTAGACAAGAATTTATGTCCTTTGGATAAACGGAAATGAGCATTGATAGCCGGAGTAGCTACAAGGAATACATAGGACCAATAGGGAAAATTTTGAGTGGCTACTTGCAAAACAAGTAAGTGTTCGAATTGCTTTCTTCTGACCCAAGAAAGTTCAAATTCGATTGAAATATACTAGATTTTAGATTTAGGAGTTTACCCGAATATGGTTTACGACTAAGGGCATCAGCAACCACTTTTTCTTTCCCTGGATGGTAGTCGATAACCAAATCGTAGTCTTTAAGCAATTCAAGGCATCTTCTTTGTCTTAGATTCAAATTTTTCTGAGTCGGAAGGTATTTGAGACTCTTGTGATCTGTGAACATATTACATTTCTCCCTGTACAAGTAATGTCTCCAAATTTTGAGAGCAAACACGATAGCTTCCAATTCTAGATCGTGTGTTGGATAGTTTGACTCGTGTGGTTTCAGTTGCCTTGAAGCATAAGCTACCACCTTTCTATCTTGCATTAGGACACAACCGAGTCCTAAATGAGATGCATCACTATAGACAATGAATTCTTTACCCGATTCTGGTTGGATAAGAAACGGTGCATGAGTCAGGGCTTGTTTACATTGATCGAAGCTTCGTTGTTGACTTTCTGACCAAACAAAAGGTGTATCGTTTCGGGTTAATCTTGTCAAACTTGTGGCAATGGAGGAAAAGACTTTGACAAATCACTGATAGTATTCGGCTAAACTGAGAAAGCTTATGATTTCACTAACATTCCTCGGAGGTCTCCAATCTAGGATGGATTGAATTTTCTTCAGGTTTACTTTAATCCCTTATATTGAGATGACATGGCCAAGGAATGAGACTTCTGATAGCCAAAATTCACACTTAGAGAACTTTACGAACAATTGACATTCCTGAAGAGTTTGTAATACAATTCTGAGATGTTCGGAGTGTTCTTCCTTGTTCTGGAGTAAACTAGGATGTCATCAATGAAGACGACCACGAACTTGTCGAGATAGGGCTTGAGCATTCGATTCATGAGATCCATGAAAGCAGTCGGAGAATTTGTTAACCCGAATAGCATTACAATAAATTCATAATGGCCATATCGAGTACGAAAGGCTGTCTTGGGCACATCTTCTTCTTTTACTCTCATTTGATAGTATCCCGATCAAAGATCGATCTTTGAGAATACCGAAGCATCCTTGAGTTGATCGAAGAGATCTTCTATTGCAGGAAGAGGATACTGATTCTTGATCGTAAGCTTCTTCAACTGTCTGTAATCAATACAGAGTCACATAGTCCTATCTTTCTTCTGCATGAACAAGACTAGAGCACCCCAAGGAGATGAACTAGGCCGTATGAAGCCCTTATATTGCAACTCCTAAAATTGCTTCTTCAATTCTTTCAACTCGACAAGTGCCATTCTATAGGGTGTAACGGACACCGGAGCTGTTCCAGGCAGAACTTCAATCTTGAACTCTACTTCTTTGGTCGGAGGGACACTAGGGAGTTCCTCGGGAAAAACATAGTGAATTTAGACACAATTAGCATACTAGGTAAGCCAAATTCAATTTCATCTTGGATGATCATTTTAGGAAAGATTGAAGTTGGTTTCTTGTCTATTAAGAGAATGGATTCTTTCCCTAAACCCTAGAGATACATTATCCAATTTTGACAATCTACCCAAGCCTCGTGTTTACTTCACCATTCTAACCCTAATATCAAGTCAAATTCACAATAGGGTATGACATAAAGATTAATAGGAAAGGGTATGTTTCGAATGGTCAAGGAAGCTTGCTTGTGGCGCAAGTTAATGGGTGTTTTTCACCCTAATGGATTCAAAACTACAAGACTAGATTCAATAATTTTGGGTTACAATTTTAACTTGTTTATCATAGAAGAATAAACAAATGAGTGGTAGACCCCGAATCAATTAAAGCATATGCAGGACTAGAATTTAACTCCACGGTACCTGTAATAACATTGGGAGCTTTTTCATCATCTTTACCATGAATGTGGTATATACGAGTAGGGGCTCGGGATTCATGATGAGTAGTGGCATTCGAATGGTTCCCCCTACCTCTCCCCTGATTTCCAACTAGGCTTGTTTAGGACCCTTGTTTCGATTGGAGAGAGCTGAGCTTTCATTTCTAGGAGTTCGACTTGGAACCTTATTAGGATTCTAGGGACAATCCCGGATATAGTGATATAAGGCTCCACACAAGTAGCACAAGTTTTGCTAAGTTATGCATTGCCCCGTGTGGTGCTTTTGACAGAACTTACAAGTAAAATACTGAACAGCTTTACCATAATTCCCCGTACTATCAACTAAGATCATCATGGCTGAGGATTTGATTACCGATTGTCGTTTCGGTATATAATTGCTCTTCTGGAAATGATTATAATTTGAAGAGTGATTTTAGAATGCTTAGCTTTCTTTGACTGCTAGTGTGGCTTGTCACCGTTTCTAGATCTCTTATCCTTCTAGGAGTTTCCACTCTTACGCTTCTCGGAGGCCTTTATCGTTGCCTCTGTAGCAATGACTCGGTTTACCAAGTTTTGGAAGTTGGTAATACCGAGAGTAGTGAATATAGGGTTAATTCATCATTTAACCCATCAATGATAATTCGACACTTGTCGGCCTCAGTTTTGATATACTCCGACCCATATTTGCAATACTTGTAGAAGTCGCTTACATATTGTTCAATAGGTCGGCCCCTTTGCTTGAGGTACAAGAAACGTTTTCGACGCTCGGCCAGATACTGTTCACTAATATACTTCTTCATGAATTCATCGAGGAAGAATTTCCACGTCACGACTTCTGTAAGGCAATCAACGTAGTAGTTTCCCACCAGCTTAAGGCTTCATCAGCTAACAAAGCTATAGCATATTTGAGTTTTTGCTCATCGGAACAAGGTAATTGCTTGGTAAGGATTCGAGTAGTGGCTTCAAGCCAGTACTCAGCTACTTATGGATTTGGTTCATCAGTGCCAGTGAAGGTATAATCCTGATGTTGAGCCAATTTGTCAATTGGGGCTCCGTTTGGTACAACAACTGTAAGAGCAATTGGATGATCTTGCTTTTAGGCAGACAGTAGATGATTAAACATCTCCTTCATACTTAGAAGGCATTATTGCTGCACAGGATTGATAGCAGGAGCATTCAGTTGAGCAGCAGCTTGAGCTCTATGTTGAGCTTGATGTTGAAGAGGAATCTGTTCCATCCTCACACTGTCTCCTTCGTTCGAGGAGCCTTCGAGACTTTCATTATCCCAACTGTGTCTTGTTTCATACATTCTACGTTCAAATAGAAAAATTAGGGGTTCGGTTTAATAAGCAAGACACAAGCTATTCAATTCAAGTCTCCTAGGTGGCACAAGTATCCTATATGATGCATGATAGTCCGGTTTAGTCCAAGAATCGACTAAACCTAAAGCTCTAATTACCAAATTATATGTAACACCCCCTACCCGGGTTATAAGTAACTCGATTCGGGAGCGTTACTTAGCAAGCAAGCAAGACAAGTACAAGACATGGCATTCGAATCATACAAGAAATCTAGCACTCATTTTTTTCTTAACATACAAGCAATGCACATTTAAACTTGATTCTTTAATCAAGTATACATTCGTCAATCACATCCAAGAAGAAAACAATCTTTCATACTTGATTTCTTAACTAACAAGAAAGCTCATACTTGACTCCTAACATCTACACTATTCAAACTAGGCCAAGCAAGGAAGAAGCATGCATTCAAACAAGGCAAGCAACCATTCATGCATTTCTTTACATGCAAGCAAACACACCATTAGATTCTTACTTATTTCAAGGTAACCATTCTAATATATGACAAATCCTATTCCATTTCAAGGTATCATTTACAAGTTACTACCTTAGCAATATACTTTAGTTCCCTTTTTCCTTACAATTCAAATGACTCTATATGTGTCATGCTTCCATTCAATTCATTGCTCCTTAATTTGCATACATTTTATCATTTCATACTTATTTACCTAAACATGAACATTTGATCATTCATCTCTACATGTAACTAGTTCTAATTTAGTCATATATTATGTATACACATTCGGCAAACACCATGTTGCACCTAAACCTATTCATCATGGCATAATCACATAAAAAGCATAAAACTAGTTCATTTAAGGCTTATCCTAATTTTAAGCATTCAACAAGTATCATACAAAACCAAGGCAACTCCTACATGATTCAAATAGCAAAACAGGTAGGCATGCTTAATTCAATCCTTATACATTCGGCAATCCCACATCCAAATACCATTCACAAATATCATGGTATAAACACACACACAATTAACCACATAACCCCTAATGTATTCGAATGAAAGGCATGAGACATGGTTTATCCTAAACCACTTTCATTTCAATCATAGCCATATACGTTGAGCTAATCATTCAAGTGACTTAAGGTAATCAAGATCAATCAATAGATCATTCATTCTATCAACCTATGCACAGCAACATTCAACCATTTCAAGTTAACTAAGTTCATTACAAACCTTAAACTATATACATAACATAGATAGGCCCATCAAGACATTTATACAAACTTTCAAATGCATGATCAAACTATTTAGATAGATCTAGTGCCACCATTCTTGGAGAATACAAAACAAGTATGAAATCAAGCTTCAAGATCATGTAATGTTGAATCCTTTAACCTGTGGGTTGGAAAGAATGAAAGAAGAGTGATAAGTACAAAAATGAACTTAGTGAGGTAGTAACTAGTCTATCCAGTTTGTTATTTCATGTTTCAAGTCTTTTAGATCAAGTGAAGACCTAGCTAAGGCTTCCAAGCACTAGAGTAGACTTAGCTAGTCTTTCAAGTATCAAGAGTGACCTTATCAAGTCTTTCAAGCATCAAGAATATCCTATCTAGGATAACATGCAAATCGGCCAACAAGATTAGGCAACAAGTAATCATAAATCATGAATCAAGCAACATGCTTGCAAAACAAGTAACCAAGGAGTCATACCTCAAGCAACATACATTTCATGGCAATACAAGACAAGTACCATGTAAAATTGAGTCATAATTCATTTGTTATTTCATTTAACAACCCCCTTGGTACTTAGTTTGTATAGGTAATCGAGTCTCCAACCAACTATATCCACAGTATGCATCGTAGTGCTGGTTAACCCTCCTACTGTCGCCAAAGACCACATACGTACCCTCCGTCTGTCGCCAAATAGAGGCCTTATCCCTGGACCGTAGTCCACCCGTACACAATGAGCTCTAGACTCTAAGGCATGCCATTCTACCTAATCCAACTAGCTACCAAGGTTGTTCGAATTACCATTTATTTCATGTAATCATATTCAAGATCATTTCCATGTAAATCAAGATCATTTCATGTTAAGCCCTTAGGCTATTGAGCCTTAGCTCACAAGTCAAGTGATTTCAAGATTCATTTCATCAAATGAGATAGCATCTTATCTCAAACAAATCAATAGCATTCAACCATGTTGTATCATAGCACATAAGCAACCAAGTCATCACAATTCATGCACAAGCATTTCGAATAGGCATGTACATAAGACTAGGATCATGTTTCATGTGTTTCATTAATCATTATTCCCTTATTAAGTCATATTCATGCTTAGATTCATTTTCATAACAAGAATGTAACAATAATGTAATGGTTAGGACCTAGTTCTAACCCTAAGGATAACTACACTCACAATACAATCCAAGCAAGCTAGCAATTATCTTGTATGGCTATCCCCATGTTCTTAGCCCTGGTATGATTTCCTTTTTCTTCCTCAATTTGCTGCCCTTGATCTAGCAAGCATAACACATACACATTTCATCAAAACAAGCACAATATCACACAATCATAGTAGCAATGTTATCACAATGTACCTAACATTTAGCTACTGTTTTTATACTTCATTGTAAGGAATTCTTACCAATTTATTTCCACATTGTTATTACTTCATTTTAAAGCATAATTGGACAGATTACAATGTCCCAAAACTTTTTTGGAAACAGTTTACAATTAGGTGCAAAAACAGCCCCAAACTGCCCAGGACACTGCTGGCTGGCAGTTTGCACACTGTCCCTTTAAATGGCCATATCTTTTAATCCGTACGTCATAATTTTGATTTATATACACCGTTGGAAATATTACAAAATTTCATATAAGACCATGTAAGGCTTGTATTTTAGTTCTTATCCAATTATTACAGTCTAGTGCTCAAAGATAGGGCATTTTATACTTCCTGGACAGTTTGCGCTGTCCAGCAACTCCTATTTACAGTTTTCAGTATAGGACCCAGTTTTCCATTCTGTTTTCACCTAATGAAAATATACATTCTAAGGATCATGTCATTAAAATTTAAGCCCTGAATTCAAGCTATACAATTTTAGGTGAATTTTCAAAGTGACTGCCCAGAACAGAGCAATTCTGGGCAGATTGCATCTAGTCACCTTGTAATGCCTTTAATCCATTTTAACCAATGCCTTAGCTATATAATTCATTCCAGATGGCATTATAAACATGTTAGGTCCATGTTAATTCATTAAAAAAGGCTTCCAAAACAGGGCAAGTTGGTTACAAAGCCTAATCTCTCATGTTTACTCAATTTCAATTCCACAAAACAGTTTGTAGATTATATAACTATGTTCATGCTTTAATCCTTCATTTCCAGCTTTGTTTGCATCTAATTCAATTTGTTTAACACCTTCTATACTTTACTTATTCATGATCATCATCAATTCATTATTTCCATATCTCAATTTTATGTTCTAATCATTCAATTTACATTCTAACATCACAATACAAATTTCCAGCAACCTAGGTTTGTTACACTAGCATGAACACATAATTTCCAGCCTTGTACCTAGTTTCATTCTTCAATTTAGCATGATTCAACAACTATTCTATCATCTAACAACACATTTAATGTCTAATTCATCAATAATCATCAAAAACAGTCCAATTTCAACAAGATAGTTGCCTATTCAATTAAACACAATAAGAACTATACTTACTTTGTTTCTTGCTTAATTTCAATGAAAAATTACAACACATGCAAGCTTAATTTCTTCTCCTTCAATGGTGTTTTCTCTAGCTTTCTTTCTCTCTAGTTTCGGCCAACAAGGAATAGTGGAGAGGATGACAACAACAAATCCATGTTATTGGAATTGTGTATTGTCTAAATTGTCCCTTGATTAGCCACTAATCTTGTAATTAGTCAAGGGCAAATAAGAGATTCATGATATTTATCATGCAATCGCAAACTTTATCCTTCAATTCAATGTAGTCATTCTAATTTGGTCACTTATTTCATACATTCTTTCAATTAGTCCCTTAACAAATCAATTTGGCTTAATTCTAATTTCAATTAAGCTATTCACTTGTTCAATTTGGCTCTAATAATTCTAAGCTAGGATTTGGGGTGTTACATTATGCTTTGGTTATTTTAATTTCAATGCTTTAGCTGATTTTATCTTCATCTATTATGTTCATGTGTTAAATCCATAGTTAATTGTAAGAGCTATTCGAGAGATGCCTGATAACAATTAATCAATGGCTTAATATTCAAGAGAGTTAAGTTATACAAACATGAGGAGTGGGGCTAAGCTGACAACTTAGTTCTAATCTAGCTTTGACATAAGTTTAGGGTTTCAATGAGTAAAAGGGAGTTCTTAAACAAATAATAGAGTAGTTAGGGTTAACGCATACATGTATCAGCTTAATTACAAAGTTATCAACTTCTAGGCATTGAGAGAGTCAGAAGTTCACTAGAAAATCTTGTCGAGTAGATGAAGTATCTTAGGGTTTACACAGACAGGTATTGCCCGTTGCTATAGCATTGAGATAGATAATCAAACATATATCCTTAGCAATAATCCCAACCTCCAAAATTAATTGTTAATTAATTGTAGTTGTTTGTCTTTATTATTCTTATCTTAGATTAGTTTAATTAGTTTTCACTTAAAACAATCATACAAACCATACTTGCAAACATATCCCTAAGTATGATAACCTCATATTTATCAATCCAATCCTCGTGGGTTTGACACTCTACTCTCACTTTATTCCTTCATACGAAGAGTATACTTGCTCTAAAGTGCATCACTATTCGACAAGCATCAAGTTTTTGGCTTCATTGCCAGGGATTGGCAATTGATACTTACATTGTAGTGACGCTTAGGATTTTTATTTTTATTGCATTTAATTTTTGTTTTGGTTTTTTTTCTTAGGGACGTTCTAGTGCATGACCAGAAGGTCCACCAAAGACCTTATTCTTCCGTACGACCCATAGCTTGAGAGAACTTTGAAGAAAGTAGGATGGGAGAACAAGACGATGGTGAACGAAGAAGATATTCCACCAAGGAACGACCTTGCAAATGCGCGTAATCCAAACGATGTACTTCCAGTCAATGCACAGGGAGTTGGCGGGAGAGTTCAAATTAATGGCAAAAACCGACAAGAGGATCCACCACCTACCATGACTAAAAGATTCATTAGAGATATCATTGAGCCCGTCATCAACTATCTTAACCCACCGATTGTGGTACCTGATCTAGGGACGACCCATTTTAAGCTAAAGCCCGTTATGTTCAACATGCTCAACAACATTGGACAATTTGGAGGATCTACAAGAGAAGATGCTTGTGAGTACATCCAACCTTTCTTGGAAGTCTATGAATGTTTCAAGCAACTAGATATACCTACTGGTGCATTACGACTTAAGTTATTCCATTTCTCACTGCATAATCGAGCCAGATCATGGTTGAAAACGTGTTTCACAAGATCTATAACATCCTGGGATGACTTACGTAGCAAGTTTCTACACCGATATGATCCATCGAACGTTCACAACCAAAGGTGAAGTGATATCTTCCTGTTCTAATAGTACGATGATGAATCCATGTATGAAGCATGGGATAGATACAAAGATATGCTATAGAAGTGCTCGATTCTTGGATTTACAGATTGGCAAAATTTTACGACATTCTATAATGGAGTCAATGCACCAATAAGGATGATGATTGACTCGTCAACTAATGGTACTTTTCTCGATAGAGAACCTGACGATACTTTCAAAGTACTTGGTAGGATAGCCAATGTCGACTACCAGCTCCCCCGTGGAAGATTGAGGCCTGGACCTAAAGCAGCTAAAACCCTCCAACTTTACGATTCTTAGACTATAGCATCTCAACTCATGACCATCACCCATCTGCTCAAGAACATGCAAGGAACCTCCAACGTACATGTGCAATGCACATGTTAGAACTATGATGAGGAATATTTTTCAAGCGAATGCCCAAACCAATAGGAATCTGGATGCTATGTAGGGAATACCAACCATAACAATAACCCCTACTCCAACACCTACAACCTAGGGTGGCGACAACTTCCAAATTTTAGTTGGAGAGGCAACAATGTAAATTCAAGAGCACAACAAGCTACATCTACTGACCCTCCTGGATTTCAACAAAAGACTTAAGATGCAGAATTGGGGAGCTTCTAACTTCAACTGTAATTCTTTTGATAATTCATATCAAGATTTTATGGAAATTGCCTGTGTCATTATGCAGGATCAAGTAGCCCATTTGATGAACTACAGTGACATGCTCACAATGCAGGCTACCATGTTGCAAAACCAGCAATCGATCATGCAAAACAACACCGCCTCGATAAGGTCTCTTGAGACTCAAGTAGGGCAAATTGCCCATATGTTAAAGACGAGACCACCTGGCGGCTTACCTAGTGATATGAAGTCACTAAAGCCTTTAATGCTGAGCAATGCAATGCCATCACTCTTTGTACTAGTACACAGTTGAAGATAGAAGCCATGTTTGGGGGAAGCTCGCTAGTAGATCCTACTGCAAGAAAGCCATCCTCCGATGCCCCTACACCAAAGAAACCAACTCCTATGTCTAATATAGTGAGTAACCATGCTATTGAAGGCAAGTGAGACAAAGCTGAGGATACACCTCCTTCTAGTAAATCACAAAATGAGCCTAGACCACTACCTCCTTTCTTACAGAGGTTGAAAGCCCAGAAACAGGACGTCCAATATCAAATTTTTTTGGATATGCTCAATAGTTGGACATCAATGTCCCACTTTTGGAGGCCATTGATTAGATTTCATTCTATTCAAAGTTTCTAAAAGTGATCATCACCAAGAAGAGGAAAGTGAGTGATGTTGAAACTATCACCACCATGGGCGAGTTTGTGGTCGTGCTGAGTGATTTGCCACCCATGATGAAGGACCCTGGCAGCTTCACCATTCCATGCTCTAAAGGCCACAACTATACAGGCCCTGCTTTGTATGATCTCGCTGCAAGTGTGAACTTAATGCCGAAATCTATTTTTAAATGACTAGGGATGGGAAAAGTAAGGCCTACATCAGTAATACTTTAGTTTGTTGATCTATCTCAAATCTAACCTGAGGGTAGAGTTGAAGATGTGCTAGTTAGGGTAGATAAGTTTGTCTTCATAGCAGATTTTATCATCCTTGACTATGAAGCTAACGACAATACACCCATAATCTTGGGGAGACCATTCCTTGCCACTCGACGGATCGTGATAGACTGTGTAAATGGCAACTTAACCATGAAAATGAATAAAGAAAAATTCACCTTTAATGTCTTTAGCATGCCAAGATACGTAGAAGGATACGAGGATTGCCAACTTGTGGACAATAAAGAAGGCCCAGTAGATGAGATTATGCACACAGCTGATGAGGAAATAAAACACTACATGAACTGGCCTTTTTCCAACTTCAAGAGTCCAAATGTGCGAGTATGCAATTACGAGGCACTGACCGTGAATGATTTCAACAACTGGGTTAGACTAAGACTTACACCAGCTATGAAGACTATACTCATACAATAAGTCATCAAATGGTGTGAGGCTGGACTTCTCCCTCTTATTGTAGAATAGATCATTATGAACCCTAATGCCAACACCCCACCAAAACAAGATACCATCAAGTAAATAAATGATGCCACTAAAGGATCTCATTATTTGGTGTACAATGAGGCACCAGTCGTTCTTGATAAGTCTGATAATTCTACATCAAAAGATTGAAATATTCCTTCCCACACATTTTTAATTTTTATGCAATTTTACTTTTAGCATTTTGCTTTTATTTTTAGTTTGTTTCCTTACGATTTTAGTTTATTTTGACAGTTAACAGGTTACGAACAAAAAGAAAGCCGAATTACCCACGGGCTCTCTAACAAGTAAGGTGCCAAAATATCATGACTTTATGATACGCCAACAGCTATATTCTAGCACCCTATCCATTTTGAACTTTCATCCTCTAAATACGACACACGTCATTCTCCCATTAATCACATCACTTACAAATCAACTTCCAGACCAAGTTAGGAGTCTGCATTAATGACCGGTGTGCCCCTTCATGATTCATCTTGTCTCCTGACTTTTTTACCCCTATTTCTTTTCCATAAAAGACAACACATTAAGCCTTCATTTGACCTCTCACATCCTACTGTCCAACACTCTACAACCCTAAAACTCATTCATCTCTTTGTTCATTTGAATCATGGTCCGACAACTCCCCACCACCCGTCGATCCAATCAGCCACCACAACTAAACAAAGACAACACCCCCTCATCCTCTCCATCACCCTCACACTCATTGGAGGAAAGCTAATATCGCATAGAGGATATGTTATATGAGGAGATTGATAAGCTTAATAACCACCTTCATTCATTTGACAATGTTATGGGGAACAGGTACAAACATATGACACATCAGGACTTGATTCTAGAGGAAGGTTTGGAGTTCACCCCAAATTATCGTTATAAGTTTGAGGTTTACATCCACGCAGTCATAACCACACAAGGATTGGAAGAATTAATTCGGCAACCAGGACAGGTTAATGCCAAATGGGTACATGAGTTCTATGCACATATTGTACACAGACCGGAAGGGATGTCTCTTGTACGAGGGACAACTGTTATATTTTCGGTTGAAGCAATTGCAGACTATTTTAATCTTTTAGAGATTGACGGTGGTCATCAAAATTTCTTCGCGATAACAATAATGGATACATATGTCCAATTGTTGACAGACCTTTGTCTTCCAGGAACCACCTGGGACCAGGACGATTTTTATGTCCGAAAATTACATTGGGCACAACTCAATTTCGTGTCCAAGTTCTAGTTGCACTTTATCAACAACCGCATACTTCTAACTCATAATCGGTCTATGATCTCCTGCCGCTAGCTAGTGTTGCTCCACTCTATGCTACACAACAGGAACATCAACCCATACGAATACATTTATGACATCATTGTTTAATAGGCTACGTCGATAAGGAAGCCCAAGGACATCCCCTTCTCCAATCTCATCATCGCCTTTGTCAAAAGGCATGAGTTGTAGAATGGGGGATGGACGCTATCATCAAATGACATACTGACTGGTTGCCATCTCAAGTTCAACAGATGAAAGGGTATAACTTACCCACCAATCTGGTTGCTATAACATCACATGATCTCTGCTAAACAATCAAGGATGCAATAGCCAATGCAATGAAACCACACCTCTAGTATGTCAATCAACTGGCTGCCTTAGAGGACACCTTGGTCCACTAGCCTCTCCCCAATTTTTAGAACAATCCTCCTACCATGCCAAGAAACAAATGTCTGCATGGGACAAAGGCAAGGGCATCATCATTTGGGAACGACCATCCTAATAACTCTCTGGGTTAGATTTTCTTTTCTTTTTTGTTTTCTTTTTCATTTTTTGCATTTGCATATTTAGCTCATTTTGCTTTTCCTTGATTTGTTTTTCTTTTCTTTTTGCATTGGGGACAATTCTCTTCTCAAGTTTGGGGGAGTACATCCCATAAAGACTAGGTTAAATTTAGGTAAGATTTAAAAAATTAAAAAATTTAGAATTGTAATTAGCCTAATCTGTTCAATAGGTTCCCTTTACTATGATTCCTTCAATTTTTTCAATTTGTTGTTGCGTTGATCATGACTTCTTATGATGACTCTATGTTGCTGCTTTGCAAGGTGTTAAGAGCTTTCTAGTTTTTGAACTTAATGATAAATTTGATGTAAACCCTTAAAACCACAAGTTGCATTCATTTTGACACCTAATAAATCTTAGGGATGCTCTTAATCGAGTTTCTAATGCTTAAGTATGAATTAAAAAGGAACGAACTTAAATGCTCAATGTAGCAAAACAAAGGCTTAACACTTCCTGAAAAATCAAGAAATTAAAACTTGATAATTTAAACCAAATTGTTGAGGGACACTCTTCTTTGCATCTTGCTATCTTAGTACACTAGGTGAGTTGTGTTTGTTCTATTTAACTTTCCTTGGTAGGTATGATAGTACTAACAATAGAGTGAAAGAAAGTAACCTTTAAGCTTCTCTAAGACTATTAAGTGATGAATGCATGTAACCAAGCACACAATGTATTTCCAGTAGATTTAATCCTTTGAATAAAATTGTAAGCTCTAATATACTTGCTTATCATCAACATAGCTGAGGAATGAATTACTGCTATAGCATAACTTAGAATCACTACAATCATAGTTTAGTGGAACCTTAGGACTTATGGGCTATTTACTGTTCTTATTTTATATTTTTATTTTTCTTGTTTCCATTTTGCATTGCTTGAGGAGAAACAACAGTGCAAGTTTGGGGGTATATGACAAGTGCAAAAATGTTCTATTTTATATGCCCTTAATACTTGTATTTTGCACATGTTCAAGCTCATTTAGGTTGCATTTAGGTTAGAATGTACATATTTGCATGTAGATAGGGAGTTACACCGTCTGTACTTTAATTGTCATAAATATTGGAGCTGTTCACGGGAAGGTGGCGCTTTGTGGTGTATGTGTAGGATGCTTGTGGATGTTGGAGGATAGCTGGATCAAAGAAGATCAGATCACATGGCTAGAGCTGATGAAGCATAAAGAGTTGGAGATGAATATTTCTTTGCCAACATGTACTTTCTCCTAGATACGTAACATTTAATGAAGCGGGAAACATTTGGCTTTCTTTAATGAAGACGTGCATTCTAGGGTACTGAAGCCCTAGTTTCATCGCCTATATAAAGAAGAATTGGATGATACTCAAAGGGGAGCCGATCGATATATAGCACAATTCAGACAACAGTCCTAGTATGAGCTTGCAGGAAACCACCAGGGCAAAGCTAGACGATTCTCCTCATCAAACAAAGCCATCAAGAGAGGCTGGCAGAGAGGAAACTTGCAGCACAGTTGGACGAGATGGAAGAAGTTTAGTCAAGGATGCTCGACTCATTTCTTTCCCTTTTATTGATAATTTGTCATACTATACTTTTAATTATGGTTGCATTACGCTCAAACTTGAACTAAACTTTTTAGTTGGTATATGTTTTGGTTATTTTAATGTCAATGCTTTAGTTTTTTTTATTTTCATCTATTTTATTCATGTGCTTAATATGTAGTTAATTGTAAGAGTTGTAACCCCCTTAACAAAGACTAATCGTAAGACCGAGCCGAGCGGGTCACACGGGGAAAACCGAAGCGAATCCGCTAAGACTCATTTCGATTAACGACCCATTTTTTATTTTTAACTTGTCTAGATGCATATTAGACCTCTTATGTGATTATAGAAGTAACAGTGGAAACCACACTCGAATCGGGCGTCTATTGGACATCCGATGAAGCCTTTACGCGATTTAGGGACCATTTTGTAAAACTTATAATACTCAAGGTCCAATTGCGAAATTAAAATTACCGATAGCCAATTAGTCAAGTTTCATGCTTCCATATCAGTTTTAAGCTCATTATGATCACCCAAACTCATTTAATTGAACATTCATATAACTAATGACTTAACCATAAGAAAACAGAACTTCAGAAAGCTTCAGTTAGCTAACTTAATGGTCAAGTGTACCGATACACCTGTGCCCATACCAATATGACTATATCTCGTCAAAATATTAGATTTCTAGTAGTAAAAAAAGGTATCGATACGGTACTCCAAATTTCCCTCTGGCCGTATCGATACGGCCTACCTGTACCGATATGGTATGCCTAAATTGGCTATACTATACCGATACGGTAGCCCGTGTATTGATACACCTAGGCTTGTCATGTCACAAAATGTTGGGTTTTCAAGCTTAAACACATATGAAAACATTCCAACATGTTACTAAGACATATACATCCAGTTAGAGTATAAAATCCTAAAAATTAAGCACGAAATCATGCTTTCAACCTCAACCCATAATGATTATCAATCTATAGGCATGCTTCCTATGCAAAGTAACCATTCAAGCACCAAAATGCAAATCAAACCAGAAACCAGCAATTAAAAGCCATTTACAAGTCCAAAACCATTAAAGAAAATTGCAGCAATCAAGGGAGTTCAAAAACATTCTCTCCCAAAACACTTGGCTAACCCCATTTCCATTATTAGCTATGTTTTAAACTATCAAACCATACTTGAGTTTATAATCGCAACTTGGATCGAATCTTTGCTTCCTTGCTGCCACCAACACTCTATTGATCTGTATTGTTGTAAAGGAGAGATCAAGCATAAATGACAAGCAAGAGTCGCTCTAAACTGAAGCACCACAACAATGCATTAAAAACCATTTTAGTCTATAAATCTCCAATAGCACTACCCTCATTGCCCATTGGTGATAGCACTACCCCTATTGTGTAACCGAAAAATTTGCAACACGTACGAATTTTGTATATTATAGTTCACTCCCATCCTACTGGTCGACCAATTATATCTGACATAGTTTAACAATCATCACCACTTGCCAATATACAATTTGAAACCATGTTAACCTACTGTTTTTACCAAAGCATCATCAAAACCATTTTCATATCCCACATCTCATGCATTATACAATGCAAAGCTTTTCAAAAGCATAAAATATCTCATTGCCATATCAATTCTATCTCATGGAATAAATCTCATCATATTTGACATAAGAAAACATGCATTAAACAATAGGTAACAAAACCATAATCAAAACATGAGCATGATATCATTAAAATCATGGGAAACCGAAATCCGAGAGCAAATGTCACCATACTTACTTCTGAGCCTAGATTGGCATTTCAATCTCAATCTAAACACCCATAAATCTCTTTCAAACCTTTTTAAAGCTGTAAACCACGTTTCCACTCACCAACTTCGTTTCGCTCGCAAGCCGAAGCGTCTGATGCAATCGTAACACCTCTAAACAACTCCGAATTGATCTCCCCTGTTTTTACCCAACCAAAATAGAGAATTAAAGCTCAACCCAACATCTAAACTCGCAACCCACAACCTCCTCAACATTCTAGCACAATTAATCAACACAACACCAACTAGAACTATCAAAAACAAAGGCGAAATCATCTTGTAACACCCCAAATTCTAGTCTAGAAGTATTCGAATTAAATTGATTAAGTTGATAGCTTAATTGATTTAAGAATTAAGCTAAATCGATTTATTAAGGGCGAAATTGAAAGAATGTATAAAACAAGTGATCAATTTAAAAGTGACTACATTGAATTAAAGGAGAAAGATTGAGATTGCATGATAAATATCATGAATCAATTATTTGCCCTTGGCTAATCACATGATTAGTAACTAATCAAGGGACAATTTAGACAAAACACAATTCCAATAACAAGTAATTGTTGTTGTCATCTTCATCATTATCCTATGTTTGTCCGAAACTTAGAGAGAAAGGGAGAGTGAGAGAAAGCTTAGAATTCAGCCATTGAAGTAAAGATTTTAGCTTGCATGTGTAGGAAATTTTCATTGAAATTATGGAAGAAGCAAAATCAAGGGCAGCAGATTGGGGAAGAAGATGGTAGGAGTGGACATCCCAAAGCTAGAGGCAAAGGGATTTGGATCTAAGATAGTTGAATTGCTAGGAGTATTGTGAGTGTAACTATCCTAGGGTTGGGACTTAAGTCCTAACCAACTTTGTTATTGCTTAAATGAAATGTTAATGCCATGTAACATGACTTAAACTATATTTGGCTAATTAAGGGAAGAATGAAATGTATGATAACACGATTGATTCCATGATCTTTGTGTTTACTTTGGTGTTAAGCAATTGCGATCAAATGCTTGTCACGTGCATTGCTTATGCCTAATGTATGAATTGACATGCTTGCTTGGAGAAAAAGGTACTCACAATGCATACATATGCTTGTGTTTGTGAATGTATACATGGCTGATTGAATTGAATGCTATGGATAGTTATGTATTGGGAGTTAAGACTCCATAAGCCTAAGGGCTTGGCCTTTGAATGACATATTGTTATATTGAATCATGAAATATGCAAGACTTAAATGAAATGGATAATCAACAACCTTGATAGCTAGTTTGATAGATAGGAGGGCATGCCTTAGAATCTTGAGCTCATATTGGCACAACGGAGCATATTGACACTACGGTGCATATTGGCACGACGGTGCATATTGACACTATTGAATTAAGAATTTTTCCTAAAATACTTGTAACTATTGAATTAGAATCTTTCTTAGCTTGTAAGAAAGCATTCGAACAATTCCTTGTTCTTTAAGGAACAATTCGAATATTCCCTTTTCGACTATCCAAGAACCGGAAATTTTTGTCTGAACTTCAAGTTCAATATGATTTTGTTGCGAGAATTAAAGAACTCCAACAAGTTGATCCAGACCTTTAGAAGATCATATCTAAGTTTGCTTCTAAGTTTAGTTCCGACTTCTCCCTAAAGTCAAATGGACTCATCTATTTCAAAGATAGAGTTTGTGTTCCTAACAATGAAGAATTAAGACGAGAAATGTTACAAGAAGCACACAAAAGTTCTTTCTCGATCCACCCTAGATCAGTTAAGATGTATAAGGACCTGAAGGCACTATACTGGTGGCCGGGCATGAAATATGCAATTACAAACTTTGTAACCAAGTACTTAACATGTCAAAGAGTCAAAACTGAGCATCAAGTCCCTACTGGATTGCTTCAACCCATTGAACTTCCC
The DNA here is from genome assembly GCA_019671005.1 of Hibiscus mutabilis. NCBI lineage: Eukaryota > Viridiplantae > Streptophyta > Magnoliopsida > Malvales > Malvaceae > Hibiscus > Hibiscus mutabilis. The sequence continues at coordinate 19,239,327 of CM033727.1, read as the reverse complement.
CAGTGGACGTGGGATCGAATTACCATAGATTTTATCACCGGTCTTCCTTCTACTCCAATAAATAATGATGTTGTATGGGTGATAGTTGATAGATTCACTAAATATACTCATTTCGTCCTTGTTCGTATGAGCTTGAGCTTGGAAACCCATGCCGAGCTGTACATTTATGAAGTGATTCGGTTACACGGTGTACCTACAGCAATTATCTCTGATCGTGACCCTCGTTTTGCTTCTCGACTCTAGAATTCTCTACAGAAAGCTTTAGGAGCTAAAGTACATCTTAGTACGGCCTTTCATCCTTAATCAGATAACAAATCTGAGAAAATCATTCAAGTGTTAGAAGATATGCTACGGGCTTGTATTCAAATGGCACCATTTGAAGCTCTTTATGGTAGAAGATATAGAACTCCCTTATGTTGGTCTAAATTGAGAGAAAACAAAGTATTGGGACCTCAATTGCTTCGGGAAATCAAAGAACAAATCAAGATCATTCATGATCGGTTAAAAGTAGCTTTCGATAAACAGAGAGCATATGCTGACTTAAAAAGAAGAGATATTCAATATGCTATTGGAGACAAAGTCTTCCTAAAGGTCTCACCTTGGAAGAAAGTGCTCAGATTTGGAAGAAAATGGAAGCTCAGCCCCCAATACATCGGACCATTTGAAGTTATTGAAATAATTGGTCCAGTAGCCGATCGATTAGCTCTTCCCAGAGAATTCGATAGAATACATAATGTATTCCATGTTTCAATGCTCTGAAGGTATCGATCTGATCCTTCACATGTTCTTGAGCCAGAACAAGTTAAATTGAATCCCGATTTGTCCTACAAAGAAGAACCTATTCAGATTCTTGACCGGGAAGTAAGAAAGCTTCGGAACAAGACTGTTCCTCTTGTTAAGATATTATGGAGAAATCATAAGGTGGAAGAAGCTACCTGGGAATCTAAAGAAGTAATGAGGAAGCAATATCCTCACCTATTTGATTCAGGTAAATTCGAGGATGAATATTCTTTAAGGGGGAAAATTGTAACACCCCAAATTCTAGTCTAGAAGTATTGGAATTAAGTTGATTTAGTTGATAGCTTAATTGAATTAAGAATTAAGCTAAATTGATTTATTAAGGGCCAAATTGAGAGAATGTATAAAACAAGTGATCAATTTAAAATTGACTACATTGAATTAAAGGAGAAAGATTGAGAATGCATGATAAATATCATGAATCTCTTATTTGCCCTTGGCTAATCACATGATTAGTAACTAATCAAGGGACAATTTAGACAAAACACAATTCCAATAACAAGGAATTGTTGTTGTCATCTTCCTCATTATCCTATGTTTGGCTGAAACTTAGAGATAAATGGAGAGTGAGAGAAAGCTTGGAATTCAGCCATTGAAGTAAAGATTTTAGCTTGCATGTGTAGGAAATTTTCATTGAAATTAAGCAAGAAGCAAAATCAAGGGCAGCAGATTGGGGAAGAAGAGGATAGGAGTGGACATCCCAAAGCTAGAGGCAAAGGGATTTGGATCCAAGATAGTTGAATTGCTAGGAGTATTGTGAGTGTAACTATCCTATGGTTGGGACTTAGTTCCTAACCAACTTTGTTATTGCTTAAATGAAATGTTAATACCATGTAACATGACTTAAAGTATATTTGGCTATTTAAAGGAAGAATGAAATGTATGATAACATGATTGATGCCATGATCTTTGTGTTTACTTGGGTGTTAAGAAATTATGATCAAATGCTTGTCATGTGCATTTCTTATGCCTAGGTATGAATTGGTATGCTTGCTTGGAGAATAAGGTACGCACAATGCATACATATGCTTGTGTTTGTGAATGTATACATGGTTGATTGAATCGAAAGCATAGATAGTTATGTATTGGGAGTTAAGACTCCATAAGCCTAAAGGTTAAATGAATTGTATAATCAACAACCTTTGTAGCTAGTTTGATAGATAGAAGTGAATGCTTTAGAATCTTGAGCTCATCTTGGCACTACGGTGCATATTGGCACTACGGTGCATATTGGTACGACGGTACATATTCGCACGACGGTGTATATTGGCACTACGGTGCATATTGGCACTTCGGTGCATATTGGCACTATGGTGCATATTGACACTCCGGTGCATATTGGCACTTCAGTGCATATTGATGAGATTTGATTATCTAATAAGCTACTTACCAAGGAAGGTTGAAAGATGACTTAATGAACATTGCTTGTATTGTAAGAAAGTTGTATGAACTTCATTGCTTGAAAGATGACACATGAATAGTTGCTAAACTTGTTTCTTGTCATGGAAGATATATATGTTGATGGCTTTATGTATAAATGCCTACTTAAAGGATTGAATGTTTGATTGCTTGTCTTGCAAGTATGTTGTTCGAATGGCTTATGGAAACCATGATGATGTTCTTGTTGATTGTATGGTATGTAAAGATTGTCTAAGATACCTACGCAATTTGAAATAGCATGTGCCTTGTATTGATGTTCTTCATTCTTGGATTACATGTAAACTTGGACTTATATGCTTTGAAAATTGACTAGACTTAGTGTTACCTCACTAAGTACATAACTTGTACTTACCACTCTACTCTTCATTCTTCCTATAACAGGTTAAAGATTACTTCAAGAGGATATATTGGGTTTGAAGCAACTCTTGAGGCAAGATTTAAAAGTATGAATTCATACTCTTTGTATACTCCTAGTTTGGTGGCACTAGATTATGTAATAGATAGCCTTGATCATGCATTTTGTGGAGTTGTTAAGACTAGTTTGTATAATGTTTTGATGGGCCTACTATGTATTCTATTTGGATAACTTAATCTATGTATATGAACCATGATAATTATGCATATATGAAGTAGATGTTGCGCATTATGAGATGGAAACCTAATGTTTGTTGAATCGTGTCTAGTTTGAATGTTAGATTAATGTTGTATGATCATGCATTGTTTCCTATGGCCATTGGTATGATTCGGCCATGTTGAGCTAAAGCCAAGGTATGTACAATCATGCAGTTACAATGTATTATTGAAGGATGCCATGAAATGCTATGTTTGATTGAAAAAGGAACCAAATGAACTACGATGAACTTGATTGTAAATAAACAAATGAAATATGAGTAGGATACCATGTTGTTCGAATGGATGGGTGAATGTGTAACAAGATGTATGTTAGATGCTTTGTGTTGAACATGTTAATTGGTTGATTAAGTTGTTTCTTGAAATGCAAGTAAGTTAGTTAAGAAATGCTCAGTGACCACCTAGAGTAATCAAACATGGCATTGGAACTAAAGAGAGAATGAAAGTTGAAACATGTTGAATAGTAGCTTTAAGTAAAGTATGCCACACTTGAATTGTTGTTTGAATGATGTAATGATAATTGGAAAATAGTAACTTAATTTATAAGTAAAGAATGAAACAAATTGGTACCCAAATTGGTATTCTATGTATGTTAATGTTTGCTTAATGTGGCTTGCCTAAAGTGAATTGATGTATTGTTTGAAAGGTTTAGATTGGGTTACTTGCGCTACAAGGCAAGTATCCCGGGGTTACTTGTTTGACAAGTAACCTATCAATCACTTTGTTTTGTTCAGGTAATGCTCCCAAATCGGGTTACGACTAACTCGGGGATGGGGTGTTACACATCCTAAATGATCTCCAGCCCTTACCCAACGAAATCAACACGCAAACATCATCAAAATGCATCAATTAAACACTTCCCAACATCCCTTAACTTCCAGCAAGCATTAAGCTCATTTATCAAGCCAAAAACCAAGCATAACAACCTGGTTCCATAGCAATCTAACTAGTTTCGTGTTTACATTGATCAAAAACACTTATCCACAATCTTTAACATCAACTTAATGATTAAAATCATCATAATACTCAGCATTTTCAGATCCATACGAATTTAAACCAATATCTTCATTTATTAACTCAAAAACCTCAATTAAACCAATTTCCCTTAATCATCACAACAAAACTCATAAGAAAATATTGCTAAGGGATCAAGAACTTGAGAATTTCAGCAACAAACCTTTCATTAGAGGAGGAAAATGAAACCTTACCTGTAATGGTAGCTTTCCCCTTAATTGGTTGATTTACATGAGAAAACAAAGTTTAAACAATAAGATTTTGGTAGGAAATCATTAGAAAATCATTTAGAAATCAAAGATCAATTAAAATAAGAGCTTACCTTAAGATTTTGAATAGAAGAATGGTGTTTGGCTGGAGGGAAAATTGAGAGAAGAAAAGTTACGTGAAATTTGTTTTAGAGGAAATAACTCCCAAATAACTCTCCTAACCAACTTTAATTAATTAAAACACTGTAAAATAATCCAATTAAGGGATAAAGTATGATATTAGAATTTAGGGTTATTAGCTCCTTAAAGATTCTATGTTCTCATCCCTTTACAAAACAATCACTAAATAGTTTTTGATTTCTTTACAAAACAGTCACCATTTTCAAACTGTCACCCTTAATTTATTTTGCCAAATTGAGCTCACCATTATTTTCAAAACATATTTAAATGTTTAAGATAATTTTCCACATTTTATTTCAACCAAAATGTATTTCTTTTTAATTAAATCCCGAAACTAGTCTAGACTGCTACACCGATTTACCGAAACCGTTAGAACTAATCAGATTACTTCTATGCCCAGAGTAGGGGTGTTACAACTCTCCCCCACTTAACAAATTTCATCCTCGAAATTTACCTAGTGGAAAAAAATAAGGAAACTGATCCAACATCTCATCATTCCTTTCCCAAGTGGCCTCCTCAAGACCTCGATGTCGCCACATCACTTTAACGAACTCTATGGTCTTACCTCGCAACACCTTACTATCCGAGTCAAGGATTTCGACTGGTTCCTCATTGTAGGTTATATTTGAATTCAAGTCAAACTCCTCAACAAGCATATCATGCAAAGGATCCGATCTATATCTCCGTAACATGGACACATGGAAGGCATCATGAATATTTTCCAACTCAAGTGGCAACCTCAATCTATAAGCAATAGGACCAACGCGTTCTAGCACCTCATATAGTCCTATGAACCTAGGGCTCAACTTGCCCTTTCCGCCAAATTTCATCACCTTCTTCCAAGGTAAAACCTTAAGAAATACTTTCTCACCAACCGCATACTCAATCTCCCTACGCTTCAAATCCGTGTAGGATTTTTGTCTATCCGAAGCTGCCTTCAGCTAATCTCCAATAAGCTTTACCTTCTTGGTAGCTCCTTTAAGCACATTTGGCAAAGAAACAAGCTTTTCTCCGGCCTCCGCCCAATAAAGAGGAGTTCTACACTTCCCGCCATACAAAGCCTCATATGGAGCAATTTGAATACTCACATGGTAACTGTTACATAAGCAAACTCATGTAAAGGTAATTGTTTCTCCCAAGAACCCTAAAACTCGATAACACAACAACGCAACATATCCTCCAACACCTGGATAACTCACTCAGACTGTCTATCCGTTTGTGGATGATAAGATGTAGTAAAACTTAATTGCGATCCTAAAGCTCTATGCAATGACCCCCAAAACCTTGAGGTAAAACGTGGATCCCTATCTAAAACACTGGATTTGGGTACACCATGCAACCTTACGATCTCAGCGACATACAAATCCACCAACCTATCCAAGGTGTACGTCGTATGCACTGGCACAAAATGTGCACACTTCGTGAAGCGATCTACAATTACCCGAATGGAATTCTTTTTAGACGGCGTCAAAGGTAAACTGAACATAAAATCCACGGTGATTCTCTCCCATTTCCATTACAGTATCCTCAACGGTTGTAACAACCCAGATGGAAATTGATGCTCAGCTTTCACCCTTTGACAGACCATACACTTACTCATAAATTCCGCAACATCCCTTTTTAAACCAACCCAATAACACTCATCCTTCAACCCATGATACATCTTGGAACTACCGGGGTGCATAGCAAAAGGACTACTATGAGCTCGAAATTGATAGAAAAGATCATCAATTTGCGGCAAGGAACACTTATTCTTTATCGTAAACTTATTCAGTTGCCAATAATCAATTCACATCCTCATCGTGCCATCTTTCTTATTAACAAATAACATCAGAGCTTCCCAAGATGAAACACTAGGACGAATGAACTCTCGATCAAGCAACTCATGTAACTACACCTTCAACTCCTTCAGCTCCTTAGGTGCAATCCGATACGGTGCAATAGACACCAGTGCCGTATCTGCATACATCTCTATGCAAAACTAAACATCTCTATCTACCTGCAAACTAGGCAACTCTTCTGGAAACACCCCAGTATAATCACAAACAGTCCAAATATCTTGCGGACGTACCTCCCTCATATTCAGATTCATGACATAAGCTAGATATGCCTGACATCCACACCCTAAAATCTTCTGCACTTCCAACACCGAAACAACAATAGATAAGAACTTAACATTCTCGCCCACCACCACAACCTCTGAACCATCAGAACATCGCAACGTAACCTGCTTCGTCTCAAAATCTACTATAGCCTTATGTTCAACCAACCAATCCATTCCCAAAATAACATCAAAACCATAGAAAGGCAACTCCGTCATATCCACATTAAAAACAGAACCCTGGACTATCAAAGAACACCTTCTATACATCTTTCTAACATCGACGGTCTCTCTAAAAGAACTCGTCACATACATAGCCACATCCAATATCTCAACAGGTATATCAAGCAAAATAGCATGCTCACGCAAAATATACGAATGTGTAGATCCATAGTAGATCAAGGAAAGTAATGATAAAGATTGCAAAGTAAATGTACCTGCAACCACATCGTTGTCATTCTTCCCTTCACGGTGCCCATACACTCTAGCTTGACCTCCTCCCTCAGGTCAACAGCCACAACATCAGCCACGTTTCTTTGCCCCTAGTCTCTGCGCTGATAATTACCACGGCCGCGCCCATGACCTTTTTGTGGCTCAACAACTCTGACAGGATACTATCTACTTCGATACAATTGCAGGCAATCTCTTTTCGTGTACCCCTGTACACCACATTGCCAACACGTGCTTGTAACTCCCCAACGCTCACCATTATGTCTCCTCCCACAATGGTTACACTCTGCTGTCCTTGGGCAGCATATCCACCACCTCCACACCTCTAATCCCTAGAGAACCTCCCATCACGATGCCTCTTATGACAATCCTTCTCAGCATTAGACTCACTAGCTCTCTTTCTAGAGCTAGAACTCCCTACGCGAGAGGACAAACCTAGATTCTGCTTAATGTCCTTTGCCCGCATAAGTAGAACATCAAAATCCACATAATTAGAAGCTAACATATATGTCTTCACTTTCTTTACCAAGCCATACCAAAAACGATCACATCTAGCTCTCTCATTAGGAACCAACTTAGGAGCATACTAGCTTAGATGAACAAACTGGATCTCATAATCCGTAACAGACACGCTGCCCTGAACCAAGGACATAAACTCCCACTTTTTCTCATCTTGATACCTTGTACCAAGATACTTACGCCTGAAGGTAGTCCCAAAGAAATTCCAGGTCACCTCTACAAGTTCCATCCCCGCAATTGTGGTCATCCACCACGTATAAGCATCCCCATGCAGTAGAGAAACAATACACCCAAGCTTATGCATATTTGTGCACCCCAACTATCCCGAAATCCTCAGGGTACTCTCAAACCATGCCTCAGAATCCTATGGAGACAACCCTCGAAACTCGGTACTGCCCAGACTACGTAAATGCTCCAAAAGTAAGCCAGGATTAACAACAACTAGCGGTGGTGCAGCTGTACGCATACCTGCTACTGCAGCCTGAAAGGCTCCCGTGATAGCCTGAATCAAGGGTGTCATATCACCCGCAACCTTCCCCTGAACTACCTGGGGTCCTCCACCATTTATCCCAGTACCACTACTCGATGGAAGCGGGGGGCAAATCCTCATTATGCACATTGTGTTCCTCCACAACTCCACGTATACCAATTTTCATCTCTCGTCTTGGAACCATAATGCAAACAATATGTATCTATCATTAAAAAACAATATATCAAAATAGTCAGGCTAGCACGAAGCAAGATTCCAAGTTGCTCAAGTTTTTAAAATATTATCTCTTTTCCACAGTAATATGGAAATGAGTTACCCAATTCTTTACCACCAACAACAAGCATTAACCACACAACATGCTATCATTCACCATGCATATCAATCAATCATTAAATAATCACAACATGCTCAATACCTTACGAGCAATAGATATTCAAACACCCAACAAACTTACCTCAACTTACCTCCCAATTTTCGTAAACCTGTCTTTGAGACCAAAAAATGTAACCCCCTTAACCCTGTCTAATCGTAAAACCGAGCTAAGTGGTTCACACGGGGAAAACCAGAGCAAATCCGCTAAGAATCTATTAAAGTGTAAGATTTGCAATAGTCAAATCTTTTTCTTTCAAATGAAGGTACAAACATCCTTATTCAAAACAATCATGTATAAATTATTCTTTTAAGTTAATTTAAAAAAATTAATTTACTAAGGCCACTTCATCTTATACATTACTATTTAGCTACTTCTAATTATAACGTAGCCTCACTCACTATCATGTAGTTTAACAATCCAATGTCACAAGATCAAGCACACATCATAAATTCCAAGCAATAATCATGAGAAAGTCATGCATCCACCACAACCAAAACTACTGAGACTACCAATTAAGTTTTACATACCATAGTGATCTTTATAATACTTACAAACCATAATAACCACAATATCTATATATATATACAATAGTGGCACCATCCTTGGAGTCCTTAAAACATAACTAACAACATACTTTTAGATTTATCAAAAGGTGACTTGATCAAGCTCCCAGCAAAGTCCAGAGTTCAAGGGTTATCATGAGGTGTTGAGAGAGAACTTAAGTAAGAAAAGGCTTAGTGAATGAGTTTCAAGCACTTAGGAGAAACTTAAAGTAATAAGTTTATCGTCACAACTACTATCCATAAGATAATCAATAGTTACAATATAGAGAATAGTCAAATTAAGGATTGGACTATTTGACCAATATAACAACATGTCCTTTAATTTACTTAAGCAAGCAATTTAACTCATATCAATCTATAGAAGAAAATTAATAGGCTTAACATTCGATTAATATGGAAGCTCACTTTCTTATTCGTAGTTTAGGTTAACAATAACTTCTCCACTATTAATAACATGTTTTCCTTATACTATATAACACCTACAGTATTATAAGTTAGCCTTTAACTTTATATTGTTCTTATTTCAAGCATTGTAACAATTCTTTTAATGAACTTTTAGTTTAGCCTTGAGAATAGATGTCCCAGCCTAGATACATGATTCCCCAACCAAACTGTCGCCTATAATAATATGGTACTCAAAGTACCTGGTGAATCCCTCCTACTGTCGCCAAAAGACCAAATACACATTTCCCTCCTATTGTCGCCAAATAGGGACTACTGTCTCGGATTGTAGTCCACCCCAATACTGAGCTTTATGGACTCTATGGCATGCCAACTATATCTTTTTTTCTGCATCATGAATTCATTGACAATATCTCTATTTAGAATTTAATGTTTCAATAGGTCATATACAATTTCTATATTCATTATTTCCAAATCATTGTACGGTTATCAATATCAACATCAATAATTCTTTTGTCTATTTACTTTATTTAAAGATCATTTATGTTCTATTTCACACATCACAGCAAAGAATATTCTATCATTCAATTATACTAGTAATTATCAAGCATGTTTCTTGACACTCCTAGTTCCCATCAAAGTTTCGAACCAATGCACCCAATTTTCTTTCAAGACATGCTTATTCAATCAATTTCAAACTTATAAGTATTTCTCAAGAAACACTTACCTTGCTTCCTTGCTTGAGTTTGACCATTCTTAGTAAATATAAGCATTCTAATAGTATTGTACAAATGCAACTATGAAAACAATACTCGGAAAGGGTGCTACTCCTTTTCGAGGCTTAAAACTACACTCACAAGATGTTTCTGAGCTATTGGCGATCTTGGATCACGACCCCTTTTGATTTATCAGCTTGTTGATCAACGTTAATACTTTTATCCGCACGATCCTCTCGGTCTAACAATTACAATGCAAATATAATTAGATACCAATATTAATCATTCCAATTCCCAAGACAAATTGATTCTTTGATTATCAACATCTTCTCTATTCGGTAGATTTGTACTCTTCTTTTAACAACCAATGTTTTCAAATACAAATTAAACTCAAGATCGTAACAATGAGGTAAGCGACCGGAACCACACCTAAATGACCATGCATCACTTGGTTCATTATCAACCAATTTCTTTATATCAATTTCTCAATTTAAAAGTACATACACTCATTCGATCAAAATAGGGCAGATTCATACACACTCATTCGATCAAAATACAATAGATTTTCATTTGTACACACATTAGATTAATCAATCTTATCATCCTTTAACATAATTCCCAATTCCTATTAAACTAAACTACTCATTTCCACAAACATGTTCTACTCAACTCCCTTCTAACATTTAACTAAAACATTTGATTTAAACCAACTCCCACACACAAGATAACATTGCATAGTTTCGAAGCCTTTAAACAATTTCATAATTCTCCAAGCATTCCATATATTTTATAGTTAGTAAACATTTTTTCTCTAATTCAAACTCTACATCTTAACTATCAAATCTAAGTTAAGCATTCAGTCACAATTTCAATTACCATTTCAATCATTTGAATTCAAGATTCAAACAAAACAACATCAATCAATCATTTATACAATTCAATGAGAAAGAATTTACCTCTTTGAGCTATCAATTTCAATCAATGCTTCAATTCCTTCTGTATTGAAGCTAATCTTTAAGTTCTATGAAACTTTCACGTTCTCTCTCTTAATTTCCTATAGATTATTTCGGTTTGAATCAATGGAGAAGATGACTCCTTTCCTAGCTTGGCCGAAGGGTTCTAACAAGTGGAAAAGTGTATTGTCCCCTAATTGAATTTAAGTTATCATGTAAATCTCCAATTTTATCAACCTACCTTTTTAGTCCTTTAAGTAATTTCCTTCACCTTTCGGGCTACAATAATTTGGTCATTCCGTATCTCTTTTTATTAAATAGTAAATTGTTCCTAACAATATTTATCATACATAATTCATAGGGTATGATTGAGAGTATTACATCCTATAGGATTACAGAAGCAACAGCGGAAACCACACTCGAATCGGGCGTGAATTGGACATCCGATGAAGCCTTTACGAGATTTAAGGACCATTTTGTAAAACTTATAATACTCAGGATCCAATTGCAGAATTAAAATTATCGATAGCCAATTAGTTAGGTTTCGTGCTTCCATATCAAATTTTAGCTCACTACGATCACCCAAACTCATTTAATTGAACATTCATATAACTAAGGACTTAAACGTAAGAAAACAAAACTTCAAAAAGTTCCAATTAACTAACTTAATGGTCAAGTGTATCGATACACCTATGCCCATACCGATACGCCTACATCTCATCAAAAAGATCAGATTTCCAGTAGTACAAAAGGGTACCGATATGGTCCGTTGTACCAATACGGTACTCCAAATTACCCTTTGACCATATCGATACCTAAATTGGCTATACTGTATCGATACGGTAGCCCGTGTATCGTTACAATTGGGCCTGTAATGTCACAAAATGCTGGTTTTCAATCTTAAACACATCGAAAACATTCCAACACGTTACTAAGACATATACATCCAATTAGATTAGAAAATCCTAAACATTAAGCACCGAAACATGCTTTCAACATCAACCCATAATGATTATCAATCTATAGGCATGCTTCCTATGCAATGTAACCATTCAAGCACCAAAATGAAAATCAAACCAAAAACCAGCAATTAAAGGCCATTTATAAGTCCAAATCCATTAAAGAAACTTGCAGCAATCAAGGGAGTGCAAAAACATTCTCTCCCAAAACACTTGGCTAACCCCATTGCCATTATTAGCTATGTTTTAAACTATCAAACCATACTTGAATTTATAATCGCAACTTGGATTGAATCTTTGCTTCCTTGCTGCCACAAACACTCTATTGATCTGCATTGTTGTAAAAGAGAGCGTAAGCATAAATGCCTAGTGAGGGCCGCTCTAAACCAAAACACCACAATAATGAATTTAAAACCATTTTAGTCCATAAATCTCCAATATCATGCTAAAATCAAAACTCGTGCTTGAAACTACTTTTCAAAGAAAAACACATTTCATTTCTCAACATGTATCATTAGTCTCAATGCAAAATCTCAAGTCTTGCATGCTTAGCCAATAAGCAATGCTTCCACTTTAAATCTCATGCATAATTTCACCTTATACAAAAACACATGTATAAACTACATTATACAAATCATCACTTAAAAGCATGATACATGTTTAGCACATACATTGGCAATACAAGTGATCCGGATAGAACTACCCCTATGCTTTGGATGGCACTATTCCCATCCTTTCATGTTCGGATTTGCGGACACCTTGTTGGCACTACCCCCATCAAGTCACATGGTGAAACTAACCTCACCATAATCTCACTTCGGCCAGGTTGCCACTACCCGCATTGCCCGTAGGTGATAGCACTACCCCTATTTGTGTAACCGAAGAATTTGCAACACGTACGAATTTTGTATATTCTAGTGCACTCTAATCCTATTGGTCGACCAATTATATCTGACATAGTTTAACAATCATCATCACTTGCCAATATACAATTTAAAACCATGTTAACCTACTGTTTTTACCAAAGCATCATCAAAATCATTTCCATATCCCAAAACTCATGCATTACACAATGCAAAGCTTTTCAAAAGCATAAAATATCTCATTGCCATCGAAATTCTATTTCATGGAATAAATCTCATTATATTTCACATAAGGAAACATACATTAAATAGTAGGTAACAAAACCATATTCAAAACATTAGCATGATATCATTAAAACCATGGGAAACCGAAATCTGAGAGAAAATGTCACCATATTTACTTTCAAGCTTAGATTGGCATTTCAAGCTCAATCTAAACTCTAAAAATATCTTTCAAACCATTTTTTAAAGCTGTAAACCACGTTTCCACTCATCGACTTCGTTTCGCTTGCAAGCTGAAGCGTCAATCAAGCGTCCGATGCAACCGTATCACCTCCAAACAACTTCGGAGTGATCACCCCTATTTTTACCCAACCAAAACAGAGAATTAAAGCTCAATCCAACATCTAAACTCGCAACCCACAACCTACTCAACATTCTAGCACAATTAATCAACACAACACCAACCAAAACTATCAAAAACAAAGGCGAAATCATCCTAAATGATCTCCAACCCTTACCCAACGAAATCAACACTCAAACATCATCAAAATACATCAATTAAACACTCTCCAACATACTTTTAACTTCCATCAAGCTAAAATCCAAGCATAACAACCTAGATCCATAGTAATCTAACTAGTTTCGGGTTTACATTGATCAGTAACACTTATCCACAATCTTTAACGTCAACTTAATGATTAAAATCATCATAATACTCATCATTTTCAGATCCATACGAATTTAAACCAATCTCTTCATTTACTATCTCAAAAACCTCAATTAAACCAATTTTCCTTAATCGTCACAACAAACTCATTAGAAAACATTGATAAGGGATCAAGAACTTGCAAATTTCAGTAAAGAACCTTTCATTAGAGGAGTAAAATGAAACCTTACCTCTAATGGTAGCTTTCCCCTTAATTGGTTGATTTACATGAGAAAACAAAGTTTAAACAATAAGATTTTGGTAGGAAATCATTAGAAAATCATTTAGAAATCAAAGATCAATTAAAATAAGAGCTTACCTTAAGATTTTGAATAGAAGAATGGTGTTTGGCTGGAGGGAAAATTGAGAGAATTTTTGAGAGAAGAAAAGTTACGTCAAATTTGTTTTAAAGGAAATTACTCCCAATTAACTCTCCTAACCAAGTTTAATTAATTAAAACACTTTAAAATAAGCCAAATTAAGGGATAAAGTATGATATTAGACTTTAGGGTTATTAGCTCCCTAAAGATTCTAAGTTCTCATCCCTTTACAAAATAGTCACTAAAAAATTTTTGATTTTTTTACAAAACAGTCACCATTTTCAAAACGTCACCCTTACTCAAATTACTTTGCCAAATTGAGCTCACCATTATTTTCAAAACATATTTAAATGTTTAAGATAATTTTTCATATTTTATTTTGGCCAAAACATATTTCTTTTTAATTAAATCCCGAAACTAGTCTAGACTGCTACATCGGTTCATTACAACCGTTTGAACTAATTGGATTACTTCAAAGCCTAGAGTCAGGGTTTTACAAGAGCTATTTGAGAGAGGCCTAGTAACTATTGATTTGTAGTTTAATATTCAGGAGAGTTAAGTTATACAAACATGAGGAGTGGGGCTAAGCTATCAACTTAGTTCTAATCTGGCTTAGACAAATGTTTAGGGTTTAAACAACTAAAATGGATTTCTTGAACAAATAATAGATCATTTAGGGTTAACGCAAACATGTATTACCTTAATTATAAATTTATTAACTTCTAGGCTTCGAGGGAGTTAGAAAGTTCATTAAAAAATCCTATCAAGTAGATGAAGTATCGTAGGGTTTACGTAGACATGTGCTGCCCATTGCTATAGCATTGAGATAGGTATTCAAACATATATCCTTAGATAAAGGGTATACGTTAATGTCGGCCCTAGAATTCACCAACTATGCATTCATTTGGTGGTCACAATTGGTCCGAACTAGGTGTCTCAATGGACAAGCCAAGATAAGCTCATTGGTCTGAACTACGCAGACATGTCGGTAAAGCATTGTGCGACCTTGGATCAACATAAACTTTAGCCCAAAATTTGTTTTCCAACAATTAGGCATAAGAAAGGTAAGACCTACTACAGTCATGCTATAGCTTACAGATAGATCTTATGTTCATCCGGAGGGAAAATCAAAGACATATTGGTAAGAGTGGATAAATTTATTTTTCCCGTTGATTTTATTGTTTTGTATTGTAAATAAAATGAGTTTGCTCCCATTATTCTTGGAAGACCGTTCTTAGCAACCAGAATGACCTTGATCGATGTTGAGAGAGGAGAGCTCACTATACGGGTTAATGAGTAGCAAGTCACACTCAATGTTTTGAAAACCCTAAAGTATGTCGATGATTCGGAGGAATGCCAAGCTATTGGAGCCATCACATAATCTAAATTTGATGTGGAGGAGTATTGCCATAGAAATTTCATTGCCAAGCCTAAAGATATCGATGGGCTAGAATTGGACAACGAGACTCAGCAAGAAGTGAATTGGATTCTGCTATATTTTGACTCAATTTCTAATTGGTAATTAAGTCAGGTTTTATTGTAATTCTAGTGGCTGAAGATTATTTGGTAATTAATATTTACTTTAATGAGTAAATATCTATTTTAGGTAATAGATCTTATTGAACAAGATTTCTTGATGACCAAGTATTTGAGTATATAAATATAGACCAATTTTAACCTTTTGCATTGCAAGAGAATAAAAGAGAGAGAATTACTCTGGAGAGATGTAACCACTTTTAAGTTCTTTACAACTATTGTGACTATGTTGTAGAGATGGGTATTGTATGGATGTTGGGAAGAGTGTTTTGGTTCCACCGGTGATGGGATTTGTACACCGGTTTTTGGGATTAAATGGGTTATCATGTATTTATAATCTTCGTGTTCTCTACGTTGATAATGGATTGTTCATTTCTCTCGTCCGTGCAGGTAGGCTATACTGAACCACGTTAGATCTTGTCTCCTGTGCTTGTCTTGGTTTAGTTGTTTTCGCTTCGGTTATTTTGTTGCATACCAAATTCCTAACAAATGGTGTCATGAGCTATGGTTTGAGTTGTGCGTTTTAGAAGAAATTTTTGCTATGGATTTTGTGGAGCAATGTTGGAGACATGGTAGAGGAGTATTGCTGCAACGAGCTTTCAATTGCAGAGGGAGTAATTCTTAATTGATTCAACGGTTCTTCAACGGATACTATGTAAGAATTGGAGTTGTTAAAGACTTGGCGGTGGTGCTTCAATAGATATTTTCTTACATAAAAATTGAAGTTGTTGAAGACTTGAAGGCCAATGCTCGAATAGAATTTGTGTCAAGTGGGAGAATTGTTATATTTTGATTCAAATTCTAATTGGTAATTAAGTTGGGTTTTACTGTAATTTTAGAGGTTGCAGATTACTTGGTAATTATGATTTACTTGAATGATTAAATATCTATTTTACTTGGATCCAGAGTAGTAACTTGCAACTTTTGGTCACGATTGAATTACACAAGCCTTAGGTAACCTGCAACGTATGATAATGAATGCATTAGGCCAATATAGCCTATGCGAGGTAGTGATGACAAAGTAACAACAATAATGTTCATGATCTTAAATGAAAACCAAGTAATTTCAAGTATATAAAAGCAAAGGATTTCTTACGTCTTAAGTAAGCTTAATCATTACTTGTTTATTAAAGGCTTATTTAGAGATTTTGATCTTTCAAGTTTCATTCAAAATTCCTTCCAAAAATTACGTTTATAACAACCGTATGCTCACGAAGAGCATACCAAGTCTTATGCTCACCAAGAGCTTAATAAATCTTATGCTCACCAAGAGCTTAACAAGTCTTATGCTCACCAAGAGCTTAACAAGTCTTATGCTCACCAAGAGCTTAACAAGTGCCCTTAAGATTTCCTTTTGGAAATCTTATTTAATTCTTCTCAAGGTTCATATCTTTTACATAGTTTGCCTTGGAACACATTTAGACATAGATAATATTGGTACAAAATACAAGTAGCTCAAAGCACATAGCAATGGCTAGAGTCTGAAACAACAATCCTACTTATCTTCTATCCAACCAAACTATCGCCAATCTACGTACATCTCCCCCATTACCTCCTACTGTCACCAAATATATCACACATATATAAGGGGCGTCCCCTGAGCCGTAGCTCATAGACGTAGCCCAAGCGTACCATGTATCATGCCAAATTGTCCAAGGTCTTCCATTGCTTAGGCAACTTACATATCTTATACTTTAAATTTGGGAGGATGTCTTATTGCACAAGTAATCTTACTTGCTTCTTTTCTTAGTACATTATGACATAGGAGAGCCTTAGCTCTTACTAAAGTGAATTCTCATAACTTTTAGGCTGTAGTAGTTTCTTGTATCTTATGCTTCCAAGGGTTGAGGGTTAACATCAATTCGAAACAAGGTTCATTCTTAAACATACTTTAATTCAATATACAATAAACATTATAAGAAGCATATAATGCACTCATGATGCATATGTGATGCATGCCTTGACCATGCAACTTCAATATCATGAATGTAGCCCGATCCCAGATGCTCTATGTGAGCTTTAGCATTCAAGTCAACAATTCAATAGAAGTAAAAATTGGAGTGACTCCGTGTCACCCGAAACATTTGCAACTACATTCACATGATATCCCGAAGTTACGGGATACCTGAATCCACAATTACCTGTAGCTTTGAACTAACTCCTTCTTCAACTCTTCCTTATCATGATAGTACCTCAAACAGAATAACTAGTCATTATAATCAATCTGATTCAGTCAACTTACAAAGCAAACCCAAAACCTATATATATATATATATATACAAAACAATCTAAATTTTACTTATTTACATATATGTATACTAAAAATAGTCCACTTTACAATACTTGTGAAAATGACTCCTAATTCAAGCTCAAACATCGAATGCATCCAACATGAATCCATTTAAAATACTTAATTCATTCCAGACAAGTTCGTAGAATTTCCCCAATTGAAATTTCATGGAATCATATCAAAATCATTACATACACAATTTTGTTCACTCAAACAATCTAATACGCTTTTATATATATACATAACAGTCCCTAATAAACATGCATTACATACACATTCACAAGATAGATTACCATGTTTCATTTTAACGCAAAAGCTGTCCATACACTAGCATATGTACCTAAACACTTCAAAACTGTCCTTAACATGCTTATTTATAATTAAAGTAGCCTAGTATCTTCCTATGAACTCAAAACAGTTTCTATCTCACACATATGCTTGCATATACATGTTCAAACAACCTATTCTATTCCCTATATGCTGGAAAATAATTCTAACTTATTTATATAAGTTCAAAGAACTCATTAGATGTCACACATTTACAAAACAAAATATATGATTACACATTTATAACCATCAAAATAGTCTACTAGAAATCTTTAAACATGCACAACAACCCCAATTTTACACATATGTTCTTATATAATCATTAAACAGTTCTCACACCTTTATTTATGATCAAAACAACTCCTGATTTAATTAAAACAGTCTTGCTTGTTTCAGCTTATGATATCTACCCTTCTACATTCATAATTATGCTCTTGAGTTTTTTTTAAATCTGTCCATACTATTTCCATAGGTTTGAAACATCCTTATGCAACATTTTTATGCATACTATCAGCCCTTATCATTTCCATGTATGCAGAATAATTCTTAAACACCCAAAATAGTCCACTAGAACCCTAAATCAAAAAACATGACAACATACGTGTATATACATGTTTCTACACGTCAAACAATTCATTACTTAACTTTAACAGCCCCTTAAACACATGTATGTGAAATTTTTCATAACAAAGCAGTCTATATGACTCAATTTTATAAAATTTTTGTCCATGTTTTACAAGTTCTTTCAGCCCTGTTTCTAAAGGGTTCCTAAGTCTCATTCAAACTCAACTATAACATGAACAATGACCCATACGAATCTGGAATTCTTTTCCACCAACCAAACAACTTAAATATAAAATCAAAACATATAGCATAATTGATGAACATATTCATCCAGGCTTTACTTATTTACTTAGACCATATAATCCAGATTCAAAAGAATTGCACCTAACTTATTTCCTCAACTCATTCGTATGGTTTACTTCTACATGCATGACAATTGAATCGAAACTCATGAGGAAAACTATACCTTATAATTAAAATCAAGCTCTAGAACAAGGAGGGAATCATGGTTACTTGCCCTCCCTTTAAGGATCGATCAACATTCAAGCATTTGAATTAGCCACCCACAAATCTTCAAAGCTTTTAGACAACCAGCTCATTCTCTCTCCTTTTTTTCATTTGGTTTCGAGTGTAAAGAATGAATGGATGATAGGAGGAAGATGACACACACATGCTCATCTTTCATCCATCCTTATCCGTGTGTCACTCTCACATTACACATGCCTTTCTCACAAGGGATTAAGCAAATAACCCCTTTAATTAAAGCTTGTATTAGATGCATGACCTTAATTAATAAATCTTTCAATTATTGGTCCTTTTAGTTTGATTAGCTTATTTTCTAAGTTCCAACTTTAGTCACTATGAACACATAATCCCTATTCTAAGGGCCTCTTAAATCTAATCAAAACTAATTTATTTGGTATAATTCTATGCAAAAATTTGGAATGCTACCATTTTAACATTAATATCCTATTAGTAATTTTAAGACTTTAATTCCATAGAAGACAAATATAAATTCCAATCAATTGCTTTAAATCTTTTAACCTGGACTTAGGGATGTTACATGTTTCTTAAAGGAATAAAATTACTAGCTCGATTTTGAGGGTATTACAGGCTAGGTGTGTGGGTATTACAATTTGGTATTTGGAGCTAAGGTTTAGTCGATCCTAGGACTAAACTAGTTTAAGTTGCATTATCAATTATGTTTTGTGCCACCTAGGAGTTGAATATAATCCATGCGTGTGACCTTATTTGATTAAATCTCCCTTGAATTTAATTTCAGATGTCTGAGACATATCTAGCCCGGGATAGAGATAGTTCGGTTGGCTCCTCTAATGAAGGAGGAAGCATCAGATTGAATCAGGAGCAAGAAAATCCTCAAAAGGCTGCAGAACCACAGCTTGAGGCTCCTCAATTTAATCAGATTAAAAAAGAATGCCTTCTTATCATGACTGAGATGTTCAACCAATTTGTCACTAACTTGAAGCAAAATAATCCTCCTGCACCTGCAGTGGCCAAATCTAAGGCTCCAATTGATAATTTGGCTCAACATCGAGCCTATACTTTTATGGGGTCAGATGAAGAGAACCTAGAAGCTGCTGAATACTGGTTGGAAACTACCATCAGAATTTTAACCAAACAACTGCAGTGTTCATATGAACATTAATTAGAGTGTGTTGTGGCTTTACTTGTTAATGAAGCTTTGAACTGGTGGGAAACTATGACTCTCATGGCTCCTGAAGATGCAGTTACATGAGATTTCTTCCTAAAGGAATTTCAGAAGAAGTAGATAAATGAACAGTACTTAGCTGAACGAAGAAGACGTTTCTTGTACCTAAAGCAAGGAGGAAGACCCATAGAGCAATATGTTAGTGATTTATGTAAATACTGCAAATACGAGTCTGAATATATTAAGAAGGAAGAAGATAAGTGTAGAATGTTTATTGAAGGGTTGAATGATAAATTGAGCCCCATGTTTGCGGCTCTTGGGATATCAGGTTTTAAAGACTTGGTGAACTGAGCAATTCCTACCGAATCCATAACAAAGGTTGTTGAGAATAGGAAGGGAAACTATTTCAAAAAGGACAAAATATCCGGGGTTGATAGTAAGCCTCAATGGCCATCCAAGAAATCGAAGAACCAAGGAGGAAATTCCTCAAGTTATGTTCCTTCTCCAAGGGATAACTTTATCCTGAAGCTTGCACCTGAAATCTCGATCAATAGTTCGGGGAATACGGGAAAAGATCCTCAGTCCTGTCCTTGCAACTTTTGCTAGAATTATCACTCAAGCCAGTGTAGGAAGCAGTCGAATGCCTGCTTTCAGTGTGGAAGCTTGGAACAATTTGTTCGAGTCTGTCGCCAAAATATGAACAAACCTTCAGTTCGAGTGGCTTCTAATTCTAATCCTATTCCTTCACCTAGGGGCAAAGGGCCAAAGCAAGCACAATCAGGAAACTCTGGAAGGACTCGAGGCCAAGCTCCTACTCTTACGCATCAAGTGTCTCGAGGCCCTACTCGGGTATATCATATTTGGGGATGTGATTATGAAGATTCTCCTGAAGTAATAGTATGTACGATCGAATTAAAAGATAACTTTGTGCATGCTTTATTTGATTCGGGTTCCACCCATTCATTTATTCATTTCCCTTTGCTTGAAAAGTTTAAGTTGAATTTTGAATTTGTTGATCAAGGGCTAGTAGTTTCGAACCCGTAGTGGAAGGGTAGATCTAAACCTCTTATGTAAAAATTGTCCATTGTATGTTCAAGACATTCCTTTCCCTATCGATCTCTATGTCCTACCTTCTTGTGAATTCGATTTGATTCTGGCATTAGACTGGTTAGGGAAACACCAGGCTTGGGTTGATTGTCACAAAAGAAAATTATATCTTTGGGGTTTGGGAAAGGAATCTATACTCCTAATTGATAAAAAGCCCAAAAATTCGAACCCCTTTCTTGCTATTATAGTTGAAGATTCTAAATCTAAACTTAATATAAATTCAATCCCTGTTGTATCTAAATTTCTTGATGTTTTTCCTGAGGAACTCCCAGTGCTACCACCAACCCGAGAAGTGGAATTCAAAATAGAGACTTAACCGGGAACTAATCCTATATCCATCACTCCTTATAGAATGGCTCCTGTTGAATTAAAAGTGCTTCAAAATTAGTTGCAAGAACTACAAGACAAAGGGTTTATTCGACCAAGCACATCTCCTTGGGGAGCCCTGGTACTCTTTGTCAAAAAGAAATATGGATTGATGAGATTGTGCATAGACTATCGGCAGCTTAATCAGATTACG
Source organism: Hibiscus mutabilis (assembly GCA_019671005.1). Lineage (NCBI taxonomy): Eukaryota > Viridiplantae > Streptophyta > Magnoliopsida > Malvales > Malvaceae > Hibiscus > Hibiscus mutabilis. The sequence goes on along the minus strand of CM033727.1, from coordinate 19,217,406 downwards.
GTTAAATACAAGTACCACTTCCAAAAATTGTAGACTTATTTAACCAATTGAATGGTGCTTCAGCATTCTCCAAGATCGACCTCAGATCTGGATACTACCAAATGAAAGTCAGAGAATCTGACATACCCAAGACTACTTTTAGGATCGATATGGTCACTACGAGTTCCTAGTAATGCTTTTTGGTCTAACAAATGCCCCTGCTGCATTTATGGATCTCATGAATCGAGTCTTCAAAACCTATATGGATAAGTTTGTTGTAGTCTTCATAGACGACATTCTTATATACTCGAAGGATGAATCTGAGCATTCAAAACATCTCATAGTAGTGCTACAGACTCTTAGAGATAATCATCTTTATGCCAAATTCAGCAAGTGTGAATTCTGGTTGTCTAAAGTGTCCTTTCTTGGACATGTAATTTTAGCTGCGGGGATTAAGGTTAACCCGAAGAAGATTCAATCTGTGTTAGAATGGAGATCTCTGAGGCATGTTAGTGAAGTTCAAAGTTTCCTAGGCCTGGCCGATTATTATCGAAGATTTGTTAAGGGTTTTCAATCTTGGTTGCACCCTTAACCAAACTTCTCTAGAAGGATGTGCCTTTTGTTTGGACAGAAGATCAACAACGAAGCTTCGACCAATTAAAGGAAGTTCTTACTCGAGCTCTAGTGCTGAGTCAACTGGAACTGAGGAAAGAATTCTCGATTTTTATTGATGCCTCACACTTGGGTTTGGGATGTGTCCTTATGCAAGAGAACTGTAATGTCATCAACCCGATTTAGGAGAAAAACTAGAATCGAGAATGTTACCGCAAAGAGAACCGAAAACGTGAACTAGAAATTTTCAAATTTTATTTACGCTAACCATAACTAACAATATGTTTTTTGTCTCATTCTTTACTTCAAGTTTTGTCAAATTAACAAGATTACCATTTACGGTGATCACTCAATTTGCAATATGCCGAGCTTAATATCTTGCTTGAGCCAAGACTCACCAATCAAGTATTAATCAATATTATTAGCTCAAATTATTCAGCAAGTTATACATCTTAACACAACTTATGCCATTGTAAGATAAGACTCTCTGACAATTACAATATAACAAGACTCTATTACCTTAACTCCTTATGAAATTTGAATTATAGGGATTAAATGACCAATTCGAACAGTTCCATGTAACTTAAACATTTATCAATTATAAACATTTTACTATGACTCAAACCACAAACCAATAAACATGCTTTCATGTCTTGATAATTAAGGAACCATTCAAACTCCTAATTAATAGCCTTAGCTTATTAGTCAATCATAAACTTGATCATTAACATTCTCATTTTAACAAATCGAGCCCTCCTATTCGCATCATTTACATGTATCTTATTTAATATATATTAATTTGATTAAGTCAGTATACTCCAAGAAGTCATTTAAGGATTTACAACTTATCTTATTAGCCAAGGACCCATTCAGAGGTAACATCATGTTTGACTAAGACAAAAAAATCAAAAATCATACATATATAATTTTACCTCCAAACATGCATTCGAATGGCTCAATTACAACAATTCCAACATTATATTATCAAACATTAATTAGATTATAAATATAACGTCCTCTACCTGGTTTAGTAGTAAATCTGTAACACCCTAAAACGACACTAGAAATATTTAAGCTTGTCACCTAAGTTAAAGTAAATTAATTGATTTTGATTCTAGATCAATTAGGAAGATTAAGGATCTAATTGAAAGAAAATGCCAAATTTATATTTAAATTTCAATGACCAAATCGAATTAAATGGTAAATAATGAGATTGCATGATAAATAATTCAATTCCAATATTTGCCCCTCCACTATCTTAGGCTTAAGATATAATTAGAAGGGTAAATTAGACATTTACATTTCTAAATAAGATGACACCAAGTCATCTTCTTCATCCCATTTGGCCGGCCAAAACTTAGTTTAGAGAGAGAGAGAATTTGGGAGAAGGGCAGCCATGGAAAGCTTGATTATCCTTGCATGGTTGGGAATTTGAACTTGTAAATCGAGTTTGAGAAGCTTGGTAAGCTCCCCACTCTTAGCTGAATTGAATTGTAGCTTGAATGATTGAATGTTGATTGCTTTCATGTTGTTTTGATCTTGATATGATGCTGGAAATTTGTTAGAATAATTTATATACTATAATCTTGTTAGATTATGAACTGGATAATGAAATTAAGGTAGAAATCAGCTTGGCCGAATGCTATGTACTTGAATTAGTGACCGATTGATGGAATTTGTGAATTAAGTTGTCCAAATTGAAAGTTTATGGTAATTTTAGGACTAGAAATAAATGTTATCATGATGGAAATTTAGTGTATAAAATGAAATTGAATGTCAATCAAGTGAAAAATATGTTAAATGATATAAATTGAACTAGTGGTGAACTTGGTCACATAACTTGTGTAGTTAGCTAATTAGTGGCAAAAATTGAAAAATTTGACAAAATTGAGGACTGTTCTATACTAAATTAGCTACTGGAAAATTTTCTAAAAACGGGGGAAGACCTAGAATAAATGTTCAATAAGTTGTATGGCTCAATTAGTAAAGAATTGATAGCTTTTAAGTGATGAATTGGCATGATAGTGAAATTTGGACTAATCTGTAAAATTGGTTAAATTATGGTCTAAATTGAACTGTTTAGGTACCTATCCTAACTTGAAATAACATGGAAGGGTTACATTGAATGACTGGATAATCGAATTGCATGAATTGTAGCTAAAATTGACCGTCTAAATATATAATTGGGCAGATTATTGAATAGGAGACTGTTCTCGAAAATCTGTAAATTTAAGGACTTAGATAAACAAATTAAGGACTAATCTGGACATGAAAAGTCAAGGGAAAAACAGGGGAAACTAAGGTAAAAAGAGACTGAATTGACCTGTATGAATCATAGGTTAAATAGCTCACTAAAGTGGACCTAGATACAATCTTGCAGTTTGAAAGCTGTAAAATTGACCTGACTTTAACTAATAACTGTATTGATCTGGAAAGGATAAAAATATGAGCCATAAATGGATGAATAGGTAATTGAATTAGCTTTCTAACGGTATAAACTAATTGAAATTTCAACGTATAGATTAAAAGATATAAACAGATTAGTAACTAGTGTGCAAACTGCCAGGTAGTGGCAGATTTGTTACTTGTAACAAATCAAGTGTTTGAATGCTTGTGTGAATTGAGTTTTTTGTATGGTTCTAATGCATGATTTTATTATGTGAAGGCTAGATTAAGATAATGGTGGAAAGAATGGATATGTATCGGGATGTAAACGAGGAATCGGGTATCTCGTAACTTCGGGATACAAGGTGAGTGTAGCCTTACTTAGGGTTTGGACTTAGGTCCTAACCAATTATATTGTTTACAATGTTGATATGGAATTTCTATGAAATGAATCTAATTGCTACTTGGTAAAAGCATAAGGGAAGGATGCTTAATTGGAAACTTGATGATGAAACGAAATGCTTGTTCTTCTTGATGCCAAATCAATTAGAAGTAGAATGTGCTTGCTTGGATTGTTATTGCTTGTGTTTTAATATGTATACATGAACGTGGTTGAATCTTGCTGCCTTGATTATAGACTAATACTTGCTTATGACTTGTGCTTGAATTGAGCCTAAATTACATTGGTAATTCGATAATAATGGGAATAATGAGATTAAACAAAGACTTGAAATCTAATGAGTGGAAATGAAGCTTGATAAATAAAAAAAGAGAAAAAAAGAATAAAATGTGCCTTCTGGATTGATTGACCTGTTCGAATTGATTGTCGGTTTGAGTGACCCTGTGGATGCTAATTGTAACTAGTATACTATAATTTGAATCTTGATTAGGACACTTTCCTAGTAGAATGACCATTCGAATAGAATAAATGAATCCTCGATTGGTGCTTGTTAATGTTTGTTGATGTCGAATGTGGTATTGATGGAAATTGTGGAACTATATAATATGAACTTAGGTTCACTTGTCTTAGAGACTTGAAATGGAATTGATCTTGCTATGCTTGTTGCCTAATCACTTGTAATGTGATTGCTTGAATTAAAAGAAGTAACAAGCCCTTGGTTGCTATTTGGTCTTAGGTAGAACACCATGCCTTATAGTCTAGAGCTTGATTGTTTTTGTACATTAGTGTACCTTACTGATTTGTGTTGTAGACACCCTACTATTAGATACCTTGGGTATCAGATTGATTCGGTACGTTGTGTACCCTACTGCTTGGTGTTGTAGTCACCCTACTGTTAATACGTGACTCGATTACCTAGTCCTACTAACTACCAAGGCAAAACAAATTTCTAAACTTGTAATAAGACATGATACATAGCTAATAAATGAGCAAATTGATACATGCTATTGAGCTTCTAGTAAAATGCAAATATATGGATAAGATGAGATATATACTATCTTGATTGGCTCATTGTTTGAAAGATAAATTACATTGGAAGTAACCCTATTCGAATAAAGGGATTTGTGGCCATTGTGCTTATTGTATGATTCTTGATATAATCTTTCTTGTTTGATTGCTTGAGTTTGGGATTGGCTGATTGCTTGATGAGTTACTTATTGCTTAAGGATCCATTCCTTGTTGATTGTTGTGGTGAAAATGCTTGAATTGATGATATTGATTATGTGAACAAGCTTGTCATGGTTTTGACAATGGATGTTTGATGCTAGACTTGTAAGTTAAATGAATTTGAATGTAATGTAATCTTGACCATGTTGTGCTTCAATATTGCTTACTAGTCTCGCTTGGTAATGAATTATTAGGTATCCTAAACCTAGGTCATTATTCAAATGGTATATGTTTGAATGGACATCATAGGCAATCAAGATTAGAATTTAAACAACATTAAGTCTTGCCTTGTATGTATGCAACGTGATTGTTTATAAGGTTTCTTACTTGGTAAGTAAGTTGTTCAAAAGACTCTATAGTCTCAAATGTTGGTCTAATTCAACCGAAAAAGATTTAAGTGTCTAGTCTAATTGGAATCAAGTAAAGATGTTAGATTGAGAATATGTTTGAACTGGAAATGGATAGAGTCTTTATATGCTGATGGTATTCGAATGAATAGGTGAAATTGGGGTTGCCTATATTAGTCTATGGATAACCTGGTTAAGTGGTATTTAAAATGAGAATAAACCTCTTGAAATAGGCTGATAAATGATGGGCTTACAAGAATAGGATAATGAATATAATAACATGAGCTAGTTTATACTTAATTGATAAAACGTAATAAAAGGCTTCCTACTCGAACGACATGTTAGATACAAAGTTAGACTAACTTAAACTTGTAAGAAAAGGGTTATAAACTAAATACCGTGTTAGAGTCATGTACTAATGAATTAAGAAGCTGAAAATGCAACCTAGTGTAATCTGCCCAGGAAATTTTGTCCTGGGTAGCAACTTCGAAAAATCACTATAAATTATGTAGGTCAAATTAAGGGCTGGAATTTATATGGAATGAACCTTAATATGTCTATTTTCATTAGGGGAAAATAGAATTGAGTTCTGATATGTAAGCTGGAATATGGAGATAAAAACCTCTAGACAGTGCAAACTATCCAGAAATGTAATTGCCCTATCTTTGAACTAAAAAAAAACTGTAGTGAGAGGAAAAGCATTAAAATGAAAGGTCTAAATGGTTATAAAGAGGGTTATATAAGCTTTCTAACGATATAAATGGTTTGAAATTCCGACGTACGAAATGAAAGTTATAAGTATTTAAGTGACCAGTGTTTATGCTGGCTGGGACCAGCAGTATTGGTGTCCTAGACAGTTTGTGAACTGTTTTGAAAATAGTTTTGGGACAATGGTTACTGCGCGGTTATAAATGAATGAAAGTGTGCTCTTGATCTTGTTAATGAAATGGCTAAGCAATGGAATTAAATGATGAAAATGAATGCTTAGATTGTTTATCCCTTGAGAAATAAGATACTTGAAAATGATTATTCCTTTTGTTCGAATGGAAATGATTATATGCATGCTTGATTGGCCTTGAACTTGTAAGAGTTGTTTCTTGATTGATTCATGGTGGTAATCTATGAATTGACTTGTTTGATTGAATAATATGAATGCTTAATTATGCTTGGATGAAACTAGCTAAATCTTCTAATAATGTCTAAAGCCTAGATATGTGATTCTTGAAATAAAGGACACATAACTTGACAAGTTGATAACTTGAAAATCTTGCTAGACTTTAGATGCTACCTCATAAGTACAATCTTGTACTTATCACTCTTGTTTGCATTCTTCCCAAACCTCAGGTAAAAGCCATCCCAACCAGTACCTTGATATCGAACTCAGTTTTCTTGGGTTCGAAATAAGGCATGCAAAACTTGAAGTTTGACTTTGTATTTACTTCGATGTACTCCTAGATGGTGGCCTTAGATTTTGTTAAGCATTGATAGACCATGCATTGGGCTTATATGTATAAAGTGTGTATGTTGAACTTGTTAAAGTCCTGTAATGAAATGGTACTTTGGATTTGTAATTAAATATATGTAAATAGTAGCCTTTTGTGAACTGTTTGGTTATGGATAATGAATGAATGAATTAGACTTTGCATATGAGCTTGTTATGATTGAGTATGGCTTTGAAATTAATAAATTGAACTTGCTAGATTGATGATGTATCAGGCTACTTTAGGTAAGACCCTATCGAATGAATTATGAGTTACACGGTGCTTACCAAAATCACTTACATACTTTATAAGTCTAGATATTGTTATGTGAATAGGACATATGAATTCAATGATCCTAAAGGTCTAAAAGCCGCGCATAATGGGTAGAGAATAGTAGTGAATATGAACTTAATTGATGTTAAGAATTCAAATGCATAAGATGTTCATGCTAATAGCTAAGCTTAATAGATAACAAGATTAATTGTATTGGTCCTAACCGAATGGTGTTGAACGATAGTTGTATAAGAGTAATTCGAATAGTATAATGAGCTGTTTATTAGCTAACTTGTATAAACTGAACAAAATTGGTCCTAAAACCTGTAAGGCTAGCATATTTCTATATTAATTGGTATTCTTTAAAATGTGTAAGCTTAATCAAAACTGAATATTAGTGATTACTTGCTAGATAAACAACTCATCTTTTAGAAGTTGAGTTCTGAATGATAAAGGGGAAAATTTTAATTGACCTACATTTTCATGTTCGCTTGTTCTGTTTTCTCATCGTAACGCTTCTCGCTCCTAACCTGGGCGAGGGGTGTTACAGGTTTGGTATCAATGCTTAGGTTTAGCGGATTCTCTGACTAAACCGGGCCAATTATGCATCATGTAGGAAAATTGTGCCACCTAGGAGTTAAACTTGTTTGGTATTGGCAACTAAAAACCAATACAATTTGATTTGATTTGATTGAAACCCGGAATGAGTGAAAATTCTAAGTTGATAGTATAGTATTTCGTAAGAAATTCAAGGGAGAATTTCTTTTTAAAAGTGGGGGAGAGTTGTAACGCCCTAAAACGTACCCTAGAAGTATTTAAGCTTGTCACCTAAGTTACAGTAATTTATTTGAGTTTGATTCTAAATCTTTTTGGGAGATTAAGGATCTAATTGAAAGAAAATGCCAAATTTAGATTTAAATTTCAATGACCAAATCGAATTAAATGGTAAATAATGAGATTGCATGATAAATAATTCAATTCCAATATTTTCCCCTCCACTATCTTAGGCTTAAGATATAATTAGAAGGGTATATTAGACATTTACACGTCTAAATAAGATGACACCAAGTCATCTTCTTCATCCCATTTGGCTGGCCAAAACTTAGTTTAGAGAGAGAGAGAAATTGGGAGAAAGGCAGCCATGGAAAGCTTGATTATCCTTGCATGGTTGGGAATTTGAACTTGGAAATTAAGTTTGAGAAGCTTGGTAAGCCCCTCATCCTTCGCTGAATTGAATTGTAGCTTGAATTTTTGAATGTTGATTGCTTTCATGTTGTTTTGATCTTGATATGACACTGGAAATTTGTTAGAATAATTTATAGACTATAATCATGTTAGATTATAAACTGGATAATGAAATTAAGGTAGAAATTAGCTTAGCCAAATGCTATGTACATGAATTAGTAACCGATTGATGGAATTTGTGAATTAAGTGGTCCAAATTGAAAGTTTATGATAATTTTAGGACTATTTATAAATGTTATCATGCTGGAAATTTAGTGTATAAAATGAAATTGAATGTTAATCAAGTGAAAAATATGTTAAATGATAGAAATTGAACTAGTGATGAACTTGGTCACGTAACTTGTGTAGTTAGCTAAGTTGTCGCAAAAATTGAAAGATTTGACAAAATTGAGGTCTGTTCTGTACTAAATTAGCTACTGGAAAATTTACTAAAAATAGGGGAATACCTAGAATAATTGTTCAATAAGTTGTATGGCTAAATTAGTAAAGAATTGATAGCTTTTAATTAACGAATTGGCATGATAGTGAAATCTGGACTAATATGTAAAATTGGTTAAATTATGGTCTGAATTGGACTCTTTAGGGACCTATCCTAACTTGAAAGAACAGGGAAGGGTTAGATTGACTGACTGGATAATCGAATTGCATGAATTGTAGATAAAATTGACTGTCTAAATATATATATGGGCAGATTATTGAATAGGGGACTGTTCTGGAAAATCTGTAAATTTAAGGACTTAGATAAACAAATTAAGGACTAAGTTGGACATGAAAACTCAAGGGAAAAACAGGGGAAACTAAGATAAGAAGAGACTGAATTGACCTGTATGAATCATAGGTTAAATAGCTCACTAAAGTGGACCTAGATACAAAATTGACCCGACTTTAACTAATAAATTGTATTGATCTGGAAATAATAAAAAATATGAGCCATAAATGGATGAATATGCAATTGAATTAGTTTCAAAACTGTAAAATTGACCCGACTTTAACTTTCTTCCATGGAGAGACTTTTAGAAAAACTCGATCACCTACTTTATAAGAAATTTCCCTTATTCTCTTATCAACATAGGTCTTTTTCCTATCAAAAGCTGCTTTGAGCCGATCATGAATGATTCTAATTTTTTCTTTGGTTTCTTTCAAGAGCTCAGGTCCCAACATTTTGTTTTCTCCCAAGTCAGACCAACACAGTGGTGTTCTGCACCTTCTACCGTAGAGAGCTTCAAAATGAGCCATTTGAATAGAGGTCTGATAGTTGTTGTTATAGGCGAATTCTTCCAAAGGTAGTGTAACACCCAATCCACGGGTTAGCCGTAACCCAGTTTTGGAGCATTACCAGAACGAAAGCAAAGTAATAGATAGGTTACTTGTCGAACAAGTAACCTCATAATACTTGACTTGCAGCGCAAGTAACCCAAACTAAACCTTACAAAGTAGTCCACATTAAACAAACCCAACATACATAGTATACTAACTTAGGTACCAATTTGTTTCATTTCATACTTATCCTAAGTTACCATTTCATATTACCTTTCCATTCAAATCACATACATCATTCAAACAATAATCAACAAGAGTAGCATGCTCTACAATAGGTTACTATTGGACATGATCTTACTTTCATTCTTTTTACAATTTAAAGTGCCCTAATCGAATTATACTAGGTGTTCACTAAACACACTTCAACTAGCTTACTTATATCTCAAGATACTACTTATTCAACCAATTAACAAGTTCAATACAAAGCATCCAACTTACAATCTTATTACACATTCATGCATCTATTCGAACAACATGGTAATCCCTAATCACATTTTATTTGATTCTTTACAATCAAGTCGTCACATTTCATAGCATATTTGGTTTATACATTATTAATGCATGCTTAAACATACCTTGACCTCAATCTTGTTATTGTCGAATCATGCTAATAGACATAGGAACAAATGCATAATCCTACATATTGGTATAACATTCAAATGAAACAATATTCAACCATTATTGTATAATTTCATGATTTGCGCAGATTCTTACTCATATATATACATATCATCATGGTTCAAACATAATATTTAAGTCATCCAAGTTATTTACAAGATAGGCCCATTAAAACATTACACATACAAGTCTTAAACACATATTCAAATGCATTATCAAGGCTACCTATTACAAGATCTAGTGCCACCAAACTAGGAGTATACAAAGAGTATGAATTCATACTTTTAAGCTTGCCTCAAGTGTTGCTTCAAACCCAAGATATCCTCTTGAAGTATTTTTAATATGTTATGGGAAGAATGAAGAGTAGAGTGGTAAGTACAAGTTATGTACTTGGTGAGGTAACACTAACTCTAGCCAATTTCAAAGCATATCTAAATGCTATTTTAGGTATATCGGCTTCCTTTACTCTCATTTGATAGTAACCAGATCGGAGATCAATCTTCGATAATACACTTGCATCTCTCAACTGATCAAACAAATCTTCGATTCTCGGTAGGGGATACTTATTCTTGATTGTGATTCGATTGAGTTGGCGATAATCGATACATAGCCTTATCGATCCATCCTTCTTTTTGACAAACAAAACGGGAGCTCCCCAATGAGACGAGCTTGGTCGAATGAAGACTTTGTCTTGTAGTTCTTGTAATTGTTTCTAGAGTTCTTTTAATTCAACTGGTGCCATTCTATAGGGAGTAATGGATACAAGGTTAGTTCTCGGTTGAACCTCGATCTTGAATTCCACCTCTCGAATCGGCGGTAAGCCCGAAAGTTTGATACAATTAAAATAGGTTCCATGCCCGAATGAGCTTTATTGAATTCAAATATAGAGGTAAAAGTATGGTTCAAATTCCTCAAGGTTTTTTCTATCAAAATTATGGATTTCCTTCCTAACCAGTTCAGATAAAGTTGTTTTCGGCTACAATCTACCCAGGTCTGATGTTTGGCTAACCAGTCTAAGCCCAAAATTAGGTCAAAATCATCAAAGGGTAGTATTAACAAGTTTGCAGGGAAAGAAATACCTTGAATGAACAAGGAACAATCTTTACACATTTGATTTACAATAACCTTATCCCATAAAGGGTTGGTAGCTATTAGATTACAATCAGAAAACTCGGGATTCAAATGAAATTTCTCAATTAATTTAGAACATATAAAGGAGAAAATTGATCCCGAATCGAATAAAACATATACAAGATGATTGTAAAGTTTAATAGTACCTACAATTACATCAGGGGAGTTATCTTCTTCATGTCCCCGGACATGATAGACTCGAGCAGGAGCTCGAGACTCTTGATGAGTTGAAGTTGGATGTTGATTTCGATTTCTTCCTGTATTTCCAAAGTGAGCTTGTTTCGCTCCCTTTCCTTTGAACGAATGGTTTGAATTGGCCTGAGATGAAGTTTTAGTAGGGGTTTTGTTCGAACCTTGTGGAAAATATTTAATAAAGTGGTCTAGTCCACTACACTTGAAGTAGGCGTTATTTTGCTTTTTGCAAAGCCCTGTATGATAATTCTGGCAGAACTTACAAAGTAAAGATTTAGTTTCTCTGCCAGAGTTCCCCGAACTGTTTATCAAGACGTTTGGTACTAATGTCTTAATCACAATTTGAGGTTTAGACAAATAGTTACTTCTTGGAGGAGAGGACTGCCTTGAAAAGTTTGATCCTTGATGTTTCGGTTTTTTAGAAGGCCATAAAGATTTATTGTCATTTCTAGAGTAGCTTTCCTTTCTTCTGTCAGAAGCTTTCAACTTGGATTCAGTGGCAACCACTCGATTCACCAACTCTTGAAAGTCAGTGATCCTGAGCATCGTAAACATTGGGTTCAGATCATCATTTAACCCGTCTATGAACATACAACATTTGTCTTCTTCTTTCTTTATGTATTACGAGCCATACTTACAATATTTACATAACTCACTTATATATTGCTTGATAGGCTTGTTCCCTTGCTTGAGATACATGAATCAACTTTTTCATTCTGCCAAATACTGATCACTGATGTATTTTTTACGAAATTCTTTAAGGAAGAATTCCAGTTAATAGAGTGTGCTGGAGCAGTTAAGATTGTGGTTTCCCACCAATTCAGGGCCAAAGCACATTCAATTTTGTGCTCATCTGAACACTGGAGTTGCTTGGTTAAAATTCTGGTTGTGGTCTCTATCCAGTACTCATCGACTTCAGGGTTTTTTATCATCAGTTCCCGATAAGGTATAAGCTCGATGTGAAGCCACTTTCTCAATAGGTGCTTTACTTGGTCCCGTCACAAGTGCAAGAGAGGTGTTCTGTTTTTGGGAAACTACAAACTGATTAAACATTTCAGTCATGCTCAAGAAGCATTCTTTCTGGATTGGGTTAATTTGAGGTACTTTGATTTGAGGTTCAACAGGTTTTTGAGGGTCCTGCTGTTCTTGATTCATTCGTACAGTTCCCCCTTCATTTGAAGAAGCTACGAGACTATCTTTGTCCCTTCCTAGATGTGTTTCTGACATCTGACAATATCAAAGAATTCAAGGGAGATTTCAATTAAGTAAGATCACAAGTAATTTGCAAATGACTCCTAGGTGGCACACATTTAACTAAAGATATAATCGAAACTAGTTTAGTCCTAGGACCGACTAAACCTTAGCTCTAATTACCAAATTATAACGTCCTCTACCCAGTTTAGTAGTAAATCAACTTTAGAAGGTTAAGTGATTAGAATCAAGCAAACTTTTTATCCAAGTTAAAGTTGAACAAACAATAATCTAGATGCTTAACTTCCTAGTATATTCGAAACAAACAAGTAAAGGTATCTTAATATGCAAAAATCATCAAATCTAGATGCATTTTAGCACTAATCCGAACAAACCATACAAAGGAAAACATGAATTGGTTCCTAATGTGATAATACCTAGTCCAATTGATTCTAGAGTCACATAACAATAAGGAATTCTAACCAGGCTAATTTGCTATTTAGGTAGATATGCCATTCTAGTTTGATGGAGTCAATTATATATATAAGTATGCAAATAGATTCATGGATTCAGAAATGTGCAGATTGTGAACTACAGTAGTTTAAGTTTCGTCTACTATAACCTAGCATCTGAGAATTTAAAATTAGCACGATAACCTTATATTATTTTCAACCAAAACTCAAGTAACCATTACATAATAATGCATACATCGATTAAATCATGATAGAAAAAAGTAATTTTATACATATATACATGCCTCTACAAAATATACCATCACGTTCGTTACATACCAAGGACATAACCAACCATACTAGTCAAACATGTGCCACCATCCTAGGAGTCAAATAAGATAAACAAAACATACACTTATATCCCTTGTGGTCTTGCTAGGAGTAACTATCTAAGATAGTTTCCAATTCTACAGGCTCTATAGGAATTACGAATCAAGACTTGTAATTCCTCAACCACAACAGAGAGAAGCATACTTGATTAACCTGCAATGCAAGGGAATGAATGCATTATGCTTGTATAGCCTAAGTGAGGTAGTCGTAACATATAATGTACAATGATAAACAATACTAATCAAGTAACCAAACAATTCAAGACCATAATCACACCATAACTTTCTTGCAAGTCAAGTTAGTATACACCTAACCTGATTATTAAGGTTCTAATATAACTTTAGTTCTTTAGCTTTATTCAAATTATTATAGCTTATTTCGATTTTAATGCTCACTAAGAGCTATTGAACACAATGCTCTCCAAGAGCTATCAACTTCAAAGGTCATTTTGAGCTACTAATTACCAGGCTCACCTTGAGCTATCACCAAAATATTTGATCATATCTCTTTTGGAATTCTTTGCTTTATAACTATTAATTCATGTCTTTTACAGGTTTGCCTTGGATCACTATTGGTGATGGGTAACAAGAATCCTAGCTTAGAGCACATAGCAATGACTAATATCGGTATATAACAAGATGACGTCCCCTAAGCGATTGCTTGAACAAGAGTACCAGAGGTACAAAAAATCATTTGATCTTAATAACTAGAGACCGTAGTCTAAACATTTCAGTCATCATCCAATAGATCCAAGCTCTTCCATTTCTAGAGGCAACTTATATGTTTTATCTTAATTTTGTCATTCGGGAAGTTGCTTAGTGTACAAGTAACTTTACTTTTAAAGTCAATAGGGATTTCATAGGTTACAAGCAACCTTGCTTATTTCTTTATTTCAGTAGCTTATAATATCATTCAAGCTTCCTTACTTCTTAAATCCTTAGAGTTAGTTAATTAGTTTTTCATTGAAAGTCTTATTGTCCTTGATTAGTAAGTTATTCCAAGAATTTATATCAAGTACACAATTCCTTCCAATATTAAGGATATTCTATAGCCAATCATTCAAGCACAACAAGGTATTTAAAACCTAATAATTGCAATATCATACAAGTCAAAACATGAATGTCATGCTATGAATGTATGCTCATACTCAATTAGCTCTATTTTAGCCTTTTTACACCATGTAATGCAATCCATTCACAACCAATCAATACATAAACTTAACAACAACAAACTAAACATCGGGATAACTCCATGTTACCCGAGTTAAACATTACTACACTCACCTGATATCCCAACATTATGGGATACCGAATCCACCTTTAGTCCTAGCTATCAACTAAACCTTCATCCAATCTTCTTTCTCACGATAAGTACCTCAATCAGGAATAATAATTAATTATTATTAGTTAAATTCATTCTATTGATTTCACAAGATCATACACAATTTACATGTAAACACATCAAACAATTCATATATCACATATACACTTAAACAAGACAAAACAGTCCCATTTAACCATGTAATAGTACAAAACACTCCCTAGTGTCTTATATCCCTTCACTTATGACTTAATTTAGTTCCAAACATACTCAAGTATGTTTTTAACCATCTCAAAAGTACATGTATATTTATTTAACAAAAACAGTCCCTAAATGATCATTCATGGGCAGAACAGTACATGCCTACTAATTGTATATTCATCTGCTTTAATTTATGCATGCAAACTGTGATATTCGATCCATCTAGACTATATTATAGCCACACTTTACTGCACAGATTTACAATCAATTTTGTACAAAATTTTCAACCACAAACTGTCCAAACCTAAAAGTACCAAACTGCATAGTTTAATCTATAAAAATGCACACTCCCATAATACAAAACTACATACTTCATAACAACAAAACTGCATATTTCTAGTCTGCAATTTTGCTAAATTATTAACTACAAAATTGTACACTGCACATACAAAACTGGACTGTATAGTATATTCGAATTTGGGCAGTTTTAACTAGATTTTCTGGGCAGCTCTTAATTGTATTCCAGCTCCAATTTATTTCCAGCCAGCTTTTATAACATATCTAATTTATTCATAATCGTGTGTACACAAAACATAGCAAATGAAATCATATACCCATGTGCATATTAAAACAACACAGCATGCTTTAGAAAGATGTTTCCAAACAATCCAAAATTTTCATATAAACATTCTCATGGGATTAAACATTCCCTAATAAGGTTATACTCTTCAAATCAGTCCCTTTGTTGTGTTTTAAACATTCCTTTAAGGTCGCTCTTTTTTTTAGATTCTGCCCTGTTTTTGTAGGGTTCATTTATTCCAGTTTCCGGATGGTTCCTAGGGTCCCATTCGAACTCATAACAGCCCACGTACATATATGCACATTTCCAATTTGATTACATCGTCCTTATAAATTCAATTCAAGTCAAAACATTTCATTTTAGTGTTAAGAACAAATTCCACTTTGCTGAATACTCCTTTCACTTTAGATTTATAAAACTAAAATTAAAGTTGCAAAACAGTTCCAAGTTTTCATAGAACAATTTCCTTTCATAACTTATCATTCTCATATAAATTCCAAGGGTTATTTAAAGATACACCAAATCAGGATTTTCGCCCTATAGCAGTTCCAAATTTCAATTAACACAACCTATAACATGATTTATTTTAGTAAAATGTATCCATTTAGCATGTATACACAATTTTACAATGCAAAACAGTCCACCATACATTTAAATTTACACAAATAGTCCAAAAATTTTCAAGAACAGTCCACAGTAATCACAAATGCACCAAGACAGTCTAGCATGCTTTAAAAGTACTTGAAACAGACCCATTAGGTCCTTATAATCATGTTTTATGTCCTGTCTTTGGTGCATACATTTAATTCAATTGAATCTGTCCATGATTTATTCCTTAATGCAAAACATGGCAGCCTTATAAACATAAGCATTTACTCCAAAAACTATTTCAATAACATGTTTCCTATTACTCATGTAGCAAATCTGCATTTTTCATATGTTGCTTCACCATAACAATTCAGATTATAACCATTTTCATTCAATTCACAGGCTCAAAACAACTACTTAATCAAAACTTATACATTCAAGAACTCATAGAAGATCAATTTGAGCATTCGAACAAGACAACAAGTACACAAGTGCCTCTAAATGTTACTCACATAAATTCAAACAATTCTTACCATAACTCAAATTTTCTCTAACCATTAACAGAGCTTTGATTTCGTAAAATTCACACATAATTTCCAATCTAAGATTTAAATCAAGAAAGGTAACTAGAATGCTTACCCTTCTTCCCAGGAATCGAACAAAATACAAAAAAATTGGCTAGCAAATATCTGAAACTCTCAAAGCTGCATAGACATCAAATTGAATTCTCCCTCACTAGCTAAGTTCATTTTCAGATTAAAGGTTGAAGAAGACCCTTGGAGCTAGTTGGCCGAATCCTTTCATCCATGTGTTCCATGTGTACACTTCATTTTCCAAGTGTTAAAGCCCTTAATCTTTAGAGTTTTTAGCATGCAAATCATTAGCTTTATGCTAATTAAATTTTGGCCCTTAATGAATTGGGTTATCTAATTCATTTAGATTTCAATTTAGTCCAACCCACTTAATAGAACTAATTATTTTTAGTTCGATAAGGATCAATTTATTAGTTTAGTAGAACGTACTTCTAGACCAGGTTTTGGGATATTACAAGAACAAAGTGGTAGCCTATGCTTCTCTTCAGTTAAAATCTCATGAATGGAACTACCCAACCCATGATCTCGAGTTAGCTGATGTAATCTTTGCCTTAAAAATATGAAGACATTACTTGTATGGAGAGAAATGTTACCTTTTTACCGATCATAAAAGCTTGAAGTACCTCGTAACCCAAAAGGAGCTCAATCTTAGGCAAAGACGATGGATCGAGTTACTCAAGGACTACAATCTAATTATAGATTACCACCGGAGCAAGGCCAATGTTATGACTGAAGCACTCAGTCGCCAACATTCTTGTGGTAAGTGTTTGATCAAACCAATCTTTCCATTGCACCTATTTGAAATTTGGGACCACCTTCTAAAAATTCAACTTGCTATTTTTGTAGCCTGAACCTCTATTAATGCCCATTTTTTAATATACAAGAAACAAGGGTTTTTAGCTTCAATTCGAATTCAATATGATGTGATGTCAAGAATTCGATTGTTACAACAATTTGATCATGAATTACAAGAAATTATGCACAAACTCAAAAGAGGAGTTGAATCAAAATTTGATATGAGGGAAAATGGTCTACTCTATTTTCAAATTACAGTATGTGATCCTAATGATTCAAGTTTAAGAAGAGAAATCTTGCAAGAGGCTTATAACAGTCCATTCTCGATTCATCCTGGATCGGTAAAGATGTACAAAGACTTGAAGGAACTATATTGGTGGCTAATGAAATCTGCCATCACAGATTTTGTATCCAAGTGCTTAGTGTGCCAAAAAATTAAAGCAGAACATCAAGTTCCTTCAAGTTTATTACAACCTATCAAAATACCACAATGGAAATGAGAGCAGATAACGATGGATTTTGTTAATGGATTGCCTTTGTCACCGAAGAAAAATGATGCAATCTGGGTAATTGTGGATAGATTTTTGAAATTAGCCCACTTTCTTCCTGTTAGAATGAACATGAGCTTGGATCAACAAGCAAAACTTTACATCCCAGAGATAATAAGACTTCATGGTATTCCTATTTCTGTAATCTTCGATCGAGACTCCAGATTTACTTATAGATTCTAGAAATCTCTACAGAAAGCTCTCGGGACTAAGACAAACCTCAACACTACTGTAACACCCTAAACTTGGCCTAGGAAGGTTGCCACTATCTAAGCTATATATTAATTGAATTATGCGCTAATCAAATTAAAGAAGAAAGAACATTAGCTAACAAATAACTAAATGACCAAAATGTTATAGCTATCAAGTTAGATTGCCAAATTAAAAGGACCATCTTGAATATTAGGCAAACTTGAGCATTGCATGGTGAATTAAAAATGAATTGAAGAATTGAAAGGTGCCTTAAGGTGAGGAGTACACGTATGGCTGCCTTTGATGGGTAAATCAACAAACACTATCATCTTCTTCATTCCTCCCTTAGCATCTAACCAAATTAGAGAAAGAAAGAAAGGTTTTGTTCAAGATTTAACCATGCATTAGAATGGTTCTTGTGTTGCTTGAATTGTGGTTGTATGATTGTGAATGTAAGTTCTTCTTCTTGCTATTCCCTTGTTCGAAATGTAGGTTGTTGAACGTGTCTTGATTCCTACATGTTATAGAATGCTTGAATCTTGAATTTGCGAGTGTTAGTAGTCAAATTACTAAGGAGAATGTGTATGGTTGCTGGAAATTGAGAATAAGGATTGTTTTTCTAGGAGAAAATGTGTAAATATGCTAATTGTATATAATGCCCTGATTTGGTCACATTGCTAGATGAATTGAGGCTTGAATAGAGTAAATAGCTTGCTGGAAATTGAATACATATAATTGGACTAGTTAAAGCTAGGTAATGGACTGCTCAATGGTGAATTAGAGGTATGTTGTTGATCAAATGGATCAAATTGAACATAGCATTATAATGTCTTGTTTTAAGCACACTTCTAGGTGAACTGGACTGATCTAGACATGTAAGAACATGAAAATAAGTTGAATTACAATGTTAGAATCTTGTTTAGATGAGTTATGAAGCTAGAAACTCAACCTACTGTAATCTGCCCAGAACACATTGTTCTGGGCAATAACTTTGAAAAATCGCCATAAATTGTATAAATGGAATTTAAGGCTTAAATTTATATGTATAGCGCCTTAAAATTTCTAAATTCATTAGGAGAAAATAGAACTGAGTTCTGGATTGTAGAATCAATTGTAGAGAAGAAACACTAGGGACAATGGAAACTGTCCAGTGTGGTAAATTGCTCTGTCTTTAGGTTAAACACTATATTAATTGGCAAAGAAATAAAATGCAAGGCCTATATAGTTAGAAACACAATTAAGTTAGCTTTCCAACGGTGTGAACCAATTGAAATTCCAACGTAGGAAATGAAAGTTATGCATGTTTAAGTGAGCAGAGTACATGCTGCCCAGTAGCAACAATTTAGGTAATTGTACACAGTATTGTGACAGTTTTGAAAACTATTTTGGGACAGTGGTTACTGCCCTATTTTACATGAATTAGAGTATAGACAAGTGTAGTTACGTGTAGTAAAGAATATATATGAACATGCTGCCAGATTTGTATATGTTGTGTACGAGTAATATTGCCTTGGTTGAAAGATTATGTGAACTTGTTTTAATATGTATTTACTTGTGTAATGTGTTAGAACTAGGAGTGAACTTGGTGGAAGAGGAAAGGGGGGAACATCCTAAAGCTAAGAACAAAAGAGTGTGGATCCAAGACAAGCTAGCTTGGGGAGTATTGTGAGTGTAGTTATTTCTAGGGTTAGGACTAGGTCCTAACCAATGCAAGCATCTCTACATTCTTGTAATGTTTAAATGGACCTAATATGGACTTGCCCTAATAAGGGAAGTATGATTAAAGTAATGCATGGAATTTGATCACATCCTTGAATTCATGTATAATTCGATTGCTAAGCATGGTTAAGTTGTAACACTGGTGCTTGTATGAGTGATATGGCATGTGATTGAATGCTTAAAGAATTGCTTGAAATGTTATCCCAAATTGATGAAATGAACACATGAGAATTACATGATATGTGAGATATGGCTCAATTGGCCTAAGGGACTAGTATATAATGAACTTGTTGAATACTTGACATGTTCTTGAACTTGAAACACTTGTATAACTGGCCAAAACTGAACAACCTTGGTAGCTACTTGGATTAGTTAGAAGGGCATGCCTTAGAGTCTAGAGCTCATTGTGTCAGGGTGGACTACGGTCCACGGCTAAGGCCCCTATATGGCGACAGTCGGAGGGTACGTATGTGGTCTTTGGCTACAGTAGGAGGGTTGACCAGTACTACGGTGTATCTTGTGGCGACAGTTTGTTGGAGACTCGATTACCTATACAAACTAAGTACCAAGGGGGTTGTTTAAATGATAACAAATGAAATAACAATCCTATAATACATGTTACTTGTCTTGAAAGTTATAAAATGAATGTAGTTGACATGAAAGCCATGAATTGTATTGTACTTGTCATGTAATCATGAATTGTTCAGACTTGATATGAGATGTATTGTTGCTTGACATGTAAACCATGCAATGTTCGCTATTTGGTATGTCAACTAGATTTACTTGGTAAATGTATACCATTCGAAAGATTAGATAGCACATTTCTTGGTATTGCTTGCCTTTTTACTCTAATAAGATACAATTCATGCCTATTGCTTGCTAGATTGTTCGAATGATATACATGATTGGTGATTATGATTCTTGATTGACTTGAAATGCTTATAAACTTTAGTTAGGTAGACTTGATAAATGGCTAAATAACATGATAAATGGTTAGAACTAGTTAGTATCTCACTAAGTACATATTTTGTACTTATCACTCTTGTTTTCATCCTTTCCAACCATAGGATAAAGGATTCGATTGTTGCTTGACCTTGAAACATTATTTCTTGAGCTCGAAGCAAGACACAAGCATAGCATAAGTATGGTTTATACTTGTTTTGTACTACCCTAGTTGGTAGCACTTAGATTGTATATAGTGAACTATGCATGCGTTTGAAATTCTTGAAACTTGTATATATATGTGTGTTCTTGAATCAGCCTACTACGTTATGAACTTGCATGATAATGTGAAACAAGCAGTGAACTCAAATTTCATGTAATAGAAAGGAGTTTTGCTGCCCATATATGAATATACAAATGGAATGTTCAAGTGATTGATCGAGTTTATATTGCCATTCGAATGGCAATATAAACTCGATCAATCACTTGAACATTCCATTCGAATGGCTTGTGGAATGATATAGTCTTGTGTGAACATACCATGTTGTACGTGTTCTATATGTTTGTATGCTAATGGCCTAATGGTAGGCTTGGTATATGGCTTGTTGGAATCAAGTTACATGCAATTGGATGTTCAAGTAATCATGTTTAGTAATCTAGGTATGAGATGTTATATGTATCATTCTAAGGAAAAATGAAATGAAATAGAAGCATGTTTTTATACTTAGGCCATTCAAATGATAGTGGTATAATGTAGTTAATGGAATTGTTTAAGTAGTAACTTATAATGACTTGTAAACAAAACGTGAGATTGCTTGTATGTTAAGTTAAGTATGCTTGGTTGCTTACTAGTTAAGTAACTCATCCAATAGGGATGAGTTAATCTATTCCTTCCTTGTTCTTGCTTGTAATGTAATGTTCTTGCTTAGTAGCGCTCCCGAGCTGGTTTGCTACTAACCCAGGGTTGGGGTGTTACAGCTGCCTTCCAACCTCAATCAGATGGTCAGCCTAAAAGAACTATAAAAGTCTTAGAAGACATGCTTCGAGCTTGTATAATTGATTTTAGGAAGAATTGTGAAAAAGCCTTACCTTTAGCTGAATTCTCATATAATAATAGCTATCAATCTTCCATACGTATGGCTCCCTTTAAAGCCCTATATGGAGGAAAATGCAAGACTCTCTTAGAACAAAGTGCTAGGGCCACAATTACTTCGAGAGACAGAAGGACAAGTGCAAGTTATTTGCAATCGATTGAAAGGAGCCTTCAATCGATAGAAAGCTTATGCTGATCATAAAAGACGGGATATCCAATATAATGTGGGAGATAAAGTGTTTTTCAAAGTATCTCTGTGGAAGAAGGTGTTTAGATTCGGGAAGCGGGGAAAACTCAGTTCCCGTTTCATTGGGCCTTTCGAAATAATAGAAATGGTTGGCTCTACTGCTTATCGATTGGCTCTTCCAAAAGAATTTAACAGGATACATAATGTATTTCATGTATCGATGTTACATAATTATCGATCGGATCCATCTCATATCCTTGAACTGGATGAAGTTGGATTGGATCAAGACCTATCATTTGATGAAGAACCAATTCAAATCCTTGATCGAGAAGATAGAAGGCTTCGAAATATAACAATCTCCCTTGTCAAAGTGTTATGGAAGAATCATGGAAGTAAAGAAGCTACGCGGGAGCCTGAATCTACCATGAGAGAGCAATACCCGAACCTGTTTTCCTTAAGTAAATTCAAGGACAAATTTTCTTAAGGGGAGGGATTTGTAACACCCTAATTTCTAAATTAATAAGTACCTTATTGTTAGATCTTAAGTAGTTAATTTGGTGACCACCTCTTTTTAACTCACAAGGACCGAATTCAAGCTTTAGAAATTGAGAGAGCTAAATTTGAGTGACCATTTTTTTTAACCCTCATCTTGTAAGTGATGCATGGTAAATTATTAAATAAAAGAAGCTTAATGAAGTGGCTTTGCAATATTAGAACACTTGTAAAGACCTTGATCTTAAGGTAGTAAAACATTTGAATCATCTTCTTCACCCCCTATAGACCGAAAGAAAGAATTAGAGAAAGAGGGAGGGAATTGCTCATAGTTTGCTTGGAGATCGATTGCTTTGGGTGTTTTATTTTTAAATTGATGCCAAAAGATGTAAGTTTTCTCATTGTTGCTTCTTTAATTCCAAAGCTTGATAATGTAGTTGATGAACATAGGTTTGGTTCTTGCTTGATTGGAATTGATTTATCAGCTAGAAGAGTCGGTTGATAGAATTTTGAATAAGAATAGTATTAAGGTAGACTGAGACATGAGTTATTGACTTAGTGTGGTTGTAATGTATGATTAGAACCTTTGAAATGAATTAAATGCTGCAAATTCAAGAATAAGCTCATAAGATTAAGTATTCGAACCAAATTAGAATGTGGAATCTGCTTGATTTGAAGCTGTCCATTAACGAAACTATTTTTGAATTCGGATTAGCGAAGATTGATGAAATCTTGAAATGGTGCTTGAAATTTAGTTAGTCTAATGGTAATACTATAATGGAATCAAGGAAATTGTTGGAATGGGTTTTAATGGCAGCTTAGACAATTTAATTGAGTAAGAAACTGCCTTGTTTTGAGCAGAATAATATTGGGACTATTTTGTAGAAATTTGAATAATTAAGCATGTGATAATGTCGAGCTAATTGTTAAATTGACAATTCTAATAAATGATGATTGGATCAATGAAATTTTGATGATGTATGCTTGATAGAAAGGTGGTTTAATTGAATAAAAATAGCATTAGAGCAGGGGGCAGTTTCAAATTGTTTGCTATATTAGGGGATTGTAGCATTGGCAACATGTTCATTATTCCCTTGAATTGCTTACTTCAGGTTAATTTTTGATGTGTCTCAAGTATTTCATAGAAAGGCTATATGAAAATGTTACCTTGAGACTTGCTTGAGCATGTGTGTGATAAATACATGTCAATTATGGTCAAAGGACTGATTTTAATGCATTGTTAATTTGTTGTTATAAGTAGATAAGAAATGAATTGACCAAGGGGATGAAAGACACAAGGGAGTAGTGATTCATGATCAAGAATAGCTCAGAGTATTTATGAGTGTAAATTCTATTTTAAACTAGCTTAAGATTGTTCTTTGAGTTGAATTATTTGATTGTTTTATGAGGCTTAAATGCCTATGCTTGCTTTGGGTTGCTAATGCTTGGTAAGGTAATTATATCCAGGTATGTATGGTTATTAGTTAATTCATATTCGAGCATGAGATTGAATTGGTTGCTTGGAATGCTTCATGTAGCATATGTATATGTGTCTAAGTACTTGAAGTTATAAAGGAGTATATATTGAACTATTGAAATTATGTAAGAGCCTTGATTAGTTTTAGTTCAAGCTAGACTGGCATGCCAATAGAGAGTCCTAGGCTCAGCTTGATTCGGACTACGGTCCCTTGAACGGTACTAATGTCCCCTTGAAACGATTGAAAAAGTTTTAAGTATCAATGGTATAAGTAACCATTGCTTGATAATATTTGTGAACTGAGATTGTACATCTAGACTAGTAACTAGTCAAGGCCATATAAATAAATTAAATTGCTTGTACATAAGAATCACTGAAGAGTTTAGGTTGTTTAATTAGAACAACTTGAGGAGTTGCTAGAAGTAAATCTATCCAGAAGCAATCTCTACAGAACAATCAACAGGCCAAGCAATTTATTAATGTGACTAAAATTATTCGAACCAGGATCCTAGCATGTTGTTCACGTTTCTAACCACTCCTAATACTAGTATCGTGTTGTTTGATAAATTAACTTTCATAGCCTTGACTAGAGAACAATAAAGATACAAAGTTTCAAGATCAATGATCATCAAAGAAGGGTATCGTAGTAGCAATATATCCATTTCAAGTCATTATATCACAAGGGTACGAGAGTACCAAACATGGGACCGTAGTCCAAATCAAGTTAAGCTCAGAGAACCTATTGGCATGCCAATCATATCTAAACTGACTCTAATTAAGGCGTTTCATGATTATTTATTTGTTATATTCTTAATTCAAGATAGAGTTTCAATAACAAACAATCGAGGGTATACAGCTTATACCTATACGCATATGGTTCAATCACAATCTTGTCTCAAACAATGTAAGGAGCAGGCTTAAGATAGCTTACCTCATTGCATTCTCAATAAGTAACTGAGCATCCATCCACACATTATGTAACTACTAACTAATCATTAAATTTAAATGTTAAAGATGCTCAGAATGGCCATAAGCTCATCCCGAGACTTAAATGTATACTCACAGTTTTGCTAAGCTCTAATTTGACTCCTGAATAGCTATCCCTTTTTCGCTCTCTACTCGTCGATCAACTCTAGCCTCCTCTCCCAAGTTTTCTTCTCGATCTAGCATATATATACATAGAGCTATGACTTCTAGATTTTAATCATTTCCAATAACCTCTTTGATTGAAACTAAATTTGTAATTCCATAGTATTCTTGTGTTCTTGAAATTAATAATTCGATTCATTATTTTCATTTTCAGTAAAACAGAGTAGCCAAGATACTTTAAAAATTTTGGTTCTTAAAACAATCCAAACATAGCCATTTAATCCCCAAAACAACACTTAATCTATAGTCTACATTGGCATATATTAAACAATTCCCACAACATAAATGTTCAATTGTAACAGCACCTAAAACAGTCCCAGTATTGATGTTTTTAACTCAAACAATCCTTATTTTTTATCTATAGACATAGCAGCCCTTAATTACCTAATCCTTGTATATATATATGAGCCATTACAATCCTTTAACCTATCTAACACATCAAACATCCATCTAAATTTGCATATGAAGAACAAAGCAATCTTATCACTTAGGTGACTACTTCATTCGAGCATCTCTACCAATCTTCTAAAATCATTCGAATTTCCAGCACTTAGGCAACATGTACAATCATATTCATTCTCAATTTGGAACATCCAATTGTTCAAATATAACTCTTGAATTGACTATACTTAAAATCAAGCCATGAATATGTATATTCATATACAATTTTACCAACTAATAATCAAATATATCATGCATTATAATGGTTCACTAGTTCGATTCATGTAGAGAATTTAGCAACAGAGCTTACTCTACTTATACTTTATCGAACAACAGCTTAATGTGGCCGCTAAAACTCGATTGAACAAGAAATTTCCATGGCATCTTCAACTTCTTTCTCTCCTCTCTATTTTCTCGGCTAAGGGTGGAAGATGAGAATGTTTTTGTGCGATTCATTTCCCCTACTAGTTGAGTTCTCAATTTTTCCATGCCACATGGAACATTGTGATTAAGACACATCTTTAAGGCCATTTAAACTTCCAATTACATGCAAATATTCTTACTTCTAATAATATCTATTCGGTCCTCTTAGATTGGTAACTAACTATTGTTTCTTTTCACTTAAGACTCAAAAATTAAAAAAAATCTTTAATAAAATCCACTATCAAGGATTCCAGGTGAGCACTTAATATGGTTAATTCTCCCAAGCCCTAATTTGGGATGTTACAAATACTCAAAAGATATCTATTTACATCTCTTAATTTGGACTTGCACTTTGTAAAGAAATTATGTTCATTATTTGTCCCTAAAGTTTAAGTTTTAGGCTGGTAATAGCGAAGCCTGTTTGCAATCAAGTCAAGGGTCAATTAACTGGATTTGAGAATGGTCTGTGCGCTATTCACGTGGTTTTCATGACATTATAAAAAAACTATGATCTAAGTTATGGCCAAAATAGTCTTTATGGCCTAGTAGTCTAGGACTACATAGCACTTTGGTGCTTAGTACTCTAGGACTACACGACTCACATACTTAGTTCTCTCTTTACATATATCTTGGGTAGTACATGGAATTGCTTTATAAGATGTTTTTAGCATTATTTCAATCATGCTATATAATGGTATTGTTTTTCAGGAAAATTTGGCAATAATTTCCTAAACTATGTTTTTCTTAAGTTATTTACTTATTTATTTTATGAATACATTTTAATGCCTCACTAAGTTCATGTTTAGCGTGTGTTTTGCTTGTGCACACGTAGGTTGATACGGTACCAATTGTAAGCAGCAGCATTTTGCATCACCTCGTAGACGAGGACATACTACAGGTTATCATAGTAATGTCTTCACATCCTACATGATGTTTTTGTTTTAGTGGCAAGTATAATGATGAACCTGCTCATTTTGTATAAATCACTCTAAATTTCGCTAGGGTTTTATGTTCTCCATAAATGAAGTATGGTTTAGTATATTTGCTATGTGGATTGGAATGATTTATGAGTAGTTAGTAGGTTTATAATTGGAATAGGTAAAAACAGTCCAGAAAATCTGCATTAGGCAGTAAGTTTGAAAATTACCATAAATTTCACAAATTGAACTAGAAAGTTAATCTTATATGTATGAGCTATAAATTGAGTCCAGTTTCTTTTAAAACAACGATAAGTGATTCCGATATGTATTTTAAAAATTATGAATTTTTAAGTGTTGATAGGTCAGGAAATAGGGCAATAGTTTACTAGAAAAACTACAGTGTATCGTGACTTTGAAGATTTTTTATAATTTGTGTATATTAAATTTGAGTTATTAATTTATAGGGTTAAAAATATTATTGAGCCTAGTTTAATTTAAAATTTACAGAATAAATTTTTGATTTCTATAAAATTTGATATATTTTTTTACAAAGACAGTGTAAGCTGCTGGTCCAAAAGTTTTGTAATAGAAAAGTTTTGACTTTGTTTTGTAACATCACCGAATCCTGTTTGATGATCAAATACAAGAAGGGGGTGTTACAACCTCGGCAAGTCCACATGAAAAAACAAGTTCATCCAACAATGCCAGGCTAGATGAGATGAGTAAAGGCAAATAGATCATACTGCCACCACTATTTCCACAGAGGCTGAGGAAGCAAAAGCATGAATACCAGCTCAAGAAATTCCTTGACATCCTAAAGCAAGTTCACATAAACTTTCCACTGGTTTAGGTAATTGAGAAAACGCCTAGTTATGTCAAGTTCCATAAAGACATTTTCTCTAAGCGAACAAGGTTGAGCGAGTTTGAGATAGTTGCCTTGACAGAAGGGTGTATGACAATGTTGCATAACCTATTGCCACCCAAACTAAAAGATCCAGGCAGTTTCACAATACCATGTGCCATTGACAACCACTATGTAAGGAAAGCACTATGTAACCTTGGATCAAGCATAAACCTTAGGCCAAAATCTGTTATCCAACGATTAGGCATAGGAAAGGTAAGTGATGAGTGCATAAATGTTCTCTTTTATACGCCCTTCATCCTTGAATTTTGCATGTGTTCAAGCTCATTTAGGTTACATCTAGGTTAGAATGTACATATTTGCATGTAGATAGGGAGTTACACCGCTCGTACTTTAAATATCATATATATTGGTGCGTTTCACAGGAATATGGTGC
Source organism: Hibiscus mutabilis (assembly GCA_019671005.1). Classification (NCBI taxonomy): domain Eukaryota; kingdom Viridiplantae; phylum Streptophyta; class Magnoliopsida; order Malvales; family Malvaceae; genus Hibiscus; species Hibiscus mutabilis. The sequence continues at coordinate 19,189,205 of CM033727.1, read as the reverse complement.
TTTGTGCTGTATGTGTAGGATGCTGGTGGATAGCTGGAGCAAAGAAGAGCAGATCACATGGCTGGAGCTAACGAAGCATAAACACTTAGAGATGAATCTTCCTTTGCCACATGGACTTTCTACTAGATACGCAACATTTAATAAAGCGGGAAACAAATGGTTCTCTTTAAGGAAGTTGTGCACTTTAGGGTACTGAAGCCCTAGTTTCACCGCCTATATAAAGAATACTTGGACACTACTCTAAGGGGAGTCGATCGGTAGAGAGCACAATTCAGATGACAGACCTAGTTTGAGCTTACAGAGAACCACCGGGGCGAAGCTAGATGATTCTCCTTATCAAACGAAGCCATCGAAAGAGCTGGCGGAGAGGAGGCCTACAACACAAATAAACTTTTGTCAAGAATGCTTGACTTATTTCTTTTCCTTTGCTTGAGCAACTGCCATACTATACTTTTAATTATGGTTTCTTTACGCTCGTTCATGAGCTAAACTTTTTAGTTAAGATTATCGTGTCCCAGGATTATATGCTTTGGTTATTTTAATTTCAATGTTTTAGTTGATTTTATCTTCATCTATTCTGTTCATGTGCTCAATGCATAGTTAATTGTAAGAGCTATTCAAGAGATGTTTGTTAACAATTGATCAGTGGCTTAATATTCAAGAGAGTTAAGTTATACAAACATGAGGAGTGGGGCTAAGCTGTCAACTTAGTTCTAATTTGGCTTTAATATAAGTTTAGGGTTTCAATGAGTAAAAGGGAGTTCTTAAACAAATAGTAGAGTAGTTAGGGTTAAAGCAGACATCTATCATCTTAATTACAAAGTTATCAACTTCTAGGCATTGAGAGAGTCAGAAGTTCATTAGAAAATCTTGTCGAGTAGATGAAGTATCTTAGGGTTTACACAGACAGGCGTTGCCCATTGCTATATCATTGAGATAGATAATCAAAAATATATCCTTAGCAATAATCTCAACCTCCAAAATTAATTGTTATGTCGTTGTAGTTGTTTGTCTTTATTATTGTTATCTTATATTAGTTTAATTAGTTTTCACTTAAAACAATCATACAAACCATACTTGCAAGCATATCCGTAAGTATGATAACCTCGTATTTATCAATCCAATCCTAGTGGGTTCGACACTCTACTCTCACTTTATTCCTTCATACGACGAGTATACTTGCTCTAAAGTGCTTCACTATTCGACAAGCGTCAAGTTTTTGGCGTCATTTCCAGGGATTGGCAATTGATACTTACGTTGTAGTTACGCTTAGGATTTTTATTTTTATTGCATTTAATTTTTGATTTGTTTTTTTTTCTTAGGGACGTTCCAGTGCATGACCAGAAGGTCCATCAAAAACCCTATTCTTCTGTACGACCCATTGCTTGAGAGAACTTTGAATAAAGTAGGATTGAATCACAAGACGATGGTGAACGAAGAACATATTCCACCAAGGAATGACCTTGCAAATGCGCGTAATCCAAACGATGTACTTCCAGTCGATGGACAGGGTGTTGGCGACAGAGTTCAAATTAATGGCCAAAACCAACAGGAGGATCCACCACCTGTCAGTCCTAGAAGATTCATTAGAGATATCATTGAGCCCTTCATCAACAATCTTAACCCACCAATTGTGGTACTTGATCTAGGGATGACCCATTTTAAGCTAAAGTCTGTTATGTTCAACATGCTCAACAACATTGGACAATTTGGAAGATCTGCAAGAGAAGATGCTCGTGAGTACATCCAAGCTTTCTTGGAAGTAAGTGATTGTTTCAAGCAACCAGATATACCTACTAGTGCATTACGACTTAAGTTTTTCCCTTTCTCACTGCATGATCAAGCCAAATCATGGTTGAAAACGTGTTCCGCAAGATCTATAACATCCAGGGATGACTTGTGTAGCAAGTTTCTGCACCAATTTGATCCATTGAACGTTCAGAACTAAAGGTGAAGTGATATCTTCCCGTTCCAACAGTGCGAAGATGAATCCATGTATGAAGCATGGGATAGATACAAAGAAATGCTTTAGAAGTTCTTGATTCTTGGATTTACAGATTGGCTACATGTCACGACGTTCTATAATGGAGTCAATGCACTAACAAGGATGATGATTGGCTCGTCAACTAATGGTACTTTTCTGAGTAGAGAACCCGACGATGCTTTCAAAGTACTTGATAGGATAGCCAATGCCGACTACCAGCTCCCCCGTGGGTGATTGAGGCCTGGACCTAAAGCAGCTGAAACCCTCAAACTATACGATTCTCAGACTATAGCATCTCAACTCATGACCATCACCCATCTGCTCAAGAACATGCAAGGAACCTCCAACGTACGTGAGGCCAAAGTGGTGCAATGCACTTGTAAGAGCTATGATAGAGAGCATTTTTCAAGCGAATGCCCAAACCAATAGGAATATGGATGCTATGTAGGGAATACCAACCGTAAAAACAAACCCTACTCCAACACCTACAACCTATGGTGGCGACAACTTCCAAATTTTGGTTAGAGCGGCAATAAAGGAAATTCAAGAGCACAACAAGCTACATCTACTGACCCTCCTGGATTTCAACAAAAGAGCAGAATTAGGGAGCTTCTAACTTCAATTCTAATTCTTTTGATAATTCATATCAAAATTTTATGGAAACTACCTGTGTCATTATGCAGGATCAAGTAGCCCATTTGATGAACTATAGTGACATGCTAACAACGCAGGCTACCATGTTGCAAAACCAGCAATCGATCATGCAAAACAACACCGCCTCGATAAGGTCCCTTGAGACTCAAGTAGGGTAAATTGCCCGGATGTTAAAGACTAGACCACCTGGCGGCTTACCTAGTGATATGAAGTCACTAAACCTTTAATGTTGAGCAATGCAATGCTATCACTCTTCGTACTGGTACGCAGTTGAAGACGGAAGCCAAGTTTGGGGGAAGCTTGCTAGTAGATCCTACTCCAAGAAAGCCATCCTTCGATGCCTCTGCACCAAAAAAACCAACTCATATGTCTAATACAATGAGTAACCTTGCTATTGAAGGCAAGTAAGACAAAGCTGAGGATACACCTCCTTTTAGTAAACCACAAAACGAGCCTAGACCACCACCTTCTTTCTTACAGAGGTTGAAATCCCAGAAACAAGACGTCCAGTATCATAAATTTTTGGATATGCTCAATAGTTGCACATCAATGTCCCACTTCTGGAGGCCATTGATTAGATTCCAATCTATTCAAAGTTTCTAAAAGAGATCATCACCAAGAAGTGGAAAGTGAGTGATGTTGAAACTGTCACCACCATGGGCGAGTTCATGGCCGTGCTGAGTGATTTGCCACCCAAGATGAAGGACCTTGGTAGCTTCACCATTCCATGCTCTAAAGGCCACAACTATACTAACCCTGCTTTGTGTGATCTCGGTGCAAGTGTGAACTTAATGCCGAAATTTGTTTTTTAAATGACTAGGGATGGGAAAATCAAGGCATACATCAGTAATACTTTAGTTTGCTGATCGATCTCAAATCTAACCTGAGGGCAGAGTTGAAGATGTGCTAGTTAGGGTAGATAAGTTTGTCTTTCTAGCAGATTTTATCATCCTTGACTGTGAAGCTAACAATAATACACCCATAATCTTAGGGAAACCATTCCTTGCCACTCGACGGATCGTGATAGGTTGTGTAAATGGCAACTTCACCATGAAAATGAATAAAGAAAAAATCACCTTTAATGTCTTTAGCACGCCAAGATACATAGAAGGATACGAGGATTTCCAACTTGTGGACAATAAAGAGGGCCCAGCATATGAGATTATGCACACAGCTGATGACGAAATAGAACACTCCATGAACTCGCATTTTGCCAACTTCAAGAGTCCAAATGTACGAGTATGCAATTACGAGTCACTGACCGTGAATGATTTCAACAACTGGGTGAGATTAAGACTTACACTAGCTATGAAGACTATGCTCATACAATATGTCATCAAATGGTGTAAGGCTGGATTTCTCCCTCCTATTGTAGAATGGATCATTATGAACCCTAACGCCAACACCCCACCAAAACAAGATATCATCAGGCAAATGAATGTTTCCACTAAAGGATCTCATTATTTGGTGTATAATGAGGCACTAGTCGTTCTTGATAAGTCTGATAATTCTACATCACAAGATTGAAATATTCCTTCCCCGTACATTTTTAATTTCTGTGCAATTTTACTTTTAGCATTTTGCTTTTATTTTTAGTTTGTTTCTTTACGATTTTAGTTTATTTTGACAGTTAACAGGTTATGAACAGCAAGAAAGTTGAGATACCCACGGACTCTCTAACAAGTAAGGTGCCAAAATATCAGGACTTTGTGATACTCCAACAGCTATATTCTAGCACCCCTATCCATTTTGACCTTTCATCTTATAAATATGACACACGTCATTCTCCCATTAATCACGTCACTCACGAATCAACTTCTAGACCAAGTTAGGAGTCTGCATTAATGACAGGTGTGCCCCTTCATGATTCATCTTGTCTCCTGACCTTTTTACCCCTCTTTCTTTTCCATAAAAGACAACACATTAAGCCTTCATTTGACCTCGCATCCTACTAACCAACACTCTACAAACCTAAAACTCAGTCATCTCTTCGTTCATCTCAATCATGGTCCGACAACTCCACACCATCCGTCGATCCAATCAGCCACCACAACTAAACAAAGACAACATCCCCTCGTCCTCTCCATCACCCTCACACTCGGAGGAAAGCTAATATCGCATAGAGGATATGTTATATGAGGAGATTGATGAGCTTAATAACCACCTTCATTCATTGGACAATGTTATGGTGAACAAGTACAAATAGATGACACATCAGGACCTGATCCTAGAGGAAGGTTTGGAGTTCACCCCAAATTATCGTTATAAGTTTGAGGCTGGCATCCACGCAGTCATAACCACACAAAGATGGGAAGAATTGATTCTACAACCATGACAGGTTAATGCCGATTGGATACATGAGTTCTATGCACATATTAGACATAGACTGGAAAGGATGTCTCTTGTACGAGGGACAATTATTATATTTTCAGCTGAAGCAATTGTAGACCATTTTAATCTTTTGAAGATTGACGGCGGTCATCGAAATTTCTTCGGAATAACAACAATGGATACATATATCCAATTGTTGACAGACTTTTTTCTTCTAGGAACCACCTGCGACTAGGACGATTTTTATGTTCAAAAATTACATTGGGCACAACTCAATTTGGTGTCCAAGTTCTAGTTGCACTTTATCAACAACTGCATCATTCCAACTCGTAATCGATCTATGATATCTTGTCGCTAGCTAGTGTTGCTCCACTCTATGCCACACAACAGGAACATCGACCCATACAAATACATTTATGACATCATTATTTAATAGGCACGTCGACAAGGAAGCCCAAGGACCTCCCCTTCCCCAATCTCATCAGCGCCTTTGTTAGAAGACAGGAGTTGTAGAATGGGGGATGGACGCTATCATCAAACAACATACTGACTGGTTGCCATCTCAAGTTCAACAGATGAAGGGGTATAGCTTACCCACCAATCTAGTTGCTACAACATGATAGGATCATTGCTAAACAATCAAGGATGCAGTAGCCAATGCAATGAAACCATACCTCTAGTATGTCAATCAACTGGCTGCCTTAGAGGACAACTTGGTCCATTAGCTTCTCCCCAACGTTTAGAACAATCCTCCTATGCCAACACAGGAGGACCCTACCATGAAGAGGCAAACAATAGATACTGACGTTGACGCATCTTCCTACCATGCCAAGAAACAAACGTTCGCATCGGAAAAAGGAAAGGGCGTCATCATTTGGGAATGACCATCTCAATAACTCTCTGGGTTAGATTTTCTTTTCTTCTTTGTTTTCTTTTTCATATTCTGCATTTGCATCTTTAGCTCAGTTTGCTTTTCCTTTATTTGTTTTCTTTCCTTTTTGCATTGGGGACAATTCACTTCTCAAGTTTGGGGGAGTACATCCCATAGAGATTAGGTTAAATTTAGGTAAAATTTAAAAAATTCAAAAAGTTAGAACTATAATTAGCCTAATATGTCCAATAGGTTCCCGTTACTATGATTCCTTCAACTTTTCAATTTGTTGTTGCGTTGATCATGACTTCTTATGATGACTCTACATTGATGCTTTGCAAGGTGTTAAGAGCTTTCTAGTTTTTGAACTTAATCATAAATCTGATGTAAACCCTTAAAACCACAAGTTGCATATATTTTAACACTTAAGAAATCTTAGGGATGCTCTAAATCGACTTTCTAATGTTTAAGCATGAATTAAAAAAGAATGAACTTAAGTGCTCAATGTAGCAAAACAAAGGCTTAACACTTCCTGAAAAATCAAGAAATTAAAACTTGATAATTTAAACAAAATTGTTGAGGGACACTCTTCTTTGCATCTTGCTATCTTAGTACACCAGGTGAGTTGTGTTTGCTCTATTTAACTTTCCCTAGTAGGAATGATAGTACTAGCAATAGAGTGAATGAAAGTCTTCATGAGATGACACTACTTGTAGGTTTCGAGGATGGGCTGTTTGCTCCACTCAATCTTCAAGCTCCGAAGGGTTAGTGTGATGAGCTGAAGCCCCGAGAATACAATTTTTAAGCTTAAAATAACAAGAAGAAAAATGCGCTTAAAAGGAAAAATCAATATGTCAAGGCAGAAAGAAAACAACCTTTAAGCTTCTCTAAGACTATTAAGTGATGAATGCATGTAACCAAGCACACTCTAATATACTTGCTTATCATCAACATAGCTGAGTAATGAATTACTACTACAACATAACATAGAATCACTACAATCATAGTTTAGTGGAACCTTAGGGCTTATAGGCTATTTACTGTTCTTATTTTATATTTTTATTTTTCTTGTTTCCATTTTGCATTGCTTGAGGAGAAACAACAATTCAAGTTTGGGGGTATATGATGAGTGCAAAAATGTTCTATTTTATATGCCCTTAAAACTTGTATTTTGCACGTGTTCAAGCTCATTTACGTTGCATTTCGATTAGAATGTACATATTTGCATGTAGATAGGGAGTTACACCATCTGTGCTTTAATTATCATAAATATTGGAGCTTTTCACGGGAAGGTGGCGCTTTGTGGTGTATATGTAGGATGCTGCTGGATGTTGGAGGATAGCTGGAGCAAAGAAGATCAGATCACATGACTGGAGCTGATGAAGCATAAAGAGTTGGAGATGAATATTTCTTTGCCCACGTGGACTTTCTCCTAGATACGCAACATTTAATGAAGGGAGAAACATTTGGCTTTCTTTAATGAATACGTGCATTCTAGGGTACTGAAGCCCTAGTTTCACCGCCTATATAAAGAAGAATTGGATGCTACTCAAAGCGGAGCCGATTGATATAGAGCACAATTCAGACAACAGTCCTAGTCTGAGGTTGCAGAGAACCATTGCAAGCTAGATGATTCTCCTCATAAAAAAAAGCCATCGAGAAAGGCTAGCGGAGGTGAAGCTTGCAGCACAGTTGGACGGCATGGAAGGAGTTTAGTCGAGGACGCTCGGCTTATTTCTTTTCCTTTTCTTGATAATCTATCATACTATACTTTTAATTATGTTTGCATTACGCTCAAACTTGAGCTAAACTTTTTAGTTGGGATTATCGCGTCCCGGGATTATATGTTTTGGTCATTTTAATGTCAATAGTTTAGTTGTTTTTATCTTCATCTATTTTATTAATGTGCATAATATGTAGTTAATTGTAAGAGCTGTAACCCCCTTAACACAGATTAATTGCAAGACCGAGTCGAGCGGGTCACACGGGGAAAACCGGAGCGAATCCGCTAAGACTCATTTTGATTAACGACCCATTTTTTTCTTTCTAACTTGTCTAGATGCATATTAGACCTCTTATGTGATTACAAAAGCAACAGCGGAAACCACACTCAAATCGGGCGTCTATTGGACATCCGATGAAGCCTTTACGCGATTCAGGGACCATATTGTAAAACTTATAATACTTAGGGTCCAATTGAGAAATTAAAATTATCGATAGCCAATTAGTCAGGTTTCATCCTTCCATATCAAATTTCAGCTCATTACGATCAGCCAAACTCATTTCATTGGACATTCATATAACTAATGACTTAAACGTAAGAAAACAAAACTTCAAAAAGCTTCAATTAACTAACCTAACGGTCAAGTGTACCGATACACCTATGCCCATACCGATACGCCTATATCTCATCAAAATATCATATTTCCAGTAGTACAAAAGGGCATCAATACGGTACTTTAAATTGCCCTCTGACCGTTTCGATACAACCTACCCTATACTGATACAGTATGCCTGAATGGCTATATTGTACCGATACGGTAGCCCGTGTATTGATACGCCTAGGCCTGTAATGTCACAAAATGCTAGTTTTTCAAGCTTAAACACATCTAAAAACATTCCAACATGTTACTAAGACATATACATCCACTTAGAGTATAAAATTCTAAAAATTAAGCACCAAAACATGCTTTCAACATCAACTCATAATGATTATCAATCTATAGGCATGCTTCCTATGCAAAGTAACCATTCAAGCACCAAAATGCAAATCAAACCAGCAATTAAAAGCCATTTACAAGTCCAAAACCATTAAAGAAACTTGGAGCAATCAAGGGAGTTCAAAAACATTCTCTCCCAAAACACTTGGCTAACCCCATTGCCATTATTAGCTATGTTTTAAACTATCAAACATACTTGAGTTTATAATCGCAACTTGGATTGAATCTTTGCTTCCTTGCTGCCACCAACATTCTATTGATTTGCATTGTTGTAAAAGAGAGCGCAAGAATAAATGACAAGTGAGAGTCACTTTAAACCGAAGCACCACAACAATGCATTTAAAACCATTTTAGTCCATAAATCTCTAATAGCACTACCCGCATTGCCCGTTGGTGATAACACTACCCCTATCACTCGCAACCTAATAGCACTACCCCTATTGTGTAACCAAAGAATTTGCAACACGTACCAATTTTGTATATTATAGTGCACTCCCATCCTATTGGTCGACCAATTATATTTGACATAGTTTAACAATCATCATCACTTGCCAATATACAATTTGAAACCATGTTAACCTACTGTTTTTGCCAAAGCATCATCAAAACCATTTCCATATCCCAAATCTCATGTATTACACAATGCTAAGCTTTTCAAAGCCATAAAATAGCTCATTGCCTAGCTATTCTATCTCATGGAATAAATCTCATCATATTTCACATAAGAAAACATGCATTAAATAGTAGGTAACAAAACCATAATCAAAACATGAGCATGATATCATTAAAACCATGGGAAACCAAAATTTCAAGCTCAATATAAACTCCCATAAATCTCTTTCAAACCTTTTTTAGAGCTGCAAACCATGTTTCAACTCACCAACTTCGTTTCGCTTGCAAGCCGAAGCGTCCGATGCAACCGTAGCACCTCCAAACAACTCCAGATTGATCTCCCCTGTTTTTACCCAACCAAAACAATGAATTAAAGCTCAATCCAACATCTAAACACGCAACCCACAACCTCATCAACATTCTAGCACAATTAATCAACACAACACCAACTAGAGCTATCAAAAACATAGGCGAAATCATCCTAAATGATCTCCAGCCCTTACCCAACAGAATAAACACTCAAACATCGTCAAAATGAATCAATTAAACACTTCCCAACATCCTTTAACTTCCAGCAAGCATTAAACTCATTTATCAAGCCAAAAACCAAGCATAACAACCTAGATCCATAGCAATCTAACTAGTTTCGGGTTTACATTGATCAAAAACACTTCTCCACAATCGTTAACTTCAACTTAATGATTAAAATCATCATAATACTCATCATTTTCAGATCCACATGAATTTAAACCAATCTCTTCATTTATTAACTAAAAAACCTCAATTAAACCAATTTCCCTTAATCATCACAACAAAACTCATTAGAAAACATTGATAAGGGATCAAGAACTTACGAATTTAAGTAAAGAACCTTTCATTAGAGGAGGAAAATGAAACCTTACCTCTAATGGTAGCTTTCCCCTTAATTGGTTGATTTACATGAGAAAACAAAGTTTAAACAATAAGATTTTGGTAGGAAATCATTTAGAAATCAAAGATCAATCAAAATATCAAAGATCAATCAAAATAGGAGCTTACCTTAAGATTTTGAAGAGAAGAATGGTGTTGGGCTGGAGGGAAAATTGAGAGAATTGTTGAGAGAAGAAAAGTTACGTCAAATTTGTTTTAAAGGAAATAACTCCCAATTAGCTCCCCTAACCAACTTTAATTAATTAATACATTTTAAAATGAGCCAATTAGGGGATAAAGTTTGATATTAGACTTTAGGGTTATTAGCTCCTTAAAAATTCTAAGTTCTCATCCTTTACAAAACAGTCACTAAAACAGTTTTTGATTTCTTTACAAAACAGTCACTATTTTCAAAATGTCATCTTACTCAATTTATTTTGCCAAATTGAGCTCACCATTATTTTCAAAACATATTTAAATATTTAAGATAATTTTTCCATATTTTATTTCATCCAAATGTATTTCTTTTTAATTAAATCCCGAAACTAGTCTAGACCGCTACACCGGTTCACCGAAACCGTTCGAGCTAATCGGATTACTTCTAAGTCCAGAGTCGGGGTGTTACAACTCTCCCCCATTTAAGAAATTTCATCCTCGAAATTTATCTGGTGGAAAAAGATAAGGAAACTGATCCAACATCTCACCATTCCTTTCCCAAGTGGCCTCATCAAGACCTCGATGTCGCCACATCACTTTGACCAACTCTATGGTCTTACCTCGCAACACCTTACTATCCGAATCAAGGATTTCAACTGGTTACTCATCATAGGTTAAATCTTAATTCAACTAAATCTCCTCAACAGGCATAACATGCGAATGATCTGATCTATATCTCCGTAACATGGACACATGGAAGATATCATGAATCTTTTCCAACTCAGGTGGCAACCTCAATCTATAAGCAACAGGACCAACAAGTTCTAGCACCACATATGGTCCTATGACTCTAGGGCTCAACTTGCCCTTTCAGCCAAATTTCATCACCTTCTTTTGAGGCAAAACCTTAAGAAATACTTTCTCACCAATCGCATACTCGATCTCCCTACGCTTCAAATCCAAGTAGGATTTCTGTCTATCCGAAGCTGCCTTAAGCCAATCTCCAATAAGCTTTACCTTCTCGGTAGCCCCTTTAAGCACATTTGGCAAAGAAACAAGCTTCCCTCCCGCCCAACAAAGAGGTGTTCTACACTTCCGGCCATACAAAGCCTCGTATGGAGCCATTTGAATACTCACCTGGTAACTGTTATTATAAGCAAACTCCACTAAAGGTAATTGTTTCTCCGAAGAACCCTGAAACTCGATAACAGAACAACGCAACATATCCTCCAACACCTGGATAACTCGCTCAGACTGTCCATCCGTCTGTGGATGATAAGATGTACTAAAACTCAAATGCGATCCTAAAGCTCGATGAAACGACCCCCAAAACCTTGAGGTAAAATGTGGATCCCTGTCTGAAATAATGGATTTGGGTACACCATGCAACCTTACCATCTCAGCGACATACAAATCCGCCAACCTATTTAAGGTGTACATCGTATGCACCGGAACAAAATGTGCGCACTTCGTGAAGCGATGTACAATTACCCAAATGGAATTCTTTTTGGACGGCTTCAAAGGTAAACTAAACATAATCCATGGTGATTCTCTCCCATTTCCATTATGGTATCCTCAACGGTTGCAACAACCCAAATGAAAATTGATGCTTAGCTTTCACCCTTTGACAAACCATACAATTACTTACAAACTCCGCAACATCCCTTTTTAACCCAACCCAATAGTACTCATCCTTCAACGCATGATACATCTTGGTACTACCGGGGTGCATAGCAAAAGGACTACATGAGCCTCCTTCAAAATAGTGCGCCTTAACTCAACATCTTCCAGCACAACTACACGACCCTTATAGCATAAAACACCATCATCACTAAAACAAAACTCTGTCAGATTACCCTCCGCAATGTCCGTAACATGCGGTACAAACGAATCATCTAGCAACTGTTCCTCTTTGATTAACTAAACCAATAAAAGCTTCAACTGCAACTCTGCTATCAAGCCACCATCCCAGGACAAACTCAACCAAGCAAACATCGCTCGCAACACCACATCTACTTTTCTACTCAAAGCGTCACCCACCACATTAGCCTTACTCCAATGATACTCTATCACCAAATCATAATCCTTAAGCAACTCCAACCTTCTCCGCTACCTAAGATTCAACTCTTTCTACGGCATCAAATACTTCAGACTCTTATGGTTGGTAACAGCCACACATTTCTCCCCATAAAGGAAATGTCTTCATATCTTCAAAGCAAACGCAACCGCAGTCAACTCGATATCATGCATCGGATAGTTGCGCTCGTGCACCTTTAACTGCCTAGATGCATAAGCTACAACCTTACCCTCCTACATCAACACACACCCCAAACCAACATAGGAGGAATCACTATAGATCACAAACTCTTTTCCTGATTCAAGTTGAATTAAGATTGGAGATTGGGTCAAAGCTTCCTTCAACCTCTCAAAAGCTTGTTGCCTTAGTTTCGTCCATTCAAAACAAACATCCTTCCGCAACAATCTTAGAGAAACCATCCATAAAATGACGATAATATCTAGCTAAGCCCAAGAAGCTACGGACCTCCGTTACTGATTTAGGTTGTTTCCAGTTTACAACCGCTTCCACCACCATGAAACACTACGTCTCCAAAACTCACATTTGCTTAACTTAGTATACAACTGGTTATCCAACTAGTTATCCAACAAGGTCTGCAGAACAATCTGCAAATGTCTATAGTGATCCTCCTCGGTACGCGAATACACAAGGATATCGTCAACAAACACAACCACAAACTGATCTAAGAACTCATGGAATACCCGATTCATCATATTCACGAAAGCAGCTAGAGCATTCGTCAACCTGAACGGCATCACCAAGAACTCATAATGCTTGTATCGAGTGCGAAAAGCTATCTTCGGTACATCCTTGTCCTTCACCTTCAACTGATAGTATCATGATCTTAAATTGATCTTAGAAAACTCTATCGCACCTCGAAATTGATCGAAAAGGTCATCAATTCGCGGCAAGGGATACTTATTCTTTATCATCAACTTATTCAGTTGCCAATAATTAATTCACATCCTCATCGTGCCATCTTTCTTCTTAATAAATAACATTGGAGCTCCCCATGCCGAAACACTAGGTCGAATGAACCCTCGATCAAGCAACTCTTGTAACTACACCTTCAACTCCTTCCTTAGGTGCCATCCGATACGGTGCAATGGACACCGATGCTGTATCTGCGTACGTCTCTATGTAAAACTCAACATATCTATCTGGCAGTAAACCAAGCAACTCTTCTAGAAACACTCAAGAATAATCACAAACAGTCCGAATATCTTACGGATGTACCTCCCTCATATTTAGATTCATGACATACGCTAGATATGCCTAACATCCACACGCCAAAAACTTCTGTACTTCTAACACCAAAACAACATTGGATAAGAACTTAACATTCTCGCCCACCACCACAACCTCTGAACAATAAAAACATCGCAAAGTAACCTGCTTCGTCTCAAAATCTACTATAGCCTTATGTTCAACCAACCAATCCATTACCAAAGTAACATCAAAACAATATAAAGGAAACTTCATCATATCCACAGCAAAACCATAACCGTGAACCATCAAAGAACACCTTCTATACATCTTTCTAACAATGACGGTCTCTCTAAAAGAACTCATCACATGCATACCCACATCCAATATCTCAACAGGTATATAAAGAAAAATAGCATGCTCACGCAAAATATACGAACGTGTAAATCCAGAATTGATCAAGGAAAGTAATGATAAAGATTGCAAAGCAAAGGTACCTGCAACCACATCGGTGTTATTCCTCCCTTCACAGTGCTCATGCACTCTAGCTTGACCTCCCCCCTCAGGTCGAACAGCTACAACATGAGACACGTTGCTTTGCCCATAGTCTCTACGCTAATAATTACCTCGACCGCGCCCACAACCTCTTTGTGGCTCAACAGCTTTGACAGGATACTATCTACTTCCAGACAACTGCGGGCAATCTCTTTTTGTGTGCCCCTGTACACCACATTTCCAACACATGCCTACAACTCCCCAACACTCGACATTATCTCTCTTCCCAGAGCTAGAACTCCCTACGCGAGAGGACAAACCTAGATTCTGCTCAATGTCCTTTGCCCACATAACTAGAACATCAAAATCCACATAATCAGAAGCTAACATATATGTCTTCACTTCCTTTACCAAGCCATACCGAAAACGATCACATCTAGCTCTATCATTAGGAACCAACTTAAGAGCATACTGGCTTAGACGAACAAACTGGATCTCATAATCCGCAACAGATATGCTGCCTTGAACCAAGGCCATGAACTCCCACTTCTTCTCATCTTGATACCTCGTACCAAGATACTTATGCCTGAAGGCAGTCCCAAAGAACTTCTAGGTCACCTCTGCAAGTTTCATCCCCGCAATTGTGGTCATCCACCACGTATAAGCATCCCCATGCAGCCGAGAAACAATGCACCCCAGCTTATGCACATTTGTGCACCCCAACTATCCCAAAATCCTCTGGGTACCGTCAAACCATGACTCAGAATCCTCTAGAGACAACCCTCAAAACTCGGTACTACCCAGACTATGTAAACGCTCCAAAGGTAAGCCAAGATAAACAACAACTGGTGGTGGTGCAGCCGTACGCATACCCGCTACTGCAGCCTAAAAGGCTCACGTGATAGCCTAAATCAAGGGTGTCATATCACCCACAACCTACCCCTGAACTACCTGGGGTCCTTCACCACTTGTCCTAGTAATACTACTCGATGGAGGTGGGGGGCAGCAAATCCTCATTACGCACATCGTGTTCCTCCACAACTTCACGTGTACCAATTTGCACCTCTTGTCTTGGTCCCATAATGCAAACAATATGTATGTATCATTAAAAAAACAATATATCAAAATAGTCAGGCTAGCACGAAGCAAGATTCCAAGTTGCTCAAATTTTTAAAACATTATCTCTTTTCCATAGTAATATGGCAAAGAGTTACCCAATTCTTTGCCCCCAACAACAAGCATTACTCACACAACATGCTATCATTCACCGTGCATATCAATCAATCATTAAATAATCACAACATGCTCAAAACATAACCTCAATACCTTACGAACAACAGATATTCAAACACCCACAAACTTACCTCAACTTACCTCCCAATTTTCATAAACATGTCTTTGATACCAAAAAATGTAACCCCCTTAACCCGGTCAATCGTAAGACTGAGCCGAGCGGTTCACATGGGGAAAACCAGAGCGAATCTGCTAAGACTCACTTCGATTAACGACCTATTTTTTTCTTTTTAACTTGTCTAGATGCGTATTAGACCTCCTATGTAACACTCTAGAAATAGCCTAGGAGAACAAGCAATCAATTGAACCTAAGTTAATCTTAAACGTCAAGCAATCAATCAAGTAGTGTGATACCTTTTTCAATTTTGATCTACTTAGGCCAAAGATGATATAGAATTAATTATGTCTAAACTATTGTATAATCGTAGCATTCATTGAATTTCTTCAAGAAATAAATAGCATATTGTACAAAGTGATCAACATTCAAGTCTTCAATACAAATTACTACATAGCCTATTTGACCTAATATGTTTCTACATATTCCATCAATAAGAATCTATTAAAGTGTAAGATTTGCAACAATCAAATCTTTTTTCTTTCGAATGAAGGTACAAACATCCTTATTCAAGACAATCATGTATAAATTATTCTTTGAAGTTAATTTAAAACAATTAATTTACTAAGGTCACTTCATCTTATACATTACTATTTAGCTACTTCTAATTATAACCTAGCCTCACTCACTATCATGTAGTTAAACAATCCAATGTCACAAGATCAAACTCACATCATAAATTCCAAGCAATAATCATGAGAAAGTCATGCATCCACCACAACCAAAACTACTGAGACTACTAGTTAAGTTTTACATACCATAGTGATCTTTATAATACTTACAAACCAAAATAACCACAATATTGATATATATATATATATATATATATATATATACATACAATAGTTCCACCATCCTAGGAGTCCTTAAAACATAACTAACAACATACTTTTAGATTTATCAAACGGTGACTTGATCAAGCTCCCATCAAAGTCTAGAGTTCAAGGGTTATCCTCAGGTGTTGAGAGAGAATTTAAGTAAGCAAAGGCTTAGTGAATGAGTTTCAAGCACTTATGAGAAACTTAAAGTAATAAGTTTATCATCACAACTACTATCCATAAGATAATCAATTGTTACAATATAGAGAATAGTCAAATTAAGGATTGGACTCTTCGACCAATATAACAACATGTCCTTTAATTTACTTAAGCAAGCAATTTAACTCATATCAATCTACAGAAGAAAATCAATAGGCTTAACATTCGATTAATATGGAAGCTCACTTTCTTATTCGTAGTTTAGGTTAACAATAACTTCTCCAATATCAATAACATGTTTACCTTATACTATATAACACCTACAGTATTATAAGTTAGCCTTTACCATGATATTGTTCTTATTTCAAGCATTGTAACAATTTTTATTCCACAATTCTTTTAATGAACTTTTAGTTTAGCCTTGAGAAATGATGTCTCAGCCTAGATACACGAGTCCCCAACCAAAATGTCACCTATAATAATATGGTACTCAAAGTACCTGGTCAATCCCTCCTACTATCGCCAAAAGACCAAACACACACTTCCATCCTATTGTCGCCAAATAGGGACCACTATCCCAGACCATAGTCTACCCCAATACTGAGCTCTATGGACTCTATGGCATGCCAACTATGTCTATGACTGACTCGAGACCAAGGCTTCCAATAATCATTCTTTTTTCATAATATCTTTGAAGTATAAATCGATTCAACATGCACTTCATGTGCCAATACCCTATTTCAATTTGGGGTATAATAACAATTCCGCATCATTAATTCATTGACAATATCTCTATTTAGAATTTAATGTTTCAATAGGTCATATACAATTTCTATATTCATTATTTCCATAACATTGTATGGTTACCAATATCAACATCAATAATTCTTTTGTCTATTTACTTTATTTAAAGATCATTTCTGTTCTATTTCATACATCACAACAAACAATATTCTATCATTAAATTATGCTAGTAATTATCAAGCATGTTTCTTGATACTCCCCCCAATCAAAGTTTCGAACCAATGCACCTAATTTTCTTTCAAGACATGCTTATTCAATCAATTTCAAACTTATAAGTGTTTCTCAAGAAACATCTACCTTGCTTCCTTGCTTGAGTTTTCCCATTCTTTGTAAATATAAGCATTCTAATAGTATTATACAAATGCAACTATGAAAACAATACTCGAAAAGGGTGCTACTCCTTTCTGAGGCTTAAAACTACACTCACAAGATGTTTCCGAGCTATTGGCGATCCTGGATCACAGCCCCTTTTAATTTATCAGCTTGCTGATCAACGTTAATCCTTTTATCCTCAAGTCCTCTCGGTCTAACAATTACAATACAAATATAATTAGTTACCAATATCAATCATTCCAATTCACAAGACACATTGATTCTTTTATTATCAACATCTTCTCTATTCGGCATATTTGTACTCTTCTTTTAACAACCAATGTTTTCAAATACAAATTAAACTCAAGACCGTAACAATGAGGTAAGCGACCAAAACCACACCTAAACGACCATGCATCACTTGGTTCATTATCAACCAAATTATTTATATCAATTTGTCAATTGAAAAGCACATACACTCATTCAATCAAAACATGGCACATTCACACACACTCATTCGATCAAAATAGGGCAGATTCATACACACTCATTCGATCAAAATACAACAGATTTTCATTTGTACATACATTAGATTAATCAATCTTATCATCCTTTCACATAATTTTCAATTCCTATTGAACTAAACTGCTCATTTCCACAAACCTGTTCAACTCAGCTCCCTTCTAACATTTAACTAATACAATTGATTTAAACCAACTCTCACACACAATATAACATTGCACAGTTTCAAAGCCTTTAAACAATTTCAGAATTCTCCAAGCATTCCATATATTTTCTAATTAGTAAACATTGTTTCTCTAATTCAAACTCATCATCTTAACTATCAAATCTAAGTTAAGCATTCAATCAAAATTTCAATCACAATTTCATTCATTCGAATTCAAGATTCACACAAAACAACATCAATCTACCATTTATACAATACAATGAGAAAGAATTTACCTCTTTGAGCTATCAATTTTAATCAATGCTTCAATTCCTTCCCTATCGAAGCTAATCTTTAAGTTCTATGAAACTTTTACGTTCTCTCTCTCAATTTCCTATAGATTATTTCGTTTGAATCAATGGAGAAGATGACTCCTTTCCTAGCTTGGCCGAAGGGTTCTAACAAGTGGACAAGTGTATTGTCCCCTAATTGAATTTAAGTTATCATGCAAATCTCCAATTTTATCAACCTACCTTTTTAGTCATTTAAGTAATTTCAATCACCTTTCGGGCTACAACAATTTGGTCCTTCCATATATCTTTTTATTAAATAGTAAATTATTCCTAACAATATTTATCATACATAATTCATAGGGCATGATTGAGAGTATTACATCCTATGTGATTACAGAAGCAACATCAGAAACCACACTCGAATCGGGCGTGAATTGGACATCCGATGAAGCCTTTACGCGATTTAGGGACCATTTTGTAAAACTTATAATACTCAAGGTCCAATTGCAAAATTAAAATTATCGATAGCCAATTAGTCAGGTTTCATGCTTCCATATCAAATTACAACACATTACGATCACCCAAACTCATTTAATTGAACATTCATATAACTAAGGACTTAAACGTAAGAAAACAAAACTTCAAAAAGCTTCAATTAACTAACTTAACGACCAAGTGTACCGATACACCTATACCCGTACCGATACACCTATGCCCGTACCGATACACCTATGCCCGTACCAATACGCCTATATCTCGTGTACCAATACAGTACTCCAAATTGCCCTTTGACCGTATCGATACTTGAATTGGTTATACTGTACCGATACGGTAGCCCGTGTGTTGATACTCCTAGGCATGTAATGTCACAAAATGCTAGTTTTCAAGCTTAAACACATCTGAAAATATTCCAACATGTTACTAAGACATAAACATCCACTTAGAGTATAAAATCCTAAAAATTAAGCACCAAAACATGCTTTCAACATCAACCCATAACGATTATCAATCTATAGGCATGCTTCATATGCAAAGTAACCATTCAAGCACCAAAATGCAAATCAAACCAAAAACTAACGATTAAAGGCCATTTACAAGTCCAAAACCATTAAAGACACTTGCAGCAATTAAGGGAGTTCAAAAACATTCTCTCCCAAAACACTTGGCTAACCCTTTGCAATTATTAGCTATGTTTTAAACCATCAAACCATACTTGAATTTATAATCGCAAATTGGATCGAATATTTACTTCCTTGCTGCCACCAACACTCTATTGACCTGCATTGTTGTAAAAGAGAGCGTAAGCATAAATGCCTAGTGAGGGTTGCTCTAAGCCAAAACACCACAACAATGCATTTAAAACCATTTTAGTCCATAAATCTCCAATATCATGCTCAAATCAAAACTCATGCTTGAAACCACTTTTCAAAGCAAAACACATTTCATTTCTCAACATGTATCATTAATCTCATGAATCTCAACGCAAAATCTCAAGTCGTACATGCTTAGCCAACAAGCAATGCTTGCACTTTAAATCTCATGCATAATTTCAACTTATGCAAAAACACATGTATAAACTACATTATACAAATCATCACTTAAAAGCATGATACATGTTTAGCACATACATTGGCAATACAAGTGATCCGGATAGAACTACCTCTATCCTTTGGATGGTACTATCCTCATCCTTTCAGGTTCGGATATGTGGACACCTTGATGGCACTACCCCCATCAAGTCACATGGTGAAACTACCCTCACCATAATCTCACTTCGGCCAGGTTACCACTACCTGCATTGCCCATTGGTGATAGCACTACCCCTATCACTCGCAACATAATAGCACTACCCCTATTTGTGTAATCGAAAAATTTGCAACACGTACGAATTTTGTATATTATAGTGCACTCTAATCCTATTGGCTGACCAATTATATCCGACATAGTTTAACAATCATCACTTGCCAATATACAATTTAAAACCATGTTAACCAGCTGTTTTTATGAAAGCATCATCAAAACCATTTCCATATCCCAAATCTCATGCATTACACAATGCAAAGCTTTATAAAAGCATAAAATATATCATTGCCATAGCAATTCTATCTCATGGAATAAATCTCATCATATTTCACATAAGAAAACATGCATTAAACAGTAGGTAACAAAACCATAATCAAAACATGAGCATGATATCATTAAAACCATGGGAAACCAAAATTTGAGAGCAAATGTCACCATACTTACTTTCGAGCCTAGATTGGCGTTTCAAGCTCAATCTAAACTCCAATAAAACTCATTCCAACCATTTCTTTTAAATCTGTAAATCACGTTTCCACTCACCGACTTCATTTTGCTTGCAAGCTGAAGCGTCAATCAAGCGTCCGATGCAACCGTAGCACCTCCAAACAACTCCGGATTGATCTCTCCTATTTTTACCCAACCAAAATAGAGAATTAAAGCTCAATCCAACATCTAAACTCGCAACCCACAACCTCCTCAACATTCTAGCACAATTAATCAACACAACACCAACCGGAACTATCAAAAACAAAGGCGAAATCATCCTAAATGATCTCCAGCCCTTAACCAATGAAATCAACACTCAAACATCATCAAAATACATCAATTAACACTTCCCAACATCCTTTAAATTCCAGCAAGCATTAAACTCATTTATCAAGCTAAAAACCAAGCATAACAACCTAGATCCATAGCAATCTAACTAGTTTCGGGCTTACATTGATCAAAAACACTTATCCACAATCTTTAACATCAACTTAATGATTAAAATCATCATAATACTCATCATTTTCAGATCCATACGAATTTAAACCAATCTCTTCATTTATTAACTAAAAAACATCAATTAAACCAATTTTCCTTAATCATCACAACAAAACTCATTAGAAAACATTGATAAGGGATCAATAACTTGCGAATTTCAGTAAAGAACCTTTCATTAGAGGAGGGAAACGAAACCTTACCTCTAATGGTAGCTTTCCCCTTAATTGGTTGATTTACATGAGAAAGCAAAGTTTAAACAATAAGATTTTGGTAGAAAATCATTTAGAAATCAAAGATCAATTAAAATAAGAGCTTACCTTAAGATTTTGAATAGAAGAATGGTGTTTGGCTGGAGGAAAAATTGAGATAATTGTTGAGAGAAGAAAAGTTATGTCAAATTTGTTTTAAAGGAAATAACTCCCAATTAACTCTCTTAACCAACTTTAATTAATTAAAACACTTTAAAATAAGCCAATTAAGGGGTAAAGTCTGATATTAGACTTTAGGCTTATTAGCTCCCTAAAGATTTTAAGTTCTCATCTCTTTACAAAATAGTCACTAAAATAGTTTTTTCTTTTTTTACAAAATAGTCACCATTTTCAAAATGTCACCCTTGCTCAAATTAGTTTGCCAAATTGAGCTCACCATTATTTTTCAAAACATATTTAAATGTTTAAGATAATTTTTCCATATTTTATTTCGGCCAAAATGTATTTCTTTTTGATTAAATTCTAAAACTAGTCTAGACCGCTACACCGGTTCACCGGAACCATTTGAACTAATCAGATTACTTCAAAGCCCAAAGTCAGGGTGTTACAAGAGCTATATGAGAGAGGCCTATTAACTATTGATTTGTGGTTTAATATTCGTGAGAGTTGAGTTATACAAACATGAGGAGTGGGGCTAAGCTGTTAACTTAGTTCTAATCTGGCTTGGACATATGTTTAGGGTTTAAACGACTAAAAGATATTTCTTAAACAAATAATAGAGTATTTAGGGTTAACGCAAACATGTATCACCTTAATTATAAATTTATTAACTTCTATGCATCGAGAGAGTTAAAAGTTCATTAGAAAATCCTATCACGTAGATGAAGTATCTTAGGGTTTACGCAGACATGTGTTGCCCGTTTCTATAGCATTGAGATAGGTAATAAAACATATATCCTTAGTAAAAGGGTATATGACAATGTTGGCCCTAGAATTCACTGACTATGCATTCATTTGGTGGTCACAATTGGTCCGAACTAGGTGTCTCAATGGATAAGCCAAGATAAGCTCATTGGTCCGAACTATGCCGACATGTCGGGAAAGCACTGTGCGACTTTGGATCAACATAAACCTTATCCTAAAATTTGTTTTCCAACAATTAGGCATAGGAAAGGTAAGACCTACCACAGTCATGCTATAGCTTACAGATAGATCTTATGTTCATCCAGAGGGAACAATCGAAGACATATTGGTAAGAGTGGGTAAATTTATTTTTCCTCATTTTATTGTTTTGGATTGTAAAGAAAATTAGTTTGCTCCCATTATTCTTGGAAGATCGTTCTTAGCAACGAGAATGACCTTGATCGATGTTGAGAAATGAGAGCTCACTATGCGGGTGAATGAGTAGCAAGTCACACTCAATGTTTTTAAAACCCTCAAGTATGTCGATGATTCGGAGGAATGCCAAGCTATTGGAGCCATCACAGAATTTAACTTTGATGTGGAGGAGTATTGCCATAGAAATTTCATTTCCAAGCCTAAAGATATCGAGGGGCTAGAATTGGACAGCGAGACTCAGCAAGAAGTAAATTGGATTATGCTATATTTTGACTCAAATTCTAATTGGTAATTAAGTCGGGTTTTATTGTAATTCTAGTGGTTGAAGATTATTTGGTAATTAAGATTTACTTTAACGAGTAAATATATATTTTAGGTAAGAGATCTTATTGAACAAGATTTCTTGGTGTCCAAGTATTTGAGTCTATAAATATAGACTAGTTTTAACCTTTTGCATTGCAAGAGAATGAAAGAGAGAGAATTACTCTGGAGAGATGCAACCATTTTTAGGTTCTCTACAACTATTGTGACTATGTTGTAGATATGGGTATTGTAGCGATGTTGGGAAGAGTGTTTTGGTTCCACCGGGTCATGGGATTTATACACTAGGTTTTGGGATTACATGGGTTATCATGTATTTATAATCTTCGTGTTCTCTACGTTGATAGTGTATTGTTCGTTTCTCTCATCCGTGGAGGTAGGCTATACTGAACCACGTTAGATCTTGTCTCATGTGCTTGTCTTGGTTTATGTTGTTTTTGCTTCAATTATTTTGTTGTATACTAAATTCCTATCAATTGGTGTCATGAGCTATGGTTCGAGTTGTGCGTTTTAGAAGAAATTTTTGCTATGGATTTTGTGGACCAATGATAGAGACATGGTAGAGGAGTATTGCTACAACGAGCTTTCAATTGCAGAGGGAGTAATTCTCAACCGATTCAATGGTTCTTCAATGGATACTATGTAAGAATTGGAGTTGTTGAAGACTTGGCGGCGGTGCTTCAATAGATATTTGTCTTACATAAAAATTGAAGTTGTTGAAGACTTGAAGGCCAATGCTCGAATAGAATTTGTGTCAATAGGGAGAATTGTTATATTTTTATTCAAATTCTAATTGGTAATTAAGTTGGGTTTTACTGCAATTTTAGAGGTTGCAGATTACTTGGTAATCAGGATTTACTTTAATGAGTAAATATCTATTTTAGGTTTGAGATCTTATTGAATAAGATTTCTTGGCGACCAAGTATTTGGGTCTATAAATATAGATTAGGTTTAACCTTTTGAATTACAAGAGAATGAGAGAGAGGGGGAATTAATCTAGAAAGATGTAACCACTTTTAGGTTCTCTCCAACTATTGTGACTAAGTTGTAGAGATGGGTATTGTAGAGATGTTGCGAAGAGTGTTTTGGTTCCACCGGGTCATGGGATTTGTGCACCGGGTTTTGGGATTACATGGGTTATCATGTATTTGTAATCTTCATGTTCTTTACGTTGATAGTGGATTGTTCGTTTCTCTCATCCGTGGAGGTAGGCTATGCTGAACTACGTTAGATCTTGTCTCTTGTGCATGTCTTCGTTTATGTTGTTATTTCTTTGGTTATTTTACTGCATACCAAATTCCTAGCAAATGCTGTCATGAGCTATGGTTCGAGCTGCACGTTTTAGAAGAAATTTTTGCTGTGGATTTTGTGGAGCAATGTTGGAGACATAGTAGAGGAGTATTTCTGTAACGAGCTTTCAATTACAGAAGGTGTAATTCTCAATTGATTCAATGGTTCTTCAACGGATACTACATAAGAATTTGAGTTGTTGAAGACTTAGCGGTGGTGCTTCAACAGATATTTGGCTTACGTAAAAATTGAAGCTGTTGAAGACTTGAAGGCCAATGCTCGAACAAAATTTGTATCGATGGAAGATTTGTTATATTTTGATTCAAATTCTAATTGGTAATTAAGTTGGGTTTTATTGTAATTTTAGAGGTTGAAGATTACTTGGTAATTAGGATTTACTTTAATGAGTAAATATCTATTTTAGGTATGAGATCTTATTGAATAAGATTTCTTGGTGACCAAGTATTTGGGTCTATAAATATAGACTATGATTAACCTTTTGAATTACAAGATAATGAGAGAGAGGGGGATTAGTCTAGAGAGATGTAACCACTTTTAGGTTCTCTACAACTATTGTGACTAAGTTGTAGAGATGGGTTTTGTAGGGATGTTAGGAAGAGTGTTTTCGTTTCACCAGGTCATGGGATTTGTACACCGGGTTTTGTAATTACATGGGTTATCATGTATTTGTACTCTTCGTGTTCTCTACGTTGATAGTGGATTGTTCGTTCCTCTTGTCTGTAGAGTTCGGCTATGTTCAACCACATTAAATCTTGTCACCTGTTCATGTCTTGGTCTATGTTGTTATCGCTTTGGTTATTTTTTCGCATACCAAATTCCTAACAGATTGTAAGTCAACCGGGTAAAAGTTTTGAATCCCTAAACTATTCAAGTTAGAAATTTAAACCTGAAAAACCTTCCATTAAGCATCCTCCAGTTTTAGAATTAAAACCATTGATAGAGCAATTTGAAATATGTTTACCTGGGAAAGGATAACATCTTGCCCGTGATAATTTCTTCTAAGTTGCACTCTAAATAGGAAAAGAATTTGATTAACATGTTGCTACTACATAAGAAGGCAATAGGTTGGATAATTGCATATCTGAAAGGGAATCATCCCGACAATGTGCATGCATAAGATCACGCTAGAGGAAGGCCATATCAATTCAATTGAAGAAAAAACGAGACTTAACACTACCATGAAGCAAGTCTTGATGAAGGAGATCATCAAGTGGCTTGATGTCGATGTCATATACCCTATCTCCAACAACTCACGGGTAAGTATGGTACAATGTGTACTGAAAAAAATAGGTATGACTATGGTAAGTAACAAAAATAATAAACTCATTCCAACTAGAACTGTCACCGATTGGAGAGTCTTCATGGACTACCATAAATTGAATAAAGCTGCTAGGAAATATCATTTTCATTTACCCTTTAATGACCAAATGCTTGATCGTCTTGTAGAAAAGTCATTTTATTATTTTCTTTGTGGATACTCTATTTATAACTAAATTGCCATAGCGCCAAGGACCAGGAAAAGACCACCTTCACATGCCTTTTTGGCACATATGCATTTAGGAGGATATTGTTATTGTGCAATGCTCCGGCGACCTTCCAGAGGTGTATGATGGCGATTTTCTCAGATATGGTGGAAGATTTCCTAGAAATCTTCATGGATGACTTCTCGATATTCAAAGATAGTTTTGATAGTTGCCTCATCAATTTGGAGAAGGTATTAGCATGTTGTAATGAATATGACCTAGTTTTAAACTAGGATAAATGTCACTTCATGGTGGATGAAGGCGTTGTTTTGGGACACAAGATCTTATCGAAAGGAATCGAGCTGGATAAGGCCAAGGTGGACGTGATCGAGAGATTGCCTCCGCCAAATTTAGTTAAAGCGATCCGAAGTTTTCACAAACATGCATGTTTTTAAATAAGGTTTATTAATTTTTTTAATATTTCTAAATCTTTTTGTAATTTGCTTGAACAGGACAAAAGCCCTCAACTTTGATGATTCCATGCCTCGGCATTTGAAGATCTAAAGAAGCAACTTGCCATGTCACCTATTGTCGTTCCCACTGATTGGTCCCAACCTTTCGAGCTCATGTGTGACGTGAGTGATTTTGCTGTACAAGCAATCTTAGCCCAACGGAAATGTAAAAATTTCCATGTGATATACTATACTAGCAAAACACATAATGGTGCCCAATTGAATTACACCACTATTGAGAAGGAGTTGCTAGCAGTAGTGTTCACATTTGACAAATTTCATCCTTACTTGATTGATACTAAGGTAATTGTTAACACTGACCATTCGATCATTAAGTATTTCATATCTAAAAGGATGTCAAGCCTCATTTAATTTGATGGATCTTACTTTTACAAGAATTTGATATTCAAATTAAGGGAAAAAAAGGAACAGAGAACCAGGCTACTGATCTTTTGTCGAGGCTTCAAGGGGCAATAAAGATAGATATTACCTAGAGATCCATGATGCATTCATGGATGAGTAGCTGCTAGTTGCCACGACAACTCCCTTGTATGCTAATATAATTTTCTTGTTAGTGGTATTTTTGTAACACCCCATCCCCGGGTTAGCCGTAACCCGGTTTAGGAGTGTTACCAAAGTAAGAACAAAGCAAAAGGATAGGTTACCTATCGAACAAGTAACCTCGATGTACATGACTAGCGGCGTAAGTAACCTCAACACAACTATACAAGTCATACAAGTAATCCACATAAATCAAAACAAACATTCTTAGCATGCTAATTTAGGTACTAATTTGTTTCATTTAATATTATATTCTAAGTTACCACTAACATATTTCAATTTACCATTCCATTCAATACATATACATCATTCAAACAACAATAACAAGTGTGGCATACTTCACAATAGGTTACTATTAGACATGATTCAACTTTCATTCTTATTACAAGTTCATGTACCCTATTCGAATGATACAAGATGGTCACTTAGAACATTTCAACTAGCTTACTTGCATCTCAAGATACTACTGATTTAACCAATTAACATGATCAATACAAGGCATCCAACTTACATTCTTATTACATGATCATACACCCTATTCGAATAGCTAGATGTTCACTTAGTACATTTCATTTGTTTTTTTTCAATCAAGTCATACTATTTCATGGCATACTTGGCTAGTACATTGTTAATGCATGCATAAGCATACCTTAGCTCCAATCCAAGCATTGCCGAATCAGACCATAGCCACAAGAATGAATGCATGATCATACAACATTGGTCTATTGTTCGAATGAAACAAGGATTCAACAATCATTGTATAATTTTCACAATTTGCGCAACATCTACTTATTTATATACATATCAACATGGTTCATATACATAGCTTAAGTCATCAAAGTTGGTTACATGATAGGACCAACAAAACATTACATATACTAGTCTTAAACACAAAACAAAATGCATGATCAAGACTACCTATTACAAGTTCTAGTGCCACCAAACTAGGAGTATACAAAGAGTATAAAATCATACTTTCAGCTTGCTTCAGATCATTGCTTTGAGATCAAATTATCCTATTGAAAGTGTCTTTAATCTGTTATGGGAAGAATGAAGAGTATAGTGGTAAGTACAAGTTATGTACTTAGTGATGTAACACTAAGTCTAGCCAATTTCTAAGCATACATATCCAAGTTTACATGTATTTCGAGGCATCAAGATCATTAGTACATGACATGTTCTATTCAAATGAATAGGGTAAACATTGGAAAACTTCATAGATCACACTTTCAACATTGTAACGTCCATCATATATCCATAACATACTATTCTAATATCTTGCTTAGAAGACAAGCAACCATATACACCAAGTACCAAATATGCATTTCTACACAACAAGCATCAATCATGCATAACTTTCATGTGAAGTAACTAGTTATACAATCATTCATGCTTTATCTTCCAAGGCAAGGATGTCCATTCAAGAAACTTACAAAACAAGTAATGTTCACATCACACATCCAAGGAAACAATGTTCATTTCAAGTTTTAGTTCTTCTTATAACACCCTTGGTATTTAGTTCAATAGATAATCAAATCCTCAACAAAATGCACCGAAGTGCCAAAGTGCACCATAGTGCCAAAATGCACCGTCGTGCCAAAATGCACCGTAGTGCCAAAATGCACCATCGTGCCAATAAGCATTGTAGTGCCAAAATGAGCTCAAGATTCTAAGGCATGCCATCCTATCTATCCAAACTAGCTACCAAGGTTGTTGATTATTCATTTCATTCAAGCTTTATACAATTCATTATTCAATACAAAATTTTGCCATTCAAAGGCCAAGCCCTTAGGCTTATGGAGTCTTAACTCCCAAGACAAATCTATCCATGCCATTTGAATGTCACGAATACAAAGTGGTACCATTGTTCATTTCATTTCAACCAACCGTGTATATCAATCACAAACACATGCATATGTGTGCATACCTTATTCTCCAAGAAAGCATGTCATTTCTTACCTTTGGTATAAGCAATGCAACATGTCAAGCATTTCATTTCATTTGCTTAACACTCAAGTAAACAAATATATCATGGCATCAAACAAGTTGTCATACATGCCATTCTTCCTTTAATTAGCCAAATATGTATTAGGTTATGTTACATGGCAATGACATTGAATTAAGACAATAACAAGGTTGGTTATGACCTAAGTCCCATCCCTAAGGATAGTTACACTCACAATACTCCTAGCTAATCAATTGTATTGTATCCAAATCCCTTTTCCTCTTGCTTTGGGGTGTCCACTCTTTTTGTCCTCTTCCACAACTTGCTGCCCTTGGTCTAATAAGCATAACACATACAATTCATCAAAACAAGCACATAATGTCATACATGTATAGTAGCAATGTTACCACATTTTCACCTAACATTTAGCTACTGCTTTTATGCTTTATTTTAAGCATTTCTTACTAGTTCCTCTAAATTGTTATTATCTCATTTTAGTACATAACTAGACAGATTACAATGTACCAAAACTATTTTGGAAACAATTTGCTTTTAGGTGTAAAAACAGTCCCAAACTGCCCAGGACACTGCTGCCTAGCAGTTTGCACACTGTCCCTTAAAATGGTCATATCATTTATCTCCGAAGTAATACAAATAAATCTCTTTGTGTAAAATAAGTCAATTTGATGGTCATCATTTCAATGAAGTATACATCTTTAGATTAACATACAAAACCTTTAAACCAAAATCTTAATTGAAAGAAAAAAATAGAATAGGATGTCCCAGATATCAAATGCAAGAGCGTCTTAGATTTAACCTTTTGGTGATCATTTCAAGTATAGCTTGTGTCTGCAAAGACATTGAATGTTGTGATGCTATCTGAAGTTGTGAAACCACTCACAAATTGCTCGGTTCATGCTCATGATTATGGTATTTGCTTGATCGGTTCTTATACTACTCCTTCTAGTTCTCATCATCTTTCTCCATTCACAAATATGTTCAAGCTTTCCAACTTTGTTTAGCCCATGGAGCGCGGAAAATGTCATTATAAGAACTCTAAGTGTAAGTGTGTGCATTTGATCGTAATTAACATTGTGTTAGTGTCCTCGAGGGTTCATCTCTAACACTAGGATATTGAACCGATGAAGCATAGCTCCTTATTAGGTTTGTTCTCCCCTCACGGCTCCATCAGGAAGCCCCGAGACTTATTCCACTCGTTCATTCATTTCCTTTTCCTTAAGGGAATTAAACTCATCACAATCCTTTGTCTCGAGAATAAAGATGGAGCATACAACAATACCCCGAGTTACTCGGCATAGTCACGATTTGAAAACTTACTAATATAGCCAAGTCTTTTGACTCTATTAGAGTAAGTGGAGCAAATAAACCTTATTTAGCCTTTTCGCTATAGCAGAGTACCCTTCTGATTTTTTTCCTTTTTTCCTTAAAAGCACGTTCAAGCGAATATATTGGGCTCTTCCAGGAGATTTCCTTATCATCGAACATCATTGAAGGAATAGTAATCTTGCTTCTCGCGCTATACCGACCATAGCAGATTGAGGGGAAATCACGCTTCATCTTTATCACAACATTCGATCGATCTCTTTCATTAGAATCAATGCCACATCATAAATGTGATATCCGAGGACCTACGGGGGGTAAGAAAGGGATATACATATATATAATTTCAAGGTCATTGTATGTTAAGCAAAATGCATTTTTCAATAGAAAGAAAATCCGCAAACATAACATGTGCCCTTACAAAAAGATCATTTCTATCTTCGGGTAAATGATAGCAACATTGGTTCCATGCATTACTTCTAGAGAAAATGCAACATGAAAGGAAACTTAAACACGTGAACGCCTAAAAACCCATGAAACAACACCTCCCAAAAGTTGTGTTCATCATTCCTTCTTTTCAAAACTTCAACAAACCGCTCTCAATCAGTCTCTGAACCTTATTTTTTCAGCGCCCCGCAATTCTCTATGGTGTGGCCCATACTTCCCACATGGTAATCACACATGGAATTAACATCATAACCATTAGGATAGGGAGGATCCTTTGGTTTGAACTGAACCAGAGTCAGAAGTTTCTTCTCAATAAGCACTGGAACAGATCAGTGTATGACATAGGGATCGGGTGAAGAACCCTTGGGGGCTTTGCAAACCATGATGATTGATTACAGGAGCGACCATGAGGCTAATTGTTTGGGTGAGAACCCACCATATGAACCTGAGAGTCATGCCCCTTGTGGGCGGTTGTGCTGTAGGGTTCTATTATTTTCCCCTTTCTAATGGCATCTTCAATGCACTCTCCTATTATAACCATATTTGCAAACTGCTGATGGGGTTGCTGATTGAACGATCGTACAAGACTCCTCTTAGAGTGTCCACAAACATAGGAATGATTTCATTTTATCGAATTAGGGGCTGGACCTGAGCTGCCACATCTCGCCAATGCTAGGCATACTCACGGAAGCTCTCATTGTGCTTTTGTTCCAAACCTTGTAGCAAGAGACAATTGGGGACCTTATCAGTTATGTGCTTATATTGATCCGTGAAAGCTTGGGCCAAATCTTTCCAAGACTTGATTTGGGCACGAGTCAACTGATTGTACCTCTTCATAGCTGGCCCGCTATAATATCTTTAAAGCAAAAAATTAAAAGCTTCCCGTTGGTGATAAACCCGACCATCTTACGACAAATCATGATTATATGCGTAGTGGGGACAGTCCTCCTATCAAACTTCTCGAATTTCAGAGTCTTGAACTTGTAAGGGATTACCACATCTAAGACCAAACTGAGCTTTCTAGCATTCAGTCCATACGAACCTTCTTCATCTTCCATTATCTGAAATTTCTCCTCAAGATCCTTCTAAGTGTCTTCTAATTGCTTTGAGAATTGAGCCATCACTTGGTTTAACTTTTCCAATTCATCAAGATCTGGGATACTACTTTCGACCTTGTGCATATTTCTGAAGGTCACGTCCGATTGAGCTTGGACAAAGGCGTCGGCCTAATGAGCAAAAGATGCCCCTTGGGGAGGGTTGGATAAGGAATTTATAACAAGAGGGTCCTCAAATATTGGGGCCTTCAAACGGTCTCCCAAGACTTGGGTTGGGTTTTTAGCAGCACCTTTTCCTCTTAGGCATGATTGCATCAACTGACAGAGCGCTTTCATCATATCTTGTTGGGACTTCACAATGGCGACCCTTAATTCTTGCCGAGTTCGCTCCAAATGACCTCTTAAATCGGCCTCTAACTTAGCAAAAATTAGCTCTATTTGCTTCTATTGGTGCCAGGTAAAATGTGGGTGCAGAATCTTTGATTGCTAAGAATGCTGCCACGAACCCCCCAACCATTAATTTTAATTGTTTTATGAATGAATGTATGCAATGTGTCATATGCACAACAAAAATATGATTAAAGATAATCAATTCTAAATGTACAATTGAATGCAAAGAAGCATTGATGCAACGAACATTCTCATTAAACAACTTTTCCTAACGAAGATCAAGTCTCGTTACAACGAGTAAAGAACATAACCACCCCATAGGGCACAACTAAAACCTGAGTTCCTTCTCTGCTAATAAATGGGACTGTTTTGAATTGGACTGTTTTGATGATGTTAGATGAAATTAACTATTGAACATGTTATTAGATGATTAAATGGTTGTAGAATCATGCAAATTTGAAGAATGAACAATAGGTACAATGCTGAAAATTATGTGTTTGTGATAGTGTAACAAAACTAGGTTGCTGGAAAATTGAAATGTGATGTTGAAGTGAGAATTGAATGATTAGAACTTAAAATTGAGCTATGGAATTAATGAATTGATTATGATCATGATTAGGTAAAGTAATTAAGGTGTTCAACAAGTTGAATTGTTAGTAACCAATGCTGGAAATGAAAGATAAAAGTATGAACATAGTCATGAAGCCTAGAAACTGTTTTGTTGAATTGAAATTGAGTAAACATGCAAAATTAAGCTTTGTAACCAACTTGCACTATTTTGGATGCCTTGATTTATGGATTAAAATTGACTCAAAATGTTTAGGATATCATATGAAACGAATTATAGGACCAAAACATTGGTTAAAATGAATTTAAGGCATTAAAATGTGTTTAGGTGCAATCTGCCCATAATTGCTATGTTCTGGGCAGTCACTTTGAAAATTCACCAAAAATTGTGTAGATCAAATTCAGGGCTGAAATTTTAATGAAATGATTCTTAGCATGCCTATTTTCATTATGTGAAAACAGAATTGAAAACTGGGTCCTATGCTGGAAACTGTAAATAGGAATTGTTGGACAGTGCAAACTGTCCACACAGTGTAAATACCCTGTCTTTGAACAATAAACTGTATTAATTGGCTAAGCAATAAAATGAAAGTCTATTATGGTCTTATAGAAAATTTTGTTAGCTTTCCAATGGTGTATAGTAATTGAAATTCTAACGTACGGATTAAAAGATATGGCCATTTAAAGGGACAATGTGCAAACTGCCAGGCAGCAGTGTCCTGGGCAGTTTGGGACTGTTTTTGCACCTAGTAACAAACTGTTTCCAATACAGTTTTGGGACATTGTAACTTGTCCAATTATGCTTTAAAATGAAGTAATAACAATATGGAAATGAACTAGTAAGAAATCCTTAAAAGGAAGCATAAAAACAGTAGCTAAATGTTAGGTACAAATGTGGTAACATTGCTACTATGATTGTGTGATATTATGTGCTTGTTTTGATGATATATATATGTGCTATGCTTGCTTGACCAAGGACAGCAAATTGTGGAAGAAGAGGTTAGGAGTGGACATCGCAAAGCTAGAGGAAAAGGGATTTGGATTCAAGACAATTGAATTGCTAGGAGTATTGTGAGTGTAACTATCCTTAGGGTTGGGACTTATGTCCTAACCAATCTTGCAACTGTTAATTCAATGAAATTTGCATGTAACATGACCTAAGGCGTATTTGGCTAATTAAGGGAAGAATGACATGTATGATAACTTGTTTGATGCCATGATCTATGTGTTACTTGGGTGTTAAGCAAATGTAATGAAATGTTTGTCATGTTGCATTGCTTACGCCTAAGGTAAGAAATGGCATGCTTGCTTGGAGAATAAGGCACGCACATTGCATACATATGCTTGTGTTTGTGAATGTTACACATGGCTGATTGAAATGAATTGAACAAGGATACTACTTTGTATTCATGCTATTCCAATGGCATGGATGGTTTTGTATTGGGAGTTAAGACTCCAGAAGCCTAAGGGCTTGGCCTTTGAATGGCATAAGGTTGTATTGGATCATGAAATGTATAAAGCTTAAATGACATGGATAATCAACAACCTTGGTAGCTAGTTTGATAGATAGGAGGGCACGCCTTAGAATCTTGAGCTCATATTGGCTTTACGATGCATATTGGTACGACAGTACATAATGGCACTACGGTGCATATTGGCACTTCGGTGCATATTGTTAAAGATTTGATTATCTAGTAAGCTACCTACCAAGGGTGTTATAAGATGACTTAATAATTCAAATGAACATTGTTTACTTAGATGTGTGATATGAACATTGCTTGTATTGTAAGAAACTTGGATGAACTTCCTTGCCTTGAAAGATGACACATGAATGGTTGCAAAACTAGTTACTTTTCATGAAAGTAATGTATAGATGATGGCTTTGTGTATGAATGCCTACTTGATGATTAGAGTTTTTGATTGCTTGTCACTTAAGCAAGATGATCGAATGGTACATGAGTATTATGATGGATGTTGCTATGTTGATTGTATGATATGTGAAGTTGCCTAAGCCTACCCTATTCATTCAAATAGCAAGTATCTTGTATTCATGGTCTTGATTCTTTGAAATATATGAAAACTTGGACTTATATGCTTTGAAACTGGTTAGACTTAGTGTTACCTCACTAAGTACATAACTTGTACTTACCACTCTACTCATCATTCTTCCCATAATAGATTAAAGATACTTCAAGAGGATATCTTGGGTTTGAAGTAGCACTTGAGGCAAGCTTGAAAGTATGAATTCATACTCATTGTATACTCCTAGTTTGGTGGCACTAGATCTTGTAATAGGTAGCCTTGATCATGCATTTGAATGTGTTTAAGACTTGTAGGTGTAATGTTTTGATGAGCCTATCTTGTAAATAACTTTTTAAACTTAAATTATGTGTTTGAACCATGATGATATGTATATATATGAGTAAGAAGCTGCGCAATTTATGAAATAATGCAATGTTTGATGAAACCATGTATGATTCGAATGCTAAACAAATGTTGTATGATCATGCATTAGTTCCTATGTCTATTAACATGATTCACTAATGTGGAGTTTAAGGCTAAGGTATGCTTAAGCATGCATTATCAATGTATTAGCCAAGTATGCTATCAAATGTGATGACTTGATTGTAAAGAATCAATTAAAATGTGATTAGAGATTTCCATGTGGTTCGAATAGATGCATGAATGTGTAATAAGATGTAAGTTAGATGCTTTGTATTGATCTTGTTAATTGGTTGAATAAGTAGTAACTTGAGATGCAAGTAAGCTAGTTAAAGCAAGTTTAATGATCACCTAATGTTAATCGAATAAGGTACTTGGAATTGTAGTAAGAATGAAAGTTGAACCATATTTAATAGTAATCTATTGTGAAGTATGCCAAACTTGTTGATTGTTGTTGAATGATGCATGTGAATTGAAAGGATTGGTAACATGATATTAGTAACTTAGGATATAAGTAAGGGATGAAACAAAATGGTACCTAAATTAGTATGTTATTTATGTTGGTTTTGTTTATGTGTGGATTGTTTGAATAGATTGTTTGACTTGATGGGTTTAGTTTGGGTTACTTACGCTGCAAGTCAAGTATTCCGAGGTTACTTGTCAAACAAGTAACCTATCCATTGCTTTGCTTTCGTTTCGGTAACGCTCCCGAACTGGGTTATGGATAACCCGGGGATGGGTTGTTACATTTATTGGTAATTAGAGCTTTTTAGTCTATTCCATAAGCTCGCTTGCATCATATAGGATATTGTGCCACCTAGGAGAGTTGATATAAGCTTGTGTTGTTGCATAAATGTGTAAATGTGATAACTACAACTCTTATTGTTCTGATTGAACTAGAATGTCATAAACAAGATTGGGTCGGGATAATGAAAGTCCCGTATGCTCCTCGAATGAAGGAGATAGTGTGAGGATGGAGCAACAGCAAGCACAACATCGAGCTCAAGCTGCTGCTGAATAATAAGCTCCTACTATCAATCTTGTGCAGCAAGAATGTCTTACAAGTATGAAGGAGATGTTCAATCATCTCATAATTGTCCTAAAACTAGATCACCCTATTGCTTCTACTGTTACTATGCCAAACCGAGCCCCTATTAACAAGCTGGCTCAGCATCGGGCATATACCTTCACTGGCACCGATGAGGCTAATCTTGAAGTAGCCGAGTACTGGTTAGAGGCCACTACTCGCATTCTGACGAAATAATTGCCATGTCCTAACGAGCATAAAGTCTAGTGTACCATCGCTCGGTTGGCAGATGAAGCACTAAGCTGGTGGGAAACCACTACTCTGACTGCTCCTGCAGAGTCTATTACTTGGAAGCTCTTCATTGATGAGTTCAGGACGAAATATATTAGCGAACTATATCTAGCTGAGCGCCGAAAAGGATTCTTGTATCTTAAACAAGCTGGTCGACCTATCGAGCAATACGTGAGCGACATTTGCAAGTATTGCAAGTATTGATCAAAATATATCAAAACCGAGGCCGACAAGTACCGAATGTTCATCGACAGGTTAAATGATGAATTAAGCCCGATATTTACTGCTCTGGGTATTATTGACTTCCAAAATTTGGTAAACTGGGCCATTTCTACTGAGGAGAAGATGAAAGCCTCGGAAAGACGCAAGGGCGGACACTCCTAGAAAGACAAACAACCCAGGAATGATGATAAGCCACACTAGAAATCAAAGAAGTCCAAACATTCCAAGGGACACTTTTTGAACTATACCACTAATCAAAAGAGTAGTTACATTTCGAAACCTCAAACGATTATAAAGACTCCAGCCCATGTTGTTTCTGTTGATAACACGGGGAATCAGGCTAAAGCTAATCAATACCCTCTATGCAAGTTCTGCCAAAAACATCATACTGGCCAGTGCAGAGTTCAACAGAATTTATGCTTTTCATGCGGAGCCTCTGATCATTATATTCGAGATTGTCCTCAGAATCCCAGCAAGGCTTCGAATTGAGGTTCTGCAGTTGCTAGCTCAGCTCCTCCTAACCGAAACAAAGTACCCAGACAAGCTCAGTTTGAGAATTGTAACACCCCAAATCCTAGCTTATAAGTATTGGAACCAAATTGAATAAGTTAATAGCTTAATTGAATTTAGAATTAAGCTAAATCGATTAGTTAAGGTTTAATTGAAAGAATTAATGAAATAAGTGACCAAATTAGAATGACTACATTGAATTAAAGGAGAAAGAAGAGGAATACATGCTAAATTTCTCATTTCCCCTATTGACCTTGATTAAGTTAAGTCAAGGATTTAATTAAGGGACATTTTAGACAATGCACAAATCCATTAAGATGGATATCATCTTCATCCAATTCCTCATTTTGCCGTTTGGAAGGAGAGAATATTAAGAGAAAGAGAGCTTGAAAATCAGCCATTGAAGAGTAAAATTAACCTTGCATGTGTAGTGATTTTCATTGCAATTGAACTAGGAAGCAAAGTAAGTATATTCTACTTAAGTTCAATTGAATAGGCAACTATATTTGTTGAATTGGACTGTTTTGATGATGTTAGATGAAATTAGCTATTGAATATGTGATTATATGATTAAATGGTTGTAGAATCATGCAAATTTCAAGAATGAACACTAGGTACAATGCTGAAAATTATGTGTTTATGATAGCGTAACAAAACTAGGTTTCTGGAAAATTGAAATGTGATGTTGAAGTGAAAATTGAAAGATTAGAACTTAAAATTGAGCTATGGAATTTATGAATTGATTATGATCATGATTAGGTAAAGTAATTAAGGTGTTAAACAAGTTTAATTGTTAGTAACCAATGCTGGAAAGGAAAGATAAAAGTATGAACATAGTCATGAACCTAGAAATTGTTTTGTTGAATTGAAATTGAGTAAACATGCAAAATTAAGCTTTGTTACCAACTTGCTCCGTTTTGGATGCCTTGATTTATGGATTAACATTGACTCAAAATATTTAGGATATCATATGTAATGAATTATAGGACCAAAACATTGGTTAAAATGAATTTAAGGCATTAAAATGTGTTTAGGTGCAATCTGCCCATAATTGCTATTATGGGCAGTCAATTTGAAAATTTCACCAAAACTTGTGTTGATCAAATTCAAGGCTAAAATTTTAATGAAATGATTCTTAGTATGTTTATTTTCAATAGGTGAAAACAGAATTGAAAACTGGGTCCTATGCTGGAAACTGTAAATAGGAATTGCGGGACAGTGCAAACTGTCCATACAGTGTAAATGCTCTGTCTTTGAATAATAAACTGTATTAATTGGCTAAGAACTAAAATGCAAGTCTATTATGGTCTTATATACAATTTTGTTAGCTTTCCAATGGTGTATATTAATCGAAATTCGGACGTACGTATTAAATGATATGGCCATTTAAAGGGACAGTGTGCAAACTGCCAGGCAGCAGTGTCCTGGGGAGTTTGGGACTATTTTTGCACCTAGTAACAAACTATTTCCAAAACAGTTTTGGGACATTTTAAGCTATCCAATTATGCTTTAAAATGAAGTAATAACAATATGGAAATGAACTAGTAAGAAATACTTAAAAGGAAGCATAAAAATAGTAGCTAAATGTTAGGTACAAATGTGGTAACATTGCTACTATGATTGTGTGATATTATGTGCTTGTTTTGATGATATATATATGTGCTATGCTTGCTTGACCAAGGACAGCAAATTGTGGAAGAAAAGGTTAGGAGTGGACATTCCAAAGCTAGAGGAAAAGGGATTTGGATTCAAGACAATTGAATTGCTAGGAGTATTGTGAGTGTAACTATCCTTAGGGTTGGGACTTATGTCCTAACCAATCTTGCTATTGTTAATTCAATGAAATTTGCATGTAACATGACCTAATGCATATTTGGCTAATTAAGGGAAGAATGACATGTATGATAACTTGTTTGATGCCATGATCTATGTGTTACTTGGGTGTTAAGCAAATGTAATGAAATGTTTGTCATGTTGCATTGCTTATGCCTAAAGGTAAGAAATGGCATGCTTGCTTGGAGAATAACGTACGCTTGCATGCATACATATGCTTGTGTTTGTGAATGTTATACATGGCTGATTGAAATGAATTAAACAAGGATACTACTTTGTCTTCATGCTATTCAAATGGCATGGATGGTTTTGTATTGGGAGTTAAGACTCCATAAGCCTAAGGGCATGGCCTTTGAATGGCATAATGTTGTATTGGATCATGAAATGTATAAAGCTTAAATGACATGGATAATCAACAACCTTGGTAGCTAGTTTGATAGATAGGAGGCATGCCTTAGAATCTTGAGCTCATATTGGCTTTACGATGCATATTGGTACGACAAGTACATAATGGCACTACGGTGCATATTGGCACCGTTAATATTGTTAAAGATTTGATTATCTAGTAAGCTACCTACCAAGGGTGTTATAAGATGACTTAATAATTCAAATAAACATTGTTTGCTTAGATGTGTGATATGAACATTTCTTGTATTGTAAGAAACTTGGATGAACTTCCTTGCCTTGAAAGATGACACATGAATGGTTGCAAAACTAGTTACTTTTCATGAAAGTAATGTATAATGATGGCTTTGTGTATGAATGCCTACTTGATGATTAGAGTTTTTGATTGCTTGTCACTTAAGCAAGATGATCGAATGGTACATGAGTATTATGATGGATGTTGCTATGTTGATTGTATGATATGTGAAGTTGCCTAAGCCTACCTATTCATTCAAATAGCAAGTATCTTGTATTCATGGTCTTGATTCTTTGAAATATATGAAAACTTGGACTTATATGCTTTGAAACTGGTTAGACTTAGTGTTACCTCACTAAGTACATAACTTGTACTTACCACTCTACTCATCATTCTTCCCATAATAGATTAAAGATACTTCAAGAGGATATCTTGGGTTTGAAGTAGCACTTGAGGCAAGCTTGAAAGTATGAATTCATACTCATTGTATACTCCTAGTTTGGTGGCACTAGATCTTGTAATAGGTAGCCTTGATCATGCATTTGAATGTGTTTAAGACTTGTAGGTGTAATGTTTTGATGAGCCTATCTTGTAAATAACTTTTTAAACTTAAATTATGTGTTTGAACCATGATGATATGTATATATATTAGTAAGAAGCTGCAAATTTATGAAATAATGCAATGTTTGATGAAACCATGTATGATTCGAATGCTAAACAAATGTTGAATGATCATGCATTTGTTCCTATGTCTATTAACATGATTCACTAATGTGGAGTTTAAGGCTAAGGTATGTTTAAGCATGCATTATCAATGTATTAGCCAAGTATGCTATCAAATGTGATGACTTGATTGTAAAGAATCAATTAAAATGTGATTAGAGATTTCCATGTGGTTCGAATAGATGCATGAATGTGTAATAAGATGTAAGTTAGATGCTTTGTATTGATCTTGTTAATTGGTTGAATAAGTAGTAACTTGAGATGCAAGTAAGCTAGTTAAAGCAAGTTTAATGATCACCT
This sequence comes from Hibiscus mutabilis, assembly GCA_019671005.1. Taxonomy (NCBI): domain Eukaryota; kingdom Viridiplantae; phylum Streptophyta; class Magnoliopsida; order Malvales; family Malvaceae; genus Hibiscus; species Hibiscus mutabilis. The sequence continues at coordinate 19,148,494 of CM033727.1, read as the reverse complement.
AATGTTAATCGAATAAGGTACTTGGAATTGTAGTAAGAATGAAAGTTGAACCATATTTAATAGTAATCTATTGTGAAGTATGCCAAACTTGTTGATTGTTGTTGAATGATGCATGTGAATTGAAAGGATTGGTAACATGATATTAGTAACTTAGGATATAAGTAAGGGATGAAACAAAATGGTACCTAAATTAGTATGTTATTTATGTTGGTTTTGTTTATGTGTGGATTGTTTGAATAGATTGTTTGACTTGATGGGTTTAGTTTGGGTTACTTACGCTGCAAGTCAAGTATTCCGAGGTTACTTGTCAAACAAGTAACCTATCCATTGCTTTGCTTTCGTTTGGGTAACGCTCCCGAACTGGGTTATGGATAACCCGGGGATGGGTTGTTACATTTATTGGTAATTAGAGCTTTTTAGTCTATTCCATAAGCTCGCTTGCATCATATAGGATATTGTGCCACCTAGGAGAGTTGATATAAGCTTGTGTTGTTGCATAAATGTGTAAATGTGATAACTACAACTCTTATTGTTCTGATTGAACTAGAATGTCATAAACAAGATTGGGTCGGGATAATGAAAGTCCCGTATGCTCCTCGAATGAAGGAGATAGTGTGAGGATGGAGCAACAGCAAGCACAACATCGAGCTCAAGCTGCTGCTGAATAATAAGCTCCTACTATCAATCTTGTGCAGCAAGAATGTCTTACAAGTATGAAGGAGATGTTCAATCATCTCATAATTGTCCTAAAACTAGATCACCCTATTGCTTCTACTGTTACTATGCCAAACCGAGCCCCTATTAACAAGCTGGCTCAGCATCGGGCATATACCTTCACTGGCACCGATGAGGCTAATCTTGAAGTAGCCGAGTACTGGTTAGAGGCCACTACTCGCATTCTGACGAAATAATTGCCATGTCCTAACGAGCATAAAGTCTAGTGTACCATCGCTCGGTTGGCAGATGAAGCACTAAGCTGGTGGGAAACCACTACTCTGACTGCTCCTGCAGAGTCTATTACTTGGAAGCTCTTCATTGATGAGTTCAGGACGAAATATATTAGCGAACTATATCTAGCTGAGCGCCGAAAAGGATTCTTGTATCTTAAACAAGCTGGTCGACCTATCGAGCAATACGTGAGCGACATTTGCAAGTATTGCAAGTATTGATCAAAATATATCAAAACCGAGGCCGACAAGTACCGAATGTTCATCGACAGGTTAAATGATGAATTAAGCCCGATATTTACTGCTCTGGGTATTATTGACTTCAAAAATTTGGTAAATCGGGCCATTTCTACTTGAGAAGATGAAAGCCTCGGAAAGACGCAAGGCGGACACTCTAGAAAGACAAACAACCCAGAATGATGATAAGCCACACTAGAAATCAAAGAAGTCCAAACATTCCAAGGGACACTTTTTGAACTATACCACTAATCAAAAGAGTAGTTACATTTCGAAACCTCAAACGATTATAAAGACTCCAGCCCATGTTGTTTCAGTTGATAACACGGGGAATCAGGCTAAAGCTAATCAATACCCTCTATGCAAGTTCTGCCAAAAACATCATACTGGCCAGTGCAGAGTTCAACAGAATTTATGCTTTTCATGCGGAGCCTCTGATCATTATATTCGAGATTGTCCTCAGAATCCCAGCAAGGCTTCGAATTGAGGTTCTGCAGTTGCTAGCTCAGCTCCTCCTAACCGAAACAAAGTACCCAGACAAGCTCAGTTTGAGAATTGTAACACCCCAAATCCTAGCTTATAAGTATTGGAACCAAATTGAATAAGTTAATAGCTTAATTGAATTTAGAATTAAGCTAAATCGATTAGTTAAGGTTTAATTGAAAGAATTAATGAAATAAGTGACCAAATTAGAATGACTACATTGAATTAAAGGAGAAAGAAGAGGAATACATGCTAAATTTCTCATTTCCCCTATTGACCTTGATTAAGTTAAGTCAAGGATTTAATTAAGGGACATTTTAGACAATGCACAAATCCATTAAGATGGATATCATCTTCATCCAATTCCTCATTTTGCCGTTTGGAAGGAGAGAATATTAAGAGAAAGAGAGCTTGAAAATCAGCCATTGAAGAGTAAAATTAACCTTGCATGTGTAGTGATTTTCATTGCAATTGAACTAGGAAGCAAAGTAAGTATATTCTACTTAAGTTCAATTGAATAGGCAACTATATTTGTTGAATTGGACTGTTTTGATGATGTTAGATGAAATTAGCTATTGAATATGTGATTATATGATTAAATGGTTGTAGAATCATGCAAATTTCAAGAATGAACACTAGGTACAATGCTGGAAATTATGTGTTTATGATAGCGTAACAAAACTAGGTTTCTGGAAAATTGAAATGTGATGTTGAAGTGAAAATTGAAAGATTAGAACTTAAAATTGAGCTATGGAATTTATGAATTGATTATGATCATGATTAGGTAAAGTAATTAAGGTGTTAAACAAGTTTAATTGCTAGTAACCAATGCTGGAAAGGAAAGATAAAAGTATGAACATAGTCATGAACCTAGAAATTGTTTTGTTGAATTGAAATTGAGTAAACATGCAAAATTAAGCTTTGTTACCAACTTGCTCCGTTTTGGCTGCCTTGATTTATGGATTAACATTGACTCAACATATTTAGGGTATCATATGTAATGAATTATAGGGCCAAAACATTGGTTAAATGAATTTAAGGCATTAAAATGTGTTTGGGTGCAATTTGCCCAGAATTGCTCTATTATGGGCAGTCAATTTGAAATTTCACCAAAACTTGTGTTGATCAAATTCAAGGCTAAAATTTTCATGACGTGATCCTTAGTATGTTTATTTTCAATAGGTGAAAACAGAATTGAAAACTGGGTCCTATGCTGGAAACTGTAAATAGGAATTGCGGGACAGTGCAAACTGTCCATACAGTGTAAATGCTCTGTCTTTGAATAATAAACTGTATTAATTGGCTAAGAACTAAAATGCAAGTCTATTATGGTCTTATATACAATTTTGTTAGCTTTCCAACGGGTATATTAATCGAAATTCGGACGTACGTATTAAATGATATGGCCATTTAAAGGGACAGTGTGCAAACTGCCAGGCAGCAGTGTCCTGGGGAGTTTGGGACTATTTTTGCACCTAGTAACAAACTATTTCCAAAACAGTTTTGGGACATTTTAAGCTATCCAATTATGCTTTAAAATGAAGTAATAACAATATGGAAATGAACTAGTAAGAAATACTTAAAAGGAAGCATAAAAATAGTAGCTAAATGTTAGGTACAAATGTGGTAACATTGCTACTATGATTGTGTGATATTATGTGCTTGTTTTGATGATATGTATATGTGCTATGCTTGCTTGACCAAGGGCAGCAAATTGGGGAAGAAAAGGATAGGAGTGGACATTCCAAAGCTAGAGGCAAAGGGATTTGGATTCAAGACAATTGAATTGCTGAGAGTATTGTGAGTGTAACTATCCTTAGCGTTGGGACTTAGGTCCTAACCAATCTTGCTATTGTTAATTCAATGAAATTGCCATGTAACATGACCTAATGCATATTTGGCTAATTAAGGGAAGAATGACATGTATGATAACTTGTTTGATGCCATGATCTATGTGTTACTTGGGTGTTAAGCAAATGTAATGAAATGTTTGTCATGTTGCATTGCTTATGCGTAAGGTAAGAAATGGAATGCTTGCTTGGAGAATAACGTACGCTCATTGCATACATATGCTTGTGTTTGTGAATGTTATACATGGCTGATTGAAATGAATTAAACAAGGATACTACTTTGTCTTCATGCTATTCAAATGGCATGGATGGTTTGTATTGGGAGTTAAGACTCCATAAGCCTAAGGGCATGGCCTTTGAATGGCATAATGTTGTATTGGATCATGAAATGTATAAAGCTTAAATGAAATGGCTAATCAACAACCTTGGTAGCTAGTTTGATAGATAGAGGGGCATGCCTTAGAATCTTGAGCTTATATTGGCACTACGGTGCATATTGGCACTTCGGTGCATATTGTTAAAGATTTGATTATCTAGTAAGCTACTTACCAAGGGTGTTATAAGATGACTTAATAATTCAAATAAACGTTGTTTGCTTAGATGTGTGATATGAACATTTCTTGTATTGTAAGAAACTTGGATGAACTTCCTTGCCTTGAAAGATGACACATGAGTGGATGCAAAACTAGTTACTTTTCATGAAAGTAATGTATAAATGATGGCTTTGTGTATGAATGCCTACTTGGTGACTAGAGTTTTTGAAGCAACACTTGAGGCAAGCTTGAAAGTATGAATTCATACACTTTGTATACTCTTAGTTTGGTGGCACTAGATCTTGTAATAGGTAGCCTTGATCATGCATTTGAATATGTGTTGAAGACTTGTAGGTGTAATGTTTTGACGGGCCTATCTTGTAAATAACTTTGATGACTTAAATTATGTGTTCGAACCATGATGATATGTATATATATTAGTAAGAAGCAGTGAAATTATGAAATAATGCAATCTTTGATGAAACCATGTATGATTCGAATGCTAAAAAAATGTTGAATGTTCATGCATTTGTTCCTATATCTATTAGCATGATTCGGCAATGCGGAGTTTGAGGCTAAGGTATGTTTAAGCATGCATTATCAATGTATTAGCCAAGTATGCTATGAAATGTGATGACTTGATTGTAAAGAATCAATTAAAATGTGATTAAGGATTTCCATGTGGTTCGAATAGATGTATGAATGTGTAATAAGATGTAAGTTAGATGCTTTGTATTGATATTCTTAATTGGTTGAATTAGTATTAACTTGAGATGCAAGTAAGCTAGTTAAAGCAAGTTTAGTTATCACCTAGTGTTAATCGAATAAGGTACTTGGAATTGTAGTAAGAATGAAAGTTGAACCATGTTTAATAGTAACCTATTATGAAGTATGCCACACTTATTGATTGTTGTTGAATGATGCATGTGAATTGAATGGATTGGTAAGATGATATTGGTAACTTAGGATATAAGTAAGGAATGAAACAAAATGGTACCTAAATTAGTATGCTATGTATGTTCGTTTTTGTTTATATGTTGATTGCTTGAATGTATTGTATGACTTGAAGGGTTTAGTTTGGGTTACTTGCGCCACAAGTCAAGTATTTCGTGGTTACTTGTTCAACAAGTAACTTATCCATTGCTTTGCTTTCGTTTCAGTAACGCTCCCGAACCGGGTTATGGCTATCCCAGGGATGCGGTGTTACACCCCAAACTAGGGCCTAGTAGCTCGATACTCAAGTAATTAGAATCTGGGTATGCTAACACCTTGGAATTTAAATTAATTAAATAGATTAAGGATTAAATTGATAAGAGAAATAAAGGAGTGACCAATTTAAAAGAATTGAAATGAATTATGGAGTTAAATCATGGTTTGCATGCTAAGGTTTAAACAAATCAAGGGCTATTACACCTGTCTCTACACCCAGTGATAATCGGCCCTAGCTTAGGATGATTCACCATCATCCTCTTCATCTCTCCTTTGGCCAAAAACAAAGAGAAAGAAAGAGTGAGAGAGAAAACTCCATTGTAGGAGATATTTAAGCTTGCATGTGATGGTCTTTTTCATGTAATTGGAAGCTAGGAAGATAGTAAGTAAACTTCATCTCTTGTTCGAATGAATTCTTGGTTGATTATAGTGTTTGAATCTTGAAATGATGATGTTCTTGTTGCCTAGATTGATTAGGATGATTGTTATGTATGTTAGGATCATGCTAGCTTCTAGTAACACTTGAGATTGTGAATGCTAGTAGCCAATTTCATAAAGACAATGTATATGGTTAAAAACAGTTTTGAATTGGGACTGTTTTAATAGTGAAAATGTTTAAGTATGCTAATTGAATGTAAAGCCCTGTTTTGATCATGTGGGTATATGAATTGAGGATTGAATTGAGTAAATAAGTTGCTGGAAAATGAATACACCTAATTGGATTAGTTAAATCTAGGTAATGGACTGCTCAAATGATGAATTAGAAGTATAATGTTGATCAAATAGATCGAATTGGATTTAACATGATAATGCCTTGTTTTAAACACGTTTCTAGGTGAATTAGACTGACCTAGACATGTAAGAACATGAAATAAGTTGAATTGCAATGTTAGAACCTTGTTTAGATGAGTTGTGAAGCTAGAAACTCAACCTAGAGTAATCAGCCCATAATACTCTATTCTGGGCAGTAAATTTGAAAAATCACCATAAATTGTATAAAAGAGATTTAATGCTGAAAATTTTATGGAAAATGCCTTGACATGTCTAAAATCATTAGGAGAAAACAGAAATGAATTCTGGATTGTAGAATGAATTGTAGAGAAGAAACACTAGGGACAATGCAAACTATCCAGTGTAGCAAGTTGACCTTTCTTTAAGTTAAAAACTGTACTAATTGGCAAAGAAATAAAATGCAGAGCCTAAATGGTTAGAAAGACAATTAAGTCAGATTTCCAGCTGTGTAAACCAATTGAAATTCTGGCGTACGAAATGAAAGCTATGCATGTTTAAGTGAACTGACTACATGCTGCCTAGTAACAATAGTTTAGGTAATTGTACACTGTTTTATGGCAGTTTTGGAAACTGTATTGTAAACAGTTTTGGGGCATTGGTTACTACCCTGTTTTACATGGATTAAATTATAGTCAAGTGTCGTTATGTGTAGTAAAGAAAATATATGAACATGCTACCTAATTTGTATATGTTGTGTACTTGTAACATTGCCTTGATTGAATGATTATGTGATCTTCTTTTAACATGTATATACTTGTGTAATGTGTTAGAACCATGAGTGAATTTGGTGGAGGAGGAAAAGGTGGAACATTCTAAAGCTAAGATCAAGGGATTGTGGATCCAAGACTAGCTAAGCTTGGAGTATTGTGAGTGTAGTCTTGCTTAGGGTTAGGACCTAGGTCCTAACCAAATTTCCTTGTTACATTGTTATTATGGAATTGTCTTGAAAAGAATCTAATTTAAACTTGGTAAAGTATAAGGGAAGAATGGCTAAATGGAAACTTGATTGATTGAGATATACTTGACATATATCTTGGCTATGCAAATGATCTATGTGACTATTGTTTAAACTTATATGAATCCTTGATTGTTCTATTCGAATGCTACTTGATACATTAAGGTAATCACGCTTGATATTTGATGACTTAAAACATGGATATGTATGTACTTGTTATGCTCGAATGATATGTGATAAATGAGCTAAGGCTCAAATAGCCTAAGGGCAAATCTTGATCTTGTTAACCATTACTTAAGAGTGATATCTTGAATAGTTTGATACATGAATACTTGATACTTGAATGAACTCAAAATATGAATTCATGATGAGAAATCAAACAAGCCTTGGTTGTTAGTTGGTCATAGGTAGAAAGGCATGCCTTAGAGTCTATAGCTCATTGTGAATTGGGTGGACTACGGTCTAGGTCCAAGGCCCCTATTTGGCGACAATATGAGGGATGTGTGTAACGGTCACTTGATAGTAGGAGGGATTGACCGGTACTATAAGTACCATCTTGTGGCGACAGTTTGGTTGGCGACTCGACTACCTAGACATGACTATACACCAAGGCCTAATCTAATTGTATTAAGCAATAAAGAAAACATGACTTGATACTTGAACATGCTTGACTTGTTACTTGAACATGCTAGACTTGACACTTGACTATCTTGACCTGATATTTGAATTATCTTGACTTGTTTCTTGAGCTTACATGCTACATGATACTTAAATGAAAACATGATTGGGGTAATACTTAAGTAAGCTTCTTGACTCATTGATTTCTTTGATTGAACATGACCTTCGAATGATGCTTAGCTGGATATCATGATGCTTGTTTCTTGTGACTTAAGATTCTTGATGATATGCTTGACTTTGGTATAAAATGCATGAATGTTATCGACCATACATGTCTACTTGTTTTCCTTCTACTCTTGTGATGCTTGTGGGCCTTAGCTAGGATTTCATCTATGGTACATAAAATCTAGCTAGGTTGTCCTTGACTTAAAAGACCTTTAAACTTGAAACTTGAAACTTGCTAGCGTTAGATGCTACCTCACTAAGTACTCTAAGTACTTATCACTCTCATTTTCTATTCTTCCCAAAACCACAGGTTGGAAGAGTTCATAAAGCTATCTTTCTTGAGCCTGAAGCAAGACACAAAGCAAAAGCTCAAAGTATGATTTTATATTTGTTTTTGTACCCTCCTAGTTGGTGTAAAACCCCATCCCTAGGTTAGCCATAACTTGATTTGGGAGCATTACCAAAGCGAGAATAAAGCAAAAAATAGGTTACTTGTCGAACAAGTAACCTCGATATAGATAACTTGTGACGTAAGTCACCTAAACACAACCATACAAGTCATACAAGTAATCCATATAAATCAAAACAAATATTCTTAGCTTGCTAATTTAGGTACTAATTTGTTTCATTTCATACTTATATTCTAAGTTACCACTAACATATTTCAATCTACCACTCCATTCAATACACATTCATCATTCAAACAACAATAAAAAGTGTTGCATACTTCACAATAGGTTACTATTAGACATGATTCAACTTTCATTCTTATTACAAGTTCATGTACTCTATTCGAATGATACAAGGTGGTCACTTAGCACATTTCAATTAGCTTACTTGCATCTCAAGATACTACTTATTCAACCAATTAACATGACCAATACAAGCCATCCAACTTACATTCTTATTACATGTTCATACACCCTATTCGAATAGCTAGGTGTTCACTTAGTACATTTCATTTGTTTCCTTTTTCAAACAAGTCATAATATTTCATGGCATCCTTAGCTAGTAACATTGTTAATGCATGCTTGAATATACCTTAGCTCCAATACAAACATTGCCGAATCATAACATTATCCACAAGAACAAATGCATGATCATACAACATTGGTCTATTGTTCGAATAAAACAAGGATTCAACATTCATTGGATTACTTTCACATTATGCGCAGCATCAAACTTATTTAGATACATATCAACATAGTTCATATACATAGTTTAAGTCATCAAAGTTGGTTACATGATAGGCCCAACAAAACATTACATATACTAGTCTTAAACACACAACAAATGCATGATCAAGGCTACATATAACAAGTTCTAGTGCCACCAAACTAGGAGTATACAAAGAGTATGAAATCATACTTTCAAGTTTGCTTCAAAATGTTGCTTCGAGATCAAGATATCCTCTTGAAAGTGTCATTAATTTGTTATGGGAAGAATGAAGAGTATAGTGGTAAGTACAAGTTATGTACTTAGTGAGGTAACACTAAGTCTAGCCAATTTCCAAGCATACATATCCAAGTTTACATGTATTTCAAAAATCATGATCATCCCTACATGACATATACTATTCGAATTCAAGGAGTAAACATAGTCAATCTTCACATATCACACATTCAGCATAGCAACATCCATCATATATACCCATCATGCTATTCGAGTATCTTGCTTAGAAGACAAGCAACCAAATACACCAAGTACCAAGTAGGCATTCTTACACAAAAACATCATCTATGAATTCCTTTCGAGAGAGTTAACTAGTTATACAATCATTCATGTGTTAACTTTCAAGGCAAGGATGTTCATTCAAGAATATTACAAAACAAGTAATGTTCCCATCACACAACCAAAGCAAACAATGTTCATTTCAAGTTATTAATTCGTCTTATAACACCCTTGGTATTTAGTTCACTATATAATAAAATCTTCAACAATATGCACCGAAGTGCCAATATGCACCAGTGCCAATATGCACCGTAGTGCTAATATGAGCTCTAGATTCTAAGGCATGCCCTCCTATCTATCCAAACTAGCTACCAAGGTTGTTTTATTATCATTTTCATTCAAACTTTATACAATTCATTAACCAATATATGATTATGCCATTCAAAGACCAAGCCCTTAGGCTTATGGAGTCTTAACTCCCAAGACAAGTTTATCCATGCCATTCGAATGACATGAACACAAGGTAGTACCATTGTTCTTTCCATTTCAAACAAGTCATGCATATCAATCACAAACACATTCAAATGTATGCAATGTGCGTACCTTATTCTCCAAGCAAGCATGTAATTTCTCACCTTTGGCATAAGCATTGCAACATGTCAAGCATTTCATTTCATTTGCTTAACAATCAAGTAAGCAAGTAGAACATGGCATCAGAAAAGTTGTCATTCATATCATTCTTCCCTTAATTAGCCAAATATATATTAGGTCATGTTACATGGCAAAGTCATTGAATTAACACAATAGCAAGATTGGTTAGGACCTAAGTCCTAACCCTAAGGAAGGTTACACTCACAATACTCCTAGCTAATCACTTGTCTTGTATCCAAATCCCTTTGCCTCTTGCTTTGGGATGTTCACTCTTTTCTTCCTCTTCCACAACTTGCTGTCCTTGGTCTAGCAATAATGTCACACATATATAGTAATAATGTTACCACATTTGTACCTAACACTTAATTACTGTCTTTTATGCTTTCTTTTAAGCATTTCTTACTTGTTCATCTCTATATTGTTATTACCTCATTTTAGGATATAATTGGACAGATTACAATTTCCCAAAACTGGTTTGGAAACAATTTGCTTCTAGGTGCAAAAACAGTCCCAAACTACCCATGACACTACTGCCTGGCAGTTTGCACACTGTCCCTTTAAACGGTCATATCTGTTAATCCGCACGTCGTAATTTCGATTAGTTTATACCTTTGAAAATATAATGAAATTTTATTTATGGATATATAAGGCTTGCATTTATTTCTTAGCCAACTAATACAGTTTATTGTTTAAAGACAGGGAATTTACACTGTCTGGACAGTTTGCACTGCCAAGCTATTTCTAATTACAGTTTCCAGCATAGGACCCAGTTTCCAGTTCTGTTTTCACCTAATGAAAGTAGACATACTAAGGACCATTTCATTAAAATTCCAGCCCTGAATTTGATCTATACAATTTTTGGTGAATTTTCAAAGTTACTGCCCAGAATAGAGTAATTCTTGGCAGATTGTACCTATACACATTTTAATTCCTTAAATTCCTTTTACCCAATGTTTTGGCCCTATAATTCATTTATGATCATGTTCATACATGTCTTGGCTGTCATAATTCACCAAACAAAGTTCTAAAAACAGTGCATAGTCATGTTATTCCTAGTTTAATCCATTTGATCTCAATTACACATCAATTCATCAACTAGGCAGTCCCGTACCTAATTTAACTAGTTCAATTAGGTGTAGACATATTTTCCAGAAATTTACCTATTCAATTCAATCTTCTCTTTACCTAGCAAGATGTTCAAAACAGAGTTCTAAGTTCATTTAGCATGCTTATACAATTTCTCAATCAAAACAGTCCCTAACAAGGCTGTTTCCTATCATGTTCATAATTCCCAGATTTTCCAGCATTGGTTACTAACAATTTAGCTTGTTCAACACCTTAGTTACATTACCTAATCATGATCATGTTCAATTCATTAGTTCCATAGCTCAATTACATGTTCTAACAATTTAATTATTACAACATCTAATTCCAGATTTCCAGCAACCTATTTTTTTTACACCATCACTTACACACAAATTCCACTCTAGTTCAAGTTATCCATGATATATATAAGTTCAATTTCATCACTCTCTTCATTTCAAACAACCTAATAACTCAACTAAGCATTAACCATCATCTAAATCAGAATTTCAAGCATGAATCAATTTGGACAACATGAATTTACCTTAGTAATGCTGCCACCAAGTTGAATTTAGCTCAATTTCAACTTTAACACCATAAATCCAAGTTTTCTCTCACAAGAATCCTCTCTCCCTAATTTCTTCTTAAATCGGCCAAATGATAAATGAAGAAGATGATGGCTATGCTTAATCCAAGTTAATGGATTTATGAAATGTCCGAAATGTCCTTTAATTAATCCTTATCTTAATTTAATCAAGGGCATTAGCGGAAACAAGGAATTTAGCATGCAATCATCATCTTTCTCATTTAATTCAATTTAGTCCCTTTAAATTGACCACTTATTTCATTCATTCTTCTATTTAAGTCATTTAATTTGGCATTTATATTTGTTAATTATTCAATTCAACCCTTAATTGACTTTACTTAGTTCAAGATGATTTAACTATTTAGGAATTCTAAATAGTGGTAACATTCTAAGCCCTATTTTGGGTGTTACAGTTGGTGGCACTTAGATGTGTATAAAGATCATGTTAATTCATGCATTTTGATACTTGAAGTTTGTAAATATATGGTCATTATGATTTGAAGTTGATATGGCTTGAATATCCCATGAATGGTATAATCATAGCTTGTGGAAATGGTGAGCTAGATACTTGATTTACATGACCTTGCTATGTTCAATTGTAATTGAAAATGGAATACTACATGATAGACCCTTGATAGCCTATTCTAAGCGATCATGAGTAGGATTGCTTACCCTTGTTTGAATAGTATGATCCTGAATACTATCCTTGTTTGCTTTATGTAATGAATTTCTTGTTGTGGTTAGGCATTATTGATGGATAGAATGATCGATTTCACAATAGCATGATAGCTTATTCAACTTGTTTGTTCACATGACTTGATTATAGTAACCTTTAAGACCATGCTTAGTTAAATGACTTGAAATTGTTATAAGTCCTATTAAACAGGTTAGATAAAGTCTCGGAATGGATTACAGTTGCGCAAGCATGAAATAGAAATTGTATGGGATGTGTCCATGATTAAGTATAAATTTGAATGCTATGTATGATTACTTGTATAGGAAGAAGCCAACCTTGAAACGAACTTAATCGTGATCCTTGCTTAAGTGTGCTATTCAAATGCTTCTTCTGTACACATGAATGAATTGCAAGAAAACTTGTATGTAACTTGCAAAATCAATCTAACAAATTCGAAAACCCCTTATGAATAGGAAGCTTGATCTTGTTGTTATTTTTGTGCTCATTTATGCTTCTTGCTAGATAGTAACTCATCTTCTAGTGATTAGTGGAAAAATTTTTATTTGCTTGTAATTTTTTACCTTATTGTATCTTTGTTGTGTTCTTGTTTTGCTTGTTCTAACACTCCTTGGTTGGGTTACTCATAACCCGGGTGAGGGGTGTTACAAGTTCAAAGAATGCAAGCAATCATACAAACAAGTCTCAACTACGAACCATCTAATAGATGGCATGGTTCCCCCATCAATAAGGAACCATTCGAACAATCAATAAAACAATAACCATATGTGCAATTCAAATCATAACCAATGTGAGGTTTATACTATAGGTATGGATCAATCATCAATTACATAATAAAGAGTACAATATGCCGTTCGGATGGGTCAATCACATAGCATTTACCAAAACAATTCCTTTATTTGTTTTATGGATTCAATAGATGCGGTGTATGTCTTTCATTTTAAGTATAGCCTTGAGAATCGATTACTCAGTCTGGATACTTCAGTCCCCAACCAAACTATCGCCAAAACAATAATCAATATGGTACAAGTATCGGTCAATAATCCATCCTACTATCGTCAATGACCAATAACAATTCTTCCCTCCTACTGTCGCCAAATAAGGACGAATGTCCCGAAACGTAGTCCTCCCTGACACTAAGCTCTATGGACTCGATGGCATGCCAACTATATCTATGACCGATTCGAGACCAAGGCTTACAATAGCGTCATTTTAACCAGTTCAATTTATAGTTTGAATCAATATGCACATCTAGTGCCAATAGCCCTTTTTCGAATAGGGTTCAATGCAAATTCCAATACCAATAGTCAAGTAATCAATATTCCAATAGTCAATAAGGGAATGTCAATCAATATGTTATTAAACAGTGAATTGAGTTACTTCTAATTTATAACAAGCATGCTTCATTTCAATAGGGTTCAATTAAACAAGAAGCATTTCATGGCAATCAATTACAATTCAATCATGCTTCTCAATCAAGTAGCCACTCAAAACTGCTCAAAAGGGCACTTACCTTGCTAATGCCCAATAGCAAGTGCATTACATAATTTACACTAAGAATCAATAAGTAATTCAAATCAGAAATGGACTTGGAGAGGTTACTGACCTCTCCAAACTTTAAACTACACTCACAAGAATTTTCCGAGCTATTGAGGTTCCCAGATCGAAATCCCTTTCTCTCTACTAACTTGCTGATCTATGTGAGCCCCTTTCTCCTCAATTTCCACTTGATCTATCATTACATATAATGCATAGTGTATTAGGTAGAATTCAGCAACCATTTAAGTCATTATACGACTCCATACATTCAAGCATTCAATTCAAAACATCAAGACTGATGCTGTCTGGCAGCATGTGCACTACTTGCTTAAATGTTCATATCTTTTATTTCGTACATCGTAATTTCAAACCGTTTACACCGTTAGAAATCTAACTTAATTGCTATTCTAATCATATAGGCCTTGATTTTTATTCATTTTGAATTAATATAGTTTTTTATTTAAAGCCATACCCAATTATGCCACTGGAAAGTTTGCACTGTCCTTAGAGATTAAACTCTACAAGCTGTTTTATAACTCAGAATTCGATTCTATTTGTTGCATACGAAACTAAACATACTAATGATTTTGTACATATGATATTTATTCCCTAATTTGATTTATGTGATTTTCTACAAATTTTTAAACTTATTGCCCGAAACAAAGTTTTCTGGACAGATTTCCTTAAGCTTGATTCTAGCTTCATTAATCACTTAGACAAGGATTCTAACATGATATTTCAACATATATACTCACCCATACATGTCTAAGTCAGTCCAATTATGTGTCAAACATATAAACACATGGCAATTGAGCAATATTTTTGAATTGGTTCATTAAGACATCACCTCACTAGAATTTCCAGCAACAAGAATTTAAATTCACATATCCATCATCCATTCTAATTATCATCTAAGTTTTTCCAGAAACTAACATAACAATTCACCATCAATTTGGTTAATGACAGCATCAATTTCGAAGGCCATTCGATTCTAATGTGTTCTCATTAGACATATACACCAATCGGTTAAATATAAGAACACATACAAGACTCTAAATCAATTCCCAATTTCCAGCAAACAATCTAACATTTCTCAATCCAAACAAGTTGTTATAATAAAAAAATCAAAGAGGAATTCATGAACACTAAACATTACCTTAAAATTGAACACAATTTCAAAGCTTTATCACAATCCCCACATGGATTAAGCTTGCATTTTCTCTCATTTCTCTCAATGGTGTTTTAGGTTTGATGAACAAATGAAGAAGATGGTGTATAACCCATAGTGGCCGGTCATGGTAGGGTTTGGAGGACATGTACAATGTCCACAATCTAATTTTAGTTTTACCATGCAATAGTGAACTTTTATTATATATTCATTTTGGTCCTTTTTAATTTGAGTATCCTTCTTTTTAATTCTCACAATTAGCTCCCTAAACTTTCATTCTATTCGGGCATACTTTGACTAGCTAATAAGTTTAAATAATGGTAAGAATTTATAGGCTCGATTTAGGGATATTACAATTCCCTCCCTCTTAAAAAAATTCATCCTCGAATTTACCTGAGGAGAAGAGATGTGGGTACTACTTCCTCATAGTTGATTCGGGTCCCCAAGTGTCTTCCTTACTCTTATGATTCTTCTAAAGAACTTTCACAAGAGTAACTGACTTGTTGCGCAATCTTCTTACTTCTCTATCAAGAATTTGTATCGGTTCTTCTTCGTGTTACAAGTTAGGATTCAATTCAACCTCTTCATGTTCTAATTTATGAGATGGATCAGATCTGTATCTTCTTAGCGTTAATACATGAAAGACATTATTGATTATATTGAATTCTTCAGGAAGTGCTAGCTTGTAAGCAACCGGACCAATCTTCTCTAAGATTTTGAAGGGTCCGATGAAACGAGGGCTTAGTTTACCCTTCTTCTCGAATTAGAGAATTTTTCTCCAAGGAGATACCTTCAAGAACACATGATCTCCAACTTCATATTCTATATTCTTTCTCTTGAGGTCAGCATAAGCCTTTTTTCTGTCAAAGGCTTCTTTCAATCTACTATGGATCAACCAAACTTGGTTCTCGATTTCTCGTAGCAATTCAGGTCCTAAGACTTTGCTTTCTCCTAGCTCAGACCAACATAGAGGAGTTCTACATCTTCTGCCATACAAGGCTTCAAAATGACCCATTTTGATAGAAGTTTGATGGCTATTGTTGTAAGCAAATTCGGCCAGTCATAAGGATTTCTCCCAGTTCTTACCGAAGTCGACAATGCAAGCTCGAAGCATATCTTCAAGCACTTGAATCACTCTTTCCGATTGTCCATCGGTTTAAGGATGGAAGCCAGTGCTGAGGTTCAATTTAGTTCCCATAGCCTTCTGAAGTGCTCTTCAAAATCGAGAGTCTCGTTCTGATATGATTGATCTAGTAACACCATGAAGTCTGATTACTTCTTTTAGGTACAACTCAGCTAATTTTTTGAGGCTCGTGTTCATTCAAACGAGTATGAAGTGAGCTGATTTGGAGAACCGATCAACAATCACCCATATAGCATCATTTTTCCTCGGTGATAGAGGTAATCCCAATATGAAGTCAATTGTTATGCTTTCCCATTTCCATTGAGGTAATTTGATTATCTGTAGGAGTCTCGTAGGTAATTTGTTTCAGCCTTTACCTTTTGGCAAGTAAGGCACTTTGATACGAACTCAACAATGTCAGCTTTTAGTCCGAGCCACCAATAGACTTCCTTTAAGTCCTTATACATCTTGATCACCCCCGGATGTATTAAAAAATGACTACTATGTGCTTCTTGAAGCATTTCTCTCTTCAGAACTGGATCATTGGGGACACAAACTCTATTCTTAAAATAGAGTACCCTATTCAGCTAAGAGAAAATTCGGTGCTCGGTTTGGAGTCAATTTCCTTCAATACTTTCTAAAGTTCAGGATCATTTTGTTGTAGTACTTTGATCCTCGAATTCAATTCTGATTGAACTTGAAGTTCTGCTACATAACCCCGGTTCTTTAGGAGTCTAAAATGAAGATTGAAGGTAGTTGTGGCTACAATTAGAAGATTTTGGTTAGTGAATTTTCATCACTCTTCAATTCGAATAGGGACAAGGTATTGACAATACGTATATGGTCTTACCCATCGAATGCTTACGACTTAGTGCATCAGCCACAACATTTGCTTTGCCTGGGTGATAATCAATGATTAGATCATAGTCCTTGAGTAGTTCTACCCATATTCATTGTCGAATATTTAGTTCCTTCTGAGTTAGGATGTATTTTAAGCTCTAATGATCCGTGAACAAACGATACTTTTCTCCATATAGATAGTGTCCCTAGATCTTTAAAGCAAATACGACCGTAGCTGACTCCAAGTCATGTGTTGGATAGTTCAATTCACGTGGCTTGAGTTGTCGAGAATCATAGGCAATGACCTTGTTGTCTTGCATCATTACACACCCTAAACTGAGGTGGGAAGCATCACTGAAGACTGTAAAGTCTTTCCCCGGTTCAGGTTGGATTAGAATAGGAGCTTGAGTTAGGACTTGCTTCAAATGATCAAAGCTCCTCTGCTAGTCCTCAGACCATTTAAATGGAGTATTCTTTCAAAGGAGTCGAGCCAATGGAGTAGCAAGAGTCGAGAAACCTTTTACAAATCTTCAGTAATACCCGGCTTAACCGAGAAAGCTTCTAACCTCACCAACATTCCTCGGAGGTCTCCATTCAATAACCGTCTGGATCTTTCTTGGATCCACCTTTATTCCTTTAGCCGAGACAACATGGCCAAGGAAGGATACTTCTGAAAGCTAAAACTCGTATTTGCTAAGTTTGGCAAAAAGCCGATTCTCCCTCAATGTCTACAGTACAATTCGGAGATGCTTAAAATGTTCTTCTTTATCCTTCGAGTAAACAAGGATGTTGTCGATAAAGACAACTACAAAATTTTCCAAGTAAAGTTTGAATACTCAGTTCATTAGTTCCATGAAAGCTGCTGGATCGTTAGTTAATCCGAAGGGCATCACTAGGAACTCGTAGTGACCATAACGAGTCCTAAAAGCCGATTTGGGTACAGAAGACTCTTGTATTCTCATCTTATAATATCTTGACCACAAATCGATCTTGGAGAAGACCTTGGCATCTTTAAACTGGTCGAATAAGTCCTCTATTCGCAGTAATGGGTATTTGTTCTTGATAGAGAGCCTGTTTAATTGGCAATAGTCAACATATAGCCTCATTGACCTGTCATTTTTCTTGACAAATAATACGAGTGCTCCCTAGGGTGAAGAGTTGGGTCGAATGAAGCCCTTGTCTTGAAGATCTTGTAGTTTTCGTTTGAGCTCCTTAAGTTCAACAAGGGCTATTCGATATGGAGCGATAAACAATGGATCAACTCTGGGTTGAACTTCAATCTTGAACTCAACTTCCCGAATATGAGGTAACCCCGACAGTTCCTCAAGAAAAACATCAGGGAATTCAGAAGCAACGGGAAATGAGTTCACACCAAATTCAATTTCATCTTGCTTAATCATAGTAACAAATAAGCTAATAGGTTTCTTGTCGATTAAGGTAATGGATTTTTCTCCTAAGCCACAGAGAAAAAGTTTCCTCTTTTGGCAATCTACCCAGACTTGATGCCTTCCTAACCAACCTAATCCCAGAATGAGGTCGAATTCAACAAATGGCAATGACAATAGATTGGCTAGGAAAGGGATGCCCTGAAAGAACAAAGGGTAATCCTTACATATTTGGTTCACTATTACATTGTCTCCTAAAGGATTGGTAGCAATTAAGCTACAACTAACATATTCAGGCTTTAATTTAAGCTTTTCAATTAAAGGAGAGCGTATGAATGAATGTGTGGATCCTATATCAAACAAACCATAGACATGTTGAGTATCGAGGTAGATTGTACCTGCTATTACATTAACGGACTCTTCGTCCTCTTATCCCTGGATGTGATAGACTCGAACAGGTGCCCGAGACTCTTGATACGTAGCATTAGACCCTTGGCCTTTGCTCTTTCTGTAGTTGCCTGAGTTACCTTGCTTCAAACCCTTTCCCCTGGGTGAAAGAGCTTGATTCGACTTATGAGAAACATGAGAAGGCAACTTGTTCGGGTTTTGAGGGTAATCTTTGACATAGTGAGTCGTTTCACCGCATAAGTAGCAAGCATTAGTTACTTTCTGCATACTCCAGTATGATTCTTTTGACAAGTCTTGAAAGAATGGATTTGGGTCTCCCTCCCGATATTCTCGATGCTATCTAAGGACACCATAGTTGTTGAGGCTCTAGACATAACTTGTGGCTTGGGTATATAGCTACCCTTAGAGAAATTTCCCTGATTGGAAGAATTTCCTCCTTTGTGCTTCTGTTTCTTATTGAGCCAATGAGACTTATGATCATCCATCGATCTTTTGTTATCTCGTGACTGATTGTCCGATCGTTTTGCCGAAGTCTTCATCTTGGCTTTTGTAGCTATAACTCAGTTGACCAGTTCTTGGAAGTCAGTAATCCCCAAAGTAGTGAACATGGGGCCTAACTCATCATTGAATCCATCTATGAACATTCTACATTTGTCCTCTTCTTTCTTTATAAACTCTGACCCATGTTTGTAGTATTTGCAGAAGTTGCTAACATACTGCTCGATCGATTTCCCTCCTTGCTTCAGGTATAAGAACTTCTTTTTCGGTTCCGCAAGATACTGATCACTAATATACTTATTTTTGAAATCTTTGAGGAAGAATTCTCAGGTGACAGCTTCTTCAAGTGCTACCAAGGTAGTAGTCTCCCACCAATTTAGTGCCTCCTCGGCCAACAAAGCTACTGCACACCCTAGTTCGTGTTCATCTGAGCACTACAGTTGCTTAGACAAGATTCTTGTCGTATTCTCCAGGCAATACTCTGCTTCTTCTGGCTTGTCTTCACTTGTTCCCGAGAATGAGTAAGCTCGATGTTGAGTGTTAAGTGTCTAAAAGTACTATTTTATTCACCCTTTTTATTCATATTATTGCTAAACTTAGGCTCATATTAGTTGCATTATTAGCAATTCATGCATGTTTGCATTGTTTCTTTGGTGGACAAGCTTGATTTCATATTTTGCTTAATTTTATGGAAAAAGATATTGCTTTGGTGTGTTTTTGTATATGTGCATAATCACTTGCCAAAGCAAGAATGGAACCAGTTGCAAAGGCAATGCAAGAAGGAGATGTCGAGCTAGTTGCCAGGGCAATTTTCGATAAGGGATAAGATGATATGGTAGTCGAAATTGGTGACTAGATAAGCCCAAGAAGACGTGGAGCAAAGTTAAATCCCAAAGGAGTTTGATTTCCATGAAGAGGTTAAAGAGAAATTAAATCCAAAGAATATAGGAGAAGTTCTAGAAGGAATTTAAATATAATAAAGAATTATATTCTTTAAAGATATTTAATTCCAACTTAACTTCCTCCTCAAAAAAGACTTTGACCTAGCCCTATAAATTGAGGACCAAGCCGTCAACTCCAAAGGGAGAGAGGAGAGAAATTTCGACAAAGAGAGGAGAAATTTTGACAAGAGCAAGGAGAGATTTCGACAAGGCTTCAACCATTCCTCAGATTTTTCTTTCTTGTTCGATTAGGTTTATGGTAGGAATTCTTTGTTTTGTGTTTCTTTGGAACCTAGCCCTGAACTAAACCTATTTGGCTAAGGTTATTGTGTTTTGTGGTTGTGAGAAACAATTGGATTTTGTTTAGGTTATAAGAGTTTGCACTTTCAATTCAAGGTTTGCTCATTCTTGGTTTTTATTCTTGTTTGCAAGTGAATTGGGAGAGGATCTCGTAACATCATCTATTTATCTAATATCGGGAGAGTTAGATTCAAGAAACGAATGAGTATGGTCTTTATTCAATCTATTGATGGTGAAGATTAATCCAGCTTAGGAATAAGTTAAGGATTTCAACGGCTAAGAGGAACGCAAGATTGGTTGTTGTTCACCCTTGATTCACGCAGGGATGTTTTATCAATGCATGCACAAGTAGCTAGAGTTTCGACTTAGGGATAAGAAGAAACCATTGAAGAATGCTCCACCGAACCTTGAAGTTGATGCCCAGCAACCCAAGTAGTTGCCCAGGCAACCGTCGATTAGTTGCCAAGGCAACCCCGCTGTGCAAGTTGCCACGACAACTGAGTTGCCCTTGCACTCTTTTACCAAGACGATCCAATCGGCTATCACACCCCAACTCACGATAACCTGGCCTATTCTCTCTCATTTGATTACATCTTCTTTTACTTTTTTGCTTTTTAGTTTAGTTGTTAGTTAAAACTCCTACAATCACCTACTTGTGTTTTTACTTTTTACAGTGCAAGAGATTAGATTCTTGAAGTGGCACCAATCCCTGTGGAGACGATATATTTTATACTGCAACTTGTGACGTGTACACTTGCACAATTGCGGAGCACTTATTACGCGCAACAAGTTTTTGGCGCCGTTGCCGGGGATTGGCAATAGCAACTTTGTTTTTATTTTCTTGCACTTTTTATTTTTCTTGTTTAAGATTCAAAGGCTTAACAAAATTTGGTTTTGCATTGGTATATGACCAGGGCGAGACCGATTACACTATAATATCCCTTTGAACCAGAAATCGAACGAACCCTGCAAAGACTCAGACAATATGAATCAAGATGTTCTAGCAAGAGGAGGAGTGATTCTTGCACGAAACAGAACTATTCGAGACTATCTTGAAGAAGATCTTGAAGGACATAATCCAAGAGTTGTCACACCTGAAATTAAAGTCGACCACTTTGAGTTGAAACCGGTGATGTTCAATATGATCAACAGAATTGGTCAATTTGAAAGCTCAGCAACTGAAGATGAACGACAACATCTTAAATCTTTCCTCGAGATTTGCAATTCATTCAAAATACAAGGAGTCACGTCTGATTTTTTACGACTAACATTATTCCCCTATTCATTGAGGGATAGGGCGAAAGCATGGTTGAATAGTATTCTTACCGGATCAATAGGATCTTGGACCGATCTTTGTCATGATTTCCTTGCTCAATTTAATCCTACAAATATGCCTGATAAGCTTCGTAACGAAATTACTTCTTTTCGGCAGACAGGTGATGAATCTATGTACGAAGCTTGGGAGCGATATAGAGAACTTCTACACAAATGCCCCGTACAGGGATTCCCAGTGTGGACACAAGTAACAATGTTTTACAATGCTGGGAATACACCAACAAGGATGATGCTAGATGCCTCGGCAAACGGCATACTCCTAGATAAGTCGCCGAAGGAAGCAATGCAAATTCTAAATAGGCTTGCCAAGAATGATTATCAATTCCCCTCTGCTAAGTGGAGGAGTTAGACGCCAAGCCAAAATACTTGAACTGGGATCATCAACTCAATTTCGGCACAATTGGCCACTCTACCCAAGATGGTCCAGAACATGCAGAAACCAAACAACACATAGGAAGTCAAGGTAATGGATTCCTTTTGTGAGTTATGTGGTGGTAACCATGATTCTTCTGAATGTATGTAGAATCTGGAATCTAGCTTTTATGTGGGGAATTACAACCGGAACAACAATGTGATGTCCAATACATACAATCCAACTTGGAAGAAGAACCTGAATTTTTCATGGAGTAATCCCAACAATGCTCTAAACCAGAACAATCAGAATGCACAAGCATCGGGATTCCAGCAGAATATGCCACGGCAACAATTGTCGCAACAAAAACCCACTACATCTAGTTCTTTGGAAAATTCTCTCAATGTTTTTTATGTTGAAAACTGAATCTTATATGGCTGAGAATAGTAACTTCATAAAAATAACTGATGCTTTTATTAACAGGACCGAGATGAGATTGCAAAACCAAGAGGCGACAATCAAATCACTGGAAAATCAAGTAGGACAATTTGCTCAAAACTTGAATACTAGACCGCAATGAGGTTTACCTAGCGTTACTAAAGTTGCAAGATGAACTGGCCATGAGCAATGTAAGGCGATCACCTCTAGAAGTGGCCAACAACTTAAAGAGGCTCAAGCTCGCTCATTAAACAAAACTCCACAAAAAGAACAAGACGAACTCAGCGGCAAAGCCTCAGATGCTGAACCAGAAATTGTCGTGGCAACTAGCGATAAGCATGCCTCGACAACTAGCGATAAGGATGTCGCGGCAACCAATGATAGGCACGCCACGGCAACCCTAGTTGACAATGCCTCGGCAATGTTGTCAATCAGGTTCCAGACCAATGAAAGGATCGAAGATATCCGACTTCCACCACCATTCCCACAGAGGTTGAAGCGACAAAAGCAAGAATATCAATTAAAGAAGTTTCTTGATATCCTAAAACAAGTCCACATCAACTTGCCGTTGGTTGAGGCGATTGAACAAATGCCGAACTATGCCAAGTTTCTTAAAGACATTGTGTCCAAGAGAACAAGGCTAGGAGAGTTTGAAACAGTTGCCACAACAAAGGGATGCTTGTTGCACAGTCGCATGCCACCCAAGTTGAACGATCCCGGAAGTTTCACAATACCTTATTCCATTGGAAACCACTATGTCGGGAAAGCATTATGTGACCTTGGAGCCAGCATAAACATGATGCCTAAATAAGTTTTCCAAAAATTAGGAATCGGGGAGGCAAGACCTACAACAATTATGCTACAGCTAGGCGACAGATCCTATGTGCATCCAGAGGGAAAAATCAAAGACATACTGGTAAAAGTTGATAAATTTATTTTTCCCGCTGACTTTATTATTTTGGATTGTGAAGCAGATGGACATGCACCTATCATTCTCAGGAGACCCTTCCTAGCAACAGGGAGAACCTTGATCGATGTTGAAAAGGGAAAACTCACAATGAGGGTGAATGACCAGCAAGTTAAACTAAATGTGTTCAAAACACTAAGGCATGTCGATGATCCGGAAGAATGCCAACTTCTTCATGCCATGACAGAGTTTGACTTCGACGAGGAATTTAGTTGCCTCGGCAACTACATTGCCGATCAAGAGGAACCTAAGGAGTATGAAGAACCGATTGCTGAGGAACAACAATAATAGGCAAATTGGCTAGCCAATCGACCAGGTACATACATTGAACCACTAGATTACTCAGGTAAGGAAGGTAAACTCGAAAAGCCCTCCATTGAACAACCACCGATTCTTGAGTTGAAATAGTTGTCAGGGCAACTAAAATATGCTTACTTGGGAACCGATAATACATTGTTTGTAATTATTTCCTCTAAGTTACAGCCTAAGCAAGAAAGGAAGCTGATCAAAATGTTGATGCTACACAAGAAAGCAATAGGGTTGATAATTGCCGAGTTAAAGGGAATTAGCCCGGCAATGTGCATGCACAAGATTTTGTTGGAAGATAATCACAAATCTTCGATTGAGGCCCAGAGGAGACTGAATCATGCCATGAAAGGGGTTGTAATGAAAGAAATCATCAAGTGGCTTCACGCCGGCATCATATACCCTATCTCTGATAGTACATGGGCAAGTCCGGTACAATATGTACCGAAAAACGGAGGTATAACGGTGGTAAGTAATGAAAACAATGAACTCATTCCAACCATGACTATGACTGGTTGGAGGGTTTGTATGGATTATCGAAAGCTAAACAAAGCCACTAGGAAAGATCACTTCCCATTACCCATTTATTGATCAAATGCTTGCCCGTCTTGCAGGTACACCAGAAGATCAAGAAAAGACAACCTTCAAATGCCCATACGATACTTATGCTTTCTGAAGAATGTCGTTCGGATTGTGTAATGCCCCGGCAACCTTCCAAAGATGCATGATGGAACTCTTTTTGGACATGGTCGAAGACTTCCTTGAGATCTTCATGGATGATTTTTTGCATTTTTGGTAATGACTTCGACAGTTGCCTCGGTAATTTAGAGAATGTGTTGGCAAGATGTGAAGAAACCGATTTAATCCTTAACTGGGAGAAGTGCTATTTTATGGTAGATGAAGGAATAGTGCTCGGCCACAAGATTTCATCCAAGGGAATTGAAGTAGACAAAGTCAAGGTGGACGTGATCGAGAGATTACCCCTACCAAGTTCGGTTAAAGGAATCCGAAGCTTTCTTGGACATGTAGGTTTTTATAGGAGGTTCATTTATAATTTTTCTAAAATTACTAAACCCTTGCGACCAAGCATTCGAAACCCTAAAGAAAAAGCTTGCCTCGGCACCCATTATCGTTCCACCAGATTGGATGCTACCTTTTAAGCTCATGTGTAACGCAAGTGATTTCGCGGTTGGAGCTATCCTAGGCCAACGCACAGGTAAGACCTTTCATGTGATATAATATGCTAGTAAAACTCTTAATAGTGCTTAAGTGAATTACACAACAACAGAGAAAGAGTTACTAGCCGTAGTTTTCGCATTTGACAAGTTCCGATCCTATTTGATTGGTACAAAGGTAATTGTTCATACGGACCATTCGGAAATTAAGTATCTATTTTCTAAAAAGGATGCCAAACCTCGTTTGATTCGTTGGATATTGCTTTTACAAGAGTTTGATATTGAAATTAAGGATAGGGAAGGAAAAGAAAATTAAGTGGCTGATCACTTATCACGCTTAGAACGCAATAGGGGGAGGATGCGGATTTAGAGATATGCGATGCATTCCCGGATGAGCAACTGTTAGTTGCCTCAGCAACCCCTGGCGCCTCAAAAACCATGGATGTGCATGCTTCGGTAACCCTCGATGCCTCAACAACTCTTGACGCACACGCCTCGGCAACTCTAGACGCGTACGCCTTGACAACCACTGATACGCACGCCTTGGCAACCATGGACGCGTATGCCTCGGTAACCATGGACGCGCATGCCTTGGCAACCATGGAAGTAGTTGCCACGGCAACACATGCCTCGACAATACCCTGGTACGTGATTTAGTTAATTTCCTTGTTTGTGGTATTTTACCTTATGGCCTTACTCACCAAGGGAAGAAGCGGTTCTGCCATGATGCTAGCATTACTTTTGGGAAGAGCCTCTTTTGTTTAAACAATATGCAGATCAGGTTATACGCTGATGTGTCCCTGAAGAGGAATAGCGTAATGTACTCTGACAATGCCATTCTTCATCCTATGGGGGATATTTTGGAGGAACTCGTATCGCGGCCAAAGTTTTGCAATCCGGTTTGTATTCGCCAACACTGTACAAAGATGCCCAAAAGTTTTATAAGCAATGTGATCGTTGCCAGAGGACGGGCAATATCTCTAGACGACATGAGATGCCGCTTCAAAACATCATCGAGGTGGAATTGTTCAATGTACGGGGGATTGATTTTATGGGACCTTTCCCATCTTAATTCGGCAACCTCTACATTCTACTTACCGTCGACTACGTGTCTAAATGAGTTGAGGCAGTTGCAGTTCCCACCAACGATTCTAGGACCATGCAACGATTCTTGCAGAAAAACATATTTACATGGTTTGGGATGCCGAGAGCAATTATCAGTGATGAAGGCAAGCACTTCGACAACAAACTCATTGCCAAGATGTTACAACATTTTGGTGTATCTCA
This sequence comes from Hibiscus mutabilis, assembly GCA_019671005.1. NCBI lineage: Eukaryota > Viridiplantae > Streptophyta > Magnoliopsida > Malvales > Malvaceae > Hibiscus > Hibiscus mutabilis. The sequence continues at coordinate 19,121,898 of CM033727.1, read as the reverse complement.
CGAGATTACCACGGCATATCACCCACAAACCAATGGGCAAGCATAAATTTCCAACCGGAAATTGAAGGGTATACTCGAGAAAGTTGTAAATCCGTCTAGGAATGATTGGTCAGTAAAACTAGATGATTCATTTTGGGCATATCGCACTGCATTCAAAACACCCTTAGGTATGTCTCCCTTTTGACTTGTCTATAGCAAAACATGCCATCTACCAGTGGAAATCGAACAGAAGGCATATTGGGCAATCAAGACCGTGAATATGGATTGGGAAAGTGCTGGGCAAAAGCGTTTGTTGGACCTCAACGAGATAGAAGAATTCCATGCATTCGCTTATAATAATGCACGAATCTACAAGGAGAAAACAAAGCAATGGCATGACAAGATACTATTGACGCTACAATTCATGCTAGGGCAACAAGTTCTCTTATTCAATTCTCGACTAAAACTTTTCCCGAGAAAACTAAAATCAAGATGGTTGGGACCATTCGAAGTTGTCAAACCATTCTCCCATGGTGCCATGATAATCAACTCCATCACTGACGAACATGAATTCAAAGTCAATGGACAAAGATTGAAGCACTACAATGGTGCCCATGTGGAACGTAACAAAGAAGTGGTCACCTTAGGAGATGCATGAGCATGCTCTCCTTTCGATATTTTATTTTTATTTTTATTTTTATTTTTTTCAAACTATTTAATTTGTTATTTTTATTTTTATTTTTGGTTATTTTTCTTTTTAGGATAGATTTATTTATTTTCATTAAGATTAAAACTACATCTTTCTTTCATATTTATCTAATTGTTTTAAAATTTTAAGCTTAAGAATTTCTTTGCACATCTTTCTTTATTTTCTTTTATTAGTTTATCTTTAATTTTAATCCTTATTTTATTTGTTTTTGAATTGTAGGAAAAGAGTTCAAGATAAAGAGGAAATTTGATTCAAGAAGGAAACTTCTTCAACAAGGAAATTAATGGGCTGAATCTAAGGCTTATATTAAGCCTCCAATTTACCCTAAATAAATCCTACATAACCGGACAAAACCCTTCCCTTTCCTTAAACACCCTAGCTGTCACCTTTCCTCAATCTAAACCCTTGTTTTCTTTATTCCAAAATTACTCCCACCCACGATATTTTCTACCTATCTTTTCTATTTAACCCATCACCATTAACTTCCAAGAAACCTATTCCTATTTTTCACCTTGCAACTCTTTAGTTTCTTTTGCTTTCTTTTCTTTGTTTCTACCAAACTCACAACCAATACCATCCATGGCATCCAAAATCGATTTTTGGTTCATCCAAGTTCCTCCAAAGAACTAAGATACAAGAAGTTTGCTACACCGGTGGTTCAAGAAAGATTTCACTCTAAGTTTGAAAGCCGAAAGATTTGTGAAGAACAGGGCTTTGAATACTCCAACTCTCATCAATATTTTGGCCTTGAACCATTCATCTTTGAAAGAATTGCACATCAAAAGTGGCAAATCTTTTGTAATCAATCAAAACCGGGTAACATATCATGGGTAAGAGAATTATATGCTCACTCACCTAACCTGGATAATCCTTATGTTTTTTTCTTGACAAGGCTATACTCATAAGCCCCGAAAACATCAACACCTTTTACGGGCTCTACATTGAGAAGGACGAGCATCAAGCCTTTGTTTATCAACTCACGCCCAAGCAACTCCTGTCTCCTCGGTGACCCCTAATGCCCAAGCAACTGATGCCCGAGCAACTCGGCCATCAACCCTGGGACAACTTGAAGCACTCTTACAACCGTTGGTGAACCGCCTTAGGCAAATTGAAGACCGCCAACTAATGTTCCTGCGGCACATGAAGGATCATAACAATGCCATCACCCAAGTCTTCCTGGAAAAGTATTCGGACAGCCGCGTGCCATTCCCCATCTTTCCTGCCGAAATCCTTGCCATGGCAATTAATAAAGCAGTTGCCACGGAAACCGCAATAGATGATGCCGCAGCAACGTACGCTGCGCTTGCCCAAGCAGTTGCCACGGTAACCAACACTGAAGATGTCACAGCAACCAAAGCTAAAGACGCCCCCACAACCACTGCAAAAGCCAAAGGTAAAAAGATAATAAAATAAAATAAAATAAATCTATACTAAAAAAGTAAATAATCAAAAGTAATAAAAAAATTTAAAATAAAAATTAAATAGTTCGAAAAAGTTAAAAATAAAAATAAAATATCGAAAGGAGAGCATGCTCATGCATCTCCTAAGGTGACCACTTCTTTGTTACGTTCCACATGGGCACCATTGTAGTGCTTTAATCTTTGTCCATTAACTTTGAATTCATTTTTGTCAGTGATGGACTTGATTATCACGACACCATGGGAGAATGGTTTGACAACTTCGAATGGTCCCGACCATCTTAATTTCAGTTTTCCCGGGAAAAGTTTTAGCCGAGAATTGAATAAGAGAACTGGTTGCCCTGGTGTGAATTGTTGTGGCAATAGTTTTATGTCATGCCATTGCTTTGTTTTCTCTTTGTAGATTCGTGCATTGTTATAGGCGAGTGCACAGAATTCTTCTATCTCATTGAGGTCCAACAAACACTTTTGTCCGGCACTTTCCCAATCCATATTCACTGTCTTGATTGCCCAATATGCCTTCTGTTCGATTTCCACCGGTAGATGGCATGTTTTTCCATAGACAAGTCGGAAAGGGGACATACCTAAAGGTGTTTTGAATGCAGTGTGATATGCCCAAAGCGCATCATTTAGTCTTAATGACCAATCCTTCCTAGAGGGATTTACAACTTTCTCGAGTATACCCTTCAATTCCTGGTTAGAAATTTCTGCTTGCCCGTTGGTTTGTTTCTGGTTTCCTTCATCACTGATAGTTTCTCTCGGCATCCCAAACCGTGTAAATATATTTTTTTGTAAGAAACGTTGAACGGTCTTGGAATCATTGTCGGAAACTGCAGCTGCCTCAACCCATTTAGACACATAGTCGACGGCAAGTATAATGTAGAGGTTTCCAAATGAAGATGGGAAAGGTCCCATAAAATCGATCCCCCATACATCGAACAATTCCACTTCGATGATGTTCTGGAGCGGCATCTCATGTCGTCTATAGATATTGCCCGTCCTCTGGCAACGATCACATTGCTTGTAAAAGTCTTGGGCATCTTTGTACAATGTTGGCCAATACAAACCGGATTGCAAAACTTTGGTCGCGGTACGATTTCCTCCAAAATGTCCTCCATAGGGTGAAGAATGGCATTGCCGGAGTACATTCTGTTGCTCTTCTTCAGGGACACATCGGCGTATAACCTGATATGCACATTGTTTAAACAAAAGAGGCTCGTCCCAAAAGTAATGCTTAGCATCATGGCGGAACCGCTTCTTCCCTTGGTGAGTAAGGCTATAAGGTAAAATACCATAAATAAGGAAATTAACTAAATCCGCGTACCAGGGTATTGCCGAGGCATATGCTGTCGTGGTGACTGCTCCCAAAATTGTCGAGGCGTGCGCGTCAAGGGCTGCTGCAGCGTCAAGAGTTGCCGAGGCATGTGCCTCCATGGTTGCTGAGACAACTAAAAGTTATTCATCCGGGAATGCACCGCATATCTCTAGATCTGTGTCATCCTCCCTATTACGTTCTAAACGTGATAAGTGATCGGCCACTTGATTTTCTGTTCCTTTCCTGTCCTTAATTTCAATATCAAATTCTTGTAAAAGTAATATCTAACGAATCAAACGAGGTTTGGCATCCTTTTTAGCAAATAGATATTTGATTGCCGAATGGTCCGTATGAATAATTACCTTTGTACCAATCATATAGGATCAGAACTTGTCAAATGCAAAAACTACAGCTAGTAACTCTTTCTCCGTTTTGTGTAATTCATTTGAACACTATTAAGAGTTTTACTAGCGTAGTATATCACATGGAAGGTCTTACCTGTGCGTTGGCCTAGGACTGCTCCTACCGCGAAATCACTTACATCACACATAAGCTCAAAAGGTAGCGTCCAATCTGGTGGAACGACAATGGGTACTGAGGCAAGCTTTCCTTTTAGGGTTTTGAATGCTTGGGTGCAAGAATCATCAAAATCGAAGACTTTATCCTGTTCAAGCAAATTGCACAAGGGTTTAGTGATTTTAGAAAAATATGAATGAACCTCCTGTAAAAACCTGCATGTCCAAGAAAGGTTCGAATTCCTTTAACCGAACTTGGTGGGGGTAATCTCTCGATCACGTCCACCTTGGCTTTTTCTACTTCAATTCCCTTTGATGAAATCTTGTGGCCGAGCACTATTCCTTCATCTACCATAAAATGGCACTTCTCCCAATTGAGGACTAAATCAGTTTCTTCACATCTTGCCAACACCTTCTCTAAATCGCCGAGGCAGCTGTCGAAGTCATTACCAAAAATAGAAAAATCATCCATGAAGATCTGAAGGAAGTCTTCGACCATGTCTGAAAAGAGTGCCATCATGCATCTTTGGAAGGTTGCCGGGCATTACACAATCCGAACGGCATTCTTCGGAAAGCATAAGTACCGTATAGGCATGTGAAGGTTGTCTTTTCTTGATATTCTGGTGCTACGGCAATTTGATTGTAACCTGAATAACCATAAAGAAAATAATAAAATGGTTTACCTGCAAGACGGTCAAGCATTTTGATCAATAAAGGGTAATGGGAAGTGATCTTTCCTAGTGGCTTTGTTTAGCTTTCGATAATCCATACAAACCCTCCAACCAGTCACAGTTCTGGTTGGAATGAGTTCATTGTTTTCATTACTTACCACCGTTATACCTCCCTTTTTCGGTACACATTGTACCGGACTATTAGAGATAGGGTATATGGCGTCACGCCACTTGATGATTTCTTTCATTACAACCCCTTTCATGGCATGATTCAGTCTCCTCTGGGCCTCAATTGAAGGTTTGTGATCATCTTCCAACAAAATCTTGTGCATGTACACTGCTGGGCTAATTCCCTTCAAGTCAGCAATTGTCCACCCTATTGCCTTCTTGTGTAGCTTCAACATTTTGATCAGCTTCTTTTCCTGCTCAGGCTGTAACTTAGAAGAAATAATTACAGGAAATGTATTATCGGTTCCTAAGTATGCATATTTTAGTTGCTCTGGCAACTGTTTCAACTCAAGAATCGGTGGTTGTTCCTCTTTGACCGGTTCTTCATACTCCTCAAGTTCCTCTTGATCGGCAATGTAGTTGCCGAGGTAACTAAATTCCTCGTCAAAGTTAAACTCTGTCGTGGCATAAAGAAGTTGGCATTTTTCTGGATCATCGACATGCTTTAGTGTTTGGAACACATTTAGTTTAACTTGCTAGTCATTCACCTTCATTGTGAGTTCTCCCTTTTCAACATCGATCAAGGTTCTCCCTGTTTCTATGAATGGTCTCCCAAGAATGATAGGTGCATGCTCATCTGCTTTACAATCCAAAACAATAAAGTCAGCGGGAAAAATAAATTTATCAACTTTTACCAGTATGTCCTCGATTTTTCCCTCTGGATACACATAGGATCTATCGGCTAGCTGTAGCATAACTGTTGTAGGTCTTGCCTTCCCGATTTCTAGTTTCTGGAAAACCGATTTAGGCATCAAGTTTATGCTAGCCCCAAGGTCGCATAATGCTTTCCCGACATAATGGTTTCCAATGGAACAGGGTATTGTGAAACTTCAGGTATCTTTCAACTTAGGTGGCATACGATTGTGCAACATGGCCATGCATCCCTCTATTGCGGCAACTGTTTCAAATTCTCCTAGCCTTGTTCTCTTGGACACAATGTCTTTAAGAAACTTGGCATAGTTCGGCATTTGTTCAATTGCTTCCACCAATGGCAAGTTGATGTGGACTTGCTTTAGGATATCAAGAAACTTATTGAATTGATATTCTTGCTTTTGTCGCTTCAACCTTTGTGGGAATGGTGGTGGAAGTCGAATATCTTCAATCCTTTCATCGGTTTGGAACTTGATTGATGGCATTTCCGGGACAACTAGAGTTGACGAGGCATTATCAATTGGGGTTGCCGAGGCATGCTTATCGCAAGTTGCCGAGGCATCCTTATCGTCAGTTTAGAGCATTGTTGGGATTACTCCATGAAAAATTTGGGTGCTTCTTCCGAGCTGGATTGTATGTATTGGACACCACATTGTTGTTCCGATTGTAATTCCCCAGAGAGAAGATGGATTCCGGATTCTGCATACATTCAGAAGAATCATGGTTATCACCACATAACTCACAAAAAGAATCCATTACCTTGACCTCATGTGTGTTGTTTGGTTTTTGCATGTTCTGGACCATATTGGTTAAAGTAGCCAATTGTGCCGAAAATGAATCTGATGATCCTAGTTCATGTATTGTGGTTTGGCGTCTAACTTATCCTCTTCTAGTAGAGGGGAATTGATAATCATTCTTGGCCAGCTTGTTTAGAATTTGCATTGCTTCCTCCGGTGACTTATCTAGGAGTATGCCGTTTGTAGAGGCGTCTAGCATCATCCTTGTTGGTGTATTCACGGTGTTGTAAAACATTGTTACTTGTGTCCACACTGGGAATCCGTGTAGGGAGCATTTGTGTAGAAGTTCTCTGTATCGCTCCCAAGCCTCGTACATGGATTAATCATCTGCCTATCGAAAAGAAGTAATGTCATTACGAAGCTTATCAGTCAAATTTGTAGGATTAAACCAAGCAAGGAAATCATGACAAAGATCAGTCCAAGATCCTTTTGATCCGACAGGAATGCTATTCAACCATGCTTTCGCCCTATCCCTTAGTGAATAGGGGAATAATCTTAGTCGTAAAACATCGGGGGTGACTCCGTGTATTTTGAACGAGTTGCAAATCTCGAGGAAAGATTTAAGATGTTGTCGTGCATCTTCAGTTGCTGAGCCGCCAAATTGACCAATTGTGTTGATCATATTAAACATCACCAGTTTCAACTCAAAGTGGTCGGCTTCAATTTCAGGTGAGACAACTCCTGGATTAAGTCCGTCAAGATCTTCTTCAAGATAGTCTCGAATAGGTCTATTTCGTGCAAGAATCACTCATCCTCTTGCAGGAACATCTTGATTCATATTGCCATCTTGATTAGCCATCTTAACCTTCATCTAAGTCTTTGTAAGGTTCATTCAATTTCTGGATCAAAGGAAATTCTGGTGTAATCGTCTCGCGCTGGTCATATATCAATGCAAAACCAAACTTTGTTAGCCCTTTGAATCTTAAACAAGAAAAATAAAAAGAAAGTGCAAGAAAATAAAAACAAAGTCGCTATTGCCAATCCCCGGCAACAGCGCCAAAAACTTGTTGCGCGTAATAAGTGCTACGCAATTGTGCAAGTATACATGTCGCAAGTTATAGTATAAAAGATATCGTCTCCACAGGGATTGGTTCCACTTCAAGAATCTAGTCTCTTGCACTGTAAAAAGTAAAAGAAAACGCAAGTAAAAGATTATAGGAGTTTTAACTAATAACTAATCTAGAAAGCAAATAAGTAAAAGGCGATGTAATTAAATGAGATAGATAGGCCAGGTTATCGTGAGTTGAGGTGTGATAGCCGATTGGATCGTCTTGGTAAAAGAGTGCAAGGGCAACTCAGTTGCCGTGGCAACTCAGTTGCCGTGGCAACTTGCACAACGGGGTTGCCTTGTCAACTAATCGATGGTTGCCTGGGTGACTAGTTGGGCAACTACTTGGGCGTCTGGGCAGCAACCTTCAAGGTTCAGCAGAGCGTTCTTCAATGGTTTCTTCTTATCCCTAAGTCGAAACTCTAGTTACTTGTGCATGCCTTGATAATACATCCCTGTGTGAATCAAGGGTGAACAACGACCAATCTTGCGCTCCTCTTAGCCGTTGAAATCCTTAACTTATTCCTAAGCCGGATTAATCTTCACCATCAATAGATTGAATAAAGATCATATTCATTCGTTTCTAGAATCTAACTCTCCCGATATTAGATAAATAGATGAAGTTACGAGATCCTCTCCCAATTCACTCGCAAACAAGCGCAAACAAGAATAAGAACCAAGAATGAATAAAACTTGAATATAAAAGTGAAAACTCTTATTATCTAAACAAAATCCAATAGTTCTCAGAACCACAAGACACAATAACCATAGCCAAATAGATTTAGTTCATGCCTAGGTTCCAAAGAAACACGAGATAAAGAATCCCTAGCATGAACCTAATTGAACAAGAAAGAAAAAGATGAAGGATAAAGCTTGTTGAAATCCTCCTTGCCCTAGATGCTTGTCAAAAATTCTTTCCTCTCCCTCTCCCCTGGAGTTGATCGCATGGCCTCTAATTTATAGGGCTAGGTCAAAGTCCTTCTTTGAGGAGGAAGTTAAGTTGGAATTAAATTATCATTAAAGAATGTAATTATTTATTATAATTATATTCCTTCTAGAACTTCTCCTATCTTCTTGGAATTTAATTCTTCTTTAATCTCTTCATGGAAATCAAACTCCTTTGGGATTTAGCTTTGCTCCACGTCATCTTGGGCTTGTCTAGTCATCAATTTCGACTACCATATCACCTTGTTCTTTGTCGACAATTGCCCTGGCAACTGGCTCGGCGTCTCCTTCATGCATTGCCCTGGCAACTAGCTCGGCATCTCCTTCATGCATTTCCCTGGCAACTAGCTCTAGCCTTGCTTTGGCAAGTGATCCTGCACATACACACAAAACACACCAAAGTATCGTCTTTTCCCACAAAAACAACCAAGTTATGCAATCAAGCTCAACGATGGAAGGAAACATGGATTAATGCATGAATGACTAATTATGTAACTAATATGAGCCTAAGTCTAACAATAATGTGAGTAAAAAGGGTAAGAAAAATAGTACTTTTGAACACTTATCAGTGCCCAAAACCGGCTCTAGTCGAATAAATTAATTAACTTAAGAAAACTAAAAACAAAACACTAGAGGTGCCCGAAACCGGCTCTAGTTAAAACATGTTAAAAGAACCCAATGAAGTAATTTGAAAACCTATTGTTTCCATAGAATACGAAAAATCAACTTGCACACAACTCCACACACACTCACAAGCATTATAGTTTGATTCCGAGTAACTCCTAAGTTTTTTGAAAAATGAAAATCCAATCATACTTTGTGCCACGGTTATGAGAATTGAAATCAAGTTCAAAGCTAAGTTTGTGAAAATTGAAGTGTTGGTGGGTAATTATTAGTTTGCATTGCTTGACGACAAGCAATAGTTCGAGTTTGGGAGTGTGTTAAGTGTCTAAAAGTACTATTTTATTCACCCTTTTTATTCATATTATTGCTAGACTTAGTCTCATATTAGTTGCTTTATTAGCCATTCATGCATGTTTGCATTGTTTCTTTGGTGGACAAGCTTGATTTCATATTTTGCTTAATTTTTGTGGAAAAAGATATTGCTTTGGTGTGTTTTTGTATGTGTGCAGAATCACTTGCCAAAGCAAGGTTGGAACCAGTTGCTGAAGCAATGCATGAAGGAGATGCTGAGCTAGTTGCTAGGGCAATTTTTGATAAGGGGTAAGATGATATGGTAATCGAAATTGACGACTAGATAAGCCCAAGATAACGTGGTGCAAAGTTAAATCCCAAAGGAGTTTGATTTCCATGAAGAGATTAAAGAGAAATTAAATCCCAAGAAGATAGGAGAAGTTCTAGAAGGAATCTAAATACAATAAGAATTATATTCTTTAAATATATTTAATTCCAACTTAACTTCCTCCTCAAAAAAGACTTTGACCTAGCCCTATAAATTGAGGACCAAGCCGTCAACTCGAAAGGGAGAAAGAAGAGAAATTTCGACAAAGAGAAGAGAAATTTTGACAAGAACAAGGAGAGATTTCGACAAGGCTTCAACCATTCTTCATATTTTTCTTTCTTGTTCAATTAGGTTTATGCTATGAATTCTTTGTTTTGTGTTTCTATGGAACCTAGCCATGAACTAAATCTATTTGGCTACGGTTATTGTGTTTTGTGGTTGTGAGAAACAATTGGATTTTGTTTACGTAATAAGAGTTTGCACTTTCAATTCAAGGTTTGATCATTCTTGGATTTTATTCTTGTTTACGAGTGAATTAGGAGAGGATCTCGTAACTTCATCTATTTATTTAATAGCGGGAGAGTTAGATTCAAGAAACGAATGAGTATGGTCTTTATTCAATCTATTGATGGTGAAGATTAATCCGGCTTAAGAATAAGTTAAGGATTTTAACGGCTAAGAGGAGTGCAAGATTGGTTGTTGTTCACCCTTGATTCACGCAGGGATGTATTATCAATGCATGCACAAGTAGCTAGAGTTTTGACTTAGGGATAAGAAGAAACCATTGAAGAACGCTCCGCCGAACCTTGAAGTTGCTGCCCAGCCGCCCAAGTAGTTTCCCAGCTAGCTGCCCAGGCAACCGTCGATTAGTTGCCAAGGCAACCCCGCTGCGCAAGTGCCACGACAACTGAGTTGCCCTTGCACTCTTTTACCAAGACGATCCAATCGGCTATCACACCTCAACTCACGATAACCTGGCCTATTCTCTCTCATTTGATTACATTTTCTTTTACTTATTTGCTTTCTAGTTTAGTTGTTAGTTAAAACTCCTACAATCACCTACTTGTGTTTTTACTTTTTACAGTGCAAGAGATTAGATTCTTTAAGTGGCACCAATCTCTGTGGAGACGATATCTTTTATACTATAACTTGCAACATGTACACTTGCACAATTGTGGAGCACTTATTACGCGTAACATTGAGCTAACTTGTCAATTGGAGCTCTTGCCGGTTTTGCTAGGAGAGTCATAAAGAGTTGGAGGATTATGTCTCATAGAGACAATCATCTGATCAAACATCTCCTTGAGACTGGTGAAGCATTCCCGTTGTATAGGATGAATTGCAGGAACTTCCTACTGAACTTGTTGAGGTACAACCGATTCTTGAGGATTTTGCTCCATCCCCACACTCCCTCCGTCATTAGAGGAGCCGGTTGGGCTTTCCTTATCTTTGCCCAACCTCGTTTCAAACATTCTATATATAAGAAGTAAAATATAGTTAAGCTCAAGTCACAATCCAATCAATGTTTACGTAACTCCTACCTGGCACCTAAGTCATCAGTAACAATACCTTATTCATGCAATAGACCCTAGAATCATGTAACCTTAAAGCTCTGATACCATTCTGTAACATACTCAATCCCCCTTAGTAGGATTAGGCATGTTACTACACAATACATATAGGTACCAATAGGATCAATTCGATTAGGACAAGCAAGTTCAATGAGATTCAAATTTACTTAACTATCAAGTAATAAGATTCAAACTTACTTGCTAAGCAAGTAAGTCAATTGAATGGGGAAAAGGGATGATACATTTGAATTTACATGCTCATATTAAGCCATTAGTTTACACTTAATTAGTTATTAACCCATGTTTGGAAGTACATGATGAATTATGCATACTTTTGATGTTATATGAACATTTGAATCTATAACCAAAGGTGACCAATAGGCTTTATACATTTTTAGGAGAATTACCATTATACTTATCTAAGTTTAGCCATCTTACACTATGTTGGATAGAAGCATAGCAAGCACATGATATAGTCAAGGTTCAATCTCTAATCATCAAGCATAATAGTCATCCATGCGCATACATGCCCAAAATGCAAACATTACACCTTAAGAGTCCTAATTTAAGTGAAGTTATACAAACCATACTAGATAATCATATATTTACAAGCCTTAGGTGCCACCATCCTAGGAGAGCTATAACAAATTGAATACATACTTTTCAAGAAAAATGTGACTTGAATGAGCCTTGACTTTGAGATAGGATCTGATATTAACCTGTATCGTAGCAAGGAGACTTGTTAAGCAAAGCTTAGTAAGTGAGTTCAAAGAATGCAAGCAACCATACAAACAAGTATCAACTATGAACCATCTAATAGATGGTATGGTTCCCCCATCAATAAGGAACCATTCGAACAATCAACAAAACAATAACCATTTGTGCAATTCTAATCATAACCAATGTGAGGTTTATACTATAGCCATGTATCAATCATAACCATATGTGCAATTCTAGTTATAATCGTTCATCGGAATTTTGAACCGTTTACACCGTTAGAAAGCTAACTTAATTGTCGTTCTAACCATATAGGCCTTGCATTTTTATTCATTGTGAATTAATACAGTTTTTTATTTAAAGACAGACCAAAATATGCCACTGGACAGTTTGCACTATCCTTAGATATTAATCTCTACAAGCTATTTTATAACTCGGAATTCGATTCTGTTTGTTGCATACGAAACTAGATATGCTCATGATTCTGTACATATGAGATTTATTCCCTAATTTGATCTATGTGATTTTCTACAAATTGTTAAACTTACTGCCCGAAATAGAGTTTTTTGGACACGTTTCCTTAAGCTTGATTCTAGCTTCATTAATCACTTAGACAAGGATTCTAACATGATTTTTCAACATATATACTCACTCATGCATGTCTAAGTCAGTCCAATTATGTGTCAAACATATAAAAATAGGGCAATTGAGCTATATTTTCGAATTGGTTTATTAAGACATCATCTCACTAGAATTTCCAGCAACAAGAATTTTAATTCACATATAAATCATCCATTCTAATTATCATCTAAGTTTTTCCAGCAACTAACATAACAATTCACCATCAATTTGGTTAATGACAACATTAATTTCAAAGGGCATTCTGTAACACCCTAATCTTGGCCTAGGAAGGTACCACTATCTAAGCTATTGACTAATTGAATTATGTGGTAATCAAATTAAAGAGGAAAGAACATTAGATAACAAATAAATAAAGAGACCAAAATGTTATAGCCAACAAGTTAGAGCGTCAAATTAAAAGGACACAAAGGTTTATATATTATAAGTTTGGTTTCCATGTCAAATTCTTAAGAATCAAAGGACTTGGACACTTGGCTATCTATTAGCAATGCCAAGTTTGGAAGGGGATGACTCGGCTAAGGCCACTTAGACCATGGATGAGAAAATTCTCATCATCTTCTTCCTTCCAAAATCCACCATAACCGAGTGAAAGGGAGAAAGAGAGAGAAGAGAGAAAGGTTGATGATATCCATGGAATTCTTGAGAGATTAGGCCACGATAGGACTAAATTGAATTAGAATTCACATTGAGGAAGGTAAATGCTTGATTCCTCACTTCAATTACATGCTTGAATCTTGAATTGGTGATATTCTTGTTGCCTAATTCGAATAAGATGATTTTTATACATGTTAAGATGATGTTAGCTTCTAATGGTCCTTGAAATTCTGAGTGTTAGTAGTAAAATTGCTAAAGAGATGTGTATGGATTGCTGGAAATTGAGAATAGGGATCATGGTTGAAACTAGTTTCGATTAGGAACTGTTTTGCTAGATGAAAATGTGTAAACATGCTTAATTGTATATGCTGCCCTATTTTGATCACAATGACAGGTGAATTTGACTGAACTAGACATGTAAGAACATGAAAATAAGTTGAATTATAATGTTAGAATCTTGTTTAGTTGAATTATGAAGCTAGAAGCTTAACTTAATGTAATCTACCCAAAATACTTAGTTCTGGGCAGTAACATTGAAAAATCACCATAAAATGTATAAATGGAATTTAAGGCTGAAAACTTTATGGAAAGTGCCTTAACATGTCTAAATCCATTAGGAGAAATCAAAACTGAATTATGGATTGTAGAATGAATTGTAGAAAAGAAACACTAGAGACAGTGCAAACTGTTCTGTGTTGTAAATTGCCCTGTCTTTAAGTTAAAACTGTATTAATTGGAAAGGATTAAAATTCAAGACCTATATGTTAGAAATACAATTAAGTTAGCTTTCCAACGGTGTAAACTAATTGAAATTCCGACGTACAAAATGAAAGTTATGCATGTTTAAGCGAGCATAGTACATGCTGCCTGGTAGCAGCAGTTTAGGTATTGTGGCAGTTTTATAAATAGTTTTGGGACAGTTTAATTGCTGCCCTGTTTTGCCGTAATATGGAATGTAGGCAGTTTGGTAATGTGTATTAAGGTGTGTATATGAATATGCTATATGTTTTGTATATATATAATGTATTAACCTTGCTGCCATGTTGAATGACTTTGTGATTACATGTTTTGACCTTGTTCTATCTATGTGATTTACTACAGCAAGGAGAGGACTTTGGAGGAGGATCTAAAGTTGAGCGTTCAAGGGACAAACAAAAGGGAATAGTCTTTTGAGACTAGCTAGCTTGGGGAGTTTTATGAGTGTAGTTTATTCTAGAGTTAGGACTAGGTCCTAACTAAAGCAAGCATGTCTAAATTCTTGAATTGTTAAATTGGACTTAATATGATCTTGACCTAATAAGGGAAGTATGAAATAAGATAATACATGAAACTTGACTACATCCTTGAAATGTTGTATAAATAGAATGCTAGCATGTATATGTGGTAACATTGATGTTTGTATGTATGACATGGTATTGTGACCAATTGCTTAAACCGAATGCTTGATGTGCTAGCTTAGATGATGCAATGAACACTTGAAATAATGAGTTATGGCTCCATTGGCCTAAGGGCTTATTGCATGTATACACTTACCATGCAATACTCGAAATGACTATTGGAAAAGATAATGCTTGACATGAACTTGTACACTTGAATGATACATGATCTTGAAAAGCTTGAAATCCTTGAATAAATGAATTATAATCAAACAACCTTGGTTGCTAGTTGAATAGGTAGAAGGGCATACCTTATAGTCTAGAGCTCATTGTGTTAGGGTGGACTACGGTCCAGGGCTAAGGCCCCGAATTAGCAATAGACAGAATGACGTATGTGGTCTTCAGCGATAGTAGGAGGGTTGACCAGTACTATGGTACATCTTGTGGCGACAGTTGGTTAGAGACTCGATTACCTAGACAAACTATGAACCAAGGATTGTGTTAAAAAGATAATAGATGAGCTAATAAGCATGAATTGCTTGATTTATTGGCATGTAACCATGAATTGCTTGATTTCTTCTCATGTAAGCATGAATTGCTTGATTTCTTGTCATGTAAGCATCAATTGCTTGATTTCTTGTCATGCAAGCATGAATTGCTTGATTACTTGTCATGTAAGCATGAATTGCTTGATTTCTTGTTATATAAGCTTGAATTGCTTAACTACTTGATATGTGACTCTGAATAGCTTGATTTCTTGAAATGGAATAAGCATGAAATTATGATTCATTGTCTATTGCTTCTTATACTATTCGAATGCCTTGAAATCCTTAGCTAGAATCATTCTTGACTAATTGACACTTAATTTGATATAATAATTGGTTAGAACTAGTTACTACCTCACTAAGTACATTCTTGTACTTATTACTCTTGTTTTCATTCTTCCCAACCACAAGATAAAGGATTCGATCGTTGCTTGATCCTGAAGCCTGATTTCTTGAGCTCGGAGTAAGACACAAGCATAGTTAAAGTATGGTTCAGACTTGTTTTGTACTCCCCTAGTTGGTGGTACTTAGATTGTATCTGCTGGACTTGTGCATGCATTTTGAATACTTGAAACTTGTATATATATGTTCTTGAGTGGGCTTACCATGTTGTGAACTTGGTTGATAATGTGAAATAAGTAATGAACTCAAATTCTATGTAATGGAAAAGTATTTTGCTGCGCATATGGGTATATATTGCATGTTTCAAAGTAATTGATCTAGCTTATTGTGTAATTAGAATGCCTTGTGAAATTATATAGTCACTTGTGTGCATATACCATGTTGCAAGTGTTTTTATATGTTTGTAAGATAAATCCCGAATGGTAAGGCTTGGCATATAGCTTGTTTGGAGCCAATATACGTGCAATTGTATGTTCAAATGATCATGTTTAGTAAAATTAGGTATGAAATGTTACATGTATCAATCTAAGAACAATGAAATGAAATGGAAGCATGTTTTCTCACTTAGGCCATTCGAATGCTAGTTATATGATGATGTTAATTGAAATGTTGAAGTAGTAACTTATAATATCTTGTAAACAAATTATGAGATTACTTGCATGTTAAGTTATGAATGCTTGGTTGCTTGCTAGTTAAGTAACTCATCTAATAGGGATGAGTTAACCTTTCCTTGCCTCGTCCTTGCTTGGTAACGCTCCCGAACCGGTTTGCTACTAACCCGGGGTAGGGGGTGTTACACATTTGATTCTAATGTGTTCTCACTAGACATATACACCAATCAGTTCAATATAAGAAAACATACAAGACTCTAAATCAATTCCCAATTTCCAGCAATCAATCTAACATTTCTCAAGCCAAACAATTTGTTATAATCACAAAATCAAAAAGGAATTCATGAACACTAAACATTACCTTAAAATTGAACACAATTCCAAACCTTTATCACAATCCCCACATGGATTAAGCTTGCATTTTCTTTCCTTTCTCTCAATGGTGTTTTAGGTTTGATGAACAAATGAAGAAGATGGTGTATAACCCATAGTGGCTGATCATAGTAGGGTTTGGAGGACATGTGTAATGTCCACAATCTAATTTTAGTTTTACCATGCAATAGTGAACTTTCATTATATATTCATTTTGTTCCTTTTTAATTCTCGCAATTAGCTTCCTAAACTTTCATTCTATTATGGCATAGTTTGACTAGCTAATAAGTTTAATTAATGGTAACAATTTATAGTCTCGACTTAGGTATATTACAAGTAATCCATAAGTGTTTAAAAATAAAAGATTTTAGACAGATATTTATATACCTAGAATTAAATAAGTTGTTAATAGCCATGATCATAGGTATCTCATAATTCATGATGCACTTTAGGCTAATGGCTTCATACTCTTGATTATTAGATTGTTAAGCTTTGAGTAAGAATATAACATCCTTAACCCGGTTTAGGAGAAAAATCATAATCGAGAATGTTACAGCAAAGAAAACCGAAAACGTGAACCAAAAAATTTCAAATTTTATTTACATTGACCATAAATAACAATATGTTTTCTTGTCCCATTCTTTACTTCAAGTTTTGTCAAATTAACAAGATTACCATTTACGGTGATCACTCAATTTGCAATATGCCGAACTTAATATCTTGCTTGAGCCAAGGCTCACCAATCAAGTATTAATCAATATTATTACTCGGATTATTCAGCAAGCTACACATCTTAACACAACTTATGCCATATTAAGATAAATCTCACCCGCAATTACAATATAACAGGACTCTATTACCTTAACTCATTATGAAATTCGAATTAGAGGGATTAAATGACCAACTCGAAGAGTTTCATGTAACTTAAACATTTATCAATTATAAACATTTTACCATGACTAAAACCACAAACCAATAAGCATACTTTCATGTCTTGATAATTAAGGAACCATTCGAACACCTTAATTAATAGCCTTAGCTTATTAGTCAATCATAAACTTGATCATTAGCATCCACATTTTAACAGATCGAGCCCTCCTATTCACATCATTTACATGTATCTTAGTTAATATATATATATATATCAATTAAGTCAATATACTCCAAGAAGTCATGTAAGGATTTACAACTTATCTTATTAGCCAATGACCCATTTAGAGGTAACATCATGTTTGGCTAAGACATATAAATCAAATATCATACATACATAATTTGACCTCCAAACATCCATTCGAATGGCTCAATTACAACAATTCCCACATTATAATATCAAACATTAATTAGATTATACAATAAATAAGATACATTTCATACAATAGACAAGGAAAGTGCCACCATCCTAGGAGTAACTATCTAAGATAGTTTCCAACTCTACAGACTCTATAGGAATTATAAATCAAAACTTGTAATTCCTCAACCACAACAGAGACAAGCATACTTGATTAACCTTCAATGCAAGAGAATGAATGCATAAACTTATATAGCCTAAGTGAGGTAGCAATGACAAGTAATTAGCAATAAAGGACAAGGCATAAAGAGAAACCAAACAATTTGAGATCGAGATCACACAAGAGCTTTCTTGTGAATTAAGTTATCTTAATTCTTCCTTGTTCATTAAGAGTTCTTTAGATCTTTAAGATATCAATTGAAACTTACGCTAGAATTAATCGTTATTCTCCAAAAGACATCCTTCGATACTCACCAGAGCTTTCGATTCAATGCTCATTAAAAGCATTTCGGATCAATGCTCACTAAGAGCTTTTCGGATCAATGCTCACTAAGAGCTTTTTGAATCAATGCTCACTAAGAGATTTTCATTTATGTGCCTCTTAAAGGCCATCAATTTCATAGCTTGATCATCTTTCTCTTCAACTCTTAAGTTAATTAAAACATTTCATATCTTATACGGGTTTGCCTTGGATCACTATTGGTGATGAATGACATTAGTTCAGGCGATACTTAGCTCAAAGTACATAGCAATAGCTAATATCGGATTATTTTGATTTAAAAAATGTAAGAAAAAGCCCCTTCATTAGAAATTATAAGTTAGAGAAATTAGAAGTTAGAAAAGGCCCACTAGAAAAAACAAAGGATGGCTGGAATCTACACATTGATTTTTTTTTCGCAATTTTTGTTGAACCGTATGCATCAAAAGGTGCCTATACGGCTACTAAGGGATAGAATTTTATCCTAATCAACCGACTTTATCGAGAAATATTACTTTTTTTAGGCCAAGAGGTTGATAGCGAGATCTCGAATCAACGTATTGGTCTTATGGTATACCTCAGTATAGAGAATGATACCAAAGATATGTTTTTGTTTATAAACTCTCCTGGCGGATGGGTAATACCCGGAGTAGCTATTTATGATACTATGCAATTTGTGCAACCAGATGTGCATACAATATGCATGGGATTGGCCGCTTCAATGGGATCTTTTCTCCTGGCCGGAGGAGAAATTACCAAACGTCTAGCATTCCCTCACGCTCGGTGCCAATGAGTTTTTTTTATTTGATGGAAAGAAAAAGGAAGACTATACCTTCGCCATATGAAATATGAATTAGTAAGTAATAATAGCATGGCACTTCGAATAAGATATGAATTTTTTTTATTTCTTTTTTATTTATTTATTAGATTATGTATCGAAAGAGTAATATGAGAGAAAGGGGATTTCCAATTTTATCTTAGCTGTCGTCGGCCCATCTCAGCGTCACAAACTTTTTTTCTTTTCACACCAGAGGCTATTAACAATATTTATGTTATAAATATAAAAATAAAAGAGTACGAAAAAAAAAGACTATTTTTTCTTTCTTTTTTTTGAAAAAAAAAGAAACTTTGGGATTGCTGAATCACAGACGAAATAAATAATAAATATATAAAGCAACAGAGCCATCATAGTATTTTTTAACTTTATCCAAATCCAAAAAAAAAGAAGGGTAGTAATTGGATTATTTATTGATCCAGTTCTAATAGACTCTATATTTTCTCTTTTTCTTTTTTCGATGAAAGAAAAAAAGAGAATTCCATTGTAAAGCCGTATGCAATGCGCAAAAAATGCCTGTACGGTTGTTCAATTCTATCCTTTTCTTATTATTCTATAGCTATCAACAAGCGATGATAATTAGTGCCATCGAAACATATCAATGGGGCGTCCCCTAAGCAATACTTTGAACAAGAGTACCGAAGGTACTAAAAGATCATTTGATCTTAATAATAAGGGACTGTAGTCCAAATATAACAGGCATCAACCAATAAATCCGAGGTCTTCCATTTAAAAGTCAACTTACGTGCTTTATCTTAGTTTTGATATTCAGTAAGTTGCTTGTTGTACAAGTAGCTTTACGTTTTAAACTTAGAGGATTCATTCCACCATTGATTTTTCTCTTAATCTCCACAATTTTCTCGCTCGTCTCTCTATCTAGAAATAATCAGTTTCCCTTAAGGAGGAAGGAAATGGTTTCTTTCCTAAACTCCTTTAGCCGAGAGTCCTCAGGTGACACATGGCCATGCCCTTGGATTTTTAATAATTTAACATGCATCTTCAAACTTTTAAATCATGTGCATTCTGGTCTTCTCCAATCGGGCCACTCATTTAATCACATGATCAATTTGATCCCTAATTCAAGATTAGTCACCTTAATAAGCATAATTCGGGTTGACATTCTTCTAGGTCGGGGTTTAGGGTGTTACAAAGAAATTGTACTTCTTGATACCCATAGGAAAAGTATAGACTTGGTAATGAAAATTCTAACTAGAAAGGTTTCATGTGAAGAATTGTCCTCTAAGCTAAAAAGATAGTAATGATTTATGTCATGTATCTCATTTTTGATGTAAACCTTGGTTCAGATGTTTGGGGTCAAGTTTGGGTATCATGACATATGAAGCTTAAGATACATGATATTTACAAATGCGATTTTAGACCTTTAGTAGAGTTGTAAGAGTTGTTGATTGTATATTCATTTAGCTAAGGCTAGAGTGATGACCAAATACTAGCACTTAAATTGAGTTCCATTTGGAATCTTTTCATAAGTTCAAAATCTTAATGGTTAATCATTGATAAGTTATAAGATGTACAACATGTAATTTAGTTGTTGTCATGCATTAAGCTTGAATGCTGGTTGTTAGCTATCAATGATTAAGCTAAGTCGAGGAATGAATTAAAAGTTTTAAATTGTCCACGTTTTTTACGAGAAATGTCCTGCCCTGCTTCAATGTTTGTGATTCTTGCACAAATTTCCTTGAAAGCTTGTCTGGCTACACATTTTACGCTAGTCTTTCTTTTAGGCTAGGTAGAGGGTGTTACAATTGGTATCAGAGTCAGGTTTAGTCGATTCTCGGACTAAATCAGGGTTCATCGCATGATCATATGTCATTGTGCCACCTAGGAGTTCAAAATTTTGTTTTGTATTGGTAGCTTGGAACCAATACAAATAGTCTACTCTGTTTGAAAATCAGAATATGCAATAGTATTCCGAGTTTAATAACGCGAAGTTATCGTCACCGAAGAAATTCTGGGTTGAATTTCTTTTAAGGGGGAGGGAATTGTAACACCCTAAAAATTGGGCCTAGAAGTATATCACCAGATCGATTGTTAAACTAATTAAATTAAATAAGAGAAGGGGAAATGTAATATCCCAATTTTAGGAACCCAAAATCTCGTATTACCAAGTGATTAATTTAATTGCTAATCCAAGTGACGATGAATTGTGTACAAGATTACCTTTAGGACTAAAATTTAATATTTAGCAAATAGAGAGCCTAGTGTGAAGTGATCAAATAGATAGAATAGTAAATCCAAGGTTTTGCGTGTAAATTTCATTTTAGAAAGAAACATGTACATGTGTCACATGCTTGTAGAGTAAGTGGATTCAAGTGGGGACTCTCGGTTAACACTTGAAGAAGAAAAAAAAGAAAACATATTGAACCATCTTCATTGACATTGCTGAGAGGAATTGGGAGAGAAAGTCGTGTGATTTGCTTGAGATTCCATTAGACTAGGCTTGGTGTTGTTTGCTTGTTAGATCAACCAAAGGAGGTATGATGTTCTATTTCAACTGCATGTTGTTTTGCTTGAATTGATCTATGGAATTTTTGGTGGGATTATCTTGATATTCATATATGAATGAATGATTTGTGGTTGTGAAAATTGAATATGAATGATAGGTAGAATGTAAAAAATGAAATTGGTTAGGTAATAGTATGGGAGGTTCGAATTATGCTTGAATAAAATTGTTATTGTATGAATTGGATGTGGACAATTTAATCTAGAGATTGATCTTTTTGTGGAACATTGGTGAACTTAAATATGGGGATGATTCTGTTAAGGCTGTACGAACTAGCTGCTGGAAATTAAAATGAAAATGTATTTTAGTTATACAACAAATAAATGGAATAGATGGTATATGTATATGTGTTTAAGTGACCGTAACTGATAGCTGCCTTGATAAGTTGGAAAAAAGCCTTGAATTGTAAATTTAAAGTTTGGCACTGCTTGTTGTTACGAACAGTGTGTGAAAAACTTCTATGCTGTAGTGATATATTAGTAGGATGCTGTGTTAGTTAAAGGATTGTTCGATTTAAAATGGTAAGAAAATAAGAAATTTAGGGGAGGCAGTTTCGGTTAGAAACCTCCCCTGTTTTAATTGAAATATAATGCCAGGGAATTATTGTTTGATAGTGTATTTGGGTGGTGATTGAAACAGTTTTAGTAAGTAGAAAACTTACTTGAGATTGGGGGTTAAAGAAATCGATAAATCAGGGCTGTTTTAATTCGATATAGAAAGCTGTGAATAAGTTGAACAGTTTTTAATTAAAATGTTGACATATTGGACTATTTTGATTACATGATAAATTGAACATGTAATAGAACTTGTTTTGGCCAGTTTAAACAATAGTGGACTGTTTTTCAATGTTAATTGAATGTATATGCGGTTGGGCAGGATTGAATTAATTGATAGTAAAAGATCAAATTTGAATGATATAAGGTGTATAGGGTGATTTGTTGTGTGGGAATATATGTTTGAATTTGGTTTAATTTGGTTGAATGAATTATTGGATATCGAATTGAGTCCTAATGTATAGTTATGATGTTGATAAAATAGATAAGTTGAGGCCCATCGAGTTGGTAGGAAGCCATATAAGGGGCAGGATCAATAGCAAGATAGCAGTAAGGAATCAGGTATCCCGTAACATCGGGATAAAAGGTGAGAGTAATTTAAGTTTCAGGATAGGAGTAATCCATTTCGAGTACCTTTAATTGCTTTAATTTACTTGGATTGTTAGATAATTTGTGTTACACAAGGCGATTAAGCTTGGGAATCGAGGTATGTACTTTTGTGTAGGAAGCCATATAAGGGGCTGGATCAATAGCAAGATAGCAGTAAGGAATCAGGTATCCCGTAACATCGGGATAAAAGGTGAGAGTAATTTAAGTCTCGGGATAGGAGTAATCCATCTCGAGTACCTTTAATTGCTTTAATTTACTTGGATTGTTAGATAATTTGTGTTACACAAGGCGATTAAGCTTGGGAATCGAGGTATGTACTTTTGTGAAAAAGTACCTTGGGATATAATGAGTGAGTTGATAATATTGTTGGTGCTTGGACTATAGATTTGATTATAAATTGAAAGAGTTATGTCACCTATAATAAAGGTATCTCGTGATTCATTGCATAATTGATTAAAAGTTAAGCCTTGGTGGCCTTGTTGATAAGCACATGAGCAATGCTCATCTTGAATATAAGGTTGAAATAGATGAATAATACTTACTTTGAAAGGAAAAAATGTAAGGTAATATGATATTATTGAGAAACTATGATTGAAACATTGTTTAAATGTAAATAAATGTGAGAAGCCTTTGTCTCGAGTCAGTCGTAGGTACAGTTGGCATGCCATAGAGTCTGTTGAGCTTGCTAGTGTGGACTACGGTCTTGGACTTAGGTCCCTTGTCAATGATGATCAAATGATCTATTGGTAGTACTAGTACCCTTGTTTAATAATGGTTAAATTGGTACTATGTACCCTTGTTTGATATTAAATTTAGTGAATTCATGTATCTAGACTGTTGCTTGAGTCTCAAGGCTGTAATAAAAGAATGTATGAAAGTTCATAACTCTTGAGAAGCTTAATTTGCTATGCCTAGTATGAAAAGGAACCACAACTAGTAATGATAATTTCTAACATAGAAATTAGTGGGACATGATACTAAGATTTAATCATAATATAATATAATTGGTTGTTGTTGGGGATAGTGACCCTTCAAAGGATTATAGAATTTTAAAAGAAAGGTGGATTGCTTGAATGTTTACCTATGTTTGAGTGATAGTTGATGTGCTGCTAAGTGTTTAAGATTCGAGACCATCAATGTTTGATTGATTCTGTAAGTTCATTGGTTGAACATAATTGCAAATTAGTACAGTGAATCTTGAAAGTTAAAGCATGTATGTCGTGACGTCCATGGATTTTTTTCAAATTTTTAACTTACATTAATGAATTTCGAAATGTTATAATGCCCTTTTTATGACAAGAATCAGTCTTGACTTAAGACTAGACTAAGTTTAATTGTTTGGTGGGTCAATTAATTGATGAATAAAGGTAACTAAGATGAATGCTCAATTAGGAGCAATTATGCTGTTGAATAGTCCAATATGTATAGATGAATTGAGTTTTAATTATAGAAATGTAACATGTTATAAGTATTAATCGAATGGGGCAGTATTTGGAGTGAAATATGATTAATGAACCGGGTAAAATCTGTGTCCTAAAGAATTATGCTGGTTGTGATAATTTGCATGAAATGTATTAAGGGATAGAATTTGTTGTTGCTTAATCAATTCGAATTCATGGGGCTGTTTATGGAAGGAATGAACTGCTTTGTACAAGGAATGAAATTTTAAGTGTTTGTAATTATTTTGACAACCTACTGGACTGTTGTAAGGGAATTTTATGATAATTAATGACTATTTAGTTCTATGGATTTAGAATGCTCGAATCTACCCTGTTAAGGAACTAGTTGATAGCATAATAATTAAGTTGGTATGATATAGATCACTTGTTAAATTATGGTCACTTGTGTGTGGATATCGGTAGGTTATGGTTAAGTACTTTCGAATGCTAAAATTTTAAGCAGCATTGGGGCAAGTAAATTTGTCACACCCCGAAAACTGGTTTAATCAAGATTAAATTTCGATGATCTAATATTTTGTACCGATTAAATAATTAGCTCGATCTTGTACCTAATTTGAAGCAGTAAATGTTATTCGGGCTAACCTTATCAGTTTATTATTATTATTATTATTATTATTATTATTATTATTATTATTATTATTATTATTATTATTATTATTATTATTAGTAAAAAGACAAATGTCATAAATTTGGGGACCCATGACAAATTCTTTCAATCGAAGGGAATTGCCGTGAATCCCCCACATGTAGGGGTGATTCGACAGGGGGGCACAAGGTGGCATAGGCTTAAAAGCCTTTAAGCCACGTGGGATCATGCTCCTTAAAGGATGCCACACTCCAACTTACGTGGAGATTGTGGAGAAACGAGGGGCAGGCAATTTTGTATAAATAGGGGGGATTATCGCGCAAGATAGACAGGAAAGAAAAGAACAAAATAGGATGCCACACTCCAACTTACGGATAAAGGCGTTGTTATCCGAGAGTCTTAAAAGTATCGGGTTGTCGAGGTTAGTCTAGCTGTGTCAAGGAATAGGCTCGGTGCCATCCCATTGTATTATTTTGTGGTTATATTTGTATTTGTTTAAGGGCTCACGTACAATAACTATGTTGAATTTGTTTGGCAAATTCAGTAAGTGCCTTGCATTGCTGTGATATGTGCAAATATGACTATGATATGTTACATGTATGTGATATATGAAAATGATGTTAAATGTGACATGATATGGAGCTAAGGCTCGTTTTGATATTTAATATGATATGACTTGAAAATTTTGGACTATGCGAATTTGTATAATTATGGACATTGGATACAATTGGCATGCCATAGGATTATTGAGCTCAGTTAAGTAAGGGAGGGCTACGGTCCAGGGCTACGGCCTATATGTGGGGGAAATAAGGTCAGTTGTGTAAGGGATATATCTCCAGAGCTATGGCTCAAGGGCTACGACTCACTCTCCGTTATATGTGTTGGTGTACAGGGGAATCCGTGTATCCAATGATACCTAATATGATATGTGCCTATGAATTGTGCTATGACAATATGATTATGATATGACTATGTGACATGTAATACGTGAATATGAAAGCATGTGAATATGTGTAATAAGCATGAATTGTGCATAGTATAATATGACTACTTTTATATTTGATTATCATGCATTTCATAATATTAATCATTCATTGTAATTGTTATAACTACTTCACTAGGCTATGTAAGCCCAACATGTGTGTCTCATGCATTTTTTAGGACCTTAAACAAATTCGAGCCTTGATCGTGTTGTTGCAGTTGTAAGTCTCGTCCCTACCTTATAAGTATGTTATCTTTTGCTATAGACTCCTAGTGAAGTGGCATATGGTCCAACTTGTTTTGTATAATCCTTTCTATGGTTGTATGATGACTCGGTAATGTGGTCATGTTGTATGTTTATAATGACTATATTTGAATAGGTTAAAAAGTGCCTAAAATGAGCCTAAGGTGAAAACTTAGTAAATGGATTCCGAATGTCCTAAAATTTGTCGTACCAATAGGGACATGGTTTATAAGTGTACTGGTAAAATTTGGTAAATTTAGTTAAGTCACAAAACTGATTATTAATTTGCTGCTAAAATCTGGTAAGGTTTGGAAATCACTTGATAGGTTAATCCGAATAAAAACAATCTTTGAACAATTTACAAAAAAGGTCATTAAATATTGTATCATCTAGTCAGAAAAGTAAACGACCTCCGTTGGTAATGAAATTTCACAGGCTGATAATTAGTAAGTTTAATTTTAGTATGATAACCCGAATTTCGGCTAAGGACCTTTAATTTGTAAAATTTACAACTTAGTCCCTAAGGTTAAGAAAAGTTTAAAATTAACCCCAACCCCGATTAAGTTTAGTAGCAAACAAAGGGGATAAGTCTTAAGAATAATTAATATGATACTTAGATTAAGTTTTGAACTCTGAATCTTTTTTGAACCTCCGATTAGTCTTCTGATAACACTATCCGACCTGGATCTCTACCAGACTGGGAAGTGGGTGTTACAATTGTGGTATCTGAGCCTAGGTTTAGTTGATTATAGGACTAACCAGACATCTACTATGAGTCTGTGTCTTCATATGCCAGTTAGGAGTTATTTGAATATGTATTCTGTGACTTACAACTTACACGATTTAATACTTCTGTGTAACTTAGATCTAAAATGTCTGGTTCTACCGATAGAAGGTTAATGAACGAACTTCATCCAGGATCCTCCTCAACTCAGGAGGACAATTTGAGGCCTGAAATCCAACCCGAACGTGTGGGACAGGATGACCCACCTCACCCTCCATCAATGCAACCCGCTCAGCAGGCGTATCTGATGTCCATGATGGACATGATTAAATAGGTGGTGTTGCCTCTTTGACAAGAACCACCTCCCCACCTGCCGAGGCTTCTCGCCTACTTCGAGCCCTTGTTGATAAGCTCAAGCAATATCATGTGTATACGTTCACCAACCAGGACTTGGATAAACCCGAGATCACGGAATACTAGCTGGAGAACACTCTGAAGGTGCTGAATAAGCAAATGAAGTGTCCAGAGGTACATAAGCTTGAATGTGCCCTAGCCTTGATAAATGAAGAGGCCCAAAGTTGGTGGGATACAGCACCCTCACTGTTCCTAAACATCGTGTCACGTGGGACTTCTTTCTTCAGAGTTTCATAAGAAATACATCAATGAGCACTACATTGCAGAAAGTCGCAAGAAATCCCTCCATCCGAGGCAAGAAGAAAGACCAAGTAGATTAGTACATCGACGATTTACGTAAGTATGCAAGATATGGTGTCGAGATCATCCAGATCTTGAGAAGGAAAATGCATAATGTTTATAGACGACCTTTGTGATGAACTTCGACCTCTCTTCGTTGCTTTGGAGATTAAGGACTTCCACTTTGCCAATCAAAGCCATCACAACCGAAGCTTCACAGAGAGCATCCGAGAGGAGAAAAGGGAACCTGACTCGACCGATAAGAGGTTCGAGATGATTCCAAGTCACCCATATCCCGTAAGAGGGGGAGACAATGGGACCAAAAGTCTGCTACCTACCAACAATTGCCTCAATGCTGGTATGTACGTCTGTTCGATCACGAAACAATCATTATCCACACAACTTCGTGGATAGCACGGGCGGTTCCACAAAGGGTTCCTAGATTCTCTTATGCAACTTCGCCAAAAGAGGCACTCGGTCGCAAAAAGGCCGTAGGCAATCCGTTCTTGTTACCTTTGTGGAGAGTCCGCCACTTCATCCGTCGGTGCCCATAGAATCCTCATGCTCCTACCTCTATAGCTTCTTAGAACATCTCAAAGAAAGGGAGAGGAGCAAATCAAACACAATATGGTTTTATGGGGGAGACCTCGTAACAACAATGCTCCCTAGTTGGCCGTAATCCTTAGACTTCAGCTCAAATATATCATGTCCAAGGTCGCGAACATGAAGATGATCTCGATGTGATTGCAGGTGGTAGAGTTATGTTCTGAATTTGTTTATGCTTTGATAGATCTAGGCTCCAGGCATTCCTTCCACCCACGAAGTTGAGTTCGAGATAGAAGTACAACCGAACTTCTCCGGTCTCCACTACTCTATATAGAATGGCTCTAGCAGAGTTGAAGGAGTAAAAATCTCAAATTCAAGGCTTTCAAGATAAGGGATTCATTCCACGTGTTCCTCACCCTAGGGAGCGCTGGTTTTGTTTGTCAAAAAATGATGGATCGATGCGTCTATGCATTGACTATCGTCAATTGAATAAAGTGACGATCAAGAACAAGTACCCATTTCCGAGGATAGATGACCTCTTTGATCAGTTGAAGGATGCTTTTGTCTTTTCCAAGATAGATATTCGGTCCAGATACTAACAAATACTGGTAAAGGAGTCTGACGTTCCAAAGACTACCTTTTGAACCAGATATGGTCACTATGAATTTCTAGTGATGCCTTTTAGGCTCACGAATGCACCTGTAGCTTTCATGGATCTGATGAATCATGTATTCTGACCATAGCTTGATAATTTTGTGGTTGTCTTTATAGACGACATTCTGATCTATTCCAAAGACTCGACTTCTCATGAAGAACATCTTCGAATTGTGCTTCAGACCCTTCAGGAGAAACAACTCTACACCAAGTTCAATAAAAATGAATTTTGGCTTCTGAAGTATCCTTTCTTGGCAATGTAATCTCTTTTGCGGGAATTCAAGTGGACCCAAAGAAGATTCAAGAAATCCTTGATTGGACTTCTTCGAAGAATGTGGGAGAAGTTCGTAGTTTTTTAGGCCTCGAAGGCTATTACCGTAGATTCGTTTAGGAATTCTCATTGCTTACAGCACCCTTAATGAGGCTTCTCCACAAGGATACTCCATTTCTGTGGACTGTTGATCAACAAAGGAGTTTTGACCAGCTCAAGCAAGTCCTTACTTATGCCCCTGTGTTAGTGCAACCCGAGTCGGGCAAAGACTTCACCGTGTATAGTGATGTATCCCACTTGGGATTAGGCTGTGTTCTGATGCAAGAAATCATAACTTATGCCTCACGTCAACTCAAGCCCCACGAGCTAAATTACTCGACTCATGATCTGGAACTTGCCGCAGTTGTGTTTGCTTTGAAGATTTGGCAGCATTGCCTTTATGGTGAGAAGCGTTATCTCTACACTGATCATAAAAGCTTGAAATATCTCCTAACTCAAAAAAAGTTAAACCTTCGTTAACGTTGATGGATGGAGATATTGAAAGATTATGATCTAGTTATTGACTACCATCCCGGTAAAGCCAATATGGTGGCTGACGCTCTTAGCCAGAAGCACACTTATTCTCTAAGATGCTTGAATGCTCACTTCGACTCGTAAAGCATGGCAAATTGTTAGCTGAGTTAAGAGTTCATTCGACCATTGTATCCCAAATTAAGGCACTCCAAGAAACTGATGAGGAGTTGCAACCCTTATGCTAAGGTCAAGGATAGCTCGATCCCGACTTTGCTTTGAATTCTCGAAGGGTTATTGCGTTTCCAAGAATCGCATTTATGTTCCCGATGATGATGATCTTCGAACAAATTCTGAGTGAAGCTCATTCGAGCCCATTCTCTATTCACCCCGAGCTATCAAATGTACAAAGATCTGAAGGAGATCTATTGGTGGTCCGGTATGAAGAATGAAATCCCGCACTACGCAGCTAGGTGTTTGACCGAGTCAAAGTCGAAACAAGGTACCTACAGTGTCTTCGCAGCCCTTTGAACTTTAGCAATGGAAATGAGAGCATATCGATGGACTTCGTAAGTGGTATACCTTGACTCAAGAAAAATGATGTCATATGGGTCATTGGGATCGATTCACCAAGTCCGCTCACTTCCTTCAAGTGAGAATGGATTTCACTTGCCTAAGCTTGGAGTTGTACATCCGTGAAGTCATTCGCTTACACAGAATTTTGGTATCGATCATCTCCGATCGTGACCCATGATTTACGTCTTAGTTTTGGAGGACCTTACACGAGGCCTTAAGAACGCGAGTGCATCTTACCACCGCTTTCCATCCTCAAACCGACAACCAATCTAAAAGAGTTATTCAGGTAACTCTAAACCCTTCTCTAAGTTATGTGAATGGGTATTTGTACCAGTCATGATTCTTCCTTGTAGATCGTGGAAGATATGCTCTGAGCTTGTCTCATTGACTTTGGGAATACGTGACGAAAAATCCTACCCTTGGTCGAAAGTTTGCTTACAACAACAAATTACTGTGCTTCAATTCAAATGGCTTCAGATAAAGTTCTCTATAGAAAGAGGTGTAGAACTCCTTTTGTTGGACTGAACTAGGTGAAGGCAAGATTCTAGGTCCGACTTTCTTCAGGAAACCGAAGAAAGGACTACCATTATTTGTGACCAGCTTAAAGCTACCTTTGACCGACACAAGTCCTATGCTGACCTGGGCCAGAGAGATTTTAGTACAAGGTTGGTGAAAAGGCTTTCCTCAAAGTATCTCCGTGGAAGAAGATTATTCATTTCGAAAAGAAAGGAAAGCTAAGTCTCCGCTTCATTGGTCTATTCGAAGTGATTGAAAAAATTGGACCTGTTGCCTACCGATTAGCTCTCCCTGAGGAATTAAGTCAGATTCACAACGTCTTCCATGTATCTATGCTACGCAAGTACCCATCAGATCCTTCCCATGTGATTAAACCAGAATCAGTGGAGATTTAATCTAATTTGACAAACGAGGAAGAACCTATTCAGATCCTTGCACGAGAAGTTAAACGGCTTCATAACAAGACTGTGCCCTTAGTAAAAGTTTTTTGGCAAAGTCATTCCGTTGAAGAGGCAACATGGGAACCTGTGGAGACCATGCAAAAATAGTATCCTTGTCTATTCGCCTGAAATGAAAATTTGAGGATGAATTTTCTTAATGGTAGGAGATTTGTCACACCCCAAAAACCAGTCTAGTCGGGGTTAAGTTTCGGTGATCGAATATTTTGTACCGGTTAAATAATTAACTCGATCTTGTATCTAATTTGAAGCAGTAAAGGTTATTTGGGCTAACCATATTATTTTATTATTATTATATTTATTAGTAAAAAAAAGATAAATGTCGTGAATTGGGGAGGACCCAAGGCAAATACCTTCAGTTGAAGGGAATTGCCGTGAATCCCCCACATGTAGGGGTGATTCTGCAAGGAGGCACAAGGTGGCATAGGCTTAAATGCCTTTAAGCCATGTGAGCATCATGCTCCTTAAAGCATGCCACACTCCAACTTACATGGAGATTGTGGAAAAATGAGGGGGCCAGCAAATTTAGTATAAATAGGGGGATTATCGCTCAAGATAGACATGAAAAGAAAGGAAAAACAAAATCCAAAGGATAGCTTGGTAATCCCGAGTTTTTTACGGATAAATTCAAGTCTTTGCTTATCGATTGGCTCAAGGGATTGATAAAGAACAACCGTCATCTCTTCCAAAAGCTACGGATAAAGGCATTATAATCCGAGAGTCTTTAAAGTATTGGGTTGTTTAGGTGAGTGTAGTGGTGTCAAGGGATAGGCTCGTGCCATCCCATTGTATTATTTTGTGGTTATGTTTGTATTTGTTTAAGGGCTCACGTAGAGCAACTATGTTGAATTTGATTGATAAATTCAGTAAGTGCCTTGCATTACTTTGATATCTGCAAATATGACTATGTATGTTACATGTATGTGATATATGAAAATGATGTTAAATGTGACATGATATGGAGCTAAGGCTCATTTTGATATTTATTATGATATGACTTGAAAATATGGACTATGTGAATTTGTATAATTATGGACATTGGATACAATTGGCATGCCATAGGATTATTGAGCTCGATTAAGTAGGGAGGGCAACGGTCCGGGCTACGGCCTATATGTGGGGAAATAAGGTTGACTTGTAAGGATATATCTCGAGCTATGGCTCAAGGGCTACGACTCACTCTCCGTTATATGTGTTGGTGTACAGGGGAATCCGTGTATCCAATGATACCTAATATGATATGTACCTATGAATTGTGCTATGACAATATGATTATGATATGACTATGTGACATGTAATATGTGAATATGAAAGCATGTGAATATGTGTAATAAGCATGAATTGTGCATAGTATAATATGACTACTTGTATATTTGATTATCATGCATTTCATAATATTAATCATTCATTGTAATTGTTATAACTACTTCACTAGGCTATGTAAGCCCAACATGTGTGTCTCATGCATTTTTTAGGACCTTAAACAAATTCGAGCCTTGATCGTGTTGTTGCATTTGCTTGTAAGTCACGTCCCTACCTTATAAGTATGTTATCTTTTGCTATAGACTCCTAGTGAAGTGGCATATGGTCCAACTTGTTTTGTATAATCCTTTCTATGGTTGTATGATGACTCGGTAATGTGGTCATGTTGTATGTTTATAATGACTATATTTGAATAGGTTAAAAAGTGCCTAAAATGAGCCTAAGGTGAAAACTTAGTAAATGGATTCAGAATGTCCTAAAATTTGTCGTACCAATAGGGACATGGTTTATAAGTGTACTGGTAAAATTTGGTAAATTTAGTTAAGTCACAAAACTGATTATTAATTTGCTGCTAAAATCTGGTAAGGTTTGGAAATCACTTGATAGGTTAATCCGAATAAAAACAATCTTTGAACAATTTACAAAAAAGGTCATTAAATATTGTATCATCTAGTCATATAAAAGTAAACGACTCCGTTGGTAATGAAATTTCACAGGCTGATAATTAGTAAGTTTAATTTTAGTATGATAACCTGAATTTCGGCTAAGGACCTTAATTTGTAAAATTTACAACTTTGTCCCTAAGGTTAAGAAAAGTTTAAAATTAACCCCAACCCCGATTAAGTTTAGTAGCAAACAAAGGGGATAAGTCTTAAGAATAATTAATATGATACTTAGATTAAGTTTTGAACTCTGAATCTTTTTTGAACCTCCGATTAGTCTTCTGATAACACTATCCGACCTGGATCTCTACCAGACTGGGAAGTGGGTGTTACAATTGTGGTATCTGAGCCTAGGTTTAGTTGATTATAGGACTAACCAGACATCTACTATGAGTCTGTGTCTTCATATGCCAGTTAGGAGTTATTTGAATATGTATTCTGTGACTTACAACTTACACGATTTAATACTTCTGTGTAACTTAGATCTAAAATGTCTGGTTCTACCGATAGAAGGTTAATGAACGAACTTCATCCAGGATCCTCCTCAACTCAGGAGGACAATTTGAGGCCTGAAATCCAACCCGAACGTGTGGGACAGGATGACCCACCTCACCCTCCATCAATGCAACCCGCTCAGCAGGCGTATCTGATGTCCATGATGGACATGATTAAATAGGTGGTGTTGCCTCTTTGACAAGAACCACCTCCCCCACCTGCTGAGGCTTCTCTGCCTACTTCGAGAGCCCTTGTTGATAAGCTCAAGCAATATCATGTGTATACGTTCACCAACCAGGACTTGGATAAACCCGAGATCACGGAATACTAGCTGGAGAACACTCTGAAGGTGCTGAATAAGCAAATGAAGTGTCCAGAGGTACATAAGCTTGAATGTGCCCTAGCCTTGATAGCTGAAGAGGCCCAAAGTTGGTGGGATACAGTTACCCTCACTGTTCCTAAACATCGTGTCACGTGGGACTTCTTTCTTCAGGAGTTTCATAAGAAATACATCAATGAGCACTACATTGCAGAAAGTCGCAAGAAATCCCTCCATCTGAGGCAAGAAGAAAGACCAGTAGATTAGTACATCGACGATTTCTGTAAGTATGCAAGATATGGTGTCGAGATCATCTGTACTGAGAAGGAAAAATGCATAATGTTTATAGACGACCTTTGTGATGAACTTCGACCTCTCTTCGTTGCTTTGGAGATTAAGGACTTCCAGACCCTTGCCAATCAGGCCATCACAACCGAAGCTTCACAGAGAGCATCCGAGAGGAGAAAAGGGAACCTGACTCGACCTGATAAGAGGTTCTGAGATGATTCCAAGTCACCCATATCCCAGAAGAGGGGGAGACAATGGGACCAAAAGTCTGCTACCTACCAACAGTTGCCTCAATCTGGGTATGTACGTCCGTTCCAGTCTGCCGAAACAACTGTTATCCACACAACTTCGGTGGATAGCACGGGCGGTTCCACAAAGGGTTCCTAGATTCTCTTATGCAACTTCTGCCAAAAGAGGCACTCAGTGCAGTGCCGTAGGCAATCCGGTTCTTGTTACCTTTGTGGAGAGTCTGGCCACTTCATCCGTCAGTGCCCATAGAATCCTCATGCTCCTACCTCTATAGCTTCTTAGAACATCTCAGTGAAAGGGAGAGGAGCAAATCAAACACAATATGGTTTTGCGGGGAGACCTCGTAACAACAATGCTCCCCTAGTTGGCCGTAATCCTTAGACTTCAGCTCAAATATATCATGTCCAAGGTCGCGAACATGAAGATGATCTCGATGTGATTGCAGGTGGTAGAGTTATGTTCTGAATTTGTTTATGCTTTGATAGATCTAGGCTCCAGGCATTCCTTCCACCCACGAAGTTGAGTTCGAGATAGAAGTACAACCTGGAACTTCTCCGGTCTCCACTACTCTATATAGAATGGCTCTAGCAGAGTTGAAGGAGTAAAAATCTCAAATTCAAGGCTTTCAAGATAAGGGATTCATTCCACAGTGTTCCTCACCCTAGGGAGCGCTGGTTTTGTTTGTCAAAAAAATGATGGATCGATGCGTCTATGCATTGACTATCGTCAATTGAATAAAGTGACGATCAAGAACAAGTACCCATTTCCGAGGATAGATGACCTCTTTGATCAGTTGAAGGATGCTTTTGTCTTTTCCAAGATAGATATTCGGTCCAGATACTAACAAATACTGGTAAAGGAGTCTGACGTTCCAAAGACTACCTTTTGAACCAGATATGGTCACTATGAATTTCTAGTGATGCCTTTTAGGCTCACGAATGCACCTGTAGCTTTCATGGATCTGATGAATCATGTATTCTGACCATAGCTTGATAATTTTGTGGTTGTCTTTATAGACGACATTCTGATCTATTCAAAGACTCGACTTCTCATGAAGAACATCTTGGTTGTGCTTGGACCCTTCAGAGAAACAACTCTACACCAAGTTCAATAAAAATGAATTTTGGCTTCAAGTATCCTTTCTTGGCAATGTAATCTCTTTTATGGAATTCAAGTGGACCCAAAGAAGATTCAAGAAATCCTTGATTGGACTTCTTCAAGAATGTGGGAGAAGTTCGTAGTTTTTAGGCCCTCGAAGGCTATTACCGTAGATTCGTTTAGGAATTCTCATTGCTTACAGCACCCTTAATGAGGCTTCTCCACAAGGATACTCCATTTCTGTGGACTGTTGATCAACAAAGGAGTTTTGACCAGCTCAAGCAAGTCCTTACTTATGCCCCTGTGTTAGTGCAACCCGAGTCGGGCAAAGACTTCACCGTGTATAGTGATGTATCCCACTTGGGATTAGGCTGTGTTCTGATGCAAGAAATCATAACTTATGCCTCACGTCAACTCAAGCCCCACGAGCTAAATTACTCGACTCATGATCTGGAACTTGCCGCAGTTGTGTTTGCTTTGAAGATTTGGCAGCATTGCCTTTATGGTGAGAAGCGTTATCTCTACACTGATCATAAAAGCTTGAAATATCTCCTAACTCAAAAAAAGTTAAACCTTCGTTAACGTTGATGGATGGAGATATTGAAAGATTATGATCTAGTTATTGACTACCATCCCGGTAAAGCCAATATGGTGGCTGACGCTCTTAGCCAGAAGCACACTTATTCTCTAAGATGCTTGAATGCTCACTTCTGACTCAGAAAGCATGGCAAATTGTTAGCTGAGTTAAGAGTTCATTCGACCATTGTATCCCAAATTAAGGCACTCCAAGAAACTGATGAGGAGTTGCAACCCCTTATGCTAAGGTCAAGGATAGCTCAGATCCTGACTTTGCTTTGAATTCTGAAGGGTTATTGCGTTTCCGCAACCGCATTTATGTTCCCGATGATGATGATCTTCGGAACAAATTCTGAGTGAAGCTCATTCGAGCCCATTCTCTATTCACCCTGGAGCTATCAAATGTACAAAGATCTGAAGGAGATCTATTGGTGGTCCGGTATGAAGAATGAAATCCCAGACTACGCAGCTAGGTGTTTGACCGAGTCAAAGTCGAGAACAAGGTACCTACAGGTCTTCTGCAGCCCTTTGAACTTTAGCAATGGAAATGAGAGCATATCAGGATGGACTTCGTAAGTGGTATACCTTTGACTCTGAAGAAAAATGATGTCATATGGGTCATTGCGGATCGATTCACCAAGTCTGCTCACTTCCTTCAAGTGAGAATGGATTTCAGCTTGCCTAAGCTTGCGGAGTTGTACATCTGTGAAGTCATTCGTTTACACAGAATTTTGGTATCGATCATCTCCGATCGTGACCCATGATTTACGTCTTAGTTTTGGAGGACCTTACACGAGGCCTTAAGAACGCGAGTGCATCTTACCACTGCTTTCCATCCTCAAACTGACAACCAATCTAAAAGAGTTATTCAGGTAACTCTAAACCCTTCTCTAAGTTATGTGAATGGGTATTTGTACCAGTCATGATTCTTCCTTGTAGATCGTGGAAGATATGCTCTGAGCTTGTCTCATTGACTTTGGGAATACGTACGAGAAATCCCTACCCTTGGTCGAGTTTGCTTACAACAACAGTTACCAGGCTTCAATTCAAATGGCTTCGTATAAAGCTCTCTATAGAAAGAGGTGTAGAACTCCTCTTTGTTGGACTGAACTAGGTGAAGGCAAGATTCTAGGTCCGACTTTCTTCAGGAAACCGAAGAAAGGACTACCATTATTTGTGACCAGCTTAAAGCTACCTTTGACCGACACAAGTCCTATGCTGACCTGGGCCAGAGAGATTTTAGTACAAGGTTGGTGAAAAGGCTTTCCTCAAAGTATCTCCGTGGAAGAAGATTATTCATTTCGAAAAGAAAGGAAAGCTAAGTCTCCGCTTCATTGGTCTATTCGAAGTGATTGAAAAAATTGGACCTGTTGCCTACCGATTAGCTCTCCCTGAGGAATTAAGTCAGATTCACAACGTCTTCCATGTATCTATGCTACGCAAGTACCCATCAGATCCTTCCCATGTGATTAAACCAGAATCAGTGGAGATTTAATCTAATTTGACAAACGAGGAAGAACCTATTCAGATCCTTGCACGAGAAGTTAAACGGCTTCATAACAAGACTGTGCCCTTAGTAAAAGTTTTTTGGCAAAGTCATTCCGTTGAAGAGGCAACATGGGAACCTGTGGAGACCATGCAAAAATAGTATCCTTGTCTATTCGCCTGAAATGAAAATTTGAGGATGAATTTTCTTAATGGTAGGAGATTTGTCACACCCCAAAAAACCAGTCTAGTCGGGGTTAAGTTTCGGTGATCGAATATTTTGTACCGGTTAAATAATTAACTCGATCTTGTATCTAATTTGAAGCAGTAAAGGTTATTTGGGCTAACCATATTATTTTATTATTATTATATTTATTAGTAAAAAAAAGATAAATGTCGTGAATTGGGGAGGACCCAAGGCAAATACCTTCAGTTGAAGGGAATTGCCGTGAATCCCCCACATGTAGGGGTGATTCTGCAAGGAGGCACAAGGTGGCATAGGCTTAAATGCCTTTAAGCCATGTGAGCATCATGCTCCTTAAAGCATGCCACACTCCAACTTACATGGAGATTGTGGAAAAATGAGGGGGCCAGCAAATTTAGTATAAATAGGGGGATTATCGCTCAAGATAGACATGAAAGAAAGGAAAAACAATTCGATCCAGTGATAGCTTGGTAATCCTGAGTTTTTCGGTTCGATAAATTCAAGTCTTTGCTATCGATTGGCTCAAGGGATTGATAAAGAACAACCGTCATCTCTTCCAAAAGCTACGGATAAAGGCATTATAATCCGAGAGTCTTTAAAGTATTGGGTTGTTTAGGTGAGTGTAGTGGTGTCAAGGGATAGGCTCGGTGCCATCCCGTTGCACTATTTTGTGGTTATGTTTGTATTTGTTTAAGGGCTCACGTAGAGCAACTATGTTGAATTTGATTGATAAATCCGGTAAGTGCCTTGCATTACTTTGATATCTGCAAATATGACTATGTATGTTACATGTATGTGATATATGAAAATGATGTTAAGTGTGACATGATATGGAGCTAAGGCTCATTTTGATATTTATTATGATATGACTTGAAAAATATGGACTATGTGAATTTGTATAATTATGGACATTGGATACAATTGGCATGCCATAGGATTATTGAGCTCAGTTAAGTAAGCGAGGACAACGGTATAGGGCTACGGCTTATATGTGGGGGAAATAAGGTTGACTGTGTAAGGGATATATCTCCAGAGCTACGACTCAAGGGCTACGACCCACTCTCCGTTATATGTATTGGTGTACAGTGGAATCCGTGTATCCAATGGTACCTAATACGATATATACCTATGAATTGTGCTATGACAATATGATCATGATATGACTATGTGACATGTAATATGTGATTATGAAAGCATGGGAATATGTGTAATAAGCATGAATTGTGCATAGTATAATATGACTACTTGTATATTTGATTATCATGCATTTCATAATATTAATCATTCATTGTAATTGTTATAACTACCTCACTAGGCTATGTAAGCCCAACATGTGTGTCTCATGCATTTTTTAGGACCTTGAACAAATCAGAGCCTTGATCGTGTTGTTGCGGTTGCAAGTCACGTCCCTGCCATATATGTATGTTATCTTTTGCTATAAACTACTAGTGAAGTGGCATATGGTCCAACTTGTTTTGTATAAGCCTTTCTATGGTTGTATGATGACTCGGTAATGTGGTCATGTTGTATGTTTATAATGACTAGATTTGAATAGGTTAAAAGTGCCTAAAATGAGCCTAAGGTGAAAACTTGGTAAATGGATTCTGAATGCCCTAAAATTTGACGTACCAATAGGGACATGGTTTATAAGTGTACTGGTAAAATTTGGTAAATTTAGTTAAGTCACAAAACTGATTATTAACTTGCTGGTAAAATTTGGGAAGGTTTGTAAATCACTTGATAGGCTAATCCGAATAAAACCAGTCTTTGAACAGTTTACAAAATGGTCATTAAATATTGTATCATCTAGTCATATAAGTAAACGACCTCCGTTGGTAATGAAATTTCACAGGCTAATAATTAGTAAGTTTAATATTAGTATGATAACCTGAATTTCGGCTAAGGACTCTTAATTTGTAAAATTTACAACTTTGTCCCTAAGGTTAAGAAAAGTTTAAAATTGACCCCGACCCCGATTAAGTTTAGTAGCAAACAAAGGGAATAAATC
Source organism: Hibiscus mutabilis (assembly GCA_019671005.1). Taxonomy (NCBI): domain Eukaryota; kingdom Viridiplantae; phylum Streptophyta; class Magnoliopsida; order Malvales; family Malvaceae; genus Hibiscus; species Hibiscus mutabilis. The sequence continues at coordinate 19,082,397 of CM033727.1, read as the reverse complement.
TTAAGAATAATCAATATGATACTTAGATTAAGTTTTGAACTATGAATATTTTTTTGAACCTCCGATTAGTCTTCCGATAACACTATTCGACCTAGATCTCTACCAGACCAGGAAGGGGTGTTACAAAATTCATATTGAGTCTTGGTATGTAGAGCCATTGTAGATCAATAATAAATGATCATGTTCCATTAAGTGGTAAAAGGTTAGATAAGCCTTTGATAAACAAAATTCATGAAATCTGGATATTCATAAAAGAATCCAAGAAAGTTTATAAGTGGATGTCTAGGAATAGAGGTAATGTCTTATGAAATGGTAACATGTGATTATTCCAAAGATGGAATAATTTTTGAAGAAGGGATGTTACTTGACAGAGGGATCGTTTAACATGTTTGTTAATAATAAGTTTTATAACTCATGTTTAGGGTATAATACCTTCAATGAAAATATCAAAAGCTTAAATTGATGTGTAGGTACCTATGTCAGATTCGAGTGTCTTATGTAAGTTTTGTTTAATAGTATGTGATAAGATCAGAATCATCCTTGTTCGAAGACTTGAGATGACCAATGTTAAGATATTAAGAAACTAGTAATGGGTACGCTTAATATAGTGTTTGATTGGCCAAGGATAAAAGTCTATAATCTTAACGTGATTCAAATTCACCCTAGTACTTCTGACACCTCAGTTTGAATTAATGAAAGGAAGGTGTTTAGTTTATATATAAAGTTTTTTTGTCTTCAATTTAAAATATTCTACCTCACTAAGCAAATAAATTATCTTATTGCTCTCCTTCGTTCATTTCAATGAATGTACGTATTTCAGCCGTCTCCTATTCTAGAACGTGACTACGAGCTTTCAAGTTGGTCTGATTATGTCCTTTAGAATTCCTAGTGGTGGCACATAGTTTAAGTATGCATGATTATTTGAATTCCATATTGAGCTTAAGATGTATTTAAGCTTTATATTCATTAAAGTTTTGTAATGGCCATTTATTCTTTTATGCTCGCGGTTGAGAGATTTCTTTAGTAAATAATGCTAGTTTAGTAATCCAGAAGTGTTTAAAAAAAAAGATCTTAGAGAGATATTTATATACTGTAATACCCCAAACCCGAGCCTAGTTGCATTTTTCTAAAAGTGGTAATTTAATTTAAATTAGGGAATTATGATATCCCTAAACCGAGCCTATAAGTTGTTACCTCAATTTAAACTTATTAGCTAGTTAGATTATATCCTAATCAAATGAAAGAAGGGAGCTAAATAAGAACACTAAATTATAGTGACTAAAATGAATGACTTGTTAAACATGAAGTTTGCATGTTAAAGGAAAATCATATGGGATTTTAACACATGTTTAATTGATAATAAAATAAAGTGAGAGATGGATAGTCATCTTCTTCATTTTCCTTCTACATACTGTAACTAAACACGATTGAGAGAGATGATTCGAGCAGCCATGGAAACTTAAATTAGAGCTTGGTTTTAGACTCATTTTAGGTAGAACTAACCGTTCCTTCAAAGAGAATAAGGTAATGCTTAGTGTTCATGAATTTCCTCTTTGATTTTGAGATTCTAACAACTTGTTTTGCTTGAAAAATGCTAAATTGATTGCTGGAAAATTTGGAATTGGTTTATGTGACTTTGTTTGCTATTAACTTCTTTAGAAACTAAGTTGAAATGGTACATATGAATGAATTAGAGGGCTATTACACTTCTTGTTTGAAGAAAGGATTATTTAAGGGTTGTTTTGCTTGTATGAAATCAAATGTATAGAACTATTTTGCATAAATGAGAATATTCATGGATTGTTTTGAGTACTTTGAAACCAAGTAGGTTGTTTTATAAATTTTGGAACTAAAGAGGGATTTTTTTGATGAAATGAAGGGCTGATCTTTCATTTAAAAGTGGACTATTTTGTAGAAGAAAAAATGTTTTGAAACTGATTTGTAAATTAAAATCAGGGAGATGGTTGTTTTACACAATTAGGGACTATTATGAGCAAGATTGTTTGTATGTTAATGAACATTAAACTATTATGGGTAATGTAAAGTTAAATTAAATTGCTTGGACGTGTGTAACTAAGTTAGAGAGTCATATTTATGCACAAAAGAGTGTAGTTTAAATGTATAAAGAGCTGCCCTATTTTGCTTGAAACTATTGAAAATGTAGTTGCTTGAAACTATTGAAAACTGTATTAATTCGTAAAGAATAAAAATGCAAGACCTATATGGTTAGAAAGACAATTAAGGTAGCTTTATAACGGTGTAAACAGATCGAAATTTCGACGTACGAAATGAAAGATATGAGCATTTAAGCAAGTAATGCACATGCTGCCTGGCAGCAGCAGCCTTGATGTTTTGAAATGAATGTTTGAATGTATGGAGTCATGTAATGAATTAAATAGTTTTTGATTTTGATTCTATGGCCTGGTGTGCATTTTCGAATAGCTTTAAATGTAGTTTTGTGTACTATTTTGTACACAGTTTTGAGCAATTTGAATGCTACCTTGTATATACATATGTGTGTGCTTGTATGGCAGCCTATGACAGTTTGGATGAATGAGTTATGTGTATTGCTGCCTGTTTTGAAGTTAAATGAATGTACCTTGTCTTGACCTTGATTTAATTGTATGAAATGTTAGAACGAGAAGAGGACATTGGAGGAGAGTCTAAGGAGGACCATTCGAAAGCTAAACAAAAGGGGATAGTCTTTCGAGACTAAGCTAGCTTGGAGTATTGTGAGTGTAGTTTAATATAGGTTTAGGACTTAGGTCCTAACCAAAGATGCATGTCTACTTTCTTTTTTATTTTTATACCATGTTAATGTACTTGATTTAAGCTTGGTTGTGATGAAAAAGGGGAAGAATGGCTTAAGCTAAAACTTGAGAATTGATAGTAACATGAATGTTGTTAAATTAATTAGAAAGAAAAGTGAAAACAAATGCTTTATTCTTGGTGTCTTGGTTGTGATCAATTCGAATAGTGCTTGATTGTATCTCTATGATCTAGATACTTGTAAATATGATATAAATCATGAAATAAAGATCTTGCTTGATGCCTAGAGATGGCATATGTTAATTGCTTTCTTGAATGACAAGTGAAATTGCAAAATGTAGAGCTAAGGCTCAATTGGTCTAAGGGCTAAGCTTGAATCTTGATATACCTTTCTTGAGTTGATTCTTGAATGATGATATCTTGACTTGAACATTAATTTCTTGAAAATGTGATAAATTATGAAACAAAGCCTTGGTTGCTAGTGGTCATAGGTAGAATGACATGCCATAGAGTCTAGAGCTCCTTTTGAGTTGGGTGGACTACGGTCCAGGGCTAAGGCCCGTAAATGGCGACATTAGGAGGGTAATGACCAGTATCTTGTTATTTGGCGACAGTTGGTTGGTGGCTCGATTACCTGGACAACTAAATACCAAAGGCATAGACTAAAGAAAGCATATGAGAAATAATTGAAGCATAAAGCTTACTTGATACTTGAATTGCTTGATACTTGAATTACTTGATGCTTGAATAACTTGATACTTGAATTACTTGATGCTTGAATTATTTGATGCTTGAATAACTTGATACTTGAATTACTTGATGCTTGAATTATTTGATAATAACTTGAAATTACTGATGCTCGAATTGCTTGCTATATGAGTTGCTAATTGAATGTCTTGCTTGCAATGATATGTTACTTAATTTGAAATGATAAGTAAGAATAAAGCTCAAGTTCGATTGCTACAAAACTTGACTAGGTTCAACTTAACTAATTGATAATTGCCTCAATAATTGGATAGAACTAGATTACTACCTCACTAAGTACATTTTGTACTTATCACTCTCGTTTCCACTCTTCCCAAACAACAGGTTAGTTGATTCAAAGCATTCTCCTGATTTTGAAGCTTCTTTCTTGCGCCTGAAGCAAAGTACAAGTCAAGCTAGAGTATGGATCTATACTTGCTTTGTAATACTCCTAGTTGGTGGCACCTAGTCTTGTATATAATTAAGCTAAGTCATGCATTTTGCTACTTGAAAATTGTATATATGAACTTGTTTGACCTTAAATGTTAGAAAGGCTTAATGGCTATACTTGAAATGTATGATGACAACATTTTCATATGCATGAAATGGATTAAACTGCGCATACTTTGATATTAACTCGAATTGAAATTAAAATGTTCTAATTATTGTTGTATACCATTCGAATACTAAATATGGTCACTTAATTAAGAACTTGATAAACTTGAATGTAATTGAAAATGATCAACCAAAGTGATAACCTATAATGAATAAGAAGCATACTCGTGCTTATATAATTAAATATGAATGATTAGGTGAGTTGTTAGTTCTCAACTCACCGATTAGTGATGAGTTCTTGAAAATTTTAAACGACTCGTGTTTTCAGGGCCCCGTAATGCTCCCGAGCTGGTTTAATCCTAAACTGGGGTAGGGGGTGTTATACATACCTAGAAATAAATCAGTTGTTAATAGCCATGATCATAGGTATCTCATAATTCATGTTGGACTTTAGGCTAATGGCTTCATACTCTTGATTATTCGATTGTTAACCTTGTTAAGCTTTGTGTAAAAAATTGTACTTCTTGTTACCCATAGGAAAAGTATAGACTTGGTAACGAAAATTCTAACTAGAAAGGTTTCACGTGACGAATTGTCCTCTAATCTAAAAAGATAGTAATGATTTATTTCATGTATCTTATTTTCGATGTAAACCTTGGTTTAGATGTTTGGGGTGTCAAGTTTGGGTATCATGACATATGAAGCTTAAGATACATGATATTTACAAATGCAATTTCAGACCTTTAGTAGAGTTGTAAGAGTTGTTGATTGTATATTCATTTACCTAAGGCTAGAGTCATGGCCAAATACTAGCACTTAAGTTGAGTTGCATTTGGAATCTTTTCATAAGTTCAAATTCTTAATGGTTAATCGTTGATAAGTTATAAGTTGTACAACATGTAATTTAGTTGTTGTCATTCATTAAGCTTGAATGTTGGTTGTTAGCTATTAGTGATTAAGCTAAGTCGAAGAATGAATTAGAAGTTTTTAATTGTCCACATTTTTTACAAGAAATGTCCTGCCCATCTTCAATGTGTGTGATTTTTGGACCAATTTCTTTGATAGCTTGTCTGGCAACACGTTTTACGCCAGTCTTCCTTTTAGGCTAGGTAGAGGGTGTTAGAAATTGGTATCTGTAATATCCTCAAAACTAGTATAAAAGAAGTTACTACAATGCTTTCATTTGATCTCTATTTGATTGAAACAAGATACTAGATCTAGTTAGTAAGGACTAGAATGTTATAAATGAAAAAGTAGTGACCTAATGTATAAGTGACCAAACTAAAACAAACAACAAATTGAAGGAATGAATGCAAAATTCATACATTCCTAGAATGCCCCTACACATATCATTAATTAGTGAATAATTAAGGACAAAATAGTCATTTTAGGGAGGAATTAATTGATGATCTATCATCATCTTCCCCTTTGGCCAAACCATATGAACAAAATAGAGAGAAGAGAAATTGAGAGAGAAAACTCCATGTTCATTGATGCAAGCTTGAAATTTGGACAAATTAGAATTTCTAGCATTCATATTATCTTGTTAGGAAGGTAAAATCTTTTCTTTAATGCATTATAGATTCAAATGATGCATGTAGATTTAGGGTTCTTGCATGAATTAAATGAAATTGATGAATGATTAGTGAGTTGATGCTAATAACTAGTTAAGAAGTTCAATTGATTGATTAATCCATGAAATTGATATGCCATTCGAATGAGTAGGAGAAATTGATGTTGTCAATAGCCAAATTGATGGTGAAATGCTATGCTGGATGCTGGAAATTGAGAATAGGGATCATGGTTGAAACTAGGTTCGATTAGGGACTGTTTTGCTTGATAAAAGTGTGTACACATGCTTAATTGTATATGCTGCCCTGTTTTGATCACATTGCTAGGTGAATTGGACTGACCTAGACATGTAGGAACACGAAAATAAGTTGAGTTATAATGTCAGAATCTTGTTTAGATGAATTTTGAAGCTAGAAGCTTAACCTAGTGTAATGTACCCAGAATACTCTGTTCTGGGCAGTAATTTTGAAAAATCACCATAAATTTTATAAATGGAATTTAAGGATGAAATTTCTATGGACAGTGCCTTAACATGTCTAAATTAATTAAAAGAGAATAGAACTGAAGTCTGGATTGTAGAATGAATTGTAGAGAAGAAACACTAGGGACAGTGCAAACTGTCCAGTGTTGTAAATTGCCCTGTCTTTAAGCTTAAAATTGTATTAATTGGCAAAGGATTAAAATGCAAGTGTAAGCTAATGGAAATTCTGATGTACGAAATGAAAGTTATGCATGTTTAAGTGAGCAGAGTACAAGCTGCCTAGTAACATTAGTTTAGGTATTGTGGCAGTTTTGTAAACTGTTCTGCAAATAGTTTTGGGATAGTTTAATTGCTGCCCTATTTTGCCTTAATATGGAATGTAGGCAATTTGGTAATGTGATTAAGGTGTGTATATGAATATGCTATATGTTTTTGTATATATAATGTATTAACCTTGCTGCCATGTTGAATGATTATGTGATTTCATGTTTTGACCTTGTTCTATCTATGTGATTTATTAGAGCAAGGAGAGGACTTTGGAGAAGGATCTAAAGTTGAGCATTCAAGGGACAAGCAAAAGGGAATAGTCTTTCGAGACTAGCTAGCTTGGGGAGTTTTCTTAGTGTAGTTTATTCTAGAGTTAGGACTATGTCCTAACTAAACCAAGCATGTCTAAATTCTTGAATTGTTAAATTGGACTTAATATGATCTTCACCTAATAAGGGAAGTATGAAATAAGATAATACATGAAACTTGACTACATCCTTGAAGTGTTGTGTATATAGAATGCTAGCATGTATATGTGGTAACATTGATGCTTGTATGTATGACATGGTATTGTGACCAATTTTTTTAACCGAATGCTTGATGTGCTAGCTTAGATGATGCAATGAACAATTGAAATGATGAGTTATGGCTCTATTGGCCTAAGGGTTAATGCATGTATACACTTACCATGCAATAATCAAAATGACTCTTGGAAAAGATAATGCTTGACATGAACTTGTACACTTGAATGATACATGATCTTGAACTTGAAAAGCTTGAAATTCTTGAATAAATGGATTATAATCAAACAACCTTGGTTGCTAGTTGAATAGGTAGAAGGGCATGTCTTAGAGTCTAGAGCTTATTGTGTTAGGGTGGACTACGGTCCAGGGCTAAGGCCCCTAATTAGCGACAGACGGAGAGTACGTATGTGGTATTTGGCAATCATCTCTATTGATAGTATGATGAATTCTGGTAAAATTGCTCAATATCCGATCACTATATCAGGAATTTTCCTCAGAATCCTAACAAGGTTCTGAATCGAAATCTTGCAAATGCTAGCTCAGCTTCTTCCATTAGAAACAGAGGTCCCAGACAAGCTCAGTCTGGAAATCAAGGGAAGGGCAAAGGACAACATTCGAACACCCTTACTCACCAGGAATCTCGGGCTCCTGCTCGAATCTATCATATCTGGGAAAAAGAAGATGAAGAATCACCCGATGTTATAGTAGGTATCGTTGAGCTAAATTCAACTTATGTATATGCTTTAATAGACTCGGGATCTACACATTCATTTGTATGCTCATATTTGATTACAAAATTGAAGTTAAAACCTAAAATTGTAAAACAAAGCCTTGTAGTTTCAAACCCAAAAGGGGGGATTACAAACATAAGCCTTATCTATAGAAATTGTCCCCTGATCATTCAAAATGTACCTTCTCTTGTTGATCTATATGTCTTGCCGACTTGTGAGTTCGATCTAGTACTAGGACTAGATTGGTTAAGCAAGCATGAAGCCTGGGTAGATTGCCAAAATAGGAGACTTTATCTCTGGGGTTTAGGAAAGGAATCAATCATTCTAATTGACAAGAAACCAACCTTATTCTTTGCTGCTATGGTCTTACAAGATAAACTTGAATTCGGCTTACCTAGTGTGCATATTGTATCTGAATATCTTGATGCTTTTCCTGAGGAACTCCCAGGTCTCCCTCCAACCAGAGAAGTAGAGTTTCAGATTGATGTCCAACCTTGAACAACTCTGGTGTCCATCACACCCTATCAAATGGCACCTGTTGAATTGAAAGAACTCAAGAAGCAACTCCAAGAGCTACAAGACAAAGGCTTTATTCAGCCTAGCTCGTCTCCCTAGGGTGCTCCAGTATTGTTCGTGAAGAAGAAAGATGGGACTATGAGACTCTATATTGGCTACAGACAATTGAACATGCTTACTATCATGAATCAATTTCCTCTCCCTAGGATTGAAGATCTTTTCGATCAACTCAAGGATGCTTCAGTGTTCTCAAAGATCGATCTTTGATCGGGATACTACCAAATGAGGGCAAAAGAAGAAGATGTACCCATGACAGCCTTTTGTACTCGATATGGCCATTTTGATTTCCTTGTAATGCCATTCGGGTTAACGAATTCTCTGGCTCCTTTCATGGATCTCATGAACCATCTATTCAAGCCCTATCTTGACAAGTTCATGGTCGTCTTCATTGATGACATTCTGGTGTGTTCTCGTAATAAGGAAGAATATTCTGAACACTTTTAAGTTGTATTGTAAACTCTCCGAGAACGTTAATTGTTCACAAAGTTCTCTAGATGTGAATTTTGGCTATCGGAAGTCTCGTTCCTTGGCAATGTCATCTCGGCAGAATGGATTAAAGTAGACCCTAGAAAAATTCAATCCATCATGGATTAGAGATATCCAAAGAATGTTGGTGAGGTCAGAAGCTTTCTCAGTTTAGCGAGGTATTATCAACGTTTTGTCAAGGGATTCTCATCCATTGCCGCAAGCTTGACTAAGCTAACTTGCAAAGATACACCCTTTGTATGGTTGGAGAACCAACAACGAAGCTTCGATCAGCTTAAACAAGCCCTGACTCATACTCTGGTTCTCATCCAACCAAAACCGGGCAAGGAATGCACTGTTTATAGTGATGCATCTCACTTAGGGCTAGGTTGTGTCCTAATGCAAGATGAAAAAGTGGTAGCTTACTCTTCAAGGCAACTAAAACCACATGAGTCAAACTGTGCTACACACGATCTAGAATTGGCAACCATCGTGTTTGCTCTCAAAATATGGAGACATTACTTGTACGGGGAGAAATGCAACTTGTTCACAGACTACAAGAGCCTCTAATACCTCCTAACTCAAAAAGACTTGAATTTGAGGAAAAGGAGATGGCTAGAGTTACTTAAAGACCACGATTTGGTTATCGACTACCATATGGGGAAAGCAAATGTAATTGCTGATGCCCTTAGTCGTAGACTATCCGGGGAAAGCAAATGTAGTTGTTCACATCCTTGAAGTGTTGTATAAATAGAATGCTAGCATGTATGTGTGGTAACATTGATGCTTGTATGTATGACATGGTATTGTGACCAATTTTTTAAACCGATTACTTGATATGCTAGCTTAGATGATGCAATGAACACTTGAAATGTTGAGTTGTGGCTCTATTGGCCTAAGGGCTTAATGTATGTATAAGCTTGCCTTGCAATACTCGAAATGACTCTTTAAAAGATAATGCTTGACATGAACTTGTACACTTGAATGATACATGATCTTGAACTTGAAAAGCTTGAAATCCTTGAATAAATGGATTATAATCAAACAACCCTGGTTGCTAGTTGAATAGGTAGAAGGGCATGCCTTAGAGTCTATAGCTCATTGTGTTAGGGTGGACTACAGTCCAAGGGTAAGGCCCCTAATTGGTGACAGACAGAGGGTACGTATGTGGTCTTTGGCGACAGTAGGAGAGTTAACCAGTACTACGGTACATCTTGTGTCAATAGTTGGTTGGGAACTCGATTACCTAGACAAACTATAAAACAAGGATTGTGATAAAAGATAATAAATGAGCTAATAAGTATGAATTGCTTGATTACTTGTCATGTAAGCATGAATTTCTTGATTACCTGCTTGTAAGCATGAATTGCTTGATTATTTGTCATGTAAGCATTAATTGCTTGATTACTTGTCATGTAAGCATGAATTGCTTGATTACTTGTTAAGTAAGCATGAATTATTGTCTCTTTCTTCTTATACTATTTGAATGCCTTGCAATCCTTAGCTAGGATCATTCTTGTCTAATTGACACTTAACTTGATATAACAATTGGTTAGAACTAGTTACTACCTCACTAAGTACATTCTTGTACTTATCACTCTTGTTTTCATTCTTCCCAACTACAATATAAAGGATTCGATTGTTGCTTGATCTTGAAGCCTGATTTCTTGAGCTCAAAGCAAGACACAACCATAGCTAAAGTATGGTTCATACTTGTTTTGTATTTCTCCTAGTTGGTGGCACCTAGACATATGCATGTAGCTAAGACTAGACCACGCATCTTGTTTGTTTTTGGAGGACTGTATATATGCTTGAACATGGCTACTTGATGTTTTGAGTACTTGTATATATATTCTCTTGTATGGGCCTTCCATTTTAATAACATAGTTGTTAAGAGTAAAGTATGTAATAAACTCAAATTATATGTTATGGAAAGGTAGTTTGCTGCGCATATGTATATATATTGAATGATTTAGAGAAATTGATCTAGCCTATTGTGCCATTCGAATGCCTTGTGAAATTATATAGTCACTTGTGTGAATATACCATGTTGTCGGTGTTTTTTATGTGTGTGTACGGTAAATGCCGAATGGTATCGCTTGTTTGGAGATAAGACACATGTAATTGTATGTTCAAATGATCATGTTTAGTAAATTTAGATATGTAATATTACATGTATCAATCTAAGGAACAATGAAATGAAATGGAAGTATATTTACTCACTTAGACTATTCAAATGCTAGTGTATGATGATGTTAACTAAAATGTTGAAAGTAGTAGTCTATAATGTCTTGTAAACAAATATGAATGAATGGTTGCTTCCTAGTTAAGTAACTCACCGAATAGGGAGGAGTTAACCTATTCTTACCTTTTTCTTGCTTGTAATGTTGCTTGGTAACGCTCCTGAACCGGTACTAACCCAGGGTAGGGGGTGTTATAGTATCAGAGCCAGGTTTAGTCAGTTCTCAGACTAAATCAGGGCTCATCGCATGATCATATGTCATTATGTCACCTAGGAGTTCAAAATTTTGTTTTGTATTGGTAGCTTGTAACCAATACATATAGTCTACTCTGTTTGAAAATTAGAATATGAAAAAGTATTATGAGTTTAATAACGTGAAGTTATCGTCACATAAGAAATTCACGGATGAATTTATTTTAAGGGGGAGGGAATTGTAACACCCCAAAAATTGGGCCTAGAAGTATATCACCAGATTGATTGTTAAACTTATTAAATTAAATAAAAGAAGGGGAAATCTAATATCCCAATTTTAGGAACCCAAAATCTCGTATTAGTAAGTGATTAATTTAATTGCTAATCCAAGTGAAGATGAATTCTGTACAAGATTTCCTTTAGGACTAAAATTTAATATTTAGCAAATAGAGAGCCTAGTGTGAAGCGACGAAATAGATAGAATAATAAATCCCAGGTTTTGCATGTAAATTTCATTTTAGAAAGAAACATGTACATGTGTTACAAGCTTGTAGAGTAAGTAGATTCAAGTGGGGACTCTCGGTTAACACTTGGAGAAGAAAAAAATAAGAAAACATATTGAACCATCTTCATTGACATTGCTGAGAGGAATTGGGACAAAAAGTGGTGTGATTTGCTTGAGTTTCCATTAGACTAGGCTTGGAGATTTTGAGATATTGTTGTTTGCTTGTTAGATCATAAAAAGGAGGTATGATGTTCTTCTATTTCAAACTGCATGATGTTTTGGTTGAATTGATCTATGGAATGTTTAGTGGGATTATCTTGATATTCATATATGAATTAGTGATTTGTGGTTGTGAAAATTTAATATGAATGATAGGTAGAATGTAAAAAATGAAATTGGTTAGGTAATAGTATGGGAGGTTTGAATTATGCTTGAATAAAATTGTTATTGTGTGAATTGGATATGAACAATTTAATCTAGAGATTGATCTTGTTGTGGAACATTGGTGAACTTAAATATGGGGATGATTCTGTTAAGGCTGTACGAACTAGCTGCTAGAAATTAAAATGAAAATGTAGTTTAGTTATACAACAAATAAATGGAATAGATGGTTTATGAATGTGTTTAAGTGACCATAATTGATAGCTGCCTTGATAAGTTGGAAACAGCCTTGAATTGTAAATTTAAAGTTTGGGACTGCTTGTTGTTATGAACAGTGTGAGAAAAACTTCTATGTTGTAGTGATATATTAGTAGGATGTTGTGTTAGTTAAAGGATTGTTCGATTTAAAATGGTAAGAAAATAAGAAATTTAGGGGAGGCAGTTTCGGTTAGAAACCTACCCTGTTTTAATTGAAATATAATGCCAGGGAATTGTTGTTTGATAGTGTATTTGGGTGATGATTGAAACAGTTTTAGTAAGTAGAAAACTTACTTGAGATTGGGGGTTAAAGAAATCGATAAATCAGGGCTGTTTGAATTTGATATAGAAAGATGTGAATAAGTTGAACAGTTTTTAATTAAATGTTGACAGATTGGACTATTTTGATTACATGATAAATTGAACATGTAATAGAACTTGTTTTGGCTAGTTTAACCAATTGTGGACTCTTTTTTAATGTTAATTGAATGTATATGCGATTGGGAATGATTGAATTAATTAATAGTAAAGGATCAAATTTGAATGATTTAAGGTGTATAGGGTGATTTGTTGTGTGGGAATATATGTTTGAATTTGGATTGATTTGGTTAAATGAATTATTGGATATCAAATAGATTCTTATTGTATAGTTGTGATGTTGATAAAATAGATAAGTTGAGGCTCATCGAGTTGGTAGGAAGCCATATAAGGGGCAAGATCAATAGCAAGATAGGAGTAAGGAATCAAGTATCCCGTAACATCGAGATAAGAGGTGAAAGTAGTTTAAGTCTCGGGATAGGAGTAATCCTTCCCGAGTACCTTTAATTGCTTTAATTTACTTGGATTGTTAGATAATTTGTGTTACAAAAAGTGATTAAGCTTGGGAATCGAGGTAAATACTTTTGTGAAAAAGTAACTTGGGATATAATGAGTGAGTTGATAATATTGTTGGTGCTTGGACTATAGATTCTATTATAAATTGAAAGAGTTATGTCACCTACAATAAAGGTCTTGATGTCAAATTAATAATCTTGAATGTTATGATACTATTGCTTGTCTTGATAGATAGAAGTGGTTGTTTTGTGTGAATTACAATAAGGCGTATGATAGATCAAATGATACTACTTAAAGAACCTATAGTTATTCATAGTACTCATATGAATAACTAGAAAGAAAGAAAAGAATGATTCACGATTCATAAAAGCATGAATGGTATCTCATGATTCATTGCATGATTGATTAAAAGTTAAGCCTTGTTGATAAGCACATGAGCAATGCTCATCTTGAATGTAAGGCTCAAATAGATGAATAATACTTACTTTGAAAGGCAAAAAATGTAAGGTAATATGATATTATTGAGGATCTATGATCGAAACATTGTTTAAATGTAAATAAATGTGAGAAGCCTTGGTCTCGAGTCAATCGTAGGTACAGTTGGCATGCCATAGAGTCTGTTGAGCTCGCTAGTGTGGACTACAGTCCTGGACTTAGGTCATTTGTCGATGATGATCAAATGATCTATTGGTACTACTAGTACCCTTGTTTAGTAATGGTTAAATTGGAACTTTGTGTACCCTTGTTTCGGTACTTGGTGTACCATTGTTTGATATTAAATTTAGTGGATTCGTGTATCTAGACTGTTGCTTGAGTCTCAAGGCTATAATAAAAGAAAGTATGAAAGTTCATAACTCTTGAGAAGCTTAATTTTCTATGCCTAGTATGAAAAGGAACCACAAGTAGTAATGATAATTTCTCCCATAGAAATTAGTGGGACATGATACTAAGATTTAATCATAATATAACATAATTGGCTGTTGTTGGGGATAATGACCCATTCGAAGGATTATAGAATTTTAAAAGAAATGTGGATTGCTTGAATGTTTACCTATGTTTGAGTGATAGTTGATGTAATACCCCAAATCATGTCCTAGTAACATGTCACATACTAATTAGAACTTAATTGTACAAACATTCTACAAATTATAAGAATTGATTAAATCTAGTGACCAAATTAGTTGGATTTGATAATTAATGGCCGAATCATGATGGGCCAAATAGTAACAATGTTTAAATGTTGTTTTTCATGTAACTAGAATGTATAACAAGGATTTGTGAAGCAATTAGACCCTTGAATTGCCATGTGGAGGCATTTGGTCAATCCAAGTGATAACAACTTGGATAGGTGTCCACTTTCCTATCATCTTCTCCACTCATCCTTTCTCCTTCCTTGACTGAAACCCTCTCAACCCTTTAGGGAATGAAAAGCCACCATTGTAGATATTGGAAGCTTGCATGTGATCCTATTTTCATGTACTTGGATAGCTAGGAAGATTGCAAGTGATTTCTAAGTCCTTCCTCTTTAGCCATCTTGTTTGAATGAATGATTGATGATAGAAATTGAAGTTGGATTAATAGAATTGTATGTTAGATGTTATGCTTGAAACTACATTGAATTGAAGCTTGAATGTGGTTGAAATGCTATTGAAGATAGGATGAAATTATGCTTGACCGAATGATATATGTACATGAATGAAACCATTGTTTGATTAATCATGTAACTTGATAAGGTAATTTGAATTGTATGAATTGAGACTTGAATTGAGTAAAAAGCTTGCTGGAAATTTAGAAACATGTTAAATTGAGATGTTAATTAATTGAAAATCATGGTTGGATAGTGAAAATTTAGCTTAAAGATGAAACTAGTCACATTTGATTGTTAAATGGCTAACTAGGGAATGTTTTGAAAGAATTGATAAATCCTGGATTGTTTTGACAGAATTGAGGGCTGGAATTTATGAACTTAAAATAGAGGAAAGTCAATTTAAATGCTTTCTGGATTGAATTGCTTGACTAATGATCAATTGGACTATTTTAAGATGCTTGTTGAGATGTATGTGAAATAGGGACTAGAATTGAAATCATGAATGATCTAGGGACTGAATTGTATGAATTAGGGGCTGGAAATATTGACTTAAAAACAGGGGAAGTTAGATTAAAAGTTTGTTATCATGAATTGTATGAGATAATCACAATTTGGACTGTTTTGTATAACATTGTAAATATAATTAAAATGGGACTGTTTTGGGCAGTTTAAGAGCAGAGCAAAGCTGTTTTAATAGGATTGAAAAGATGAAATTGCTTTTCCATGTCATACAATGGCTAAGTTAACAAGAATGAAAATGCTTAAATTGTTTGATTGTTGGAAATACAATGCTTGACTCTAGTTTCTTGTGAACTTGGATTTCTTGAAATATAGTGTTTGGTTGTTGATTTTAATTCCATTATATTGGATGTATGTTAGAACAAGGAGTGGATCTTGTTGAAGAAGATAGAGTTAGGCAACCTAGTAACAAGCAAAAAGGGATTTGGATCAAGGATCAAAACTAGTTTGGAGGATTTGTGAGTGTAGCTTTTACATAGGGTTAGGACTTAGGTCCTGACCAAATATGCACAACTACTATTCCATTGATATGTTTATGCTATGAAATGAATCTAAACTATGCTTGGAAATGAATTAAGGAAAGAATGGCTTAAATGGAAACTTGGTAGTAAGATATGCTTGATATATGAGTTGGTAATGCAAATGGATCATGTAACAATAGATTGATCTTCTATGGTTTCTTGTATTGACCTAATCGAATGAATCAAATATGCTTAGACATAATCTTGCTTGTTGCTTTGATAACTTGAAATGCAAACTTGCTTGAAGTATAATGAATGCATGATATATTGAGCTAAGGCTCGAATGGCCTAAGGGCTATCTTGATCTTGATAGATAAACACTGGAAAGGGATGCTTGAATAAGATACTAACTTCCCATGATCTTTTTGTGAGTACTTGCCTTGACTTGAAATCTTGAAGCTTACTTAATTGACAAGTAATTCAAATAAAGCCTTGGTTGCTAGTTGGTCATAGGTAGGATGGCATGCCATAGAGTCTAGAGCTGATTGTGATTGGGTGGAATACAGTCCTGGGCCAAGGCCCTTATTTGGTGAAAGTAGGAGGGATGTGTGTTATGGTAACTGGCGATAGTAGGAGGAATATGACCAGTTTCTTGTTTTGGCGACAATCTGGTTGGTGACTCGATTACCTAGACATAAATATGTACCAAGGCATAATATAAAATGAATAAGCAAGAAAGAAATACATGGCCCTAAGCTTGAATGATACTTGAGTTGATACCTTGAATTTGCTTGCTTACTTGATACTTAAAAAGTGATCAAACTCGAATTGATATGCTTGAACACACATCTTGTCTTGATTTAATACTCGATCAAACTTGAAATGGAAACAACCCTCTTGTTAATTGTTGTTCGAAAGGTATTGAAGCATGAAATAATGTATATTACTTGAGATTGATACCTTGTTATATGTTCTTGTACTTGTGATGATGTATATAAATAGTAATAGCTATACATGACTACTTGACTCCCTACTTGACTTGAAACACTTGATCCCTTATGTTAGACTTGACTTCACATGCTCAAACCTTAGCTAGGTTGTACTTGATTTAAGACTGCCTAAACATGATAATTGGCTAGTAAATAGTTGCTACCTCACTAAGTACATTATGTACTTATCACTCTTGTTTCCGTCCTTTCCAAACCATAGGTTTAAATAGATCTTAAAGCTGTCTTCCCCGAGCTTGAAGCAAGATACAAGAAGAGCTAGAAGATGACTTCGAATCTATTTTGTAACTCTCCTAGTTGGTGGCACCTAGATATGTACATAATTAAGCTAGATCATGCATTTTGATCATTTTGAATTTTGTATATATATATATTGCCTTGACCTTTAGAAGCTTGTAAAGACTTGGTTGGCAATGTTTGATGCCATGATATCCGAATGCTATATGAATGAATTAGTTATATCTTGTTGAATATGGAGAAAAGAACTTGGTTACATGATCTAGTTATATTCGACCGTGCTTAACAATAGAACACTATGTGCTTAACTCTTGAATGCTCTATTCGTATTGATCACTTAGTAAATTAGGTTGCTTCTAGTTCAAGTAATTAAGGTCGTGATAAGTTAGTCATGATTTCTAGATGATGTTAAGCTTGCTTGAAGGCATGTTGATGGTGATATGATTCGAATGAATACAATTGTGACCATGTCTAGTAACCAACAATATATGTAACCTTGTCTTGAATGTAAAATGATAGAAGATTATGCTTAGTTAACTTGACATGAATATGACATTGAAGCCTTGTTTGTCATTGTCTTGAAATGGATCTAAGCTGCACATATTTGAATAAACTTGAAATGAAACAAAGTCTTGCCTTGAGTGTATTCGATTGCATAAATGTATAAGGGTCTATGTTACATCTCCCTGATTGATACTTGGAGGCCTATGTCTATATTTGGTAAGCCATAATGTTTGAAAAGCATGTTCTTGATGATTGTTTGGGTTTCTTGTTAGGCAAGTAACTCATCTAATATGGATGAGTTTGAAGGTTTTAAATAGCTTGAATTCTTGTTTGCTTGTTTTAACACTCCTTGGTCGGGTTACTCTTAACTCGGGTAAGGGGTGTTATAGTTGATGTACCGCTAAGTGTTTAAGATTCGAGACCATCAACGTTTGATTGATTCTATAAGTTCATTGGTTGAACATAATTGCAATTTGGTACAATGAATCACGAGAGTTAAAGCATGTATGTCATGAAGTCCATGGATTTTTTTTTTCAAATCGTTAACTTACATTAATGCATTTTGAAATGTTATAATGCCCTTGTTATGACTAGGATCAAACTTGACTTAAGACTATACTAAGTTTAATTGTTTGGTGGGTCAATTAATTGATGAAAAAAGGTAACTAAGATGAATGCTCAATTAGGAGCAATTATGCTGTTGAGTAGTCCAATATGTATAGATGAATTGACTTTTAATTATAGAAATGTAACATGTTATAAGTATTAATCGAATGGGGCAGTATTTGGAGTGAAATATGATTAATGAACCGGGTAAAATCTGTGTCCTAAAGAATTATGTTGGTTGGATAATTTGCATGAAATGTATTAAGGGAGAAACTGTTGTTGCTTAATCAATTCGAATTCATGGGGTTGTTTATGGAAGGAATGAACTATTTTGTTCAAGGAATGAAATTTTAAGTGTTTGTAATTATTTTGACAACCTACTGGACTGTTGTAAGGGAATTTTATGATAATTAATGACTATTTAGTTCAATGGATTTAGAATGCTCAAATCTACCCTGTTAAGGAACTAATTGATAACATAATAATTAAGTTGGTATGATATAGATCACTTGTTAAATTATGGTCACTTGTGTGTGGATATTGGTTGGTTATGGTTAAGTACTTTCGAATGCTAAAATTTTAAGTAGTATTTGGGCAAGTAAATTCATATTGAGTCTTGGTATCTAGAGCCATTGTATATCAATAATAAATGATCATGTTCCATTAAGTGGTTAAAGGTTAGATAAGCCTTAGATAAACAAAATTCATGAAATCTGGATATTCATAAAAGAATCTAAGAAAGTTTATAAGTGGATGTCTAAGAAGTGAGGTAATGTCTTATGAAGTGGTAACATAAGATTATTCCAAAGATGGAATAATTTTTGAATAAGGGATGTTACTTGACAGAGGGCTCGTTTAACATGTTTGTTAATAATGAGTTTTATAACTCATGTTTAGGGTATAATAAGCTCAATGAAAATATCAAAAGCTTAAATTGATGTGTAGGTACCTATGTCTGATTCAAATGTCTTGTGTAAGTTCTATTTAATAGTATGTAACAAGATCATAATCATCATTGTTATAAGACTTGAGATGACCAATGTTAAGATATTAAGAAACTAGTAATGGGTACGCTTAATATAGTGTTTGATTGGCGAAGCAGAAAAGTCTATAATCTTAATGTGATTAAAATTCACCCTAGTACTTCTAGTACCTCGGTTTGAATTAATGAAAGGAAGGGGTTTAGTTTATATATAAAGTTTCTTGTCTTCAATTTAAAATATTCTACCTCACTAAGCAAATACATTTGCTTATTACTCTCCTTCGTTCATTTCAGGGAATGTACATATTTTAGTCGTCTCTTGTGCTAGAACGTGACTATGAGCTTTCACGTTGGTCTGATTATGTCCTTTAGAATTCTTAGTGGCGGCACATAGTTTAAGTATGCATGATTATTTGAATTCCATGTTGACCTTAAGATGTATTTAAGCTTTATGTTCATTCAAGTTTTGTAATGGCCATTTATTCTTTTATGCTCGTGGTTGTGAGATTTCTTTAGTAAATAATTCTAGTTTAGTAATCCATAAGTGTTTAAAAATAAAAGATTTTAGGCAGATATTTATATACCTAGAAATAAATCAGTTGTTAATAGCCATGATCATAGGTATCTCATAATTCATGATGGACTTTAGGCTAACGGCTTCATACTCTTCATTATTAGATTGTTAACCTTGTTAACCTTTGAGAAAGAAATTGTAGTTCTTGATACCCATAAGAAAAGTATAGACTTGGTAATGAACATTCTAACTAGAATGGTTTCATGTGAAGAATTGTCCACTAAGCTAAAAAGATAGTAATGATTTATGACATGTATCTTATTTTCGATGTAAACCTTGGTTTAGGTGTTTGGGGCATGTTTGGATATCATAAAATATGAAGCTTAAGATACATGATATTTACAAATGCGTTTCCAGACCTTTAGTAGAGTTGTAAGATGTAACATCCTCAACCCGGCATAGAAGAAAACCGGAGTCTAAGTTGTTACTTAAAAGAAAAACCAAGGACACATCTAGTATGATGACACATTTCTTGTCGATTAAGCAAGCCAACAAAAATTTTCATGACTTTTTAAACCAGCAAGACAATTTAACAAAAAATTTCTTATCAATGAAATACAAATACTCATTTGAATTTACTATCAATCATATATGTATGTACATGGTTTCCCTTCGTACTTGTATCAGTTTAGAACTACCTTATCACACTAGTTAATTCACAAGCATACACAAACACACGATACTTGACTTATAGCACTTCAATTTATAGTTTTGTTTAGGTTTAAACAATTTCCTCAAGACAATGCCATTATTATAGATCGTTAACTATAAACCTTAAAGACCGAATTATTACAACCTGAGATTTTAGGGGATCGATCCTTATCATTCTATATCCTGAGTACATTTTAAAGATATAGAAACTATCAATGTCTCAATCAATTACATTAATTAGTAAATTGTGCTATATATCTTCGTCCCCATTTTATTGATTGTTCAATTCTTCTAAAGCATAACCAAGACGTAAATTACCAAATTAGTGAATCAAGATAGGAACAAGCACCATACCAACATGTTTCAATTTCAAACCCAATATTGCTAGGTTACAACTTCTTATATAAAGACTCTAACAATAATTATCATGCATGGATTCATTTCACTTAAATGTTATCACACTCATCAACTTAAGATCCATACTATCATTCTATTACAATGTATAAATAAATATACTTTATTGTCAATTTGTCATATTGACACTCAATATCCTAGGACTGTTTATATCACAATTCAAATTGTATTTATAAGCAGCCTAATAAAATAGAATCAATCGAATGCCTTAATCCAGGACTCATCTCACATTGCAAATATTCGAATCATATAATTATTTAAATCACAAAACACCGTTTGAAACTCATGTTTAAATATATCAAACCCTAGTCAACCCTTTGGACTATGAATGAATCGATTAACTTATCAATCATTCGAACCATATTTATAGCATCATTTCATCAATAATCCATTAATTAAACATCAACTTTCACTGTTTAGACTTCAAGCAACCAAATAGATTTTTGGAATATAAACAACTTATATACATATATCATAAGATATTTAAGGTATTACAAATCAAAGGTTCATTACAAACATAATTTAAAAACTAATGCCGCCATTCTAATATAACTCAATCCACAACCCATGATTTAGGTTACATTTTAACATAGTTTGACCAATAAGAAACCATTCAAACTCCTTTTTACAATACTTAACTTATTATTTGATTCTTTAGTAACAAAATTTTAATTAGTCATAACTCATTTATTTGAATGTTTCACTTGTGAAACTTTAGCTCTAAGCAACCATTTTAATCATGTATATACAATATTGATTACAAAAAGTTATAGGTTTTGACATATTGTACCAAACAAAGAATACACTACATATATGTCTTTCAGAGCAATGTGCCACCATTCTAAGAGTATACTATACAAGGAGGGTTCCAAATACTACTTGATTCTTGAGTACATATTTGCAACCCAAACACAATTGAACAGATAAGCTTTAACCAACCTATAATGCATGAGAATGAATGCATTAGGCTTATATAGCCTAAGTGAGGTAGTGACATCAAATATTGACAAAGCATTGAAATACATGAATTTCAACCAAAGCATTTCATAGGATTCAAACAAAAATCAATTCAACCAAAGCATAAATAAATCATTAATCATTACAATGGTTTAAACAAGAAACAACCCTATCAAGCATTCTAGGGCTATTCGAACAAAACATCTATAAGACATTAAAGTACATATATAAACCTCATTCATTCATGCCGTATCATATCATATAATTAAACCATACTAGCAAACATTCCAACCATGTTTCAGTCAAATTAATCACCTCTAAGCACTAAGAACCATATGCCATCATATATAGCAAAGTTACTATATACAAATTATAGAAATTCATAGCATAATCAATTCTACCAAAATTATAAAAGATCCTTAACTGTTACTATAACACCCCTTACACGGTTTAGGAGTAAACCGACTAAGAAGTGTTACCAGGAAAACAAATATTAGCTTGCACTCTTGCAAGACCAAAAATCAAGTATTAAGGTAACTAATACAACAACAATTCTCAAATTCTCAAACGTATAACTTGAGACTTTATGTTCGATAAGAGAATTAAGCCATTTAAGAAATTTCATATCACATAAGAGCTTGAATACGTTATTTTAATAGAAAGTACAGCATAATATGATTTCCCCTAAACCATAGCCTCCAAGTATAATATCCATTTATTAGGTCATCTAATGATTTGAGCCTAACTTACAGACCATATGTTTTTTGTTTTAGACAAGAATTGGAACAATGGAAGAGGAGTCCGAATGAAATTACTAAATGCATGATTCAACCAACTACCAAAAAACATAGAGGTGAGACGTTTAGCATCATCTATAATTCAAATCATTTTATACAAGCTCTGAATACTAAAATCAAGGTCTAAAGCTTAAAACACAATTCATCAAACATTTTTATCTACCTTGTAATCACATGGCATATCATTAAATACACATCCAAGATTGGATTACTAATCTAGAAAAACATTAACCATGATCACTAAAATATACAAACAACCACAAAATATTATAGAGCCTATTACACTTAGCAAAATATACTTATATGTCTTACAAACCCAAATAGCAAAAGACATCATACGTGCATTATACAATTAGCAAACTATGTGCCACCATCTAGGAGTTCTTATAGGAAGTTCACAAAACATACTTCTATATACTTGTGATCTTCCCCAAGCTCCAAAGGTGTTTGCAAGCAAAGTTTTACCCTGAAATGTGATGAGGAGATGGAATAAGTAAACACTTAGTGAGGTAATTTAGAGTAACTAGAGGCATAAATCAACCATATCCCTTCACCAACAAGTTATTAATACATGAAGAGTTCTAACTTGAACATGAAGCAAGCCAATTTAGAATAAGCATTCAAACAAAGCATAAATTACCATCCAAGGAAGTATATGAAAATCATTAGGAATGGTGTTACTTATCATGCAAGTTATTAAAATTATTCATGATCTTAACATGAAACTTTTATTTTTTATCTTTAACATAGCCTTGAGAATCAAGTAGTCTAGGTACGCGAATACCCAACCAATTGTCACCAAGTATAGTTCTCGAAGTACTCGGTCAGTCTCTTCTATTGTCGCCAAGTGACCATAACACATCCCTCCTATTGTTGCCTCATAAGGACCGTAGTCCACTCCAAACATGAGCTCTATGGACTCTATGGCATGCCAACTATACCTATGACTCGCTCGGAAATAAGGCTTTAATATTGAACTTATCATATCTAATTAGAATCCGTAATGAGCATATCTCCTTAAACAAGATGTCAAGTAAACCACTTAGCATGACTTATTGTATAAAAATATCAAGCATGTATCAACATGTATAGATCTCGGTAAGAGCATAAAATCAAATCTTGCATATATCATGGGTTACCTAGCATTTAGGTACTTACCTCGAATCCAAGCTTATTCATCTAGGCATAGCCTTACTTAATAACAAGGCAATGTAATTAGAAATAATTACGAATGCTCTGAAAGATTTTAGGACTATCCTGAGACTTTAAACTACACTCACAGTTTGATCCAAGCTAGATTTGCTCCCGGATCACAATCCCTTTTTGCTTTTCTACAACTTGATCTACTTTAAGCCTTACTTCTTCAACTCCTTCTTGGTCTAGGTATAGCAAAGAATACATTTACATATTAGAATTATATTCAAACTAGTCTTAAGTGATTCATGTACATTGTTCTAAAAACTAACCTTAATGTACCTAGATTTTCATATTAAAACAATCCCTAACAATCATTCATTTACAAAACATTCAAATACACATGTTTACATTTATATTCAACAAAACAATCCACTAATGCTTATATATATGCAAAACAGTCTCATTTTCATATGTATACATATACATGCACAAAATAGTCCACTAATGCTTTTATATATGCAAAACAACCTCCTATTTTAATTATTCAAAGCAGCCCACTAAATTCATCAAAACAATCCCAATTTTCAGTTTCATTCAACAGTTTGTTTAATCACAAAATAGCCTATGTTTTCTTTTAATAAAACAATCCATATATTACACTAACAATCCTTGATCGATTCCATGCAATCAATTTCGGTCATAAGATAGCATAATGGTCCTACATCGTAAGATGTTACCACAATTTAGTACACATAAACAATCACTTAGAGCTGATTAAAGAATTCTAAGACAGGGCACTATTCTTGCAAGTGTTTGTTGGTTTCAATAGATCAAGCAATTCGCGATTAACCTCAATTACAAGGTCAAACATGTATAACCCACTACAGTAGTCTAAATTTTCTCACAATAATTTGATAGATCCCCTGATTAAAATTTCTCAAGCATTTTATAATTTAAACATGGCCATCCAACAATTCGTTCTTATCTTAATTACTATAAGATTCTTTACTAAACAATTTTAATATCCTAAACCATCACAGAATTTTATAAGTCATGGTAACTCAATATGTGTTTCATTCAAAAATCTCAAGAAGTTCTTAACATGAATTTGCTTTTCCATCAAGACTAATTTCACATAGCATATAGAGAAATTTAAACTACAAAACACAATGTAAACATTGGATAAATTAGAGGAAAAGAATCCTTACCCACTACCTTAAGCTATCTGATTCATGTCTCAAGAAATGGATCAATATGAAGCAATTTTGCAAGCTTCCCAATTCTCTCTCTATCCAAGGGAAATTTGGCTACTTGAGGAAGAGGAAGATGATAATGGATCCATTATCATTCAAGGCCAAGAACCCCTCCCCCTCATCACATATGCCCTCCTTCAAATGACATGTGTATAAGTCCTTACATAACATTCTATTTAACATGCAACCTCCATATTTACAAGGCATTCAGTTTAGCCCTTTAATAATAAACTAACCACATTTTTCTTTATTCAATTTTGGTCCTTATCACACTTGATTGATTCATAAAAAGTTATATCAAAATAATTCCATTGGCATTCAAATTAATTTCATACTTCCAAGCCAATTTTTGGGGTATTACAGTCAGGTAGTCAAAGAACTACATAGAGTAAATCAAACTTACGGTACAATAAGAATGCAGATGAGCCATTTTTTGGGTAACCAGATAGAGTACATTCGAGGGTATGTCGAGGTATATTGCGTTTGTATATGAAGGTCTTTGGACAAGTAATAAAAACTCAAAAGTAGAACCAGGGAGCATGTTCCAATGGATTAGGTGAATCTGGGTATGAATATGAATATGTCATGTTGGGTCAAGTTAATGGTGCATTACATAAGATTTTGTTGGGCCCTCAATTAGAGTAAAAGTAGGGGAGAAGTGATCTAGCACTGAGGTTCAAGTGACCAGAGTTGTATAGTAACATGTTGATGATTGATCTAAAAGACCACGCATGGGGTAATGTGATCACAAGGGGATCAAAATGGCCTAAGTTGGGGCATACATACTATGTTGATGCACAAAGGGAGGGGACTTGAGGAGTGTATAACATCCGCTCACAAATTGAGAGTTGGGTTCCCCACAAATCCTTATCAAGCCTATCAAGTAAATGTGGGTCCCTACTAAGTTAGTTTACAAATGAATGTGCTTCCCTTGTTTTAATGCACGTCTTGAAAAAGTTTCAACTTCAAGACTCAACAAATCGACACAAACAAGCATGTTGTACTCATTATAGCAATCAACATTGTGCGTCAAGGTGAGGAAAGAGTGGTTTCTGTAACACCCCCTATTCCGATCTAGGAGATAAACCAGATTAGAACGTGTTACTAACAACAATCGAGCAAACATGGTTAACTTAACACTTTCCTATCAGGCATGCAAACAAGAATCAGGGAATTGCTAAACTTTTAATCTTAAAAGCTTTTATTTGAATGAAGCAATCACTTACTTAAACATACACACCATATAACAATTAATAATTTTAATAATAGCTTATAACCTTATAAGCTACAAAGAATTTATGTACCTTGCACTTAAGTAGATAAACTACTTAGGTGTAAACCAACAAACAAGATTTCCAATATAACTATATGTCCTTTAGAAAAAAAATAGGAAACCAAAATTTCTCATTAACAAGCTTTACACACGTCTAAATGAAATTATACTCACTTTCCATTTAACATGCATACTCTGAACAAACATACGAGAGTTCTTGCCTTTCATACAAATCATTAACTTAAAATCATTTAAAAGGATGTCAACCCATTGTTTAACAATCTTTAAGCATACTTTTTGTTACAACACTCTTAAGTGTTGTTATAAAAGATTCTTTAACAACCAAATAAATCACAGCCGATTACAGTTTAATAACAATCGATCACTTCCACAGCTTATGTAATACCCCTACCCCGGCTAGTAGGAACCCGGCTCGGGAGCGTTACTTAACAAGCAATAAAGGAAACTACAAGACAATGAACATGGCAAAAAATACATTGCAAGAATCAATCAAGCAACCATACTTACTTAGCTAACAAGTAAGCTCACACTTAATCTCAAACTATCAAAGACATTCTAACTAAGCACGCAAGAAGGAACAAAGCATTCGAGCAAGGCATTAAAATTTCTTTCTTTCATACTTAGATTATAAGCTATTACTTACATGGTTCATATTACAACATTCATTATTTGTTATCTATCCTATTCAAATTACCTTAGTATAACATACTTCCAATTCAATTCATTGTTCCTTAGCTTTATATTCATGTACATCTTATCCCTAAGTTTCTAACATGTTTCTTGAGTATTCTAATTACTTGTAACTAGATTCCAATCAAGTCATTCCTTATACCTAACCATTCGGCCATTCAACACACATTCAACAAGGCATGTAACTAGTTCATTCAAGTATGCATTCGGCAAACAACTATACAAGTATACATAACACATACATTAATGTATATTTTCATACAAGTGACCCTTTAGGTCCAAGTCATTTGAATGGAAAGGGATCCACATGGTTCATCTCATACTACTTTCATTTTAAGCAAAACATGTATACTAAACAAGGCAATCATTTGTTTCAAGATATACTAGATCAATATTGGATCATTTCATTCTTAAAACACCATATGCGCAACAAACTTCAATCGATTTCATGATTCTTAAGTTCATCACATACTCATTACTAGATACATAACATTATAGGCCCATCAAACATTATATACAAGCTTCAAGATGCATGTTCAAGCTAACTATGTACATTCTAGTGCCACCATTCTACAAGATAAATAAACAAATATGAAATCATACTTTAACTAAGCTTGTGTGAGTTGCTTCTGGCTCAAGGTAGCAGGCTTCAAGATCAAGCAACCTCGTAGCCTTTACCCTGTAGGTTGGGAAGAATGAAACGAGAGTGATAAGTGCAAGATTGTACTTAGTGAGGTAGTAACCAGTCTATCCATTTGTTATTTCAAGTTCCATGTCTTTTAATCAAGTGTAGACCTAGCTAAGGCTTTAAGGCATTAGAGTGATCTTAGCTAGGCTTTCAAGCATCAAGATTATCCTATCTAAGGATATCAAGCATTCGGCCAACAAGTTACAAGCAACAATAATTCATACTTCATGAATCAAGCACACATGCTTGCAAAACAAGAAATCAAGGAGACATGCTTTCAAGTCAAGTAACATACATTTCATGGCATTCAAGACAAGTATCACATAATGTAGGATTGTTATTTCAATTGTTATTCATTAAACAACCCCTTGGTACTTAGTTTGTATAGGTAATCGAGTCTCCAACCAACTGTCGCCACAAGATGCATCGTAGTGCTGGTCAATCTTCCTACTATTGCCAAAAACCACATACGTACCCTTCGTCTATCGCCAAATAGGGGCCTTATCCATGGACAATAGTCCACCCTTACACAATGAGCTCTAGACTCTAAGGCATGCCCTTCTACCTAGTCCAACTAGCTACCAAGGTTGTTCGATTTACCATTTATTCATGTGTTTCAAGTTCATATCAAGCAAGTTCATTTCATGTTAGGCCCTTAGACCATTTAGCCATAGCTCACATATCAAGTAGTTTCATGTTTCATTTCATCAAGATGAGAACATGTCACAAGCAAGTCTTTAACATTTGATCACATTACATCATAGCACATACAAGCATCCATGTTATCACATAATCATACTCATGCATTCGAAATAGACATGTATTCAAGGCTAGGATCAAGTTTCATGTATTACATTAATCATCTTTCCCTTATTAGTTCAAGTTCATGATTAGATTCTTTTAACATGTCAAGAATATAACAAGAATGCATTGGTTAGGACCTAGTCCTAACCCTAGAGGTAACTACACTCACAATACTCCAAGCTAGCTAGTCTTGGATCCACACCTTTGTTCTTGGCTTTAGATTGTTCCAATCTTTCCTCTTCCACCAAGTTCAATCCTGGTTCTAACACATTACAAGCAAACACATATCAAGACAAGTTCACAAGGTCATTCAATTTAAGACAAGGTCATTAAATCAAGCAATGCTACAAGCATATAACATTCACATATTGGGCAACATGCTCATGTGTATTGTCCATTACACTTAACTACACTTTTCTACATTATAGTTCATGTAAAACAAGGAATATTTCATGGCCTAAAACTGTTTACAAGACAGTTTGCAAAATGCCACAAAATAGTGTGCATTTGCCTATGTAGCTGCTGCCAGACAGCCTGCACTCTAGTCACTAAATCAAGCATATCTTTCATTTCGTACGTCAGAATTTCAATTGGTTTACACCGCTGGAAATATAAAAAAATTGTTTTTATGACCATATAATTCTTTCATTTTAGTTCTTTGCCAATTAATAATTTTTTTAACTTAAAGACAAGGCATTTGGCTTTACTAGGCAGTTTGCACTATCTCTAGCATTTCTTCTTTACATTTCAGTATACAACCCAGAGTTTAGTTATGTTTTCTCCTAGTGAATTTGTACGTACCAAGGTGTAGTCCATAAAAATTACAGACTTAAATTCATTATACACAATTTATAGTGATTTTTCAAAGTTACTGCCCATAATGGAGCATTCTGGGCAGATTACACTAGGTTGGATTTCTAGCTTCTTAACTCATTTTAGCAAGGTCCTAACATGGGAATTCTATTCATGTTCATGTACATACATTGTCTAGGACATCATAATTTACCTATCAATGTTCTTAAAACAGGGTATAATCATGTTGAACCTAGTTTGATCTATTTGATCACATTTGCACATCCAATTCATCAACTAGGCAGTCCATTACCTAATTTATCTGGTTCAATTAGGTGTAGTCATTTTCCAGCAACACATGTATTCAATTCAATCTTCTTTTTTCTTAGCAACATGATCAAAATAGGGTTCTATGTTCATTTAACATATTTACACAATTTCTCAATCAAAACAGACCCTAATCAAGATTGTTTTCTATCATGTTCATAATTCCAGATTTCTAGCAATCACATATATCCTTTATCAAGTTGGTTACTAGAATTTACAATTTCAAGTTCAATTATAATCTAGCATGCTCCCAACACACATAGAAATCATCTAATTCATCATGACAACAAACATATCCTAAATCACTCATTCAAACAATCTATAGCAAGTTAGGATCAAGTATTACACCTTCTCCAAGCTTAATTTAATCAATAGATGAATCAAGAAGCTTGAATTTGAAGGTGCTTGCATGAAAAATTCTATTCCCTTTCTCTCACAAGTTTCGACCAAGGTAAAGGATAATGGGGAAAAGATGACACTATTTCTTTGTTCATTATTCCTCCCAACATGAGTCATCATCCAAATTGGCACATGCTCTCCTTGGAAGAGGACATGTGTCAAGGCCTCCATTTAATTTCAATTTTACATGCAATCTATAGGATTTTGCATGTTCACATTTCCATCCTTTCATTTATGCCTACTAGTTTCATTTCAATTCAATTTAGTTCAATTTCACTTAATTGATTTATAAGGATAGCCAATGTTCATTCTTCTTTTAAATTGATCAACTTATGGATTCAATTAGCCTATTGTTTAAATTGTAGTAAAATTTCTAGGCCAATTTTAAGGTGTTACAGCTTACATGACTTATCAATAAAATGGTAAGTATTTTACTTTACTCATATCAAAATCACCTTAAGACATAAGCCAATCATGACCGTTTAAGCACATATAATATGCACCGCACCAAACTGTATATTTGACTTGAATCAATGGTTTATCTTATCTATTAAGCTAATTCATTAAGTCACATCAAATATTTAGGATCCGACATATGATAATGTAGGCATGAATCAAAGCAAAACATATGCAGCAACAAAGTAGTTACCATATAGAGCTTCTCTAGATATTCATGCTATCACACAACCTAGTTACTACTCAAATCACATAAAGCAAGCAATCAACAATTAATATAAAATCCCATTCCAAACTTAATCGAGAATAAAATTACACACTTAGGAATGAAAAAACATGAATCTATATGTGCCATGCATCTTAATAATAATGTGCCACCTTCTAGGAGTCCTAATTATAGAACTTAGAGCTCTAATCTGATAATTGTGATCACGTCCCAGCTCAAGAGTAGTCTGTAAATACATTCATCCTGACTAACATACAAATAATTAAGCAATTGAATTTCTTAGTGAGGTAGTTCGAAGTAGACATTAACATAGAACCAATATTCTATCCTTTCATAAATTTTCTTTAAGATGTGCAAATCTACAAACTTAAATAGAAGAGAGTCCACAAGAACAAGCATTCTATTCAAACAAGATCTTGTCTAATTATGATTATCTCAATTTAAATATATCTCATTCCATAAGTATAGTCTTCAAGTTCTACATGTAATTAGGGCATTCCATATTCACACTTACAATTTGATTTACTAAGATGCCTTGTAAAACTTAATTTTAAGGGTTTGGATCAAAAGTTTATGTATTCATTTGGGTAGTAGTAATTCGGCTATTTTACTAATCCCAACACAATCAATTTGGTCACCAAATAAAACATTTTGCAAGTTCTTGATTGATTCCGTTAGAATCTTTAATTCATTATAAATCTTCAATTGCCTTCTTCAAGTGCGTACACCACATTTGAGTGTTCTGAGATGCATTTTACTTATTAACCATAATACATTCATAATCATTCTCTACTTATAACTTTCTTGGATTCTATACAACCAATCGGATCTCACACAATCTACGGGTCTAAACTTAGCAACCATTTCACAATTAATGCATCACATGCTCATTTTTATTGTTATTCAAAGTAAGGATTACATCCTAATACAAGCAAAAATGTTAATATCCTTTAGCTTAACACAAAATAGATTTCATTATAAAGCTTAAGCATGACACCCTAAATAGAGATTTCTTATCTCACAAGCCACTATAGAACAAGCATGAAAATATTCCATTTAATAAGTTCATGAGATGAATTCAATAAGAGTTTTCATAACATTTTCATAACAAGTGATCTTTCAAGCGTGAGATCTATTCATGTTTATCCAAATGTCATCACAATTAAGCACATATAGAGTCATTACTAGGGATACAATAATCCATTTCACGAGGGATTTTAATCCAACAAGCATCAAGGGAACATAGTCCAAATTTTTATTTCACATTCTCAAGATTCATTATATAATTATTAGTTCAACCTTGTCCTTGATTAACAAGTCACTTAGACACTCGAATCCAACACTGGGAATAACAACTAGGGTACGCAAAGTACCGAAACAAGGGTACGCCAAGTACCAAATTTATATCTCATTTGGACAAGGGTACCATAGTACAAATAGATCAATTGATCTTAAACAACAAGGGACCGTAGTCCAAACTAGCGAGCTCGATGGACTCTATGGCATGCTAATCGTGTCTAAACTAACTCGAATCAAGGTTGGTTGTTATAACTTATTATCCATTTAACAAAGAGCAACGTAAGTTACAATCATGACTTTGCTCATTCCGTTTACTTTCAATTTTAGCCCCATTACAACAAAGAAGGGTAACATGAATAATTCAAACATGTTTTACTATCAATCTTTATAATACATGTATTTTTCAAGAAATACTCACCTCGCTTCCAAGCTAGCGTAAGCTTAAACATTAGCATAGGCATACATTTGATTCATTTAAACATAACAATTAAAAACATTGCTCGGAAAGGTTGCAACCTCTTTTTCGAGGCTTTAAACTACACTCACTTGTTATCCTTACATTACAGGATACCTGACTCCCCCTCCACTTGCTACTTATCCATTTCCCCTTAGCCTCATCTTGTTTCTATGATTGGTAAAGAATATGTTTCCATATAATAATACCCTTTCAATCATCCAAGCATTCACCAAAATTTAGCATTCTCAATTCATAAAACTGTCACACAAAACTGTCATCACTAGATGCAAGTATGCAAAATTGGACAGCCCCCATACTTTGATATATTTCTTCAATGAAAATAGTCCATTCATATAAATAAATGCACAAATCTGGGCAGATTAAACATACATTCATTAATTTATTCAAAAATAGGGTAGTATACATTCAAGGAATTCCAAACAGCCTGTATTCACGAACAAACAATTCATTTAACTTGATCAATAATAATTATGCTCAAAACAGTCCTCTTACGTATAAAACAGTCTCTTAACAAAGTTAAAGCAATCCCTTATCAATGCAAACAATTTCAAGATTTAGTTCCTCATAAAATAGTCCATCTAAATCTCCTAGGCATGCAAATTCGTTCAGGTATCATGTATATAAAAAATTTATGTGCAAAACAACATAAACATGTGTTTTAAAGCAGTCTTTGAGAGACATGAACAGCCCAATACACATCATAACAATAAACTTACTATCATTTGTATGGGATTCTGCACCCTATTTTTCATGTATACATTTAGTGCCTCTAAACAACTCAATTTCATTCTTATAAACATGAAACTGGACAACTTTTCACACACAT
Organism: Hibiscus mutabilis; assembly: GCA_019671005.1. NCBI lineage: Eukaryota > Viridiplantae > Streptophyta > Magnoliopsida > Malvales > Malvaceae > Hibiscus > Hibiscus mutabilis. The sequence continues at coordinate 19,049,335 of CM033727.1, read as the reverse complement.
TTACAGGTTTAAAATAGTCCTCTAGTATTTGGGAATATGAAAAATAGTCTTCTTTTCATTTTAAGAACAATCCTTAAGTTAAGCTAGCATAATAGCCCTATTTTGAGCTAAAATTCATATCCAAAATTTGCAGAACAGCTCCGCAATTACTTGTAATACAACCTCATGTTCCTTGTTGACTAAAACAGTCCATAAAAAAAATACCAGAACAGTCCCTTAACAGCTCATTCTAGATCATAATAGCCCTTAGATAATTACCAGCAAACAATGTAATTGAAACCGTACTTCAAGCTCAACTTTTACATTTAAACCATGGTCTAATTCAACTCAAAAGTTTTCTAAAGCAAAGTATACTAACAACAGCTCCAAAATGATCTCATTTGAACCATTCAATACATATTCTTTGTGTAATTAGTGATTACCATACAAATCCAATTTCTTAACTTATCAAAGAATTTCTTAAGAAAACATAGCAATCCCGGCATGTTATTCTAATGGTATATAATTTGAGATCCCTTCTCCAACAATTTTAATAGTAACGTTGGTTATTAGCACACTCACCAATAGATTCACAAGTTAAACATAGCTCAAATAGAAAGAAAGAATTCTCTTACCCTCTTCCAAAGCTTTTCGATTAAATCCTCATCAATGAGTCGAGATATAAACCTCCATTGTAAGATTCATGTAGCAAATTTCATTCTCCTTAGGCCTACGGCTTCGTCTAAGTTTTAAGAGGAAGATGATGGTATGGTAAATTACCCTCTAAGACCGTGACTCCCCCTTCACAATTCCCACATGTTTCATTTAGTTAAATGACATGTGTAACAACCATTAAGTATATTCTTCTTAGCATGCAAGCACCCTACTTTCCCTCTTTTCGATTAAGTATTTCAACAAAATTGGCCAAGCATTAGTTAATTACTTCAACTGATCCTAAAATTACCAATCTAATTTAGTAGGTGACAAATCTTTATCAATTTCATTAGTGATCAATTTTGTAACATAATTCTACATCAAAATTTGGGATGTTACAGTTTCAACATCGATGAGGACATCGATAGAAGAAATAGGAGAGAATGTTAAGGCTTTCTCGTTCTAGTCTACTATCTCGCCTTGACAAGTCTGTTGTGGACCGAGTGGGTAACACCCCGAGCAATGGATAAGCAGTTCCTGATGAGGTACCAAGTAAGATACACAAGTCAAGATGCTTCATGAACACCATATCCAGAAGGCGTCCTCATTTAGGACATTCGAACGTCTACTAGCGTCATTGTTGGTAAGTTTATTTAGCTTTTTAGAGGGAAGTAGTCTGGTATTGGGTCTCCACCAACCCCCTCACCTAGGCTAGCGACCAAGCTTTCCTTGGTGTATGCGACATACTCCTAGGCTCATGTGGGGCCTAGGTGTGCGGGCAATGGGGCCTAGTGGTTGGCACATTGTCTCATCGGGAGAAATACCCTGGGATGGTTTTGTAACACACTCAACCCTGTAACCCCCCCGACTCGGCCTAGTCACAAGACCGAACTGAGTGAGCTACATTGGGTTTTCCAAAACAAACTCGTAAAGATTAACTCGAATTACGTCTCTTTTTTTCTTTTTAACTTATATAGATGCAACATATTAACCTATGGTGTGCATACTGGCAGCGGGTAAAAACTCAACTCAATTGGGCATCAAATCGATGTCCAATTTGGTCATAGTTGCATAGAGACTAAATTGCAATACTCAAAAACTATAGGGACTTAACTCATTTTTAAAGTTACCGGTCCTTAATTAATCAAGCTTCATGCTCACATGTCAGAAATCAGCTCAAAATGATCATTCAAACTCATGCAATTGCATACATAACATTTAGGGACCAAAACAGAAGAAACAAAAACTTTCAAACATCTCAATAACTGAATTAATAGCTGCACGTATCAATACACGGGCAAGTGTATTGGTATAATTTGTCATTTCTCAAAAACTAGAGTTTAGTGGCCTAAATTCGTACCGATACGGCCAAGGCGTATCGATATGCCTTGCCTAAATGCTCTTGCCCGTACATAAACACTTCCTCGCGTACCAAAACACAGACCCCAAAATAGCATACCCGTAACGGTACAAGGACACGTGCACTGATACGCCTTGCCTAAATGCTATTACCTAAATGCTTTTGCTGATTTACCAAGCTTTCTAAGATACCATAACATTCCAACATACTTTTAACATAATCACAACATTTCCAGGGATCAATACATATCAACTTATCACAAAATCATCAACCAATCATGGCAATATGCTTCAATGAGTAAACTAGAGGCATGCTTCCGAAAAACCAAATCATCTCAAGCATGAAGCATAAATCCAAGCAATACCAAGCATTAAAGGCCATTTACAACCCAAAAGCAGCATAGCAAACATACTAAAACAGGGAGTTTATCAAAACGCATCCCAAACAAACAATGAACCCCATCGCTTTTTTTACTACAAGTCTAAATTCAAATCATACTTTCAAATCCCAAACCTTACAACCTTTAAGTCTCTACATTGAAGGACAAAAAAAGCGTAAGCACACAAAGCTTAGTGAGGAGTTCTAAACCACACGCCATCAATGCATTTTTAACCATTTTCGAAAACCACATTAAAATCACCATTTCAATCATCATTTAAGACATAATACCTTGAAAACCATGCACTTACAACTTTCAAAAACCAACATATTAAACCATATGCAACATGTATCATGGATCAACAAATGTCCCAATGTTAACCCTCAATTTAAGCCTTCCATGCATAACAACCATAAACAAAGCTTAAATAGTAAAACATGTATAAACCAACATTATGGATTAACATCCATCAACATGATACATCAACTATTATATTGACTTTCAAGTGATCATAAACCAAGTTCCACTTTCCAACATATTACATTGAATACACGGATTCAACAAGTGTCCTTTCAACACTTCATGCCATCTCAACCGAAAATATGGTACCACTTACAACCCGGAGACACCAACCCCTATCATCAGTTAGATGCATAATCCACTAACTGGAGTTTTCGGTACCATATAGCCCCTCAACCATTAGGGTTCTTGGATGGTGTGTTCGGCACACGATATAAACCCTTCGACATCCAAGGTGACTATTTATACTACACTAGAAATCATGTGGCCTACTATATCTAATAACATTTCTAAACCATATCACTTGCCAATATAATTCATTATTAACCATGCACCTCACTATTTTTATACGTATAAATTCAAAACCATTTCCAAAGCAACAAACTATGCTTTAAAACAAGTATAACTCATACTTACATGGATCACTTACCACGTGCATCCATCATCATTTCATTATAAAATCAGTATATAACATACTCTAAAACGTGCTTAAACGGTAGGTACCATGTAATTTAAAACAAGTGCATAAAAACCATTTCATTAAAGCACGATCGAGAGAGAGATCCCTTAGGATTACTCACCGACACACAAAACTGAAATCCATATTCTCACTCATCGACACGCAAAGCTTTAACCGTTGTTGCAAAAACAAGCGTCCGAAGCCTCTGAAGTTTCACCGACGACCTGAGGATCACTCTCCCCTATTTTAATCACATAGTAACAGAAAATTAATGCATCATCATGGATTTATAATCCCAGCAGCACCACTCCACAACTTCACCGCATAAACAACTATCAAATGTCATCTGAAAATAGCTAAAAACACCTTTCAAATTAACCTAGACATAACCCGGCCATAGTACAACATTTCAATCGATTAATTAACATCAATTGACATTCAAAAACAATCCAAACCAATCCTTATATCTCCAACAAGCATTAAACCTCCACAACTCCTCAAAAACACATAATTAGCAACCTAGGAAATTAGAGTTTCAGATAGCTTCGGGATTCCAATGCTAAAACCAATCTATTAACATTATATAACATCAAAATCTTGATTAAAATCAATAAAAACCCAGTAAAATAGATCCAATTCAAAAATCACATGAACTCGTCAATTAAACCTTGATTTAACCATATTCCATAATTATATCGTTAAAACTCATTAGAAATCATTTATAATAAGTCAAGAACTTGGGAATTTCAATAAAGAACCTTAAATTAGAGGAGAAAATGAAGCTCACCTCCAATAGATTGCTTTCTGTAATCACTTATTTTTATCCGGTTTGTAGATATTATTAGTATAATAATTATTAGATATTATTATTGCATGTATGCATATGCTATGTTAGTACGTGTGATTAATATATATGTAATATATATGTGTGATTAGTGTGTGAATGCATGTATACTATATATTACATATGTATACGTATTAGTAATTATTATGAGATGTTTGTCGTGCGTATGTATGCATATCGCGTGTGCCTTAATTGTTTGTATGTATGAATATGTGTTATATATGAGTGTTAATGTTATATATGCGTGTTCATATTAATGCTTGTGTATGTATAATATATATATACATAGGAGTTTGCATGTATGTATATACTAGTGTTGCATGTGTATGTTTATTATAATTACTATTAATGTTTTTATTTGTTTATTAATTGTATTTTGTTAAGTGGGTCATCAATTAAAAATAGATTAGATAAAGATATAAACCCATATATATATCCATGTCCGTTTATATTTACAAACCCAATTGTTTTATTACAAAGCTCAAATCAGCTTGACCCAAAGTAAATAACTAAAACCATAAAAAATTATATCAGAAATCCTAATAATATCATCCTCTGTGGTAGGCGGCTAAAGGAGGGCCGTTGGATCAGATCCAGATCCAACGACCATGATCGAATCCTAAAGACCCTTCATCTGCTGCGTGGGGCGCATGCGCTGGCCATCAGACTCCCCACGCGCGCATGCCAGACACGCGCCCGATCATCTAGCTTCCAAGAGCCACATGTTGTCATCTAACGCTTCCCCATAAATGATCTTGGCCATCCGAACTCCAAGGATCCTAGTCGTTGGATCAAGTCTGATCCAACGACTGAGAACAGATCTGGCAGGGGACACCACCACCATGACTCTCTCCACGCCGACACCACTCCGCCGTACCACCAACTAACCACTGCGCTCAGAGAACGTGCAAAACACCAAAACAATGGATTATCAGTACCCAAAATCAAATCAGATGTATTTTCATGTATTGTTTTCTACCAAAAAAATCATATCAGAGCAGAATATATGTAAACCAACCAAAAGTGTAAAAGGGGGTTATTAGTTTTCCAAAATACAAAAAAAAAACACAAGTTCAGTGGTATTTTTCTTTATTCATTTATTGCATGCATATCTTTCGAAGGTATCAAAAATATCAAACAAAAAAACATTAAAGAGGTCGGTTCTTACCCTCGTCGATTAAGGTTTTCCGCCACCGGTAATAAGCTGTAAGGCTCTTAAGCCAAACACGGTGAACTGGTGAAGGGGAGGGGTTGCTTGGTCTTAGTTTATAAAACGTTTTAAAAAAGGTGAGTAAGAGTTTCGGTTTTGTTTTTTTTAGATCTAGAAAAATACGTCTCTTTCTCCTAAAATCTAAGGTTAGACGTGTGTTTAGGGTGAGAAAGGGAACGTTTTAGGTCATAATTTGATGGTCGCCGACGCTGTCGAGCGACGACCGGTGGTAGTCTGAGATAGGTTGTGGAAACGGGTTAAGAGAAAGGAGGGTTATAATTAAAGGGTTTTTTAAAAAATAAGGAAAAGTGGTGAGTTTAATCTGATAGGTGTGTTTTATAGGGTCGTTAATCTTTAAAATGTTCTAATTGCATCATAAACCATCTCGCGTTTTGGGATTTTTCAAAACGAGTCAGCCCCTTGGTATAATCACAACCCCAGTCCTCCCTGGTTCGCCAAAAATTTCAATTCAACCCATGAATTAAACCGAAATTAGTTTCGAAATGGTAAAATTACTCCCCCAACCATTCCCCGTTTCTGAATTCTACACTTTAAGGTTGCCCCTTGGGTTTATTACAACTCTAATCCTTAAAAGTTTATTTCAAGCCGTAATTAAATCCCTAAAATCTATTTTTGTTAACTAAAATTCGGTTTTCTAATTCTGTTTTTTTCTCATTTCAGTCCCTTCGTCTAATTTAATGTTATGTTTTGCTCTTGGTATGTGTATTGCCATGTTACATTTCAGGTCTTTTTATATATATGTTTGTATCGTTACATGTCTATTTTGTGTTTTTATCATGTGTATTTATTCGTGACACCATGTTTTCTTGTGTTTTAATTTATTTTGTTCGGGTCATATATACGTCCATGTTATGTGTTATATCTTGTTTTTTTGTTTGTACATCTCGTTTATATGGTTCTTCTTTTTTATTTTGGTAGGCACGTTACGTGCATTTATTTACGTTTTCATAACATGTATATTATCAAGCTAATGAATCATTTAGCTTGTTTGTTCATGTTGCATACACGTATTTTATTTAGTGATCAAGTTAATTTAAGCATTTACCATGTATATATGTATTCTAGAATGTTTTATTTTTGTTTTTAAGTTTTATGTTAAAAATGGACATGTTTTTTAATTTAAGCATGTATATTATGTCGTGTGTTAAATGTTAAGTCTATATATATGCTAGCATGTTGCCTCGATACATTAGTTTAACATCATATATTATCTATGTCATGCATACTTTTTTTTATTTTATTTTTTATTTATTTATTTTAAAACATGTGATGCATATAATTAATTCATTTTGAAGTATGTTTCTTTCTTTTCCATAGGTTCATGCTTAGTTTGTTTTCTTTTATTATGATATACTAGGTTTTCTTGGTTGGTGTAGTTTGTTACCCTTTGTTTAATATTATGAAATTCATGTTTTTATCTTTTAGTGTCATGTTAATGTAAATGGTATGTTTTATCTTTGCTTTCTAATGTTGCATAATGGAATATAAATTGTCAATGTGGTGCCCTTTTATCCGAGCGTAAATGGGACCAGTACCAGGTGTAATGATAGTGGTTGGGCGTTCACTCTCGGATAACAGGGCCTTTAAAATATACTCGCACTCATAACCGAATCTTAAGTTAATTATCACTTTAATCCGGAAAGTTTAATTTTAATAAAGCGGTAATTATTAAAGTACCAATTTTGGGCGGTGTGGGGGTGCTAATCCTTCCCTATCCGTAACCGACTCCCGAACCCAACAGTTTTCAAATATCTGGTTTTATGGTGTTCGGCCTACCTAAGTGGCTGATGGCGACTCCAACTTCTAAATAAAACGTGGTTTTTTTAAAACCCCCACGGAATAAACATTTTTATCCGAAAGACAACAAACACTTCGAAAACGCTAGTTTTTTTAGCGAGCGGGGACATCGCTACAGATGGTGACTCCGCTGGGGACTATTTCTATTTTTTCAAAAACAAAATGAAAGTCAAGCTTTTTCAAATAATTGCCGCTTTAATAATATTAGAAGTTCCAGATTAATGTGACTATTAAAATAATATTCGGTTGAAATTGCGCTTTTATTTTAATGCATTTAAAATTTGGGATATAAACCCGTCCTTTTGAGTGGGGGAAAACGCTAATGCTTTCGTGGAGATATCGTTCTCCCGTATAGGCCCTAGCAAGTATCCTTCGGGGCTCGAGTACCTTATGTTTTCGTAAGGATATCGTTCCTTCGTGCAGGCATAAGCGAATGGGTCCCCCTGAATTGAACCTGGTTGGAAGGAGCTTATAATGGGTGATGATCGGGGGCCTTGCTACTCTTAGTAGAGGATAGCGAGGACAATTCGGGTACCTCCTAGAACCAGAATTGCATGTAGAGAACATATAGAAACCCACCTTATTAGAGCCATGCGGATAACCTTAGGTGTCTTAGATAGAATGTAAATAGGATTGCCTTGTTTGTTTATTGCATTTAATTTTCCCTTTTATTATGTATTTATCATTTTCGCCCGGTACCAACTTGTTTTCTTTTTGTTTTTGCATATCATCACATTCGCATTACAGTGGGCATTGATTCCCGAGTGGTTTCTTCCATAATAGAAGATTGTTCATGATGGACCAAAGGTTCTTTGACCTGAAGGAAGGGGTCCAGTTCCAGAGTTCCATCCCAAGACTAGGCCAGGGACAGCCGAAGAAGAATCGTTCAAGGACTCCATAAAAGATTCAGTAAGCAGTGTCAGTTTTGGTAACAAGCAAGATGAAATACAAGAACTAAAGAAGCAGGTGTCCGAGATGATGGACTAGATGAATGCTATGATGAAAGGCAAGCAGCCTGTCGAACTCAAAAAAGACTCGATCGAGGATCAGAATGTGGAACAGAATGGTCTGAATGTCGAGACAGACACCGTTAAATATGACAAATCGAATCCCTTTGTGATCAATCTCAAGAGCAGAGAAGTAGCATATTTGGGGTAGATACCAAGGGAACAGAGGCAAGACCAGGGAAGCTCGAGAATCCAATGACATCAGAAGGCATTATCCTATACCTATGAGACACATCGAGTTACTTCCGTTGCTTGACGAAAGGAGCCTTATCGTACCAGTGAAGTCTATACCAAGGAAACCTCTTTATCCAAAGGGTCACAACGGTCGTGTCTGGTGCAGCTACCATATAGACGATTCGAGTCATCACACTGAGAATTGTAGAGCCCTGAATGATAGAATTCAAGATCTTATCAGAATGAGAGTTTTGGGTTTCGAAGATGGACAACCCCGATTCTACAGCGAACCAGTCGTTGCCCAAAGGGCAAAGTCGAAAGAAGGTTAACACCCGGCCCAAGGTTCAGGCAACACAGAAGTGGGTCACTCAAGCGGGATAAATTCATGAGTCTAGAATAAAAGAGTCTCGGAAGATGAACTTGCACACAAGTACAGCCAGCTCGAGCATGAGAGACACGATCTGAGTATGAAATTGAAGAGTCTACAAGACGAGTACCAGAAGCTGCACTTTGAATTCAAGAATGTCGGTCTGGGTGACACTGCTGAAGAGTGGATTAATGGTATGATTCGGTTGAGGAACGATTTAGAATGCTAGAAGCAGAAATGCAAGAATAGTAAGAATAAAGTCATATCATTATCACAGAAGTTGAAAGAAGCTGAGAGCCAACGCGACATCCTCCAAAATGAGTTGGAAAGCAGTCTGGCCATGGACGATATCTTGAAACTAAGTCTGCAACATGAAAGGGATGAATCATAAGCTTTTCAAATGGAAAACACAACACTCAAAGAACATATGGCGAGTCTCAAAAATTCTTTACGTACCAGCGAGATCCGTGCTGAGGTTGTGATCGTCAAACTACAAAAAGCCGAGCAAACAATACAGTAAACAGACCGAGATATGAAGATCATTATAACTCAAGCTCGACAAGTAGCTCAACAGGTAGCATACTTAGCCGATACAGCAGCGTCGATAAGCCAAAATATGGATCCAGCGTTGGACCGCGCAGGAAAGCTGACAAGACTATTAAATGAGATCAAGAAATTAGGTGCTATGGCTCACTGCTATCTGTAAACCCCTAATACCGGATGTAATGAGAACTTTTGGTCTGAATGAAAGATGTCCTATAGGGACAAACCACTTGCGGAATCAATGCCTTATTGCATTCATGCATTGCATTTGCATCACGTCCTTTGCATTGTTTAATAATTTTATCATCGCATGGCACTTCATCATTTAATACTTGGGGTTCGATGGCAGAATTAGTTGGAAAATGGAACGAACCGAAGAGTCGAGGCTTGACCAGCTAGAACAAAGAATCGCGAAAGAGCTGAAGGAGAAAGAAAAGATAAATGTTTTCAATAGGAGGGAACTCTGTCTAGTCCCTGATTTGGTCATTCCTCCAAATTTCAAGGTTCCCAGATTTGCGCAGTATGACGAAACCAGCTGCCCGAAGATTCACTTAACCATGTTCTATAGAAAAATAGAGGGATACATGAAGAATGAAGAGTTGTTGATCCACCACTTCCACTATAGCCTAACAGGACCTGCAACAATGTGGTATAACCGTTTGAACAGAAACCAAGTTAGGTCATGGGGTGACCTCGCTAATGCCTTATTGAGTCAATACAAATATGCTTTAGATTTAGCGCCCTGTCTTCAGTTTCTTCAGAATGAGAAAATGAGACCAAATGAAAGCTTCAGGGAATATGCACTAAGGTGGCGATGTTTGGCGACCCAAGTCCAGCCTCCTATAGCGGAAGAATAGTTGACTTCCTTGTTCCATGCAACGCTTCCTGTTGCGCGTAATAAGTGCTACGCAATTGTGCAAGTATACACGTCGCAAGTTATAGTATAAAAGATATCGTCTCCACAGGGATTGGTGCCACTTCAAGAATCTAGTCTCTTGCAATCAGAAAAAGTAAAAACACAAGTGAAGGATTATAGAAGTTTTAACTAATAACTAATCTAGAAAGCAATTAAGTAAAAGAAAAGATGAATTCAGTTGAGAGAGATAGGCTAGGTTATCGTGAGTTGAGGTGTGATAGCCGATTGGATTGTCTTGGTAAAAGAGTGCACGGGCAACTCAGTTGTCGTGGCGACTTGCACAACGGGGTTGCCTTGGCAACTAATTGATGGTTGCTTGGGCGACTAGTTGGGCAACTACTTGGGCGATCGGGCAGCAGCAACTTCAAGGTTCGGCGGAGCGTTCTTCAATGGTTTCTTCTTATCCCTAAGTCGAAACTCTAGCTACTTGTGCATGCCTTGATAATACATCCCTGCGTGAATCAAGGGTGAACAACAACCAATCTTGCACTCCTCTTAGCCGTTGAAATCCTTAACTTATTCCTAAGCCGGATTAATCTTCACCATCATTGGATTGAATAAAGATCATATTCGTTCGTTTCTTGAATCTAACTCTCCCGATATTAGATAAATGGATGAAATCACGAGATCCTCTCCCAATTCACTCGCAAACAATAATAAGAATCAAGAATGAATAAACCTTGAAATAGAAAAGTACAAACTCTTATTACCTAAACAAAAACCAATAGTTTCTCACAACCACAAAACACAATAACCATAGCCAAGTAAATTTAGTTCATGGCTAGGTTCCAAAGAAACACAAGATAATTAATCCCTAGCATGAACCCTATCGAACAAAGATGAAGGAAGAGGCTTGTCGAAATCCTCCTTGCCCTTGATGCTTGTCGAAAATTCTCTCCTCTTGCCCTACTTGGACTTGCCGAAATTTCCCTCTTGCTCTCCCCATTGAATTGTCGAAATCTCTTGCTATTTATAGGGCTAGGCCAAAGTCCTTCTTTGAGGAGGAGTTTGAGTTGGAATTAAATTATCTTTAAAGAATATAATTCTTTATTATAATTTTATTCCTATTAGAACTTCTCCTATCCACTTGGAATTTAATTCTTCTTTAATCTCTGCATGGCAATCAAATTCCTTTGGGCTTGGACCTTGCTCCATGTCATCTTGGGCTTGTAAAATCATGAATTTCGACATCCATATTGCTTTTGGTCTTTGTCGACAAATGCCATGGCAACTGGCTCGGCGTCTCCTTCATGCACTGCCCTGGCAACTAGCTCGGCATATCCTTCATGCATTGCCCTGGCAACTAGCTCGGCATTGCTTTGGCAAGTGATCCTGCACATACACACAAAAACACACCAAAGCAGCATCTATTTCCACAAAAATCACCAAGTTATGTAATCAAGCTCAACGATTGAAGGAAACATGGATTAATGCATGAATGGCTAACTATGCAACTAATATGAGCCTAAGTCTAACAATAATATGAGTAAAAAGGGTAAGAAAAAATAGTACTTTTGAACACTTATCACACCCCCAAACTCGAACTATTGCTTGTCCTCAAGCAATGCAAACTCATAATTACCTGCCAAGACTTCAAATTTTCACAAACTTAGCTTTGAACTTGATTTCAATTCTACGAACAACGGCACAAAGTATGATTGGCTTTTTATTTTTCAGAAAACTGATGAATTACTCGGAATCAAACTATAATGCTTGTGAGTGTGTGCGGAGTTGTGTGCAAGTTGATTTTTCGGATTCTATGCAAACAATAGGTTTTCAAATTACTTCATTGGGTTCTTTTAACATGTTTTAACTAGAGCCAATTTCGGGCACCTCTAGTGTTTTATTTTTAGTTTTCTTAAGTTAATTTAATCGACTAGAGCCGGTTTCGGGCACCTCTAGTTAACCGAAAAAATTTTAACGCCTCCTAGAGCCAGTTTCGGGCACCTCTAGTGATCAATTTTTTTAGCATATGCTAGAGCCAATTTCGGGCACCTCTAGCATTCATCCAATTTTTATTCTAATCCCTCAATTAGTTAATTATCAACCTAAGTTTACTAGAACTCCTTAAATCAATCAAACCACAACAGTGTTTCATCAAATTTAGCATCATAGTACAATTCTAAGTTTTTCATGGTTATCCTAGAATAAAAATTCTATCAATTAAGTGCATTGGCAAAGTCATCATCGAATATTCATCAAATATAAGCAATTCTTGTTCCAATTAAAGGCATGGCAAGCAATTTATGTATCCTAAATGTAATGCTTAAGATTAATGTAACTAAACATGGTAATTACTAATAACAATCCCCCCCAAACTCGAGTGAGGCATTGTCCTCAATGCATGCATAAAAATAACGAAAAATAAAAATAAAATGCATACGAGGACTTACTTCGAGAGTTCGTCATCGTAGATGATTAGTTTCCTTCTAGTTGGCGTCTTGATTTTCTTGCTTGAATGCAATGGTTGTTTTCTTGTTGCCGGGATGTCTTGACTTTGGTTGCCGTGGCATCTTCGTGGTTGGTTGTCGTGGCATCAGCTTGTGCATGCATGAAGTAAGTTGTCGCGGCATCTTCTTCATTGGTTGCCGGGCAATGATCTTGGCAATAAATTTCCTTAGCATAGTAGTTGTGAGTCTTGTTGTGAAAAAGAAAATAAAAAAACCTGAAAACTAAAGATAATGAAGAAAAAATAAAATATCTCCTAAAATTAAAAATAAAAATAAAAAGAAAAAGAAAAAGGAAATACTGAGAGGAGAGCATGCTCATGCATCTCCTAAGTTGACCACTTCCTTGTTACGTTCCACATGGGCACCATTGTAGTGCTTCAATCTTTGTCCATTAACTTTGAATTCATGATTGTCAGAGATGGACTTGATTATTACGGCACCATGAGAGAATGGTTTGACGACTTTGAATGGTCCCGACCATCTTGATTTCAGCTTTCCCGGGAAAAGTTTTAGCCGAGAATTGAATAGGAGAACTAGTTGCCCTGGCGTGAATTGTCGTGGCAATAGTGTCTTGTCGTGCCATCGCTTTGTTTTCTCCTTGTAGATTTGTGCATTGTTATAGGCGAGTGCACGAAATTCTTCTATCTCATTGAGATCCATCAAGCGCTTTTGTCCGCACTTTCCCAATCCATATTCACGGTCTTGATGATTGCCCAAAGACGCTTGTGCTCGATTTCCACCGGTAGATGACATGTTTTACCATAGACAAGCCGGAAGGGGACATACCTAATGGTGTTTTGAATGCGGTCGCGATCGCCCAAAGTCGTCATCTAGTCTTAATGACCAATCCTTCCTTAAGGGATTTACAACTTTCTCGAGTATTCCCTTCAACTCCCGGTTGGAAATTTCGCTTGCCCGTTGGTTTGTGGGTGATATGCCGTGGCGATCTTGTGTGATATGCCGAGCGTTGCAACATCTTGGCAATTAGTCTGTTGTCAAAATGCTTGCCCCGTCGCTGATAATTGCTCTCGGCATCCCAAACCGTGTAAATATGTTTTTCTGCAGGAATCGTTGCACGGTCTTGGAATCGTCGTTGGGAACTGCAGCTGCCTCTACCCATTTAGAAACATAGTCGACGGCGAGTAAGATGTAGAGGTTGCCGAATGAAGATGGAAAAGGTCCCATAAAATCGATCCCCCATACATCGAACAGTTCCACCTCGATGATGTTCTGGAGTGGCATCTCATGTCGCCTAGAGATATTGCCCGTCTTCTGGCAACGATCACATTGCTTGTAAAAGTCTTGGGCATCTTTGTACAATGTTGGCCAATACAAACCGGATTGCAAGACTTTGGCCGCGGTACGAGTTCCTCCAAAATGTCCTCCATAGGGTGAAGAATGGCATTGTCGGAGTACTTTGGCCGCTTCTTCCCTTGGTGAGTAATGCCATACGGAAAAATACCACAAACAAGGAAGTTAACTAAATCTGCGTACCAAGGTATTGCCGGGCATGTCTTTGTCGTAGTGTTCGCTCCCAAAATTGCCGAGGCGTGCTCGTCAAAGACTGCTGCGGCGTCGAGAGTTGCCGAGGCGTGTGCTTCCATGGTTGCCGAGGCGTCATGGGCTGTCGAGGCGTCAAGGGTTGCCGAGGCGATTAGAATTTGTTCATCCGGGAATGCATCGCATATCTCTAGATCCGCGTCCTCCTCCCTATTGCGTTCCAAACGTGATAAGTGATCGGCCACTTGATTTTCTGTTCCTTTCCTGTCCTTAATTTCAATATCAAATTCTTGTAAAAGTAATATCCAACGAATCAAACGAGGTTTAGCATCCTTTTTAGCAAATAAGTATTTGATTGCCGAATGGTCCGTATGAACAATTACCTTTGTACCAATTAAATAGGATCGGAACTTGTCAAATGCGAAAACTACAGCTAGTAACTCTTTCTCCGTTGTTGTGTAATTCACTTGAGCATCGTTAAGAGTTTTACTAGCGTAGTATATCACATGGAATGTCTTACTGTGTGCGTTGGCCTAGGATCGCTCCTACCGCGAAATCACTTGCATCACACATGAGCTCAAAAGGTAGCGTCAAAACTGTGGAACGACAATGGGTGCCGAGGCAAGCTTTTTCTTTAGGGTTTTGAATGCTTGGGTGCAAGAATCATCAAAATCGAAGACTTTATCCTGTTCAAGCAGATTACACAAGGGTTTAGTGATTTTAGAAAAATTATGAATGAACCTCCTGTAAAAACCTGCATGTCCGAGAAAAAACTTCAATTCCTTTAACCGAAATTGGTGGGGTAATCTCTCGATCACGTCCACCTTGGCTTTGTCTACTTCAATTCCCTTGGATGAAATCTTGTGGCCGAGCACTATTCCTTCATCTACCATAAAGTGGCATTTCTCCCAATTGAGGACTAAATCTGTTTCTTCGCATCTTGCCAACACCCTCTCTAAATTGCCGAGACAGCCGTCGAAGTCATTACCAAAAACCGAAAAATCATCCATGAAGATCTCAAGGAAGTCTTCGACCATGTCTGAAAAAGAGCGCCATCATGCATCTTTGGAAGGTTGCGGGGCGTTACACAATCCGAACGGCATCCTTCGGAAGGCATAAGTACCGTAGGGGCATGTGAAGGTTGTCTTTTCTTGATCTTCTGGTGCTATGGCAATCTGATTGTAACCTGAATAACCATCAAGAAAACAAGAAAAAAGGGTTTACCTCGCAAGACGGTCAAGCATTTGATCAATAAAGGGTAATGGGAAGTGATCTTTCCTAGTGGCTTTGTTTAGCTTTCGATAGTCCATACAAACCCTCCAACCGGTCACAGTCTGGTTGGGATAAGTTCATTATTTTCATTGCTTACCACTGTTATACCTACCTCCCTTTTTCGCACACACATTGTACCGACTTACCCACGTACTATCGTGAGATAGGGTATATAATGCCGCGTCAAGCCACTTGATGATTTCTTTCATTACAACCCCTTTCATGGCATGATTCAGTCTCCTCTGGGCCTCAATTGAAGGTTTGTGATCATCTTCCAACAAGATCTTGTGCATGCACACCGCGCCGGCTAATTCCCTTCAAGTCGGCAATTGTCCACCCTATTGCCTTTTATGTAGCTTCAACATGTTGATCAGCTTCTTTTCCGCTCAGGCTGTAATTTAGAAGAAATAATTACGGGTAATGTATTATCGGTCCCTAAGTATACATATTTCAGTTGCTCGCAATTGTTTCAACTCAAGAATTGGTGGATTTTCGATAGAGGGTTTTTCGATCTTACCTTCCTTACCCGAGTAGTCCAGGTGGTTCAAAGTATGTACCGGGTCGATTGACTAGCCAATTTACCTCTTCTGGTTGTTCCTCATCGACCGGTTCTTCATACTCCTCGAGTTCCTCTTGATCGGCAATGTAGTTGCCGAGGCAACTAAATTCCTCATCGGTTAAACTCTGCCGTGGCATGAAGTAGTTGGCATTCTTCTGGATCATCGGCATGCCTTAGTGTTTGGAACACATTTAGTTTTACCTGCTGGTCATTCACCCTCATTGTGAGTTCTCCTTTTCAACATCAATCAAAGTTCTCCCCTGCCGCTAGGAATGGTCTCCCGAGAATGATAGGTGCATGCTCATCCGCTTCACAATCCAAAACAATAAAGTCAGCGGAAAAATGAATTTATCAACTTTTACCAAGATGTCCTCGATTTTTCCCTCTGGATGCACATAGGATCTGGCTGGCTAGCTGCAGCATAATCATTGTAGGTCTTGCCTTCCCGATTCCTAGTTTCGAAAACCGATTTAGGCATCAAGTTTATGCTAGCCCCTAGGTCGCATAGTGCTTTCCCGACATAGTGATTTCCAATAGAACAGGTATTGTGAAACTTCCGGGATCCTTCAACTTGGGCGGCATGCGATTGTGCAACATTGCCATGCATCCTCTGTCAGCGAATCAATCGTTTCAAACTCTCCTAGCCTTGTTCTCTTGGACACAATGTCTTTAAGAAACTTGGCATAGTTTGGCATTTGTTCAATTGCTTCCACCAATGGCAAGTTGATGTGGACTTGCTTTAAGATATCAAGAAACTTCTTGAATTGGTATTCTTGCTTTTGTCGCTTCAATCTTTGTGGGAATGGTGGTGGAAGTCGGATATCTTCTATCCTTTCATTGGTTTGAAACCTGATTGACGGCATTACAGGGACATCTGGAGTTGCCGATCGTTACCAAACCGGGGTTGCCGAGGCGTGCTTATCGCAAGTTGCCGAGGCGTCACCGGTTGCCGCAGCAATTCCTGGTTCAGCATCTGAGACTTTGCCGCTAGGTTCGTCTTGCTCTTTTTGTGGAGTTTTGTTTGACGAGCGGGTTTGAACCTCTCTAAGTTGTTGGCCACTTCTGGTGGTGATTGCCTTACATTGCTCATGGCCAGTTCCTCTTGCGACTTCAGTATCGCTAGGTAAACCTCCTTGTGGTCTAGTGTTCAGATTTTGAGCAAATTGTCCGACTTGATTTTCCAATGATTTGATTGCCGCCTCTTGGTTTTGCAATCTCATCTCGGTCCTGTTAATAAAAGCATCAGTTCTTTTTATGAAATTACTATTCTCAGCCATATAAGATTCAGTTTTCATCATAAAAGCATTTAGAGAATTTTCCAAAGAACTAGATGTTGTCGGTTGTTGTTGCGGCATCATTGCCGTGGCATATTCTCACTGAATCCCGATGCTTGTGCATTCTGATTGTTCGTTTAGAGCATTGTTGGGATTACTCCATGAAAAATTCGGTGCTTCTTCCAAGCTGGATTGTATGTATTTGACATCATGTTGTTGCCCCGATTGTAATTCCCCACATAGAAGCTAGATTCGGATTCTCGCATACATTCGAAAGAATTATGGTTATCACCACATAACTCACAAAAAGAATCCATTACCTTGACTTCATGTGTGTTGTTTGGTTTTTGCATGTTCGGACCATCTTGGTTAAAGCGGCCAATTGTGCCAAATTGAATCGATGATCCTAGTTCATGTATTGTGGCTTAGCGTCTAACTCCTCCTCTTCTAGTGGATGGGAATTGATAATCATTCTTGGCCAGCCTGTTTAAAATTTGCATTGCTTCTTCCGGTGACTTATCTAGGAGTATGCCGTTTGCCGAGGCGTCTAGCATCATCCTTGTTGGTGTATTCACGGCATTGTAAAACATTGTCACTTGAGTCCACACCGAATCCGTGTAGAGGGCATTTATGTAGAAGTTCTCTATATCGCTCCCAAGCCTCGTACATGGATTCATCATCCGCTGCCGAAAAGAAGTAATGTCGTTCTGAAGCTTATCGATTAAATTTGTAGGATTAAATCTAGCAAGGAAATCACGACAAAGATCAGTCCAAGATGCTATGGATCCGGCAGAATGCTATTTAGCCATGCTTTCGCCTATCCTCAAAGAATAGGGGAATAATCTTAATCGTAAGACATCGGGGGTGACTCGTGTATCTTGAACGAGTTGCAAATCTCGAGGAAAGATTTCAGATGTTGTCGTGCATCTTCATTCTTGAGCCGCCAAATTGACCTATTGTGTTGATCATATTAAACATTACCGTTTTCAACTCAAAGTGGTCGGCTTCAATTTCGGTGCGACAACTCCCGGGTTAAGTCCATCAAGATCTTCTTCAAGATAGTCTCGAATAGTTCTGTTTCGCAAGAATCACTCCTCCTCCCGCCGAACATCTTGATTAATATTGCCGTCTTGATTTGCCATTGCTTCTCTTATCCTTCGCCTAAGTCTTTGTAAGGTTCGTTCGATTTACGGATCAAAGGGATATTCTCGTGAAGTCGGTCTCGCCCGGTCATATACCAATGCAAAACCAAAGTTTGTTAGCCCTTTGAATTTTAAACAAGAAAAATAAAAAGAAAGTGCAAGAAAGTAAAAACAAAGTCGCTATTGCCATCCCCGACAACGGCGCCAAAAAACTTGTTGCGCGTAATAAGTGCTACGCAATTGTGCAAGTATACACGCCGCAAGTTATAGTATAAAAGATATCGTCTCCACGAGGATTGGTGCCACTTCAAGAATCTAGTCTCTTGCACTCGTAAAAAGTAAAAACACAAGTGAAGGATTATAGAAGTTTTAACTAATAACTAATCTAGAAAGCAATTAAGTAAAAGAAAAGATGAATTCAGTTGAGAGAGATAGGCTAGGTTATCGTGAGTTGAGGTGTGATAGCCGATTGGATTGTCTTGGTAAAGAGTGCACGGGCAACTCGGTTGCCGTGGCGACTTGCACAACGGGTTGCCTTGGCAACTAATTGATGGTTGCTTGGGCGACTAGTTGGGCAACTACTTGGGCGATCGGGCAGCAACTTCAAGGTTCGGCGAGCGTTCTTCAATGGTTTCTTCTTATCCCTAAGTCGAAACTCTAGCTACTTGTGCATGCCTTGATAATACATCCTGCGTGAATCAAGGGTGAACAACAACCAATCTTGCACTCCTCTTAGCCGTTGAAATCCTTAACTTATTCCTAAGCCGGATTAATCTTCACCATCATTGGATTGAATAAAGATCATATTCATTCGTTTCTTGAATCTAACTCTCCCGATATTAGATAAATGGATGAAATCACGAGATCCTCTCCCAATTCACTCGCAAACAATAATAAGAATCAAGAATGAATAAACCTTGAAATAGAAAAGTACAAACTCTTATTACCTAAACAAAAACCAATAGTTTCTCACAACCACAAAAACACAATAACCATAGCCAAGTAAATTTAGTTCATGGCTAGGTTCCAAAGAAACACAAGATAATTAATCCCTAGCATGAACCCTATCGAACAAAGATGAAGGAAGAGGCTTGTCGAAATCCTCCTTGCCCTTGATGCTTGTCGAAAATTCTCTCCTCTTGCCCTACTTGGACTTGCCGAAATTTCCCTCTTGCTCTCCCCATTGAATTGTCGAAATCTCTTGCTATTTATAGGGCTAGGCCAAAGTCCTTCTTTGAGGAGGAGTTTGAGTTGGAATTAAATTATCTTTAAAGAATATAATTCTTTATTATAATTTTATTCCTATTAGAACTTCTCCTATCCACTTGGAATTTAATTCTTCTTTAATCTCTGCATGGCAAATCAAATTCCTTTGGGCTTGGACCTTGCTCCATGTCATCTTGGGCTTGTAAAATCATGAATTTCGACATCCATATTGCTTTTGGTCTTTGTCGACAAATGCCATGGCAACTGGCTCGGCGTCTCCTTCATGCACTGCCCTGGCAACTAGCTCGGCATATCCTTCATGCATTGCCCTGGCAACTAGCTCGGCATTGCTTTGGCAAGTGATCCTGCACATACACACAAAAACACACCAAAGCAGCATCTATTTCCACAAAAATCACCAAGTTATGTAATCAAGCTCAACGATTGAAGGAAACATGGATTAATGCATGAATGGCTAACTATGCAACTAATATGAGCCTAAGTCTAACAATAATATGAGTAAAAAGGGTAAGAAAAAATAGTACTTTTGAACACTTATCACTTCCCTCCCCTTTCTTCGATGTGATGTTAGAGAAATCGAGAAACAGATTTGAAGATTTCATGACAATTGGAGAGGGGATAAAATACACAATCAAAGAAGGAAAATTGGGGTCTAAGTCTAAGGACCGAATCGAAAATAAGATAGATAAAGACGGAGAGGTAAATGAGTGTCATCTCTAGGGTTCGCGTGGCTATAAAGAAGAAGACAAACTGACACATCGGGGTCATCAAGGAAAATTCCTCGGACGAGCGCAAATTTGTAAGTGTTCGGAACATCTATCTTAAACATTTGGCCTCATTTGGTAGGGGGTCACTATCTTGCTCCTAGGCCGATAAAGATTGCACCTGATTCGTCTGCCCATAGTTTTGACTCGAGTAGCACATGTGAATTCCTTATGGGGGCACCGGGGCATCCCACCAGAAAATGTAGACCTTTATTGGAGGAAATCAAGAAGTTGATTAATAATGGAACCGTGACACAAGAGTTGATCCAACAGTGGAAGACCAAGGATGAGGGGCAAGTCTGCATAGTGTTGAGGAAGCCAGAGATATCTCTACATTAGAATACTCCCCTAAAGTAATACAAGGAATCAACTTTACCACCTGTAGCCCACATGTGGTAAAGATCTTTTGTGTAGGGGCATGTTTGCTGATTTTTATTCCAATGAAGAACACATTTCGCTTAACATATAATGTTCTTGAAAGCACATAGATATATATTTTCTCGCATTTGTAGGACACTAGATATCAATTGCAAGATGTGACATTAGATAGATGTTGTGATAACGATGGGGTGTGATCTTCCCTACCAGACTCTGGTCAGCAAAGCGAGATTACTACTCTTTCGATGATGTTCAAGGATGAAAAAGCTCCAAATGTCAACCATGTAGAGTTGCTTGAAGTTGAAACTCTAGGCATAATCTTCTAGGTAGTAAAGAAGTAAAAATAAGAATTAAAAAAGGGGAATAATTGAAGAAAAAAGAAGAAGAAAGAAAAAGAAAGAAAGGAAAAGAGAAAGAAAAAACAAAAGAATAATAAAAAGCACTTCTATGTTCGAAACCTGGTAATAGGCTTGTTCGGATAAGAGTGTAGGAATTTTGAGGCACTCCACTAAAGCGATAAGGTGGAGATACATCATCCAATTCAAGAAACCTTAGCTTCATGAGTGATGGTAATATTTTCAAATCGTGACTATGCCGAGTAACTTGGGGCAATGTTGTTTGCTCCATCGTTGTCTTCAAGACAAATGACTGTGACGAATTGATTTCCTCAAATAATGATAAAAGCAAAAAAGAAAAGAACGAAAGAAAAAGAAAGACGAAAAAAAATGAAGAAATAGAAAATGAGAAAATGAAGAAAAAAGGAAAAGGAAAAAGAATGAGAAAGGAAGAGAAAAGAAAAATAAGAAAAATAAACAATAGCATAGGTAAAATTAAATCTCGCACCACCTAGAACTCTATTCTTAGAGTAATATTTTTGCGCTCGAGTGGTCATACAATCCCACCCTTTTTGGGGACGGAGTAGATAATGAGAATTGAGAAAGAGTAGTATTCTGCAGCAATGCGGTAATTATGAGGATGAACCGAGTCACCAGGGAAGACTTCACATCCTTGAATTACTGAGTGGTTGAATCTAAGCTTCTCTTGTACTTGATATCCAGAGCTCCTATGCTGTGTTTTCAAGATCTTGTATGTTAATCTAAATGATACCCTTCAGTGGAATGCCAATCAACAAATTGACAAGTTAAAGCAACAAATGTTTCCATGTATTACTTCGGGGACAAGATCCAGAACACAAGGTTGCAGATATTATTGGAGCACCTAACCAGAAACGACCCAACAATGCATATAATGAAGATGATGACAGGAGCATAGGTGTCAGATAGCTCAAGAACAAGAAGCGGGTTTCAGCCATGATGCCTTGGTTGGTTCAAGAAAATGAAGGACAAAACAGGATAAGAATGAGCTTCCAAAGTATGGGGGATGGTAAAAGGTAAACATTGAGTATCCAAAGGATTAAAGCACAGGGATCGAGAAATGGTTCCCATCCAAAGGCAGCAAGAAGATTGAGGTTAAGTTTGGAATATAAAAGCATTTTGCTCACCCGATTGCGAAACTAACAAATACTCAGGATGTTGGGTCACATGAATTGGAAGGTAGCTGAGCTCATGATCGAGTGGGGCAATGCAGAACATGAAGAATGGTAAGAATCTCTGCACAAGCATGATATAGAGTTTGTTTGTGAAGCGGGCATATACCCGAAGAAGAAAGGTAATTTCTCGTGCAAAAGAACAAGAGCGAGTACTCATTTAACAAAAATTAATAGAAATGAAGATCAAAACTGAGCATACTACAAAAAAGAGGAAACGGAGAAATCTGAAGAATAACTTTTCAGGGCATAGGATTTTAAAACATGTCTAAAAATAAAAAGAAAAAGAGAAAGAAAAAAAACGAAAAAAAGAAAGAAAAAAGAGAGAGAATTACATCGCGAAAGGTTTAAAAGGCATGAATCATATAAACAACTGATCAAAGGGCATACTGCAACATGAGAGAAGGAAGGGAATTTGAGAAATAACCTTCCAGGGCGTAAGACTTTAGAACAGAAAAATGATGATAAAAAGAAAAGAAATAAAAAATAAAAATAAAAAGAGAAAGGAAAAAAAGAAAAAAGAAAAAAAGAAAAAAAGAAGAAAAAAAAGAAAAAAGAAACAAGAAAAAGAGAATAAGAAGAAGAAGAAGAAAGCACGACATTGCATGCATCATATAGATAGAGGCATGTCAATTTTTGCTTGTTCCTATATAGATATTTGAAGAATTGTCAAAGAATTTACTAAAGAAAAGAATGATCGGCAGCCATAGCGGCGTGAGGCCCAGATGTTAAATCCTTTGGGTCATCGGTAAGTCCTTCGGGCACAGTGTTAAGTCCTCGGGCCACCAGTAAGTCTTTCGAGCATGGTGATAAGTCCTTCGGGCCATCAGTAAGTCCTTCGGGCATGATGCGGCAGTATTAGTAGTGTGAGTCCAGAAAGATCGACAGCCATAGCGGTGTGAGGCCCAGATGTTAAATCCTTCGAGTCATCGGTAAGTCCTTCGGGCACGGTGTTAAGTTCTTCGGGCCACCAATAAGCCTTTCAAGCATGGTGATAAGTCCTTCGGGCCATCAGCAAGTCCTTCGGGCATGATGCGGCAGCATTAGTAGCATAAGTCCAGAAAGATTGGCAGCCATAGCGGCGTGAGGCCTAGACGTTAAATCCTTCGGGCCGTCGGTAAGTCTTTTGGGCCACCAATAAGTCTTTTGAACATGGTGATAAGTCATTCGGGCCATCAGTAAGTCCTTCGGGTATGATGCGGTAGTAGTAGTAGTAGCGTGAGTCCAGAAAGATCGGCAGCCATAGCAGCGTAAGGCCCATACGTTAAATCCTTCGGGTGATCGGTAAGTCCTTCGGGCATGGTGTTAAGTCCTTCGGGCCACCATTAAGTCTTTTGAGCATGGTGATAAGTCCTTCGGGCCATCAATAAGTCCTTCAGGCATGATGCGGCGGCTTTAGTGGCTTAAGTCTAAAGATATCAACAGCCTCGTGAAAAAAATAGAAAAGAGAGAGAAGAGAAAAAGAATAAAAAAGAAAAAAAAGGAAAAAGAAAAAGAAAAAAGAAAAAGGACAAAAAAACAGAGAAAGAAGGAAAGAGAAAAAAAGAGAAAAAAGAAAAAGGACAAAAAGAACAGAGAAATAAGGAAAAAGAAAAAAAAGGAAAAAGAAGAAAAAGGAAAAGAGAAGAAAAATTGAAGACAAAGGTTATATAAAGGAGAATCCTACGTTTTCGAGCCCTAGTGAAAGGCTCCATATAGGAAGAGCCCTAACTCCAGAAAAAAAAACCAAAGGTGAAGAAGTTCTATATAAGAACTTACGAGCCTGAAGACCCGACCAAGGAAAAGCGGAGAGTTCGAGAAGAACACGTGATTCTAAAGCCACCAACAGGGAAGTCAGATAAAAATGAGTGCTTTTTGGTCTTTGCTTTGTTCTCGTTTCAAAAGAACAAGCAAAGAGGGGCAACTGTAATCACTCATTTTTATCCGGTTTGTGAATATTATTAGTATAATAATTAATAGATATTATTATTGCATGTATGCATATGCTATGTTAGTATGTGTGATTAATATATATGTGTGATTAGTGTGTGAATGCATGTATACTATATATTACATATGTATACGTATTAGTAATTATTATGAGATGTTTGTCGTGCGTATGTATGCATATCGCCTGTGCCTTAATTGTTTGCATGTATGAATTTGTGTTATATATGAGTGTTAATGTTATATATGCGTGTTCATATTAATGCTTGTGTATGTATAATATATATGTACATAGGAGTTTGCATGTATGTATATACTAGAGTTGCATGTGTATGTTTATTATAATTACTATTAATGTTTTTATTTGTTTATTATTTGCATTTTGTTAAGTGGGTCATCAATTAAAAATAGATTAGATAACGATATAAACCCATATATATATATCCATGTCTGTTTATATTTACAAACCCAAATGTTTTATTACAAAACCCAAATCAGCCTGACCCAAAGTTAATAACTAAAACCCTAAAAAATTTATATCATAAATCCTAATAATATCATCCTATGTGGCAGGCGGCTAAAGAGGGCCGTTGGATCAGATCCAGATCCAACGACCATGATCGAATCCTGAAGACCCTTCATCTGTTGCATGGGGCGCACGCGCTGGCCATCAGACTCCCCACGTGTGCATGCTAGACACGCGCCCAATCATCCATCTTCTAAGAGCCACGTGTTTTCATCTCACGCTTCCCCAGAAACGATCTTGGCCATCCAAACTCCAAGTGATCCTAGTCGTTGGATCAAGTCTGATCCAACGACTGAGAATAGATCTGGCAGGGGACACCACCACCATGACTCTCTCCACGCCGACACCACTCCGTCGTACCACCAACTCAACCACCGCGCTCAGAGAACGTGCAAAACACCAAAACAATGGATTATCAGTACCCAAAATCAAATCAGATGTATTTTCATGTATTGTTTTCTACCAAAAAACTCAGATCAGAGCAGAATATATGTAAACCAACCAAAAGTGTAAAAGGGGGGTTATCAGTTTTTCCAGAAATTCAAAAAAAAAAAACACAAGTCTAGTGGTATTTTTCTTTCTTCTTTTATTGCATGCATATCTTTCGAAGGTATCAAAAATATCAAACAAAAAAACGTTAAAGAGGTCGGTTCTTACCCTTGTCGATTAAGGTTTTTCACCGCCGATAATAAGCTGTAAGGCTATTAAGCCAAACACGGTGAACCGGTGAAAGGGAGGGGTTGCTTGGTCTTAGTTTATAAAATGTTTTAAAAAAGGGGAGTAGGAGTTTCGGTTTTGTTTTTTTAGATCTAGAAAAATACGTCTCTTTCTCCTAAAATCTAAGGCTGGACGTGGGTTTAGGGTGAGATAAGGAGCGTTTTAGGTCATAGTTTGAGGGCCGCCGGCGCCGTCGAGCGACGGCCGGTGGTGGTCTGAGATAGGTTATGGAAACGGGTTGAGAGAGAGGAGGATTATAATCAAAGGGTTTTTAGAAAAATGAGGCAAAGGGGTGAGTTTAATTTGATAGGTGTGTTTTATAGGGTCATTAATCTTTAAAATGGTCTAATTGCATCATAAACCACCCTGCGTTTTGGGATTTTTCAAAACGAGTCAGCCCCTTGGTATAATCACAACCCAGTCCTCCCTGGTTCACCCAAAATTTCAATTCAACCCCTGAATTAAACCAAAATCAGTTTCGAAATGGTAAAATTACTCCCCCAACCATTCCGCGTTTCTGAATTTTACACTTCAAGCTTGCCCCTTGGGTTTATTACAACTCTAATCCTTATAAGTTTATTTAAATCCCTAAAATCTATTTTTGTTAATTAAAATTCGGTTTTCTAATTATGGTTTTTTTTCTCATTTCAGTCCCTTCGTCTAATTTAATGTTATGTTTTGCTCTTGGTATATGTATTGTCATGTTACATTTCAGGTCTTTTTATATATATGTTTGTATCGTTACATGTCTATTTTATGTTTTTATCATGTGTATTTATTCGTGAAACCATGTTTTCTTATGTTTTAATTTATTTTGTTCGGGTCATATATATGTCCATGTTATGTGTTATATCTTGTTTTTTTGTTTGTACATCTCGTTTATATGGTTCTTCTTTTTTATTTTGGTAGGCACGTTACATGCATTTATTTACGTTTTCATAACATGTATATTATCATGCTAATGCATCATTTAGCTTGTTTGTTCTTGTTGCATACATGTATTTTATTTAGTGATAAAGTTAATTTAAGCACTTACCATGTATAAATGTATTCTAGAATGTTTTATTTTTGCTTTTAAGTTTTATGGAACAAAACTTGTATGCTATGAATGTTGTGGCTTTTCCTAAAGTGAATTGATGTATTGTTTGTATGTTTGAAAGGTTTAGACTGGGTTACTTGCGCATCAAGGAAAGTATCTCGAGGTTACTTGTTCGACAAGTAACCTATTAATCGCTTTGTTTTGTTCAGGTAGTGCTCCAAAACTGGGTTATGGCTAACCCAAGGATTGGGTGTTACATAAGGAGGATGACCCATGGAGCAGTATATCCACGACTTCTGCAAGTACTTGAGGTATGCTGTCGAGATCATACATACGGAGAAGGAGAAGTGTAGAATGTTTATCGATGGCATGTGCGATGAATTACAACCCCTCTTCACTAATTTGGAGTTGGAGAACTTTCAGAATCTGGTCAATCAGGCGATTACCACTGAAGCCTCTCAAAAAGCTAATGAGAGAAGGAAGGGGATCCAAGCCAGATCTGACAAGAGGTTTCGAGACAATTCTAGACCTCTCATGCCTCAAAAGAAAGGTAGGCAGTGGGACCAAAAGTCAGCCACCTTTTAGCAGTTGCCAAGGACGAGACACGTGCCACAATCCCAATCTTCAGAAACATCTGTTGCTCGTACGAATTTAGTGGATAGCACGAGTGGTTCTAGAAGAGGCTCATAAATCCCTTTGCGTAGCTTTTGCTAGAAGAGGCACCCTGGGCAGTGTCGCAGATAGGCCAGGTCTTGTTACCTTTATGGTGAAGCTGGTCACTTTATCCAGCAATGTCCGTAGAACCCGAATACTCCTACCGCAGTAGCTTCTCAGAAGAATCTTAATAAGGGAAGAGGGGCGAAACAAATGTAATCTGGATTAGTAGGGAGACCCTGCAGCTCAAACACTCTATCAGTAGGAGGTGACCCTAAGACCTCAACTCAGATGTACCATGCTTCAGGTCGAGAGCTAGAAGACGATCCTGATGTGATTATAGGTATGGTGGAATTATTTCTTGATCTTGTTTATGCTTTGGTGGATCTCGGTTCTACACATTCCTTTATTATTGAACCATTGATTGAGAAGTATGCCCTACAACATGAAATGATCACTTATGAGATAGTTGTATCTAACCTACTGGGAGATAGTGTGGTTATATGGTTGATTTGTAAGGCTTGTCCTCATAGGATCCAAGGGATTCCATTTCTGGCCAATTTGATGGCCTTGCCTTTCTACGGTTCGATCTATCCTAAGCTTGATTGGTTAGCTGAACATCAAGCCTGGGTAGATTGTTCGAAGAAGTTGTATCTCTGTAGACTCAGCAAGGATAACATAGCTTTGATGAAAGCCAAACTCGAGCCTAAAGAAGCTGTTATGTGTGTTATGGAGTCTAAAGGAGATTCAAAGCTCGAAAATGTGCCAGTAGTGAAAGAATTCCTAATGTGTTCCCCGATGAACTTTCGAGACTCCCTCCGACCCGAGAAGTAGAATTTAGAATCGAAGTGCAGACGAGGACCACACCCGTCTCCATTGCTCCGATTGAACTAAAGGAAGTGAAGGCCAAAATCCAAGATCTTTTGGATAAGGGGTTTATCCGACCGAGTTCCTCACCCTAGGGAGCATCATTTTTGTTTGTCAGGAAGAAAGATGGATCGATGCAACTATACATTGACTAAAATTAGCTGAATAGAGTAACAATCAAGAATAAGTATCCATTACCGAGGATCGATGACCTCTTTGATCAATTGAAGGATGCTTCCGTCTTCTCCAAGATAGACCTACGATCTGGGTACTACCAAATGTTGGTGAAGGAGTCTGACATTCAAAGAATGCCTTTCAAACTACGTACGACCATTATGAGTTCATGGTAATGCCTTTTGGGCTTACCAATGCACCTGCAACATTCATGGACCTGATGAATCGTGTGTTCTCACCCAATCTAGATATATTTGTGGTTGTGTTTAAAGATGACTTCCTGATCTATTCCAAGGACACCGCCACTCATGAAGAACATCTCTGAATTGTGCTTCAGACTCTCTAGAGAAAAAGCTATATGCTAAGTTTAGTAAATGTGAATTCTGGCTAATTGAAGTATCCTTCCTGGGACATTTGATTTCTTCTACGGGAATCCACGTGGACCCAAAGAAGATTCAAGTTTTTCTTGATTGGATTCCTCCTAAGAATGTTGGAGAAGTTCGTAGCTTTCTAGGCCTTGCAGGATACTACCGCAAATTCGTTAAGGGGTTCTCGATGATTGCTGCACCTTTAGCGAAGCTTCTTTGTAAAGAAACTCCCATTGTGTGGACAGTGTAACAACAAAGGAGTTTTGATCAGCTTAAACAAGTCTTAACCCACGCCCTTGTTTTGGTACAACCCGAGTCAGGCAAGGACTTCATCGTATACAGTGTTGCATCCCACTTGGGATTAGGATGTGTACTTATGTAAGAAGAAATGGTCATAGCCTATGCCTTACATTAGCATAAGCCACACGAGTTAAACTATCCGACTCATGATCTGAAGCTAGCCGCCATTGTGTTTACCTTAAAGATTTGGAGGCACTATATATAGAGTGAGAACTGTTACTTGTACATTGATCACAAGAGCCTGAAGTATCTTCTGACTTAGAAAGAGTTTAATCTTTGTCAACATCAGTTGATGGAATTTTTGAAAGACTATGATTTGGTCATTTACTACCATTCTTGTAAGGCCAATATTGTTGTTGACGCCCATAGTCAGAAGCGCATTCCCTCCCCGAGATGTTTAAATGCCCATTTTTGGCTCAAGAAACATGACAAGTTATTTGTTGAATTGAAAGTTCAGTCAACGATGTGTCCCGAATCAAAGCACTTTAGGAGTCTGATGAGAAGTTGCAAACATTTATTGCTAAGATCAAGGATATGCCGGATCTTGATTTCTCTATGAATTCTGAAGGTTTATTGTGTTTTCGAAATCGTATATGTGTCCGTGATGATGATGATCTCCGGAATCAGATTATGAGTGAAGCTTATTCGAGTCCTTTTTTCTGTTCATTTTGGGGCTATCAAGATGTATAAAGACTTGAAACAGTTGTATTGGTGGTCTGGTATGAAGGGTGAGATCACGAATTTTGTGGCTAGGTGTTTGACCTGCCAATGGGTTAAAGCCGAGCACAAGGTGCCTACTGGTCTTTTGCAACCTATTGAACTTTCACAATGGAAATGGGAACGTATTATGATGGATTTCGTAAGTAGACTACCAATGACACCGAAGAAAAATGATGCTATTTGGGTCATTGTAGATTGATTCACCAAGTCTGCCCATTTTACTCCGATAAGAATGGACTTCAACTAGCCTAAACTCACTGAGTTGTACATTCGTGAAGTCATCCATTTGCACGAAGTTCTTGTGTCCATCTTTTCTAACCGTGATTCGTATTTTGCATCCCAGTTTTGGAAAACCCTACGTGAGGCTTTGGGATCTTGAGTGCACCTAAGCACTGCATTCTATCCTCAAACTGATGGTCAATCTAAAAGGGTTATTCCAGTAACATTAATTATCTTCTATCCATATGTATAAGTGTTCTATACCAATCTCGATTCTTCCTTGTAGATTCTAGAAGATATGTTACGTGCCTGTGTTATTGATTTCGGGAATACAAGGGAGAAATCCCTACCGTTAGTGGAGTTTGCGTACAACAACATTTACCAAGCTTCGATTCAAATCGCTCTTTATGGAAGAAGGTGTAGAACTACTCTTTGTTGGACCGAACTTGGTGAGGTCAAGGTGTTAGGCCCTAACTTACTTCGAGAAACTAAGGAAAGGGTGACCACCATTCGTGACCGGCTCAAAGCAGCATTTGACCGACAGAAAGCTTATGCTAACTTGAAAAGAAGGGACATTTAGTATGATGTTGGTGAGAAAGCCTTCCTTAAGGTGTCTCCGTGGAAGAAGATCCTTCATTTTGGCAAAAAGGGGAAGCTAAGTCCTCGTTTTATCGGCCCATTAAAGGTAATCGAGCGAGTTGGACCTGTTGCCTATCGACTAGTTCTCTTTGAGGAGTTAAGTCAGATCCATAATGCCTTTCATGTATCTATGCCACGGAAGTACCAGACTGATCCTTCCCACATGATCGAGACATAATATATGGAAATCCAGTCCAAGCTGACGTAAGAGGAGGAACCTGGGCAAATCCTCGCACGAGAAGTCAAGATACATTGAAACAAGTCCGTACCACTAGTGAAAGTCCTTTGGAGAAGTCACACAATGGAAGAAGCAACGTGGGAACCAGAGGAAATGATGCAGAAGCAATATCCTCATCTTTTCAGTTAGGATAAAAAATCGAGAACAAATTTTCTTAAGGGGGAGAGTTGTCAGACACTAAAATGCGGTCTAGTCGGAATTAAGTTCCAGTGATCAGAATCTTTTATCATTTATGCCTGAATGATGTAATCGCTCGATCTTTATATCCATTTTTGAATTAATGAAAGTTGATTTGGCTTAACTTAAGTCATTGAACCTTTTTGTAAAGAATTCAAACTAAAGATATGAACGTATCGATACGGTAAGACCAGTATCGGTACGACCTAACTGTCGTTAACTAACTTACCGGATTTGGCTTAGCCATATCGATACGACCATAAGCTATATCGATACGGGTGTCTATCAAAAATCATTTTTGTGATTAATTTGTAAAAATTGAAAGTAGGGTGTTGAGTCACCTTCTTGCTTGCCACCCCTCACGTGAATTGGTTAGGAAAAGATGATGGATGGTTAGCTATTACCTAGATAGTGTAAAAGAGGTATGAGAATATGGAAATAATTAAGCTTTCTATTGCCGAAAGGAAAGCTTCCTATTGACCCTTGTTAAGGTGGGAATTAAGCCTTAATTCTAGCTTCCTTATTAAGGAGTAAAGAGCAAGCCTTCACTTTTGTATTCACCATAAAACCAAACTTACCCTTTTGATTAAAGAAACCAAGCTAGCACCTCCATTATCATCTTCAACCCTATGCTCAAGCACACACCTCCCCCATCGGCTTCTTTAATTATAAGTTTCTTTCGATCCGATAGTTTCATAGAATATCTATCGATTGCGTAAGTAAAAGCCCTCAATCAATTGGTGATTCCATGGATATTTGGATTTTAATTTCTATTTGAATTGCTAAACCTAACCTTAGAAATAAGTATCGACGTTGTTGTGTTGATTATAACAACTCCTTGTAGTTTCTTTCTAGCTCGAGAATTGGAGGAGACCATTCCATCATCCCCAACCAAATCTAGGAACAAAGAAGTGATAATTTGGGACCCTTGAAAGCATCAAAATTTGAGGTAAGTGTAGTTGTGTCACGGGATCGGCTAGGTGCCATCCCATTGCATTTGTTTGTGCTTAAAAATTTTCATTTTGTGTAAGGGCTCAAGTAGAGAAAACATATGTGGATTCTAATGGTAAGTGTGGTAAATGCTCATTTTGCTTTGATATATTTGTAAGCTTATATGTGATATTCGAAATACGTTTCATGTGGAAAGTGATATGATTATGTTATGTTATTTGGAGACAATGCTCAATTCGTATCTGATATGAAATCGCCTATGGGAAGAAGGTAAGTTTTGTGATAAATTATATAACCTTGGACGCGTGTGGACATTGGATACAATTGGCATGCCATAGGGTTATTTGAGCTCACCATGTAAGGGATTGGACTACGGTCCGGGGCTATGGTCTATATATTGGGAGAAAAGGTTGGATTGTATAAGGGACTCCGGAGCTACAGCTCAAGGCTACAACCTATCTTTGTTATATGAGGTGTACAGGAAATCTATGTATCCACTGGTTACTATGTCCAAGGAGATAATATATGTTTATGCTTTACATTTGGTATATGAAATGTGATACTTGGCTTGAGTATGACCTATATATGTTTAATAATGTTTATTTTCAATTCAAGTATGCTTACATGTTATTCATGCATAAAGAAGATTATTGTGCATTTGTTATAACTACCTCACTAGGCTATGTAAGCCTAACATTCGTGTGTCTCATGCATTTCAGGACCTTGAAGAATTCCGAGCACCGATCGTGTAGTTGCGATTGCGAGTCACTCCCATCAACTATATGTATGTTTACATTTTGTCCTAAACTCCTATTAAGGTGGCTCCATGCTTAGACATGTCACATTTGCCCATTTTGATATGTATATAATGTTCCTAAAGTGCCTAGATGTAAAATGAGAAAGATGGTAGGTTTGCAAGATTGTAAAACTAGTTAAAATGGCCTAAAGGTACCAAGAGGTAAAAATTTATTAAATGAATTCAAAATGCCCTAAAATTTTGTATGCTATTAGAATTATGGATTAATAACTTGCTGGTAAAATTTCATCGCATTTAGACATAGTTCAACAGGATAAATTAGTTAAACACCAGATAAAATATGTCATTACAAGACAGGCGTACCGATACGGGTCTACCTGTATCGATACGACATTGCATATTTGGACTTGGAAAAATAGAGCGTATCGATAGGGGTCTAGCCTTATCGATACAGACTTCGGCAGTAAGGTCTAGGAAACAAATTGTATCAATACGACTTTAGGCTATACCGAAATGGGTCAACCTTGGTCAGCGCGTATCGATACATGCCTAGATATATCGATATAGGCTTATTACCCATGAATCTGGAATTGAGAAAATTTAGCTTAACGTACCGATACGGTCTTAATTGTATCGGTATGGTGTTAGTTAATTATGTTAAAAGACTTAAACCACAGTTTTAAATACTTACAAATTGGTCACTAAGCTTTAGAAGGCCTGACTTGATAGGTAAATGACTTCCGTTAACAACGAAATTTCACAGGCTAATAATCAGTAAGCTAAATTGAAGATTTATAAAAAGAAATTCTGATAAAGACCCTTAATTTTTAAATTTACAATTTAGTCCCTAATTTAAAAAAGTTGAAATTAACCCCGAATTATGTAAGCTATTAATAAGTTAGTTTGATAAGTCATAAAAGAGTTTAATAAGACGTCTCGAATGAGATTCCAAACTCCGACCAAGCTTTTGACCTTTGAATAAGTTTTCGGTAACACTTTTCGACTTGGTTCTCTACCAGGCCGGGAATGGGGTGTTACAATTTTTGTTAGCATGCAATGAAATTTTGAAAGTTTTATATCTTGGTTACTTGAATTATGGAATATATTTTTGGTGACACCCTCAATTTTTTGTTTTCTTCTGAACTGGGTTTGTAACGCCCCAGTTTTGGGCCTAGCGGTTTATAGTCTGGTTAGATGGACCGATGTACCAGGTTAGAGATTCGAGTCAGATTCTGGATTAAAATTGAATTAAATATTTTATAGTGAGAAAATATGTAAAGAAAACATTTTAATTATATTGATATTTTTGGTAAAGTCAATTTTGGAAAATGAGTTTTGGAAATCGGACATTTTGATCTGGTGACTAAAATGTAAAAGTTGAAAATTGATTTTTGGTGAATGTTTTATAAAAGGGGTCAAAACTTTGAATCTTTCAGGAGCTATTTGCCCAAAGTCTAATATTAGACTTTAATCTCGAATGAAAAATATAGCTTTGTGGGCAAAAGCTCGTGTCATGATGAATCTTGCGATGTATTGGAGATGTGGGCTCAAGAAGGAGCAGAATAGGAGTTGGAGTCTCTCCTTAATCGGGGGAGACCCAGAGTCAGAGGTGAGAGTGGATTCCTTTCAAGTTTTTCTTGAACCATTAATAACCTATTTTAAACGGGTTTTGGAAGATACAAAGTGGTTGGGAGAATTAATTTTGGAATTAATTGCTTAAACAAATTTCACATAACTAACTTTCTCTAGAAAGATTTTCTCTCAAATTCTCTCCAGCCAAATACTCTTTTCTTCTTCAAGATTTAAAGGTAAATTCTAGTTTTCTTTAATCTTTTGATTTCAAATGGATTCTTGATGGTTTTTTATTAAAGCCGTATTGTTTTAATCTTGTTTACTCATGTAAATCAACTCAAGTAAGGGGGAAAGCAATCTATTGGAGGTGAACTTCATTTTCTCCTCTAATATAAGGTTCTTTATTGAAATTCCCAAGTTCTTGACTCCTTATAAATATTTTATATTGAGTTTTAATTATTTAACTATGGAATATGGTTAAATTAAGGTTTAATTGATGAATTTATGTGATTTTTGAATTGGATCGGCTTTTCTGGTTTTTGATTGGTTTTAATCAAGATTTTGATGTTATATAATGTTAATATATTGGTTCTAACATTGGAATCCTGAAGCTATGTGAATCTCTAATTTTCGAGGTTGCTAGTTATGGGTTTTTGAGGAGCTGTGGAGGTTTAATGCTTGCTGGAGATATAAGGATTGGTTTGGATTGTTTTTGAATGTCAATTGATGGATTTCAATGTTAGATTATAGCTAGGTTATGTCTAGGTTAAGTTGGAAGGTGTTTTCGATTGTTTTGGGAAGGCGTTTGATAGTTGTTTGTGAGGCGAAGTTGAGGAGTGGTGTTGCTGGGATTATGAATGCATTAATTTCCAGTTATTATGTGATTAAAACATGGGAGAGTGATGCTAAGGTCGTCGGTGAAGCTTCAAAGGCTTTGGATGCTTGTTTTCGCATTGGCGATTAAAGTTTTGCGTGTCGGTGAGTGATAACGTGGATTTTAGCTTTGAAATGGTTTACAGGTAGTTTATAGGATTTTAAACTTATCTTGAAATGGTAGTTTAAACTCATAAGTATAAAGGGATTTCTCTCTTTGTCGTGCTTTAATGAAATGGTTTTATGCACTTGTTTTGAATTACATGGTACCTACTATTTAAGCATGTTTTATAGTATATTATATACTGATTTAATAATGAAATTATGATGGACACACGTGGTAAGTGATCCATGTAAGTATGAGTTATACTTGTTTTAAAGCATAGTTTGTTTATTTGGAAATGGTTTTGAATTGATGCATATAAAAACAGTGAGGTACATGGTTAAAATGAATTATATTGGCAAGTGATGTGGTTTAAAAATGTTATCGGATATAGTTAGCTAGCCATTGGATTGATAGTGTAGTATAAAAAGCCGCCTTGGATGTCGAGGGGTTTATACGGTGTACTGAATACTCCATCCACGTACCCTAATGGTTGAGTGGTTGTATGGTACTAAAAACTGCCGTTAGTGGATTATGCATCTAACCGATGATTGGGGTTGGTGTCGCGGGTTCTAAGTGGTACCATAATTCCGTTTGAGATGGCTTGAAGTGTTGAGAGGACACTTGTTGAATCCGTGTATCCGATGTAATATTTTGGAAATTGAAACATGGTTTATGATCACTTGAAAGCCAATATAATTGTTGATGTCTCATGTTGATGGATGTTAATGCATAATGTTGGTTTATACATGTTTTACTCTTTAAGCTTTGCATATAGTTGTTATGCATG
This sequence comes from Hibiscus mutabilis, assembly GCA_019671005.1. NCBI lineage: Eukaryota > Viridiplantae > Streptophyta > Magnoliopsida > Malvales > Malvaceae > Hibiscus > Hibiscus mutabilis. The sequence continues at coordinate 19,013,383 of CM033727.1, read as the reverse complement.
GGAAGGCTTAAATTGAGGGTTAGCATTGGGACATGTTGTTGATCCATGTTACATGCTGCATATGGTTTAATATGCCAGTTTTTGAAGGTGTTAAGTGCATGGTTTTAAATGCATGATGTCTCAAAATGATGATTCAAATGGTGATTTCAATGTGGTTTAGAAAATGGCTTAAAAATGAATTGATGGTGTGTGGTTGAGCACTCCTCACTAAGCCTTGTGTGCTTACGCACTTTTTGTCCAATAATGTAGAGGCTTAAAGGTTGCAAGGCAACTTACGAGCAAGTGAATACCAATGTCTTCGGGATTTGAAAGTATGATTTCAATTTAGACTTGTAGTAATAAAGGCAATGGGGTTCATTGTTGGTTTGGGAGGACTTTTGATAAACTCCCTATTTTAGCATGTTTGTTGTGTTGCTTTTAGGTTATAAATGGCATTTAATGCTTGGTATTGCTTGGATTTATGATTCATGCTTGTGAGGGTGCCTCTAGTTTACTCATTGAAGCATATTGCCATGATTTGTTGGTGATTATGGGATAAGATGATGTGTATTGATCCTTGGAAATGTTGTGATTATGTTAGAAGTATGTTAGAATGTTATAGTATCTTAGAAAACTAGGTAAATCAAGAAAATTGGACATTACAGGTCCAAGCGTATCGGTACGCATTTATCGATGGTGATTCAGTGTTTGAGTTATTTAGATGTTTGAAAGTTTCTATTTCTTCCGTTTTGGTCCCTAAATGTTATGTATGTAATTGCATGAGTTTGAATGATCGTTTTGAGCTGATTTCTAACATGTGAGCATAAAACCTAATTAATTAAGGATCAATAACTTTAAAATGAGTTAAGTCCCTAAAGTTTTCCAAAATTAAAATTTGGTCCCTAATTACAAGTCCGAGCAATTGGATATCGATTCGATGCCCAATTGAGTTGAGTTTTTACCCGCTGACAGTATGCAAACCATAGGTTAATATATTACATCAAGATAAGTTAAAAAAGAAAAAAAGGACGTAATTCGAGTTAATCTTTATGGGTTTGTTTCGGCAAACCTAATGTAGCTCGCTCGGTTCGGTCTCGCGACTTGGCCGGGTCAAGGGGGTTACTTTTGGTTTTATCAAAGCCAGATTTGCAATAAGTGGGATGATGTTATGACTGTTCAAATGTTATATTTAGTTGATCCATGTTGTTTGCTATGTCCGGTGAATGTTATATGCACATTGGTTGCTATATGCCATGTTGGGGTATGTTTTGGGGACACATTGTCTTATTGCTACAGTTTGTAATGTTTTGATTTGAAATGGAAGTTTGGATCATTGCTTAAAGCTGGCCTGATTATTTTTGTTTTGGAATATTATCTTGACTTAGATATTTTAGCATGATGGGTCCGAGGAGAGAGTACTGATCTGGTACAATTGCAGGTGTCGTTGGGTAGAGAAATTAGGAGGATGTTGTACCTCCTGGAGGGTTGCCACCCCGCTACCTATTCCACTTGGGAATGTGGATCAAGCACCACCTACGCCAGTTGGGCCAGTGTCGGGTGATATGGCACCTTTGATACAAGCGATGACTAGAGCCTTTCAGGCTAATGTTGCTGGAGCGCATGTGCCTGCGCTAGCTGTTGGGCAAATGGGATTGCCGTTGGAATGTCTCTATAGTTTGGAAGGAGTTGAGTTCTGCGGGTTAGAACTTGAGGCATTCGAGGTGTGGATGGCCAGTATTGTTCAGATTTTGGACCAAATGGGGTGTAATGACGCCCATAAGCTGGGTTGTGATGTATCGCTGTTGCAAGGTGATGCTTATAGTTGGTGGAAGACTGTATCTACATGCATGGAACCCTATTATGTGGATTAGGAGTTTTTCCTAGCTGCCTTTAAGAGGAAGTATCTGTGAGTTAGATACTTGGATGAAAAGAAACGTGAGTTCATGGATTTGGTTTAGGGCAGTATGATTGTGGCTAAGTATGAGGTTCAATTTTTTTTGTTAACCTAGCATGCTTCTAAGCTGGTACCAAATGAGAGGCATCGTTATGACCGATTTTGTTACGGATTGGTATAGTATGTGAAGATTTATATATTAGCTTCTGACTACATCGATTTTGACGTGTTGGTTACACGGGCGAAAGATATTGAGCAGAACTTGGGTTTATCATCTCGTGTGGGTGGTTCTAGCTCGGGAAAAAGAGTTGCAGACTCTAGTTTTGGTGGTGGTCAGCAAAAGAAGCGTCATTATAAAAGTTATAACTCTGATTCGAGATGTGGTGGAGGTAGTGTTGGGCGTGGACAACGTGGTTAGGATACCCAGGCTAGATCAGTTTTTAATACTTGTTGAGTATGTGGATCGCGTGATCACATGAGACAGGACTACCCGCATTTGTTTCGTGAGGGATAATCTCATGCTGCTATTGTTGCTAACTCTTGTTGGAGTTGTGGATCGAGCGATCATTTGAGGCGTGATTTCTCGTTGTTGGTTGGCGGTAGACAAGCTAGGGCACCTGCAGTTTCACTATAGCGAGGCTGTGGTCGTGGCCAAGGGAAATTTTAGTATAGGGATGAGGGTTCGAGGACGATGGCTCATACTGTTACTATTCAACCTGAGTGTGGTGGTCCTGCAAATGTGTACGCACATTGCGAGGGACGCAACAACACCAATGTGATTGTAGGTACCATTAATTTGCAATCTTTACCATTGTTTTCTTTGGTTGATTCTGGTTCTACGCATTCATATATCTTGCGTGAGCATGCACGTTTGTTTGATATACCTGCTGAGGTGTTAAATGTAGGAATGTAGGTAACTAGTTCTTTCAGTGAAACATATGTTACCTTGAAACTTGCTGTTAATTACGAGGTAGTAATCATAGGTGAGAATGCTATGCTCTTGTCCAATGTTGTTTCGGCTCTAGAAGCAAGTCGTTTGATGGATTCAGGTTCTGAGGCACTCTTGGCCTATGTTATGAATCCGGGATCAAAGGAAGTGGGTGTTAAGGATATCCGAACAGTGTGTGAGTTTCTAAGTGTTTTTCTAGAGGAATTGCCTAGTTTGCCGCCGAATAAAGAGGTTGAGTTTGGCATTGAGTTGTATGCGAATACAACTTTAGTGTCTATTACTCCCTATTGTATGGCTCCAAAAGAGTTGAAGGAGTTAAAGACACAACTTCAAGAGTTGCTTGATCTAGGGCTTTTTCGGCCGAGTGTTTCATCGTGGGGTGCACCGGTGTTGTTTATGAAAAAGAATGATGACACAACATGGATGTGCATTGATTATCAGCAACTGAATAAGTTGATGATTAAGAATAAGTATCCTTTGCCAAGGACTGATGATTCGTTTGATCAGTTTAAAAGTGCATCAGTGTTTTCCAAGATTGATTTGAGGTCTGGGTATTATCAGTTGAAGGTAAAGGATGTGGCCGTGCCTAAGACTATTTTCTCTGAAATTCTCTCCAGCCAAATACTATTTTCTTCTTCAAAATTGTAAGGTAAATTCTCGTTTTCATTCATCTTTTGATTTCAAATGGATTCTTGATTGCTTTGTATTAAAGCCTTATTGTTTTAATCTTGTTTTCTCATGTCAATCAACTCAATTAAAGGGGAAGTGTAGCGATGTCCCCGCTCGCTAAAAAAACTGGCGTTTTCGAAGTGTTTGTTGTCTTTCGGATAAAAATGTTTATTCCGTGGGGGTTTTAAAAAAACCGCATTTTATTTAGAAGTTGGAGTCGCCACCGACCAATTAGGTAGGCCAGACACCATAAAACCAAAGATTTGAAAACTGTTGGGTTCGGGAGTCGGTTACTGATGGGGAAGGATTAGCACCCCCACACCGCCCAAAATTGGTACTTTAGTAATTACCGCTTTATTAAAATTAAACTTTTCGGATTAAAGTGACGATTAAGTTAAGATTCGGTTATGAGTGCGAGTAGATTTTAAAGGCCCCGTTATCCGAGAGTGAACGCCCAACCACTATCACTACGCCTGATGCTGGTCCCGTTTACGCTCGGATAAAAGGGCACCACATTGACAACTTATATTCCATTATGCAACATTAGAAAGCAAAGATAAAACATACCAATTACATTAACATGACACTAAAAGATAAAAACATGAATTTCATAATATTAAACAAAGGGTGACAAACTACACCAACCAAGAAAACCTAGTATACCATAATAAAAGAAAACAAACTAAGCATGAACCTATGGAAAAGAAAGAAACATACTTCAAAATTAATTAATTATATGCATCACATGTTTTAAAATAAATAAATAAAAAATAAAATAAAAAAAAGTATGCATGACATAGATAATATATGGTGTTAAACTAATGAATCGAGGCAACATGCTAGCAGATATATAGACTTAACATTTAACAGACGACATAATATACATGCTTAAATTAAAAAACATGGCATTAATATGTACCCAAAAAAATCATCCATTTTTAACTTAAGTTACTATTGTCATATTACCAACCCATTCAAATTGCATACAAACATTCATACAATAACTCAAGTGTGTTATACATTACATTAAGTTACTTCTAGTCATAATTCAACTTTCATTCCTATTTCAATTCCATATACTTATTCGAATTGCACTAAGGTATTCACAAAACATGTCTTAACTAACTTACTTGCAACTTATCAACCCAATTAACAAGATCAACACAAAGCCTCTAACTTATGTCTTACTATACATTCATGCTTCCATTCGAATAGCTAGATGATTTCTAGACTTAATTCATTTGTTTCTTTACAATTAAGTCATCACATTACATGGCATACTTGGTTCCAATTTCAATCGAACATAGCATTTCATGGCATCCTTAGATAATACATTGGTAATGCATGCTTAACATACCTTAGCCTCAAACTCCATATTGTTGAATCATTCCAAAAGCCATAAGAACAAATGCATGATCATACAACATTAATCTTTCATTCGATTCATATAAGGTTCAATCAAGCATTGAATTTCCATCACTATTTGCGCAGCATTATACCAACATATATATACATATCAACCAAATCATATACATAGTTTGAATCATCCAAATTGATTACATGTTAGGCCCATCAAAACAAAACACATACTAGTCTTAAAACACATACCCAAATTCATGATCTAGGCTATCTATTACAAAATCTAGTGCCACCAAACTAGGAGTATACAAAGAGTATGAATTCATACTTTTAAGCTTGCCTCAAGTGTTGCTTCAAACCCAAGATATCCTCTTGATGTATTCTTTAGCCTGTTATGGGAAGAATGAAGAGTAGAGTGGTAAGTACAAGATATGTACTTAGTGAGGTAACACTAAGTCTAGTCAATTTTCAAAGCATATAAGTCCAAGTTTACATGTAATCCAAGAATCAAGAACATCAATACAAGACACATGCTATTTCGAATTGAATAGGTATCTTAGACAATATTTACATATCATACAATCAACAAGAACATCATCATGGATTCCATAAGCCATTCGAACAACATGCTTGGAAGACAAGCAATCAAACATTCAATCCTTTAATTAGGCATTTATACATAAAGCCATCAACATATATTTCTTCCATGACAAGAAACAAGTTTAGCAACTATTCATGTGGCATCTTTCAAGCAATGAAGTTCATACAACTTTCCTACAATACAAGCAATGTTCATTAAGTCATCTTTCAACCTTCATTGGTAATTAGCTTACTAGATAATCAAATCACATCAATATGCACAGAAGTGCCAATATGCACCGTCGTGACAATATGTACCGTCGAACCAATATGCACCGTAGTGCCAATATGAGCTCAAGATTCTAAGGCATGCCCTCCTATCTATCAAACTAGCTACCAAGGTTGTTGATTATCCATTTCATTTAAGTTTCATTCATTTCATGATTCAATACATCAATATGCCATTCAAGGTCAAGCCCTTAGGCTTATGGAGTCTTAACTCCCAATACATAACTATCATAGCATTTGATTCAATTAGCCATGTATACATTCACAAACACAAGCATATGTATGCATTGTGCGTACCTTATTCTCCAAGCAAGCATGCCAATTCATACCTTAGGCATAAGCAATACACATGACAAGTATTTGATCATAATTGCTTAACAGCCAAGTAAACACAAAGATCATGGCATCAATCATGTTATCATACATTTCATTATTCCATTAATTAGCCAAATATACTTTAAGTTATTTTACATGGCATTAACATTTCATTTAAGCAATAACAAAGTTGGTTAGGACCTAAGTCCCAACCCTGGGATAGTTACACTCACAATACTCCTAGCATTTCAACTATCTTGGATCCAAATCCCTTTGCCTATATCTTTGGGATGTCCACTCCTATCCTCTTCTCCCCCAATCTGCTGCCCTTGATCTAGCAAGCAATAACATATACACATTTCATCTAAATAAGCATATAAAGTCACACAATCAATGTAGCAATGTTATCACAATGTACCTAACATTTAGCTACTGTTTTTATGCTTCTTTTTAAGCATTTCTTACCAATTCAACTTCACATTGTTATTACTTCATTTTAATACACAATTGGACAGATTACAATGTCCCAAAACTATTTTGGAAACAGTCTCTTACTAGGTGCAAAAATAGTACCAAACTGTCTAGGACACTACTGACTGGCAGTTTGCACACTGTCCCTTAAAATGGCCATATCTTTTAATCCATACGTCAGAATTTTGATTTCTATACATAGTTGTAAATCTTACAAAATTTCCTATAAATCCATGTAAGACTTGCATTTTAGTTCTTAGCCAATTAATACAGTTTATTGTTCAAAGACAGGGCATTTACACTGCCTGGACAATTTGTACTATCCAGCAATACCTATTTACAGTTTTCAGTTATGTTTTCACCTAATGAAAATAGACATTCTAAGGATCATTTCATTAAAATTTCAGCCCCGAATTCAAACTATACAATATTTGGTGAATTTTCAAAGTGACTGCCCAGAACAGAGCAATTCTGGGCAGATTGCATCTATTCACATTTTAATGCCTTTAATCCATTTTAACCAATGTCTTGGCCCTATAATTAATTTCATATTACATTATAAACATGTTAGGTCCATGTTAGTTCATTAAACAAGGCTATCAAAACAGGGCAAGTTGATTACAAAGCCTAATCTTGCATGTTTACTCAATTTCAATACCACAAAACAATTTCTATATTACTTAACTATGTTCATGCTTTTATCTTCAATTTCTAGCATTGTTTGCATCTAATTTAATTTGTTCAACCTCTTCGTTACATTTCCTATTCATGATCACCATCAATTCATTATTTTCTTAGCTCAATTTCATATTCAAATCATTCAATTTCCACTTTAACAACACAATACAATTTCCAGCAACCTAGGTTTGTTATACTAGCATGAACACATAATTTCCAGCCTTGTACCTAGTTTCATTCTTCAAATTAGCACAATTCAACAACTATATAATCACCTAACAACATATTCAAAGTCTAATTCCATCAATAATCATCAAAAACAGTCCAATTTCAACAAGATAGTTGCCTAATCAATTAAACACAAGAATAACTATACTTACTTTGCTTCTTGCTTAATTTCAATGAAAATTTCCTACACATGCAAGCTAAAATCTTTACTTCAATACCTGAATTCCAAGATTTCTCTCACTCCCCCTTTCTCTCTAAGTTTCGGCCAAACATAGGATAATGAGGAAGATGACAACAACAATTCCTTGTTATTGGAATTGTGTTTTGTCTAGATTGTCCCTTGATTAGTTACTAATCATGTGATTAGCCAAGGGCAAATAAGAGATTCATGATATTTATCATGCAATCTCAAACTTTCTCTTTTAATTCATTGTAGTCAATTTTAAATTGGTCACTTGTTTTATACATTCATTCAATTGGGCCCTTAATTAAACAATTAAGCTTAATTCTTAATTCAATTAAGCTATCAACTTAATCAATCTAATTCCAATACTTCTAGACTAGAATTTGGGGTGTTACAATTCTCCCCCTTAATTAAATTCGTCCTCGAATTTACCTGAATCAAATAGGTGAGGATACCGCTTCCTCATGACTTCTTCAGATTCCTACGTAGCTTCTTCGACCTTATGATTTCTCCATAGGATCTTAACACGGGGAACAATCTTGCCGAAGCTTTCTTACTTCCCGGTCAAGAATCTGAATAGGTTATTCTTCGTAGGACAAATCGGGATTCAATTCAACTTCTTATGGCTCAAGAACGTGTGAAGGATCACATCGATACCTTTTTGAGCATTGAAACATGGAATACATTATGTATTCTATCGAATTCTCTAGGAAGATCTAATCGATAGGCTACAGGACCAATTCTTTCAATAACTTCAAATGGTCTGATGTATCGGGGACTGAGCTTCCTTTTTCTTCCAAATCTGAGCACTTTCTTCCAAGGTGAGACCTTTAGGAAGAATTTGTCTCCAATAGCATATTGAATATCTCTTCTTTTCAAATCAACATACGCTTTCTGTCTATCAAAAGTTTTCTTTAACCGATCATGAATGATCTTGATTTGTTCTTCAGTTTTCCCGAAGCAATTGAGGCCCCAATACTTTGTTTTCTCCCAATTCAGACCAGCATAAGGGAGTTCTACATCTTCTACCATAAAGAGCTTCAAATGGTGCCATTTGAATAGAATATTGGTAGCTATTGTTGTAGGCAAACTCTACAAGAGGTAGAGATTTCTCCCAATTCTTACCGAAGTCAATAATACAAGCCCGTAGCATATCTTCTGACACTTGAATAATTCTCTCAGATTAGCCAGTTGATTGAAGATGAAAGGCCGTACTAAGATGTACTTTAGCTCATAGAGCTTTCTGTAGATAATTCTAGAATCGAGAAGCAAATCGAGGGTCACGATAAGAGATAATTGTTGTAGGTACACCGTGTAACTAAATCACTTCACGAATGTACAGCTCGGTAAGGGTTTCCAAGCTCATGTTCATACGAACAGGGATGAAGTGAGTAGATTTAATGAATCTATCAAAAAAATCACCCATACAACATCATTCTTTCTTGGAGTAGAAGGAAGACCGGTGACAAAATCCATGGTAATTCGATCGCACTTCAACTTGGGAAGTTCGATGGGTTGAAGCAATCCGGTAGGGACTTGATGTTCGGTTTTGACTCTTTGACATGTCAGGCACTTCGATACGAAGTCTGTGATTGCAGACTTCATGCCAGGCCACCAGTATAGTGGCTTCAGGTCCTTATACATCTTAACCGATCCAAGGTGGATCGAGAAAGAACTTTGGTGGGCTTCTTGTAACATTTCCCGTCTTAATTCCTCATTGTTAGGAACACAAACTCTATCTTTGAAATAGAGGAGTCCATTTGACTTTAGGGAGAAGTTGGAACTTGACTCAGAAGTAAGCTTAGACATGATCTTCTGAAGATCTGGATTAACTCGTTGGAGCTCTTTAATTCTCGAGATGAAATAAGATTGAACTTGAAGTTCAGACATAAATTTTTGGCTCTTGGATAGTTGAAAATGAGCATTGATAGCTTTAGTAGCTACGAAAGCATTAACAAAGTCATTAGAATGATTTTCAATGGATTACTTGCAGTGCGAGGCATTGTTCGAATTGTTCCTTAAAGAACAAGGCATTGTTCGAATGCTTTCTTACAAGCTAAGAAATATTCAAATTCAATAGTTACAAGTATTTTAGGCAAAATTCTTAATCGAATGGGTTACTTGTATTTCAAGAAATGTTCGAATAGTGACTTGTAGCTTAAGAAAGCTCTAAATTCATTGTTTGCAAAACAATAGAAGGCATAATTCAAATGAATTTAATCAAAATTCTAGATTTAGGATTTACCCGAGTATGGTCTGCGACTAAGGGCATCAACAACTACGCTTGCTTTTCCTGGATGATAGTCGATAACGAGGTCGTAATCTTTAAGTAATTCGAGCCATCTCATTTGTCTCAAATTCAAATCTTTTTGTATCATGAGGTACTTGAGACTTTTGCGATTGGTAAATAGATTGCATTTCTCCCCGTATAGATAGTGTCTCCATATCTTGAGAGAAAACACGATAGCTGCTAGTTCCAGATCGTGTGTTGGATAATTTGACTCGTGTGGCTTCAGTTGCCTTGAAGCGTAAGCAATTACTTTCCCATCTTGCATCCGGACACAATTGAGTCCTAGATGAGAAGCATCACTGTAAACAGTGAATTCTTTGCCCGATTCTAGTTGGATGAGTACCGGGGCATGAGTCAGAGCTTGCTTCAGTTCATCGAAGCTTCGTTGTTAGCTCTCCAACCAAACAAAAGGCGTATCTTTGCGAGTAAGCTTGGTAAGACTTACAACAATAGAGGAAAAGTCCTTAACAAATCTTTTGTAATACATGGCTAAACCGAGAAAGCTTCGGACCTCGCTTACATTCTTCGGAGGTCTCCAATTCAGAATAGACTAAATCTTGCTCGGATCGACTTTAATTCCTTTAACCGAGATAACATGGCCAAGGAAAGAAACTTCTGGTAACCAAAATTCACATTTGGAGAACTTGGCATACAATTGATGTTTTCAGAGTGTTTGCAAGACAATTCGAAGGTGTTCAACATGTTCCTCCTTATTCCGAGAGTACACCAGAATGTCGTCGATGAATACAACCACTAACTTGTCAAGATAGGGCTTGAATAGCCGATTCATTAGATCCATGAAAGCAACCGGAGCATTCGTTAACCCAAATGGCATTACGAGGAATTTGAAGTGGCCATATCGAGTACGAAAGGCTGTCTTAGGCACGTCTTGTTCTTTTACTTTCATTTAGTAATACCCCGATTGAAGGTCGGTCTTAGAGAATACGGCAACATCCCTAAATTAACAAAAAGATCTTCAATTTTGGGCAGGGGATACTGATTCTTGATAGTGAGCTTGTTTAAGTGACGGTGATCAATACAAAGCCTCATAGTTCCGTATTTCTTCTTTAGAAACAAAACCGGAGCACCCCAAGGAGAAGTGCTAGGCTAGATGAAACCTTTATCTTGCAACTCCTGAAGTTGCTTCTTTAATTCTTTCAACTCAACATGTGCCATTCTATAGGGTGTAATGGACACCAGAGCTGTTGCAGGCTGAACTTTAATCCCGAACTCTACTTCTCGGGTTGGAGGGACACCAGGGAGTTTCTTTAGGAAAAACATCAGTGAATTTAGAAACGACAGGCATGCTAGGAAAACTGAATTCAATTTCGTTTTAAAGGATCATCTTAGAAAATATTGAAGTTGGTTTCTTGTCTATTAAGGGAATGGATTCTTTCCCTAAACCTTAGAGATACAGTCTCCGATTTTGGCAATCTACCCAGGCTTCGTGTTTACTTAACCAATCTAACCCCAATATCAAGTCAAATTCACAATAAGGTAGTACATATAGATCAATAGGAAATGGGTTATTTCGAATGGTCAAGGGAGCTTGCTTGTGGCACAAGTTAATAGGTGTTTTCCCCCTCATGGATTCGAAACTACAAAATTGGATTCAATTATTTCGGGTTTCAATTGTAACTTGTTGATCAAGGCAAAACAAACAAATGAATGGGTAGACCCCGAATCAATTAAAGCATAAGCAGGACAGGAATTTAACTCAACGGTACCGATAATAATATCGAGAGCTTCTTCATCATCTTTACCACGAATGTGCTACATACGAGCAGGGGCTCGAGATTCCTGGTGAGTTTGAGCATTCGAATAGGGCTCTTCTATTTCCCTTGATTCCTAGACTGAGCTTGTCTGTGTGCCTTATTTCGATTTGAAAGAGCTGAGCTAGCAATTGCAGAAGCACGACTCGAAGCCTTGTTGGGATTCTGAGGACAATCCCGAATGTAATGATCAGAGGCTCCACATGAGAAACATAAATTCTATTCAACTCTGCACTGGCCAGTATGATGCTTCTGATAGAACTTGCAAAGTGGATATTGAGTAGCTTAAGCCTAATTCCGCGTGCTATCAACAGAAACAACAAGGGCTGAAGTTTTTACAACTGTTTGAGGTTTTGGAATGTAACCACTCTTCTTATTAGGGGTATAGTTCGAAAAGTGTCCCTTAGAATGTTTGGACTTCTTTGATTGCTAGTGTGGCTTATCATCGTTCCTGGGTCGTTTGTCTTTCTAGGAGTGTCTACTCTTACGTCTTTCCGAAGCTTTCATATTCGCCTCAGTAGCAATGGCTCGATTTACCAAATTCTGGAAGTCGATAATACCCAAAGTAGTGAATATCAGGATTAATTCATCATTTAACTTGTCGATAAACATTTGGCACTTTTCGGCCTCAGTTTTGATGTATCTGACCCATACTTACAATACTTGTAAAAGTTGCTCACGTATTGCTCGATAGGTCGACCAGCTTGTTTAAGATATAGAAATCGTTTTCGACACTCTGCCAGATATTGCTCGCTGATATACTTATTCTTGAATTCATCAATGAAGAACTTCCACGTAATAGACTCTGCAAGAGCAGTCAGAGTAGTGGTTTCCCACCAGCTTAGTGCTTCATCCGCCAACAGAGCGATGGCACATTCGAGTTTACGGTCATCAGGACATGGTAACTGTTTCGTCAAAATGTGAGTAGTATACTCTAACCAGTACTTGGCTACTTTCAAATTAGCTTCATCAGTGCCAGTGAAGGTATATGCCCGATGTTGAACAAACTTGTCAATAGGGCTCGGTTTAGCACAGTAACATTATGAGCAATAGGATGTTCTTATTTTAGGGCAGTTACAAGATGATTGAACATCTATTTCATACTTATAAGGCATTCTCGCTGCACATGATTGATAGTAGGAGCTTCCTGTTGAGCAGCAGCTTAAGCTCGATGTTGAGGTGGATTCTGTTCCATCCCTACACTATCTCCTTCGTTCGAGGAGCCTACGAGACTTTCATTATCCCAACCGAATCTTGTTTTCAACATTCTAGTTCAATCAGAACAAATAGAGTCTTAGTTATCACATTTACTTATTTAAGCAACATCATAAGCTTATATCAAGTCTCACAGGTGGCACATATCATATATGATGCAAATTAGCTTATAAAATCAACCAAAAAGCTCTGAATACCAATAAATGTAACACCCTATCCCTGAGTTAGCCGTAACCCAATTCTGGAGCATTACCTAAACAAAACAAAGCAATTGATAGGTTACTTGTCGAACAAGTAACCTCGGGATACTTGCCTTGATGCACAAGTAACCCAGTCTAAACCTTTCAAACATACAAACAATACATCAATTCACTTTAGGCAAAGCCACAACATTCATAGCATACAAATTTAGGTACCATTTTGTTCCATTTCATACTTTTAACATAAGTTACTATTGTCATATTACCAATCCATTCAAATTGCATACAAACATTCAAACAACAACTCAAATGTGTCAAAGATTACATTAAGTTACTTCTAGTCATAATTCAACTTTCATTCCTATTTCAATTTCATGTACTTATTCGAATTGCACTAAGGGATTCACAAACATGTCTTAACTAACTTACTCGCAACTTAAGAAACTACTTATCAACCCAATTAACAAGATCAACATAAAGCATCTAACTTATGTCTTATTATACATTCATGCTTCCATTCGAATAGCTATATGATTTCTAGACTTAATTCATTTGTTTCTTTACAATTAAGTCATCACATTACATAGCATATTTGGTTCCTATTTCAATCAAACATAGCATTTCATGGCATCCTTAGATAATAAATTGCTAATGCATGCTTAACATAACTTAGCCTCAAACTCCATATTGCTGAATCATTCCAAAAGCCATAAGAACAAATGCATGATCATATAACATTAATCTATCATTCGATTCATATAAGGTTCAATCAAGCATTGAATTTCCATCACTATTTGCGCAGCATTATACCAACATATATATACATATCAACCAAATCATATACGTAGTTTGAATCGTCCAAATTTATGACATGTTACGCATATCAAAACAATACACATACCAGACTCAAAACACATAAACAAATGCAGGATCTAGGTTATCTATTAAAAATCTAGCACCGCCAAACTTGGAGTATACAAAGAGTATGAATTCATACTTTTAAGCTTGCCTCAAGTGTTGCTTCAAACCCAATATATACTCTTGAAGTATTCTTTAACCTGTTATGGGAAGAATGAATAGTAGAGTGGTATGTACAAGATATGTACTTAGTGAGGTAACACTAAGTCTAGTCAATTTTCAAAGCATATAAGTCCAAGTTTACATGTAATCCAAGAATCAAGAACATCAATACAAGGCACATGCTATTTCGAATTGCATAGGTATCTTAGACAATCATTACATATCATACAATCAACAAGAACATCATCATGGTTTCCATAAGCCATTCGAACAACATGATTGGAAGACAAGCAATCAAACATTCAATCCTTTAATTAGGCATTTATACATAAAGCCATCAACATATATTTCTTCTATGACAAGAAACAAGTTTAGCAACTATTCATGTGTCATCTTTCAAGCAATAAAGTCCATACAACTTTCTTACAATACAAGCAATGTTCATTAAGTCATCTTTCAACCTTCCTTGGTAATTAGCTTACTAGATAATCAAATCTCATCAATATGCACCAAAGTGCCAATATGCATCGTAGTGTCAATATGCACCGAAGTGCCAATATGCACCGTAGTGCCAATATGAGCTCAAGATTCTAAGGCATGCCCTACTATCTATCAAACTAGCTACTAATGTTGTTGATTATCCATTTCATTTCAGTTTCATTCATTTCATGATTCAATACATCAATAAGCCATTCAAGGCCAAGCCCTTAGGCCTATGGAGTCTTAACTCCCAATACATAACTATCCATAGCATTCGATTGAATCAGCCATGTATACATTCACAAACACGAGCATATGTGTGCATTGTGCGTACCTTATTCTCCAAGCAAGCATGCCAATTCGTACCTTAGGCATAAGCAATGCACATGACAAACATTCGATTATAATTGCTTAACACCAAAGAAAACACAAAGATCATGGCATCAATCATGTTATCATACATTTCATTCTTCCCTTAATTAGCCAAATAAACTTTAAGTCATGTTACATGACATTAACATTTCATTTAAGCAATAGCAAAGTTGGTTAGGACCTAAGTCCCAACCCTAGGATAGTTACACTCACAATACTCCTAGAAATTCAACTATCTTGGATCCAAATCCCTTTGCCTCTAGCTTTGGGATGTCCACTCCTATCCTCTTCTTCCCCAATATGCTGCCCTTGATCTAGCAAGCAATAACATATACACATTTCATCAAAATAAGCAATAAAGTCACACAATCAAAGTAGCAATGTTATAACAATGTACCTAACATTTAGCTACTGTTTTTATGCTTCTTTTTACAAATTCATCTTCATATTGTTATTACTTCATTTTAGTACATAATAAGAATTTCTTACAAAATGTTATTGCAAATTCATCTCAAAACTGTTTTGGAAACAGTTTCTTACTAGGTGCAAAAATAGTACCAAACTGTCCAGGACACTGCTGCCTGGCAGTTTGCACACTGTCCCTTAAAGTGACCATATCTTTTAATCCGTACGTCCGAATTTCGATTGCTATACACCGCTGCAAATCTTACAAAATTTCCTAAAAAACAATGTAAGACTTGAATTTTAGTTCTTATCCAATTAATACAGTTTATTGTTCAAAGACAGGGCATTTACACTGCCTGGACTGTTTGCACTGTCCAGCAATACCTTTTTACAGTTTTCAGCATAGGACCCAGTTTTCAGTTCTGTTTTCACCTAATGAAAATAGACATTCTAAGGATCATGTCATTAAAATTTCAGCCCTGAATTCCAACTATACAATTTTTGGTGAATTTTCAAAGTGACTGCCCAAAATAGAGCAATTTTGGGCAGATTGCATCTATTCTCATTTTAATGCCTTTAATCCATTTTAACCAATGCCTTGGCCCTATAATTCATTTCATATTACATTCTAAACATGTTAGGTCCATGTTAGTTCATTAAACAAGGCTGTAAAAATAGGGCAAGTTGATTACAAAGCCTAATCTTGCATGTTTACTCAATTTCAATACCACAAAACAGTTTCTATGTTACTTAACAATGTTCATGCTTTTATATTCAATTTCCAACATTTTTTGCATCTAATTCAATTTGTTCAACCTCTTCTTTACATTACCTATTCATGACCATCATCAATTCATTATTTTCTTAGCTCAATTTCATATTCAGCTCATTCAATTTCCAAAATTCCAGCAACCTAGGTTTGTTATACTAGCATGAACACATACTTTCCAGCCTTGTACCTAGTTTCATTCTTCAAAATATCATAATTCAACAACTATATAATCACCTAACAACATATTCAAAGTCTAATTCCATCAATAATCATCAAAAAATAGTCCAATTTCAACAAGATAGTTGCCTAATCAATTGAACACAAGAAGAACTATACTTACTTTGCTTCTTGCTTAATTTCAATTAAAATTTCCTACACATGGAAGCTAAAATCTTTACTTAAATGGATGAATTCCAAGCTTTCTCTCACTCTCCCTTTCTCTCTAAGTTTCGGCCAAACATAGGATAATAAGGAAGATGACAACAACAATTCATTGTTATTGGAATTGTGTTTTGTCTAAATTGTCCCTCGATTAGTTACTAATCATGTGATTAGCCAAGGGCAAATAAGAGATTCATGATATTTATCATGCAATCTCAATCTTTCTCTTTTAATTCATTGTAGTCACTTTTAAATTGATCACTTGTTTTATACATTCTTTCAATTGGGCCCTTAATTAAACAATTTAGCTTAATTCTTAATTCAATTAAGCTATCAACTTAATCAATTTAATTCCAATACTTCTAGACTAGAATTTGGGGTGTTACACCTTATCTTAGATGGAGGAACTTCTTACGCCTTTCCACAATGTAATGGTCGCTGGCATACTTCTTACAAAACTCCTAAAGGAAGAAGTCCCATGTAGCTTTATGCTCAGGTACGGTGAGTGTAACAGTGTCCCACCAACTCTAAGCCTCTTTAGAAATCAGTGCTAGAGCACACTCTAGTTTGTGTACACCAGGACACTTCATCTATTTGTTCAGGACTTTGAGAGTATTTTCCGGCCAATACTTTGCTATTTTGGGGTTATCTTGCTCTTGGACGGTGAAGGTATAAACCAGATACTCTCTGAGCTTATCAATGGGAGCTCTTGAGACAAATGAGGATGCTTCAGCAGGCTGTGGTGGCAACTCTTGCCTAAGGGACACAACCACCTGTTAAATTATCTCAGCCATCGACATCAAATACTCCTACTAAGAGGGAGGCATGGGAGGGGATTGGGTGGGTGATTTTGTCCCACCTATTCAGGTCGGACTTCGGCTCTGAGATTTTCCCCATGTGTCGAGCAGGAGCCGGGGTGTGGTTCTATCGTAGCACGCCTATCACCGGGTGTAGACATTCTCAAATCTAATCAAACATAAAGGTTAGATTGTGTCAGTTGCAAGTCACTAATAACATATACAAATAAACTCCTAAGTGGCATATGCACATGCAGACTCATGATAGGCCTCGGTTTAGTCCTAGAATCAACTAAACTCTAGCTCTAATACCACAAATGTAACACCCCTTCTTGCCCTGGTAGGGAACCGAGTCAGAAAGTGTTACCTAAAACTTATTCAGAGGTCGAAAGCTAGGTCAGAGTTTAGAGTCTCATTTGAGACGTCTTATTAAACTCTTTTATGACTTATCGAACTAACTTATTAACAACTTACTCAATTAGGGGTTAATTTTAACTTTTTCAAATTTAGGGACTAAATTCTAAATTTGAAAATTAAGGGTCTTTATCAGAGTTTCTTTTTACAAATCTTCAGTTTAGCTTAACGATTATTAGCCTGTGCAATTTCGATGTTAACGGAAGTCGTTAACCTATCCAGTTAGGCCTTCTAAAGCTTAGTGACCAATTTGTAACTATTTAAAACTGTGGTTTAAGTCTTTTAACAGAATTAACTAACACCATACCGATACACTTAAGACCGTATCAGTACATTAAACTAAATTTTCTCAATTATAGATTCAAGGGTAATAAGCTCGTATCGATACATCTAGGCCTATATCGATACGCGTTAACCAAGGTTGACCCGTTTCGGTACAACCTAAAGTCATATTGATACAATTTGTTTACCAGACCTTACTGCTCAAGTCCTTATCGATACACCTAGACTCATATTGATGTGCTCTGTTTTTTAGGTCCAAATATGCAAGGTCGTATCGGTATAGGTTATCCTGTACCGGTACGCCTCTCTTGTAATGACAGATTTTATCTGGTGTTTAACGATTTAGCCTATTGAACGATGTCCAAATGCCATGAACTTTTACCAGAAAGTTATTAATCCGTAATTCGAACAGCATACAAAATTTCAGGGCATTTCGAATTAATTTACTAAGTTTTTAACTTTTGGTACCTTTAGGCCATTTTAACTAGTTTTACAATCTTGCAAGCCTACCATCTTCCGAATTTTACATCTAGGCACTTTAGGAACATTACATTCATATCAAAATGGACAAATGTGACATGTCTAACCTTGATGCCACCTTACAAGGAGTTTAGGGCAGAATGTAAACATACATATAGTTGATGGGAATGACTTGCAACCGCAACTACACGATCGGAGCTCGTAATTCTTCAAGGTCCTGAAATGCATGAAACACACGAATGTTAGGCTTACATAACCTAGCAAGGTAGATATAAAAAATGCACAATAATCTTCTTCATGCATGAATAACATGTAAGCATACTTGAATGGCAAATAAACATTATTAAACATATATAGGTCATACTCAAGCCAAGTATCATATTTCATATACCAAATGTAAAGACAAACATATATTATCTCCTTGGACATAGTAAATAATGGATACATGGATTCCCTGTATGCCTCATATAACAAAGATAGGTCATAGCCTTGAGCCACAGCTTCAAAGTCCCTTACACAATCCAACCTTTTCTCCCCACATATAGGCTGTAGCCCAATACCATATCCCAATCCCTTACATGGTGAGCTCAAATAACCCTATGGCATGACAATTGTATCCAATGTCCACAAGTGTCCAAGGTTATATAATTTATCACAAAACTTACCTTGTGCCCATAGGCCGTATCATATCGAATTACGAATTGAGTCTTGTCTCGAAATAACATAACATAATCATATCACTTTCTACATGTAATGTATTTCGAATATCATATATAAGCTTACAAACATATCAAAGCAATATGAGAACTTACCACACTGACCATTAGAATCTATGTTCGTTTGCTCTATTTAAGCCCTTCACAAAATGCAAAATTTTAAGCACAAGCAAATGCAATGGGTTGGTACCTAGCCGATCCTATGACACAACTACACTCACCTTGAATTTCGATGCTTTCAAGGCTCCCAAATTATCACTCTTTTGTTCCTAGGCTTGGTTGGAACGCTGGATTGGTCTCCTCAAATTCTCGAGCTAGGAAGAAACCACAATGAGTTGTTATAATCAAGACAACAATGTCGATACTTATTTCTAAGATTAGGTTTAGCAATTCAACTTCAAATTAAACTCTAAAAATACATGGAATCCACCAATTGATTGAGGGCTTTTACTTACCTAATCGATAGATGTACTATGGAACTATCAGATCAGGAGAAACTTGTAATTAAGGAAGTCGATGGGGGAGGTGTGTGCTTGAGCTTAGGGTTGAAGATGATAATGGAGGTGCTTGCTTGGTTTCTTTAATCAAAATGGTATGTTTGGTTTATGGTGAATACAAAAGTGAAGGCTTGCTCTTTACTCATTAATAAGGAAGCTAGAATTAAGGCTTAATTCCCACTTTTAACAAGGGCCAATAGGAGGCTTTCCTTTGGGCAATGGAAAGCTTAACTATTTCCATCTTTTCATACCTTTTTTACACTATCTAGGAAATTTGTAACCACCCATCATCTTTTTTGAGCCAATTCACATGAGGGGTGCAAGCAAGTAGGTGACCAGCACCTTACTTTCAATTTTTACAATTTGATCACAAAAATGATTTTTGATAGAGACCCGTATCGATACACCTTATGGCCGTATTGATACGGCTGATCCAAATCCTATAAGTTAGTTAAGGGTAATTAGGCCATGCCGATACTGGTCTTACCGTATCGATACGCCTGGCTCGAATTCTATATCTCGAGTTTGAATTCTTTACAAAAAGGTTCAACGACTTGAGTTAAGCCCAATCAAATTTCATTACTTCAAAATAGGATACAAGGATCGAGCGATTACATCATTCAAGTAGAACTGATACAAGATTTTGATCACCAGAACTTAATTTCGACTAGATCGATTTTCGGGGTGTGAAAAAAAATTCTTATACATGATCAAAATATTTAACACACACATGGTTCCTTTACACACAAACTTCACGTGCAAAAATCATATCAAATCTTTCTAGATTCCTAGTCATTTATATCATGTTTATAATAACCTATTTGAATTTTCACCAAACAAGGGCAAGGTTTATATACTCTAAAATTCTGTAGAGTCTACACCATCCATTGGGCATGCTATAACACATGGACCATTATAGTTCAGAGACTTATTCGAATGCTTTTAAAATTATCAAGTAATCAAATAAGATTCAAAAATCTAATGATAGACCTTAAGCTTATTTTAAGAGGGACTTACCTCAAATGGATTTCATTTCAAGATTAATCAAGTTCATATCGATACAAATATAGCATGATATGGTTGTTTCAATGATTGTCATAACTTGTACCAATTTGAACATGACATAATTTAGCATATAATGGTTTTCTTCTAACATATCATATAAAAATTAATTCTTTGATTAATAATACATAGCAAGATTACCCATCGATTCATAGCATAGCAAATTACAAAATCTCAATGTAAAGTTTTCACTTAACATTTATACCCATAGCATTCGACCTCCAAAGTTTATCTTTACAAAACTGATGAATCAAGTAAACTTTACGCACTTAATTGACATTTTCAAGATCCCATAGGTAGCAGCTCGCAATTCAATCCTATTAGAAATACACATTATAAAAGTCATGCATGCTTTCTAAAAGATTTGCATAATTAAATCTATTTTAACCTATATAGCATAGCATAAAGTCCATAAACTTCATTTTCAAAGACACTTTCTTAATCAATTATTATTCACAAGTACTACACATGCATACATTTAACCATATAAGGCAATCTCACATTATGTATCACTTCTTACAAATAGACCATCCAACATTCATTTTTCTTTCCAAAGTGTTCAGTAGAACCCAAATTAAGATTATACAAAATTTCAAGGATTTGAACTTAACTAATCATAATGGAAATGATTTTCTAAAATAATCTTATATACAACACCAGATTCCAGTGAACAAACATAACCTGTAAATACGTATGAGCTTATATAAATACAGTATGCCACCATTTTAGGAGTTTCGAGGTAAAACTTAGAGAAATTACAAGATCTTTATGGTGTGACTTACAATCTTCCAAATACAATTAACAAAAGGATAATCATAAAACGTGGAAATGCATGGAATGAATGCATTAGGCTTATGTAGCCTAAGTGAGAAAGTAAGCCATAATAAGATAAAGCATTGATCAATGAGAAAGCGATGTAACCAAACATAGGGTAATAACATTTAGGTTAGTCTTAGTTATACATGGCTAAGTCTTATGGAGACTTGGCCGGAATTTATTTTACCATCGTATCGTATTCTTACTAAGTCTTATCGAAGTTTCTCTAGAAATCTTATTAGAGTTTATTGAGGTTCTTAGTCAAGCTTGTCAAAGTTTTTTTTTATTAAAGCAAATCAGAGTTCTTATCAAGCTTATTGGAATTCATAACTGTAACATCCCACCAAATGGCCTAAAAGTACGATTCATTTTGCCAATAGTCTAATTTAATTTGAAATACAACTCTAATTGATTGGATGAGAAATTAAGGGCCAAATCGAGTTAATGGCTTAATTGAATGGTCATTTTCTAAATGATCATTTTGCACAAATTTGTAACATTAGAGATTGCATGTTAAGCCTCTAAAAACCTCAAGGACATGACCATGTGTCCTAAGTGGACTTTCGGTCATAAGGGAAAGGGTTATCTTCTTCCATTCATTTTGTGTGTTAACTGAAAGCCTTAGAAAGAGAAAGAATGTGAGAACCTTTGAAAAATTGAGAGAAACGAGGCTTGAGATAGATAAATTCTTGGGTCTAACTAGAATTGGATCCTAGGAAGTTATGAAATCCTTCTTTTTTCCTCATTGCATGTATGATTGTTGTAACATTTCATGAAAATTAGTTGAATCGGTTGATACTTATGTGATTTGTAGTTTAGAACTTCGAATCCTTGTTTGGTAGTTGAACTATTTATAATGAATTAAGTAGCAAATTTAAGGAGCATGAAACAATGGGATTATGTCGAGACTTGAAAACAATGTTTAGGCGTAAGAGTTTGATTTACATTATGATTTAACTATAGTTCATTCAAACATTTGCTGAAACTATTTTTGTAGGGATTTAAAATTTGTTCTATGCTCGCCTTTGAATGAAGATATCAATCTATTGTTTAAAATTAGGATGAGATTGTTGTATGTGATTAAGTATAAACATGTGGCTGGTTGGAGTGGTCTTGTGAGTAACATGAGTCCATGCTTGCTATGATAATCGATTAATTATTTGCTGGAAAATGAATTCCATGTAATTCAAGCATGAAATGTTAACACAATGCTGGAAATTTAGTTAGGATGTTACTTAAATGAATCCATTTGAGCATGTAACTGAAATGCCCTGTTTTCACAGGTTTAATACATAAAATGAAATTACCTAAACAAGTATAAGAATGTATATAAATTGAATTAACATGCTAAAATATGATCTAAA
Source organism: Hibiscus mutabilis (assembly GCA_019671005.1). NCBI lineage: Eukaryota > Viridiplantae > Streptophyta > Magnoliopsida > Malvales > Malvaceae > Hibiscus > Hibiscus mutabilis. The sequence continues at coordinate 18,990,455 of CM033727.1, read as the reverse complement.
TGAATTAAGGAAGCTAGAACTTGATCTAGTGTAATCTGCCTAGAATACTCTGTTCTGGGCAGTAACTTTGAAAAATCAGCAAAAATTGTATAAATGGAATTTAAGGCTGAAAAATTTATGGATAGTACCTTAACATGTTTAAATTCATTAGGAGAAAATAGAACTGAATTATAGATTGTATAATGAATTGTAGAGAAGGAACACTAGGGATAGTGCAAATTGTCTAGTGCTGTAAATTACCCTGTCTTTAAGCTAAAAACTGTATTAATTGGCAAAGAATTAAATTGCAAGGCCTATATGGTTAGAAAGACAATTAAGATAGATTTCGAACGGTGTAGACCAATTGAAATTTTGACATACGGAATGAAGGTTATGCATGTTTAAGTGAGCAAAGTACATGCTGCTTGATAGCAGCAGTTTAGGTAATTGTACACAGTTTTGTATACAGTTTGGTAAACTGTTTTGCAAACAGTTTTGGGATAGTGGTTACTGCCCTGTTTTACATGAATTAGAGTATATACAATTGTAGTTATGTGTAGTAAAGAATATATATGAACATGCTGCCAAATTTGTATATGTTGAGTAATAGTAATATTGCCTTGGTTGAATGATTATGTGAACTTGTTTTAATATGTATTTGCTTGTGTAATGTGTTAGAACCAGGAGTGAACTTGGTGGAAGAGGAAAGGGTGGAACATCCTAAAGCTAAGAACAAAGGAGTGTGGATCCAAGACTAGCTAAGCTTGGAGTATAGTGAGTGTAACTTTGGTAGGGTTAAGACTTAGGTCCTAACCAAATATACATGTTTAAATTTCCTGCCATCCTTGTATTGTTTTAAATGGACATAATAAAGGCTTGATCATGCATATAAAGGGAAGATTGGCTAAGCTAAACTTGTAAGTAAATAAAAGCATGAAAGTTGACTAGATAATCAAAAAGAAAAGTGAAAACAAAAGTGTGAATTCTTGTTCTTGAATGTGGCTATTCGAATAGTAGCATATATGTACTTCCATGATATATGATGTGTGATCTTTGTGTCTTGAATGCTATTCATTCGAATACCTACTTGATGCTTAAGATAGTGTATGCTAAATGCTTACTTGATGAATAAGATGGTTATGTGAATGCTTGCTTGTATATTCTCCATGGTGTAATACTTGCTAACAAGATGTGATTCATGATTTATAAGACATTGCTTGATCCCTTGTACCTTGATTGTGATCTACTTGACTTGCTTGATGACGAAGATGGCATGTATTCAAATGTCTAGCTTGAAATAACATGTGTACTTGACTTGACAATATGTAAGCATAAACTACTTGTTACATGATTCGTATACTTGACTTGTTACATGTCGATACTTGAGTGTCTTGCTTGAATATGTTGCTTGACTTGTGAAGTATGCCTAATGCTTGTACATGTTAAATGACTTGAATTGAGTATGCCTAATGCTTGTACTCGAATGCTGGCTTGATAATACTTTATGAGGTATATGTTGATACCGTGAATTGAACCATGAAATAAAGACATTGCTTGTTGCCTAAGAGTGTATATTTGAATACTTGCTTGAATGTCAAGGTAAAATGTGAATTGAAGAGCGAAGGCTCAACTAGCCTAAGGGCTAAGCATGATATTGCTATAACTTGATTGAATATGATTCTTGAATACAATTACCTTGACTTGAACATGAAAACATAAAACATAAGAAACAACAACAAACTTTAAAGTAAAATAAGAATTCTTGTGCCATAAGATACACTCTAATGAAAGTTAAAGATTTAAAAGACTTAAGTTGCCTTCAATGGAAGTCCTTGGATACAATGGTATGATGCATGGTATACTTGGGACTACAGTCCATGAGCCACGGCTCGGGGGGACGCCCCATTACATGTAATATGTTATTGGCGACAGTGGGAGGTAACGGGGGAGTTGTACGGAGATTGGCGACAGTTGGTTGGTAGTGAGAAGTATAGGATTCTTGGACCTTTATGGTCAAACACGGACCAATGTCATCTATAACCAATTGTGATCCAAGGCAAACATGTTAAAAGAAATGAACCTTAATGTGAACTCGAATAAAAAATTAAAAAAAATCTTGAACACGTGAATTATATCTTGAAATACTTAAATTACTTGACAAGAAACCTTGAACCCTTGAATCACATTACATGAATTCGTGAAATACTCGAATTGCTTGACCTTAAATGCTTGATTCTTGACATGGAACTCTTTAAATGACAATTGTCTATGCTTGGACCTTGTATTGTATGATTTATTTCTTGAAATGGCTTATGGCCTCACTTGAGCCGATGTTTACTTGATTGGCTTGCTTAAATTGCTTGACATGCAATCTTGATTACTTGACCGTATTACTTGACTTGTATACTCAAATTACTTGCTGCACGATTGTTACTTGAAAAACTCTAGATCTTACTGGAATTAATGAGTGTTTCTTCCATGTACAACTTGTACATGCAATTAATGACTGTTTATGTGTGATTAAACATGTAGCATGATTAATGTTGCCTTGTCTACTTGTACATGCAATTATGGACTATTTTGTGATGATAAAATTGTGTATATAAGTCACATGGACTGTTTTGACTATATATGAATATTATAGACTGTTTTGTGATGATAAAATTGTATACACAAGTCACATGGACTGTTTTGACTATATATGAATATTATGGACTGTTTTGTGATGATAAAAATTTTATATACAAGTCACATGGACTGCTTGGACTATGTATGAACATTATGGACTGTTTTGTGATGATAAAATGGTACATACAAGTTACATGGGTTGTTTTGAATATACATGAATATTATGGACTGTTTTGTGATGATAAAATGGTACATACAAGTTACATGGACTGTTTTGATTATACATGAATATTATAGACTGTTTCTGATGATAAAATAGTACATACAAGTTACATGAACTGTTTGGATTATACATGAATATTATGGACTGTTTGTGATGATAAAAATGTATAAACATGTCTAATGGATAGCTAAGTAATAAGGCTTAAAACTAAGGAAAGTAAACAAGCAATAAACAAGGCTTAAGGCTTACATGTTACTTGAATTGTATACTTATACACTTGATATAATTGTACATGATATGTAAAGCATGTTACTTGATATATGAACCATGAAATGCTTGTACTTGATAAGTAAGCTATGTAATGTTTGTTACTTAAGATATAAGTCATGTAAGGCTTGTTACTTGTCATGAAAACAATGAAATACTTGTTGTTTGACATGTAAACTTGGTCTACTTGATACATGCTTCCTATGTTTGATCACTATTCGAATGGAACTAGAAATTGGATAACTTGATAACTACTTGATAAGCTTGTCATGCTACTTGATTTAGTTGACAATATGGTTACTTTACACTTACTTGCTATGCTTGTCTTGATGTTCGAATGCCTTAGGTATGACAATACAATATTTCATGATTTTGCTTGACTTGGAATGCTATTAACCTTATTAGGTTTACTTGATTAATTAATACTTGATTCAAAAATTGGTTAGAATTAGTGCTACCTCACTAAGTACATTTTTGTACTTATCACTCCCGTTTCCTCTCTTTCCAAACCCCAAGTTAGGAGTGCCTCAAGAAGTCTACTTGACCTTGAAGCCAGATTCCTTGAGCTTGAAGTAAGACCAAGCAAAATCACAAGTATGAATCCACACTTGTTATAATACTCCTAGTAGTTGGTGGCACCTAGCTTGTATTTAGTTAACACTAGGTCATGCATTTTGGATGTTTGAAATCTTGTATATTTATATGTTCTTGAAATGGGTCTTCCATGTAACCAAACTTGGTTGCTAGAACTTGATATGTAAATACTACGATTTCCTTGTATATGAAAGGGTAATGTTGCGCATATGTATAAACGTGAATGGAAATGCTTATGATCTAGCTTACTTATGTTATTCGAATGTCTTGTGTGAAATATGGACACTTGATAGAATGTTACAAATGCTTACATGAACAAATGAACACCTGAATGAATGACATTAATCCTTGCTATCTATGTATGCAAATCGACCACCTAAAGTGTTTACATGTCTTGCATAAGATATCTTAGAAGATCTTGCCTTGTTAATTTGGTATGTGTATGCTATTGTAAACATGTTCTAGTCTAAAGGTATAACTTGAATGTTAGGCCATTGCATACAGGTTATTGTAAATCGATATGAATTAGTCAAACATCATGAAATGTTACATGTATTGATTTGAACGAGAATAAAACAAAATGAATGCTTGTTTGTTATCTATGTCATTCGAATGCAACTTGTATATATATGTATGATGACATTGAATGAATTGTAAAATGGAAGTGGCTAATCAAATGATTGTTAAATCATGGTGCTTATAATGTTAAAATTATACGAATGCAATTGTGAAGACTTGTTGAATGTTAGAATGAGTTATAGTATGCATGAATTGGTATATTTCCAAATGTGTAAGGAATGAACACGTTCTTGTCTAAGTATGATACATGAATGCTATGCACTTTCACATGTTTAAGTAATAAACATACTTGATTATAGCTTAGATGTGAAATGCAAGGTGGTAACCTATAATGAAAAGAAATATGTATATGCTTGCATAATTAAAAGGGAATGTTTATGATCCTTGAAATGTTCTTGAATGAAAGCATGCTCTTGGATATATGATTGATTGTGATTGCCTAGGTTGCTTGCTAGTCACTCAACTTATCTATTAGGGATGAGTTCAAAAAAAATTTAATTAGATCTTTTTCCCAGTGTACTTCGTAACACTCTCGAGCCGGTTTACTACTAAACTGGGGTAGGGGGTGTTACAATAACTTTCCTTATCAGAACTTCTTATAGAAGCTTAGTATTTGAGTTCAAAAAATTTTAATTTGCCTTGGATCACATTTGGACATGCGTAGCATTGGTCTGAGATTCACTTAGCACAAAGCACAAAGCAATGGCTAGTTTATAGCATAACAAACCTAGTTTCTCTTCTCTATCCATCCAACTGTCACCAATCTTCTTACCATCTCCCCCGTTACCTCCTACTATTGCCAATATATCACATATATAGGGTCGTCACCCCTGAGCCGTAGCTCGTGGACTGTACTCCCGAATTATACCTTTGCACTATGCCAAAGTGTCCAAGGACTTCCATTATTTAGGCAACTTAAATATTTTATGCTTTAAAGTTACGAGGGGTATCTTATGACACAAGTAAACTTACTTCTTTCTTTCCTTAATTTATTATGGCACAAATGAGCTTAATAGCTCTGGAGAACTTAGGAGTTCAAAGACTTATAGCATTAAAAATTCATATTTCATTCATTAAAATCTTATGGCTTTAGAGATCATAGTTTATTTCTTGAAGTATTATAACATTAGGGGTTAAGATTTTTAATTTAGTTTCTAAGTTTCCAAACAATGTTTAGTATCATATATCATATCATTACAAAGTATAACATGGTCAAAACACAATATGCATAAGTAATGCAATTACAATCAAATGTACTTATTAAAAATGTCATGCCATGTATGAACCAAACCAATATGCTCTAAATGAGCCATATGAATATGAAATGATCAAATGCATCCATACATAAGTATCACGTACTTCAAATTCAAAGAGGCAATAATCAGAATGACTCTATGTCATTCAAGGTAAATGCAACTACACTCACCTGATATCCCGAAGTTATGGGATATCCCAAATCTACAATTCAACTTGTCCTTAACTGAATATTCATTCCCCGTATTCCTTTATTAATATCTCCCATATCAATATTCACCTCAAAATAACAACCCATTAGAACTAATTCAATTTCATTCATCAAAGATGAACTTTGCCTCTAAGCAACTATCCATTTTCAAAACTATTAATCAATTGCTTTCTATCCATTATCAATCAAAGATCAACATAGATATCAATTTCATTATCTAAACTTGTACCATTCAAGTGTTCAAAACACTACTTAATTAAACTATGTTCATTGACTCAATCATGTTTTAATATCACTAACTTCTTAACCTTGTTTATAAAACAAAAACTATTGATCTAACCAAGGCAACAAGTAAATTTTATCATGAAAACAAACAACTTAGCATGGCATCAAACAACTTAGCATGGCAGCATAGATCAATCTCAGTTTCAAGACTATTTCAATTTTCATGTATCACTCAAAATTTGTTTTAAGTTTTTAAAACTTAACCAATCAATGTGTTCATACATTGAAAAACAATACCTATCCCCATATAATGCATTCAAAATATCACTTTGCTAATCTTCAGTAATCGAAAAATGATAGGTCACTTGTTAATAGTCTTTATATCTTGTCTTTTTGAATATGACATAACACCAATGTTCCTATCACAAATACCATATCAGAGACCACATTTATCATATAAATTCAATGACAAAGTTATCAGCTATTAGCATTTATATATATATAAAGAAATAGAGTAGCCAAATTGAAATACTTCAGTTTTCAACATGCTTTCTAATCATCCATTTAAAATCGATTGGAAGGTTTTTATCTCACCAAACGATTTTGTACATATAATAATCTAATCATCTTAGATTCAACATTCTTTACAACACATGTTATCATTTAAAGTTAGCTTAATTTAAGCCTTCCAATACACATAATTTGTTAAAGACACAAGAAATACTTATTACCAGTATTTGGCAGCTTACGCTACCTTGAGAGAATTGCCTATATAGGGCAGAATACATGCTGGAAATTAACTCTCTTGACACCGTTAAAAACTAGATTCAACTACGGTTTTAACGGTGTAAGCCTCATTATTTAACAAGACCCACAAAAATTATGAGAATTCTTAGAAGTCTCAAAATAGAAACTGTCCAGAGCATAATTTGTTTCCAGATTTTCTGCACTACCCTCACTAAAAAATTTGTCCTCAAATTTAGCATATTCAATTTTCTATGAATTTCTAAACTTACTGCCAAAACAGAGATTTTTTTGTAGATTGAATATCCATTGTTTAAACCAGTTTAAGTGATCCAAACTCAGCTATATTCAACCACCATTCATTCAAACCCTTTCTTCACTAACTAACTTCAATTTACAGCCAATTCAAACATTTATACTACAACATTAAAGCATTGTTTTCCCTTCCAAAACAGTTTCCAACTTTCAATAAGAAACAAGTGAAATCAGATTCTTAAGGGTGTCATAATCAATGCTAAATTCTAACAAAACCATCATCCAATTTGTCAAATTTACATCATCAAAATCTTCAATCCTCGATGCAATTTATAACTGAAATCATGGAGTGGATGAGGGCTTACCAAGTGGTTGATAACAACTACAAATTGAGGACCAATTTTGCAAGAATTTAAGCCTTCTCAAGAAAACTCTTTAAGCTTATCCATGGAGAATTTTCATTGATTAAGTAGAGAGAAGATGGCATTCCCTTGAGATATAGCATTCTCTTTCTCCTATCCCCACATGCACAGCAACCCCTCCCAATTACCCTTCTTTTCTTTCTTTTTTTTCAATTAAGGAATTACTACATTCTTCATCAACAAATTGACATGAAGAAGACACTTGTTTTCCACTAATAATAATTGGTTAAATTAACCATGCAAGCATGGATTATTGCTTTCTATGTGATTTGGTCCTTGCTTCTGTATCAAACTTTCACAAATTGGTCCTTAATACAATTAAGCTTAACTCGTTTCTTAACAATTCGCTCCAAAATATTTTATAACTTGATCAAAAGTGAATATAACTAATTTCTTAAGGCTCAATAAAATGTTTCAAATCAAAAGAAATCGATATTAACCATCAAATCGAATTTAGATGTGCTACAGGTTTGGGGACACGGGCCCAGTAATGCGCTCGTGGCCGAGATGTGGGGTTGGAGTCTACCTTTCACTAAGCCCTGCAGGATCCAATGTTCACGAGTTCCTGTTGCGTTGGAAATCGGAGAAGGCTTTATCGAGACAAGTCTTTAGACAAAGGCCATGAGAAAGGCTGACATGTCGTGGTAACACCCCTTTCAATTGTCGCACGGCTTGCCAACCGAACCATAAAGGGCAGGTCCATGACACAAAGAAAATACCAAAACCACATGCGCAACCGTCACACTCCACAGGCCCAACACCAAATGAACATGCCCAACAAGATTGAGACTTGCGCACAACACCAAACTTCTAGGCTGAAACCAAGACACTACTTGTACAGTCAGAAACCATCGTGAAAAATAGACCCCCTATCCACCCCTTCCTTGGCCATCGCATCGACAATTCCATTAGCTTCCCGAAATGTATGCTTAAAACACACACACACAACAACGAATCACATATCCGTCCAATGGACATGAGTACCTCCCAATAGAGGCCTATGATTCTTATGAAGAATAGATCCCAAAGGCACTTCCGAGTCTAATTCGAGTATAAACATTAGCAATTCGACACCACTTAGACCTGGCAAAAAGAGATAACGCACAAGTATTTGCTTGAAGCTCAACCTCGTTGGACTCCATGATACCCAATAGCTCGGGAAAGTAGCTAGAATCAACCCCAGATCATTACATAGGACACCCCCACAATGCGTCAACCCTGGCTTTTTCGTCGCATCTCCAATGATGTTAAATTTCAAAATATCCTTCGGGTGAGGAATCCAATACACACCCAGCCAAGATGAATTTGGTACCCCTTGTGCTAGTCATATACGTGGGCAATCCTACCACTAAACTTCACCCAAACACACATCATTTATCCATGTCTTCACCAAAAAGAAAGATCGCAATTGAACAAGAAAAAATATCTCTTCTAAAGGTAGCATCTTCTAATTAAAAACAATCTCGTTACGGGCCAACCACAAGGACCATAACGCGGCAGCCACACATACCACCCACCATTGGAAAATCGGACACACAAACGAGCAATGAAAACATGGTATAAGAAAATCATGCAAAGAAAACGTGATAGAGTAGCGCAATCATGGACTGGAAGCCTTCAATCAAGTTGTTGTAAAAATCTTGAGGTTCTAGACTCAATCAAGAAATCTATGCGCAAATCTGGATTTTCAAGAATAATTGGATGGGCATTTCTTGAAAATTCATATTCAATGCTAGAAATTCAAAGAATCAAGATATGAAGGAAGATTGGATGAAGATTAATAAGAAGAAAAACAAAAAGACTTAAAAAATCAAAAAAAGAAAAGATAAAACAAATTTAAAATTTCAGCTTTGTTTATGGCTTGCAGAGATGGCGTGAAGTTGAAGATGGAGATGGCTTAATGGATTTGTCAATGGTTTTTCCCTCAGCACCCTCTTAGATACAATTACCTAAGCAAGCAACCTTAAGCGACTCTAACCCACCATCCTATATGCAATTACCTAGGCAAGCAGGAATGTAAAGATGATCTCCCTCACAAGAACTCGTCGAACTTATGTTGAAGAAGACTTCCAAGGTGCAAGTTATCAGAACTTGCAAAAACCAACTCACTAAATATTTCATTCATCAAAAGCAATCTAAATTACAATGATGGAGGCTTCTTCCTTTTATAAGTGAAGTATAGGCAAAGTAATTTAACTTTTACTAAAACAAGGAAATTTTAATTTAATTAAAATAATAAAGAAAACAACAGTTAAACTCCTTGATGGCTTGGGTTGCAAGTGATAAGCTGATAAGTGCTGGTTTCTTGGGCGGCATGTAATAGGCTGATAGGTATTTGGGCTTACATGAACAACAAGTCACTTCTCTTGGGCAAGGAGGCATGTGCGGGCCATTTTTAAAGCAAACTAGGCCTAAAAACATCAATTTAAATAATAAAAAATACATTGGACTAAGTTTCAGACCCTTATATGTTAGCCTTTGGGCAAAATTTTACAAAATCCCATGATAATCTCATATCCAGTTTTCTGCATGCACAGTCTTTAGTAAAATGAACATATCTTGAGCTTTCGATGTTCGATTGGTGCATTTCAAGATGCGTTGGAAAGGTAACTGAGTGGAGGTCAATTTGTTAGAAGACAACTCTGCCCAAAAATACTCGGATCCCATCTGAAAAGTCATCGCAAGTTGAATGTCGTTCCAAACTTCCCAAACAGATTCAGCTTCTTGTCCAATATGCATCGCTTTAGCCCTCCCATGCATGTATCATTCCCCCACTCCTCAAAATGATTCTTCCACGAATCAGAACCAGCAAAAGAAGGACTTTGAACAATGGTAATTGAAAAGGAATCTTTGTCATATGTGGAGTAATCTAATTGAGCTCCTCTCAATGGTTCAACAAAATCCTGTAAAAATAAGACAATACTACTCGAACATTTGTTATGATTAGTAAAAAAACCCACTCATCATGTTCTTTTTCTTGTCTTTTTCTTTTAGGCCTTGTGTGACTTTTACCTCATATGTGTTTTCACTCACCAAATTTGGACCGTTAATTTGACTTTTTCTACTCTCGGCCTCTTTACTCTTTGTATTTTTCAAATGAGATAACCCACTTCCCCTATCCCTCTCACAAAAAATATCATCAAAGTACAATTTCTGTAGAGAAAAAAGTGTTTATAATAGAATGATATGACAAGAAAATGAAGGGTTAGAATTACACTTACTTTCTTGGGAGGGTGTTAATGAATCAAGAGAACTCAGTACTAAGCATGAAAGATTATCTTGATTGATGAGTTCAAGTGTTTCCTCTTCCAAAACATCATCTACTGAAAGTATTTGCGCATTATTGGGTAAGGTTAAACTCTCAGTAGTGACATCTTCCCCATGTTCTTGAGGATAACCAATATCTTCATCATCTTATTTTCCTTGGTCCTTGCACGAGAGACGTGATGGATTCTTGGTTGCAATGGATGGTTCAGCCTATTGGAACATCATAGTTTCTGGTTTTATGCTCACTTATTCAACATGACTTACCGATGGTTTTTCATTATCATGTTGGACTAGCAATGATTCTTCCTCCTTCGACGTCGTACTACTAGAGTCGAATAGTGCATTAATAGGGCTATGAAAGACAAAGGTTGAGATGTACCTTTATCAAAATAGGAGTATTCCTTCTAACAAGTCTTGGACTCTTGTTGTTGGTAAGGTTTGGGAATGAATCTCTCTCTCGTAACCTTTTTAAGTTTATCCCATGTTCTTATTTTGGCTTCACCATTGAGACGTCTATCTCGTTGTAATGAACACCACCATAGTGTTGCATAATTCTCAAATTTTAGTGCCAATAGTGGAACTTGGTCCTTCTTGGGATATTCATAACAATCAAACTAGAAATCAACTCTATTTTCCCAATCACAATAACCATCAGGATCATACCTTCTTGAATAGAAGGTATTCTAAATTTTGGGATGGCCAGAGTGTGTTCAGTTTGCCTTTCTTCACAAAAACTGAATGAATGCCTTGGTTTGGTCAAGAAAGTCTTTCCTCGATAAGTAGAACCCAAAGTATTATGTTTCTTTGCATCTCTCTGTGAAACATCCTAAAACACTCAAATTTAAAAAGTTGTAAAGCAAAAGAAAGAAAAACTAGAAATCTCATTAAAACACTCCAAGAAAGAAATACTTAGTGAGGCAAGTAAGCCGTCTTGTGCTCTTTGAAGACCTTCCTGACACAAGTCAACAAGTTATAATCAGAGTTTAATCCTAACAACGAACCCTAATGTGTTTTAAGAATCCAAATAAGGGTTTGACACCAATAGAATTATGGTTGCAATGAGAATAAAAGATATGCAAATTTTAGTCCTACTAACACAAGGAAACAAAAGGGTTTTAGAAGATGTATAAGAAACTATAAAAGCTAAAACAAATGAAAAATAACAATTAAGAATGAAAAAAAATAGAAAACCCAGAAAAAAAAAAACCCTAAAATTTGTAGCAACTTGATCCAGTTTGTTCGAGGTTTTCTCGATCTCCAAAAATTATAAAATTTTGTGAGGGGACTCCTTTAATGGTGTAGATCTAACCTGAAAATATTGGCTTAAAAATTCTTTGTTTGATTTTTCTATTTTTTAATTTTCACCCAAGAACGTCAAATTTCCCAAGGAATCAACCTGGCTATGATACCAAATGATAGAGTAACGCAATCGGGGATTAGAAGCCTTCAATCGAGTTGTAAAAATCTAGAGGCTCTAGACTCAATTAAGAAAGCTATGCACAAATCTGGATTTTCAAGAAGAATTGGATGAGCGTTTCTTGAAAAATTCAGATTCAAGGCTGGAAATTCAAAGAAACAAGATAAGAAGGAAGATTAGATGAAGATTAATAAGAACAAAAAAGAATATATAAAACAAATATGAAATTTTGGCTTTGTTTATGGCTTGATGGATTTGTTGATGATTTTGTCCTCGGCACCCTCTTAGACGCAATTACCTATGCAAGCAACCTCAAGCGGCTCTAACCCACCCTCTTAGATACAATTTACCTATGCAAGAAGTAGTGTGAAGATGATCTCCCTCACAAGAACTCATCGAACTTATGTTGAAGAAGACTTCTAAGGTACAAGTTATCAGCACTTGTAAAAACAAACTCACTAAATGTTTTATTAATCAAAAGAAATATGAGTTACAATGATAGAGGCTTCATCCTTTAATAGGTGAAGGATATACAAAGTAATTTAACTTCTACTAAAACAAGGAAAACTTAATTTTTAACTCCTAATTTTGGGCCTAGAAGTTATCCAATTAGTTCGGACGGTACTAGTGAACCAGTGTAGCGGTCTAAACTAGTTTCTGGAATTAATTAAAAATATATATATATTGGCTGATATAAAATATGGAAAAATTATCTAAAATATTTAAATATGTTTTTGAAATAATGGTGAACTCAATTTGGAAAAATAAATTGAGTAGGGGTGACATTTTGAAAATGGTGATTGTTTTGTAAAGAAATCAAAACTGTTTAGTGACCGTTTTGTAAAAGGATGAGAATTTAAAATATTTATGGAGCTAATAACCCTAAAATCTAATATCAGACTTTATCCCTTAATTGGCTTATTTTAAAGTGTTTTAATTAACTAAAAATTGGTTAGGAGCATTAATTGGGTGTTAGTTCCTCTAAAACAAATTTGAAACTTTTCTTCTCTTAAAAATTCTCTCAACTTTCTCTCCAGCCAAACACCATTCTTCTCTTCAAAATCTTAAGGTAAACTTTTATTTTAATTGGTTTTTAACTTCCAAATGATTTCCTAATGATTTCCTACCAAAATATTATTGTTCAAACTTTGTTTTCTCGTGTGAATCAACCAATTAAGGGGAAATCAACCATTAGAGGTAAGGTTTCGTTCTTCTCCTCTAATGAAAGGTTCTTTACTGAAATTCACAAGTTCTTGATCCTTTATCAATGTTTTCTAATGAGTTCTGTTGTGATGATTAAGGAAAATTAGTTTAATTGAGGTTTTTGAGTTAATAATAGAAGAGATTGGTTTAAATTCGTATGGATCTAAGAATACTGAGTATTATGATGATTTTAATCATTAAGTTGATGTTAAAGAATGTGGATAAGTGTTTTTGATCAATGTAAACTCGAAACTAGTTAAATTGCTATGGATCTAAGTTGTTATCTTTGGTTTTTGGCTTGATAAATAGGTTTAATGGTTGCTGGGAGTTAAAGGATGTTGGGAAGGGTTTAATTGATGTATGTTGAGGTTTATTAAGTGTTGATTTCGTTGGGCAAGGGCTGGAGATCATCTAGGATGGTTTCACCTTTGTTTCGATAGTTTTCAGTTGGTGTTGTGTTGTTAATTGTGCTGGAATGTTGAGGAGGTTGTGGGCTGCGAGTTTAGATGTTGAATTGAGCTTTAATTCTTTGTTTTGGTTGGGTAAAAATAGGGGAGATCAATCCGAAGTTGTTTGGAGGTGCTACGATTGCATCGGATGCTTGATTCACGCTTCGACTTGCAAGCGAAGCTAAGCCGGAGAGTGGAAATGTGGTTTACAACCTTAAAAAGGCTTGAAAGTGATTTATGAGAATTTAGATTGATCTTGAAATGCCAATCTAGGCTTGGAAGTAAGTATGGTAACATTTGCTCTCGGAATTTAGTTTTCCCATGGTTTTAATGATATCATGCTTATGTTTTGATTATGGTTTTGTTACCTACAGTTTAATGAATTTTTTCATATGTGTAATATGATAAGAATTATCCCATGCGATAGAACTGCTATGGCAATGAGATATATTATGCTTTTGAAAAGCTTTGCATGGTTTAATGCATGAGATTTGGGATATGAAAATGGTTTTGATGATGCATTGGTAGAAATAGTAGGTTAACATGGTTTTAAATTGTATATTGGCAAGTGTTGATGCTTATAAACTATGTCAGATATAATTGGTCGACCAATAGGATGAGAGTGCACTATAATATACAAAATTTGTACGTGTTGCAAATTCTTTAGTTACACAATAGGGGTAGTGCTATTGTGTTGCGAGTGATAGGGGTAGTGCTATCACCACGGGCAATACGGGTAGTGGCAACTCGGCTGAAGTGAGATTATGGTGAGGGTAGTTTCACCATGAGACTTGATGGGGGTAGTGCCATCAAGGTGTCCGCATATCCGAACATGAAAGGATTGGGGTAGTGCCGTCCAAAGGATAGTGGTAGTTCTATCCGGATCACTTGTATTGCCAATATATGTGCTAAACATGTATCAAGCTTTTAAATGATGATCTATATAATGTGATTTATACATGAGAAAGATTTGTATAATGTGGTTTATACATGAAACTTTGCATAAGGTGAGATTATGCATGAGATTTAAAATGGAAGCATTTCTTGTTGGCTAAGCATGTAAGACTTGAGATTTTGCACTGATGTAACACCCTCTACCCCGGGTCAGTAGCAAGCTGGCTCGGGAGCGTTACCAAGCATGGACAAGGCAATACAATACAAGAACAAGGCAAGGATTGATAAACTCATCCCTATTAGATGATTTACTTAACTAGCAAGCAACCAAGCATACTTACTTAACAAACAAGTAATCTCACATTTTGTTTTCAAGACATCAAGGGCATTCGAATAGACAATTAAAAATTTTGCTTTCATACTTACATTATAAGTTACTACTTTCATGATTCACTTTGCATATTCCATCCTAGATATCTATCACATTCGAATAACCTAAATGTACAAACATGCTTCAATTCATTTCATTGTTCCTAGATTTATACATGTAATATTTCATACCTAAATTACTAAACATGATCATGTTAACATAAAATTTCTTGTAACTAGCTCTCGGCAACTAGACCATTCAGCCTTCACTATACAATTACACAATACACTTACAACAAGGTATGTTCACAGACACAAGTGACCATATAGTTCCCAAGGCAATTCGAATGGCTCAATGGAAACTAGATCAAACACTTGATCATACTATTTTTATATTCATATGCGCAACAAAACATCATTCAATTACATGTAATTTAAGTTCAATACAAACTTGTCAATAAGTTCATAACATAGTAGGCCCATTCAATAGCACACATATATACAAGTTCAAGGATTCAAAATGTATGCATAGTTCACTATATACAACCTAAGTGCCACCAACTATGAGAGTACAAAACAAGTATGAACCATACTTATGCAATGCTTGTGCCTTGCTTCGAGCTCAAGGTAACATGCTTCAAAATCAAGCAACGATAGAATCCTTTATCCAGTTGGTTGGGTAGAATGAAACAAGAGTGATAAGTATAGAATGTACTTAGTGATGTAGTAACTAGTTCTAACCATTTGTTATATCAAGTTAAGTGTCAATTAAACAAGAATGATCCTAGCTAAGGATTTCAAGCATTAGCATGATCCTAGCTAAGGATTTCAAGCATTAGCATGATCCTAGCTAAGGATTTCAAGCATTAGCATGATCCTAGCTAAGGATTTCAAGCATTCGGCTAGCATAAGGAACAATAGACTATGAATCATAATTTATGCTTTCATATCAAGAATCAAGCAAATCATGCTTACATAATAAGTAACATACAATTCATGGCTTTCATGTAAAGTAACATACAATTCAAGGCTTTCATGTCAAGTAACATTCATTATATAACTTTCAAGACAAGTAACATGTATTATAGGATTGTTATTTATTTGTTATCATTTAAACAACCCCCTTGGTACTTAGTTTGTATAGGTCATCGAGTCTCCAACCAACTATCGCCATAAGATGCACCGTAGTGCTGGTCAACCCTCCTACTGTCGCCCAAGACCACATATGTACCCTCCGTCTGTCACCAAAGACCACATACGTACCCTCCATCTACTGCCAAATAGGGGCTTTAGCCCTGGACCATAGTCCTCCTTGACACAATGAGCTCTAGACTCTAAGGCATGCCCTTCTACCTAGTCCAACTAGCTACCAAGGTTGTTCGATTTAAGCTATTTATACAAATATTTCAAGTTCAATATCATGTCAAGCAAGTTCATTTCATACTAGGCCCTTAGGCCAATTAAGGCATAGCTCACATATCATGTAATTCTCATGTTTTCATTTCATCAAGTTGAGATAACATTTCAAGCAAATTCTGTAAGGATTCGATCACATGACACATACAAGCACCAATGTTACCACTTAAACAGGCTTAGCAATCGAATTAAACATGAATTCAAGGTTGTGATCAAGTTTCATGCATTACTTTAATAATTCTTCCTTTATAGATCAAGATCATATTAAGTCAATTAACACATTACAGAAGTATAGACACCCTTTGTTCATGCATTACTTTAATCATTCTTCCCTTATAGATCAAAATCTTTAAGAATTTAGACATGCTTGTTTTAGTTAGGACGTAGTCCTAACTCTCAAGTAAACTACACTCACAATACTCCAAGCTAGCTAGTCTTGGATCCACACTCCTTTGTTATTAGCTTTAGGATGTTCCACCCTTTCCTCATCCACCAAGTTCACTCCTGTTTCTAACACATTATAGAAGTATATACATGTTAAAACAAGTTCACATAATCATTCAATCAAGGCAATGTTACAAGTACACAACATATACAAATCTGGCAGCATGTTCATATGCATTCTTTACTACACCTAACTACAATTATCTATACTCTAATTCATGTAAAATAGGACAAAAATCAATGTCCCAAAACTGTTTTCAAAATAGTTTACAAACTGCCACAAAACATTGTACAATTACCTAAACTGTTGTTACTAGGCAGCATGTACTTTGTTCACTTAAACATGCATAACTTTCATTCCGTATGTTGGAATTTCAATTGATTTACACCGTTGGAAAGCTAACTTAATTTTAGTTCTAACCATATAGGCTTTTCATTTTAGTTCTTTTCCAATTAATACAGTTTTTAACTTAAAGATAAGGAAACTTACAACACTGGACAATTTGCACTGTCCCTAGTGTTTATTCTCTACAATTCACTATACAATCCAAAATTTAGTTATATTTTCTCCTAATGATTTAAGACATGTCAAGGCATTGTCCATAAAATTTTCAGCCTTAAATTCCTTTTATACAATTTATGGTGATTTTTCAAAGTTACTGCCCAAAACATAGTATTCTGGGCAGATTACACTAGGTTGAGTTTCTAGATTCATAACTCATCTAAACAAGGTTCTAACATGGAAATTCAACTTATTTTCATGTTCTTGCATGTATAGGTCAGTCTATTTCACCTAGCAATGTGCTTAAAACAGGGCATTATCATATTAAATTCAATTTGATCTATTTGATCAACATTATACTTCTAATTCACCATTTGAGCAGTCCATTACATAGTTTTAACTAATCCAATTAGGTGCATTCATTTTCCAGCAACTTATTCACTCTATTCAATCCTCAATTCATCTAGCAATGGACCAAATCAGGGCATTACATTCAATTTGCATGCTTAAACACTTTCACCTATCAAAACAATCCCTATTCAAAACTATTTTCAACCATATACACTCTCAATAGCAATTTAGCTACTAGCATTCACAATCTCAAGTACTACTAGAAGCTAACATGATCCTAACATACATAACAATCATCCTAATCAATTTACGCAACAAGAACATAAAAATCTCAAGATTCAAGCATCCTATAACATGTAGGGGTCAAGCATTATACCTTCTCCAAGCTAATTTGATCAAAGTTAAATCAAGAAGCATGGATTGAAGATAATCTATGAAGCTTTTTCTCTCCCCTTTTGTCTCTCAACATTCACCCATAGAGGATTTGGATGGATGAAGATGATGAAATTTTTGTTCATTATTCCCCTCATAGTGTCGTGAGTCATCTACTCACAAGGCACATGTTCTCATCAATTGAGAACATGTGTCAAGGCCTTTAATTTAATTCAATTTTACATGCAATCTTTATAGCTTTGCATGTTTACTTTTCCATTCAAGCAAGATATTTGATTTGAGCATGATATTGGAGATTTATGGACTAAAATGGTTTTAAATGCATTGTTGTTGTGTTTGTTTTGAGCGACCCTCACTAGGCATTTTATGCTTACGCTCTCTTTTACAACATTGCAGATCATTATAGAGCTGGTGGCAGCAAGGATTCGATCCAAGTTGAGATTGTAAACTCAAGTATGGTTTGATAGTTTAAAACATAACTAATAATGGAAATGAGGTTAGCCAAGTGATTTGGGAGAGGATGTTTTTGAACTCCCTTGATTTGCTACAAGTTTCTATAATGGTTTTGGACTTGTAAATGGCCTTTAATTGCTAGTATTTGGTTTGGTTTGCAATTTGGTGCTTGAATGGTTACTTTACATAGGAGCCATGCCTATAGATTGATAATCATAATGTGTTGATGTTGAAAGCATGCTTTAGTATTTAATGCTTATGGTTTTATGCTCTAAGTGGATGTACATGTCTTAGTAACATGTTGGAATGTTTTTGGATGAGTTTAAGCTTGAAAAATCAACAAATTGTGATATTACAGGCCCAGGCGTATTGATACGCGGGCTACCGCATCGGTACAGTAAAACCAAACTAGGCATACCGTATCGGTACAGGGTAGACCATATCGATATAGTCAGAGGGTAAATTGGATAACCATATCGGTACACGGGACCGTATCGATACCCTTTTGTGTTACTGGAAATTTGAGTTTTGATGAGATATTGGCGTATCGGTATGGGAAAAAGTGTATCGATACACTTGACTGTTAAGTTAGTTAATTGAAGCTTACTGAAGTTCTATTTTCTTATGTTTAGGTCACTAGATACATTCAATTAAATGAGTTTGGGTGATTGAAATGAGCTGAAACTTGATATGAAAGCATGAAACCTGACTAATTGACTATCAATAACTTTAATTACGCAATTGGTCACTAAATTTAATAAGTTTTAGAAAATGGTCCCTAAGCACTAAACGGGATGATTGGACGTCAAATTGATGTCCGATCGAGTTGTAATTTCATTCGTTGTCAGCATGTACACTTAGGTTAATAATGTTGCATTTAGCAAGACTAAAAAAGGGTTGTTTATTGAAGTGGAACTTTTGGGTTTTACTTTAATATTCCTCGTGTGACTCACTCGATTCGGTCTTGCGACTAGACTGGGTCATGGGGGCTACATTTGTTGGTATTAGAGCCAGGTTTACGAAAAAATTGGGAGGTAAGTTAAGGTAAGTTTGTTGGGTGTTTGAATATCTGTTGTCTGCAAGGTATTGAGGTTATGTTTTGAGCATGTTGTGATTATTTATGATTGATTGCTTTGCTCGATGATTGATAGTATGTTGTGTGGTAAATGATTGTTGTTGGGATAGAGAATTGGGTAACCCATTGCCATATTACTATTGAAAGAGATGATGTTTTAAAACTTGAGCAACTTGGAATCTTGCTTCGCGCCGGCCTGACTATTTTGATATGCTATTTTTAAATGATAGATTCATAATATTTGCATTATGGGACCAAGACGAGAGGTGATAATTGGTACTCGTGGAATTGAGGAGGAACGCGTTGAGCGTAATGAGGATTTGCCACCCCCTTTGCCTTTACCGTGTGGTGGTAATGGGACAGTAGGTGATGGACCCCAAGTAGTTCAAGAATGACGACGTTGGTTCAGGCTATCATGGGAGCTTTTCAGGCTGCAGTAGTGGGTATGTGTTCGGCTGTGCCATTGCCAGTTGTTGCTAATCCTGGTTTATCTTTAGAGCGTTTACGCAGTCTAGGTGGTACCGAATTTCGAGGGTTGTCTCTGAAGGATTCTAAGGCATGGTTTGATAGTACCCGAAGGATTTTAGGACAGTTGGGGGTGCATAAGATTGGTTGCATTGTTTCTCTATTGCATGGTGATGCTTATAAGTGGTGGACAACCACAATTGCGTAGCCGGAACCTATAGAGGTATCCTAGAATTTCTTTGGGGCTGCCTTCAAGCCTAGGTATCTTGGTACGAGGTATCAAGATGAGAAGAATAGGGGGTTTGTGTCTTTGGTTCAGGGCAACATGTTTGTTACGGATTATGAGATCCAATTTGTTTGTTTGATCTAGTATACTCCTAAGTTGGTTCATAATGAGAGAGCTAGATGTGACCATTTTCGGTAGGTCTTGGTAAAAAAAGTAAAGACGTATATGTTAGCTTCCGATTATGTGGATTTCGATGTCCTGGTTATGCGGGCAAAGGGCATTGAATAGAATCTGGGTTTGTCCTCTCGCGCAGGGAACTCTAGCTTCAAGAAGAAAGCTAGTGAGTTTAATGCTGAGAAGGATCGTCGTAAGAGTCAGCGTGATGGGAGGTACTTCAGGAATCACAGGCGTGGAGGTAATGGATATGATGGCCGAGGATAGTAGTAGGTCCGAAGCGCTCATGTTCGAATAGTAGAGTGTAACCATTGTAGGAGGGGACATAATGGTGAGTGTTGGGGAGCTGTGAGCACATGTTGGCAATGTGGTATACAGGGACACACAAAGAGAGATTGTCCTCAATTGGCTGGAGGTAGCAGTATCCTGTCAAAGTTGTTAAGCCACAGAGAGGCCGTGGGCGCGACTGTGGTAATTTTCAGCGCAAAGATGAGGGGCAGAGGAACGTGGCTCATTTTGTGTCTGTTCGACCTAAGGGAGGGGGTCAAGTTAGTGTGTATGCGCACTGAGAGGAGAAGAATGACACTGATATGGTTTACTTTACAATCTTTGTCATTACTTTCCTTGATTGATTCTAGATCTACGCATTCGTATATTTTGCATGAGCTTGTTGTTTTGCTTGATATACCTGTTGAGTTGTTAGATGTGGGTATGCATGTGACGAGTTCTTTTGGAGAGACCGTTGTTGTTAGGAAGATGTATAGGAGGTGTCCTTTGATGGTTCACGGTCATGTTTTTGTTATTGATATGATGGAGTTGCCTTTCTATGATTTTGATGTTATCTTAAGAATGGATTGGTTGGCTGAGCATAAGGCTATACTATATTTTGAGACGAAGCGGGTTACGTTGCGATGTTTTGATGGCTCAGAGGTTGAAGTGGTGGGCGATAATATTAGTTCTTATCCAATGTTGTTTCAGCGATGGAAGCGCAGGAATTGTTGGGATGTGGATGTCAGGCATACCTAGCGTATGTCATGAATAAGAATATGAAGGGGGCACGCCCATGTTGTCACTGATTTTTCACTTTTGTTCTAATTGTTATTTTTTTCATAATTAGTGTCATTGCTATATGTTAGCATAATAAAATGATAATGTAGTAATTAGTATTAGTATTATGCAGGTGTCATATAATGTTGTTAATATAATTAGTGTATTATAGTTAGTATACTTGTTAGTGTAAATAGTTAGTAAAACCCAAAATATAAAAAAACACAGCCCATTTGATTTAAAAGGTCCATCAGAAAAATAGTAAAGAGTCCATTAAGCAAAGCCCATTACATTAAAACCTGTTTGTTTAAAATATATACATTGGGCTTCTTCGGCCAGTTTCTAATGAAAAAACTAAAACCCTAATGTTCTTCCCTTGCTCCTTCAGCAGCCGTTGGATCTAGGATTGATCCAACGACACAGATCACGCAAGCTGGGGATGATAATACGCCATATTCTTCATGACCGTTAGATCAGATTATGATCTAACAGCCCAGATTGCTCCATAGCAGGGCACGTGGATCACCACTCGCACGTGACAACCACGCGCGCGACGTTTCGACTTTGACCGACCGTTTTGTCTTCTCCGGCGAACACCTGAGCTAATTCTGTCACCATCCACCCTTTTTCAATGTTTCCCTC
Organism: Hibiscus mutabilis; assembly: GCA_019671005.1. NCBI lineage: Eukaryota > Viridiplantae > Streptophyta > Magnoliopsida > Malvales > Malvaceae > Hibiscus > Hibiscus mutabilis. Next base: position 18,968,287 of record CM033727.1, on the reverse strand, counting down.
GTCAGTCAAGGCCATCAAAATCATGCAAAGAGGGAAACTAAAGGGGTTAGATCCCAAAAATAAAGCAAAGTCAATCCCTAAATTGAAGCCCTTGCATGAATCAAGCTATAATCAATGGAGTCAGTGAACAAAAGGAAATAAGCTTAAAATCAGAGCCGAGATAAGAGTAAATGAGGAAGATATTCGGGATTCAAACTTGAAAAAAAAGCATCTCTGTGAACTATATAAACCCCTTTGTAATTCCAGTAATACACACGAGATATACTACAATTCAAACAAAGTTACACAAAAATATATTGAAATAGCATACGGATTAGCAGAGGTTAGCACCTGTAATTGTAGTTTTCAAAGAAATAAAGAAGAAAGCTTTCTGGAAATTTCTTTTTCTTCATTTGTTTATATTTCGAATTCAAATAAAGAAAAAAGTTTTTACCTCAGTTTTATGTAGCACCGCCGCGAATTTTTTTTCGATGTAACTCCGGCGAGGAAAAAGTTTAATTTGAGGTCGTCAGAATCTGGGAAAATGGATGGTTTTTGGGAATTTCGCCGCCAGCAATGGCAGTTGGCTCTATTGTCACTAATTTTTTACCCTTTTTTTAAAATAAAAAAACAAAAAAATAATGATGATAATATAAAAAGCAAAATATAATAAAAACCTTCAAAGAGTAAAAAAATGAATAATAATATCCTTCCGAATAAAACCCATCTCCAAAAAATAATAATAAATAATGGGCCCTTTTCTTAGTAAAAATATATAAAAATAAAAAATAAGAAATATACTAATAAAACCATTTTTAAAATTAAGAAGAAATAGGGGTTCATAAGACCCATGTTTAATAAATAAACAATAAAAAACATTTTTTGTAAGAGCCCATTTAAATAAAGCCCAAAATATAAATAAATTAAAAAATCTATTTTAATTCAAAGGGCCGAAATTAACTTATTTATCTTGTTTTTTTTTTGTTTATTCGAGACCGTTGGATCTAGGGCTAAAATAATGGATGGCTTGGATCGAATAAAGAAAAAAAAAGAAAAGGGGAAAAGGGTGCCAGTGTTGATCCAGCCGTCCCTAGGCCACAGCGACCGCCGTGGTTGGTGCCGGTCGACTCGCCTCGGCCACTGAGTCCAATACCGCCGACGCCGTCCTTTGCTATCGCCAGTAACTCATCAATTGAAGGAGAAAAGGGTTCGAACCCTAATTTAATTTGGGGTAAAATCTCCCAAATTGGAGCCGAATCAGATGAAATTCGAGGTGAATTTCAACAAGTCGAAGTTGTGCTGATCATTTTGGATGATTTCATGGGACGAAAATGGGGATTTTGTCCCCATTTTTCCTTGAATCCCAAACCCCCAAACCCTATAAATCGTGACCAATTTTCTATTGTTCAACACACTGAACATTCATCCGAAAAATCCCAAAAAAAATACTCTAAAATTTGTTGGGAAATTGTAAAAATTTGTTCGAGTTTGGAGCAACTCCAGTTCGAATTTTTGAAGAAGAAGCAAACTTTTTCTGGGACATTTGGAATCGGTTCGAGAGGAAGAAGCTTGCGAATTCTCTGTTCTCGGTATAATTTTCTTTTCTTTTCTTTATAATTCGAATTTATTTTATTGAGTTGCTTAGGATTTTTGAAAGATTGAATTTTGGTAATCTTTCTTTTTGATCTTTGATTCGAATAAATTTATTCTTCAAATTTGTTTTTCGATATGAATATGTTTGATTTTTATTTTTTTTAAATATACAAAAATGTTGTTGTCAAAATAAAAGGTTTTTTAGAAAACGAAAAGAAAACAAACAAAGAATAACAAAACAAGTTTTTTTCATTAAAGTAAAAAAAGTTTAATTTTCAAAAGAAAAAAAGAATAAATACGAAAGTTTTCAAAATCCGAAAAATAATCTTTTTGTGAATAAAATATTAATATTTTATAATTTTCAATGAAAAACTTTCTAAAATAAAAAAAGAAGATAAACGTTTTAAGAAACTTTTTTTGAAATACAAAAGAAATTTTCAAATAAAAAACTCTTTAATTCATACTCTTTTCTTTTTTGAAAAATAATAATAATAAGAAAAGGATTTTCGAAACATAAAAATAAAAAATTCTCTAAACACAATTTCCTTAAAAATAAAAACATAAAAATCAAAAAGGGTTTTAAAAAAACATGCAAAAAATCAAAAATACAAAAAGTTTGAAGATTAAAAAGGTAAAAAAAACAAAAAATGGTTTTAAAAAAGCATTAAAAAAAGGGCAAAAAACATAAAAACTTTACGAAAACTTTAAAAACAAACAAAACTTTTCAAATAATAAAAATAAAAGTTTTTTTTTGAAAAAAAACTAAAAATGCTCCGAAAAAATAGATAAATAAATATCTTCTCAAAATAAAAATAAAAAATATTTTAAGATTCAAATAAAAAAAGTAATGAAATTTAAAGGGGGTAAGGAAAAGAATAAAAGAATTTTTTCGAAAATAAACAAAAAAAACAACAAAGAAGTGGTAAAAAATAAAGCTTTTCAAAATAAACTTGATCTAAGCTCAAAACATAAAATTTAAAATTTTTGTTTGTTGTCTTGTTTACCTTTTTAGTAATAATTTTGAACCTTAGGGATAAGTTCTACGAGCCTTAGTTAGAAACTTTTGTTTGATAACATTTTCTTCATAAAAATAAAATACATTTAATAAAATTTAAACCATTAAATAGGAATAAAAAACTTAGACCTTATTTAAGATTAATAAACTTTAATTTAGAGAAAAATAAAAAAAGCTTCAACAAATCAAGTTTCTTTGTTTGAAAAGTGGAATCTAAATAATGCGGTGTCTTACTAAATGGAAATGACGGGTTAGCGCCAGAAGTGTTGGCGGTGATTGGAGTTCATTTTCAGATAGTAAGGCCGTTAAAATAAAATTAAACTTATGAACGGACAATAATTTAAGCTTTACATCAATTCGCAAAATCCAACTTTAAAACCTTTTGTAACCGACAAGGTACCAGTTTTTGGGCATCGTGGGGGTGCTAACCCTTCCCCACGCGTAATCGACTCCTAAACCCGTTTTTTTGTGTTTTCGCAGACCAAAAATGTTGTTTTAATAAAATAAATGATTTTTATTAAAACAACCCATTTTAGGTGATCCAATCACACTTTTTTTTAAAAAAAAGATTGGTAATGACTCTGTTGTTTTTATTTTCAAACGTCGAAACATCTCGAAAGGGGGTTGCGACAGCTTGGCAACTCTGTTGGGGATAACTTTTTTGTTTTTACAAAAAAAAAAGAGTCAGGCCACAAGTCGGTTACATCTTGTTTTAATGTCGGAATTTGCGAATTTAAGTAAAGCTTAACTTAATTGTCCGCTTAAAAGTTTAACTTTATTTTACGCATTTAAGACTTAAAATCAAGCTCTAAGCTTGAGCTTTGTCCCGTTCGTTTAAGTAGGGGGAAACGCTATTGTTGTCGTGGGAATACTGATTCTCCGTATGGGCCTAGCTAGTACCTTTGGGGCTCATGCCCTATGCCCCCGTGTGGATATTGATCCTCCGTATGGGCATAGGAGTGGTTTCCCCTGAGTTGAACCTGATTCATTTGAAGCCTATAATGGGTGAGAATCAGGGGCCTTGCTACCCTTAGTAGTGGACATCAAGGACAATTTGGGAACCCTTTTAGAACCGAACTGGTGTGAGAATCTAGAAACCCACCCCTTTAGAGCCATGCGGAAAGCCTAGTTTTTAAAGTTTGATCAAAATCATTTCTTGTGGATAGTCCGTGGAGACATGTCCAGAAGTGTTGGAATGCACTGCCCAGATGCTATTAATAAAGATGTTGTCTTCTTATGTTTTGCTTTCGTTTTATGCACTAATCCTTTGTCCATCTCTTGCTTGCTTGTTATGCATGTTTGTCCATTTCATCATCATTTCATTCCTAGAGGGGGTTGATTCTTAAGACATTTGCTCGGTTAGAGGAAACTTTTTGACCATGGATGGGAGACTCCTTCAGAAGGAAGAAAACAATATGGATGTGTATTATTGGTCCAGGGTCAACCAAGAGGCATACGGGGATAGTCTGAAAAGTGATTATGTGACAGAAACTTCAGAGTATGCCAACATCAGTGTCAAACAGAACAATGTTCAAGAGCTACGGGAAATTTGAGAGCATTTTGATCACACAACTAAACAATTGTTCCTTCACACCTATGCTGACATAACATATCTGTTGCATGTGGAAGTAGATGAATCGTTTCTCAAAGCCCTAATTCAGTTCTGGAATCCCGAATATTGTTGTTTCATATTTAATGGTGAACATATGATGCCAACATTCGAAGAATATTCTACACTATTTCAACTTGCGTGAAGTGAAGAGAGACCGAGTTTATTCTAAGCCACCCAAAAACAAGAAAGCTCATGTGAGGCTCCAAGCTTTTGCTAGTATGGGTAAAGGGCTTGATTCAAAAAATAGGGGGTAGTTTCTCTTTCTCGTGGTGGAGCATCCGAAATATAATTTCCACTCATCCTAATAGAGAAAAAATGGTGGACCGGTTAGCGATTGCAATGTACGGTTTAGTTATCTTCCCGAGGATGTTAGGCAGAATCGACGTGGCTATGCTAGATCTTTCTGAATAGCTGAAGAGAGAAACCAATCCAGCACCAGCGGTGCTTACCGAAACCTTTATTTCTTTGAACACGTGTCGAAGTTGGAGGGTGTGCGCGTCAGAGGATATGCTCAATTGCTTCAGGTTTGGGCTCTTAGACACTTTTGGAAATGCCCAGCCTTGACTTTGCCCAACATATTCTCTCCAAATTTCTCTCCACTTCATAAGTTTCTGAAGGAAAAATGGCCGGTGTTGAAAAGGAAGAAGTGGATCGATGTTTTCTGAGATCGTCGTAATCAAGATATCGTCTAGAGGGCTCCATGGCTGGGACACACCCAGGTTCTGTATAAATGTGGGGATTATAATCATCTTATGATGTTGGGCTTATGGGGTGGAATCAGATGTGCTCCTTTGTTGGTATTGTGACAATACAACATCCACCAGTTTGTTCATTTCACAGTAGGCCTTGATTCAACAGAATTCGAGTTTCAAGGGGAGTTCAGAGAGAAGGTTCAGACCATTAATGATTCATGGAAGCACAGCTACCGTATGAAAATAAAGCATGGAAGATATTATACATTTACCCCTGATTATGATTTGTGGAGACACATGAGAGTGAACGACATGGTTCTACAACCACCTGGCCAAGCCAAGCCTATAGAAGAACAGTTAAAGGTAGTCTCATCTGAAGCTGATATTTTAAGGGCTGATCTCAAAAAGCTCAAGGACAAGATGGAATCCTTAGAAGAACAACACACGAGAGATCTGTATAAAGCAAGCTTAGAGGTGCAAAAGTACAAAGGCAAGATAGATCGAGTGGTGAAGATGTAAAAGAACTTGGAGGAAAAGTTTGAGGTATAGAGAGTTGACTTTCTCAACTTCCAGGCAACAGTTCGAAATGCTGATTTGAGGAAAACCCCAGAGCAGTGGAAATGAGAAGTAGAGCAAGATGTTGGAAAAGATAAGGGGCGAAGCAAAAGGGAAATCGAGAAATACAAGTATGCTCTTGTTGAAGAGAGGAGGAAAGGTAAGCAAACAGTTCAAAATGAGGAGAGGAAACGAACCCTCGAGGAAGAGAGGGAGAATGTAGTTGCTTGGAAGAGAAAGGCCCATGACAACAAAATCCGTGTGTGCGAGCTGCAATCCTAGTGTGATACAACCCATGAGAAGTTGAGACAAAGCCAGTCCGTTGTTTCTGAACTACCGGCCAAGGTAGCAGAACTTAGCCATACTCTGCATACACTTCAGAACCATCACACATATATCGAGCTTCAGGCTAGTCAGGCAGAAAATGAAACTCTGAATGAGCAAATAAGAATCATGGAGAACACTATTCATGAGTGCAAAACAAAGATCATGGTCCTAGAAGACATCAGTGAAGGTGGAAATGATTACTGGTTCACTCAGCTTAGGGATAACGCTAGAAGTTTCCAAGAACGAGATGAGTTTGACAAAACCGTTATAACCCAGGTCCAAGATATGGCCAAACATCTTATGATGCTAGATACAGAGGCTGCGGCTCTTCGTCAGTATGTTAGGCTAGTTGGAGAGGTGGGACCAAGACTTGTGTGGCTGATAGAGGAAATAAAGGAATTAGGTGTTCGAGCAGAAAGATATTTGTAGGAAAAAAAGAGGAGTTATTGTAATAAAGATCATTCCATTCAATAAAGAGTTCGTTCTTTGAGCAATTACTTTATGGAATCAATGGCCCCTTGTTTGCATTCATGCATTTTTCTTTTTTGCATTTCTTTGTTTGTTTTGCATTAGATTAATATCATCACATACATAACATAAGATTTTAATCAAAATAATTTACCCAAACAAAAAGCTCAAAATAGCAACTCACAAATACTGTACCCGTTCCAAAACCAGAGCGATGGACAAGAGTACTGAAGACAGAATGACATCTCTCAAAATCAACCACAAAAGTACTCGGGACATGTTGGATAAGATTGAGAGTGACTTGAAGCATGAGATTGAATTGGTGCACAGGAAGATGGTCGGTCAGATTGCGGCCATGTTAGGGTTCAGAGACCCTGATGCTCAAGATAATCCAAAAAATGTTAACACTTTACCACAATTTCAGGGGATTCACCCTAGAATACCAAGAGGGGCCTCTTCGTTCAAGGCTCAGTCCCCGCTCAGCTCGTGCATGAACTGAGCCAGTGGTCAACCTTGGGGTAGTACATGATCATGAGGTCCCAGACCTTGATAAAATTGCTGATAAGGTCAACTTGAACAAAAACCTTGAAGATTGCTGTGACAAATTAGAGGAGATCATTAGGACTTTCCAAGAAGGAAACACTTATGGAGGCGTAGATGCTAGAGACCTGAGTCTGGTGTCCAATTTGACAATTCCTCCAAAGTTCAAGACCCCTAACTTCAATAAATACGATGGGACTACATGTCCCAGGGCATATTGTTGCAGGATGTCGATGTACTTGGAAAATGAGAAACTTCTCATTCATTGCTTCCAGGATAGCTTGTATGGATCTTCCACTCACTGGTACAATCAGTTAAGTCAGGAAAACGTCCGAACTTGGAAGGATTTGTCAAGGGCGTTTGGTGAATAGTACAAACATATTACTGATATGGTCCCAAACAAGCTTGTTTTGCAAGGGATGGAACAAAGACATAATGAAAGTTTCTGCCAATACGCTTAGAGATGGCGGGATGTGGCCACTCAAGTTCAGCCACCACTACTGGAAAGTGAGATAACTCTCATGTTTGTAAACACCCTTAAAGGTGCTTTCTATAATCGTATGATCAACCATGCGACGAAGAGTTTTGCAGACATGTTAATGAATGAGGAACTGATTTTGGTAGCTGTTATGAGTGGGAAGCTTGATGGAGGAGAGATGAAGAAACCATATAAGAAAAAAGATAACGAAGTCAGTATGGCAGGTGTTTACAACACTAATTACACAAAACGGGTAGTCCTTAATAAGCCTGTTTCCTAGAATGCCAACCCTGTGGCTTCAAATTCACCAAAAGATGAACGAAAATACCAGGGGAACAAGAAGCCATATTTTCCTCCTATCCCTATGACGTATGCCGAGTTATTCTCTAAGTTAGTTGAAGCACGGATAGTGTTACCATGACACGTTCCTCCCTTCTCTCCGCCATACCCACCATGGTATGATGAGAAGGCTCAATGTGAATATCACGCTGGTAACAGGGGGCATACTATTGAGAACTGCACTGCCTTCAAGAGGGTAGTAGATGATCGACGAAAGTCAGTCATGTTATCTTTTGATACTTCAAACGCGAAAGATAACCCACTGCCTAACCACCAGAAGACTGAAGTGAATGCAGTGGACGAGGAGGAAGGCAATATGGTTAAGGAATATGTTGAAGAAGTTAAGGTACCTATGGCATGGGTATGGGCCCAAATGGCGGAGGCTAGACTGTTAGGAAACGAGATGTGGAAGTTGAAGGAGGATGGTAAGTTTTTTTGTGAGTACCATCAAGTGTGAGGACATGAAATTTAAAGCTGTTTTGAATTTAGGAGTTTGGTCCAAGATAGGATGGACAAAAAAGAACTAGAATTCTTTGAAGAGAAAGAAAAAGTCATACGTTGGATGTAAGCACCTCATATGAAAGCCCCGCAAAGGGGAACTATGCGGGAATGAAGCCTTTAGTAATTAAGAACAAGGTCAGAATTACTGAGCCTGAGAAGGGAGCAATTTCAAAGCTGGTTATAAAGGCACCTACTCATTTTCCATAAAAAGACATCAAACAAGTGCCTTGGAATTATGCTTGTTAGTTAACAGCTCCAGGAAATACTTTCGAAATAGATTTCGTGGGGATGGACATCAAGCCCACCTATAGCTGTTTGCTGGGGTACCCTTGGATCCATACAGCAGGGGTTGTTCCCTCCACTTTGCATTAGAAGTTAAAATTTATAGTTGATGGTCAACTAGTGATAGTTGGAGCTAAAGAAGATATCATCGCCTCGGTATCAACTGATGCCCCTTATATAGAAGTTGATGAATGTGCACTCGAGTGTCATTTTAGGACATTTGAGCTCGTTAATGCTACCTTTGTCGATGAAGGAAACAAGGTCCCCAAGCCGGAAATGTCAAATAATGTAAAGATGCAAGTCAAGCAGACTCTGAGAAAAGGGGCAAAGGCCTCGACAAGCAGTTTTTGGGGAATCCATACCCCGTGATGATCCCTGAAAAGAGAGACCAGTTTGGTCTAGGCTACAAGCCCAACCCAATGCAGAGAAGAGTAGCAATAAGAGAAAGGCAGGAAAAAAAGAAAGCAAGACAAAATGGAGAAGGAATTAAGTGGGAGCCAATGACATTCCCCCCACTCATCCACAGTTTCAGGTCAGGTGGCATCATGAATCCTGACACTACAAATGATGAGGAGAAGAAAGGAAAGAAAGAGCTCGAGAAAGCTTTTGAAGAGCTGAACATCTACGCCATATCAGAGGAGAATGAGGGAAACAAGTACCTATCCATGATATGCCCCTGCTCGGAGCTGAACAACTGGATTGCGGAAGAAATTCCTATAGCTTTTAGGTCATCCACAGAGTAATGCTTGAAACTAACTCTTTTGCCTTAGACCATAAGGCATTGGAGATCTCTTGTTAAGGGTCAATATTAAAAAACCATTATAGTTCTTATATCAATAAAATATATTTTTTGAATAAATCTTATATGGCATACTTTCTTTTTTATAATTAAGACACCGTGAACAAGCCCAAAGCAAATTAAAGTAAAAACCAAAATAAAAAAATCATCATTTTATTCTTTTTTTTTGACTTTTCATTTTTGTTGTATACATATATATTCCATTTCTTTTAGGTTTCTAGATATTAATGGTACAAATAACTCTGAATCTAGTTTAGAAATTGACTTTGAGTTGCCCATGTATTTAGAAAAGGTCGAAGACTACAAAGATGAAGAAGAGTATGGACTGCCTAACGAGGTGATCGGGTTGTTAGAAAGCAAAGAGAAAAGAATTTTGCCTCACGAGGAAGAATCATAAGTTCTGAACCTCAGGTCTGAAAAAGAAAGGCGTGAGGTGAAGATCGGCACTTCTATCACCACTGAGACTCGACACAAGTTGATCAAACTCCTGCAAGAATATAAGGACATTTTTGCTTGGTCATATCAAGACATGCCTGCTTTAGACACCGACCTTGTTATGCACCGACTTCCTATCAGGCCTGAATACAAGCCTGTGCAATAGAAGCTAAGAAGGATGAAGCCTGAAATGGTCCTTAAAATTAGGGATGATGTGAAAAAGCAGTATGACGCTGGTTTCCTTGAGGTGGTTAAGTATTCTAAATGGGTGGCTAACATTGTCCTAGTTCCGAAAAAAGGTAGGAAAGTACGAATGTGTGTTGATTATCGAGACCTTAATAGGGCAAGCCCTAAAGATAATTTCTCGTTGTCGCACATTGACACGCTGGTAGATAACACAACAGGGCATTCTATTTTCTCTTTCGTGGATGGATTCTCAAGGTACAACCAAATCAAAATGTGCCCAGAAGATATGAATAAAACCACATTTGTGACATGGTGGGGAACCTTTTGTTACAAAGTCATGCCTTTTGGTTTAAAGAATGCAGGGGCAACCTACCAACGTGCCATGGTAACCTTGTTCCATGACATGATGCACAAAGAGATAGAGGTATATGTTGATGATATGATAGCTAAATCCCGCTCAGAAGAGGAACATATCGAAAACTTGGAAAAAAATTTAAAAGGTTGAGAAAATTCCAGTTAAGACTCAATCCATCCAAATGCATTTTTTGAGTGCGATCGGGAAAGCTATTGGGATTTGTTCTGAGTGAGAAGGGGAATAAAGTCGATCGAGACAAAGTTAAGGCCATCCAAGAACTTCCTCCACCTCGAACACAAAAGGAGGTTCAACGATTCCTCAAAAGGTTAAATTACATTGCCCGTTTTATCTCCCAATTAATGGAAAAATGCAGCCATGTATTTAGATTGCATCAGAAAAATAATCTTGGAACATGGAATGAAGAATGTCAAGTGGCCTTAGAGGAGATCAAGAAGTAGTTGTCGAATCCTCCTATTTTGGTACCGCCTATACCGAGGAAGCCCTTGATCTTGTACCTAACTGTCACAAAAACTCAATGGGATGTGTATTGGGGCAGCATGATGAAACTGGGAGAAAGGAAAGAGCAATCTGCTATCTAAGTAAGAAGTTCATAGATTATGAAACCAGATATTCCCTAATTGAAAAACTATGTTACGCTTTGATATGGACGGACAAAAGGGTTAGGCAGTACATGTTATACCATACTACATGGCTGATATCGAAGTTAGATCTCTTGAAATACATGATAGAGGCATCAGCCTTATCAGGAAAAATGGCCCGTTGGCAAATGTTACTCTTGGAATTTGACATCCAATATGTGAGCCAGAAAGCAATAAAAGGGAGTGCAATAGCAAACTTTTTGGTAAGTCGTGCTTTCGAAGATTATGAGGCCTTGAACTTTAATTTTCCTGATGAAGAATTACAGTGCATTTCGATTGACGAGGATGATAGCCCAAAGGAATCCTGGGTGATGAACTTTGATAGAGCTGCAAATGCATTGGGACGTGGCATTAGGGCAGTCTTAATTTTGCCAAAGGGGAATTACTACCCTTTCTCGTGTCGGTTAAAATTCTTATGTACCAAAAACATGGTGGAATACGAAGCTTGTATATTGGGTTTACAAGCAGCCATTGAAAGGAAGATCAAAGTTCTAAGAGTTTTCGGAGATTCTGCACTGGTCATTTACCAAATCCGCGGAGAGTGAGAGACCAGGGATGCAAAATTAATCAAGTATCACAAGCTAGTTCTTGAACTAATCAAGGAGTTCGATGAAATCACCTTCAGGCATCTCCCGAGAGAGGATAATCAGATGGCTGGTGCCCTTGCTACTCTGGCTGCCATGTTCAAGGCTAGTGAAGGTACTGAAATAATGCCAGTCAAGGTACAAATGTTAGAATTCCTGGTCCCTTGCTACAATGTGGAAGAATAAGCGGATGGTCTCCCATGGTACCATGACATTTTACGGTATATGAAAACCCATGAATATCCATTACAAGCAACAGACAATGATAAGAAAACGATCCGGAAATTGGCCGTGGGCTACGTCCTTGATGGCTAGGTTCTATATAAAAATAGTAGAGATCAAGTGCTATTAAGGTGCGTAGGGGCTAAAGAAGCTCAAACGATCTTGGAAGAAGGGCATGAATAGGTTTGTGGGACTCACCCTAGTGGCTTTACTATGGCCAGGAGAATTATGCGCTTTGGATATTCTTGGTCCACTATGGAAACAGATTGCATCAATTATGCCTGTAGATGTCATAACTGTCAGGTTTATGCTGACAAGATTCATGCACCTTCTCTACCGCTTCATGTCATGACTGCCCCGTGGCCCTTCTCAATGTGGGGCATGGATGTAATTGGCCAGATCTACCCTAAAGCCTCAAACGGCCACAGGTTCATCTTAGTAGCTATTGACTACTTCACAAAATGGGTAGAAGCAGCCTCATATGCGAATGTCACTAGGTCAGTTGTTTGTAAATTTTTCAAAAAATAGATCATTTGCCGCTATGGCTTACCAGAGAGAATCATCACCGATAATGCGTCCAATTTAAATAACAAGATGGTAGATGGGGTTTATGAACAGTTCCAGACCAGACATCATAATTCAGTAACCTATCATCCAAAGATGAATGGGGCTATTGAAGCTGCAAATAAGAACATCAAGAAGATAGTCGCGAAGATGGCTGGCACTTACACTGATTGGCATGAAAAGTTTCCATTCGCATTGTATGCTTATAGAACGGCTATACGAACTTCCACTAGGGCAACATCGTTTTAATTGGTATATGGAATGGAGGTTGTGCTGCCAATTGAAGTTGAAATCCATTCACTCCGTATTTTGATCGAGGCATAACTAGAGGAGGCCGAATGGTTCAAGCAATATACGACCAGTTAAACCTCATTGATGAAAAGAGGTTGAAAGCAATTTGCCACGGCCAGATGTATTTAAAAAGAATGATACGAGCATATGACAAGAAGGTTCACCCACGAAAGTTTAGGGAAGGGGATATCGTGCTAAAGAAGATGTCGTTAGTCCAAAAGGATTCGCGAGGAAAATGGGCACCTAACTGGGAGGGGCCATATATGGTATCAAAAGCCTTCGACGGAGGGGCGCTAATTTTGGCTGAAATGGGTGGAGACAAGCTCAAGAATCTGGTGAATTTTGATTCAATCAAGAAATATTACGCATGAAATGAAAAAAAAATCAAAAGCGAAAACCCGTAAAGGGCACTCAAAAAAAGAAGAAATAAAAACAAAAAAACGAAAAAAAGAAAGAAAAAAGGGAAAAAATTAAGGGTTCAAGATGAAAACCCACAAAGGCCGTCTTAAAATTAAAGGAGGATTCGAGTTGAAAACCCGCAAAGGGCGGCTCGAATTATTACGGACAACGAATAACCCCTTCAAAGGCCTGGCTATTTGGAGGGGATTTCATATCTTCATTCATCGTTGTAGGGGACGAAATTTTCTCAACAAAGACATCACTCGAGGTCGTTTCGAGGAAAGTTCAGGCCTTTGATATCTGGATACTTGTCTTTTGACCCTTTTTTTGTACTCTTCTTTCATGTTTGCCACAACATTAATGAAATTCTTCTTTTAAGCCTTTCTTCTTTGAATGCCCCCTTTACATGAACGTCTTTTATTGGGTTAAGGATCATTTTGGTTTAGACATCATTAAATATGCAAGAGATTTTCGTGTATTACTCTGGAAATGATTTAAGAGTATAGGGACTATGATACGATTCCTTGTTAAGCCTCGAATATGGGGCATGTTAGGATCAGGGGCAACGAATACCCTAATTTAGAGGAAAGATTAAAGCACCGATATCATTCGAAGATGTCCGAAGAGGTGATTCCCTAACAAGTTACAGGAGTACAAGATCACTAGACTGAGTGAGAAAATGTACCTTTTTGTATACAGGATCACATGAAAAGCCATTTACCCAATACTGATATATCAACTACAATGATAGTTGAATATGCGAAAGAGTATGTTTTCCATAGAGCAAAGAGGTACAATGATAGTTGAAGAAGCCAGTTCTCCCATCAGGAGTACAAGATCACTAGACTGAGTGAGAAAATGTGCAAAAATCAAATGTTTTCCATGAAGCAAAGAGATACAAAGAATGAGAATGGTGAAGAAGAAGACTCTCATTCAAAGAATGAGAATAGTGAAGAAGAAAATGACCATTTAAAGAATTAGAATGATACAACAGAGGCAATGAAGATGGATGTTTGTCTAGATTAAAACAAGCTAAAAAAAAGATTAAAACTTAGCATTCATTCATGTTTTAGACATCCTCAGGGGCATGCGCATCATAATTGCATCATATTGCATGTATGCAGAAACTCTTCAGCAAAAGAACCCGCCAATCCGTTCAGGCATAAGGAGAATGGAACCCTACTCATCTATTCGGGAACATGGAGAATAGAACCCGCCTATTCGTTTAGGCATAAGGAGAATGGAACCTTGCTTATCTATTCGGGCATATGGATAATAGAACCCACATATCCGTTCAAACATAAGGAGAATGGAACCTTGCTCATCTATTTGGGCATATGGAGAATAGAACCCGTCTATCCGTTCAGGTGTAAGGAGAATAGAACCCAGCTTAACTATTCGAGGATATGGAGAATAGAACCCGCCTATCCGTTTAGACATAAAGAGAATGGAACCCTACTAATCTATTCGGGCATATAGAGAATAGAACCCATCCATCCGTTCAGGCATTTGGAGAATGGAACCTGCCTACTCGTTCGGGCATCAGCGAAACGGAGTTGACTGTCAAATTCGTAAATGGTGAAAATTAGTGCCATTTGTTCTTTGATATACCCTATTTTACTAGAATAACAAAGAATGGGCATCTGTTGTCACTAATTGTTTTACCCTTTTTAAAAAATAAATAAAAAGTAAAAAAATAATGATGATAATATAAAAAGAAAAATATAATAAAAACTTTCAAAGAATAAAAAAATGAATAATAATATCCGTCCGAATAAAACCCATCTCCAAAAAAATAATAAATAATGGACCATTTTTATTAAAAATATATATAAAAAAAGAAATATAATAATAAACCTATTTTTAAAATAAAAGAAGAAAGAGGGGTTCATAAGACCCATGTTTAATAAATAAAAAATAAAACCCATTTTTTGTAAGAGTCCATTAAAATAAAGCCCTAATATATAAATAAATAAATTTATTTTAATTCAAAAGGCCCAAATTAACTTATTTATCTTGTTTTTTTAGGTTTATTCGAGACCGTTGGATCTAGGGCTAAAATAATGGATGGCTTAGATTGAATAAAGGAAAAAAAGGGGAAAAGAGGGAGAGCCCGCGGAGCCACGTGCCAGCGCGTGCGTTGCACGCGCACGAGATCATCTCCCCCCAAATCCCCAGCCGAAACGCTTGGGACGACTGCCAGTGTTGATCCCGTCGTCCCTGGGCCACGACAGCCGTCGTGGTTGGTGCCGGTTGACTCGCCTCGGGCAGTTGAGTCCAATGTGGCCAACCTCTTCCCTTGCCATTGCCGGTAACTCGTCAATTGAAGGGAAAAAGGGTTTGAACCCTAATTTAATTTAAGGACAAAATCTCCCAAATTGGAGTCGAATCATATGAAATTTGGGGTGAATTTCAACAAGTCAAAGCCGTGCTGATCATTTTGGATGATTTCATGGGATGAAAATAGGGATTTTGTCCCCAATTTTCCTTGAATCCCAAACCCTATAAATAGTGACCAATTTTCCATTGTTCAACACACTGAAAATTCATTCGAAAATTCCCAGAAAAATTCTCTAATTTTTTTTTTGGGAAATTGCAAAAATTTGTTCGAGTTTGGAGCAACTCCGGTTCGAATTTTTGAAGAAGAAGCAAGCTTTTTTTGGGACATTTGGAATCAGTTCGAGAGGAAGAAGTTTGTGAATTCTCTGTTCTCAGTAATCTTTATAATTCATATTTATATTGTGGAACTGCTTATGATTATTGAAACCTTGAATTTTGTGTTGTGGTAATCTTTCTTTTTGATCTTTGAATCAAATAAATTTGTTCTTCAAATTTGTTTTTCGATATGAATATGTTTGATCTTTACTCTTTTTAAAAAATATATACAAAAATGTTGTCAAAATAAAAGGTTTTTTAGAAAAAGAAAAGAAAACAAACAAAGAATAACAAAACAAGTTTTTTCATTAAAGTAAAAAAGGTTTAATTTTCAAAATAAAAATAATAATAAATACGAAAGTTTTCAAAATCAAAAAAATAATCTTTTTGTAAATAAAAGATTAAAATTTTAAAATTTTCAATGAAAATCTTTCTAAAATAAAAAAAGGAAGATAAAAGTTTTAAGAAACTTTTTCGAAATACAAAAGAAATTTTCAGATAAAAAACCCTTTAATTACATCTCTCTTCTTTTTTAAAAAAATATAATAATAAAAAAAAGATTTTCGAAACTTAAAAATAAAAAATTCTCTAAAGACAATTTTCTTAAAAATAAAAAACATAAAAATCAAAAAGGGGTTTTAAAAAACATGCAAAAAATAAAAAAATACAAAAAAGTTTGAAAAATTAAAAAGGTAAAAAAATCAAAAACAAAAAAAGGTTTTAAAAAAATTTAAAAAGGGTAAAAACATAAAAATTTTAGGAAAACTTAAAAAAATGCAAATAATAAAAATAAAAGATTTTTAAAAAAAATGCTCCCAAACAAGAGATAAATAAAA
Source organism: Hibiscus mutabilis (assembly GCA_019671005.1). NCBI lineage: Eukaryota > Viridiplantae > Streptophyta > Magnoliopsida > Malvales > Malvaceae > Hibiscus > Hibiscus mutabilis. The sequence continues at coordinate 18,951,921 of CM033727.1, read as the reverse complement.
TATTTTCTCAAAATAAAAATAAAAATATTTTAAGTTTTAAATTAAAAAGTAAAGAAATTTAAAGGGGTTAAGGAAAAGAATAAAAGAATTTTTTTGAAAATAAACAAAAAAACAACAACAAAGAAGTGGTAAAAATGAAGCTTTTCAAAATAAACTCGATCTAAGCTCAAAACATAAAATTTAAAGATTTTGTTTGTTGTCTTGTTTGCCTTTTTAGTAATAATTTTGAGCCTTAGGGATAAGTTCTACAAGCCTTAGTTAGAAACTTTTGTTTGATAAAATATTTTTCATAAAAATAAAATATAGTTAATAAAATTTAAACCCTTAAATAGGAATAAAAACTTGGACCTTATTTAAGATTAATAAACTTTAATTTAGAGAAAATAAAAAAAAAGCTTCAACAAATCAAGTTTCTTAAAGCATTCGAATAAGCTACTAAATTATTTCCTTTCATGGTTTCACTACAAGTTCCTACTTTCATGAATCAATTAAGTTCATCTTATACCTTAGTGATTCGAATAACCCTAGTGTGTAACATGCTTCCATTTATTTTCAATGATCCTTAGACTCTTACATGTACATCTCATACCTAAATTACTAACATGATTCTTGAACATTCAATTTGCATGTAACTAGCTTCCATTCAAGTCATATTCTATGCCTAACCATTCGGCAATCATATATACAAACATACATAACACTTACAAGAAGGTATGATCATACACATATGACCATATAACTTCCAAGGCAATCGAATGGAAGGCAAGCAAGCATGGTTCGATTCATAGTACTTTTAATCCAAGCATAAACATGTACATTAAGCAAGGCATTCGATTGTTCCAAAGCAAACTAGATCAACACTTGATCATTTCAATGTATATTCAATATGAGCACAGCAAAAACACCATCCATTACATAAATTTTAAGATCAAAACATGTTTCATATTGTCGTCCAAGACCATGACATAGTAGGCCCGTACAAGGACTATATATTCAAGTTTAAAGTATTCCAAAATGCATGATCATGATAAACTATATACAATCTAGTGCCACCAATCTAGGAGATATACAAAACAAGTATGAAACCATACTTAGGCAATGCTTGTGTGACTTGCTTCTAGCTCAAGAAATCAGGCTTCAAGATCAAGCAACACTCGTATCCTTTATCTTATAGTTGGAAAGAATGAAAACGAGAGTGATAAGTACATGAATGTACTTAGTGAGGTAGTAACTAGTTCTAACCATTTGTTATATCAAGTTTTGTGTCATTTAATCAAATATAGTCCTAGCTAAGGATTTCAAGCATTAAGATAATCCTAGCTAAGGCTTTCAAGCATTAAGATAATCCTAGCTAAGGATTTCAAGCATTCGGCTATTAAGGAACAAGAAACAAGAAATCATACTTCATATTTTCATTTCAAGAATCAATCACATCATGCTTACAAAACAAGCAATCAAGTAAGTCAAGCTTACATGACAAGTAACATACAATTCATGGCTTTCAAGACAAGTAACATTCAATTCAAGGCTTTCAATACAAGTAACATTCAATTCATGGCTTTCAAGACAAGTAACATGTGTTATTGGATTGTTATTACATTTGTTATCAATTAAACAACCCCCTTGGTACTTAGTTTGTATAGATAATCGAGTCTCCAACCAACTGTCACCACAAGATGCACCGTAGTGCTGGTCAACCCTCCTATTTTCACCAAAGACCACATACGTACCCTTAGTCAGTCGCCAATTAAGGGCCTTAGCCCTGGACCGTAGTCCACCATGACACAATGAGCTCTAGACTCTAAGGCATGCCCTTCTACCTAGTCCAAGTAGCTATCAAGGTTGCTTGATTTACCGTTTATACAAGTTTATCAAGTTCAAGATCATGTCAAGCAAGTTCATTTCATATTAGACCCTTAGGCCATTTGAGCTATAGCTCGCATATCATGTAATTCTCATGTTTCATTTCATCAAGATGAGATAACATCTCAAGCAAGTTCTTTAGCATTCTATCACATGCAACATGTCACATGTAGGCACCAATGTACCACTTAAACATGCTTAGCATTCAAATAAAACATGTATTCAAGATGTGATCAAGTTTCATGCATTACTAGTCATTCTTCCCTAATTAGGTCAAGTCCTTATTAGGTTCATTTAAACACTTCAAGAATGTAAACAAGCATGCATTGGTTAGGACCTAGTCCTAACCCTGGAGATAACTACAGTCACAATACTCCAAGCTTAGCTAGTCTTGGATTCACACTCCTTTGTTCTTAGCTTTAGATTCTTCCAACATTTCCTCTTCCAACAAGTTCAATCTTGGTTCTAACACGTTACAAGAAAACATAAATCAAAACAAGTTCACAAAGTCATTCAATCAAGGCAAGGTTACAAGTATACAACATACACAAATTTGGTAGCATGTTCATATACATTCTCCACTACACTAAACTACACTTATCTATACTCTAGTTCATGTAAAACAGGGCAGAATAATTGTCCTAAAACTGTTTAAAAACAGTTTACAAATTGCCACAAAACACTATACAATTACCTATACAGCTGCTTCTAGGAAGCTTGCACTATATTCACTTAATCATGCATAATTTTCATTTCGTGCGTCAGAATTTCAATTGGTTTACACTGTTGGAAAGCTAACATAATTTTCTTTATAACCATATAAGGCTAGCATTTTAGTTCTTTTCCAATTAATATTGTTTTTAACTTAAAGATAGGGTAATTTGCTTTATTGGACAGTTTGCACTGTCCCTAGTGTTTATTCTCTACGTTTCATTCTAAAATCCAAAATTCAGTTCTGTTTTCTCCTAATGAATTTATACATATCAAGGTTTTCTCCATACAAATTTCAGCCTCAAATTCATTTTATACAATTTATAGTGATTTTTCAAAGTTACTTTCCAAAACATGGCATTCTGGGCAGATTACACTAGGTTGAGTTTCTAGCTTCTTAACTCATTTTAACAAGGTTCTAATCTGGAAATTCAATTCATTTTCATGTTCTTACATGTCTAGGTCAATCTAATTCACCTTGCAATGTGCTTAAAACAGGGCATTATCATGTTGAACCCATTTTGATCTATTTGATCAACATTGCATATCCAATTTACCAATTGAGCAGTCCATTACCTAATTTAACTAATCCAATTAGGTGCTTTCACATTTCGAGCAACTTATTTACTCAAATCAATCCTCAATTCATCTAGCAACATGATCAATTTAGAGCATTACATTCAATTGGCATGCCTAAGCACTTTCTCTATCAAAATAGTCCCTAATTCAACACTATTTTCAACTATATACATTGTCCTTATCAAATTGGCTACTAGCATTCAAAATTTCAAGTTCAATTGGAAGCTGGCATGACCCTAACATACATAACAATAATCCAAGTCAATATAAACAACAAAGACATCATCAATTGAAGATTCAACCATTCTATAACATGTAAAGTCAAGCATTATACCTTCTCCAAGCTAAATTTATCAAGGCTAAATCAAGAAGATTGAATTTGAAGGTGATCAATGATGCTCTTCTCTTCTCTTTCTCTCTCTACCAATCGGCCATGGAGGATAATGGGAGGAGGATGACAATATTTTTGTTATTCCTTACCCCATGTTTCCGTGAGTCTTCCTTAATTGGCACATGTTCTCATCAATTGAGAACATGTGACAAGGCCCTTAATCTTAATCCCATTTGCATGCAAACTCTAGAGTTTTGCATGTTCACATTTCCATCCTTCCATTTGTGCCTTCTAGTTTTAATTTTAATTCAATTTGGTTCTAATTTCACTTATTTGATCTTAAGGATGGCTAATGTTCTTTCTTCTTTGATTTGATTAACACATTCATTCAATTATGCAATAGCTTAGATTGTGGTAACTTTCCTAGGCCAATTTTAGGGTGTTACAATTCTCCTCCCCTTAAAATAAATTCATCCTCGAATTCACCTGAATTGAATAGGTGAGGATATTGTTTCTTCATGACTTTTTGAGATTCCCAAGTTGCCTCTCCTACCTTGTGATTTCTCCACAAGACTTTGACAAGAAGAACGATTTTGTTCGCCTTCTAACTTCACAATCAAGAATCTAAACTGGTTTTTCTTCGTATGACAAGTCAGGATTTAATTCAACTTCTTTGGGTTCAAGGACATGAGATGGATCAGATCTATATCTTCTGAGCATGGAGACATGGAAGACATTGTAGATCTTATCAAATTCACTAGGGAGTGCCAATTGATAAGCCATTGGACCAATCCTTTCAATGATTTCGAATAGTCCAATAAATCGAGGGCTGAGCTTTCCTTTTCTTCCAAACCAAAAGACTTTCTTCCAATGAGATACTTTGAGGAAGACCTTGTCTCCAACATTATGATGGATGTCTCTCATTTTCAAGTCAGCATAGGCTTTCTGTCTATCGAAAGTTGCCTTCAATCGATCATGAATAATCTTCACTTGTTCTTCGGTTTCTCTAAGCAATTGAGGTCCTATTTTCTTCCAAGGAAAGTAATAATCAAACAATTGAATTCCAAGTCAATCTCTGTGGGATCGATACTTAGCTTAACTGTTGTATTACTTGCAGACCGTGTATACTTGCTCGCAAAAGACTCATTTTTGCACTGTTTTATTACTTTTCCAATACATGTCTTCTGCCCCGTTTGTCAGCATTCACTTAGAGAGTTTACACTCTTGATGGCGTCTGTCGCGATGAGATTTCTCTAGCTTTCACTCTGGTGGTTCTCCATAAGCTTCGAACTTTGACTGTTATCTATAATCGCGTTCTCTTGAATTGGTGTCCAAGTCTCTTATATAGGCGGTGAAATTAGGGTTTTAGTGCCCTAAAGTGTGTGCACTTCATTAAATAAGGTAATTTATTTCTTGTTATATTTAATGTTTTGTATCAGGGAGAAGGTCCACTTGGACAAAAGTAGATTAATCTCCAACTTGTTAAGCCTTATCGGCTTCATCCATGAGATCTGCTACTCATCCGCTCCATCATTCCTCCAGCATCCTGCATATGCACCACAAAACACCAGCTTTCCCACAAAAGCACCAATATATATGACATTAGAGCACAGACAATGTAACTCCCTATTTACATGCAAACTATATTCTATCTAACCTAAATGCAACTATATGAACTTGAAAACATAAAGACAAGTAAAAAAGGAATATAAAATAGATCATTTACACACTCATCGAGTACCGGTACCAAAGGGTATTGTATCAATACTCGTGTCTAAGTAGCAATACACTAAATAATCTATAAATGAAAATTAAGGATGGAAATTGATGTGAATATTAATAATTGAATTATGCCTTGATAAATGAGATAACGAGGATTAATGGAGACAATAAATGAGATTAGTTATACACTTCTCCATAATGGATTAACAACACAGTAATGTAAAATAATGATGTGTTGACGATTAGCAACGATAGGGGATCCTTGGGATCGTGTTACTTGTATGCCGGATAGGCAATTATTTGGTTGATTCGATGATTGATGGGATTTGGATACCCAGCAAAAGAGTATTGCAACACCATGGTTATAGATACCGAATGAAGGTTACTGATGTTATGTAACCTGGGCCTCATTCGAAGATACTCGATGGGGGATTCTAAGTATCGGTGTATGTTCTGATGCTAGGTAACCCATCCTCACCTAGAGTGTAGAAGCTCGATGGGGGATTCTAAGCAAGGGTGTGTGTTCCGATGCTATATGACATGGTCTCACCTAGAGTGTATGTTTCATGCTTTGTGACCCAGCCTCACTCTAAAGTTGTTGTTGTTGTTGATATGTGTTTTTGCCTAGATGATCTGATGAGATCACGAGTATGGTTGGACCATGAGTTCCATGTTTGATGATTGCTTTGATGAGAGCATGTGTTTAGACGACTAGTGGTAGCGCCACGTATTTATTTACCATTCTTTTACACAGAATTCCGATATCTATCATCTCTGATCGTGACCCACGATTTACGTCTCAATTTTGGAGGACCTTACACGAGGCCTTGGGAGCGCAAGCGCATCTTAGTACTGCTTTCCATCCTTAAACTGACGGCCAATCTAAAAGAGTTATTCAGGTAACTCTAAACCTTTCTCTAAGCTATGTGAATAAGTGTTTGTATCAATCATGATTCTTCCTTGTAGATTCTGGAAGATATGCTCTGAGCGTGTGTCATCGACTTCGGGAATACGTGGGAGAAATCCCTACCCTTGGTCGAGTTTACTTATAAAAACAGTTACCAGGCTTCAATTCAAATGGCTCCGTATGAAGCTCTCTATGAAAGGAGGTGTAGAACCCCTCTTTGTTGGACTGAACTCGGTGAAGGCAAGATACTAGGTCCTGACTTACTTTAGAAAACCGAAGAAAGGACTACCATTATTCATGAATGGCTTAAGGCTGTCTTCAATCGACACAAGTCCTATATCGATCCGGGCAAGAGAGATATTTAATACGAGGTTGGTGAAAAGACCCTCCTCAAAGTATCTCCGTGGAAGAAGATTCTTTGTTTCAGAAAGAAAAGGAAAGCTAAGTCCTTATTTTATTGGCCCGTTTGAGGTGATTGAGAAAGTCAGACCTGTTGCTTACCGATTAGCTCTCCTTGAGAAGTTAAGTCAGATTCACAATGTTTTCCATGTTTCTATGTTACGCAAATACAGATCAAATCCTTCCTATGTGATTGAACTAGAATCCATAGAGATTCAATCCAATCTAATGTACGAGGAATAACCAATGCAGATCCTCGCATGATAAGTTAAACAGTTACATAACAAGATTGTGCCCTTAGTGAAAGTTTTGTGGCGAAGTCACTCTGTTGAAGAAGCAACATGGGAATCTGATGAGACTATGCAAAAATAGTATCCACAACTATTCGCCTGAAATAAAAATTTGAGGATGAATTTTCTTAAAGGGGGATTGTTGTCATATCCTGAAAACCAGTCTAGTTATAAATAGGTCTCGGTGATCGAAAAATTTTGAATCCGATGTGTAGAATGTTGTAATGAATGACCATTGTACCCCTCTTGTTGTAATAGAATTACAATTTTGGCCCTATGTGAGTAAATGAACCCTTGTGTGAAATTCGAAGCCCAAAGTGTAAGTCTGGGCTAGTCGTATCGATACGGTCTAACCATCAATAACTAACTTCCTGATTTTAGCGGGGGCATACCGATACAGGTAAAAGCGTATCGATACGGGTCCCCTATTTTGAGCAAATCTGACGTCGTTTGATAGGAAATGAGGATAGGTGATGAGTTACCTCTATGCTTGTCCAATCTTATATGAAATTCATCAAAATTCACAAGTAATCGAGATCATAAGCCAATTTGGGGAGTTGTTAATCCTTGGGCTTACGAAACCCTCAAGTGAGGGAAATGATCCTATTGGTTGATTGGAGTGGTGAAAAAATGATTAAGGTTTTAATCATTTAAGGTAAATAGACAAAAAGGGAAAAAGCTTCTTTCATTTTTTTTGATCATGCCTCCCGAAAGCTAAGCTCAAGCTTTGTCTTCCAAATAAGCTAACACCTCAATTGTTGCTCTATCTCAAGCTAAGCTCACACCTCTCTCTTTAGTCACCTTAAGTTCATCATTTCCTTGATTTAAAGGTGCCATTGTAAAGCTATTCATCGGGTAAGGCAAAACCCTCTTTCGATTATTGAATTCCTTGTAAGATGTGAGTTTAATTTCGATTTAAAATCCTAAGCTAGGCCTAAGATATATTGTCAATTTGGTTATAATGATTCCTATTGTTTTTCCTAGCTCAAAACAAGGAGGAAGACGATCCATCAACCCCAATCGAATCTAGGAACAAAGGAATCAACATTCAGGAATCCTAGAGCCTTCGAATCTTAAGGTGAGTGTAGTTGTGTCAAAGGGTAGGCATAGTGTCATCCCCTTTTGTATTAATTGTGATATGTTGCATTTGATCAATGTCTCGCGTAAAACAACTATGTTTAATTCGACTGGCAAGTCCGGTAAGTACTTCGTACTATTTTGATATGTGAAAATATGGTTATGGTGTGCTAAGCATGTGGTTCATGGATTTGAAATGAATAAGATATGTGTTATGGAGCTAAGGCTCGTTTTGACATTTGATATGATAAGAATTGATAGAAAATATGAAATATGTGATCTTTGTGAAATGATGGACATTGGATACAATTGGCATGCCATAGGATTATTGAGCTCGGTTAAGTAAGGGAGGACTACAGTCTGGGGCTACGGCCTATATATGGGGGAAATAAGGATGGATTGTGTAAGGGATATATTTTCGAAGCTACAGGTCAAGGCTACGGCCTATTTCTGATAAATGGGTGTATAGGGGAATCTGTGTATCCAATGGTACCTAATGTGATATGTGCTTATGAATTATGCTATGACCATATGATTATGATATGACTGTGTGACATTTAATATGTGACTATGAAAGCATGAGAATATGTGTAATAAGCATGAATTGCGCATAGCTTATTATGACTACTTGTATATTTTATTATCATGCATTCCATTGTAAATGTTATAACTACCTCACTAGGCTATGTAAGCCTAACATGTGTGTCTCATGCATTTTCAGGACCTTAAGTGATCCCGAACTACGATCATTTTGTTGCGGTTGCAAGTCACTCTCATTTACTACGTGTATGCTTACCCTCTATCTTGAACTATAGAATTGTGGCATATGCTTTAAACACGTTCGGTATGAGTATTTTGATGGTTGTATAATAGCCCTATAATGACCTAGTGTTGTATTCATGAAATGGTGCGTTTGGAGAATGTCAAGATTGTTCAAAAGAACCTAAAACGAGCCTAAAGTGAAAACTGGGTAAATGAATTCAAAATGCTACAAAATTTGGTAGGACAATAGATTAATGGATTTTAGGCATGCTGGTAAAATTTGGTAATAATTGGACCACATTTGAGCAGTCAAATTAGGTAAAAACTAGATAAAATATGTCATTACAGGCCAGGCGTATCGATACGGGGAAGCCTATACTGATACGGCCTTGCATATTTAGTCTTTGATGAAGCAGCTGGTATCGATACCCTACGGAGCATGCCGATACGAGTTTGGACAGTAAGTTCTAAAAATTTAATTGCATCGGTACGACCTCAGGCGTACCGATACGAGTCAACCCAAGTTAGAGAGTATCGATACGGGCATAGACGTATCAGTACGATGTCGTTGACCTCGAACCCGAAAATTATGAAATTCAACATAGCATATCGATACGGACCATAGTGTATCGGTATGTTGTCAGTTAATTCTGTTAAAAGACTTAAGGAACAGATTTAAAAGAATTACAAATTGGCCACTAATAGTTATACGGCTTAATTGGATAGGTAAAAGATATCTGATAACAACGAAACTTCATAGGTTAATAATTGGAAAGTCTAATTACAAATCGGTAATAAGAATTCAGGTTAGGGTCATTAATTTGTAACGTTTACAGTTTTGTCCCTTTAATTTGAAAAGTTTTAAAACAGCTCCAATTCCGATTTCGATCTCCAATTCCGCCTTTCGATAACACTTCCGGCCTAGTTTTCTACAAGACCGGGAAAGGGGGTGTTACAATCCTCTTCCTTTCCCCAAAAAGGTAAAAACCAAACCATAGCTTGAATGAGAGAGAAAGACATGAAGGCTTCATTTTTTGTAATGGTTAGACACCAAAATTAGATCAAGCTTAGAGCCCTTTTTGGATCGGATGAGTAGAGAGGGTAAGAAGCTCCTTTCCTCCTTTGAAATTTGTTAAAAGTTTGGGTTTCAACTTTAATCTCTTTAGGAATTATTAAATTCAAATGGATGAATATGCTTTCCTGTATGATTGAGCTATATGAATTGAATTCATGTTTGATATAAGAATTTTTGAGAAATTCTTGTTGAAGGCATCATCGAATCCTTGTAGGAATTCTAAGATTAGTATAGAAGGTTAAATATGATTAATAATGAATCTTAAAGTAATTATGATGGATTAAATATTCGAATGAGATATTTCTTAATTGTGTAGTTTGAGTTGGATTTTGAATTGGTTTCATTGCTCATTATATCGAATAATGGACTGTTTTGGTCTAAAGAGAATTGATAAGGACTGTTTTATTGAATTAGAAAGAAAAAAAGGCTGATGTGTGAAATAGAAATATGAATTGATTGGTAATATAGTTGGGACCGTTTTATCAATGAAATAAATTGTTTTGAGATTGTTTTGATAAACTAAAAATAGGGGGCTATTTTGCAAGTTTAGTGACTGTTTTACAATTAAAAACTGGACTATTTTAGAGCTTAAAAAGGATAGTTTTGTAAGTTGAATTGAGGGGTTGTTACAAGTCAAAATTTGACTGGTTTGTAATCTAAATTAAGGGTTGCTTTGTCAATAAAGAGGGATTGTTTTAGCAAAAAAATGGACTGGTTTACAAAGTTACGAAGGGGATTGTTTGTAAATGAAATAAAGTTATCAAATAGTACAAGACTGGATGAAGAAATTAATTTCTATGTTGGTCTCTAATTGGTACTTTGATTGGAGATAATAGTTAAGATTCAGTGCCGTATATTACATAGGCGGATTTGTGCAGTAATTGTATGTAAGTTGATAATGTAAGAAATGTAGTTTGAAAAACTGTAGAAATACAATTTGGTACACTGCAGAAATGCAGTTTGGAATAATGCAGAAATGTAGCTTATATGCAGAATTTTAAAACAGTTAGAATGCAGTCCATATGCAGTTTATAGCATGCAGTAATGCAGTTTTCAAGCAACCTAAATTGCATTATAATGTAATAAGTATGCATGTTATTTGAATATTTAAGAATTTAGTTTGATGCATAAAAGAGATTAGTTTTGAAGTGAGGAATCCATGAAATCGTCAATAGACTTTTATTTGAAAATGTTTGTATGGTAATGAAATCAAGGATATGAAATAGTAATGAAGGATTACTATCGTTTGTAGTTTTGGTTATATAAAATGTGTTTTATTCGATTAATAAGGAAGTTTGGTGTGATATACATATATATAATTATATATAATGTTATGTAATTGCTTGAATAATTGTACTTTAGATAGTGAAAACTAGTTATAAGATTGAAGTGAATAAACACTAATGATTGGTTATTTTGAGGTACATGTATTGATAAAGAAGATGTTGCTAAGTGAAAGCTAGGAAAGGATTTGGTTAGGTATCAAGATGTGATTGTGGTTAAGGTATTCATTAACTTAGGAATATAAGCTGAGTGTTGTTACATTGTCTCGGATGACATAGTGTCATTTCGAATCCTGGATTTATGTTTTAATAAATGAAATGCGTAAGCATGAATGCATATGAACATCTTTGCATAAGGCTCAAGTAGAGCAAATTGGGGAAGGGCATTCAAGCATGACATCTTGATAAGTTTATTGTTTATATTGCATTACATATGCATCATGTGCCTTTCTATGCTTGATAAGATTTTAATAAAGGGTAACATATTTCGTTTGAAAGTTTAGAAATCAAACTATGAAATCTTTACCTTAAATCATTAATAAAGCAAATCAAAACTTAAAATGATTTAAGTTAAGAGCTTTTATGTTATCTCGAGCTATTAGCTCATCCTTGCTATAAGATATTAAAGAAAGAAATAAGTAAGCTTGCCTTATGACATAAGATACACCCTTCTAACTTCAAAGCATAAAATATTCAAATTGCCTAAACAATGGAAGTCCTTGGACACTTTGGCAAGGTGCAAAGGTATAATTCGGGACTACGGTCCATGAGCTACGGCTCAAGGGTGATGACCCCATATATGTGATATATTGGCGACGGTAGGAGGTAACGGGGGATATGGTAAGGAGATTGGCGATAGTTGGATGGATAGAGAAGAGAAGCTAGGTCTGTTATGCTATAAACTAGCCATTTCTTTGTGATTTGTGCTAAGTGAACCTTAGACCAAAGCTACATATTTCCAAATGTGATCCAAGGCAAATGATTTTAAAAGACATAAACTTTGTAAGAAATTTGATAAGAACTCTGATAAGCTTTGATAAGAACTCTTGAAAACTTTGATAATCCTTGGTAAAACTCCAATAAGATAAGTTATGAACTCTGATAAGTTTGATAAGAAATTTGATAGAACTCAGTTAGAAACTAGGAAAAATTTTCGATTAAGATTTGAAAGAATAGGAACTCCGATAAAGCTTCCAATAAATAAAGCATTATATAAGCTAAGATTTAGACATAAACTACCATTGCTACATTATGCTTGTATTCCTTGAATTTCCACTTATTATCATTGTTATTATACTTTTTAATTTTAAGGTCACTACCTCACTTAGGCTATATAAGTCTAATATATTCATTGTCATGCATTTTCAAGACTGAAGAAGCTCTGTGTTTCGATCGTGTTCAAAGGTTGCAATTCACTTTCTAAATTTTTGTGTATCATTTATGCTTTCCTTAAGAAACTCCTATAGTGGTGGCATATGAAATTTGTATAAGTCTATTAGTATCTTACGTAAATAGTGTTTGCTATGATTTATTGGGATGTCAAACATTTATCTATGAATGTGATAAAATTGATTTTGTAGGACTTGATTCTATATATAGGCTATGCTTAGTAATAAGAATGATGGGAATAAATGTCTATGCATGCTAGATTTCTTTTCGATCTAATCTGTCTATGAGAAATTAGTAATATAACAATTGGTTAAGTACGATCAATAATGTTTTATGTATTTATTATCTTGATTAATGAACTGAACTATCCTAAACCGAATTGGAGTATTTGTGACACAAGTAATTGAGTAAAGGAATGATTAGGAATTTTGGATAAAAGTTCAATAATTTTGTATACTTTAGGTTCTTCGTCCATAACAAAACAAATGTCGTGGCAAGTCTAATTGTCATGGCAAAACTAATAACTTACAAGTATGTAAGCTATCTCTTGTGTGTTTGGTAACGCTTCTTAGTCCGGTTTACTCCTAAACCGGGTAAAAGGTGTCACTAACTTGAAATCTGTAATAAGACCTATTCAGACAAAGGTTTATAGGTTAATAATCTCATTTGAAAGATTTTGATTTTGTTTGGACAATTAAAACTATATGATAAAGACATGTCTAGCTAAAATTTGATTGAGAACATATGCATGCTTTTAAGCTCTTTCGAATGGATTAAACAGATTTAAGATGTTGTAAGAATAAAGGGAAAATTGTGAGGCATAATTCGATAGAGTTCATTAAAAATGGATAATATATGTATTACATCTATGCTTGATAAATGAAAATGGTTTCATGCTAGTATCAAAATGACCTAGTTGGTAACACATAGCAAGTTAAATTTTCGGAATGTTATAATAAAGTTTTATGAATGAAGTTTGATTTAAGAAAATTTTGTAAGCCTCTTGAACTAGTGAGAGTTTTTCATTTTGATCATGTGATTTCTGCTTTTGATTTCTATGTTTTATTCTGGTGACATCTTCGATCCCGGTTTCCTTCCGAAGCGGGTAGAAGGTATTACAAAATCTTACCATCACTAATAATTAAAGTGTGAGCTTAATCCTTTAAACCTAGAATCCCTAAACTAGACCCATAACTCTAAGCATTCAACTTGAAACATATACCCCTAAACCCTAAACCTCAACCCTTAAATCTTACTATCACTAATAATTACAGAAGCCTAATCCCCTAAACCCCTAAACTAAACCTATAACTCTAAACGTTCAACTTGAAACATATATCACTAACCCCAAATCTCAAACCCTAAATCTTGCAAATACTAATAATTAAAGTGCAAGCTTAATCCCTAAGCCCCAAATCATTAAACTAAATTCATAGGCCATAACCCCAAACATTCAACTTGAAACATATAGCCCTAAACTCCAAATTTCTAAACTAAACCCATGACCCAATCACTCAACTTGAAACATATACCCCAAACCCAAAACTCGTAAACTAATCTCATAAGTCATAACCCAAACCATAAATTTTATTTTTAATTTTAATTAAATATATTATTATTAAATTACAATAATTTGAAAATTAAATTAAATATTAATTTGAATATACTAAAATTATTATTTTTAATTAAATATTAGATTAAATACTAATTTAAATATATTAAAATTATTATTTTAATTACATATTAATTTGAATATTAATTATAATATTTATTTAAATTATGGTTTTTAATTAAGTATTAATTTAAACTATGATTTTTATTTATTTTTAATTAAATATTAATAAATATATTATAATTATTAGTTAAATTATAATTTAAATATTAATTAAATATTAAATATTAATTTAAATATTAATTAAACTCTAACTATAAATATTAATTAAATATTAATTATTAATTAATTTAATTTAAATATTAATTAATCACTAACTATAAATACCCTTTTATAATTTATCCTGAAACTCTAGTTTTATTTTCAGGGTTGCGCCGTAATTGTAAACACTCTCAGTTTATCTCTCGAAATCTCATTCTCCCCTAACCTGAACCTTTCAAATTCTCTCATTCATCTCTCTCGACTTTAAAGCTTCATCTCTAATCTCTCTCAGGCTCTTAGCCTCCCAAGTCTCGGCCATTTCTTTATTCTGGTTGCATAATCCAATCTCTCAGTCTCTCGATATAAATTACAACTTTTGAAGGAGTTGTACAATGTCCTTTATGTTGAGGAAGAGGTTGAAAGGAGGGTAGGTGTTGTATATAATGAGTTTGTTAATATATATATATATATATAATTCAAAATCTGTACTTCCTTTTTTTCTTTTTTTTCTTTTGTCCAAAATAATTCATCTTAAAGTTTGTCAAGTTTCAATCGACCTCGAACATTTAAAAAATTCATTCTATTTCATGTCGGTTTTTAGTTTTTTAATGTTCACTTAAGTTTTTATTTTCACAACTTTAATTAACTTTTTATCTTTTTGCATGTTAAAATTTTTTATGCCAATTCAGTTGCTTCTAGGAGTGAAAAATCTAATGTTAACTCCTAAACTAATTTGTTTTTTATCTCTCGTACCGAAGATGCTGAATTTGATATTTTAGAGTATTGGAAAGCACAAATTGTTTCTTTTCCAGTACTTTTGAGAATAGCAAGAGATATTTTAGTCATTCCAATCACTTTAGTTTCTTTCAAATTTTCATTTAGCACGGGGTCGGATTTTGAACAAGTTGAGAGCTAAACTCTTAGCTAAAAATGTTGAGATATTTGTAACAACCTGTAGTTGGTTGTATGTTTTGAACTGGGAGAAAAGGATGAAGATTATCTTATTGTGGTTAATGATTTTTCAGTCTCTAATCTTGGTGAAGATTCACTTCCCATTTAAGGTTAACCTTTTAAATTAGATTTTTAATTTTTTATGTTTATTAATTTTTAAAAATGGTTTTTGATTTCGTTTTTGCTTTTTAGGGTATTTTTACAACAAGCATGTTAATGCTTATGGTATACTTCTTTTGCTTAACTTTGGTATAAGATTGTATTATATTCATGTTATAAGCTTTTTTATCCTATTTCTATGGACTGTAAGAGTTTGGTAAAGTCAAAAATGTTTGGCATTGCTGACCTTCACATTCCTCTTGACTTTACCACTATGTGTTTGTTCTAAATGAATAATAATCATTGTTTTATTCATTTTTAGGGCTTGGTTTTTTTGTTAATCTTGGTTACTGTTATTGTACTGCTTGATGCTTGCCTATGGAATGGATTAACTGCTTGATGATTGCTACATGCTGGTGGTTGCTGGCTTGGTTAAATTATGTTGATTTTGTTATTTTTTTTATCTAAGTAGTTGCCCTTGGTTAAATTATGTTGGTTTCACTTTGACCTTCAAAACTAATAAGTTACCCATAATTTAACCACGATGGTAGCATTTAGATCATTTAAAAGCTCGATGAGAAAATTTCTGGTAGCAAAGTCGAGCATTTAGTCTCGTAAAACTTTTACTATAAGATCTGAGAGCTTAAAATTTTACAAAATAAAACTTACTTTATTCATTTGTAGTTTTTAAGTACTAAGTTGCAATAAATTCAATATTATCTTATTTCTTAATTTCAATTTGTAAACTTTTAATATAATATGATATAAGTATTAATTAAAACTTTATTTAAAAACATTACGGAGTCTTTCAAAGTTCAAACCACCTCCTAAGCTTCTAACATTGTAAATTTTAAACTTCTAACTTTGGTTCTCCTAGGCTTCTAACATTGTAAAGTTTTAATTAATTTGTCTTAACATTAATTTGTATATGATAATTAAAATTACGGTATTTCAATTATAACTATGAATTTAAAAATTTTGTAAATGGTTAACCTTCTAACATATGGTTTTTATCAAATTAATAAATAATTTCAAACCCTTCTAACATTTCTATTCATAAGGGAAAATGTTAGCATCTAAAGCTTTAATTTTTTTTAATGTAAACTTACATTTTCTTGCTAACTAAACAGAAAAAAGTCTGTCAGTTTAGAGCTTTGAATCTTATGTTTAAAAAGTGGCTTTAATAGTGTGATTTGGTAAAAAAATATAAATATGGTATTTTTTGTTTCTTAGATGTTTTTTATTCAAGATGAATTTATTTAGTTATTTAAAAATTAGAGTAGAGAGATAAATATACTTTACATTTATTATATTTTAAATTGATTATATATGTATATATATTCTTATATATAATTTAATAAATTAATAATCAATAATTGAATTATTTAACAAAAAATAAAATTAATAATTTAAATAGTAAACAATTAATTTCTCGCATTATAATAAAATAGATTCATAATTTCTCAAATACTTCATTTTTTTCTTAAAAATCATCGAATCATAGACTTCATTCCTTAATTACAGGTCGGGTAAATAATAATATCAAGCTAGGTCAATATCAGTTCAAGTCAACAACAGGTCGAGTTCAAAATAAGTCGGGTTCAAAACATGTCGAGTTCAAAATATGTCGGGTAAAATCGGATCTGTGATCGTTTCAGTCGGGTAATATCAGTTATTTTCCAGGTTAGTCTCGGGTTCAGGTTTGTATCAGCTGGGTGCATGTTGAATTCCGGGTCCACAATAACAGGTTCAATTCGAGGTTCAGGTCATTTTCGGTCGGATGCATGTCAGATTCGGTTATTACAATATTAGGTCCAACTCGAATTCGGGTCAACAACAATCGGTTATAGGCCAAGTTCCGATCATTTTCGGGTCATCGCTTTCTCGGGTCAAAATAAGTTTTGACTCGAGCATATTTGATTTGAGTTTTAGGTGGAGTCAATTTTTTAGATCTCTACTGGTAAGTTTAAACCCCAAAACCAAAGTCGGTCCAAGTGCAAGTGTTTGTCACTCACAGCTGGTTTTGGATGGTGGTGATTCCCACTACTTAAAATATTATTATTTGTTCGACTCTTTTTGTATGTAACATGAGCCCTCCTCCAATCAAACTGCGCCACACTTCATCGTTATATTTTTTTTTGAATAGCACAGTTCATCGTTATTCTATTTAAAATCTCAACCATTAATTCTATCTATTCGATAAACAATTATTGTTTTTATCTGTATTATTTGATATAATTTTTTTTTATCATTATTTGATATAAATTTAATCATTATTTATAGGTATAATTATACTATTGATAAATAAATAGTACTATACTTATGAACAGGGACGGATGCAGG
Source organism: Hibiscus mutabilis (assembly GCA_019671005.1). NCBI lineage: Eukaryota > Viridiplantae > Streptophyta > Magnoliopsida > Malvales > Malvaceae > Hibiscus > Hibiscus mutabilis. Next base: position 18,934,267 of record CM033727.1, on the reverse strand, counting down.
ACTTTAGGTTAGAGGGACGAACCTATAAATTTCTAAGGGGCGAATTTATAAAAGTTAAAGTGGACGAAAATAGATTTTCAATAAAAAATACATAGAAAAAATTTAGAAATTTTCTAAATTGTATAAGAGTTTCAAATTTTTAGGGGGTAACTGCCTCTTCAGCCCCCCTTCGGTCCATCCCTGCTGATATGGATGATTCTACTATAAATGTCATGTACCGTTATGAATTGCTAGTCAAATGTACCGCTATGTATTATTAACTATTTTAATTACTTTTGAAATCATAGGTACTGAAAGCATTATTATCCCTTTTTAGTATAAAATCTAAAAGAATTATATTATTTTTTCAGATTTTTTCTTTTTGGATAAAGTACACAAATGGTAACTGAATTTTGGTAAATTATTTAATTTGATAATCAAACTTTCAATTGCTTCAACGTTACCATTAAACTTTTAGTTTTGTTCTAAATTGGTCACTAGCCCATTAATAGCCGTTAAAAGGACGACGTGACAGTTAACATATTTTGTATAATGACACATCCAGTCATCTACGTTTGCACATTTAAATAATTTTCTCCTAATTTGAAAAAAAAATAATAAATTTAACCCTCGTTATTTACACATTATTTTGAAACTATTTTAATTAAAAATAATTTAAACATAAACCCTAAAACTAACATCCTAAACCTTAAACACTAAACTCTAAGACCATAAACCCGATCCTAAACTCTAAACCAAGCAATACTATATGTAATCATTAGTGTCACATCATCGACCGGTAAGTAACTTAACGATATGCTATTCAGTAACTTAGAATTTGTGTTCTCGTAATGGAATCAAAAGCAACTAGTACGCTTAGAAATAGTTATTCTAATGTAAAAGAAAAAGCCAGACTACTCATTTGTGTTGCGTGACTTGAAACTTCAAAGTTCGATTCAGCAGTACTATTATTTAGTTTAGGGTTTACGAGTTAGTGTTTAGGGTTTATGATTAAATTATGTTTAATTATAATAGTTTTAAATTAAAATAATGTGTAAATAATGATGGTTAAAATTATTTTTTCAAATTAAGGCAAAATTATTTGAATGTACAAACATGAATGATTAAATATATTATTATAAAAATATTTTAACTGTCACACTACCCTTTTAACAGGCTAATGGCTAATTTAGAGCAAAACTAATAGTTTAATGGTAACATTGAAGCAATTGAAAGTTTGATTATCAAATTAAATAATTTACCAAAGTTTAGTTAGCATTTGTGTTCTTTACCCAAAAAAATATGAAAAAATAATAAATTTTTTAGGCTTTATTCTAAAAAAATTAATAACACTTTCAATCTTTATAATTTTAAAAATAATTAAAAATATATAACAGTATGCATTATTAGTGGTTACTGCTAGCGTAGAATCATCTCCATACACATATATATAGTATTGATTAAATAATGAATAAATCACAATCATAGGCGAAACTACCCTTTGTAATTAGAAATCAATTGACACCTTAAAACTTTTTTGAAAAAAATCGCTATAAATTTGTATAAAAAATTGACACTAGTCAACTCGTTGTATGTCCTTGCGTACTTAAAAAATTTATTTTATGTATTTTTAAAAATAAAACATCATAATTTAAATTTTACGACTCTGCCCCATATCACAACCCATATTCTAATTAACATTAAATTCAGAATTCAACTTTAAACAACCTCTTCTTTTTCTTATATCAAAATAAATAACTAAATAACCTTAAAAATAAAATAAAATAAAAGATAAACCACAAAGAAAACAGTTATAATGGGTCCCATTTTGAAAAAACAAACGGATAAGAGTTGAAAAATCGCATGAAAATAGAAAGTTTTCAAAATAATGGGTAAAGAGTACGCAGTACACGTTTGTTTACGTAATTTTGATCAATATTACAACTTCTGCCATAATAATAATAATAATAATAATAATAATAATAATAATAATAATAATTATTATTATTATTATTATTATTAGAAAAAACTACATAAATAGTACTTTAGCTATTGGTGCGTTTTTATTTTAATATTTTAGTTATTTTTCGGTAAAATAGTACCTAATGTTACGTTTCGTTTTTATTTTGTTATCTCACCGTTAAAAAATTAATGGCAGATTGACCAGAAAGAGAAAATCACATGTAGCAGGCTGTCATGTCATTTTCTCTCTCATAGTTAGCATGTCACGTCGACTAAAATTATATAAAAAGCACACGTGACATGCTGACTAGAAGAGAAAAAATAATATGGCAGGCTGTCACGTGTGATTTTTCTCTCTGTAGTCAATATAATGTTAATTTTTAACGGCATGTACCAGTTTGAAAACGAAACATGACGTTGACTATCATTTTATCAAAAAATAGTTGGGTATTAAAATAAAAATACGGCAGTAGCTAGTGTACTATTTAAGTAGTTTTCCCTATTATTATTATTATTATTATTATTATCCGAATGATTTTCGAAACTCCATAGGAAAATTTTATTACGCAATTACAATTAAAAATCATGAAATTTTTAATATCTTACAAAATGACGATATTAAGTATTAAATATCTGAGATTATAGTGCTTTAAAATATTTCAGTACCGATTAAAGTTTAAGACTTATTTAATCGTTTGAAAGATACAATGGTTTGAACCCAACAAGTGTCCCAGTAGAAAAGCGGATAATATTTATCTGAAGAGATACGAGTTCGAATCGTGTTGTCTACAAGGTGTATGTGAAATGTCAAAGGGTTAAGAATATCTATGAACATATACTACATTGTAATCACCTTTAACTATTCAAAAAAAAGAAGAATGGTTTATCTTAAATAAACTGATAAAGTTGAAAGATTTAATTTAGAATATTAACTTTTTTTTTGTTAAATTCTAATTCTAATCTTACCTAAAAGGGAGGAGAAGGGGGAGACTCTAGTGGAAGGAAAAGGGTACTCCTAGTGGGTCTAGAACCCATGTTCTAAGAGAAATGAGGAAATAAATATGAGTAGCTTGACCAACCGACCAAATGTGTTTGCTTAAAATATTAATCATTTTTAATTGAGCAAACTTAATCATTTTAAAATGACTTAAGGAAATTATGTTATAATCTTAATTTGGCATAATGTTTTTAATTTTATTTAGAGTTAAAAGCTTATTTTGTAAAAACATAAGTTTACTTAGTATATTTTAAACAATCTCACATCTTTTTATATTATTTGTTTTGAGTTTAAATAGAAAGACTTAATATTGGGCTTGTAAGAGAAAAATATGATGGTAGTTGCGCGCACACGAGGTTTGGCAAAGAAATCCAATTCAGTTGAAATTGACTATTTCTTCATGTGCATGAACTAAAGGCTCGATCTATTTTTATTTATTTATTATTATTTTTAAAACTGGTTTCTAACCATTCATTTTAAATTGAAAGTATATTCATTTTTAACTATTCATTTTTTGATTGATTTTAACCATTAAAGTATCTTTATTTTTAACCACTCATTTTAATTTTAATAGATTTGCCCTTGATTAATACTATTTTTAAATACCCTTTTCGGTATACGTGGTACTATAAATACCATGCACGTATGCCCTCAAAATCATCTCAAAGTAGAATCATCTACTTACTTTCTTCCCAGCTCTCTCGTTTTAAACATGTTTTAAATATTAGTATTCATTGGCACTTTGCTCTTTTTGTTTCTTATTTCGGTAGAAGTACTTTTTGAATCCTAGAGGGTGCTTCACCGTGAAATATCCTTAAGGACAATGTCTAATGTACGCCTCAAGCAAGTCTTCTTTTCAACCCTTTTTCAGTTTAACCAAATATTTTTCCTACAATCTTAAGGATAATTCATGTTTCCTATTTAAATTGAAAAACTACAACCTCTTAGCAAAATTTTCGCTGGTGTTATTGTTGTTGTTACACTGTCCGTGCAGTACTCTAATGTGTCTTCTTACTATAGTGTTGTTATGTGTACATCCACAGTTCAAACTCAACGCTTTTAAAATAGGTATGTATTTCTATGAATTTTTCTTGGATGCTTTTAAATAATAATTTTATCTATCTATCTATCTATCTATCTATCTATCTATCTATCTATCTATCTATCTATCTATCTATCTATCTATCTATCTATCTATCTATCTATCTATCTATCTATCTATCTATCTATCTATCTATCTATCTATCTATCTATCTATCTATCTATCTATCTATCTATCTATCTATCTATCTATCTATCTATCTATCTATCTATCTATCTGTCTGCCTGCCTGTCTGTCTATATATCTATTTATTGAATTATTATTCTTATGCCTAATATTTATGCTTACAAAATTTTATGAGTTGAGCTTTAAGTATGATTAGAGTTGGTTACAAACGCAAAATAATATTTTTGAAAAAGAAGGAAAATGGACATTATTTTATATGTGGTAGAATCCATAATTAATTGTTGGATAATGTGAAAGTACATGTCTATGATTGGTCCTATCAAAGACTTGGTATTTAAAAGTGTCTCGTACACCATCTCTCTTTCATAGGAACCTACATGGTGCATTATTCATTGACTATACCCAAGATTTTTATCTCCAATTATGATGACATATTGAGTCACCATATAACTTAGTGCAAAAATTTCAATAAGAAATGATTATCTTGTTAAGCGAAATATTAATTTGGGTGAAATCGATGTCATTAATCATGTTAAGCCAAATATTAATTTGAGTGAAACAGATGTCGTTAATCTTGTTAAGTCAAATATTAATTTGATTGAAACAAATGGAATAATGGGAAAATCATGTTAGTTCAAAAATTTAATTTGGTTGAAGCAGATAAGATAATTTTTGTGGTCAATTCTCAAAATTGATATTTTTACGAATATGAAAGAGTGGGTGATAGACAATAGTTCTACTAGGCACATATTTATCTCATACCCCCCTTGCGGAGGACTGAAAAGAAACTTTCTATCCTAGAGAACGCTCTAAACTGCACAAATATTTGAAAAGGCAAAAAAAACCTTAGCCTAAGTTTCCTTCAAATGTGACGAATCCAGAACATACGTCGTGAAAAAGGGTTTTGTAGCATGTTTACTCAAAGTTATTATGCATGCTAATTATATTTCTTGTCCGATTAAGATATCAAGATGATCTATGTGACATGCTAATGTGAGAATTTGTGTTGTTATTATTTGTTAGTGTAGCGATATTCGATTCGCTAAAAAGATGGATTTTCGAGGTGTTTGTGATTTTTCGGATACAAAATATTTATTCTGTCGGGGTTTTAAAAAACCGCATTTTATTTAGAAATTGGAGTCGCCACCGGCCACTTAGGTAGGCCGGACACCATAAAACCAGAGATTTGAAAACTATTGAGTTCGGGAGTCAGTTACGGATGGGGAAGGATTAGCACCCCCACACCGCCCAAAATTGGTACTTTAATAATTACCGCTTTATTAATATTAGATTTTTCGGATTAAAGTGACGATTAATTTAAAATTTGGTTATAATTGCGAGTAAATTTTAAAAGTCCCGTTATCCGAGGGTAAACGCCCAACCACTATCACTACGGCTGATACTGGCCCCGTTTACGCTCGGATAAAAGGACGCCACACTGACAATTTATATTCCATTATGCAACCTTAGAGAAATAACTTGGAAACATACATTCGCATTGACATAGTAAAGGACAAAATAAATAATAAAAAACGGGTGACACGAAAGTAAACAAACATAATAAACAACACGAACATAGCACATTATAATAATAACGAGGCATGAATAAAAACATGTGGGAACAAAAACACATATTTCAAGAATACATACGTATTAAAAATAAAGCACAGTGTAACATATGCAAAACATAAATATATTATAATTTCAATTTCACAAATCAGAACAACATACTAATAGAGAAACTAATACCTAGCACATAACATATGACATAATTTGCATATACAAATAAGTAAATCTAATCATGATATTATACATGGCCAAAAGACACACTAACATGTAACCTAGGAAAGGGATATGTAAACCTACGTTAGTATACACAAATATGCTAATATATGTGCATGCGAACACAAATAAATGAAGTAGAAAATAAAACAAGACGCATCATATCTAAAAATAAACGAGAGCATGATAAAAACATAAATAGATAATGGGCAAATTATACATGCTAAAAACACATAATATAAATAAAATAACATAAGTATTAAAAAATTTACCAAGGACCGAAATGAATAAAAAATAAAACAGAAAGCTGGAATTGAATAAACAAAATGCACACTTAGGGACGCAAATGAGAACCAGACGAAACTTGGAAGGACTAAGAATACGATTAACCCATGCGGCAAGCCTAGACTGAAAACTTCAAAAATGCGGAGGGACTAAGCACGTATTTCTTCATTTTAAAAACTGATTTCAGTTTAATTTAGGGGTGGAATTGAAAACTTTGGCAAACCAGGGAGGACCGTGGTGGTGAATATCCCCTGCGGCGAGACGAAAATGAAAATAATGAAAACGTGGAGGGATTTATGACGCGATTTCACCATTTTTAAAAAATAAACACTTATAAAATCCTTTCATCCGGCCCAAAATCAGATTTTTCTCATTTTTTATCCCTCTTTTATAACACATTTCAGCCCCTTTTTTTTCTCTCAAAACCACCTTCAATCTTTGATGAACCCAGAAACCAGCGGCCAACTGCCGTCTCCTCCGCCGCCGGCCACCGCTAATCGGCGCCAGCGAACCCAAAAAAAACCACCAAAACGAACCTCACTACAACCCAAACTCGAATCCAAACTTGGATTTAAAGAAAAGACTCATCTTTGTCCTAGATCTAAGAAAATACAAAGCGAAAAATCATATTTTTTTTAAATCGAGACCAAAGGAACGTCTTCCCCTTTTAGCCGACTCACCATATTAAGGCTTGTTGCCGGTAGAGGAACTGACCACCGAAGGTAAAACCCCACACTCCTCTTCCTTTGTTATTTTTTGAGAACATATACATGCATGCAACACTCAAGGTGGATGGATACCTTTGTTTGCTCTTTGTAGGTTCGAGAAAAGAACGAGAGAATGAAACCTTTTTTGTATTTATGGGAAAAATAATTACAACTGAACTCCTTTGATTTTCGTTTTTGAGTTACATATATCTCTCTGCTTTCGTTTGGTAAGACTAGTACATAAGATATATTATTTTGATCTGATTTTTTCTGATGCCTTTCCATTTTTGTGTCTTTGGCATGCCCGACCATGCTTGGTGGTTGGTACGGCCAGCATGGGGAGCGGTGTGGTGGAGGTGACCGTTCGGCTGTGCAAACTGGCGTCTCGGGAGATGAGACAATTATTACTGCCAGAACTGTTCCTATCCGTTGGATCAGATCTGATCCAACGGTTAGGACTGCTTGATGATCAGGTGGCTGAGATGAGGCCTCGAAAATGATGTAGTGGTCCGGGATCGCGCCACGTGGCCTGAAAAAGATGGTCGACCTTGCACGTGTCTCACACGCGCGAGTGGAGAATCCAACAGCCCGCGCGTGGACTTCATGCGGTAGATGAGGGGTCTTTATGCTTCAATCGTGGCCGTTGGATCCAGATCTGATCCAACGACCCTCATGTAGCTGCACAAGATAAAAGGATGACATCAGGGCTCCATTATCTGATGTGGGTTAGGGTTTCTTAGGATATGGGCCAGGTTTAGGCCGATCAGGCCTTGTAATAATATTAATATTTTCAGGCCTTGTAATATGTAATGGACTTGGACTGGTAATTATTCATTTTAGGGTTTAATATGTTTTTTTGGATTTCATCTTATATTAGTCTAATAATAATAACATTAATATTAGTAATAACAACAACAACAATAATAATATACATACGATAATACACACGTACGTACCTATGCACACACATACGTACAACACACATGCAAACATTAATTAATATAACATACTAGCATACATGCATATATAATCATACACATAATTAACATAAACATCTACACACATTATTCGTAAAAACAATACGCTCATACTAAATGTAGATACATGCATGACACACATACATTGTATTACTTATTAATACATATACATACATAGTTTATAATATACATGCACACCTTACACACACTTTACGTATATTAATAACACTCATGCACATAATAAACATATAGTATAATAATATAATACATGTATACATGCAACGCTAATATGTATTTACAGACCAGATAAAAATGAGTGATTATAGTTGCCCCTCTTTGCTTGTTCTCGTGGAATGGGAACAAAGAAAAGATTCATAAGCACTCATTTTTATCCGACTTCCCTGTTTGTAGCTTTGGAAACACGTGTTCTTCTGGAACTCTCCGTTTTTCCTCAGCTGAATCTTCGGGCTTGTAAGTCCTTCCTATATATAACTTCTTCCCCTTCCGATCTTGGAGCTACAAGCTCTTCCTATATAGAACCCTTTACTCTGAAGCCTCAAGTTATGAGTCCCTCCTATATAGAACTTTTCATTCTGAGACGGTAAAGATTGGTGTCCTTCCTATATAGAACTCTTTGCCTTCAATGCGGCTGGTTTTTCCTACATAAAACCTTCTGCGCCATGGATGGGTTCTTCCGACTGGGAGTTTCTCCTGTATAGAACTGATAGTCATTAAACCCGGGAGCCACCAGTCCTTCCTATATAGAACTTTTAGCTTCTGAAATCTCGGAGCTATGAGTTCTTCCTATATAAAACCTCTCACTCTAAGATAGTAAAGCTCGAAGCCCTTCCTATATAGGACTTTTCGCTTTCAACACAATAGGTTTTCCCTATATAAAACATTGTGTATCATGGGTGAATTCCTTCGACTGGGAGTTCTTCCTATATAGAACTGCTAGTCTTCACCCTAGAGCTGCGAGCCCTTCCTATACAAAACTTTCAGCTCATAGAGCCCCGGAGCGGCAGATCCTTCCTATATAGAACCTCTCACTGCTGGCCTTTGAAAATATAGGGCCTTCCTATACAGAACATTTATCTTCACATTTGGGATTCACGCCGAAATGACTACCGGTGCTTCTTTGAATTTGCAGGTACCTGTCTAGAATAAGACGAAATGCTATGAAAAATGTATTAGCATGCTCCTAATCCTAGGGATGTCTAACTATTCATGATGCATGAATGTCAGTATCTTGATGGGCCTGCTTTAGTCCTCAGTCAATCTCGACCTTATGTTGCTTGCTTTCTCTTTTTTCTTCTTCTAGCGGCGATACCTCATTTCACTGTTAGGTTCAACCATTCCAACTTTTCTTTTTCTGAATTTTTGATTCAGGGTTCTAAAGTGCCCTTTCAGGTTTTCACTTTAGAGTTTTTTTCTTTTTTTTCTTTTTTCTTTTTTCTCTTTTCTTCTTCCTTTTGTTTTTTGTTTTGGGGTGTCCTTCCGAGTTTTCACCTGGGAGATCTCTCTTGTTGTCTCGAATGCCTTCTTTTAAACAAGCAAGGCGTGCGCCATTGGTTATCCTATCTTGGTGCCTAAAGTCTTCTGCTCGCCTTATTTCAACATACGTCATATAGGCAGCTGGAGGGCAAGGTTGACATTGTTTTCTAATCACCTGCATTTTTAAGGTTAAATCATAGTAATGCTCAGAAATCTCTTGTTTATCATAAGCCTATGTTAGCTTATTTGCATGATATTAACAAGAAGGCAAGGAATGGATGCTCAAAAATATGATTTTATTACGATTAAGGGTTTGGAACAACTTTGAGAGAGTCATGACACACATGAGGAAAAGGAAAAGCCAAACATGAAATACAAGATCCCTCAGTATCTTCAGTATGAATGATACATGATCCCGTCAACCGGCGTAGAATCTTTGCCTGAAGCTCAGGGTTCATGGGGACGACCATTCTCTCCGGATATCCAACCTCTTAATTTATCCGAGTCGCCCTTTACGGGTTTTCGACTCGGATCCTTCATTTGCTTCAAGATGCCCTATTTCGGGTTTTCGCCCTGAGCTCTCCATTTTTTTGTTTTTTTCTTTTCAAACGTAGTATTTCTTAACAGCATCAGAATTTACAGGGCCTTTCAGCTCGTCCCCATCCATTTCAGTTAAGATTAAGACTCCTCATGAGAAAGCCTTTTTACCACGTATGACCCTTCCTAGTTGGGCATCCACTTCCCTCGAGAATCTTTCTGAATCAGGAGGATCTTTTTGAGCACCAAATCCCCCTTTTTGAATTCTCTTGGGCGCACCTTTTTGTTGTATGCCCGCATCATTCGTTTTTGGTACATTTGACCATGGCAAATGACCTTTAGTCTCTTCTCTTCAATGAGATTTAGCTGGTCGAGTCTGGCTTGCACCCATTCGGATTCTTCCAATTTTACTTCATTTAATACCCAGAGCGACAGAATCTCTACCTCTATGGGGAGTATTGTTTCGGTACCATACACTAAGGAGTAGGGTGTTGCCCCTGTCGATGTGCGAATGGACGTCCTATAGGCGAAAAGGGAAAATGGTAGCTTTTCCTGCCAATCCCTCTAGGTATCCGTCGTATTCGCTATGATCTTCTTTATGTTCTTGTATGCTGCTTCCACCGCCCCATTCATTTTAGGACGATAGACTGTGGAATTATGGTGTGTTATCTTGAATTGGTTGCACACGTCCGTTATCATTTTGTTATTCAGATTGGAAGCGTTGTCGGTGATAACCCTTTTTGGCAAACCGTATCGACAAATGATCTTCTTCTTTAGGAATTTACATACTGTAGTCCTTGTGATGTTGGCGTAAGATGCTGCCTCCAACCATTTAGTGAAATAGTCTATAGCGACCAAAATAAAACGGTGTCTGTTGGAAGCCTTCGGGTGAATCTGCCTGATGACGTCCATGCCCCACGCTGCAAAAGGCCACGGAGAATTCACGGTGTGTAAAGGTGATGGGGGAGCGTGAATCTTGTCAACATAAATTTGGCATTTGTGGCATTTCCTGGCGTAATCGATACAATCTCCCTCCATGGTCGACCAGAAATAGCCATACCTCATAATTTTTCGGGCTATAGACAGCCTGTTGGCGTGCGTCCCACATAAACCGTCGTGTGCCTCGGCTAAAATCTCCTTCGCCTCCCGGGCATCCACACATCTCAACAATGTCTGATCATGGCCTCTTTTATATAGGATCTCCCCATTCAGGATATATCTTGTTGCCATTTTTCTGAGTGTTTTTCTGTCATTGTCATTTGCCCCTTCGAGATACTTTTAAAGCTTGACATATTGCAAGATGTCATAGTACCATGGGTTGCCATCAATCTCTTTCTGCACATTACAACAATGAGCAGGCCTTTCAAAAGTCTACATCTTAATGGGCTTCATTTCTGCCCCCGTGTTCGTTTTGAACATGGAAGCCAAGGTTGCCAAAGCGTCTGCCATCTGATTTTCTTCTCTGGGAAGGTAATTTAAGCTAATCTTTTCGAACTCCTTGGCGAGCTCTTGAATTAATTCATAATATTCGACCAACTTCGAGTCCCTGGTTTCCCATTCTCTGCGCAGCTGGTAAATTACTAAGGATGAATCTCCAAATACTCGAAGTTCCTTAATCTTTCTTTCAATAGCTAAGTTTAGTCCCATGACACAGGCTTCATATTCATCTATATTATTGGTGTAGAAGAATTCTAGTCTACTAGTGAAGGAATAATAGATATTCTCGGGGGAAATTAGCACGACCCCTATCCCGTGTCCGAGGGCGTTAGAGGCCCCATCAAAGTAAAGCTTCCATGAGTTATCATCTGAAACCTCTTCCTCGGTTGTAATGCACATCAAGTCTTCATCCAGGAAATTAAAGTTCAACGCCTCATAATCGTCCGAAGCGCGACTAGCTAGGAAATTCACTATGGCGCTTCCCTTTACGGCTTTCTGGCTTACGTATACAATGTCGAATTCAGATAAGAGCATCTGCCAGCGGACCATCCTTCCCGTTAGTGCTGGTGCTTCAATTAAGAACTTCAAGGGGTATAGCTTGGATATTAACAAGTAGTATGGTACAGCATATACTGCCTAAGCCACTTGGTAGCCCAAACTAAAGCATAACACAGCTTCTAAACTGACGGGTACCGCGCTTCGCAATCATTGAACTTTTTGCTTACGTAATAGATGGCTCGCTCCCTTTTCCCTGACTCATCGTGTTTCCCCAATACACAACCCATTGAATTCTCAAAGACTATCAAGTAGAGGATTAAAGGTTCGTCTGATACTGGCACGACTAAAATCAGAGCATTTGTCAGGTACTTTTTGATCTTCTCTAGGGCTCCTTGACATTCCTCATCCCACACATCGGGATTATTCTTTCTAAGAAGTCTGAAGACTGGGTCACACCAATCAGTTAATTGGGAAATGAAACGAGAGATATAGTTCAACCTTCCCAGGAAACCACGAACCTCCTTTTGAGTATGGGGTGGTGAGAGGTCCTGGATGGCTTTCACTTTATCTAGATTGATCTTAATCCCTCTTCTACTCACCACAAACCCTAAGAGTTTTCCAGAAGTAACGGCGAATGTGCATTTGGCAGGGTTAAGCCTCAGCTTGTATTTCTGTAGTATTTGGAATAGTTTTCTTAAGTTCTGTAGGTGCTCCTCTTCTGTTCGGGACTTAACAATCATGTCGTCCACGTATACTTCTATTTCTTTGTGCATCATGTCATGGAAAAGAGTCACCATTGCTCTTTGGTAAGTTGCCCCTGCGTTCTTGAGCCCGAAAGGCATAACTCAGTAACAAAAAGTGCCCTACATGGTTATGAATGTAGTTTTCTCCATGTCGTTCGAGTCCATTTTTATATGGTTGTACCCTAAAAAGCCGTCCATGAGTATCCCACGGTGTTGTCAACCAGCGTATCGATATGTGGCAGAGGAAAGTTGTCTTTAGGGCTGGCTCGGTTGAGATCCCTGTAATCTACACACATACGGACCTTCCCGTCCTTCTTCGGTATTGGTACAATGTTTGCAACCCATTCGGGGTATTTGGCCACTTCCAAGAAGCCAGCATCAAACTATTTTTTTACCTCTTCTCTGATCTTTAACAACATGTCTGGTCTCATTCTCTGGAGTTTTTGCTGTATTGGTTTGCATTCCGGTTTCATTGGCAGTTTGTGCACCACTATATCAGTATTCAAGCCTGACATATCTTGATAAGTCCAGGAGAAAGCATCCTTGAATTCCTGAAGTAGGGTTATCAGTTAGTGCCTGGTTTTTAAGGAAAACGTCGTCCCTATTTTTACTTCTTTTCTCTCTTCTTCAGTCTCCAAGTTTACAACTTCTATTTCTTCTTGGTGGGGCATGATTTGCCTTTCTTCGTTGGCCACCATTCTCCTCAACTCTACAGGGACCTCACACTCTATCTCATCATCTTCTTCCCCAATTCCTTCTGAGATCTTGGGGCATTCAAAATTCACTCCGGGATGGATTCCAGTATCATTCATATAGTCAATCATGAGAGACTTGCATTAAATGATAATGAATGTATTGGGAAGAGAATGGCTTTATATGAGTGAATGAACATGAAGAATTAATTAAATGAAATGTTTGCCATTTAAGAAAGCGGGGAAGATATTTTCATTTCAACAAAAAGTTAACATAGGTGCCCTATACAAGAGATCCCCATTGTTTATGGGCAAAAACAAAAAGGTTAATTCGGAGCATTACTCTGATCTAGTCCTAAAAACCACAGGTAGATCAATGTGACTCCAGTTATCAAGAGTTTCCCTGGGATGGCAGGGGCGGATGTTGGTCAACATTTTGCTGACTTGGCCCTTTCTAGCTATCATGTTGATGGACATCCCCTCAAGTGATTCATTAAATATTTCCTCCTTGTTGAGTACGTCATTTTCCTTAATTGCCTCTTCAACCTCCTGTCCTGGCTGGCAAAATCCTCCGGAGACAAAAGTGGTTTTCAAATAAGGGAAGTACATTGGTCTCCATGGAATGTCTTCTCCCTTAAATCTAGCTTTTCTCTATTCTTCTTTTCTCTTGTATTCTTCCTTTCTTTGTTGGACACTTGGTTTGTATCCCAACCCAAAACGGTCCTTCTTGGTTATCGTACTTTTGGCTCGCAGGATCCCTTACAACTCTTCCCTAAACCTCTTCCTACTTTGGCTCATCGGCCCAACGTTTTAGCAACGGTCATCTTGGTACAATTAGATAACCTGGGATAAGGGATCCGAGTTCCCTCCGCGACAAATGTGGCATTCACTAGCTCTAATGCTCGAAAAGAGCATTCTGCAGCATCCTCGTCATTTTGAATGTAGGGGGCATCTGATGTCACTGAAGTAATAATTTCCTGCTCGGCCTCTACTGTGACCAATTTGCCTTCGATTACAAATTTTAAGTTCTGATGTAATGAGGAGGGGACAACTCCTATGAAGTGGATCCATGGCCTTCCCAATAGGCAGCTGTGAGATGGTTTTATGTCCATTACCACAAAATCAATCACGTATTCAGTCGGCCCGACCAATAGAGGCACCTCAATTTTTCCCATTATTCCTCTTTGTGTGCCGTCAAAAGCTCTCACGGAGTTATGGCAGGGCTTTAGGTGAGAACCATCTATTGGTAGCTTCTGCAAGGTCACCATAAGCAGTACGTTCAATGCTGACCCGTTGTCAATCAGTACCCGGGTACCACATACCCTTTTACAGTGGGTTGTGATGTTAAGAGCTTTGGTGGACCCCATTCCGCCCTCGGGGATCTCGTCATCACTGAATGTTATATGGTTATAGGTAGTGATATGCCCCACTATCCTGTCCAGTTTTGCCACATAAATGTCCTGGGGCACAAAAGTCTGATTTAGTACTTTTAATAGTGCCTCACGGTGTCTTTCTGAACTCAAGAGTAACTCCAACACTGTGATCCTAGCCGATTGCTTTCGTAGTTGTTCCACTACGCTGTACTCGCTATGTCTCAGGAACTTTAGAATTTTTTTGGCCTGAGCCTCGGTTGCTGGCTCATTTATCTTTGGAAGAGGTTCTTCACCGAATATCTGCGCGGGGGTAATCGATGTATCTTTTCCTCTATCTTTGGCTGTTTCAGCAGCCCTCAAGGTCTCAGAGGAGTAACATCTACCGCTCCTCGTGAAATGACCTACCTCACTGACATCAATATCACTCTTTCCTTGCTCGTCTTTCAGTGTAAGCTCTTTTACCTCACCAGATTCTGGCTTTTCTGGCGTGGTCACATTTACAACATAGTTCCAGGGAGTTTGTCGCATATCCTTGAATGGGAACGGGGATGGTGCTGAGATGATGATCTTGGGATTTATCTTAGTGGTTTCTCATTGGGAGGCACCTGCACTCCCCGGCCTAGAGGAGATGATAAGAGGTCTATCTCTCCCGTATTTAGTGTTGGGGTTATCTGTCATATGTACGTCCGACCCCTTCTTTCTTGTGGGCTCTTCGAAGAATTCTATTTGCTTTTCATTCATCAATTGTTGTACCAATCTCTTAAACTCGTCGCACTTTTGGATGTCGTGCCCTTCGTCCTGATGGAATTCGCAATGCACTTCACATCCCTTCTGTATTACTACCATGCCTTTGTCGATCACATGGGCCATGCACAATTGCTGAAATACCCACCACAAAGGAGATTTGATTTCCGACACATCATCCTTAATTTCCCTGGTAAAGCATTCCTCAATAACATTTACTCCCCTGTTCCCAGAATCAATTAAGTTCTGCACAAGTTTTTTGAAAGCAAGGTAGTTCTCGGTGGGATTACCAGGGGCACCGCCGTGATAGTCGTAATACGCGTTCAGGTTATACCAGGACGGGAATGGCGGTTTGAAAGGAATAACGTAATATGGACGGACTAGGTCTGCTTCATACAACTGAGAGTAAAGCTCCGAGTACGGAACGGGCAGTGGAGTAAAAGTTTGCCTCTCTTTCTCTTTTCTCGAGGTTCTCTCCTCTCTTTGATTCGAGTTTTGCGCTTTTCCACAGGTGCTTGTGGCTGTGAGGCTGTAAAATTCTTCAGGGCAGTGTAAGTACTGGTGGCGTTTACTTCATTCTTCTTGCTGTACTTTCGAGATCCTTCCCCGCTATAAATTCTACCACTCTTAATTGCCAATTCAAGGGACTACCCAGTCC
Source organism: Hibiscus mutabilis (assembly GCA_019671005.1). NCBI lineage: Eukaryota > Viridiplantae > Streptophyta > Magnoliopsida > Malvales > Malvaceae > Hibiscus > Hibiscus mutabilis. Next base: position 18,918,174 of record CM033727.1, on the reverse strand, counting down.
TAATCAAATCAGCAAAACTCTGTACCATGTTATTAATGAGGCGATCGAACAGTGCCCCCTTCAAAGTATTAACGAATAATGGCGTAATTTCATGTTCCGGGAGGGGTGGCTAAATTTGGGCAGCCACCTCCCGCCACCTTTGAGCATACTGTCGTAGACTTTTGTTGGACTTCTGCCCCATATTTTCCAACATAATTCTTCTGGGGGTCATATCTGTTACGTGCTTATATTGCTCGACGAATGCCCTTGAAAGATCTTTCCGTGTTTTAACATTTACCCTGCTCAACTGGGTGTACCACCGTAACGCCGCCCCAGTTAGGCTGTCTTGGAAATAGTGAATCAGTAGCTTCTCATCCTTAAGGTAGGCCGTAATCTTCCGATAGTACATCGTTATGTGCACGGAAGAACACGTGGTTCCATCGTATTTGTCAAACTCTGGCGATTTAAATTTTGGTGGTAGGACAAGGTCGGATACCAGACTCAAGTCACTGGCATCATTTTCTGATTCTTCCATAGTTTGTAAACTTTTAAATCTTTCCTCCATGAGGCGAAACCTCTCTTCCCACTTTTTTCTACCTCTGTCCTGATCCTTTCGATCAAATTCAGGTCTGGCACCTCCTCTTCATAGAGTGCTTCAGTGTCAAGGGGTTGAGTCTCAGATGCCCCTACCTGAAGATTAGCCGACATCCCCGCAAGGTCGATATATACCCTTCTAGTCGGATTCACCGCAGCCGGTTGAACCTTATTGTGAACTGGGGTACTTTCCGGCTCTTGAGCGGTTTCTCCTTTAACTCTATTTCCGAGACTCTTAGCCAACAATGCGGTTATGTCAGATACTATTGATGCTTGTGACTGAGCAATCTGGTCATTGAGGCTTCTTTGAGCCTCGTCAAATCTTGCCTCGAGCTCTCTTTGTCCCTTTTCTAGACTGATTATCATGTCTTCCATGAGCTTGCTTTGTAATCGGGTAAGATATGGATGATGAATGATTGCGGCTTAACTTATATTTTCACACTGCCACAATATTTATAACGTTACTATGGTTGCAAGGAAAATAAATGCGTGTATAATGATGCGAATGTCATGATGCAATGCAAGAATGTATGCAGATAAAGGTACTAATTCCACTGGTAATCACCCTTTTGAACTACTTCCATGGGAATTAAAGGGTCTAAATTACAATAGAGTTCATATTACAAAATGAAGGTCCCTAATACAAAAGAGTACTAATTACGATACAGAGCCCTGCAGATAAGCCCTAGCTCTATCTCCTAATTTTCCAATAGCCCTGAGCAGCTTGATGAACCTGGGAGCTTCTTCCATTTCTGGGACTACGAAAGGTCAGAGTGTTTCAGCCTCAATGGCCAAATCATTCACATGCCTGGCGACTCGCTGTATGTGCACCATCAGGTTTGCGTAATATTGGTCCCTATCCTGCACCATCCGGGCAGCGTCAGGCAGTCTTCTTTGCCAATAAATGTCCCCTCCAGCTGCGACCTCTTCAAACACACTGATTCTTTCCTTATAATCCTCAACATTTGCTTCAAGGGACTTAATTCGGGTTCGTAATGTGCCTACTTTGTGCTCTCTTTCTGGTAGCTCATTGAAGCCATTCCTCTGACAGTAAGTTCGAAAGGAGTGTTCTACTTCTGCCACCTTTTCTTCTAACTCGACGTTCTGACTTCAGCTCTGATCCAGACTTTGGATAGTGTCATCGTACAACCTTTGCATCTTTAACAGTCTATTCCGGCTACTCATGGACCTTCTTTTCCAAGCGGCGACGTTTTCTCTCTCGTAGTTGATTGCATGTTTTCCTTTGCTAATTTCTTGCCTATTTCTTTCCTTTTCTCAGTCAATGGCTTTCTTGAAGGACTGTCTTTCTTCCTCAATAGCCAACCGGCAGCTTTCTATCTCCTTCTCGATTGCTCTCTTGCTGATTTCTCGTTCTTCTTCCACCAAACGGAAACCATTCATTCATTCCTTTTCCACGGCTATGAACTGACTTCGGGCGGCTTTCTGTATCTTTGCTTGGAGTAGTAGGGTATCATTTTGGTAAAGAGCGTTCTTCTCGCTCAAATCCGCATTTAATTTTTTCAATTGCCTAATGCTCCCATCCCAGTCGTCGACCTCTAAGCTTACTTTATAGAGCTCACTCGCATGCTGAGTCTGTTGGGTGTCCATTTTCCTCTTAATTTCTTCGAGTTCATTCCGTAAGATATCAGTTTTAGACGGTACCACCCTTGTAAGCTCCTCAAGTTACACAACCGGTCCTTGATCGGATTTAGGAATCACATCATTAACCCTCAAACGTCTCCAAAGATCATAGTCTGGAGTGGTCATGTGCTCGGTGTCTCCTTCCACCCTGATCCGGTAACAATGGTCCCAAGCCCTCATGATAGTCTGAACTTTTTCTTTAAACTCACCTTTGAAAGGAAATTCAGTTCAGCTTAACCCGGCGGTATTGGGAATGAACTACCGTGATCCGAATTGTCGGGACACCAAAAGTGGAGCACAAGTAATCCCTCCATGCAGTCCCAACATCATCAGCCAGTTGAAATCACCGCAACTGTATAAAAAGTAATTAACTCTACTGAGCCATGGGGCCCTCCATACTATGTCTTTGTCTTGAATGTTCCTGAAGAAGCTAGACCATTTTTTTTGTTTTCAAGTTCTCTCGCCACTCTTTTGCTAAGTACTCCCGTAAGGGCGAAAAACCTTGGAAGGATATCCCTGGTAGGACCCTTGTCGACGTCTTCCACATGTGGCTCTAAACCATCATTCTTCATGCTTTCGACTGGCATTTAAGGAAATAAAGGTCTCGGCCAAGATTGCTGGTACTGGATTTGCCCGCCGTTTCATACGCTCGAACAGATCTAGAATAGCTACATCAATGTTTCCAAGAGTTCTTGGAAAGATCACCAACCCATATATTCCCAAGGCAAGCATGTCTATCCTTTTCTCCTCATCTGGATGTGCAGGTAGGATGTCTCGAATGTTCTCCCATGCAAATACTGTATTGTCTCCTCGAAGTCGGATCAAGCCATTAACCCAATCGTCACTCATTCCGGTAAAGGTTTCGAGCTTTGAAGTGTAATTCTGATTCCTCGGAGGTTTTGCGTAAATCCAATCTTTTTGAACGTTTTTCTGATTAAGTAAGGCGGTATATTCTTCTACTGTGGGCATCATGTCCTGTCCATTGAAGGTGAAGCAGCAAAAGGCAGGATTCCAAAACTTAAAAATGGCTCGGAGTAAGGGCTGGTTGACCCGAACGTATAACAATTGTGCAATGTCGCCATAAATATCACAGAACCTGTCTTGTAATCTCTGGTCCCATCCTTCCCAGATACTTTGAACATCCTATAAGTTGTTCTGTTGAAGACTCACATTGGTGTACCCTGCTATTACGTGCTCGCTTGGTAAACTGTCCCCTTGGGCCTTCTGGTTGACCTCTGACCAGTGTCTGACTGACAAGTTAAGCTCTTCTTTCCTAAGACACCTTTTTTCCATGGTGAAAGACTTTCTGATCGAGCAAACCACTTGATCCAGTACCTTTATGTAATGCAAATGTAATAACGCATGAAAAAAAACCAGAGCAAAAGAAGACAAGTCAGTACCGGATAGAATTAATAAATACATAAATAAAAAAACGAATTAAATAAGGTAAACAGACAAAACAACCCTATTTATCTTGTCTAAAGAACCTAAGGTTATCCGCATGGCTCTAACAGGGTGGGTTTCTATGTTCTTTACATGCAGTGTTGGTGCTAGGAGGTACCTGAATTGTCCTTGCTATCCCCTACTAAGGGTAGCAAGGCCCCCGATCATCACCCATTATAGGCTCCTTTCAACCGGGTTCAATTCAGGGGGACCCATTCGCTTATGCCTGCACGAAGGAACGATATCCTTACGAAAGCATAAGTACTCGAGCCCCGAAGGTACTTGCTAGGCCTACACGGGAGAACAATATCTCCACGAAAGCATTAGCGTTTTCCCCCCACTTAAAAAATAGGTTTATATGCCAAATTTTAAATGCGTTAAAATAAATGCGCAATTACAACCGAATATTAATTTAATAGTCACTTTAATCCGAAACTTCTAATATTATTAAAGCGGTAATTATTTGAAAAAGCTTGACTTTCTTTATTTTTGTTAAAAAACAAAAAATCTCCCTAGCGGAGTTGCCATCTGTAGCGATATCCGATTCGCTAAAAAGATGGATTTTCGAGGTGTTTGTGATTTTTCAGATATAAAATATTTATTCCGTGGGGGTTTTAAAAAACTGCGTTTTATTTAGAAATTGGAGTCGCCACCGGCCACTTAGGTAGGTCGGACACCATAAAACCAGAGATTTGAAAACTATTGAGTTTGGGAGTCAGTTATGGATGGGGAAGGATTAGCACCCCCACACCGCCCAAAATTGGTACTTTAATAATTACCGCTTTATTAATATTATATTTTTCGGATTAAAGTGATGATTAATTTAAAATTTGGTTATAATTGCGAGTAAATTTTAAAAGTCCCGTTATCCGAGGGTAAATGCCCAACCACTATCACTACGCATGATACTGCCCCGTTTACGCTTGGATAAAAGGACGCCGCACTGACAATTTATATTCCATTATGCAACCTTAGAGAAATAACTTGGAAACATACATTCGCATTGACATAGTAAAGGACAAAGTAAATAATAAAAAGCGGGTGACACGAAAGTAAATAAACATGATAAACAACACGAACATAGCACATCATAATAATAACGAGGCATGAATAAAAACATGTGGGAACAAAAACACATATTTTAAGAATACATACGTATTAAAAATAAAGCACAGTGTAACATATGCAAGACATAAATATATTATAATTTCAATTTCACAAATCAGAACAACATACTAATAGAGAAACTAATACCTAGCACATAACATATGACATAATTTGCATATACAAATAAGTAAATCTAATCATGATATTATACATGGCCAAAAGACACATTAACATGTAACCTAGGAAAGGGATATGTAAACCTACGTTAGTATACACAAATATGCTAATATATGTGCATGCGAACACAAATAAATGAAGTAGAAAATAAAACAAGACGCATCATATCTAAAAATAAACGAGAGCATGATAAAAACATAAATAGATAATGGGCAAATTATACATGCTAAAAACACATAATACAAACAAAATAACATAAGTATTCAAAAATTTACCAAGGACCGAAATGAATAAAAAATAAAACAGAAAGCTGGAATTGAATAAACAAAATGCACACTTAGGGACGCATATGAGAACCAGACGAAACTTGGAAGGATTAAGAATGTGATTAACCCATGCGGCAAGCCTAGACTGAAAACTTCAAAAACGCAGAGGGACTAAGCACGTATTTCTTCCTTTTAAAAACTGATTTCAGTTTAATTTAGGGGTGGAATTGAAAACTTTGGCAAACCAGGGAGGACCGTGGTGGTGAATATCCCCTGCGGCGAGACGAAAATGAAAATAATGAAAACAAGGAGGGATTTATGACGCGATTTCACCATTTTTAAAAAATAAACACTTATAAAATCCTTTCATCCGGCCCAAAATCAGATTTTTCTCATTTTTTATCCCTATTTTGTAACACATTTCAGCCCCCCTTTTTCTCTCTCTCAAAACCACCTTCAATCTTTGATGAACCCAGAAACCGACGGCCAACTGCCGTCTCCTCCGCCGCTATTCGGCACCGGCGAACCCAAAAAAAACCACCAAAACGAACCTCACTACAACCCATACTCAAATCCAAACTTGGATTTAAAGAAAAGACTCCTCTTTGTCCTAGATCTAAGAAAATACGAAGCGAAAATCATATTTTTTTTAAATCGAGACCAAAGGAACGTCTTCCCCTTTTAGTCGACTCACCATATTAAGGCTTGTTGCAGGTAGAGGAACCGACCACCGAAGGTAAAACCCCACACTCCTCTTCCTTTGTTATTTTTTAGAACACATACATGCATGCAACACTCAAGGTGGATGGATACCTTTGTATGCTCTTTGTAGGTTCGAGAAAAGAACGAGAGGATGAAACCTTTTTGTATTTCTGGGAAAAAGGATTACAACTAAACTCCTTTTATTTTCGTTTTTGAGTTACATATATCTTTCTGCTTTCGTTTGGTAAGACTAGTACATAAGATATATTTTTTTGATCTGATTTTTCTGATGCCTTTCCATTTTTGTGTCTTTGGCATGCCCGGTCATGCTTGGTGGTTGGTACGGCCGGCATGGGGAGCGGCGTGGTGGAGGTGACCGTTCGGCTGTGCAGACTGTCGTCTCGGGAGATGAGACGATTATTACTACTAGAACCGTTCCTATCCGTTGGATCAGATCTGATCCAACGGTTACGACTGCTCGATGATCAGACGATTAAGATGAGGCCTCGGAAATGATGTAGTGGTCCGGGATTACGCCACATGGCCTAAAGAAGATGGTCGGCCTTGCACGTGTCTCACACGCGCGAGTGGAGAATCCAATAGCCCGCGCGTGGACTTCACGTGGTAGATGAGGGGTCTTTATGCTTCAATCGTGGCCGTTGGATCCAGATCTGATCCAACGGCCCTCGTGTAGCTGCGCAAGATAAAAGGATGACATCAGGGCTCTATTATCTTATGTGGGTTAGGGTTTCTTAGGATATGGGCTGGGTTTAGGCCGATCAAGCCTTGTAATAATATTAATATTTTCAGGCCCTGTAATATGTAATGGACTTGGACTGGTAATTATTCATTTTGGGGTTTAATATGTTTTTTTGGACTTCATCTTATATTAGTCTAATAATAATAACATTAATATTAGTAATAACAACAACAATAATAATAATACACATACGATAATACATATGTACGTACCTATGCACACACATACGTACAACACACATGCAAACATTAATTAATATAACATACTAGCATACATGCATATATAATCATACACATAATTAACATAAACATCTACACACATTATTCGTAAAAATAATACGCTCGTACTAAATGTAGATACATGCGTGACACACATACACCGTATTACTTATTAATACGTATACATACATAGTTTATAATATACATGCACACCTTACACACACTTTACGTAAATTAATAACACTCATGCACATAATAAACATATAGTATAATAATATAATACATGTATACATGCAACGCTAATATGTATTTACAGACCAGATAAAAATGAGTGATTACAGTTAGGATATTTGTTTTGATATAATAATATGAAAAATGTTTTTGACTTATTTGAATATTTTGTAAAGTTGGTTTTAAGTCCAAACAACTTGAAAATATGTTTGATGTGTTTTCCTAAGATTTTGAAAGGCTTCAAAATGTTATAAATAGCTAAACCTGAGTTTTCTTAAGCCCCGTATCGATACACCTAACAATTGTATCAATACCTTATATGGATTTTAGCTACAAGAATTTTCCAAAACTAAAAACCTGTATCGATACAGGCTTGACCATACCGATACGGAAGGGATAGTACCGATATGCCTCAATGCGTATCGATATGCCTGTGTTTTAAACTCCTAAATGGCTATTTCCAAACAAGGTCGTACTAATACGCTTATAAGCATGCCGATACGCTTGTATGATTTCAAGCTTAACGGTTCTTTCCCAAAGAGGACCATATCGATACAGGCACCCATGTATCGATATGCACTACACCAGATTTGGAAATTCAGCATGTGAATCATCCCCAACGGCTCCAATTTATCCCCAACGGTCACCAATGGCTAGAATAACATTTAAGAGTATAGAAGGGACCTTCAAGAACCAGAATCAACTAATGATCAACAAGCCAACATTCCATTGATTGTAAAATGTATTAGTGTTCAAAATTCTACATTTTGTATAAAAACACTTGTAAGCTAAATTGTCAATGTATGCTCAAGTGTATTATGTTTGGGTGAGAGCTTTAGAGTTCAAACATACACCTTGTGAGAGGCATTTCAGTTTGCTATTAATTTTCTTATAAAGAGGGTTTCCAAAGCTTTAGGTATAAGCTTCAGATGCTAGACTTAGAGGTATAAGTGTAGGTTGTAAAGGGTTGCCTCCTAAGCCTAGAAAAGAGGAACAATTCTTAGTGAATTGGTTGAAATCCCTAGTGGGGAAGCTAAGGTAGTGGATGTGGAGCTTGGTTAGAAGCTCGAACCACTCTAAATCATTGTGTCCTATTCTTTTCTTTTGCTTCCACCACCATCACCCAAAATTAATCTTCTCCACCACTTGGCATGCAATTCAGTTGAAGGATATCGGGTTCAACAATTGGTATTAGAGCGAGGCTCAATCGTGAAGGATTAACATCCTATTAAGGTGATCCTGGCGAGCTCGATCAACAATCTATCAACCAATTTTCATGGTGCAATCAATAGACAAGCCACCATTCTTCAATGGTGAACATTATGCCTATTGGAAGAATAGAATGATATACTTCATCAAGGCTAAAGACTACCATCTTTGGGATCTTGTTGAAGATGGACCGTTTGCACCTCAAAGAAGCAAGGTGAAATGGAATGCAAATGACAAGAAGATGATGGAGCTAAACTCGAAAGCATTGCTATTTCTATTTTGTGCATTGGGACCTGTAGAGTATGCTAAAGTCTCTTCTTGTGAGAGTGCCCAATAGGTTTGGGACAAGCTTGAAGTGATCCATGAAGGTACAAATGAGGTAAAGGAGACAAATATTGGTCTACTCAACCTCAACTACAAAAACTTCAAGATGAGCCCGGATGAAGACATCAAGAGTATGTTCGACCATTTCTCTATGATCGTCAATGAGCTAAAAGTATTTGTAGAAGAAATTTTAGAAGACAAACTTGCTCTCTAATCCTCCACTAGTCATTAAGAAGATTCAAGTGAGAAAGAAAGTGAAAGTGAAAAGATGGTTTATCTCTTCAAGAAGTTCACTCGATTCATGAAGAGTGAAATGAAAGAATTCAAGCATGAATCGAAGAAGAAGATGAAAGATTCCCTAAGAGCTATGAATGCTAGAAGTAAGGCCACACCAAATACAATTTCCCTCACTCCAACAAAAGGGATCATCTTCAATGAAGGCATATGTGGCAACATGGAGTGATGAAGAAGACTCCACCTACAATGAGGTAACCCATTTATGCTTAATGACCATCCAAGAGGGTGAGATAACTTCTAACTCATCTATTTCTAATTTCTATAGTTTTGATAAGTTACAAGAATCCTATGATGAGTTGGTTTTCGAATTCAAGGCTTCATTTTATAAAAAAAATGCTTTCAAAGTTGAAAATAGAAAATGATTTGCTTTCTAAAACCAATCTCGAACTTGAAGCAAGGTTTAAAGAATTAGAACAAAAGAACCTTGATTTACAAAACTTGCTTCTAAAAGTTCAAGAGGATCATCAAAGAGAAATTGATGACCTCAAAAAGAATTTGTTTAATAAAAATGCTAAAAAACTTGAAGTTGGAGGTAGCTCCAGATCAAATTTTGTTAAAACAAATTTTCATCAAAGAAAATCTAGTGTTCCTTGATTTTTGAACGGTAAATGTTTTAGAAGTATTTGGGTCCCAAAAGGACTAATTACTTCAAATAAAAAGGATGGAATTGTAAAATGGATTCCCAAGGGGACTAAAGTTTGTTCCGCCAATGTCATTGGATCTAAAGCAATTTGGATACCAAAAACTACTTTATTGTCTTTTTATAGGTGTGATGGTGCATTAATCAACAAAGTGATGAATCAAGGAAGCTCTATGCACACTATAACATCCTTCACCCGGCCTGGTAGGGACCCGGGTCAGAGAACGTCACCGGTGAACTATACGATGAACGAAGCAATGAATTTGAATTATGATTCGAATATTAACCAATAATATGCTTGCAAAATATTCTGATATCAATACAATAGCCTTATTGATTCAATTCTATACTTGGGTTATTGATCGGGGATCAATTTTAGGCTTTTTCAAGTATAGGGGACCAAACTATAATTTCTGTAATTAAGGGGTCCTTGCTTATAATTAAATATACTATAATGAAATTTAATCCATGATCGATATTCATGCAAATTTTTAGTTTAATCGGAGTTCATTTACTAGTTCAATTAAACCATGCAATACTTAGTGACCAACCTATAAACTATTTAAAATAGTGTTCATAGCCCATTAACAGAATTAATTGTCACCGTATCGAAACACCAAGGGGTTGTATCATTACGAGTATGCATGACTTAAGCCTTAATTCGAAGCTATCAGATTTCGTTTTGATACAGCTTAACTAGTATGGATACGGGATAACAGAATTAGCAGACACCGTATCGAAACACCTAAGGGGGTGTATCGATATGGATTGACCTAATTTGACTTGACCATTGACCCCTATTTCGATATGCTTAGGTTCGTATTGATACCAATGTGCACAATTTAAAGTTTCATTTGCCAAAATCCTTACCTGTTTCGATACAGCTGGGGTTGTATAGATACAAATTGAACATGGTTGACTTGTTTTGATACGCCCGAAGGCCGTATCGATACAACTAAATTCCCCAACCTTACTGTCAACTTCCATACTGAAATGTCTTAGCTCATATCGATACGCCCTAGTTGACTTAAGCTTTGATCGACCAAATATGCAAGGTCGTACCGAAAAAGCTTGACCTATATCGATACGCCTCCACTGTAATGATAGGTTTCTTCTGGTTTTTAATCAATTTAACTTGTCGAATGATGTCCAAACGCAATGACTTTTTACCAGAAACTTTTAAACACTAAAATATATTGGCATGCAAAGTTTAGTCATCAAATGAATCCATTTACCATGTTTTCACTAGTTAGACCAAATATGCATATTTGGTGTTTTTAACCAAAACACTAACATGACCAAAATGGGCATTTAACCCTTTTAACATAGTGGACCATATATACATGCAAAATGGGACTAAACCAACTTTTCTAGACCCTACACCACCATTCTAGGAGTTCAAGGACTAGATTAATATTACATAGAGGATTGTGACTTACTTCAAAACGCTCTTTGCTCCGATCCTCGATCCAACTATGCTTTTAACCTGAAAATGCATGGAAATGATATGTATTAGGCTTGCTTAGCCTAGTGAGGTAGTCAAAGGCAATCGTATGAGCATCAATGAAGATCATAACATGTATAACAAATGAAAGTGCATCTCAAATCATAATTTAACAATTCTCACAACACTTATTCACATACTTTCCTTGGATCGAAATGTATTGTAGATACATGAATTCCCAACCAATATCGCCAATAATGAATGGTCAATATCCGCCAACATAGCCGATAAGACCAACACCACTGCATCCCGCTAACATCATCAATAAGAGCCTTAGCTCAATGACTGTAGTCCCCCCTTACCAATGAGCTCATGAATTTTATGGCATGCCAATTGTATCCTATGTCCATTCGTATCCAAGGATTCGGTAGTCGTAAATATCAATACTTGTCAATATCAATAACAATAACAATAACAATGCAATAGCAATGACAATGACAATGATCTTATGACATGTTCAATATGACTTAATTCAATTCTCATAATATCAATGATCACATGACAACTCAATGATTGACTTGGTAACATAATAAGCTTACCAAAGCTTACCGATGATCCCTCATAGGAGGTTTTTAATGTAGACAAACCTTGTCCAATGATGATAATACAATAAATTGCCATCAATGAATTCGGGAAGGCACCTAGTCAATCCTGTGACTCTGACTACACTCACCAATGATTTCGAGGCTTTCAAGGCTCTAGGATGACAATTCCCTTGTTCTTGGACTTGGTGGAATTTGGAGGATTTGGTAATTCTTCAATTTGAATACCTTGAGCTACATCAAATCAAGATTACAAGAATTTCAATATCGATAATGGATTCATAACAACTTTATAACCACGAGGATCGATAATAAACAAGCTATGATATATCTAAGAAATTTCTAGGGTTTCACGAATTCTAAAACTTAAGATTGTTCATAATCCCTATCATGGAATTGGTGAATCAAATTAAGAAAACATCTACCCGATCAATAGCTATAAACTATCATCAAAGAATTTAAGGAAATCAAAGCTTGATTTCACCTTCAATGGAGGTATGTGCTTAGAGGTAGGGGTGAAGTTAGGGAGAGGTGCTTGCTTAATCAATAACATGTGAGTTTTCTTTCTTTTACTCATCTTTTATTTCTTGTTAATGCTAAGCTTTCCTTTAGGTGAAGCTACTTCACCCCAAACATCCACGTATAGGATGATTAGTCATAGGGAGGGGCTAATTGCAAGGTTAGCCTCTCACTTTCAATTCTCTATGCTTTTGTCCTCTTAACTTTCAATTTTCTAAACTTAGTCACTAAACTATATTTCAATTCTTGCAATAGGATCTCTAGTAATACCAATGCTTAATTAGGGTTCATGAAACTAATAGTTGCCAACTTTATCAAAAGTCAACCTTACTATTTTGACTCTATGTTCTGAAATTTCCGGTCACTAGAATCAAATTTCGACTAGGTCTGATTTTGGGATGTTACAACTCCCCCTAAAGGAAAATTTGTCATTGATTTTTTACCTGAATCGAAGAGATGCAAGTATTGACTTCTCATCTTTTCCTATGGTTACCATGTAGCTTCTTCAGCCTTGTGATTCCTCTACAATACTTTAACTAACGAGATGGTTTAATTTCAAAGTCTCTTAACCTCCCTTGTGAATATTTGCATAGGTTCCTCCTCGTACGCCAAATTAGGTTGGAGTTCTACAGATTCAGGCTCTAAAACATGTGATGGATCTGATATGTACTTGCAAAGCATCGATACATGGAACACATCGTGGATCTTGCTCAAATCTTAGGGCAAAGGTAGTCGGTAAGATACAAGGCCAATTCTTTCAATCAGCTCGAAAGTTCCAATAAATCGGGGACTCAACTTCCCCTTCTTACCAAATCGAAAAATCTTCTTCCATGGGGAGACTTTTAGAAATGCCTTCAAATGGTCATGGATGATGGTTACCCGTTCTTCGATTTTGTGAAGTAAGTCAGGGCCCAACACTTTGCCTTTACTGAGTTCAGACCAAAATAACGGTGTTCTACACTTCCTGCCATACAATGCTTCATACGGTGCCATGCCTATGGATGCTTGGTAACTGTTATTATAAGCAAACTCAAAGAGATGTAGGGATCTCTACCAAGATCCCTTGAAGTCAATAACATAAGCACGAAGCATATCTTCTAATATCTGGATTACCCATTCTGATTGGCCATCGGATTGAGGGTGGAAAGTTGTACTAAGATTGACTCTGGTGCCCATAGCTCCTTGCAATGACCTCCAAAATTGAGACGTAAACCGTGGATCCCGATCGGAGAAGATAGACTATGGCACATCGTGGAGTCGAATGACTTCCTTGATATACAAGTCAGCCAGTTTAGGAAGATTGTAGTCTATTCTAACTGGTATGAAGTGTGCTGACTTAGTGAAATAGTCTACAATATCCCAATTAGCATCATGCTTGGTTGGGGTCAACAGTAAACCACTGACAAAGTCCATAGTTATCTTTTTCCACTTCCAATGAGGGAGTTCAATGGGTTGCAACAATCTGGTAGGGTTACAGTGTTTGGTTTTAACTCGTTGACATGTGAGACACCTTGATACAAATTCTATGATAGCTGCTTTCATGCCAGGCCACCAATACAATTCTCGTAGGTCTTTGTACATCTTTATTGCTCCTGGGTGAACTGAGTAAGGGCTACAATGGGCTTCTTAAGAATTTCATCATGAAAGGGCTCATCATTGGGCACACATATTCTATTACGAAAGTACAAGAGTCTTTCAGAATTAATCTTAAAATCAGGGTCTGGATTATTCTGAAGCTTAGAAGCAATGGCTTGTAATTTAGGATCTTGTTCTTGTAGGGATTTGATTATTATCACAATGGTGGACTAAACTTAAAGTTCAGCTATGAAACCACAGTGCTTTTGAAGTCAAAAATGAGTATTAATAACATGAGGAGTAGGTAAAGTTGAGCGCATCTTCTACCACGTTGACCTTTCCCGGATGGTAATCAATAACAAAGTCATAGTCTTTGAGGAGTTTCATCCATCTCCTTTGAAGAAGATTGAGTTCTTTTTGTGTCAACAAATACCTAAGGCTCTTATGGTCGGTGTATAGGTAACATTTTTCTCTATAGAGATAATGTTTCCAATTTTTCAATGCAAAGACGACCACAACCAAATCATGGCCATGAGCAGGATAGTTCCTTTCATGTCGTTTTAGTTGCATTGATGCATAAGAAACAACATTGCCTTCTTGCATCAATACGCACCCCAACCCCTGGTGTGAAGCATCACTATACACAGTATAATCCTTCCCAGACTCAAGTTGAATCAGAACCGGTGCATGGGTCAATACTTTCTTGAGTTGGTCAAAACTTATTTTTTGCTTCTCGGTCCATTCAAAAAGAGCATCTTTTCGTAGGAGTTTAGTTAACGAGTTACTATTATAGAGAATCCTTTAATGAATCTCTTATAATAGCCAGTGAGACCGAAAAAGCTACAAACTTCACCTACATTCTTCGGTGGTCTCCATTCAACTGTTGCTTGGATCTTCTTTGGATCTACTTGAATGTCTTCAGCGAAGATCACATGACACAAAAATAAGACTTGGGTGAGCCAAAACTCGCACTTGCTGAAGTTGGCATACAATTGTTTCTCTCGAAGAGTCTAAAGCACAATACGAAGATGTTCACGATGTTTAGCTTGGCTTTTGGAATAGATCAATATATCGTCTATGAATACCACCACAAATTTATCAAGATAGGGTCTAAAAACCCGATTCATGAGATCCATAAAGGCAGCAGGTGCAATGGTTAACCCAAAGGGCATAGCTAAGAATTCGTAGGGGGCATATCTTGTATGGAAAGTCGTCTTGGGCATATCGTACTCCTTCACTTTCATTTGATAGTATCCAGACCTCAGGTCAATCTTAGAAAATACTGTTGCATTTTTCAGTTGATCAAACAAGTCATTGATCCTCGGCAAAGGATACTTAATCTTGACTGAGAGCTTGTTCAATTGTCGATAATCAATACAAAGACGAATTGATCCATCTTTCTTCTTGAAAAAGAGGACTGAAGCTCCCCAAGGTGAAGAACTCGGTCAAATGAAACCCTTGTCTAACAAGTCTTGAATTTGCACTTTAAGCTCGGTGAGTTCTATCGGTGCCATTTGATAGGGTGCAATGGAAACCATCATGGTTCAAGGTTGCACTTTAATCCCAAATTCAACCTTACGGGTAGGTGGAAAACCTGGAAGATCATCGGGAAACACATCAGAAAACTCTTGCACGGTGTCTATATCTACCAACTATGATTCTTCTTTGCTTACTGTAGCATACAACAATGATCTTTTTCCCCTGGATTCTATGAGAGTCACACTCTCCTTGCTAAGACCTCGAAGGTATAATTTCCTCTTTGAATAGTCTACCGAAGCTTGATGCTCCCCGAGTCAATCAAGCCCCAAAATAACATTAAATTTATGTATAGGGAGGGCCATAAGGTTGGCCGAAAAAGGTATCCCTTGAATCAAAAGGGGAAAATTATTGCATACTATCCCAATTACAACATTATTCCCTAAAAGGTTGGTCACAGTGAGCTTGGAGGCTATAGGCTCAGATGTTAACTTAAATCACTTAATCAACACAGTACTTATAAAGGAATGAGTGGGTCCAAGATCAATTAATACATAAATAGAATGAGTATACAGTTCAACAGTACCTATGATGATGTTAGGGTCTTCATCATCTTCTCGGCTCCTTACATGGTAAACTTGTGCTGAAGCCTTAGATTCTTGTCGATTAGGAGCCTTTATAGAGCCACCAGGTCCTTTGGAAGCTCTCGATACATCTTGCCTTTGTCCCTTACCCCCGAAGGAAGGACCAGGAGATGCAGGAACCACTGATACAAGAGGTTTATTAGTATTCATTGGACAATCTTTAATATAGTGGCCTTGTTCCCCACAGAAGAAACACGCTCTAAATTGCTTGCGGCACTGTCCCAAAGGATGCCTCCTTTGACAAAAGTTACAAATTGGGTACTGTGACTCTCGTCTAGATCCCTCAATACTCTCAATGGAGGCAGTTCTTATAGCAGACTGGGACATAACTTGTGGTTTTAGAAATCACCCGATTAGAAGGATTGATGATGGTATGATTGATTGTACCCTTACTACTGCTTGTCTTTCTTATATGGTAGAGGGGGTCGAGAATCATCTCGTGACCTCTTCTCAACCCGATTCGGCCTGTTAAACTTGTGCGACCTCTGAGCAGCTTTAGTGGAGAGCACTCGATTCACAAGCTCCTAGAAATCCTTGATCCCCAAAGCAGTAAACAAAGGCCGTAGCTCATCACTTAAACCTGCAATGAATATTATACAATTTTCTTCTTTTTTCTTGATGTATTCAGCCCCATACTTGCAGTACTTACAAAATTCGTGGATGTACTGCTCCAATGGCCTTCCACCTTATTTCAAATGTAGAAAGATATCCCGCCTCTCAACTAGATAGTGCTAACTGATGTATTTCTTCTTAAACTCTTGTAGGAAGAACTCCTAAGTTACTGCTTCTTCGAGAGCAGTAAGAGTCGTGGTTTCTCACCAATATAAGGCTTCATCGGTCAACAAGGCTAGAGCACACTCGAGCTTATGCTCATCTTATAACTGCAATTGCTTAGTCAAGATTCTTATCGTACTATCCAACCAGTGCTCCACTACTTTAGGGTCTTGCTCGGCCTTACCCAAGAAGGTAGTAGCTCGGTGCTAAGCTAACTTGTCGATAGGGGTTCGGTTCATAGAAGTGACAGCTGTGTAGGATTATACAGACTGTTCGAATTTGAGGGTAGCCATGAACTATTTGAAAAACTATGTCATGTTCTTATAGCACTCAAACTGAGTATCATGTAACACAGGCTCAGTGTTCACTAGTTCTTGCGGGTGTGCTTATGGATTAGGTGGATTCTCCCCCTTTTTCTCCTTGCCATTGGTCAAGGATCCAACCATGTGCTCAACTTCTTCGTGACCCTTATCGGACTCAAACAGCTTTACACTATAAAAGGAAGAAGGGTCGAATTAGTTTCAAGTCACAATATAACAAATTAAACTCCTAGGTGGCGTATGCAATGCAATAACTATGCAGTAGACTTCATTTTAGTCCTATAATTGATTAAACTCTAGCTTTGATACCACAATTGTAACATCCCTCACCCGGCCTAGTAGAGACCTTGGTCAGAGAATGTCACCAGTGAACTATACGATGAACGGAGCAAGGAATTTGAATTATGGTTCGAATATTAACCAATACTATGCTTACGGAATATTCTGATATCAATACAATAGCCTTACCGATTCAATTCTATACTTGATTTATTGATCATGGATCAATTTTATGCTTTTTCAAGTTTAAGGGACCAAACTGTAATTTCTGTAATTTAGGGGTCCTTGCTTATAATTAACTATACTATAATGAAATTTAATTCATGATCAATATTCATGCAAATTTTTAGTTTAATTGAAGTTCATTTACTAGTTCAATTAAACCATGCAATACTTAGTGACCAACTTGTAAACTATTTAAAACAGTGCTCATAGCCCATTAACAGAATTAACTGTCACTGTATCGAAACACCAAGTGGCTGTATCGATATGAGTATGCACGACTTAAGCCTTAATTCGAATCTCTTAGATTCCGTTTTGATACAGCTTAACCAGTATTGATACGGGATAACAAAATTAGCAGACACCGTATCGAAACACCTAAGGGGTGTATCTATACGGGTTGACCTAATTTGACTTGACCATTGACCCCTGTTTCGATACGCTTAGGTTTGTATCGATACCAATGTGCACAATTTAAAGTTTTATTTGCCAAAATCCTTACCTGTTTCGATACAGCCGGTGTTATATCGATACGAATTGAACATGGTTGACTTGTTTCAGTATGCCCGAAGGCTGTATCGATACAACTAAATTCCCACACCTTACTGTCAACTTTCGTAACAAGTGTCCTAGCTCGTATTGGTACTCCCTAGTTGACTTAAGCTTAGATCGACCAAATATGCAAGGCCGTACCGAAACATCTTGATCTGTATCGATATGCCTCCACTGTAATGACAGATTTCTTCTGGTTTTTAATCAATTTAACTTGTCAAACGATGTCTAAATGCAATGAATTTTTACCATCAACTTTTAAACACTAAAATCTATTGGCATGCAAAGTTTAGTCATCAAATGAATCCATTTACTATGTTTTCACTAGTTAGGCCAAATATTCATATTTGGTGCTTTTAACCAAAACACTAACATGACCAAAATGGGCATTTTAACCCTTTTAACATAGTGGATCACATATACATGCAAAATGGGACTAAACCAACTTGTCTAGACCCTATGCCGCCATTCTAGGAGTTTAAGGACTAGATTAACATTACATAGAGGATAGTGACTTGCTTCAAAATGTTCCTTGCTCCGATCTTCGATCCAACTATGCTTTAACCTAAAAATGCATGGAAATGAGATGCATTAGGCTTACTTAGCCTAGTGAGGTAAGTCAAAGGCAATCGTATGAGCATCAATGAAGATCATAACATGTATAACAAATGAAAGTGCATCTCAAATCATAATTTAACAATGCTTGCAACACTTATTCACATATTTTACTTGGATCGACATATATTGTGGATACGCGAATTCCTAACCAACATCACCAACAATGAATGGTCAATATCCGCCAACATCACTGATAAGGCCAATATCGTTGCATGTCACCAACATCACCAATAGGAGCCTTAGCTCAAGGTCCATAGTCCTCCCTTACCAATGAGCTCATGAATTCTATGGCATGTCAATTATATCCCATGTCCATTCGTATCCAAGGATTCAATACTCATAAATATCAATACTTTTCAATATCAATAACATTGCAATAGCAATGAAAATGATCCTATGACATGTTCAATATGACTTAATTCAATTCTCATAATATCAATGATCACATGACAACTCAATGATCGACTTGGTAACATAATAAGCTTACTGGAGCTTACCGATGATCCCTCATAGGAGGTTTTTAATGTAGACAAACCTTGGCCAATGATGATAATACAATAAATTGACATCAATGAATTCGGTAAGGCACCTAGCCAATCCCGTGACTCCAAATACACTCACTGATGATTCTGATGCTTTCAAGGCTCTCGGATGACAATTCCCTTGTTCTTTGACTTGGTGGGATTTTGAGGATTTAATAATTCTTCACTTTGAATACCTTGAGCTACATCAAATCAAGATTACAATAATTTCAATATAGATAATGGATTCATAGCAACTCTATAACCATGCAGATCAAAAATAAATAAGCTATGATATCTCTAAGAAATTTCTAGGGTTTCACGAATTCTCAGACTTAAGATTGATCATAATCCCTATCATGGAATTGGTGAATCAAATTAAGGAAGCACTTAGCCAATCAATAGTTATAAACTGTCATCAATGAACTTAAGGAAATCAAAGATTGATTTCACCTTCAATGGAGGTGTGTGCTTAGAAGTAGGGGATGAAGTTAGGGAGAGGTGTTTGCTTAATCAATAACTGCTGAGTTTTCATTCTTTTACTCATCTTTTATTTCTTGTTAATGTTAAGCTTTCCTTTAGGTGAAGCTGCTTCACCCCAAACATCCACGTATAGGATGATTAGTCATAGGGAGGGGCTAATCGTAAGGTTAGCCTCTCACTTTCAATTCTCTATGCTTTTGTCCTCTTAACTTTCAATTTTCTCAACTTAGTCACTAACTATATTTCAATGCTTGCAATAGGTCTCTAGTAATACCAATGCTTAATTAGGGTTCATTAAACTAATAATTGACCACTTGGTCAAAAGTCAACCTTAAAATTTTGACTCTCTGTTGTGAAATTTTCGGTCATCAGAATCAAATTCTTACTAGGTCCGGTTTTGGGATGTTACACACACAAGGAATAACACTTGGAGAAGGAAGGCTTCACGTCCTATCTTTGGTTGAAGTGGTAAAATTTAGTTGAATTTATTTGTTTATCTTGATTTATTTCTTTCAATTCAACTAGTTAATCATGAATTGTTGGACTAACTTTTTGTTTGATGCTTAAGTAAGGGGGAGCCCTTTTAAAATTGCAAAAAAAATTATAAACCTCATTTGCTATTAAGCTTAATGATTAAAAACTTCTTTTTGATATAACAAAAAGGGGGAGAATGATTTGAAAAATTGAATTTCCAAAAGAAAAAATGGAAGCATTTAATATTTTCTACAAATAATCTTTTTTTCAAATCATTATTTTACTAAGGGGAGAATCACAAAAATAATTTTTCAAGTTGGTTTTATTATATCAAAAGGTGGAGATTTTTAGGATATTTGTTTTGATATAATAATATGAAAAATGTTTTTGGACTTATTTGAATATTTTGTAAACTTGGTTTTAAGTACAAACAACTTGAAAATATATTTGATGTGTTTTCATTAGGTTTTGGAAGGCTTCAAAACATTTTAAATGGCTAAACCTAAGTTTTCCTCATATTGATCACCTAACAACCGTATCGATACCTTTTCAGGGTTTCATCTACAAGAATTTTCTAGAACCGAAAACCCGTACCGATACAGGCTTGACCGTATCGATATGGAAGGGATAGTACCGATAAGCCTTAATGCGTATTGATACGCCTGTGTTTTAAACTCCCCAACGGCTATTTCCAAACAAGGCCGTATCGATATGCTTATAAGCGTGCCAATACGTCTATATGATTCCAGGCTTAACGGCTTTCCCAAAGAGGACCGTATTGATACAAGCACACGTGTATTGATATGCACTGCACCAGATTGGGAAATTTAGCATGGGAATCATCCCCAGTGGCTCCAATTCATCCCTAATAGTCACCAATGGCTAGAATCACATTTGGGAGTATATAAGGGACCTTTAAGTACCAAAATCAACTAATGATCAACAAGCCTGCATTCCATTGATTGTAAAATCTATTAGTGCTCAAAATTCTACATTTTGTATAGACAAACACTTGTGAGCTAAATTGTCAATGTATGCTCAAGTGTATTATGTTTGGGTGAGAGCTTTAGAGTGCAAACATACACCTTGTGAGAGGGATTTCAGTTTTCTATTAATCTCTTGTAAAGAAGGTTTCCCAAAGCTTTGGGTATAAGCTTTGGATGCTAGTCTTAGAGGTATAAGTCTGGGTTGTAAAGGGTTGCCTCCTAAGCCTAGAAAATGGGAAGAATTCTTAGTGAATTGGTTGAAATCCTTAATGGGGAAGCTAAGGTAGTGGATGTAGAGCTTGGTTAAAAGCTCGAACCACTCTAAATCATTCTTTCCAATTCTTTTCTTTTGCTTCCACTACCATCACCCAAAATTAATCTTCTCCAGCACTTGGCAAGCAATTTGGTTGAAGGATATCAGGTTCAACATTATTGATTTGACATGCTAATATTAATATAACTTGTAAAATGTGTATGTTGAATTTTCTGTGAAAATGAGTAGAGACACCTTAAATTTATAAAAGTTATATGTTTTTAAAATATTTTAAAGTGTGGATGTGTTTTGTAAAAATTATGCTTCTAGTTCGTAAGGAAAGATAATTGGCTCTAATGTATTTGATTGCATGTTTATAGTGCTGCATATATGATTTATGCTTTGGATAATAACATATTGGATTGAAATAAAATTGTTGAATAAACAATGACTATAATTTATGTCAGTTTTAGTGATATGTGTTTTTCAAGATATACCATCTTTTATTTCAGTAATAAAAGAACAAAAAGATGAGTAAGATAGAGGAGATGTTTGTTTTGTTTAATGATTATAGTGAAAAAGAAATCATAATATGTGATATATTTTCTCTTATGAAATGATATAATATAAAGAAAATAGATTATTAAATTGCACGCTTGTTTCTTCTAATTCATCTATGAATCAAACTGATTTGAAAACTTGATTATGAACATAATGATTTAAGAATATTTAAACGACCTAGATCTATAAAACTCTTTGGAACTATTATTTTTATATGTATACTTGGCTGAAAATGATACAAGTTTTGAAACAATTTCTTCTTACGATGCTTTTCTTTTGAGGAAAAATGGTAAATGTTGAATGTAACTCATTTTTATAATGTTTGTAAATTAGTTTTTACGTCAAACAACAAAACTTATTAGTTGCAAACAAGTTCTTTTTACAAGGAAATTTTAAGAATAATGATTTTATAAATATATATTGTGAAAGGTTTTACTTAAAACAATATTGTTTTGATATTTTTGCTCCATTTACAATAATTTTTCATTGGAATCTTTTGCTCTAGTTTCAATACACAATTTTTTCCAGCCAAATGGATGTTAAAATCATGTTTTTGATTATTTAAAAGTATATATTGAACAACCCAAAGAATGCATTAAATCAGGTCGTGAAATTAAAGTCTATAAATTTCTCAAATCATTATATGTCTTGAAACAAACTTCCAAAATTGTGGAATGAGAAATTGAATCAAGTGATAAAGTGAAAACACACGAATGATTATTATTTTGTGTTGATAACATATATTTTTTTGTTTATACCAAACTGATTGAGGATGTTTGTGTGATTATTTATATATTAATTACATGTCTCTCTTAGTAACTATTACATGAGACTGAGAGGCATCTTGCTTCAATAAAAGACATGAAATGAAGCAAATGTCATATTGAGTATTTAAATAATAAGAAAGTATGGTAGCAAAATGCTATCACGTGAACATAATGTTGATTTTTTAAGAAGTTTGGATATATTCATACCAAACCAGTGAATACTCATTATGATTCTAATATTCAAATGAGAAAAATATACATGCGATCATTTTGTTCAATCTAAGTATGCACAAAATTATTAATTTTTTTGATGCACTTGATGAATTTTACTAGACATACGATGACACGTGTTATTTTTCAATTGAGCTAATATACACACAACTTAAATCATTATTCTTGAGTTTTTATAGCAAAGTTAATGAGATATAAAAAGGATATCATGAGTTATGATATTCTACTTATCAGATTACCCACTGTATTAGAATTATACAGTGATGATAGTTAAATATCTTATTCACGTGAGACTATATCTACTAGTGATTATGTATTCACCCTTAGAGGTAGAATATATCTTGAAAATTAGCCAAACAGACATTTATAGAAAATTTACTATGAAGTCTGAATTTATTGCTTTAGAGTTGGCTAAAAATGAAGCTAAGTGGTAGAAAAAAAACTTTTTAACATGTATAATGAAGCTAAGTGGTAGAAAAATTTCTTAGCCTGTATAATGAAGCTAAGTGGTAGAAAAACTTCTTAGCTTGTATAATAAAGCTAAGTGGTAGAAAAATCTCCTAGCATGTATATTGAAGTTGAGTGGTTGAAAAAACCCCTTAGACTGCATTTCATTAGGCACAAAACTAATAGATTCAATGCCCATGCATTGTGATTTCCAAGTAGCAATAGACATTGCAAAGAATAAAAACTTTCAATGGTTAAACTAGACATATTTGTCTAATGACATGAAGTAATAAAGCAACTGCAAAAAGATGAAGTGATATCAATTGATTATGTGAAGTTAGAAATGATTTTGGCCAAATCATTCAACTAAACCCATAAGGAGAAAATTAGTATGTGAAACATCAAGGGGAAAGGGACTTATGCCAATATAAAAAATCAACAGTGATAGTAACCCAACTTTTGTGATTGGTGATCCTATAAAGAAGGTTCATATGGGTAATAACAAGTCATTGATTGATCTTGTAGGAAAAGTACTACATTATTTTTCTTTTGTCCCTTCCTATGGTGTAAATAGTGCTAAAAACTGCAAGGATGGTGAGGGTGAGTAAAACTCTTAATCAAGTCCATAGCCTTTATAGGTGGTGTATTGACCTGCAGAACACAATTGATGGCTTGACATATAGAAGTTGAAGTGGGGCCACTTCTATGAGATTTATGACAAAGTCTCTAGAGCACTTATGAAAATCCTAGCACGCACATGGCCTGTTAGTGCACAACCGCAATAAAGAGTAAGAATAGATATAATGTGATTAATGAGAATATTAGCTTACAATAATGAGTTATTGGTTGATAGAAACGTGTTTCACTAATTACTTAGTAGGTTATGTCTCATTTTTCTAAGTTCTGGTTCATAGTCCAAAAAGACACCAAAATGAATATGTTATGTGAAAATACTCAGCTAAACATTTTTTATCATTCTTTGAAATATGTGGGGATTGTTGTAAAATAATAAGTTTACTTAGTATATTTCAAAGAATCTCACATCTCTCTTTTATATTATGTGTTTTGAGTTTAAATAGAAAGACTTGGTATTGGAAATGTAAGAGAAAAATATGATGATAGTTGCTCGCATAGGAGGTTTGGCAAAGAAGTCCAATTCAGCTGAAATCGATTCATTTACTCATGTGCATGAACTAGAGCCTCGGTCCATTTTTATTTATTTATTATTATTTTTAAAATCAATTTCTAACCATTTATTTTAAAATTAAAGTATATTCATTTTTAACCATTCATTTTAAATTAAAGCATCTTTGTTCTTAACCACTCATTTTATATTTCACAGATTTGCCCTTGATTAATGCTATTTTTAAATATCCTTTTAGGCATGTATGGAACTGTAAATCCCATGCACATATGCCTTCAAAATCATCTCAAAGTAGAATCATCTACTTACTTTCTTCTCATATCTCTTATTTTAAACACGTTTTAAAGTTGGGTAATCATTGACTCTTTGCTCTTTTTGCTGCCTGCTTCGGCAGAAGTGCTTGTTAAATCCTAGAGGGTACGCTTCACCGTGAAATATCCTTAAGGACATTGTCTAGTGCACGTCTGAAGCAAGTTTTATTTTCAATCCTTTTTCAATTTAACCAAATATTTTTCCTACAATAGTATGTCTTATTAGAAACTAAAAATTTATTAAAGTCCACTAGAAAATAAATATATTATACTTCCACTCATGAATTCCTATAATACTTGTATTTTGTTCGAGTATTTATGTATATATATATATATATAGTTTCTCTATAAATAAAACCAAAATAATAAATAATAATAAATAAATAATACAAATAGTTGTCCATTAAATAAATATCCACAAATTTCCATTAATACAATTTAAATATTCATATGAGTCCATTTACATACAAAAAGAACTATAAACCCAAAATACAAATATCCAGCCCATTTACAAAATTTGTTCCCGTCTAAATTAAAGCCTTTCCCACCAAATGTTTTTGGCGTTGCATGATTCATTCGTCCCCTCTTTACCCGGATTAAGGACCTTATTGATGTCAGGGCCTACACTAACTATAAATAGCCTAGAAGAGAGAAAAAAGGCAATCATTAGGCAATTAAAACAACAATAATTGCACAATTATTATTGGGCATTAATTGAAGAAAGAGGAAAAAGGGTGAACAAGTTACCAGAAGTTGGAGAGACGCAGAGAAGCTGAAGCGGTCACCTGAGAACGTTGCGGAGCTCGTCTGTCGTCATCAGAAGGTATAACTTGACCTCCTTTTCCATTTTTCCTGAACAAAACACAAAATAAATTAAAGATAAGCCTAAAAAACACAAAAACATAGTAGCCACAATGAGATCTAAATTTAAACCTTAGATTTAAAAATAATCAAAATCACAATAAATATTGAGGCTTATCTTGTGATTGTCAGAGTAGTTTTAGGTCGTCGGAGAGTTTAAAAGCAATGGCGAAGTTGAAGAGGTAGATTTAGGTTTGATTTGGGTAGTTAGGCCTAGGAACCAGGTGAAGAAGGGAGGATTTGATTGAATCCGGGTCTATATCTAGTTTTAGGATGAAAATCAGGGAAATGATGTTTTTTAGGATTTTGAACGGCAGCAGACGGTGGCTGGGGATATGGAGTGGTCGGAGAAGATGACTGGAGATGACGGCTGGTGGCGGCTAGCGTCATCTTCGGCGACCGGTGAACAAGCCAGGGTTGATCAGTGATGGTTGTGGAAGATTGAAAAGGAAAAGAAAGAAGAAAGTGGTTTGAGTTTTGAAGAAATTATGAAGTTTGATCTTTACAAACACAGAAACACGAGTGTTTATGTGTTTGTTCGGATAAAAAGCAAGAAAAATGATGAATGTGAGATGAATTTCGGATGAACAATGAGTTTTGATAAAAAAAAATGGTTGTTTTCTGGGTTAAGGTTGTTTAGGTTGAGAGGATTTAGAGAGAGGAGGTTGAAGAGAGAGAAAGGGAGAGTGAGTAGAAATGGCCAAGTTAGCTCGATTTCGGGCCTTTTATGCCTGAACCAGCACGACGTCGTTTTGGGAGGCCGAGTCGAGAAGGTCCACACGTTTTCATGTGGGTTCGGATACGGGTTTGCACTTTGACCCGATTCATTTGATCTTAGGCTACTGTGGATTGGGCCCGAGCTGGTTTATTTGGGTTGGGTTCAATTTGTAACAGAATTTGACTTGGGCTCTCAGATTTACACTTTAATGCAATTTAGTCCCTTTTAAGTAGCTTAAATGTATGTGTGCATATCTTAAAAGGGAATGTAGTATATTTATTTAGGAGATTAATTCACATAGTTTTAAATAATTAAAGCCTTAGTATCTTAGGTTCTTTAATTAACTTGAATAGGGAGATAATTGTAGAAAACAAATGAATATTAAATGAAAGCTTTAATGTTCTAAGTTGATTAGTGTCTCATTGCAATGAGATGTTAATTAAGGGAGCATTTTAGTGAAAATTTTAATATTTTATTTGAACTTAGAAAATTGTAGTCACATGTAGTTAATTTAATTAAAATTCAATTAGGAATAGGTTTAAATAGTTAGAGTCATTAATGATTAGGAATATTATTGATTTAGGGCCTAATATGGATAGTGCCCAAGCAATTGGGTGTTATCACATAAACCCCTAAATTTAGTAATATTCATAAATTCTTAATTAACTTAATTAATTGGAGCCCTAATTAGGTTTAAACTTAAAATTGACAAGGAAATAAATGGACATGCATTAGAAACCTTTTGTGTTGAGATACATTTTTGAATATGAATTGAAGTATCCTAAAGCAACTGAATGTTTCAAAACTCCTATTCATATAAGAATGTATTTTCTTACAAAAGAGTATCTCCGTTTGAAATGAGATTTGTTTAACAATTAAAGATTTAATTAAATTCCAATTATTACTCGAAATGCCACGTGAAATTAATAAGGTACCGATAATGGGTGTTTGTGGGGGGGTAATCCTTCCCCACATGTAACTGACTCCCAAACCCTAATTAAATGGATCGCTGGTTGTTTTTATGGTGTCCAATCTACCAAAATGACTGGCGACGACTCCAAATTGATTTTCAAGGGTAAAAAAGAGGAAATCCAATTTAGTGCGAAAAATCCTAATTTCAAGATTAAATGAATTAAAATGAACAAAAGCCCTAATTTTCAAAAAGAATCAATCGCTAGGCTATTTTCACACACTTGGTTTTAAAAATGGTCACGACAGCTTGGCGACTCTGCTAGGAACATAAAAAGAGAGTCCTAATTAGTTAATTTCACGTTGTATTTCAGCATTTTGAGCAATAATTTGAATTTTTTCCAAGAATTCTTGGATGAATTTTCAAGAACAATGGAGGTAGTTTTTGTGTATGATATATCTGTCATTCATGCATAAGTCCTCTACCCAGGCTTTTCACCCTTAAGTGGGAGAAAGACGTGATCCGACGTGAGGCTCTCCACCTCTGAGTTCGAAATTTTATCTTTCTTTTGATATACTAAGCTTATGCACCGTGGGGCCTACACCTCCGTTATAAGGGGCCTATGCTACCGAATCGATGTCTTGTTGTCGCAGTAGACAGTAATGATAGTTCATGAACCCAGAGTCTAGAGCAACACCCACATGTTGAAATCTAGAAACCCACCCCACTAGAACTAGGAGGGACCTAGGACAGGTGTTTTCAATTTAAATACATTTCTCTGGTTATTTTCCTTGCCAATATTACATGTTTTTCTGTGTTAATATCTTGTTTATTTGCTTTCCATATCAATTCACAATACTGACACGGGTTTTTCGTTTTGTTTTTTCTTTACTATTGTATTTTGTTTCTTTAAATGAATCATGTCATATTGCATTGATTTGGCAGCAGTTCGGGAATCATTTGATTTGGAAATGTTTAGTATGGCTGGAAGGTCCCAGATAGGAGAAGACAATACTGTATTTTGGACATGGTCGGAACAAACTCAGCATGAAAAGGGAGACAGTCTTTGTAAGGGTGATGTGTCACGGATGAAAAGTCATGCCAAGTTAAATACCAATCAGAATGTTTGTTTGCCATAAGTCAAGGCAATATGGGATCAGTGGGGAAATGACATGAAAGAATAGTTTAGAAAAGAGTTTGGGGATATAACTTCACTGTTAAGTGTACCGATAGATCAACAATTGCTTAGGGAAATGGCTCAGTTTTGGAACCTTGCATATAACTGTTTTACCTTTGGTCGAGTAGACATGACACCTACACTTGAAGAGTGCAAGGCACTGATTAATTGTCCTAGAATTCAAAGTGATAAGATTTACACTAGACCTAACAATAACTCAAGCTTCAAGAAGAAATTGATACTGATCACCGGAAAGACAATAGAATGGTTGGATGGGAGGATGGCCAATAGTGACAGTACTGATCAAAATGAAGATAAACAACGCATAAATTGGAGAGTCCTTAAAGAGTTGATATTGACAAGTGATGAACCAACAAGGATGAGGAGCTTATACGCCCTGTGCATATATGGATTAGTTTTCTTTCCAAGGACTCCGGAGTACTTAGATCCATCAACAGTGGAGTTGTTTGAACGACTAGAGAAAGGTGTGAACCCAGTGCCTGCTATCTTAACCGAAACTTATAGATCATTGACCACATGTAAAAAATCAGGGGAATAGATATTTTGGGGATGTGCACAGCTGCTTGAGATTTGGTTTAGAGGACATAGGTGGAATACTCCATATATAGGTATTAGGTATCTCGATACGTACTCACCAATAGAAGAACATCTAACTAGTTGCCCTTTAGAGGAAAAAACGAGAAGCAATGGGAAGAATATTTCAAGAATATGAAGGATGTCGATGTTGTGTGGAGGGATCCCTAGTTAAACAAGGGGACAACCTTTTTGTATCGATGTGGAGACAGAGATTGGGTCCCGTTACCCGAGATTTGGGGAGGAACAACCTATTGCTCCTATTAATATCCAGACAGTTTGGCTCAAGGCAATTTGTACCAGCTACTGCAGGCATGGCAAAATTTGAATATTCACACAAGACAAATGACTATAAAGGAATGGTATCTCAGACTGCAAAAGCACAGGAAAAACCAAGAAAGGTTCAGCCGTATCAGGATTTGGAAATGATGACAAGATATGAAGAATGGAGGACACAAAGGGTTAATGATACTACATTTCGAGGAATTTAGGAGAATGTTGGATCATATGCTTAACTCGTTAAAGAAGCACCGTCTGCGTTGGAAAAGCTCAAACATGATTGAGAATTGGACTTGAAGAAATATGAAAAGGGAATCAGTGACCTTACTGAAGAATTAACTATGGTGAAGCTGCAAGTGAGTATGCACGAAGGGAAAGAAAAGGAGTTGATAGAACAAAAAAAAGAATTACCCGAGACTTGAAGGAGCTGCAAGAAATCCACGATAGTTACAAAGCAAAGCAAAATGGAAGAACGAGCAAGGTAGTGTAAAACTTGTTAGAGAAATTGGATGATATAACGAAAGAAATGAATAACTACAAAAGGATGTACGAGAACAAGTCCCGGGAAAGAAAGGAATCAAGTAGTAAGGCCAATAAGAGGCTAGAGGAGGAACAAGCCTGGAATTTTGATTTAACAACCCAAGTGTCACAATTAGAGCAGATGGCCGTAAAGTACCATAATGAAGACAAGGTCCAAATGGAACGCGAGAAAGAAGGGTTACAGAAAAAGATATCCGAGTTGGAGAATACAGTGCAAGGCTTGAAGGAGAAGCTTGCAAATTACGAGAAAGCACTACATCAAGAAAGCAGAGCATGGAAAGGCAAGTATGAAGTAGCACAGCGTACCGCCCAAAGCCAAAATGATGAATTGGTAAACTTTAAGAAGCAAGTAGGAGCGTTGATTTATATGTGCAGATATTTTCAAGGCAAGCCACGAGCTTGTTGGAACAATCGGATATTGAGCTGGAGCACGAAGAAGTCATTACCTATCTGCTACACGAATTAGTTAATCTAGGAATTAGGGCTAGTTGCTTTCTATGGAAGGAATTTTCTTTTCCCTGTATTTGGACCTTCTAACAAAATAATGTTTCCAAAAGACTAGTTCTTGAATTTGATGCCTTTTTGCATTCATACATTTATGCACGCATGCACTTACATTATGTTTTACCCTGCAAAGTAGATGATTTGATAAAGAATGATTTTATGATAGTTTGTTTTTAAACTGTAATTATTCCGCATTCATACATAACACGTCTGCGTTCTAAGACCATGGCTGTAGAGAACAAGATCACTAGCCTTGAAAATGATCGTGTCGAAGTACAAAACAGATTTGACAGAATTGAGCAGTCTATGAAGGACCATTTTGCTCAGGCACAGAGGGAGATAATCAACTAGTTAACTGCTTAGTTGGGGACAAAAGAGTCTGGAAAATCCAAAATACCTGAGGGTGATTCAAATGATGTGAATGGTTAGAAAGAAACCACATCTCACAAAAAGATACAGCCCGAGGGACCTCCTCTTGTGAAGAAGGTCCAAATTAATCTACCAGGAGCAACGCCTAGCCACCTAGTGCACATTGGAGCAAATTTTGGAAGTGGTAAAGAGGTTCCTCGTCTGAATACTTTGAATGAGATAGAGAAAATCCATGCTAAGATTGAAAGGAAGTGTAAGGAACGTTGTAAAGCTCTAAAGGATCGTCTGCTGGAAATGCAGAAAGTGAATGAAACATGACCTAGTGCAGTTGAAATGAGCTTAGTGGCTGACTGATTTTTCCCCTAAAATTTAAAGTTATGGATTTTGAGAAATACAATGAGACTGCTTGCCCAAGGGCCCACCTTACGATATATTTCCGAAAGATGACTGCACACCTAAAAGATGAAAAGCTGCTGATACATTATTTTCAGGACAGCTTGACTGGTTCAGCAGCACGATGGTACACACAATTGAGTCGCATAATATTCGGTCATGGAAAGATCTTTTTGGAGATTTTGTATAACATTATAAGCATGCGACAGAAATGGTCCTCAATCGTGTCATGTTGTAGGGCATGAAACAGAAAAGTAATGAAACACTCCGTCATTATGCCCAGAGATGGAGAGACATAGCGGCCCAAGAACAGCCTCCATTGATGGAAAGTGAGGTTGCCCATATGTTCGTGTAGACTTTAAGAGGTCCACTATTTGAAAGATTGATCGGTAATGCTACAAAAAATTTTGCCGATTTAGTAAAATTGGGAACTAATTGAAGCAGCAATCAAAAGTATTAGGATCGAGAGTGGGGAAACTACTCGTAAGAGCTACAAGAGAAAGGATAGTGAGGTGAAAAACACGAGTGAACATGAGGCTCCAAAGAATGTTACCATTACTTCACCCGGTGCGACGTCGGGAAGTTCTCAGGGTTCGAACAAGAAAGAGTCTTGTGACCCAAGAAATGACAAAATAAATTTTACACCGTGTCGCAACTCTTTTTAGGAAGCTTCGACGTTATTTGGAAAACTTAAGAAAACATAGAGCCGCCACCAATCATTTTTGAAAAAAAGTGTGATTGGATCATTTTTAAAACAAGGGTTATTTTAATAAAAAGTTTTATTTATTAAAACAACAATTTTGGTCCACAAAAAATAAGAGAAAATAGGTTCGGGGGTCGGTTACGTGTGGGGAAGGGTTAGCACCCCCACAATGCCCAAAAATTGGTACTTAATTGATTTCAAAAAAATATTTCCAAAATTAGAATTTGCAAGTTCACAAGATTTCGCTTTATTTGTCCACTAAGTGAATATATCTATTTTAACGGCCTTATCGCCCGAGAAATGAACTTTATTCACCGCCAACACTTCTGGCGCTAACCCGTCATTCCCGCTTGATAAGACACCGCATTAATTAAGTTTTCACTTTTTAAACAAACCAACAAAGAAATTTAAGCATGTTAGAGTTTTTATTAAAAACTAATCAGTGATTTAACCCTAGAAGAAATGTTTACGTTCATTTTAACTATTAAGATTTAAATGTATTTAAGTGTATTTTATTTCAAGATATGAAGGAAATCTTATTGCACATATGTCTTTATACTAAGTTTAAAATATCCTATTCCTAAGGTTTTACATACGTACATATAAAGACAAAAAGGAACTAGGTTACTTAAATTAAATTAATAATCTAAATAATTGCTAAAATAAAAGAAAATGGTAATTAGTTTTATTTTACAGAAAAATATGTATCGGGGACTAAACTGAAATAAAAAAATGTGAAGGTTAATTCGAAAATAATTGTAAATCTAGTGCTAAATTGAGAAGAAAAGGACGAAATTGAAAGGATTGAGAACAAGAGTGTCGTGGTACAAGAACCGGGAAAGAAGGGCGCGGGTTATAGCCGGGTATGGGTTGGGTCATCGGGTTGGTTTATAAAGCCTTTATCAGAAATAAAATCATTTTTTGCTTCCCCCCTAAAATGAATAAAACCCAGTTCCTCCAAATTCTCTGAACACGTTCAACCGTGTTCTTCATTTGTTGAAGAACACGATCAGGATCCGCCGTGCCGGCCACCATTGTCGATGGTGAAATTTTCTAGAAAAACCCTAATTTCTAGATTCCGGTGACCCCCAAATAGTATTTTTTGCCAAAGCTACGTCGAAATCAAATCACAGCGCATTTTCAAAAGGACAGAGGTAAAAACAATCCCTTTTCTTTTTTTAAAAACGAAACTGAACATAGAAAGAAAGAATTACTACTTTTATTCTATGCTGAATTGCTACAACTTCTGGATTTCCGAATGCTATTTGTATATTGCATATAAACTATGTATGTTTTGAATGATTCTTGTCTGTTATTTCGTATGAATCTGGTCTCTATTACATGAATTTTACAATCCTATTTATAGTACAAGAAATGCTTGAATTCTATGCACAAATCCCTGATTTTTTCCTCTGAATGCTTGATCTTTACTATGGCACCATTTTAGGGATCGATTACTCTTTTTACTTCTATTTTGATCTTGTTTTCCAACTAATGCTTCGATTTAGGGATTAACTACTCTTCAATTTTACTCAACATCAAAGGTTGATGGTCCGATCTGCAAAGGCACTTCAATTTTACTCAACACATCTTTCTGAGTTTCGTCGAACACTCTTATTGTATTTTGATAGGCTCTCATATGAGAGCTATCTATAGGCAACTTCTTTAGCATTGCTAACGGTAAAACATTCAGGGCCGGCCCATTATCAATAAGAACACCCAGTAGCATAAATCCTTTGCATCTTGTAGTGATGTGTATAGCTTTGCACGACCCCCTTCCTTCTCTAGGTATTTCTTCATCATTGAACGAAATAAAGTTGTTGACAATAATGTTACCGACTAACATATCCATCTTTTCAGTTGTGATGTCCTACGATACGAACGTTCAATTCAAAATCTTCAACAAGGCCTTACGGTGGCCCTTAGAACTTAACAGCAGAGATAACATGGAGATTCAAGCTGGGAGCTTATAGAGTTGCTCTACCACACTATACTCGCTGTGTTTTAGAATCTTCAAAAATCTTGAGTCTCTGACTCCTTCACTGGCTCGTGGTATATTGTTGTCTTTTCTTTGAAGAAATCTCTATCATCTTCTTTTTTGACTCTTCAATAGCAGTTTTCCTTTGTGCTGCATCTCTATCTTCTACTATTGGCTGGGAATAAAGCCTTCCACTCCTTGTAAAACGGCTCACTTCATTGACTGGTTCTTCTTTTGTTTTTCCTTCAACAGATGATCCTTTTGGGGCCACTACTATGCAAGCATAATTCCATGGGACCTGCTTGTTGTCCTTGTATGGAAATGGGGCTGGTGCCTTAATTATAAGTCACGAGATTACACCCCTTATGGGATCACTAACTCTTGCTTTAGCCTTAATTACTAAAGGCTTCATTTTGAAATAATCTCTTCTAGAAGATGACTCCTCTGATGTGAAAATGTCCAACATGCATTCCTTGTTTTCTTTCTCAAGAAACTCTAGTTCTTTTTCATCCATCTTGTCTTGGACCAACTTTTTGAACTCTAAGCAATGTTCAATCTCATGTCCTTTCTCCTTGTGATACTCACAATACAATCCATCTTCAATTTTCAGATCTTGGGCTTCTCCTTCTAGCATCCCAGCTGCCACCATTTGAGCCTATACTCACCTCATGGGTGCTCTGACCTTAGTAATATGTTTCTTAATCCTCTTGTTTTCCTCCTCCATGATTGCATTAACTCCTACTTTCTGGTGATTTGGCAGAAGGTTTCCCTTATCTTCTGACGTATTAAATGACAATATTCAAGACTTTCTTAAATCATCTACCACTCTCTTGAATGCGGTGTAATTCCCAATGGTGTGCCCCCTAACTCCTGCATGATTTTCGTATTGTGCCTTCTCATCGTACCATGTTGGATATGGTGGTGAGAAAGGAGGAACATGTCTTGGAAGCACTATTTGGATTCAGCATACGTCATTGGAATTGGAGGGAAATAGGGTTTTGAGTTCCCCTGATATCTTCGTTCTTCCTTCGGTGGGTTTGTAATTGCTGGAGCTGCAGTCGAGATATTGGGCTTGTTAAAGACCACACCATTTGAATAATTGGGATTATAAACATTAGTGGCATTAACTTCGTTTTCCCTCTTTTTATAGGGTTTCTTTGTTTCTCCGTTATCCAACTTTCCATTTTTCATAGCTGCCAGAATTAGCTCTCCATTCATTAACATATCTGCAAAGCTCTTAGTTGCATGATTGAGCATGCGGTCATAAAATGAACCTTTTAATGTCTCCATGAACATTGGGGTAACTTCATTCTCTAGCAATGGTGGCTTAACTTGAGCAGCTACATCCCTCCATCTCCGCGCATATTGGAGGAAACTCTCATGATGTTTTTGTTCCATCCCTTGTAGGAACAGTTAGGTTGGAACCATATCTGAGACATGCTTGTATTACTCACTAAAAGCTCTAGATAAATCATTCCATGATCTGATGTTAACCTGGCTTAGCTACGTATACCAGCGTACAACTGATCCTATTAGACTATCTTGGAAGCAATGGATGAGCAGCTTCTCATTATCAAGATACATCGACATTTTTCTGCAATACATAGTTAGATATGCTGACGGACATGTAGTTCCATTGTATTTCTCAAAATCTAGAATTTTGAATTTTAGAGGTACTACCAAGTCTGTCAACAGGCTCAAGTCTTTGGCATCCACACCGCCATGAATACTTCCTTCTTGGAAAGACTCAATCATCCCTTCTAACTTCTCATAACGGTTTTCCCATTTCTTCTCAATTTTAGCCTTATCGGCAATGTCATCCAGGTCGGGTACTTCATAGTTGTGAGCTCCTTCTGTATTAGCCTTAAACTCATTCCGGACGGAGGACTCAGCAAAATGGGGAGTCAGATTAGCCTTTGGTGTTGAAGCATCCTTTTGTATTCCAAGATGAGTGAAAGTCATTCCCTAGAATCGGGGCAGAGCATTGGTTTCCTCTCCAACTTCTGCTACATCTGGGTCCTTGAATCCCAGTATTGCCGTAATTGAGCTAACTGTCTTTTGGTGAACTAATTCCATTTGTTGTTTCAGGTTTGTTTCCAGCTTGTCTAGCTTGTCTTAGGTACTTTTGTGACTAGTTTCCAAGGCCACCACTCAATCTTCCATCACTCTGGCTTGGGACTGAGTACCGTACTTATGAGTTGTTTTTGCTATTTTGAATTTCTGTCATGTTTTTTATTTAAGTTAGATTCTTATTATGTTATGGATGCATGCGCAAATGTAAACACACAAATGCAAAGTAAAGTAACAAAACAAAAAATAGATGCGATGCAAATGCATGAATGCAAGCGAAGGGCCATCAAGTTTATGAAATATCTACTCAGAAAACAACTCTTTATTGAATATGAAAAGGTCATTATTACATATATTTTATATTTTCTACAAATACTTTTCTACACGAACTCCTAATTCCTTGATTTCCTCGATAAGCCTCATAAGTCTTAGTCCAACCTCCCATACTGGTTTGATGTACTGACGAAGTGCTGCAGCTTCAGTGGCTAACATCGTCACATGTCGAGCTACATCCTGAACCTGAGTCATGATAGTCCTGTCGGACTAATCTCGCTCTTGAAATCTTTTGGCATTGTCTCTAAGACGGGTGAACCAGTAATCATTTCCTCCATCAGTTATATATTCAAGGACGAAGATCTTAGTTCTGCACTCCTGAATGATATTATCCA
Source organism: Hibiscus mutabilis (assembly GCA_019671005.1). Classification (NCBI taxonomy): domain Eukaryota; kingdom Viridiplantae; phylum Streptophyta; class Magnoliopsida; order Malvales; family Malvaceae; genus Hibiscus; species Hibiscus mutabilis. The sequence goes on along the minus strand of CM033727.1, from coordinate 18,881,619 downwards.
TTTCTTCCACTTTCTCTCTCAGGGAGTCATTCTCATTTAGGCTGGCCTGGAGTTCTGTGTAAGTGTGATGGTTCTGAAATTCATGCAGCGAACGGTTTAGGTCATCTACCTTGACTTGCAATTCAGCAACACAAGCTCGGCTTTTCTTTAGCTTCTCACTAGTCTTATCATATATTGTCTGTAACTCAAATAAACGGATCTTGTTGTCGTGGGCCTTCCTTTTCCATGCAGCCACATTTGTTTCTCTTTTTCGAGAACTCATTTGCCATTTCCATTTATGTTGCCAGCTTACCCTTTTTTCTTTCTTCAGCAAGGGCTCGTCTGTATTTCTCAACTTTCTACGCTCTTTCTCCTTTCCCACAACATGATCGATTTCTCGTTTCCACTATTTCAGGGTTTTTTTCAGATCAGCATTTCGAACAGTAGTCTAAAACTTGAGGAAATTAACCCTTTGAATTTCAAACTTCCTTTCTAAATCTTCATACAGTTTTATCACTCGCTTCGTCTCTCCTTTATACTTTTCCATGTCAAGGCTTAAATAAAACATATCACGTTGGTTTTGCTCTCGTAGGGCTTCTATTTCCAGCTTGGACCTTCTCAGCTCTTCTCTTAGGATGTCAACTTCTGTAGGAACTACCTTCAAGTGTTCCTCTATAGACTTGGCCTATTGGGGTGTAGTGCCATGAATCTGTCATTCACTCTTACGCGCCTCCAGATATCGTAATCAAGGGTGTACGTGCAATGTTTATCATACTCTAACTCCATATGATAACAATGATTCCATGCATCACTGATCCTCTGAACCTTCTGTCTGAACTCTACTTGGAACTCGAATTCTTATGAGCCAAGACTAGTAGTGAATGGGATGAACTGTCAAGACCCAAACTTAAGAGATACCAGAAAAAGAGCACATCCAATTCCTCCCCAGAGACCTAGCAGTATCAAGAAGTTGAAATCCCCACACTTGTACAAAAGCTTAGTATGACCCATCCAAGGAACCCTCCATCTGATGTATTAGTCGCGACAGTCTTTGAAAATTTCACTCCACTTACTTTTCTTAGCAACTGGCCATTATTTTGCTAGGAACTCACAGATATGAGAGAAATTTGGAGAAAATACATTTGATAATGCCAATGATGGGCGTTTCCAGAAGTGACTAAGAGCTCAGACTTGTAGAAGCGGAGCACACCCTCCAAAATGGACGCCTTCAACTTTTTGAGAAGCATTAAGGTAAATGAAGGTTTCAGTAGGTACATGTGGCACTAGTTGACTCCTCTTTTCAACTGCTCAAATAAATCAAACAATGCCACATCGATGTTCCCTAAAAATTTTGGAAATGTAACTAAACCATAGATTGCAATGGCTAGGAGGTTAACTCTCTTTTCTCTGTCGAGGTGGATTGAAATTATATTTCTAATGCTTGACCAAGGAAAATTAAAGCTGCCTCCTCTCTTTCGTATCAACCCCTTGACCCAACCATCACTCATACCGGCTAGAGCTTGGAGCCTTGAGTGTGGGTTCTTTTTTTTAGGAGGTTTGGCATAGACCCAGTTCTTCTTCACCTTGCGGAAGTTGAATAGAGCCAAGTATTCTTCAAACGTGGGCATCATATCTTCTTCATTGAAAGTGAAACAGCAATACCCGGGATTCCATAACTGAACCAGGGCTTTGAGAAACTACTCATCTACCTTCACATAAAGGAGATATACTATATCACCGTAGACTTCATGAACAACTGCTTAGTCTCGTAATCACAATGATCCCAAATTTCCCCCAGCTCTTGCATGTTATTCTGTTTGATACTGATGTGGGCATATTCTGAACTCTCTCTCTTATGATCGGCTGTTAGACTATCCCCAAATGTTCACTGATTAACCTCAAACCAATGTCGCACTTTTGCATTCTCGTCTTCACTTTTCAGGATCCTTCCATCCATGACGCGAGCTTTTCAAAGTTGAGCAAATATTTTTTGAGAATCAACCCCTTCTGATATGGAATGATATTGCATGAATGAATATGCAAAACAGAAAAACAAGAAGGAAAAGGATTAGAATTAAGAGAACACAAAGAGGCCAAAATAATTTCACGAACAATTCTAGGCAGCACATTCTAACACCCAGGACATGTCTCTACGGATTATTCGCAACAATTTTGACTAGGCTCAAAACTTGGTTAGGCTCTAAAAGGTACCCGAGCTATCTTTGTTGTCCCCTACTAATGGTAGCAAGGCCCTGGTTCTTACCCATTATAGGCTTCAAACGAACCAAGTTCAATTCAGGAGGACTCACTTTCTATGTCTTCTCGAAGGATCAATATCCTTATGAAGATATGAGACATATGAGTCCCAAAGGTACTTGCTAGGCTCATACGGAGAATCAATATTTTGACATGAGCAAAGCATTTTCCCTTCACTTAACAATCGGGACGAAGCTCGGGTATAGAGCTTTTTTGCAATAATTTTAAAATGCGTAAAATAGAGTTACATTCATTAAGCGGACAAATAGATTGAAACCTTTGTGAACTTGCAAATTCCTTTTTTTTAAAAAATGAAAACAAATTGTGGCATGACCCTCTTTTTTAAAAAACAAAAATGTCCCCAGTGAAGTCGCCAAGCTGTCGCAACCCTTTTTAGGAGGCATCGACGTTATTTGGAAAACTTAATAAAACACAGAGTCGCCACCAATCTTTTTTGAAAAAAGTGTGATTGGATCACTTTTAAAACAATGGTTATTTTAATAAAAAGTTTTATTTATTAAAACAACAATTTTGGTCCATGAAAAATAAGAGAAAATAGGTTCGGGGGTCGGTTACGTGTGGGGAAAGGTTAGCACCCCCACAACGCCCAAAAATTGGTACCTAATTGATTTCAAAAAAGTATTTTCAAAATTGGAATTTGCAAGTTCACAAGATTTTGCTTTATTTGTCCGCTAAGTGAATATATCTATTTTAACGGCCTTATCGCTTGGGAAATGAACTTTAATCACCACCAACACTCTTGGCGCTAACTCGTCATTCCCGCTTGATAAGACACCGTATTAATTAAGTTTTCACTTTTTAAACAAACCAAGAATGAAATTTAAGTATGTCCTGGGTTACTTAAATACATTTAATCAGTGATTTAACCCTAGAAGAAATGTTTACATTCATTTTAACTATTAAGGTTTAAATGTATTTAAGTGTATTTATTTCAAGATATGAAGGAAATCTTATTGCACATATGTCTCTATACTAAGTTTAAAATATCCTATTCCTAAGGTTTTACATACATACATATGTACATATAAAGACAAAAAGGAACTAGGTTACTTAAATTAAATTAATAATCTAAATAATTGCTAAAATAAAAGAAAAGGGTAATTAGTTTTATTTTAAAGAAAATTTTGCATTGCGGACTAAATTGAAAGAAAACAAAATGTGAAGGTTAATTCAAAAACAATTGTAAATCTGGTGCTAAATTGATAAGAAAAAAGACAAAATTGAAAGGATTGAGAACAAGAGTGCCGCGGTACAAGAACCAGGAAAGAAGGGCGTAGGTTATAGCTGGGTACGGGTCGGGTCATCGGGTTGGTTTATTAAGCCTTTATCAGAAACAAAATCATTTTTTGCTTCCCTCCAAAATGAATCAAACCCAGTTCCTCCAAATTCTCTAAACACATTCAACCGTGTTCTTCATTTGTTGAAGAACACAGCCAGGATCTGCCGTGCCGGTCACCATCCACTGGTGCCGGCCACCGTTGTCGATGGTGACATTTTCTAGAAAAACCCTAATTTCTAGATTCCGGTGACCCCCAAATAGTATTTTTTTTTTGCCGGAGCTACATCAGAACCAAATCACAGCGGCATTTTCAAAAGGACGAAGGTAAAAACAATCCATTTTCTTTATTTAAAAACGAAATTGAACATAGAAAGAAAAAATTACTAGAAAAATCTTCTTTTATTCCCCTGGAAATGCTGGAATACACTTGCTGAATTGCTACAACTTCTGGATTTCCGAATGCTATTTGTATATTGCGTATAAACTGTGTATGTTTCGAATGATTCTTGTCTGTTAATTGGTATGAATCTGGTCTCTTTTACATGAATTTTACAATCATATTTATAGTGCAAGAAATGCTTGAATTCTATGCACAAATCCCTGATTTTTTCCTCTGAATGCTTGATATTTACTATGGCACCATTTTAGGGATCGATTATTCTCTTTTTGCTTCTGTTCTGATCTCGTTTTCCAACTAATGCTTCGATATAGGGATTAACTGCTCTTGTTTCTTTGTTTGCATGTCTCTAATGACTTGAACGACGCCGACGAGGAGCAATCAAAGTGAGTGGAGCAGAGAACAAGACGAAAACGATCGGTGGTAACTGGAAAGTCGAGGTCATGACTACCACGCGCGAGTGATGATCCGCATACTCCATTGTTGAGCACCCTAGGTTGTGGGATTGCTTTCTGATCTACGGTCCAGATGACGACCCGTTTGTCTTCCTCCAGCTGGATCCCATGTTGACGATTCACATATGAAGACATGTAAAAACACGATAAGAGCCTTCGATGGTACGACACATGATGTTCTTGGTAAGATTGAAGTACTGTTGCTCATCGGGCCCATAGTTTACAATGTAGAGTTTGTGGTGATGGACATTAAGCAAACATACAATTGTTTACTTGGAAGGCCTTAGATCCATTCGGCTGGAGCAGTATCGTCGTCTCTGCATTAGAAACTCAAGTTTGTAATAGAAGGGAAGCTAGTTAGTGTCAGAGCTAAGGAAGACATTATTGCTTTTGTGACCACTAATGCATCGTACATTGAAACAAGTAAGAATGCTTTTGAATGTTTATTCAGAGCTTTGGAATTCATAAATGCAATGTTCATTGTTGAAGGGAGGCCAATACCGCGACCCAAATTGTCAAATTGTACCAAAATAATAGTCCGAGAGACGATTAGAATGGGAGAGAGAAAAGGAAAAGGACTTGGTAAATGGCTCCAGGGATGTTTGCGACCAAAGCCTGTGATAATGAAGAATGACTACTTTAGGCTCGAATTTCAGCCCAGTTTCTAGCACCGATAGAAAGATTTGAAGAAGAGAGAAAGCCAGAGGAGGGCCCGCCTTTTGGGAAGTGAGACATTCTCTAAGCCAATGACTTTCCCAAATCTAACTGGTATCTTTAAGTCTCGAGGATTTAAAAATATTGAAAAGTAACTTCAAGAGGTCAACTATGAAACTGCAAGGCTGCATGAAGAGGAGATTTTTGGTAATGGCTTAGAGGGACTTTTTGTTGGAGGAATTTTTGAAAGGGCACAACCTAGAAGATTCCTGGAGAAGATCTGCCCATGCTTCCCTAGAGAAGTCCTCGACAATTGGACAGTTGAAGATTTTTCTTTAATGTCTAAGAATAAAGCAGAGTAAATACCATGAACCACCCTATACCTTTGCTCGAGGCTATAGGGGATTATCTATAAAGGGCTATCATATTAGTTCATTTTAATAAAGATGCTTTCATGCTGATTCACAAATGGCAAACATGTTTCTTGTTTTTTTTGCATCCTTTCCAAATGTATATTATTATTTTCTTTCTAGGTCTTCAACTATTAATTGCATGAATGATCATAAACCTAATCCTAGAGTATATCTTGAGCGGCCAGTGTGTTTAATGGAAGTCAATGAGGTCGAGGATGAAACAGAATGTGAAATCCCTGATGAATTACTGAGGTTGGTTGAAAAAAAAAAGACAAAGAGATCTTACCTCACAAGGAAGAAATAGAGATCTTGAATTTGGGAACAGATGAGATCAAGAGAGAGGTTAAGATAGGGACTACTTTCTTGCCAAAAACTAGACAAGAGCTTATTGACTTGTTGCGCAAGTTTAAAGATGTCTTCGCCTGGTCATATCAAGACATGCCAGGATAGGATACCAAGATAGTGGTACACAAATTGCCCATAAGGCCATAATGTAAACCGGTTTAGCAGAAGCTCAGAAGATTGAGGCCAGAGATGGTACTTAAGATAAAAGAAGAAGTACAAAAATAGATTGATGCTAGCTTTCTTGAAGTACTCCGATATCCATAATGGGTGGCCAATATAGTCCTGGTACCAAAGAAAGATGGGAGAGTACGCATGTGCGTGGATTATAGAGACTTGAATAGAGCTAGCCCAAAGGATAATTTTCCTTTGCCTCACATAGATATCCTAGTTGATAATACATCGGGACATTCATGGTTCTCTTTCATAGATGGATTTTTAGGGTACAACCAGATAAAAATGAGCCCGGAGAACATGGACAAGATGACATTCATAACCCTATGGGGCACATATTGTTATAAAGTAATGCCTTTTGGACTGAAGAATGTTGGGGCAATGTACCAATGGGCCATGGTAGCCCTGTTCCATGACATGATACACAAAGAGATTAAAGTGTATATGGATGACATGATTGCCAAATCCCAGACTGAGGAAGAGCATATCCAGAACCTGAGAAAATTGTTCTTAAGATTGAGGAAGTACCAGTTGAAACTTAATCCTAATAAGTTTACTTTTGGAGTAACATTAGGAAAACTCCTGGGATTTGTTGTCAGTAGAAGAGGAATTGAGATAGATCCAAATAAGGTGAAAGCAATTCAAAATTTGTCGTCGCCTAGCTCACAAAAAGAAGTTCGAAGATTCCTCGAGAGGTTGAATTATGTTTCTCGTTTTATCTCTTAGTTGACCAATAAATGTGATCCAGTCTTCAAATTGCTTAAAAAGAATAATCTAGGAGAATAGGACCAACAATGCTAAGAAACGTTTGACAATATTAAGAAATACTTGACGAATGCTCCGATACTAGTTGCACTTGTTCCAGGCAGACCACTCATTCTCTATTTGACGGTCTATGAACACTCAATGGGGTATGTGTTGGGGTAACATGATAAAATAGGGAAGAAAGAAAGAGCTACTTATTATCTAAGCAAAAAGTTTACAGAGTGTGAAGAAAGGTATTCACCAATTCAAAAATTATGTTGTGCTTTGGTTTAGGTGACTCGTAGACTCAGACCGTACATGTTATACCACAATACTTGGTTGATATCTCGGCTTGACCCATTGAAGTTTCTGATGGAAGCACCAGCATTGGCTGGGAGATTGGCTAGTTGGCAAATGTTGTTGTAAGAATTCGACATTGTATATGTAAGCCAAAAGGTAATAAAAGGAAGCGCCATAGCAGATTTCCTGGCATACCGTGCTTCGGATGATTATGAGCCTTTGAATTTGATTTCCCAGATGAGGACGTGATGAATATCTCCATGGAAGAAAATGAAACCTCAGATAAGGAAGCTAGGAAACTGTATTTCGATGGAGCTGTTAATGCCCTAGGACGAGGAATTGGGGCAGTGTTGATCTCTCCCGACGATGTGCATTATCCTTTCACAAGCAAGTTAGAATTCCTTTGCACCAACAACATGGCAGAATATGAAGCCTATGTTATAGGCTTACAAGCTGCTATTGAAAGAAGAATAGAAAGTTTGAAAGTATACAGAGATTCAGCACTGGTCATTTATCAGCTCCGAGGAGAGTGGGAAACTTAAGATACCAAATTAATTGAGTATCGAAAGTTGATCTTTGAAATGATAAAAGAGTTTAAAGAAATTACCTTCATGTATATACCTAGGGAAGATAACCAAATGGCATATGCTTTAGCTACACTGCTTCAGTATTCTTTTTGCTTCAGTATATACCTTCATATATATATATATATATATATATATATATATATATATATATATATGAGTTAAGATCCGCTTACACTATGTAAAACTCAATTAGTTTTACACTAATTCATGACCATTGGATGGTGAGATTAACTCCTTATTTTTTCAAGTGATAATCTTCATATATCCTACTTCTAATCTCATCCATCCATTTCACTCATCCAATAGTCATGGATTACTGTAAAACAATTTGAGTTTTACATAGTGTAACTGGATATCATATATATATATATATATATATATATACATATACATATGGCATGATCGGTTAGACCATCCTAATCAATAGTGATGCAGAAAAAATTGATATTTACATGCACATTTATTAAAAGAACTTGAAGTTTTTATAGTGATTGTTCTCAAAGGAATTGATTAAATTTCAATTACTAAAAGAACCTTAAGTTCTTGTGTTGCTTGTTCTAAAAGAATTGATTATGATCCCACCTACCAAAAGAACTTGAAGTTTTTGTACTAAAGTTGAGACTGCGTGTCTTGCATATTTGAATGAAAAATGAGCTCATTTATCTACAAATGTGAAAATTTTTATGTAACATCTCGAAATCCGGCCTAGTCAGAATTGGGTTCCAGCGATCATAAACCTTATAGAAATATTGAACATAGCATCTCAAAATATTTATGTAACATCTCAAAATCCGGTAAGTTATAGCACCGAACATTGAACATAACATCATGGATATTGTCATTGTTAATATTGTAACATTGGAATATAGAAATATTGACAATTGGGTATTGATAGTGTCATTGCTATAGACATTGGATATTGAAATAGGCATTGTTATAACTATTGATCATTGGTATTGCCATTGTTATTGACATATTGACCATGGACATTGAAACATTGGTATGGATATTGTTATTGTCATCGAAATATTTTCACCGATATTGTTATTGATATTGTTCCTAAACCTTGGATTCTAAAGGACATTGGATTAAAATTGACATGCCATAGAATTCATGATCTCATTGGTACGGGTGGACTACGGTCCTTGGCTACAACCTTTATTGTGGCGAGGCGAAGGGATGTTTGTGTTATTGGTCAATTGTCGAGGCGGAGGGACTAGACCATTCATTAATTTGGCGAGGCGTAGGAATTCGTGTATCCACTATCTTGATTTGATCCAAGAAATAATATTGAAGAATGTATGCCTAATGCATTTCATCTCACGCATTTCAGGTTAAGAAAGTCATCGTTGCGTGATCGGGGATCGTTGGAAGTTTTGGCAAGTCACTATAAGCTTAAAGTAATGTATATTATCCCTATAAACTTCTAGTATGGTGTCAAAGTAGTTAAGCTAGTCGTTTTTAGCCCTTTTGTTGTGTGTATATATTGCATATTGCATGTATAAGTGTTAAAAGGCCTAAATGTTGTTTTGAAATTGGCTAAAAGTGGTAAAACTTACATCTTTGGGCTAAAAAGGTAAAAACCTAATAAATGGATTCATATGGCTATGAAATTTGGCATGATAGTAAATTATGATGTTATAAACTTGCCTGCAAAATTTCATAAGAAATGGATATTGTTTGATGGGTCAAATTAGATAAAACCCAGACTAAATCTGTCATTATAGACCCTGTCATACCGATACAAGTGATGGTGTATAGGTACGATATTGCATATTTGGACCAAGTCAACACTCGTCAACAAGGTGTATCGATACGAACTTAGGCGTATCGGTACCAAAATTTAACACTAGAATTTGAGTTGTAAAAATGCATTGGTAGGGTTTCAAGGCTTACTGAAATTGGTCCATTTGTACCGGTACAGCTAAGGCTATACCGATACGAGTTTTGGTCACTGGAATTTGGCAATTTGAATAATATGCATGGCATACCGATTTGGCCTCTTGAGTATCGGTACCAATACAGGTAATTCGATTATAAGCTATTAAGGTAACTCTGTAACATTACAAAGTGGTCACATGTTAATGATTGGCTTAATTGAAGAGGTAAATGAGATCTGATTAACAGGAAATGTTGCATGCACACTGGTTATAAGCTGATTTTCATTGTGGTATAGTTAATTTCAATTAAGGACCCCTATTTTATTGAGTTTGAAGATTAGTCCCTAGATATTGTAAAAGTTTAAAATTGGTCCTAAATTCCAGATTATTAAGTCTTATCGAATCATTGTTCCACTATACAGTCTTAGTCTTGTAATATGACATCAGAATGAACGTTGTGATATTTATAATTCACTAAATCGTTGAACAGGGTTTAAAAATATTGTTCTGATTACCGTATTGAACTTCGGTGACATACTCCGACCTGGGTTCTCGACCAGGCTGGGAAGGGGTGTTACAAAAGATCTAAGAAAATTGAGGTATATCTTTGGCATGGAGGTTGCAAGGTCTAGCAAGGGCCTTGTTATAAGTCAAAGGAAGTATGTGTTGGATTTATTCTCTGAAGCTGGGATGTTAAGGTGTAAACTTGCAAACACTTCAACGAATCTGGTTTGAAGTTGAAGAAGGAAGAAATGAAGACTGTTGTAGAGAAAAGTTGGTTCTAGAGGCTGGTATGGAAATTGATCTACATATCCCTAACCAGGTGGGATTCTGTCTTTCCTATTAATTTTATCAGTCGGTATATGAAAAATCGTAGAGAATGACACTAGGAAGCAACAAATAGGATACTCAGATATCTAAAGGGAACTATAGGCCATGAATTTTTCTTTAATAAAACTATGAAAGTTCACACCAACTCTAGTTGGGCAGGTGAACTTACAGAAAGTAGATCAACTAGTGATTGTTGTTCTTTTGTGTGGGGAAACCTAGTAACATGGAGAAGCAAGAAATAGACTATGATCTCTAAGAGTAGTGCTAAGGCAGAATATCAGGCTTTGGCATTGAAATTTTGTGAAAGAATGTGGTTGTTAAGGCTACTAAAAGAGCTAGAGATGGGACAAGGTTAAAAGTTCAAAATTCTAAGTGATAGTCAATCTGCCATTCAGATTGTCAGAAATCCAGTCCACCATGATCGAACTAAGCATGTGGAAATAAACAAACATTTTATTTTCGGGAAAGTAAATTGTAGGATAGCAGACTTGTCTTATGTCCATATAGAAAAGAAACTTGATGTTCTTACTAAAGCACTACCCAAAAAATTTTTTGATAAGTTTTTATCCAAGTTGAGTTTATACAATGTATACGTACCAGCTTGATGGGGAGTGTTAGCTGTATATAAGATAAGTTTAATTTAAAGTTTATTTATTTATTGTAGATAAAGTAGAGTAGTTTAGATGAACTAGATCTCTCTCTTAAGAGATAAGAATTAAGAATTGTAAATCTAGAGGGTTTCTAACTTAAGTTAAACTCTCTGTTATAAGTCTTTAAAAAGACTAACCTTGTAAAGATGTATTATGAATCGAAATACTGTGAAAACACATTGTTTTCATTAGTTTCTACAATAATAAATGATGTTTGATAAGTATGTATTTCTAATTATAAATATTGGTTGTATATTGTGGTAGTTGTTAAATGTAATTTGAAATAAAAGAGTTATTGTATATAGTTTAAATAATTGATATATATATATATATATATATATATATATATGAATATCAATCTAAAGTTTTTTTAATTTAATTTATGCACATAAATTCTTGAAAACTTGAATAATCATTTTTTCACGAGTGTCCATTACAATGGAGAAATTTTGAAAATCAAAGTTGGGGTCGTATTTCAATTTGAAAGACCTATACAATGGATAAATCCTAGAAATTAAAGTTGGGGTCGTATTTCAATCTATAAGGCTTATACAAATGATGTTAAAAAACTATCACATTTGTTATCTTGATCAATCAACCGAAAATCTTCAAGACGGGGTGAATTGACTTTTAAAAATTTTGTAGACGCTTAAGGAAAAAAATTTACAAGATCAATTTATAGTGGTATAACTCCTCAATGGAGTATACATCTACTCCCTTAACTTTCTGTAATCATTCATTTTTACCTGTAAATACATATTAGTGTTGCACGTATACATATTATGTTATATGTTTATTATTTGCATGAGTGTTACTAATATATATATAAGGTGTGGTGTGTTCATGTATATTATAAGCTATGTATGTATACGTATTAATGGTGTATGTGTGTCGCGTATGTATCTATAGAGTACGAGCGTATTTGTTTAATGTATATAGATGTTATGTTAATTATGTGTATGATTATATGTACGTATGCTAGTATGTTATATTAATTAATGTTTGCATAAGTATATACGTTTGTATTATCGTATGGGTATTTTAATTATACTATTACTAATATTATTGGGCTAATATATAAAATGAAATCCAAAAAATATATATTAAACCAAATAAATAAATTACAGTCCAAGTCCAATTACAAATAATTATAAGGCCCGGTTGGCCCAAACCCAAACCCTATCTAATTACATTTATTGTGTGCAGGTGACTGTGGGCCGTTGGATCAAGATCTGATCCAACGGCCACGATCTATCCAAGGACCAAAATATCTGCCAACCGCGTGCTCCACACGTATGGACCGTTCGAGTGCCACGCGCGCGTGCGGTCCACGCGCGGACGCTTTGATATCCCACGCGTGCGTGAGCCCCACGCGCTCTGACTCCTCGAATGCTGAGCTCCATGTGGCACGATCTGGAGCCGTTTCACCAAATCGAGGCTTTATCGGGGCCGTTCATCCTTCAAGCCATCTCGACCGTTAGATCAGATATGATCTAACGGCCGAGAACACGTCTGGCCGCAGGTAGAACCCCCACACCGCAACCATGCTGCACCATGCCGATCTTCAACCACCGCGCTCAGAACATGTCAAACACAGCAAGAAAAGAAATGTCAGTTAGCAGTCCAGATCTGAAAAAGCAAATAATATGCAACTTGCATCAAAACCAAAAACAGGCATATATATGTACAAAACAAATATTTTGTAACGAAGAGAGAGTTGTAACAGACAAGAACAGAGAGTTGTAATCAAAAGAACAAGTTGTAATCGAACCAGTTAAGTTACAATCGAAATACAAAAGTCAGTCCAGTGGTAAATACTCGTTTCCCCTTTTTTATTTTTGCATGCATACACAAAAGAGGTAAAAAAAAGAGAGAGAGTTGTCTTACCGTCGCCGTTTGTGGGTCTCCCCTCAACAGTCACAAGCCTTTCGGCTTCCCCAAGCCAGATACGGTGAACTGAAGGGAGGGGGAGACCCCTTGTAGTTTCGTTTTGGGTTTAAAAAATAGGTTTTTCGTTTCGTATTTCCTAGATCTAGGGCAAATAGAGGCTTATCCTCTGAATCCAACCTTGGATTCGTGTCGAGGGTGAGACGGGGGTTATTTTGGTGTGTTTTTTAGGCTCGCCGGCGCCGGTTAGCGGCGGCCGGCGGCCGACCGCCGGATTCTGGGTTTTATAGAGAGAGTTGAAAGAAAACGAAGAACAGAAGGTGATTATGAAACTGGAAAATGAAAGAAATGGCCGAAATTTTGGCTTCGGCCTAAAAGAAGGGTTTATATAGTTATTATTATTTCGTTAAATGGGGAAATTGCATACTAAATCCCCCTGTGTTTCTAATATTTTCACTTCTGTCTCGCCGCATGGTATATTTACAACTCTGGTCCCCCTTATATTTCAAAATCTTGCAATCCAGTCCCTAAATTACACCGAATCAATTTTTAAATGGTAAAATTACCCCTTTAACCATCCCGCGTTTTTGAATTTTTCATTCGGGTCTGCCCCTTGGTCCAATTACAGTTTAGATCCTTTTAGGTTCTGTTTATTTCGCATTTTCGTCCTTAAATTACATATTATTGTTCTTTAATTTCTGCCACTGACTTTTATTTTTTTTTTATTTCAGCCTTGTTTCTATGTAAATATTCATGTTCGTATTATAATCATATATGTTAATGTAGTCTTTTGTCTTATTTTATATCCTTCGTATATGCCTCGTATTTTTATGTTTGCATATATATGTATATTAAGATTATGATAGTTATGTATCTTTTTTATCCGGTTATTCGTATTAAGCGTGTTATGTTCTAATTGGTTCGTACACGGCATGTTTTATATTTTTATATGTGTATGTTCTCTTGGCTTTTTTTAGGTTACATGTTAGTGTATTTTCTTTTTTGTATGATATATTGTCCCATATATGTTGAATTATGTGTTTTTGTCTATATATGTATTTATACCTACCTTGTTATTGTGGCATGTTAAGTTTGCTTTTATCTGATATTAAGCTTGGTATGTATATGTGTATTTTAATTATGTATTTCATTTATGTTAGATTAGTATTCTGTTATGTGAATATTTACTGATTTTAAACTATCTGCTATGTCTTATATTTTTGTCACTAAGATTGCATATGGTATATAAAATGTTAATGCGGTGCCCTTTTATCCAAGCGTAAACGGGGCTAGTATCAGGCGTAGTGATAGTGGTTGGGCGTTTATTCTCGGATAACGGGGCCCTTAAAATTTATTCGCAATTATGACCGAATTTTAAAATAATCGTCACTTTAATCCGAAAAATCCAATATTAATAAAGCGGTAATTATTAAAGTACCAATTTTGGGCGGTGTGGGGGTGCTAATCCTTCCCCATCCGTAACCGACTCCCGAACCCAATATTTTTTGAATCTCTGGTTTTATGGTGCCGGGCCTACCTAAGTGGCCAGTGGCGACTCCATTTTTTTAAAATGCGGTGTTTTAAAAACCCCCACGTAATAAATATTTTATATCAAAAAATATCAAACACCTTTTTAACACCTTCGAAAAATCCTCGTTTTTTTTAGCGATAAGAAAAAAGGGGACATCGCTACAGATGGCGACTCCGCTGGGGACATTTTTTGTTTTTTTCAAAAAAAAATAAGAGTCAAGCTTTTAAAATAATTACCGCTTTACTAATATTGGAAGTTCCGGATTAAAGTGACTATTAAATTAACATTCGGTCATAATTGCGCGTTTATTTTAACGCATTTAAAATATGGCATATAAACCCGTCTTTTTAAGTGGGGGGAAAACGCTAATGCTTTCATGGAGATATCGTTCTCCCGTATGGGCTTAGCAAGTACCTTCGGGGCTCGAGTACCTTATGCTTTCGTGAGGATATCGTTCCTTCGTACGGGCATAAGCGAAGGGGCCCCCTGAATAGAACCCGGTTGAAAGGAGCCTATAATGGGTGATGATCGGGGGCCTTGCTACTCTTAGTAGAGGACAGCAAGGAAAATTCGGGTACCTCCTAGCACCAACACTGCATGTAGAGAACATAGAAACCCACCCTGTTAGAGCCATGCGGATAACCTTAGGTGTTTTAGACGAGATAAATAGGGTCGTTTTGTGTGTTTATTCTGTTTAATTTTGTCCTTTTATTTACATATTTATTAATTTTATCTGGTACTGACTTGTTTTCTTTTCGCTTTTGTTTTTTTTTTCATACATCATACATTTGCATTACATAAAGGTACTGGATCAAGTGGTTTGCCTGATCAGAAAGTCTTTCACCATGGAAAAAAGGTGTCTTAGGAAAGAAGAGCTTAATTTGTCAGTCAGACATTGGTCAGAGGTCAACCAGAAAATCCAAGGGGACAGTTTGCCGAACGAACGCGTAATAGCAGGGTACACCTATGTGAGTCTCCAACAGAACGACCTATGGGATCTTCAAAGCATTTGGGAAAGATGGGACCGAAGACTACAAGACTTGTTCTGCGATAGTTATGGCGACATTGCACAGCTGTTATATGTTCGGGTTAACCAGCCCCTACTTCGAGCTATAGTCCAGTTCTGGAATCCGGCTTTTTGCTGCTTCGCCTTCAATGGGCAGGACATGATGCCTACGGTAGAAGAGTACATTGCTTTACTTAACCAGAAAAACATTCAAGAAGATTGGATCTACGCGAAACCTCCGAGGAATCAGAATTACACTGCAAAACTCAAAACCTTTACGGGGATGAGTGACGATTGGGTTAATGGCCTGCTTCAGATCCGAGGAGACAATACAGTTTTTGCATGGGAAAGTATTCGGGACATCATACCGACACATCCAGATGAGGCAAAGAAAATGGACTTGTTCGCCTTAGGAATATATGGCTTGGTGATCTTTCCAAGAGTACTCAAGAACATTGACATAGCCATTCTGGACTTGTTTGAGCGGGTAAAACGGAAAGCAAACCCAGTACCAGCAATCTTGGTCGAGACTTTCATTTCCTTAAATGCTAGCCGGAAACATGAAGAAGGACGTTTTCGAGGATGCGCACAACTGTTACAAGTATGGATTCAAAGTCACATGTGGAAGACACCGACGAGGGTCCTGCCGGGGATATCCTTCCAAGGTTTTTCGCCTTTACGGGAGTACTTAGCAAAGGAATGCCGAGAGGATTTGAAAACAAAAATGTGGACTAGTTTCTTCAGGAACATCTAAAATGAAGACATAGCATGGAGGGTCCCATGGCTCGGTAAAGTTAATTATTTTCTATACAGTTGTGGTGATTTCAACTGGCTGATGATGTTGGGATTGCATGGAGGTATCGCCTGTGCTCCATTTTTAGTGTCTCGACAGTTCGGATCACGACAGTTCATTCCCAATACCGCTGGATTAAGCCAAACTGAATTTCTTTTCAAATGGGAATTCAAAGGAAAAATTCAGACCATCATGAGGGCCTGGGACCATTGTTATCGGATCAGGGTGGAAGGAGATACCGAGCGCATGACTACCCCGGATTACAATCTTTGGAGACGTTTAAGGGTTAATAATGTGATTCCCGAATCTGATCAAGGACCAGCCGTGTCACTCGAAAAGCTTACAAGGGTGGTACGGTCTGAAGCTGACATCTTAAGAAATGAACTCGAAGAAGTTAAAAGGAAAATGGACATCCAACAGACCCAACATGTGAGCGAGCTCTATAAGGCAAGCTTAGAGGTTGACGAGCGGGACGGGATCATTAGGCAGTTGAAGAAATTAAATGCAGATTTGAACGACAAGAATGTTCTTTATCAAAAAGATGCCCTTCTACTACAAGCAAAAATACAGAAGGCCAGCCGGAGTCAATTCATAGCCGTGGAAAGAGAAAGAATGAATAGTATCCGTTTGGTGAAAGAAGAACGAGAAATCAGTAAGAGAGCAATCGAGAAAGAGATAGAAAGCTGCCGGTTGGCTATGGAAGAAGAAAAATGATCCTCCAAGAAGGCCATTGATCAGGAAAAGGTAAGACTCAGACAAGAAATCAGCAAGGGAAAACAAGCTGTCCATCATGAGAAAGAAAGCGTCGTCGTATGGAAAAGAAAGTCTATGAGTAGCCGGAATGGACTGTTAGAGATGTAAAACTGTATGATGACACTATTCAAAGTCTGGAGCAAAGCCAAAGTCAGAATGGCGAATTAAAAGGAAAGGTGACGGAAGTTGAACACTCACTTCGAATGTACTGCCGCAGAAATGGTTTCACTGAGCTTCAAGAAAGAGAACATGAAGTAAGCATGTTACGAGCACGAATTGAGTCCCTCAAAGCAACTGTTGAGGATTACAAGGAAAGAATTAGTGTGTTCGAGGAAGCTGCAGCCGGAGGGGACACCTATTGGCAAAAAACACTGTGCGACGCTGCCCGGATGGTACAGGACAGGGACCAGTATTACGCAAACTTGATGGTGGACATACAGCGAGTCGCCAGGCATGTGAATGATTTAGCTGTCGAGGCTGAGACACTCCGACCTTTCATAGTCCCGGAAATGGAAGAAGCTCCCAGGTTCCTCAAGCTGCTCAGGGCAATTGGAAAATTAGGAGATAGAGCTAGGGCTTATCTATAGGACTATGTTTTGTAATTAGATCTTTTGTATTAGGGATCTTTATTTTGTAACACGAACTCTGTTGTAATCTAGACCCTTTAATTCCCGTGGAAGTAGTTCAAAAAGGTGATTACCAGCGGAATCAGTACCTTATCTGCATACATTCTTGCATTTGCATCATGACATTCGCATCATTATACATGCATTTATTTCTTGCGACCATATTAACATTATGAATATTGTGGCGTTGTGTGTAGTTAACCCGCAATCATTCATCACCCATACTTTACCCGGTTACAAAGAAAGCTCATGGAAGACAAGATAATCAGTCTAGAAAAAGGACAAAAAGAGCTCGAGACAAGGCTTGAAGAGGCCCAGAGAAGCCTCAGTGATCAGATTGCGCAGTCGCAAGCATCTATAGTATCTGACATAACCGCATTGTTGGCTAAGAGTCTTGGAAAAAGAGTGGAAGGAGAAACCATTCAAGAGCCAGAGGGTACCCCAGCTTACTACAAGGTTCAACCAACTGCACCGAATCCGGCTAGAAAGGTGTATATCGACCCTGTAGGAATGTCATCTAGTTTTCAAATGGGGGCACCTGAAACTCAACCCCTCGATGCTGAAGCACTCTATGAAGAAGAAGTGCCAGACCTGAACATGGTTGAAAGGATCAGGACCGAGGTAGAGAAAAAGTGGGAGGAAAGGTTTCGCCTCATGGAGGAAAAATTTAAAACGTTACAATCTAATGAAGAATCAGGAAATGACGCTAGCGACTTAAGTCTGGTGTCCGATCTTGTCCTACCGCCAAAATTTAAAACGCTAGAGTTCGACAAATACGATGGAACCACATGTCCTTCCGCACACATAACAATGTATTGTCGAAAGATGGCGGCCTACCATAAGGACGAAAAGCTACTGATCCATTGTTTCCAGGATAGTCTAACTAGAGCGGCGTTACGGTGGTACACCCAGTTGAGCAAGGCAAATGTTAAGACATGGAAAGATCTGTCAAGACCATTTACTGAGCAATACAAGCATGTAACAGACATGACCCCCAGTAGAATTATGTTGGAAAATATGGGGCAGAAGTCCAACGAAAGCCTGCGGCAATACGCCCAAAGGTGGAGAGAAGTGGCCGCCCAAATTCAACCACCCATCCCGGAACATGAAATTACGTCGTTATTTGTTAATACTCTGAAAGGGGCACTCTTTGATCGTCTTATTAATAACACAACGCAGTGCTTTGCTGACTTAATCAGGACTGGAGAGTCCCTTGAACTGGCAATTAAGAGCGGTAGAATTGATGGCGGGGAAAGGTCTCGAAAGTATAACAAGAGAAATGAAGTAAACACCACCAGCACTTATACCGCCCCGAAGAACTTCACAGTCTCACAGCCACAAGCACCTGTGGGAAAAACACAAAACTCGAATCAAAGAGATGAGAGAATCGCTAGAAAAGAGAAAGAGAGAAGAACTTTCACTCCCCTACCTGTTTCGTACTCAAAACTTTATTCCCAGTTGTATGAAGCAGACCTGGTCCGTCCATACATCGTTACTCCTGTCAATCCGCCCTTCCCATCTTGGTATAATCCGAACGCGTATTGCGACTATCACGGCGGTACCCCTGGACATCCCACTGAAAACTGCCTCGCTTTCAAAAAACTTGTGCAGAACTTAATTGATTCCGGGATATTAAAGTTTGAAGAGCCGAGTGTAGCCAACAACCCGCTGCCTAATCATGGGAGCAGAGGGGTAAACGTTATTGAAGAATACTTTACTAGGAGGATTAAGGATGATGTGTCAGAAATCAAATCTCCTTTACGGTGGGTAATTCAACAGTTATGCATGGCCCGTGTGATCGACAAAGGCATGATAACAAGACAGAAGGGATGTGGAGAGTATTGCGAATTCCACCAGACTGAAGGGCATGATATCCAAGAGTGCGATGAGTTCAAGAGATTGGTACAGCAATTAATGAATGAAAAACAAATAGAATTCTTCGAGGAGCCCATGGGGAAGAAGGGGTCGGACGTACACATGACGGATAGCACCAAATCTAAATACGGGAAGGATAGACCTTTTATCATCTCTCCCAGGCCAGGGAATGCAGGTGCCTCCCAGGGAGAAACCAACAAGATAAATCCCAAGATCATCATTTCAGCACCATCTCCATTCCCATTCAAAGATATGCGGCAAACCCCCTGGAATTATGCTGTAAATGTGACCATACCAGAAAAACCAGAACACGGTCAGGTAAAAGAGCCTACGCTGAAAGACCAACAAAGCCAGAACGATGTAAACACTGGTGAGGCAGGCCATTTCACAAGGAGCGGCAGATGTTATTCCTCCGAGACTTTGAAAGCAGCTGAAAAAGATAAAGGGAAGAGTACAGTAGTTAGCCCTACGCAGATATTTGGAGAAGAACCTCCCCCAAAGATGAATGAGCCGGTAACTGAGGCTCAAGCCAAAGAATTTCTAAAGTTCTTGAGACATAGCGAGTACAGCGTAGTGGAACAACTACGAAAGCAACCGGCCAGGATCACAGTACTGGAATTACTCTTGAGTTCAGAAAAGCACCGGGAGACGTTACTAAAAGTGTTGAATCAAACTTTTCTGCCTCATGACATTTCTGTAACAAAACTGGACATGATAGTGGGGCATATCACTGCCTATAATCATATAACGTTCAGTGATGATGAGATCCCTGAGGGAGGAATGGGGTCTACCAAAGCCCTTAACATCACTACCCACTGCAAAGGGTATGCAGTACCAGGCGTACTGATCGACAACGGGTCAGCATTGAACGTCTTGCCTATGGTGACCCTGTAAAAACTGCCAATAGATGGTTCGCACCTAAAGCCCTGCCACAATTCGGTAAGAGCCTTTGATGGTACGCAAAGAGAAACAATGGGGAAAATTGAGGTGCCCCTATTGATCGGACCAACTGAATATGTTATCAATTTTGTGGTGATGGACATAAAACCATCTTACAGCTGCTTGTTGGGAAGACCATGGATCCACTCCGTAGGAGTTGTCCCCTCATCATTGCATCAGAAATTAAATTTGTAGTCGAAGGCAAATTGGTCACAGTAGAGGCAGAGCAAGAATTTGTTGCTTCAGTGACATCAGACGCCCCCTACATTCAAAATGATGAAGATGCTGCAGAATGCTCGTTCCGAGCATTGGAACTAGTGAATGCCACTTTCGTTTCGGAGGGAAGTCGGATCCCCTACCCCAGGTTATCTAACTGTACCAAGATGACCGTCGCAGAAACTTTAGGCCGAGGAGCCAAAATAGGAAAGGGACTGGGGAAGAAATTACAAGGAAACCTAAGACCCAAGAATATGATAACCAAGAAGGATCGTTTCGGGTTGGGTTACCAACCAAGTGTCCAACAGAAGAAAGAGGAATATAAGAGAAAGGAGGAGCAAAGAAAAGCCAGATCTAAAGGAGAAGACATTCCATGGAGACCAATGTCCTTTCCTAGTTTGAAAACCACTTTTGTCTCCGGAGGGTTCTACCAGCCAGGTCAAGATGTTGGAGAGGCAATGAAGAAAAATGAAGTACTCAACCAAGAGGGAATACTCAGTGAATCATTTGAAGGGATGTACATCAACATGATAGCTGAAAAGGACCGAGGCGGCAAAATGTTGACCAACATCCGCCCTTGTCGTCCCGGGGAAACACTCGATAACTGGAGCTGCATTGATCTACCTGTAGTTTTTAGGAATAGATCAGAGTAATGCTCCGAATCAACCTTTTGTTTTTGCCCGTAAACAATGGGGATCTCTTGTACGGGGCACCTATGTTAACTTTTTGATTGAAATGAAAATATCCCCACTTTCCTAAAATGACCAAAGTTTCATTTATTTCATTCATGCATTCTTCATGTTCATTCCCTTCATATAAAGCTGTCTCTTTCCCAATATAATTCATTCTCATTTAATGCAGGTCGTTCATGATTGACGATATGAATGATATCGGATCCAATCCTTGAGTGAATTTTGAATGCCCTGAGGTCTCAGAGGGAATTGAGGAAGGATATGATGAGATAGAAAGTGAGGTCCCGGAAGAGTTAAAGAGAATGGTGGCCAATGAAGAAAGGCAGATCATGCCCCACCAAGAAGAAACAGAAATTGTAAACTTGGGGACTGAAGAAGAGAGAAAAGAAATAAAAGTAGAAACGACGATTTCCTCAAAAACCAAGCACGAACTGATAACCCTACTTCAGGAATTCAAGGATGTCTTCGCCTGGACTTATCAAGATATGCCAGGGTTGAATACCGACATAGTGGTGCACAAATTGCCAACAAAATCAGAGTGCAAACCAATACAGCAAAAACTTCGGAGAATGAGACCAGATATGTTGTTAAAGATCCGAGAGGAAGTGAAAAAGTAGTTTGATGTTGGATTCTTGGAGGTAGCCAAATACCCCGAATAGGTTGCAAACATTGTACCAGTACCAAAGAAAGACGGGAAAGTTCGTATGTGTGTAGATTATAAGGATCTAAACCGAGCCAGCCCTAAAGACAACTTCCCTTTACCACATATTGACACGCTGGTTGACAACACCGCAGGACATTCATGGTTTTCCTTCATGGACGGCTTCTCAGGGTACAACCAGATAAAGATGGACCCTAACGACATGGAGAAGACCACATTCATATCCATGTGGGGCACTTTTTGTTATCGAGTGATGCCGTTTGGGCTAAAGAACGCAGGGGCAACATACCAAAGAGCAATGGTGACTCTTTTCCATGACATGATGCACAAAGAAATAGAAGTATACGTGGATGACATGATTGCCAAGTCCCGAACAGAGGAAGAGCACCTACAAAACTTGAGAAAACTATTTCAAAGACTACGGAAGTACCAACTGAGGCTCAATCCTGCCAAGTGTACCTTCGCCGTTACTTCTGGAAAACTCCTAGGGTTCGTGGTAAGCATAAGAGGGATTGAGATTGATCTAGATAAAGTGAAAGCCATCCAGGATCTCTCAACACCCCACACTCAGAAGGAAGTTTGCGGTTTCTTGGGGAGGCTGAATTATATCTCTCGTTTCATTTCCCAATTAACCGACCAATGTGACCCGGTCTTCAGACTTCTTAGAAAGAATAATCCTGGTGTGTGGGATGAGGAATGTCAAAGAGCCCTAGAAAAGATCAAAAAGTACCTGACAAATACTCCAATTTTAGTCACACCAGTACCTGGTCGACCATTAATTCTCTACCTGACAGTTTTTGAGAATTCAATGGGATGCGTATTGGGGCAACACGATGAGTCAAGAAAAAGGGAGCAAGCCATCTATTACCTAAGCAGGAAATTCAATGATTGCGAAACGCGGTACCCGCCAGTGCATAAGCTATGTTGTGCTCTAGTTTGGGCTACCAAGCGGCTTAGACAGTACATGTTGTACCATACTACTTGGTTGATATCCAAGTTAGATCCATTGAAGTTCTTAATGGAAGCGCCAGCACTAACAGGAAGGATGGCCCGATGGTAGATGCTCCTATCCGAATTCGATATCGTATATGTTAACCAGAAAGCCATAAAGGGGAGTGCCGTAGCAGATTTCCTAGCTAGTCGTGCTTCGGATAACTATAAGGCATTGAACTTTAATTTCCCAGACGAAGACTTGATGTGCATTACAACCGAAGAAGAGGTTTCAGATGATAAATCATGGAAGCTTTACTTCGATGGAGCCTCTAACGCCCTCGGACATGGGATAGGAGCAGTGCTAATTTCTCCTGAGGACGTCTATTATCCTTTCACCAGCAGATTGGAATTCTTCTGCACAAACAATATAGCTGAATACGAAGCTTGCGTTATGGGACTGAACTCAGCCATTGAGAGAAAGATTAAGGAACTTCGAGTATTCGGAGATTCATCCTTAGTAATTTACCAATTGCGCGGGGAATGGGAAACCAGGGACCCGAAGTTGGTCAAATATTACGAATTGATCCAAGAGCTCATCAAAGAGTTCGAAAAGGTCAGCTTCAATTATCTACCCCGAGAAAAAAATCAGATGGCAGACGCATTGGCAACCTTGGCATCCATGTTTAAAACAAACACCGGGGCAGAAATGAGGCCCATTGAGATGCAGACGTTTGAAAGGCCTGCTCATTGTTGTAATGTACAGGAAGAGATTGATAGAAACCCATGGTACTATAACATCTTGCAATATGTCAAGCTTCGAAAGTATCCAGAAGGGGCAAACGACAATGACAGAAAAACGCTCAGAAAAATGGCAACAAAATATGTCCTAGATGGGGAGATCCTATATAGGAGAAGTCATGATCAGACATTTGCTGAGATGTGTGCATGCCCGGGAGGCGAAAGAGATTTTAGCCGAAGTACATGACGGGCTTTGTGGAACGCACGCTAACAGGCTGTCTATAGCCCGGAAAATTATGAGATATGGTTATTTCTGGTTGACCATGGAGGGAGATTGCATCGATTACGCCAGGAAATGCCACAAATGCCAAATCTACGCTAACAAAATTCACGCACCCCCATCGCCTTTACACACCATGAATTCTCCGTGGCCTTTCGCGGCGTGGGGCATAGACGTCATCGGGCAAATCCATCCGAAAGCTTCCAATGGACATCGTTTCATTTTGGTCGCCATAGACTACTTCACTAAATGGGTAGAGGCAGCGTCTTACGCCAACATCACAAGGACTACAGTATGTAAGTTCTTAAAGAAGGAGATTATTTGTCGATACGGATTGCCAGAGAGGATCATCACCTACAACGCTTCCAATCTGAATAACAAAATGATGACGGACGTGTACACTCAATTCAAGATAACACACCACAATTCCACAGTCTATCGTCCTAAAATGAATGGAGCAGTGGAAGCAGCAAACAAGAACATAAAGAAGATCATAGCGAAGACTACGGATACCTACAAGGATTGGCATGAGAAGTTACCTTTTGCCCTTTTCGTCTATAGGACGTCCATTCGCACATCAACGGGGGCAACACCCTACTCTTTGGTGTATGGTACCGAAGCAGTACTCCCAATCGAGGTAGAGATCCCGTCTCTTCGGGTCTTAAACGAAGTAAAATTGGAAGAAGCCGAATGGGTGCAGGCCAGATACGACCAGCTAAATCTTATTGATAAAAAGAGACTAAAGGCCATTTATCATGGTCAAATGTACCAAAAGCGGATGGTGCAGGCATACAACAAAAAAGTGCGCCCAAGAGAATTCAAAGAAGGGGATCTGGTGCTCAAGAAAATCCTCCCTATCCAGAAAGATTCTCGAGGAAAGTGGATGCCCAATTGGGAAGAACCGTACGTCGTAAAAAAGGCCTTTTTAGGAAGAGCCCTGATCCTAACAGAAATGGATGGAGACGAGCTGAAAAACCCCGTAAATTCTGATGCCGTTAAGAAATACTATCTTTGAAAAAAATGATAAAAGAGAACAAAAATGGAGAGCTCAGGGCGAAAACCCGAAACCGTGCGTCTTGAAGCAAAGGGAGGACCCGAGTTGAAAACCCGTAAAGGGCGGCTCGGGTAAATTAAAAAATTGAAAATCCGAAGAGAAGGGTATCCCCATGAACATAATGAAGAGGAGGCTTCAGGCAAAAATTCTACGCCGGTCGACAGGATCATATATCATTCATATCGAAGATAATGAGGGATCTTGTATTTCATACTTAACTTTTCTTCTTTCTCATGTGTGTCATACCTTTCTCTTTTTTTAGGTATCCCAAGCCCTTAATCGTAATAAAACCGTGTTTTTGAGCACCCATTCCTTGCCTTCTTGTTAATTTCAGTCAAATAAGTTAACATAGGCTTATAGTGAAACAAGAGATTTCGTAGCATTACTGTGATCTAACCTTAAAAATACAGGTGATCAAAGAAAACGATGTTAACTCCGCCTTCTAGTTCCCTACATAATGGCAATTGATAGGGAAGGCGAAAAGCTTCAAACAACCGGATAGGATGACCAATGGCGTACGTCTTGTCTATTCAAGGAAGGCATGTGAGATAACAAGAGAGATCTCTTGGGTGAAAACCTAGAAGGGCACCCCTCGAAAAAAAACTCCCTCTAAAGTGAAAACCCGAAAGGGCACTTTAGAATTCCAAGTCGTAAACCAAAAAAGGGATGGAATGGTTGAACCTGACAGTGAAGCGGGGTATCGATGCCCGTAAGAAAGGAGAAAGTGAACATCAAGATCAAATAAAGACCAAAACAAGCCCACCAAGATATTGACACTCATGCATCATGAATAGTCAGACATCACTAGAATTAAGAGCATGTCAATTCATTTGTCATAGCATTTTGTTTTATCTCAGACAGGTATCTGCGGATTCAAAGAGACATCGATGGCCATCGTGGTGTGAATCCCGAATGAGAAGACAATGTTTTTACATACAAAAGGCATATGTTTCCAAGCTCCAGAGAGAAGTTCTATATAGGAAGAATCCTCCGCTCCGAGGCTTCAGAAGCTGAAAGTTCTATATAGGAAGGACTGACAGCTCCAGGGTGAAGACTAGCAGTTCTATATAGGAAGGACTCCCAGTCGAAGGAATTCACCCATGACACACAAGATTATATAGGAAATCATGTTGTGTCGAAAGCGAAGAGTTCTATATAGGAAGGGCTCTGAGCTTCAATGTCTTAGAGTAAAAGATTCTATATAGGAAGAATCCGTAGCTCCAAGATTTCAGACGCCAAAAGTTCTATATAGAAAGGACCGACGGCTCCAAGGTGAAGACTCGCAGTTCTATATAGGAAGAACTCCCAGTCGAAGGAATTCACCTATGACACACAAGGTTATATAGGAAACCTGTTGTGTCGAAAGCGAAGAGTCTTATATAGGAAAGGCTCTGAGCTTCACTGTCTTAGAGTGAAAGGTTCTATATAGGAAGAACCTGTAGCTCTGAGATTTTAGACGCAAAAAGTTCTATATAGGAAGGACTGACGGCTCCAGGGTTTGAAGACTAGCAGTTCTATATAGGAGGAACTCCCAGTTGGAAGAATCCATCAGCGGCGCAAAAGGTTTTATATAGGAGAAACCAGCGTTGAAGGCGAAGAGTTCTATATAGGAAAGACTCCAAGCTTTACTTTCTCGAAGTGAAAAGTTCTATATAGGAGGGACTCGTAACTCGAGGCTTCATAGCGAAGGGTTCTATATAGGAAGAGCCTGTAGCTCCAAGATCGGAAGGTGACGAAGCTCTATATAGGAAGAACTTACGAGCCTGATTATTCAGCTAAGGAAGAGCGGAGATGTCCAAAAGAACACGTTTTTCCAAAGCTACAAACAGGGAAGTCTGATAAAAATGAGTGCTTATGAATCTTTGCTTTGTTTCCCATTCCATGAGAACAAGCAAAGAGGGGCAACTGTAATCACTCATTTTTACCTGTAAATACATATTAGTGTTGCATGTATACATATTATGTTATATGTTTATTATTTGTATGAGTGTTACTAATATATATATATATAAGGTGTGGTGTGTGTATGTATATTATAAGCTATGTATATATACGTATTAATGGTGTATGTGTGTCGCGTATGTATCTATAGAGTACGAGCGTATTTGTTTAATGTATATAGATGTTATGTTAATTATGTGTATGATTATATTTACGTATGCTAGTATGTTATATTAATTAATGTTTGCATAAGTATATATGTTTGTATTATCGTATGGGTATTGTAATTATACTATTACTAATATTATTGGGCTAATATATAAAATGAAATACAAAAAATATATATTAAACCAAATAAATAAATTACAGTCCAAGTCCAATTACAAATAATTACAAGGCCTGGTTGGCCCAAACCCAAACCCTATCTAATTACATTTATTGTGTGCAGGTGACTGTGGGCCGTTGGATCAAGATCTGATCCAACGGCCACGATCTAACCAAGAACCAAAATATACGTGCTCCACACGTATAGACCGTTCGAGTGCCAAGCGCGCGTGCGGTTCAAGCGCGGACGCTTTGATATCCCACGCGTGCGTGAGCCCCACGCGTTCTGACTCCTCGAATGCTGAGCTCCACGTGGCACGATCTGGAGCCGTTTCACCAAATCGAGGCTTCATCGGGGTCGTTCATCCTTCAAGCCATCTCGACCGTTAGATCAGATCTGATCTAACGGCCGAGAACACGTCTGGCCGCAGGCAGAACCCCCACACCGCCACCATGCTGCACCATGCCGATCTTCAACCACCGCGCTTAGAACATGTCAAACACAGCAAGAAAAGAAATGTCAGTTAGCAGTCCAGATCTGAAAAAGCAAATAATATGCAACTTGCATCAAAACCAAAAACAGGCATATATATGTACGAAACAAATATTTTATAACGAAGAGAGAGTTGTAACAGACAAGAACATAGAGTTGTAATCAAAAGAACAAGTTGTAATCGAACCAGTCAAGTTACAATCGAAATACAAAAGTTAGTCCAGTGGTAAATACTCGTTTCCCCTTTTTTATTTTTGCATGCATACACAAAAGAGGTAAAAAGAGAGAGAGAGTTGTCTTACCGTCACCGTTTGTGGGTCTCCCCTCATCAGTGACAAGTCTTTCGGCTTCCCCAAGCCAGATACGGTGAACTGAAGAGAGGGGGAGACCCCTTGTAGTTTCATTTTGGGTTTAAAAAATGGGTTTTTCGTTTCGTATTTCCTAGATCTAGGGCAAATAGAGGCTTATCCTCTGAATCCAACCTTGGATTCGTGTCGAAGGTGAGACGGGGGTTATTTTGGTGTGTTTTTTAGGCTCGCCGGCGCCGATTAGCGGCGGCCGGCCGCCGGATTCTGGGTTTTATAGAGAGAGTTGAGAGAAAACGAAGAACAGAAGGTGATTATGAAACTGGAAAATGAAACAAATGGCCGAAATTTTGGTTTCGGCCTAAAAGAAGGGTTTATATAGTTATTATTATTTCGTTAAATGGGGAAATTACATACTAAATCCCCCCGCGTTTCTAATATTTTCACTTCTGTCTCGCCGCACGGTATATTTACAACTCTGGTCCCCCTTATATTTCAAAATCTTGCAATCCAGTCCCTAAATTACACCGAATCAATTTTTAAATGGTAAAATTACCCCTTTAACCATCCCGCGTTTTTGAACTTTTCATTTCGGGTCTGCCCCTTGGTCCAATTACAGTTTAGATCCTTTTAGGTTCTGTTTATTTCGCATTTTCGTCCTTAAATTACATATTATTGTTCTTTAATTTCTGCCACTGACTTTTATTTTTTTTTTATTTCAGTCCTGTTTCTATATAAATATTCATGTTCGTTTTATAATCGTATATGTTAATGTAGTCTTTTGTCTTATTTTATATCCTTCGTATATGCCTCGTATTTTTATGTTTACATATATATGTATATTAAGATTATGATAGTTATGTATCTTTTTTATCCGGTTATTCGTATTAAGCATGTTATGTTCTAATTGGTTCGTACACGGCATGTTTTATATTTTTATATGTGTATGTTCTCTTGGCTTTTTTTAGGTTACATGTTAGTGTATTTTCTTTTTTGTATGATATATTGTCCCATATATGTTGAAATATGTTTTATTATTAGTATGTATGTCTTCTTGAAATATGTGTTTTTGTCTATATATGTATTTATACCTACCTTGTTATTGTGCCATGTTAAGTTTGCTTTTATCTGATATTAAGCTTGGTATGTATATGTGTATTTTAATTACGTATTTCATTTATGTTAGATTAGTATTCTGTTATGTGAATATTTACTGTTTTTAAACTATCTGCTATGTCTTATATTTTTGTCACTAAGATTGCATATGGTATATAAATTGTTAATGCGGTGCCCTTTTATCCGAGCGTAAACGGGGCCAGTATCAGACGTAGTGATAGTTGTTGGGCGTTTATTCTCGGATAACGGGGCCCTTAAAATTTATTCACAATTATGACCGAATTTTAAAATAATCGTCACTTTAATCCGAAAAATCCAATATTAATAAAGCGGTAATTATTAAAGTACCAATTTTGGGCGGTGTGGGGGTGCTAATCCTTCCCCATCCGTAACCGACTCCCGAACCCAATATTTTTTTAATCTCTGGTTTTATGGTGCCCGGCCTACCTAAGTGGCCGGTGGCGACTCCATTTTTTTTAAAATGCGGTTTTTTTAAAACCCCCACGGAATAAATATTTTATATCAAAAAATAACAAACGCCTTTTTAACACCTTCGAAAAATCCTCGTTTTTTTTAGCGATAAGAAAAAAGGGGACATCGCTACACTTTCCACCACTAATTTGAATTGAATCTTTTAAGGAAAATGTTTAATCTTCACAACACTATCTTTTCAAGGCTTTGATAGAAATCTCTCCTTCTATCTTTTATGATGACTAAGATAGAACCATTCTATTTTTCTAATGAAGCTAGAACCCCTCAGTTGTTCAAGGTTTGATTTGAGTAAACAAGGGATATATACATCTATAGGTGGGTATTTACAAATTTAAAAGCTTACAAATAATGGATGAAAAGAAATTCAATAAAGCATAAATGAGAAATATATACAAAAGAAAGATAAAATGAAGATTTAAATTCTACCTCTCTTGATTTGATTGCTTGGATGTTCATCTCATACTCCTTGAAAAGTACTTGATTGATATTTATAACAAAAAAATGGGTTTGTATTTGTACAGAGATGATTTCTCATGAATTTTTTAGGTTCCTACACTCAATGGTACTGGTACTAGAGTATTGGTATCAATACTCCTTTAAAATATATCTCTTATATGCTCAAAAGCGTGTTTTGGAAGCCATGTATCAATACAACAATAATGATATCAATAATTATACTATTCGTGAACAATACTTGTGAGCAGTGACTGAATAGCGTTTTCATATTTTAGAAGTTTTAAAAATAATTTTAAACATTTTAAAAATATTTTTATCAGCTTAAAAATATTTGATAAATATAAAACAAGTAATAAAACATATTCTTGAGTTTTAAAAGCTTTATAAATATTTAATTAAATATTTATCATATTTTCACAAAAATAAGTTCAGAAATTAAATATATAAATCAATACATTTGATTATGCTTTGTGAGGGTGACCTCTAAGATTGATGCACAACGAGTTATTGATCGATTAGATAATTTCTGGCTTCATTTGTACAAGATCTATGTTTTGTGAGTAAGAGAGTCTCATGAATCTTTTTAAAAGCGTAAGTGAGATGATCAGGCACATAATGTGACTATGAAAAGTCCCCAATAAATTCAAAATTTAGGACAAATGGATAGGGTGTGGTCGATGAAGATTATCTAGAAATCCTTCATTATTGTGTGGTAAGATAGGCAAATCGGCCAATACAGATTAGTGATTTGAAGGGCAAATTAAAGAACGAGGGCCTGCAAGGTTGTTCTATAATGTGGATTGCAGGATTGATGTTCCTTATCATGTGTGAATCGAGGGAACTACAAGAGAATATTCTGAAATCCAATCGATTAGGCAAGTGATTCACACGAATTGAAGCTTGTTCCTCTACTTTGGAGATGAGATCGCGAAGAGCTTATTTGGCAACTAGTGGCATCCCGATCCATATGTGGTCGCGATTGACTTTTGAGAACATAGAGAGTGTGGGGATCATTAGTGTGGCTGGATGAAGACATTGAAAGTTTTTCTACTTTTGAGAGGATTACATGCCAAATCATAACTGAACACATGGACAAAATTCATGAAAAACTAAACTTGATTGTTGAAGGTTAGGCTTTCCCTATTAGAGTGCATGAAGAATGGGCAACATTTGTGCAATTGGAGGATGAGGGGAATAATGTTACGAAATTGGAGGATTCTAACAGTACCACTCGACATAGAACCCCTTTGCAGAACCAACCTAATGACATTGCAAGATCAATGTGGAACGTAGCGAGCTCCGGAAAAGACATGGGTGCTTACCAGCTAGGTTCGCATGATACAATGGTATCTAAATCCAACGATGTAGTGGGTACCAATATGGGGAACGTGAATGGCCTCCTTGAAGTGACTCGTAGATTAGATTTGTGTGTAGAAGACATGAATGATAACCTCAATTCTTGGATGTCGAATGAAGAATTGGAGATGGTAACACTATATGTGAAGCTTCCTCGCCCATTGCTAGAGGACATAGTATGTGATACGGAACCCCAATTGTATCCCCAAGAATTACCGATTGTGGAGGGCGGTGATGCCCTTGTTCTTGCTGAACCGAATCCTTACATGGCGGTTGGGTCTGAGCTTATACAACATAAGGGATGTGAACGAAAGGTGAGGAATATGTCCGACATAGTGTTGAGTTTTCTTCCCCCTAGAGAGAGAGGAGGCTAAAACTCGAATGAATAAAAAGGGAGAGGCAGACCTCGCAAAGCAAAGCCCCAAGAAATGGAGAATGGTTCGTTGTCTGATTCAAATTTTTAGAATAGGAAGAGAGCGATATTGCGTGAGGCAAAAGAAACGAGTGATCTTGTCCGTTTGGTGGGGGCGAACATTGTTGAAAACGAGAAGAAAATAATCAAGGATATTGCCAGAATCATCGAGGCTCATATGAAGGGTCAATAGCATTCATTGAGGGTGTTTTCGTGGTGATATTGCTACAAAGTCACTACGAGTTCGTTATTCTCCATGAAACAAAGATGTAAAAGTGTAACAATGCAGCTATGCGGATCAATTGAGTGGTGGGGTGCAGGATTGTGTAGCCTTTGGTGAAACGATTAATTTTTTAGATATATCTTTGACTGGGATACATCTGTATTTGGTTCAATTGGAGTCTTCTATTCTAGTGGTGGCAAATTTTGATTGTGAAGATGTAGATGTTTCAAGATTGTCAATCTTAGTTAATTGTTTAATGTTGATTTCTTTAGCGTTTGTTCTATTGATCTTTCTGATCCTTTGGATGGTTGTTGTATATTATTATCAATATTTTTTTCCTCCGTCTAGGTTTAGTAAGGTTTTTAATGAGGCCTATGATAATAATTTTTGTCTAATTTTTTGACTTAAAGGATCATTTGGCCCCTGAAGTATACACTTTTTTCCAAACAGCCCCCTAAAATAATTTCTGGGACGTTGTGGCCCGTGAACTAAAAATTGTTACCCCATTTGGCCCTTCCGTCTAACTCCGTTAAAATATTCACAAGCCAATCAAAACGTGTCACATGTCATTTTATTAACAAAAAATAATCAGACTTAAATAAAAGGGATAAATTGCACGTTATGTATGCCAATTTTTTTTTGTTCATTTTAGTCCCAACTGTTCATCTTCTTCCTCGAGTTTGTTATGTCTGCTACTACCATAGCTCCTTCTTCAAGATTTCAACTCATTAAAAGCCCATTTGGCCCCTAAAGTATACACTTTTTCTCAAACAGTCTCCCACAGTATTTTTTGGGACGTTGTGGCCCGTGAACTAAAAATTGTTACCCCATTTGGCCTCTCCATCTAACATCATTAAAAAAATTCAAGGGCCAATCAAAACGTGTCACATGTTATTTTATTAACAAAAAATAATCAAACTTAAATAAAAAGGGTAAATTGCACTTTAAGTATGTCAAATTTTATTTTTTGTTCATTTTAGTCCCAACAGTTCATCTTCTTCCTCGAGTTTGTTATGTCTGCTACTGCCATAGCTCCTTCTTTAAAATTTCAACTCATCCAAAAAGGCGCCTAACGGAGGGGAAACGGTTCGAAGACAGTACATATGCAATGGCCATTTTATACTCTTTTTTTACCGTGAAAATGTTCATGTGTTGTCTCCTCTCCACCATCGTATCTTAAATAACATAATACTAATACACACGACAGTTCCAAGACAGTACACAGGCAATGGCCATTTTATACTCTTTTTTTAATCTTTCTTCGTTTTATTCTTCCCTTATAATAATGAATCATTTCTTTCAACTTGTCAGCAATTTATTGTGTTACGATTTTTTCCGGCAAAAGGGAGGCAAGATCTGTATACTTAACCTGTTTAGTATAATTTTATCTAGAAAGCATGTGTTGGCTGCAATTTTTCTTGACATTGAAGATGATAATTCAGGGATCTCTGAGTCTAGTCAAGAGTTCATTCTAAAGACTTGTTTCTCATTTTTCTTTTAGTTTTTACTGAGTCAACTATGTCTTTATCTGGTTTAGATGAATATATGTTTCTATTTTCAGAAGTGTGACCATGCTTTCATTTCTGTTTAGTCTTGATGAAATTGATTTACAACAATGCCTCGGGTTTTTGGTTTTAGAGATGAAAAAGTCTAGCATCGATCATTGCACTTAAACTAAAGCACAATATTGAATATTGTGTCACCAGTAGTTTCCATAAACAATCCTGGTTTGGACTTTAACATTTCCATGTTGATGATGATTTCCAATAAACAAGATACAAAGCTGGTCAATTCCTTTGTGGGAATCCAGGCTTGTTGCCCCACTCATGTTATCAATACTCATTCTAAATGAGTTGAAAGCTTGAAGAAGGAGTCATGGCAACAGCAGACATAAGCACCGACTCATTCTGAATGAGGTGAAAGCTTGAAGAAGGAGCCATGGTAGCAGCAAACATAACAAACTCGAGGAAGGATATGAACAGTTGAGACTAAAATGAACAAAAAAAATAAAATTTGGCATGCATAGCGTGTAATTTATCCCTTTTATTTAAGTTAGATTATTTTTTTGTTAATAAAATAACACATGGTGCATTCTTATTGGCCCGTGAATTTTTTTTTACACGGCATTAGAAGGAGGAGACAAATGAGGTAACAATTTTTTAGTTAAGGGGTCACAACGTCCTGAAAAATACTTTAGGGAGTTGTTTGGGAAAAAGTGTATATTTTAGTGGCCAAATGAGCCTTTAAGTCTAATTTTTTCAATAAAATTATACTTTACTGATAAAAAATCAATACATTAATTAAAACATGTCAAAATCAAAAGTTTTATTCTAATGAATCATCATATTATAACATGTTTTGAGCATTTTTAATACTTTAAAAATGTTTTAAATATGTCAAACAAAATAATTTAGAATTGAAATTCCATTTCTCAAAACACTATGAAAAAAGCTAGATCAACTAAAAAACATTATATGTAAATAAAATATATTTGAGAACATGCTTTTGAAGTTTTAAATACTTTGAAAATAAATATGAAGAATTTATCTTAAATGGTGTGATATCAAAATCTTATAGAATCAAAACTAACATTGCATGAAATGGATGAGAAATTATGTAGAAAATTATGAGGTGTTGGGGATGATTTGAAGTATAGATATTTGACATGTCTTGATCTAGTTACTTATTAACCAACATGTGTTGAAGATGATGGGGATGTTAGAAAAAACTATGTTTGTGACATGATTTGACCAATGTTATAGATGTTGAGGTGGACAAGGTATTTGAATTTCCCTTCATCAAGAAATGTGATTGTAATGTCTGCTCAAATGGGCTTTGAAAGTCAGGTTGAAGACCCAAAGTATGCAACGATAAAAAATTATGCAACAATATTGAAAATTCTAAACAATTATTTAAAACCATATCAATCCATCATAGCTTCGACATATGCACTGGTAAAATGTGAGGAGACAAACATAAAATCTCCACAACATATTGTTGATGTTGATGTAGCAAACCTTGTTGGTAGATAAGGAAAAACACTCGATGATTATAGTAAGGATGATGAATGTTAGGAACATGTTTTGGCCGATGACGACTATCCGCTGCATCAACCTCCATCTCACATGCTCGAAATTGATTATGATGCAATGGGGAATCATGAATTGTCGAACAAGTCACATTTATCTTCAGCCAAACAACTCTTTCCTTTGTATACTTAGATGGTTTGTCTATTAGGAATCAATTCGAATAGAAAAAGGATGTTGAGTTGGTAGTGAAGGGCTGTTTCATACAAGTTTTTTTATATTATGGTTCAGAAAAATCAAGTTAAAGGGCCTTTTATGTAAAAAAACATGCAGACAACTTCATTTTAAAAGACGATAAAAAATTGGACTCGAATGTATTATATGCATACATAAAGTCACCGGTTGAAGGAAATCCAAGAATCAATACATTGGTCGGTTGTATTTATTCAAAAACCAATTTGGATATAATATACTATACTACAAGGAATGAAGGAAAAAGAAAAAGGCAATGGATTTGGTGTTTGGTATTTGAGATAAATTATATAATGAGCTTTCAAGGTTGTTGCAAACAATGTAACAATAAATCACAGAAACAATTGTGGAATACATAAGGATTTCTGTGTACACCTTAAGGTCAATTTTTCATGAAAATTGAATATTTCATCAAATGTTTTGGGCATTCAATTCATGCACAGATTAGTTCCCCTTTTATAAACGTTGGTCCAAGTCGATGACACATTATTTTTTGAAAAATAAAAACAAGAATTATTATTGGAAGTTGCATAATATAATGACCGAAATATCTTCCCAATTGTCTTTGCCATTATTGATATCAAGACAATAGAATCTTGAAATTTGTTTCCCAGCAATTTAAGTAAATATGTTATCTAAGAAGATAAAAGTGTGTTTTATATCGGATAGATCAAGATGTGTAACCTATGGATCCGACCTAGACGTTATGACTGAATCTAGAAGGTCATATTAGTAACCAAAGTAACCGTTAAAACAAAGGCAGAGCCAGAATTTAGGATTGAGGCAAAACATAAATGTCTAAAAGTGGTGGGCAAATTCATAAATAAACTAATTTTTTCAAAAAAAAAAATTATATAAGAGAACAAAAGTAAAAAAAAATTAAAAAAAAAATTAGAGGCGGGGTAATTGCCCCTCCCCAACTCTATATAGCTTAGTCCCTAATTGAAAATGTTTGAAATTTTTTAAAACAA
Source organism: Hibiscus mutabilis (assembly GCA_019671005.1). Classification (NCBI taxonomy): domain Eukaryota; kingdom Viridiplantae; phylum Streptophyta; class Magnoliopsida; order Malvales; family Malvaceae; genus Hibiscus; species Hibiscus mutabilis. Next base: position 18,845,306 of record CM033727.1, on the reverse strand, counting down.
TTGCAAAATAGTATTAATTTCAAAATATATACGTTACCAAGCCCCTGAAACATGATGTATTCCGCAAGTTCCAGAGTTTGTTAGGAGATAGTAAAATAAAGTTTAAGGGGATTTTAGAAGTTAAACTTGTTTTTAGTTAAAAAAAATCAGGGAAAATTACATAAATAGGCCTCTAATTATAGGGTGTTTTTTGTTAGGCCTCTGATTATGAAAAATATAAAATGATCATTTGGCTTAAAAAAAATAACAACTTGGTCCTCTGTTAAAAACTTAAGGGTAAATGACGAGGTGGTTAATAATTTGGCATAATAAAATTTTGGCATTCAACTTTAACACGTTGTTATAAATTGGTCATGGTTCTAAAAAAGCAGCCCTCAATATTTTAAACTAGTCAAATTTAATCCATACTCTAACAAAAAAATGAGTTAAAGTAACCTTCAAAATTTTAAAAGTACATTAATTTAAGTCGAGCGGCTACTTTGTAACTTTTCATAGTCGATGCTTCAACAAAAAATGTTTGTAATCGGAGATGCTCATCTGTTTCACCTTTTTATATGAATTTGAGTCTCAATATTTATTTACTACAAGAATATTATTGTAATACTAATTAATAAAAAATTAAATTAAATGCCTCAAATTCATCATCGATCTTTAATAAAAGTGTAAGTAAAAAAAAGAGATAAATCTATTATCTAATAAATTAAGCATCTATTAATTTTTAAACCACAAAACCATTAGATTACATTAATGCAGTCACTAGAATTAATTAATTTGGTTCCTTGTCAGACAAAAGAAGCAGCTTTCTTTACGAAAATTCTTCAATATCTTCCCCTCCAGAACCACAATCTAAACAAAATCTATCGAAAAACTCAAATCTCGTTTTCTTTAAACCCTTTTTATCACTAATAAAACTGCAAGAGAGTAGAGGCGAATATTAAAAAAAATCAACAAAGGAAATTAAAAAAAAAACATTCCTTCAAGCCAAAAATATGTACAAAAATCGACTAAAGAAAAATAAAAAGGTGATGGTAGCATCTTTTGACTGGTCACGTCCAATGATTTCACGAAGCAGCCTGGTCGGCTTGGGGCTGGCTCTGGGTCACACGTGTTTCCAGTGGCGAAAACGGATGTCCCCCAGTTTTGGCATCCGTATTTCTGGCGGCGGCGGCGGTGGACGTGGTGGTGGCGACACGCTCACATGACGGACACATGGTGAGGGTAGTGGCAGGTAAGTGCATGTAAAATGGTTGAGAAGTTTTTAAAGCTCTTAACTCCTGCAGTTCTTTCTGTAACCTTCTATTTTCTTCTGTCAGTGTTTCGCAGCATCTTTTCAAATACTCACAATCCACCTCCGTCTGCTTCAACTTTGTCCTTTTTTTCGTACCATTTTAAAATAACCCCGAAAGAATTCACATATTTTGGCAATTATTGAACCCAACAACCATGAAAAATATAAAACGAAATAATTACTAGTAATATCTATACCTTGCTCTTCTATTCTGAAACCAAACTTCCACCTGCCGGGGACGAAGATTTAATTGTTTGGCCAAAGCAAGCTTTTGTTTCTGAACCAACGTTTTTTAAAAGAAAATCCAATCAAAATATTTTAAAAAAACATGAACCCTAAAACAAGCGAAGTAAATAAAAGATGGAGTTCGGTTTTTGTTTTGACTCACGGGATTTAGGGTGTTGTGTTCTTTGAAACTTTCCTCTAGAAAAGCCGATTGTTCTTTAGAGAGCCGGAGTTTCTTCCGGGTTGAACCGTTCTCGTCATCATCACTGGCTCTGGCGCTACCCCTTTCGGTTTCAGCTTCCATGACCACGTCTCCCTTGCCTCTGATGCCTCCGTTTCTAATCCCAAAATCCATCTGGAAGGACGACGCTGCGCTGTTCGGAGACGATTGCGCCGCTCCTTCCTCGGCTTCATCCACCAACGCCACCAGCGGTAACCGGTTCACGTCCAACCCTCTTACCGGTCCTTCTGACGAACCCGTTTCGTGCGCTAATATTACAGTACAAAAGTTAATATTTTTTCCAACCAAATCAGAAAATAAAAAGATAAAAATCAAAATCCAAAACGCAGATAGATCTAAATACCCCATAGATTATAATTCCAGGTTTTCGATTTGATTACTAAAAGAAATACAAACTTTAAAGTTATTGATCGATAAAAAACCAGGAAGAAAACATGAAGCTAGGAATAAACTAATGGGATAAATAAAATACAGTACTAACGATTATCGTTGAGCCAAGAAAGGCGAAGTTGAGAAGAAGGTGGCGTCCGAGGAAGAGGAGAGAAAGGAAGAAGATGAAGCTGAAGAGGTGGATCTGAAGAAACCCTTTTGTCGTCTCCATCTCTATCATCTTCTTTGCAAAACCCTAGACCATTGCTCGATAACTTTGGGGGTTTTTCTAGAAACGGAAATGGCTTTGAGGAATCACCCAGACTCAAAGCTAACTCCATCAACCTTTTTCTCCTTTGGAATGTCTTGTTCGATTTGATGAAGAGAGAGAAAACAAGAAACCCTACGTTTGAATGTAAACTCACAATCCACGACCCTCCCCCTCTACAACACTCCTTTATATCTGTGGAGAGATTGACCGACAAATCCTGGTTGACAAACGCACGTGAACCTATATAAATATAAACACAAGAAAGGGAGAGGCTTCGTGTTTTTTGTAAACAATAAAGCAAATCCTTGTTTATAGTAGTATTAAAAACGAATGGAGTTCGAATTATTTTGACTTTTTACAGAATTGAAAAAGGAAAGTGGGAGAAGGAGATGACTTGTGACTGATGAGAGAACACGCGGCTTTTCGCCCTAATCTTTTTTGTTTATCGATACACTACAAGCCTACAGGGCAACAACGAAAAGCTTTTTTTTAATTCTTTTGCGATTAAGAATGTATCTAATCTAATCTAATCCAATCCAAGGGAGGGTACCACGTTCCTTAGCCCAATCTACTATTAAATGTTTGATGGGGAAGATTTTGTTAATTAATGCGACTACAAACTTCGCAATATTAATGAATTACACCAAACCATCAGAAAATGATGTCCCATCCGACGGCAGGGACAACGATCATCAAATCTTCCTTTTTCTATACCTTTTGGATCAATTTGTTTGTTTCTATTGTTTAATATAACTTTGGATCAATGTCTTTAGGGTAAACTACAATGTTGGTCACTTATGTTTTATAAGTGTTAACTTTTGCTCATCATATTCAAAAAATTAATGTTGTGATCACTTATGTTATCGATTTATAAAGTTTTGGTCACTTACATTATTGATTTATAAACTTTTGTTCACTGGATGTTAAAATTTGTTAGTTTGATGTTGTGGCATGTTAATAAAAGGGATTAAATTTTAATTTGACCACTGAACTTTAGATAGATTACTAGAAGCATGCCTTGCACCTTTTCTAATAGGAAAACCCATTGTCCTCGGAAAGGACATTGCATCAATGTTATGCCTGAGGCTCGTTGGCAAAGGTAAGGTGAACCTGGATCCTGGAACCACCTTAACCAACTATTAGTTTCCTTATAAAGATGTTATCAAGGTTTTATGATCTTCTAAAAGGGAGCTGGTGAACATAATCTAAACCTTGCACAATGTCTCCCCAACAAACCAATAGGTACTTGGGAATATCTCATATTGTTTAAAGCCTCGTAGGAAGTTGATAAATGCTCTATGAGAGATAGTTGGACTTACTCTACAAACGAATAGTTGATTAGCTAACTGCTTTATAGATAACATATTTGTTGTTTCCGATAGATGATTGAATATTGTAATTGTTATATAAATTAGTGGAAAAATCGTTTAGATAGATGATTTATCTGAATGGGAATTTGGATGAGTATATGAATGCGTGAAATTATTGATGATTTTTACCTCTCTGAATGCTCATGTATGCTTATGCATTTCTGTTCTCCAATTTCATCCATTCTGTCAAGAGAATCATTCGATATCTCTTTCCATTCAATGCCTCTTGTAGTATGTTTTTTTCTCCAAGGGCATTAAGGTGGTCGCACTTTTGTTTCCTGAGCGACACCTAATCTACAAAACTACAGATGTATGTGTACTATTTGTGTCTCAAACGACATTGGCTCTAGGAGGACGTAGAGGATAGCCTCTGCCCATACAATGCTCTGAGATTGTCTTTTTCTCCAATGACATTGAGATGTCTGCACTTATGTGTCTTGAGCGACACCTAATATGCAAGATTGTAGATGTCTTCTCTGACAGAGATTAGACTCCGTCCATTCAATACTCTAGCATTGTGTTTTTTTCCAACGACATTGAGATGTCTGCACTTTTGTGTCTCGAACGACACCTGATCTAAAAAAGTACGGATACTTATGTACCATCCATGTTGTGAGCAAAACCAACTTTGCAAAGTACATATGAACTAAATACCTCTGCCCATTCAATGCTTTGACATGTTTTTGTTCTCCAAGGGCATTGAGATACCTACACTTCTATATCCTAAGTGATATATCATCAACAAGAGTATAGATTCCTACTTCGGTAGATGTTGTCTCAGCCTATTCAACGATATAAATTCTCACACTTCTATGTCTTGAAAGACACATGATCTACAAAAGTGTGGATGTCTGCTCTGATAGATGTTACCTTTGCCGATTTGATGTTAAATGCCTCGTTGATCAAATAAATAGAGATGCTAATACAAAATTAGAAAAGATATTGAGATAAATGTAGAGAACTAAAAGCCCTCGCCCATCCAATACCTATCGTATTGCATTTTTCTCCAAGGGCGTTGAGATGCCCACACTTATGTGCCTCCAATGGCACCTGGTCTATAAAAGTATGGATGCTTGCTCAGGTCGATGATGCCTCTGTTAATCCGATGTTAAATGCATCGTCAATCATAACAACTCATAGATGCATGTGCATAGTAACAAATGATATTGCTCTACATGCTTCCACTAATTCGGTGCTAAATGCATTGCTAATCAATCAGAGAAGTCTGCACCCATTTTATGCTTTGGTAGTACCTACTTTATAAGGATGCATATGTGTTGCGCGTAATAAGTGCTACGTAAATGTGCAAGTATACACGTCGCAAGTTATACTATAAAAGATATCGTCTCCACAGGGATTGGTGCTACTTCAAGAATCTAGTCTCTTGCACTGTAAAAAGTAAAAACACAAGTAAAAGATTATAGAAGTTTAACTAATCTAGAAAGCAAATAAGTAAAAGAAAAGATGAATTCAATTGAGAGAGATAGGCTAGGTTATCGTGAGTTGAGGTGTGATAGCCGATTGGATTGTCTTGGTAAAAGAGTGCACGCGGCACTCGGTTGCCGTGGCAACTTGCACGACGGGGTTGCCTTGGCAACTAATTGATGGTTGCCCAGGCGACTAGTTGGGCAACTACTTGGGCGATCGGGCAGCAACTTCAAGGTTCGGCGGAGCGTTCTTCAATGGTTTTTCTTATCCCTAAGTCGAAACTCTAGCTACTTGTGCATGTCTTGATAATACATCCTGCGTGAATCAAGGGTGAACAACAACCAATCTTGCACTCCTCTTAGCCGTTGAAATCCTTAACTTATTCCTAAGCGGATTAATCTTCACCATCATTGGATTCAATAAAGATCATATTCATTCGTTTCTTGAATCTAACTCTCCCGATATTAGATAAATGGATGAAATCACGAGATCCTCTCCCAATTCACTCGCAAACAATAATAAGAATCAAGAATGAATAAACCTTGAAATAGAAAAGTGCAAACTCTTATTACCTAAACAAAAACCAATAAGTTCTCACAACCACAAAACACAATAACCATAGCCAAGTAAATTTAGTTCATGGCTAGGTTCCAAAGAAACACAAGATAAACAATCCCTAGCATGAACCCAATCGAACAAGGAAGAAAAGATGAAGCTTGTCGAAAATCCCTTACCCTAGATGCTTGCCGAAAATTCTCTCCTCTTGCCCTACTTGGACTTGTCGAAATTTCCCTCTTGCTCTCTCTATTTGGACTTGTCGAATTTCCTTGCTATTTATAGGGCTAGGCCAAAGTCCTTCTTTGAGGAGGAGTTTGAGTTGGAATTAAATTATCTTTTAAAGAATAGAATTCTTTATTATAATTTTATTCCTATTAGAACTTCTCCTATCTTCTTAGAATTTAATTCTTCTTTAATCTCTGCATGGCAATCAAATTCCTTTGGGCTTGGGCCTTGCTCCATGTCATCTTGGGCTTGTAAAGTCATGAATTTCGACATCCCTATTGCATTTTCTCTTTGTCGACAAATGCCATGGCAACTGGCTCGACGTCTCCTTCATGCATTGCCCTGGCAACTAGCTCGGCATATCCTTCATGCATTGCCCTGGCAAATAGCTCGGCATTGCTTTGGCAAGTGATCCTGCACATACACACACAAAGCACACCAAAACAGCATCTTTTCCACAAAAACTACCAAGTTATGTAATCAAGCTCAACGATTGAAGGAAACATGGATTAATGCATGAATGGCTAACTATGCAACTAATATGAGCCTAAGTCTAACAATAATATGAGTAAAAAGGGTAAGAAAAATAGTACTTTTGAACACTTATCACACCCCCAAACTCGAACTATTGCTTGTCCTCAAGCAATGCAAACTCATAATTACCTGCCAAGACTTCAATTTTCACAAACTTAACTTTGAACTTGATTTCAATTCTCTGAACCGGGGCACAAAGTATGATTGGCTTTTTATTTTTCGGAAAACTGAGGAGTTACTCAGAATCAAACTATAATGCTTGTGAGTATGTGCGGAGTTGTGTGCAAGTTGATTTTTCAGATTCTATGCAAACAATAGGTTTTCAAATTACTTCATTGGGTTCTTTTTAACATGTTTTAACTAGAGCCAATTTCGGGCACCTCTAGTGTTTTGTTTTTAGTTTTCTTAAGTTAATTTAATCGACTAGAGCCGGTTTCGGGCACCTCTAGTTAAAATTTTTTTAACCTATACTAGAGCCAGTTTCGGGCACCTCTAGTGATCCTAAGTTTTAGCACATGCTAGAGCCAATTTCGGGCACCTCTAACATTCATCCAATTTTTATTCTAATCCCTCAATTTGTTAATTATCAACCTAAGTTTACTAGAATTCCTTAAATCAATCAAACCACAACAGTGTTTCATCAAATTTAGCATCATAGTAAAATTCTAAGTTTTTCCATGGTTATCCTAGAATAACAATTCTATCAATAAAGTGCATTGGCAAAGTCATCATCGAATATTCATCAAATCTAAGCAATTCTTGTTCCAATTAAAGGCATGGCAAGCAATTTATGTATCCTAAATGTAATACTTAAGATTAATTTAACTAAACATGGTAATTACTAATAACAATCCCCCCCAAACTCGAGTGAGGCTTTGTCCTCAATGCATGCATAAAAATAACGAAAAATAAAAATAAAGATGCATACGAGGACTTACTCCGAGAGTTCGTCATCGTAGATGATTAGTTTCCTTCTAATTGGCGTCTTGATTCTCTTGCTTGAAAGCGATGGTTGTTTTCTTGTTGCCGGTGGTGGAATCGATCCTCGTATGGGGTTGTCCTCATCGTCCTCTTCATCAATGTCAATGGCTTTTCGCTTGGAGGATTCAATTGGTGCGGTCTTTATTGGTTCAATGGAGGACTCGTCCGAATCTGAAAAATTAGAAAATAATTCCGTAGGAGTTGATTCGGGCATAGGTGCTTTACCTTTGGCTTTTGCAGTGGTTGCCGGGATGTCTTTAGCTTTGGTTGTCGTGGCATCTTCAGGGTTGGTTGCCGTGGCGTCAGCTTCCTTGGTCGCCGGGGCAAGAATCTCGTCGGGAAAGATTGGGAACGGCACACGATTGTCCGGGTACTTTTCTAGGATGACTTGGGTGATGGCATTGTTGTTCTCCTTCATGTACCGCATGAACATTAGTTGCCGATCTTCAATTTGCCTTAGGCGGCTTGCCAATGGGCGCAAAAGTGCTTCAAAGTGTCCCGGGATTAATGGCCGAGTTGCCCTGGCGTTAGGTGCTTGGGCATTAGGGATTGCCACGGCGGCAGGAGTTGCCGTGGCAATTGGAGGCCTTGAAGAATCTCCCGGTGCCTCTCCCATTAGCTTCCGGATTAGTGCTTGATTCCAACCAGACTTGGGTAGGGCCTTTTCATCGGTGGACTCACTCGGGACATGCATCTCCTTGCAAAGATTAGAAATTAAGCAAGGGAAGAAAAGATAACCCTTATCTTTTGAGCTGCATACAAAAATCTCATCACAAATAATTTTTCCAATGTTAATGATGCGATTATGCAAAATAGAATGTATGAGCAAAAGACGTGGTATATCAACGGTAGTATTGTGTGTGGAGGGCATTAAAGAAGTTTTAACAAACTTATTCCATAGTTTTGCCTCAGGTTTAAGCCGAAGGCGATTTACCGTGCCCTTGTATTTACCGTCGTTCCAATGAGCTCACGGTTGAGTGAGTTCTTGAAGCACCTTGTCGAGTTGCTTGGGATTGATTTGGTCAACGAAGGCTTGATGCTCGTCCTTCTCAATGTAAAGTCCGTAAAAGGTGTTGATGCTTTCGGGACTTATAAGTATGGCCTTGTCACGAACAAAACATATAAGGATTATCCGGGTTAGGTGAGTGAGCATAGAATTCTCTTACCCATGAGATGTTACCTGGTTCGGTTGATGGCAAAAGATTTGCCACTTTTGATGTGCAATCCTCTTGAAGATGAATGGTTAAAGGCCAAATCTTGATGAGAGTTAGAGTATTCAAAGCCTTGTTCTTCATGAATCTTCCGCTTTCAAACTTGGATTGAAATCTTTCTTGAACCACGGTGTAGCAAACTTCTTGTATCTTGGTTCTTTGGAGGAACTTGGATGAACTAAAAGTTTAATCTTGGATGCCATGTATGATCTTGGTTGTGAGTAAAAACAAAGAAAAGAAAAGAAAAGAAAAGAAACTAAAAAGTTGCAAGATATAAAGTAGGAATAGGTTAAGGGTGATGGGTTTTATAGAAAAGATAGGTGGTTGGGATTGGGGGAAATCGAAAAAGGGTTTAGGGTTTGGTAGGAATTTTCGACAAAGGGGTTTTGGTTAGGATGAATTGGAGGCTTTATATAAGCCTTAGATTCAGCCCATTAGTTTCCTTGTTGAAGATGTTTTCCTACTTGGTTTAGAATTCCTTCTTTATCTTGAACTTCCTTTCCTACAATTCAAAAACAAATCAAATAAGGATTAAAATTAAAGATAAACTAATAAAGAAAATAAATAAAGATGTGTAATAGGATTCTTAAACTTGAATAAAAAAAATCTATCCTAAAACTACTAATAATCGAAAAAAATAAAATAAATAAATAAAAAAATCGGAAAAAATAAAATACTTAAATAGTCGAAAAAATAAAAATAAAAATAAAAAATAAAAATAACAATAAAACTATAAAAAGGGAGAGCATGCTCATGCATCTCCTAAATTGACCACTTCCTTGTTACGTTCCACATGGGCACCATTGTAGTGCTTCAATCTTTGTCCATTAACTTTGAATTCATGGTTGTCAGAGATGGACTTGATTATCACGGCACCATGAGAAAATGGTTTGACGACTTCAAATGGTCTCGACCATCTTGATTTCAGCTTTCCCGGGAAAAGTTTTAGCCGAGAATTGAATAGGAGAACTAGTTGCCCTGGCGTGAATTGTCGTGGCAATAGTTTCTTGTCATGCCATCGCTTTGTTTTTTCCTTGTAGATTTGTGCATTGTTATAGGCGAGTGCACGAAATTCTTCTATCTCATTGAGATCTATCAAGCGCTTTTGTCCGGCACTTCCCCAATCCATATTCACGGTCTTGATTGCCCAGTACGCCTTGTGCTCAATTTCCACCGGTAGATGACATGTTTTACCATAGACAAGTCGGAAGGGGGACATACCTAAGGGTGTTTTGAATGCAGTGCGATATGCCCAAAGTGCGTCATCTAGTCTTAATGACCAATCCTTCCTTGAGGGATTTACAACTTTCTCGAGTATTCCCTTCAACTCCCGGTTGGAAATTTCTGCTTGCCCGTTGGTTTGTGGGTGATATGCCGTGGCGATCTTGTGTGATATGCCGAAGCGTTGCAACATCTTGGCAATTAGTCTGTTGTCAAAATGCTTGCCCTCGTCGCTGATAATTGCTCTCGGCATCCCAAACCGTGTAAATATGTTTTTCTGCAGGAATCGTTGCACGGTCTTGGAATCGTCGTTGGGAACTGCAGCTGCCTCTACCCATTTAGGCACATAGTCGACGGCGAGTAAGATGTAGAGGTTGCCGAATGAAGATGGGAAAGGTACCATAAAATCGATCCCCCATACATCGAACAGTTTCACCTCGATGATGTTCTGGAGTGGCATCTCATGTCTTCTAGAGATATTGCCCGTCCTCTGGCAACGATCACATTGCTTGTAAAAGTCTTGGGCATCTTTGTACAATGTTGGCCAATAAAAACTGGATTGCAAGACTTTGGCCACGGTACGAGTTCCTCCAAAATGTCCTCCATAGGGTGAAGAATGGCATTGCTGGAGTACATTCTGTTGCTCTTCTTCAGGGACACATCGGCGTATAACCTGATCTGCACATTGTTTAAACAAAAGAGGCTCGTCCCAAAAGTAATGCTTAGCATCATGGCGGAACCGCTTCTTCCCTTGGTGAGTAATGCCATACGGAAAAATACCACAAACAAGGAAGTTAACTAAATCTGCGTACCAGGGTATTGCCGAGGCATGTGCTGCCGTAGTGTCTGCTCCCAGAATTGCCGAGGCGTGCGCGTTAAAGACTGCTGCGGCGTCAAGAGTTTCCGAGGCGTCAGCATCCATGGTTGCCGAGACGTTATGGGTTGCCGAGGCGTCAAGGGTTGCCGAGGCGTTGAGGGTTGTCGAGGCAATTAGAATTTATTCATCCGGGAATGCATCGCATATCTCTAGATCCGCGTCCTCCTCCCTATTGCGTTCCAAACATGATAAGTGATCGGCCACTTAATTTTCTGTTCCTTTTCTGTCCTTAATTTCAATATCAAATTCTTGTAAAAGTAATATCCAACGAATCAAACGAGGTTTAGCATCCTTTTTAGCAAATAAGTATTTGATTGCCGAATGGTCTGTATGAACAATTACCTTTGTACCAATTAAATAGGATCGGAACTTGTCAAATGCGAAAACTACAGCTAGTAACTCTTTCTCCGTTGTTGTGTAATTCACTTGAGCACCATTAAGAGTTTTACTAGCGTAGTATATCACATGGAAGGTCTTACTTGTGCGTTGGCCTAGGACTGCTCCTACCGCGAAATCACTTGCATCACACATAAGCTCAAAAGGTAGTGTCCAATCTGGTGGAACGACAATGGGTGCCGAGGCAAGCTTTTTCTTTAGGGTTTCAAATGCTTGAGTGCAAGAATCATCAAAATCGAAGACTTTATCCTGTTCAAGCAGATTACACAAAGGTTTAGTGATTTTAGAAAAATTATGAATGAACCTCCTGTAAAAACCTGCATGTCCGAGAAAACTTCAAATTCCTTTAACCGAATTTGTTGGGGGTAATCACTCGATTACGTCCACCTTGGCTTTGTCTACTTCAATTCCTTTGGATGAAATCTTGTGGCCGAGCACTATTCCTTCATCTACCATAAAGTGGCATTTCTCCCAATTGAGGACTAAATCCGTTTCTTTGCATCTTGCCAACACCCTCTCTAAATTGCCGAGACAGCCGTCGAAGTCATTACCGAAAACCAAAAAATCATCCATGAAGATCTCAAGGAAGTCTTCGACCATGTCTGAAAAGAGCGCCATCATGCATCTTTGGAAGGTTGCCGGGGCGTTACACAATTTGAACGGCATCCTTCGGAAGGCATAAGTACCGTATGGGCATGTGAAGGTTGTCTTTTCTTGATCTTCTGGTGCTATGGCAATCTGATTGTAACCTAAATAACCATTAAGAAAACAATAAAAGGGTTTACCTGCAAGACGGTCAAGCATTTGATCAATAAAGGGTAATGGGAAGTGATCTTTCCTAGTGGCTTTGTTTAGCTTTCGATAGTCCATACAAACCCTCCAACCGGTCACAGTCCTGGTTGGGATAAGTTCATTATTTTTATTGCTTACCACTGTTATACCTCCCTTTTTCGGTACACATTGTACCAGACTTACCCACGTACTATCGGAGATAGGATATATAATGTCGGCGTCAAGCCACTTGATGATTTCTTTCATTACAACCCCTTTCATGGCATGATTCAGTCTCCTCTGGGCCTCAATTGAAGGTTTGTGATCATCTTCCAACAAGATCTTGTGCATGCACACCGCTGGGCTAATTTCCTTCAAGTCGGCAATTGTCCACCCTATTGCCTTTTTATGTAGCTTCAACATGTTGATCAGCTTCTTTTCCTCGCTCAGTTGTAACTTAGAGGAAATAATTACGGGTAATGTATTATCGATCCCTAAGTATACATATTTCATTTGCTCGCAATTGTTTCAACTCAAGAATTGGTGGATTTTCGATGAGGGTTTTTTCGAGCTTACCTTCCTTACCCGAGTAGTCCAGTGGTTCAAAGTATGTACCTGGTCCATTGACTAGCCAATTTGCCTCTTCTGGTTGTTCCTCATCAATCGGTTCTTCATACTCCTCATGTTCCTCGTGTTCGGCAATGTAGTTGCCGAGGCAACTAAATTCCTCATCGAAGTTAAACTCTGCCGTGGCATGAAGTAGTTGGCATTCTTCTGGATCATCGGTATGCCTTAGTGTTTGGAACACATTTAGTTTTACCTGCTGGTCATTCACCCTCATTGTGAGTTCTCCCTTTTCAACATCAATCAAGGTTCTCCCTGTCGCTAGGAATGGTCTCCCGAGAATGATAGGTGCATGCTCATCTGCTTCACAATCCAAAACAATAAAGTCAGCGGGAAAAATGAATTTATCAACTTTTACCAGTATGTCCTCGATTTTTCCCTCTGGATACACATAGGATCTGTCGGCTAGCTGCAGCATGACTGTTGTAGGTCTTGCCTTCCCGATTCCTAGTTTTTGGAAAACCGATTTAGGCATCAAGTTTATGCTAGCCCCAAGGTCGCATAGTGCTTTCCCGACATAGTAATTTCCAATAGAACAGGGTATTGTGAAACTTCTGGGATCCTTCAACTTGGGCGGCATGCGATTGTGCAACATTGCCATGCATCCCTCTGTCATGCAAATCAAGTTTCAAACTCTCCTAGCCTTGTTCTCTTGGACACAATGTCTTTAAGAAACTTGGCATAGTTTGGCATTTGTTCAATTGCTTCCACCAATGGCAAGTTGATGTGGACTTGCTTTAGGATATCAAGAAACTTCTTGAATTGATATTCTTGCTTTTGTCGCTTCAACCTTTGTGGGAATGGTGGTGGAAGTCAGATATCTTCGATCCTTTCATTGGTTTGAAATCTGATTGACGGCATTGCCGGACATCCGGAGTTGCCGATCGTTATCAACCGGGGTTGCGAGGCATGCTTATCACAAGAAGCCGAGGCGTCATCGGTTGCCGAGGCATGTTTATTGCTGGTTGCCGCAGCAATTCCTGGTTCAGCATCTGAGGCTTTGCCGCTAGGTTCGTCTTGATCTTTTTGTGGAGTTTTGTTTGACGAGCGGGTTTGAACCTCTCTAAGTTGTTGGCCACTTCGGTGGTGATTGCCTTACATTGCTCATGGCCGCCCTCTTGCGACTTCAGTATCGCTAGGTAAACCTCCTTGTGGTCTAGTGTTGATTTTTGTGCAAACCGTCCGACTTGATTTTCCAATGATTTGATTGTCGCCTCTTGGTTTTGCAATCTCATCTCGGTCCTGTTAATAAAAGCATCAGTTCTTTTTATGAAATTACTATTCTCAGCCATATAAGATTTAATTTTCATCATAAAAGTATTTAGAGAATTTTCTAAAGAACTAGATGTCGCTTTGGTTGTTGCCGCGCATCATCCGCTGCCGTGGCATATTCTCGCCGAATCCCGATGCTTGTGCATTCGATTGTTCGGTTTAGAGCATTGTTGGGATTACTCCATGAAAAATTCGGTGCTTCTTCCAAGCTGGATTGTATGTATTTGACATCATGTTGTTGCTCGATTGTAATTCCCCACATAGAAGCTAGATTTCGATTCTCGCATACATTCGGAAGAATTATGGTTATCGCCACATAACTCACAAAAAAGAATCCACTACCTTGACTTCATGTGTGTTGTTTGGTTTTTGCATGTTCTGGGCCATCTTGGTTAAAGCGCCAATTGTGCGAAAATTGAATCGATGATCCTAGTTCATGTATTGTGGCTTAGCGTCTAACTCTTCCTCTTCTAGTAGATGGGAATTGATAATCATTCTTGGCCAGCCTGTTTAAAATTTGCATTGCTTCTTCCGCGACTTATCTAGGAGTATGCCGTTTTGAGGCATCTAGCATCATCCTTGTTGGTGTATTCACGGCGTTGTAAAACATTGTTACTTGAGTCCACACCGAAATCCGTGTAAAGGGCATTTGTGTAGAAGTTCTCTATATCGCTCTCAAGCCTCGTACATGGATTCATCATCCACTGCCGAAAAAAGTAATGTCGTTCTGAAGCTTATCACCAAATTTGTAGGATTAAATCTAGCAAGGAAATCTCGACAAAGATCAGTCCAAGATGCTATGGATCCGGCAGGAATGCTATTTAACCATGCTTTTGCCCTATCCCTCAGTGAATAGGGGAATAATCTTAATCGTAGGACATCGGGGGTGACTCCGTGTATCTTGAACGAGTTGCAAATCTCGAGGAAAGTTTTTAGATGTTGTCGTGCATCTTTAGTTGCTGAGCCGCCAAATTGACCTATTGTGTTGATCATATTAAACATTACCGGTTTCAACTCAAAGTGGTCGGCTTCAATTTCAGGTGCGACAACTCCTGGGTTAAGTCCATCAAGATCTTCTTCAAGATAGTCTCGAATAGTTCTGTTTGCAAGAAATCACTCCTCCTCCCTCGAACATCTTGATTCATATTGCCGTCTTGATTTGCCATTGCTTCTCTTATCCTTCGTCTAAGTCTTTGTAAGGTTCGTTCGATTTACGGATCAAAGGGATATTCTGTGAAGTCGGTCTCGCCGTCATATACCAATGCAAAACCAAAGTTTGTTAGCCTTTTGAATTTTAAACAAGAAAAATAAAAAGAAAGTGCAAGAAAATAAAAACAAAGTCGCTATTGCCAATCCCCGGCAACGGCGCCAAAAACTTGTTGCGCGTAATAAGTGCTATGCAAATGTGCAAGTATACACGTTGCAAGTTATAGTATAAAAGATATCGTCTCCACAGGGATTGGTGCTACTTCAAGAATCTAGTCTCTTGCACTGTAAAAAGTAAAAACACAAGTAAAAGATTATAGAAGTTTAACTAATCTAGAAAGCAAATAAGTAAAAGAAAAGATGAATTCAATTGAGAGAGATAGGCTAGGTTATCGTGAGTTGAGGTGTGATAGCCGATTGGATTGTCTTGGTAAAAGAGTGCACGGGCAACTCAGTTGCCGTGGCAACTTGCACGACGGGGTTGCCTTGGCAACTAATTGATGGTTGCCTGGGCGACTAGTTGGGCAACTACTTGGGCGACTGGGCAGCAACTTCAAGGTTCGGCGGAGCGTTCTTCAATGGTTTCTTCTTATCCCTAAGTCGAAACTCTAGCTACTTGTGCATGCCTTGATAATACATCCCTGCGTGAATCAAGGGTGAACAACAACCAATCTTGCACTCCTCTTAGCCGTTGAAATCCTTAACTTATTCCTAAGCCGGATTAATCTTCACCATCATTGGATTCAATAAAGATCATATTCATTCGTTTCTTGAATCTAACTCTCCCGATATTAGATAAATGGATGAAATCACGAGATCCTCTCCCAATTCACTCGCAAACAATAATAAGAATCAAGAATGAATAAACCTTGAAATAGAAAAGTGCAAACTCTTATTACCTAAACAAAAACCAATAAGTTCTCACAACCACAAAACACAATAACCATAGCCAAGTAAATTTAGTTCATGGCTAGGTTCCAAAGAAACACAAGATAAACAATCCCTAGCATGAACCCAATCGAACAAGGAAGAAAAGATGAAGCTTGTCGAAAATCCCTTGCCCTAGATGCTTGCCGAAAATTCTCTCCTCTTGCCCTACTTGGACTTGTCGAAATTTCCCTCTTGCTCTCTCTATTTGGACTTGTCGAATTTCCTTGCTATTTATAGGGCTAGGCCAAAGTCCTTCTTTGAGGAGGAGTTTGAGTTGGAATTAAATTATCTTTTAAAGAATAGAATTCTTTATTATAATTTTATTCCTATTAGAACTTCTCCTATCTTCTTGGAATTTAATTCTTCTTTAATCTCTGCATGGCAATCAAATTCCTTTGGGCTTGGGCCTTGCTCCATGTCATCTTGGGCTTGTAAAGTCATGAATTTCGACATCCCTATTGCATTTTCTCTTTGTCGACAAATGCCATGGCAACTGGCTCGGCGTCTCCTTCATGCATTGCCCTGGCAACTAGCTCGACATATCCTTCATGCATTGCCCTGGCAACTAGCTCGGCATTGCTTTGGCAAGTGATCCTGCACATACACACACAAAGCACACCAAAGCAGCATCTTTTCCACAAAAACTACCAAGTTATGTAATCAAGCTCAACGATTGAAGGAAACATGGATTAATGCATGAATGGCTAACTATGCAACTAATATGAGCCTAAGTCTAACAATAATATGAGTAAAAAGGGTAAGAAAAATAGTACTTTTGAACACTTATCAATATGAATATTGTAATTTTCAAAATATTGTTCGACATACCTTATCTAAAACAATACTGAATATACTGTTGATCAAAAGAAGTCGAAGATACATGCATCAATATGTGCTCTGATAACACCAACTCTACAAAGATGCATAAGGAATTCCTCGAGATATGATCACTCGATAACATTTAAAGTCTCCGCATATACAATGCTAATAGTGTTGTTGATTAAAAAGAAGTGGAGATGTATACATCTGTTCATGATCTAACAAACCTAACTCTACAAGAATACGGATGTGGTTAATGTCAGACACCCACATTCATCTGATGCCACAGACATTGTGCTCTAAAAACAATATTGAATATACTATTGATCAAATACATTTGAATTGAAAAATGGTAGATATATCATCGACTTAAACAAACCAAATACAACTACACATATTACATTACTAACACCGTCTCCATTAATTCAAAGCTCAAAAGCATTATTGATTCGAAAAAGACGGGGACTATGTTACCTTTGATGTTTTGATAACATCTACTCCACAATAAGTGCATTTTAACCTTCTACCGCTCTCGAACTACATCACTATATAATGTCTTTGTATATCCAAGAACTAGTGTATTGCTGACCAAATAACACCAATATACGAAAAGATGCACAACTACACCTATATTCAATCGAAACACCCCGACCCTCTATGATATTATTTTGGCATAGTGGGTATTCCCACATATTAATTGCCTCTACGGTACGATACCCTCTAGCGCTATCATTTCTAAGCGGCAAACTTTGTTAACGCCTTCATGATCAAAGGCGATTCGAATCAAAATAAACGGTACAAAAAATCATCTTGTCGGTTAAGCATGGTCATAAAAAGGGAACAAGACCAAACATAAAAAAAATGATCAAAACAAAGTCAATCCTCAGGAAATACGCTAGAAAATACAACCACGGTTAACCCTCAAAAGGGTATCTTTTTAAAAATATTTCGGTTAATACCATTTTATGGTACTCTTTTAACTACAAGGGGACACGTGTTACACCTGATTTCCCTAAATTCGCATGATTCCATAAATATCGCTAAATACCTTCATATTTAGTAAACTCTTGAGATAATCCAAAACATCAACTCCTCTAAAGATAAGATCTTCCAGAGATCGATATTACCCGAGTCTTCAGGTTGCCTTTGTAACAAACATGGTCAGACGCCAATACACGACATCCATGTGACCAACATGCAAAGCCTAATAACAATTGGAAGTTGGGCTTATCTTTGCCATCCTGTCCATATGCTCTCACAGGGTCTGTTACTATCCAATCTATTAACCGTATGACCAAAAGAGGGTGAATTAGTTTTTGAGTGATTGGTGTAGAAGCAATGGAAATTAAAAGTTGACACAATAATTTATAGTGGTTCGAGCTTCTGACCAAACTCGACATCCACTACCTTAGCTTCCCACTAAGGATTTCCCAAATTAACTATTGAATTTCTTCCCATTTTCTAGGCTAAAGAGGCAACCCTTACACAATCAAAGCTTTCTAACCCAAAGCTTTGATCAAGCCCTCTTTTACAAGAGAAATAGAAAGAGCAAACTAGGAAAACCTCTTAAGGTTAATATGTTTGCAATTCTAAGCTCACTCACCCAAAACTAACACTTGAACATATATAATAATTAAGCTCACAAGTGTGTTCTACAAAGAATTTGACAAGTTAAAGCTCTAAAACACTTTCTCAATCATAGAATTCCGGCTTGTTGTTTCCTGTTCTTCCATAGATGCTTGGAGGTGTCTTTTAAATCCTATCACAACTTCATGGCCGTTACTAGCCGTTGGGAGTTATTCGATCAACCGTGTGGCCAATAGGGGTGAACTAGTTTATGAGTGTTTAGTGTGGAAGCAATGGAAATTAAAATTTGACATACTAATTTATAGTGGTTCGAGATTCTAACCAAGCTCTACACCCACTACCTTAACTTCCCATTAAGGATTTTCCTAAATTCACTATTGAATTTCTTACTCTTTTCTAGGCTAATGAGGCAACTCTTACACAATCAAAGCTTTCTAACCCAAAGCTTTGATCAAACCTTCTATTACAAGAGAAATAAAAAGAGCAAACTAGGAAAACCTCTTAAGGCTGATATGTTTACAATTCTAAGCTCACTCACCCAAAACCTAACACTTGAGCATAAATAACAATTAAGCTCATAAGTGTGTTCTACAAAGAATTTGACAAGTTAAAGCTCTAAGACACTTTCTCAATCATAGAATGTTGACTTGTTATTTCTTGTTCTTCAATAGATGCTTAGAGGTGTCTTTTAAACCCTCTAACAACTTCATGGCCGTTACTAGCCGTTGGGGGTTGTTAAGAGCCGTTAGAGACTTCAATTCCAGCCATAAATGCAGTTCTGGAGCATGACATATCGGTACACGAGGCTTTGGTATCGGTACGGGTCCTGAAATAGAAATAGTCGTTGGAGCATTTATAACACTGGGTGTATAACACTGGGTTTCGGTACGTTTGTATAGCGTATTGGTACGACTGAGGCCGTATCGATACTGAAATTGGCTACTAGAATTTGGAAAACTTGGGGATGGAAAATTGTATCAATACACTTAAAGACGTATCGGCACAGGCTCTCTGGGTTTCTGTACGAGTCTTAACCGTATCGGTACGCAGAACCTGTTTTTGCCACTTTGGCTATTTAAAATCATTTAAAGTGTGTCAAAAACCCTTCGAAAACATTTCAAACAACTTTTTCAAGTTTATGGACTTTTGAAATATTTTTGCAAATTAGTTTAAGTCCAAAAAACATTTTTCATTAAGTTATATCAAAATCAAATAGGTTTTACACAATCACCAACAATCCAAGGGATTATAAAGTGCCCATACAACCAAAGAAGATGAGAGACTGAATTCATAGGGTAGTATTCATCTTCTCCATCATCTCTTCCAATCTTCTTTCTTACTTCCTGCCATGTTGTTTGCAGCTTTCCACCCCAAGCCTATAGAGGGTAAACCGTTTGAAACCGCCAACAACCACCTTGGTCTTCCTCTCCACCTCCTTTGTTCGGTGCCTTCTTATTTTGGTATCAACACTTTACAATGAAGAAGAATCAATGAAAGGGTTTCCAGATGTTAACGCATTTAACTTCAACATCAATGAAAAATCACACAAAGTTTCTATGGGTTTTTTAGAGAAACTGAAGAAAGTAATAGTAAGGTTTGAGATTTGGGAAAATATCTTGAAATTTTTAATTATAATGTTTAAGGATCTAACGGTCATTAACAACGGTGGACGATGACGACTAGCGATGATCAACGATAGTGTTGAGTGGTTGCTCGTGGCAGGAGACTTTGGTCGAAGTCAAGGTCAAATTGATATTTTTCCTAAAGTTTAAAGGTAAAAAAATGAGTATTCTATCTAACGTGCCACACCAACAAACTAACGCCCTTTAACGTCCAACGGTCAAAACTTTATAAATCGATAACGTAAGTGACTACAATGTTACATTTTTTAATTTAGTGAAAAAAGTAGACACATATAAAACATAAATAACCAATGTTGTAATTTACCCTTTCTTTAAAAATGTATTTATCCTCAGAATATTTTCTTATTTTTTGAATAACATACAAAAGAAAGAAAGAAAAAACTTTTGACTAAAACTTAATCACAAAATGTATAATTAAATGCTACTGATATATGTAATTATTATAGTGATGATGATGATATGGGAGAGAAATAATGATTAAAATGTGTAGGTTCACCGAACACAATTATATGGGAATGGCACTGTGTGTTGGTTTTGTTTGCTTTCAAATGATGGCCAATTAATTTAATCCAAGATTTGCAGTTTCCGAGTAGTCAATTAGCATTGCTTCCAATGACGTAATTGAAAATAAAAGTGGGTGGTCCCCTCCCCCTGAACCGGAACCTTGAACCGCTGACTCACCAACTATAATACTAACATCATTCCTACCGGTTTCTTCCAATCCAAGGTGGCATTGACCAGTTGGGTTGAATACAATTACCCCTTGCTTTTCAGCTAAGATTCATGTGATTAAGAAACATTTTAAAATCAATTATTATATAGTATTTAATCGATTATTATATACATTATCATCAAATTTTCTAATTTCACTTGTAAAACTAAAAATACGACACATATATTGAATTATTAAATATTTTTTAGATTTTAAATATTGTCACAAGATCATTATCCCCTTCTTAAAAGATATGTATGATAAGATGTGTATCGTAATTACATTTATATCATAAGATTTTTTTTTTTTGCGATGTGAGATTAATGTCCATCACTTCTTTAGGACGTGATAATATGCTCATGTGAATATAAATTCGACTTAGAGAGAATAAAATAATAATATGTTTTTATTTAAATATAAATATGTATTCATTATAAATTATAGTTTATTAATTTTTTAATAGTCTAAAGGTGATTATAATGTAATATCTCTTCATATATATTTTTAATATTTTGACAATGCACACCCACCTTTAAGATAAAACGATTGAATTCGAACCTTGTAAAATGAACATCATCTATTTTTTATTATGACCACTTGTTGTGTTCATTTATTAATCTATTATAATGGTATATAAAATTATTGTAAAGACAACCCATAATGAACTTTGAAGGAAAAATAAATATTATAAGAAGATAAACATGAAGGAATTTCTTAGTCACGTCACAGTAGCATGGGATTTTGACCCCGAAAAAGCACATTTTATTATGCTCAATCCAAGCGGACAAGGAGACCATCTTTCACAATTCCAAAGGGAGTAGTACATATAATATTTGTATTAACAATAAGGAACAATAATGAAAACCAAATGGCCAATGTTCTTTTCTTTTGTGTCTTTTAAGCAAAAATTAAATAAATCACAAATTGGGTATCCAATGAGTGCAAAAACATGTTCAAAATCTCAAGAGGGTTTGCAAGGTACGAGACAAAGTCATAACGGATTGATTTTGTTAGGGTTTTTTAGAATTATAAAATATAGCATTTCTCAAATTTTCAATGAGTTTTCAATAAAATATTTATTTTATATCACAAAAGTAGATTTAAAATTTCACTTGATTTATTTTTATATTATTGTTGTACTTCCGTCAAACATTTTCGAAAAATTTATTTCTAGAAAAATGTCTTTGTCACCATACCACGCTCCTGGATCATGAAGTTAGGAGCCTTTGTCTCAAACACTTCTACATCTCTAGACTCATCAGCTCCAAAAATTACTGTAATGAGATAAGACATCGATTAAGTTCGCAGCATGACAACTAACCATCAAGAATAATGTTGGAGGAGAGGAGAGGAGAGGAGAGGAGAGGAGAGGAGAGGAGAGGTGGAAGTGGTCCCAGGCGCGTGAGGAGGGTTATGAGGGGAGGGAGGTAATTAAGAGAAGCACAGGGAGAGGATGAGAGCAGGTCAGGGTCAGCCATGTCATGCTTTAGGGATCACTGCAATAATTGAAGTCATGCAGGCTTTAATTATCGTCTTTTTTTTTTTCAAATAAAATTTAGACTGAATTATTAGGTGGTGGAAACATTCAATTATTTAATAGTTACTACAGTATCTGTAGCCTACTTTTTAACCTCAGGATAACAAATAGAATGAATGCTCCACATTTTATTATAAAAAATGTCAACCTGTTATTCTAATTATATATATATTCTCTTCATCTTTTTTTTAAGTTATCACTTATTAGTTTTTTTATTTTTTAATTTTAAACATATTTTTTTTAAAATGATTAAATTTTAAAAGATAATATGTTTCATCTAAGTGACTCAGGTTCGAGCACTATATGTGCACAGTATGTGTGCGTCATTAAAGAGCTAAAAAACTGAACAAATACTACCATATAATCACACTAATATATTTAAAAAAATAATTGAATTTTATAAAACATATATTTAAAACTTACTTGATTGAAAATTTTAAAAATATATGTTATCACATTTTTATCAATAATAAAAATAATTATGGGAAAAAAAGTCAATGAGAACAATTTTTTTGAGGTAAAGAAGTTATGATTTTTATTTGAAAAAGAAAAATAAAACATTTCAAATAAATTAAAATATTAGGGTAAATTACACTTTTCATCATTGAACTTTTTTCATTTCTATTTGGTTAATAAAATTTAAAAATTCCAATTTAATCATTCTACTTTGAAGATTGGATTTTTTGCTCACTTTATTGTTATTCCTCCTCTAACTCCGTGGTGACATGGCATGTTTTATTATTTTTTGAGCTTCCATATAAACGTCAATTCATATCCCCTCCCCAAAAAAAAAAAAAAGCTGTAACACCCATCACCCATCACTTAACCTAGAAGGATAGACCGAGTGACGAATATCACATTAATTCATCAAAGTGGATATGAATTAACGAACTGAAATCACATGTAATTTAAAACTTTTAAAACAATCAAGCAAATCTAGATGCACAATACGATCCTAGATAATACATACAAGCAGCAAATCAAATATCATCCGAAACGGCCCAACAAAACATGATCGATTGCACAAAACATAACTTTAGGGACTGAAATGTAAATACATCAAAATTCAGCATGGAACGGAAATTAAGAACACCAACATGTAATTCAATCAGAAATAAGCTCACAGGTCAAATTTGGGCTTAAATGGACAACGCGAACCCATTCAATTGAAGTAAGAAAATTAAAGGACTAAAACGTAAGAAAACAGACTTTGAAAAGCATCTTAACTGAGAAACCGTTGTTCGTACCAATACCGACTTAAACGCGTAACAACGCATGGGAATTTCCCAAAATCTATTAATTTCAATTCATATCGGTGCGGGGTATTATACTGGTACACTAGAGAATCGTACCGGTACTCAAAACAGAAGGTACTGGTATGTCCGCTTAAAATTGTCAGATTTACATAATACTATACCGGTACACCATGAATGTCGTACCGGTACGCTCTGAACAAAATAACAGATTTGAATATGATATTTTGTTCTAAACGCCCTTAAATCAATCTCAAACATCCTAAACATGCTCTTAAAGATGGATGAAAATAAGAGGCATTAGATGATGCACTCGCACAACAAATTTAAGCATCAGTGATGAAGAAACAAGGAATCTAAAAAAATACTTCCTATTATTGTATAACAGACTCTCAAAATGAACCAAAATGGTCAAAACATGCATAAAATGCTTAAAACAGTAACATACGATCATTAGGACACATGGAACTCATCGATCCTTTCAACATCCATTGAGGCTAAGATAGGCCATTAACCGGAAATTTATTAAGTATGCTAGAAAGACAATTATTCAATACAAACAATCCTTTAACAATACACAATTTTTTCCCTTAGGAGGAATTCTAGATCGAACATAGAAGATTTTAACCATGAAAACCAAACTTCAAATTCTAAAAACCCCAATAAGGTATAATTCCCACTTGACCTTGTTACAAGTTTGTAACATGCCAAAACATACTCAACAGGATTAGCTTGTTATGAATTCAACCCTTGTCTCGTTCCACAACCCCAAATCAACGTTTTCTTTACAATGACAAAACAAAAGAGCTTAAACATATAATGCCTAATTAGAGCGCTTATCAAGGAAATTATCAACGTGGTTTAAAGCTAGAACAAATAATTGATAAACCTTTTAAAACATCAATTTTTAGATTTTAAACGCTTAATAAAAATCAAACCAAAACATACTTATTCATATCAAAACTAATCAAATTAAGTGACATATTGGTGATAATGTTTGTCACATCATATTTATTCAAAAACATCATATATACGAATCGAACTTTATCAAACTGTGAACTTAGGTCCCCACCCTCGTCAAAACAGACTATACATCCTATAGTCATTAGTTACCCGACCTTATGATTCACATTAAACAAATGAATGTAGTCACCCGACCTTACGAATCAATGACTATAGTCACCCCGACCTTGCGGAATGTATATAAATAAGGACGATCGATCGATTAGACTATAAACCACCACAAACTTTCGAAAACGTATAGAGTACTCTTACCCTATAGCATGCCAACTACATCTGATCACATACTTTATTTGTCACAAGTCAATATATCCATTAAAACCATATTTACATAATGTTTTTCTTATGCAAGAGTAAACAAACTTATTCAAAACTCATTCATATAATTAGGCCTATAAATGAACCGAACGAACATGAATGTGAATATGTTCATGTTCGTTCGTTTAATTTGAATCGAATAATTGAACAAACACGAAAAATTAAATAATATAATTTCTTGTTCGTGTTCGTTTGTAAAGGAATGTAGCTTGTTCGTGTTCGTTCATGTTCATTCGTTTAAATGATAAACAAACGTAAACGAACACAAACAAACAAACATAAAAGGACATATGCGAATAAATTTAAACAAACATAAACAAATGAACATATGTGAATAAATTCAATCTTTTAAAAATATAATACTTTTGTTATGAAAAATAATACATATAAATGGATATATGAGAATAAATTGAAACGGACATAAATGGACGAACATAAATGAAAGGATTATTGAACGTTCACAAACGTAAATGAACGAACGAGTTCTTTGTTTGTGTTAGTTCATTTAGTTAAACGAACAGAAAATCTTGTTCATGTTAATTCGTTTAATAAATAAACGAATATAAACAAACATCCCGCTGAACAGTTTACGAACAGTTCGTTGAACGTTTGATTCATTTACAACCATACATATAATGTTGCCCATGACAAACCATACATATCATATCGGAAACTTATAAAGGTGCTCCAAGGCACACATGTGCTTGATAAAACATCGCATACCAAGTTGTACTTATCAATTTATTGTTGCTCACGGCAAAAAAAACTTAAATTATGATGCATAAAAACAATAAGTAATCGTATCAAAAAAATTCAAACAAATCATATATTCACACAATTTTAATGGGATGATTCAATTCAATAAAAGCGAAATTTAGAAACGTTTATTTCCGAACTTAATAAAGTTTGTTAGGCTTTCATTAAATTCCCCAATAACATTTCAAACCTTGTTGAAAGCATTTCACAATTTGCACTCACCAACTCAATTTTGCTTAGATGCTGAAAGCTTTGCCGAAACGTCGATATCGCCCAAACGCTTGCAAATCTTCCATAACCGTTCCCGATATCTCTACAACTCATTCAGAAATATATTCAAAAATCAACTCAAAAGCTCCAACATTCACTTTCAAAATTGATCGCTAACTTATACGTTTCCAAAATACCGAAAATTCATCTAAAACAACATATTGTCTTACCCAAACTTCAACCCAACATATAATCTTAATTCCTCACCATTCTCAATCCAAAATACCACCTAAAAACTTCCTTAAAACAGTATCCAACCCATAAGAATCCAAATCACCATCAATTAATCAATATTCATCAAAAACACCCAATATAATTTAGCCAATTAGATTAATTCTGGGATTAAACTTACAAAATTGAGTATAGATTATATCTAACTCATAAAGAATCATCACAAACCAAAAAAATTCAATTAGGTTCATCTTCTAAATCAAGATTTCATCATTGATCATCTAAAAACTCAATTCTAAAAATCAAGTATCGTTTTCCTTTAAAATGCCAATTAAATCTCGAGTTTAAAAATGCTAAGCATATGTAATATCAATGAGAAACACCACCATACCTTAATTTGATTAAAAATTAAAATTTGGAGAAGCTTTCCTCAAGATGGCGTGAAATCTCTTGAAAAATGATGAAGAGAAAGAAAAAAAAATGATTTACTAGAGTTTAAAAAGAATCTAAAAATAATTTAGGAAAGAAATGATTTAGAAAAATTAAGGAATCCATGAGTTCTTATAAATGTATTTGGAAAATGAGAAAATAAGTTGAGAGAAAAATGAAGTTCATTTCTAAGAAAAATAAACCGTCAATAAATTTTGTTAAAAATAAAAGGAAAGTGATTAAAAAACAGTATGACTAAATTGCTTCTTAAAGATTCTCATCCCTTTTCAATTTAATCATTAAAATTATATGTTAAAAATCTATTTAATTGAAGAAAAATCATTCTAACACAAATCACTATTTAATTAAATCGTTAAATAATCCCACAATTATTTTTAACCTTTCAATAAATCAACTTAAATCTATCAACCTTAAATTAATTTTTCAGAATTAATCAATTAGCTAAAATTCGAAATAATTCAAACTGAACCCGAGTAATTTACTCGTAACTTGAATTTTGCGATGTTACAAAAGCTCAACTATGTTTTTTTTTTTGTTTCAATTGTAAGTATCATTGCATATTCGATAAAGAAAAAAAATTCAATTTCCAGATTTTACGGAAATGTATTATTCATCATTTGAAAAATTCTATTTTTCTAGTAAGCCATTTGACCGGTTGAAAATTAATATTAAAATAAGAAAAAAATTATATAGAAAATAAAAATAGACCAAACTTCAAGTTTATACGCATGAGGAAAATTGACCATTGTCATCAAAATTAGATTTATTGGCCGAACTCCGTGAGCATGAGGCCACCATCCAATTTTTCTCATACAAGCCCAATACAAATATTTTATATTTAAACAAAAAATAAGTGTTAATAATGAGAGATGTTAGATTCTTTAAAACATACTAAGTAAGCTATTTTTTGGTCTATAAATATGATTTATTGATGAACAAATCGTACTGTAAAATTATTAGGAGCCTCGTTAAAAATCTGTTTAGACTTAAATGGAGTAAAAAAGTACTCCATGATTATTCGAAACAAAAGAACTAAAGAGCAAACCCCCAACCATAAGAACAAGAAATGCTCCCATGACCATCACAATCGAGCCCTTGCTGCCAAATTCACCCAAACTACAAATCAAAGAAGCAACCAGCAAAACAAGGAAAGCTCCCAGGACCCTCAATCGCAACCAAAACCCATCAATGTATAATTCGGAAAATCGAACCCCTATCCACCCCACTCTTCGCCAAACTATCAGCAATACTGTTAGTTATGATGTAAAAAATAATTTACTCAGTATATTTCAAAGAATCTAACATTTCTCATTTATAACACTTATTTTTAGTCTAATACAAAGTCTTTGTATTGGGCTTAGAAGAGAAAAATTGGACGGTGGTCTCACGCCTACCGGGTTCGACTAAGAAATCTAATTTTATTGAAACTAATCGATTTCCCATGTTTATGAACTTGAAGTCCAACCCATTTTTATTTTTATAATATTTTTTTATTTTAATATTAGTTTCAACCGGTCAAATGACTTACTTGAAAAATAGAATTTTCTAAAGGATGAATAATACATTTCTGAAAAATCTGAGCATAATTTAATTTCAACCATTTAGAATATTTTTGGCAGATTTACTCCTTACCAACGTCCAGATTTTATACCCTCTTTGGGCATGCATGCAGGTGTAGCGACCTTTTTTAAAAGTCAATCGTGTAGATCGTACATAAATTCGGCGTTACGAATTATCTCCTTAAATTATTAAGGAAAATCTTTTAAAAGAATGAGATCTCTTTTGAAAACTTTAATTTTTGAAAACGATGAAAATTTAGAGTCGCCACCGGCCACTTGGGTAAGGTAGGCTGGACGCCATAAGAAACCAGAGATTTATTGTGAAAGTGTCTGGGAGTTGGTTACGCGTGGGGAAGGATTAGCACCCCCATCACGCCCGGAAATCGATACCAAAATATTTGTTGCTTTAAAAAGGATGAAAATCATTGAAATTTATATTGAATTCAATTCGGAGTTCTTAAATAAAAATTAACCTTAATTACACGGACTTTATCGAATTGGTGGATTCAAATTAATTGGACATTTCATTAATAAGGTTGACGATATATCAGACCATAGATTAAACCGACATCGAATAAGCCCGACTGCCGTGTTAATTTATGGTTCGACTTCCGTACGTCAACTTTATGCATGATGCAAGCATTTAAGTATGATGTGATGATTTTGTTAACTTTTAATCCATTTATCTCGGGATGGTAAGGATTAATCTGAATATTTGGTCAACATCCTTTAAGCTCGAACTGTTACGACACAAATACTGGAATTAATAAGTACCTCCCTTTTACAATTTAGATTAATTAGGAATGCCATTAAGATTAAATGTTATATGAATGGCAATTAAGGCATGACAATCAAAGGCACAAATATAAACACGCAAAAGGAAGACCCAACTTATTAGAAAGCCCAATTAGTGATCTTTTTATTAACTAGATGATTCTAATATTTAATCCTAAATTAATTAGCCTTAAAAAATTAGAAACTCTAAAAAATTATGAGAATTAATCTGAAATTTT
This sequence comes from Hibiscus mutabilis, assembly GCA_019671005.1. Taxonomy (NCBI): domain Eukaryota; kingdom Viridiplantae; phylum Streptophyta; class Magnoliopsida; order Malvales; family Malvaceae; genus Hibiscus; species Hibiscus mutabilis. The sequence continues at coordinate 18,816,200 of CM033727.1, read as the reverse complement.
ATATCAATCTAAACTCGAAATTAATTTTATCCTAAAATTAATTAGGAAGTGTTCAATTAATTTTATGGATTTAACATTTACCTAAATGAGCCAAAGGTAAATTAAAATTCACTAAACTAATTCAAACCTAAATCTAACTATGGTTCTCAAAACTAATCCTAAAATTAACTTAATTAATTTAGAGATCGTGTCCCTATGAGACGAGCACACGATCTAAATTAATTAAATTAATTTGCCTAATCTAATTTAAAGGCCTAAGGCCCACCCAAGCTATGCAAGCCTTAAAAGGCCCAACCTAATCTAAACCTAGCAATTTAAGCCCAAAAACAAGTAGGCCTAAACTAAACCAAAATTAAACAAAACAAACCTAAAGCAACAAGGCCCAAAATCCTACAAGCATACATATGACTATCATAAATTTATATTATATATTATGAATAAATATTTTATAAACTTTAAAAAAAGTTATATAATATATAATTTATATTATATATTATGAATAAATATTTTATAAACTTTAAAAAAAGTTATTAATATATACTTTAAATATATAAATTGTATGTAAACTTTACAAAACCATTTATGCATATTAAATACCTTAAGAAAACCATATTATACTTTAGAAAAACATAGATATTATAAACTTCAAAACTACATTTATTATATAATATAGATGCTATATATTATAGCTTTATAATACTATATTATATACTCCATAAGCTACACATTATACATTAGAAAACTCATAACATATATGTACTTTAATCTTTATAAAATCATATATATTATAATTAAAAAAAGGTTATATATATGAAGAAAACCATATATTAAATATATGTATTAGAAAAATCCATATGTTATATCTATTACAAAAAACCATATATTATATATATTTACAAGGACTATATATTATATTAGAAACCATATAGTATACAAAACTATATATATATGTGTTATATTATATAAAATTTACATATCACATGATCATATATTATTGAAAAAGCAACATGCTATATATTATATCACACTAAGTAAAACACATATCAAACCATAAATCAAACACCATTAACAATTAACAATTTAATATGAAAAGTAAAACTAGAAATTAACAAGAAATAACTATGCAAACTGTAAATTAAAATGCATGAAAAAGAATAAACAAAAGGGGGCTTTGAATTTGGATTTGGGGCCAAAATATAAAGAAAACAAATTAGGAGGCCAAATTCTAGTAAAACAACAAATTTGGATAAAAAGGGACGGAATTAAAAAGAATTAGAAACATTGAGGGACCCGGACTGTAATTTAGAAAAAGGGAAGGGCAACAGAGCAATTTAGAGGACACGAAAGTCCTTATTATGTGATTCTCCCTTTTTCCTTTAACCCCCTAGTATATAACACATTTTTTTAAAACAAAAAAATATTTATTTCCAAAAAAGTCTGAGCTTCCCATTTTTTCTGAGAACCGTTGAACGACATCATTCACCGGGAGGCCAAACCCAGAAAATGTCCCCATTCTTAGATTTCGGCGATCGGCCGTCGCTAGTCGGCGTAGGAAAACTTAAAAAAAATCAAAATTTTTCTTTTAAAACCTAGAAAACTTCCCTTTTAAAAAAGCAAAGCTAAAAGCCTAAAAAACATCTGGTTCACCCTCATCGGCTGTGAGAATCGAGGGATTGTCACTGGGGACGGCTCGTCCATCATCAGAAACCCTAGGACGGCCGGGAGATGAGTCGACAGAAAGGGGTAAGGATTCTAACTTTTGATTGGTATATTTTTAGGGTGTTTGCATACAAATAGAAGAAAGAAAAATAGATACCTCTTCAAATCTGAGGCTTGGTTTTTGTTCATTGCTTCTGAAAATATCCTCATTTCTGACTTAGGGGTTACAAAGTGGTTTACATTCCTCTTTTATGTTTCTCAGATCACTCATGACCCTATCTCTATTGTTTAGATTCTTGAGAAAACATTAAATGTCTAAACTGTTGATGATGATGTTATGATTTCCCCCCTTTTATGTTTTCTTTGTCTGTTTTGGTGGTTGGGAGAGAGCCGGTGACCATACAGTGGTAGCAGAATTTTCGACGGTGGCATCATGTGGATGAGGAGATAAACCGGTACCGGCGCGTGAAGAAGTTGAATAGCCAGAGCATGGGCTGCACGCGTGGGAGTCGAATGGTCCGGCTCGATCTGGGTCTTTGGATCATATCTGATCCAACGGTTGATATCTCTCCTGGAATGGACAACCCAGATGGTGTCTAATGGTCAACGTGGCAACGCTGGATTGGTGACATGTGGCGCACGAGGAGCTGAAGGATCTCCATTCGATTTGGATTGTTCGATCAGCAACCCTTGATCCAACGGTCTAAATTTGGCTGCGCATGAAGAAGAGTGTATTTGATTAGGGTTTTTTAAATTGTTATTAGACTAGGGCTAGTATTATTATGGGCTTGTTGGGCCAGATAGTTTGTAATAATATGTATTAATTTTTTTGGTTTTTTTATGGATATGTAAATGGACCTGGACAATTTTTAATATAATAGGGCTTTAGTTATTTAACTATAATCTGTTTCTTTTGTTTGTTTTTAATTTTAGATAACAATAATAATAATACTACACATAATATACATATGCGTATACATATTACACATACATTAACACATATACATAATACATGCAATATACTTACTCACATTAAAATAATCGTAAACACATACATACAATATACTATCATGCATTACATGTAATACAACGTACATTCATACAAACATTAAAAACATAGATAATAACCATACATATAATATTCACATACTAGGGACACACATATAATAACACACAACACTTAATAATATTTATACATATATAAGCCTATTATTACAAAAATAAAAACGGGTCAACCCGGACAAAATTAGTGATTACAGCTGCCCCTCTTTGCTTATACTTGTGAAACAAGAATAAAGCAAAGACTATAAGCATTAATTTTGTCCCACTCTCTGTCGCACGATTTGCTCTTCCAGAATGGTAGCGAGCAAATCTAAATAACTTGTTTTCTCGAAGCGACGAAAACGAGTGGTAGTGCTGCTAGGTCTTTCTGAAGTGGTAGTAGACCAACCAACTAGCCTTCAAACGGCTCATCCTTCTGAAGTGGCAGCTAATGGGTCCAAATAACTTTGCTTTCCCTACGCGGTCAAAAAGAAAACTAGGTGGCGCTGGTAGGTCCTTCCGAAGTGGCAGTAAACAAACCAACTAGCCTTCAAACGACTCATCCTTCTGAAGTGGCAGCGAATGGGTCCAAATAGCTTTGCTTTCCTTACGCGGTCAAAAAACAAGCTGGGTAGTACTGGTAGGTCCTTCCGAAGTGGCAGCAGACAAACCAGCTAGCCTTCAAATGACTCATCCTTTCGAAGTGGCAGCGAATGGGTCCAAATAAATTTGCTTTCCCTACGCGGTCAAAAAGTAAACTGGGTGGCACTGGTAGGTCCTTCCGAAGTGGCAACAGACAATCCAACTAGCCTTCAAACGACTAATCCTTCCGAAGTGGCAACGAATGGGTCCAAATAGCTTTCCTTTCCTTACATGGTCAAAAAACAAGTTGGGTAGCTCTAGTAGGTCCTTTCGAAGTGGCAGTAGACAAACCAACTAGCCTTCAAATGACTCATCCTTCCGAAGTGGTAGCGAATGGGTCCAAATAACTTTCTCTCCTTACACGGTCAAAAAGAAAACTGGGTGGTGCTGGTAGGTCCTTTCGAAGTGGCAGCAGACAAACCAACTAGCCTTCAAACGACTCATCCTTTCAAAGTGGCAGTGAATGAATCAAATGTCCTCAAATGATAGATGAATTTGTTTCCTGAAGTGGAAAAAAAAAGAATCATGAAGACGCGTTCCTCTGAAGCGGTAGTGAATAAATAGCAATTCTTCAAATGCGGGTTCCATGAAGGTTTTCGCTCTTTGTGAGCCTGAACGGATAAGCTAATTTTCTTCTTCCCTTTTATGAAAGGTTCTATTATCTTGTCTTTTTCACCGGGAAGTGGCGTGTTCGAAATCCTTTGCTTGAAAATTCCTTTCAAGTTTCCACTTTGACGTTTGTTCCTCTTTTTGGGAGGTACCCCATTTGTCTTTCAAATACCTGTAAAAAGAGACGAAATGCTACGATGATATGAGTTAGCATGCTCATAACCTAGGGATGTCTAACTAAGTATGATGCATGAATAATACAAATTCACTCTGACACTCTTTCTTTTTGGTCCCTTGATTTTGATCTTCTCTTGCTTTCCTCTTCTCAGCGGTTCACCATTTCTCACTTGGGTTCACCCTTTATGCCCCCCCTCTCTAAGCCTCCTACTTTAAAGTGCATTTTTAGGTTTTGACTTTAGACTTGTCTTTCCCTAAAGTACCTTTTATGGGTTTTCACTTCAGGGTTTTTCTTTCCTCTTTTTCTTTTTTCTTTTTTTTTTCTCTTTTTTCTTTTCTTTTGGGTGCCCTTCTGGGTTTTCTCCTTTAGCTCTTTCAATTTCAACACGTGAGGTACTCATCGTATTTCTTCGGTGAATATCAATTTTACCCTTGATGTCTCCTGGTCTTAATTTTAGTGGATTTACTTCTTCCCTAGAACTATCATGCACTCAATAGGTTAAATCATAGTAATACCAAGAAATCCTTTGCTTTTTCATAATCTATGCCAATTCATCGATGATTGTGGGACGAAAAATAGAAATGAGAATAATATTTTATTAATACTTAGAGAAATATTAGCATAAATTTTGAAAGTCATTGCAAACATGAGAGAAAAAAAGATATAGACAATATTGACTGTATGAATAATGAGAACCCATCGACCACAATAGATATTTCATTCGCCACTTTTGGTTATTGTTGCGTGTAATAAGTGCTCCGCAATTGTGCAAGTGTACACGTCGCAAGTTATAGTATAAAAGATATCGTCTCCTCATGGATTGGTGCCACTTCAAGAATCTAATCTCTTGCACTGTAAAAAGTAAAAGAACACAAATAGAAGATTGTAAGAGTTATATCTAACAACTAAACTAGAAAGCAAATAAGTAAAAGAAGATGTAATCAAAAGAGAGAGAATAGGCCAGGTTATCGTGAGTTGATGAGTGATAGCCGCTTGGATCATCTTGGTAAAAGAGTGCAAGGGCAACTCAGTTGCCGTGGCAACGTGCGCATCGGGGTTGCCTTGGCAACTAATCGACGGTTGCCTGGGCAACTGGCTGGGCAACTGTTTGGGCGGTTGGGCAGCAACTTCAAGGTTCGACAGAGCGTTCTTCAATGGTTTCTTCTTATCCCTAAGTCGAAACTCTAGCTGATTGTGCATGCCTTGACAATACATCCCTGCGTGAATCAAGGGTGAACAGCAACCAATCTTGCGCTCCTCTTAGCCGTTGAAATCCTTAACTTATTCTTAAGCCGGATTAATCTTCACCATCAATAGATTGAATAAAGACCATACTCATTCATTTATTGAATCTAACTCTCCCGATATTAGATAAATAGATAGAGTTACGAGATCCTCTCGCAATTCACTCTCAAACAAGAATAAAAACCAAAAATGAGTAAACCTTGAATTGAAAGTGCAAACTCTTATTACCTAAACAAAATCCAATTATTTCTCACAACCACAAAACACAATAACCTTAGCCAAATAGATTTAGTTCATGGCTAGGTTCCAAAGAAACACAAAACAAAGAATCCCTAACATAAACCTAATTGAACAAGAAAGAAAAAGATGAAGAATGGTTGAAGCCTCTTATCGAAATCTCTCATTTGCTCTCTCTTGAGTTTGACGGCTTGGTCTCCTTTAAATAAGAGATGGCTAGGTTAAAGTCATTCTTGAGGAGGAATTTAAGTTGTAATTAAATACTTTAAAAGAATATAATTCTTTATTATATTTAAATTCCTTTTAGATCTTCTCCTATCTTTTTGGGATTTAATTTCTCTTTGAACTCTTCATGGAAATCAAACTCCTTTGGGATTTAACTTTGCTCTACATCATCTTGGGCTTATCTAGTCATCAATTTTGACTGCCATATCATCTTATCCCTTATTGACAATTGCCCTAGCAACTAGCTCGGCATCTCCTTCATGCATTGCCCTGGCAACTATGTCGACATCTCCTTCATGCACTGCCCTGGCAACTGGTTCCAGCCTTGTTTAGGCAAGTGATTCTACACACACGCACAAAACAACTATCGGCAGCACCCTTTTTCCACAAAATTAAGCAAAATATGAAATCAAGCTTGTCCACCAAGGATACAATGCAAACATGCATGAACGGCTAATAGTGAAACTAATATGAGCCTAACTCTAGTAATAATATGAATAAAAAGGGTGAATAAAATAGTACTTTTAGACACTTAACAGTTATAATTCTTGACGACCTAAGGATTGAAGCATCATTCTTCGACGAAGTCTGCCAGTCGAATGCCAAAATTCAAGTATACCTGAACCGCCCTGTTCAAATTTTCAATTCAGATCACCCATTGGTTTTAAGACGCCTATTTTTTGGGTTTTTGCCCTAAACCCTCATTCTTCTTCTTTTTTCTTTTCTTTTCTTTTTTTTCTCTATTTTTCTTTCTTTTTCTTTCTTTTTTTTTCTTCTTCTTTTTTTCTTTCTTCCTTAGGCATAATATTTTTTTACAAAGCCCGAGTTTACTGGGTTGCTCAACTCTTTCCCATCCATTTTGGCTAGGATTAATGCTCATCCGGAGAAGGCATTCTTTACAACATAAGAATCTTCTCGATTAGGCATCCATTTCCCTCGGAAGTCTTTTTGGTTAAGTAAGATATTTTTAAGTACCAGATCCCCCTCTTGAAACTCCCTCGGGCGAACTTTTTTTTCATAGGCTCACATCATTCTTTTCTGATACATTTGACTATGACAAATGGCCTTCAAACTTTTTTCTTCAACGAGGTTCAATTGATCAATCCTAGCTTGCATCCATTCGACCTCATCCAACTTTACTTCGTTCAAAATTCAAAATGACATAATCTCTACCTCGATGGGTAATACCGCCTCCGTGCTATATACCAAGGAGTATGGTGTTGCCTAGGTGGAGGTCCTCACAGAGGTTCGATACGCAAATAGGGCAAAAAGTAGCTTTTTATGCCAATCCTTGTAATTTTCTGTGGTTTTTGCTATGATCTTCTTTATATTCTTATTCGCCGCTTCCACTACCCCGTTCATCTTGTGGCAATAAACAATAGAATTATGATGTAAAATTTTGAATTGTTCACACACCTCAGTCATCATTTTGTTATTCAAGTTAGATGCATTGTCGGTAATGATTCTTTTAGGCAGGCCATAGCAACATATAATTTCTTTCTTAAGGAACTTGCAAATTGTCATTCTTGTGATGTTAGCATACGAGGCAACTTCTACCCATTTGGTGAAGTAATTGATAGCTACTAGGATGAAGCGATGCCCATTAGAAGCTTTCGGGTGTATCTAGCCAATAACATTTATTCCCCATACAACAAAAGGCCAAGGTGAGTTCATGACGTGAAGTGGTACTGGCAGAGAATGTATCTTATCGGCATAGACTTGGCATTTATGGCATTTCTTTGCATAATTGATGCAATCTCCTTCTATTGTTGACCAGAAGTAGCTGTATCTCATGATTTTCCTAGCCATCGAGAATTCGCTAGCGTGGGTTTTGCATAAACCTCTATGGACCTCTACTAAAATAGTTTCAGCCTTCCGAGCATTGACACATTTCAACAGTATCTGATCTTTGCTTCTTTTATATAGAACCTCCCCGTCGAGGACGTACCCAGATGCTAACCTTCTGATAGTTCTTTTTTCATTATCGTTGGCGTCTTTTGGGTAAGTTTGGTACTTGATATATTGAAGGATATCATAATACCATAGATTTTCGTCCCTTTCCTCTTCCAAACTATAGTAGTGGGTCGGCACCTCAAAAGTTTGCATCTCGATATGCTTTATTTCAAATGTCTCATTTACTTTGAACATGACGGCCAAAGTGGCTAGAGCGTCGGCCATTTGATTATCTTCCCTTGGCAAATAGGTGAAACTGACTTCTTCAAAATTTCTGACCAAATTTTGGATCAAATCATGATATTTGATTAGCTTTGGATCTCTGGTCTCCCACTCTTTTCGAAGTTGGTAGACTCCCAAGGTCGAATCTCCAAAAATATGGAGCACCTTGATCTTCTTCTCAATGGCTGCTCGAAGTCCCATGACGCAAGCTTCATATTCAACTATATTGTTGGTGCAAAAACATTCTAGCCTACTTGTAAAAAGGTAGTGGTCATCTTCAGGGGAAATTAATACTACCCCTATTCCATGGCCTAGGACATTCGATGCCCCGTCAAAATAGAGCCTTTATCCCTCTTTCTCGGCAACATATCTTCCTTCAGTTAAACCACAGATCAAATCTTCATCTGGAAAATGGAAATCTAATGGTTCATAGTCATACGAGGCTCGACTTGCCAAAAGATCTGCCACGACACTTCTTTTTACCGCTTTCTGGTTCACATAAACGATGTCAAACTCCGACAAGAGCATTTGCCAACAGGTTATCTTACCAGTCAATGTTGGTGCACTTCTATCAGAAATTTTAGCGGATCCATCCGGGAAATTAGACAGGTGGTATGATACAACATGTATTGTCGTAGCCTCTTAGTAGCCCATACTAAGGTACAATATAATTTTTGAATTGACGGGTACCGCGTTTCATAATTGGTGAACTTTTTGCTCAAATAGTAGATTGCCATTTCCTTCTTGCCTGAGTCATCGTGTTGTCCAAGTACACACCCCATAGAATTTTCAAAGACTGTTAGGCATAGGATCAACGGTCTATCTGGCACTGATGCTACTAGAATTGAGGGATGGGTCAGATACTTCTTGATCTTTTCTAGTGCTTCTTGAAAATCTTCATCCCAGACCCCCGGGTTATTCTTTCGGAGTAATCTAAAGACGAGGTTACACTTATTAGTCAATTGAGATATGAACCGGGAGATGTAATTTAACCTCCCCAAAAATCCTTGAACCTCTTTTTGTGTTTGCGGGGGTGGAAGATATTGAATTGCTTTCACCTTTTCGGGGTTAATTTCGATGCCCTTCTGACTTACCATTAAGCTTAAAAGCTTCCCTGATATAACTGCGAAGGTGTATTTGGTCGGGTTGAGCTTCAATTGATACTTCCTTAGCCTTCAGAAGAGTTTTTGCAAGTTTTGGATGTGCTCCTCCTCGGTCTTAGAGTTGGTTATCATGCCATCCACGTATACCTCGATTTCCTTATGCATCACGTCATGAAACAAGGTTACCATGACCCTTTGGTAAGTTGCCCTTGAGTTTTTTAATCTGAAGGATATTACTTTGTAACAAAATGTACCCCACATAGTCACAGAAGTTGTTTTCTCCATATCTACGGGGTACATTTTGATTTGGTTGTACCCTGAAAAGCCATCCATGAATGAGAACCAAGCATGCCCCGCAGTATTGTCCACTAAAGTATCGACATGAGGCAAAAAAGATGTCTTTGAGGCTCGCCTTATTTAAGGTCTCTATAATATACACACATACGCACCTTCCCGTTCTTTTTCGGTACCAACGCGATGTTGGCTACCCATTCTAGGTACTTAAAGACTTCCAAAAATTCGGCCTCAAGCTGTTTTTTCACCTCTTCCCTAACTTTTAGTAACATTTCAGTTCTCATTCTTCGAAGCTTTTGCTAGAAGGGCTTGCATTCTAGCCTAATACGTAGCTTGTGTGTTACAATTACGTGTTTAAGCCCGACATATCTTGGTATGACCATGCAAATACGTCTCTAAATTCAACCAACAGTTCCACTAGCCCTTGCCTGACTTTTGGTGATAGGGTACCTCAGATCTTTACTTCTTTCCTTTCTTCGTCAGTCCCCAAATTTAGGATCTCTATCTTCTCTTGGTGCGAAAGGATTTGCTTCTCCTCATCGGTCATCATTTTTAGCAGCTTATCGGGAATCTCATCATTTTCATCCTCTACCTCCACCAGGTACATGGGTCGATCCAAATCTACTTTGGGATTAGGTTCCATATCGTTCATCCAGTTTATATTAAGAGGCCTGCACAATTTTAAAAGTGCGTATTGGGAAAGGAAAAGTATAGTTTATGGCACGAATAAATAATTAGTCAATAAATAAATAAGTAGGTAAATAAATAATGGATGAAATGGAATGGAATGAATGCCATGTTTTCCATTTGAGAAAAAAGGTGGACATAGTATATTTTATTGAAAGCAGATGAATACGACATAGTTGTCCTTTTTTACAAAAGATGTTTGTTACTTTCGAGCAAAAGTAACATAGTGGTTCTAAGCATTACTTTGATTTATGCCTATAGAATGCTGGCACGACCCTAAAGGTCCAGTTGTTGAGCTCCTCTCTTAGGAGGCACGGGCGAATCCTGGCCAGAAACCGATTAGCCTTGCTTCCGTCGCCAATCATGTTCACATTCATTTCTTCTAAAGCCTTACTGATCAACTCTTCTTGGAGGCGCCTTTTACCCTCCAGGTTTGCCTCTTGGATATACTTCTTCAGATTTCGAATCCCCCAGATATGAAGATACCTTTGAAGTTTGAGAAGGTTATGGGATCCTACGGAATGTCTTCCCCTCTCAACCTGGCCTTCCTCTGTTCCTGTCTCTTTTTCCACTCTTGTCTCTTTTTTTGCAGAAAATTAGGCTTATAGCCAAGTCCGAAGCGGTCCACCTTATGAATCACACTAAAAGGATGAAGATGCCCCTGTAGATTCCTCCCAAAACCTTTATTCTTTCTTGCTCCTCTTCCTAGGGTTTCCAATACCATCATCTTAGTGCAATTTGACAATTTAGGGCATGAAACCTTGCTCCCTTCAGCAACAAAATTAGCATTGACAAGTTCTAAGGCTCTAAAGGCACACTCCATTGCTTCTCCATCAGTAGGGATGTATGGTGTATCTAGAGTCACTGGAGCAATGATGTCCTCTTCAGCATTCACCGTTACTAACTTCCCATTGGTGACAAACTTTAACTTTTGATGAAGTGAGGATGGAACGGCACCGGCCGAGTGTATCCACGGCCTTCCTAACATGCAGTTGTAATATGGTTGGATATCCATGACCACAAAATCGACCACATATTCAGTGGGACCAATGAGCAGGGGTACTTATATTTTCCCGACCATATCTCTTTGAGTCCCGTCGAAGGCTCGCACCGTATTATGACGTGGTTTCATATACGAGCTATCGATTGGTAGTCGTTGTAGCGTGGCTAATGGAATAACATTCAATGCAGAGCCATTATCAATTAAAACGCCCGGTAGCACATAACCTTTAGAGTGAGTGGTGATGTTCAGGGCCTTGACGGACCCTGTGCCTTCCCTTGAAATTTCATCATCGGTGAAGGTAATGTGATTAACGTCGGTGATATGACTGATAATTTGATCCAATCTCCCAACAGAGATATCTTTTTTAACGAATGTCTCATTCAAAACCTTCAACAATGCATTACGATGCTTTTCTAATTTTAGTAATAGATCAAGTACTGAAATACGAGCTGGTTGTTTCCGGAGTTGATCGACAACATTATACTCAGTGTGCTTCAAAAATTTCAAAAATTATTGTGCTTACGTTTCTGTGATCGGCTCCTTGACTTTTGAGGGTGGGTCTTTTCTGAACAACTTCTCAGGTTCTGCTCCAATTTCCTGGCATTTCTCCTTTGGATCCCATAGGTTTTCTGGAAAGTAGCATCGACCACTTCTTAGATGCCCCACATCGCTTACTTCTCCGCTATTCGGTTGAGTGGGTTCTTTCTCTATTATCCTCTTTTCATCTTGTACACTGGATGAGCCCGGAATTGTGACGCTCGCAGCGTAATTCCACGAGACCATCTTTGTATCCTCGAAAAGAAAAGACTTTGGAGTAGCAATTATAATTTTGGGAGCCACTTTTGGTTCGCTTGCCTCACTCGGCCTAAGGCCGGGGACAAGTGGTCTCTTCGCACTGTATCTGGTTTCTTGACTCTCTGATGCACAAACTTCAAATTCTTTTCCTCTTTTCTTCTTCTAAAAAAAACTCAATCTCCTTGTTATCCATCATCGCTTGTAGTAAATGACGAAATTCCTCATAATGTTGAATATCATGACCTTGGTACTCACAGTATGGGCCACATCCTTCTTTGACCAACACCATTCCTCGATTGATAAGAAGCTCTATGCATAACTGCTGAAAGACCCATCTCAAAGGAGAATGGACTTCGGACACGTTCCTTTTGGCTCTCTCGGTGCACTCGTTCTCAATAGAATTTACACCCTGTCCCACGTGATTCGGCAGCGGATTGTTGGTCGTACTAGGTTCCCCCAACTGTAACCCCTCAGTTCGAATCAGATTATGAACAAACTTTTTGAAAGCTATATAGTTCTTGATTGAATGTCCTGGGACATCGGCTTGATACTTACAGTGTTTTTTAGGGTTATACCAAACTGGGTATGGTGGGTTGTAAGAAGTAATGTGGTACGGTCGGACTAGATCGGCCTTGTATAACTACGAGTAGAGTTCTTTATAGGTAATTGGCAAAGGCGTGAAAGACCTATCATCCATTTTCTTCTTAGGCCCATTATCTTCTCTCTTGTTGAAGTTTCTGGAATTCCCTACTGGGGCCTGTGGCTGGGAGATGGTGAAGTTCTTGGTTTTCTCAAAACGTTGGTATTGTTCACTTCATGATCATTCTTCTTAAACTGTTTTCGTGAATGACCCCCCCATCGATCCTTCCGCTCTTGATGGTAGCTTCAATGCGTTCGCCAGTCATGATCATTTCTGCAAAGTTACTAATAGGGTTACTGATCAACCGATCATAAAGCACCCATTTTAACATATCTACGAACATCAGAGAGATCTCATGCTCATGAAGCGGTGGTTGGACTTGGGCTGCCACATCGCGCTACCTTTGAGCATATTCACGAAGGGTCTCGTTGCACTTTTGTTTCATTCCTTGTAACATCAGTCGGTTGGGAACCATGTCTATTATATGCTTATACTAATCAGTAAAAGCTTTCGCCAGATCTCTCCACGACTTGATTTGAGCCCTCGTTAGTTGGTTATACCACCTCAAAACAGATCCTACTAAGCTGTTCTAAAAATAGTGAATCAAGAGCTTCTCGTTGTTGGTAAATCCAGCCATCTTTCGGTAAAACATCACTATATAAGTATACTGGCAAGTGCTTCCATCAAACTTCTCAAAATCTAGGGCCTTGAACTTATATGGGATCTCTACATCAGGAACCAAACTGAGCTCCCTAGCACTTAACCCATAGGGGTTATCCTTGTCTTCCTTCACTCAGAAATTTTTTTCTAGGTCTTTCTGAGTATCCTCTAGTTTCTTAGTGAACTCCGCTTTCATTTGGTTCAAATTTTCCAACTCGTCAAAGTCTGGGATACCATCCCCGATAATCTTGGGATTCCCAAAGGTCACTCATGGTTGAGTTTGAGTTGTTGCACCGGTATAAGAAGCAGATGCACCTTGTGTAGGATTCGATGAAGGATCAATGAGCAGAGGATTCTTGACGGTTTGGGCATAAAGGTGATCCTCTGAGCTTTGGGCAGGACTCTCAATGGTACCATTGTCTCTGGACTCTTGCCCTAGCCGAGCTTGCAACAGCTGAGATATTTCCTTCATCATGTCTTGCTAGGACTTGAACATGGTGTCCCTTAATTCCTGTTGGGTTCGTTCCATTTGACCACGTAGATCAGCTTCCAACTTTGCAAAACCTTCCTCTATTCGCTTCGTTCGTAAATGAGTATGATATTGGTGTGGAATGATATTAATTTTAAATAACCAAAATGCAATCTTTTTTGTTTCTGAAACAGAAAGCTTTTTAGTCAATTATTTGTAACAAAACAAATAGTACAAATAAATGAATTATGCATGAATGGAATGAGCAACACTGAGTTTTGAAAATATCATCGTTAAACGACTTTTATTAATAGAAACATAGTCTTAGTACAATAACCAAAAAAAGCCAGCTAAACAAATGACTTCAGTGTAGTATCGAGGTCAATGACCTCTCTCAAAATCCAAACAATCCCCTCTCTTTCTTCAGGATCATCATCAACACAATCATGAAGTTCAGTAGCATCTTCTTCCAAGAGCTGTATCTTCTAGGCAACTCCTTGCATCCGAACCATCTATTGCGCTAACTCTTGTTATTGTCTCCAAATGGTGTAGGCAACGAACTGTAGTTGCTCCAAACTTGACATCGGGCATACTTGAATTGCTCCCCTAAAGCTTGCCACATGATCCTTGAGCTGTTGAACCTCAGTCTCCAACTCTTCAATAGGAGCCCCTAAAGCCTGGTTCTTCGAATTGCTTACTTTTAATTTGCTATTCGAACCCTTGTGCTTGAAAAGAGACTTCTCCAGACACTTAACTTGATCCTTCAAGGCTTCATTTTGGTGATGTTCTTTCTCGAGCTGCCTAGAGTGAGAAGTGTGCAGGTTCTCCATTTCTTGTGTTAAAATGAGCACATGGTATCTGTTCTTACAATATATCCTTTTATAATTCTCGGCTCTCGCTTTCTCCTCCCTAAGTCGGAGCTCTAACCCTTCGCCTGATCCACCTTCCACAACCCTTTTTTCTTTTGTTTAGCCTCTTAAGCTTCTGAATTTCTTCCTTTTCTAACTTGAGCTCAAGTTCCAATTCATCATTTCTCTTTTGTAGACCTTTAACCACTCCTTCAAACTGTATCTTATCCAACTCAAAATCGAATCTTTCTTGGCGAGCTCTCTTTGAGCTTGAGATACCTCTCTTGCTCCACTTCAAGTTGTTTTCTCATCAACTCAGCCTCGGTAGGAAGTGTGGCCAACCTGTCCTCCATTGACCTCTTTCAGGCGGGATTCAATTGGGGAATGCTGTCATTGATGCGGCTGAATCTCCATGCCTCTATTCGGGAGTGGTCATATGGGTAGCATTCATGACTTTGACCCATCTCGCGTTGTTCCAAGCTGAAGAAACATCATACACCACTGCCTTATAGCCTTTTTTCTTCTCATAATTCATATTGAACTCATTCGTACCCTTGGTAGCCGGCAAAACTTGCTTCGAGCCATACTGTCTCAAAACTATAAGAGGAGCATAAGCAGTGTGCCCCCAAAGTCCAAGTAATGACACCCAAGAGTGTATCCCGCACCTATAGAGGATACTCCTTGCAAAAAGCCACGGAGCCCTCCAAACTATATCTTCCTCTATTACGTTACAAAGAACATCAACCTAAACTTCCTCATATCTTCGAGTGGGCCAATATTCCTTTCGTAGAAATTCTTCTAATGGTGAGAAGTTGCCATTGTATAGAGTCTTTGAGAAACTAACATCCGGCAATAGGTGACTATAGAACCATACCGTCAAAAGCTGTAGGCAACCATGGAAACGACCTCCGCCATGTTCCCGAAAAAACCTCAAAGATCGGAAAGTTTCAGCTAAAATCACAGGCACCGAATTGGTCCCGCCACTCAAACGATTAAATAGGTCCAACACCGTCGGACCGATTAACCCTCTTGCCCTGGGAAAAAGCACTAACCCATAAATTAACAATGCAAAGAGATCTCGCTGAACCCGGCCTACCAGATGTATATAAGCTAGGGTTAGAATTCATTCCCACTTGAGATATTCCTTATTGTTCCAAGTAGAGACCTGAAGTTCGACTCAAGATTCCAACATGTCTAAGAATCTCCTGAGCTTGCCTCGAAAAGCTTTGTTCATACTAAGCTTCGAGTATACCCGGGTTTCTTCAATCTTCTCACAGTTTAAAAGGTCTTGATATTCTTCAATCGTAGGAGTTAAATCGAAGTTACCGATTGTGAAGCAACTATAGGCAGGATTCTAAAACCTCACCAAGTCTTGTAAAAATGCCTGATCCACCAGAACATCTAACAAGCATGCAATGTCACCATATTCTCTACTGAAAGTGCACCTTATTTCCAAATCCCAACTATTCCACATTGTCTTCAGCCCGGAAGTGTCATTGCATTCTGTATTCATAAATGTCTCCGTTGCCAATGTTGACCTGAACCCGGCAGGGATACTGTCTCCCTCATGCAACTGCTCCCCTTCGGACCATATTTGTACGTCAGAGTTCTTTTTATCATTGCTGCGAACTAGGCCTCCAATCAATCTAGTCTTTAACTTTAGACTATTTCCAACTCAATGTGCTCTTCATGATATGATGACAATATACAAAACAAAAGAGTGACAAGGGAAAGAAAGAAAAAAGAAGAGTTAGTCATGAGATAAAAACACGTAAGTGGGAAAAGATAAACATAAACAGTTTACACAAAGGAAGAAACCTAACCAGATGAGTTCTAGTTCGCTAAGGTTATCCGCATGGCTCTAATAGGGGCGGGTTTCTCAAATTCTCACACATGGGTTCAGTTCTAATTAAGGGTACCCGAACCTATCTTCTTGCCTACTAAGGCAACAAGAACCCAATTCTGGCCCATTATAAGCTTGTGAATTGGTTTCGATTCGAGGGAAAGCATGACCTGATGACGTGGAGGGCTACTCACGTGGGTATGCGGCGTTTCACTCCAACTTAAGGAAAGGAGTTCGGGTATAGAGCTTAATGATATGCTGAACACATGTCAGTGACTCCTTAGAAATTAAATGAAGAATTAATTCGAGGACCACCGATAATTAAAGCCCGTGCAATCTCGATCACATTTTCAAGGAATAATCATCCTGGTTAAAATCAATTAAAATCCCAATAATTTTCATTATTTAAAAGCAACAATTTTTCTTTGGCCTAACTCTCTTTTGTTTTGAAAAAAAATGTCCCCAACGGAGTCGCCCTGCTGTAGCGACCTTTTTTTTGAAAGGGCAGTCGTGTAGATTGTACATAAATTCGGCGCTACAAATTATCCCCTTAAATCATTAATGAAAATCTTTTAAAAGAATGGAGATCTCTTTTGAAAACCTTAATTTTTGAAAACGATGAAAACTTGGAGTCGCCACCAGCCACTTGGGTAAGGTAGGCCGAACACTATAAGAAATCAGAGATTCTTTGTGAAAGGGTCCAGGAGTTGGTTACGCGTGGGGAAGGATTAGCACCCCCATCACGGCCGGAAATCGGTACCAAAATATTTGTTGCTTTTAAAAGGATGAAAATCATTGAAATTTATATTGAATTCAATTCGGAGTTCTTAAATAAAAATTAACCTTAATTACACGGGCTTTATCGAATTGGTAGATTCAAATTAATTGGACATTTAATTAATAAGGTTGACGATATATCAGACCATAGATTAAACCGACATCGAATAAGCCCGACTGCCGTGTTAATTTATGGTTCGACTTCCGTACGTCACCTTTATGCATGATGCAAGCATTTAAGTATGATGTGATGATTTTGTTAACTTTTAATCCATTTACCTCGGGATGGTAAGGATTAATCCGAATATTTGGTCAACATCCTTTAAGCTCGGACTGTTACGACACAAATATTGGAATTAATAAGTACCCCCCTTTTACGATTTAGATTAATTAGGAATGCCATTAAGATTAAAGGTTATATGAATGACAATTAAGGCATAACAATCAAATGCACAAATATAAACACGCAAAAGGAAGGCCCAACTTATTAGAAAGCCCAATTAGTGATCTTTTTATTAACTAGATGATTCTAATATTTAATTCTAAATTAATTAGCTTTAAAAAACTAAAAACTCTAAAAAATTATGAGAATTGATCTGAAATTTTATGTCAATCTAAACTCGAAATTAATTTTATCCTAAAATTAATTAAGAAGTGTTCAATTAATTTTATGAATTTAACATTTACCTAAATGAGCCAAAGGTTAATTAATTTAGAGATCGTGTCCCTATGAGACGAGCACACGATCTAAATTAATTAAATTAATTTGCCTAATCTAATTTAAAGGTCTAAGACCCACCCAAGCTATGAAAGCCCAAAAAGGCCCAAACTAATCTAAACCTATCAATCTAAGCCCAACAAGTAGGCCCAAACTAAACCAAAATTGAACAAAACAAACCTAAAGCAACAAGGCCCAAAATACTACAAGCATACATATGACTATCATAAATTTATATTATATATTATGAAGAAATATTTTATAAACTTTAAAAAAGTTACATAATATATACTTTAAATATATAAATTGTATGTAAACTTTACAAAACCATTTATGCATATTAAATACCTTAAGAAAACCATATTATACTTTAGAAAAACATAGATATTATAAACTTCAAAACTACATTTATTATATAATATAGATACTATACATTATAGCTTTATAATACTATATTATATACTCCATAAGCTACACATTATACATTAGAAAACTTATAACATATATGTACTTTAATCTTTATAAAATGGTATATATTATAATTAAAAAAGATTATATATTTGAAGAAAACCATATATTAAATATATGTATTAGAAAAATCCATATGTTATATCTATTATAAAAAGTCATATATTATATATATCTACAAGGACTATATATTATATTAGAAACCATATAGTATACAAAACTATATGTATATATATATGTGTGTGTGTTATTATATAAAATTTACATATCACACGATCATATATTATTGAAAAAGCCACATGCTATATATTATATCACACTAAGTAAAACACATATCAAACCATAAATCAAACACCACTAACAATTAACAAATTAACATGAAAAGTAAAACTAGAAATTAACAAGAAATAACAATGCAAAGTGTAAATTAAAATGCATGAAAAAGAATAAACAAAAGGGGGCTTTGAATCTGGATTTGGGACCAAAATATAAATAAAACAAATTAGGAGCCCAAATTCTAGTAAAACAACAGATTTGTCTAACAAGGGACAGAATTGAAATGAATTAGAAACATTGAGGGACCCGGACTGTAATTTAGAAAGGAGGAAGGGTAGCAGAGCAATTTAGAGGACACAGAAGTCCTTATTATGTGATTCTCCCTTTTTCTTTTAACCCCCTAGTATGTAACATTTTTTTAAAAAAACAAAAAAATTCATTTGTTTTCCAAAAAAGTCAAGCTCCCCATTTTCTCTGAGAATCGATTGAACGCCACCGTTCACCGGGAGGCCAAACCCAGAAAACGCCCATATTCTCAGATTTTGGTGATCGGCCACCGCTTTGTCCGCCGCTAGTCGGCGGCGGAAAACTTTAAAAAAGCTTTTTCAAAGCTTTTTCCTTTTAAAACCCAAAAAACTTCCATTTTTTTAGAAAAAAACACAACTAAAAGCCTAAAAAACGTCTGGTTCACCCTCATCTACCGTGAGAATTGAGGGATTGTCACTGGGGACGGCTCGTCCATCATCGAAAACCCTAGAACGGCCGGGGGACGAGTCGACAGAAAAGGGTAAGGCTTCTAACTTTTGATTGGTATATTTTTAGGGTGTTTGCATACAAATAGAAGAAAGAAAAATGGATACCTCTTCAAATATGAGGCTTGCTTTTTGTTTATTGCTTTTGAAAATATCCTCGTTTCTGACTTAGGGGTTACAAAGTGGTTTACATTCCTCTTTTATGCTTCTCAGATCACTCATGGCCCTATCTCTATTGTTTAGATTCTTAAGAAAACATTAAATGTCTAAACTGTTGATGATGATGTTCTGATTTTTCCCCTTTTTATGTTTTCTTTGTCTGTTTCGGTGGCTGAGAGAGAGCCGATGGTTGTATGGTGGCTGTACGGTGGCAGCAGGATTTCCGGCAGTGGCGCCATGTGGATGAGGAGATAAACTGTTGTCAGTTCGTGGGCGCGTGAAGAAGTTGAATGGTCGGAGCGTGGGCTACTCGTGCGGGAGTCGAACGGTCCAGCTCGATATGGACCGTTATATCAGATCTGATCCAACGGCTGAGATCTCTCCTGGAATGGACAGCCCAGATGGTGTCTGATGGTCGATGTGGCAACACTGGATTGGTGACACGTGGCGCACAGGGAGCTGAAGGATCTCTATTCGATCTGGACTGTTCAATCAGCAACCCTTGATCCGACGGTCCAGATTTGGTTACGCATGAAGAAAAGTGTATCTGATTAGGGTTTTTTAGATTGTTATCAAACTAGGGCTAGTATTATTATGGGCTTGTTGGGCCAGATAGTCTATAATATTATGTATTAATTTTTTATTTTTTTATGGATATGTAAATGGACCTGGACAATTTTTAATATAATTGGGCTTTAGTTATTTAACTATAATCTGTTTCTTTTGTTTGTTTTTAATATTAGATAACAACAATAATAATTCTACATATATTATACATATACATATACATATTACACATACATATACATATACATATTACCCATACATTAACACATATACATAATACATGCAATATACCTACTCACACTCACATTAAAATAATAGTAAACACATATATACAATATACTATCATGCATTACATGTGATACAACGTACATTTATACAAACATAAAAAAACATAGATAATAACCATACATATAATAATCACATACTAGGGACACACATATAATAACACACATCACTTAATAATATTTATACATATATAAGCCCATTATTGCAAAAATAAAAACGGGTCAACCCGGACAAAATTAGTGATTGCAGCAGGGTACTATAAAAACTATGCATATATGCATGTAGAAATCACCCTATATTAGAACAACATTCTCTATTTTCTAATTATCTTGTGTCTTGCTCTTTTAGTTTCCTGCAATGCAAAATAGTTCGTTGAATTCTAGAGGGTACACATTGTTGCGAAATATCATTAATGAAAGTTCTTTGTGCACACTCAGACATATTGTTTTCTTTTTCCTTAGTAAAAATCACCATTTTAACTACATTCTTAAGGATATTTATCAATGGCCAACGACACCCCAAAAATAAAGATTAGGTCCAACAAAACATTAACTGTAGAACCCACAAATAATAATTCTCATGTACCCAAAACTGTTTAGGTCATACCGACTGCCACTTTTGCCAAACCATTCCAAGACATCTCCAAGATCAAAATCTTTGATGGAAACAACTTCAAAATATGGAAAGAATGAGTCCACTCTATCCTAGACATGCATGGTGTTTCATTTACGCAAACAAAAGGTTCATCTTCTATCACTTTAGAAAAATAAATAGAATGTTGGATCCATACAAACAAGGTATGTAGGCACACCACCATAATTTTTACTTTTATTGAGTGCACTTTTTGATGTTTATTATCCGTAAAAGAAATTAGGGATAACTTGATTTTGAAATACACCACCAATGATGTCGGTAAATAAAAATTCGTCATTAGGAAATATTTTACGGTCGGAAGATGAATGATGGTATGTAGATTGAGTTTCAGATCAATAATACCACATGTTGCTCGAAGACCTAATAAAGTCGGAGAACATCATACTAGAAGAGGAGTTTGTTGCAAGACTACTGATTGAAAAGTTACCTCCATCCTAGAATGACTACAAGCAACAACTCCAACACAAACAAATCTCTTTGAAAGAACTTATCACTTACATTATTATAGAGGAAACCAACCGAAAGGAATCAATAACCACCGAGAAAGGGGAGTTTACAACGAGAGCCACTCTTATAGAAGGAAATGCTAGAAGAGGTATGAAAACATACATAACTCGATAAATTAAAAACCATACATAATTCGAGCTCTAAAAATCATGTCATTCTTAGGTATACTAACCCTACCTTCAAAAGGAAAGGGAATTGTTCTTATGTTTGCATAAATTCAAGACATTATGCACACCAATGTAGACACTGGAAGGGAAGACATGAAAATCTACTAAGTTAAATGTTGATTTAGTTGAAGCACATAACATTATAGTTGTAGTTGTCTCCCAAGCAAACATTGTCACAAGCATGACCGAACGAGTCAAATTCCGGTGCAACTAGGCAATATGTTGCAATAGAAATGCATTTGCCTCATATACCTAATGGAGAAAAGGAAAGAATTAGTTTATCTAGGGGATTCCTGAACTCCAAGTATGCTTGAAAAAGACAAGGTTATGCTAAAACTCACATGAGAAAACCCTTGACTTAAGTGATGTTATTTATGTTCATGATATTCAAACCAACCCAATATTTGTTGCGCTGTTAGGAAAAGTTGGAATAAAATTTTGTTTGAATATAATATAGTCATATTAACCAAGAATAATAATTTTATGGGTAAGAGATATTGTAAAGATGACTTGTTTGTACTAAATGTTTATGAAATAATGAATGTGAATATTAGTTCTTTTTCTACTTGATTGACTTGTATGATTTATGGCATGCTAGATTAAGACATGTGAATGTTTCATATCTCAAAAACATGTAGTTTCTTGGATTAATCTCTAACACTAATAGTTCCTTAAAAGATGTGAAATTTGTGTCAAGGCTAAACAAACTAAGAAGACTTGTACCCCTACATATAGAGAAACTAAAATTTTAACCCTTATTAATAATGAATTAGGAGACTTGAAACAAACAATGATTAGAGGTGGTAAAAAGTATTATGTCATTTTTATTAATGATTTTTTGAGACATGCTAGATTTCATCTACTTAGGAATAAAGGTGAAATCTTTTATTTCTTAAGAATAAAGCATACGTCGAAAATCAATTGAATAAAAAGATTAAAAGAGTTAGATCAGATAGAAGCGGTGAATATATTGCTCTCAATGACTATAGTGAAAAAAGGCATAATACACAAACTCACTCATCCTTATTCATCTGAATCTAACGGAGTAGCAGAAATGAAAAATATAACGTTAAAAGAAATGATGAATTGCATGCTTGTCTCCTTTAATAATTATGAAAATCTTTGGGGTGAAGCTATTCTATATACATGTCAATTACAAAACTGAATCTCTTGTAGGAAAATTGGTAAAACACCTTATGAGTTATGGAAAAGTTATTCACCTAACCTAAAATATTTGAAAGTGTGGGGCTATCAGTTATGCTTCTAGATCCTAAGAATAGAAAAAAAATAGTTCTAAAAGTTCTGATTTCATGTTCATTGGTTATGTTGAACATAATGTTGCATATATATTTCTTGTTTTTAAAAGTGGTACACTTGAAAAGGAATACAATTGTTGAGAAAAAATGATAATTTTTTAAACATGTGTTTCCTTTTAATGCTGATCTTATTTCGCTTGCTCCTATTATTCAAAATGATTGTGAACATGATGAAGTGAGAAGATCTGGAGACCTAGAACAGAAAAATCATTTGGAAGTGAGTTTTATAAATACTAGTTGAAAATGATTCAATGACATTTACTGGTGTAATTTCTTCGCATGATGCTCTTTTTTTTAAAAGAATCCATTAAAACTAAATTGATTCAATTTTACAAAACAATACTTGAGACTTAGTTGATTTACAAGCTAGAGCAAAACCTATTAGTTGCAAAAGGATTTTCAAAAAGGAAATTTTATCATGATAATTCTATAGAAAATACAAAGCTAGGTTGGTTCTTGATAACTCTCTAATATACATATATTTTCATACCTTCTTTAAGATTTTGTCTTCTTTGTATATATTTTTGTCTTTACGTAGCTTTTCTCATGCATTTATATTAGTTTTGTATTTTATGTATTTTTGTCGGTACTTGATTCCTGTCGATATAGAACTATTTGAATATTGTGTTAGTACATGCAGAAAAGCTAGAAAATAAATGAGTTGACTTTATTATACAAGGATCACAACACAAATTTTCAAACAATAGCTTGGGACCACACAGGACCACAAAGACAGCATGGCCTTCACGGGTGCCCCAATACAACTAATATAAGAGCCACACGAAGCATATATGAGCCAGGACCACGAATGTGGTTGAGGTTGCAATCTGCTCGCTGCATCATGACAAATTTCAAGAAGGAGATACCAAACAATAACTAAAGGCACAAGATGGCAGCTGCATCAAGATAAAAAGACTTGTCAAGACGGACCATAGGAGTAACCCTTGGTTTGATGCTCTTTGTTATTGGCAATATTCTTATTTTATTATTGCATATATATATGTGCTCATGTATGTTTAGTATGTGCATTTAACATTCCAATTGCAATGGATGTAAAATGGTTTAGCACCATGAGTAGCGAAAGTTACCGTGTAGCTATAGTCAAGTGACATAATTGGACTAGTTAGGAATGCCTGTACCAACACCTGAATGGTTGTTGTACCGATAGGCTAGGTCAAGTGATACAATGGGGCACTAGCCTAATTACTCCATATGAGGTCTCGAAAGCATATCTCATCAGCAATGTCGTACCATGGCAAAAAGATAAACAACCTGGCAAGTGCTATGTTAGGTTTAGATATCTGTTTTGGTCACAGTTCGTTGGTTGTAATCGGAAGTACCAAGATCACCTATTTAGTTTCTCTTGGAAATTATCTATATACTCTCACATGCATTCTTGATCCACTCATACAATTGTTTAATCTATTTCCATTTAGTAACAACTACGAATTAAACCAGTCCTCGTGGGATTCAGAAAATCGCCACATACACCTTGTATGTGCCCTCTTTATTAGTTGCGACTGAAGTGTATGTTTGCACTTATTACGTGCCAGTACGCAGGCACCAAGTTTTTAGCGTCTTTCTCGAGTACCGTGTTAGTTGTTTTAGTTTTTATTTATTTAGTTTAGGTTATTTTATTTGTATCTATTGTTTGTTTTTATGTGTATGACTTGAAACAAACCATGAGAACTTTTTCCAACACAAAAAGAACCAAAAAGATTATTTGGGAAAAGGCGACGAAAAGTACAACAAACTATGGTTGATCGTGGAGATGTAGCTAACAACAATCTAGTTCATGAACCACAACCACCACATTAGCAACATTGAAATGCTAGTACAACAAGCCATGGAAACAAAAGGAACAAAAATCATATTATAAATGATATTGATAGGCCTATCAGAGACCATGTTGTGCCGACGCTTGAGGGTTTGAATCCAGGTATTATTTGACCAAGTATCAATGTTATATATGCTAAAATTTATGTGACAGTACTGTGAAACACATCTAGAGAATCCTCATGTTCATTTGAACTTGTTTACCGAGTTGTGAGATTCATTCATACAATAAGGAGTTCCACATGAGGCACTTCGCCTGAAATTGTTCCCTTATTCTCTCAAAGATAGAGCCAAGAAGTGGCTCAATTCTCCCATCCAGGTTCTATATCGACATGGACAAAACTTTCCCATAAGTTTCTACTTCACTTTAGCCCTCCAACGCTAAATGCTAAACTTAGAAGCGAAATAAATTCTTTTCGGCAACATGATAATGAGAATATTTATGATGTATGCAAACGATATAAGGGTTTACTTAAAAAGTCCCATATGCATGGTTATCCGCCATGGACTCAAATGATTTTTTTATAATGGCATGAATCTTCAATCGAGGATTGTTGTTGATACCTCAACTAAAGGAACTTTACTTGACAAGAGCTATGTTGAAGCTCTTGATATTATTGAAAAGATTGCTCAAAATGCTTGCTAATTCCCTACTACGAGAATATCACAAGGGAAAATGGTTGGCAACACCATGCATGATGATGAGACATTGTCTGCACTTGTCAAACAAGTGTCGACATTAACAGGGATGGTGAAACAGATGCAGCAACCAGGACAAGTGCAAGTGGTGCAGACACCCGCAATATCTTGCATTTTTTGTGAAAGACCGCATCCATAAGACGAATGCCCCTAAATCCTGAATTAGCACGCTATATGGGGAATTCTAGTCGCATGGAAACTAATGTCTATAGGAACACGTACAATCCTAGCTAGAGGAATCATCCCAGCTTATCCTATGGAAATGCAAATATCGGAGGAAGAAACTACAATTAGCAGCCGTCTACTGATATTAATAAACCAGAACCAGAATAGGACGGCCTCTCATTCTTTTACCTTGCACCACCCCTGTGGCTAGAGTAAGCTCTATCCAAGCTGGGTTTGAAACCACGTTTCCTACATTTGCCTCAACACCGATCGGGTCCACATCCAACACGGGCATCAAATCCAAAACAACACCTAGCGCTTCCTCACACCGAGCAACATCCGCCAAGGAACCACCATCACCAGCAAACTCTGTAACTTGATCCACACAACCAACAAGCATCGAGGCAAGTTCATATGCAATCTCAATGCACTGCTCCCCTTCGTCCCTCCTCACAACAGTTGGCACAAAATTCATCTCCACTCTTACACCCTCATCAAACTCGAGCATTGGATCTATCCCCATTAACTATTCATCACCTATACATACATCCTCCCACAAACTATTATGATGCCACTTTATCAACTCCCTTGTACTACCCTCATGTCCATCACGCTCAACACCTTTTGGCACCTGTCCACCCCATACCCTCCTTCACCACCCTCAATACCAACGTCAACAACATGATTTCCAGCATCACCAACCCTTGTATTAGCACATTCTCTTATAATATCACAATTTACAAACTCACCTCCTCCATCACTGGAAACACTATAGATCTCTCGCACGTGTATCGAATATTGTCGATCACCAACCTGTAGAGACATTGAAGCATCAATTTGGGTCAAGCAAGCGGTAACAACTTGAATACAACTCCTCTCAAATGTTGTAGGCTCCATTGTATTGTCATCCATTTCCACGAACTCGCCCCATCTTGACGCCACATTCATAAACGTATCCTTCAACCACGCGTTCTCACAAAACCCAACGATTCTGACCACTCCTCGACCTTCTCAAACCATTGGCCCAACACCTTATTTGGCGACGATAAAATTGCAGTCTTTCTTTCCAAACTATCAAACGTCAACAATATAAGCGCACCTGAAATACGCATCAAAGAAACACCTTGTATCCATGTCGAGTTCATCGCAAAAGCCAATTCCCCCACCGATTGGAACTGCCCACACCACCCAACCGCACAGTGACGTAACACTGCAATCCTTGCATCATCTACCACCCCCTCCACCATCCAATTAGAATCATTCGCCTTAATAGGATCCAACGCAAATTGATTTCCATCCGATTGAACATCAGACAAAACCTTATGCGACATTCCATTACTCACATTTTTCTTCCTCCAAAAAGTCGAGCGAGTATTGTGTCTCGCTAACGCTACCCCTATCCTGGACCCAAACAAACGAAAACCATCTAATCTCTCAATCACAGCGCATTCTCACAAAACCATTACTCCCCTTTTTTAGTAGGAATAAATGCATCCACAACATCACCATAATACCCAAACGCATTCCACAAGCCTTTGTCAATGAAGTTTGGCCGGTAAGTTTGTCACAAATAGAGTAACACATGGTTGTCGGCGCTCAAAACCACTGCCCATTCTCTAAAAAAAATTGTTTTCGCCTTCTTTTAAAAGTTTAATAATAAGTAACAGATTGCCTTGGTGTACCTGAAAGTGGCCTATTATTTAGCGGTGGTTGCCTGTGGCTTCGATGGTGTGACGGCGGCAGCACCAAAAATTGGTCGCCAAAGCTTGCTGTGAGTGAAGAAATTGAAATCCTTATAATTATTGGGGGTTATGGTTTATATAATAATATAATATTAATATATTATTAATTTGTAATTTTACTAATATTAGAAAATATAAAGATAGTCCATTTTGATTTAAAATATGTAATTGCATGCGGAATTTTTGATATTTTTAATAATTATTTAAAATTTATTAAAAAATTAATGTATGCAATGCAATATTAGTGTTATATAACGGTGTGTGTCACCCGTTCTAGACTCATTCATTATATAATTTATTAATTTGTCTTTAATATTTAATTTTACTATAAAAATTAAATTATTTAGTATTTTAATTTAATATAGATATTATTAGATTAATTTCACATTTATAAGAAATAAGAAAGTCAAAATATAAAATAGTTCTTTTCAAAAGGGTTCGTATCAATAACAATTTCACATCAAGAGGATGATCGTGTGGCTCGATTCATGG
Source organism: Hibiscus mutabilis (assembly GCA_019671005.1). Taxonomy (NCBI): domain Eukaryota; kingdom Viridiplantae; phylum Streptophyta; class Magnoliopsida; order Malvales; family Malvaceae; genus Hibiscus; species Hibiscus mutabilis. The sequence goes on along the minus strand of CM033727.1, from coordinate 18,788,267 downwards.
GTGAGGGTCAGTTTTGTGGACTTTGGGGATGGCTCGAGTATATTATTTTGGTATAATGTGTGGTGCTTGGATGTGCCATTGAATGATGCTTTTCCGAGGCTATTTAGATTGGCCATTGATAAGGTGGCACTAGATGTGGATTACTCGAGGGGAGATGTGTTTGTGCATGATAATTGGGACATGCTGTTGTGGGGCTTTGAACAAGAGCAGCTGCGAGAGTTGTGGGAGTTGGCGAGGTGCTGGAATTTGGTGGAAGGGCAGGAGGATCGAATGGTTTGGTGTCCGGATCAGCGAGGTCGATTTTCGACTAGGGAATTGATGCATTTGATGTCGACTTTTGGATTGGATGAAAGTGACATTGAGCCGTTCATGGTATGAAAAATAGATGTGCCACAAAAGGTACAATGTTTCCTTTGGTTTATTTTGATTAGGCAATTACTAACTTTATGTTTTTTACGTGACCGAGGGGTACCGTTAAATGAGTCGTCTATGGTTTGTGTATGGTGTGGGGTGGGTGCAGAGGAGTTGAATCACATTTTATTTGCGTGTCCGTTCATGGTTGGAATTTGGGACATGTTTTTCAATGGTGGGGGGTTGTTGTGGTTCAGCCAAAGATGATACAGGATTTTATTTGGCAATGTATGAAGGTGTTTTCTTGGGTTTGATGAGACGATGGTGGATTGCGGGGTGTGCGACCGTGTTGTATGTGGTTAGCAATGAATGAGTTGATGTTTAATCAGAAGCGACTTTTGGCTGATGATATTTTGTTTTTAATTAAGCTTCATTCATTTCGTTAGGTTAAAGTTCCAATTGAAGGTCAAATGGTGGACAAGGCTTTTTGGTGGCAGTGTCTGAGACTGTGTGTGCCGACTGATTTGGTGTAGGGACAACGGATTGGGATAGTATGGATGCCGCCACTACATGGTTCGATTAAATTTAACGTCGATGGGGCGGCTCGAGGCAAGCCTGGACCTACGAGTTGTGGTGGTGTTGTTTGCGATGCGGAAGGTAAAAATTTGGATATTTTCGGGGCCTTTAGGCGTGATGGATTCAAACATTGCGGAGTTACGTGCGATTGCGGCTGCGTTGGAGATGTTATTGGCAGCAAATTTGGGTGAGATATCTTTCATTATTATTGAATTCGATTCACGCATAGCGTTGTCATGGGTCTTGCAATTTGATAAACGGTCGTGGCGATAGGGCAATGTTCTGAGTAATTGATGAGGCTTGTGGTTCGGTTACCATGTGTGTGTTTTAGCCATGTTTTGCGTGAGGTGAATAGTGTCACCGATGTACTTGCAAAGGGTTGGGTGGATCAACAAGCTTGGTCTCGAGTGTTGTTTTGAGCAGTGAGGTGCTGGTCGGTTTGGTGTTGACGGGGGAGGTGCCGCACTTGCTGATTTATGCTTGTGTCGAGTGTGAGGTGGGATTGTGTGCTTGCTGATTTATGCTTATGTCGAGTGTGAGGTGGGTTTGTGCTTTTGTTGTGATGGTGTGGCTGTTGGGTTGGGGTTCGATCATTGTTTTACACTTGCACGTCGTACTATTTTCTTCCAATTAAGTTTAAGAAAGATTTTAATGAGGCATGTATTTGTATTTTTTATGATTTTTTCGTTTAATAAAAATCATACTCCTCGGATCCAAAAAATCACATCAAGAAAAAATTTAATAAAACAATACAACCAGCAAAGTGAATTGTTACTTTAATTTAATAAAAATAAAACTAATTTGGAATTCAATAATCAATGAATATTTAATAGAAAAATATTTATTTGAATAATTAATAAAATAATTTAGGAACGAATGATCCATGAATTAATGGTAATTGATATATGTTAATGGTAATATTTTAGAGAAATATTTTGAGCCAAAAAAGAGAGAATAAATTTACATGACAAAGAAATTTAATAGATTAATAGAAAAAAATAAAAGTAATTGATATTTAAATTCAATAAAAAATAATTGGGAATTGAATAATTGATTTAAAAAAATTATCATGGGTATTGACCATGAGAAGAAAGCAAAAAGATCAAGGGTGTTTTCTTTGAGTTCACAGTTTCCCATAAAATTTTAAACCGTAAGATCAAGTCGGGAATAATCCACCAATCAACGTGAACGGCAGGATTCGTTCGAACCTGTGCGGGCAAAGCTCACATGATTTCTAGTTATGCCTGATAACCACTCCGGCACGTCCACTGTTGCATCTGCAAAATTCTCATAACCATTTTATTCTCTTTAGTTTTCATTCACTTTTCTGCTAATAATGTTGCCAACGAAAAAGAAAAAGAACATTAGCGGTTGCAGACTTGAACTTTGAGCTGAAAACCGTTGGCAAAAAAAAAAAAAACAATAACAATATTTTAAAAGTCCCTACCCTCTAGTTCTTGTCCTCCCATCCAGGCTGCCCAGGGCAGAAACCTGAAGCCTCTCCCATTATTTAAGTAAAAAACCTTATCGATATTGTCCCCAAATTTGAGTACTTATTTAGTTAAGCAGCTCGCAAATAATTCGAGCTTAATTCAATTAAATTTGATTAACGTTCAACTCAAGTTAACTCGATTCGGAGTCAAGTTCGACTCGAGATTTTAGTGAGTCTAGTCTAGGAGGGTCCAACTCGACTCGATAAGTTCGTAAGCAACTCGTTGTTTTTTATAAATTCTTTCATGATTATTTGGTGGTTACTCTAAAAAATTATGTTCCAAAAAGTTTAAATACTAGTCGAAAACTCTATAAAAGTTCAGTGAATTGTTAGGTAATTTAAACATAAAATTTTGGTTTTAAATTTCTAGAACGTTTTGTATTTTCCTAGAGTTAAAAAAGTTAATTTGTATTAATAAAAAATTAAATTATAATAATGAGTCTTTTCTTTTTTATTAATGTCTTCTTTTTTCTTTTATTATTACTTTATGTATAAAAGTAGAAATTAAGAAAAATCTTCAGGTTTCACTTCCTATATAAAAAATACGATTGAAAGTTAAAACTCCGAAATTCATCATGCATTCTCTCATTTGTTGTTCATCAAAGATTGTTGAGAAACTAAAAAGAGTTTCACATTAGAATATCGACTTCATCTCTAACTCAATTTATGACATGTTTGTTTATTTATCTCTTCAGACTTCACGTCCCCCTAAATTTCTACATTTATATTAAGCTCAAATAGTATCATTAAATTTTACCTACATTTAAAAAATAAAAAAATTTGACAAGCTTAACAAGCAACGAGTTGAGTCGAGCAACGAGATTTTTTTAATGAGCTCAAGTCGAGCAAAAAAATTTATCGAGCTTAATGAGCAACGAATCGAGTTGAGCAACGAAATATTTTAACGAACACAAATCGAACACTACTTTACTCACAATCGACTCACTCGATAAGCACCCTACCCCAAATCCTTTAAGAAGTCAATAACTGACAATAAATTTTACAGGCAGGAAATTGGGGAATAGTTGAAGTGAGGACAGGACGGGTATGGTTTAGTCATCTCTCGGCCACTAATTATCTTCTGCATGCTGATTTACTATATTAATATTTTTTTGTTTAATTATCGGTATTCAACTTATTAGTTGGCTAATTCACCAGAAGTTCCTTATGGGAGTAATTTGCCCAACTTAATTTGCTCTATTCACATCGTCAGGAATTGAAACACTAACCTCGCTTAAAAGATATATTATTTCATCCTACCAGATCAATTGATTGTCAGTTATATTAATAATTATTAACTATATCTTAACATATATAAAATGTGTTGCCACTTTCAAGCAAATATTGAATTTGGTTTAGTTATGTTACATTTTTATGTGCATCTAGGTGGTGTGGGTTCGAATCCCTTCAAACCATTTTTTTTTTATTTTCACTGAAAGTATATCCTTTAATAGAATAAATTGTCAATATGTATCCACTGCACGTCTCTTGCCCTCTAAGTGCCCAGATTTGATCCTCCATGTGGACACCTTCTTATTGAATTTTTCATCACCATTGAAATAAATTTAAATTAAGAATAAAATCTGCCAATCAGATTATTACATGTTATAATATGATAAAATGTATAAATATACAAATTTATTCGGCGATTGATACTATGAATAATTATTCTATTTATACAATAATTTCTTTATTTAAATGGAAGGTTCTTATCAATTTAGGAAAGAAACGTATCACAGTTCCTCAATATATGAGAATGGCAGAAAGTAATAAAAATAAACAGATGAACCCCCCAACACCCAAAAATAATAATAATAATAATAAATTTTCTTAATTAGAGGAATAACACAAATTAATATGAAATAATATTCTTCGAATGGTCAATTTGACCCAAGAAGCAGATTCAAAATTCAACCCTCTATCCATTTGGGATAACAAAATGACTACAACACAAGTTTCTTTTCCCAGAACCAATCTCATAAATACAATGAAAAAAGAGCAAAGGGGGATGATGTTCATACATAATCATCAGTTTGCACTGTCAAATCATGTATTCCCAACTCATGGTACAAACTATGCACATACTCTTGTATCCGGCGATCGTCCATCTCTTTCTTCACCTGCTAACAAATGCAGCAGCATTCATCATCCAACAATGGATCCAACATTTTGAAAAGGCAGGAGATGAATGTACCTGAAGCGAAAGGGACCCAACAACATGACCAGGCACTAGTTCCCAAAACCGAGCTTTGGAAACTTCTGTAACATCTTCGTGATAAACAATCTAAACAAAATACAAAATTAAATTATAGTTTCAGAAAGAAAGATACATAAAGTTGACCAAAACAATGCATAAGAATAACAAAGATAAAGGCAACCACCTGCCGTGAGCATTTGCCCAAGGCTGAAGACGAAATGTTAGGTGGTGCCATCTGAAGCAAGATGCCACCAGAAGCTTTAAAGAGAGGCATAACAAGCATAAAGACTGCAACTGAAACTAATCCCAAGCACAAAACTTCTGCATTACTAACCCTGCAAGAAAGGGAAGAAAAGTTAAAAGACAAAATTAAGAAAGATAGGGCAGAAACGGAAGAACATGCCAAGATAGTTGACATCTAGCTTGTTCCTTCACCAGCGGTTAATTTTAAATTGAAGCAAGAAATTACCCAAGAGAGAGAAACCAGGATGCCAATATCAAACCTGCACTGAGGGAAAAAAAGTTGACAGATGATTAAGACAGTTGTAAACGATGAAAGAAAGAAATCATGGATGAATAGAGAGAGAACAGCTGTCACACCTGCGAATGGAATCTGCTAGAACATGCAAGCAAACTGAGTGGTAATTCATATCTTCAGGTTTCCTGTATGCTGCAAGAAAAATATACATACAAGACTAACAAACCATCCCAAGCTCATGTTTCAAATTGTGGCAATCATAAACCTTATTAAGCTCGAGGTTCTCATATCACTATAAAGCAGATCGCAATGTAAATAATATAATCCCACAACATCGTGAGCATAAAAAAGTGCTAAAAAAATATAGTACAGATATAGGCAGATAAAAATAACAGCTACCTACTCTCCAAAACCACGAATGTTTTCTCTTAGCATAAAGTTCATAATAAATTGACATCAAACATTGTAAACCATTTATCAACAACTGAAGTCACGACCACTCTAAACACTCATCAACTCCAAAACAAAGAGCTGTACTTGTGATCCCCTTACACAACAGAGTAAAGCATCAACACCTCATCAGGTTTTTCCCCTAAAACTAACACTCGATATATATTTTAAAAGCAATTGCATATGATTAGGTTAATCTTTCTAAACTAAAACTCATAGGGTAATCCCTTGTTTCTGAACCTCACAAGTCAATAGTCATAACTCCATAAGAATTCTTATTTTATTCCAAATGCAAGCATTAAGAACTAAGGCATCTGACTTACCAAGATTGACTCGAGCATAATTTCTAAAGAACCAAACGCCCAATAGATTCACCAACAGATTTGCCACTGCTGAAACAATCAAATAATGCCTATAAACAACAAAAAGAAGTCGGTTAATATTTTTCAATTCTTTTATCATGTACAAAAAGTAGATTGGACAATTGACAACTTACTAATATTTACCAATGTACTACAAACCAAGGGCACGATGACTTACTTGTGCTCTGATTCATCTTGGATGAAAGCATGAAGTGCTTCCACGGCTAAGGAGAATGACAAGAACAATAGAAATAGCTGTCTACACATGCAGCAAAATCAAGAATATCACGATGTTAACCCATTTTTAGCAAGTAAGACAGAAGAGAAAAAATAAAATTGCTAACAAATGTTAAAGAACTTGGAAAATTTGTAAAGCACAAGAGAACATGAAACAGATATCCATTATAATAGCTGCATGCACTCGAAAGCAGCTCAACAGAACAGCGCAAACCAACAATTATAATTTTCTATACTACCCTTTTTTATAATCTAATTTTACACGTTGAATCAAAATAATTTTCATTTTTTTCTATTAAATCTAAAACGGTGAAGCTAAGCTTTGTGTAAATACAAGTATATATCATCTAGCTTAAGATGAATCTAAAAAACAACAAATATCTAATCCTACTAGCATAGTCTCTTTCAACATGATTAATAACAAGTGACTTCTATCAAATAGCAGCTGACATTTCAAGACAAATTATATTTATCTCATCCTTGCCCTAAGTTCACTGCACATCAAACCTCACTACAATAAAATCATAACATGAACATAGTACAAACTGAGAGACTATGATACATAGCCACCTGTGCGCATATATTTAGAAAGCCACGTGGGGGTGAATAAGCTTACAGCTAAAGTCCACTTGGGGATTGACTTATTCCAAGACCCATATGAGAATGTGTTCAAACTTCAAACTTCAAAGAAATATAAGGAGGTGTCACACTTTGATCTTCGACTTCCCAAAGCCATGCATCCCATTACTTCATCCAACTACATTACTTGCTTACTTTTGATTCTGTTGCGCTGCATATAACTGACCCCTCAAAGCTATTTGGATATAAATATAATAATGGACACTAGCTTTGTTTTCATCTTCAATTTGTTTATCAGCTTTGTATTAGGTGTTCCCACTACTTCATCCAACTACATTACTTGCTTACTTTTAGATTCTGTTGCACTGCTATTTGGTTATAATGCTGATGGACCTAGCTTTGTTTTTCATCTTTAATTTGTTTATCAGCTTTGTATTAGGAGTTTGGTCCTCTCCATACAGACTTCCTTTCTTAGCGATTTTATCCAATAATGATTTCCTTTTAATTCATTAATATACAGTTACGACGTACACCTATCCCTGCTTCTATCCGACTACAACTTGGACATAACATTTCGAGATAAAGAATACTGAAAATAAAAATACTTACAGCATTGGTGAATGCTGACAATACTTCAAGTCTTTGGTACCTGGTAATGAAATTTTAACAATTACTAGCTGTCATGAGGAACATCAATATCATAAGATGACTAGAAAAGTAAAAGATTTCTGTCATATCATATGGATTTTAGGGGTTGAAGGATATGCAATTGAAATGCCCTTTTAGAGGAGAGATTAATGGCTTCGAATTATACTAATCCTTTGCCACAAAATAACTGAAAACAGGAAAATAATACTGTGAGAAAGGGGCCATGGTGGCCGGAGAAGATGAACACCGATGAACAATGAACAATAAAATATAAAAAGCTAGAGTTTAACGATAGAACAAAAATAGTATTTTCAACAGAGAACAATGTGTTTCTCTGTATTTTCTCTTATTCTTCTTATTCAAATGAGTATAAGGTGAGCCTTTAAATAGGCAATTACAGAGTTTTAGTATAGCTAAAACTATACTTTTATCTCGACTTTATCTCTAATTTAAAGAAGACAAATAAGATTTTATTTCTAATTTAAAGAAGACTTCTAATAAATCTAAACTACTAGTTACCGACTTAGAAATAAACTCTAATTACGCGGTTACAATCCACACTCCCCCTCAAGCTGGTGAGTAAACGTAGTAGAGAACCAGCTTGGATCTTGGATGCAATGCCTTGTGCAAAAGAAGAAGAAGAAAAAACCATCAATTTTATCTTTGCTGATTTTTTTTACAGCAACTCAAATTTCACGTCTTGTTCCTTAGAAAAAAATGCTCCCATTTATTGAGAGTCTTTGATTTGACTGTTGCATCAGTTGGAATATCAGGATTCTCCATTGGATGCTCCACAGGATGCTCCAGCATGCACTTCCTGACTGGATTTTTGATGCGAAAGATGTAGGCTGTGATGACAGGAATCTACACTCCCCTCAAGCTGATAGTTACACATACTAAAAACTCAGCTTGGATCTTTGATGTAAATTTCTTTTCCTATCTTTTACAATGGATGGCTAAGATAGAACCAGATAGTTTTTAAGGATCAACTATAACCTTTCCCTATCTTTTACAATGGATGGCTAAGATAGGACCGGATAGTTTTTAAGGCTAAACTATAACCTTTCCCTATCTTTTAGTATGAGAAAGGGGCCATGGTGGCCGGAGAAGATGAACACCGATGAACAATGAACAATAAAATATAAAAAGCTAGAGTTTAACGATAGAACAAAAATAGTATTTTCAACAGAGAACAATGTGTTTCTCTGTATTTTCTCTTATTCTTCTTATTCAAATGAGTATAAGGTGAGCCTTTAAATAGGCAATTACAGAGTTTTAGTATAGCTAAAACTATACTTTTATCTCGACTTTATCTCTAATTTAAAGAAGACAAATAAGATTTTATTTCTAATTTAAAGAAGACTTCTAATAAATCTAAACTACTAGTTACCGACTTAGAAATAAACTCTAATTACGCGGTTACAATCAACAAATACACAACTGTAAACAGCACATGAATCTGTTGGACCGGTGAATAATGATGCAGGTATCTCTGTAGAGTTAAGGGTTGTCATGTGCCTGATAAAATAATATTTTCTTGAAAATTTTAACCAGCTTAATAACTCCAAGAAACACCAATAAATTGAACCGACGTTAACTTGTGACATAATTGAAATTGTATGATCTCACCCATAAGTATAAACACTATCAGTCTTTCTTCGAGAAGCAGCCATTGCAAACAATGAAAACGTCAAGAGACCACAGCCAAATGTCAAATGAAATGCATCAGATACCAAACCTGAAAACACAAGCATAACAACAAAACAAAGAACAGAGAAAATTGTAACATAATTAAGGACATCAAAATAAAATCAACAAGGAATTTCATTCAACCAAGGGTGATAATGCAAGGAGTTGCACTCTCTTTCATGTACAAAATTAAGGGCATCAAAATTCAAAGAAAATTGTTCAAAAAACAAAAAAGAACAGTCGAACACTGATAAATCTGAACAAAAAAATTTCAGAGCAACAGACTTTTACAGCCACAAAGAAATGCATAAAGTCCATAATATCACTAAGTATATGAGCATTAAGCACAATCACCATAAAAATTAACATTGAAAAGGGGCAAAAATAAAAAGAAGCAGCAGGGGCATGCGACAACACAAGTACAAGCCTCGTTCCATTGCAAAATACCATAACTATGAAGAAAAACTATAACTTGGAATGATAAAAAGCAGTGAATTTACAAGCAAACATTGTTATTACATAGAAATAGCGAGTCAAATGTACACTCAAGCTCTTCTTTGTCCAAATTTGTTAGCCAAAATTCTTTAAAATGCATATCTCAGTATTTTTGCAAATAAAAGTTTCCTAATTTAATCACCAACCGATAAACTACAATCAACTCTAACAAAAACAAAAATAATAATAGTAAGCTAAGCAATTTATGCATATAAATGCAAAACCAAGAATAAACATATTAGAATCTCACCAATACGGCCCGAAAAGAGCCCAACCGCCAACTCGGCAGTCGAATACGCCACATTAAGCGAAATCATAATCAGCAACCTCTTCATTTGCCGATTACCAGTTCTCATAACCCGAAAAACCCACAAAACCGAATCCAAACCCGAGAATTTATCCGCCGCAGCCGATCCTTTGACTTGGAAAACTCCTTCCTTCGCATGGTCGAAAGTGTACAACTCGGGGGGTATATCGATGCTTGAAACATTCCTCGATAGGAAAGGCTTGGTGGAATCGTTGGAAAAGTTGGGCTTTTGGGGATCTCTCGTTGACTGTTTAAACGAAGGTTGCCGCGAAAACGCGTAACGCCGATCGCCTACGTTGGTGAATCCGAGATCGGTGTTCCAGGGATGAGGCGAATCGGGCTCTTGAGAGTAGTATTTGAGTGATTTGTTTTTCTCCATATATTTTTTTAATAATAATAATAACGATTTTTTTCTAAAACGGGAAATTAAGATTTTGAAATACTGCAAAAGTTAGGTATGGAGTTATTGCGATTGTTCGTGCAAAAATGGAAGGAAAAGTCGAGAAGAAGGCTTAGGAGAGGGGCGGTCGAAGTAAACGGAGGGATTGGGTTATAGTGCATTGGTGTCTACAGCAGCTAGCGTGAATTTGGCAGGTCGCTGATATTAAATTATAAATGCTAGGTACCATTAGGATTTACGATTGGTCATCTTTGATTTGATCATCATATGAATTAAGATATTTAATAAAAAAATCAAAACTATTAATTAAATTAAATAACTCCCTTCAATATAATATATATGTAATTATTACAAACAAGAGTTGGGTGCGATGGCAAGACACATTGCTTTTTCAATGAGAGAATTTGGGTTCGAACCTTGGCGAAAACATTGTTGAAAAAGAGAGCCATAACTCTCGAACATAGAACCACCATACATATATATATATATAAGGGTGCAATTTAAATCACTAAAGATTGGCTAGCATAGTGGTAAAGACTTGAGGATTTTCAATGGAGGTGCCAAGTTCAATATCCATTGAGGCCCTTTCTCTTAAATTTCCTTTCACCAGGTGGTGGCACGTGTCACCATTTGACGAGCGTCATAATATACGTGTCGTCATCTGATTGGTTAATTAATTTTATTTAATTAAATTAAAATTAAGACCAAATTGATATAATAGGTAACATCGACCAAATATGTAATTATATAAATTTTCATTAATTGTCACATCATCTACTATATTAGATTTTAACGATTGGTGGTCAAAATATGAGCACTTTAAAAGTTCGATGGTTTGATTGACAAGTTTCTTAGTTGGGTGGTCAAAAATAGGAATGACCCCGTAGTTCAATGGTCACATGTGTAGTTTACCCATTAGATAATGATATCATTGACCACGATATAATCTTGTATTGACACATTATTGAAAGTTAACATCGTACTTTGATGTAATAAAACAATGGATGAAAATAAAATTCGAATACCAACTTGGAAGTAAAAGTTTGGTATGTACTAACTTGAGTGAAAATGACTAATTCAAGCACTAAAAATGTAACGACTCGAATTTTAAAATTTGAGGGTCAGTTCATCCGAACGGTGGACGTCGTGTGTTGGCTGAGATTTTAGGCCCGTTAGGTGTTCAAGAGAACCTTAGTGGGCTTCCTTCTTTGTTTTGGGCTTGAGTTTTAGCCTTGTAAGTTGGTTAAGGAAGAGATAGAGGGGTATTGTGGTAAATCCCTCCATTTTCAAAGGAAAGGTTGAGTGAGGCATTAAAATTTATGCAAAAGGGAAAGAGTGATATCACTCTTGTTCCCCCTACTTTCCCACATCTCCCTTCTTCTTATTTTCTTCAAACTCAAAGGCTAAAAATCAAAACTTTCTTAGCTAGAGTGATATTTTCGAATTTTAGTCTTGAGGTTTGGATTCAACATCCAAAGATCATTCAAACAAGGTAAAGATCATCTCTTTATATGGTAAAAATGAAAGTTTGGGTTTAGAGGGGATTTGGAAGAGATAGGAAAAATGAAGGATTTAACCACGTTTTGTAATGTTGAATCCTTCCTTTGACTTTTATTTTTCTTTCTACAGAGTTGTAATCCATGTTACAACCCTTGTGTAGTGAAAGAGATTGAGAGTTCTTCCAAAGAGCTTGAGAAAAAGAAAGGTTGAGGAGCTTGGAGCAAGAAGCATCTTTTTCAACTGTTAGAAGAAGGTTAGTACGTTTTAACTTCTTTTATTTTCTTTTATTTCATGCACATCATAAGGATGATGCATTGTATGCTTGATTTGATGATTTGGGTGTTAAATGCTTGAAAATGCTTGTTAATGGTAACTGTGGGATTTGATGTTAATAAATGTAAAAATGGTTGCAAACCACCCTAAAAGACTTACATAAGCTTAGGCTTATCTTAAGGGGTTGTTGAGTTCGAGTTGAAGGCTTTGGGGATGATTTCTCGAGCTTAGGAAGCCATTTCTAAACTTCAGTACCGGTACACAGGGAGCTCGTACCGGTACCTTAGTGTTCTGGGTTGAAGAGCATTGTTTAAGATGAACTGCGAGAGGGATATTGGTACGGGCGTGCAACCAGTACTGGTACGCCATGTAGATCCGTATCATCATGGGTCAACCTGTACATGCATGCTAATGCTTAGGAAAATTCCAGTAAGCCATTTTGGTATCGAAACACTGTGAGTACCTGTACCCAAGGGTACTATACCGGTACGCGAAGACTAGTACTTGTACCTATTGGGCATTCTACCAAAAAATGTTGATTTTTGTCTTGGGTTGAAAAATTGTGATGTTCGATCTAATAGACCCCTAATGATATAAAAGGAGTTATAAAAACGAGAAAAGAGAATTTAGCTCACTTATACAAACATGATTAGTAAAAGCTTGAAATATGGTTGGGTAACTCAATAATGATAATAGCTATATAGTTCATGATAATTGTTACGATGTTGATTCGTGCCGTATGAGCACTTATGCGATGAGTCACTTGATTGCTGGGATCCGAATACCCTTACGTGTTGCAACACCATCGTAAGTCAACTGAATGTATGTCCAGATGTTGTATGACCCAAGACTCGCGCCAGGTTTGTTGATTGGCTTGTATGATGTGTTTGATGATATATATGTTTTATGATTGAGTATGAATAGGCAATTAGCATAGCGCGACAAATTGATATATTGCCATGTCATCTTTTTAACTATATGCTTATGTTTATGATTTGCATGAAGCATAGTAGAGTAGAGACGTATCCACTAAGCTTTATGAGCTCAGCGTTCGAAATTATTATTTTCGTTCGCAAGGTTTTAGGTTGTTGCGTTGCATCTAAGGAGCCTCATTGAAGTAGGAATTCAACTCATCGACTTGTTCAAAAGTAAAATACTAAGATTTTCCAGGCAATGTATTCATAAGACCTTGATTTTATGTTTGTAACTCTTATTTGGAATTATTTGATCATGTCGAATGTTTTAATTATTTTATTTAAAGTTAGAGCTCTCTTTGTAAACGATTTAAATATTTCCTATCATTTTAATCTAAACGTGACAGATTTTATGAGAACTAATAATGGTTTGGGCTAAACCATGTCAAATTTTTATGTTCATGAGTTGGGCTTAAGGCCCAAATGTGACGTCGTGTCTAGGGCATTACAAAAAATATATTTAAACCTTAAAGAAATGAAAACTTATAGAGATGAAAAAATATAATGTAGATTCTATTCGTATTACTTATGGTTTGTAAAGTTTGTTTCACATGTACAATTTAATTTTCAACTTAATACTTAAAATCAAATCAATTTGTTGTTATTATTTTAGTTTATTTATACTTTTTTGAGCATTGAAATTATATTTATCATTTATATTCAAAATCAATTGCCTATTACCCTCATGATATTTGTGTTTTTGTTATTCTACAAATTATTTCTCATAAATCAATTGCCTCTTTCAATGTAATATTTGATTAAGATAATTTTACGGATTAAATTAAAAATTGAGATAAGAGATTGTATCAAAAGAGTTGAATATAAGGGTAAACTAAATAGATGGTCATCGATGTATGAGTAAGCTTCTCTTTTCACCACTGAAGTTTCAAAAGTGACAAAATGGTCATTAGCGTTATCAAAAAGTAACAAATTGATCACTCTACCGTTTTCCCAATCACGGAAGTCTGATTTGGCACGTTTGGACTAGGGATGGGCATGTCACCCGTACCCGACGGGTTTTGACCCAACTCGGCCTGATCGTGTCAGGGTTTTTTGTGAAAAAGTCAGTGTTCGATTCGGGTTTTTATTAAGAATGAGTTTGGGTTGGATCGAGTTCGGATTTATGGTGAAAAAATTCGACCCGACCCAATCCGGGATTACTAGTGCAATTTTCCCTTATATTTTTAGGGATATTTTGCAATAATACCACATCTTTATATATTTTTTATAATTAGGTCCTTAAAATTGATTGTTTACAATTAGATTCCTAAAATTAATTAATTTTTTACAAGTAGGTCCTTAAATTTTTTTTACAATTAAGTCTTTAAAATTGTATTTTTTTATAGATCGGGTCGGGTCGGGTTGAGGTATATAATTTTTAGGTCGAGTCAAATTTTTAAAGAATATGGTCGGGTTAGATTCAAGTTTAGGGTAAATTTTTTTGAGTTGAGTTTAGGTCGGCCAAAAACCCGTCTCGTGCCCATCCCTAGTTTGGACGACTAAGTTGGCATTGTTTGACCATATTGGACCATGCTTGAGTGGTCCTTTTTCATGAGGCTAGAAAAAGTAGGGGAAAAGTTAGGGCTTCAGACTAAAAATGAGGTTGAAGAGGGGAAATCGATTGGGATGACTGATATTGAAATGAAAGGCAATTCTCTTTTAATTGTGGGAGAGAAGATGATGTCATTAAGGAGACAGAAGTTAGTGGACGAGATGTTGCTGAAGATATTGGGTCAAATGTTGGAAGCCAATGAAGGAGTCTAATAAAGAAAGCATTTGATTCTTATTCAATGACAACTTAGGCCCTAACGGCTATTTTGGTTATCAATACCGCCACGTCTCATCAAATAATTTAGGTTGTCATTTTTATTCAGCTTTTTAGGGTATTAATGTAATCATTTTCACCTGATCAAAAAATATATATGAAAATTCATCTCTTTCCTTCAATCTTGTATTCTTATTCTCTATATTTTTAAAATTATTTCCTCAATTTCTTAAATTTCTATTGTATTCGTTACAAATTAGTATCTAGAACGACGTTTTTTATCACCAGACAAACTGAGAAACCTAAGAAGAACCAGAACATGGAGAAACCACGACGGTTGTGGTTGCCAGCCCTAAAAACCACAAGAGAAAAAAGTAAGTTGTACCCCTTTGACCCAGCCTAGTCGCAAGACCGAACCGAGTGAGCTACATTGGGTTTGCTGGATCAAACCCATAAATATTAACTCAAATTACGTCCATTTTTTCCTTTTATCTTATCTAGATCCAACTTATTATCCTATGGTGTGCCTACTGATAGCGGATGAAAACTCAACTCAATCGGGCATCGATGCTACACCCAATTGCACCCAAATGTAATTTTGGGACCAAATTATAATTACGGAAAAATATAGGGACTTTAACCATTTTATAGTTACCAAACCCTAATTAGTCAGATTACATGTCCACATGTCAAGTTTCAGCCTCAAACAATAATCCAAACTCCTTCAATTGCATACATAACATTCAGTGACCAAAACGAAAGAAATAGAAACTTCCAAACATTACATTAACTGAAATAATAGATGCCTGTATCGATACACGAGCAAGTGTATCGGTACACCTTGCCATTTCTCAAAATTCCAAATTCCAGTAGCTCAAAACCATACAGATACAGCTATTCGTGTATCGGTACGCCTTGCCAAAATCCCCTTTCTTGTACCAAAATAGGTTCTCGTGTACACGTAGTCTCAAAAATAGCTTATCCATACAGGTACAAAGACACGTGTACCAATACGCTTGGACCTGTAATGTCCACTTTTGCTGATATTTCATTCTTTTAGGGATCCATACATATTCTAACATGCCTCAAACTTATACACAACTAAACCAAGGATCATTCCAAGTCAAAACATCACAAAATTAAGTTCGAATCATGTCATTATGCTTCAAAGGGTAAACTAGAGGCATGTTTCCTAGAAACCAAACCATTCAACTTCCAAAACATAAAACCAAAGCCACAACCTACATAAGAGGCCAAATACAAATCCAAAGCAGCAGTACAAACATGCTCAAACAGGGAGTTTAGCATAAACCTTCCCAAAACAACAACGAAACCCCATTGCCTTTATTACCAAAAGTCTAATTCGAAATCATACCTTCAATACTTGAAGTTCTTGGTAATCTCTTGCTTACACGTTGCCTCACAACCTTTAATTCTCTGCATTGATGGACAAAAAGAGTGTAAGCACACAAGGCTTAGTGAGAAGTGCTCAAACAACACACCATCAATGCATTTTAAAATCGTTTTCCCAAAACCACATTGAAATCACCATTTCAACCAACTTATAAACATTATGCCTTGAAAACTATGCACTTAACACCTTCAAAAACCAGCATATTAAACCATATGCAACATGTATCATGGATCAACAACAAGTCCCATTGCTAACCCTCAATTTAAGCCTTCCCATGCATAACAACCCATATGCAAAGTATAAGAGAAAACATGTATAAACCAACATTATAGATATACATCCATCAACATTATACATCCACAATTATATTGGCTTTCAAGTGATTGTAAACTAAGTTCCACTTTCCAAAATATTCTATTAGATACACAAATTCAACAAGTGTCATTTCAATACATCATGTCATCTCAACCAGAATTCAAGGGTACATTCACAACTTGCAGACACCAACCCTAATCATCGGTTAGACGTATAATCTTCTAACAGAAATTTTTGGTACTATATAACCTCTCAACCGTTAGGGTACTTGGATGGAGTATTCAGTACACCGTATAAACCCCTCGACATTCAATGTGACTTATTTATAGTGCACTATGAATCCTATGGTTGTCCAACTATATCCGATAACATTTTAAATCACATCACTTACCAATATAATTCATTATTGACCATATACCGCACTATTTTTATATGCATCAATTCAAAACCATTTCCGAAGCAACAAACCATGCTTTAAAACAAGTATCTCACATACTTACATGAACCATTTGCCAAATGTATCCATCATCATTATATGATCAAAAACAGTATTAAACATACTTTAAAACATGCTTAAACATTAGGTATCATGTAACTTAAAACAAGTGCATAAAATCCATTCCGTACAAGCACGACCGAGGGAGAAATCTCTTTATACTTACTTTCGAGTTTAAACCAACATTTCAAGATAAGTTTAAACTCCCATAAATCACCTTTAAAGCATTCCACAGTTGAATTCCACGTCCTTTTTCACCGACAACGCAAAGCTTTATTCGCTGATGCAAAAATAAGCGTTCGAAGCCTCTGAAGCTTCACCAATAGCCTTAGGATCATTCTCCCATGTTTTAATCACATAACAACAGAGGATTAATGAATCATCATGCATTCATAATCCCAGCAACACGACACCTCAACTTCGCCTCATAAACAACCTTCAAATGCATTCTAAAACAACCAAAAACACCTTTCAACTCAACCTAAGCACAACCCAGCCATAATCTAACATTTCAATCCATCAATTGACATCCAAAAACCACTTAACGTCAACCTTATACCTTCAGCATACATTAAACCTCCACAACTCCTCAAAAACACACAACTAGCAACCTAGAAAATTAGAGATTCACAAAGCTTCGGGATTCCAATGTTAAAATCAATCTATTAACATTATAAAACATCAAAATCTCAATTAAAATCAATCAAGAACCCAACAAAATATATCTCAATCGAAAATCACATAAACTCATCAAATAAATCTTGATTTAGCCAAATTCGTTCATTAAATCATTAAAACTCAATAGAAATCATTTATAAAGAGTCAAAAACTTGGAAATTTCAATAAAGAACCATTCATTAGAGGAGAAAAACAAACCTTACCTCTAATGAGTGAGTTTTCTCCCAATTGAATGTTTTCTCTTAAAAAACAAAGGAATACAATAAGGTTTTGGAAAACAAAATTGAGGAATCCATTAGGAAATCAAAGGTTTAAGAAATCATGAACATTACCTTAGTTTACTGATGAAAAGGAAAGTGTTTGGCTAAGGAGAAGTTGAGAGAAAAATTTGAGAAAATGAAGTTACGTCAAAAAGTGATTTTAGGAAATAACCACATTCCTTAATTAAATCCCCTTTTAATTTATTTAATTAAAACTCCTTTAAAATAATCTTAATTAAGAGAAAACTCATATTAGATCAATTGGTAAATAAGCTCTTTAAGGATTCAAATTTTTGACTCTTTTACAAAACAATCACTTAAAAAGTTTCCAATCTTTACATTTTGGTCACTAGCCCAAAATGTCCGATTTTCAAAACTTATTTTCCAAACTTGACTTTACCAAACATGTCTATATATTTAATAATGATTTTTAGCTATTTTTCCAATATTCTTTTCACCCAAAAATATTTAATTCGATATTAAATCCCGAATTCAACTCGAATCTCTAACCCGGCCCACCGGATCGTCTAATCAGCCTATAAACATCTAGGCCAAAAATCGGGGCGTTACAACTCTCCCCCACTTAGGAAATTTTGTCCTCGAAATTTTACCTGAAGGAAACAAATGCGGAAATTATTTCAACATGTTCTTCTTGCTCTCCCATATGGCATCCTCAACTCTGCGATGTCGCCACAACACCTTTACAAGCTCAATCGTCTTACCACGAAGAACTTTGCTGCTAGAATCAAAGATCTCTATCGGTTCCTCATCATAAGACAAATTTGGTTGCAACTCAATATCCTTCACTAGTATAACATGTGAAGGATCCGACCGATACTTCTGCAACATCAATACATGAAACACATCATGAATCTTCTCCAACTCAAAAGGTAACCTTAAGGGATAAGCCACAGGACCAACACGCTCCACAATCTCATATGGTCCAATAAACCTCAAACTAAGCTTACCCTTACGTCCAAACCGCATCACATTCTTCCAAGGTGACACCTTCAAGAACATGCGGTCACCAACCGCATATTAGATCTCCCTACGCTTCAAATTCGCATAGGATTTCTGAGGATCCAAATCTGCTTTCAAGCTATCACAAATGAGTTTCCCTTTTTCATTTGTATCCTTTAACACATCCGGCAAAGGAACATACTTTTCCCCAGCTTCAACCCAATACAAAGGCGTACGACACTTCCTACCATACAAGGCTCCATACGGTGCCATTTGTATATTAGTCTGATAACTATTATTATAGGTGAACTCCACCAAAGGCAACTGTCTCTCGTAGGTTCCTTGGAACTCAATGATACAACACCTCAACATATCCTCCAAGACCTAGATCACACGTTCATAATGACCATTCGTCTGATGATGATACAAAGTACTAAAATTCAACCGTGTACCCAAAGCTCGATGTAAACACTCCCAAATCCTCATTGTAAACCAAAACTCTCTATCCGACACTATAGACTTAGGCACATCGTGCAAACGCACAATCTCAATGATATACAAATCCACCAATTTATCCAAAGCATACGTCGTATGTACAGGCACAAAATGTGCACACTTTGTAAACCGATCAACAATCACCCAAATGGAATCCTTTTTAGCAGACGTCACAACCCAGACACAAAATCTATGGTGATTCTTTCCCATTTCCATTCTGGTATCCTCAACGGTTGCAACAACCCAAAAGGAAACTGATGCTTAGCCTTAACACGCTGACATACCATGCATCTAGCAACAAAATCAACCACATCCTTTTTTAAACCAACCCAAAAGTACTATCCTTTCAAACCTTAATACATCTTAGTACTACCGGGGTGCATAGCAAAAGGACTAGCATGTGCCTCGGTCAAGATGATACGCATCAATTCATCATCATTGGGCACCACTATTCGGCATTTTAAACACAAAACTCTATTATCATTAAAATGAAAATCCGTCAGATTCCCATCCATGATATCCTTAACATGTGATACCAACGCATCATCATAAGGTTGCTTTTCTTTAATCAACCGTGACAAAGATGGATTCACTTGCAATTCGGCCAATAAACTTCCATCATACGTCACACTCAACAGTGCAAACACCGCCCTCAACTCCACCGTGACCTTCCTACTCAAAGCATCAGCCACGACATTAGCCTTTCCCGAATGATACTCAATCGTTCAATCATAATCCTTAAGCAACTCCAAGCATATACGTCGCCTAAGATTTAAATCCTTTTGAGTCATCAAATAATTCAAACTCTTATGATCCGTGTACACAACATATATCTCACCGTAAAGATAATGCCTCCAAATTTTCAACGCAAACTCAACTACGGCAAGCTCAAGATCACGGGTAGGATAATTGCACTCGTGCACTTTCAACTGTCTAGATGCATAAGCCACAACTTTTCCTTCTTACATCTACACACAACCCAAACCTACATATGATGCATCACTATAAACAATAAACTCCTTACCCGAATCAAGTTCAATCAAGATAAGAGCTTGCGTCAAAGCTTCATTCAACTTTTCAAAAGCTTGATGTTTATCCTCCATCCACTCAAAACGGACATTCTTTTGCAAAAACCTAGTTAAAGGAGCAGTAATCCTAAAAAAACCATCCACAAACCTATGGTAATATCCAGCCAACCCAAGGACACTACGAACCTCCAACACTGACTCAGGTGACTTCCAACCTATCACCACCACAATCTTATGTGGATCAACCCAAATTCCTCGGCTGGCACAACATGCCCAAGGAAAACAACCTCACTAAGCCAAAACTCATACTTACTCAACTTAACATACAACTGATTATCCAACAACGCCTGAAGCACAATTTGCAAGTGTCAATCATGATCCTCCTTTGTACGAGAGTACACAAGAATGTCATCAATAAACACGACCACAAATTGATCCAAAAACTCATGGAACACCCGATTCATCATATCCATGAATACAACAGGGAATTAGTCAAATCAAATGGCATCACCAAGAACTTATAATGCTCGTACCACGTACAAAAAGTAGTATTCGGCACATCCACATCCTTTACCTTTAACTAATAAAACCCGCACCTCAAATCAATCTTAGAAAACACTAATGCACCTTTAAACTGATCAAACAAATCATCAATCCATGGTAAGGGATACTTATTCTTAATCGTTAACTTGTTTAGTTGTCGATAATCAATGCACCTCCTTTGACCCTGGATTCATAACATAGGCTAGGAACGTCTTACAACCCGAATCCATCAAATGACTCGCTTCTAGAGCTGAAATAAGATTGAACAAGAACTTAGCATTCTCACCCACGATTACACCTCGTAATCATTAACAAGTTTCAAAGAAACTCACTTGGTTTCAAAATCAAACACAGCCCTATGCTCGGTCAACCAATCCATACGCATGATTACATAAAAACCGTGAAATGACAACTTTATCAAATCAACTGCAAACACATGACCTTAAACAGTCAAATGATATCTCCTAAACAACCTTTTTGTAACAACTATTTCACCAAAAGAACTAGTTACTTGCATTCACACATCTAATACCTCAACCGATATATCAAGCAAATGTGCATGCTCACGCACGATATATGAATGTGTAGAACCAGAATCAACCAAAGAAAACAATGACAACGATCGCAAAATAAATGTACCTACTATCACATCAGTGTCGTTACGTCCCTCGAGGTGTGGGTACACCCTCGCAGGACCAGCACCCTCAAGTTGAATAGAAACAGTATGAGCCATCGTCCTTAGACCTTCGTCTCTACGCTGAAACTATCCACAACCACGACCTCTGCCCCGCTTTGGTGTGACTACATGTGCCCTAGCATGACCACCAGTAGCCAACAACGAACAATCGCGTCTCAAATGATCATTAGACCCACAACTCCAACAAGAGTTAGCAACAACAATAGAAAGAGCATGTCCCTCACGAACCAAACGTGGATAGTTTCCCCTCATGTGCTCACGCAATCCACATACCCATCATGTATTAAACGTCGATCTTGCCTAGGTACCCTAAACATGCGGTCCACACCTAGTGTTATCTCTACCTTGCCTTGAATCCGAACGGTACCTCTTATCACGATGCTTCTTATACTGACCACCACCGAAACTAGAGTTTGTAACTCTCTTGCTCGAGCCACAACCTCCCACACGAGATGATAAACCCAAGTTCTACTCAATGTCCTTCGTCCGTATAACCAACACGTCAAAATCGGTGTAGTGAGAAGCCAACATGTATATCTTTACATCTCGTGCCAATATATAACATAATAGGTCACAACGATGCCTCTCATTCGGTACCAGCTCAGAGGCATACTGGCTCAACCGAGCAAACTAAACCTCATACTCAGCCATAGACATAATACTATGAACTAAAGCCATAAATTCCCATTTCTTTTCATCCAAGTATATAACTCCCAGACACTTCTTCTTAAAGACGGCTTGGTGAAATTCCTAATCCACATCATTGGGTTCTATGCCCGCAGTTACAGTTGTCCACCAACTATACGCGTCTTCTTGTAATAAAGATACATCACATCCTAATTAACGAGTGTCATTACACCCAATTTAATCCAAAATCTGAACAGTACTGGCCATCCACACCTCGGATGCCTCGGGTGCCAACCCACAGTACTTAACTCCTGCCAAACTATAGACGTTCTAACGACAACCCTATTTACCCAACAGCTGGCGTAGGCACATGCGCTCCAGCAACAGTAACCCGAAAAGCTCCAGTCATTGCTTGTATCAAAGGCTCCATATCACCCAAAAATGGCCTAGTTGGCGCATGTGGTACTTGTTTCACATTCTAGGGTGGAGTTGGCAGAGGGGTGGTAACTCTCTTGGGGGTATAACATCCTCATGATTTCCTTGCCCAACGGCAATAGCAATTGTACCAGATTGCAACACTCTCCTCATTCCCATCATGCTAAAATATCTAAGTCATTATAATACACCAAAAAAAATAATCAGGCCAGCTTTAAGCAAGGATCCAAGACTTCCATTTCAAATCAAAATATTTTAGACTGTAGTAATAAGACAATGTGTCCCCAAAACATACCCCGGCATGGCATAAAACAACCAACGTGCATATAACAATCACCGTGCAAAGAAAACATCTGAAATCAACCAGTTACAATATTTCAATAATCATAACACCATGCCAATTATCACAAATTTGGCTATGATACCATCAAATGTAACCCCCTCGACCTGGCCTAGTCGCAAGACTGAACCGAGTGAGCTATATTGGGTTTACCAGAACAAACCCGTAAAGATTAACTCAAATTATGTCCATTCTTTCCTTTTATCTTATCTAGATGCAACTTATTAACCTATGGTGAGCCTACTGGTAGCGGATGAAAACTCAACTCAATTTGGCGTCGATGCGACACAATTGCACTAAATGTAATTTTGAGACCAAATTGCAATTACAGAAAAATATAGGGACTTTACACATTTTATAGTTACCAAACCCTAATCGGTTAGATTACATGCCTACAAGTATTGTTTCAACCTCAAACAATCATCCAAACTCCTTTAATTGCATACATAACATTTAGGGACTAAAACAAATAAAACAGAAACTTCTAAACATCACATTAACTGAAATAACAACTGCCTGTATCGGTACACGAGTAAGTGTATCGGTACACCTTGCTATTTCATAAGATCCCAAATTCTTGTATCTCAAACCGTAGTAATACAACTATTCGTGTATCGGTACGCCTTGCCAAAATCCCCTTTCATGTACCAAAATAGGTACCCTGTATTGAAATGTAGTTTAAAAAATAGCTTACACATGTACCGATACGCTTAGACATTTAATGTCCATTTTTGTTGATTTTCATGTTTTCAAGGATCCATACACATTCTAACATGCCTCAAACTTATACACAACTAAACCAAGGATCATTCCAACTCAAAACATCGAAAAATTAAGTTCGAATCATGGATAATGCTTCAAAGGGTAAACTAGAGGCATGCTTCTTAGAAACCAAACCATTCAACTTCCAAAACATAAAACTAAAGCCACAACCAACATAAGAGGCCAAATACAAATCCAAAGCAACATTACAAACATGCTCAAATAAGGAGTTTAGCATAAACTTTCCCAAAACAACAACGAAACCCCATTGTCTTTATTACTACAAGTCTAATTCGAAATCATAATTTCAATACTCGAAGTCCTTGGTAATCCATTGCCCGCACACTACCTCTTAACCTTTAATTATTTGCATTAATGAACAAAAAGAGCGTAAGTACACAAAGCTTAGTGAGGGGTGCTCAAACGACACACCATCAATGCATTTTAAAACCATTTCCCAAAAACCACATTGAAATCACCATTTCATTAAACTTATAAACATCATGCCTTGAAAACCATGCACTTAACACCTTCAAAAACCAGCACATTAAACTATATGCAACATGTATCATGGATCAATAGCAAGTCTCATTGCTAAACCTCAATTTAAGCTTTCTCATGCATAACAACCATATGAAAAGCTTAAGAGAAAACATGTATAAACCAACATTATACATAAACATCCATCAACATGATACATCTACAATTATATTGGCTTTCAAGTGGATTATAAACCAAGTTCCACTTTTCAAAATATTCCATCGGATACACAGATTCAACAAGTGTCCTCTCAACACTTCATGCCATTTCAACCAGAATTCAAGGGTACATTCACAACCCGGGGACACCAACCCCAATCATTAGTTAGACATATAATCCACTAACGAGAGTTTTTAGTGCCATATAACCCCTCAACTGTTAGGGTACTTGAATAGAGTATTGGATACACCGTATAAACCCCTCAACATCCAAGATGACTTATTTATAGTGCATTATAAATCCTATGGTCGGCCAACTATATCCGATAACATTTTAAATCACATTACTTGCCAATATAATTCATTATTAACCATGTACCTCACTGTTTTTATATGCATCAATTCAAAACCATTTCCAAAGCAAAAAACCATGCTTTAAAACAAGTATCTCACATACTTACATGGATCATTTACTAAATGCATCTTTCATCATTATATGATCAAAAACAGTATTAAATATACTTTAAAACATGCTTAAACAATAGGTACCATTTAACTCAAAACAAGTGCATAAAATCCATTCCGTAAAAGCACGACCAAGGGAGAAATCTCTCTATCCTTACTTCTGAGTTTAAAACAATGTTTCAAGATAAGTTTAAACTCCCATAAATAACCTTTAAAGCATTTCAAAGCTGAAATCTACGTTCTCACTCACCGACAACGCAAAACTTTATTTGCTGATGCGAAAACAAGAGTCCGAAGCCTCCGAAGCTTCACCAATAGCCTTAGGATCACTCTCCCCTGTTTTAATCACATAACAACAGAGGATTAATGCATCATCATGCATTCATAATCCCAGCAACACAACACCTCAACTTTGCCTCACTAAAAACCTTCAAACGCCTTTTGAAACAACCGAAAACACCTTTCAACTCAACCTAAACACAACTCAGCCATAATCTAACATTTCAATCCATCAATTAACATAAATTGACATCCAAAAACCACTTAGCATCAACCTTATACCTCCATCATACATTAAACCTCCACAACTCCTCAAAAATACACAACTAACAACCTAGAAAATTAGAGATTCACAAAGCTTCGGGATTCCAATATTAAAATCAACCTATTAACATTATAAAACAACAAAAATCTCAATTAAAATCAATCAAGAACCCAACAAAACAGATCCCATTTGAAAATCACATAAACTCATCAAATAAATCCCGATTTAGCCAAATTCCATCTTTTAATCATTAAAACTCAATAGAAATAATTTACAAAGAGTCAAGAACTTGTAAATTTCAATAAAGAACTATTCATTAGAGAAGAAGAACGAACCTTACCTCTAATGAGTGAGTTTCCTCTCAATTGGATGTTTTCTCTTGAAAAACAAAGAAATACAATAAGATTTTGGAAAACAAAATTGAGGAATCCATTAGGAAATCAAAGGTTTAAGAAATCAAGAACATTAACTTAGTTTTCTGATGAATAAGAAAGTGTTTGGCTGAGGAGAAGTTGAGAGAAATTTTGAGAAAATGAAGTTACGTCAAAAAGTGATTTTAGGAAATAACCGGATTCCTTAATTAAATCCCTTTTAATTTCTTTAATTTAAACTCCTTTAAAATAATCCTACTTAAGAGAAAACTCAGCTTAGACCAATTGGTAAATTAACTCCTTAAGGATTCAAAGTTTTGACTCTTTTACAAAACAGTCACTAAAAATAGTTTCCAATGTTTACATTTTGGTCACTAGCCCAAAATGTCCGATTTCCAAAACTTATTTTTCCAAAATTGACTTTACCAAACATTTCCATATATTTTATAATAATTTTTAGCTATTCTTCCAAATATTTTTCTCACCTAAAAATATTTAATCTGATTTTAAATCTCGAATCTCTAACCCGACCCACCGGACAGTCTAATCAACCTATAATCCTCTAGGCCCAAAACCGAGACGTTACAAAAGTTCAAAAGGGTGTAAGGAACATTGAGCTGAAATGAAAGATCAAATGAACAAAATAGAGTCTAAACTGGATAAGACAACTCCAAGCTGAAAGAAAACAACTCGTATTTGGAGAAGCTACTAAAGCTGATAGCTGAAAGAGCTGGAGAGCAGATTCCTACACTAGAGAAAGAGAAAACCAGTGAGGTATTACTTAATTGTATAAACGTAAAGGAAGAAAAACAACTTGTGCATGTTACAGTGTTAGATGATAGAGAAAAATATTTCTTCAAAATTGATGAACCTAGCATATTAGCTATTAAACATGATCTGCTACCTAGGTATAACAGTATGCATCTAGGTGAAAATTCTCCTGCAATGAATCTATTAGATAGGAGAAAGACAATCAATTTAGTCAGTTGGGAGGTTCTGGGAACTTTACTCCTAGGCCTAAGATTGAACTACAATTTTTTTTAAAGGTCGGAACACTAGAGGATGGGTTAGAAGGTGTCAAAATATTTCAACATTTTTTTAATTCTTGAAAATTAGAAAATAGAGATGGCTTTCATGTACTTAATGAGAAAGGCGAAGACTTGGTTTGATGTTTACATAATGCAGAAGCATAAGCTCACATGACAAGAATTTACTGTTGATTTGTGCCATAGGTTTTGTGATAAAACTTATGTGGATATTGTGAAAGAGTTCAATAAGTTGGTACAATTAAGCTCAATTGAATGCTACCATGAAAAATTTGAAGAATTACAGCCTTTCATGATTCAACAAAACTCCCAGTCGAGTGAGGAATATTTTGTTTCAAGTATCATTAGTGACCTCAAGGATGAATTGAAACACAAGGTTAAGGTGCTACAACCTAAAACAGCTGCATGGAGGCAAGCTAGATTGTATGACTTAGCTGTAAAAATGGAATCAAGAAAATACAAGTATGCTTCTAGACCCAGCAATTTTAGTAACCAGAATTCCTTGCAGAAGAATCTAGTACACAGACCTACTGTCAGTAGCCAAAGTAACAAGTAGTCACTGGTAGAATACAAAAGAACTCATAATTTTATGATTCAAATGTAGAAAAAAATTAGTCATGACCATCAATGCAAGGTGAAATAGTTTAACTGTATGAAAGAAGAAGATGCAGAAAAAAACACTACCAAAGAAGATGAGATAGTGGAAACATAGGGACCAATAGAAGGGAAATTCTAGAAATCTCGATGAATTCTTTAACTGGTAGTACAAGGTACAATGCACTAAAGATTCAAGGCTTTGTGAAAGGAACCACTAAATATTCTGATATCTAGTGGTAGCACACACAATTTTATCATTCCTAAGTGGGCCAAGGAGAGAGTGAAAGTGTTGCAAACAAACCCTTTTAATTATCACAGTCTCTAATGGTGAAAAACTATGTAGTATTGCTATGAGTAAATTATTGAACTGAAAATGCAGGGGGCACAGTTTTGAGCATGATTTTAAATTTCTATAGATGGGGTACTGACATGGATCTTGGGGTCGATTGGATGCAAAAATATAATCCTATTCTGATGGACTTCAAACAGATGACACTAAGTTTTCAAAGTGAAGAGAACTCGATAGTTTTGCAATGAGGGAGAAATTACAAAAATAATAATAATAATAATAATAAATTAGATTGATATAAGAAAAAAACTACAAAAGATGACTGAAAAAAATCATTAGTGCATAGTTAAAATTTTATGATGAGTGCTGAAAAATTGAGGTGACTGTATTTTTGCATTCAAAGTAGTGTTTGAAGAACCTATTATGACTATTTCTATCATATTACAACCTTTATTGGAAGAATTCAAAGTAGTGTTTGAGGAACCTACTACAAACAACGTGACCATGCTATTGTGTTACAACCAAAAAGCAAAAGTTGAAAGACAAATTAAAGAAATTTTATCTTCTTCTATCATTCAGATAAGTTAAAGCCATTTTGCTTCTCCATGTCTTTTGGTCAAGAAGAATGATGGTATTTTCACGAGGTTGGAAGAATTGGGGGAAAAGTTAGGGTTTCAAACTGAAATTGAGGTTGAAAAGAGGAAATCGATTGAGATGACTGATATTGAAATGAAAAGCAATTCTCATTTAATTATGGGAGAGAAGAACGACGTTGTTGAGGAGACTGAAGTTAGTGGACGGGATGCTGCTGAAGATATTGGGTCAGATGTTGGAAGCCCAGTAAAAAAAGCAGCTGATTCTTATTCAAGGACAGCTCAAGCCCTAACGGCTATTTTGGTTATCAGTACCGCCACGTATCATTAAATAATTTGTGTTGAGATTTTTTTTTCAGCTTATTAGGGTATTGATGTAATCATTTTCATCTTATGTGAATATATATATATATATATATATGAAAGTTCATCTCTTTTCTTCAATCTTGTTCTCTCTATTTTCTTAAACCAACTTAGCTTCCTCCCCCCAAACGAAACTCCACGTTTGGACAGCATCACTAACAATTGCTCCGAACCCACAATCACCCCAATTGCAGGGGCTTATTTGAACAATTCCTTCAAAGATTTTTTCCATAAGTTCTCTTTTCTAGAAGCTAGAGAACGTTTCTTCTTTATCAGAGATGTGTTTCTTTTTCCTATTAATAGAAATACCCATAGCCAAAAGAGACTCAACTATATTGTCACTGATACACAACGTTGTCCCTGGGCTATTAATCTGTAGGGAAGCGGCTAGAGGAGATGATTTGACCAACAAATTGGTTGCAGGCAAATATGAGAGATTGATAACATGTGTGTCTGGCAGAGAATTAAAAGGAGGAAATCTATTGTCGATGAAAAATGGTTTGAGACACAATATGCTGATATATCAAAAGTTAAAACATCGTCCGTTGTATCGAACTTCAGAATAGATTGGAATAAACTAGATATAACAAAAAAAGAAACACTAGTTACCCTTGGACTCAAAGAAAGTAATAAAAGGCAATTTATATATAAAAATGAGAAATGGGTCGGAACTAAACCTATTAACGTTTCAGAGTATGCTGGTAAAGAAAAAAAAATATTGCTTTCTTATTTTTCGCTTCTATTTTCTATTTGTGATTTGACATAGGCTGCTGAAAAAATCTTGATTAAAATCGATTCCTTTTCTTTTTCTTTAATTCTTGTTCTTTCTTTATTTTAGTCGGGAGACGATTTCAAATAAACAAGTACGGAAGCTATAATTGTAAACCACGATCGAATTTATGGAAACATTAGTTTATACATTCCTCTTAGTATCTACTATAGGAATAATTTTTTTCACTATCTTTTTTCGAGAACCGCAGACTCATCCTCGGACAATTGCTAACAGGCGGCTCCATGGGGCCGATTGTCTCGATTTTCTCGAAGAAAGACACCTCGAAGCATGCTTGGTACGGGTCAGAAACAATCCCCATAAAATCGGAATCGATATTTTCAACATCTTTCATGTTGTCCTTGATTGTTTCCTTTACAAGACTGTGAGCCTTACCTTTTTCTGAAACCCCCAACAACCTAGTATTTCTTGAGCAAAGAGCATGAGAGACCTCGACATTTGAACCTGGATCCCCATTCCCATTCTTGCGAGAAACATTGGAGATTTTCATATTTCCAGGGAGCTGGATCAGATTTTGATCGACCTTTCCAATAGCCATGAACTTTCTCCACGTTGTAGATGCACAGCGCCACGGTCCATAACGAGCTGTTCGCTTATAGAGTAGTCAAACCAACACTCCTTCTCCGCATGACCAAGGCAATCGCAAGCAAAACAAAATTCTGGGATCCTTTCAAATTTGAAATTAACATCGACTGGTTCAAACAATTTCCTTTTGAGATTGAAGCCCATTTTAAGGGGATCTTCAACTCTCATAGCAACTTTTAATCGCAGTTGGCCGTCCCATTTGACCTGATGATCATCCCTAATATTGGACTCTATATACTTGGGAAAAATGCTACTGATCTTTTATGCATTCTTTTCAGTTATGAGAGATAAGGGAATATTATGCACTTGAATTCAGAACTCCTCCAAAGAGAAGTCGACATCTTCCAGTGTAGCTTCCACGAACAACTCTTTGAGAATGATAAGCCTATTTTGGACAGACCAAGCTTGCTTCAGTGTTTCAATCGAAAGGAAAACTAAGAGTATCATATTCTTACCAAGATCATGGCATTCAAGCTCTTCTTCCTTGCAGTTCCACATTTTCCTAAGAATAGCGGAAACTGTAAAAAAAAATTGGAGGCACGATTGGAGAGAATCTTACCAACTAAATAGTGCTTTTTGATAGCCGTATTGACTTCCTAATCCTCTTCCAATTCTAACGATACAAGCAAGACATTCTCATGGACTTTATCCTGTTGGCAGCCAAGGTTAACCATCATAGGGAGGTTTGAGTCTGTATCCATCTTGGGAGACAAAAGGAGTCAAGGAAAATAAATGAGGTAGTTGGAGTGGGGAGCAGACAAGAATGGTGGGGTAACAGGGTGAGGACCCGACCACACGGGAGATGGAAAAAGAGCCCAAGTGGGAAAACTCGACCAACAATGAAGGAGGAAAGTCGAGCCAGTGGGCTCTACACCGGACCTTGGATGAACACACTCCTTAAGGGTGAAACAACCTAGTAAGAGCCAGGCTAACACTCATGAAGAAGAAGGATCCAAAGAGAGAGGAGAGAGAGCATTAAGGACTCGTAAAAAGAAAGTTTGATACGTTGCAAAACAGTGTCCTTTTTTTTAATGTGACCCTTCCCCAATTTTCCTCAATTACTTAATTGTTTATATGGCATTATTTCCCATTCTTTGCGTTCTAGTCATTCATGATTGATGTTCTGCTTATTCCTTCATGTCCCTTTTGCATAGGGTTGAAACCATATGTTAAATTTGGTTTATTCAATTTCAGATTCATTTCGGTGAATCAATCTAACACCTATAACTTAGGTCTAATCCTTCTAGACCGAGTGATGGGTGTTACAGTACTAATCATGTTATTTTGCAGCAACAAATTTACAAACAAAGCTTGTTGAGAAACTTAGGAGCTTGGTATGATTGGTAAGGTGGGGAGTATTTTGGGCGAGGAGAATGCGAATTTGAGCTTCATTCATGAGTGTCGAAAGGATTGCACCAAGGAAGCAAGCAATGGTCAAGTCTCTGGCACTCAAGAGTTTGTTTTCCTCAACTTGGTAACTCACACCAACACTCACGTTGATGCTAATACCCCTTTCTTTCATTACTCTGCTCATCTTCTTTTCCATTATCCATGTCTTCTTTAAAATTATGATTTAGGAAAATGAATTCTTTTTAAATGTTGATTTTTTTTTTGTTTTGAGTCAAAGGACGAGTCAAGCATGGTCTAAAGTGGCCAAACATTGCCAATTCAGTCGTCTAAATGTGCCAAATCAGACTTCCATGACTGGGATAACAACTATAACGGCTGAGTGATTTATTTGATATTTTCAGACAACATTAGTGACTGTTTCGTCAGTTTTGAGATTTTAGTGCTAAAAATGCCAAGCATACTTATATTCCAATGACCATCTAATGTAATTTACCCATATTTCGAAGACTAAAAACCAATGACTTCAACGACCGCTCTTTCGATAAAAAAAAAAAAAGCTAAACTGTCAAATTTGTCAATATAGTAAACTCGAATCAATAACGTTGTCTATAAATATTTTATATATAATTTTACCATCAAAATCATTTAATTATAATAATTTTACTATTTGACTGACGTTGATCGTTAAATTGCTGATGTGGTGGTCTACGATGATGTGGCAATACATGTGTAATGATAAAGTGGCAAAGGGGTTGGATTGCTTTTTTTAACTAACTTCGAGGGTATAATTGAATTTTTTGTTGAGTTTAGGGGCATAATTGATTTTAATTGAAAGTTCGATAACTTATTTAATATCTAAGTTAAAAATGAGAATTTAAGAGATTATTAAAATTTTAAATATTGAAAATGGACAAATATTTTTTTTAAAAATAAATTAATTTAATCGATTTATTTAGTTTTTGAGTAAAATTGGATAAATAATTTAGTTTTTTGAGTAGAACTTTTATAAACAGAATATATGAAAAATCTATTAATAAATTGGTGTAAATATCATTTGGGTCAGTAATAATTTTAAAAATAAGTCAAGTGAGAACTCTCGCAAAAAATCAAAATATTCTTCATTTTAAAAAAAAATCCATGAACTTAATAAAAATAAATAAGATATTCAAAAAATTATTGAAAAGAAAAACTAATATAAAAATTTAAAATGCTTTAGAAATTATAAAATGATAAAATATAAATATAAAAATTAAAAATTGTTTATAAAGTATTAAAAAATTGAACAATTTCATCAAATCTCCTTTTGCTTTTCTACATCAAATTTATGCTCGTTAATATTTGATAAGTTTTATTATTATTTTAGTGGAAAGATGATTCCGTTGAAAATATATTCAATGAATATCAGTCGCCTTAGAATAACTAACAACAGTCGAAGAATTTTTCAATGATTTTTATACATTTTTTGAAATTTTGATTTTTTTATATTTATAACTTTTGATATTTTTAATTTTATATTTTTTACTTAATTTTTTAAATTCATTATATTATTTTTATTTTTAATATTTTATAAATATTTATATATTTATTTAAATATGTTTAATTTTTAATAATTTCTTATTTTTTATCTTAAATATTAAATAAATTATCGAACTTTCAATTAAAATCAAGTATGACCCTAAACTCAACAAAATATCAATTATACCCTCGAAGTCGGTTAAAAAAATCAATTCAGTCCCTCTACCATGTCATCATTACAAGTGTATTGTCACGTCACCATCGTGGACCACCACGTCAGCACTGTTAACTGTCACATTAGTACTTTAACAGTCAAGTCGATCAAAGGATAAAATTGCTGCAATTGAATGACTTCGAGGGAGAAATTGCATTTCGGATATCCTATCCGATTTGATATGAAATTTAGGATATTCGAAATATTTAGATCAGAAATTTAACGATATGTGTCCGGTCTGAAAAAATAGGATATACATTTTTTTGTATCCGAAATTTATGACTTGATTTAACTGTTTTCTTAAAAATTTGACGATCGTATCCATTAAAATTTTGGGTTTTGGACTATAACAATCAACAAATTATTGAATATAGCAAAATTTGCATCCATGGAAATTTCAATTTTTCATATATAAGTATATACCAAGTATAAATATCGAATATAACAAGATTCATATCTATAAAAAAATTGAATTTTCGAATAATCGGATATATGATCCGAATGTGAAATAACTATCTATATTCTATTCGAAATTTTCAGGTATCCAATTCGAATTATAAAAAATATAAGAAAGGGATTGAATATTTAAAATTTCAGGTCTGATAAATCGAATCTGACTTTTTTGCACACCCTATACTCTTCGAGAGGTTCTAGGGTGAAACCTTTAATTTAAGGTTAATTTAAGGTTGGGCGATTCTTGAGGTTATAAGTTTGTACATAAATCCTTAAGAGGTTTATGCATAATTATTTACAGAAATTGTCAGAAAAATAGTATCTAGATAAAATATTACGACTTAAGGATTTTTGTACCTACAAAAACACTGCAAGAACACATATTATCTTACAAAAACTATGAGAATTTCAGTAGGTACCGAGATTATTACACATTATAAATTTTTGTTACAAAAATTATAATAAAAAAGGTAGGTACGAAAATCCTTACCCAAGATCACCAAAAGCAAAAGTAACTTAGCTAAGGGTAAGAAATTATGTACATACATAGTTGCCTACAAGAAAATCTAATTTCTTACACAAACGATGGAAATTTCAGTAGATACCTAACTTATTAACCTTTATACGTAATTTGTTACAGAAATTGTAATAAAAAAATTAGGAACACAAATACTTATCCGAGATCACCAAAAGAAAAAGCAGCTCAACTAAGGTTAAGAAATTAAGTACATACATAGTTGCCTACAAGAAAACCTAATTTCTTACACAGACGATGGGAAATTCAGTAGGTACGTAAGTTACTAACCATTATACGTAATTTGTTACAAAAATTATAATAAAAAAGTTAGGTACCGGAATCCTTACCCGAGATCACCAAAAGCAAAAGTAGCTTAACTAAGGGTAAGAAATTATGTACATACATAGTTGCCTACTAGAAAACATAATTTATTACACAGACAATGGGAATTTCAGTAAGTACCTAAATTACTAACCTTTATACGTAATTTAATACAAAAATTGTAATAAAAAAGGTAGGTAACAAAATCCTTACCCGAGACCACCAAAAGCAAAAGTAGGTCAACTAAGGGTAAAAAATTATGTACATACATAGTTGCCTACAAGAAAACCTAATTCCTTACATGGACGATGGGAATTTCAGTAGGTACCTAAATTACTAACTTTTATACGTAATTTGTTACAGAAATTGTAATAAAAAGGTAGGTACCGAAATCCTTACCCGATATCACCAAAAGCAAAAGTAGGTCAACTAAGGGTAAAAAATTATGTACATACATAGTTGCATACAAGAAAACCTAATTTCTTACATGGACGATGGAGATTTTAGTAGGTACCTAATTTACAAACCTTTATATGTAATTTGTTACAGATATTGTAATAAAAATGGTAGGTACCAAAATCCTTACCCGAGATCACCAAAAGAAAAAGTAGCTCAACTAAAGGTAAGAAATTATGTACACACTTAGTTGCCTACAAGAAAACCTAATTCCTTACACGGACGATGGGAATTTCAGTAGGTACCGAAATAACTAACCTTTATACGTAATTTGTTACAGAAATTGTAATAGAAAAGGTAGGTACCGAAATCCTTACCCGAGATCACCAAAAGCAAAAGTAGCTCAACTAAGGGTAAGAAATTATGTACATACATAGTTGCCTACAAGAAAACCTAATTTCTTACACGGACAATGGGAATTTCAATAGGCACCTAAATTACTAACTT
This sequence comes from Hibiscus mutabilis, assembly GCA_019671005.1. Lineage (NCBI taxonomy): Eukaryota > Viridiplantae > Streptophyta > Magnoliopsida > Malvales > Malvaceae > Hibiscus > Hibiscus mutabilis. The sequence goes on along the minus strand of CM033727.1, from coordinate 18,752,830 downwards.
TTATACCTAATTTGTTACAGAAATTGTAAAAAAAAGGTAGGTACCAAAATCCTTACCCGAGATCACGAAAAGCAAAAGTAGGTCAACTAAGGGTAAGAAATTATGTACATACATAGTTGCCTACAAGAAAACCTAATTTCTTACACAAACGATGTGGATTTTAGTAGGTACCTAATTTAGAAACCTTTATATGTAATTTGTTACAAATATTGAAATAAAAAAGGTAGGTACCGAAATCCTTACCCAAGATCACCAAAAGAAAAAGTAGCTCAACTAAAGGTAAGAAATTATGTACATACATAGTTGCCTACAAGAAAACCTAATTTATTACACGGAATATGGGAATTTCAGTAGGTACTTAAGTTACTAACCATTATACGTAATTTGTTACAGAAATTGTAAGAAAAAATGTAGGTACTGGAATCCTTACCAGAGATCACCAAAAGAAAAAGCAACTCAACTAAGGGTAAGAAATATTGTACATACATAGTTGCCTACAAAAAACCTAATTTCTTACACAGACGATGGGAATTTCAGTAGATACCTAAATTACTAACCTTTATACGTAATTTATTACAAAAATTGTAACAAAAAAGGCAGGTACCGGAATCCTTACCCTAGATCACCAAAAGCAAAAGTAGCTAAACTAAAGGTAAGAAATTTTGTACATACATAGTTGCCTACAAGAAAACCTAATTTCTTACAGAGATGATGGGAATTTCAGTAGGTACCTAAATTATTATCCTTTATACGTAATTTATTACAGAAATTGTAATAAAATAGGTAGGTACGAAAATCCTTACCCGAGATCACCGAAAGCAAAAGTAGCTCAACTAAGGGTAAGAAATTATGTACATACATAGTTCCCTACAAGAAAACCTAATTTATTACACGGACGATGGGAATTTCAGTAGGTACTTAAGTTACAAGCCATTATACGTAATTTGTTACAGAAATTGTAAGAAGAATGGTAGGTTCTGGAATCCTTACCCGAGATCACCAAAAGCAAAAGTAGGTCAACAAAGGGTAACAAATTATGTACATACGTAGTTGCCTATAAGAAAACCTAATTTTTTACATGGTCAATGGGAATTTTAGTAGGTACCTAAATTATTAACCTTTATACGTAATTTGTTACCAAATTGTAATAGAAAAGGTAGGTATCGAAATCCTTACCCGAGATCACCAAAAGCAAAAGTATCTCAAATAAGGGTAAGAAATTACGTACATACATAGCAGCCTACTAGAAAACGTAATTTTCTACACAGACGATGGGAAATTCAGTAGGAACCTGAATTACTAACCTTTGTACGTAATTTGTTACAGAAATTGGAATAAAAAATAAACGTACCAAAATCCTTACCCGAGATCAACAAAAAATAAAAGTTGCTCAACTTAGGGTAAGAAATTATGCACATACATCGTTGCCTATAAGAAAACCTATTTTATTACACGGACGATAGGAATTTAAGTAGGTACCAAAATTACTAACCTTTATACGTAATTTGTTACAAAAATTGCAATATAAATGTAGGTACGGAAATCCTTATCCGAGATCACCAAAAGCAAAAGTAGCTCAACTAAGGGTAAGAAATTATATACATACATAGTTGCCTACAAGAAAACCTAATTTATTACACGGGCGATGGGAATTTCAGTAGGTACTTAAGTTACTAACCATTATACGTAATTTGTTACAAAATTGTAAGAAAAAAGGTAAGTTCCGAAATCCTTATACAAGATCACCAAATGGAAAAGTAGCTCAACTAAGGGTAAGAAAGTATGTACATACATAGTTGCCTACAAGAAAACCTAATTCCTTACACAAATGATGGAAATTTTAATAGGTACCTAAATTACTAACCTTTATACATAATTTATTATAGAAATTAATAAAAAAGGTAAGTACAGGAATCCTTACCCGAGATCACCAAAAAGCAAAAGTAGGTCAACTAAGGGTAAGAAATTATATACATACATAGTTGCCTACAAGAAAATGTAATTTCTTACACGAACAATGGGAATTTCAGTAGGTACCTAAATTATTAACCTTTATACGTAATTTATTACAGAAATTGTAATAAAAAATGTAGGTATAGAAATCCTTACCCGAAATCACCAAAAGCAAAAGTAGGTCAACTAAGGTTAAGAAATTATATACAAACATAGTTGCCTACAAGAAAACCTAATTTCTTACACAGACGATGGGAATTTAAGTAGGTACCTAATTTGCTAACCTTTATACGTTATTTATTACTAAAATTATAATAAAAAAAGTAGGTACCGAAATCCTTACTCGAGATCACCAAAAGCAAATGTAGCTCAACTAAGGGTAAGATATTATGTACATACATAGTTGCCTACAAGAAAACCTAATTTCTTACACGGACGATGGGAATTTCAGTAGGTACTTATATTACTAAACTTTATACGTAATTTGTTACAAAAATTATAATAGAAAAGGAAGGTACTGAAATCCTTACTCAAGATCACAAAAAGCAAAAGTAACTCAACTAAGGGTAAGAAATTATGTACATACATAGTTGCCTACAAGAAAACGTAATTTCCTACACGGACGATGAGAATTTCAGTCGGTACCTAAATTACAAACATTTATACGAAATTTGTTACAGAAATTGTAATAAAAAGGTACGTACCAAAATCCTTATCCGAGATCACCAAAAATAAATTTTGCTCAACTAAGGGTAAGAAATTATATACATACATAGTTGCCTACAAGAAAACCTAATTTATTACACGGACGATGGGAATTTCAGTAGGTACTTAAGTTACTAACCATTATACGTAATTTGTTACAAAATTGTAAGAAAAAAGGTAGGTTCCGGAATCCTTATAAAAGATCACCAAATGCAAAAGTAGCTCAAATAAGGGTAAAAAATTATGTACGTACATAGTTGCCTACAAGAAAACCTAATTTCTTACATAGACGATGGGAATTTTAATAGGTACCTAAATACCAACCTTTATACGTAATTTATTATAGAAATTATAATAAAAAAGGTAAGTGTCGGAATCCTTACCCGAGATCACCAAAAACAAACGTAGGTCATCTAAGGGTAAGAAATTATGTACATACATAGTTGCCTACAAGAAAACGTAATTTCTTACACGGACAATGAGAATTTCAGTAGGTACCTAAATCATTAACCTTTATACATAATTTATTACAGAAATTGTAATAAAAAAGGTAGGTACAAAATTCCTTACCCGAAATCACCAAAAGCAAAAGTAGGTTAACTAAGGTTAAGAAATTATATACAACATAGTTGCCTACAAGAAAACCTAATTTCTTACACAGACGATGGGAATTTAATTAGGTACCTAATTTACTAACCTTTATATGTTATTTATTACTAAAATTGTAATAAAAAGGTAGGTACCGAAATCCTTACTCGAGATCACCAAAAGCAAAAGTAGCTCAACTAAGGGTAAGATATTATGTACATACATAGTTGCCTACAAGAAAACCTAATTTCATACACGAACGATGGGAATTTCAGTAGGTACTTATATTACTAAACTTTATACGTAATTTGTTACAAAAATTATAATAGAAAAGGTAGGTACTGAAATCCTTACTCAAGATCACAAAAAGCAAAAGTAACTCAACTAAGGGTAAGAAATTATGTACATACATAGTTGCCTACAAGAAAACGTAATTTCCTACACAGACGATGGGAATTTCAGTCGGTACCTAAATTACTAACATTTATATGAAATTTTTTATAGAAATTGCAATAAAAATGTACGTACCAAAATCCTTATCCGAGATCACCAAAAACAAAATTTGCTTAACTTATGGTAACAAATACATAGTTGCCTACAAGAAAACCTATTTTCTTACACGCACAATGGGAATTTCAATAGGTACCTAAATTACTAACCTTTATAAGTAATTTGTTACAAAAATTGTAATAAAAAATGTAGGTACGGAAATCCTTACCCGAGATCACCAAAAGCAAAAGTAGCTCAACTAAGGGTAAGAAATTATGTATATACATAGTTGCCTACAAGAAAACCTAATTTATTACACGGACGATAGGAATTTTAGTAGGTATTTATGTAACTAATCATTATACGTAATTTGTTATAGGAATTGTATGAAAAACTATAGGTATCGGAATCCTTACCCGAGATCACCAAAAGCAAAAGTAGCTCAACTCAGGGTAAGAAATTATGTACATACATAGTTGCCTAAAAGAAAAACTAATTTCTTACACAGACGATGGGAATTTCAGTAGGTACTTAAATTACTTCACTTTATACGCAATTTATTATAGAAGTTGTAACAAAAAAGGTAGGTACCGAAATCCTTACCCTAGATCACAAAAAGCCAAAGTAACTCAACTAAGGGTAAGAAATTTTGTACATACATAGTTGCCTACAAGAAAACCTAATTTCTTACACAGACAATGGAATTTCAGTAGGTGCCTAAATTACTAACCTTTATACGTAATTTATTACAAAATTGTAATAAAAAAGGTAGGTGCCGAAATCCTTACCCGAGATCACCAAAAGCAAAAGTAGCTCAACTATGGGTAATTAATTATGTACATACATACTTGCCTACAAGAAAACCTAATTTCTTACACGGACGTTGGGAATTTAAGTAGGTACCAAATTTACTAAACTTCGTACGTGATTTGTTACAAATATTATAATAAAAAGGTAGGTACCAAAATCCTTACCCGAGATCACCAAAAGCAAAAGTCGCTCAACTATGGGTATGAAATTATGTATATACATAGTTACCTACAAGAAAACCTCAATTCTTATACGGACAATGAGAATTTCAGTAGGTACCTAAATTACTAACCTTTATACGTAATTTGTTACAAAATTGTAACAGAAAAGGTAGGTACCGAAATCCTTACCCGTGACCACCAAAAGCAAAAGTAGCTCAAGTAAGGGTAGGAAATTAATAACATACATAGTTACCTACAAGAAAACGTAATTTCTTACATAGACGATGGGAATTTCAGTAGGTACCTAAATTACTAACCTTTATATGTAATTTGTTACAGAAATTGCAACAGAAAAGGTAGGTACCGGAATCCATAACCGAGACCACCAAAAGCAAATGTAGCTAAAAAAAGGGTAAGAAATTATGTACGTACATAATTGCCTACAAGAAAATGTAATTTCTTACACGGACAGATGGAATTTCAGTAGGTACCTAAATTACTAACCTTTATACGTAATTTATTACAAAATTTGTAATAAAAAAATGTAGGTACGAAAATCCTTACCCGAGATCACTAAAAGCAAAAGTAGCTCAACTAAGGATAAGAAATTATGTACATACATAGTTGCCTACAAGAAAACCTAATTTATTACACGGAAGATAGGAATTTTAGTAGGTACGTAAGTTACTAACCATTATACGTAATTTGATACAAAAATTGTAAGAAAAATGGTAGGTACCGTAATCCTTACCCGAGATCACCAAAAGCAAAAGTAGGTCAACTAAGGGTAAGAAATTATGTACATACATAGTTGCCTACAAGAATACCTATTTTCTTACACGGACAATAGGAATTTTAGTAGGTACCTAAATTACTATATACGTAATTTGTTGCAGAAATTGTAATAAAAAAGGTAGGTACTGAAATCCTTACTCAATATCACCAAAACAAAAGTAGCTCAACTAAGGGTAAGAAATTATGTTTGCCTACAAGAAAACCTTATTTCTTTCATGGACGATGAGAAATTCAGTAGGTATTTAAGTTACTAACCGTTATACTTAATTTCTTACAAAAATTGCGAAAAAATGTAGGTACTGAAATTCTTACCCGAGATCACCAAAAGCGAAAGCAGCTCAGCTAAGGGTAAAAAATTATGTACGTACATAGTTGGGTATAAGAAAATTTCTTACAAGGACGATGGGAATTTCAGTATGTACCTAAATTACTAATCTTTATATGTAATTTGTTATTAAAATTGTAATAAAAAAGGTTAGTACCGAAATCCTTACCCGAGATCACCAAAAGTAGAAGTAGCTCAACTAAGGGTAAGAAATTATCGAAATAAATAGTTGGCTACAAGAAAACCTAATTTCTTACACGAACGATGGGAATTTCTGTAGGTACCTAAATTACTAACCTTTATACGTAATTTGTTACAGAAATTGTAATAAGAATGGTAGGTACCAGAATCCTTACCCGAGATCACCAAAGGCAAAAGTACCAACTAAGGGTAAGAAATTATGTACATACATAGTTGCCTACAAGAAAATATAATGTCTTACACGGACGATGGGAATTTTAGTAGGTACCTAAATTACTAACCTTTATACATAATTTGTTACAGAAATTGTAATAAAAAAGGTAAGTACCAAAATCCTTACCCGGGATGACCAAAAACAAAAGTTGCTCAACTTAGGGTAAGAAATTATGTACATACATAGTTGCCTACAAGAAAACCTATTTTCTTACACGGACGACGAGAATTTAATTAGGTACCTAAAGTACTAACCCTTATACGTAATTTGCTACAAAAATTGTAATATAAAATGTAGGTACCAAAACCTTACCCGAGATCACCAAAAGCAAAAGTTGGTCAAATTACGGTATGAAATTATGTACATACATAGTTGCCTACAAGCAATCATATTTTCTTACAAAAATGATGACAAGTTCCGTATGTACAAAAGCTGTAATAAAAATGGTAGGTACCGAAATTATTACCCAAGAATAAAAAATTCATATAAGATTTAAGAAGTCGAACCTCACCATTGACGGTTTTGAACCCTCCCATTGGTGGTTTGGAACCTCACCATTGACGATTTTTCAAACCATGAAATCTCTGAAAAATATTTGTTTTACGGTTTCAAACCCTCAATTGGTGGTTTCGAAACCAAAAAAAGCAAAATTATATATTATTTTGTTAATAAAACCTGGAAAGTAGGAATTAAAAAACCCTACACAAATACTATTTGAACCACCAAATTTAATGCAATTAATGGTCACAACCACCATTAAGTGAGTATAGAAACACCAAAAATGGTTTGCACCAACCATTTTTGGAAATATCAGCTTCCCTTCTCCATATACATGGGAAGTACTTGAGTATTTTTTTCGCCCTATCCTCACACAAGAAGCATCCCTTCCATATTTTGCGTAACATTCAACAATACCATTCATACGTACAAGGTATGTGGAATCTTCACTCTTTTGTTTACTTTACTCAAAATTTGAACATATTTTTTTATCAGTATCATTTTTAAGCCAATCAAAAATGTTATGGTAGGACATATTCAAACCAAATTACTGGTACATTGAGGAGATAGATCGAAATAATGTTGATACTTCTTCGAATGATCATTGTGAATCTGAGTTTTATGTTGTTCCTGATAATATAATAGGTATAATTTTTGAATCTCGTAAGAATGCATGGGAGTTTTACAAGGACTATGCAAAAAATATTGGCTTTAGTGTACGTCAGGCAGCAACTAGGAAAAACGCCTTCGATAATGTCAAAACACATGAATTTTGTTGTTCAAAAGCAAGGTTTAGGAAATTAACTGTTACTGATGTAGAACGGCAACATGCTCTATGAGTTATCACATGGACCGGTTGCAAGGCAAAAATAGTTGTTATATCTAGAGATTCATTCAAGTGGTGCATATCATGTTCTCATACCGAACATAATCTTCCGCCCTGCCCACATATTATACGGTATTTTCTTTGATCGAATAGAGAAGTTAATGATACAAATATCGTAGAGGCACGAGCTTTGAAAAATATCAGGGTGAGAACATCACAAGTTATGAATTATTTCACACAATAGTCATGTGGATTCCATAATGTTGGCTTCATTAGGAAAGACCTGTACAACTCCCTCCAAACAACTATTAATGTTGAAATCAGTGATGGTGATGTAAATGACCTGCTCGCTTACTTTGACTCTAAGAAAGAGCAAGGTAGTGGCTTGTACATGCAGTCAGTCTATATGAGTCTACGAGATTGCATAATATTTTCTGGTGTGATTCAACGTCAAAGTCTGACTACTCATACTTCAGCAACATTATTGCATTCATCACAATGTACAAGGCTAATGCCTATGGGCGGCCTCTAATGCCTATAGTTGGTGTGAATCACCACCACCACCAAATCATTATCTTCGGTGTTGCGATTCTAGCTGACGAGACCACCAATACTTTTGAATAGGTGTTGTAGGCTTTTTTGGAAGCTATATTTAACAAGGCTCCAGTTTCAGTGGTGACAGACGGGGATAGAGCCATGAAAAGGGCTATAAAAATAGCGTTCCTACTTGTTCGACATCGCATATGTTCATGGCACTTGTCCTGAGATGCTCAGGCAAACATAGGTGATAAAAAGTTTACTACTACATTTAGCATATGCATGTCATCTTGGTGGATAGTTGAGGAATTTGATCGAGAATGGAGTTCAATTGTCCAACAGTTTAACGTCTAGAATCATCCTTAGGTGGTGGAGAAGGATCACACTCAACGTTTGTTGGCACAAGCATATATTACCGGATATTTCTTCGCCAAAGTTCGGTCAACACAAATGTGCGAGGGCATGAATGCTGCACTGGCTATTTTGCTTAAGTGTAAGAAGATATATATAGATGATGTACGTGCCATTGAAAATGGTATTAATGAGATGCGCGTTAAAGAGTTGAAGAAAGATTTCTTCACTGCACAAAGTATCCTTGCTGAATTACGAAACTGGCTGACCTTAAAGGGAATGCAGCTGAACTGTATACCCGGACATCATTTGCAAAATTTCAGAATGAACTTAAACATAAGATGTTGTATCATCTTATACATTCGATAGTCAACCTTGGAGAATCGTGAACTTATCGTTTAACAAAGTACAAGGATCCAACTAAAATGTCTAAAGTTGTGCTTCATGTGGACACGCTGAACCTAACGTGTTCTTGTAGGAGATTTGAGTTAATCGAGCTTCCATGTCGCCATCAACTGTATGTTTTTAAGCTTGAAGATTTTTTCGAGCTCTCAAAATCTTTGATTCTACCTCGGTGGACCAAAAATGCAAATATTTCATCTTCGTCTTTTATAGACTTCAATGTGTCGTCGGAGTCGAAGCAAATGTCTCGATTTTTGTCTCTACGGTCACTGTCATCGCGATTGTGCTTCATTGCATCACAAACTGAGGAAACCTTTCGAACTGCAAAAGATGAGATAGTTAGATTAACTGTTGACTTTAATGATTCATGTTTGTTGACAAAATCATCATCTCATAAGGATACCGAACACAATGTTCGAGGCCCGCAAAGGAAACAAGTGAAACGAAAACAAAACCAGAAAATTGAACTGTCAACCTCAAGAACCTATCATTGTTCATTTTGTAATCTTGAGGGCTATAATAAAAACTCGTGTCCTGGTTTAAAGCTTCAACTTCATACACATTCGCGTGTGACAACGTCAAGTTGTTTTGAAGACGACATGGAATTTGTGGAACACCTAAACATGTTCAGGCCTGAACGAAATGTGAGTCATTATTCCTTTATTCTTGTATGTGTGATGGTAGTATAAATTAACACGTGTTTGCTTATACATTTCACTTAGGACCAATCATATGTTTGGAATGAAGAGGAACAAGCTTACAACATATCTCCGCGTGTGATATCCATGGTAATATTTTATTCAAGCCATCTACTTTTACAATTATTTTATTGTCGGTACAAATGTATCTCGTACTACTTACGGTATTTAACTTTATGTATTGCAGTATCTCAATTTTATGAGTTAGAACATCTTCATGCATTTCTTTTTGGTGAAAAAGAGACTAAATTAGGGTAAGTGCTACCATACGTTATCTTCTTTCATGCTATGACAGGGTCACGACTTAAAGATTTTGTTTTGTAAAGATTTCCCTACAGTGATTCACTTCACGTTTTGATGCAATTGTGCTTTTACAATACTGAAACATGCAACTGTGATTCATTTCTTGCTTTGATGCAGCAATGTCTACCATTGCATAATATTCTGATCCAATCTTTGCATATCCTTACTACCATAGAACATGCATGATATTTAACGTTAACATTTATTTAATTTTTACTTTCATATTATCCATTTTACAATATGCCCCATAAAGAATCTGCCCAATAATGAATATATCTAATAAATTGTTCACAATATGTAAACTTAACAATCATGGATAAATCATTTCAATCATCAACTAAACCTGCTAAATGTAACATTTTCTGAACCTTTACAATACTGAAACTTTTCATTCTGCTTCAAATAACTACACAAGGTGTTTGCCATTTTTTCAGACACCTACTTCTAAGTATTTCTCTAAATGTACACAAAAAATAAAATCAATGAAGACTGATTTTTTGGCCTTCTGATGCCTATTCAAAAAAAGAGCAATAATATTACCTGATAGACAAAATATGATCAAACCTACCTTAATATGACCCATACAAAAAGAGGGTCCAAAATGTGCATTGGTACTTCCCGAACACCAACATCAATATGTTAATTACCAACAATCATTTCTCAAGCCTAGGAACGGAAAGTGGAAGACGATAACGAGTTGGTAATTATAATTCACAAAACCAACATAATTACTCACTCAACATTATGGTCGACGAATGCTTTCACAACTTTTGAATGGACGCAAGTTAACCTCTAGGACGTGTGCCTTCACAGCAGTTGATATTTCACGTCTTTTCATATTTCTATCATTATTCAAGAGATCATATATAACAAACATGTGGTCTTATTCCCCAACAGTCTATATAAAAAGATGTTAACAACTCAACATAAGTTAATGAAGGTATGTGGAAAAAGATGATACACTAATTAAGGCGTAATAAACTACGTATGCACGTACCATATCCTCTAAGCGCTTCCTATCCCAAAGTTTCATCCAGTTAATGCAAAACATTCCACAGTCATCTCTGTGGTAAAACATAGTTATTTAAACCACATATTATTATTAATAATAATCAAATAAAAATAGACTGACTACAGATATCTAAACTTTAACAACTATATACCCATTGGTTTGATGTTTGAATTTAGGCACCACCACTCGGAGTTTGGTGATTGGCATCTGTGGTGAGCCAAACACTTCTACAAACTTTTCATGTTTAAAACATTCACCTAATGTTTTAAGCTACATGCACAAACACATAAATTTTTACATACTATGTAACATCATGCATTCTGTTCAGTACTTATAGGTTTAAGCTTATTACCATTTTCTTAGCTTCCTAGTATCTTAGCTTCCCCATGCTTCGTATCCAACACACACATATACTAGTGAGTTCTATTGTCATTTATGGGGATAAATATCTACATACAATATTTCAATAATGGTTGTTACTAAAACGATAATTACTTATTATATTTCAAATTTCTTCCACAAATATATGTTATTTCTCATCGTTTTCCAATCCATAATATTCCTGAAATGTTTGAAACTCAAACTCCAGTACTCAGCAATTTGTGTACCATCCAACAGCCCTCCTAGAAGCTGATTCTACAAGACAATAATTATTATTTAGCATGTTTGAAATGTTGTATATGTTTATTATAAATATGCACGGACTTAATTTAAATTTAACATAAACTTAATGAGCAAGGTAGATACCCTCTTATTCGGTTACAATCCATACTTAAATCTTTAACAATAATAGTCCACCCAACAACATCAATAACCTAAATATCATAGAAAACATATATGAAATATTTCACTAAATTTCTTTATTTAACAACATAATCAGAAATATTTGCTTAGGGTATTCATTACACTACACTAACCATTGAATTAACCCAACATTCGGGTCGTAACGTATCAGTATCACTTACAGTGTGGTACATGTGCCCAAAAATTGATGAGGATTTTGCTGTACACATATAAAGGCGTAAAAGTTATATTCAACCTAACTACATTTCAGCATTATACTGTATTGCATACCTTTCGGGCAAAGGCGTATTCCATATGTAGTCACACATGCCACATGTTAACGCCTCAACTCCATCAGTTATTTCAACATAGCTCAGTACCTGCAACGCTTAAACATTTCATGTGAAATATTGAATTATATTAGACAATTAAAATACTTAATAACTTTTTAAACTAATACAACTTCTACCAATTTATATAAAATGTCTCACAAATGTAATTAAAGTACACATCAAGAATTACAAATGATTTACGTTGTAAATCAACGTCAACACACTCATCTGTCCATATGATGTTATACTCAAATGGAAAAAACCATTAACACTTAATATCTGAGTTCAAGTTACAAGCACTCAACTTATTTCCAACATTACATAATTTAAAGAACCTCAACAAGACATATGAATACGATCAAGTTAGTTATTTCATGTTTCGAGTTTTCATTTGTAGACGTTTTCCTTTGACACTAACCTTTGCCGATGCTTCCACGCTTGGCTTACCCTACAAATTAACATAAACTTTGCCATTAATAAAAAACTCGTACATCAAATTACTTAAACGTTGATAAAAATCAAAGTTACACATTTTATTGCTTATTATACCTTTTTTCTTTTTTGCAGCCACAACAACATTGTCATCCTTCACCGCAGTCACATTGTCTATCAACACTTCAACATCAATATCAGGGTGAACTCCATATTTCGGTTCTAACTCTTGACCTTCTCTTTTCTCTACCATTGATTCATCTCCCTCAAGGCCAATGCAAAATTTAGTATCAATTTTACGCAAACATTTCTTCATGTACATCATGTTCGCAGCCAAACCCGAAACCTGGTCAACCACGTTCTTTGATTCCTCCTTAAGTGTCTCCAAAGAGTCTTCAATTTTATTTTGCTTTTGTTCACCAGCTTGGAGACTCCATTTGATTTCACTAAGTTCTAAAATTACCTTCTCCAACACCTCCATAATAACATCATTAGAACCACTACTCTTTTCACCTTCTTCACCTTCAGCGCAATCATCATCATCTAACCCAAGTTCCTGCAAAATTCATCATTAATTAATTTCATGTCATTCCATTACAATATATAGAATACAAAATTTAATAATGTACTTACTCTAACTTTTTTAGCAGGACGATCTCCCTTTAAGCGAGAAACAAGCTTGCCTACTTCCTTCTTCCCCCAAGCATGGATGCGACCAACATGGTCAGTAGCAACACAACCTCGGCTCAGAATTCCACTCCAATAATCAAAGAACCTCACCTACATTTCATATTACTCACAAAATTATTATCAAAACAAAACTTGGGTAAATTACGTACTACTTCAACGAAACATCCTTTTAAAAATAGATCACCTCTAAGATAGCAATGTATCCAGTCAAGTAAGACTGACATGCACGATCTTTAAATTTGCCTACCCCATCAATCAATCTCTCATACACAAATTTACATCAATTCAGTTTTCCCTTCAACCCAGCTGAACACAATAACTTCATATGTTCTAAGGAAGGCACGGTGTTTGCGTTTGGACATAAGAAAACACCAACAATGTACAATAAGACTCGTGCCTTCAATTCACCCCCCTCAAAATCACCACTAAGTATCTCTCCCTCAAGTTGCTGATATTTTACCTTCGTATTGATCTTGTGCTTTAGCGCAAGTTCTTTTCCATCAAATTTCCTCATGATGTATTGAACATCAACACCTTCGTTCTTTAGCCCTAATACAACCTCGACATCTTTTATCGTTAATGGAATTTTATGTCCATTAAATTCCATCATGGAGCTTTCCAAATCAAAGTTCTTAGCTAACTCGTGACACGGCTCACGATGAATTGCTCTAGATTTCATTCCAAGTAAAGGGCTAAACCCTAATTCCGCAACAACACCGTCAATCTTCATCATATGCACCTCTTTAAACAAAATCGACAACTTCTTCATGCTACATCTTGATACCATCTTCTACGACATACAATATAACAATAATTACTTCAATGTTACGCATAAATGTACTATGTACCAATTTTTTTATCCTAAACACTTTCTCTAACAACAAAGATACACTTATGCTTACCTTCTTAACTTTTTTCTTCACTTTGCCTTCTGTTATCCATTCCATATAGGCCTGCTTCTATTCCACTTGCATATCAAAGTAAGGCTTCTTTTCCTCATCAGACATTTTTACCTATTTCAATCCTAGTGCTTTTCTCGCATGTATCACTCCCCTAAATATTGTTAATTTTTTTTAATAAGTACACTTTATAAGCCAATACACAACACATAATAGTATTTCAAATTTCTCACTTACCGCATTGGTCATTTTCTTCTTTCCTCCCTTCAGACCTTTACATTCACTTATACTGTAAATACACCATTTCAAAGTTATGAGTATGCAATACATATCGCTAACCAAGTAACAATTTCAAGAATGCTCTACTGATTAAACTTTAACTTACTAGAAGTTAAAATATGCACTCAATGGTTTATGTGCCTCATCGACCCCGACTATGTCATCATTGACCCATACTATATCGCCTTTGATGAGTGCATCCATTATCAACTACTTCTATCTGAAATGAACACCACATTAGTTTTTATAATTAGCTAAATAGTCAACATCATATACTAATGCACCAAAACAAATTCAATTTCCTTACTAATTACATCAAATAAAGACAACTATTCCTAACTACTTCCAAACAAACAATTCACATAAAACAAATAATAAATGAAGGAAAGAGGAAAGGAATAAATGATGCAAAGGGATAATTAGTTCATTAACAAAAAAAAATTATTCTCATACTTTTGAACTGCAAATATAAATATTAAGAGAAAAAAGGCATACACTTGTAAAGGAGCAACAAAAGTCATAGGCAATATTTGATATAATAAGCTTAATTAGTTTTCAATTTAAATATTATTTTCATTTGACAAATTCGTTTGATCTGACCGGAACTGCCTCAACATAACATCGTTCCCTTGATCTTTTTATCATGAAAATACAAAGAGACTAAATTCACAATTGAGATTGCAGACTGACTAAGTATGTGCAAAAATTGGTAAATTCAAAGAATTCAAATTCAATGTATCTCCAGCACCAAGTGTTAAACCAGCTTGTATATGGATACATGCATTCATGGTTAATCTAATCATGTTCAGTTCTTCAAATTGCTAACCTTCTAAAGTTGAGTGCATAAAGCAGTGTATGGTGCACCCATAAACCTCTATAAAAGACAATAGACTCTATACAGATGAATGCACATGCAAGTCAAAGGAAGCATGGACTAAAAGTTGTAATAACTATGATGTATACATAGCAACTTCAAATCTCCTCCAAATTCTATGAGACCTTTACAAGTCAAACAAGCCAAAATTTGGAAAAATATGCGTAGAACTTTCTTTAATGTTGAATGAACTCAAGAACATAAGTAAAGCATAAAGAACAATCTATTCTCGCCCCAATCCATCACTTAGAAAATATGCAAAACATTACCCAATATATCAAATTTACAAAAGCTTTAGTAGGTACTTTTAACCAAAACTACCACATGATAAAGCTCCAAAAACCCTCCATATTTTCATATTTCCGAAAATCTCCATAAATGTTATATATATATATATATATCATGACAGTGATGATATAGGAACAAGGAAAAAAAATTCTCGTTTGTTCACCGAGTTTTAGTAGCCAAAAAACTTCTCCAATTTTCCAGATATTTCAAAACAACAAGCCATAATTTCACATTTTTAGAATATATAGGAATAAGAATCTTACCTTGGAATATCGTTTTTATATCTTGCTTCCTTCAAAATATCCTTCTGAAAAATTACCCAAAATCCTCTTTGTTCTTCGCTCAATGCTTCTAATTTTTCAGAAAACCCTTAGCCTAAGGGTCGTGTTTTCCCGCTCAACCTCCCGATTTTGGCTGCTTTTGAGTGAATTTTTATCCTAACCGATTCACCGGATAACCTTTTTAAAAAAAAAAAATCAAACAGTTCTTATTTACTCGATTGGATTCAAGGGTCAAGAATAAAAGTCCTTATATTAGCCTTATATTAATGGCTTTTCTTTGAGACATCCCCATACTCTTCATTGGAATATATTCCACACAGTTTTGTCGTTGACTGAGATCGATCAAAGGCAACAAACAAGTCAAGGGTTTAAGAGTTTCATCAGTTTGGAGTTCAGACAAACCTTCTGCTTTCCTTTTTCTTAGAGAAGAAAAAGACAAGCAAAGCAAAGAAGATGACACTCTCCGCATCTCTGAATTCA
This sequence comes from Hibiscus mutabilis, assembly GCA_019671005.1. Taxonomy (NCBI): domain Eukaryota; kingdom Viridiplantae; phylum Streptophyta; class Magnoliopsida; order Malvales; family Malvaceae; genus Hibiscus; species Hibiscus mutabilis. The sequence goes on along the minus strand of CM033727.1, from coordinate 18,736,624 downwards.
TTCTCCATAATCCCTAAAGCTTCTCCTTCTAAAAACCCTGTAATCTTCAACCTCCTAAGAAATCCATCCTTGACAACTCACCTCAAATTCAACCCCATCTTCAAACCCTCATCTCTTTCCCTTTTCACCCAACCATCCAGACTCACACCCAAAGCCGAATCTTTCCAGAGCCCCAAGATCCGCTCCCTTTTCACCGGCATCGTCGAGGAAATGGGTGAAGTCAAGCAGTTGGGTACCGCCGATCACGGCGGCTTCGATCTCAAAATACTCGCGAAAACAGTTATTGAAGATGCCCACCTCGGGGACAGCATTGCCGTTAATGGAACTTGCCTAACCGTGACGGATTTCGATACCCGTTTGGGAGAATTCACGGTCGGCTTGGCTCCTGAAACTCTAAGGAAGACCTCGTTGAGTGAATTGAAACCCGGGTCGTTGGTGAATTTGGAGCGGGCCATTCAGCCCACGGGCCGAATGGGTGGCCATTTCGTGCAGGGACACGTTGATGGGACTGGGGTGATAGTGGGGAAGGAGGCGGAAAAGGATTCGTTGTGGATTAAAGTTAAGGCTGATAAGGAATTGTTGAAATATGTGGTGCCGAAAGGGTTTATTGCCGTGGATGGGACTAGTTTGACTGTGGTGGATGTGTTTGAAGAAGAGCTTTGTTTCAATTTTATGTTGGTAGGTTACACTCAACAGAAAGTGGTGATCCCTTTGAAGGAAGTTGGGCAAAAGGTGAATTTGGAGGTTGATATTCTTGGCAAGTATGTAGAGAGGCTTCTCAGCAATGGTTTTGTTGATTCAATTAAAAGATCATGAGATGCCGAAAATGTTCAAAGGTTTGGTTTTCTTCTTCCTCTAGATTATCGTATCAATGTCATTAGTTTATGCTTCTCCTATGTCGTTTACTCATTTTTACTTGTTCAATACAAGGCATTTAAGTTTGCAGTAGGCTTATCGTTGTTGTTTCAGAAACTTGGATTTGTAGGTTCAAGCACACTTAATTGTGCGTTATCCTCCTCATTAATTAGTTAGGGGGTTCAGGGGGCTACGGGTAGTTTAAGAATTGTATCGAAAAACAGTTGCTGTAGTTTCCATATTTAGGATTTAGAAAGAAACAGACTGAGTTAATGGCTGGTATTCATTTTATTATTGTAGTATGTGTGTGCATGTATGTATGTATATATAAAATATATATTGGTTTCAAGAGGCGCAATGGCTTTGGTCCAGTGGTGCCCTTTGTTCTTTGAAATAGAGAGAGAGGGGGGGTTGAGGATCCACTTACACTATATAAAACTCACTTAGTTTCACACTAATTCATGGCCATGTATATAGGGTTAGATCCACTTACAGTGTAAAAGTTTTTAAGTTTTACATGTTTTTTGTATCGTTGAATGGGAGAAATGGATGGTTGAGATTAACTCATCACTTCTTTTAAAAACTTTTACTCTGTGTAACTAGATCCTATCCGATATATATATATATAGGGATGGTTCCAAGGGGGCAGGCAGTGGCTTTTCCCCCTTAGTTCTGGTTAATGTTAGTGGAAATAAATTGTATTTTTGACCTAAAAATTTTATAATTCAATCCAACCCTCGAATATAAAATTTCTTGTTTTGCCCTTATATATCAATATTTGTGTCTGTGTTAGCTCTTGTAAACAGCGTCTGCACATAAATGCCCGACTTTCTTTGCATTATTGGTAATGGCTTGATTCACTGACTAATAGTGTCAGGGTGTTGGGGGGAGTTGGCTGCATATTCTAAAGTGTTTGGGATAAAGCTCTGTTTAATCACGAAGATTAGCCGTATCATGCAGTCATTTTGAAGTAGTTGTCAAATCATTTCAATAGACCTTGCACACTGTGCATTGCTGCTGAAATTCCGTAACCGCATTCGTTAATTTGTAACTTGACCTCATTTCCCTTCTTATCTTGTCTCCATGACCTCATTGAATATAAATGATGGTTTCATGTCATGTAAATTCAGTTTTAGTTTTCTAGAAATAACCATATCTAGTGTCTGCAGTTGCTTCCACTGTTATCTGTTTCAACTTTTTTGGCTTCCATTCATGCATTTTTTTTTATGTTGTGTTTACCGTAGTTTGCTTTTTGGTGTATCAACGCTGTGAAAAAACTGCCTAACTGAAACAACATATTGCAATTTCTTTTATTTGATGTTTAGATCAAAGGAATTGCCGCATGTCTCAATTAGCATCTTTTTAGCTAAGTTGTTAGTACTCCAAGGTTTATGCTTGTTGAACTGTAAATTCTGTCTTAAGCTACCCTGTCAGTCCTGATCTGAACACCCTGTTCTGTTCTGTTCTGTTCTGTTTCTTCAGGTGCTCGGACTCAGTCTTAGACCCAGTAAATTTTCAAATTCCGGAATCCAGAGGCAATAAGTTCCGAGTTATTGATTGTTCCATTTCAGTAAAGGGTAATTTCACCAGGGGATAGATAAGCCTCATAACTAGAACATTTTCAATATCTTGAATCAAGTTTACTACTTCAACTAACATTCAATAAAGTTGCAGTTGTCTTGGTATGTTGTTTTTGTTTTCCTTTTTTTGAATAAAAAAATGGAATTCTGGTTTATTTACGGAGATGGATTGTTCCTACTGGAGAAAGCATAACAGGTTCCAAAGATAATGTTATGTCATTTTAGTCCATATCAATTTCAAGCAATATTTCAGAATTGTAATACTAAAGAATATTCAAGTAAATATGGGTAGTTGGTGGAGCTTAACCTAAAGAACCCTCTACTTAAGTCCATTGAAGTAGAAGAGTGCAGCATAGCATCTGATTACAAAACCAATATCATGGCAAAAGTGCTTCTTATTTTGTACACTCGTAAGGTATGAAGAGGAAGTTCAAGTAGATATGATGCTCGAGTTGAAGAATAGAACGAGAGAGGAGAGGTGATGTGAATGGTGATCGGTAAGTGAGTGATGTGAATGGTGATCGGTAAGTGAGTGTATAAATGAAGGAGAGGGCTCCTTATAGTGAAAAAATGGGGACAAATCCGCCCAATAAAAAGCTGAACATATCAAGCTTTATCCCTTCATTCATGCACAACCTTAAAAGATTCAAAATAAAAGGAATACAAAAATTAAAGTATTGGTCAAAGAGGAAAAACAATATCACGACCAATACCTTCAAAACAGACGACAACATGGATGGAATAACGTATAACGAATCACCTGAAGAAGATGAAAAACAAAGAGCTCTTAATATAGGGGTGGGAATTGGGTGGGAAATATTCGAAAACCGTGAAGATCTGAACTTGTAGGAATAAAGAATAACTGAAATCTTTACCTACGGGGACAAGGATGAGAAAGTTTTACCACTGAAGCTCAAATGGGGATGAGAGTGTGGATTGCTATATCCGAACCGTAGGGATAATCGAACCGTAACCGTGGAAATCCCAAAAAACATCAACAGAGATCTCGATATTTTACAAAATTTTAATATATATATATATATTTATATAATTAACTCTCATTTACTTATATACCTACCTATCTTATTATCAATATTTCAATCCATCAAGATATTTGTGCCTTTTGTTTAAACATTATTAAGTTTAGGTGACACTCTAGTGATTTACTCTTTTTTTGTTAATTAAGAGTATATAATCTATTTATCTCCTAATTTACTTTATTCATCTTCGATCACAATTTTTTAAGTGTATTGAATATGTGACTTGTAAATTGAAATTGATCATATATTTTGTTTAATAAAATAATAATTTTTGTTTGATTTTGTTTGGGATGGAAATTCCCCGAAAACCATGGAGATCCAATGAGTATGGGGTTGGGGACGAATAAATCCCTTATGCGATTCTCCGAAACCGTCCCCCAAGTGTTGGAGATGGAGTGCAGAATATAAAATTGTTCCTGCATCGCCGATTCCCACCCCTACTCCTATAAGGTGTGTCGTTCGGGCTGGGCTTTCGATCGAGCCAAGTCAAAAAATTTTGAGTTATTCGAGTTTGCAACTCCTATTTTACAATTTAAATTTTATTTGAAATTTTTTCGAATCGAGTCCAGTTTATGAAATTCGAATAAAGTAAAATCGAGTCGATTTTCGAGTTTTTGTACAAATTTAATTGTAAATATATTTCTTCACATATATTTCTATATGCATATACGTAGCGGAGCACATATATATTTCTATATACATATACTTAGAGTTAGGCGGTGTACATATTGATTCCAATTTTAATAGCTTTTTATATGCTTATATATATATATTTTATATTTTGATATGTGATATACATATATATTATATATATATATATATATATATATATTAATTTGGCAAACTTGACTCGAATATAAAAAATGATAAACAAATTACTAAAAATTTCAAGTTATTCAAATTTCCATTTCATAACTCAAACTTCAATTGAAAATTTTTCGAGTCAAATTTATGAAATTACGAGTTGAGTCAAAACAAATTGGTTCTTTTGTATCGTCACAAGTTGCAAATATAAGTAAATGGTAATAATGAAAATGAGCTCAATCTTTTCTTGCTTGGTAATGGGGAAAAAAATTCAGAAACAACCATAAGTTGTCTGGGGGGGAGAGTAAAAATTGATGCAGAAACTTGCTACTTCACAATCCCAGTGTGATTATTAATTCGAATGATAAGGTCCGTTTTTGCGTCTTAAATAATGTTGAAGTTTGATGGCCCAATAATGTCGACGAATCCTCTTACAGACAGCTCTGGTACATGCATCTTTGTACCGAGTGATTCATGGTCTATAAAGATGACAACCACCGTTATATCATCATGGAAAAATCGTCGAATCCCTTTATCGACCTTCTTAAGATCATCATATCTCATCTCCCTTTTCCTTGCTGCCTCAGTTAAAGCTGTTTTAATAAGCCTTCTTGCAATTCCCTAGCATTTGGTGGGACGAAATAAGAGACTTGAAAGTTCAACGGTAAAAGGACGATGCACTGAAAATGGCACTTACAGCTCGTGGATATTTATAAACAATCTCAACCGCCTGCTGGTTTGTCAAATGTTCCCAAAGTCCGTCAGATGCAAAAATGAGGAACTTATCACTTGGTTGCAAGACTCTGGTTAGCAAGGACGGTTCTGCTGTTAACACAGGACGACGGATGGGCTCGGAAAGGTGAAACCGTGGGAAAGAAGGATCAAGAGAAAACTCCGGCCGCTTCAAGTATGCATCTCCAATAGATCTAGATACCTGATATCAGTTCAAAGCAATCGACAGGCAAACACAAAGAACATAGAAAAGTCAAAAACATAAAATGTGTTGCAAGCAAACCAACATCAACTTAAAGTCCAAGTTAAGTACAAGAGAAATCAGATTTTTTGAGGATAGTTCGGGCCACTAATGAACCCCAGAGTCCAGACAGAGGAGGAAAAGGCTAAATAGTGCATACCCAAAGGACATTTTGCAAGAGGTAAAGTTAATTATATATAGCTTAGAACTTCCATTACGACAGAAACATGTAATGAACACCTTGACATTCAAATTTTGCTTTAAAACCATTGTTATGATCATCCAGATAGTACTAACCCTTTATTATGAACAAATAGGTGCCGTCTTGGAAGCAGAAAACATTTGTAAAATCAGAAAAGGTAAGTGTAACACAAGAAGGCTAAATCATGAGAACCATATCCCGTAAATGGCACCAATAAGCCCCTGAATCGATTACGATTAAGAGAAATGCAAAGTAACGACATTGAGGGTACTCCAAGAAAAAGAACTTTGATGACAAGGATTTCATATTTCATTAAGGTATTCCGTATGCAATGAAAATAGCCCGAAAAAAGTTTAAAGGTTTCTACTGCAACAAAGCCAAAACATTGATTTCAACTAACATTTGATGATCCCATAGCCAAAAAATAGAAAACTAAAAAGAAAAAAACTTGAACTTGTTCAGGGGTGTAATCATGCCAAACAATCTTAAAAACTATGCAAGCAAACTATGCTTCGATTTGCTTACGTAAAGAGATTCAATTTAACCAAAGGCAAAAAGAAAAAGTATGTCCTCCTTTTATTTGTGCGTCCTACTTGTGGTCCCCATGAATAACAACACATACATCATAGCAGAAAACATGGAAAACAGATGATAACGAAGAAAAGTAACCATACTTGAATGATGCCTTTGATACGCCATACTCCATGCTTCATAACAACAATATGAGAATCATCCGGATGCAATGACCTGAGTTCCTGTCTGACCTCCTCTATACTCACATTATGATCTCTAGTCAACTGCTCAGCCACTATTTTATTCGATCTACCTAAATACCCTATTATAACTCGAGAATCACCCAAATTAGCAACATATAATGTTCCCTTCCATATAACTCCAACCAGGCAACAAGACCCAATTGCTGCAATTAATGGTTTTATTCCACATGACCTTCGTACAAGAGTGAGAAACTCGTCTTCGGTTGCGGAGAAAGCACTTCTAAGAGTATCTTCAGAAATGGTTCCATTTGTTCGAGCAAACCCTGTTGAATGATGCATAAGATGCTTACTATAAAGAACTACAAAAAAGCATTGGAAAAGGATGGAAAAACCATAAGTAGAAAAGCATCCAATACAAACTAAATGGTTTATTTACTTCCTAAGAAAGAATACAATCATCTTTTCAAAGCTTATCCGAACATCCTCCTCGTTATAGGCTCTACCTGGCAGTAAAGAGAAGTAGCAACTATAGAAACATGGGCATATTCGGAGGAGTCTTATTCGAATATCACTCTTGTCTTTGATCATGATAAGAACTATGATCCACTATCAAAGGAAATTAGAAAAACAAAATAAAACATTGCTTCTCCTATGACATTTTGATAATGAAATGTCCGGTCCCAGGTATATTCTGATGAATCAAATTTGATGCTCTTACTTTGTTAAGCAAATACAGAGCTTTCAGAGTCAAGTCTGAGTTACTTTGTTTGTAGACAACTTGAAGCCACAACAATTTTCATTTACCAAGTTGGAATCCAAATAAAATCCAACTCAAAAGTGACATGGCATCATTCTATCAGTAACGTCCAAGAATAATAGAAAAGCAGACAAATATAAATTGGCATAAGGTTGCTCTCAATCAGCATCTATCATACACTACTTCAATATAAAAATTGGTGAGGATACCAACAAAAATACATTCAAACAAATATGAAAAAGGAAATAAATAAAAAAAGCAAATATATTTCCAACAGACATAACAATCAAGAAAAATCTAAGAAAATAATTCTTCAAGATGGGTTAAAATTCATACAAATTACCATCATATGTAAAGAAAACTACAATAAAGGCATAACACCAAGGGGGAAATCCCCAAGAAACACATGATTAGCAGAAATAAAGAAAAAATCAACAGAAACTAAGAAAATTGACAAACAATAAAAGGAAAAAGAAGAAGAGGGTTCTTACTAATTAAGTTTTGAAAGAGATGGTCGCAGATAAAGCGAGAAGCATCAGGGCCGCCATGTCCATCATAGACACCAACAAAAGTAGCATCTTTGCCGGTCTCAACTTGACTATGATCTTCAATGATCTCATTGGCTTGAACAACAGCAAAGGAGAAATCACCATAAGAGTGTTTCTCAAGGTCTCTACACCAAAGAAGCGGATCACGTAAAGATGAAGAATCTTCTTCAAGCTCATCGTTGCTGTTGTTGTTATTATCCTTGTTCATACGGGTAAACCGACTCACTGGTCTCCAACAAGTGAAAGCAATCCTTGCCAACCATGAGAACATCCCTCATTTCCCTTTAAAACAATACCCTTTATTCAACTTTTGGTTCACTACGGAATCACAAAAATGGGTTGAAACTTAAGTAAAAAAAATAAGAGGCTTTTCCTAGCAAAGGAAGTGAATTCCGGTCTGGGTTTCTCGGAAAAGCGAGGAAAGTCTGAAGACTTCGATGAGTTTAAAGAAGAAGAAATTGATGGATCAGAGAGTTGTAAAGAGGAAGAAGAGACATAATTGGGGGATTTGTGTGAAGTGAGAATCAAAAAGGAGTTTTTATTTTTAATTTCTTTGCAGGGAAAGAAAAGTTGACGAAGCCTATGAGCAAATAGCAGTGCCTTTACATTTAAAATTAAATGGAGCAGAAATTTGTCATTTTCAATTGGTTTTCTTTTCTTTTCTTTCTTTGGAGTTGGAATTACTATAAACCCATTAATCTGATCTGATGTGATCTGATCTGATCTGACGGCTTATTCCCTCTTTATTCTATTGGGAGGGAGAACAACCAATTTTACTATTTTTTCAAAGCAGTTTGAGAATATAAGTTTAATTTTAAATTTTAAATTTGGAATCTCATTTATAAATTTAATATATATAAATTAGTTTAACTATAAAATAAGTGCTCAAATTATGTTTATTTTTTATAATATGTGTTTAAAGTATTTTTTTAGCTTCAATAGGTGCCTAAAGTTTTATTTGGCTTGTTTTAAAGTCAACTAAGGCACCTACTTTGGTACCTATTTCAAATAAAATAAAATTTAGGCACATATTTCAGTCAAAAAATACTTTAGGCATCTATTTCAACTAAAACCAAATTTTTTCTTTCATTTTGTAAGTTCGAGAAGGGCTTTTTTCGACGGCCTCAGCTCTATCGGTGGTCGTCTGACCCCTCATCGTCTGACCCTTTCCCTCTATGTTCAAATGACCATTTTTTCTCTTTTTTGATGTTGTTTTCTCTTTTTTGGTCTCGGTTGTTTGTTGTGAGGTTCAATCCCTAGCCCCAAAGCCCTCTTTTGGGTTGTCGTCTAATGTTGGTCTAGGCGTCCTTTCTGACGAAGATGGTTCGGGTGAGAACGACGGGAAGCCATGGAAAGGAAACGTCAGTAAACCTTATGGCGCAGCGAAAAAATTATCCGGCGAATTCTACTAGTGATCCATGTACGAAGAACGAATCTGGGGTGAAAAAGGGATGAAACGTTACCTTAATTAAATCTGATAATCTGCAGGGATGTAGCTGAATCCAACAGTCTCCTACTAGTACTAAGACCAATCACTCATGTATCTAATACCAAGAGACTAAGTGTGATGATCACGCTTCTGCTGCGTCAGAGGCTTTGTTAGTGGATTGGCGATATTATCATCCGTTAGTACTCTGCATATTTCCACATCCCATCGATTAATGATTTCTCGAATGAGATGGTAACACTTAAGTATGTGTTTGGATCGCTGGTGAGCTCTGGGTTCTTTTTCTGTGTGCGATTGCTCCGTTGTTATCACAACGTAGATCTATAACATTTGATATGCTAGGCATATCCCCTAGTTCATAAATGAACTTCTTGATCCAAATAGCATCTTTTGCAGCATTGCTTGCTGTAATATACTCGGCTTCTGTTGTAGAATCTGCTATTGTATGTTGCTTTGAGCTTTTCCAGCTTACAACACCTCTATTAATGCAAAACAAAACCTGATTGCGATTGAGAATCATCCTTATCAGTTTGGAAGCTTGCGTCAGTATAACATTTTATACTTAGCTCTTCTTCACCTTCATACATAAAGAATGTATTCTTAGTTCTTCTCAAGTATTTAAGGATATTTTTTACTACAACCCAATGACCTTCATCGGGATCTACTTGGTATCGACTTGTCATACTTAATGCATATGATACATCCGAACGTGTACATAGCATGACATACATGATATATCTAATGGTCGAAGCATATGGAATCTTACTCATGCACTATCTTTTTTGAGGCGTTGAATGACACATTTCCTTTGAGAGTGAAATACCATGTATCATAGGTAAGAATCCTCTTTTGGATTCTTCCATACTAAATCTTTTCAGTACTTTATCTATGTATGTAGTTTGACTTAGTCCTAGGAGTCATCTTGATCTATCTCTATAAATCTTGACTCATAATATGTATGTTGCTTCACCCAATTCTTTCATAGAAAAACATTTTTCTAACCAAGTCTTTACAGACTATAAGGTAGGTATGTTATTTCCTATTATTAGTATGTCATCCACATACAATACCAAGAATGTGATAGTGCTTCCGCTAGTTTTCTTGAAAACACATGGCTCATCTTCATTTTTTATGAAACCAAATTCTTTGATTGCATCGTTAAAACGAAGATTCCAACTTCGAGAAGCTTGTTTCTACCCATAAATATATTTTTGTAGCTTGCATACTTTTTAGGCATCTTTTGGATAAACAAAACCCTCAGCTTGTGTCATGTACACATCCTCATCTAGTTTTCCATTAAGGAAAACGGTTTTGACATCCTTTTGCAAGATTTCATAATCATAAAATGCATCTATTGCAAGCAGTATCTGGATGGATTTAAACATAGCAACTTGGGAAAAAGTTTCATCATAGTCTATACCATAAATCTGACGAAAACCCGTAGTGACCAATCTCCCTTTATATGTTTGTACATTGCCATCCATGTCGTTCTTATTTTTGAAAACCCATTTGCACCCTATGGGCTTAATCCCTTCAAGTGGGTCAACCAAAGTCCACACTTGGTTTTCTGACATAGAATCCATCTCGGATTTCATGGCTTCTAGCCATTTCTCGGAGTCTGCGCTCGTCACTGCTTCATGATAAGTCCTAGGTTCATCTTGATCCATGAGGAGAACATTACCATGTAATGTAACGAGAAATCAATATCTCTTAGGCACATTGCGTTCTCTCATGGATCTCTGTAGTGGTTGTGTTTCAAAAACTGTTGGATGTTCCTCAACTATTTGTGGAATTGTTTTTGTTCAATCTCTAGTTCAATGATTTGTGGTTGATCTTGAATTTCCTGAAGTTCAATATTTATCCCACTTTCTTTTCTGAAAATAAATTCTCTCTTAAAGAATACCTTGTTCGAGTAACAAACACTTTGTTCTCAGGTAGATTGAAGAAATATCCTTTAGTTTCTTTAGGATATCCTACAGAATTACACTTATGAGATTTGGGTTCAAGTTTTGTAGACATATGATGTTTAACATAAGCTTCGCATCCCTAAATTTTCATAAAAGACATACTAGGACGCTTCCCAATCCATATCTCATATGGTGTCTTTTGAACCCATTTAGATGGAACACGATTTAGTGTGAAAGTAGCTGTTTCTAGCGTATGTCCCCATAAAGAAGTTGGAAGATCAGCATGACTCATCATTGACCGGACCATGTCTAACAATGTTTGATTTCTCCTTTCAGATACTCCATTATGTTGTGGAGTATCAAGAGGTGTAAGTTGTGAGACAATCTCACATTCTTTAAGAAGGTCATCAAAATCTAAGCTTAAGTATTCTCTTCCTCGATCTGATCGAAGGGCTTTAATACTTTTTCTTAGTTGGTTTTATACTTCATTCTTAAATTTCTTGAACTTTTCAAGAGCTTCAGATTTATGATGCATTAGGTAAATGTACTCATATCTACTAAAGTCGTCAATAAAAGTAATGAAGTACTGAAACCCTCATCTAGCTTGTGTATTCATCGGTCCATATACCTCACTATGTATTATGCCTAATAAATCATTTGCTCGCTCGCTTTTACCATTAAAAAGAGATTTGGTAATTTTTCCCAGTAAGAAAGGCTCACATATATCAAGTTGTTCGAAAACAAAAGAATCCAAAATTCCATCTTTATGAAGTTTTGATATGCGTTTCTCACTTATATAACCTAAGTGACAATGCCAAAGATAAGTTTGATTAAAGTCATTTGTTCTTGATCTTTTATGTTGTATATGGAATTGTCTTGATCCAAGATATAAAGGTCGTTTATTAAATGTTCTGCACCATAAAAATGTTATTGAGATAAAATGAACAATTGTTATTCTTAATAATAATCTCAAAACCAATCTTGTCCAAACAAGAAATTGAAATAATGTTTTTAGTCAAACTAGGTATGAAATAACAATCCTCTAAATCTAAATCAAGTCCACTAGGTAATGGATAAAATATATGTTCCTATAGCTAATGCAACAACTCTTGCTTTATTTCCCACTCGTAGGTCCACATCTCATTTTGCTAATTTTCTACTTCTTTTTAGTCCTTGTACAGAAGCACAAATGTGAGAACCACAACGGCATCTAAAACCCAAGAAGTAGATGTTGATATATTAATACCAATAACATAAATACCTGATCCAGACTGTCTATTTTTTTTTGTTTTCTTGATATCCTCAAGATAAACATGGCAGTTTCTCTTCCAATATCCAGCATTGTTGCAATAGAAATACTTTCTTTCTTTTGCAACTCCTCCTCTAGGTTTCAATTTAGCTTTTCCTTTGTTGGGATTTGCCTTTGTCTTAGTGTTGGGCTTTCCTTTTTCTTATATATTCGGATCATCAGAATAGGCTTGCACCCAACATTTTTCATGTTGTTCTCTGTTCTTAACAGACCAAGTAACTGTGGCAATGGTTTGTTAATTTCATTCATATTGAAATTAAGAACAAACTGATTAAAACTATTTGGCAATGATTGTAGGATAACATTAGTAGCCAATTCAACACTTAGAGGGAAGCCTAATTTTTCCAAGGTCTGAATATATACCTTATCATTTTAAGAACATGAGTTCCCACTAGAGTTCCCTCCATCATCTTGCATCGAAACAAAGCCTTAGAGGTCTCATACCTCCCTTGACGACCTTGCCCCTCATATAATTCTTTAAGATTTTTAACCATCTCATAGGGAACCATGTCCTCATGTTGCTTCTGAAGCTCAAGAGTCATGGTCGCAAGAATCAAACACCCGACATCTACCATGTAATTTGAGTATTTCTTAAAAGCTTCCAATTCATCTGTGGAGGCATCATCTGCTGGTTTTTCAAGGATGAGTTCTTTGGTGACTTGCAGTTTTTTTTTCTTGTTTGAGGATAATCCTCAAGTTGCGAAACCAGTCAAGGAAGTTCAAGCCATTCAATTTATCCTTCTCAAAGATGAATCACAATGATAATGAGTTTGAGTTTGCCATAACAAATTTACAACGATAGAATAGGATTTATGAGTATGTTTTTATCATGTTATAAATGTAAAATAACATTCCTACTATTAACAACCCTCAAAATTTGAAGAACTTTCTATAAAGTATTTCTAGTGGGTAAGGATCTATATTTCATTTCATCCTAAGTCAGCTTTGGCTTTACTCATAGAATTCAATTATTTAGGTAAGCAAAACTTGCTAATTACATCTCATGTAACTCCTATATTTGGTGAACAACTATTGTTCCTAATCATCTCATGATTATTCAATTTATTAGCCTTTAGGTTTCTAATCCTATTAGGACAACCTAGTTTAACCAATATTACAACCAGTGAATATCACTTGCTTATTCTTCGCGTTTAACCAAGATAGATATGAGTACTTCGCTTTAGCAGAACCTACATAGTACTGATCGAGATTTTGTCTAGGGCTAATATTGGATGGCTATTAATTAAATATGGGGTTTTGCTAAATTAATCTCACCATTCAACTATGGTCTAATCAATTACCATCATGCTAATAAACATACATTGTATCACATACATGTAAAGCAGTAAATAGAAATGCAATGGTTATAGCCCGTAAAATTAAGGTGGCCCTTCGCAAGCCAATGGGAGAACCAAAATAAACTAAAGATAGAACTTACTTCTCAACCACCCAATTCACCTTTGATCGGCTCATTCTTCTGCTCCTTTGATCCATGGTTTCTTTGTAAATATTACAATTTCATAAACTCATTTTACATACGAGGGAGTAAGATGGGAAGAGAATTACAATAGAAGAAAGAGAGTCATGGCACGTAGGTTGTATTTATAAAATACAAAACCAAAGTAAATGGGCTACTAGGCTATAACCATACATTTCAAACACCATATATAACAAACATAATAATGACGTGGTTTGTTATTAAGGTCTTACCAGATTCTTCCTACGTTGGGGTCAAGGGGGGCCCTTGCAGGGGTTTGGCTGCCTTGTATTTTCCAAGAATTGATAAATTTATCGCATTTTTGAGGATTTTAAAATCTACAAGGTTTTTACAAGAACAACTTTTTGTTAATTTCCCCGTACATAGTCTATAGACTGACCATTAGTCTAATATATAACTATAACCCGCGTATGTTAATGCTTAACATCTGAAACCCAAACAAATATGTGACTAACTTTTAATTAGTTGGAACAATCAATATGATTTAATCATATTAGGTGTGAACGATCTATAGCGCGAAAATATTATATATTTGTCAAAAATTGAATAAACCATAATCTAGTAACATGCATCTCATACAATAGTATCACCCAAGTATTTAAGTCCGAATTTTTATTGTACAAGTGGCTTTGATACCACTGAAAGGAAACACCGGTACACCCAATGACGTAGTAGAAAAATTATTCGGCGAATTTCACTAGTGATCCATGTACAGGGAATGAATCTAGAGTGAAAAGGGGATGAAATGTTACCTTAATTAAATCTGATAATCTGTAGGGACGTAGCTGAATCCAATTTTTTTTGCACGATGTCGAATCCTAGTCGTCACAACAGAGTTTCGACCTCTATGCAATCCACCCGAAAAAATGAACAATGTTTTACATCTCTAACTGTTAGAGAGGTTTTTTGCAATTTTAATATTCTTGGCTGCTAGACCTTATGTCTTTATATAGTATCCAAAACCCTAATCCTAATTAAATTCAATTTCATTAAATATACAATATATTTAACCGAATATAATTAAATATATAGAATTTAATTCTACTTTAATTAGGTTTCTTTGGAATATATATATTTTAATAGTATTTGATAATTACAATAATTATCTAGTATTAAAATATTTAAACGATATTTGTTCATTTCAATCATACGGTGTGACCCTTGTAGGTTCATGTAACGTTAGCAGTAATATCTAGAACAATTCTAATATTACAAACAATGAGTGGCATCTAGTAATACATCATTGCTACCTAAGTTACAAGAAGTCGTGGTTCGACATAATCTTTTCGTGGTTAACTCTTTTCATGTATTACATCATTTTATCCTTATATCTAGATCAGACACAAGTCATGGGATAGTCACACTTGTATAGTCCATTTAATATTTCTTGATATCTTGAGTAGACTATAATAAACGAATAACTATGATATCTCATATTAATTTATTCGAGCATGTCCATGCATTTCTAGTCTCACTCAACCAAGTGGCCTTCGGTATTACTCCTATTATGTAGGAGGGACAAATCCTACTCGATCAACCATATCCCACTATATAGATTGTGGCATATCCAATATCAGTCTTTATAGTGTAGTCAGTTACGACACACATTTGACTATATCAAAATATGACACTCACAATGTTGAAATAATGATGATTTCAAGTATGAGGATCAAACATGTAGTTATCACTATAAGAATTAATGTGACTGTCACATAATAATCCAAGAAACACGCTCATAGCAAGTCAGTCTAGTATGTCGTTCTCTAACACATACTTATGTATTGATTTTGACATCTCCATGTCAATGAAAATACTTTGTCATCAATCAACTATATATTAGCCTTACTATATTATTGTTATCCATGCTCACAATAATACTCGACTAAGGACATTCAAGAATAACCATATTGTTCTAAGGACTTAATCATAATTTAGTTATTTATATATGCGCAGAATAATGACTGAAATAATAATAATAATAATGACTTTTTATAATAAACAAGATAAAATAAGCATGTCTTTTACAATCATCTTATGATTGGTCTTTGGGCATACTCCATAGCCATTGGTTCCTCCTCACGGTGTTTTGTTGACATGGACCTTGTAGTTCACTATCGGGAAGTTATGGCTCAGCTATCGGCTCAGTCTTTTTCCCCTTGATCCAGTCACTGATGACCCTTAAATCTTGACGCTGTGATAGGATCAGCTTCCTCTTTGCATTCTTACAAATTTGCCTACCCATCTGTGACCCCAGGTGCGACATGCAATGAAGAATAAATTTGCTGGCGTGTTCTTGTCTTGTTCCCTCTTATCATTGATTTTGGCTTGTTGTGCCTCCCCGTGTTTGTTTCTCTTTGTAGTTTTTTTTTTGCTTTTTCTTGTTGTTTTTATGTTTTCTCTCTTGGTTTTTGCCGATCGGTTTGTTTCGAGTTTGATTTTGTGTTTGTGCTTCATTTTTTTTGCTATTCTTTTTCTTCGATTCGATTGTGACTGTCTTGTTGTTTGACTTATGTTTGTCGTTGTTCTTGTTCAGTTTTTTTGCCAATCTTTCTCTTCGATTCGGGAGTAGGCTGTGTGCTGCTAACTTAGACCCGAGCCTCTGTCCCATTTGTCACCAAGCTCCAGAAACCGCCCTGCATGCTCTGCGAGACTGCCCGAATGCGACTGAGATTCTACGATTTGCTAGAATGCCTAATACCCTCGTTCATAGCAGTGTTTATTCCACCCTTTCTTGGCTTAGTGATGTTGCCTCCTTGCTTTCCGTGGTCTCGTTTGCTCTATTGCTCACAGTGCTTTGGAACCTCTAGAACCGGCGTAATGACTAGGTCCATGAGAAGCGTTTGTAGCCCCCTTGGCTTACGGTAATCAATTCCTAGATTTTTATCTATGACTATTCTGCGGCCATGGCAACGGACTTCTAGGGAAGTAACGGTGGCGCTGACCGATCCTCGGTGGTAAGCTCCAAAGACTGGCCACATCAAAGTAAACATTGATGGTGCATTCGACCCTACCTATGCTGCAACAACCATTGGTGTTATTCCTCGTGATGACCATGGTATGGTTTTGGGCGGCCTTGCTCAACACACCTCTAGCTACATCGACTCGGGCTTGGCTGAGGTTCATGTTGTCACTACCGGTTTACAATTTGCTCATGATAAGGCGTGGACTCATATTATTATTGAGACCGACTCAGCTGTGATCGTCAACAAGTTGAATAGGCCTCATGGTGATTTATCGGTTTTTGGCCCCTACTTAGAACAAGCTCGGCACTTGCTCAATGTGCATCCTAGTTTTTGTGTTACCTATGTACCTAGGTCTGCTAATATTGTAGCCCATTCGTTGGTCGCTTGGGCCCTTAGATCTGTTTCATCAATGTTCTTTGACTCTGTTTGTCTCGAGCTTATTTCTTCATTTGTATGTGATGATTGGTCATCCCTTCATTCTTAGTGAATCTCGGATACTCTTTTCCTTTTAGGTGGTCACTATCAAGCCGTGATTTGGTTTTGACTTTAGTGGGGTTTTTAACAAGGCCCACTTTTCTTTAAAAAAATACTTTGTTTGTGTTTTAATGACAATTGATCTTTAGTTAAAAAATACTTTAGGCACCTATTACAAAAAAAAATAAATTTGAGCATTTATATTTCAAATTAAGAATTCTATTTAACTATATTATTTCTAATTTTTAAATTTAATTATTTATTAAAATAGATGTCTTATTATATCTGATATGACATCTTAAATTTTTAACTTGCGGAACAGAGACTATAGATCCATAAATGAATATGATACAGCATGAACATTGGATGCTAATATTCTAGGTCTGGTACATTAAATAATTTTTGAGAGTCGTACATAAAATAATTGGTTGATAGAAAATGGAAAAAAGGAATACTTTTTTATAATATGCTTTGCCAAAAGAAATGAGATAATTTATTTTAATTTTCTTTGATTTCATTCAAAAACCCTACTATTGGCACTAGCAAAAGAGGTTAATTCGAGCACTTAGGTTTTTATTCATAACATATTAAACACAGTTGATTTCAGATTGGAAAGGTAAGAATTTTAGAAATTGTAAGAAATTTTTTATATTTTATTTATAAAATGGTGTAATAGTAAACTAGTTTAATTACTGATTTTTCTCTTATTTTATAATTCTATCGATATAAATAAATCACTTTTAAGGGTAAATTATATGAGTTTTAATTTTTTTTCAAAATATGAATTTCGATTCAAGTAACAAAATATGTGAATTTTAATCAATTGCACATTTGCGCGCACGCACTGATATATTATATATATATATGGGTTATGATCTGCTTACACTATGTAAATATATATTAATTTTAATTTAATTATAACGTATTTATAAAAATAAATAAATCGATTTATTTTCACATTTGGTAAATGTAAGCAACTAGTAAATTGAAATGGTAACATTCTGTGACCATGTTTGTAGTTCGCGAATCAAATTTAAAATTAAATTTTATCCTAGAATTACACATATCAAAATTTATGTATCACATTAAATATTAAATCAAATTCCATAAATAGTATTCAGATTTAACCTTAATTATGTTTTATTTTTTTAGGGAAAACTATCCAAATAGTACCCAGCTATTGCCGAAATATCGTTTTAGTACCCCAGCTATTTTTTTTGCAAAATGGTACCTAACGTTACGTTTCGTTTTTATTTTGGTACCCCGTCATTAAAAAACTAACTGTGTGCTGACTAGGAGAGAGAAAATCACATGTGGCAGCCTGCCACTTCATTTTTTCTCCTAGTCAACATGCCACGTCGACTAAAATTATAAAAAAAGAAGCACACGTGGCATGCTGACTAGGAGAGAGAAAATGACGTGGCATGCTGTCACGTGTGATTTTTCTCTCTCCTAGTCAGCATGCTGTTAATTTTTAACGGCGGGGTACTATTTTGAAAACGAAACATAATGTTAGGTACCATTTTGCCAAAAAATAACTAAGGTGCTAAAACGATATTTCGGCAATAACTGGGGTACTATTTGGGAAGTTTTCCCTTTTTTATCATGTACATACATAATAGAAAATAGAAAAAAGTTCTTTATTTTACATTTTTATCTTCCTTTTTTTTTATAATTTCAATATTATTCACCCTGCCGAATAAGGTGGTAAAGTCGCATCGTTCAGTACCATTTTTGTAGACTCATTCAATTTATAATTTTATTTAAACCATTAATAAATAGACGAGAAAAATTATAATTTATAAAAAACGACCTTGTTTACAAAAAGGTTTAACTACAAAATAAGTGTTCAAACTACATTTTTTTAATAAGTGCTTAAAGTATTTTTAGCTGAAATAAGTGTTTAAAGTTTCAATTTTGACTTGTTTTATAGTCAACTAAGGCACTACTTTGTCACTTATTTCAATAAAAAATATAACTTTAGACACATATTTCAGCAAAAAAAATTTAGGCTCTTATTTCAGCCAAAAATGAAACTTTAGACACCTATTTCAACAAAAAAACTTTAAGCACCTATTGCAAAAAATAGACATAGTTGAAAGCTTTGGATCAATATTGTACTTAGAATTTTTATTTCAAAAATATTGTACTTCCTTAATTATTTGCGGAACTATTGCACTCTCTACAGTAATTTTAAACTCGGATTGCTTACAACTCGAATATGAACAATGTTTTAATTTTTGAATTAAAAAATTAAAATCCCATAGAAAGTACCCCAAATATAAACAATACCCAACCTAAAATCAGCTTAAATAGTCAAAATTACTGTTTATATTCGGTTTTCCTTTACTACAATTTTTTTTTTAATTTTAAAAAATAAAACACTGTTTATACTCGGATGATAAATAATTCAAGATTAAAATCACTGTAGAAAGTACAACAAATCCGCAAATTTTAAGGAAATACCACATTTTTGAAAAAAAATTTATAAGTACAATATTGTCTAAATTTCTTCGACATAATTTGTACACTTATTCTGTATTTAAGCCTTTACAAAACTATTGTAAAAAGGTTTCGAAGAATCAAGAAAATCAGGAAAGCAATTGGCTCAACTATTACAACACACATTTTGAGTTAAAAGAAGAAACGTATGCGTAAAAGAATAATTGAGATTAACTATTTTTTATATATAGATAGAATCCGAATTAATAAGTGGTTCTAGTGAAAAGTGGATGATGATCATCTTAGGATATTCGAGTTTAAATCACTTTTGTCTGCAAGGTGTGTGTATTGTCAAAGGGTTAAGAATATGTATGAACATATACTACCTTGTAATCACTTTCAGGGATGGAACCATAATTTGGGGTTGGGGGCCAAAACATAAATATTTGAAAGTAGGGTAAATTTATAAATAATCCAAATTTTAAATTTTTTTATATAGAATGACAAAAGTGTAAAAAAATTGGGAGTTTCGTCGCTGATCACCTTAAGACTATTAAAAAAATAAGTAGAATCCACTTACTTTATAAAATTTTCAAAGTTTTACGTCTTTTTTGGATCACTGGATTAATATAAATAAATGATTAAAATTAATATTGATTTGAAGTTGACGTATAAAGTTTATAAAGTAAGAGGAATTCATAATTTTGAAAATTAATATATTACAACAATTAAACTAAATTTGGGTATAAGTTGTTGTGGGAGTAGAATTATGTTATTTTCCTAAAACTAAAAGTACCCAAAATCATGTGACATTTTGGCATGTGAATTGTGAAAGTGAAACTTTATTTGGTCACAAGCTTGTCAATGTGTTTTAGCTTACCTATAAATCATTTACCAATCTTAATCTACTCATCAATCACGTAACTTTTGCAATAAATTATAGAAACCAGCATCCCCTACCACACATTCAATCAGATTTGCTGATGATTTCTGTAATCTCTCAATATCAAATCTAATATCGTTTCATATATAATATTATAAGGTACACAATTATATTTACAAATAATATTATGTAGTTTTATAAAATTTTGACAAGTGACATGTCCAACATATTTAAACATCATCAATTTCACACATTATAAAACCAACGGTTTAATTATGTAATACATATAAAATCTAATCTCTCGATTTCAATAGCTTTTTATCTGTAAGATGTGTGCTCATTATCAGAGGATTGAAAATATCTATAAACAAATACTACATTCTCCTTTAAACTATTTAGAAAAATATATAATAAGTAGTTTTGAAAACACTTTAAATTTGAGTAAAACTTTGATACATAGGCTGTGTAAAATTAATTTTACACAAGCTTGTGATTTTACCTTATAAAACACAAATTCTAAATTTCTAACCCTAATACCTAAACCCTAAACCTTAAATCCTAAATTCTAAACAGTAACCTTAAATTCTAAACCCTACAATTTAAACCTAAACTTTTAATCCCAAACTAAACCCCTAACCCTAAATTTGAAAAGCATGTGTAAACGCTTATTTACACGGACTGTATATCAAACTTTTTCTCTTTAAATTTATACAATTTATTATCCCAAATTATATGATATCATGTAAATAATTAGTATTAAATTTTTTAAAATAAATTAAGTACTCTATGACCATGTTTGACAATTAGCGGATAGCTGATAGCGAATTACAATAGCTAACAGTGGATAGCTGATTGTATTAGCTGATTTGACTAGCGGATTGTATAAAAGTGTTTGATAAAATTAACTGATAGTTGTTTGATTATTTAAACAAGCAAAATGACATATAAGGACATAGTTATATTCAATACTTGTTTGAATAGTTTATTAGTTATCAATATTTTGTATCTATAAATATTAATTAGATTATAAAAAAATAATTTTTAATATAACATTACTAAGTATATTTGTAAGATTTATATATTAATTTATTATTTATATAATTATTTTTATTAAAATTAAATTAATTATTGAATTTAAATACAAATACAAATGTACGAGAATAAAAAGAAAAAAATATTAGCTTACAAATATCGCAATGTAATACGTGAGGGTGAAGAATTAAAATAGAAAATGTCAAATTTAAGTTATTTGGAGATTTTTTATGATTGTTATGGGTAAAAAGGTCTTTATAATTCTTATGTCAAAACTTCTAATTTCAAAAAGCTCTTATTAGCAGTTTTTCTAAAATTAAAGGTCTCACTCAAATCCGCAATTCACTAAACATTTAAATTAACGAATTTAACCGGTCAAACCTCTAATACTATGTCAAACCTCTAACATGCAACTTCACGTATTTGGGTAAAGCGAGTTTTTGAATTAAAAATTTTGAATACTGAAACTAATAATAATTTTCAACTATTGACTCGCTAAATATATAAAAGAATTAATATTACAATAATTTATTTTAAATACAAATTAAATCACATCATATAGATGATATTTCAAATTACACAAATAAAAAATAAGAAAAATCTAATGTGGCAAAATAAAGTTTTGATAAATGGTATATTTCATAAATCTTCGCAAACTAAGCTAAATTAAGGTATAAACTAGCATGTAATTTATTTGTATTAAAAATAATTAAAATTTATGTTTGGAAAAACAGAATATTTGCTACCGTAGAACTTCCCCAAATAAATTGTGCAAATCAAAGACAAAATTTTCGTTTATTTTTCAAATAAATCTCCCTGGTTCAATTTATTTTCTTACCTTTATTCAAATATATATCCAACAAGTGGTCTCAATAGAAAAGCATATAATATTTATTCTGAGATGAACGCTTTATCTACAAGGTGTATGCGCATTGTCAAATGATTAAAAATATGTATAAACAGATATTCTCTTATAATCACCTTAAGATTATTAAAAAAATATATACCAAATATAATTTTTTTTAATAATCGAAAAGGGAGAATATTAGATATGAAAAAAATAATATCAATATTATTTAATCACCGAAACAATATTATTATCGACAAATATATACAAAATGTTAGCATAAATTGTTGTATACTAAGTTATCTAAGGATATTCATTTTTTTAGACATTGTACCATGTCTATATACAGGAGATGAGTCTAAAACGGGTGATACACACTACTATACATTACACACTAAAAAATAGGTAAACTACACTTGTGATCATTAAACTATTACCTCAATTTTATTTTGACCACCGATCTTTTAATTTTGTCAATTAAATCACTTAATTTTTTAAATGATATCAATCAAGCCCCTCATCTTTAAAAATTTGTATAATTACATATATAGTCCTCATTACTTACGCATTCTATCAATTTAGTTTTAATTTAATTAAATACATTTAATTTAATCATCTCAAATTACATTAAAGAACACATCCCCAATGCCCCATCACTGGCCGTATCCTTTATTCGAATGCACTTCCATGGTTGCTTTGTAAAAAAGTCTTAGCATGCCTCCAGCTTCCACCAACGCGTCGACCAACCTCAATATCTTTCCAGTTTCAATTCTAGTAAGCTTTATCGGGTTTCGATGATAATGGGGAAATCACTAGCTAGATTTAGGGTTATTGTTAGGGTTTGATTCCATGGATATTTAAATCGTAACACAATATATATAATATTATATAATACATGTATATATACATAAAAATATAGAATATGATAATATGAAAAGTTTACAGATATATATATAACAAATATGTAAGGATATAATAATAAATAAAAGTAATATATCATATATAATATACATTACATTAAAAAAATAGAGTAATATATACAAAGAAACAGTATAATATATACTATTGCTGCTGTTGCTACTCTTGCTCCTGCTCCTGCTATTGCTGCTACTGCTACTACTACTACTACTACTAGTATTGCTACTAAGAAAAAAGTGACCGAAATGAAATAAAGCAAGAATTAATAGACAAATATTTAAAGGATATTGAAGTAGAAGGACCATAAGTGCGATTTTCCCCTTTAGCCTAAAATGCGCGAATCCACCAGGTCAGGTCGGGTTTGAGAGCGGGCAAAATAAGCGGTGAAAGTGGCCAATGGTGTCGCGCGTGGCGGCCACGCGCTGGGAGCTAGAAAGCTAAAGGGCGATGGAGGTAATAAGTTAGAGCAACTAGGGTTTTTTTAGTGTATTAGGTTATAGGTTAGATTGGGCTTGGTTTGTTGGGCTGGTTATTGGTTGTAAAATGGGTATTATTATTTAATTTTGGGTTGAGTTTGTGGGTTTCACAGATTTTGTGTTGGGTATTTGGGGTGTAACATCCCCTTCCCGGTCTGGTAGAGAACCGAGTCAGAAAAGTGTTATCGGAACTTATTCGGGGATCGGAAAACAAAACCGAAGTTCAGAACTTGTTCGGAATAATTTAATAGTTACTTTTAATACTTATCGTACATATTCGCTACTAGTCTTATTAGAATTGTGGTCAATTTTAATCTTTTTCAAATTTAGGGACTAGATCATAAACTTTACAAATTAGCGATCCTAGTCCGAATCCTTTATTACCAAATTGTAATTAAACTTACCAATTATTGATATGTAAAGTTTCGTTACTATCGGATATCGTTAACCTAATCAATTAGACTGTATAGTTATTAGTGGCCAATTTGTAAACTATCTAAATTCTGTTTTTATGACTCATTAAACTATATCGGTTATCGTTACTATCCATGAAGTTTCGTTACTATCGGATCGGAAAACTGTATCGTTAACCTAATCAATTATTGATCTGTGAAGTTTCGTTACTATCAGATATCCCAGTAGGCACCTTGTGCTCGGCTTTGACTCGTTGGCAAGTCAAACACCTAGTCACAAAGTCCGTGATCTCATTCTTCATACCAGACCACCAATATAGCTTATTTAGATCTTTTTACATCTTGATAGCTCTCGGATGAACATAGAAAGATCTAGAATGAGCTTCACTTAGAATCTAATTCCGAAGATCATCATCATCGGGCACACAGATACGGTTGCGGAAACATAACAAGCCTTTGAAATTCATAGCAAAATGAAGATCCGTGTTATCATTGACCTTAGAAATAAGAGGTTGCAACTCCTCATCGTTTTCTTAGAGTGCTTTGATTCGGGATACAATGGTTGATTGAACTCTCAGTTTGGCCAACAACTTGCCATGTTTCTTGAGTCGAAAATGAACGTTCAAACGTCTCGTAGAGGGGGTAGGTTTTTGACTAAGAGCATCAGCTACGACATTAGCTTTACCAGGATGGTAATTAATAACTAAGTCGTAATCTTTCAGAAGTTCCATCCACCTACGCTGATGGAGATTCAACTCTTTCTGAGTCAAAAGATACTTTAAACTTTTGTGATCAGTGTACAAATAACACTTTTCACCATACAGATAGTGTCTCTAAATCTTCAAAGCGAAAACAACAGCTAATTCCGGATCACGAGTTAAATAGTTTAATTCATGAGGTTTGAGTTGACGTGAAGCATAAGCTATGACTTTGCCTTCTTGCTTTAGTACGCAGCCTAATCCTAGGTGGGATGCATCACTGTACATAGTGAAGTCTTTACCCGACTCGGGTTGCACCAAAATATGACCATGAGTAAGGACCTGCTTAAGCTGATCAAAACTCCTTTGCTGATACACTGTCCATACGAAGGGAGTTTCCTTACGGAGAAACTTTGTCAAGGGTGTAGCAATCTGTGAGAACCCTTTAACGAATCTACGGTAGTAGCCTACAAGGCCCAAAAAACTACGAACTTCTCTAATATTCTTCGAAGGAATCCAATCAAGGATTGCTTGAATCTTCTTTGGATCAACTTGGATTCCCGCAGAAGAGATCACATGGCCAAGAAAAGATACTTCGGATAGCCAAAATTTACATTTGCTGAACTTAGCGTATAACTGCTTTTCCCAGAGAGTCTAAAGCACAATCCAGAGATGTTCTTCATGAATAATGGCGTCTTTTGAATAGATTAGAATATCATCTATGAAAAACACCACGAACTTATATAGATAAGGTCAGAACACACGATTCATCAAGTCCATGAAGGCTGTAGGTGCATTCGTAAGCCCAAATGGCATTACTAGGATTTCATAGTGGCCGTATCTAGTTCAGAAGACGGTCTTTGAAATGTCAGACTCCTTCACTTGCATTTGATAGTACCTGGATCAAAGGTCTATCTTTGAGAAGAGAGAAGCATCTTTCAATTGATCGAAAAGGTCATCGATCCTAGTCAACGGGTACTTGTTCTTCATTGTCACCTTATTCAACTGACGATAGTCAATGCATAGGCGTATTGATCCATCTTTCTTCTTAACAAACAACACCGGTGCTCCCCAGGGTAAGGAACTTGGTCGGATGAACCCTTATCCAAAAGGTCTTGGATTTGGGATTTTAGCTCTCTTAACTCCACCAGAGCCATCCTATATAGAGTAGTAGAGATCGTAATAGTTTCAGGTTGCAATTCTATCCCGAATTCCACTTCTCAAGTGGAAGAAAGTCCCGAAAGTTGATCGAGGAACACATTGGAAAACTCTTTCACTATGGGCACATTCTCGAGCCTTGGATCTTTTTTAGACTCTATGGCACACATAAGAGTCTTATTAGGCTCAGATTCGGATTTCATCAAGGTTATGCTTTCCTTACTGATTTTATGGAGATACAACTTTTTCTTATAAGAGTCCACCCACGCTTGGTATTCAGCTAGCCAATCGAGGCCTAGGATGAGGTCGAAATCATGAAAGGGCAGGCCATCAGATTGGCCGAAAATGGGATCCCTTGGATCCTTATAGGACAAGCTTTACAAACCCATCGAATAACCATACTATCTCCTAACAGATTAGAAACAACCATTTCAAAAGCAACAGGTTCAAACTCTAAAGCATACTTGGCAATCAAAGGTTCACTAACAAAATAATGCGTAAAGCTCGGATCTATTAAAGCATAAACATGATCAGAATATAATTTCACCATACCTGCAATCACATCAGGATCATCCTTCTGCTCACGACCCTGAACATGGTACATCTGGGCTGAAGTTTGAGAGTCACGACTAGCCGAAGGGGCATTGGTGTTGCGAGGTCTCCCCCCTGATCCAGACTGTATATGCTTTGCTCTTCTTCCCTTACTAAGATTATTCTGAGAAGCCAAGGTAGTAGGGGTATTTGGATTCCGCGGATACTGTCTAATGAAGTGGCCAGATTTACCACAAAGATAGCACGATCCAGATTGTGTATGACATTGCCCTGGGTGCCTCTTCTGGCAGAAATTACACAAAAGAATCTAAGAACCCTTCACGAAACCACACGGACTATCCATTGAAGCTGTACGAGCAACAGATGTTCCTGCAGACTGAAATTATGGCACATAGCCAGATCGTGGCAACTATTGAAAAGTGGCAGACTTCTGGTCTCACTGTATTCCCTTCTTCTGCAGCATAGGAGGCTTGGAGTCATTTCAAAACCTCTTATCAGGTCGAGCTTTATTCCTTTTCCTCTTTCAAAAGCCTTTTAGGAGGCTTTAGTAGAAATGGCTCTGTTGACAAGCGTTTGGAAGTCCTCTATCTCTAGAGCAACGAAGATATGACGTAATTTGTCACAGAGGCCGTCAATGAACATCAACACTTATCCTTTTCTATGTGGATGATCTCGATGCCATATCTAGCATATTTGTAGAAGTCGTGGATGTACTGCTCCACGAGTCTTCCCTCTTGTCTCAAATAGAGGAACTTCTTACGCTTCTCAGTGATATAGTGGTCATTGACGTACTTCTTACGAAACTCCTAGAGAAAGAAGTCCCAAGCGATCTTACGTTCAGGCACGGTGAGTGTTACATTGTTCCACCAACTCTGAGCTTCTTCGACGATTAAGGCCAAGGCACAATCTAGTTTGTGCTCCTCAGGGCACTTCATCTGTTTATTCAGCTCTTTTAAAGTATTCTCCAGCTAGTATTCTACGATTTTGGGATTATCCAGGTCCTGGCTGGTGAAGGTATAAATTGGATACTGCTTGAGTTTATCAATAGGGGCTTCCAAAGTAGATTGAGATGCTCTAGCGATCTAAGGGAACGATTCTTGTCGGAGAGACATGATCACTTGTTTGATCATGTCGGCCATCGACAGCAAATACTCTTGTTGAGCCGGAAGCATTGGCGGAGGATGAGGTGGGTCATTCTGTCCCACTTGTTTAGGCCTGGCTTCAGCCCTCAGATTATCCCTCTAAGTCGAGGAGGAAACGAGGTTTGGTTCATTAATAGCACGTCTATTAGTAGGTGCAGACATTTTCTGATCTAATCATACAAAAAAATTAAATTGTGTAAGCTGCAAGTCACATATAACATATACAAATAACTCCTAGGTGGCATAAGTACATACAAACTCATAACGGCTTGGTTTAGTCCTAGAATCGACTAAACCTAGGCTCGATA
Source organism: Hibiscus mutabilis (assembly GCA_019671005.1). Lineage (NCBI taxonomy): Eukaryota > Viridiplantae > Streptophyta > Magnoliopsida > Malvales > Malvaceae > Hibiscus > Hibiscus mutabilis. The sequence goes on along the minus strand of CM033727.1, from coordinate 18,708,682 downwards.
CCACAAATGTAACACTCCATTCTGGTATAGTAGAGAACTGGGTCAAAAAGTGTTATTGGAACTTATTCGGGGATCGAAGATGAAATCGAGTTGAACTTGTTCAGAATATTTTAATAGTTATTCTTAAGACTTATTGAACCTATTCGCTACTAGTTTTATTAGAATTTGAGTCAATTTTAATTTTTTTCAAATTTAGGAACTAGATCATAAACTTTACAAATTAACGATCCTAGTCCGAATTCTTTATTACCAACTTGTAATTAAACTTACCAATTATTGATCTGTGAAGTTTCGTTACTATCGGATATCGTTAACCTAATCAATTAGACTATATAGTTATTAATGACCAATTTGTAAATTGTCCAAATTCTGTTTTTATGCCTTATAACAGATTTAACTAACACTGTATCGATACACCATGCTTATTTCCAGATTTCCAGATTCAAATGATGTCAAAATCGTACTGATACAACTAAGACCGTATCGATACCAGTTGACTGCGTTGACCCCATACCGATACGCTATAAGAACATATCGATACCATATTTCATCCCTGATTCTGGTGACCAATTTCTATACCGATACACCCAAGGCGTATCGATACGCCTTGTTCCTTAAGCCAAATTTATGCCTAACCATACTGATATGCCATCACTCGTATCGATATGCCCTGACCTATAATGACAGAATTTTGCTGGTTTTTATTTGATTTAGCCATCCAAACATTATCCAAATTTTACCAGAAAGTTATAAATCCATATTTTTAATAGCACATAAAATTTTAGGCTATTTCGAATTCATTTACTAGGATTTTACCTTTTCGCGCGTTAAAGCTGATTTTAGCTAGTTCGCTAAGTCCAAAACACACCAAAATGCCCATACATCACCTCGACACTACCAGGCTTATACAAACATACCAAAATAGGTCATTGCAACTTATCTAGTCTTATGCCACCTTACTAGGAGTTCGGAAACAAAGTAACATACATATGCTTGCAGAGTGAGTGACTTGCAACCGCAAAATACACGATCGACGTCTGGAAAGCTTTAGGATCCTGAAATGCATGAGACACACATATGTTAGACTTACATAGCCTAGTGAGGTAGTCATAACAATTGTAAAACAATTAAGTGACATGAATGGCATACTATGGTCATGAATAACATAGCATCATACTCAAATATCATAATTACACTATTAATCACATAAGTTTAATGCTTAAGTCATTTATCATACTTTCACATAATCATAGCAAAACTTAACACATATTAATTCCTTTGTACAATATAACAAATAGATATGAGGATTCCCCTTTACACCACACATATATCGAAAAATAGTCCGTAGCTGCATATAACGGAAAATAGGCCGTAGCCTTGACCTGTAGCTCCGGATAATATCCCTTACACAATCCATCCTTATCTCCTCCACATATAGGTCGTAGCCTCGGACTGTAGTCCAAACCCTTACTTATACGAGCTCAAATAACCCCATCGCATGACAATTGTATCCAAAACTCACAAATGTCTAAGGTTACACATATTTCATCATATAAATTACCTTTATGCCTGTAGGCTAGCATATTGGAATTTGAATTGAGCATTATCTCCTTATAACGGATCATATCATATACGTACCATATCATAGCATATTCATATCGGATTCACGTATAGCATATTCATAGCATATTCATATCGGATTCACATATAGCAGATTCATAGCGGATCCACATATAGTATATTCATATCGGATTCACATATAGCATATTTCAAACATAGTACATGAACTTACCCATATCAACCGTATCGAAGACTTACCATGCTAGCCGTTAGCATCCACACATGTTTGCTCTATGTGAGCCTTTCAAAAAAATGCAATTATAACATAAACGAATGCAACGGGATGGCTCATTTCTTATCCCTTGACACTACTACACTCACCTTGATTACAAGGTTCTCGGATTACAACTCCGTTGTGCCTAGCTTCCTTTGGAGATGACAATGAATCATTCTCCACTATTTGAGCCAGCACAAAATTAGGAGTTATATTAGAATTCGATCTAAAGATTCAGAAACATATTTCAAGCTTGCCAAAGCTTATAAACAACATTGGAATAGTGAAATTAACCTCCTAATCCATGGGATTCTATTTGAACATTCGAAACCCAATCTCGAAATTAAACCTTAAGGAATCATGGAATCATCAAATTAGCTTAGGGGTTTTACTCACCGAATTGTACGCTTTCAAACGGTGTATCAAATTTGAACGAAGATCAAAGATTGCACTGAGGTGCTAACTTAGCTTGAGCTTGAAGATGGAAATGGTGGTGTGAGCTTGTTAGAAGACAAGAGTGAGATTTGAAGTTCGGGAGGTCAAAGGCAAAAGATGAAAGCTTTCTTTTTCTCATTCATTTTAAGGGAGCCAACCTTAACTATTAACTCACCTACTTAGCCACCAATAGGAAGCTTACCTTCCCTTAAGGGTTTTGTAAGCCCAATTTACAATCTCTTCAATGTTATCCCTTATGACTATAGGGTAATCAATTGCCCTCTTGATCTGAGGAATCCCATGTGAAGGGATGGCAATAAGCATGTGAATCACCACCTACTCCATTTTTTCTTTATTTTAGGCTTTAAAAAGATTCGAAACAGGGGACCCGTATCGATACACTCATGACCGTATCGATACACCATTGCTAAAACATGTATGTTAGTTATTGGTAGTTAGATCGTATCGATACTAGCTTGACCGTATCGGTACGCCTAGCTTAGAATTTGCAATTTGGCTTTGAATTTCATACAAGGAAGACTTAAACTATTCAAATAGGACCAAGATGTGATTTCATTATAAAGGACGGGTATAAAGGTCAACTATTACAACATTTTGCACATTGGATTCAAAACTTCCAATAATCGAAACTAAATTTTGACTAGGCCGGTTTTAGGGACGTGACATTAGGCATGGGCTTGTAAGAGTAAATTGGAATTGGAATTTTAAATTAAATGGATTGGTTATAATGGATCTAGTTATTTATTTTTGGATTGAGTTTAATTTTAGGTTCAGGCCCGAGTTAATAAGACGGGTTTGGGATGGGACAAAATGGGTATTACAACTGCCTCTCTTTGCTCATTGTTGTGCAACAGGAATAGAGCAAAGGCAATGAATAGCTATTTTTGTCCAGTCAGGTTTGGGTTCTTCTCCGGCCACCGCTTTTCTTGGGCTTCACTTGATCTGCTCGGCTGCTTTTGTAGGCAAAATCTTTAAACTCGAGATTCATTGGGGAAGTGAAATATTCAACCTATGATGATCCGTTAGAGGATCAAAATGAGTTATGTTTACTACGAATTTGACGAGAATGCAATACCTAGAGAAAATCTGACCTAGCTGCAAGACTGACGAAGAGGCATGGTCTGCAAAACTTGATCCAGCTGCAACACTGATGAAGAGACATGATCGAATAAAGAAGGTTTTGATATTTGATCCCAGCTGCAATACTAACGAAGAGACAAGATCGAATGAAGGCTCTAATGTTTGATCCAACTGCAATGCTGACAAATAGACATGGTCGATAGAATTTTCTTTCTTTTTTTCTTCATTTTCTTTTTCATTTTCCTTTTTTATTCTTTTTTTCTTTTTTATTCCTTTTCCTTTTTTTACTTTTTTTACTGGCTACAACATTTACAAGGAGAAGAATTTAAAATTCAGTAAATTTTGACCCAGCTATAACACCGACGAAGAGGCAAGGTCTATAGTTAATAAGGTTGATCCAGCTACGACACCGAAGAAGTAGCATAATCGAGAGTTAGTGCATTTGGTCCAGCTACAACACCGACGAAGAGGCAAGTCCAGAAGTGAGTAAGGTTTGACCCAGCTACAATATTGATAAAGAGGCAGGGTCTGAGGTTAAAATTTTTGATCCAGCTGCAACATTGACGAAGAGGCAGGATTGGGAGTTAGTGTATTTTGTCTAGCTACATCACCGACGAAGAGGCAAGAACATGATTTAGTAAGGTTTAACCCAGCTACAATACGGACGAAGAGGCCGGGTCTAAAGTTAAAATTTTTGATCTAGCTACAACACCGATGAAGAGGCAGGATCAGGATTTGACCGAGATACAACATTGACGAAGAGGCAAGGTCTAAAGGTAAAAGTTTTGATCCAGCTGCAACACTAATGAAGTGGCAAGATTAGAATTTTGGCACATATGGTCTAGCTACAACACCAACGAAGAGGCAAGACTAGGATTTGACCGAGCTTCAACACTGATGAAGAGGTAAGGTCTAAAGGTTAAAATTTTGATCCAGCTGTAACACAACGAAGATGTAGTGTCAAAAAATCGACACATTTGGTCTAGCTACAATATCGACGAAGAGACAAGACCTGGATTTGACGAGCTTCAACATTGTCGAAGAGGCAAGGTCTAAAGGTTAAAATTTTGATCCAGTTGCAACACCGAAGAAGAGGCAAGATCTGACAAAATTTTTCTTTTTCTTTTCTAATTTTTTTATTTTTGATTTTTTTTCATTTTTTGCTTTTGATTTTTTTTTTCATTTTTTTGATCTTTTTTTATTTCTTTTGAATTTTTTGAACCTAGCTATGATTCTGAGGTGATACCCGAAGAGGAAAGTTTGGTCTAGCTACAACACCGATGAAGAGGTAAGACCTGAAAAGGGTTTGATCCGCTGCACCACTGATGGAGAGACTGGATCAGAAAGAAGTTTGATCTTTCTACACCACTGACGGAGATGCGAGATCTGGTAATTTGATTTGATCCTCTACAACACTGATAGAGGCAGGATCTGAAAAAGGATTTTGATCTGCTACACCACTAACGGAGACAAGATTTGATAATTAGATTTGATCCACTACACCACTGGTAGAGGCAGAATCTGAAAAAAGATTTTAATCTGCTACACCACTGATGGAGGCAAGATCAGGAAAAAAGTTGGTTCTACTTCTCCATGGCAGGGAGTATTGACCTAAAAATGAAAGAAATCATTAGTTAGTAATTTTTCAAAGAATTTTGCCTCCTTCAGGGTTAAAGATTGGTCATCATGTTGTTGCCCTAGTGGTTGAGGTTCTTCAGTCTCTTCCTTGGACTTGTTTGTACGTTCAAGTCAAAAATAGATGTGTTATGAATGCACCTAACTTTGTGCTTAATGCATGTGTCTAGCCTAAATGCATGATGATGTAAATGCATGTACGACATATGTAGTTAATAAAAAATGGTCTCAATGAACGTGTGGATGATAGATTTTGTTTTGCCTCTCAAAAGGATGCCTCATGATTCTATGGGGATCAGATATTTGCTTTTGATAAAATAATGCTCGATGTCTTGTATGTAAGGATGCCCTAACCTTCCTTGGGTTTGATTATCCTGTGGATTACTTCCTCGGGTGAATGCCCTAACATTTTTTTTCTGATACTGCTATTGAAGCGAACTCTAAGATTGAAGTATGTTTTCACCTTTTCTCGAAGGGTTTTCATTGTTCTCAGAAACACATTATGTTGCCCTCGGTCGGATCTGTAAATTTGTTGTGTTGGTGCATGGTAGCTCATTACTTTTGGCTCTGGCGAAGTTCTATGGTTGATAATTGATGTAGTTGTCTAGGATGTAGAATTTTGACTTGGCATTGGAGGCTCGCTTCTCGAACTCATCGGGGAATACCCTCAGATTGGGGCCTTGTAGAGGCATGGTGTTTGTATGAACGCGGAGGATATTCTCAAAAATGCCCCTAGACCAAGCTCTTGTATAGGTTGAACATGGTGCTAGATTTTGCTTTATCTAGTATTGTTGGCACGAGGCATCCTGGGGACCGGTTTTAAAATCTTGAAATGTATGCATGTAAAAGCAAGGTGCATGTCCTAAATGCAAATGCTCCGATTCAAAAATGGTTCCCATGGCACAAATTTTTGAACTCATGAGATTCATTTGCATCTTTGAATGTTGCATCGATATCTAGGGTACTAGATTTTCTCCTAATGACAAATCTTTTTAATTGGAAACCAGTCGTGAATCAGTATTTCATGTTGGTGAAAGTTAAATATTAAAGTGTTACAATGGTGTCATGCAATTAATGCAAAATGAATGAGTTTAATATAATGTTATCAAAGAGAGAAAAAAAGGGCCAATTTAGATTAAAATGAATGAATAAATTAATGGTAAATAAAATAAAAATAAAAATAGGTAAAAACTGTACATAAATAGAAAATAAAGGTATCAAAGCCTAAAAAAAACACTAAACGAGCAGAGTTTCACATGGCTTAAAAAGGTTAACCCATGTGGCTCACTATATGCAGGTTTTGGTTTTAGAGTGACGATACCCGAATTGTCATTAGGACATCGATTCAGGAGAATATGACCCTTGTACCATATGGGGGTGAAGACCCCACGAAATATAAGGACCGGATTTCGAAAGTGAATTACAACACCATACGGAGGTGAAGACCCCACGAAACAAAGTAATCACCCTTACTTAACAAGGTGAGCGACTCGGGTAGAAAGCTCATGCATGAATGCCGAGGGATTAAAAATTATATAAATTGAATTTTCGTTTTGTTGCAAGAAAACACAAAATCAAAATTTTCCTAACTCTCTGAAAAATGTCCTAAACAGAGTCGCCATCTGTAATAATGGTTTTTTTTTTGAAAATAGGGAAAATGGAGATGGAGTCGCCACCATCTCCTTTGGTAGGCTGGACATCGTTAAAAACTAACCAGAGATTCAAAAATTTGGGTTCGGGAGTTGTTTACGCGTGAGGAAAGATTAACACCCCACGACGCCCAGAATTGGTACCGTGTTGATTTAGTGTTGTCTTTCTAAGAAAATAAAAATTTGAATTTAAAATTTAATCCAAAAAATGGTCTAAGATGAATATTTTCTTATTTACGACAACCGAGGAAGATGTCACCTGAATGAGTCAGGACACCACTTCCTAACCAGTTCCCAAAATAAATTAAAAAATATCCGTTAAACATTAAAATAGGTTTAAAATTTAAAGAACAACATAAAGATATTCGATGCAAAATAGCAACACAATATACATTTATAATATTATATAATACATGTATACATACATAAAAATATAGAATATGATAATATGAAAAGTTTACAGATATATATATATAACGTGTGTATATATACAAATATGTAAGGATATAATAATAAATAAAATTAATATATCATATATAATCCCAAATTTTACCCGGGTTCATACATATATAATTCGATATAAATAAAAGTAAATAATAATAAATAAATATGATCCTTAGTAGCAATCCATTGAATAAAAATATAAAAGTGTCCATAATGTCCAATGGTACAATTAAAATGCCCATTATACATTACATAAGTCCACATTTATATACAAAAAAACCATAAGGCCACAAATAATCCTAAAGCCCAAATTTACAAAGCCATTCCCGCACATATTTGCTTAAATCGGGTACAAGAGCCCAAACAAGCACACTTGTGCTTTTTGAGCCCGCCAAAAGTTCTACGTGGCAGGCTAGTAGTGGCCAATTCGTGAATCACGTGGATTAAAGGCCTTTGCTGACATCATCCTTTAGCAGCTATAAATAGCCCCTGGAAAGAGAAAAATGGCAATGATTAGGCAATTAAAAACAATTATTGCAGTCATTAAACAGAGAGAGAAAGAAGCCGGAAGGTTACCTGGCCAGTTGAAGCGTCGCTAGAGAAGACGATCAGAGCCACTACATTGCCATTAAAGCTCACCGAAAGGTAGTTCTCTTCTTTCACTTTTCATTCCCTGCATTAGAACACTAAAAGTAATTAGATCTGGTCCATAAATATAAAAAGTAAACAAAATAGGTTTTAAAAACTACAAACCCTAGATCTAAATAAAAATGAATATAAAGAAGATTTAAGACTTATCTTGTTGCGGCTGAAGTATTCAGAAATTGGAGGGATTAGGTCTTCATGACGGAGTTGAAAATGATAGACTAGGGTTTGGTTACGGGTAGTTTAGGTTTAGGAAGGGAGGAGAAGGGTGGCTCTGTTGAACCGATATTAGATTTAGAGGATTTAGGATGAAAAACTAGGTTTTTTTATAGGTTTTTGAGCATTTTAGGTTTCTGGCATGGTGGCCAGAAATTGCCTCACGGCGGCCGGCCGGAACAAGGTGGTGGTCGGAGGTTGGGTTTTGGTCGGAGAAGATAACTGGAGACGTCGACCGGTGGCCGACGTCGCCTTCGATGGCCGACGAACAGGCTGGCAGGGGAATAAGGTGGTGGTGAAGAACATGAGATGAACATTATGAGTTTTTAGTGTTTGATCGATGAGAAGCATGAAATGAGTGAATTTGGGTGTTTGTAATGGATCAAAAAGGGAAAATATGAAGAACGTGTCTTAAGTTTTGAAGGAAAAGTGAGGTTTGATCTTTACAAACACAAAACGTAGGAATTTATGTGTTTGTTTCGATCAAAATGGAAAAATGGAAGAACGATGATGAATTTGGTGGTGAACATGGTTGTTTGGTTGAAAAGTAAGGGTGATTTCTAGGTTTATGTTGTTTAGGACGAGAGAGTTTAGAGAGAGAGAAGCTGAGGGGAGAGAGGGGATTTAGCTGAAATGAGAAACAAAGCCTGAAATTGGGCTTTTTAAAGCCTCACCCAAACGACACCGTTTTGGTGTCAGGTTTGGGAGACCCACGAGGGTCGAGCGAATCGGGTCAAAAGACCCGTGCCTTTTTGACGGGCTGGATCCATGACCCGCGTATGGGTTTGGAGTAGGTATGGGCCATTTCTTTGACTTTTGGGCCATGTGATACTTGGGCTTTGGCATGAATTTCTTTAAGTGGGTTTGTCTTTAATAAAATCAGAATTTAGCTCTTCAGTTTGCTTTGAAATGCAATTTAGTCTCTTGTTTCTATTTAATTGCCTTAATTTAATTTGTTTAAATGTGTGTGCATATTTAAAAAATGGCATGTAGTATATTTGTTTAGGGGATTAATCACTTAGTATAAACAATTAGAGTCTTTTAAGTTTAGGTTCTTTAATTAATTTAATTAATCCAAATAGGGAGATAATTTTAAAAAATAAATGATTATTAAATGGAAACTTCAATGTCCTAAGTTGATTAGTGTCTCATTGTAATAAGATGTTAATCAAATTGGGGCATTTTAGTAGAACATTTAATATTTCATTTAAACTTAGAACATGTAATCACATAGTTAAATTAAAATTAAATTAGGGTTAGATTTAAATAGATAGAATCATTGAATAATTAGGAATATTGTTGATTTAGGGCCTAATATGGATAGTGCCCAATTGTTTGGGTGTTATCACATAACCCCCTAAATTTGATGATATTCATAGTTTCTTAATTAACTTAATCAATTGGAGTCGTAATTTGGTTTGAACTTAAAATTGACAAGAAAATAAATGGACATGCATTAAAAACCTTTTGTGTTGAGATACATTTTCGAATATAAATTGAAGTATCCTAAAGTAACTGGATGTTTCAAAACTTATATTTTTTTAAAAATGTATTTTCTTACAAAAGGATATCACCATTCGGAATAAAATTCAGTTAACGATTAAGGATTTAATTAAATTCAAATTATTGTTCAAATTGCTAAAATGCCACGTGAAATTAATAAGGTACCGATAATGGGGGTTTGTGGGGGTGTTAATCCTTCTCCACACATAACCGACTCCCGAACCCAAATTTTAAGAAAAAGAATCTCTGGTTGTTTTTATAGTGTCCGGTCTACCAAAATGACCGGTGGCGACTTCAAATTAATTTTAAAGGATAAATAAAAGATTAATCCGATTTAATATGAAAAACCCTGATTTTAAGATTAAATGAATTAAAATGAATAAAAATCCTAATTTTCAAAAAGAATCAATCGTCAGGCTATTTTTCACGCACAATTTTTAAAAGTGGTCGCAACAATAATATACATTACATTAAAAATAGAGTAATATATACAAAGAAATAGTATAATAATAATAATAATAATAATAATAATAATAATAAGAAGAAGAAGAAGAAGAAGAAGAAGAAGAAGAAGAAGAGTAAATGCTTAAAAAGAAAAAAAGTGACCGAAATAAAATAAAGCAATAATTAAAAGGCAAATATTTAAAGGATATTGGAGTGGAAGGACCGTAAGTGAAATTTTTCCTTTTATCCAAAAAGGAAAGGATCTACTAGGCCGGGTCAGGTTTGAGAGCGGGTCACCCAGTGTCAAAACGATGCCGTTTCAGTAAGGGTATAAATACCCAACTTTTGACAAAAAAATCATTATGTGTTTGAATTAAAAAAAACTTCCCAAAATGCTCTCAACTACTCTCTTCCTCAGTTCTCTATGCCCGGTAATCGAACTCTCCCGTTAGCTGCGAGCTCCGCCACTCGCTGGCGACGATCACCACTGTTCACGGTAGCCGAAAACTCGAAAGCGGATATTTTTCGGCTCTCCTCGACGCACTGAGTTCGAATCCAAGGTCGGTTTCTCGAACAAACGCTCAAGGTAAGTGAGAACACCCAAAAATCTTCCAGTTTCCTTATTTTTTATTTTTTACTGTTATTTTCGATTGATTTTGGATTATATGATATACTGATTTTTCTTTCGAATTTCTTTTTTATTTTCTCTCAAAAAATCGAACCCCAAAATATAATGTAGATTTGGGTTTTTATAACCCAAAGATATGCATAAAATAATAAGATCTAATGATGTTTTTTTCTTTTTCAGGCGGTTGGGCGTTGTGCGGCGTTGGCAGAATGGGCGGTAAAAGTGTCCAATGGTGTCGTGCGGGGAGCTGGAAAGCCAAAGGGCGACGGCGGCAGCAAGGTTAGAGCAACTAGGGTTTTTTTGGTGTATTAGGTTTTAGGTTAAATTGGGCTTGGGTTGTTGGGCCGGTTATTGGTTGTAAAATGAGTATTGAGTATTATTATTTAATTTTGGGTTGGGTTTGTGGGATTGACAGATTTGGTGTTGGGTATTTGGGGTATGGGCTTATAAGGGTTAAATTTTAATTGGACTTTTAAATTAAATGGATTGTTTTGGTTATAATGGATCTAGTTATTTATTTTTGGATTGGGTTTAATTTTGAGTTCAGGCCTGGTTAATAAAAATGGGTTTAGGTTTGAGCCCGAAAAAAAAATGAGTATTACAACATGTGAAACCTATAGAAAATCATATTGCTGAGGACATTGTAATTAGTAAAACTGTGTCAATATTAATTCTAAATTTAATCTTACCTTTAAAAAAAGAGGTGTCAACAATTTTGAGAAAGAAGGAAGAAAGGTGACGTAAAGTCGTGGCGCAAAAAGTTGATGAAGTGAGATGGAATTTTGAAGGTAAACAACAGATGATTTTAAAAGAGGCTCGTGTAGTGATAGAATTGGGTAAACTGTTAGGTGCTTCGACAATAGGGTATGAGGAGGCAATTGTAAAAGATATAGTGAACTTGATTGAATGAGGGGATGGCAATTTTTATGTTATAAGTATTTCATTACGTTTATAGATGACCATTCTAGACTCGGACTTTCTTAATGAAAGATAAATATGAAACTAATGGTGTATTTAGAAGGTCTCAAAATTTGGTTGAGACTCAATTTAAAACAAAAATTTAGATTCTTCACACATGATAATGACAGTGAGTATTTCATTCGGAATTTAAGATTCTATCTTTAAGAGAGAGAGGAATTATTCATATTAGCTCTTGTGTTGATTCTCCTCAATAAAATGAAATAATTGAGAGAGAAAAATAGGCACCTTTTAAAGGTAGCAAAGTCATTATTATTTTTTACAAATGTTCTTAAATTCTTTTTGAGAACCCATTCTTACAACCTACCTTATAAATAGGCTGCCTAGTAAACCCTTTCAATTTAAGGCATTTCGATATGTTTTTATTTATCATTTTTTAATTTTCAGCCATTTTCTTCCAATATGCCATTAAAAGTCTCTAAGTGTACTGTTTTTGTCCATATTTATCCCTATTCTCGGTCTAAACTACATCTTAAAGCTCTTAAGTGCATTTCTCAGAATATTCTTCCACTAAAAAAAGATACAAATGCTACTCACTTGTCACTAAAAGAACATATACCTCCATGGATGCTACTTTCTTGGAAAATAATCTTTTTTACACCAAGGCTGAAATTCAGGGGAGAAATGTAAGTAAACTTCAGTTTATTGATGATTTTCAATTTTTTTTGATGATTTTCAGGCTTCTATAGTTCAACATATTATAGCTGTATCTTTTCCTTCATAACCCATTATTGTCACGCGTTTTTATCTGGCCCATTTTATCTTTTTTAGCTTATTTTATTTTATTTCATTTTTAGTTTATTATTATTATTAATGTATTTTATTTATTTTTCATATTACAAAAGATCCTAATCACATTATTTATGGGAATATTACAAGAGATCTTGTTCAACAAGTATGAAAGTCTAGCCACCTTCTTATGAAAAATTTTCGATAAGATCTGGGTATTTCTTGGTCAAGATGTCTTCTTAAAGCTGACCTTCTTTCATTTATCTTTCCAATGCATCTTAAAATGCCTCAATCGGATGTTGGGGGCTCAAGATATGTTTGTTTTATTGAAGACAACGCATGCAGAAAACTGTATACATGTCTAGTACGAAAATTTGATTTTATTATAGATTTTCAATTATTTCATTGATTATTTGTAATTAAATTCAAACTTGAACTTTTCCTTATTTGTTTGAATTAGTTTAGGCTCGTGTTTGACATTATTTCCTTTACAAGAATATTTAGCATTAATGTGAAAGATGCTTTTAGGATTTTTGATATTTTTAAGGTTTTTTGAAGCCTATAAATAAGCTTCATTCTTATGTGATTTTTACAACAATACACAAAAAAACTCAAAGCATTGTAGAGAAAACAAAGAGAAAAAAACATTGTGGAGAGAAATATAAAGCAAAGATTTTTCTAGTTTCTTTTCTCAAGATTTCATCTTTATTTTGCTTTAGGATAGTGAAGATGTAAGGCGTTACGACGTGTAAAAACTTATCTATCCTTTTTATTTTTTTTAAACGCCGTTCTTGCAAAACATTGGTTGATGTAATAGATTTTCGAAACCGAGTTGTTCGAAAGATAATTTTGAATTCAATTTCATGTGTGTTCCCTTTAATTTTGGCATACGTATTGCTATTTGAATGGATGTTCTTTATTTTTTTGTTTTGTTTCTATATATTTTTGTGTATGTTTGTATATACTATATTTGTTTTAATATTTACGATAGTAATTGTAATATATTAACTGTATTATTTATAAGATTATCACATATTTTTTTTAAAATATATTTATAGAATTGATTGTTATATTTAACATTGTTAATCTATTAATTTTGGCATAACGTTTAATTGAATAATCATTTTACATCCTATTCTTTTTGAAGCAATTTAACTCTCAACGTTTTATTTTGGGTCAAAATGGCCATTTCATGAATGAAGACTGTTAGTAAACTGGTGATAAATGACTTGAAATGACGCGGGAAACCTACTTGACAGTGCACATCACGACAACAATGTCATATAGATATAAATATGTTGACTTTACATAATATCATATCAGTCAAAAAGTAATTTTATAAAATTGTATAAAATAATTTTCTCTTCTAACGTGTCATTCTGTCAAGTCATTTCAAGTTGTTTATTGTCAGTTGACTAATAGTTTTCATTCATACATGGGCCATTTTGACCCAAAATAAAATGTTGAGGGTTAAATTGCTTAAAAAAGAATATGGGCAAAAGTGGCTATTCGATCAAACGTTAGGAGTGTTTTTTGATATTATGCCCTAAATTTTTAGAATGTTTCACTTTGGTCACTGCATTTTTAAAACTTACAATACATATGTTGAACTTTGAAATCATTTTTATTAAAATCACTACCGTTAAAAAGTGTTGATGTCGCATGCTCAAGTCTCATTCCCAAAAATTTTAATTTTCAAAATTGGTAACCGCTACAAAGGACATGTTTTAGATGAATAGAGTAACACAATAAGGATAGGTGGGAGCCACGACCCCTAAAATTTGAAAATTATAGTTTAGACCCTTACAATTTAAAAAAAAATTAATTTGCCCCCACAAAATTATTAGAAATTCAGATTAAGCTTCAAAATTTATGATCGTTTTTAATGAAATCCCTCTTATAATTTTTAGAAGTTCTCGTTAAGCCTCTCAAATTTTTAAAAAATTTAGTTATACCTCATGTTTTTAAAAAATTAAATTTAACCCTTCAAAATTTTCGAAAATTTTAAGTTAAACCTCTAATTTTTTTAAAGTTTAAAGTTGGCTCCCCAAACTCTACCACTAAATTTCGTCACTGAATAGAGCGGTCATCAATTAATCCCAATGCGGGAATGCTGGGTTTGGCCAAAAGATTATAACATAATTCATTTTTTAGTTGATCCGATGAATAACAATGAAGAATAATAAAGTTTTAGCCTTTAGTTTCGATTTAGACTTGAGAAAAATAAAAGATTTTTTGTCGAGTTTGAATTGGACGAAAGAAAAAGAAACGAAACCTTCCCACCATTGAGATTTACCGAAGATTGTTCAATTCATTGAAAAATTTGCCTTTACGACTGTTGCTAATTTGGAAAATTTGGATTTTTGGGAAGAAACTTTAACGTGGTATGCCAAAATTTCTTAACAACAATGATAATAATAAAATTGAATTAAAAGTTCAATAACTGTGTTTTAAGTTTTAAAATTTCGATAACGAAAGTAGAAGTGCTTTAAAAATTTAGGTACTACTAGTTAGTTTGTTAACATGTGTAATGTCTACTTGTCTAGCATCTATTTCGATGTAAATTAGATATGTATGGCATACCCGAACATTCGTATCCCATCTTGATTGTGTTATTAGCTTCAAGTTTTGGCCAGCCTGCATTTGTCACTTTTATTATCTTTGCAAGATACATACATATTTTATTTTATAAGCTTATACAAATAAATGAATAAGAAGTAAAAGTAATAGACATGGTTTGATGATTGGCAATATACAGATTGCTGAAAAGGCCTGAAAAGATTGCTAGACAACATCATCAATCAAACGCCTATGCCTGGTATAGTGTTTCTCCATGAAAACTCTGGAAGCTCCTTCTATAGTTTTACGCCATGTCTGCATCACAGGAACAAGGTGGTATTAGTCATTTTAATAGCAAATCCAAATCAAACATGTCAGGGAATAACAAAGAGTAGGGTACCTTCTCAATGGTGCAATAGATGGACCTGTTCTTAATTTCCCTGGCTCTTATCTGCGACCTCCCCACCCCAAGCTGTTTAAGCAAGGTGGACCGCCGCGTGGGTGCCGGAGGAAGAAGCCATTTCCGCTCAACTAAGCCATTGTTGGAAGGATTGTCACAGTGACCACCACCCCATGATTCTCTTCTCGGCCTGCCTAACCCATACCCGTTCTTTTTCCTCCGTTTCATCGCCATTGGCTTTGACTCTTCCCCAAACGCCGCCCCCTTATTATGGTCTTCGTCGAGTTCGGCGAACTTCCTCAGCAATTCATCAGATGACTTCTTAGTTACATGTTGAACTTGAACATCACTGGGATTAGGATTTCCATTACCATTAACGGTAGTAGCAGTAGCAGTTTCCATTGTTAGAAGTAAGAGAGAGTTTTATGGTTGTAGATGAGAAAATAGGGGGGAGAAATTGAAGTAAGAGAGATTGTAAAAATGGGGAGTGGGGAACTGGGGCTGGTTTTTTTTGTTGGGTTGGGAGAATGGAAATGGACCGTTTGGGTTAGTGAATGAAGGATTTGAATAATTTATACAATATAGCCGTTAGGTTAGGTTAGGTTAGGTTAGGTTAGGTTAGGTTAGGGGTGAAGAAGGCCAAAGGAGATTGATTGGGCATGACCTTTATTTTTTTATTTTTATAACAACTTTATCGGAAAAATTGGTTGAATAATCCATTCCAAAATATTATTTTGATTAATAGGGTTGTTTCAAACATATTTTGGTTTTTAAGCCAAAAATTATAGTGTTTGGGAGAAATTGCCATCTCTGCATGGCGTTGTGGGACCTCGCCATTTGCACATGGCGTTGTGCATGGGAGGACGCCATTTCCACATGATGTTGTTGGACGTCGCCATTTGCACATGGCGTTGTGAATAGGAGGACGCCGATTGGCTCAACGAGCCAGGCTTGCTCGAGCTGGCAACCTTGTTATCAACTTTGGTAGCTGGGGCAGGACGCCATCTCTAGGTGGCGAGGTCCTGCAGAGCCTTGGCATGCATGCACATAAACCAGCTTTCACATGAAAGCTGGTTAGGTAAGGTAATTTTCTTTGTGTGTATATTTTGTATATACATAAGATATAGAGAAGAAGATGAGTGTATAGGGTTTGAGAAAAAAATTGAGAGAGTTTGAGTAGAAAAGTTGACTGATATTTTTTGAAGATATATTCGAAGAGTTGACGATTGTTGAATTATATTTGTTTGTAGATCTTATCGGTTTCTCAGAAGTTAGTAAGTAATTTGTTTTTAATTAATCTGTTATTTTTTTAAATTAGAGGGGTTTGTAGAATTTTTTGTGCGATTGAAGATATATTTGAATGATAATTACTTTTTATTGTTAAAGGCTTTAGAGAAAATTTACATGGTTTCTCGTCTAATCTGGTAAGTTATTATATTTTTTGAAGATATATTCCTATAGATCAAAATTTTTGAAGTTAATACATTTTTTGGTTGTATATATATTCGAATGATAATTGTTTTACATAATTGTTTGAAAATGACATCCAGAGGAGTTTTGTTGTACTGTGACCATGAGCACATTTCGTCTCATATTCATGAAGAGTAAGTAAGTAATTTAAAATTTATTATGTTTATTGTCATGTGTAAAACGAAATAATTTATTATAATAAATTAATTATAGGGTGTGGAGCATAGCATCTGTCGTCGAGGAGTGAAGATCAAGGAACCTTCTGACCGCATAGTTTATTATTTACAGCGCGCCGGTTTTTATAATGCTTCATTTCTCCATGGATTTAAGATTGTCCTCGGGTTGATTATCGGATTGATTGAACGGTGGAGACCAAATACTCACACATTTTATTTTTCATTTGGCAAATGCACAATAACTCTGGAGGATGTAGCAATACAGCTTGATGTCCCAATAAATGAGAATCTGTTGGTTGGACAAAACAAGTATAATGTATTTGAGCTTTGCATGCAGTACCTCGGCAAAGTTCCTCCCGAGGCATATGTGAACGGTCTACGTTTGAGAATTTCATGGTTGTAGAATAAATTCATTGTAACAAATGGTTCTACTTGCCAATAACTTCAGTATGCAGGTCGAGCATACATACTGCAAATCATTGGTGAGATATTGATGCCAGATACATCCAGTAATTTGGTTCACGCATAATATCTGCCGATGTTGGCTGATTTTGACACAGCTGGTGCATGTAGCTGGGGATCTGCAATATTGGCATTCTTGTACCATGAAATGTGCAAGGCTGCAATTATGGATTGTGATAAGAAGAATTTAGATAAGGGTGGATCTCAAGTCTTATTGCAGTCGTGGGCATGGTATAGGTTGCCTTATCTAACGCCTATTGTGGAAGTATATGTACCCATAGAGTTTTTGCTTGCTGGAAGGTAATATTGTGATTACAGTCGTATATGGCTATTTTATCGATCTAATATTTATCTTCAATGACTTAGAAATATAAGTTCTATATCTTTGAAGATGGAGACATAAGTTGAAGAATGTCGGGGTGGTGCACAACACTGCTAAAGATATAAGACTAAAGATGCAAACAATAGAAAAAAAATCAGATATCATAATATTATTTTTAAATTAATTTTCTTCTTGTGTATTTTTTCAAAGTAATATGTTTGTTTGTGTATGCATATTAATATTTGTGTTTTACATTTATTTGGTCATCGTACACGAATACAACAATCAAGGCTTGCATACCAGAAAGTGTGCTTCAATGTTCAATATTCTAGGTGCGATTGTGCTTTTGATCCATTTTTCTATTGTTGAGTACCATTGTCTTGATAGAGTGTTGCAGCAGTTCAACTTTCATCAGCCCATTCCTAGGAGGCTTTTGATCATTCTTCTCTAGCATAGGAGGCTTGGAGTCATTTCAAAACCTCTTATCGGATCGAGCTTTATTCCTTTTCCTCTTTCAGAAGCCTTTTAGGAGGCTTCATTAGAAATGGCTCAGTTGACAAGCGTTTGGAAGTCCTCTATCTCTAGAGCAACGAAGATATGACGTAATTTGTCACATAGGCCGTCAATGAACATCAACACTTCTCCTTTTCTATGCGGATGATCTCGATGCCATATCTAGCATATTTGCAGAAGTCGTGGATGTACTGCTCCATGAGTCTTCCCTCTTGTCTCAAATAGAGGAACTTCTTACGTCTTTCAGCGATATAGTGGTCATTGACGTACTTCTTACGAAACTCCTGGAGAAAGAAGTCCCAAGCGATCTTACGTTCAGGCATGGTGAGTGTTACATTGTTCCACCAACTCTGAGCTTCTTCGACGATTAAGGCCAAGGCACATTCTAGTTTGTGCTCCTCAAGGCACTTCATCCATTTATTCACTCTTTTAAAGTATTCTCCACCTAGTATTCTACGATTTTGGGATTATCCAGTCCCGGCCGTGAAGGTATAAATCGGATACTGCTTGAGTTTATCAATAGGGGCTTCCAAAGTAGATTGAGATGCTCTAGCGATCTAAGGGAACGATTCTTGTCGGAGAGACATGATCACTTGTTTGATCATGTCGGCCATCGACAACAAATACTCTTGTTGAGCCGGAAGCATTGGCGGAGGATGAGGTGGGTCATTCTGTCCCACTTGTTTAGGCTTGGCTTCAGCCCTCAGATTATCCCTCTAAGTCGAGGAGGAACCGAGGTTTGGTTCATTAATAGCACGTCTATTAGTAGGTGCAGACATTTTCTGATCTAATCATACAAAAAAATTAAATTGTGTAAGCTGCAAGTCACATATAACATATACAAATAACTCCTAGGTGGCATAAGTACATACAAACTCATAACGGCTTCAGTTTAGTCCTAGAATCGACTAAACCTAGGCTCTGATACCACAAATGTAACACTCCATTCCTGGTATAGTAGAGAACTGGGTCAAAAAGTGTTATTGGAACTTATTCGGGGATCAGAAGATGAAATCAGAGTTCAGAACTTGTTTAGAATATTTTAATAGTTATTCTTAAGACTTATTGAACCTATTCGCTACTAGTTTTATTAGAATTTGAGTCAATTTTAATTTTTTTTCAAATTTAGGAACTAGATCATAAACTTTACAAATTAACGATCCTAGTCCGAATTCTTTATTACCAACTTGTAATTAAACTTACCAATTATTGATCTGTGAAGTTTCGTTACTATCGGATATCGTTAACCTAATCAATTAGACTATATAGTTATTAATGACCAATTTGTAAATTGTCTAAATTCTGTTTTTATGCCTTATAACAGATTTAACTAACACTGTATCGATACACCATGCTTATTTCCAAATTTCTAGATTCAAATGATGTCAAACTCGTACTGATACAACTAAGACCGTATCGATACCAGTTGACTGCGTTGACCCCGTACCGATACGCTATAAGAACATATCGATACCATATTTCATCCCTGATTCTGGTGACCAATTTCTATACCGATACGCCCAAACCGTATCGATACGCCTTGTTACTTAAGCCAAATTTATGCCTAACCATACTGATATGCCATCACTCGTATCGATATGCCCTGACCTATAATGACAGAATTTTGCTGGTTTTTATTTGATTTAGCCATCCAAACATTATCCAAATTTTACCAGAAAGTTATAAATCCATATTTTTAATAGCACATAAAATTTTAGGCTATTTCGAATTCATTTACTAGGATTTTACCTTTTCGCGCGTTAAAGCTGATTTTAGCTAGTTCGGTAAGTCCAAAACACACCAAAATGCCCATACATCACCTCGACACTACCAGGCTTATACAAATATACCAAAATAGGTCATTGCAACTTATCTAGTCTTATGCCACCTTACTAGGAGTTCAGAAACAAAGTAACATACATATACTTGCAGAGTGAGTGACTTGCAACCGCAAAATACACGATCGACGTCTGGAAAGCTTTAGGATCCTGAAATGCATGAGACACACATATGTTAGACTTACATAGCCTAGTGAGGTAGTCATAACAATTGTAAAACAATTAAGTGACATGAATGGCATACTATGGTCATGAATAACATAACATCATACTCAAATATCATAATTACACTATTAATCACATAAGTTTCATGCTTAAGTCATTTATCATACTTTCACATAATAATAGCAAAACTTAACACATATTAATTCCCTTGTACAATATAACAAATAGATATGAGAATTCCCCTTTACACCACACATATATCGAAAAATAGTCCGTAGCTACATATAACGGAAAATAGGCCGTAGCCTTGAGCTGTAGCTCCGGATAATATCCCTTACACAATCCATCCTTATCTCCTCCACATATAGGTCGTAGCCTCGGACTGTAGTCCAAACCCTTACTTATACGAGCTCAAATAACCCCATCGCATGACAATTGTATCCAAAACTCACAAATGTCTAAGGTTACACATATTTCATCATATAACTTACCTTTATGCCCGTAGGCTAGCATATTGGAATTTGAATTGAGCCTTATCTCCTTATAACGGATCATATCATATACGTACCATATCATAGCATATTCATATCGGATTCACGTATAGCATATTCATAGCATATTCATATCGGATTCACATATAGCATATTCATAGCATATTCATATCGGATTCACATATAGCATATTCATAGCATATTCATAGCGGATCCACATATAGTATATTCATAGCATATTCATATCGGATTCACATATAGCATATTTCAAACATAGTACATGAACTTACCCATATCAACCGTATCGAAGACTTACCATGCTAGCCGTTAGCATCCACACATGTTTGCTCTATGTGAGCCTTTCAAAAAACGCAATTATAACATAAACGAATGCAACGGGATGGCTCCTTTCTTATCCCTTGACACTACTACACTCACCTTGATTACAAGGTCTCGGATTACAACTCCGTTGTGCCTAGCTTCCTTTGGAGATGACAATAAATCATTCTCCACTATTTGAGCCAAAGACAAAATTAGGAGTTATATTAGAATTCGATCTAAAGATTCGAAACATATTTCAAGCTTGCCAAAGCTTATAAACAACATTGGAATAATGAAATTAACCTCCTAACCCATGGGATTCTATTTGAACATTCAAAACCCAATCTCGAAATTAAACCTTAAGGAATCATGGAATCATCAAATTAGCTTAGGGTTTTACTCACCGAATTGTACGCTTTCAAACGGTGTATCAAATTTGAACGAAGATCAAAGATTGCACTGAGGTGCTAACTTAGCTTGAGCTTGAAGATGGAAATGGTGGTGTGAGCTTGTTAGAAGACAAGAGTGAGATTTGAAGTTCGGGAGGTCAAAGGCAAAAGATGATCTTTTTCTCATTCATTTTAAGGGAGCCAACCTTAATTATTAACTCACCTACTTAGCCACCAATAGGAAGCTTACCTTCCTTAAGGGTTTTGTAAGCCCAATTTACAATCTCTTCAATGTTATCCCTTATGACTATAGGGTAATCAATTGCCCTCTTGATATGAGGAATCCCATGTGAAGGGATGGCAATAAGCATGTGAATCACCACCTACTCCATTTTTTCTTCATTTTAGGCTTTAAAAAGATTCGAAACAGGGGACCTGTGACGATACACTCATGATCAGTATCGATACACCATTGCTAAAACAGGTAAGTTAGTTATTGGTAGTTAGATCGTATCGATACTAGCTTGACCGTATCGGTACGCCTAGCTTAGAATTTGCAATTTGGCTTTGAATTCCATACAAGGAAGACTTAAACTATTCAAATGGGACCAAGATGTGATTTCATTATAAAGGACGGGTATAAAGGTCAACTATTACAACATTTTGCACATCGGATTCAAAACTTCCGATGAATCGAAACTAAATTTTGACTAGGCGATTTTAGGGACGTGACATTAGGTATGGGCTTGTAAAAGTAAATTGGAATTGGAATTTTAAATTAAATGGATTGGTTATAATGGATCTAGTTATTACTTTTTGGATTGAGTTTAATTTTAGGTTCAGGCCCGAGTTAATAAGACGGGTTTGGGCTGGGATAAAAATGGGTATTACAACTGTCTCTCTTTTCTCATTGTTGTGCAACAGAAATAGAGCAAAGGCAATGAATAGCTATTTTTGTCCAGTCAGGTTTGGGTTCTTCTCGGGCCACCGCTTTTCTTGGGCTTCACTTGATCTACTCGGCTGCTTTTGTAGGAAAAATCTTTAAACTCGAGATTCATTGGGGAAGTGAAATATTCAACCTATGATGATCCGTTAGGGGATCAAAATGAGTTATGTTTACTACGAATTTGACGAGAATGTAATACCTAGAGAAAACCTGACCTAGCTGCAACACGACGAAGAGGCATGGTCTCGCAAAACTTGATCCAAATTGCAACACCGATGAAGAGACATGATCGAATAAAGAAGGTTTTGATATTTGATCCCGGTTGCAATCTTGTGAAGAGACAAGATCGAATGAAGGCTCTAATGTTTGATCCAACTCGCAACGACAAATAGACATGGTCGATAGAATTTTCTTTCTTTTTTTTCTTCATTTTCTTTTTCATTTTCCTTTTTTATTCTTTTATTCTCTTTTTTTTCTTTTTATTCCTTTTCCTTTTTTTACTTTTTTTTTATCTACAACATTTACAAGGAGAAGAATTTAAAATTCAGATAAATTTTAACCCGACTATAACACCGAAGAAGAGGCAAGGTCTATAGTTAGTAAGGTTGATCCAGCTACGACACCCGGCGAAGTAGCATGATCGAGAGTTAGTGCATTTGGTCTAGCTACAACACCGACGAAGAGGCAAGTCCGTGTTAGTAAGGTTTGACCCGCTACAATATTGATAAAGAGGCGTGGTCTGAGTTAAAATTTTTGATCCAAATGCAACATTGACGAAGAGGCGGGATTGGGAGTTAGTGTATTTTGTCTAGCTACAACACCGACGAAGAGGCAAGAACATGATTTAGTAAGGTTTAACCCAGCTACAATACGGACGAAGAGGCCAGGTCTAAAGTTAAAATTTTTGATCTAGCCGCAACAACACCGATGAAGAGGCGGGATCGGGATTTGACCGAGATACAACACTGACGAAGAGGCAAGGTCTAAAGGTAAAAGTTTTGATCCAAATTGCAAACACTAATGAAGTGGCAATATTAAATTTTGGCACATTTGGTCTAGCTACAACACCAACGAAGAGGCAAGACTAGGATTTGACCGAGCTTCAACACTGATGAAGAGGTAAGGTCTAAAGGTTAAAATTTTGATCCAGCTGTAACACAACGAAGATGTAGTGTCAGAAATCGACACATTTGGTCTAGCTACAATATCGACGAAGAGGCAAGACCTGGATTTGATGAGCTTCAACATTGTCGAAGAGACAAGGTCTAAAGGTTAAAATTTTGATCCAAATTTTAACAATCAAGAAGAGGCAAGATCGACAAAATTTTTTTTTTTTCTTTCTAATTTTTTTATTTTTGATTTTTTTTTCATATTTTGCTTTTGTTTTTTTTCATATTTTGATCTTTTTTTATTTCTTTTGAATTTTTTGAACCTAGCTATGATTCTGAGGTGATACCCGAAGAGGAAAGTTTGGTCTAGCTACAACACCGATGAAGAGGTAAGACCTGAAAAGGGTTTGATCCGCTGCACCACTGATGGAGAGACTGGATCAGAAAGAAGTTTGATCTTTTTACACCACTAACGGAGATGCGAGATCTGGTAATTCGATTTGATCCTCTACAACACCGATAGAGCGGGGATCTCAAAAAGGATTTTGATCTGCTACACCACTAACGGAGACAAGATTTGATAATTAGATTTGATCCACTACACCACTGGCAGAGACAGAATTTGAAAAAGATTTTAATCTGCTACACCACTGATGGAGGCAAGATCAGGAAAAAAGTTGGTTCTACTTCTCCATGGCTGGGAGTATTGACCTAAAAATGAAAGAAATCATTAGTTAGTAATTTTTCAAAGAATTTTACCGTTGTTATCCGGATGTTTGAGCTTTTGTGTATTCAGCCTCCTTTAGGGTTAAAGATTGGTCATCATGTTGTTGCCCTAGTGGTTGAGGTTCTTGAAGATCTTCCTTGGACTTGTTTGTACGCGTTCAAGTCAAAAATAGATGTGTTATGAATGCACCTAACTTTGTGCTTAATGCATGTGTCTAGCCTAAATGCATGATAATGTAAATGTATGTACGACATATGTAGTTAATAAAAAATGGTCTCAATGAATGTGTGGATGATATATTTTGTTTTGCCTCCAAAAGGATGCCTCATGATTCTATGGGGATCAGATATTTGCTTTTGATAAAATAATGCTCGATGTCTTTTATGTAAGGATGCCCTAACCTTCCTTGGGTTTGATTATCCCGTGGATTACTTCCTCGGATGAATGGCCTAACATTTTTTTCTCGACATCGCTATTGAAGCGAACTCTAAGATTGAAGTATGTTTTCGTCTTTTCTCGAAGGGCTTTCATTGTTCTCAGAAACACATTATGTTGCCCTCAGTCGGATCTGTAAATTTGTTGTGTTGGTGCATGGTAGCTCATTACTTTTGGCTTTGGCGAAGTTCTATGGTTGATAATTGATGTAGTTGTCTAAGATGTAGAATTTTGACTTGGCATCGGAGGCTCGCTTCTTGAACTCATCGGGGAATACCCTCAGATTGGGGCCTTGTAGAGGCATGGTGTTTGTATGAACGCGGAGGTTATTCTCAAAAATGCCCCTAGACCAAGCTCTTGTATAGGTTGAACATGGTGCTAGATTTTGCTTTATCTAGTATTGTTGGCACGAGGCATCATGGGGACCGGTTTTAAAATCTTGAAATGTATGCATGTAAAAGCAAGGTGCATGTCCTAAATGCAAATGCTCCGATTCAAAAATGGTTCCCATGGCACAAATTTTTGAACTCACGAGATTCATTTGCATCTTTGAATGTTGCATCGATATCTAGGGTACTAGATTTTCTCCTAATGACAAATCTTTTTAATTGGAAACCAATGTGAATCAAGATTTCATCTTTGGTGAAAGTTAAATATTAAAGTGTTACAATGGTGTCATGCAATTAATGCAAAATGAATGAGTTTAATATAATGTTATCAAAGAGAGAAAAAAAGGGCCAATTTAGATTAAAATGAATGAATAAATTAATGGTAAATAAAATAAAAATAAAAATAGGTAAAAAACTGTACATAAATAGAAAATAAAGGTATCAAAGCCTAAAAAAAACTAAACGAAAGAGTTTCACATGGCTTAAAAAGGTTAACCCTCGTGGCTCACTATATGCAGGTTTTGGTTTTAGAGTGACGATACCCGAATTGTCATTAGGACATCGATTCAGAGAATATGACCCTTGTACCATATGGGGTGAAGACCCCACGAAATATAAGGACCGGATTTCAAAGTGAATTACAACACCATACACGGAGGTGAAGACCCCACGAAACAAAGTAATCACCCTTACTTAACAAGGTGAGCGACTCGGGTAGAAAGCTCATGCATGAATGCCGAGGATTAAAAATTATATAAATTGAATTTTCGTTTTGTTGCAAGAAAACACAAAATCAAAATTTTCCTAACTCTCCAAAATGTTCTAACCAGAGTCGCCATCCGTAATAATGGTTTTTTTGAAAATAGGGAAAATGGAGATGGAGTCGCCACCATCTCCTTTGGTAGGCTGACATCGTTAAAAACTAACCGTAGATTCAAAAATTTGGGTTTGGGAGTTGTTTACACGTGAGGAAAGATTAACACCCTACGACGCCCTGAATTGGTACCGTGTTGATTTAGTGTTGTCTTTCTAAGAAAATAAAAAATTGAATTTAAAATTTAATCCAAAAAATGGTCTAAGAAGAATATTTTCTTATTTACGACAACCGAGAAAGATGGCACCTGAATGAGTCAGGACACCACTTCCTAACCAGCCCCAAAATAAATTAAAAAATATCCGTTAAACATTAAAATAGGTTTAAAATTTAAAGAACAACATAAAGATATTCGATGCAAAATAGCAACACAATATACATTTATAATATTATATAATACATGTATACATACATAAAAATATAGAATATGATAATATGAAAAGTTTACAGATATATAACGTGTGTATATATACAAATATGTAAGGATATAATAATAAATAAAACTAATATATCATATATAATCCCAAATTTTACCCGGGTTCATATATATATAATTCGATATAAATAAAAGCAAATAATAATAAATAAATATGATCCTTAGTAGCAATCCATTGAATAAAAATATATAAGTGTCCATAATGTCCAATGGTACAATTAAAATGCCCATTATACATTACATAAGTCCACATTTATATACAAAAACCATAAGGCCACAAATAATCCTAAAGCCCAAATTTAGAAAGCCATTCCCGCACAAATTTGCTTAAATCAGTACAAGAGCCCAAACAAGCACACTTGTGCTTTTTGAGCCCGCCAAAAGTTCTACGTGGCGGGGTGGGTAGTGGCCAATTAGTGAATCACGTGGATTAAAGGCCTTTGCTGACATCATCCTTTAGCAAATATAAATAGCCCTTGGAAAGAGAAAATGGCAATGATTAGGCAATTAAAAACAATTATTGCATTATTAAGGTAGAGAGAAAGAAGCCGAAAGGTTACTCCGCGATTGAAGCGTCGCTAGAGAAGACGATTAGAGCCACTACATTGCCATTAAAGCTCACCGAAAGGTAGTTCTCTTCTTTCTTTTTCATTCCCGCATTAGAACACTAAAAGTAATTAGATCCGTCCATAAATATAAAAAGTAAACAAAATAGGTTTTAAAAACTACAAACCCTAGATCTAAATAAAAATGAATATAAAGAATATTTGAGACTTATCTTGTTGCGGCTGAAGTATTCAGAAATTGGAGGGATTAGGTCTTCATGACGGAGTTGAAAATGATAGACTAGGGTTTGGTTACGGGTAGTTTAGGTTTAGGAAGGGAGGAGAAGGGTGGCTCTGTTGAACCGATATTAGATTTAGAGGATTTAGGATGAAAAACTAGGTTTTTTATAGGTTTTTGAGCATTTTAGGTTTCGCACGCACGGTGGCGAAAATTGCCTCACGGCGGCCGGCCTAACAAGGTGGTGGTCGGAGGTTGGGTTTTGGCCTGAGAAGATTACTGAGACGCGTCGGTCGGTGGTTAGGTAAGGTAATTTTCTTTGTGTGTATATTTTGTATATATATAAGATATATAGAAGAAGATGAGTGTATAGGGTTTGAGAAAAAATTTGAGAGAGTTTGAGTAGAAAAGTTGACTGATATTTTTTGAAGATATATTCGAAGAGTTGACGATTGTTGAATTATATTTGTTTGTAGATCTTATCGGTTTCTCAGAAGTTAGTAAGTAATTTGTTTTTAATTAATCTGTTATTTTTTTAAATTAGAGGGGTTTATAGAATTTTTTGTGCGATTGAAGATATATTTGAATGATAATTACTTTTTATTGTTAAAGGCTTTAGAGAAAATTTACATGGTTTCTCGTCTAATATGGTAAGTTATTATATTTTTTGAAGATATATTCCTATAGATCAAAATTTTTTGAAGTTAATACATTTTTTGGTTGTATATATATTCGAATGATAATTGTTTTACATAATTGTTTGAAAATGACATCCAGATGAGCTTTGTTGTACTGTGACCATGAGCACATTTCGTCTCATATTCATGAAGAGCAAGTAAGTAATTTAAAATTTATTATGTTTATTGTCATGTGTAAAACGAAATAATTTATTATAATAAATTAATTATAGGGTGTGGAGCATAGCATCTGTCGTCGAGGAGTGAAGATCAAGGAACCTTCTGACCGCATAGTTTATTATTTACAGCGCGCCGGTTTTTATAATGCTTCATTTCTCCATGGATTTAAGATTGTCCTCGGGTTGATTATCGGATTGATTGAACGGTGGAGACCAAATACTCACACATTTTATTTTTCATTTGGCAAATGCACAATAACTCTGGAGGATGTAGCAATACAGCTTGATGTCCCAATAAATGAGAATCTGTTGGTTGGACAAAACAAGTATAATGTATTTGAGCTTTGCATGCAGTACCTCGGCAAAGTTCCTCCCGAGGCATATGTGAACGGTCTACGTTTGAGAATTTCATGGTTGTAGAATAAATTCATTGTAACAAATGGTTCTACTTGCCAATAACTTCAGTATGCAGGTCGAGCATACATACTGCAAATCATTGGTGAGATATTGATGCCAGATACATCCAGTAATTTGGTTCACGCATAATATCTGCCGATGTTGGCTGATTTTGACACAGCTGGTGCATGTAGCTGGGGATCTGCAATATTGGCATTCTTGTACCATGAAATGTGCAAGGCTGCAATTATGGATTGTGATAAGAAAATTTAGATAAGGGTGGATCTCAAGTCTTATTGCAATGCGTGGGCATGGTATAGGTTGCCTTATCTAACGCCTATTGTGGAAGTATATGTACCCATAGAGTTTTTGCTTGCTGGAAGGTAATATTGTGATTACAGTCGTATATGGCTATTTTATCGATCTAATATTTATCTTCAATGACTTAGAAATATAAGTTCTATATCTTTGAAGATGGAGACATAAGTTGAAGAATGTCGGGGTGGTGCACAACACTGCTAAAGATATAAGACTAAAGATGCAAACAATAGAAAAAAAATCAGATATCATAATATTATTTTTAAATTAATTTTCTTACTGTGTATTTTTCAAAGTAATATGTTTGTTTGTGTATGCATATTAATATTTGTGTTTTACAGTTTATTTGGCTGTCGTACACGAATACAACAATCAAGGCTTGCATACCAGAAAGTGTGCTTCAATGTTCAATATTCTAGGGTGCAGTTGTGCTTTTGATCCATTTTTCTATTGTTGAGTACCATTGTGCTGATAGAGTGTTGCAGCAGTTCAACTTTCATCAGCCCATTCCTAGGAGGCTTTTGATCATTCTTCTGTAGCATAGGAGGCTTGGAGTCATTTCAAAACCTCTTATCGGATCGAGCTTTATTCCTTTTCCTCTTTCAGAAGCCTTTTAGGAGGCTTCATTAGAAATGGCTCAGTTGACAAGCGTTTGGAAGTCCTCTATCTCTAGAGCAACGAAGATATGACGTAATTTGTCACATAGGCCGTCAATGAACATCAACACTTCTCCTTTTCTATGCGGATGATCTCGATGCCATATCTAGCATATTTGCAGAAGTCGTGGATGTACTGCTCCATGAGTCTTCCCTCTTGTCTCAAATAGAGGAACTTCTTACGTCTTTCAGCGATATAGTGGTCATTGACGTACTTCTTACGAAACTCCTGGAGAAAGAAGTCCCAAGCGATCTTACGTTCAGGCATGGTGAGTGTTACATTGTTCCACCAACTCTGAGCTTCTTCGACGATTAAGGCCAAGGCACATTCTAGTTTGTGCTCCTCAAGGCACTTCATCTGTTTATTCAGCTCTTTTAAAGTATTCTCCAGCTAGTATTCTACGATTTTGGGATTATCCAGGTCCTGGCTGGTGAAGGTATAAATCGGATACTGCTTGAGTTTATCAATAGGGGCTTCCAAAGTAGATTGAGATGCTCTAGCGATCTAAGGGAACGATTCTTGTCGGAGAGACATGATCACTTGTTTGATCATGTCGGCCATCGACAACAAATACTCTTGTTGAGCCGGAAGCATTGGCGGAGGATGAGGTGGGTCATTCTGTCCCACTTGTTTAGGCTTGGCTTCAGCCCTCAGATTATCCCTCTAAGTCGAGGAGGAACCGAGGTTTGGTTCATTAATAGCACGTCTATTAGTAGGTGCAGACATTTTCTGATCTAATCATACAAAAAAATTAAATTGTGTAAGCTGCAAGTCACATATAACATATACAAATAACTCCTAGGTGGCATAAGTACATACAAACTCATAACGGCTTCAGTTTAGTCCTAGAATCGACTAAACCTAGGCTCTGATACCACAAATGTAACACTCCATTCCTGGTATAGTAGAGAACTGGGTCAAAAAGTGTTATTGGAACTTATTCGGGGATCAGAAGATGAAATCAGAGTTCAGAACTTGTTTAGAATATTTTAATAGTTATTCTTAAGACTTATTGAACCTATTCGCTACTAGTTTTATTAGAATTTGAGTCAATTTTAATTTTTTTTCAAATTTAGGAACTAGATCATAAACTTTACAAATTAACGATCCTAGTCCGAATTCTTTATTACCAACTTGTAATTAAACTTACCAATTATTGATCTGTGAAGTTTCGTTACTATCGGATATCGTTAACCTAATCAATTAGACTATATAGTTATTAATGACCAATTTGTAAATTGTCTAAATTCTGTTTTTATGCCTTATAACAGATTTAACTAACACTTATGTCGATACACCATGCTTATTTCCAAATTTCTAGATTCAAATGATGTCAAACTTCGTCTGCTGATACAACTAAGACCGTATGATCGATACCGGTTATTCATATGACCCGTACCCGATACGCTATAAGAACATATCGATACCATATTTCATCCCGATTACGGTGACCAATTTCTATACCGATACGCCCAAACCGTATCGATACGCCTTGTTACTTAAGCCAAATTTATGCCTAACCATACTGATATGCCATCACTCGTATCGATATGCCCTGACCTATAATGACAGAATTTTGCTGGTTTTTATTTGATTTAGCCATCCAAACATTATCCAAATTTTACCAGAAAGTTATAAATCCATATTTTTAATAGCACATAAAATTTTAGGCTATTTCGAATTCATTTACTAGGATTTTACCTTTTCGCGCGTTAAAGCTGATTTTAGCTAGTTCGGTAAGTCCAAAACACACCAAAATGCCCATACATCACCTCGACACTACCAGGCTTATACAAATATACCAAAATAGGTCATTGCAACTTATCTAGTCTTATGCCACCTTACTAGGAGTTCGAAACAAAGTAACATACATATACTTGCAGTGGAGTGACTTGCAACCATAAAAATACACGATCGACGTCTGGAAAGCTTTAGGATCCTGAAATGCATGAGACACACATATGTTAGACTTACATAGCCTAGTGAGGTAGTCATAACAATTGTAAAACAATTAAGTGACATGAATGGCATACTATGGTCATGAATAACATAACATCATACTCAAATATCATAATTACACTATTAATCACATAAGTTTCATGCTTAAGTCATTTATCATACTTTCACATAATAATAGCAAAACTTAACACATATTAATTCCCTTGTACAATATAACAAATAGATATGAGAATTCCCCTTTACACCACACATATATCGAAAAATAGTCCGTAGCTACATATAACGGAAAATAGGCCGTAGCCTTGAGTCAGTAGCTCGGATAATATCCCTTACACAATCCATCCTTATCTCCTCCACATATAGGTCGTAGCCTCGGACTGTAGTCCAAACCCTTACTTATACGAGCTCAAATAACCCCATCGCATGACAATTGTATCCAAAACTCACAAATGTCTAAGGTTACACATATTTCATCATATAACTTACCTTTATGCCCGTAGGCTAGCATATTGGAATTTGAATTGAGCCTTATCTCCTTATAACGGATCATATCATATACGTACCATATCATAGCATATTCATATCGGATTCACGTATAGCATATTCATAGCATATTCATATCGGATTCACATATAGCATATTCATAGCATATTCATATCGGATTCACATATAGCATATTCATAGCATATTCATAGCGGATCCACATATAGTATATTCATAGCATATTCATATCGGATTCACATATAGCATATTTCAAACATAGTACATGAACTTACCCATATCAACCGTATCGAAGACTTACCATGCTAGCCGTTAGCATCCACACATGTTTGCTCTATGTGAGCCTTTCAAAAAAACGCAATTATAACATAAACGAATGCAACGGGATGGCTCCTTTCTTATCCCTTGACACTACTACACTCACCTTGATTACAAGGTCTCGGATTACAACTCCGTTGTGCCTAGCTTCCTTTGGAGATGACAATAAATCATTCTCCACTATTTGAGCCAGCACAAAATTAGGAGTTATATTAGAATTCGATCTAAAGATTCGGAAACATATTTCAAGCTTGCCAAAGCTTATAAACAGCATTGGAATAATGAAATTAACCTCCTAACCCATGGGATTCTATTTGAACATTCGAAACCCAATCTCGAAATTAAACCTTAAGGAATCATGGAATCATCAAATTAGCTTAGGGGTTTTACTCACCGAATTGTACGCTTTCAAACGGTGTATCAAATTTGAACGAAGATCAAAGATTGCACTGAGGTGCTAACTTAGCTTGAGCTTGAAGATGGAAATGGTGGTGTGAGCTTGTTAGAAGACAAGAGTGAGATTTGAAGTTCGGGAGGTCAAAGGCAAAAGATGATCTTTTTCTCATTCATTTTAAGGGAGCCAACCTTAATTATTAACTCACCTACTTAGCCACCAATAGGAAGCTTACCTTCCCTTAAGGGTTTTGTAAGCCCAATTTACAATCTCTTCAATGTTATCCCTTATGACTATAGGGTAATCAATTGCCCTCTTGATATGAGGAATCCCATGTGAAGGGATGGCAATAAGCATGTGAATCACCACCTACTCCATTTTTTCTTCATTTTAGGCTTTAAAAAGATTCGAAACAGGGGACCCGTATCGATACACTCATGACTGTATCGATACACCATTGCTAAAACAGGTAAGTTAGTTATTGGTAGTTAGATCGTATCGATACTAGCTTGACCGTATCGGTACGCCTAGCTTAGAATTTGCAATTTGGCTTTGAATTCCATACAAGGAAGACTTAAACTATTCAAATGGGACCAAGATGTGATTTCATTATAAAGGACGGGTATAAAGGTCAACTATTACAACATTTTGCACATCGGATTCAAAACTTCCAGTAATCGAAACTAAATTTTGACTAGGCCAGTTTTAGGGACGTGACATTAGGTATGGGCTTGTAAAAGTAAATTGGAATTGGAATTTTAAATTAAATGGATTGGTTATAATGGATCTAGTTATTACTTTTTGGATTGAGTTTAATTTTAGGTTCAGGCCCGAGTTAATAAGACGGGTTTGGGCTGGGATAAAAATGGGTATTACAACTGTCTCTCTTTTCTCATTGTTGTGCAACAGAAATAGAGCAAAGGCAATGAATAGCTATTTTTGTCCAGTCAGGTTTGGGTTCTTCTCGGGCCACCGCTTTTCTTGGGCTTCACTTGATCTACTCGGCTGCTTTTGTAGGAAAAATCTTTAAACTCGAGATTCATTGGGGAAGTGAAATATTCAACCTATGATGATCCGTTAGGGGATCAAAATGAGTTATGTTTACTACGAATTTGACGAGAATGTAATACCTAGAGAAAACCTGACCTAGCTGCAACACTGACGAAGAGGCATGGTCTGCAAAACTTGATCCAGCTGCAACACTGATGAAGAGACATGATCGAATAAAGAAGGTTTTGATATTTGATCCCAGTTGCAATACTGACGAAGAGACAAGATCGAATGAAGGCTCTAATGTTTGATCCAACTGCAACGCTGACAAATAGACATGGTCGATAGAATTTTCTTTCTTTTTTTCTTCATTTTCTTTTTCATTTTCCTTTTTTATTCTTTTATTCTCTTTTTTTCTTTTTTATTCCTTTTCCTTTTTTACTTTTTTTACTGGCTACAACATTTACAAGGAGAAGAATTTAAAATTCAGTAAATTTTAACCCAGCTATAACACCGACGAAGAGGCAAGGTCTATAGTTAGTAAGGTTGATCCAGCTACGACACCGACGAAGTAGCATGATCGAGAGTTAGTGCATTTGGTCTAGCTACAACACCGACGAAGAGGCAAGTCCAGAAGTTAGTAAGGTTTGACCCAGCTACAATATTGATAAAGAGGCAGGGTCTGAAGTTAAAATTTTTGATCCAGCTGCAACATTGACGAAGAGGCAGGATTGGGAGTTAGTGTATTTTGTCTAGCTACAACACCGACGAAGAGGCAAGAACATGATTTAGTAAGGTTTAACCCAGCTACAATACGGACGAAGAGGCCAGGTCTAAAGTTAAAATTTTTGATCTAGCTGCAACACCGATGAAGAGGCAGGATCAGGATTTGACCGAGATACAACACTGACGAAGAGGCAAGGTCTAAAGGTAAAAGTTTTGATCCAGCTGCAACACTAATGAAGTGGCAATATTAGAATTTTGGCACATTTGGTCTAGCTACAACACCAACGAAGAGGCAAGACTAGGATTTGACCGAGCTTCAACACTGATGAAGAGGTAAGGTCTAAAGGTTAAAATTTTGATCCAGCTGTAACACAACGAAGATGTAGTGTCAGAAATCGACACATTTGGTCTAGCTACAATATCGACGAAGAGGCAAGACCTGGATTTGATGAGCTTCAACATTGTCGAAGAGACAAGGTCTAAAGGTTAAAATTTTGATCCAGCTGCAACACCGAAGAAGAGGCAAGATCTGACAAAATTTTTCTTTTTCTTTTCTAATTTTTTTATTTTTGATTTTTTTTTCATATTTTGCTTTTGTTTTTTTTCATATTTTGATCTTTTTTTATTTCTTTTGAATTTTTTGAACCTAGCTATGATTCTGAGGTGATACCCGAAGAGGAAAGTTTGGTCTAGCTACAACACCGATGAAGAGGTAAGACCTGAAAAGGGTTTGATCCGCTGCACCACTGATGGAGAGACTGGATCAGAAAGAAGTTTGATCTTTTTACACCACTAACGGAGATGCGAGATCTGGTAATTCGATTTGATCCTCTACAACACTGATAGAGGCAGGATCTGAAAAAGGATTTTGATCTGCTACACCACTAACGGAGACAAGATTTGATAATTAGATTTGATCCACTACACCACTGGCAGAGACAGAATTTGAAAAAAGATTTTAATCTGCTACACCACTGATGGAGGCAAGATCAGGAAAAAAGTTGGTTCTACTTCTCCATGGCTGGGAGTATTGACCTAAAAATGAAAGAAATCATTAGTTAGTAATTTTTCAAAGAATTTTACCGTTGTTATCTGGATGTTTGAGCTTTTTGTGTATTCAGCCTCCTTTAGGGTTAAAGATTGGTCATCATGTTGTTGCCCTAGTGGTTGAGGTTCTTCAGTATCTTCCTTGGACTTGTTTGTACGTTCAAGTCAAAAATAGATGTGTTATGAATGCACCTAACTTTGTGCTTAATGCATGTGTCTAGCCTAAATGCATGATAATGTAAATGTATGTACGACATATGTAGTTAATAAAAAATGGTCTCAATGAATGTGTGGATGATATATTTTGTTTTGCCTCTGAAAAGGATGCCTCATGATTCTATGGGGATCAGATATTTGCTTTTGATAAAATAATGCTCGATGTCTTTTATGTAAGGATGCCCTAACCTTCCTTGGGTTTGATTATCCTGTGGATTACTTCCTCGGATGAATGGCCTAACATTTTTTTCTGATACTGCTATTGAAGCGAACTCTAAGATTGAAGTATGTTTTCGTCTTTTCTCGAAGGGCTTTCATTGTTCTCAGAAACACATTATGTTGCCCTCAGTCGGATCTGTAAATTTGTTGTGTTGGTGCATGGTAGCTCATTACTTTTGGCTTTGGCGAAGTTCTATGGTTGATAATTGATGTAGTTGTCTAAGATGTAGAATTTTGACTTGGCATCGG
Source organism: Hibiscus mutabilis (assembly GCA_019671005.1). NCBI lineage: Eukaryota > Viridiplantae > Streptophyta > Magnoliopsida > Malvales > Malvaceae > Hibiscus > Hibiscus mutabilis. The sequence continues at coordinate 18,672,790 of CM033727.1, read as the reverse complement.
AGGCTCGCTTCTTGAACTCATCGGGGAATACCCTCAGATTGGGGCCTTGTAGAGGCATGGTGTTTGTATGAACGCGGAGGTTATTCTCAAAAATGCCCCTAGACCAAGCTCTTGTATAGGTTGAACATGGTGCTAGATTTTGCTTTATCTAGTATTGTTGGCACGAGGCATCATGGGGACCGGTTTTAAAATCTTGAAATGTATGCATGTAAAAGCAAGGTGCATGTCCTAAATGCAAATGCTCCGATTCAAAAATGGTTCCCATGGCACAAATTTTTGAACTCACGAGATTCATTTGCATCTTTGAATGTTGCATCGATATCTAGGGTACTAGATTTTCTCCTAATGACAAATCTTTTTAATTGGAAACCAGTCGTGAATCAGTATTTCATGCTGGTGAAAGTTAAATATTAAAGTGTTACAATGGTGTCATGCAATTAATGCAAAATGAATGAGTTTAATATAATGTTATCAAAGAGAGAAAAAAGGGCCAATTTAGATTAAAATGAATGAATAAATTAATGGTAAATAAAATAAAAATAAAAATAGGTAAAAACTGTACATAAATAGAAAATAAAGGTATCAAAGCCTAAAAAAAACACTAAACGAACAGAGTTTCACATGGCTTAAAAAGGTTAACCCTCGGGCTCACTATATGCAGGTTTTGGTTTTAGAGTGACGATACCCGAATTGTCATTAGGACATCGATTCAGGAGAATATGACCCTTGTACCATATGGGGGGTGAAGACCCCACGAAATATAAGGACCGGATTTCGAAAGTGAATTACAACACCATACGGAGGTGAAGACCCCACGAAACAAAGTAATCACCCTTACTTAACAAGGTGAGCGACTCGGGTAGAAAGCTCATGCATGAATGCCGAGGGATTAAAAATTATATAAATTGAATTTTCGTTTTGTTGCAAGAAAACACAAAATCAAAATTTTCCTAACTCTCTGAAAAATGTTCTAACCAGAGTCGCCATCTGTAATAATGGTTTTTTTTGAAAATAGGGAAAATGGAGATGGAGTCGCCACCATCTCCTTTGGTAGGCTGGACATCGTTAAAAACTAACCAGAGATTCAAAAATTTGGGTTTGGGAGTTGTTTACACGTGAGGAAAGATTAACACCCTACGACGCCCAGAATTGGTACCGTGTTGATTTAGTGTTGTCTTTCTAAGAAAATAAAAAATTGAATTTAAAATTTAATCCAAAAAATGGTCTAAGAAGAATATTTTCTTATTTACGACAACCGAGAAAGATGGCACCTGAATGAGTCAGGACACCACTTCCTAACCAGTTCCCAAAATAAATTAAAAAATATCCGTTAAACATTAAAATAGGTTTAAAATTTAAAGAACAACATAAAGATATTCGATGCAAAATAGCAACACAATATACATTTATAATATTATATAATACATGTATACATACATAAAAATATAGAATATGATAATATGAAAAGTTTACAGATATATAACGTGTGTATATATACAAATATGTAAGGATATAATAATAAATAAAACTAATATATCATATATAATCCCAAATTTTACCCGGGTTCATATATATATAATTCGATATAAATAAAAGCAAATAATAATAAATAAATATGATCCTTAGTAGCAATCCATTGAATAAAAATATATAAGTGTCCATAATGTCCAATGGTACAATTAAAATGCCCATTATACATTACATAAGTCCACATTTATATACAAAAAAACCATAAGGCCACAAATAATCCTAAAGCCCAAATTTAGAAAGCCATTCCCGCACAAATTTGCTTAAATCAGGTACAAGAGCCCAAACAAGCACACTTGTGCTTTTTGAGCCCGCCAAAAGTTCTACGTGGCGGGCTGGTAGTGGCCAATTAGTGAATCACGTGGATTAAAGGCCTTTGCTGACATCATCCTTTAGCAGCTATAAATAGCCCTTGGAAAGAGAAAAATGGCAATGATTAGGCAATTAAAAAACAATTATTGCAGTCATTAAGCAGAGAGAGAAAGAAGCCGAAAGGTTACCTGGCCAGTTGAAGCGTCGCTAGAGAAGACGATTAGAGCCACTACATTGCCATTAAAGCTCACCGAAAGGTAGTTCTCTTCTTTCTCTTTTCATTCCCTGCATTAGAACACTAAAAGTAATTAGATCTGGTCCATAAATATAAAAAGTAAACAAAATAGGTTTTAAAAACTACAAACCCTAGATCTAAATAAAAATGAATATAAAGAATATTTGAGACTTATCTTGTTGCGGCTGAAGTATTCAGAAATTGGAGGGATTAGGTCTTCATGACGGAGTTGAAAATGATAGACTAGGGTTTGGTTACGGGTAGTTTAGGTTTAGGAAGGGAGGAGAAGGGTGGCTCTGTTGAACCGATATTAGATTTAGAGGATTTAGGATGAAAAACTAGGTTTTTTATAGGTTTTTGAGCATTTTAGGTTTCTGGCACGGTGGCCAGAAATTGCCTCACGGCGGCCGGCCGGAACAAGGTGGTGGTCGGAGGTTGGGTTTTGGTCGGAGAAGATTACTGGAGACGTCAGTCGGTGGTTAGGTAAGGTAATTTTCTTTGTGTGTATATTTTGTATATATATAAGATATATAGAAGAAGATGAGTGTATAGGGTTTGAGAAAAAATTTGAGAGAGTTTGAGTAGAAAAGTTGACTGATATTTTTTGAAGATATATTCGAAGAGTTGACGATTGTTGAATTATATTTGTTTGTAGATCTTATCGGTTTCTCAGAAGTTAGTAAGTAATTTGTTTTTAATTAATCTGTTATTTTTTTAAATTAGAGGGGTTTATAGAATTTTTTGTGCGATTGAAGATATATTTGAATGATAATTACTTTTTATTGTTAAAGGCTTTAGAGAAAATTTACATGGTTTCTCGTCTAATATGGTAAGTTATTATATTTTTTTGAAGATATATTCGTATAGATCAAAATTTTTGAAGTTAATACATTTTTTGGTTGTATATATATTCGAATGATAATTGTTTTACATAATTGTTTGAAAATGACATCCAGATGAGCTTTGTTGTACTGTGACCATGAGCACATTTCGTCTCATATTCATGAAGAGCAAGTAAGTAATTTAAAATTTATTATGTTTATTGTCATGTGTAAAATGAAATAATTTATTATAATAAAATAATTATAGGGTATGGAGCATAGCATCTGTCGTCGAGGAGTGAAGATCAAGGAACCTTCTGGCCGCATAGTTTATTATTTACAGCGCGCCGGTTTTTATAATGCTTCATTTCTCCGTGGATTTAAGATTGTCCTCGGGTTGATTACCGGATTGATTGAACGGTGGAGACCAAAGACTCACACATTTTATTTTTCATTTGGCAAATGCACAATAACTCTGGAGGATGTAGCAATACAGCTTGATGTCCCAATAAATGAGAATCTGTTGGTTGGACAAAACAAGTATAATGTATTTGAGCTTTGCATGCAGTACCTCGGCAAAGTTCCTCTCGAGGCATATGTGAACGGTCTACGTTTGAGAATTTCATGGTTGTAGAATAAATTCATTGTAACAAATGGTTCTACTTGCCAAGAACTTCAGTATGCAGGTCGAGCATACATACTGCAAATCATTGGTGAGATATTGATGCTAGATACATCCAGTAATTTGGTTCACGCATAATATCTGCCGATGTTGGCTGATTTTGACACAGCTGGTGCATGTAGCTAGGGATCTGCAATATTGGCATTCTTGTACCATGAAATGTGCAAGGCTGCAATTATGGATGGTGATAAGAAAAATTTAGATAAGGGTGGATCTCAAGTCTTATTGCAGTCGTGGGCATGGTATAGGTTGCCTTATCTAACGCCTATTGTGGAAGTATATGTACCCATAGAGTTTTTGCTTGCTGGAAGGTAATATTGTGATTACAGTCGTATATGGCTATTTTATCGATCTAATATTTATCTTCAATGACTTAGAGATATAAGTTCAATATCTTTGAAGATGGAGACATAAGTTGAAGAATGTCGGGGTGGTGCACAACACTACTAAAGATATAAGACTAAAGATGCAAACAATAGAAAAAAAATCAGATATCATAATATTATTTTTAAATTAATTTTCTTACTTTGTATTTTTCAAAGTAATATGTTTGTTTGTGTATGCATATTAATATTTGTGTTTTACAGTTTATTTGGCTGTCGTACACGAATACAACAATCAAGGCTTGCATACCAGAAAGTGTGCTTCAATGTTCAATATTCTAGGGTGCAGTTGTGCTTTTGATCCATTTTTCTATTGTTGAGTACCATTGTGCTGATAGAGTGTTGCAGCAGTTCAACTTTCATCAGCCCATTCCTAGAGCTCCATCTGCTATTGAACATATCCATACTGTTTGTAGAGGTAGATTCGATGAAAGTTGGGTTGTGAAGCAAGCTGATTTTATTTCGCAGTGAGAGGAGATATGGACACGGTGGGCTGAAAATTTGAGTCCAATTGAAGCCAGTGATTTTGAATTTAATACATGTACTATTCGTGGTTTTCAGAAAATGGAAAACCGTTCATAGTATCTCTCGAAGCTGCAAGATCCGTGGTGCTCAAAACGCGTACACTTTTCATTCGAGATTGGTCAGAGCTCTCACGAACCAACAGACGAACAAAACTTTGATTGTTCTATGGGTTGGCATTCTTCGTGGTCTCTGGTGCAATCCCCCTCAATACATGTAAGCAATGATCATTGGGAAGAACCTATACAACATGGGTATCAACCAATTAATTTTCCAGTTGGTGGCAACTCATATTTTCAGCCAGCTTACAATGATGATGGATGATACATACCACAATTTCAGTATCCTTAAACATTTGTATATAGGGAAGGTATGGGCGTTGATAGTATGACATCTTTTATGTCGACTACAACCGTTAGCAGCTCATCATTTAATCCAGAAGATATGTATTGTACATCACCTTTTATGCAAATGATGGATGATCAATTTTTCAATGATGAGCTGACTCCGGATCAACCACAAAGAATGGTTCGACCCCTTAGACGGTACGATAAAACATCATACTTACACAGGCAGGAATTACTGAGAAGGGGGCAGAAATAAGAAATAGGGTTTATTTATTTTTAAATTCAATTTTATTTATTTGTAATATATTTATATTTTTCCAATTCAAATTCAAATTCAAATTCAAATGTCAATTCCAATTTAGTTTTCAAATTCAAATTCAAAATTAATTCAATTCAATTCAAATTCTAATTTGAATTTAATATTATACTTTCTTTATTTATTTTATTTTATAATTTCTTTAACTGTATATTTGGTGCATTTAGTTTGTGAATGAGGTAATATTTATGGTAATTGGGGTATTAAAAAATATTAAATATTTGTGGTAGGAGTAAATAAATAACAGAAAAAATAAATTTTATTTACATTAACACAAAATTTAGGTTGGTGGTCGCACGATAGTTGAAAAGATTGGATTTGTTTGGACACTTGTTTTTTTTTGTGACTTGGTCCCCTGCAATGAGTACAATGTTTAACTTGAACCCCCACTCTTTCATCCGAATCATCCATATTCGTATAAATGCGAGTGGAACTCGATCGACCCTTCAGCTTTCTACGAAGCTCTAGATTTGGTAACCATTCTTCGTATATTGGCTCTACCAGCCAATAATCTTGGTTCGGGATCGTGTTAAACCGAATTCTATATATATATTTTCTATAGTCTCCAGGTTATAACACTCATCCGCAAACCTATAAGGGTCCACACGAATATGCATACATGCGGCGTGTGCGCGAGAATAGAGATATCTAAATTCTTGAAATTGACAACAATCACACCATCTCTAATGAAGGTTTACGGTGAACAGTCTTTGCTCACCTTGGACCTTAGCTTCAACAGAAAATTTAAAACCATTTGGTCGAATGTTCTGACTCGCATAGAGATGGCATCCGCTTGAAGAGTGGTCATTCTATCCTTCAGGGTTTGAGACCAAATTTGTCTGTTGTTTATCTGGGGTGTTAACTTCCTGCCTTTTTTCAGACCAAACTTTACCCAATCTAAAGTAAGTCTTCCACACAATACTTGCAATTGGGAGATGGCATGTTCCTTTAAGCACCGAGTTTATAGCCTCAACAAGGTTAGTTGTCATATGGCCATAATGCCGACCTTTATCATAGGCTTGTGACCATCTTTCTTTGGGGACGTTATTTGCAAAATTAAATACATGTTGATTGTGTCGCTTTAGCCTTCTTATCCTCGCATCAAATTTTGGTTGAACTAGTTCATACCCTATTTTAAAAAAATTAAGTTAAATAAATCAACATGATCAACTCAAAAATAAATTACTAACTTTTATAAACAATGAATAACAATTTACCTGCGCCTAAAATCTATTTCTGGATCTAATTGTTTCTAAAATACGTCTTTGCATTTCCCGTAATATGTCGTACACAATATGATGGATATTCATGTGGATACTTCCATAAACTCTTTCGTTTATCAATTACTGATAAGAGTACAATCCCTCTATCAGAAATCATTCAAATCCCGTATTCTTTTACTACATAGTTGCGTAAATACTTCAAAAAGAATTCCCATCCACCCGTGTCTTCCTTTTCAACTATGCCAAATGTATCATCCACTTGAATCATGCGTTTGCAGAATGGGAACCCTTCAATGCACGCATTGAATGCCCAAAATAAGTTATTAAATATCCTTTTACTATGAATTATTTCTCCTTGTAAGTTGCACGCCGATTTTGTTTCATATTCTACTATGGTTCCCGAGATGAATATTTGCATTGCTCGTAAAAGAGCTGGTAGCTCATTATACGATTTATCCCAATCACCATACACTTGTGTCATTGCCTTTTGCTTTGCCATCCATGCCTTGTAGTAAGATGGAATATATCCAAGCTGATTCCGGATGGATGCTACTAACACTCCAATCGAAATCCTCGATTCCTTTTCAACCAATAACCTGGTGTAAGCACATATTAGATCGAAGTCTAAATTAATGTGGTCCTGTGATAATGCCATATTTGAAGAGGTGTGCTTCTCAATGAACTGTGACACCTCCCACATTTGACTCCTCTTCTTGTATGAAATTTTTACCCACCAAGGACATTTGCTCTTCCAATTAATACACCTTACGCAATAGGTTTGTGTATTAGACTAGGCAACATAAAATGAAATATGGCGTTTGATACAGTACTCCTTAATTGCCAGCTGGCCAACTTTTTTTTATTTGAATCGATCCTTCAGTACCAATTCCTCATAGTTGAAAGCTGATGAAGAACCAAATACGCGGGCTTCATGTTTCAGATCTCGCATTGCAGTATAATCTACCTCATATATGCGGGCTAGAGGTTCATAAGCTGGATAAATAAGTCTCAGTTGCTCGGGCTCTGGTTCAACATAACCCCAAACTGGCTGCTCATTTCCCAACCCAAGCCTAGCGACCGCCGCGGCCCAAACATCATCTTCAACATCCAGACCATTACCCTGAGGCGCATCTGTCATAACAGCCTCAACATCATTAACAACGAGTAAGTGCACGTCATCATCTTCCGTAATAGGCACAATATTTTTTTCATCCTCACTGAAATCATCAAGCGATTCGCCCCAACGACCAACTATTTTTTCAATGTCACAATATGTTGATGAACTGATTCTATCTACATATTAAAAAAACAGTCATAAGCATACATTAATTTTTTATTAAAATTGTAAATACAAAAACTACATATATATGTAACAACAACATTAAAAATTTAAAAAATAATAAACTAATTACAATTTAAAAAATACAAAACTTACTAGATTAGACGAGAAACCGTGCAAATATACGACAAATCCTTCAACAAAATTTTTTCGGATTAGACGAGAAACTGTGTGCATATGCTTTTAATCACAGAAAAATCCACAAACCCTCTCTAATTAAAAAAATAGATTTAAACAAACAAATTACTTACTTCAATAATTTTTATCGTCTTCGAATTTTTAACTCAAGCTCTCTCAATTTTCAACTCAAACTCTATCAATTTTTTTCTTCAAATCCTATACACTCCCTTTCTCCTTAAGATCTTATATATGTACCACATTTAAGAAAAAAAACCTTGCCTTACTAGCTTTCACGTGAAAGCTAGTGTGTGTGCATGCATGCAAGGCTGACCAGCTACAAGACATCGCCATGTGCAAATGGCGACCACTCCCAAAGCTGACCAGCTTGATTAAAGCTGTCTGCATGGCAGCGCGATGCATACTTGGCTCGGTGAGCCAAAGCCGATTAAAGGCTATTTCAACAGCACAATGCCATGTGCAAATGGCGATGTCCATGTTCAATGCAAGACGCCATTTGCAAATGACGATTTCCCCCCGAGCACTGTAGTTTTTGGCTTAAATTCCAAAATATGTTTGAAACAACCCTATAAACCAAAATAATATTTTGGAATGGATTATCCAACCAATTTTCCCAACTTTATCATTATTATTTCTTTTGTCTCATTAATATTATCTTTTACTGATTTTAACTTTTATCAGCAAATTTAATTTTAAAATAATTATACATAATTTTTGAAATTTTGATAAAAAGTCAACAGTGTCTAGGATAAATTGTGTAAATCTCTCTGTTCACATTTTTTCTTCTATAAAAGATTATTACTCACTAAGAGCAGATTTCCTTTCTTTCTTCTAAGTAAAATTCGTTCAAAAAATCAATAAAAATGTAAATAATAATATGATTGGGGATCTCTGAAAAATGCGCTCCCCCATGTTAGTTTGGCAGACAAAGGGGATGTGATTGAGATTTAACGGCTTTAATTTGTATTATTACACAACTGTGTCATTGTCATTATTAATGCAAATGTCCTTTTAAAGAATGAAATTTGGCCTACCATTTTTTTTAATCTCCAACCCAAAGTTGAACGGATCAGTTTTTTTTTTTCATTTACAGTTCTATTAGTTTCAACTTTCATGGGTTCAAATGCCTATTCAAATCGATTTAATAATAAAAAATTTTATTCAGTTTTTTTTTTATTTTACGGGTTTTATAATAATTTGAGTTATTATTTTTATAAACCTTTTATTATAAATATTATTTTTTATTTTATGAATGTATTGTATTAAGATTGAAATAAATTAATTTTTAAAAGAATAATAGTGTAAATTTCACAAATGGTAACCTAACTTTGGTAAATTATTTAATTTAGTAACTAAATTTTTAAGTGCTTTAATGTTACCACTAAACATTTGGTTTTGGTTCAATGTTTCAACTGACTCGTTAAGAAATGTTAACAACAACTAAAATATTTTGTATAATAACACATTTAGTCTTCAATATTTTGTATAATAATACATTTATATGTTCAAACAATTTAGTCCTAATTCTAAAAAAAATAATAAATTCAATCCTCATTATTTTAATTTGGCACTATTTTTTATTAAAATAATTTAATCATAAACTTTAAATTTTAAATCATTAAACCTTGAACCCAACTCTTAAATCTTAAATCTTAAATCTTTAAACTCTTAAATCATAAACCGCCTTGAGAGTTTGAGTTAAAATGCTGATTTTCTTCTTTGCATCGGTTTGTTAGCGCAAGGCATAAGGATTTGCTCTGAATTTGAGTTAAAATTACCTGAAATTATTTTATTGTGCAGGAAATTGACTTGAAGAATCATAAATGGGGGCATTATTTCATTTGTGTTTTTTTATTCTTTTTCTCAAATATGCAAGAACACTACTTCAGAGTGACTTAGATATTGCTATTGCTTTATAGACATGAACCCCCTCAAAACGTGATGCCAGTATTTTCCTTGTCCAGGTACAAGGGTTTTTATGAATATGCAAAATCAAAAGGAGTGGATGTAGGTGTGCCAGTTGGCCTTGATGCTGTTGTTGATGGAACAGTTCCTACAGGTATTCTTTTAGATCACTTTCATGACTTCGAATGGTAATTGAATAAAATTTTAAAACTTAACATGGTGGTAGTTTTTTTCTTTGTTGAAATTGGCTGGCATCTTCTTTTATTTCAGGTTCTGGTCTATCAAGCTCTGCAGCTTTGGTTTGCTCAAGTACAATTGCTATATGGCTGCTGTTGGTGTTAACTTCCTAAAGGTATACTATCTTCACCTTGGTAACCACACGTCTGTCTACATTTGAAATTCTAATATCTGCTTGTTTAACAGAAAGAAATTGCCCAAGTAACTTGTGATTGTGAACATCACGTTGGAACACTATCAGGTGTAATAGACTAGGTTACACTTTTTCCTACTGTTCAAGATTTCATTTGATTTCCTGAGTTGCAGTGATGTTAAATTTACCGAGTAATGTTAAAGATGCTACCAAATTATATTTTTGAAGTTAGTTAAATTTACTGTGATTATTGAAAATTTTGTGTCACTTATTACCCTGTCTTATTATGACGATCTCTGTCATGGCCAGAAACAGGTTTGTTGAGGACTAAATATGTTATTATACAAAATATTTTAATTGTTGTTAACATCCGTTAACGGGTCAGTTATAACATTAAAGCAAAACTAAAAGTCTAATGGTAACATTAAAGCAATTGAAAGTTTGGTTACCAAATTAAATAATTTATTAAAATTCAATTACCATTTATGAACTTTACTCAAATATTCCAATATATATTACAATACAAACATAAGAGTATAATAACAAAGTTATAGAGTCATTCGATTATAAGACACTTTTTAATTAGGTCATCTAGCTATAAAAAGTAACAAAACAACCGTCTTTGTTAAATAATTAACTTTAGATGATTTGGTCGTTTATAAAATTAATAAAATAACAAATTTAGCCATCTTACTTTATTTTCTATTTATTTCCAACCCCACTCACCATTATCCTTCTCCATCACTTTTGTCGACCATCACCAATCGCACCAAACCATAGAACAATACCCAAACATTGAGGAGTCGAAATGAAATGGTTCCTTTCACCGGTGTGAGCTTGTGGTGAGTAATAGTTGCCTCGTTAAGATCCAAAACCACTTGAAATTTTTTACTTTACCTACCTTTTTTTTCCAAGAAATACAAGCCTCGTTAAAACCCCCTCTACAATCAACATCAGAGAACCCAATGCTAACTCGTAAATGGAAAAGAATACTCACTAATATTATCCGTTAATAGCATCATCAGTTACAATATTGGATATAAAATAAGGGCATTCAAAACAAAAATAAGTACATTGAGATTCACTAAATGTCTAGTGTGCAAGAATGAGAGCCACAATGTTTGCAAATCGATGTGTGTATACAACCGAGATTTTTGGTGTCGTTGAAGAATGATTCTAGCTTTGGCCAAAGATTGGGTAAGGACAAATCTTCCAAGAACTTGCGCACAAAGCAGATTCACCATATTCGCAACATCCCCAAGATCACTACTCTCAACCAGCCTCGGTCCAAAGCAAATTACATTGCCACATAGAATGCATGGCCTTCAACTGTCTCGGTTGAGATTGCTTGTGGTAGGGTTCTAGCACAACCAGCCAAGACCAATCTGTTGTAGTCTCGCATGACGAGCACATCTCACCATGGCCCGATTGGGATTGGTACATGCCTGAAATTTTTATTGTTTCTGGTTGTGACTTTGTCCATCTTGATGATGGTTTAGAAGACACACCACTCGATAATGGAGTGATATCAACATCAATATATTCTTGGTGAAGGTGTTTGGCATTCTCCATAATAAGGTATGCCAATTGTAGTTTTCAATTATGGACTTGTAGATTGCTTATATTTCATAAAAGTACAACAAACACAGTGAACATGTCTTCAAGAAATATCGCAACACAATGTTTAAGCCATTCAAAACATGTTAATGACCGATCACCAAATGTTATCCCAGTAACCCAAACATCATGTGAACCTCCATAATTGTTGGATAGCCTCACAAAGCATGCAACACAGTTTTCATTTCTAACAAGCACAACAGACAAACTTCATCAGATGAATTATTCACCCCAATTCTAGAATTAGCTGGAAAAGCTTTTTGGGCAATCCACCAAAGGAAGATCTTGATCTTCGGTAGTGCCTTAAGCTTGGACAAGGTGTACCATAGTTTTGGAGGTGGTGTCGATGCATGGAATTGTCCCATCAACCAAACATAGCCTGAACAAGTAGAGTATGTTCCACTTGAACGATTCCTCCAAATTAGAATATTTGAGCATCTATTGGCAATAGAGTAGTGCAAAATAGACCCAACATCTAAATTTGTGAAAACTTACTGGACCTTGTCAACATCCCATCCATTGTACGAGGGGATCATGAAGTCACCACAAATAATAGGATTAGACATACTATGAACATATGAATCAACAAGTATAACCTGTTGAACACCTTCCTATTTTTCTCAAAAAATAAGTGTAGTACTATCAATTCCAATTTGCCAATAGAACCCATCACGTAATGTTGTCATGGCATGGGCTCTCATTCCTGGGATCGCCTCGTCTATGTACTCGGCCCCCTGATTGCTATTCCTAAGCCTTGCATCCAAAACAGATGTCCCTGCAAAGTATTTTCAAGAAAGACAAGAGAAACCAATGAATGTGGGTCAATTAATAATCGTTATAATGTGGGTCAATTAATAATCGTTATACTTGTTTACCTAACAAAGTAATGTTAAACTAATGAAGGTCTTTGAATGCTAGACCGCTAGCTCTCTTCAAGGCACAAAGCTTATGCCAAGCAACAATAAGCCAACCTTTGGCGGAGATCCAACCCGACCACCAATAGTTGCACATAACACTAACCAACTGAGTGATGAGACAATCATGTAGCATATAACATGTCATGACATATGTTGGAAGGGCTTGAGCAACAACCTTGATGAACACTTTATCGCCACCATATGATAAAAGATTCTTCGTCCATCCTCACACTCTTTGGGACACACGATCAAGAAAAAAAATCCAAGTTTAACATATTTATTCTTCCCAATAATCAGAGGCATGCCAAGTTAGTGGCCTGAATCATTAACTTCTTATATATTGAACTCCTCTTTAAATCGATCTCGACTCATTGGTGGTGTTGAAGGGTTAAAATATATCATGGATTTGTAGAAGTTAATTTTCTATCTAGAAGAAGCTGAGTAGATATCCAAAACATGTTTGACACGAGTTATCTCTGATACTGAGTTCTTTACAAACAATAGACTATCATCATCATGTAAGAGATGAGTAATACATGGTCCATTTTGACTTACCTAAACACCCTGAAAGGTACCTTGGCTCTGTTCTTTGTGTAGAAGTGTCAATAATCCCCGTATTTAAAAGTAGAATATGAAAAGAGATAGAAGGTCTCCTTGTCTTATCCCTGGTAACTGACAGTTGTAATACAACACATAATCAGATCAACCCAGTGTGCATCAAATCCCATCTTGAGCATCATGACCTGTAAAAAAGACCATTACATTCTATCATAAGCTTTCTCAATGTCAAGTTTCAATGTTGCCCCTTTTATTCGCCCTATTCTTGGAAGATTGCATGTAGTGGAATATCTCATGTGCTATTAGAATATTATCCGAGATGTGTCATCCTGGAAAAAAATGTTGCATGTTCTTCATTAATGCATACTGACATCAACGGTCTAAGATAATTGACAAGAACTTTAGAGATTGCTTTGTAAACGATAGTGCACAATCTAATAGATCGATATTGCTGAATTGACGCTGGCTTACTTTGTCATTCAGCACATCAAGACAAAGTTTGATGACATCGTCTCTCACTATGTCCTAGTATTTCCAGTAGAAGCTAGTTGGTAAACTATCAATACCTGGTTCTTTCAATGGATGAATTTGAAAAGAAGCATGGTGAACCTCCTCCAGTGTAAATAAAGCACAAAGGTCATCATTCATTTCTGTGGAAATGGATGAGTGAATGCTATCCAGAATATCCTATGAAAAAATGTAATTATCTATTAGATTTAAGCCCCTAAAATACTCTTGAGCGACCTTAAGCATATCATCAAGTTTATTGTACCACACACCATCTGAACTAGTAAAACTACGGATATGGTTTTTCTTTTTCCAACCGGTGGCTCTAGCATGGAAGAATTGAGTGTTCTAGTCACCACCACGAAGCCATTGGACACAAGATCTTTGGGGCCAATATGCCTCATCTTTATTAAGAAGGCTTTTCCACTCAACCTTAACATCAATGAGAACTTGCAGAGAATTAGACTCCATTCGACCATTGAAAATAATCTCAATTTGTTTTAGCAACTATTTGATTCTAGAGTTAGAGGTGTTGCATATGTCTTTTTGTGAGGAATTAAGAGTAACACCAACATGTGCTATTTTATTTAAGGCCGTCGCATTGGATATGTCCAAGCCTCAGATCACATGTTCACTGTTAGAAAACAGTCTAGGCGTTCATAGATTGTATGAGCCGGTGAGATTGATTTATGCCAAGTTAATCGACCCCTATTAGGGAAAATATAAAATAAATGTGTCCGATCTAGCAAACCCTAAAAGTTTTCAATACTATACGGGAAAAGAAAACATTGAAATGCGTGAATTGTCGACGGGTTCCCAAGTCTATGACAATTCCAACACAAAATCCTCAATGCGGCGGGTGGGGCTATCACACAACATTCTCCATTTATATTCAAGTGTTGCTTGGATCAGTAACAACAATGAGATCGACCCTCGAGCGAAACCGCTTAGTAGAAGAAGCATATTTGTACCTTCCACGTCGAGATCGTTTATGGCTTCTAATAGCAGCACTAACCTCAACCTCCTCGATCTCGGTTCCATCTTTGGAAGCCTTAGAAGTAGACCCATCGGTGGTATGCTTGGGCTACTCAATCTTGGAAGGCAGTAACTTATGCCTAAAAGTTCATCAGTATGTGGTGTAGCCTCATCACCAGTCATAGCATCCAACTGCACCCCATCGGTCTCCACAGCCCCTTGCTCGACAATTTGTATAGGCTTCATGTTAACTCCTCAAAAATTCTACTTTTCATGTATATATTGCCATGCTATTACTTGACTTTGGGTACATATGTGTGCATTTAGCTAGTAGATTTATGCATTTGCATCTAGGATTTAAATAATGTATAGTTTTCAATGCCAGAGTGAAGGGGGACTTTTCTTGTTGTGGTAGGCATGTTTAGCAGGTTTGGCAGGAGCATGCGGAGTAGAAAAGAAGTGCCAAGTGCGGTTGGCAGAATGTAGGAAATAGAAATGCCAAGAGTAGTTGGCAAAAAGTAAGACGAGGATTACCAAGCTCGGTTGGCAAATGAATGACGACCGATGCCCAGTCAGTAGCCGTTAGTCAGAGCCAAGTTAGCCCTAATTCAAAAAGAGGATAAGAAGATAACGCGCCTACTTTGGTGGGTAACAAACTTTCAAAATCAAACCCAAACTAGGATTTCCACTAGCACCTATATAAAGGAGATCATTGATCAAGCAAAATGAGAGGCTGCGCCGTGGTAAAGAAAGAGAGTAGCAGGCAAACCATGGTTCGACCAAGCCGTGACCAAGAGTTATAGATCCATTGAAAGATTGCATCGACATATCTCCTTCTTTGTCAATTTCTATTAGTTTTAATTATGATTTTATGGTGAGAATTGAAAATGATATTTTGTTGATGGTTTCCCCAGTCATGAACTATTTTCTTAAAGTTAGCTTGGGGTGTTTTGCAATGAACGCTCAGTTTTTAGGGTTTTTAATAATTGAATGCCTTGGCATTTTTGTCTATTTTGCTAGCACTTATTTTTATCACATTTATTGCTACACGACAATTGGCATTGAATGCTCATTATATCTTAATATCTTAACAGACTTAGGAGATAAGGATTAATTTCCAAATACTAAGGAGAGAAATTTTGACGGAAGATGTTCAAGTAGATGAGTTTACTTCGGAAGTGAATCTACCACTTAGGAGTAAAGATTAAAACTTTTTCAAGTTAATTATTGAAAAACATCACTGTAGACATATAAGAGTTAATCATAATTAATTTAGGGTATTGCCATCGACAGAGGCATTGCTAATTTAAAATCTGTTTGGTAATAAAACTAAGGCTGGAAGTTATTAATTGACGTCTTAGCGAGCGTGAAATCCAAGCATCTCATGCCAACACCAATCAATCATCTAGATACATTTGTTTGCCAATCTGCCTGAATTTTCACTTCGTTTGCCTTAGTCATTTTCTTAATTAAAATCTAATCTCAATTACCAACTTATTCATTCCAAATTACAAGTAATTATCGTAGCATTAATTTCTGGACAATCCCTGTGAATACGATACTCAGCTTATGGCAATATTACTTGCTGACCGTGTATACTTGCACGAAAAAGACCTATTCGTGGCATATTTTTTTATTAGCATATTACATTAATTCATCAACTGTTTGCCAAGCATTAGTTAGTTGATACTTCACAACATTTTCTGTCCCATTACCAATTCTCGGTAGAACCACATCTGTAGCAATTGCCATTTCCCTTGGCTTTGTTATGACCCATCTTCATATTCTTCGTCCCAAGAGTCCCTAGATAAATCCCAGGCTGAGCCATCTCTGTCACAGTAGATTTTCCAATAGCCTTGACCTTTTCCTTCTTTTTAGTCACTAATTCATCTTCCCCGAGATCAAGATCAGTCATGACCATGTCTAGTACGACAAGATCGAGAACAATTCCACTAGAACCACAACAACATCTATAACCTGTTGAACATTCCCTTGTCTAGCCCCCTTAAGCATATCAAGTCCAACAAATATGATCATCCACAATATTGTTCATGCCTCCGTGGCAGCCATGGTTGAACTCTGCCCTATGTTCGACATAATTTCAAGATCATTAGCAATGGAAGCCAATGCATCCAATTCCTTCCACATTAGTCCCACATCAACATCATCTGCAACAACTAAAAGAACTTTCTTTGGTGTTTCAATCCGCGGCACCAGTCGGTTCTATGGTGAAGCACCAAATGGATTATGATGAACATAAATAATTCTCCTCCTTTGAGTTGGTGTTGGCTTCTTAGTTTCGATTGGTACTCTCATCCATGAACATAAATATATATTCTTCAATTAGAGGAAAATTATTGGCATAATAATTACTGGAATAAATTTCTATACAACATCGATCAAAGAATAACTCTAAAGAATTATCAAGACGTGGTGAAAGCCCTATTAAGCCAAAAAGTAATTTGAAACTACTGAAAATTGTGTTGCATAACCACGTAACTGCCCACTATCTATGGTGGATTGTTGATGTAAGAAGTAAGAACAATCCATCACCAAGATATCAGACCATCATGTTGCAATAGTCATCGAAACTACAAAATCCTATTTGAAAACTATGGCATTACTATCACCGGAAAAAATCTTAAATGATCGAAAATATCATATATCTATAATCTGAACTAAAGAAATGCAAGAAATCAAAAAAAAAATACCCAGCATGAATATTCAAAATTTCCATGATTAAAGATATTTATCCATCAAAACCATATGCCAAGACATCAAATCATGCATTTAACTTAAATAATTACAAATACTTGGTTAATCATTATTGTTCCTTGGTTGATTATTATCTTGTTCTGTCATGAATGCTACATCACTTGGGCTATGGAAGACTAATACATCCATTATCATGTATTGCAGGTTGAATAGAGCTCAATAATTCA
The DNA here is from genome assembly GCA_019671005.1 of Hibiscus mutabilis. Taxonomy (NCBI): domain Eukaryota; kingdom Viridiplantae; phylum Streptophyta; class Magnoliopsida; order Malvales; family Malvaceae; genus Hibiscus; species Hibiscus mutabilis. The sequence continues at coordinate 18,655,154 of CM033727.1, read as the reverse complement.
ATATGTCAAGAGTTCCAGATCATTATTCAAGATTTAAATATAGTTGGATTTTCCCTAGTTACAATACTCCTAGAATGGTGGCACAATGTTTGAGTTAGTTTATGTAGTGTCTCTTTTAATGTGTAAATTCCATGAATGTATATGTTAATTATAATTAGATCTGTTAACATATTTGTTAAAATGTTAATTGAGGTTCAAGCTATTGGCATAATGATCTATTTATGTCTTAAGGATTCGAAAGCCTTGTTCCATTGTTAGGATCGAAGGATAATTGAGGTTTTATGAAGTAGTTAAATATTGATGTAGATCTATTAAGCAAGGACTGATCAATATGTGTGATAACCAAGGGAATTTAATGAACATTCTTGTATCATGGACATTTCGATGTTGGTATTCTAGTCTTTAGTAAATATCTGGATAATTATATTGTGCAAGTTGATTGATTAAGATGACCTTGCATGATTAATTGACTTGTTGTTAAATAGCTAATTGTTGTGAAGTTAACAGATTAATGGATGAACACAAATAATAAATTGGAAACCATGCGTAAAGATTAATATAAGCTTAAATAATACTTGATCGTAGATCTTGCCCTGTTACAAGTTAATAGAAGGACTAGACTTTTACAATTGGTTCCTTATAGTCAATCAATGAGGATAGAATGTTAAACGGATGGTTTCTTGGTGTACAAGTTACTTCTGAATTGTCATAGAAAGGTCATTGATCATGTGAACTGTTTGCGAAGTAGTTGAGATAAAATGTGATCAAGTGAATCAGTAGAGCCTCTATTTTCAATCAATGGACCCTGTGTGTTTTATTTTCATAATGATTAAATACTTCAAAGGAAGTAGAATCCAAGAAAGTTTATAAGTGTTAAGAAACCATTCTGTTATGTTATGATTAAATTAAAAAGAAAATTTGAAAATTTCTGGTTCTCGTTTTTTATTTTCTCTGCAGTAAAGTTCTTAACTCCAATTTTCTCCTAAGCCGGGTTGAGGGTGTTACAATTTCTGTTTGCTAAGTTTTCTCTTGTTTGAGAGAGTTCCTAAAGCTCGATTTGTGAGCTTTGGATACTAGACTTGGATTGTGAGTCTAAATTGTAAAAGGTTGCCTCCTAAGACTAGAAAAAAAGGAAGAATTCTTAGTGAATTAGTGAAATCCTTTGTGAGGAGCTAGGGTAGTGGATGTAGGCTTTGGTTAGAAAGTCGAACCACTCTAAATCTTGTGTCAATTTTGTCTATCTTTTGCTTCCACCACAAACACCCAAAATTCCACCACTTGGCAAGCAAAACGGTTGAGGGATATCGGGCTCCATAGAAACCCAACTTACAGTTCCACCAGCAACTATAAACACATATCTTGTAGTAGAATTGCTTTTATCCAAATTTCATGCATAGTCAGAATCGACATACTTGCTGATAAGAAAGTCTGATCCTCGATAACATAATGCAATATTTAAGGTTCATTTGATGTATCTTAGGACCATTTTCGCAGCATTCCAATTCTCTTTGCCTAGATTCGTCATGTACCGACTAACCACTCCCAACAAATCATAGCGAACATTAAGCTTCCCACCACTGATGCATACGATACTCGAGACATCTCCATCCTCTCTTCTTTACTTTTAGGACTCATTTTAGAGGATAATTTGAAGTTAATAGGAAGATGGGTAGAAATTGGCTTATAATATCGCATGTTGAATCATGACAAGATCTTCTTCAAGTAATTTTTTTTGTAAAAGCCAAATCTTTCTATTACTTATATCTTGATGAATTTGCATTCCTAAAATCTTATTTGTTGGTCCCAAGTCTTTCATTTCAAATTCCATAGCCAAATGTGCCTTTAATTTTTCAATATGATCTTTGTTGGGGCCTGCAACCAACATGTCATCTACATTCAAAAAATGTATAACAAAATATTTTTCACCAAACCTCTTGAAGTAAGCACAAAGGTCCGCATTATGTCTGTTGCATCCAAGGCTCATGATAAAGGAGTTAGATCTCTTGTAACAACACCTTGGCGCCTGCTTTAAACCGTAAAGAGATTTATTCGACTTGTAAACCAAGTTCTTATTTTTCTCTTCAAAACCTTCAGGTTGGAGCATATAAATCTCTTCTTCAAGATCTTTGTGAAGAAAAATTGTTTTAACTTCTAGCTGCTCTAGATGAAAATTCAATGTAGCACACATTGACAGGACTATTTGAACTGTTATTAGTCTAACCGCTGGAGAAAAGATTTCATTGAAATCAATACATTCTTTCTTAGAATATCCTTTGACCACCAGTCTTGCATGATACCTCTCCACTTGATCATCACCATATCTCTTGATTTTGAAGACTCATTTGTTACCTATTGGCTTTCTTCATTGTAGTAGTGGCACAAGGTCCCCATGTATTATTTTTATTAAGGGATTCAATTTCTTCTTGCATTACCTTCATCTACTGTGAAGCATCTGTGTTGTTCATTGCCTCTTGAAATGTTGATGGCACACCTTCCTCTATTAAAAGGTAGTATGAAATATTACCTTCTAAAACATAATTTGAGTGCCAATTGGGACATTTTTCACATATTTGATGACGAGTTGTTTGAGTTTCAGAATTCTCTGGTTCTGGTTCCTCGTGCTTTGGTTCTGCTTTAGAAGAATTTCATTGTTTAAACTCATTTTCAACATGTAACTGTGTAGTCTTTAACTTTTCTGTTTTTAGTGCTATCATCTTCTATTTTTCTTTATAGTTTATCATCTACAAAGATAACATCCCCGCTGATAATCACTTCGCGAGTAGTGGATATCATAAACGATACCCCTTTACTCCATTAGCATACCCCAAGAATTTGCATTTTTTGGATTTTTGGATCCAACTTTGAAATTTCTTGTGGATTGTACATCACGTACACAATATTTCCAAATACATAGAGGTTTGAATAATTAGCTGGTTTACCAGTCCACATCTCCATCAGTGTCTTCAACTCAATTGCAGTTGATAGAGCTCGATTCACCAAATAAAAGATGTTATTGACTGCTTCTGCCTAGAAAGCTTTCTCTAGTCCCTCAGCTCTCAACATTGCTTTTGTTCTTTCTAGCAGAGTTCTGTTCATCTGCTCTGCCACTCTATTTTGTTGAGGAGTTCATACCGTTGTGAATTGTCTTTTGATCTTTTTTTTTCAAAAGTCATCAAAATCATGATTTGTATATTCACCCCCATTATTTTATCTGAAACACATGATTTTATTTCTAGAATCAAGTTCCACCCCGCGCTTTGAAAAGTTTTAAGTTTGAAAATACATATGTCTTTCTCTTTATATGATACACCTAACAGCTCCTAGAGTAGTTATCAATGAATGAGACAAAATACTTTGCTCTACCCAGGGATGTAACCAGTGCTTGCCATACATCAGAATGAACCAATTCTAGAGTAGCCATGCCTCTAGAATTTGATGTGTTGAATTTTAACCAATGTTGCTTACTTGTAATACAATGTTCACACAAAGGAAGTGATAACTTTGTTAAACCCGAAAGTAGCTTTTACTACACAAGAACTTCCATTCCTTGTTCTGACATGTGTCCAAGTTTCTGATGCCATAACATTGTAGAATCTGAACTATACGAGGCAACATTAGCTTCTGCTTCTAGCAAAGTCTCTCCCTGTAACATGTACAAATTCACCGTTATCTTCTCACCTTTCATCACCACAAGCACTCTATGAAACACCTTCATGATTTCTTTTTGTGTTTCAATCTTACTTGTATTATTATCCAACAATCTGTAGGATAATAAATTTTTCTTCAAGCCTTTCACGTGTTGTACAACTCAAACAAATTTGATTGTTCTGTCATACATCTTTAAATTGATGGTTCTAACGCCAACAATCTCCAAGGCATGATCATTGCAATTGTACACAGATCCTTCTAAGATAGGTTCATAATGATGGAACCATTCTCTTCTTGAGGTCATGTTATATGTGGCTCCCGAGTCAATAAGCCATATATCTGCAAATCATTTTCTACCTTCCATGGTTGTTGATGCTTCACAATAGAGAGCATCTCCATAATCTAAAGTGTTTGTCATATTTTCTTGTAGATTGGAGTTTTTAGATAAATTCCAACAATCTTTCTTCAAGTGACCCTTCTTTCCACAATTGTAGCACTTTAAATTCTTTTTACTTCTTGACTTTGATCTACCATGATTTTGACTGCTATTTTGGCCACGTTTTGTTGATCTTCCTCTCATCACCGTTAAGGCCTCTACTTGTTGTAGATTTCCTTACTTTTCTTTTTTATTCTTGCGCTGATTTTCTTCTTCAAGAACAACAGCTTCAACGTCATCGAAGACTAGATTATTGGTAAGTTTGTTGTTTGTCAATTTGATGATGAGTTGATCATACGAATCATGTAGACTTTGAAGTAGAAGTTCAACACATTTGTGTGGCTCTATTTTATAGCTTAGAGATGTAAGCTGAGAAAATAGAGTATTCAATGTGTTTAAGTGCTCCTTCACTAAAGTAGATTTTGACATCTAAAGAGTGTACAATTTCTTCATAAGGAAAACTTTATTGTGTAGCGATTTAGTCTCATACAATTTTGTAAGATGATCACAAATCTCTTTGGTTGTCTTCTTTTCATCAATGCTTGACAATACTTTATATGCTAATGCTAACTGAAGGTCTGCAATAGCATTCTCGTCCATCTCATTCCATTGCTTGTTATCTGTAAAATCTGTCAGCCTTTCGTTGATAGTTGCTAGACATCGGTTTTTCCTTAAAATGGCCTTTATCTTCAATTTCCACATTGAGAGATTTTTCTCGTTGAATTTTTCAATATCAAATTTCGTTGTCATAGCTTCTATTTCTAATAACTCCCAATATTTCCATATTTGACGTGAATAATGCCCACAACCTTCAATGAATGAGTAATATTTAACTTACTTTCTTATGATGGAAGATCCACCTTTTAGTGGCAACCAATAGAGAATACGGTAAGTATATATACACACCCAAATTAGGCTCTGGTACCAATTGTTGCGGAATACGATCATCGATTAGAGCAAAATCGCAACTGATAATTTGAGAAAATAACAATGAATATAAAGAAGACAACTTTTACATGGAGAACCCCTAAATAATATAGGGTAAAAACCACAGACAAAGGTAGAAGAATTTCACCATGAGAGAATAGAAATTACAACTTCTCTTTATATAACAAGAAGAAAACAATGACAATTCTCTTTTGATAAAAAAGATAAAACAACTCTATATGAACACTCTCTAATTTCTTTAGTATTGGGAGAATGTTAGAATAATTTGAGATATGAAGAAATGACAAATGACTAAGCTATTTATAGTTGAGCTTTAGGACCAACTTATAAATAACCGAAATTGCATTGGACTTTCAACAAATATTTGATGAGTGCCACGAAATTTTTCTCAAATTATGGTGATCGAAGATTAAAGTACAACTTATATGCTGAAAAGTATCACGCTAATGTGTTTTGCGGGTTGATGAGCTCATGGTGATATGTAAAGTGCATTTTTATTGTACCTTCTGGTAGAAGTAGGGATTATTATTTGACTCAGACTCGAAGGGTTTTAACCTGACCCAAGCCTATAGGGTCGAGTCTTTTAAAGAAAATTTTGGGTTCGGGTTGAGATTTTTTAGGACAGTGTCATGTCGGGTTACATTTGAGTTTATGGTGAAAAATATCCAACCCCACCTGAAATAATAGTTTAATTTTATTTTAAATATTTAGGTATACTTGCTATAATGCTACTATCTTTATATATTTTTTTCATTTATCTCCTTATTTTATCTAATAAAAATATATTAATTATTATAATATTCCTTCTCTATTCGTATTTTGTCAATTAACCCCCTATTTCATCAAAAAAATAATATTTTTTATTTTATGTCAGGTCAGGTTCGGATAGAAGTACTATATTTTCGAGTCGAGTGCAGATCAACCAAAAATCCGACACAACTCAACCTATGGCCATCACTAAATGGAAGCACCGTCTCTCATTCTGAATCTCCTTTTCCGTCACAAACTCAAACATGTATAGACTTCGAACTTACATTGATTTTCTTAAAAGCAAAAAAGGGTACTCAAGATCATAGATGATGGTTCTTTTCAAGTACAAGGACCAGCAATAGACTTTACTCACCATTATCATCATCATTAACTCTCGCTCATGATTCATTGTGTAAAAAAGACATTTATCTGTACAACTATTCATTTGAGAAATGGGGAACTAGGGTGTTAACATGGATCAAGTCAATTCAATCTCTACATCCATATTATATTTTTATCATTTTTTAATCTACCACGGATGGCTGCAAGCTCTTGACATTGTAGAAGCATACTAAAGAAAAAAAAGGATGACGAGCATTGATTACGGAAAGATGGTTTTACTCATAATATGAATTGTATTAAAAGCAGATATTTTATTAGTACTTTTACGTAATATGTGATTAAAAAATGACATGGAAAAATAATGCTACGCGACATTATGCAATTGATAGAGACGTTATGGAAAGAATCATAAAATAATTTCTCAATATTTATAACTCATTACAATTTTCTTGCAAAGCCATTGTGTTGGCTTCGTTCACATACGTTACTAATGGCAATTATAATATGACTTATCAATAATGGAATAACCCATACTCAAAAATTAAAGGAATAACCCAATTGTATTAATTAAATAATAATGAAAAACACATTAAACTGACAAGTTAAATATAACTGCAAGTTGAACCCAACGAGTGTGCCAGTAGAAAAGAAGATGATATTCATCTTAATAAACTCGAGTTCAAATTGTTTTGTCTACAAGGTGTATGCGTATTGCCAAAGAGTTAAGAATATATATAAATAGATACTCCTTTGTAATCACCTTTACACTATTAAAAAATATATAAATGCAAGCTTATCTGGATTGCAGGCTTACACCAACACTTGTCGTTTATGTGATTATTTTTATCAATTTCTTGGTGTCTGATAAATGATAATGAATTTGTGTCATTTCTTGGTGTACGCAGCTTCAAGCTTTCCCTTATTGAAGCATGGCTCATTGGATTTGTTGGCAGTTAATAAATCTGTTGTAACAACCCAACCTCCTAAACAAACTGGGCTAACAATATTAGTTTGTTTTGGATATCTTGGTAAAAAATCTTAATCAAGACGGCTTCAATAACTTTTGGCCTACACTTTGATAATAATCAAGAATCAATGATCGTTTATATTCGATTTTACTTCAAGAGAGTTCTAATGTAACTTCTTATTTTCATCTAACAAAAATAAAAATTATTTACTCTTATCACAACTTTCCAATATGGCCATTACTTCCTGAGGACGTTTTGTTTTCACTGTGCCTATTTGGCATTTCTCTTCTCATTTCTTGATTATTTGTTTATTTTCTCTCCATCGTGTTTTTTTATTCTGTCACGTCTTCAAGTGATTCTACCTCTGGTCAGTTCGGAGAAGATTTTATGTTTCCTCTATCAAGCGGTGATAATTTATTTCAAGGTTTTACTAACAAAATAGTTAGCATACGGTTGGATGATTCGAATTTCTTAGTCTGGAAGCAACAAGTTGTATTAGTTATCAAATGTCAGATCTTCAACATTTTCTTGATGCAACCACTCCGATGCCGCTAAAGGTTGTGATAAGCGCCACTACAGAGATCGTCGCTAATCATGCCTAGCGACGCTTCAAGAATATGATAGTTCTTTAGCTTCATGGTTGTTTTCCACTACCAGTCCTAGCTTAATACCACAACTGGTTGGATGTAACACCACAACTTCCATCTGGAATGCAGTGTTGAAGCACCACTCAAAGCTTTCCACCACTAGAGTCATGCACCCTCATTGCAGACTTCGTGCCATGAAGAAGGGCACGCTCTCGATGCTTAAGTACATCACACAAATCAAAGAGACTTGTAATCTCTTTGACATTTCTGGAAGCATCGAGCAAAATGCCACCATACTGAATGATTTATCAGTTGAGTATGAGCACTTTGTAGAAGTTATAACGGCCAGTCGTGAATCATACACTCTTGATGCTATTAATCTTAATTTCGGTGGATGCTGAAACATGACTCTCGAATTCGCTGCGATTTCCATTTGGTGTTAATGTTGCTTATCTCGGAGATTCTGATACAAGTGAATCGTCTCCCAACGAGTACAAATCTCGTAACCAAAGATCTGGTGACTTTAATGGAGATCATTCCCGCCATCATTCACGACCTTAGAGCCAACTTTATGGTAAAACTGGGTCATCTTGTAGATTGGTGTTGGCATCGTTTCGATCAAGACTTTAAGAGGCTTCTTCTCAGCAATCTTGGCCATTTAATGATTCTCAGGCTAATGTTTGTCAATACCATACTAAATCTTGGATTGTTCCGATAATCCCTTTTTTCCCTCCACTACAACCCTAGCGACGGTGTGTCTGAACGCTAATCTTCTGCTACCACGCCACAAGTTCATTCTCTGCTGGCTACTCCTGAGTCCTCATCTGACAGAAAGTGGTACTTTGACTCAGGGACAACTCACCATGTCACTCGTAAGCATCAGTTTATTCAGCATTCTCAGCCATACTTAGGTAAGGGTCAGATAATTCTTGGTGATCAGTCATCACTTGATATATCTAATATTCGGACTCGTGATATTAGCACTTCAACTCGGGTCTTGACGTTACATCAGTTGCTCCTTGTTCTTCATAATACAAAGAATTTATTTTCAATCTCTAAGTTTGCTAGTGACAACTGTGTTTACTTTGAATTTCATTCTAACAAATGTTTTGTTAAGGATGAATGCACATGCGACGTGCTTCTGGAAGGAACCCAAGAGGATGGTTTGTATAGCTTTAATTTGCTGCCTTCAGTGTCTACTCCTACATCCACCTGTCACCTTACCTCTTTGCATTCTCCCACCACATCCAATGGTCATGCAAATTTCTGGTTATGGCATAATAGATTAGGGCACCCGTCAGCCACTATAGTTAGTACTACTTTAAATAAACCTGTCACCATTGACATGTCTTATGTATGCACTGCCTGTCAGTTAGAGAAGAGTCACAATTTACCTTTTCCAACGTCGCATGCAGTTTATACTAAACCTTTTGAATTAGTTGAGGCTGATGTGTGAAGGACTTACACTTGTGCGGTCTTCTAGATTTCAATATTATGTTCGGTTTATGGATATGTACAACAGAAATTGCTGGTTGTTCAAGTTAAAAAATTAAATCTGATGTTTCTTGTCTTTTTTCTATGTTTCACGCATTAGTTAAAAATTAGTTTGACTCGAATATTGTTACATTGCAAAATGATGGTGGGAGAGAGTTCAGGGCCTTAGATTCTGTTTTAGCACAATTAGTGATTCATCATAGGTTCACGTGACCACGTACATCTCAGTAAAATAGGGTAGTGAAACGTACACATCGACATATCATAGAAACGGTCCTCACTTTATTGGCACAGGGTTCAATGCGCCTATATTATTATTCTCATGTTGTTTTGAGTACAATTTATCTTATTAATCACCTACCTTCTGATGTTCTGGGTGCAATTTCCCCTCATCAAAAACTCTATGGTTAGAAACTAGACTACCTTATGATGTTTTAAAGTGTATCTTATGTCTCACAATAGTACTCCTTCAATACATAAGGTTATGCAGATGCCACACTAACATGATGCAGTACTCGCAGAGTATAATGCTCTGCATGATAATGGTACATTGGATCTTGTTTCTCTTCCCTCAAATGGACGCACAATTTGCTACAAATGGTTTTCAAAATCAAGTACAATGTCAATGGTTCAGTCTTGAGGTACAAGACTCGATTAGTAGCAAAGGGTAATTCTCATGTTCTTTCGTGTGAATTTGGTGATATCTTTAATATGCTGGTTAATTCTTTTACGGTTAATGTGCTTCTCTATTTGGCTGTAACCAATAAGTGGACATCAATAATGCCTTTGATAACTCATAAACATTCATATATTTTTGCACCTCTTTTACTTAGGTTTTTGTCTTGTTCGTTTATATTTTAGTCCTTTACGTAGGTTTTCATACATTTTATTGTATTTTTGAGTTTTGCCTTAGTGTGTCTATACATCACTCTTTCATGTCGATACAAAGCTACATAATTTATTTGCTTGCTATGACGCAAGAGAGCCCAAGAGCTTAGAAAAGATAAAGGAGCAGCCTTGATATTTTGGGCCAAGGAACAGTTTTTTGCATAAGAAAGCACATGACCACATGGGACCACTATTATAGCTTGGTCTTCACAGGCGCTCCAATACAGCTATACAAGAGCCACATGGTGCTTGGAGGTGTTGGGAGAATTGTATGCCAAAGGCTACAGACTGCCCCTGCATCAAGAAAAATTGACAAGTCGAGCCACCATACAAACAATACCACATAATTTTCTCAAACAACAAGGCCATAGCCGAAAGCTCAATCTAATTCTATCACCGAAAAACTCAATCTTACTCAAAGCATCATCGTAATCATTTTGTAAGATCTAAACGTGATTATTCACCCTTCCAATATTTCATTCGAACCCCCTATGACATACTATGATCTTTCTCAATTATTTCAACCACATGTTTATTCAAAGAACTACAATTTACATAGCATACATCCAAGCTCTCAAATCTTTCTAGCATCACCTTAATTCATGGAAGTCAACAATTTGCTATTCAACTTAAAACTTAAAGTAAAAAGAGAAAGAAAAGTGGTCACCTTGCTCCTAGCTCACTCGATCAAGAACAAAAATAACCAAGGTAGTATAACTCTTGTAGCTCCTCTCAAATTTCTCTCTCACTTTCTAAAGATTCGGTTGAATGGAGAAGAAGATAACAAATTTTGGGTGATCAATTCCCCCCCCCCCCCCCAAACAAGTGTACTCCTAAAAAAGGTGACACTTGTACAAGTCCCCAATTTCTTCCAAGTTTTGCATGCAATCCACTATTTTAGGAAAGCTTTCGGTTTTTTCCACTTAAATATGGCTATCCACTTCTTTAATTTCTTTAATTTGGTCCTAAAATCTTAATTCATCATTCTAAATTCATTTTTAAATCAAATCATGTCATGACCAATTTAGTAACATACTTTTAGACTATATTTTAGGATGTTACACTAGAACTGCAGGATGGCAACTGCATCAAGACAAACGCCCTTTTCGGGACAAGACCACAATGAGGAGTATCAAGTGTTGCATTATTATTGGCTGTTATTTCTCACTCCTCTGCCTATATAAAGAGAATCCCATTTTCCAAGAAGAATGAGGTTTGTTTGGATAGTCTTTTGAGAGCTCATTTACCCGAAAAAATCTTTCTTCTTCCCAAAAATGGCCACAATCATGGTAACTTAATGAGCTTGGAAGTTTTGGTGCAGAAGGAAGCAATAGGATGGCCGAAAGGCAACCATCTTGCTTGGATCAACAGTTGCAACAATGGTCAATGTAAAAATCGCGTACCTGAGAGGAGCAAAGTTCATGAGCTCGAGAAGGACTCGTTCCTTGCTATTGATCTTACGCGATCTTAGAAAATATGGTGTTTTCTAGAATCATTTCAGATTTTATGGTTTTGTTGAACTTCATATTTTATATTCTTTATTATTGGCTTGTGTTTAAATCAAACCACTATAGAAAAATAAGGTTGCATTTAACAGGATATAAAAATGATTAATGCACCATGAGTAACGAAAGTTACCGCATTGTTAAGTCAAGTGACACTTGGGGCTTGGCTAGGGATGGTTGTATCGACATTTGACTGGATGAATGTACCGACAAGCTAGGTCAAGTGACATGCTGGGGCTAGTATGAGTTTATCTATTTGTGCCCTCGAAAGAGCATCACTCATCAACTATGTGGGTATCGTAACAAAGCAAACATTAGTACGGTTGTGCTACATTAGATAATTTCATCTTTTAGATCACAACTACTTGATATCTTCTGTAAGTATCATGACCACTTCTTCTAGTTATATGAGTATCTCTCTAGTTCTCATTTACATTCCTAAAACGCATTGAAACTATTAACTCTTACAACCAATAACATTTGATACATGCCACACTCTCTTCATGGGATTCGACAACCTCAGAAACACAATTTTTGTGTGTCCACTTTATTACTTTTGTTGACAGTGAATAATTACACTTATTTCATTATCAATAAACGGACAACCAAGTTTTTGACCCCATTGTCGGGGAGAGCTATGGTGTATTTCTTTTATAATTCAAAACATCGATAACTTAGACCCATTGTTATCAGGGCATATCGGTTTAGAAGAAGCACCAAGTTTATTGTACAACATCTATGTCGAAACAATCAATGGTTGACTATCTTGAGCCGTATATGCATTTAATTCAAGACCAACAATGGCCAACAACATCTACTTCGGGAGTTTCATGATTGTTACCACACAAATGATATGCATACCATGGAACTATAATATTAGAACTCGCCATATTAATATAGTAACTATACTGACTCTATCCAGTGAGAGAAAAACGTGGCTTTCCATGATGCACCCAATTATAATAAATGCGAAATAAATCATTTAGTGATCACATAAACTTTAACCTTTTTTTGGATCTCAAAAATGTTTATTTATGCATTTAGGCCAGTTACATAGACACCTAATATTTTCTCGATCCGCAAATTTAGGCTTACTTAACGCAAATGTAATAAATTTCAATAGTGGTTGCTCAAAATCGGGTTAATAATGTGACCATTTATTATCCCATTAATATTTTTCATCCAAGATTAGTCCATATCGAATACTAAAACATGTTTTTATTGTATTATTAAATTCAAATACTTAAATTAGTAAACTTTTTAAATAATAATTTTAAATATTATTTTCAAATTTTCTAAAAATACCAAGGAACGGAACTTAACATATATTTTCTAAATTAAGATACTTAAATTAGTAAACTTTAAAATAATAATTTTTAAATACTATTTTTCAAATTTTCTAAAAAACCAAAAAACCAAGAAGCATAACTTTTAGATAATAATTTTTAAATAATTTTTCTTTACTATTAATACATTTTACACTTTTAAAATTAAAAGGCTAATATTAATACATTGATAATGCTGTTGTTCTAAAAAATAAAATTAAAACTTACTTCAACTCGTAAATCCGGTAGAAAATTTTAGAGTTTTGTAAAAAAAAAAACTTCAGAATGAAATTTAAAAATCATTGGAAAGAAAATATTTTATTACAAAAAATTCTTCTAAAATATTTTTTTCTTATAAATGTAAAAACAATAATTATTTTATTAATATATTTAAAAATAAGTTTATTAATTAACGAGAAGCAACTTGCACTGGCTACCAAAAAAGGAATCAACTTGCACTCTATTTTTGTTACTCATTGCAGATTTACATTATATATATATATATATATATATATATCAATTAAAGATTAATGTTCCATTGCATGCATGGTTTCCTAAGCCAATTGAAGATTCACTACTTTTATTAACAGTGAGAATGCAGAGCAATAATATTGTAGTGGAGAAGCCCTGATTTCTTTTTGATAAGTAATAGAACCTTTATTAATACAAAAGAAAGTCACATCTAATTAACCGATAACCGAAGCTTAAAAAAATCTTAACCGTTAACTTATTAGACCTAAAATTATCGATCAATTAACTAAAGAAAACTTCAGTCTGGTCGGCTAATTCGGTTAAAACTGAAGTATGAACACCGTAACTCAAATTTTCCAATAACCATCTTCTTTGTTGATTTGTAGTGAAAAAAAGTCCCATTTTCATTTGAGGTTTATTTTATATGTGGAGAGCACCGGTTTTGATTAGCCTCAAGAAATAGTATCGAGTTCATATTCGAATCTCCTAAAAACACATTCACCGCATAACATTAATTTTTTGCAAAAAAACATAAAAAAATATTTTTTAAAAATATATAATAGAAATAAATTAAAAAACTTACTAAAAACTAAGAGTGAGGACTAAGAGAGAAATAAGGTTGGATGCTATGATCACCGTCAAATTTGGAGGATAGAAAGCTGTGATGAGTGAAATGAAAATGAATGGGTGATGACGGGTTGAAAAAGGATAGTTAATTGGTAATTTTTCACCGTTAGTTTGAGGTTGGGGTAGTTAATAAAATTTTAATTAGATATATTAGTGTTTGTATGCGGAGGTTGAAAAAGGAACTATTGTTTTGAGTTGTACATTAAAAAAATCGCGAGGTTGTGGTTTTCTTATATTTTCATTTTATTTGTTATTTTTTAATGGAACTATTGTTTCATTGTAAATTAAATTATTATTTTTTATTGAAAAAAAATTGACAAAAGAGATTATTTTGTCGAAAACTACAATCTAAATCAAAATTTTGTGATAGAGTTTTATTTTCATTAGTAAATTATGACGAATTTTAAAGTTGCCAGATTCTTTTACAGATAGTTTAATTTTTTTTAATGAGTCTATCATACCAAAACAAAGCATGTTGATTTAAATCTTCACTTTGTCTATAAGAAGATGTTGCAGTATCAGATAGAAGTCAATTATGTTCCCTCATAACATTAAACGACTAATATCTTCACAAAGCCACTACCGTGTTCGCGTTTCCAAGATCTACGAAGTCAGTTGCAAGTATTTTCAAGACTAAAAGCAGAAAAAGAAAGAAAAGCAGGGTGAATATTAAAACATGGCTCATTGGATTTGTTTTTATTTTAGAAATTTGTTGTAACAACCCAACCTCCTAAACGAACTGGGTTAACAGTATCAATTAGTTATGGATATTTGGGCTATAAAAGACCTTAACTAGGATGGCCTCAATAACTTTGATAATAATCAAGAATCAATGACTGTTTGTAATGTATTCTATTTTTCTTCCACATAGTTATGCTTCCTTTGACAATAATAAAAGTCATTTACTCTCATCACCACTTTCCAATATCCATTCCATCTTTAATTTGCTAAACGTTTTTCAGTTTAAGGATGCTGGGGGTTTTGAGGCTTTAGTCACCGAAAAAACAACAGATTTGCAATGAATTTATGTGACTGAGAGGATAATCGGTCCTGGGAGGCTCAATCAAACACCAAATCCAACAATGTACGTAGGTGCTTAGTGAAGGAACAAATTTTGCATGTTCTTTATTGTGGACTTTTTTATCATTAACTTTAAAGAGAAATCTGTTGATTATTTTCAAATATTGTAGATGTTGGTATATTGTGTTGTATCAGATTCTTTCTTTTGAGAGCATATAACCTACCTTCTTATAAAAGTATATCAAGGCTATTTAGTTTCGGTATGTTTCTGTTGAAGCATAAGAAGACATATGCTGATAATTTATACATGGTTGATGGTTTATTGTTGATTTTCAAGCAATGAAATCCAATTGGTTCATTAGTTTCATGTAACGTTACTTAATTCGCGGTTCATTTTGGTTCATAGAATTGGTATAAGATCGCAATATATCAGTTTTATCATTTGTGGTTCGTGGGGTAGATTTATTTGAAACGCCTTTTGAGATTATGATTCGAATGATATTTTATTTTAGTTCACTAATAATTTTTTTAATAATTTGTATATATATTCATTACTTTGGTTTTATAGAAAATATTACTTTTAAAATGTTCAAAAGAAAATATGAATACTTCATTACTGGATTAAGAAAACTGAAAAAAGTACATGAAATATAATGTTGTAACATAACTAAGCTTAAATAAAAAAAAACAAAATATTATTTTTCCTTAATCTGTCAAAGTCTTGTGCTATTCATCAAGATCATTCTCCAAGTCAGCCTATCTCATGTCCTCTAACTCTAAAGGTCTTTCTTCTAAGCATGAATTTTGTAGATCTATATTCATTTTCTGTAAGGGTCATTCTTATAACGTCAGCCTAACTAGAAATAAGACGTAGATTTGTGTGAATGCACACCAATTTATCCGCCCTTGAAGAATTTAATATATTCCTTTTTAAGCTATGCATATGCTTGTAGGTTTTCTAAGTACATAAAGTCAAAAAAATACCCCCAACGTTTGGTTGAATAGTCATTTTGGCTCTTATTATTTTTTGGAGCAATTTAACCCTCAATATTTCATTTTGGGTCAAAATAGCCCATCTACTGATGAAAATAGTTAGAAAATTGTCGATAAACCGTTCGAAATAACTTGACAGAATGATAAGTTAGCAGAAAAAATAATTTATATTTTATATAATTTTATAAAATTATTTTTTGGCTGATGTAACATTTTTTTCAAGTTAACACATTTGTCTACATAATATTGTCATGTCAGCGTGCACTACCATATAGGTTTGTCACGTCATTTTAAGCCATTTACCGCCAGTTGATTGATAGTTTTCATCTGTAGAGGGGCCATTTTGACCCAAAATAAAACGTTGAGGGTTGAATTGCTCCAAAAAAAATATGTGTCAAAGTGACTATTTAGTAAAACGTTAGGGGCATTTTGGCTTTATGTCTTTTCTGAGCGGCTGAAGAAAGAACTAATAGGTTGAGATATGACCTACTTTGCCACCTCCGCTAATTCTAGAGTGTGAGACCCATAAATGGACCACCAATCAATTGCATCCATGGTGACAACATCCATTTGAGCTTGTGGCATAGAATATATTTCTTTCTTCAGTTGGAATTCAGCAAATCGATCTCGCAACTATTTTTCTTCATAAGTATTTTCAGCTATTTTGCCAAAAGCCATGTAACTCACAACCACCTCCTTATCAAGGTTAAGAGCCTTATGAGTAAAACCACCAAGAGCAAGAGTTTCGAAATAAATATGATCATAGAAACGTGGTGTAAGAGCAAAACCTAAACAATGTAAAGGTATTGTCATCTTATCCCACCTTGTAACTAGAATCTATTTCATACTTGGAAATTCATGCTTGTATTTGCTACTAGTCATAGTATCTTTGATTTCTCCTAAAATATTATCTGTATTCTCATAAATTTCTCCCATCCTAGGACCCTCCCCATCACAAAATTTTAACAAAATATAAATCAGTTTTGTGATTCTTACTATCTTAACCTCGTCCCAATGTCTTAGGTGATGTACCTTGTTTGTTAATCCAATCTTTTCATGACCTTAAAACAACAGTTTTCTCAAGAGATTCTCTACATTGAAATAACCTCTTTAACATTATGTAATGTGAATCAAATCTTGTCTTATCTACCTTCAACAAAACTCTGGTGGGATTAGCCCTAAATAATGCTAACAAATATTTGCGATTAGTGAAAATTTTCACAATTTTCTTTCTGCACTTGTATGTGCTTTTCATCCACGGGAAAGCCTTAGCAAAGTCTTTAAAAGCCAAGTTCAAAGTATGAAAAACACAAGGAGACTGAAAAATGTGTTTATGTACCTTTTGAACCTTTCTTCCAGTAATTATGAACTTCTTAGCGTTGTTTGTGACAACTTAGTGTAGCGATATCCCTCCAACAAGAGATTCTTAGCATTGCCCCAGTCTTTGGCAGCCCGAGAGCATGGCTCTCTTATTGGGCACCACTGCCGATTCATGTCTTCAATTTGGCCTCACATGCGCCTTTTATAGGCAATTGTGGGGATTTAAGGGTGACGTGGTCATCCCAAAACCACACCCTTTTTGCTTTTTTTTTGCAATTCATTTTCTTTTTTCTTTTGAGTTTTGATTTTTTTTCATCATTTTTATATATTTTTATTTTTATTATTATTATAGTTATTGTTTTTAATCACATTTTTACACCCCTATATTATACAACCCGGATAAAAATGAGTGATTACAGTTTCCCCTATTTGCTTGTTCTCGTGGAACAAGAACAAAGCAAAGATTATAAACACTCATTTTTATCCGACTTCCCTGTTTGTAGCTTTGGAAACACATGTTCTTCTGGAACTCTCCGTTTTTCCTCGGCTGAATCTTCAGGCTCGTAAGTTCTTCCTATATAGAACTTCTTCACCTTCCGATCTTGGAACTACAGGTCCCTCCTATCTAGAACTTCTCGTTCTGGAGCCTTGAGTTACGAGTCCCTCCTATATAGAACTTTTCACTCTGAGACGGTAAAGCTTGGAGTCCTTCCTATATAGAACTCTTCGCCTTCAACGCGGGTTTTTCCTATATAAAACCTTCTGCGTCATGGGTGAATTCCTTCGCCTGTGAGTTCTTCCTATATAGAATTGCTAGTCTTCACCCTAAAGCCGCAAGCTTTTCCTATATAAAACTTTCAGCTTCTGAAGCCTCGGAGCGACGAATTCTTACTATATAGAACCCGTCGCTGCGAGCACTTGAAAATATAGGTCTTTCCTATATAGAACATTTATCTTCACATTTGGGATTCACGCCAAAATGGCTACCGATCTGGCCTTACGCTACATAGGCTGTCGATCTTTCTGGACTCACGCTACTAAAGCTGCCGATCTTTTTGGACTCACGCTACTAAGGCTGTCGTTCTTTCTTTAATTTAAGGATTCACGCTGAAAATGGCTACAGATCTTTCTAGACTCACGCTGCTAAGGCTGCCGAAACTTTTATCAAATTTGGGGACTCACGCCGACAATGGCTACCAATCTTTCTAAAAATTTAGGGATTCACGCTGAAAATGGCTACCGATCTTTCTGGATTCACGCTACTATAGCTGCCGAACTTTCTTCAAATTTGGGGATTCACGTCGAAAATGGCCACCTATCTTTCTAAAAATTTGGGGATTCACGCTGAAAATGGGTACCGATCTTTTTGGAAATTTGGGGATTCACGCTGAAAGTGGCTACCGATCTTTCTAGAAATTTGGGGATTCACGCCAAAAATGGCCACCTATTTTTTTGAAAATTTGGGGATTCACGCCGAAAATGGCTATCGATCTTTCTGAAAATTTGGGGATTCACACCGAAAATGGCTACCAATCTTTTCTGGACTCACGCTATTATAGCTGCCGAACTTTCTTCAAATTTGGGGATTCACGCTGAAAATGGCCACCTATATTTCTAGACTCACGCTACTATAGCTGCCGAAATTTTCTTCAATTTTGGGGATTCATGCCGACAATGGCTACCGATCTTTCTGAAAATTTAGGGATTCACGTCGAAAAAGGCTACCGATCTTTCTAAAAATTTATGGATTCATGCCGAAAATGGCTACTAATCTTCTGGACTCACGCTACTATAGCTGTCGAAATTTTCTTCAATTTTGGGGATTCACGCCGAAAATGGGTAACGTCATCTGGCCTCACGCTACTATGGCTGCCGCATCATGCCCGAAGGACTTACTGATGGCCCGAAAGACTTATCACCATGCTCGAAAGACTTAATGGTGGCTCGAAGGACTTAACACTGTGCCCGAAGGACTTACCGATGACCCGAAGGATTTAACATCTGGCCTCACGCTGCTATGGCTGTCGAACTTTCTTCAAATTTGGGGATTCACGCCGAAAATGGCCACCTATCTTTAAAAAAATTTGGGGATTCAAGCCGAAAATGGCTACCGATCTTTCTGGAAATTTAGGGATTCACGCGGAAAATGGCCACCTATCTTTCTAAAAATTTAGGGATTCAAGCCAAAAATGGCTACCGATCTTTCTGAAAATTTGGGGATTCACGCCAAAAATGGCTACCGATCTTTCTAAAAATTTGGGGATTCACGCCTAAAATGGCTACCGATCTTTCTAGACTCACGCTACTATAGTTGCCGAAATTTTCTTCATTAATGAAATCCACTTCTTAATACTCTTTGATAATTGTTCAAGTACCTGTCCAAAACAAGCAAAAATTGACATGCCCCTATCTATATGATGCATGCAATGTAATGCTTTCTTTCTCCTCTCTTTTTTCTCTCTTCTCTTTTTCTTTTTCTTTTCTTCTTTTTTTTTCAAATTTTCCTTCAATTTCTTCTTATTTTTTCTTTTTCTTTTGTTTTTTTCTTCCCCCTCTCTTTTTTTTCTTTTTTTCTTTCAGCCCTTTTTTTGTTCTAAAGTCTTACACCCTGAAAGGTCGTTCCTCAGATTTCTTCATCTCTTTACTTCTTCACTGTATGCTCTTAAATCCTCATTTGATCAATCACTTCGAATCTAGATTAACATGCTTTCAAACTTTTTGTGCGGAAGGCTTTCTTGTCTTCAGAGTTATCACCCGTCTTCATAAATGATCTTCTGGTTCTTATATTATTCTTATAAGAACCCTTGTCATCTTCTTCGCTTGGCGTTGCCCCATTCAACCACGGGCTCCACTGCTTTGAATTTTAGGACCCATCATACAAAGCCTTGATCTATTTCTAGTCACCAGGGTGAGCCAAAATGCTTCCATCCCCTGAGCTCATCCTTGATCTTCTCTTAGCATTTCGACGGGAACTAACTCTCGGTCCCTATGCTTTAAATCTCTCCATCATTTATTTTTAAAGTAATGCAAAAGGCAATTTACTTGTGTATATTTCAAAAAAATAATGATTGTTTGAAAAGATAACAGTCATTTTGAAAATCACAACTTAGAGGGGATACCAAACATTTTGAAAACATTGTTTGGAACAAATGGTAAACATCTTTTTTCTTTTCTTTTTTTAAGAACCAAACATTTTTTAAAAAAATTAATGTTTGGAGAATGGTAAACAAAATTCGAAGTATATTGCCAAACATTTTAAAAACTAATGTTTGGGGGAAATGGTAAACATCAAAACTTTGGGAGAAAATGTCAAACCTTTTAAAACATGTTTGCCCCCAAAATATCAAACACCATAGCACATATACTTCAAATTGACAGAGATCAACTCTAATGAAGCGCATATTTAGAAGATCTCGACCATTGTGGAGATATATGCAAATGTATAGTTTCTTCTGGTTTAATAGGCTTTTGAGAGGAACAACCCTACCTAGTTTCTACCCCGTTTAAGGTGGCTCCCTTAATTTCACTATTTCACCATGCCCCATCCTTCATTCATTTGGGTGTCGATCAAGCACTTCGAAGTTTGACGTTCCTTGAAGCAAAGTTAACCCTTATAGGCGGAATGAAATCTGAAGACATTCTCATTCAACTTGGATATCTATGGATGATTAGAATGGTGTTTGGGGGCTTGTAATGTAGGCCTCTGGTTTATGGCTTAGTGAAACAATATTTCTGTACTTGTGTAACTTGGATATGCCCATTATTCCTTCCCTTTTTTGGATCACTCTAGACTGCCCATTTTCAGGTTTTCACCCTAGAGTTCATTTCCCTTCTTTTTTACTGTAGGCTGCCTTGCATTCTGGCTATGTACTGATGTTCGTTTTTTGTTCAAGAATGTCTGATCCTCCAAAACTCCTCGAAACTGAGATTTCTTGAATGAAGGACTATGAATACATTTCTGGAAATTCTTGTGATTGGCACGCCCAGATGAAATGTTATTCTTTATTTCTTTTCTTATTTTTCATTTTTTCTCTTAGATCGCTCTAGACTGCCCATTTTTGGGTTTTCACCCTAGAGGTCACTTCCTTCTTCTGTACCTTTAGATCAGTGTATTTTGGTTGGATATTGATGCCAGTATGCTCATGAAGACTACTCTTTTCCTTCATTTTCAGGATCATTCTAGACTGCCCATTTTTGAGTTTTCACCCTAGAGGTCATCTCCTTTTTCGAAATTGGCAATCTTCGGGCCGACTTGTCTTGACTTGGCTTCAATTCGAGCTTCTATTTTCAAAACTGATATTTACTTGAAATGTGGATTCCTTGTGTCTCTTGCTCATAGTTGAAGTCTCGTTCTTGTATTGTTTGATCTGTGTGTGAAGCATATACACTATTCTTTCTTTCCTTTTCTTTTCCCTCTTTTTCTTTTCTTTCTTTTTTCTTCCTTTTTTCTCTCTCTCTTTTTCTTCTTCTTTTTTATTTTATTATATTTTTCTCTTTTTTGTTTTGTTTTGTTTTTTTTTTTATTTTAGACTGCCCATTTTGGGTTTTTAGCCTTGAATCTCTTTCTTCTTATTCGAGTCGATAAATGTATCCTCGAATCAACACGTATCTATACTGGGTATTGATGCTATCTTCCGCTCAAAGTTAATTGCCTCTCTGCAGCTCTTCTGATATTTACTCAATCTGGATTGCTTTGGCCTTCTAATTGCCATTTCTCTTCTTTTCTTTGGTTTTTCATTTGGACATATCCTTATTTTCAACCACTTTCTTCTGATGATTTTCTGATCTTCGTATCCAATCTGTTTGGTCTCATCCCTGTCTTCTGGTAAAGTAAAATAATACCATTCGTCGTCACATTCGCAGATGTCCTGAGAAAGCCTTCAGGGGGTAGAGGTTTAGGGTTAACTCTCATTTCAAGGATCTTAAACGACAAGTGTCTGAGAAGATAAATTCCTAAAATGGGAACTGTCCATTGTCTAAACACTCGCTTTGTTCCTCTGTTGGCCTAAGTAAACTAGCAGATACTCACATTTACAATATCCCCACTACATTCAATCTCTTCTAAATATATGTAACTTAGAGTTGATCTTTGGATCTGAAGTAAATGTACTGTTGCATTCAAAATTCGAGGACCTGGTATAGAAATGATATATACATATATCCATTCAAAAATGCGTGTATATGCATATGAGAGAACAAAAACTACCCCATAAAATAAAATGTTTAAAGAATCAAGAATGTAAAAATGCTTTCTAAATGAAAATGTGATTTTTAATTCTAAAAAATATTTGTTTGAGAGTTTTTCTTTCAAAGCATTGAGAATTTCTTTGTGAACTGATGGGAAAACCATAGGGACCTCCGGACTACCTCCAGAATACTAACTCATTTCGGTCTTTTGTAGTGTAGGCTTGCCTCTTCTCTTGTTTTTCCACCGCTGGATCAACTCTCTCGTCATGACTCCCTCGTCAACCAGCTTCTTGATTTTTTCTATTAACGACCCCAAATTTCTTAGTGTCATGCCCCACGCTTTAATGTAGAACTCACATATACTGTATGGAACAAAACTGTGAGCAGATGAGCTGGGCGTAATCTTTATCGGCCTTGAGGTAAGGTACTGACCCTTGACCAGATGAGGCCATATGTCCGAGATGGAATACTCCGAATATCTCTAAATATGTACTTGTTCGAGGAATTTTTCTCAGTGATTCGGATCAATCTACCTATCTTCTTCTCTTACGATCAATAGAACCTTCGAAAGTGGTACCCATTTATCTCTTTTTTTCCTTCTGCTCCTAGGCATGTCGGTTCGTTGAATTAAGATTCAATTTTCCTTCTTGGATCATGTATTCTACAAAGTCATCACATTTGCCCATCAATTTCCCGAGCATCTTATGGAAGATGGCTTGAGACATGGAAGTCACTTTCCTCTTCAGCAATGGGAGGCTGCACTTGGGCGGCTAACCTCCGCCATCTCAAAGCACATTCCTTGAAACTCTCATCATGTTTCATCCTCGTACCCTGGAGATACTGACGACTTGGTGCTAGGTCTAGAGCATATCTGTATTTCCCATAAAGACGTCGATTAAGTCTCCGCATGACTATACTTGGTCTTTACTCAAATAGTTGTACCATATTATGGTAGGTCCTGCTAGACTGTCTTGGAAGTAGTGGATCGACAATTTTCCATTCTTGATGTAGCCCTCTATCTTTCTGTAGGACGTGGTCAGGTGAATCTTGGGGCAGTTTGTTTTGTCATACTACACAAATCTTAGAATCTTGAAATCCGTGGAATGACCAAATCAGGGCTTTCTTGCGTCGAATGCATCACTCTTCTTATTTTTCTTTTTTTTCCTTATTTCTTTTTTTCTCTCGAGCCCATCTTCCAACTACTTGAATCTTGATTTTTGAGCGTGTTCATTTCTTTTACTTGGCAATGATAATGCTATGTAAAATTTTATGCATGGTAATGGTAATGTTATGTAAAATATGCCATGGCTGAACAATGTGAGGCAATGCAAGGTATGAATGCAAATGCGGTGTTGATTCTCGAACAGTCCTTAAAAGACTTCCATTCAATAGAAAAATGTTTGGTTGCAAAAAACTAATAATGAATTATAGGTAACAGTTAGCTTCCTTCTGGAGATCTTGACTTCGGGAAGCAAAGCTCGTGCTCCATGTCTCGACGTCTTCTTCAGGATGACAGGTGACCTCGTCTTCTCTTCTTGTGCTACTCCATAAACTTGTGTCATCATGATCTTCATGCCTTGGCTTCTAAAAACATTGACAAGTGTAGGCATAATGCAGACAAGAGTTTCTTCTTCGGTTGATTTGGGTGTAAGCAAACCTATCTTCGAATAATGCGTCTAAACATGGATGGATTCTATCGATCCTAGGGGAGTACTTTACAACTTTTTTGGGGTTTAAATTAAAATTCTCAAGGATCATTTGGTTTAAAAATTTCCCCCTTTTTTATTATCAAAAAGTTTTAACTTACTTAAAAAATAAAACTTTTAGGTTTCTTTTTGTTACTATTATTATTTTGAAAGTTTTAGGAGGGAAAAAGGTTCAAAGCAAAATAATAATATTTTCAATTTTTTTAAAAGGAGTTAAATTAAAATCTTTGAGATTTTTACAAAGGGTTAAATGTGAAGATTTAAAATTGGGGTTCTGCGGCCCTGACTGAATCTTCTGCGTCGCACGTGCCTTACTATCGTACCGTCTTCTTTCTCGATTTGTGTTTGCTCGACCTAACTTGATATTGTATTATTATCGTTTCCGGCAAATTAGACTTTTTCTATTTTGAAAGCCTTTTAATGAACTATTCTTGAATCAACACTATGTCATGATATGCAACATGAATGCAAATAAAGACGTTGATTCCGCTGGTAATCACCCTTTTGAATGACTTTCATAGGAACTAAAGGGTCCAGATTGCAAAAAGGGTCCACATTACAAAATGAGTCCCTATTAAAAAAAGTCTTAATTACAAAACAAAGTTCTACACATAAGCCCTAGCTCTACCTCTAGCTCCTCGATAGCTCTGAGCAACTTGATAACCCTTGGTGCTTCTTCCATGTCCGGGGTTACGAAAGGTCGGAGAGCCGCGGCTTCGGTAGCTAAGTCATTCACACGCCTTGCAACTCATTGTATGTCCACCATCAGGGTCTCGTGTGTATACTTTGGCACTACACGCTTGCTCGGCAAATTGTTAGCTCAGATTTGTTGATTAATCTTTGACCAATGTCGCATGACTGGATCGATGCCGTCCTTCTTAAGACACATTTTTTCCATGATGAAAGATTTTCTAATCGGGCAAACCACTTGAATCAACGCCTCTATGTAATGTGGATGCAATGATAATGCAACGAAAATATGTGTAAAATAAAATTAAAAATAAAACACAAAAAGAAATGAGTTAGTACCGGATAAAAATAATAAATACATAAATAAAAGGACAAATTAAATAAGGTAAACAAACAAAACAACCCTATTTATCCCGTCTAAAACACCTAAGGTTATCCACATGGCTCTAAAGGGGTGGGTTTCTATATGTTCTCTACACGCAGTGTTGGTGCAAAGAGGTACCCGAACTATCCTTGCTGTCCCCTACTAAGGGTAGTAAGGCCCCCGATCATCACCCATTATAGGCTTCTTTCAACCGGATTCAATTCAAGGGGACCCATTCGCTTATGCCTGCACGAAAGAACGATATCCTTACGAAAGCATAAGGTACTCGAGCCCCGAAGGTACTTGCTAGGCCTACACGGGAGAACGATATCTCCACGAAAGCATTAACGTTTCCCCCCACTTAAAAAGGACGGGTTTATATGTCATATTTTAAATGCGTCAAATAAACGCGCAATTATAACCGAATGTTAGTTTAATAGTCACTTTAATCCATAATTTCTAATATTAATAAAGTGGTAATTATTTAAAAAGCACGACTTACTTTATTTTGTTTGAAAAAACAAAAAAATGTTCCCCATCGGAGCGCCATCTGTAGCGATATCCCTTTTTATTGTTCGCTAAAAAATGAGGTTTTAAAGTTGTTTGGGGGTCTTTCGGGTATTAAAAAAATCTTCGTGGGGTTTTAAAAATCGTATTTTATTTAAGAAAATGGAGTCGCCACCGACCACTTAGGTAGGCCGGACGTCGTAAAACCAGAGATTTGAAAACTATTGGGTTCGTGAGTTGGTTACGGATGGGAAATGATTAGCATCCCCACACCGCCCAAAATTGGCACTTTAATAATTACCGCTTTATTAATATTAGACTTTTCGGATTAAAGTGACGATTAATTTAAAATGCGGTTATTAGTGCGAGTAAATTTTAAGGGCCCCGTTATTCGAGAGTAAACGCCCGACCACCATCACTACGCTTGATATTGGCCCCGTTTACACTCGGATAAAAGGGCACCGCATTGACAATTTATATATCTCGATATGCAATCTTAGTGAGCAAAATATAAAATATGGCAAATAATTTAAATACAATAAAAATACAAATAAATATTAACATAATAAAATACTAATTTAACATAATTAAAATACTAACCTAAAACATACATACATAAATATTAATCTAAATCATAAATAAAAACAAATCTAACATAAATAAAGTATTAATATAAAACATAAATTTAAAACATAATAAATATTAATCTAGAACATAAATAAACATACTAACTAAAAAACACAATTTAAAATTAAGTACTACTTCATTAAATCATAAAAATTACAACACAAATAAAAGGAAAGAAATATACCTAACTAGGAGCTCGAATGACGAACCCCGGCTGAACTCCACCGAGATCTACCACGACCTCTCCAAAAATTAACTAGATCGGATCCAAAATAGGACTCCGATCGAACCGGTTAGGACTGAGGGCATTGCCCCGGTCCTTGGCAGCCTGAGAGCATGGCTCTCTTATTGGGCACCACTGCCGATTCATGTCTTCAATTTGGCCTCACATGCGCCTTTTATAGGCAATTGTTGGGATTTAAGGGTGACGTGGTCATCCCAAAACCGCACCCTTTTTGCTTCTTTTGCAATTCATTTTCTTTTTTCTTTTGAGTTATGATTTTTTTCATCATTTTTATATATTTTTATTATTATAGTTATTATTTTTTAATCTCATTTTTACACCCCTATATTATACAACTCGGATAAAAATGAGTGATTACACTTAGAGAACATTTGAGGTGCCAATCTTTTCAATCGTATCCAGTAAAAAATCACCAATCACTTGCCTTATTTTCTCCACTCCATTGAAGACACCATAATACATAAACACGGCTCTACGACTGTTTGTTGTTGTAAGCTGATAACTAATACACCATGAATATACCAAGTATCTTTCACTAGGGCCAACTCTTTTCAATGTTCCTGTAACATTCATCAGGCATGGATGTTCTTGCCCTCTCAAATGAAGGTGATTACAACCTTTAGATACTTGGTTAATTGCTTGAACCATTTCATGTCACTGAGAAAGTTTGAGACAAGTAAAAAGCTATGACTTTTGCACAAAGACATCTCATTATCTTTAGATCCTTTAGCCATAGTTTCAAAAGACATATCAAGTGGTGATATCTTAGGAATGAGCATCTATTTTTTGATGATTGTAGATTGTCAAAATCTTATTGATACCCCTGCACCTTTTGCTTCAATTTTTCTTCAATTTTACATAAGCATCTCAATTATCCATGAGTGCTTACATCGTTGGATATCCTCTTTCTTTGCAGCTTCAAACCCAAAGTAATGAGTGTGAATTCTTGTATAAGTGCTTGTAAAATCGATCATACAGTGATTACAACACCATAACTTTGCACCTCCTAGATTTTTTCATGGTGCACTATTAAGCATTGTGACCTCAACAAGCAAAGGCTTAATACCTTGTTTCTCTTGCTTGATCTTGGAGCAGAAATTGAATGCAATTCAGGTTCATTTGAATTTTCAGACAAGATGGGATTTTCATGTTCATTTGAATTTTGATCTCTCTTCCTTTTCCCAAATACCATGACTGAAAATCTAAAATTGATGGGATAATTAGGGTATAAGAATAGGACTTTTAGTGAAACAATAACAAAAGGTAAATTTTTTAACGTGAGATGATTGTAGAGCAGAGTTGAGTGATATGATATAGAATAGAAATGAACTTTTCCCATTCCATTGCTTAATTGGAACTTGAAAAAAAAAAGATTTGCATGTCTGCCACTTAAATTATCTTCTTTCCAATACTAGTACATTAATTGTGACTAGACTTTAGATGCTTCTTTCCCTTCCCTCATTAGTGAAAAGAAGACAGACCTTTCAATTTTTGGTACACCAATTTAATTGTTTCAGTTCGCGTTCCTAAATAAATTGGAATGAAAACAAAATATGAATTGGAACGCACGAATCCAAACGAGATTTGTGGGATACTAGGAAAATTAGGTAACAATGGTTCCATGTCGTAGCAAAACATTATCAGCTAATTTTGATGGCTGCTAGTTAGTTAATAACCTTTGGTCATTTTTTATGAAAAAAGAACAAAAAGAAAACTGGTTTCATCAGTTACCATCTGTCTTTTGTTCTCTCTTTTCCCATGGTGTAGACTCATTATCATATAGGGTTATCACCCTCTTTTTTTGTTTCAGTTTTAGCCTTTAATTAAACTCATAGAAATGGATAACGTTGTTTGAACTTGGATATTGTAAGGTGAATATTATTCCCCTTTCCACTGAAAACCTTTTACATCAAAATTGAAACACATGTTGAAATTGTTAAATATATTACTAGTAATTTTGAATTCTTGTGTTGGTAAATGTAGATAACGAGAGATACTGCTAGAATAGATGAAGTCCTTATGACTTTTGATTCACCCTCCTCATCTAACCCCATCTTTGAGAGCTAAGAAATCCAGTAATATGTGTATTACAACTTGACTTGTTTTACACTGATCTAAATGTATGTTTTTTGCATAATTATTTCATGTGCTGGTGGTAAAAATATTTTTTTTACAAGGGCTTTAATTTTAGGGTGTCGAGTTTTAGATTAGGGGTTAAAGGTTTAAGCTTTAAGTTTGGTAGTTTTGAATTTAGGGGTTGTGCTTAGAATTTATAGTTTAAGGTTAAATTTTAAGGTTTATAGGTTAAAACCTAAATCCTTATCCATATTACTTTAAAACCTAATCCATACTCCTCAAACCTTAAATTCCAACTCCAAGAGAATCGGTGATTGCATCTTTGAGAAAATTGCTAGTACTAGTACATTTAAAAATTATTAATTGGCTAGTTGTAAATAGCCCCAGACTATAGATCAAAGGATTATCTTGGACAACTACACTGAGGTATTGACGATGATTCTCAAATATCGTAGAATAGAATGTGATACGATAAGATATAATGCAATAGAAACAAACACTTAAACATAAACTCCTTAATCCTCAACCCTAAAGTGAGTACATAAACCCTAAAAATCAAGGCACTTGTGAATATTTTTATTTATACCACCAGTGTATGAAATATTTTCTCATATTTTTTTATAGTAATACAACATGGTTAATTATTTAATGCACCGTTAGTGGAAAGTTAGTTTTCACAAGCGAGCTTCTAAAGCTGTCACGCATCACACTTAAGGTCCCTAAACACACACTCATAAATTCTAAAAATCATAAACTCTAAATTTTAAACATAAAATCTATTCTAAAATATAAAAATTTAACCCAAACACTAAAACTATAACCCTAAACTCTACTCTCTATACCCTAAAAATAGGACATTTGTGGATTTTTCCACTGCCACTTTAGGATAATAGTCCATGTAATAAAAGAACAATTTGGTGTTCTTTTCTTAATCTCTCTTTTTTGGATAAAATGTGTGATGTATTTCATCCAAGGTGTAGCAAAGCTACCAACAATCAAATAGTCTATACAAGGATTCCCCACTCTATACAAAGTATAATATTCACCCTATCTATACAATCTATATTTTTCCCTTGTACGTTAATTCTCACTATGTCTTTAATGCAATTGATCAGCTTTGTGGTAGTTCGAGCAGTCGCTCAAAAACTTTTGTGGTTTCTTTCTTCCCAGATAATGTAAATGAAGGCACACCAATCAATTTTGAGAATGTGGACCAACAAGGATCGACCGCGCAAATAGGCGATTGCCCATTCAAGTTCATCGTCCCACTCCATTGGGTCTTGGCTAACATAGCAGAGACTAAGTATACTCTTCCAAACTTCTTTCAAAAATCGACACGTAAAAAACGTATGATCTCTTGAGTCAACACCTTCTTGGCATAACAAACAACCATCTTCTTCAACAATTTCAAATCTTTTAAGTCTTTCAAGTGTAGGGAGTCTATCCAAGACATCCATCCATGAAATAATTGAATGTTTAGGGACATGATATGAGTACCTAATAATTTTATGCCAACAAACTTTGTCCTTCCTATCTCGAATTTGATCCCAAATCCAAGCAGTTTTAATCATGTCCGGGTTAGTACTTGTAGGGAAAATAGTGGCAGTCTTAGCTTGGATGTTGAGAAGCTTTTTAGTTATCCACCTAAAATGATATTTACTATCAATGGTAAAGTAATCTCCTCCTTAGAAGATGTATTCATTTAACCATGTCACACATAATGATCCATTTTGTGCTAAAATGTTTCAAACCAGTATCAATAGGTTAGCTTTATTCCAGCACCCAATGTTTTTTAATCCCATGCCACCTTCTAATTTGAGGGTAAAAATTTGACTCCATCCAACTCTGGCTCCTTCTGATGTGGTGTCCCTCCCTTCCCAGGCCACCTTCTTAATCCCCTTTTTGGTTTACATATTGTTATTTTTTTTCTTTATATGGCATTTTAATGAACTCTCCTTGATGAGTGTTTATAAGTATTTGTTAATCGAACTTTCTTTGTATGAGGATCTACACTAGTGTATAATTAAATGAATTTTAATTTTATGGGTAAACCACACTAATAGTCACTGAACTTTTAAGGCACTTTCAATATAGTCACTAAACTTTTAAAACTTTCATTACAATCACTCAACTTTTAATTCGCTTTCATTAAGGTCATTACCATCAACCACGTTAAAAAAGCTGATGTCGCATGTTAAATATAAAGTTAAAATTCACTATTAGCCGCTGAAATTTTAGGGCGCTTTCAATATGGTCACCAAACTTTTAAAACTTTCATTTCAATCACTCAACTTTTAATTCGCTTTTATTACTTTTAAAAAAAGCTGACGTGGAACGTTAAGTTTAAAAATAAACATTTTCCACCCTATTTTCTCTCCCCCTCTTATTTTCTTCCATTTTTCTTCCATCCTATCTTTCATTTTTCTTATTTATCCTCCTCTCCCTCATATTTATCCCTCTTATTTATCCTTCTCCCCCTCACATTTATCCCCTTCTTATAGCCTCTGTGGAGTGAAATTGTCCTACTACCTAAACCATTAAGAAATCTCTCAAGGCTATAGCTATCCTAGAGTTTTTTTTGGACTGTAACAATCACTTAACCTAGTTTTAGTATTACCAAAAAAATTCCATCCCACTTTTAGAGTATCCAAATTGCTCAAA
Source organism: Hibiscus mutabilis (assembly GCA_019671005.1). NCBI lineage: Eukaryota > Viridiplantae > Streptophyta > Magnoliopsida > Malvales > Malvaceae > Hibiscus > Hibiscus mutabilis. The sequence continues at coordinate 18,623,770 of CM033727.1, read as the reverse complement.
ATTTTCAATTTTGTTCAGAGCATATCTATTCGAGAAATATTCTAGCAAGGCATGAACATATGGTCATCTAAGATCCTCCTAATGCATTAAAAAAGTGACATTCCCTAGGCTTTACCCTGCTACCTTATTATTATGTTTGTGAGAAAGATTGTTCTCCAAAGAATGAACCAACCTACAGCTATAGACAATACTTGGCTTTGTAATAGTGAATCTGATATGAGTTGAAAAAACACTCGAAATTGGCCTGCATGTACTTCATAAAATCACTTGGAAACAAGTCACATGGATCTTCTAGGAAAGACCTTCTTAATCAAATGCTTTGTGCTTCTTAAAATCTTGGTAGTAAGCTTGCTACAATCATTTTAATCACCAATATATGCCATGTTTTTATCGAGTCCATTAGATTCAACATTATTAAGCCCTTTTTATATCATTTTGATCACCAATATATGCCTTCTTTTCTTAATGGTGCAGGCAGCAGTACAATTTCACCCTACAGAGGTTATAAGATTATAGAGGAGAAAGGAATGAGAGAGAGGAGAGGAGGAAAAAAATAAAAATAAACATGTTTGGATGGAAGAAAATAAGAGGGGGAGAGAAAATAGGGTGGGAAACATTTATTTTTAAACTTAATGTGTCACATTAGCTTTTTTTAACGATAATGAAAGCGAATTAAAAGTTGAGTGATTATAATGAAAATTTTAAAAGTTCAGTGACTGTCGACTTTGCTAACGCTTGGCAGAAGATAGAAGTTTTAGTGTAGAAGTGCCAAAAAAAAATGCCAAGGTGAGTCTTATGCGTCCAAGTATACACGGTCAGCAAGTAATACAATAGTAAGCTAAGTATCGAGTCCATAGGAATTGACCAAGAATTTATTTGATCAAAGTTTACTTTTTTGAAAGAAATAAAGTATTTGAAATGTTTTGGGTTTTATATTAAAAAGATGGAAAACAGTGTAGTGAAAATGAAAGCAGTCTGGCAACGAAGTGTTCAATTGAATGATGAGCGTTTGCAAGGGATGTTTGGATTTCCCGCTACTTATGCCATCCTTTAATAATTCCCTGCCTTGGTTTATAGCCGAGCAGGTTAAAAATAGTATTACCTATGTCGATGACAATACCATAATTTATCCACGATAAAACCCCTATATGTCTATTGTGAAGTTTTTCATTAATTAACTTGATTAAGTGTCAATCTTTACTCCTAAGTGGTAGACTCACTTCCGAAGTAAGTTTATCTAATTGAACATCTTCTATCGAAGCTTCTCGCCTTAGTATCTGGCAATTGATCGTTGCCCCTTAAGTCTGTTAAGATATTTAGGTGCAATAAGCACACAATGCCAACTATCGTATCGCAATGGGTTTAGGAAAATTACGTACTAGCAGATAGAAAATAATGACAAGACATTCTAATTATTAAAAACCAAATATAAATAAGCGTTAATTGCAAACATTCCCCAACCAACTGTAAAAGCTTAGTTCATGGTTGGGGGGTCCATCCACAAAACGCCATCGTTTCTTATCATCATTTCGAAATAAAAACAAATAAAACTAAGATAATGGACAAGAAGGAGATCTTTGGATGCAGCCCTTTGAATGCCCCAAACCTCTCGGTCTTAGCTGGTTGAACCACGTCGCCTCTCGGTTTACCACGGTGTAGCCTCTGTTCAATCTGATCTCCCCTTCAAGTGGTTGCTTGATCTCCTTTAAATAGGCTTGCATGGGAACCCTAGGATAAGCCTTTTAGTTTGAAATTTGAATGCGTAAGGGATAAGACGCGTGGACATCTTATCTATATTTGAATCTAAGGGCTAACGTGTACAAGGTCCAACGGCTACTTTGACCGAGCATCAGACTTCAATCCTTTGCCAGCCGAGCTTGGCATTGTTTGGTCTATCTATGCCAACTACTTCTCGGCAATTCTTTGCTTCTTTTCCAAAGTTCTCTGCCATGTTTGGCTACCTGTGTCCTGCATCAAAACCAGTAAAAATAACCCTTTACACTGGCAATGGAATAACTCCTTATCTCCTTATGTAAATGCATGATTTTAACATCTAAATGTACTTAAAAGGCAAGTAAAGGCTTTGTAAAATAAGCATAAAAATAGTAATTTTGAGGAGTTAACACACCCCAAAATCTAGATCATTGTTTGTCCTTAAGTAATGCAACTAAAAATAAACACAAAAAAATAAGAAAGTACCTTAACAAAAATTTTCATGGATCCCAACACCTACCAGCTAGCAAGTTATGATCCTAGGTATGTCCTAGGATATTCAGTGTATCAATGCCAAGCATATAAGCAAATTCAAGTGCATCAATGTAGCTCTAGTCTAAGGTCGTCTAGTGTGCATGAAGTGCGGGCAATATGCATCAAATTTACTCAAATCCCTTAGTAAACTTTACTACCCAAACTCAGAATTTATCGTCATCATTCATTTTATTATTATTATTATTATTATTATTATTTATTTGCCAAGGTTATTTTAGTGCTGGCATTAAATTAGGGTTGCATCATGCACTATTTGGCGTGAGACATAGGAGGGAGAAAACCATGAATACCCCCGTTAATCCATATTACAGAACGAATCTAACCCATTACACTCATACCCTAAAGTTATGTTGGCTTGAGAACTAAGAGGGAGCAAACCACGAAGGCCCAGTTAATTATTTTCTCTAAGTCAGAGGAGTGTTCTAAATTATTTCAGCCTTTGGTAAAACATTGTTGCCTTATTCTTCCTTTCTACTTTGGCATTGTTTCCTTTTTTTAACAATTATTCTGAGTTCAGTTTCAAGAGAACCTAAGTTTGTTTTGGCAGACTAGATGCATACCTCGTGTACAGTGAAACTAAAGTTCCCTAAACTAGAGTTCAATTGCCAAGCTACTTGGCATTGCTAACATGCTGGCATACAAGTTCTAAAATTCCAGTTTCTTCTTCGGACATATAATGTAGAACAAATTTAACTAGGCTAGCAGATTATTGACAAAATTTCCAATCTTAATCGTGGCATGAATATTTTTAGTGGTTTGGTATGCAAATTTTAATCCTATATGGCAAACTAAAATTTAAACATGAATGCATGGCATACGAATGTGAGGATGCACACCCCTAAACCAAAGGTGTGCATTGTCCTCAACGCATGAAAACAACACATATATACAAGTGAAAACAATAAAATGCATGAACATGTGAATGCAATAAAATGAAAATGCAAAGGAGTTTTAAGGGGAAACAGACTCCTCTTCAGAGGTTTCTTAGTGTGTGACGCAGGTCTTTCTCTTGACAAATCTCCCACGATTAGGGGCCATATGATTATTTCATTTTAGGCTAGACTTTGTTGCGGCAGTAGAAGCTCCAAGATCATGGAGAGCTTCCTCAACAATCTTCACTAGCTTAGAGGCTGCCGAAACTTTGGTGGCAGTGGATGAGGTAGGTGGGCGGGTGTGGTAGTAGCTTTGGCATGGCTTTGGATTTCTTTTTCTTCGGATTCTGGTGACGTGTCTGTATTGGCAGATTCAACTTGTACTGGCAAGATTGGGATGGTGGCATCATATTGGGTCAGAGTGTGGACAGAGAAGGGATTGGCTGTCATGTCATCCTTAGCAAGGAGGTCGGCTGGGAACTCAGAGAATACTGACAGTGTGTTGACAGACATGTCCTTGAGTGTTTTCTTTATGGCATGGTCCTTGACATGAATATATTGCGAAAGCATCAAGTTATACTCCCCGGATTTCTCAACCTTCTAGAGGATAACCTTCTGGCGTTGATATATCTGAGAGAGCATTGCCACTGAACCAGATGGCATTGGAGTCGCAGGTTCTACCTTTGGCGCAGACTCGACAACCTTTCCCTTGCATTTCTCCTTGACAATGAGTTGCCTCCATAGGGCCAGAGTGATCGTACTTCCTTTGGTCTCTTGTGCTTTATCTGTATCAAGCTTGGGCACACTATGCTACATGCAGATGTTAGAAATCAATAAAGGGAACAACAAACTCCCATTACATTATCGGCACATTTATAGGTTTCGTCAATAATGATATGGTCGATGTTGATCTTGCAACCTGTCGCAACCTATTTCTCAGGAAGGCCTGAAATTTTGAAAACTAAAATACACGGAGTCGCCACCAATCCTTTTTTAAAAGAAAGTGTGATTGTATCACTTTTAAACTGAGGTTAATTTAAGAAAAAATTATTTATTAAAATAACATTTTTGGTCTTGTAGAAACTAGAAAATAGGTTCGGGGGGTCATTTACGAGTGGGAAAGGATTAGCATCCCCACCACACACAAAAGTTGGTACCATATTGATTTCAAAAGGTACTTTCAGAACTGGAATTTGCATGTTCACAAGATTTCGATTTACTTGTCCATTTTATGAATATAAATCTATTTTAACGGCCTTATCGCCTGGAAAATGAACTCCAATCACTGCCAACACTCCTGGCACTAGCTCGTCATTTTTGTTTGGTAAGACACCACATTAGTTAGTTTTCACTTTTAAAACAAACCCACAAAAATGATTAAATGAGTTGTAGCCTTTTAATTAAAACCTAATTAGCGATTAATAACCTAAAATCGTCTACATTTATTTTAACTATTAGGGTTTAAATAAAATTAAGTGTGCTTTATTAAGAATATGAAGGAAATTTTACTTCAAAGACGTCTCTAATCTAAGCTTATTAAGGAACATATTCCTAGGGTTTTAACAATCACATATGTACATAAAAAAACAAAAAGAAGCAACTAAAATATTTAAATTAAATTAAATAACTAAATAACTACTAAAATTTTAAATAAAGGAAAAGGGTAATTAGCTTTTATTTTTTAAAAGAAAATCTGAATTAGGGACTAAATTGAAAGAAATTAGAATGTGATTGTCGAATTCATTGAGAAAAAGAATTTGGTGGTCAATTTAAAATAAAAAGGACAAAAATGAATGAAATACAAGTTGGAGTGTTGCGGTAAAAGTTCCGGCAAAGTAGGGGCGGGTTGAAGGGTGGATATAAGTCGGGTCTCAGGTTGGTATGTATACCCAAAGTTATAAACAAAATCATTTTGTTTCCCCTCTATTCAAATGGATCTAGCCGGCCCTTTAAAAATCCTCTGAACATGTTCTTCATGAATTGAAGAACACGATGAACATCCGACGTGCCGACCACCTTCCATCAGCGTCGGCCGCCGTTGCCAGCGGCAAAATTTCCCAGAAACTTCCTATTTTTTCCAGAATTTGTCGGGCTCCAACTCGTATTTTATCACCAGAGTTATACCGAAACCAAACCCACAGCGGCGCTTTACAAAAACAACGGGAAAATCCTATCACTTTTCATTACTTTAATTCAAAAGAAAGAATATAGAAAAGAAAGTTACTAGAAAAATGCTTATTATTCCTTTGTAACTGATTACAAATACTTGCTACTTCTACAATCCGTATGCTATTTGAGTATTTTATGCCTATTTTCTCTTGTATCTATCATGTATTGTTTGTTTACATGAACTATTACATGGGTTTATATAGTTACAAGAATGCTTGATTTTCAAGCTTGAATCCCTAATTTCTTCCCTTGAAATGCGTCCTCTTTGATTCAAATTATACTTGATTATTGCCATGGCTTCATTTTAGGGATATAATCCTTTGATTTTGCTTCAGATTTGGGATTTAACCCCTTTTATTTCCCCTTTTGCATGGTTCTGGAAACTAAAAACAACTGGGGAAACGCCAAAGAGGAGTAAATGGTGACAGAGTTGGCTCGAGCATTCATCGGAGAAGATGAACTTCCTGTTTGTAGCTGAAATGTCGCACGCGTGAGTGGTGATCCGCGTGCCTTGCTCTGGAGCAATCTGGGTCGTTAGATCTCGTCTAGATCTAATAGTTGGAAGACTGCGACGCTATCCCTTCTCTAGCTGGCATGATCTACGCCATTTGATCAATCCCCTGATCCAAATGTTATCCTTCGACTACTCAAGAAAGAAAGAAAGAAGATTAGGGCTCAACTTTGATTGGTATTGGGCCGAATAAGCTCTTATTGTATAAACATGGACTCTTTGTTTATTTTTTAGTATGGACCTTTTAAATTTTAATACAAGTGGGCTATGTATTTTTTATATTTTGGGTATTATACTAACTATTACACTAACTATTATACTAAGTATAACACATTAATCAAAAGTCTATATAACAATGATTATACTAATTACTATATTAACAATATTTTATGACACTAACACATAACAATAATACTAATACTAATTACTACATTAATATTATATAACACTAACATATAAAAATTATACTAATTATGAAAATAATAACAATATAACATAAGTGAAAATTCTGTGACAACAGCTGCCCCTCTTTGGTCATTCCGGTGAAACAAAAATAGAGCAAAGAACAAAGGACACTGATTTTCACCAATTACCAAACCTGTCAAAACTCAATGCCTCAACAGACTGGAGGTTTCCGCTCTCCTCATGCTCAAACGAATAAGCAGTTTCTATTCTCCTCAAGCCCGAATAGATAGGTTGGTTGAATAAGGGTTTCGTCCTCCTGATGCTCGGATGGATAAATAGGTTATATTCTCCTTACGCTCGAATAGATAAGCGGGTTCCATTCTCCTGATGCCCGAATGGATAGTTTTGTTCTGAAAAAGATTCCATCCTCCTTATGCTCAGATAGATAAGCAGGTTCTATTCTCCTCACATTCGAATAGATAAGCGGGTTCTATCCTCCTCGTGCTCGGATAGATAAGCAGACTGAAAAAGGTTCCATCCTCTAATGCTTTGATGGATAAGCAATGTTCCAAATCTGTCAAAAATGAATTGATGCTATTTTGATATGAATGCCCCTAAGGATGCCTATCAAATGAATGCGTGTTGTTTTTCTTTTGCCTTATAAATTCCTTTTATCAGAATTAATTTTCTTCTTAGTAGCAGGCACAAAAAAACTGTGAAGCTCCAAGGAAAATGAACTATATCATCTCAAACATTTTCTCAACTTTGGCAAGAGATGGTATGCGTCTATTCTGGCCTATTTCATCAACAAGAGAAGAAATATGATTTCTTTTCATTTCTCCACACTGAATAAGACTTTGCACAATGTTATTAGGATTACAACGAGCAAGAAAAGTTAGCAACCACCCATCTTTCAATCCTAGATGGCTCTAACGATTTCTTGTTGTTAACATTCCACTAACCAAGAAATCTTTGCTATTCTCATTCTTTATAGAGAAATTCTGATTCTTCGAGCATTTGCTCGCTCAATCCAGTTATCTTGTACTCCTGGTTGGAAGGACTGGCTTTATCCTCATATTCTTCAACACTCTTTTAGCCTTTGTCAAACTATTATTGTAGTTGATACATCAATATTCAGTGACAAGCCTCATTGAATGAAGATCCTACTTTTCTTCCAATATCTACAAAATTATTCTCATTGTCGTGGAAGAAAGATTATGCTATCACCAACATTCAGTGACAAGCCTTCTTGAGTGCCCTTGAAACTCGAATGAAAATCCTTATATCTCTAGTTGTCTCCCCCAATGTCTGTAAAATTGTTCTCATTATTGTGAGAGTCAGACTGTCTTGTGTTGGCATCTTTGTTTTGCAACATGTTGCCCTAAGATCAAACACTCCGGGTTTTTAGAACTTTCAGATTCTTATCATGTTGAATTGCTTGCATAGAAATCTTTGCGGCATGACCTATTTCCGCCTTGAACGTCTTCATGTGTTTCGTGCCTTTTTATGTCCCAAGTTCAAAACTTAACCACGAAGCACCTCATAGTTTTGACACTCTTTTAAACAAATTTCAAAGTAATGCTCAAAAATCTTGTGCATGTTTTAAGTGATGTCAAACTTATTAATTCTCATTTCAATGCAATATGCTTATGTGAAACGGGAGAAAAGTGTCTAATCAAAGAAATGAAAGCTTAAAGAAACAAAATTTTATAGCAAAAAGAAGAAAGCTTTAAGAAATAGAATTTTATCAATACTGTGGCAAACAGAGAGGAAATTACAAATATTCAGATATCAATGGCCAAAACTCCTCATGTCAAAACGCCGTGAGATGTCCTGAATGCTTCCCAAGCCGAGAGGACTTCAAGAATGGTGATGGTGCGAGAAGATATATAACTTACCTATGTCATGTCCCCGAGAGAATTACCCGTTATATCAACTACCTGAGCCGCCCTTTGTAGGTTTTCAACTTAAGTCCTCATTTGGTTTCAAAATGCCCTTTACGGGTTTTCATTTTGAACACCATTTTCTTTCTTATTCTTATTCTTTTCTTTATTTTTTCTTTTTTTTCTTTAGACATAATAATTTTTGACTGAATTCGAGTTTATCGGGCTCTAAAGTTCATCTCCATCTATTTCAGCCAAAATTAAAGCCCCACCTGAGAAAACCTTTGTTACAATGTAAGGTCCCTCCTAATTTGGTGCCCATTTTCCTTGGGAATCACTTTGGATTGGTAACTTCTTCTTTAATACCAAATTACCTTCTTGGAATTCTCTCGGGTGAACTTTCTTCTCATGTGCCCTTATCATCCTTCTTTGGTACATCTGCCCATGACACAATGCCTTTAACCTTTTTTCATCAATTAGATTCAGCTGGTCGTATCTCTCCTGAATCCATTCCGCCTCCTCCAATTTCACTTCCATTAAGACGCGAAGCGATGGTATCTCTACCTCAATTAGCAATTCTACTTCAACTTCGTACACCAAAGAAAATGGTGTTGCCCCAGTGGACGTTCGTACTGCAGTTTGGTATGCATATAAGGTAAACGGTAACTTCTCATGCCAGTCTTTATAAGTGTCAACCATTTTTGTGACTATTTTCTTGATGTTCTTATTTGCAACTTCTACTTCCCCGTTCATCTTTAGGCGGTATATCAATGAATTATGATGTTTGATATTGAATTGCTCACAGACTCCTGCTATCATCTTATTATTCAGATTGGAAGCATTATCGATTATGATACTTTCAAGCAAGCTATATCGACAAATGATTTCTTTTTTCATGAATTTGCAAACCATAGATCTAGTGACGCTTGCATATAAGGCTACTTCAACACATTTTGTGAAATAGTCGATGGCTACCAGAATAAATCAATGTCCATTGGATGCCTTTGGATGAATTTGACCGATGCCATCTATGCCCTACATGGAGAAGGTCCAAGGAGCTGACAAAACATGGAGTGGCTGAGGTGGTGTATGAACCTTATCAGTATAAATCTGGAACTTAAGGCGTTTGCGAGAATAATTGATGCAATCCCTTTTCATTGTAAACCAATAATATCTGAAGCGCATGATTCTTCTGGCCATGGTGCAACCACTAGGGTGAGTTCCGCAAACCCCCTTATGAACTTCTTCTAGGATTAACTGAGCTTCTTTTGCATCCACACACCTCAAAAGCACCTGATCTCGACTTCTTTTGTACAAAATATCTCCATCAAGAACGTACCCTGATGCCATTTTCCTTATCATTTTCTTCTTGTTTTCAGTTGCCTGGGGTGGGTATTGTTGAGATTTCATATACTGCAGAATGTCGTAGTACCATGGTTGTCCATATGCTTCTTTTTCCACGTCATAGTAATGAGTTAGGGAGTTTAACATTTGAAATTTGATGGGCATCATCCTAGAGCCTTCACTTGCTTTAAACATGGTGGCTAAAGTAGCTAAGGCATCAACCATCTGGTTATTTTCTCTGGGGAGATACTTAAAGGTAATCTTATCAAATTCTTTTGTTAATTCAAGGACCAACTTGTGATATTCTATTAGTTTTGGATCTTTCATCTCCTATTCATCTCGTATTTGATAGATAACCAATGCGGAGTCTCCAAAGACTTTTAGATTACTTATTTTCCTTTCGATAGCCTGCCTAAGCCCTAATATGCACACATCATATTCTGCCATATTATTGGTGTAGAAATACTTCAAACTGCTAGTGAAAGGGTAATAATCTCCTTTTGGTGAAACCAAAGCTACCCCAATACCACATCCTAAAGCATTTGCAGTACCATCAAAGTTCAAGATCCATGATTTCGTTGGAGCCTCAACATCTTCTGAAATACACATAAACTTTTCGTCAAGAAAATTAAAATTTAATGCTCATAGTCATTGCAAGCGCGACTTGCCAAAAAGTCAACTATTGCACTCCCCTTTATTTCTTTTTGGCTTACGTATTGGATATCAAATTCTGACAGTAGCATTTTCCAACGCGCTAATCTTCCCTACATGGCTGGAGCTTCCATCATGAACTTTAAAGGATCTAATTTCAAAATTAGCCATGTAGTGTGATATAGCATATACTGCCTGAGCCTCTTAGCTGCCCATACCAAAGTGCAACATAGCTTTTCTATTGAGGAGTATCTGATCTCGCAGTCAGTGAACTTCTTGCTCAGGTAATATATTGCCTTTTATTTCTTTTCAGTTTCATCTCACAACCCATAGAGTTTTCATACACCGTCAGGTATAGAATCAATGGTTTCTCAGAAACTGGCGGTACTAGCACAAGAGGATTAATTAACTGCTCTTTGATTCTTTCTAAGGCTACCTGACATTCTTCATTCCATGTGCATGGGTTATTCTTCCTTAGTAGCCTGAACATTGGATCGTATTTATCAGTTAACTGGAGATGAAACGGGCGATGTAATTTAACCTCCCTAGGAAACCCTGAACCTCCTTTTGTGTTCGTGGTGGTGGAAGCTCTTGTATAGCCTTAGTCTTATCAGGATCAATCTCAATTCCTCTCATGCTTACCACAAAGCCTAATAATTTTCCTGATCTAACCCCAAATGTACACTTGTTTGGGTTAAGCTTTAGCTGGAATTTCCTTAACCTTTGAAAAAGTTTCTCTAGGTTCACTAGATGCTCCTCTTTAGACCGTGATTTGGCAATCATACTGTCCACGTATACTTCTATTTCCTGGTGCATCATATCATGAAAAAGGGTGACCATGGATCTTTGGTAGGTTGCCCTTGCATTGTTTAAACCAAAGGGCATTACCTTATAGCAAAAGGTTCCCTACAGTGTTATGAATGTGGCATTTTCCATATCCTCTGGGCACATTTTAATCTAGTTATACCCGAAAAAACCATCCATGAAAGAGAAAACAGAGTGTCCAACTGTGTTGTCCACTAATGTGTCGATGTGTGGCAACGGAAAATCGTCTTTAGGGCTTGCTATGTTGAGGTCCATGTAGTCAACACACATACGTACTTTTCCATCTTTTTTAGGAACTGAGACGATGTTAGCTACCCATTCTGGATATTTAGCCACTTTGAGAAATCCAGCATCAAATTGTTTCTTCACTTCATCTCTAATCTTTAGGAGCATTTATGCTTTTATCCTTCTAAGCTTCTGCTTCACAAGCTCACATCCTTCCCTTATACAAAGCTGATGTACAACAATATCAGTATCAAGACTAGGCATGTCTTGATATGACCAGGCAAAAATATATTTGAATTCTTTTAGGAGCTCAATCAGGTTTTGTCAAGTACTAGCTGTGATGGTGGTGCCAATCTTCACCTTACGTCTTTCTTATTTTGTACCAAGATTCAGAATCTCCAACTCCTCCTTATGGGGTAGAATTTGTTTTTCCTCTCCCTCTACCATTCTGATCAGATCACTGGGCAAGTCATATTCTTCTTATTCGTCAACATTCTCGACTTCTTCTAGGCATAAAAATAGTTCAAAATCAACCTCAAGGTCAGACTCGGAGTCGTTTGTGTCTTTGATATTTGAAGACCTGCAAAGAAAAGGGCATAAATATATACAAAGGAAAGAGATGAATGGAATCATTGGAATGATTTGTTTTTATTTTTACTTTACTTTGAGTTTTACTCATGAAAAGAGTTTGCCACACAAGATTTGCTGAAAAGAAAAGGTGCATCTTTATTAAAATTCAAATTATAAGTTTAGACATAGACCGTTTACATAAGATTCCTAATTGCCTTCGGGTCTAAAGGCAAAAGGGTGGGTTTATATAATTACTCTAAAACTATCTCAAAGACTACAAGAATTTCTTCAGCAGTCCAGTTGTCGAGCTCAGAGCAAGGCCGAATCTTGGACAAGTACTTGTTCTCTTCTTCCTCCTTCATCACAGCATTGATGCTCAGCTTCTCGAACGCTTCACACAAGTCATTCCTTCCTTTTTCCTCCTTATTAACTTGGGTATTCGGGTCTAGAAAACCTCCAGATCTAAAATTACAACCTAGTGGTAGGAATGTCATTAGCTCCCACTCAATTTTCCCCTTCAATCTTGCCATCCTTCTTTCTTGGTGTTTCCTGATCTCTACCCTTCTTTGCCAATGGTTAGGTTTGAAACCTATCCCAAATCGGTTATTCTTGGCAAGGATAACCACGAGATATAACCTACCTTGGTGCCTCTTCCTAAATCCTTTCCTAGCTTTAGCTCCTTTTCCGAGTGTTTGCTTCACCTACATTTTTGTGCAGCTGGATAATTCTAGTTCTGGTACTTTGCTTTCTTCGGTGACAGAGGTTCCATTGACTAGCTCTAATTTCCTGAAGTGACACTCGAGCTCACCCTCATCGATCTCGATGTAGGGTGCATTGGTGGTTACTGATGCAATGATTTCCTACTTTGCACCTATCGTTACTACCTTTCCATCAATCAAAAATTTTAATTTCTGATGTAAAATGGAGGGGACCACTCATACTGTATGAATCCATGGACGCCCATGTAAGAAACTATAATTGGGTTTTATGTCCATGACCACAAACTCCATTTCGAAAGTTGATGGTCCGATTTGCAAAGGAACTTCAATTCTTCAAATCACCTCTCTCTATGTCTCATTGAATGCTCTCACCGTGTTCTGATAAGCCCTCATATGTGAGCTGTCTATTGGTAGCTTCTTTAATGTCGCCAATGGGAGAACATTTATGGCTGACCCATTATCGATTAGGACACCTGGTAACATGTATCCTTTGCATCTTGTAGAAATATGCAAGGCCTTGCATGATCCTCTACTTCTTCTAGTATCTCATCATAACTAAAAGAAATGAAATTATTCACAACAATGTTACCAACCAACATATCAATTTTGATAGTCAAAATCTCCTTTGGCACAAACGTTCGATTCAAAATATTCAGCAAGGCTTCACGGTGACCCTCAGAACTCAGTAACAGAGACAACATAGAGATTCGGGCTGAGAGCTTATGAAGCTGCTCCACCACACTGGTGACTTTTCTTGAAAGAAGTCTCTTTCGTCTTCTTTCTTTGACTCTTTAGTAGCATCTTTTCTCTGTGTTGCATCTCTGTCTTTTACCATCAGTGGGGAGTACATTCTTTTTCTCCTTGTGAAGCGGCTTACTTCATTCACTAGTTATTCCTTTGTCTTATCTCCAACTAATGATTCTCCTAGTGTTGTCATTGAACAGGCATAGTTCCAAGGGACCTGCTTGCTGTTCTTGTATGGAAATGGAGTTGGTGCCTTAATTACAAGTCGCGGGGTCACACCCTTCGTAGGTTCATTTACTCATGCCTTGGTCTTGATAACCAAAGGATTCATCCATGTATAGTCTTTCTTTGAGTTTGTTTCTTCTGCTGCACATCCATCCATCATGTGCTTCTTACTTTCTTTCTCGAAAAACTCAAGCTCTTTATTATCCATCTTAGCCTGGACCAGGCATTTGAATTCTGAGTAGCATTCAATCTCATGTCCTCCTACTCAATGGTATCGTAATATAGCTCATCTTCAACTGTCATCTCCTATGCCTCCCCTTCTAACAACTCAGCTGCAATCTTTTGGGTCTATACCCACTTCATTAATGCTCTAACTTCAGCAACATATCTCTTGACCCTCTTGTCTTCTTCTTCAATGATGGCATTCACTCCTGCCTTATGGTGATTTGGCAGGGGGTTTCCTTTCTCTTCAGACGTGTCGAATGATAACATGCCTAATTTCCTCAAATCATCCACCACTCTTTTAAATGCCGTACAATTTTCAATTGTGTGTCCCCTAATATCTGCATGGTATTCATATGCACTTTTTCATCATACCATGCGGGATATAGAGGTGAGAAAGGAGGAACATGGCGTGGCAGTGCCATACAAGACTTGATCAGTTCAACGAATAATTCTGCATACGTCATTGGGATGGGAGAAAAGTATGGCTTTAGGTTGCTTTGATATCTTCGCTCTTCCTTCGGTGAGCTTGTTGCAACAGAGGCTGGGGTTGAAGCATTGGGCTTATTAAAAACTACCCCCTTTGAATAGTTAGGGTTGTAGACGTTGGTTGAATTGATCTCACTCTCCCTCTTCTCGTAAGGTTTCTTTGTTTCTCCTCTATACAATTTTCCACTCTTGACAGCTGCCAAGATCAACTCACCATTCATTAACATGTATGCGAAGCTCTTGGTTGCGTGGTTTATCATACCATCATAAAATAAACCTTTCAAGGTTTCTACAAACTTTGGGGTGATTTCATTTTCAAGCAGTGGCGGCTGAACCTGGGCAGCTACATCCCTCCACCTCTGTGCGTATTGACGAAAACTTTCATGATATTTTTGTTCCGTCCCTTGTAGAACCAATCTGGTTGGGACCATGTTAGTGGCGAGTTTGTATTGCTCACTAAAGGCTCTGATAGATCATTCTATTATCGAATATTCATCCAACTCAGCTGCGTATACCAACGTGCAGCTGAACCCACTAAGCTATCTTGGAAGCAATGACTAAGTAGCTTCTCGTTGTCCAAGTACATTGTCATCTTCCTGTAGTACATGGTTAGATGTGCTGATGGGTATGTGGTTCCATTATTTTTCTCAAAATTAGGGTCCTTGAATTTCGGGGGCACCACCAAATCTATCACCAAACTCAGCTCCCTAGCATCCACACCTCCATGAGTGCTTCCTTCTTGGAAGGATTTGATCATTCCTTCAATATTTTCATAACGATCTTCCCACTTCTTTTCGGCCTTAGCCTTATCAGCAATTTCATCGAGGTCAGGCACCTCATAGTTGTGAGCCCCTTCAGTACTGGCCTTTGACTCATTTTGGGTGGAAATTTCAGCAAAGTGGTAAGATATCTTAACCTTTGGCGTAGAAGCTTCCTTCTACATTCCAGGATGGATGAAAGTCATTCCCTGGAATCAGGGTAGCACATTGGTTTCTTCACCAACTTCTACTGCATCTGGGTCCTTGAATCTTAGCATAGCCACAATTGAGCTGACCGTCTTTCTGTGAGCTATCTCAATTTCTTGTTTTAAATCAGTCTCTATCTTGTCCAGTCGATCCTGGGTTCTCTTGTGATTAACTTCCAGGGCTGCTACTCTGTCTTCCATTGCTTTCGTTTGTGACCGTGTATCGTACTTGTGGGCTATTTTGGCTATTTTGATGTTTTCTGTCATTTTTGTATTTAAGTTAGTGTCTTGCTAAATTATGAATGCAAAGCCAAAAAGTAAACAACCAAAAAAAAGAATGATGCAAATGCATGAATGCAAATAAAAAAGCATTGGTTTAATGAAATATCTACTTTTAGAAACAACTTTATTGAATGTCAAAAGGTCCTTATTACATCAACTTTTCTATACCCTTTTACAAATATTTTTCAGCACAAACTCCTAATTCCTTGACTTCTTCAATTAGCCATATAAGCCTTGGTCCCACCTCCTCTACTGGTTTGATGTACTGACAAAGAGCTGCAGCTTCGGTGGCCAACATCGTCACATGTTTAGCCACGTCCTGAACTTGGGTCATGATAGTCCTATCGAACTCATCCTATTCTTGGAACCTTCATGCATTATCTTTGAGACGCGTAAACTAGTAATTATTGCCTCCATCAGCTATATCCTCAAGGACCAAGATTTTCGTCCTGTATTCTTGAATGATGTTATCTATTTCTTCCACTTGCTCCCTTAAAGAATCATTCTCATTCAGACTAGCCTAGAGTTCCATATAGGTGTGATCATTCTGAAACTTGCGAAGAGTCTGGTTCAAGTCATCCAACTTATCTTGCAATTGAGCAATGAAAGCCTGTCTTTGTTCCAACTTCTCACAGGTCTTATCATATGCTGCCTGTAGCTCGAGAAAGCGGATTTTGTTGTCGTGGGCCTTCCTTTTCTAAAAAGCTATATTTTCCTTCTCTATCTCAAAGGCTCGTTTGCCCCTCTCATTTTTTGCCACTTGTTTACTTTTCCTTATTTCTTTTGCGAGTACCCGTCTACCGCGATCTTTTTCCTTGCACACAGCTGTTGCGCGTAATAAGTGCTATGCAAATGTGCAAGTATACACGTCGCAAGTTATAGTATAAAAGATATTTTCCTTCTCTAATCTCTTGCACTGTAAAAGAGTAAAAACACAAGTAAAGGATTATAGAAGTTTTAACTAATAACTAATCTAGAAAGCAATTAAGTAAATGAAAAGATGAGATCGAATGAGAGAGAGATAGGCCAGGTTATCGTGAGTTGAGGTGTGATAGCCGATTGGATTGTTTTGGTAAAAGAGTGCACGGGCAACTCAGTTGCCGTGGCAACTTGCACAACGGGGTTGCCTTGGCAACTAATCGATGGTTGCTTGGGCAACTAGTTGGGCAACTACTTGGGCGTCTGGGCAGCAACCTTCAAGGTTCGGCAGAGCGTTCATCAATGGTTTCTTCTTATCCCTAAGTTGAAACTCTAGCTACTTGTGCATGCCTTGATAATACATCCCTGCGTGAATCAAGGGTGAACAACAACCAATCTTGCGCTCCTCTTAGCCGTTGAAATCCTTAACTTATTCCTAAGCCGGATTAATCTTCACCATCATTGGATTGAATAAAGATCATATTCATTCGTTTCTTGAATCTAACTCTCCCGATATTAGATAAATAGATGAAATCACGAGATCCTCTCCCAATTCACTCGCAAACAAGAATAAGAACCAAGAATGAATAAACCTTGAAATAGAAAAGTGCAAACTCTTATTACCTAAACAAAAACCAATAGTTTCTCACAACCACAAAACACAATAACCATAGCCAAGTAGATTTAGTTCATGGCTAGGTTCCAAAGAAACACAAGATAATTAATCCCTAGCATGAACCTAATCGAACAAGGAAGAAAAGATGAAGCTTGTCGAAAATCCCTTGCCCTAGATGCTTGTCGAAAATTCCCCTTGCCTTCTCCCTTGGACTTGTCGAAATTTGCCCTAATGTTCTGTCTATGGATTGTCGAAATCTCCTTGCTATTTATAGGGCTAGACCAAAGTCCTTCTTTGAGGAGGAGTTTGAGTTGGAACTAAATTATCTTTAAAGAATATAATTCTTTATTATAATTTTATTCCTATTAGAACTTCTCCTATCTTCTTGGAATTTAATTCTTCTTTAATCTCTGCATGGCAATCAAATTGCTTTGGGCTTGGGCCTTGCTCCATGTCATCTTGGGCTTGTAAAGTCATTAATTTTGACATCCCTATTGCATTTTCTCTTTGTCGACAATTGCCATGGCAACTGGCTCGGCGTCTCCTTCATGCATTGCCCTGGCAACTAGCTCGGCATATCCTTCATGCATTGCCCTGTCAACTAGCTCGGCATTGCTTTGGCAAGTGATCCTGCACATACACACACAAAGCACACCAAAGCAGCATCTTTTCCACAAAAACTACCAAGTTATGTAATCAAGCTCAACGATGGAAGGAAACATGGATTAATGCATGAATAGCTAATTATGCAACTAATATGAGCCTAAGTCTAACAATAATATGAGTAAAAAGGGTAAGAAAATTAGTACTTTTGAACACTTATCACACCCCCAAACTCGAACTATTGCTTGTCCTCAAGCAATGCAAACTCATAATTACCTGCCAAGACTTCAATTTTCACAAACTTAGCTTTAAACTTGATTTCAATTCTCTGAACCGGGGCACAAAGTTTGATTGGCTTTTTATTTTTCGAAAAACTTAGGAGTTAATCGAAATCAAACTATAATGCTTGTGAGTGTGTGCGGAGTTGTGTGCAAGTTGATTTTTCGGATTCTATGCAAACAAGAGGTTTTCAAATTACTTCGTTGGGTTCTTTTTAACATGTTTTAACTAGAGCCAGTGTTGGGCACCTCTAGTGTTTTGTTTTTAGTTTTCTTAAGTTAATTTAATCGACTAGAGTCGGTTTCGGGCACCTCTAGTTAAATTTTTTTTAACACATCCTAGAGCCAGTTTCGGGCACCTCTAGTGATCAATTTTAGCACATGCTAGAGCCAATTTCGGGCACCTCTAACATTCATCCAATTTTTATTTTAATCCCCCAATTTGTTAATTATCAACCTAAGTTTACTAGAATTCCTTAAATCAATCAAACCACAACAGTGTTTCATCAAATTTAGCATCATAGTAAAATTCTAAGTTTTTCCATGGTTATCCTAGAATAAAAATTCTATCAATTAAGTGCATTGGCAAAGTCATCATCGAATATTCATCAAATCTAAGCAATTCTTGTTCCAATTAAGGGCATGACAAGCAATTTATATATCCTAAATGTAATACTTAAGTGAATGTAACTAAACATGGTAACTACTAATAACAATCCCCCCCAAACTCGAGTGAGGCATTGTCCTCAATGCATGCATAAAATAACGAGAAAAATAACAATAAAAATGCATACGAGGACTTACTCCGAGAGTTCGTCATCGTAGATGATTAGTTTCCTTCTAGTCGGTGTCTTGATTCTCTTGCTTGAACGCGATGGTTGTTTTCTTGTTGCCGGTGGTGGAATCGATCCTCGTACGGGGTTGTCCTCATCGTCCTCTTCATCAATGTCAATGGCTTTTCACTTGGAGGATTCAATTGGTCCGGTCTTTATTGGTTCAATGGAGGAATCGTCCGAATCTGAAAAATCAGAAAATGATTCCGTAGGAGTTGATTCGGGCATAGGTGTTTTACCTTTGGCTTTTGCAGTGGTTGCCGGGATGTCTTTAGCTTTGGTTGCCGTGGCATCTTTAGGGTTGGTTGCCGTGGCGTCAGCTTCCTTGGTTGCCGGGGCAAGGATCTCGGCGGGAAAGATTGGGAATGGCACGCGATTGTCCGAGTACTTTTCTAGGATGACTTGGGTGATGGCATTGTTGTGCTCCTTCATGTACCGCATGAACATTAGTTGCCGATCTTCAATTTGCCTTAGGTGGCTCGCCAATGGGTGCAAAAGTGCTTCAAAGTGTCCCGTGCTTAATGGCCGAGTTGCCCTGGCGTTAGGTGCTTGGGCATTAGGGATTGCCGCGGCGGCAGGAGTTGCCGTGGCAATTGGAGGCCTTGAAGAATCTCCCGGTGCCTCTCCCATTAGCTTTTGGATTAGTGCTTGATTCCAACCAGACTTGGGTAGGGCCTTTTCATCGGTGGACTCACTCGGGACATGCATCTCCTTGCAAAGATTAGAAATTAAGCAAGGGAAGAAAAGAGAACCCTTATCTTTTGAGCTGCATACAAAAATCTCATCACAAATAATTTTTCCAATGTTAATGATGCGATTATGCAAAATAGAATGTATGAGCAAAAGACGTGGTATATCAACCGTAGTATTGTGTGTGGAGGGCATTAAAGAAGTTTTAGCAAACTTATTCCATAGTTTTGCCTCGGGTTTAAGCCGAAGGTGATTTACAGTGCCCTTGTATTTACCGTCGTTCCAATGAGTTCCCGGTTGAGTGAGTTCTTGAAGCACCTTGTCGAGTTGCTTGGGATTGATTTGGTCAACGAAGGCTTGATGCTCGTCCTTCTCAATGTAAAGTCCGTAAAAGGTGTTGATGCTTTCGGGACTTATAAGTATGGCCTTGTCACGAACAAAAACATAAGGATTATCCGGGTTAGGTGAGTGAGCATAGAATTCTCTTACCCATGAGATATTACCCGGTTCTGGTTGATGGCAAAAGATTTGCCACTTTTGATGTGCAATCCTCTTGAAGATGAATGGTTCAAGGCCGAAATCTTGATGAGAGTTGGAGTATTCAAAACCTTGTTCTTCATGAATCTTCCGGCTTTCAAACTTGGATTGAAATCTTTCTTGAACCACCGGTGTAGCAAAGATCTTGTATCTTGGTTCTTTGGAGGAACTTGGATGAACTAAAAGTTTAATCTTGGATGCCATGGATGATCTTGGTTGTGAGTAAAAACAAAGAAAAGAAAAGAAAAGAAACTAAAAAGTTGCAAGATAGAAAGTAGGAATAGGTTAAGGGTGATGGGTTTTATAGAAAAGATAGGTGGGTGGGATTGAAAAAATGCAAAAGGGGTTAGGGTTTTGTAGGAGTTGTCGACAAGGGGGTTTTGGTTAGGATGAATTGGAGGCTTTATATAAGCTTTAGATTCAGCCCCTTAGTTTCCTTGTTGAAGATGTTTTCCTACTTGGTTTAGAATTCCTTCTTTATCTTGAACTTCTTTTCCTACAATTCAAAGACAAATCAAATAAGGATTAAAATTAAATATAAATTAATAGAGAAAATAAATAAAGATGTGTAATAGGATTCTTAAACTTGAAACTAAAAAAGATATCCTAAAACTACTAATAATCGGAAAAAATAATAAAATAAAAAAAAATCGAAAAGAAAAAAAATAATTAAATAGTCGAAAAAAAATAAAAAATAAAAAAAATATAAAAAAAGGAAGAGCATGCTCATGCATCTCCTAAATTGACCACTTCCTTGTTATGTTCCACATGGGCACCATTGTAGTGCTTCAATCTTTGTCCATTAACTTTGAATTCATGGTTGTCAGAGATGGACTTGATTATCACGGCGCCATGGGAGAATGGTTTGACGACTTCAAATGGTCCCGACCATCTTGATTTCAGCTTTCCTGGGAAAAGTTTTAGCCGAGAATTGAATAGGAGAACTAGTTTCCCTGGCGTGAATTGCCGTGGCAATAGTTTCTTGTCGTGCCATTGCTTTGTTTTCTCCTTGTAGATTCGTGCATTGTTATAAGCGAGTGCACGGAATTCTTCTATCTCATTGAGGTCCATCAAACGCTTTTGTCCGGCACTTTCCCAATCCATATTCACGGTTTTGATTGCCCAGTACGCCTTGTGCTCGATTTCCACCGGTAGATGACATGTTTTACCATAGACAAGTCGGAAGGGGGACATACCTAAGGGTGTTTTGAATGCAGTGCGATATGCCCAAAGTGCGTCATCTAGTCTTAATGACCAATCCTTCCTTGAGGGATTTACGACTTTCTCGAGTATTCCCTTCAACTCCCGGTTGGAAATTTCTGCTTGCCCGTTGGTTTGTGGGTGATATGCCGTGGCGGTCTTGTGTGATATGCCGAAACGTTGTAACATCTTGGCAATTAGTCTATTGTCAAAATGCTTGCCTTCGTCGCTGATAATTGCTCTCGGCATCCCAAACCGTGTAAATATGTCTTTCTGCAGGAATCTTTGCACGATCTTGGAATCGTTGTTGGGAACTGCAGCTGCCTCTACCCATTTAGACACATAGTCGACGGCAAGTAAGATGTAGAGGTTGCCGAATGAAGATGGGAAAGGTCCCATAAAGTCAATCCCCCATACATCGAACAGTTCCACCTCGATGATGTTCTGGAGTGGCATCTCATGTCGTCTAGAGATATTGCCCGTCCTCTGGCAACGATCACATTGCTTGTAAAAGTCTTGGGCATCTTTGTACAGCGTTGGCCAATACAAACCCGATTGCAAAACTTTGGCATGATGCGAGTTCCTCCAAAATGTCCTCCATAGGGTGAAGAATGGCATTGCTTTGAGTACATTCTGTTGCTCTTCTTCGGACACATATCGGCGTATAACCTGATCTGCACATTGTTTAAACAAAAGAGGCTCGTCCCAAAAGTAATGCTTAGCATCATAGCGGAACCGCTTCTTCCCTTGGTGAGTAATGCCATAAGGAAAAATACCACAAACAAGGAAATTAACTAAATCCGCGTACCAGGGTATTGCCGAGGCATGTACTGCCGTGGCGACTGCTCCCAAAATTGCCGAGGCGTGTGCGTCAAAGGCTGCTGTGGCATTGAGAGTTGCCGAGGCGTGTGCATCCATGGTTGCCGAGGCGTCGTGGGTTACCGAGGCGTCAAGGGTTGCCGAGGCGTCGAAGGTTGCCGAGGCGTCAAGGGTTGCCGAGGCAACTAGAATTTGTTCATCCGGGAATGCATCGCATATCTCTAGATCCGCGTCCTCCTCCCTATTGCGTTCCATACGTGATAAGTGATCGGCCACTTGATTTTCTGTTCCTTTCCTATCCTTAATTTCAATATCAAATTCTTGTAAAAGTAATATCCAACGAATCAAACGAGGTTTAGCATCCTTTTTAGCAAATAAGTATTTGATGGCCGAATGGTCTGTATGAACAATTTCCTTTGTACCAATTAAATAGGATCGAAACTTGTCAACTGCGAAAACTACATCTGGTAACTCTTTCTCCGTTGTTGTGTAATTCACTTGAGCACCATTAAGAGTTTTACTAGCGTAGTATATCACATGGAAGGTCTTATCTGTGCGTTGGCCTAGGACTGCTCCTACCGCGAAATCACTTGCATCACACATGAGCTCAAAAGGTAGCGTCCAATCTGGTGGAACGACAATGGGTACCGAGGCAAGCTTTTTCTTTAGGGTTTCGAATGCTTGAGTGCAAGAATCATCAAAATCGAAGACTTTATCCTGTTCAAGCAGATTACACAAGGGTTTAGTGATTTTAGAAAAATTATGAATGAACCTCCTGTAAAAACCTGCATGTCCGAGGAAACTTCGAATTCCTTTAACTGAATTTGGTGGGGGTAATCTCTCGATCACGTCCACCTTGGCTTTGTCTACTTCAATTCCCTTGGATGAGATCTTGTGGCCGAGCACTATTCCTTCATCTACCATAAAATGACATTTCTCCCAATTGAGGACTAAATCCGTTTCTTCGCATCTTGCTAACACCCTCTCTAAATTGCTTTGAGACAAATTACAGCCGTCAGTCATTACAAAAAACGAAAAATCATCCATGAAGATCTCAAGGAAGTCTTCGACCATGTCTGAAAAGAGTGCTATCATGCATCTTTGGAAGGTTGCCGGGGCGTTACACAATCCGAACGGCATCCTTCGGAAGGCATAAGTACCGTATGGGCATGTGAAGGTTGTCTTTTCTTGATCTTCTGGTGCTATGGCAATCTGATTGTAACCTGAATAACCATCAAGAAAACAATAAAAGGGTTTACCTGCAAGACGGTCAAGCATTTGATCAATAAAGGGTAATGGGAAGTGATCTTTCCTAGTGGCTTTGTTTAGCTTTCGATAGTCCATACAAACCCTCCAACCGGTCACACCCTGGTTGGGATAAGTTCATTATTTTCATTGCTTACCACGTTATTATACCTCCCTTTTTCAAGTACACATTGTACCGGACTTACCCACGTACTATCGGAGATAGGGTATATAATGCCGGCGTCAAGCCACTTGATGATTTCTTTCATTACAACCCCTTTCATGGCATGATTCAGTCTCCTCTGGGCTTCAATTGAAGGTTTGTGATCATCTTCCAATAAGATCTTGTGCATGCACACCGCCGGGCTAATTCCCTTCAAGTCGGCAATTATCCACCCTATTGCCTTTTTGTGTAGCTTCAACATCTTGATCAGCTTCTTTTCCTGCTCAGGCTGTAACTTAGAAGAAATAATTACAGGCAATGTATTATCGGTCCCTAAGTATACATATTTTAGTTGCTCTGGCAATTGTTTCAACTCAAGAATTGGTGGATGTTCAATAGAGGGTTTTTCGAGCTTACCTTCCTTACCTGAGTAGTCCAAAGGTTCAAAGTATGTACCTGGGTTGACTAGCCAATTTGCCTCTTCTTGTTGTTCCTCATCGACCGTTCTTCATACTCCTCAGGTTTCTCTTGATCGGCAATGTAGTTGCCGAGGCAACTAAATTCCTAATCGAAGTTAAACTCTACCGTGGCATGAAGTAGTTGACATTCTTCTGGATCATCGGCATGCCTTAGTGTTTGGAACACATTTAGTTTGACCTGCTGGTCATTCACCCTCATTGTGAGTTCTCCCTTTTCAACGCCGATCAAGGTTCTCCTCCCAGCTAGAATGGTCTCCCGAGAATGATAGGTGCATGCTCATCCGCTTCACAATCCAAAACAATAAAGTCAGCGGGAAAAATAAATTTATCAACTTTTACCAAGATGTCCTCGATTTTTCCCTCGGATGCACATAGGATCTGCTCGGCTAGCTATAGCATGATGACTGTAGGTCTTGCCTTCCCGATTCCTAGTTTCTGGAAAACCGATTTAGGCATCAAGTTTATGCTAGCCCCAAGGTCGCATAATGCTTTCTCGACATAGTGATTTCCAATAGAACAGGGTATTTTGAAACTTCCGGGATCCTTCAACTTGGGTGGCATACGATTGTAACAACATTGCCATGCATCCCTCTGTCATGCGCAATCGTTTCAAACTCTCCTAGCCTTGTTCTCTTGGACACAATGTCTTTAAGGAACTTGGCATAGTTTGGCATTTGTTCAATTGCTTCCACCAATGGCAAGTTGATGTGGACTTGCTTTAGGATATCAAGAAACTTTTTGAATTGGTATACTTGCTTTTGTCGCTTCAACCTTTATGGGAATGGTGGTGGAAGTCGGATATCTTCGATCCTTTCATTGGTTTGAAACCTGATTGACGGCATTACCGGGACATCTGGAGTTGCCGAGGCGGTATCAACTGGGGTTGCCGAGGCGTGCTTATCGTAAGTTGCCGAGGCATCGTCGGTTTCCGAGGCATGCTTATTGCCGGTTGCCGCGACAATTCCTGGTTCAGCATCTGAGGCTTTGCCGCTAGGTTCGTCTTGATCTTTTTGTGGAGTTTTGTTTGATGAGCGGGTTTGAGCCTCTCTAAGTTGTTGGCCACTTCTAGTGGTGATCGCCTTACATTGCTCATGGCCAGTTCCTCTTGCGACTTCAGTATCGCTAGGTAAACCTCCTTGCGGTCTAGTGTTCAGATTTTGAGCAAACTGTCTGACTTGATTTTCCAATGATTTGATTACCGCCTCTTGGTTTTGCAATCTCATCTCGGTCCTGTTAATAAAAGCATCAGTTCTTTTATGAAATTACTATTCTCAGCCATATAAGATTCATTTTCATCATAAAAGCATTTAGAGAATTTTCCAAAGAACTAGATGTTGTCGGTTGTTGCTTTGCGGCATCTGTTGCGTGTGGCATATTCTCGCTGGAATCCCGATGCTTGTGCATTCTGATTTTTCTGGTTTAGAGCATTGTTGGGATTACTCTATGAAAAATTCGGTGCTTCTTCCAAGCTGGATTGTATGTATTAGGCATCACGTTGTTGTTCCGATTGTAATTCCCTACATAGAAGCCGGATTTGGATTCTGCATACATTTAGAAGAATTATGGTTATCACAACATAACTCACAAAAAGAATCCATTGCCTTGACTTTATGTGTGTTGTTTGGTTTTTGCATGTTCGGACCATCTTGGTTAAAGCGCCAATTGTGCCAAATTGAATCGATGATCCTAGTTCATGTATTGTGGCTTGGCGTCCTAACTCCTCCTCTTCTAGTAGATGGGAATTGATAATCATTCTTGGCCAGCCTGTTTAAAATTTGCATTGCTTCTTCCGCGACTTATCTAGGAGTATGCCGTTTGCCGAGGCATCTAGCATCATCCTTGTTGGTGTATTCACGGCGTTGTAAAACATTGTTACTTGAGTCCACACCGAGAATTCGTGTAGGGGGCATTTGTGTAGAAGTTCTCTATATCGCTC